>CM062377.1:7758500-10476000 GCA_031216125.1 Dalbergia cochinchinensis | reverse complement strand
CAAATTAATAATAATAGTGATAATATATATAGGTTTAGGTCCATGATCCTTTCATTGCATATAGAGCCTAACTTGTTTAACTAAAAAGGGAAGCAACCTGACTTTTTCAACTCCTAGTCCCTACTGACAATTGAATTAGAAATAAAAACTTCAAATAAGCAACCTTTAACCACGTTTGGAGTGTACAATTACATCAACGAATTTAATTCAAAATTTATTGTTCTTAACGATAGAAATTTTCATCAAGTGGCAGTGTGGTTACAATATTCAATGATATTCTTTAAACATTATCATATTTAATTTCCTATTTATCTAATGATCATAACTGCATCTTGCACAGTACTTGTATCCCGTATATTTGTATCCCATATCATACTCGTGCTTCGTATAAAATTACACAAAGCCAATCCAATCGGATCCTGTCTTCCTTCTTTCTTTTCCACTTTCTGGAGAATGAAAAGTAAACTAGAGTGGGCACAAGTCTAGCTAGGAAGATCTTTGTAGTCGTCATTATGTTATAGATTGCTCTCTTTTCTCTTTTTCTTTTGATTTGATGACAAAGATAGTTCACCTCACCATCACTTTCCTTTCTCTGCTGTGCTTTTTCATCAACTCTATGCCACTTCCCCTTTTCATCATGTTTATCATATAAATGCCAAAATGGGCTTCATACGTATAGTTCCCATGAGTCTCATCTTTTCGTTCTTATTAGTTATCACACTGCCACTGATTTAAAGCCACCCAATTCCATAGCGTGGTCCAGTAAATGTATATGTATATATGTCCATGTCTTGATCCGTATTCGAGATCAGAAGCCGTTGGTTCATTTTATTTAAACTCATAATAAATGAGACATTGATACATTTTCATCTAATCTTGGATGATATATAGGACCCAAATTAAATGAAATTTACATATTATTCAAGAATAAATAAGAGTGTATTAACACAATATCTCACAGTTTATGAGTACAAATAATATTTCTCATTGAACCAATAGCAACTACAAACTTGTGGGGTAATCTATGTCTCCATAATGGTCACAAATGCCCAAAAGTACTTGGATCATTCTCTAAGTCTTTAATTTGCTTTATGACCGCCTCTTTTTGGTTTGCTATATTAGCCTAACTAGAATAATAAGTCTCCTTTGCCATAAAAGTCTCTTATCTTGGGCAATATGTTTAGTAGCTCAACTTAAAGGCATGCTTAGGTATTTCTTAAATTATGTAACTCAGATTTTAATTTGCACAATGGTTGTTCATAGGTTGGATAATTATTATTATTATTATGCGACTCAATTTTCCCCTTACTTTGTCTCATTCTTTGATAGTCTTTAGTTGTTTGATATCTCCATTTCATATACAAATAAGTGAAATAACACTCACAGTTTTTTTTTTTCCCTTTTTTCGATGAGAATAAACACTCGAACCAACCAAATGGAGATGAGCAACAGTACACAGAGTTTGGGGGATAAAGAAGCAATATAAGGAGGGTAAAAAATAACAAAACGATAATAAGACGCCCAAAAAAGAGTTAAACCAGATTTCATCCCCAATCCCTTCAGTATTGCCATCAAGATTAGGGATAGAAGCTGCGCAATATTAATCTCTTCATAAACCATGAAGACTTGATTTTCTGTTGCGGGAGTGAGAACCGATTTTACAGAATACATCATATGTGAGAGAGATTTTCGCGTTCCTTGCAATATAGGATGCATGTAAGCATTGTTGTCTTCATATCGCGAGAAGAAAGTTGTGAGAGAACATCAAAACTGGGTGAGCACGCAACTCCATGCTTTCATATCATGTGAAAAGAAATTTCAAGCTTGCGACAACCTCACAAGATTTAGATCCTATATGAGTGAGTGGGGCTCAAAGGAAAAATCTTCACACCGAGCTTTTGTCCAGTATCCTAATTTGAATAACATGTTTTGAACTTCCATATCCCATTTAGGCTTAAAGCCTTCAAAAATCGTCTTGTTTCTAATCCACCAAATAAACTAACATATCACAAGAGAGATAGCCAGACTTTCTTATCAAAGCCTCTAAATGGTGCACCAGACCAAATATCACAGAATCAATCAAAGTTATTTGGTAAACAAGAAGACAAATTCCACCAATAGAAGCACTTATACCAAATCTGAGAGGACACAGAGCAAGAGAGGAAAAGATATTCCAAAGATTCCTTCCTGGGAACAAAAGGGACAAAGAGCCTCATTCCTTGTAATGCAGTTAAATTTATAGAGTTGGTCTTTGGTGTTAAGACGACTTTGAAGAAGAAAACGTATTAGAAGTTCAGCACGGAGAGGGGCCAGGCCTTTCCATGTCTTCCTTGCAACAAGTCACTCAGACGAAGAACCTACTGTATCCTTGAAAACCTACAAAGGAAAAGAAGAAACAGAAAAAAGTGCCAGATGAATTATAACCCCATAGCCACTCATCTCCCACTCCCTCAGAATATTATTTTGATTTATGGCTAAGAGGAGATTAGACACAAAGTACTCTTCCCACACAAACAGGTTTCGACGCCATTCGAGATTACATGTCCACGCTCCATCCAGCCATCACCCCATATTAGCAATTTTTCCATTTTGTTGGGATGAAATTGAAAACAATAATCTTGGAAATCTGGTTTTCTAGGCTACATCCCCTGCCCAAATGTTAGACAAAAAAAAAAAAGTCGAAGAGCCATCGCCTAATTTTCTACGCATACCACACTGAGCAACATTTAGAGCCGCACTTCCAAAACTCTTAAAAGTTAGTAATTTGACTACAAAGGCTACCAGAATCAGATACCACTAACGATGACTGAATCCTAGACACAGGAATTATAAACCATGGTTTGAACATACCATTTTTTTCCATGAAATATATGTCCCATCTGAGAATAATAAAGCGGTATTTTGAATCAAAATATCACCGAGCTCCAAACCTCCCATATCCTTTGGCCTCTGTATAACATCCCACGAAATTATTGGAATGCCCATTTTTGAGGGCCAGGACACCAAAGAATATTTTTTTCGGCCACCATTTTAGGCATTGATGGTATTAGAATACTTAAGAAAGGAGGGTTAAATTAAGTATTCTTAAAAAAATTTCTACACACTTCAACACACAAATTAGAAAGTTTAGTCAAATGTCTCTTGTTATCACTGGAGATTTTCGTTACAGATATATAGAGGTTTTAACAGATATGGAGTAATGTATGTGTTTGATGCTTAAATATAACTTTATCAAAGGTGAGGCTGAGATTATTTTACTTGACAAATTTTCAAAGGATTTTGATAAAATTTGAGCTTTAGAGAAATGAAGATTTAGGAAACCAATTCAGATATAGCAGTTATACAAATGTTAAAACAATGATGATTAAATCTTTAAGCTTCAATTTGATAATGTCCAGAAATAAAATAGTTAACAGATATGCATATATGGAGAGAAAGGGATAGAAAAACTAACACAAATATTTATACTGGTTTGGATCTATAACTCAGATCCTACATTCAGTCCCCACCCTCCAGGTGAGTGTATCCACTATAATCATTGTACAATCAGTACAACCAATGAGTATTCTTTCCCTAAGCTTCTCCAAGCTAACAATCTAGTAGTCTTTTCAATGAGCCTCTCCAAGGTCAATGCACTAGCTTCTATCTCTCAAGATAAAGCTTTGTATAATATGGTTTCTAACAGAAGTGTTTGCTGTTTTCACTCAGGAATGATAATACTCTCAATACAACAGCTCCCAGAAATATTTCTCAGAACAACAATATAATTACAATAAAAATGAAACTCTGAGAGAAGAGGAATGTGTGCTGGAATTTCGAATTTTGAATGTATCAGCAGTATAGTTCTCAGTTTCTGATTTTTCTCTTTTGTTTGAATGTCTTCTAAGAGCATATCTTATAAGAGGATAGGAGTTGATAGTCGTTGGATGCTTGGAGAGAAACAACATGTCATTTTAAATGGAGTTTTTCCTTTTTGGTGCAGCGTGCTGCTACTCCTTTTTCTTCCTTTCAAAAATGCAGTCCAAGGCAATCACAAATGAGGAAGTGTCCATTTGGACATGTGAGATAGAGTTCCCTTGACTTATTAGTTTTGAAATATCTGATGTACTATCAGTACACATCTTTTGTTGATTCTTGCAAGCAACCATTATGATATCCAAAAATTGCCATTTTTAGCAAATGGTAGTTCTGCACTCCATTCCTTTTTCTAGCTTTAATACAAAAATGCTAAAACTCCAACCTTTCATCTCGGATTGCTTAAAATAGAGTTATCACTTTAAGTCAACATTGATTAACATATATATCTGAAACACTAAGTAAAATAATTAGAAAGTTCAGCAATTATATAATAATTCAATATCTATTAAGATTATTATAATTGCACATGGTGTTTTGTCATAATATTAGCATACGGAAGAGATGAATCCCTAGCAGTTACACCAATCTCATACATGGCTTTAATCACCATATAGCCAAAATTCATTAGCTAGCTGGTGATTAAACAATAAAGTATGATAGTGTCCAGGAAAGAAACCTTTTCAAAGCTATCATTGCCAGGAAAAATGTAATGAGAGATAAGGCGGTGAAGCTGAGTCCAAGTGTATCCTAAGGCAGCATGAGTTGGCTTATTTTTCTTTAACTCATGAATATTTTCACAGATCACGACTTAATTATAAGATAAGTCCTACTCAGTTTCATTTTCCAGCCATTTAGTGAGGAAAAAAGTTTTTGCCCAGTGTTAGGAACATGCAGCACAGTTTCCATGGTTTCAGGACTTATTAAAATTCTTCTTCCCCTAACATGTGAGACAAGAGCTCCGTCAACATCAAGCCATGACATATTAAAGTAGAAAATCTTAACAAGATCAGGGTATACCCTTTCATTTATTTCAAAAAGAGGAAGCCATCCACACCTTTCAAAGATGTAAAAGAAATCAAGTCCTTTTAGTTTAAAACTGTTTAGATCAACCAGAAAGGAAGTTGTGATTGGGCAATCAGCAATGGAGTTAATAAAGAAATCATAGCGTGCACCGGAAACAAAATGGAGTTCGAACATATAACGATTTTTACGATTTTTAGAGCCAAATTATGTGCTTTTACCTCTGCCTTTGCATTTTGGAGACGAAGAGCTCGCCTTAGTTTTTCGTGCATGCCCCTTCCAACGACTTCCAACATTTCTTCATCGGAAGAAATCACCTCAGTCTGCTCCTTTTCTTTCATAACAGAAGCCTTTATTCTTGCCATTTCACGTTTTGTAGCGAGCTTTTGCTTTAATCTCTCATATGGTGGTCATTTATTTGCTATTGTCTTTACTCTGGGCATATCAATGAGAAGAACAGGAGAAAGGATTGTGTATGAACCCAAAAAAAATCATGATGAGGATATATGATCGGTGGAAGTTTCAGTGAAAAGCAACGGTGTATTTTGTTGTTATAGAAAGAATGAAGAGGAGTGTGGTTTCAAAAAACAGAAAGAAAGATAGAGAGATTTGAGATAATAGCAGAGATTATGAATGGAAGAAGATGGTAGAATGAAGTGACATTATAAAGAATGAAGGGAATGAATGTAGGAGGGAATAGTGGATATGTGTGATAGCGTTATAAATAGATGTTATGGGGAAGCAAAGAGAGTAGTGATTGATTTGAAAAATCACTATTGTAAAGAGGAGTAGGGTGACAGTTGTAGATATGAAAGGATATGAAGGATCAGGTCGGAGTGAGATAAAACTTCTTTTGAAAGGAAATGGGTTGTTATGATAGGTTAGATTAAGTAAAGGTGATGAGGCCCAGAAAGAAATTAATCCATCATGAATCGTGAGCAAAGTTTTGTGAGTTCAGGGGCCCAAACAATTTTAGCTAATGCTCATACAAGATTGTGGCCCAAAAGAAATAAACCCAAAAGAGGTAGCAAACCTGATAGAAACTTTCTTTTAAATATAGATATGATAAATAAGATTCAGGTATCGACAACCCAACATTTTCAATGGTAGATTCAAAGTGAGTAATCATCGTAATACGCCCATTATTAATTTAGAATCAAGGGCCCTTTTCTTTAAGCCCACAAGCTTATCAGCCTGAAAATCTCCTCTTAGCCAAGGAGACATTTTGGCATATCTCAGTCTTCTCATGGACATAGTGCAGAAAAATAGTTTACGCTAGGTGAATGTGAGATTAGAAATAATTATGATATGCAGTAATGTAGACTATATGTCAGATGAACTCACCATACCAATTCTTTCTCTTAGAGAATTGAATCTTTCTTGCAAAAGAAGTTTGGTGAAAATATCAGCTAATTGATCATTAGATGCAACAAATTTAACTTCAATGTTTCCATTTAACACATGTTCTCTAATGTAGTGATGTCTAATTTCAATGTGCTCAGTTCTAGAGTGTAAAATAGGATTTTTAGATAAGTTAATAGCACTTATATTGTCACAGAATAAAAGGATATTATCAAACTCGAAATTGTAATCTAGCAGTTAATGCTTCATCCATATCAGTTGAGTGCGGCAGCTTGAGGCAACAATACATTCTGCTTCTACAGTAGAGTTACAGTGTTTTGTTTCTTGCTACTTCATGATACAAGAAAGTCTCTAAGGAAAGTGAGGCAGCCGCTTGTACTTTTCCTATCCACTTTATCACCTGCAAAATGTGTATCACAAAATCCCTTAAGAGTGAAGGAGTCAGTTTTAGGATACCATAAACCAAGTAAAGATGTTCCAATAAGGTATCTCAGAATTCTTTTTACAACAACAAGATGTGACTCTTTAGGACGAGATTGGAACAGAGAACATAGCCCAACACTAAAGGCAATGTCTGGCCTTGATGATGTCAAGCACATTAGAGATCCAATCATTCCTCTATATATTGTTTCATCTATAGCTTTTCCTTTTTCATCTTTGTCTATCCTTGAAGATGGATGCATTGGAGTTGCCGTATATCTAGCATGGTTCATCTTGAATTTCTTCAGCAACTCTTTGGTGTATTTCTCTTGATTGAGAAATATTCCTCTAGGTGTTTTCTTTATTTGTAGACCAAGGAAAAATGTCAGCTCACCCATCATACTCATATCAAATTCATTAGCCATGAGCTTAGAGAACTCTTCACATAAATAATCATTAGTAAAACCAAAAATGATATCATCTACAAAAATTTGAACTAATAAAATGTCATTATTTTGGCTTGTAATGAAGAGAGTTGTATCAACCTTTCCCCTTTGAAATTTGTTGTCCTCAAAAAACTTGTTTAGCATTTCATACGAAGCTCTAGGAGCTTGTTTTAAACCATATAAGGCTTTGGACAGCTTAAGCACATAATGAGGATATTTTTCATTTTCAAAACCAGGGGTTTATTTGACATAAACTTCTTTCTTAATTACACCATATAAAAAGGCACTTTTAGCGTCCGTTTGAAAGAGTTTGAAATCTTTGTGAGATGCCAATGCTAGTGGCATGCGAATAGCTTTCATTCTTGCTACTGGTGTATAAGTCTCATTAAAGTCTATACCTTCTTGTTGGTTGTATCCTTGAGCAACCAACCTAGCTTTGTTTTGAAAAATGTTGCCTTGTTCATTAAGTTTGTTTCTAAAGACCCATCTAGTTCCAATAATACATATGAATTCAGGTCTAGGAATAAGTTTACATACTTCATTCTTGTCAAATTGTTAAAGTTCTTCCTTCATTGCTTTTATCCAATTTCATCACTTAATGCCTTATTAATGCTACTTGGTTCTATTTTAGAAATAAATGCCAAATGATTTTTCTTGAGAGATGATATTGTTTGTCTTCCTTGAGAGGGTTCTCCGATGATGAATTTATTTGGATAATTGTTAGATGATCTCTATTCTCTAGGAATATTCTTCTTTGACATTGTTTGCTGCTCATCAGGATCATTATTTATCTCAAGTTCCTGTTCTGCAGCTGGAATGTCTTCTGCTGTGACAGGAGATCTTTCTGAGAGTTCATCAGAAATTGTGATCTCAGGTTCTGTCCTTGTGTTCTTTGTTTGTGTAGTCTCTGAAATTTCATTTTTTGGACTTTCTTCTGCAATGAACGGGTTAGATTCATAGAAAACAACATGCATGGTTTCTTCCACAATCTAGTGTTATTAATAAGAACTCTATATGCCTTGTTTCTAGTGGAATATCCAACAAATATGCCATCATATGTCCTAGGATCAAATTTCCCAAGATTATCCTTGTTGTTTAGGACATAATACTTGTTGGTTTAATTTCACTCCATAGCTCATAGGGGGTTTTCTTTAAAATAGATCTTATGAGAATTCTATTTAAAATATAACATGCTATATTTACAGCTTCAGCCCAAAAGAATTTTGGAGAATCATTTTCACAAAGCATTGCTCTAGTCATCTCTTGCAAGGACCTATTTCTTCTTTCAACAACCCCATTTTGTTGGGGAGTTCTAGGACAAGAGATGTTGTGAGTTATTCTATGTTTATTGCAAAAAGATTCAAAATAATGATTTTCAAGTTCTTTTCCATGGTCACTTCTAATTGAGACAATTGTTGTTCCTTTCTCATTTTGAACCATTTTACAAAATTTTTCAAAAAGATCAAAAGCTTCATCCTTATGAGCTAGGAATAGGACCCAATCAAATTTAGAGAAATCATCAACAACAACCATACCATACTTTTTCCCAACTAGGCTTTGTGTTTGTGTGGGACCAAAAAGATCAAGATGTAATAGTTCCAAGGGTCTTGATGTGGAGATAGCATCCTTAGATTTAAAAAATGTCTTAGTTTGTTTGCCCTTTTTATAAGCATCACAAACTAAGTCATTTTCAAAAATAATTTTTGGGATGCCTCTTATCAAGTCCTTTTTTAGCAATTTGGATATTTGGTACATGTTTGCATGTCCCAATCTTTTGTGCCAAATCCATTTGTCATTTTCAAAAGAAGCAAAACATATTACATCTTGTGCTTTTAGATCATTCAAAGTGATACCATAGATGTTTCCATATCTTTGCCCAATAAAGAGTGTGTGGTTATTGTTTTTCTCAATCACAGTACACTTATTCTTATCAAAGATGACTCGATGACCACCATTACATGATTGACTAACTCTAATCAAGCTATATTTTAAACCATCAACAAGATAAACATGATCAATAGTGTTAGAAGAACTTTTACCAATCTTGCCTATTCCAATAATCTTTCCCTTCTTGTTGTCTCCGAAAGTAACATTGCTTCCTTTTTTTATTTTTCAGACTTTTGAACATGGTAACATCTCCTGTTATGTGTCTTGAACATCCACTATCAATGTACCACAACTCCTTACTTTCTTTGTTTGTTAGGGGTGGTTTCTGAATCAATCAACAAGTTTGCACACCCATACTTGTTTTAGTGGCTTATGCTTTGAGTTATTTCAAAATTCTCCTGCAGCATTTCTTTCCACAAGTATAGGCAATAATCTTTTTCTATCACTTCTCTACCAAATAAAGCATTCATTAGAAGAATGCTCTTTTTGGTTGTAGCTATAGTACACTTTAGGTAAAGAGACTTTGTTTTCTTTTCTTGAAGCTATAACAAATTGTTTCATGTAGGTCTTTTTTTTTTTTTGGAACAGCATGACCTGTTGATGTACCATTCTGATTTTCAAACAAGTTTTTATAAAAATGATTTTGGTTATCTTCATGATAACCCAAACCAGCTTTGTTTATAGTACATCTTTGCTGTTCTAGTAAATTTTCCAGGGTCTTAGTACCTTGGACAAATTTACTTAAGTTAGAACTTAATGATTCCACTTTTTGTTTCAATAAATCATTTTCAAATTTGAGGTTACTGTTGCAAGACTTCTCATAGCACTTCTTTAGAGCTTCAATTTCAGCTTTTCAAAAAGAATTTCTATTTCAATAAGCTTTTTTTCCTTCTTTGTGCTACTATACTTTAAGAGAATATTTTTGGAGTTGATCAAGAGATCATCAATAATAACATACAACTCATCAATAGTTGGATCAGAAAATTCTACCTCATTGTTATCCTCATTAGCCATTAGACATAAGTTTGCTTGATCATCATCATCATCATCACTGTTGGAATTGTTGTCATCATCACTGCTGGAACTGCTGTCATTATCCTCCCATATGGTCAGTATCCCTTTTCTTTTTGATTTCTTCATGTTGTCTTTCTTTTGAAGCAAAGGACATTCATTCTTGAAGTGTCTAGGTTGCTTACAGTGGTGACAATTACCTTTTTTAAGATTAGTTTCAGCCCTTTTTTTTTTTGTAAAGATCCTTTTTCCTTTGCCTCTTTTCTTCCAAAGCTTCATCATTCTTTTGGCAAATAGACTGATCTCATCTTCTTCATCTACTTCTTCATCAGAATCAAAATCTTCTTCGATTTTTTATTTTAGAGCTAGCCCTTTTTTCTTCTTTTCATTCTTGAGGTGTGTGGTTTCAAAAGCAATCAAGTTGCCTCTGAGTTCATCATATGTCAAGGTGATAATGTCTCTTCCTTCTTGGATGGCTGTAATTTTCAAAAGCCATGGAGGAGTTAGACTCCTCAGTATTTTCTTTACAAGCTCTTCATCTTTAAAGCATTTTCCCATCATATCAAGTCCATTGATAATTACAGCAAAACGTTCAAACATTTGATCAATAGTTTCATCTTCTTTCATGTTGAAAAGTTCATAGTCTCTCATTAGCATATTAGCTTTAGTTTGTTTGACATGTTTTGTTCCTTTATGAGTTATTTGAAGCTTTTCCCATATTTCTATGGCATTTTTGCATCTGGAAACTTTCCTATATTCTTTAAAGCTGATGGCCTAGCTAGTGTAGTAAGTTCACAACTCTGGCTTACATTTCCATTTTTTTCTTTTCTTCAGCAGTCCATTCATCATCACTCTTGACAATGCTCTGTCCAAGTTCATTTGTTTTCATAGGTTCTGCAGCTCCTTTGATGATTATTTTTCACAAGTCATAATCAGTAAATTAAATGAAGATTCTCATTCTTTCTTTCTAGTAGGGATAGTTGACTCCATTGAAAAATAGAAGCCTTGTGGTTGATTGTCCTTCAGTAAGTGTGTATGGAACTGTGTTTGCCACACTTTGTCCTCTGGATCTTTTGCTCTAAGCAGCTAAATTTGAACCCTAGAGACCAAGCTTTGACACCAATTGATAGTATCAGAATACTTAAGAAGGGGGGGTTGAATCATGTATTCTTAAAAAAATTTCTACACACTTCAACACACAAATTAGAAAGTTCAGTCAAACATCTCCTGTTATCATAGGAGATTTTCATCACAGGTATATAGAGGTTTTAACAGATATGGAGAAATGTATGCGTTTGATGCTTAAATACAACTTTATCAAAGGTGAGGCTGAGATTATTTTACTTAACAGATTTTCAAAGGATTTTGATAAAATTGAGATTTAGAGAAATGAAGATTTAGGAAACCAATTCAGATATAGCAATTATACAAGTGTTAAAACAATGATGATTAAATCTTCAAGCTTCAGTTTGATAATGTTCAGAAATAAAACATTTAACAGATATGCATGTATGGAGAGAAAGGGATAGAAATGCTAACATAAATATTTATATTGGTTCGGATCTATAACTCAGATCCTACATTCTGTCCCCACCCTCCAGGTAAGTTTATTCACTATAATCTTTGTACAATCAGTACAACCAGTGAGTATTCGTTTCCCAAGCTTCTCCAAGCTCACAACCAAATAGTCTTTTCAATGAGCCTCTCCAAGCTCAATCCACTAGCTTTTATCTTTCAAGATAAAGCTTTGCAAATATGGTTTCTAACAGAAGTGTTTGTTGTTTTCACTCAAGAATGATGATACTCTCAATACAACAGCTACCAGAAATATTTCTCAGAACAACAATATAATTACAATAAAAATGAAACTCTAAGAGAAGAAGAATGTGTGTTGGAATTTTGAATTTTGAATGTATCAGCAGTATAGTTTTTAGTTTCTAATTTTTCCTCTTTTGTTTGAATGTCTTCTAAGAGCATCTCTTATAGGAGTATGTGAGTTGATAGCCGTTAGATGCTTGGAGAGACGCAGCATATCATTTTAGATGGGGTTTTTCCTTTTTGGTGAAGGGTGCTGCTACTCCTTTTTCTTCCTTTCAAAAATGCAGTCCCAGGTAGTCACAAATGAGGAAGCATCCATTTGGGTATGTGAGAGAGAGTCTCCTTGACTTGTTAGCTTTGCAAAATCTGATATACTATCAGTACACATCTTTTGTTGATTTCTGCAAGCAACCATTGTGATATCCGAAAATTGCGATTTTTAGCAAATGTTGGTTCTGCACTCCATTCCTTTTTTTGGCTTTAATACAGAAATGCTAAAACTCCAACCTATCATCTCAGTTTGCTCAAAATAGAGTTATCACTTTAAGTCAACATTGATTAACATATATATATATATATTTGAAACACTAAGTCAAATAATCAGAACGTTCAACAATTATATAATAATGCAATATCAATTAAGATTGATATAATTGCACATGGTGTTTTGTCATCATATTGGGATACATAAACCAATAGACATCTTAAAATGCTCAAATAGTATAAGGGAGATTGTTTAAGACTGATTTAATTAAGACCAACCTTCCAACTTTAGACAACACAGATTTGCCTTCCACAAAGACAATTGTTTTTCAATTTTTTCGATCACTAGGTTCCATGTTTCCACCCTCCTGGGATTAGCACCAAGGGGAATACCATGATATATATAATGGGCAATTTAACAACAACACTAGGGGTGTTCAAGACCTGGCCTGATCCCTCAACCCATCCTGGCCCGAAGATTATTGGGTCATGTTCGGGTCCTTAGATTTGACTCTGTACAATTTCTGAGCCGGGTTCAAGTCATTCTTCTGGTTGGTCTGGCCCATCCCGAAATTAAAATTTCTTTTATAATTATATTTTTTTAATAATAGTTAGTGATAAATTATAAAAATTTATGCTTAAATTAATACATTTTGGATAACTTGATATTAGTTTTTATAGTAAGATGGTTTGTTTTGAAATATGTATCTCAAAATATATCTTGAATTTTATTTCTTATTTGTAAAAATTTTATAACTTTACTATGTATAATGTCAAAATCTTTATAAGTTGTTTAAAAGCCAAGTTGACCTTGTCATTTATCAGGTCATTATCGGGTCGGGGTAGGATTTTAAAAAATGATACAATCTAAAAATCAGGTCAGGTTAGGATTTGGTCCAACCCGTCCTGTCCCTTATACACCCCTAAACAACACAACGTAACAAACATCTAGCACTTTCAATCCAGTCATCAGAACATTCAAAACTTATCAATGCAGATTTATGGTAGTTAATTTTTAGGCCTGACATTGTCAAAAAGCAAGCAAGAAGACATCAGTAATTTCTTAGGCACTCCATATCTGTGGATGCAAAAATTAATGTGTCATCCACGAATTGGAGATAGGACAACTCAACTCAATTCGGATAGATATCCCCTCTATTCTTCTAAGTCTTTCGCCTTAGAAATCATTCCGTTAAAAACCTCTGTAGGCTGAAGGAATGAAAAAGGAGAAAGAGTGTCGCCCTGGCACAATCCTCGCTGAAGATCAAATGGTGCTGAAGGGAAACCGTTTATGAGGAGAGCCATAGAAGCTATTGAGAGACGCTGTCTAATTCAGGTAATGCTTCTTCATGAAAAAAGAAATTCTTAAGTGCGCTAAGCCCTGAATCAAATAACAAACAGTATACTATATTTTACAATTTTGTTGTAATCTTATTAAAAATCTGTCATGCTTATTGGAAATGACTTCATCTTAAACGGTTAACCAGTGCTTATCAATGTATTTTTGTGTGAACTAAAGTTATTATTTTTTCCTTTCCCTTCGTCCTTACAAGTGTCTTTTGAGTTTCTTGCATAAGAACTAAAGACATTATTAGACGAAAATACTTCATAGCCCAAAACTGTTATTATTATTATTATTATTATTTTAAGGCTGTTGGTGGCTTGGCGTATTTGGCATATGGTTGGTCAATTATCATATTCAAATTAATTGATAATTCCAGATAAGCTAGCTTGTTGCTTCACACGCCTTCCAAATGCTTAGTCACGTGTGTCTGGCAGCCTCTTATAAACATGTAATTCATTCAAGTTACTCTTAGTCACATGTTGCTTCACTTCGTTTTTGCTTGACTTGAAGGGATGATAAATTCCTTCGTTTTAGGCCGTGATCTATAAGTTTATTTAAAATGAATTAAATGTTCATACAAGAAAATGGATCGATATTAGCCCTCATACTATGTTGAATTGTTTTGCTTTGCCGTCAAGGATCAGGTATCACATGAGCTTGATAGAGAAAAGAGGGCTTGGTCCACTTTTGAGGAAGGCCTTGCCTGATACCTCTATATTTGGCAGGCCTCAAACCTTGGTAACGTTTGGAACTTGGGCCTGCGAGCTCCCAAAATGTATTAAACGAAAATAGGTGTCTAAAACTACCTGGCATTGATGAACCCCCCAAAAAAAAAAAATACACGGTATTGCGTTGGTCAAAAGAAAAGTGAAAAGGGCATTGCACATATCGTAATGTTAATTGTTTGGTATATTTAATCTTTTGTTGCTCCTGAAAGGCACTTCATGCCATATAGATGGACCTTCTTCAGCAGATCTGGAAAATTTAATCACTAATATTTCAGGTAATTGGTGTTGATGGCACCCAGTTTGGGTTTAGGCCTTCTATAATTCTCATGCTACAAGAGCTAAAAAATGAAATTGTTCCATGAGACTTTCGAATATTCACAGAATTTTTGGGACGCCACAAAACTGAAACTAAGTAACTGGTTGGCTAATGCACAAGTTTTAATTTTTCTTTTGTTACACCGATGCCAGATCTCTGCTCAAACCTTTACCTATCACTGCTATGTATCCAGTAAAGCCCAAGTGCTACTTAATATTTTAATTATTCTCATCACGCAATATTTTAATCTTACAGAAAGTCAACAATGTTAAAGGCAAGCAGACAAGTTCATTGATTTCTCATGTATCAGAGATGAAAGAAAAAATAATCTCAGTTAGTTCCTAGCTGGCCAAGTACATTGGAATTTTTCCTCCCTTCAACTCAAGCATCAACACACATACATGAAGTAACACACCACGTGATGTATCTAAAAATAAGCATGAAAGTAATTAGAAAATCATGACCCATAAAACTAAGTGTAAGACTTATAGGACTCTTTTTCTTGCTATATGAGTAACCAAGAACTTCTGATTAAGTACAAACTCTCTCTCTCTCTATATATATATATATATACATGTGCAACGAAAGTTCCAAATATCCTCATTATTCACTCAACCAAACAAATCACACAATAATGTCTCATCCTCAATCAAAACCATTTTTACCATTGCTTTCAAACTCCACCATTGATCCTTCCAACAACCACCTTGGCATACTCCAAAACTCAGACGGCACTATCACAAGGCTCTTGCAATTCCCAACCACTCCAGCCACATCGGACCTAAACACACACTCTCCCGTTCTCACCAAAGATGTCCCTCTCAACCCCAACAACAACACATGGATACGCATATTCCTACCCAACAAGGCACTTCAAAGCTCCACAACATCCAATACTAGGAATCTCCCTTTGATTGTTTACTACCATGGAGGTGGTTTTGTATACCTAAGAGCTTCTTCCACCATAAACCATGACTTCTGCTGCAAAATGGCGGACCAACTCGCCGCCGTTGTCGCCTCCGTGGACTACCGCCTCGCCCCGGAAGCGCGGCTCCCCGCCGCCTACGACGACGCAGTTGAGGCCTTGCATTGGCTGAGAACCACCGATGAGAAATGGGTGCGTGAGTTTTGTGATGTTTCCAAGTGTTTTATTATGGGCTCTAGTTCTGGAGGGAACATTGCTTACCGTGTAGGGCTACGCGTGTCCACCACCGCTGATCTGTTTGAGCCGTTGAAGATCAAAGGGTTGATATTGCACCATCCCTTTATTGGTGGGTCCCAGAGGACTGAGTCTGAGTTGAGGTCGGTCAATGATTCGGTTTTGCCCCTTGGGAGCTGTGATCTGATGTGGGAGCTGGCACTTCCTGAGGGTGCAGGAAGGGACCACAGGTATTGCAATCCGACGGTGGTTGATGAAAGTGGTGATGATGATGTGTGCTTTGATGAAATCAAACGGCTGGGATGGAAGATTCTTGTGTTGGGTTGTTATGGAGACCCTTTGGTTGATCGCATGGTGGAGTTGGGGGAGAAGTTGAGAAGCAGGGGTGTTGCGGTGGTGCAGCACTTTGGTGATGGCCATCATGGGATGGAATTCGGTGACCCAACCAAAGAGAAACTGTTTCTTCGACTGAAACATTTCATGGACCAGTGCTGATTGCTGAAGGATTCTTCCAATTAACCGTGTGCCATCATGTGATTTGAGTCCAATTGAGGTTTCTCTCTTCATCTTCGTAAAATTGGGATACCAATATTGTAACTGTAGCTTATAATATAAAAGCTGCAAAAATATTATTTGAATACCCACCTACTGTGTAAGTACACTGATCAATATTAATGAATAAAAATAATTTCACAGCATCAATATAGTAGACCCTGAATTTTGATTTTTTCCTACTGTTCATTTCTTGAAAATAAGTGTTATAGTATAAAATCATTCTTTAGGCAACGCCTATGCTAAAAGTTCTTTTTCCTTCTTACCACAAATAAGATTCCTTAATCCTTACAGAAGCCGCCCAGTTAGAGTTAGCAAAACGCTAATGTGATATGAATCTCATCAAGTCTGCTTTAGTTAACATGTCATTAATTTGATGAGGACATTTTACACATTCAAATAACAAACTTGTGAGCTCGGTTAAACTAAACCCGGACTATGCTCATCATTCATTCTAAGCTCTAACAACAGTGCTTTTCCATTACGAGTACAAGGAGGATTGTAGGAAATCATCAAGTAATTAGTTACATAGAAGTTCATACAATCAATTCTTTACAAACTTTGGTACTTTTACATGTTTTTCATCCAACTCTACATAATTAGCATAGATTCTTGTGTATAGCCAGCATATTCATTCATTCGGGTGTACTAAGTCAATCAATGATAAATTAAGTTATCCAAATACGATTTATTGAACCAAACCCCGCCTTCCAAACACTTTGTCCACTAGCTAGCACATGCGGCCCCAAAACACCAATAGGATAAAGATACCCACTATTGATTCTCCCCCTTCTAGTGTCCTCCCTCGTCCTCCCCATCTCTTTCTAATTTCCCTCATAATTTTCTATAACCAACCATGCCCTTCTTTTCTTTAGCAAACTCCAAATGCTTTTGGGTAACTCTAATTGCATTCTCCTTAAGTTTTTATCTCTTAATTGTGAACTCAACCATGCTCCAAACACCATCACCACCAAACCCATGCAACAAAGATCCCTACAAGCAACTCAACCTTATCTTCAATCCAAACGGCACAGTCACGCGCTCAAACAAGCCCCCAGAGAGCCCTCCCTCACCGGATCCCAAACTCCCCACAGAAGTACTCTCCAAGGACCTCCCCCTCAACAAATCAAAAGGCACGTGGGCTAGGATCTACCTACCCCGCGAAACACTGGATCACCGCTCAAAACTTCCCTTGGTGGTTTTCTTCCACGGGGGCGGGTTCATATTCCTCAGTGCAGCCTCAACCATATTCCACGATTTCTGCTTCAACATGGCAAACGACGTCGTTGCGGTTGTTGCGTCCATAGAGTACCGTCTCGCACCGGAACATAGACTCCCTGCAGCCTATGACGATGCTGTGGAGGCGCTGCACTGGATCAAAACCAACCAAGCAGATGATTGGCTGAGGTACTATGTTGATTATTCCAATGTTTTCCTAATGGGTAGTAGTGCTGGGGGAAATATAGCCTACAACGCCGGTCTACGTGTAGCTTCGGGCGATGATGATGAAGTTCCCAAGATCGCAGGGCTAATATTGGTTCAACCGTTTTTTGGTGGGACCCATAGGACCGGTTCGGAATTGAGAATGGCCAACGAGCCTCATCTATCACTGTGTAATAACGATGCGATGTGGGAATTGTCGTTACCCTTTGGAGTTGACCGTGATCATGAGTATTGCAATCCGACGGTAGGAGATGGTCCTATGAGATTGGAGAAGATCGGACGGCTTGGATGGCGGGTACTGGTGACCGGGTGTGAAGGTGACCCACTTGTGGACCGTCAGATGGAGCTTGTGAGGCTGATGGAGACGAAGGGTGTGAAAGTGGTGGGGCATTTCACAGCAGGGGAATATCACGGGATCCAAGATAGTGAGCCCTTAATAGCAAAGGGGCTCTATAGGGTAGTGAAGAGTTTTATTTCGACTTTGCCTCCTCAGTATTGAATGAAGACAACAACAATTTGTCTTTTAATTTCTCTGCCTGCTTTGTTTCATTCAAAATTTATAGAATAATGAACATTGGCTTCTGTATGTTGATTTATCTTTGTCTAGTGTTGCTTGTTCATATCGAGTACGGATTTCCAAAATATATATTTGGTACGTTAGATACCAATATTGTGTATGCAGCTAAATGGCTAATGATACCAAAAATATATAGTTTAGCTCTACCTATTCTATAATAGATTTTTCTTAAAAAGATTTTAGACCGGCGAGTTTACGGACACATGGTATGTTTAGTTAATATTTAATAAGTAAAATGAGATATAAGTTTTCATAAATAAATTCTATATGTAAAATTATAAATAAAACTTATTTATTAAAATTTATACCATATTTTTATTCTCCAACCAAACATAACCTTAAAGCTTAGTTTGACTGGTTCAACATTTGATCTTCATAATCAAAAGCTTTTTTTTCTTTTTTTAACATGTTCATAATCAAAGTTTGAGTTATAATCTTACATTAAGAAATTAGTGCTAAAATGACTTTATTCTTATATAAATTGATCTAAACTCAAATAAGATTATACTAGTTGATTGCCAGATAAAAAATAACAACGTTTATCTTTTTTTCATTCATTCAAATCTGAAAAAAACAAAGATAAAGATATTGAATGAAGGTGTGCTATTTTAATTTTATTTTTTGAACTTATGAGTATTATTAATATAAAATGGTTTACATTAATATTTCATAGTATATCACAAATTGATGATAAATAAAATGTCAAAAACTCGTGATGTGTTAATATATTATTCAATGCCAATATAAAATTTTAACACAGTGCTAATAACACTAAATAAATCACTTTAAAAAGTTATATAAAAATCATTTCATAAAAATACTACATGAATTAAATAATAACATCAAATTTTTTGTACTGTAGAGTATGAATTTTCTCGTTCGTACTTAAAAAAAAAAAACTTTCTCTTTTCTAAATGGTAACTCACTTTACAATTAATCTTGTTATAGGTAACCCGGCAAAGCCGCCTAAAATCCACACACAGGCCAAGGCAAACACGACTCGAGATCATATCTCATTGCATACTGCTACCGGCAACCAATATAATATAATAACCTGTAATCCCACCCTAAACTCCGCCACGTAATCCAAACAAACCGTGTTTCATTTGTTTGGTCAAAGGTTTCATTTCCTCGTCTGAATAATTATTCATGCGCACTCTCTTTTTCATTTTATTACTTCCTAATATAGTGGGCGTGCAAAAGGAAAATATTTTCTTTCTATGTATTGTAAAACAATTTTATTCAGTCAATCAATAAAATTATATTAAAATTATAGAGTATGATAGATGGCTGTGTCAGTATTTAGTTATTTTTTATGGTTTATTATTTTGATAAATTTCTATTAATTAATACTACAAAATTATTTTTATTATCAGTGTATAAAAATTAAATTCAAAAAAAGAGTAAAAATTCGTATTTTTATCCCTAAAAAATTTATATTTAAACACTTTAATTCTTAATCGATCAATTGCATATACTTACATCCTTAAAGATTTAGAATTATAACACTTTGATTCTTAAAAGTTCAATACATATACTTTAATTTTCCAAGAATTTGACGTTATAACTCTTAATTAAGTCCATAAAATTGGAAACAATAGATTAAATTATTATAATGCTAATCTTTACAAGTTCAAATGTATGTAATTGATATTTTCTTTAGAATAAAGTATTATAAATTAAATTTTTTGAGGATTATTATTTAAATATATATATATAACTGAACTTTTGAGAACCAACATGGTATAATACCAGTCTTTTTAGGGGACTCAAGATGAAATCTAACATATATATTGTACTTGACTCATGTTAATGGACGTTTATTTTGATATTGGTAAACAATCATAATTTTTCTGTTTCTCACATATGTCCTTCAGCAGATAAAGTCACTTTATATTTGTGAGTCAATTTAATCATTAATTTTTAAAATGAGTTAATTTATATCCTGATATTATAAAATATAAGTCATTTTAGTTTTTTAATTCACTTTTATTTAATATTTTATCAATTAAATAATGATAAGTAATTTTAAATGATACCTTAATATATCTTATGTCATTTGAAATATACTAGAGTTTAAAATAATTAATTTTGGTGTCTGAAATTATACAAAATAAGTTATTTAAATTTTTATTTCAAATCATAAATGACTTATTTTATATAATATTAGATACTAAAATGAGTTATTTTAAACTTTATTCTATTTCAAAATACAAATGAGATGTAAATATAACATTTAAGATTAGTTATCCTCATTTAATTGATGAAATGTTAGATAAAATTAAATTTAGAAAATAATATGACTCATATTCTGTAATATCAGAGATAAATTTAACTCTTTTTAAAAATTAGGGATTAAAATGACTCACAGATATAAAGCGTGGAATTAAAATAAACATTAAACACTTCTCCTAACTGAAATCAAAATTCTGGTTCACCAAATATGGGGATTAGCTAGACCGACAAGGCCAATGCCCCCTTGCTGCAAATTAAACTCACATATTATATACCATGTCCATACAAAACACGTGCTTCTACTACTTTATAATGAAATCATGAAATATTTCCCTTGCCTTCAGCGGTGGCCGACTGGTGCAAATGAACAATAACAAAAGATTCCAAAGTCCAATAATACTCAAAAGTCCATAAATACATAAAAGCTTAGCTCAAAACTAATTCATACAACCAAACTAAAGTCCACCGCTTCCAAAACAAACCGAGCAAACCATGGACCCGCTTATCAAAATCCTCCGCAATCCCGACGGCACCCTCGCTCTCCAGCGCCAACCAGTCCCTCACTCTCCGCCCCAGTCAGATCCCACTCTCCCAATCCCCGTTCTCTCCAAGGACCTCACCATCAACCCTTCCAACAACACCTGGCTCCGCTTGTTCCTACCCAAGAAATCAATCCCCAACAACAACAACAATCTAGTACTGAAGCTACCCCTTATTGTTTTCTTCCATGGAAGTGGCTTCGTTGTATCGAGTGCAGGCTCCACCATGTTCCATGATTTTTGTCTTCAAATGGCAGACAGCGTCGGCGCCGTCGTCGCCTCCGTCGAGTACCGCCTCGCTCCAGAGCACCGCTTACCGGCAGCGTATGATGATGCCGTGGAAGCTCTTCATTGGATAAAAACCAGCGAGGATGAATGGTTGACGCAATACGTTGACTATTCTAAGTGTTACTTGATGGGGAATAGTGCTGGGGCAACGATTGCGTACTACGCTGGTCTACGTGCAGCCGCGGAAGTTGTGGATGATCTTCAGCCGTTGAAGATCAAAGGGCTGATATTGCGCCAGCCGTACTTTGGTGGGACCGAGAGGAGTGAGTCAGAATTGAGGCTTGTGAATGATCCGATTATTCCCTTGTCGGATAATGATATGCTGTGGGAGTTGGCACTGCCCGTTGGGGCTGACCGTGATCACGAGTATTGCAATCCGACGGTTGGGAATGGGGAGAGGGTTGAGAAGGTGAGGGATCAAGGGTGGAGGGTGCTGGTGAGTGGGAACGGTGGGGACCCACTTGTGGCCCGTGGGAAGAAGCTGGCAAAGTTGTTGGAGGAGAAGGGTGTGTCGGTGGTGAGTGACTTTGAGGATGAGGGTTGTCATGGGGTGGAGTATGCCGACCCCAACAAGGCAAAACAACTCATTGAGGTGGTTAAAGGTTTCATTTCCTTATCCGATGTTGTTACAACAGGTAATTGACCGGGGTGAAAAAAATGTATGCTCTTTTTCCTTGTATTTTTGTTGTTGTCAATAATTAAGGTGGTGCAAAAGAAATGTATATAAAAAAAAAATCATTTTCTATGTATGAATGTACCCCCTCTTTTTCTTCTGCGTGTGGGGCAGTTGTTTAAATTATTGGTCATGTTTTTGTTTTGTTATTATTATTAATAATGGACTAATGTTTCCTCTGTTTTCAACGTTTGATTCCTTTCCGTCTGTCTGTTGCTGTATAAAAACTAATAATTTGATGAAAAACTTGCTTGGAAAACACGTGGCAGTTTTAAATGGAATAAAAGCAAAATTGGTTTTCCATTTTATGGCATAGACAACTAAATTTGGTTTTGAGTTTGTGTTTCATCGACGTTGGTTGTTCACTCGTTTGACTTCTGGCATTGTCTTCGATAAGAATGAACTATTGCTATGCTTGATTTGCTAGTTAAATTTCTAGAAATATTTCATAATATATCTAAAAAAGAACTACTCACGTGTTTAGTTGACATAAATATTTCTGAAAATATTATGCATTTTTCTCTAAATATCTCTATAAATTTGAATTGAAAAATTCAATTTTTAATCATATTAAACATATAATTAAGCATAATTCCTAAAATATCTTGATCAATTTAAACTAATAATTAATTTTTAATCACATTAAATTCATAATTAAGTATAATTTCTAAAATGCCCCTATTAATTTAAACTAAATAATTAATTTTTAATCACATTAAACTTGTAGTTAAGTATAATTTGCAAAATATCCCCATCAATTTAAACTAAATAATTAATTTTTAATCATATTAAACTCAATAAGTCTATAAATACAATGTGTAGCACAAATCAACTGATACAAATGTCACAACATAAGTTCAAACTTAACAATAATTCATAAATACAATACATCAAATCTATGTACAAATTCAAATCCAACATAAGAATTAACGATTCATAAAAAGCATCAGTAAATTAAACCCATATTCCTTACAAAATCACCCTAAGACCATGACTCTGTGTTTTAGAGAATCCTGATTTTTTCCTTAAAAAAGAAAAGACAACTCTTTTTTCTGACTTTTTCTTCCAAAATAGACACCTAATAATACTCAATCAAAATCCACATACACAACTCCACATCAAATTAGCACATAAAAAATAAGAAACATAACCAAACAATAAGACTAAGGCCTAGAAATTAAACTAAATTAAATTAAGTTAAATTAAAAAAATTAAATTGGTTGGTGGAAATGGGAACATTATTGGACTCTCAAACATGAAGGTGATGCACAGATTCCTTTAGAAATTTAATTGTTCCTTCAACAATGATCACTTTCTTTTTGTGGGTCTTGTGATCTTGCTTGGGTCTAGCATGCTCAGGAATCCGGTATTTATACATCTAGGGATGGTTATTCTTGGCTTTTGGGGCGTCATGTTGTGATGGAAGATGATTCCTCGTGACGCTGGATTTGGAAGTTAAATGTTCTTGAAAAGTTTCGTATACTTATTTGGCAAATCAAGCACGGTGCCTTACTCACTAATAAATTCCGCTTTCAACGTCACGTTGCATCCTCACCTATATGCTCCCGTTGTCATGGCAGAGATGAGGACATTATTCATTGTGTTAGGGCTTGTTGCTATTCCCGTGAAATTTGGTGCTTTTGGGATTTGGTTTAGATAGCAACTTCTTCCTTGAGGATTTAGATACGTCGCTGGAGTGTCACATTTGAAATTATTTTAATCTCAACTTTGTTGTTATTTTGTGGTGGGTTTGGAGAAGGCGCAATCAGTTGGTGATGTCTGGGATAGATTGGTTAAGTAATTACGTTCTGTACAATATTGTTTCTTTGAATAGGAGTATTACTAATTTATCTAATAGTGCAGCCGCTGCGCCAAACAATATACCCTAGGAAGTTTGGTGGCAGAAACCAAATAATGGGGTGATGAAGATGAATACTGATGGAAGCCAGACTGGCACTAATGTTGATGCTCGGGCCGGCTTTGGAGGTGTTTTTAAGGATGCTCATAGGGCCTGGTGTGGTGGATTTTCTGGTTTCCTTGGAAATGTTTTGTTTTGTTCACTGAACTTTGGGCAATTAGATATGGATTGCTTCTCGCTTGGGACATTGGCTTCCGTAACACTTGGTGTGAGAGTGATTCTCTTTATACGATTACTCTTATTATGGATGATAGATGGGATAGTCACCATACATGTGCTATCCTCCTAGCGGATGGGTTATGACTATCATCCACATTCTGCATGAAGCAAATCATTGTGCGAATTTATTGGCTAAGAGAGGTAGTGCTAGGTTGGTAGACTCAGTTTTCTAGAATGACCCTTTTAATGAGTTGTTGCATGGACTGCACAAGGACTCTATCGGATATAGATTCATGAGAGTTTAGTTCTCTTTTTTGTTTGTTTCTCTTCTCTTGTAACCAAAAAAAAAAAATGAAGGTGATGGTGTTGCTATTGTCATCAACCTTGATGGTGATGATGTCATCATTGTCGACACAGCGAAGCATCTTGGACATGTTGTTGAGGTTCATGCCCACCATCAAGATGTTGCGATCACACTTGTAGTGCTTGAACCCTTTGGACTGGAGCAAGAGCACCACGTGGCTTGATTCCAGGGCTTGAAGGGAGAACCTATAGTGACCCAACAGTCGAAGTTCGCATTGTTCACGAGCTCCTTGATTGCTTCTAGAACCTTCTTTAGAAGGGAACCTTCAAATAGGTGAAGTTCCAACAACCTGTTCTCCTCTTCTTTGGGGGAGATGGCGAAGCTGCGAGTGACAGTGCACTGCGGCCACTGTCGAAGTTGTCGCCGGAGGAGATGGCAACACGAAGAGGGAGGTTCTGCTAGGATTGATGTGAAATGGAGATGAGAAATCGAATGAGTAAAAAAGTAAGATTTAGGAATGATTAGGATTAGAGAAAGATACTTTTGTCTTTTCAAATTTTCGATATGATTCCTTTCCCATGGGAATTCAACATTTCCATGGTGTATGGTAGAAATAAAAAGATGATTATTTTTATCTCCAGGAATAAAACATTCCTAAGAGTATTTTTTTCTGGCCACTAACCAAATATAAGAATCCTCTATTCCAGGCCTCAAATTTCTAAAAATATCAAATATTCCACAAACCATATCCCCCCCCCCCCCTCCCCCCAACGTTTTCTTTAGAGTGTAATTGTACATAACATTATTAAGAAAGGGATACCTAGTCATATTATTCCCCCTTCTACAAGTCCGGATGTGTGTGTGTGTATATATATATATATACAAAAGTATAACTATGAACAATTTCATCTTCATTACCGAAAACCAAACGTCAATCCTTCCCCAAACAAGCACTTCACCATGTCCAAACAAACCGAACAGCCCACAGCACACCAGAAACCAAGCGGTGGTCACCCCCAGATCATCCGCAATCCCGACGGCACCCATACCATCATTCGCCAACAAGAACCACGCTCTCCACCACAATCAGACCCCACTCTCCCAATCCCCGTTCTTTCGAAGGACCTCACCATCAACCCTTCCAACAACACCTGGCTCCGCTTGTTCCTACCCAAGAAATCAATCCCCAACAACAACAACAATCTAGTACTGAAGCTACCCCTTATTGTTTTCTTCCATGGAAGTGGCTTCGTTGTATCGAGTGCAGACTCCACCATGTTCCATGATTTTTGTCTTCAAATGGCAGACAGCGCCGCCGCCGTCGTCGCCTCCGTGGAGTACCGCCTTGCTCCGGAGCACCGCTTACCGGCGGCGTATGATGATGCCGTGGAAGCTCTTCATTGGATAAAAACCAGCGAGGACGAATGGTTGACCCAATACGTTAACTATTCCAAGTGTTACTTGATGGGGAATAGTGCTGGGGCAACGATTGCGTACTACGCTGGCCTACGTGTAGCCGCGGAAGGTGTGGATGATCTTCAGCCGTTGAAGATCAAAGGGCTGATATTGCGCCAGCCGTACTTTGGTGGGACCGAGAGGAGTGAGTCAGAATTGAGGCTTGTGAATGATCCTATTATGCCTTTGTCGTTTAATGATATGCTGTGGGAGGTGGCACTGCCCGTTGGGGCTGACCGTGATCACGAGTATTGCAATCCGACGGTTGGGAATGGGGAGAGGGTTGAAAAGGTGAGGGATCAAGGGTGGAGGGTGCTGGTGAGTGGGAACGGTGGGGACCCAGTTGTGGCCCGTGGGAAGGAGCTGGTAAAGTTGTTGGAGGAGAAGGGTGTGTCAGTGGTGAGTGACTTTGAGGATGAGGGTTGCCATGGGGTGGAGTATGCCGACCCCAACAAGGCAAAACAACTCATTGAGGTGGTTAAAGGTTTCATTTCCTTATCCGATGCTGTTACGACAGGTAATTGACGGGGGTGAAAAAAATGTATGCTCTTTTTCCTTGTATTTTTGTTGTTGTGAATAATTAAGGTGGTGTGAAAGAAATGTATATAAAAAAAAAAGTGTGTACGGCGTAGGGATCATTTTCTATGTATGAATGTACCCCCTCTTTTTCTTCAGTGTGTGCTGTGTGGGGCAGTTGTTTAAATTATTGGTCATGTTTTTGTTTTGTTATTATTATTAATAATGGACTAATGTTTCCTCTGTTTTCAACGTTTGATTCCTTTCCGTCTGTCTGTTGCTGTATAAAAACTAATAATTTGATGAAGAACTTGCTGGGAAAACACGTGGCAGTTTTAAATGGAATAAAAGCAAAATTGGTTTTCCCTTCCATTTTATGGTACAGACAACTCAATTTGGTCGAGCTTGTGTTTCATCGACGTTGGCTGTTCACTTGTTTGACTTCCGGCACCGTCTGCAATAATACATGTGACGAAATGTGGCAATATTTGATTTGATTAAATTGTTTAATATTGATGTTATGTGCCATAATATGCTTTTTAGAATTATGGTGTTATATAGGTATTGTTTGGTAGCGTGACCATTTCGTCAAGTTCAATTGGATTGTTTTCAAAGTAGGATGATACTATGTATTATCCATGTTGTTATGTTCAAACTTCAAACAGATGTTACCATGCAGTCACGAGTCTCGCTCAAGCTCATTAAAAAAAGGAAGTCGTGTACATTAGTCATTAGGCAAGACTAGGTTATTTACTGGTCTTTAAACAAGAACCAATCAAAGGCTGCTGGCGAGAGCCCCGACTGCAAAGCAGTTTTTGGTTTATTTTAATACTTAAAATTATTAATAAAAATTTATAAATATATTTAATTGTCACTTCACGTCGAAGTTATTAAATGAATTGTCCAGCAATGCATTCTAATCAATATATATAATGCCACTTGAAAACATTTTATGCTATGTCAATGAGTATGAAGCTAAATTATTAAGTCATGATGAATATCAATATCTGCTTATCATGGCTTAATAACAGGATAATCAACATGAAGTTATAGATCAATCATGGCATTGTAATTAACTGGATGCCTCCTTCTTGAGACATCATCATCGATCAGTGAAAAATGTAAAGACCCCGCAAATAAAAAATTTCGGCAACAAATAAGTCATGCGCGCGTTTAACCAACCTATAGCGACAAATGAGTACTGAAAAACCAATGTATATAAGGTGGTTAAGTAATAATTTGATTGCTAATAATGTGGTTGAGTAATAATGTGAGCAATTGGACAGGCGTTTAACCAATAAAGCTCTCTTTTCTCTCAGCAAAAGCAGCAACAACGTAACTTTTGGAGTAGCTCTGGCTTTGATATTTATTTTGAGAAATTCTCAGGTGTAAAAGAAGAATTTTTTGTCCGATCTAGAAATTATAGATCTATGTGTAAAATATTTTAAATCTATGCATTAATATTACAAACCTACTTGAATAATAGAAATATTTCTAAAGATGATTATAAAAAAAAATTATAAATTTTACATAAAAAAATTATAAATTATTAAATAAAATATTATAAATTACTAAGTAAAATATAAATTTTATTTTTGTAGGTATAGAAAATTCTTTCTTCTGCGTGTGAGAATTCACTATTTTCTTTTTTTTCCAAAAGAAAGATAATCTTGTCTACGGTGGGCAATCACGCACAGTAGTCAAAATTAACCCAAATATGCCAAGTCAACGTGCGTTACAAACCAAAAACAAATGATTTGACAAGAAAAACCTCAGCTCGGAACATGAGGAACCAACCACTGAGAGAAAGGGCAGCCCGCAAGAGAACTTGGATATCTTCGGGCACCAAAGTTAGAAAACCCCGAAGCAGGTGTGCTAACTATATCCACACAAATTTTTGTGGGTGTGATGAAGATCCTGGGCTGTTTCGGATATATCTACATCTATATTCAAATAATAACATATATACAATGTTTTCTTTGGTGTGTAATTGTACATAACATTACTAAGAAAGGGATACCTAGTCATATTATTCCCCGTCTACAAGTCCAAAAAAAAAAAAAATACAATAGTATAATTTTGATAAATAAATTTTTTATACTATTATTCACTTAAAACTTCGACCTTTTAGATAAGAAATATAAGATTTAATTATTTTTATTTATTTAATATTATATATAATTGAATGATGATATAAATGTTTTCACACTTTTAGTGGATAAAATTTAAACTGAAAAAACAAAATGTTAATTGCCAACCGTGCACACCAGTTAAATAAGAGTAATTTTATTTATAAATATAATTTGTAGTACAGGGAATTGAATACTCTAATCTAGGACATGATACACTCTTCCTTATAAAAAAAACAAGAAAAAAGGACTCCAAGTCCAAATTTACTCCAAAGTGCGCATGAAAAGAGTAATATTAAATATACAGTAAAATCATACAATAATTTTATATTAACCCTCATAATAACCTTTATCTTTTTGTAAAAATAGATATTAATACACTAAGATCTACCTATTTTATAATTATGACTATTTTATAATTTTATTATACATAAAATATTATTAACCCCTCTCTTTCTCTCTCTCTCTCCATATCTAGCAGAGAACAATTTCATCTTCACTATAGAAAACCAAACTTCAATCCTTCCCCAAACAAGGCACTCCACCATGCCCAAACAAACCGAAGAGTCCACAGAACACCGTAAACTAAACTCCTTTCGCCCCCAAATCCTCCGCAATCCAGACGGCACCCTCACTCTCATTCGCCAACAAGACCCTCGCTCTCCCCCACAATCAGACCCCACTCTCCCAATCCCCGTTCTCTCCAAGGACCTCACCATCAACCCTTCCAACAACACCTGGCTCCGCTTGTTCCTACCCAGGAGAGCGATCCCCAACAACAATCCAGTACTGAAGTTACCCCTTATTGTTTTCTTCCATGGTAGCGGCTTCGTTCTATTGAGTGCAGCCTCCACCATGTTCCATGATTTTTGTCTTCAAATGGCCACATCGCCGGGGCCGTCGTCGCCTCAGTCGAGTACCGCCTCGCTCCGGAGCACCGCTTACCGGCGGCGTATGATGATGCCGTGGAAGCTCTTCATTGGATAAAAACCAGCGAGGATGAGTGGTTGACCCAATACGTTGACTATTCCAAGTGTTACTTGATGGGGAATAGTGCTGGGGCAACTATTGCGTACTACGCGGGTCTACGTGCAGCTGCGGAAGGAGAGGATGATCTTGCGCTGTTGAAGATCAAAGGGCTGATATTGCGCCAGCCAGCCTTTGGTGGGACCGAGAGGAGTGAGTCAGAATTGAGGCTGGAGAATGATCCGATTGTTCCTCTGTCGGATAATGATATGCTGTGGGAGTTGGCACTGCCCGTTGGGGCTGACCGTGATCACGAGTATTGCAATCCGACGGTTGAGAATGGGGAGAGGGTTGAGAAGGTGAGGGATCGAGGGTGGAGGGTGCTGGTGAGCGGGAACGGCGGGGACCCACTTGTTGCCCGTGGGAAGGAGCTGGCGAAGTTGTTGGAGGGGAAGGGTGTGTCGGTGGTGAGGATGACGGTTGCCATGGGGTGGAGTATGCTGACCCCGACAAGGCAAAACAGCTCATCGAGTTGGTTAAAGGTTTCATTTCCTCGTCCGATGCTGTTACCACAGGTAATTAACAGGGGTGAAATTGAAAGGGAAAATCATATATGCTCATTTTCTTTTCTATTTTTGTTCTTCTGAATAAGGTTCTGTGAAAGGAAAGTATCAAAAGATTGTGCGTAAGAATCCTTTTCTGTATATGAATGTACTCCCTCTTTCTCTTCTCTTGTGTGTGGGAGTTGTTCAAATTTTTGGTTATCTTGTTCTGTATTAATACTGGACTAATTTTGATTTAGTTGTAGAGGCTAAGTAGTTTAGCTAGTGTGATCCATTTGTTTGTAGTTGGTTAAGAAAATATCGCTTAATATACCCTCTTGAAACATAATTTACCACTCCTGTCACGGAAAACAAAAGTTAAAATCATCCTCTAAAATGTAAGGAGAGATTATGTAACGGGTCATGCTCGTGAATAATTTAGCCAAAGTATTGCAAAAGAGGCTACTGGGATTAATCTAGTAGCTGGGATTTAAGCAGTATATATAAAATTTTAAGATCAAACCTCTTTACGATCGATGTGATTTTAGAAAATAAAATAACATTACAAGATAAGTCTGTCGATTCTCTAGAATGAGTATTTTACTATAGAAGATAAAATGAGTTAATCTTAATCGTTTAAAACTTTAATGGTATCGATACACTATTAATATTTAAAAATTATTAATAGAAAAGTTTATTATGATAATGATAATGATACTTGAAAGCTTGATTATGCTTTCCTCCAAATTCTAATAATATTTTATATCTAAATAGAAAAGTTTTTGAAAATGAATTCGAATATTTTTTCATTTCATTTAATTTACCAGACTATTCATTCACTTTATTATTTTGACGCTTCACAAATTTAATAGTCTTTATTATAGCAATAATTTTTTAATATCTATCATATTACATTTACATTGTTTATAACTCATACGTTTAATTAGTTTTATTTAAAGAATTTGTCAGCTCATTCATTCTTTATTATATATAAAATTTTAATTTAAATAAATAATTTTTTATGAGGGCTAAAAAATTAGTAAAATCTTTCACATTTTTTAAACTTGAATAATAAATCATTATTTTTATTTTAAATTATATTTATAGTTATTAGTTTTTTTAAAATCATTGTAGCTGATCTATATCTCCAATTTTTAAGAATAATTGTTTATCTTTAGAGAAAGCCTCCTACATTAAGAATTGAATAGTTGTAACATTTTAATTTTAGATAGAAAAAATTTTAATAAAAAAATTTTTTCTTGCAAATTTCGTTGATTATGTAATAATTGCTTAATAATTTTTTCATATTTGATTTTGAAAATTGTTGCTACTCATACTAGCTATGGTTCTTGCTGTGGAGTGGTTCCAACTAGAGAGCCAACAATTTTTTTCTTTTCGCCAAAGATAATGAAGCTATTATCGTTGAATAAAAGCTTTACCAAATAACAATGTTGTTGCATATTCTTTTTTAAGGTTATTGAATTTGAGAAAAGTAATCTTAATTGTTTTAATCCAAAAAGTTTATCTAATTTGAAATTTTGCTTTATTATAAGGCTAAAGATAAAGGAAAAGAATAATTTTTATATATTAAGTTGTTCTGATGTTATTTAATAATTAAAGTAGTTATATTTACAAATCAAATTAATTTTTCATTAGTGTGTTATTCTAAGAAATTTATTTGGTTAAATTTTTCTTGAAAATTAATTTATTGCTCTCCTTCATAAAAGAAAGGAGAATGGAAATTAATTACTTTACTTTTTAGTTCTTATAATTTTATAATAAATTATTGATGTAGAATAAATTCCTATAAAACTTTTTTAAAATCCTAAATTTTCTCAAATTAACATTTGAAAATTATACTTTTTAATTTTACGATATATTCATTTCTCATTTTATGTATTTTTTAGTTTTTCATTATTTTAAATTATCCTATACAATCATTTTTCAATTATAACTTATCTAAATAAAATAATTTTTATAATATAATTTTTTTGTGATACTTAAATATCTATAAACACCCATGTAATATTTGACACACATATATACTTTTGATAATTTTTAATAAAATATAATTTTGTTCAATTCAACCGTTAAATTATAACTACATATTACATTGATTGCCATACTAAATTTCAAACAAATCAGACACTTATAAAGTTGTGATCAAATAGTTCTTATTTATATATATATTTATGAGGTATTTATTATGTTAATTTATATGTATAGAAAAAATGTATCAAACAATTTCATATTAACATAAAATTTTATAGAGATAACTATCGCATATAAACTTTCAATTCAACAACGGTGGATTTAAAAAAAAATTTCTTGAATAAAAAGCTATCAAAGGTGTAAGATATGTAGCAAGTTTTAAACTGATATAAATGAATTCTTTCTCATATAAAATATATAAATTCTTAATAATTAATTATAATATAAATATATTTATATAACTCATACCCGTACAGTGTACGGGTACACACACTAGTTTTATTAAAAGAAAATTAAAAAAAATTAGAAAGATGCAGTTCCGTTAATTGCCTTCCTTCTCCTTTTGATGCGCTATCATCATCTTCCACCCAATTCCGGTTTCTGGAGTGTAAGACGATCTTGTTCCTGAAAGGGATTGCGTCTCTACAGTCAAGTATGATTTCAGCAGAGAAATCCCCTTTTTATACTCTTGATTGCCCCCAAATTTAATTTGGATTAATCTAATATTTGTCATAGTCAGCACTGTGAGTCCCGTTAAATTTTGTAGTTCTTTTCTTAATGTGGTAGCCACCTCCTTTGGTGATTTGGCAGTATCAAACCATGAGAAGGAAGGATCAGAAACGATCTTAAGAAGAAAAATATGGTGGCAGCATTAGGAAACAAGGAGAATCGTAAGACAATTTCGGAGAGAATAATATTATGTATATAATAAAATTGTATAATAAAGACACATCACATGTCTTATTACTATTAGATGTGATGAGTGAGTAAAATTGATGGAAACAATTCATCACATTTAATAATAATAAAATATTATAATATATATTTATTGTGTAATTTTATTGTATATTGTATAAGTAATATTACTCACAAGGAAAATCCTAATTTGGTTGGTGATGAATTGTGGGAAATCCAATAAATGTAGGCGCACACGAATTCTTAATTTGTGCTTTTTATTTAATAATAAATATTTTCAGTCTACAGGATCTGTAAAAATATTAAAGGGTTAAAATACTTTCACTTTATCCCCTAAAATGAATTGCTGACTCTATATATATATATATATATAAAGAAAACGAGTGTAGAAAGACAATTTTATCCGGAAAAGAATCTATGGCACCACAAAAGAAAAAAGGCCAACTAGCTGCATTTAACTAATATAACCACATTTTAAAAGGTGAATAATGTCATTTACAATTTTTTTTTGGGAAATAGATCCAAAATGTTCTCGCGGATGAGGTTCCCCTTAGTCCTTAGCACGGAGGACGAAATTAAATAACCAAAAGCTAATCAATGAACTGTCCAGCAATGCATTCTAATTTCTAATCAACATAATGCCACTTGAAGTCAATGATTATGACGCAAAATGATTAGACCATGAATATTACTATCAGTTTCTCTTTGCTTAATCGCTGCATAATCAACCTAAATTAATAGATCAATTATGGCATTGTAATTAACTGGACAACCTCCTTCTTGAGACATCATCAGTGCCAAATTAACAAGACCCTGCGAACAAATAAAAAAGAAAAAATCAGCAACAAATATGTCGGATATATCTATGTTGAAGGTTAATGATATTTTGATATCTAAAAGGTAAGTATCTATTCAGACATTCATTTTATAATCATTAGATGTAATGAATGTTAAGAATAAATGAAAATTACTATCACATTAAATAATTATAAAATAGATATATGAATAGACATTTACTTTTTAAGTGATAAAATATCATTACCCCTATATTCAAATAGTGTTTTCTTTGGAGTGTAGTTTTGCAACGTTACCAAGAAAGGGACGCCTAGTCACGTTTGCCGTCGACGCACCAAAAGGCACCAAAAGAGAAAGGGAAATATGACTAAAAGATAAATATTTAATTAAATTTTTTTTTTCATTATTATTAACATGATAAAAAATTTTACTTTCTCATAAATTTATTATATTTAATAATAATAAAGTAAAAATCATCAGCATATGCAGGTAGTGTCAGCGGTAAAAAAGAAAATGCCAATAGTCAATTGGGCGGACATCAGGCTAATAAGAGTAATATATTATTAGTAGATATAATTTGTGTGACACAGAGACACTTTTGATGACATAGAACAAGTAAAAAGGGAATCCAAGTCCAATATTTCATCTTCACTACGAAAACCAAAACTTCAATCCTTCACCAAAAAAGCACCCACCATGTCCAAACAAACCGAACAGCACACAGCAAACCGGAAACCAAGCGGTGTTCCCCCTCAAATCATCCGCAATCCCGACGGCACCCTTACTATCATTCGCCAACAAGAACCACGCTCTTCACCACAATCAGACCCCACTCTCCCAATCCCCGTTCTCTCCAAGGACCTCACCATCAACCCTTCCAACGACACCTGGCTCCGCTTGTTCCTACCCAAGAAAGCGATCCCCAGCAACAACAACAACAATAACAATCTAGTGAAGCTGCCCCTCATCGTTTTCTTCCACGGTGGCGGCTTCGTTCGAATGAGCGCAGCCTCCACCATGTTCCATGATTTCTGCGTCGCCATGGCAGACGGCGCCGCCGCTGCCGTGGCCTCAGTGGAGTACCGCCTCGCGCCGGAGCACCGCTTGCCGGCCGCGTATGATGATGCCCTGGAAGCTTTGCAATGGATTAGAGCCAGCGAGGAGGAATGGTTGACCAAATATGTTGACTATTCTAAGTGCTATTTGATGGGGAACAGTGCTGGGGCTGCGATCGTGTACCACGCGGGTCTACGTGTGGCTGCGGAAGGAGGGGGTGATCTTGAGCCGTTGAAGATCCAAGGGCTGATATTGCGCCAGCCGTACTTTGGTGGGACAAAGAGGACCGAGTCGGAATTGAGGTTTGAGAATGATTCGGTTGTACCGTTGTCTCGCAATGATTTGATGTGGGAATTGGCGCTGCCCGTTGGGGCTGACCGTGATCATGAGTATTGCAATCCGACGGCTGTGGATGGAGGGAGGGTTGAGAAGGTGAGGGATCAAGGGTGGAGGGTGCTGGTGAGTGGGAACGGTGAGGACCCACTTGTGGACCGCGGGAAGGAGCTCGTGAGGTTGTTGGAGGAGAAGGGCGTGTGTGTGGTGAGTGACTTTGACGATGAGGGTTCCCATATTGTGGAGTACGGTGATCCTCAGAAGGCCGAAAAACTCATTGAGTTGATCAAAGGTTTCATTTCCTTATCAGGTGCTAATTAAGCTACGAGGGTATTGTAAAACTGTTCCAATAGCCAATAGGAAATATCAATATGAGTTAATAATAATAATAGTAATATTTGCATGTAATCTTTTATTTTTGTCCTTCTAAATAAGGTGGTGTGCGTAGAAGGAGTGTATTGAAAAAAAAAAAAAATAGTGTGTATTGAAAGCAGCTTTATGCGAATGTATTCCCCCTTTTTCTTGAATGAAATAAGTTCTTTTATTCTAAATTTATTTCTTCTTGAAAATACATTTTGGGCAATGTGTCGATCAATTTGAGCAAAAAACCTTCATCACATTCATTTTCTTCTATCAATTTTCAGTCAATCTTCTTAATTACCTCTACAGTTATATGTCGTCAATTATATATTATCTTCGTCCGTCATGAGTGCTCAATAAAAGTTGCAATGCAACAATCTTGTTACTTTCGCCGATATAATATTTATAAAGTACCAGAAAATTAAGGTCAGAATTACAGAGAGAAGAGCTAAACTACTGCTGATACCATAGCAGAATCATCGGATGGAGATCGAAAGTGTTGAAAGGTAACATTAACTTAATGTAGGTATGTTTATAAACACTGGGTCAAGTACTGAATGCTACTAACGAAAAGTAACTAACACTAAAACTATATCTCTTAACTAACTAACTATCTTTATTTAGTCCTAATATATTTAAAACCTCTTTCTTTGGTTCCATCGCTTTCATCTTCAGCTTGTTAAAAGCTGAACTCCAAGGCCTTTCTAGCTAGCTACCATGTCCAATCAATCAAACTTCCTCAACATTTGATTCTAACTACCGGAACCTTCAAATTGTGCGCAACCCCAGGTGCATGTGCTCGGTCCCTTGCTTGCGCCAGGATCTGCCCATCTCACTCACATCAAGCCCATGCTTCCCATCTTTGTTTCTTACCAAATTAAAGATGCCATACCATCATCAAGCAGCACTATTTGAGTTTCCCAGCAGAAATTATGGCTTGTTACTAGAGGCAAGTTAAATTAATGCACTCATACTACTTACTGAATGCCATTTCAACTTTTGTTAGTGGTGAAATTGTTGATTAACTTATATTTTTCATTTCTTAAAATTTAAAATTATAACTAATGGAGTAAATACATAAGTTGGTGATAAGCTCTATCGATATCTAAAGCTGAAATAAAATCTGGTAAACAGAGTTAGCACAATCTTATATGGTATATTGTGGGGCATCTAATAATTCCAGCACTATATCTATGGGGTAACGGTTGTGGATGTCACGAGATTGCATGTATTAATAATGGCTTATTTGAGGCCCCCCACTATCCTTTTATCCTTTTTTTTTTGTAGTCACGCCTCTACCATCGATATGGACTGAGGCGCGTGTTGGGTTTTGAAGGATTAAAAAGAGGCCTATTTTCTACTATTTTTGTTTTGGGCCTGATTTGATGTAAAACAAAGTCCGAATGTGCAAGTCCTCTACCCATGACCAAAGGAAGCTCTCCCAAATATGTTTAGATCCAAGACCATAAAAAAAATGGTTTGGATCGAAGCAAAAGGAAAAAACTTCAGGAATTAAAATCAAAATTTAGTTACTTTCAGATTGAAAAAACATTTAAGTCTTTAATTTAAAAGTCTCATTATTTGAATCCATTTTGGAGACGTCTAATGAAATATCCGTTGTTAAATCAGGTGTGAAGTTCAAATGGTATGTAATTCAAAACACTTTATGTCCAAAAAGGTTTTATTTTTTTGAAAGAGAGCTCTTTTATTCTTTCAAAGATGAGACAAGTGAAAATCACTAAATTCAATTATTGTAATTTGTGTAAAATAATTTAAAAAAAATGAGCTGAACATTAGAATAAAGTATTATATAATAATTTACCTTCATTGAATAGGTTTTTTTTTTTTTTTGCCATGAGATGACTTAAATTATTCCTCTTCAAGAGACGCATTTCAGTCATGCATTACATGAGAGGTAAGATGAAGGTCAAAGGAGACAGCAAGAGAAACAAAAAGGAAAATGACTAACATATATTTAGACCTGAAGCATGCATGCTTTCTTACAATATTACATTCATTTGCACTGACAAGTCATCCTCAAGTTTTATCTTTATCAGCTACGCCTACAGACAATAGTGGTCCTCACGTAAGAAGTAATTAAAAACTCTCTATAATTGTTGATGGCGCGGATAATTAAGTCGTTTTGAAAATGAACGAATAAGTTTAGCTGCGTGTCAATATTTAACTAGAACTCTGGCATGCGTTTTAACAAGTGTATATATCTTAAACATGGCACTATCATGTTGATGTAGATTAATACATAACTAAACCATGTGTGTCCATAGTTCACCCCTTCAAGCGCAGACAAAACGAAATTGAATCTCAGTATATACATGTATATTTGCAGTCTGACTTTATCATCAACTTAATTGGCGTGAATATTGGCTTAGAATCATTTGTATCACCTCACAAACTTGTCATTCAGACTAAATTCACTGTATGCATTACCTATAATTTATATCCTTCCAGAATTATTTGAGATTATAAACAGCAAAACCCATATATTGTTTCTCGGAGCAAAGTGATTGGTACTATAATTTATATATTTTTTGGATGCATTATCTGTTTAGCTACTCAGTTTAATTAGATGATAGTTGTGGCTGATTACCATTTGATAAGAATACGTAAGGTATTGGCTGATTAACATTTGATAAGAATACACGTAAGGTATCTAGCTATACCAGGGTGTTATATATATTCTTATAAGATGTACTGGTTAGTTTTTTCTATTGATGAACGTAAGAAAGTCTTAAAATTTCTCATGATATACCGAGGCGTTTGAGATTCTTGTAAATATATCATTTCACTTATCGAATACTTATGGGCAGATTTATTTGTTAGAGGGTGCGGGCATCTGCCTCCACAAAAATTTCAAAATTTATACATAAGCATATGAACATATATTATGTTGCCCATATTATATTATTAGGTTGACCTATGCTAAAATGAAAAATTATGTAAAATATTTTATTAGACTTATATATTATTTTTGCCTCTACTATCTAAAATTCTTGAATCTATCACTGCGAATACTCCTCCATAGTTAACTACTAGCCGGTTTTTTTCTTGAATTGTCTGCATATGGGGGCATTTTGTCGTTTTTCTAAAATCTTAGTGCGTAGCAACATGCATGCCAACTGGTTTTTATGTAATTATGGTCTCCTCATTAGGCATAAACTTCATAGTTTGGTCATTATAATTTAGCTGTATTGGATGATCAATTGATCATTAGTTCCATCACTTCTAATCTTAACGGAAGATATCAAAATATCATTGTTAAAAGTCTAATTTAACGTTTAAACTTTGGAAAAGTAATAGTTTTGTAGCAATACAACATTAAGATGGCAGTTACCAAATGGACATTGTTCCAAATGTTCCTCTGCCGGGTAAGGTAGGCCTTATGTTCAAGCTAAGAGGTGAACTCTCTCTTCCCCCTTCCTCCTGGATCTATATAGTCTCATCTTCATAATGGGGGAACTCATCGTTATTGAAAGGTATCAGGCTATGACTGATAAAGAGAAGAAGAAAACGCCTAAGGCTTGAGAGTTCAACACATATGAGTGGAATTGTGAATATGCTTTTAGCATTTCATTCATTATTGATAGAAGGGGTACTTATAGTACACAAGGTGCTCATAACAGAAGAGCTAGTAACTTAACCAATCATTAACAAACAAACTAACTTTTACAGCTAGCTTATAACAGTTTCTATTAACTCATCCCCCCTCAAACTAAGGGGCTGGTAGGAGCAGACCTGAAGTTTGTCTTGGAACTTAAGAAACAAAGGTGAAGATAGAGGCTTTGTGAAAATATCAGTGATTTGCTCAGTGGAGGGAATATGTTGCACAAAGAGTTACTTCTGTATAACTCTATCCCTCACAAAGTGTAAGTCAATTTCGAAGTGCTTAGTTCACTGGTAGAGAATGGGATTGGAAGCAAGGAGGACTGCACCGGAGTTATCACAAAACACAGTTGGCAAAGCACTACAGGTGATGACATGTAGTTCAATAAGTATGGTTTGCAACTAGGAAATCTCAGCCATAACCGAGGCTAAACTTCTGAATTCTACCTCTGTACCAGACCTTGACACTACATGCTACTTTTTCCTGGACCAGGAGATAAGATTGGGACCTAAATAAATACAATATCCACTGGTAGACTTTCGATCATCAATATCAGATCCCTAATCGAAATCATAGAAACCAAGCACTCTAAATCCCTTACATTTGTGAAATTGAAAGCCCTAATCAATGGTGCCTGAGAGGTACCTTAAAATTCTTTTGACAACTTTCCAATGTGACTCCAATGGCTGCTGCATATACTGCTTGAACTTATTTATGGGAAAGGAGATACCAGGTCTTGTGATTGTGGCATGTTGAAGATCACCAAAACCACAGACCTATATAAGCTGGGGTCTTGAAAAGCTGTGTCACCAGAGGCAGAAAGTCTCAATGAAGATACCATGGGAGTAGGCATTGGTTTTGCTGATACCATGCTTGTTCTTTTAAGCAAATCTCTGGCATACTTGGCTTGGTTGAGGTAGATTGTGCCCTTGCTGGTTCTATGAGCTTCTAGACTTAAGGAATAATGTATCTATCCTAAGTCTTCCAGACCAAAAATAGCATTCAATTGGGTGATGATGTTGGAAATTTCAGCAGGGTTATTTCCAGTGATGAGGATGTCATCCACATAGGCTAGAATGTAGGTTATGGTGTTACCTTCAAACCTAGTGAACAGAGATGGATCAGATTTTGTGCTGCAGAACCCAAACTTGTTGAGAGTAGTGCTGAGCTTGGAGAACCATGCTCTAGGGGTTTGTTTTAGCCCATATAAAGCCTTTTTGAGTTTGTAGACTGAAGTGGGATTGGATTGAATAAATCCTTCAGGTTGTACCATATAAACATCTTCATTGAGATCCCCATTGAAGAAGGCATTATTGAAGTTAAATTGCCTTATGTTCTAACCCTGAGATAAGGCAATGGTGAGCATGATTATGACTGTTGATGGTTTCACTACAAGGCTGAAAATTTCTCTAAAGTCTATGCCTTCTTTTTGATGAAATCCCTTTGCAACCAGCTTGGCTTTGTACTTTTGGATGGTTCTATTTGTAACATCCCCTGCTGCTTTATGGATTGACGACTGTCCCCACAAACCAACACGGGTCTTTTCAGCATGCTTTGTTCTCACTCGTACGTTTCCTAGGAAAACTTCCCAGGAGGTCACCCATCCCAAAATTGCTCCAAGTCAAGCATGCTTAACTGTGGAGTTCTTTCAGTTTAGGCGACCAAAAAGAAGATGCATCTTGTTGGTATAGGTAGTACAAATCAATTCATATAAGCCCTCCTTAACTGTATAGTCACATACCTATACAGTCTCAGGATCCCTCTCATTTGGGTGTGTAATTGGTTCATTCATGTACCCCTCCGCTTTCGAAGTCTTCCAGGAGCCACTCCTTGTCCGTGCCTCCTTGCACCGGCGATCACTCCCCGACTTCGCAATCCCCGGACGTTACACTATTGGTGTTTTTTTTTTATACGAAACACCCACTTACATCCTATTGGTTTGATATCAGGTGGATGAGCCACTAAAGGCCAAGTGGAATTCCTCATAAGAGCCTGATACTCTTCTTGCATAGCTTGTTTCCAATATGAGGACAACAAAGCTTATGCAGCAGTGAGAGGTTCTGTGTTAGTCAGGTCTGTATTTGATCCAATCACAGCAGCAACATAGGTTTTTGTTTTTGTAATCTCATTCTTAACTCTTATTCGCATGGAGTAAACATTAGCAGGTTTGGAGGAAGTTTCTGCAGCTGGTTCATAGAGTGACAGTTGAATCTCTATACCAGTCACAAGTATAGTTATTGCATTAGTGGCTGCATGTTCTACTGATCCAGTGACAGAAGGAGAGATAGTAGTACCTGTAAGATCCATAAAAGGCACAGCAGCCACAGGTGTAGGAAGTAAAACAGAATTGGCAGTGGTAGACAAGTTAGTAAGCTTTTGGGGGATTAATGGAATGGATGGCATAGGTGAAATGAGAGGTAGGGTATTGTTTAGATGCTTTTAGGGGAACTCCGTTTCATTAAACACAACATCTCTATAAATGAACAATTTTCCTGTTAAAGACAAGCATTTATAACCTTGATGATTTGGTGCATGCCCAAGGAAGAGGCACCTATGAGACCTGGGAATTAACTTGTGTGCATTGTATGGTCTGAGGTTAGGAAAACAACTGCAGCCAAAAACTCTAAGATTGCTGTAGTTAGGTTTTTGATCGAGTAAGAGTTCATGGGGTGATTTGTGGCCTAAAATAGGAAAGGGCAGTTTGTTAATGAGTTGAATTGCTATGACAAAGGCATCATCCTAGAAAAAGGTTAGTAATGATGCAGTGGCTAAAAGGGCTAAACCTGTTTCAGTAATATACTTGTGCTTCCTTTCAACTCTCCTATTTTGTTGAAGAGAGTATGGACATGTGAGTCTATGTGTGATCCCATTTGTGTTTAGAAAATTGGTGAATGCATGAGATAAGAATTCTTTTGCATTATCAGTTTGTAAGCTCTTTATGTGCAGACCTGTGAGTTTTTCAATCATGAGTTTATATTGTTGAAAGGCTGTGACCACTTGACTTTTAGGCTCTAATAGGTACGTACATACATGAGTATCTAGTTGCTGCATCGATGAAGACTACATAGTACCTATTTCTAGATCTTTGATAAACATGGAGCAGGGCCCTACAGGTCTAAGAGTATTAAATCAAAGGGTTTATAGGTATGTAAGGAAGGTAAGTATGGCTGAGCATATGCTTTTGCAAGACAGCAAGACTCACAAATAAAAGAATCAGTAACGATTTTATTTCTTTGAACAAAGATGTTACATTGAGACAAAATCAAATTCAACTTTTGAATTTGCATGGCCTAACCTTTTTTGCCAAGTATCTAAAGAGCTACAGCGAGTATGAAAAGAAGCAATGGCATTATTTACATCAAAAGAAATGTTTCAAGGTATCACAGTGTTGTCAAATTGATATAGTCCATTTTTATGGGAGCCTTGGAGAATAATCTCCTTGGTTACCTGTGATTTAACAAGACAAAAGTCAGGTGGAACTCAAAAAGACATGTTTATCTCTTGTAAACTTTGAAACATTAATTAGGTTATTGGCAATGTATGGTACATGCATAAGGTTTTTCAATTTGAAAGCTTGATTTGAAGTGAGTGAATGAAGAAATGAACTGCCAATATCTTTTATAACCATACCTGTGCCGTTTCCAATTAGAACTTGTTCTCCCCTATTGTAATCTGAGCTGGATTATAGGTTTTCTTAATCATTGGTGAGATGATGACTTGCTCCTGAGTCTAGATACCAAGCACTATCAGTGAGTATTACAGGTCTAGCTAGGTATTCACTTGGATTGTGAAAGGAGGAAGGAGGAGGTGCAGCATGAGTAACAACAGTTCTTGTGAGGTTAGTGAAAGACTGATCAAAATGATGGTAACATTGCCACACAATGTAGCCCACCTTACCACATAGTTGGCATTAAGGCCGATTTGTATTGTTCTACGACCTTCTTCTTCTGAGTTTTCTACCTCCTCTACCTCTTCTACCACCATTTCCTCTTCCTGAACTGAATTGCATTGGTGCTTGAGCCACATTTGCTTGAACCAGATTAAGGTCCACTTTCTTAAACCTTTCAAGCATTTCTTCTTGAGCTATGAGGAGTGCTTCAAGTTCATCAACAGAAAATGGCTTACATCGAACAAAACTAAGGAGATTAGAGGGGTGTATTCTTCACTTAGACCTTCAAGTATCACATGGACATGTTCTTCAGTGGTGACAGGGGAACCTATAACAACTAGTGAATCCACTACTTTCTTGATCTTGAGTAGGTAGTCACATGCGGGACCTTGTTTCTTGATCCTTTTCAGTTGAGTTTTCAACTGCTTTACTTTGGCTCTAGTGTTAGACACAAAGAAATTTTGGACTTTTTCCCAAATTTGGTGAGTGTTACAACGTACCTGGAGGGCGCCGCGATGATAAATGACGATCGATTTTAAAATAAAACAATGGAAGATGGGAGTCGCCACCAACTTTAATTCTAGTTAAAATTGAAAAACCTTTTGATTTGCAAAATTGGTCTTTTAAAAAGAGATTTGAGTTCGGGAGTCTAATTATGAATAGGAAAGGGTGAAAACTTAATCTCACTACACTCCTAATACATCCATATAAATATGGTTATTCTAGAGCTCATTATGCAAATTAATTACAATTTTAATAATATTTATTTTTGCCTAAAAAATATTTATTTTTCCCCAAAAGTCACAATCATGTAAAAATAAAATAAAATAAAGTTAAATTAAAAGAGAACACAATTTAATAAAAAAATAATTTTAGCTTGATAGTTATTGGTTATGCCAACGTATCCTCTGGTATAATGACGAACTCAAAACCACGTCGTTCTTGTAAAAAATGATTCTGTGTTGATTGATTTTAATTAAAAGAAAATAAAAAAGATGTGTTGGTTGATTTTAATTTTTGAAAAGGACTTTGAAAATGATTTTATTATTAAGTGAAATGGAAACATCTTTTGCCAACCATTAATTTCAACAGAAACTGATAAAATTAATTTATTAACACAAACACATAATTAATTTAAATAAGACGTACAGACATGTGAAATAATTAAACTAAAGAAAACAAGGGTCCTAATTACTATTTTCTCCTCTTTATTTTTAACTTTTCTTTTTTATTTTATTAAAAAAATTAGCACAAAGTTCACTCAGAATCAAAGAAATCAAATCCAAAACCAAGCACTCTCCCTATTTATCAAATTGAAATAGTCCAAATACAATAAAACATAAAAGGCCCTAAACTTAACAAAACCCATCGACAATCAAATTGGTGAAAAAGGAATAAAGTTTGACCCAACAAAATAAATAGAAATACCAGCCTAATTTAAAACTCAAGAAGCCCAAACTAAACTAACAAACCTATTCCACAAGACTAACACCATGTTTCAACTCAAAAAAACAAATTCATTAACTAAAACTAAAATGACCAGAACTTCAACTAATACACGAATTGAGTTTTTCATTTCAAAATGGGGTTTGGGATTCTGTAAAGAAAAGAAAAGAAAATCCAGAAAGAGAGAGAATGGGATGGAAAGAGAGTGAGAGAAAGAGATCATGCAAAAGAGAAAGGACGAGAGAGATCCACGAGGGGAGGGAGCTGTGGCCACCATGGGACTGAGAAGCCACGACCGCGCGGTGCGAATGGTGGTCCTGCGTGGTGCGGGAGGAGGAGCGGGTTCAGGCGGTGGTGGTGTTGGCTGGGGCGCAAGGACGGTTGCATGGGTGACAGTGTGTGATGGTTCACAACAAAGAGGTCGCAGCTTGATGATGACGGATCGCTACTTCATGCGGTGGAGAGGGTTGTGAGGAGGGTCGCCGTGGCGGTGAAGGGCAGAATCCGCCGCGACCTCTCTTTTTTTAATTTTTATTTTTATTGTTTTTGATGATGATGTTAGTTGGTTGCTCTGACTGTTTTCCTGGGTTTGTTTTGATGATGATTCTAATGGGTGTGTTGGTTTGTGGGTTTGTGATATGGTGAAGGGTTATGATTTGATTCCTTTGGTATGGTGATGATGATGGAGAATGAGGATGGTGGTGGTTTGTGATGGTGGTATGGATTTATGATGATGATGATGGTGGCGGCTATTGTGTGATGGGGTAGAAGTTGAAGGTTTTATGTTTATGTGGCCATTGGCTATGGTGGCAAAGGGTGGAGGAAGGAGGCTATGAAGGATATTGATGAGGGTGATGAAGGCTGGGAAAGAGGATAGTGGTGTTGGATGAGTTTTGTGAATTGAAGTGAAAGGGTAAGGGGATGTGCCACCAAGTCTTTGTCTGTGTTTGTGTTTTTTTTTTATTGTTCTCTATATTTTCTGATTCCTCCCTTTTTTGGTTTGTGAATTTGAGTCCTATTTATGCTCAATTGTGGATCAGTCCCTCGCTTCTGTAATGATTCTTCCAGCAATGAAAAGGAATGGTTGAAGGAACATAGTGAATTGGAGTTGTGAACTGCAAGGGAATTTAGTGATTATGATAGAGCATGGTTGTCAACCTTTTTCATTTCTTTTTATTATCTTCAACATTGATGCACCATCATTCTGTTCAGTTATGCTTTTTCCTTTTTTTTTATTTTTTAATTAACAGATCAATGAAAGACATAGGTTGTAAAAAAGTAAAATGGATCGAGCTTTCTTTCTTTTTTTTTTGATAAGTTGAATACGAGATATTTTTATTTTATTTGAAAATAAAAACAAGGACAAAAGAGTCCAGACAAAATATGGTGTTCACAATGAGCAAATTTATAACCCACCATTCTGTTCTTGAAGGTAGAATTCGTTGAGGACAACAACTAAGAAATCAGTACCTTGTCTTGTTGAATCCAGTTGGTGTAATCTTCAGATTGCACACTAGTAGCTTTGTCTTCATTTGTCTTGAATCTTAGAGGAACTTTCTCTGCCTCGAGATGATCTTCTAGCTTATGACCTTCCATGGTGGCCAAGGCTAGGTACTACTATGTGAGGTAGCTTTCTTCATCTAATCGATCAGTTATTGGATTTGCAAACATCTTCAGAGTGAATGCGGGTACAGAGCTTGTGGTGGACGTGTTGGAAACTTCAGGCATCTCCATGGATCAGTAAAGCTCTAATACCATGAAAGGTATCAAGCTATAACTGATAAAAAGAAGAAGAAAACGCTTAAGGCTTGAGTTTAACACATATGAGTGGAATTGTGAATATGCTTTTAGCATTGCATTCATTATTGATAGAAGGGGTACTAATAGTACACAAGGTGCTCATAACAGAAGAGCTAGTAGCTTAACCAATCATTAACAAACTAACTAACTTTTATAGCTGGCTTATAATAGTTTCTATTAACTCATCCCTTATCAGTTATGACAACCATCATGGGAGGTGACTATTGTGCCAGGATTTGAGGTAGGGAATGAGTGCAAAGGTCATCATGAATGTGGGGACAATGGATGCAAGGTGCTAGTGTGTCCTGGTTCATAGGGTAGGGCATGGATCGGGTCGTGGATCAGACCGTGAGTTGGGTTGTGGGTTAGGTTGTGGCTCGAGTTTTTTGAGCTGTGGTTCTTGGTTTGTATATGGTTAGGGGTTCGGTTTTACTAGGACATTCGTCCGAATCAGACATAAAGGATATCTAATTAAATATGTTACCCTAATAATTAAGATGTAAATGTAAATATTCAAGATTAAATCATAGCAACAATAAAAATAAGAGAGCATAAAAAAACACAGAGTTATTTCTATTTGTTCAAATTTAAGTGAATAATCTTTTATTGTATAATTTGTGCTAATAAACAATGAAAGATATAGAAGAAAAAGGCTAGATAGTAAAAAATTTAGTTTGAATTTAACCTTCAAAATGATATGACATAATTTTTAGACAAACCCTATATCATATTTCTTTATTTTATTTGATAATTATTATAATTTATATCAAAGATTCTGACAATATATTAGTTTTCCTTTGTGACATTGCTTAAAATTTAAAAACCAGAACATTAGATATTATATAAATTTGCATAGATACGATGTACCATACTTAGATATACGTTCTTGCTTAACATGCGAGAGGGTATTCACTTCCATCTTTTTCGAGTAGTCAATTTCCATTTGTCTAACAAAAATCAGAACAAGAGAAGAAACAAAACCATAACGAATGGAAGCCAGTCTTGCAAGCTCACCCACACGATGTTTATAGCATTATCTTCGCTGAGCATATATATATACTTTATAAAGCCTTCAATTACGTGGCCAACCCTAAATCTTAACATGTATGAAGACTAGTCTTATTAAGCAGGGAAAAAGAAGACATCAAGAACTTATTACTCTGTCATCAAGGTGTCTAGAAAAATGAGATGGATACATATTTGCATATGTTGAACCCTTGTCGTTTTTCCCTGCTGCACATTTCACTATCTTCCCCACATAATCTAACAAAAGAAACGACAAGTCCATAGAAGAAATAAGATTTTGTGCGTTTGATTAAACCGTTATGTGTGTAGGACATCCTGGCACGTAATTATGGAATGAGATTTCGCGTTAAAAAATAGAATAAAACTGTTTTTTACTTATAAATTTTTATTTTAGGTGGGGGAAAGCTTGATCCGATCATGCTTTTTTTCGTCGTTTTGTGGTCCTAATGGTGCTCAAATGGCCAACTTAGCCTAAGCAAGAGTGAGCTAATCTTGTAAGTAATGTTGGCCTTATTAAAGTAATAATTATCTCATGTTGTGTTTATTAAAATAGAACAATCAATCTCTGCAATCAATAGGGGGAGGGGTGGCAGTGGCGTTCCTATTTTCCATACTCAATTGTGTATTATATATTTATATATTTACTAGAAACAATGGAAAAAATTATTGAACTTTTGTCGTTTACATGCAATGGAAATTATCAGACAAGACAAAAGCATATATTTCAATCAACAGCTGCTGCAACAAGAATGCAGTATCCCTAGAATTCTAGCTTGAAGATAGACTAGATAAAGATATTTTTTGAGATTCAATGAGATTCAGATTGTCATTTTGCAGGGTGCAGCTTAAATTGTGTACGTTACAGTTGTTATTGTTGGTTGCTAGTTTTCTTTTTCGCACAGTAGTATATCTTCTTCCAACAAATAAGTTGCACTATTGCCAATAAAAACAAGCAAAGTTTGTCCTTCTCTTTCAAATGATAAATTTAAAAAAACACGTACATAAAAAACAAGGCGTTGTTGTGTGGAAGTGATATTTAGGCCAAAGCACAAGATAAAGACTCTTTGCCATTTTTGTGCCACATCAATGGTTACGGATTTGAATCAAAATTGAAGCATCAGCTAAACTATCCCACTCTCGAGTGGTCTGAAAAACAACAATTAATGGTATAATGACATGTCTTAATTAGTAACACATGGAACTCATCTATCAAAATTTATCTCATATTTTTTATCCCTTAATTAAACACACATTTAGTGTTATTTTTTATTCGTTCACAAGAATTGAAAGCCAAATTTTACTTAAGAAGATAAATATTCATAAATTTGAATATACTTATCGTTATTTACTATTAATTATTTATCGATTTATTATATATATGTTTTTTCAGTATTCAATCATATATATGGATGCTATTGCCCCTATTATATTATTGTTTTAATCTAGGAAAAACATCGTATGACTGATTGAAGTTTGTACAGATCGAAATCCTAAACCCACTAATTACCATTAGTGCTAGTATCATATTGATTTATGAGAGTATCATGTTCCAAAGAAAATGAAAAAGAACGTAACCCAAAAAAGAAAAAAAAACCTTCAAGAAGAAAACTAAACCCATAGCAAATGGAAAATGTCAATTTGACCGATGACAATATCAAATATCAAATACTTAGTGATTCCTAGATTAAAAAACATTAATGATACTAGTGTATTTTCATTTTGCTCAAAAGATGGGAAAAAAAAACTTCATTTGCTCATCATCAACTTCCTTCAACTGTTTTCATCCTCACCCCCACCACCACCATCTCTTTCTATCATCAACCCATATACACAACACCATCCCTTTTCACATCTTTAAACCATACATTCTACCCAACTTCTTCAACTCACCCCTGCCAAAACAACACTCCCAGTTCACATTATTTTGCCTCAGAAAACAGAGAAAACATCGTTTCGAAACACTTTCCTAGTATTTAAAAAAAGAGAGAGAGAGAAACTAAAAAAATGCTATTTTTTTTGTTGATATATTTTCATCTATCATTGTTAACTCAACATTCTATTTTCCAGCTTTTAGTTTTCTTCCAATATTTTTGTGGTGGTTGGAGTTGAGGACGGTGGTGGTGGTGGGGGTGAGGATGAAAATGGTGGAAGGAAGGGGATGATGAGGGATGAGTTTTTGTTTTTTAAGCTAAATGATCTTGTTTTATTTAAGTATACTAATATCGTCAATATTTTCTATCCAGAGATTATTAATTGTCTAATATTTAATATTATCGGTGACCAAGTTAAAACTTTATAATTATCCATAATCAACTTATCCGATGCTGATATTGTCATAGATTAACCTCACGATTTACTCGTAATGAAAAAAAAAAAAAAAAACTTCAAAAGGAGCTAGACAACAAGAATGGTACAGATAGGTGAGAGAAGGTGGGTATCTGCGACAGAAATCCTAAGAAATGTCGTTTTTCAAGAGAGCATAGTTGTGTTGCACAAAGAAATGTTTGGTTGTTTTTGTTTTAGCTTATTTTATTCCATAAAATAAAATTATAACTATATAATGCGAACGAGTCTGATTAGAAGCGATACCAAAACAAACAACAGATGGTTTCCACGTGAAGCGGGCCTTTTGGAAGAGAGTACGGGAATGGGACTGTCATTGTCCTTACTTGTGGCGGCTGCGCCTTTCCATGACAAAAACCAACTCACACAGTGATGAGAGAAAATTAGACCAACTCTCGTGTTTAATTTTCTTTTGATTTCTGAAAGGGGTCACTTGTAAATTCAATTCTTGCTTTCTTATTTATTTAATTTAATTTAATTTCGATGAATTATCAGCATAATTTTTGCACTATCAGTTAATTTACATTGTTACATCCTTAAAAATTTAAAAGGTTTCTTAATTACAATTCTTACCCTAATTTTATACTATAAATGCATCAAATTTAAACTATTTTTTAATTTCTTGTTTTTAGGAAAAGCTAAAATTTCACGACAAATTTGCTTCATGATAATCATTTTGGTAATATGATATGCCATTATCTTGAATATCTGTGTTTGAAATCAGAGCATCTGTGTAAAAAGGATAGGATATCATGGAAATAGTAAATTGGCAGGCTCAGATATCATGTATATTACGAATAATTTAGCTATGAAAATCCAACGAATCAAATAGTCCGAAGATCGATGTTTCAATATTCAGTTCTAAAATACAATTAAGATATGAAAATAACTAGAGACTAATAACCACACAATTGGGTATATGAATGCATGAACATCTATATATCCGCATATTATTTAAAAATAAAATAAAAATATTTAAAAACAATCACTTTTAAGTTAAGAAGGTATGAATAATTACAGAAGGCAATGACAAGCTTGTTGAATGGAATAAAAATAATATAATTCACTTATCCATCCAAAAGATAATATATTTGCCACATAATATTATTCTACAAAATAAATTATATTTGGTTAACAATTCCACCTGTTGAGTTGCTGCTGTCTCAGTCAAAGGTAGGGAGAGGAGGAGGTCTAGTATTTAAGTCCAGATAAATCTGCCTAATTCTTATCCGTGCTATGGTAGTTGTAGAGAGTTAGGATACCTGCTATTAATATTTGGGCCCATTTGATACGTTTGATAGAATAAGAATTGATAATATAAAACTTAATAAAATAAGATTCAATAAATTTTTAATATTATATATTATTTGATGAAACACTATATAAGATATTCAATTTTATGTTTAGTAATATCATATTATTTATTTACAAAAAATTCTAATATCTTAATTAAATATTAAATCAAATCAAATAATAGCAAAATAGGAATTTTTATTATAATAATTTTAAAATATTATATTTATGTAAATATTTACTAACTAGAATTTAATTCATATTAAATGTTATTATTTATTTCAAAATTTTATAATTATTTATTATTTCAATAATATATAAATAAAAAATACTATTTTATATATTTTAATATTTATATTTTTAATCATAATTATTTAAATTTAAGTTATTAATCCTTACTTTTATATATTACATATTATTTATATATTTTATTAGTCAATAATTTATAATTTAATATTATATATTATATTTTTTTTAAATATTTATTATTTTATTTTATTTATTGTTTATTTATTTTTATTATATATAACTAAACTGATATTATATATTATTTGTATTTATTTTATTATAAAATAATTTTATTATCATTTATTTAAGAATTATTTTATTTTAACAAAATATTAAAAAAATAATTTTATACGTTAAAAGCTAATCAAATCTAATATGACCTCCTTATAATGTATTTAATTATATAGCATTTTGACGTATGAAGGATTTATGACGTGTGAGGTTATACAATACGTTGTTTGGTACATATGTTATTTGTACCACACAATGAATCATAATATGTAGTATTAGTTTATACTATCATACCCAATACATCATACCAAACACTCCCTTAGCCACACATCAAGGCATGCATATGGGGACATCCTATCCATATGTCCATATAGATGATGAGGTGGATTTGTGCCAAATGGATTAAAAATCTGGATGGAACACAAGCCACACCACCTGAAGCTCAAAAAAGCAAAGAGACTTTGGTTGGTATAGAGTGGTTTTCTACCCGTGTATACGGCATATGGGGACCATGCTGATGTGTGTATTACCCTTTACCATGCTGCCCTAAAGTGCACAAATCCAACCCCAATGACCATGTTATGTTTAGTTCTTAGAAAAGCAGTGGAAGCCGAAACATACGACAATACAATTGGTTAAAATGTAACTTGAGTGATATAAACTAGTACTTATATAGGGACTCAGCAGAGAGATCATTTTAATTAATTATCATCTTTGTTCTGCTTTAACCTTTTTTTCCCATTTTTATTTGATTTTAAGAGGAATGATTAAAATAACCATGATGAGAAGAATGTTGCAGCATCTCAAGACAGGTGCGTGCCGGGGGAGGATTGTGGTGAGCATTCCCTGGCATTCTAAATTACATAAGCCTCCAAATTTCCAGGTATGAAAAATCAGAATAATAAAACCAAAAGACAAGCGCTTGCAGCTAGTGCTAGAGGCAGAATATAAATATCTATATATAAATGCATAAATTACAAAAGAGATCTCTGCCAATCCTCAATGGATTTTAGCTCACTATTCCTCCGAATCATTCAAATAGCGGGCCACTTGTTTTGTTCGATTTATTTGCTGGTTTTAACTTTACTCTCAAATACTTCCAAGGCCCTTCAGGATAAAGAAAGATAATTGGTTGATGCATGAGGGTTGTGACGTATTGTTGTTGCAGCAAAAGCATCAATTTAATTAATTAAGCGCTAGTTAGGATTTATTAGGTGTTAAACTAGGTCCTCCTCCAATGAGTCAAACAATTGGACCTCTAAAACGGAAAAACAGTCTGGAAATTCAAAAACAAGGAAGGTGTGAAGGTTCTAAAATCTGGAATCTCAGTTCTTAATGCAATTGTTTTCCTTCGAACTAGTCCTGAGTTTATATTATGAAGGATTACTTGGAATGTGTTTTCTAATTATTTAATATAGAAGTAGATCTAATTGTTCACTATATCCTGCAAAATGAACGCACGAATCACTTTAACTTTCTTTCAGAAGCATTTATCAAAATTTGATTGTTACTGTTACTAGACAACAAAAGGTCAAGACTCAAATCTAAAGATAAAGAATCCTATTTACTTTTATGGATTGTGGATTTGTTTTAATTCATTGTACCACTTAGGTCCTCCTAGCCATAACATCTGACAATTAAAGGCTACTTTTATTTATTTAATTATTATAATTATTATTATTATATTTTTTTTTATGGTACAAGAGAGATTAAAGTTTGTAAAATTAATGAGGAAAATGTGAGTGAAATATCAGCAGGAGACATACTGAGATTAAAAACAGACACACAGTACCAAGCGCTTCTCAGCAATGTTGGTTGCCATTAAGTTAAACTAATTTAAAGTCAATAATCCAGTGAGAAAAGTTGCTTGAATTTACCAACATATATTGTTATGGTCATTATACGAAAAGGGAAAAAAAACATTGCATGGTTAATAGCTTTTCTATATCATCAAACAAAAATTACAAAATTAGCTGACGGTTTTATTTTTATTTGTTCCTTATAATTATCTTATTTTTTTTTCCCTGTTTTGTTCATGACTCTAGTGTGCCACGCCCAAAAACATGAACAAACTCTGATTCCTTCTTTCAATTCTCAGCCTCAGTGCCTTTCTTTGCCCCGCTTTTTTCTCTCCTTTATCTTGCTCTCCCACCACCAATTACTCTTGCTCCATGATTTGTCACTTTTCTTTTTTGGAGTAACCAAAGGCTAATAATAAGATGCCACCACTTGTGGTATGTGCTTGAAATTTCAGCTACTTTTCTTCTGTTGAATCCAATTGGTAAAGGCCTCAAGGGTATTCATGTCAGCTCTGTAGTGCTTCTGAGTGAACTCATGCAACATAGGCCATGTAAAATCAGGGTACACCCTAGGGCTCAAATCACCATCCACCAATCCACTTGGTGGAATCACCACCTTATCATTTCTCGGACACAAAAAGAAAGCAAGAGATTTTCTTGTTGTCTTGCTGTTCACCACTGCCCTATGCAAGCAACTCTTGTACTTCCCATTTGAAAGAGCCTAGACAAATATAAACACAAAGTGCATGGTGCAAGATTCATCATCAAAACATGAAGATAATAACCAAGTGGCCAATTTTCAGGCTCATTGTTTGGTAAAGTGCATGAAAGATGAGAATAACGTACCATGAAGGTGTCACCAATATTGACAACAAAAGCATTGAAATTTGGGGTAATGGAGTGCCACTCATTATCAACAAAGACTTGTAGGCCACCAACTTGGTCTTGGTGAAGAATGGTTAAAGATGTTGGATCACAATGAGGTCCTGTACCTAAAGTGAGGTCAGGTTTTTGACATGGGGGGTAGTAGTTCAGCCTCATTATTGAACTGTTCTCTTCAAAGAACTCCCTAAAACATGACTTGCCAACTCCAAGGCTCATTCCAAGAAGCTCCATTATCCCCAAAGAAAGAGTGCTCATGGCTTCACAATAGTCCTGGTAAATCGACCTGTTTATCATTGAAACATACAATTTAGCAAAGAAGAAGTGTCGTGTTATTTGTAGTTACTGTATATAAGTCAGCCAACTCACACTTTATCAATCATTTGATAAGGTGTGGACCCTACTCAAATGAGGTCTATCATCTCATGTAATGGTAAATAAGATGTAAATTAGCACGGTGTTCTATATACAATAAGCACAAATAACATTTTTGAAAGAGGAAAGGTAAATGAAACATAAAAGAATATCATTCATTTATCATTAAAAAAGAAAGAAAGAAAAGTTAGCTTGTTTTGGTTACTTACCCAACCTGCTCAAACTCTTTACCCATTGTGTTGCACAAGTAGTCTTTGACAAGTTTTGGTGAGTTTTTCTCTGCTGAAAACTGAAAGGAAAGTGTCTCTTTCCATGGAAGCTTAGAAGAGAACCTTCCTGTGAAGCTACTTGCATAACCACAGGGTTCCCCTGTTTTCCTCTGTGCCCTCTGTTTCTGAGGCAGGGGAAGCTCAAAGAAGTCATCCATGCAGTTGTGAGCATCAGAGATTAGCTTGTTATCAATCCCATGGTTCACAACAAGGAAGAAGCCATGCTTATTGCACGCCTCGCCGACGAGCCTGGCAGCTTCCATTGTGGCGGCCGGGTCGCCGGAGAGGAAGCCTCCCAGGTCAATGAGTGGGACTACAAGGTCAGGAACATTCAAACATGGCTTCTCTTCATCAGGCCAGATGAACTGTTTTGGGATGTTGAGTTGGTGGCTGAGGAGTGAGGCATCAAAGACCAATGGTGCTTCACTTTCTCTGTGGTCTTGTTGGTTCTTTGGTGGTTGAGTCATGGATTGTGTACTTGTTATGCACTCTATGGCCATTGCATTTAACAATGCAAAACTTGCTTTATGTAGATAAAAAAAACAGAGAAATAAAACAGAGAGGGACACAGAGAGTGTTAATAAGTTTGAGAGAGGGGATGAAGGAAAAGCCAAGGCCGCTTATTGGGGAAATCGGAGAACAAAGTCGGAATCTTTATATAGGCAGAGGGCTCTCTCTCTCTCTCTCTCTTGGATATGCAATTGGTGAACACCACAGTTTAAGCACTTCCATAATAATATTCTCAAAACAATACTTATTTGATGCTAAGTTAGTTTTTTATGCTTAAATACAAATTATTAAGTTAATTACATAAAAATTATTCTATTATGTATGCTCAGTTATTAACATGACGACATTGATTCTTATCATGGTAATTACACAAAGTGATTCAATAAAAACTTGTATGTTATTTATGATAATTGATTATTGTCATATAAATAGCTAAACACACATAATTAACCAGTGTAAAATTAGTGTGAAAAAATAAGTGAGATATCTTTTCACTATTTAAGGTAGTATGGTTATATCAAAGCAAAAAAATTATATACACGGAGACTAGACCATGTTATACGGAAGTATACATCCTGGATTGTGTTCATCAAGTAGGAGGTCCTGTGACTCCGAGTGGTGTTACTTTAATACCCTGGATACTATTTTGTAATTATTGAATGTGATTATTGAATGTGATGAATGAATAAAATGAGGTTGAACCATCAGTATATCTAATATAATAATAAAATAAGTTTCCAAATTTTTAATATTAAAATAATATTTTTGTGCGACTCCTGTCTGCTTTTTTTTAATAATTAAATTTCTGTTCTTTTATCAAAACTGACTCACTTATATCACAACACCTACTATTACTGATACTACAAACATATCAAGCAAAGTATTCCAGTCTTTTACTGCTAGCTCATTCTCTATTGCTTATTTTGTGACTTATCCTGAGGTTTATTTAGACCAAAATGGATCTTATTAATTCATTTTAAATAAAACAGCATATTTATACAAAAACAAATTGTTTTATCATATTTGTGATTTCACATCAGTTTTATTTAACAAACGTATTCTTGCACAATTAGTTTTGGAAGGGAATCCTTAAGTATAAAATCTGCTTTTGTTAAAATAATTATTTTAATATATTTTATTTCAAAAAATTATATTAATTACAAAGATAAACAGTATGTTTGCAAGAAAAAGAGGGCAATGCGAGGTATTTTCAGAGTGCTACTTCTGCGTTGAAAATAATTATTCCCAAATATTGATATCCTAACCGTATGTTTATTTATTAGTAACATATTTAACTTCACTCATCATTCTCGGTGAGATTGGATTTTTTTTCAACAAAACGAGTTACCTAATTTTTGACTAAAATTTAGCAATTTTTTAAGCAATGGTCCAAATTCTTATAGACTTTGCTCCCATTTAGATAAATTGATTATTTAAGCTATTATGCAAAAGTAATTTTTAAAATTAATTTATGAATAAGTTATTTTATATTTAAATATATAATAATAAAAGTACTCATTTTTATTATTTTAAAAAATATTTTTTAAGAAGTTAGATATTTTAATTTTTTAAAAAGTATTAAGAATAACTTTTAGAAAAATAATAGGCTATTTAACCAAATAAAAAAATTAAAATATGATTTTTAATTTTAAAAAAAATCAGAAATTATAGCATCCAAACTGATTTTTTTTTCCTTTATCTTGTGCGAGGAAAACGTTTCCCAATAGCATTTTGGCTTTTCCTGTTGAGAGTAATGCTAATGTCACAGTCCTCGGTGCACCAGAGATGAATCTCATGCATACCAAAAATTCCAAGGTCCACACGATGGAGTAATATTTTTATTACTCTGTCCACTTTTAACTATCTTATATTGGAAATACTCAGTGTATCCGGACATTTAGATTATTACCCTTCAGTTGCACTAGGATTTATGTCAAAAAGCGACTTCATTTTGTACACGCTTGACTTGTCTTAGAAGGAAATGAATTCTATATAGTAATCCACTTTAGGTAATCTTTAAGTAACATAAGAGCAATTCTAAGACCCAAACTTGAGTCTTTTTAATAATATATGAATTAAACAAGAAAATAGTGTAACATATATTTAAAATAACATAGTTTAAAAGGAGCGAAAAAAAAATAATGTAGTTTAAAAGTCATAATTAGATATTTCTTATTTATGAGCATCGATTCTTGGCGCTTATACCCACTTTCACTCCCCCAATTCAGTGTAGGCTTGTGTGAGGCCCTGCATCCACTTTAGGGGAACAGCATTAAGAAGGTGATGCAAATTATGAAAGGCAAAAGCACAAGTAACTACAAATGACTAGTCCACTATGATATGATTTTAGCGACTAATTACCCCATTTTCACTCCATTCCCTTAGCATGTCAATAAAATACCTTTGAGATTGAATTAATTCAGGATCATCGAAGTAACTTTTGAAAAAGAGGAAGTTAAAAGTAAACATGTTTATGATTTGTTTGATCAAGCATTTATTATCGAATCAAAAGTTATAGGAGTTAATTAGGACATATAACTCTTTTAATTTAAATTCATTACCAAAAGCCATAGTTGTTATTCAAAGGCACAACTATTTTTATTGAAACTCATTATTAAGACAAGATGTTGGCCTACAATCAACATTCTCCTCTAGCACTTGCCAACAATTTGAGCTTTTCTGGGAATCAAACTGATGACTTTGGCTCTGATACCACTTGTTGAATCGATTGCCAATAACTATGGCAAAAGCAAGGTGATTAGTTAAGCGCAATTTTTTTTTACTTAAACTTATTATCAAGGGTATGTTTGAATAGTCATTGGAATCGATTTTATCCAACGAATATTTTTTCTACCTCTCACTAAAGTTGCCTCGGGAAGCCGCATGGGAGATAACCAAACAAGCTACAAATGTTATTGTTTGATATTGACTCTAACCCCATATGGGTCTTACTAAACTAGGATACTGCCCCACAACTAACATAATTAATTAGCTCGACTTGGTGCTTTGTCTCAACTCTAAATTGATTAGCTTTGGTTTGGATTTAAAAATTTCAACCCATTATACTCTTGAGTTGAATTCGAATTATACTTTGGATTGGTTTTGCTTGACTTGAGGTTTCATAATTCCTTATTAAAAGTTAATTTTTTAGCAAATTATTAATAAAACATAAAGTTTTTATATGTTACTTGATATATTTTATGTGATATGATTTTTTTATTGATATAATTTATTTTAAAATATGTATTACAATATACCTTTTAAATTTTGTTTTACTTCAAAAATTTATGAAATTAATATATATAGTGTTTTGTCCAAATGTCTAGTTGATATAGTCTCATTCAAGTATTAGTCAAATTATTAGCTACTAGAAATATAAATAGAATTTGGTTTCAATTAAACCTGACTCGAGTTGTCTTTTTATGCATCTTATTTGATATAAGGAAAATAAATAAGAGTTTAGTAAATGAATAATGTTATTCTAATACCTAAAAATAGATGTTTAAATGGGATACTTACTTTATCACTATTAAATATAATGGTAGTCCCTATTATCTTTAGTTATTCACCACATCTAATAATAATTGAATAAGTGTCCTATTTAGACACCTACTTTTTTTAACGATGAAATTATACCTTTGTTATTAAAATGAGAAGGAAAAAGAAAAGTGAGTCAAAAACAAACATAGAAGTACTTGCAACATTGAAATTGGATCAGCAGTGTGACAAAAGTCGTATCAAGGGACAGCTTTTTAGGGAGAACAAATTGCCAAATAGTAACAAAATGATGGAAATTGAATCCAATATGAGATGAGACGAGAAATCAGGGTATAGGGGGCAGTGAGAGTTTGACAGGTGCTTGTGCCGGTATCAACCAGAGATCACAGAGAAACAAGGATTTCATGTCATGGAAACACAGCACACTACAATGAACAGAGGAGAGTCGGCATGGTGGCTAGTTTTCAGTTCAGCATTGGCCGAGTCTCCAATCAGCATTCAAAGAGTATTTCTATGAAATGATTTGGGGTTTGAAGGGCAGCTTCAGGTAATGGAGAATAATGTAATTCCTTTCATTATAATTAGTTAGAGGGTGGGTGAAGGTATGACTAATTTTGACGAGTATATAGTTTTGAATAACTTGGTGGGGAGGTTTGACCATTTAGTATTATGGATGGAGAAAAAGGAATTTTTTTTCTTTTTTTTTTTGGTTTTCTAGAATATCTCCTGTTAAATGCAGTAATTAATCGTTTTGCGTACTATAAATCTATTTAAGGGACAGACACTGACCATAAATTTTAAAGTTATTTCATTTCTAAAACAAGAATTGAACTTGATTTGTGAAGAAGAAAGAAAGATAGTTATAAGCAATGTTATTTGTGATTATTTTTTAGACTTATAATAAATACAAATTGAGAGAAAAGGATACAATGTGAAGGGTCAATCATATTTTCTGTTTTCAATACCTACTACATTGTGTCTTTTTCTTTGATCGTGAGACTACAATGAATAAAAAAATAAATACAAATAATATTATTCTCAAATTGTTTGCTGTTGTTTTTTTGAATGGAAAGATCTTATTAACTTAAAAAATTATTATAAAATTTAATAGAAAATAATAAAAATTGTAATTAGATAATGTCAAATGGTATATATGAAACTTTCTTTCTGTGCAATTATTTTTTAAGTGTAATTATATGTAGCACAAATTTTTTTATTATTAACCAATTATATAAGTATATGTTGTAAGAGTTCAAAAAATTTAATGATGCATGAATATATTAGATAACAGTATTTCTTTTTATACTTATGGTATATTTTTTACCGATAAATATGCTAACTAATTTTCAATTAGATTTTTAAAACTACAAGGGATTCAAATTGAAGAAGGGTAAAACTAGACGCATGCGTTGGTGAAATTTTATGTTACATATGAGGATCACGTACTTACTTATTTATAAAATTAATTTTGGAGCTTCAATTCAATTTTCCAACACGAGTTATATTTTAAGTGAATTGGAATATTTATTGTTCATAAAATATGCAAGGCGTTTTTTTTAAAGGTAAGAGAAAAGTGGTTTCTAATGTAAAAAGAACTAACATCCAAGATTTGTCAGTGTAAGCTACGGTCTGAGAAATTCTGAGACAGCATGCATCAAATTGAGAACAGTGTCGTTTCACTCGTTTGAGTTTTTGAAAAATGGTGCCTCACAGCATGACAAACTTCTATGTTTGTATGTAAAGACAGCATATGAGACTACGCTAAGACCACGAGGATTCTTGAGCATAGTTACTGTCCACAAACACACACACCTCAATTGGTGAGATAATTCACGAAGATTGCTCAAAAATTTAACGTGTAGCCTTTTAAAATTATGTACGGACATTGGAACTTTTATATATTTTATCCTTAGATGTAAGTTTTTCTTATATATACCTATCTGAAAAATGTAAGTTTTACTTGTACTGGAACGGTGATTTTCGATGGTCGAGTGTTCAGGGAGTTTTATTGTTTTTTTTTTTTTTCATGGTTCATCTAAAGTGAGAAATTATAAATGAAGCCAAGGTATTAAACAGGAGCAGTAATTTGTGGATGACGTGAATTCCATTAACATCTCTTTGGGTGTTTAATTGTCTGTGATTTAATTTCTAATAACAAGTTTGCTTTGCATTTGCAAAGTTCTAAATTATACTCGTAGTGGTTTGACCGAAAATTCCCTTTTTATATCTGCGTACGGAAATTCCAACATGTACTAAACAGATTCACCACGCCATAGAAACACAAAAATTGTTTTAATTTAAGAGCGATCGATATCAAGAACGCTCCTATATATAAACGCTTTCTTAACCATCGGTACTAGTAATTTTTCTGCGGTTCTAGTGTAGAAGATGGCTATTTGATATTAAGGCAAAGCCAGAGCACTTTAATATGGCACGAGAGAACTTAGCCTATATGTTTGGAAGAATCAAAAGAAAATAAAAGTGATTTTGATTTGTAAATTAATTTAAAATTAAGATATAATTTTATTTGATAAGTTATACGAGATTTCAGTATATTTGGAAGAAAAAAAAAGGATTTCACTATATTTTACTTTAAAAATTTATCTAATTTGATGTGATTTTATTTAAATTGATTTAAGTTTTAGGATTAAATATATAGAAGGACTATTTTATTCTTATTTATCTAATGCCTTTGGAGATATTCTAGTCAAAGACAAAAAATAAATAGTTCACTTTTATTGTAATTATCTCAAAAATTACAAATATAATAAGGGGAAAAGGTATTTTCTATTATCTTTGTTTTTTTTTTCAATTTGATTCTTTATCTTTTTTCTTTTTCAATTTGGCTTCGTCGTCAATTTGGACTGCAATCACTTTTGCATCATATAGTTAATGGAAATCGGTGACATGACATTCACAATACTGTCGGTGTACACACATGAATGTGACATGAATTTATCATGTCAACATTTTTCATTAATTATGTATGTAAAAGTTCTTAAGGATCAAGTTGAAAATGATTTATAACATAAAGAATCGAATTGAAAAAAAAAATGTTAATGTTATGAAATATACTGGTACGAATATTTTTACTCACAGCACAAGCCGTTGGACTATATCGTCTCACTTCAACCCATAATTGATCTCAACACGCCAAGATTCTTTTTCTGAAACCTATTGAATCACTGTCATTTTTGGAAAAATAATTTGCGTGTTTTGATAAGTGATTTATGTAAGACCCAGCTTATTTTATTCTTAGTTCTTTTGAGCTTTTTTCATGTGAAATTAATTGATATGTACTGGGATAATATTTGGTCTATTGTAAATAGTATAAGGGTAATGGAATTTGGCTATTATAAAATATACAATATATATTAAGGGAATATTATATTAAAAAAAAAAGATATGATTATTTTTTTTAAATTTAAAAGAGATTCTATTTGTAATTACTAAGGAAGGAAGGACCCCACTATCTTTATCCTTAAAAGTAAAATTAGTGTCTCACTATCTATATTATCTCATTTTTTATTTTTAACTTCTATTATTAAGCCCTCGCAGAGCATAGAGTTACACACCTTTTCATCTCCATCAAAGTTCCTTCACTCCACACCATTGATCTTCTCCAAAATCTTTATGGTTAGAATGATATTTGACCTCCATCCACACAAATCATCATCACTTTTAGAAGAACAAAATTCATTTCTAATTCTCCCTCTTGAAGCCATGGCACATCCAAATATAGAGGAGGAGAATTTCGGTCTTTTCCACTATGACAAGTTCTAGGAGTCTCTAATTCCTTTTAATCTTCAAACTGAGTAGGGTTTTTATACAAATCTTTCTGTTTTTATTGTTTTCGGTATATTCCACGTCCATACCGCGAATAATTCTCGCGATCGATTTACACATCGCTCCATGTCCAGCTTTTCACGATATGCATTGCAACTAGTTTCTTTCCATTATAAATTGAAGGATATCTAATTTCGTGTTTTACTATCGTTATATATATAATATCCTAACAGGACCTTGAAATACGTGTATTTTGCCTTCATATATAATTTTGATAGTTCTATACGCTCTATATCACTTCCATATAAATATTATTTAAAATTCCCAAAATGATCTTGATAGCTTATTCTATTAATTTGTGTTACTTTCATATTTGATTGCATTTATTTTAATTGCCTCAATCTCTTGAAAGTTTATACAGTGATTTAAAATTTAAACATTCTTAGGATAAACCCTTCTAAAAGCCTCTCTGAGATATTGTGCAAATTTAATTGTTATATTATGATTAGGTTATTACAGTATGATGGTATTCTTATTAAATTTGACCGTATGATGTCAAGATATGTATACATACATGCATCTACATGATAAGCTTAATAGGTGTAATATCCCACAGTAATAATTTGGATTCTCTAGTAAGAAGAGGCAATCCCCACTGATATCTACCAGTGATGACCGGTTATTGGGATGAGCTTATTACTATATTGATAGGCTAAACTGGGTGTAATAAGAAAAAGACTGAAAAGATTTAACTAATTAATTGTTCTATGTGACCGTATATTAATTTCATATATAGATATTAATTAGATTGTCATGCATGTAATTAAATTTTGGATTGCATCTATGATAAGAAAAATCTTATTAAAAGACATACCTACCTCAAGTAAAAATTTTGGAATTTATAAATTGGATTTTAATGTATTTCATGTTTTTCAAAAATAAGCCGAGATGGGTAGAGATGATTTTGATAACACTAATTAATGTGTGCATTTATCTTTATTGGAAACTTTTGAGTTCTCATCCCTTTCATTTTTCTGTGTCATCCCTAGATGTGGAGCAAGCTAGTGAGGCCATCAATGAGAAGCACATACCTACAAGGGAGTATATAGGATTTAATTTCATTTATGATACTTTAGTTTAGTAGACCTGTTTAAGTTTTTCAAGTGTTTTAGTTTATTGATTACCGGCCTATTGTTAGCTGCAGATTAATTATTGTTTATGATATTTAATTAGTAGCTATTATCTATTTGTGGAATGTTTACTTGTTACTATAATGTGATATTTTAGACTTGATATTGGATGCATGTGTGTATTATTACTGAACTAGTTCTGCTATGAATTAGTATTGCTTATAACTATATATGCATTAGGCTTCAAATTTGATTTTTTAACAAAAAAAATTATTATTACTGTTATTTTTTTGCCTATTTATATTTTGAAACCAAAAAATCATGATGTCAAAACGTAACAATTTAATAATAAATTTTGATATAGCTTAAGCATATGAGATTAATTGTTAGGTTATTATGATTTACACTAATATGAGATAATTGACAAATTTATTTGTATATAGTATTTATAAAATCTATCTGCGGCAAATTTTGTAACATTTTTGTTTTACTTTGAATATGTTTTTGGTGAATTCAGTGTTTTTTTTCTTTGAATTATCTTTGATAGATTTAGTGTTATTTCTTTCTTATTTTGAATTTGTCTTTGGTCGATTTAGTGTTGATTTTTTTTAATCACATTTGGTGGATTTTATATTAAAAATATCATATTGTGTAATTTTTTTTATGGCACCATATTAGTTTAAATACACCACCCAAATTCTATATACCAAAAAAAGACCCGTGATTTTTCTAGATATATTCTTCATGGGACTAAAAATTCTTAATGTTTAGCATTATTGACTGAAGAGCATATAAAGACAAAGGATAACAACTTATTTCAATAATAATAATAATACTAAACTCTTAAGTTGGATCTCCATAAAAATAGTATCAGATAAACTAGTCCCTTGAAACAAAAAAAGAAATACCATTTTTTTATCCCTATAATTAAAATAGGACAAATTATTACCTAGTAATTTATAAAAATATATCAAATCGGTCCTTGATAAAAATACAAATAGGGCCAATAAGTGTATCGAAACATTGAAAATGGACTAATTTATCATATATTTTTAATTGTAAGGAATCAAGGATAATTTTTTTCCTTAAGAAACTAATTTGTCAGATGCTATTTCATAGAGGATTAATTTGAGAGCTTACTCTAATAATAATAATAAAAAAAGATGATACAATTAAGTAAAAGTATAAATAACATTAAGAATAACTTAAAATTAAACTCTTAAACTACTGTTAGTATAAGAAAAAAGGCAAGATATAGTACAAAAAAAAGAGTAACTAGTTCATGAAGTCCTAAGAAAAATTCCGCAAGACTAGTTTGTCCCTTAAAAATTAAAACTAAACTCATAATCCCTCAAGATTTTAATAATAGGATATATTAGTTCCTCTGTGTGTATTGGATTCTTTAAACACTAATAGAATTACATATTAATCTATTAATTGGAGGTTAAGTGATGCGTATGTTATTTGAAATAGAATAAAGTTTAAAATGATTCATTTTGGTGGTTAAAATTCATGAACTGAGTCATTTAGATCTCTATTACAAATTATAAAATGACCCATTTTATAAAATTGTAGATACCAAAATAAGGGCAATATATTTCAAAACAATGTTATTTTAAATGCATATAACATTCTAATAGTATATTATTATTATATTGTGCCACATGTGTAAGTCCACTAATGAATAACTAATAAAGAGACTAATATGCCTATCATTTTTAATTTTGAGAGATCACAAGATTAATTTCTTTTATTAAAAAATAAAATAGTTTGACATAAAAATTTTAAGAGATCAAATAATGTGTTTACTATTAAAAGAAAAAACAAAACCATTGTAGTGCTTAACAATAATATTAGATAACAATATGTATGTGCCGAATTTTAAGACTTTAAAGTTCAAATCACGGTCAATGCCGACTGTACGGTTTAGCAAGTCTGGTAGAAATGCGATCATATCATTTTCCATCATTTAATGGAAGTCGTCGACAATGAATCCTCTATTTGACAAACCGTGTAAACTTACAAGCAGCGTCAACCATCTTGATTCTTGACCCGAGTGTTGGTGTAGCCGTGATACAAGAAAATCACAACCAAATTAGTAAATGGTTAACGTGAAACATGCTATTTTTAATTTCTAGTCTTCAGCACCTCACAGAAAAATTATCAAGAGAAATCCCATCTCCTACAACGGGTCAATCTATACATGTCTCTCTCTCTCTCTTTTTTTTTGACCAGATCAAATCCCATCTCTTTTTAATTTTTTTATAAATTAAATAGGAATAAACTTGTCTGTGAACACAATTTTACACTATTATCAATATTCATCAATTATTTTTTGAATATATGTGTTTTTTTTTATTTTGGACAGTTGAGAACTTGAGATGCAACAGAAAGAGTATTTGACATAAGGTAAAAATAAAAGATAAAATTGTACTTGAGAAAATAAAAATATTTATAGAAGTCTTCCATGCAAAATTTTCCTATTTCCCCCCTACATCAATGACACTTCTAATCTGGAGCAAATAAAATGGACATTCAAGCTCCGCAAATAGAATAACCGCGGATTGTTTTTGTATTAAAGTATGCAAGATATATCAATTTGAGATTTTTTTTTTCAGATTCTCAAGAATAAATTAAAAGCTTGTTTGGTTTATAATATATCCTAAGAAATCTAATTATATTATTTTCTTATGTTTATTATTCCATCTTTTTTACTCCATTTGTTTAAAAATTAAAAAAAGTTACATATATTAAGAAAATAATAAATGAATCTTGATAAAGATTAAAAATTATAAAAGTGGACCAAATTATCCTTATTAAAAAGCATGATTATAATGCTCTTGAAAAATAAAAATGCGTAATGACACAATTAAGAATAGTATTGGCAGAATAAAAATTAATGTTTCCATGATATAGCAAATTGACAGATGGTTTAAAACAAACAAAAAAAAAATGACTCGTAGAGAGTGAAAGGGAGGAAATAATTATCAAAAATAAAAATTACACTTTCACAAAAGAAATAAAACACTAGAAATAGACAATCATGAACTTACAAATATTTTCTAACGTGTACTAAATAATACCGAGTCGCCAATTATTTTTTGAAAAATTGTTTAACCCATCGAAATTAAATCTAACAATTGAATGAAATACTAAAAGAAATAATTAATATCATGTCAAAATAAGATAATTGAGGAGCAATTTAATATTTTTGTTCAATACTTTTCATTCCTTTGTTATGAGAGTCTTTAGATCCCAACCCTTCTCATGAAAATAAAATCTTATTAAGGCATGGAAATATAAATTTTCAGTGAATATTCTTACAAAATTTGTAACTAATGAATGAGAATACATCATGCATTTACAAGTTATTATTTCTGAAAATAAGTTGATAAATCTTGAAAAAACTACTTCTAATGTTTAACTACAAAATATAACCCCCTCATTTTCAATGTGAACAAGGCATATTAATAAAAAAGGAAAATTTGTAAATGAGCTATTTCAGTATTTTGTTATATTTTGATATGTCAAATAACAAAGGAATTGGACCCTGTGAAACATGTAATTGGCATGATTGAAATTCAAACCAAATGGACAACATGGATCAATTACATTAAAAGGGCTAAAGTAGTTCACTATTACATTCCATAAACTTGTCTGTGAACACAATTTTACACTATTATCAATATTCATCAATTATTTTTTTAATATATGTGTTTTGTTTTTTTATTTTGGACAGTTGAGAAGTTGAGATGCAACAGAAAGAGTATTTGACATAAGGTAAAAATAAAAGATAAAATTGTACTTGAGAAAATAAAAATATTTATAGAAGTCTTCCATGCAAAATTTTCCTATTTCCCCCCTACGTCAATGACACTTCTAATCTGGAGCAAATAAAATGGACATTCAAGCTCCGCAAATAGAATAGCCGCGGATTGTTTTTGTATTAAAGTATGCAAGATATATCAATTTGAGATTTTTTTTTCAGATTCTCAAGAATAAATTAAAAGCTTGTTTGGTTTATAATATATCCTAAGATATCTAATTATATTATTTTTTTATGTTTATTATTCCATCTTTTTTACTCCATTTGTTTATAAATTAAAAAAAGTTACATATATTAAGAAAATAATAAATGAATCTTGATAAAGATTAAAAATTATAAAAGTGGACCAAATTATCCTTATTAAAAAGCATGATTATAATGCTCTTGAAAAATAAAAATGCGTAATGACACAATTAAGAATAGTATTGGCAGAATAAAAATTAATGTTTCCATGATATAACAAATTGACAGATGGTTTAAAACAAACAAAACAAAAATTGACTAGTAGAGAGTGAAAGGGAGGAAATATTATGATTATCAAAAATAAAAATTAAACTTTCACAAAAGAAATAAAACACTAGAAATAGACAATCATGAACTTACAAATATTTTCTAACGTGTACTAAATAATACTTAGTCACCAATTATTTTTTGAAAAATTGTTTAACCCATCGAAATTAAATCTGATAATTGAATGAAATACTAAAAGAAATAATTAATATCATGTCAAAATAAGATAATTGAGGAGCAATTTAATATTTTTGTTCAATACTTTTCATTCCTTTGTTATGAGAGTCTTTAGATCCCAACCCTTCTCATGAAAATAAAATCTTATTAAGGCATGGAAATATAAATTTTCAGTGAATATTCTTACAAAATTTGTAACTAATGAATGAGAATACATCATGCATTTACAAGTTATTATTTCCGAAAATAAGTTGATAAATCTTGAAAAAACTACTTCTAATGTTTAACTACAAAATATAACCCACTCATTTTCAATGTGAACAAGGCATATTAATAAAAAAGGAAAATTTGTAAATGAGCTATTTCAGTATTTTGTTATATTTTGATATGTCAAATAACAAAGGAATTGGACCCTGTGAAACATGTAATTGGCATGATTGAAATTCAAACCAAATGGACAACATGGATCAATTACATTAAAAGGGCTAAAGTAGTTCACTATTACATTCCATAAATTTTATTGTTTATTTATATCAATGTCTTATTATTATAATGATTAATGAAATCCCGATGTTTCACGTGAAAATTAAATAATAAAATATGATATTAAAGTTTCCACTAACATATTTCTTAATCATTCTTTCACTGCATGCTCCCCCTGAACGGTACAAATGTTTAATGTACTCAAACCATGCTATTTTTTATTTATTTATTTGGTGACACGCAAATCATACTAATTTTTAAACAGTCTGATGTTGACTGGTATTGGTTCATTCAGAAAGGATCAAAGTGCGGGGTTCAGAGGTTTGATTTCTCCTTTGTGTAGAAACCCCTGAAAGGTTGATTTCTCATTTAAACTTTAGTTGTACCAAAACTATGTGACATTCACTTACATGGACTTTTAAACTGTGATTACAATCGCGGTTGTGATTGTGCTGCAATATAGAAAATTGCAGAAATACTGTTAATACAGGTGCAATCACAGTTGCGGACTGCAATTTAAAACTATGCATAGGACTGGTGGATATAACTTGAATTTAATTATTTGATTAGTTAGCTTATCATTCACTTAGTTGATGAAGATAGCTTAATTATTTAGTTGTAGTTTTAACTACTTTTCCCTCCAATTTGGCAATCTTAGCTTCTGTATACAAACCTTGAGCTTTCTCAATTGTTGAATAGAATAATTTTCATATTCATCAAACACACATCAAGAGTTCCTTTCTTTCTCGCTTTTCTCTCTCGAGGATTTTCCCCTGTTATGGTATCAGGAGCCTAAAACTTCAGGCTTCGCCATTGTTTCTGCATTTTCAATCATGGATTCTGATGGTGAATCATCTTCTTCGCACTCCTTCTGCCAATCCGAATTCACCTTATTACCTTCACCCTGGTGAAAGTCCTAAAGTTGGTCTGGCAAATAAAGTTTGTCTTCTGATGTACCAAAAAAGTTTGACTTTTGAATTATTCATTTCAAATATTTGTTTTGAAGTTTCTAAGTTTGAAATAATTTGGATAAATAAGTTGTTTACCAATGAAAATTATCACCAAAGTAATTGATGAATATAGTTTTGTAGGATTCATCGTTACAACCTGATCATTGAACACCAAGCACTATAATTCAGAGTGACTTTTCTTTTTTCTCTTTCTAGCCATTGTGTTGATACGATGCTCAAACTGTTGTCATGTAGGATCTCTGGGCACAAGATCAGATAAAGTTATTGCTAATTAAAGTGAAAGATAATGGTATATTTGGATCATTTGAAATGGGGCAACTGTAAAGTAAGAAACAGAGGTGTTAATCATTTTTCACTTAGTAATCAAGTATTATTGTGTGGGTCATTAAATAATTTAAGAATAAATATTCATTCATTTTCTAACTTCAAAATTACAAGCATCTTTGTTTCAGAGGAGCCTTTTCTAATAATCCCAGTCCACATGGCAAATAGGAGACGTTAAATAGGTGATGGTGTTGGAATTAACAATTTCCTTTGCAGTTACATAAGACAAAATTAAGCTCAATAAGTGCTCTCTAAAGGGAAAGTGGGGCAGCATACACACACCATGTTGTGTTGGGTTTGACTATTACAAGGAGAAAGTGGGTACAATTTAGAAGACAATAGGGTTCATGTTGTTTCGTTTTCCACTAAAAGTCGGTTCCCTTTAATTTCCCCTCCACCCGTTCCATCATGGTGGTGGGTCATATTGGGTTTTGGAATTTATAAGAAAACTTGTTCGTAGTGCCGTCCCAATGGAGTTTAGTCTTGGATATCTTAAAGTTGACCTCGGAGATGCGACAATGATGCCGATATTATGAAAAGAATTTCAGAGTATTAATTTGTAAAATGATATATGATTAATTCATCAAGGATTACATTCATATGTTATGTCACCTTGGAAAACAGTAATAATTTGGTACATTAAAAAAATCGAACCCCTCCCAAAAGCCTTTTAATTTCAACGTGTAATATTTTCAAGCAATATGTGGATGAAATTTGTTTCTTCTTTGAAAAATTTACAGGGTATACTACAGCAAGAGTATCTTTAGCACTAGTTTTATTTTTCCTTTTCTAAGTTCTATCTTTTCTTGAAATTAACTTTTCTAAAAGTTTAAACTGTATATCCCCACACAAATGTCTCTTTTAGGTTTGAAACATGGATAATATACAAACCCACTATACCTTATGCTGAAATTTAATTATTTTTATTTAGAAATAGGGACAATAAGGATCGAACTCTATACCACTTGATTGTAGAGACTCTGATACCATATCATAAAATTAACTCTCCTACAAGTTTAAGTTGTTGGGTTATGACACACTAATAGTTTTATGTTTAATATATCTTTCATGCACGCGTCCAGAGAAAAGGAGTTTAGTTTCCATTTTTTTTTATAAACTTCTATATTTTTCATTAAAAGATCTGAACATGTTATGGTGAGCATGATTCATTCCGGTATCTCATCATCTTCCTTTTACCTGGAACGCAATAAATAAAATATATACTTTGTTCCATAAACATTTTATTCTCAAGAATTGGGTGTCCACCTACGCGAATAATATATATAATTTTAATCGATGGAAAAGGTTGCTTCAAAATATCTTTACTATACAGCCCCGAAAAAAATGTTTTAATTCAAAATATAAGCAAAATATTCTGTTTGGACTGTGGAAACATGAGAAATGAACGATAATATATATATATATATATATATCCATTTTACCTGTCACTTTATTATATATATAAGTTAATTAAATAGTTTAAAATCACAAATTAATTATAAAACTTTTTAATAAAATATCCTGAAAATTTGGTGCACCTAAAATACTGGTATGCTTAAAACAGAGCTAGATCAGTGAAAGAATAAAATTAAAAAATGTATAATAAATTATTTAATGATATATGAGAATGACAGATGAAATAGACTAAGAATTTTTTTCAAATGACAAATATAATAAATCATAAGAAATAGTGTTTAAAAATTTAAGCAAGGGTCAAAATATTGTCTAAAAGGTAATAAATCATATTTACATATGAGGGTGGAGATAGATATATAGAGTAATGGGGTTTTGCCTTAAATTTGATTTACATTCTCACAAAGTAGCATGAGTTTGAACCGATTATATGACATAGGCAATTTTTAGAGTCTTATCTTGACCTCTTTAAAAAGTGCAATTAATTGGTTTGAAAGCTTAATTAGAGATCATACTTGACAATATAACTTTCAATCAGATCATTATTTTAAATTGTGGTTGTGGCTATAGATGCGGACATATGATGTTGTTGCAATTGTCTATATATAATGCAATCATCTTGATGCACATTGTAACTGATGTGGTGTGAAATATTTTGTATTTGCAACTCAAAATGAAGCTCATTTCTACTATTTGCACTTATGATGCTTTTAATTCCTGTGGTTTGTTGTTACACCACAATCATGGCTTGAAGCGGTTGTGGCGATAACCACAATTGCAATATTGTGTTTGAATTGCATGACGCAGTCTATACAATTTGAATCGTTGAAATAGAACAAAATACTTCTATTATCATTAGAATTTTTATAATAATGATAATAATGGTAAAATCACAATGACATACCCTAAGCTTTTGGTAAAATTCACGTTGACTTCCCTCTAGTTATCTAGAGTGATACTGAATACATTGTTCATTGAATAATAGAGAGGATGATGATATAATTATTTTACAAATTCAATGGATGTTGATGTAATAACAAACTCAAGGGCCTCATGAGTAAATTTTATAAATAGAGATGAGTTAGGATGAATTTTATCAAATTTTAGGAAAGATTAGTGTAATTTGTGCTGATAATAATAGTTGAGTATACAAATAAGCTTTTTTTTCTTATTTGTAGCCTATTTTTTTCAGTTAAAAAGACTTTGATGTTTTAAATGGGCTAAATCAAACTGGAGAAAAGTATTAAACATGAAAAAGTGAGGAGTAGAGATATACAGTAAAATGGTTTAAATTATGGAGTTGTTACATTTATTTTTTTGATAATTTTATGGAGTTGTAACTTTTGGAAGGACGTTTATGGAGTTGTAACTTTGGAATGACGTTACTAATAATTTCTCTTGACTCGAAATTATGTGAAAATTTTCTAAAATAAAAATGTACACAGTGAAAAAGGATATTTTTTTTAAAGAGAAAAAAGATAATCCAAATCATTATATGTGCGAATCGAAAGACAAAATATAATGTGCAAATATATCATTTTTTTTTTCGTGAAATATATCATTAATCATATCTAAGTGATGAAATGTCAATCGTTGGGCATTTATGGATCTGGCCCACAAACAAGAAGGTCCATTACTCCATCTAATCCACGAGTCAAGTCAGGAAAATTGACCTTAAACAAGGCTCACAAAGGAAAGCCATAAATTATTTTTTTAATTTAATTTTAATGTGCCCTCAATTTTACAACTCTCATACAATCATATAATTAAATATTTTTATTTATATAAATTTTTAAATAATAACTATACAATTTAAAGATAAGAAACGTAAGGCATAGCATGGTTGATAATTATCTAAATTTCGTAAGTAGTTAGTCAAACATCATAATTAAATTTTTTTTGTTATACATCATAATTGATATGACAATACATCATTGAGATAAGTGTATTAAAATTAGATTTTTTTTTATACATGTGTCATACATTATTATTATTTTTTAAAGTACATAAGTGCCATATATACATTATTTGCACAATTGACTGAATGGAGTAAATAATTCTTAAAAGAATTTAAAAAATATACTCTTTAACTTACAATAATGTGTTTTAGTTGTTTACGGCTATAAGATTCTATGATTTTTTTTTTTTGGCACATCTAAAAGGTAATGAGATTTAAACCTATAATCTCATAATAAATTATCTAAATCCCCTATCACTAACGTAATTCTAGTAACCTTTATTGATATTAGGATTAATAAAATATTATTTGATTTTTTTAATATCATCTCATTCAATAGATGAGAGGCTATTCTTCCCAAATACGTTCGGACATCTAAATAGCACGAATCTAAAACGATATCCTTGGAGGGCCCGAACCCCTTCCATTCAAACAAACTTATTGGCAAAATACGTACAATTATTTGTTTGAAAAACCTTTACAGAATTTTAGTGCAAATAGAAGATAAATTATTATGGATAATAGCAACTTATGTATAATAGTAACGTGACAACTTAATATTTATCAACGGGGTTGAAAATATAACAGGAAGTAATCAAATTTGAACTCTGATTTTTTTTTTTTTCAAAAAAGTGTACCTATGAATATTGTTTACCCTTTCTTTCTTATTTGCTCACGAGAATCCATATGAACCAGTCACACATAATTAATGATTTCATAAGTTTTAAGAACATATTGGATTCGAATTCTGACAGACAAAACGTTAACTTTTAATGCTACAAACTAAAGAGATCACTGGAATTGCGCTTTGTAGCAGCACTACCATTTCATTTAGATGATGTCTAGAGTATCTATTCTGCGTACCAACTTGTCTTCTGAGTTGAATTGCATAATAAATAATGTCTTCTGATATGGACGGCAGACCAACATTACATTTAAATTACAGTGTAATATGCAATTTGTGAGGCCTTGTTTGAGGGATCAGTACATTGTTTCCTCGCGAGCTCAACCCATTAAAGAGATGCCTCTTCAAAGCAATAGTAAAGCCAATTGCAATTTGCAAAGTCTGCTTGAGGATTTGGTACATTGTTCCCCGGTGAACTTAACCCAATTGAGGCCTCATCATAAGCAATAATATGCATGGCATGATTCTACTTTCTAGTCCTTGATGTGTCAAGGAATAGACATAAGTTATCTAGTGGCAATTCGAATGTCTTCAATAAAAATGCAGTGAGGAGGAAGAATAATGAGAACTAAGATCCTGTGGATAAGATACATATGTACAGAATGTGGTGTTGCGATACTTAGTTATTTTCTGGTTATCATAAAAATGTTTTCTCACAGGAATAATAGTACTTTAGCTTATGTTTGAACTCGGGTGAAATTCAAAGCAATGCTTTTATATTCAATAACTAAGTGGATTAATAACAAAAAGGCAAAAGAAGAAAAAGGGTCAACCAACAAGGTGTTAATCTGAATAGAAGAGATTCGAGTTCTTAAGAACGAGATTCTGAGTTTGATTCGGATTCATATGGATGGAAAAAAAAATACTATTGAGTGAGATTCCACTTGATTGTATCTCAAAAAATTAGTAATCTCTTACATGTTGAGTGAGGGAATATTTTAGAGAAAAAAAAAAAGGTCATACGAAGAAAAGGAAAGAAAAAATAACAAGGGGAGAGATAGAATAGGAAAGTGTAAGCGAGGAGGGAAAAAAATCTGGGGAAGATATGTCTTTGTTTTTCTTTTCGTGAAGTGACTAAGTGACCGATAACAACACAATAGTCACGTATCAGCAAAGACAATGTATGAGAAAGTAAATTAGTTTCATCATTACTTTAATGTAGCAAAGCACAAAAACTAATAATGTAAACTTTTTCTTTCCCTTTTAGTTTGTGGCAAAGAATACGCATGATTAGCGTGTAATCTATCTTGAAGATCATTTTCATGCTCCATATAATAAAGATATTGAATCTAGCTCTTTTCCATTTATCACTTCGGTATTACACATAGCCGACAAGATCTTGTGGAAGAAGATTGTTCACTGTTGGCAAATTGTTGTGAATTGTCTGAGTTATGATATCTAGATTTCAACCAAACAAAATTGTGATGCCAAAAGTTAAAGATTCCAATTCTTTGTTCCCACTCTTTCTAAATCTGTCCACTTAAATCCTAATAAGATACAATTAACGTAGAAAAAATTTATTCCTAAGAGAAAGGTAGAATTTCCTAATTCCCAATATTATATTAAACACCCGATAATAACTTTACTAATCATATATGTGTGTGTATATATATATATATATAATACTAATATTTCAGACTCCTATAAATGAAAGTTTTCTAAAAAACACAACGAGAATGATTTAGGACCTATAGTTTTTAAGAAATTAATCATTAATTTTTTTGAAAAAAAAACAACAATTATGATATATTATTATAATATCGTTAACAACCTTCAATACTTAATAGCAGAATTATACTATAAAAATTAAATATATTTAATACTTAATAACATTTAATTAAATCTATAATACTAATATTTAACACTTCTTTGGGTTTTTTCAGTGTAGCTTCCAGAGTAATTTAGAGCCCATAAATTTTATAACTTTAATAATTAATTTTTAAAAAAATTATAATCATAATTATTATACATAATTAGTTTACAATTATTAATTTATATAATTTCAATATTCATAATAATTATTTTTAATATCTAGGCAATTTATACTAAAATTTACATGGTGAAAAATATTATATATTATTTTGTTAACATTATATATTAGAGTTATTTAAAATCATTATTGATAAATAAAATAAATAAATAATAATAAGTAATTTTAAATTATATAGTTTATTTTTTAAAATATAAGTGTTTGGAAAAAGTTTAAATCTGATAAGTTATGTTACTTTGCTTATATACTCCTAATTATCAATTAATTATTTAACATATAATATTAATTAATTACTGTATAATTTTTGTACCTATTAAAAAAATGATAACATATATATACACACACACAATAATATGATCCATTATATCTGAATTAATATATTCATTAATTTATAATGTTAACTAGAAATCCAATCTTGACATAGTAAAATGAGATAAATGACTCATTATATAATAAGAGCATTCATAATGATTTTTTATCAGTTTTATTTTGTAACCATTTTACTATCTTTATTGGTTATTTTAGTTTTAGATTTTTTTATTTTATCCTTGTTTTAGTATTGTATTTATGGTCTCATGGTTAGTTATCACTTTTACATAATGAAATTTATGAAAATCAAAAGAGAATTTTAAAAATATCTATAAAGATAAAATATAATTTTTCAATATTTATAAAAGTTAAATACATATTCTAATATATTTATAATAGGGCTTAAATTCAAAATGATAGAGACCAAGCAATCTATGAAATTATAATTTCCCTATTTAATATAAAATTGAGCCTTATTTATCAAGCTAATGTGATTTTAATTTTTTTCAAATTATCCTTAAAAACATCGCAAATTCATGTGCTAAGATTATTTAATTTTTTTTTCATTTTGGAAGTTTAATATGTGAATAAAATTTATCAAAACTTTCTCATGCATTTCCTAAATAATGAATTTATTGAAGATATAAAAGAAATTGTTGAGTTAACTCCTAAAAATCAGTTAAGGGAACTCTTGGTTACATTATTAGTGACAATACAATGAACATGCCACAATTATATGAGAGCATGTTTAGGAACTTTAAGAAGATGAAATCTTATATAACTAGAGAAATATATTAAAGAATTAACATAGGTTTTAAATTGTAATTTAAATATTTTATCAATGATTTTAATGTTATATTTTCAAATTTTAAAGATACATATTGCATTTTTTAGAATAAGTTGGGAGTTTCATATTGTTGTATAAAAAAAAAACTTTTTTTTTGTATATCTTTCTATCTCAAGTTTATAGCTAAAGAATTTATCTTTAATTAAATTAAAAAGTTATTTAATTCAAATGTAAAGTCTTTGAAAGAGTTTAGACCTGTGTCATACCTAAAATGATTCTTCATTCAATTAATTTCAAGTCATCTCTTAACTAAAGAGCTAGAATATGACAGAGAATAATTGTCTGATAATCTGAAAAGGTACTTAATTATATTCAATGAATGAAATCCAAATAATAATTTATGATAATATAATGGACTCAATAACTACTGAGAAATGAAATTTTTATTTGGCATATGGTTATAGAGGAATCTGAAAAATATTCATTTGGAGAATATTTACTAAAATGATGCAAAAGGAAATGAGACATAATTGAAATCATGTAAATTAAATTTATTTATTATTTTTTATTAATTAGAAAGTATATTTTTTATATTTTTATAAATTAAATGTTTTAATTTACTAAAAATATGTAAATGGTTAGGATAATTCAAAAAATAATCGAAGCGGGAACCCGTGAGGATTACCTGAAAAAAAAAGGACAAGAATGAGAATATAATGCCTAGTGACGAGGGCAAGAGTGATCGCCGGTGCGAGGAGACACGAATAAGGAGCGGCTCCTGGCAACGCTTCTAAGCGGAGGGGTATATAAATGAATCGATTACACACCAGAATGAGCGGAATCCTAAGATTGTGTAGATATGAGACTATATAGTTAAGGATAACTTATATGAATTGATTGATATTATCTATGAAAACAAGATACATTTTTTTTTGTAGCCTATCACTAAAGAACTCTATAGTTAAGTGTGCTTGACTTGGAGCAATTTTGGAATGGGTGACTTCCTGGAAAGTTTTCTAGGAAGTGCGTGAGCAAGGACAAAGCACGGGGGGATGTTACAAAGAACACATTTAGTCTTCACGAGGATGGGGGCGGAGTCACCATTTGTTTAACGGGGTAAGGACAATGAATGAGGTCTTTGTCCTATGGAGATATGACAATTTCCCATTTATATAAATTATATATATATATATATGTATATGTGTGTGTGTGTGTAAAACAAAACCTTAGGACACATTCAATTTTTTAATTATCTTTATTGAATTTGTATTATGTATGTATTTTCATTTTTAATTTAAATTATATTGCATTAGTAGTATTTCTTACTCCTTTTCTATTAAAATATCTATCAATTTTGGATAAACACAGATATTAAGAAGGATAATAAATAATATTAGTAATTGAATAAAATATAGTTAATGTACTAATGTATCCATATATATTAATTAATATAGCACACTAATATTAAATAGAATACTTTAAAAATATGAAATTAATTAGCAGTAGTATTCAAAAAAAAAAATTAATGCTTTATTGAAACGTGAAATTGGCAAGTATTTTAAAATATGAAGTTGTCTAAAAGTGGACATATATTCTGAAATGAAATGAGTATTATGCATATTTGAATATCAAAATACTTTTTGTTATAAATAAGATATTATGTGGATGTCCTTAACAGATTTAGGTGATTGATTAGAATCTCATTTATTGTCAATTAATATAATTATGTAAGTTATTCGAATTATGATGCACTCAAGGGTCTATAAATAGAGACCTAGAGTCACATTGTGATATACACTGAAAAGAATAGAATATCTCACCTTCTCCTCTCATTTCTTCTTTCTTTTGTTCTCTTTATCTTACAATACATTATGAGCAGGAGGCTCTGTCTCTCTAAATAAATAAGAAAAAAGGCTTAAGGTACGTCAAACCTCTCAAACCTTGAATTTGTTGCTCTTGATATTTCAGGAAAAAATTACCTATCTTGGATTCTAGATGCTGAAATTCACCTTGATTCAATGGGTCTTGGAGATCATTAAACAAGGAAATGCTTCATCCCAGGATCAAGCAAAGGCTATGATTTTCCTTTGTCGCCACCTCCACAAAGGATTAAAAAATGAATATCTTACTCTAAAAGATCTTGTAGATCTTTCAAGGAGTCTAAAGGAAAGGTATGATCACCAGAAAATGGTTATACTTCCACAAGCCAGATATGAATAGTTGCATTTGCAGTTGTAGGACTTTAAGTCTATAAGTGAGTATAATTTTGCAAATGTTTAGAATTTCCTCAGATTGAAATTGTGTGGAGAGAATATTACTGATAATGATATGTTGGAAAAAAGTTTTCGACTTTTCATGCCTCGAATGTGCTTCTACAGTAGCAGTATCGAGAAAGGGATTTACTAAATATTCCGAGTTGATTTCATGTTTTCTTATGGCTGAACAAAGCAATAAATTGCTCATGAAAAATCATGAAGCTTGCTCTGTTAGCTCAGCTTCATTCCCTGAAACGAATGCGACAAATTATAACTCTAGAAGCAGTAAAGATCATAGTTTCGATAAAAGACATAGTCAAGGAAAAAAGAAATGTCGCTTTCTTGGTGCTCCCCCCTCCTCTTCCAAGAATAAGTCAAACCAAAAATGGGAAAACAATGATAGGAAAAATAATGGGCAGAGTAAGAACTTAGAATAAATGCTATCGTTGTGGGCAGAGGCAAATTTTGTTTCTAAAGATAATTTAGATGGCCATGACATGAAGAACACAAGCTATTTTGATGTTTCTGATTTCTTTGAGGATCCTGATGAGAATATTGGTCATTTGATTAATGACCGGAATGTTTAGTTTTTGAAGATTTGTTTTTTCTTTTCATTTAAGAACTTTTGATTTTGCCTTCTCATAATTGAATAAAAGTTTTTCTTTTTCTTTGTTTTGTTATTAGTTCTCAAGAGCATATATATTTGATTGTCATAATTCTATCATGATTTTATTATTATAATAATTAATATTATTTGATTTTATAATCCGATAATTATAATGAGCATGTGCTAAGTATATATGGTATTATCACAATTGAATCATTCATATGCGCCATATTAAAATCTCATAAATTCAAATTGACTACATCAGTACCATGGCAATATAAAGGACCTAATTCATATTCTCCTTGTATTAAATATACGCCAAAGTTGTTGTAAAACAATTAATTGCAATATATACCGTCATTGCAATAAATACTTGATTACGCCATAATAATGAAATCCTACGTTATTTCTTTTTGCTATATCAGCATTAATTAACTCGTCAATTCCTGTCTTGTTTTACAATGAGCATAATTTGATTGTTAAGCTAATTCTTTGTGATTGATATAATATATTTCCTTTTTCATTTTGGCAAGTAATTATGGAATATTTGTTAGAAACAAAAGTCTTTACTATTTCATAGACGCTCCTTAGCTGATAATGAATTATTACTTTGATTTGGTGAAATCATGTGAATAATTATATATTTTGATTGTTAGAATGATAGGCCCGCAAGAACTATCTGTTTTTATTTTATGTCCTTTTTTTTTATGAAGAAAATAATCAGGATAAATGATGGAGATATTTGTCTTGCGGATAATACGACCACGCATACTATTCTTAAAAGCAAGATTTATTTTACTCATCTAGTAATGGAACAAGGAAGAGTTAATACCATTAGTGGGAGTACCAATATGATTGAAGGCTCCGGAAGAGCTATTATTTTGTTCTCTAGAGGAATAAAATTCATCGTAAATGATGCCTTATTTTCTAGCAAGTCGCAAAGAAACTTATTGAGTTTTAAAGATATTCGTAGAAATGTATATCACATTGAGACTGTGAATGAGGGAAGTAATGAGCACCTCTATATTACAGCTTATGACTCAAGCAAGAAAGTTATACTAGAAAAGTTAAATTCACTTTCTTCTGGTCTTTATTACACTAAAATTAGTGCAATTGAATCACATGCTATCGTAAACCAAAAGTATACTAACCCAAATGATTTTAACATTTGGCATGACCGATTGGGGCATTAGGATTATCGAAAACTCACAAAGGCATTCATTAAAGAACCAGAAGACTCTTCAATCTAATAAGTTTTCTTGTGCTGCGTATTTTCAAGGAAAATTAATTACATGGCCCTCACCAGTAAAGATTGGATTTAAATCTCCTAAATTCCTAGAAAGAAATCAAGGTGATATATGTGGACCAATTTATCCACCTTGTGGACCTTTTAGATATTTCATGGTCTTAACTGATGCATCTACGATATGGTCATATGCGTGCTTATTATCATCTCATAATCCGCATTTGCAAGATTACTGGCACAAATTATTCGATTAAGAGCACAATTTCCAGAAAATCCAATGAAAACAACCCTCCTTGATAACGCTGGTGAATTTACTTCTCAAGCTTTTAATGCTTATTGTGTAGCTAGTGGTATTAATGTTGAACATTTAGTTGCTCACTTTCATACCCAAAATGGGCTAGCCGAATCACTTATAAAACGCCTTCAAATGATTGCTAGACCATTGCTCATGAGAACAAATCTTCCAATCTCTGCTTAGAGGCATGTTGTTTTACATGCTGCAGCACTTATACGTTTGAGACCAACTAGTTATCATAAATTTTCTCCCTTACAATTAGCTTTTGGTCAACAACCAAGCATATCCTATTTAAGGATATTTGGGTGTGCGATATATGTTCGAATTGCCCTACCTTATCGCACCAAAATAGAACCTCAAAGAAAATTGGGAATAAATGTTGGTTATGACTCTCCCTTAATAGTAAATTACCTTAAAATACAAACGGGAGATGTATTTAAAGCTTGATTTGCTGATTATCATTTTGATGAAGCAATGTTTCCAACATTAGAGGAGAAAATAAACAGCTGGAAAAGGAACTAAATTTGAATCTATCATCTTTGATTCATTTAGATCCTCGATCAAGGCAATGTGAACATGAAGTTCAAAAGATTATACATTTCCAAAGAATAGCAAATGAATTGCCAAATGCATTTTCTAATACAAAAGGATAACTAAGTCCTCTATACCAGCTGAAAATGCCTCAATCTGAATTGATGTCCCTACTGGACAATCAGCCAATGAAACAATTACATGCTAGAAGCATAGAAGACTAGCCGATTCCAAAGATAAAAATCCTCATAAAAGAAGAGGGGCAAATGATGTTATGGAGGCAAAAGATTCTCTTCTGATAGAAGGGGATAGAGATATAGTAAGGACATCTGAAGTAGTCCAGAATTCTGACATAATTGAACCGCCAAAAGATGTTCAGGTACTTGAAAAGAGTCAGAATATTGAAAATGATGAGATCTCAATAAACTATGTCTCTACAGGAAAAAGATAGAACCAAAAAGAAACTGTTGTCGACAACATATTTACATATGATGTAGTGCTAGATATTATGCATGAGAATGAGGATCTTGAACTAAGAAACATCGAAGAATGTCAACATAAAGATGATTGGTCAAAGTGGAAAGAAGCCATGCAGGCTAGATTACTTACAAATGTGAAGTCTCTGGACTTGTAGTTCGAACATCAAAAGGTGTAAAACCTATAGGATACAAATAGATATTTGTGAGAAAAGAAATAAGAAGACTGAAATTGTACGCTATAAGGCTCGACTTGTGGCACAAGGTTTCTCACAAAGACCTAGCATAGATTACGATGAAAATTATTCCTCAGTACTGAGTGCACTAACGTTTCAATATTTGATTAGCTTATCCACATATAATAGGCTAAATATGTATCTGATGGATGTTGTCACAGTTTATCTATATGGTTCATTAGATAATGATATCTACATGAAAGTCCCTGACGGATTAAAGATATCAACATCGTCTAATGAACATCCCCAGGGAATATACTCAATTAAGTTGCAAAGATCTATATATGGTCTAAAGCAGTCTGGACGAATGTGGTATAACCGCCTCAATGAGTACTTGATTAAGAAGGGGTTTAAGAATGATACTATTTGCCCCAGTGTTTATATAAAGAAATTTGCATCTGGATTCATTATATCGCTGTGTATGTCGATAACTTGAATATCATTGGAACTCCTAAAGAGATTGTTATAGTCATAAAAGATCTAAAAGAAGTTTGAGATGAAAGATCTTGGCAAGACGGAATTTTGTTTCAGCTTGCAAATCGAGCATCTAACAAATGGAATTTTTGTTCATCAATCAACTTACACAGAGAAAATCCTTAAGAGATTTTATATGGATAAATCACACCCATTAAGTACCCCAATGGTTGTGATATCGTTGGATGTAAAGAAGGATCCATTTCGTCCTTAGGATGGTAACATAGAAGCACTTGGTCTTGAAGTATCGTATCTTAGTGCCATAGGAGCACTTATGTATCTTGCTAATAATACACAACCCGATATAGTATTTCTTGTAAGTGTATTAGCAAGATATAGTTCCTCTCCAACTAGAAGACATTGAAATGGAATAAAAATGTCCTTCGATACCGCCGTGGAACTATTGATAAAGGATTATTTTATTCGTATGAATCCAAGTCACAGTTGGTTGGCTATACAGTAGGATATTTATCAGATCCATAAAAAGGTAGGTCTCAAGCAGGTTATACATTCACAAATGGCGATACAGCTATATCGTGGAGGTCCACAAAGTAAACTCTAGCCGCTACCTCTTCAAATCATGCAGAGATAATTGTAATCCATGAAGTAAGTCGTGAATGCTTCTGGCTAAGGGAGATAAATCAACATGCTCAGGTGCCATGTGGACTATCTGATAAAGAACAAACTCCAACAACTTTGTATGAGGACAATGTTGCATGTATAGCTTAACTTAAAGGAGGGTATATCAAAGGAGATAGAACAAAACATATTTCTCCAAAATGCTTCTTTACACATGATCTTCAAAAGCAAGGAGCAATTGATGTTCAGCAAATTCGTTCAAGCGACAATTTGACAGATTTGTTCACTAAAGCATTACCTACATCTACCTTTGAGAAGTTGGTATGCAAGATTGGAATGTGTAGGCTTCAAGATATTCAATGATGTTGCTATTAGGGGGAGTAATACGTGCTGCACTATTTTTCCTTAATCAAGGTTTTGTCCCAAAATGGGTTTTCCTGGTAAGGTTTTAACGAGGTAGCATAGCATACGTATTACAAGACAAGTGCACTCTTTTTTCCTTCACTAAGATTTTTGGAATTATTTTAATAAATCTGTAAACACCCCATAGGGATTCAAATCCTCATGAGAAATGAGGAATAGATACCCATGATGGGGATAAGGATAGGAACGAGAGACAAATAATAATGGTATATGATATTGTCATCCATACTAATAGTATATGATATTATAAATATATTTACTTATTTTATTTTATTATTCATCAATTTCAACTATCAAAACATGCAAAATTTTCATAAAATAGTTTTTTATTGTTAATTAAAGGTCATTTGTCTAGATTTGTTTAACCTTATAAACATAATATTCAAAATAAGATATAAAATAGAATGACTCGTTTCAGGCCATACTCATTTATATTTCCTTCATTTATTTAATTATTTAATTGTTAACTTATTTTCAAAATAAGTTTATATGCTCAATTTTATATAAGATGTATTTAATGGTTAATAAACTATTTTTCATTATTATTTCATGCAATGCATGAGTCAAACGATTATTGTGTGTAGATAATTCTAAAATCAGGTTTTTGAGGTAGGTCAATTGCTGATGTGTCGTATTTAGCTATGCATTTGATTTTTTGCCATAAAAGTCTTTTCTTTTTTAAATCAAAGATAGGTAGTTGATATTCATTCATAGCAAAATGAATTACAGGAGAAGTCTTCAAAAGACAACCGCTTAAAAATAAAGAAATGGGCATTCCTAGACATCCAAAACATTGATTGTAACGCCCGGGGATGAAGTCGGGGAGTGATCGCTGGTGCAAAAGAAGACACGAATAAGGAGTGGCTCCTGGAAGACTTCCAAGCGGAGGGGTACGTGAATGAACTGATTACAGACTCGAATAAAAGGAATCCTAAGACTATTTAGGTGTGGGACTATACAGTTAAAGAGGGCTTATATGAATTGATTTGTACTACCTATACCAACAAAATGCATTTTCTTTTCGGTAGCCCATCACTAAAGAACTCCATAATTAAGCGTGCTTGACTTGGAGCAAATTTTAGGATGGGTGACCTCCTAGGAAGTTTTCCTAGGAAGCGTGTGAGTGAGGACAAAGCACGCTGAAAAGACCCGTGTTAATTTGTGGGGACAGTCGTCAGTCCATAAAGCAGTAGGGAATGTTACAAATGGTATCAAAGCCTGCACCTCTCCTAGTACGGTGTGGTTCGAGACGAACTAGGCAAAAGCTAGGGGGCATGTAACACCCAGGGATGAAGTCGGGGAACGATCGCCGGTGCGAAAGAAGGCACGGACAAAGAGCGGCTCCTGGTAGACTTCCAAGTAGAGGGGTGCATGAATGAATCAATTACACACCTGAATGAGAGGGATCCTGAGACTGTGTAGATATGCGACTGTACAATTAAGGAGGCTTATATGAATTGATTTGTACTACGTATATCAACAAGATGCATATTCTTTTTGGTAGCCCATTACTAAAGAACTTTACAGTTAAGCATGCTTGACTTGGAGAAAATTTTGGGATGGGTGACCTCCTAGAAAGTTTTCCCAGGAAGCGTGTGAGTAAGGACAAAGCACGTTGAAAAGACCCGTGTTGGTTTGTAGGGACAATCGTCAGTCCATAAAGCAGCAGGGGATGTTACATTGATAATTCTAAAGAAAGATTCTAATGGAGAAGATACATGTTTATGTTATGGGAGGGAAATTCATCATTTAGTTGCAGAGCTATTGTGAAGATTTCAATTGCTGATATATCTTCAGATTTCGAGCTAGCCAAATTCTCCACAACGTGAATGATACCAAGGATATTTTATTATCTCCATTTGGTCTAGCTCTTAATGACCGTATTAGATCAAGCCACCATTGCCATAAAGGTCTACCAGAGTGTTGCAAAGGCTCGTCAACAATTCCAAAGAGGCGCCATACCTGAGTTGCTCGGGGACAGCAATGAAAGCAATGGAGTAATGACTCTAGTTCCGCCATGCAGATCAAGCAGAGAGCAAAGATGCTATTAATTCTTGCCTTCAACTTTTCTTTTACTGGGAGACCTTCGAGAAGAAATTTCCATATGAAAAATTTAACCTTAGGCAGGCAGTGAAATGACCAGACTAGTGACCACAAGTGTTTGTTTGAAAAAATCTCTGGCCTTTGACTCAGTGAAGGATGGTAGAATAGGAAAGCAATTGAGTATTCGAAAGCAACTGAATAAACTCTATTCCTTTCCTTTAGCCATATTAATCGGTCATACCCCTGGATAATACTTGTCTGCAAAATTTCCTCAATAGTATCTATAATGAAATTTGATCTGATCAGTCCTTCATTCTAATTGCCATTTGAATCTTTTAGTTGCCGGACTAGGACTAAGTTTGGATTAGAACATGCATCTTGTGGTAGTCAATACGGACAAATGGAAGTGATCCAAGGGTCTTGTTTGATCCTAACTTTGTCACCATTGCCACTTCACCACCTGATTCCTTTTTCAAGGTCCTTCCTACCTCCCAGCAATGATCTCCAAGCCTAGGAAGGACAGTTACCCATTTCTGCCTCTAAGAAAGAAGAGTATCTGAAGTACTTGCCCTTGAAGACTTTATGAACCGATGAGTGTTCATTCGAGACCTTCTTCTATCCCTGTTTCCTAAGCATGGCAAGATTAAAAGCCTTGAGATCTTTAAAGCCCATATCACCATGGCTCTTGTTGCTGCACAAGGTGTCCCAACCGATCCAATGTATTTTTCTTTTCATTTTCCTTTTGTCCCCACCAGAATTGCATCATCATCTTGTATAATTCATCAGACAGAGTTTCAAGAAGTTTAAAACAACTCAATGTGTTAATTGGGATAGCAACCCCCACTGATTTAATGAGCACTTCCTTTCCACTTGTTGAAAGTAATGATTTTTTCCAGTGCTGTAGCTTCTTCGCAACCTTGTCCTTGATGAAGTTAAATGTAGTTCTTTTTGATTTGTTAACAATTGCAGGTAGCTCGAGGTATTTGTCTTGGGAGCCAACATTTGGTACTTGAAGAATAGCAACAAGTGTGTTTCTCATCTATTGAGGTGTATTTTTGCTGAAGAAAACTAATGACTTGTTCATACTCACCTCTTGGCCACTCAAACGGCTGTAATTATGCAGTATCCCCTTTAAATTCTGTCAATGAAGCATATCAACTTTACAAAATAAAATGGAATTATTAGCAAATAATAGATGGCTTATGGATGGGCATTTACTGTTGATCTTCAAACTGTGAATCAGGTTATTCTGTTCTCCTTTGTAGAGCATATAGGATAAGCCTTCTGCACAAAATAAGAAAAGGAAGGGAGATAAAGGATTGCCTTGACGCAGCCCTCTATTTGGTTTGAAAAAACAATAGGGTTAACCTTCCACAACAACAGAATAAGATATAGTAGAGACACATTCTTTCACCCAGCTTATCTACTTCCTGTAGAATCCCATTTTCTCCATGACAAACCAAGCAAAGCTCCATTCCACCCTATTATAAGCTTTGCTCAATCAAGTTTAAGTGCTAATTCATGGTCTCCAGATCTTTTATTTTTCATGAAATGCATACACTCATGAACAACTAGGAAATTGTCATTAATGAGTCTACCTCTTATAAAAGCACTCTAGTTGGTGCTGATTAGTTTATGCATGAACCTTTGCAGTCTATGCACCATGATTTTTTATATGATCTTATAAAAAACTGTACAAAGACTAATAGGTCTCACTTGGGCCATTGATGATGTATTCTGGACTTTTGGTATCAAACATATATGTGTGTGGTTGAAGCCTCTTAACATCCTTCCTCCTGAGAAAAAGCTTTTTACAGTGGAGCAAACATCATGTTTGATAATATCCTAGAAGCAATGGTAGAATTTTCCTGTAAAGTCATCATCACCTAGAGCTGCACATGCATTAATAGAGAAGGCTGCCTGCTTAATCTCTTTTTCATCAGCAATTCTTGTTAGCCATCTATTCATATCATTTGTCACTTTAGATCTTAGATCAAGATTGTAAAGTGCGGGATTTTCTAGGTTGCTAGATGTGAACAGCAATTCAAAAAATTCCTGAGCTTTACTGCTAATTGTTTTAGGGGTTGTACACCAATCTCCATTGCCATCCTCCAGCCTCCAAATTTTATTGCTTCTATTCGTAGACTGAAATTTTGAATGAAAGAATTTTGTATTTTGATTTCCCTATTGTAACCATTTCACTCTAGACTTCTCTTTCCAGTACCTTTCCTCTTGATTGTAAGCTTCGGCTAGCTCCTCTTCTATTCGCATTATCTCAGCCCTGGAAGCTCCATCGGGATTTGATTTTGTTTCAGTTAGTTTCTGCCTCAACTTGGATATAACTTCTCTAGATTTAGCTGGATTATTCTTCTACCATTGCACTAGCGCATGTCTGCATTGTTTCAGCTTTTGGAACAATCGAAACATTGGGGAACCTACAACCTCTGATGACCATACAGCAGCTATAACCACTTGAACCTCCATATTCGAGCACCATATTTCCTAAAATTTGAATCTCCTTTTCACTTTATACTCCGCAGGTGTTGAGTCCAGTAACAGTAGGCTGTGATCAGAACCAATCATTGATTGAATAATAATTGCTAATCAGATATTTCAAATCAATTTCCAAGGAATTGTGGCCAATTTAAATGATAATAAATCAAATTAATAGCATAATAATAAATCCAATAATTATGTTGAATGATAATAAATTAAAGTAGATTCGTTTTTATAAATTGATCTAGAATTCTAAATTGATTCAGCTATTCCATTTATTTATAGATTAAAGGTAATATATATTTAGAGTCTTGCTTTTGAATTTTTTTTTATTTTGCTACTAATCATTCTCTTAATATTGTTCTTAATATTTATTTTTTGCTTTATTTGTCAAAAAAGTTAAATTTTTTTATCCTTTGAACTCAACATCACTATCTGATTTTTATCGTCTACCTTCATCCACATTCTCTTTAGTTTTTTCTTCTTTTTTGTTCAGTGGTAAGAAATTTTCATTCCACTATTATTTTAGTATTTTTCTAATTTCATTTTAAAGCAATTGTTTCGTATTTTTCCAAGCAATTTCTAGATTATTTCAATGTGACACTTTTAATTGGATTTTGAGACTGTAGCATTCTTTTTCTTTTTTGCAAGAAATTTTCTTGACAATTTAAGGTAAAATTTTGTGCACAAAAAAAAAAAGAAAAACAATCTGACTTCTTTATTTATATGCTCATGTATCTATTTGTATACATATTTTATAATTAAGTACTAACAAATTCATTATGTTATTCTTATCACCTTTTTGGCTTCATAAGAAAGTTCAACTTAACACTAATTATATGCCTGTAATTTTTGTATGATGGTCAATTCCAAGAAATTGGCAATGATATGGTATGTATGATCCTATGTAATTTTTTATGATATATTATACTAATTAGCCTTTTTGTCTTGATTTATCCACATTTCATTTAAATTCATAATCTTAAGATACATAATCCTTCACCATATATCCTGTTCACAATCACCGTGTAGCAATTTGCCCAACAAGTGGGTGATGATAATCAATATCCAAGACAAGCTCAAGATAATATTGTTGTATCGTCAGAATAATTTTTTTAGTAAGGTTTTAAAGATTTTTACTAATGGTTTTTAAGTTATAGAGAATATCAAATGAAATAATTATAATGCAAAATATAATTGGTTATAATTGATTTCAATTGACTTCATTTTCATTAGTAATTTTTTGGTTAAGTTATTTATTTAGATATAACAACTTTTTTGTGGTTCAAGATATTTATTTAGAAAATATGCTAATCATAATAATAAATATAATTTTTTGCACTTGATTCTGATTTGATTATCGATTATGATTCCTGATTTCTAATTAAATCAGATATACTTTCTTTTAAGTTACATATTACTTTTAAAGAACAATATTTGAAATAGGATTTGAAAAAATTAAGTTAATTTTTTAAAATAAAATGAAAATAAATTTTTTTATCAGTTTATATTATTTATTTAAAGAATATATCAATATTAATTAGAGTTAAACATTGACACTTTTTTGCTCAAGTTATTTATATAGAAAATATATCAATTGTAGTAATTATAATAAGCATAATTAATTGTCACTTGTACTTTATTACTAATTATGATTCATATTTTTCGTTAAATTATATAATTAATTGAGCAATACATTATTTTTTTAGATTTGAATATTTTTCAATTTTTTAATTTAAAATTGAGATTAAATCAATAGTTATTTTCATTCATGTTATTTATTTTGCTATGAAACTTTTTTTGTTATGTTTCTCATTTATAGGAGATACTAATTGTAATAATCTTAATAATAAATATAATTGATTTTAATGGACTTCATTGATTATTAATTTTTTTCTCTTATTTAGTTAAAAAAAATCTTGCTTTACTCAAGATATCTTAGGAGTATACTAATTTTAATAATAAATATAGTTGATTGTTATTGATTCGAACTTGATTATCAAGTATGATTCCTAATTTTTTATTAAATAAAATATATTAATTTGTATTACAGTTAGATATTAGTTTTCAAGACTACTGCTTCAAATAGTATTCGAAAAAATATTGACTATATTCTTACAAAAGAATTAAACATAACACTTTTAATTTGATTTGATTTTTAAAAAAATATGAATTTTTTTATGTGAGTTATTTATTTAGAGGATGTGACAATTATAATCATGATAATAATTTTAATAAATAAAATTCATTACCAATCATGATTCATAATTTTCGATTGAATCAAATAATTAGTACAGTTGAGCAATACGTTATTATTTTTTTTTTTTCTAGATTTGAGCATTTTAAAATTTTTTAATTTGAAATTAGATTCATCATTAATAATTTTCAGTCATTTCATTAATTTTATTTGATATGAATAATTTTCTGGATATGATTTTTATTTAAAGAAAATATCAATTGTAAATATTATAATAATAAATATAATTAATTATAATTAATTTCATTAACTTACTTTGATTATTAATTTTGGTTTAACTTATTTACTTACGTTACACATAAAATCTTTTTTGCTCAAAATATTTATTGGGGGAATATATTATTCTATAATACTAATATTTTAAATTTCTGTGAGGAAAAGTTACCCAGGTATTGTAGTGAGAATAATTTACGATCCACACCTTTTAAGAAGTTAATTACTAATTTTTTTAATAAATAAAAATATAATTATGACATATTATTTGAATATTATTGACAATCAACAGTATTTAAAAATATTTAAAACTTATCAATATTTAATTAAATCGATCATATTAATATTCAACATTCCTTTAAATTTTCTAGGTGTAGATTCAGAGTAATTTAAAGCCTAAAAATTTTATAACATTAACAATTAATATTTTTAAAAAAATTATGATCATAATTATTATATATCATTAGTTTTCTATTTTTAATTTATATAATTTCATTATTCATAATGATCATTTTTAATATCTAGGTAATTTATGCTGAAATCTACATAGCAAAAAATATTGTACATTTTTTTAATAAGCTTATATATTGGAGTTATTTAAAATAATTAGTGATAAGTACAATAAATAAATAATCAAAATTAATTTCAAATTATGTAGTTTATTTTTTAAAATAAAAGTGTTTGAATATGTTACTTTACTTATATGCTCCTGATTATCAATTAATTAATTGATATAATATTGATTCATTACTATATAATTTTTGTACCTATTAGTAAAATGATAGCATATATATACACGATAATATGATCCATTATATTTAAATCAATATATTCATTTGTTTATAGTATTTATTATAAACTAGAAATTTGGCCTTGATATACCAAAGTGAGGTAAATAACTCATTATATAATAAGAGTATTTGCTATGATTATCTATTAATTTTATCTTATAACTCTTTTGTTATCTTTATTGGTTATTTTGTTTTAACTTTTTTTATTTTATCCTTTTTTAATATTATATTTATGATCTCATCATTAGTTATCACTTTTACATAATGACATTTATAAAAATCAAAAGAGAATTTTAAAAAATATTTATAAAGATAAAAACTAAATTTTTAATATTCATAAAAGTCAAATACATATTTTAATATATTTATATACGGCTTAACTTCAAAATAACAAATACCAAGCAATTTATGAAATTATAATTTCCTTATTTAATATAAAATTGAGCCTTATTTATCAAGCTAATGCAATTTTAATTTTCTTTTCAAATTATCCCTAAGAAAATAATAAATTCATATGCTAAGGTTATTGAACTTTTTTTTTTTACATTTTGGAAGCTTAATATATGAATAGGATTTATTAAAAATTTCTCATATATTTTCCAAACAATGAATTTATTGAAGGTATAAGGAAAATTGTTGAGTTAGTGCCTAAAAATCAATTAAGGAAATGCTCTGTTACATTATTAGCGACAAACACAATGAGAATACTGCAATTTATATAGGAGCATGTTTAGAGACTTTAAGAAGATAAAATCTTATATGACAAGAAAAGTATATTAAAGAATAAATGTAATTTTTAAATTATAATTTAAATTTTTTATAAGTGATTTTAATATTATATTTCTAAATTTTGAAGACAAATATTACATTTTTTAAAATAAGTTGAGAGTTTTATATTGTCATAAAAAAATTTTATTTTTTGTATATCTTTCTATCCCAAATTCATAGCTAAAGAATTTATCTTTAATTGAAATTGAAAAGTTATTTAATTCAATTGAAAAGTTTTTGAAAAAGTTTAAGTCCATGTTATACCTAAATGATTCTCTATTCAATTAATTTCAAAATCATCTCTCAGCTGAAGAGCTAGAATATGACAGAGCAATTATCTAATGATTTTAAATGATACTTATCTTCAATGAATGAAATTTAGAGGATAATTTATGATAATATAATAGACTTAATAACCATCGAGAAATGAGGTTTTTATTTTGCATATAGTTGTGGAGGAATCTGAAAAAATATTCATTTGGAGAATATTTACTAAAATAATATAGAAAGATATGATATATAAATTTATCTTAAAAGTAAGTTAATAATTAAATAAGTGGAGAAAATATAAATGTATTATTTTATTTTATATTTTATTTTAAATATCATATTTATAAAGTTGAAAAAATCTCGATAGATGACTTATAACTAACAAAAAAGAGCCTATTTTATGAAAATTTTAGGGTCTGTTTGCTTTGCATTTTCCAGTTTTCATTTTTCAGTTTTCAGTTTTCAGTTGTAAAGGAAAAAGCGAAAAAGCGAAATTGAAATTTCGATTTTCGCTTTTTCCTTCACAAAACAGAAAAACAGAAACTAAATCGAAACAAAACAGAAAGAAATGTGCCTTTACATATTTCAAAAGTTTAAATTGTTACATAAAGAAAGAGAATATATGGATAATTTTACTATATCATGAGTTATTTATAAAGATGACAATAAGTATCAATGAAAAAAAAAACATGTTTTATGTCCCTTGTCACTGTTTAGAATTTTGCCTCTTATCTCCATCCTCATCCCCCTTACGGGTCCTCATCTCCTATTTCTTGCAGGAATTTTGAATATCTATGGTGTTTAAGAGTTGATTAATAAATTCAAAAAGAGAACAATTTTAAAAATACTTTACAATTTGAAACATAAATTTCCATAATAACAAATACTATTAATGTAACATAATTTAAATTAAAATTGAAAATGCATACATAATATAAATATAATAAAAATAATTTTAAAAAATAAATGTGTGCTATCTTAATCCCTTTCCCATTTAACAAACGAAGACTTAGCCTCAATCGATCGTCCCTATAAAGACAAAATATGTCCTAATTTCCTTCCCTATTATGAGTTATTTTCGTATGTACCCACTTTCAATTTTTTTATCATCCCTAACCGTTTATATCTTTTTAGTAAATTAAAATATTTAATTTTATAAAAATATAAAAATAATAAATAAATTTTATTTATATGATCTTAATTATACATCCTTTCCTTATATATCCTTTTAATAAATTAAAATATCAATTTTAAAATACATATTAAAATTAATGTGTAATAATTAGTAAAAAATCATATATAATTTTAATTTATATAATCTCAATTATTAGAGTTGTATATCAATTATAATATTATTTTCAAAAAAAATTAATATGATTATTTTATTTTTTAAAATTTGTTAAATATTTAGTACTATCATTAAAGAAGTGTAAATTGTGGAATTGATTTTTTTTAAATATTTTAGTGTTAAAAAATAGAAGGCATTTTTTTCAGAAAAATTAGAATGAAAAAATTATAAAATTAATAGATTGGAATGTTCAAGTTGTAAAAAATTAAATAAGATATAGTGATACAGGTAGATAAATAATTTTATTTTATTATGATTTTTATTATAGATTTTAAGTTAGAAAATTTTTTTAATTCCGTCCTTATTTAGAATTTTGCCTCTATTCTCATTTACATCTCTATCATGGGTCTCCATTACTCATTTCATGTGTAGATTTAAATCCCTATTGATATTTATGAGTTTATTAAAAATATGTCAAAAAGGAGAAATTTTAAAAGTACTTTGAACTTGAAAATATAAATATTCATAATAACAAATACTACTAATACAATATAATTATAATAACTTTGTTATAATTAATATTATAATTATATATATAAAATTTTTATGGTTTGTTATATTGAATTATAATTTTGTTTATGTTATTTTTTATTTTTTTATTACTTTTGTTAATGGTAGGGATATATGAAGGTATGATTGAAAAAAAATTGATAATTAGAAGAAAAATCAAATTTAAAAAATTACTTTAAGTATTAATATTATAAAAATGATTGGGTGTAATTTTTCTATGAATAACGTATAGAAGACTTTTTACATAACCAGTCTTAAATATTAGTATTATATCAATTATTATTATATTTGATTAAGAATAAATTATCATATTAGTATTATAATGAGTTTTAAATGTTTGATTAAGAATAAATTTGATAGAAATAAAATTTGAATCATTATCATATCAAAATCAATCAATTAGCAATTTATTAATAATTTGGCATATCTGTTTTCTTAAAAAAAATATTGATTTTAAAGCTAATCTATTTTGGAAATATTTACTTTATAATTTTTTATATTATCTTCATAATGTGAGGCCATTAATGATTCATAATTTTATTATAGATTATAATTATATTGACATTGATTCTCTCTTAATGCAAATTGTAATGCTTAATGATTATAATATTTGATTTTATTTCATATGAAAATAATTAATAAGTAAATTATAAATTAAGTTTAAAAAATTTTTAGACATAAAGATTGAAAAAGGTGGGGTCTAAATCACTATATGAATGACACGTAAGCTTAAATTATTATTTAAATGATACGTGTAATAGTTTGTATGAAATAAATCTAAAATATTAATATAATAGATATATGGTCGAAGATAAGTGGAACACAAATGATAAAAGTTAAAAGTTAAAAACTTCGAAAAGAAATGATAAAACTTATAAGTTGCCAACTTTTGTAAACCTTAAAAAAATTGTAATTGAATTTCCATGAATGCAATTATTTCCCGTCCTAATTGCTTGTAGCTTTTTACATAAAAGTACTAGCGGACAAAAATAATAATTTCACCAGCTAGGAAGCAGGAACTGCAATGAGGGGGAGCACGATTACCAAGTCATAAACATCATCTAATAATTCAGCAGATCATGAATAAACAATAATATGAGTTCTAGCTTTACCTTATACTCGATTCAAGCCGTTTACTTCCCCACTTTGGTCCTATACCTTTATATCTGGTTATACCACTCATGTCCTTAACTTGCTGAGAAAAACAAAGAATTCCAACTCCAGCACTTTCTGAGCAAAATTACTCGAATTAATTGCATCACTGGTATCTGAATTCATGCTTTGAGCAGTAGACTACACTTAAGGGACAATCTTTCTTAGTTTGTCACCTACAAGTATATGAAATCCTTGTCATTCTGTCAATTCCGGATTTTAATCATGCTTCCACTAGCACTTGTTGAAACTCATCTTTTATATTTTGATCCCAAAGTTATCTGTAACAAAATTCGTATTCCAAAGAACATGGGGGTCGGTGATGGAAAGTGTTACTGATCCAAAACTCCATTCTTAATTCATTTGATCAGCACTCAGCAGATGCTTTACAGCATATATTAAACTAGTGGACACGTATGAGCTGATGAATAACAGGAATAATTTTGAAGCAATGTTTAGTATACAATAAAATTACACAATAAATATATACCACACACTTTAACATTATTAAATGTGATGAGTGAGTGGGATGAGCGGGGACCACATATCATATCTAATGATAATAAAGTGTGTGATGTGTATTTATTATACAATTTTATTATTCACCAAATATTTTTTTTTTCTTTTTCCTTAGACAAACAAGTTGGAAAATTTTGTATGTATACAGAGAGAAAGTCATTGCTCTCATTTTGTCTCATTCCGTCTTTAGAATTGGGCGTGAAATTGGTACTTGAAATTGGCATTGAACAATCTAGTTTAAATTTCTATCTTTATATATGATATTAGATTCATACAACCACTCACATATATTATGATAACTGAAGCTTTAGAAAAAGAGAATAGAAACTGATCGTAGCTTTTCTTATTTCATCAGTTGACACACACTTCATACAACATCACAAGTTTCCTTCTTATACACTAAATACATGGAATAAGACAAACAACACAACAACCACATTAAATGAAAAGCAAGCATATATTAACTGCAATGTTGACAATATGGTCATAATGAATACTACATTAAATGGTTCTCTAACTTTATTTGTTAGATAGGGTGAGCTACAGATTTGTAAGCATGCTAGGCATTTAATGTTTGATTTAAATTTTTCAATAGAAGTAATATATAAAGTTAAAATTATAATTCCAAATTAAATTTCATGCAATTCAAAAATACCTAAAATAAGTTATTCTTAATTTTAACCTATGCTTTATGATTTGTTAATTCCAAAATTTATTAAATATCCCTATTCTAATTAAAGTCTATACATTTTTTTCTTTTTTATTAATATTCTAACAATCATATTACAATTCTATAGTAAACACAAATATAAAGTTTAATATTATAAGTCAATTTCAATTCTTAAAATTGTAATTTTATATTACAATTCCAATTCCAATTCCAATATACAAACGGGCCTTTTCCAATCAATTGGGTTCATTTCACATTAGCTTTATGCTAGTTATTGTGAAAGTAAAATTGACTTATAAAAAGTAAATGATTAAGAAAATAAATTAAAGCTGATGTGACATGCATATACAATTAGTAGACCGGCGATTAACAACAGTCCAAGAACATACAGGAGTTCTTTCTACAAGTAGATTCTTAATATGTCCATTCAAGTTCCTACTTGCCATAATTTGTCCCCAAAATTCTTAAACCTTTCCTAAATTCCAGACGTACAGAAATCCCACATTCCTCAGAAGAGGATAAACGACATTTGGGCGGAGAACAGGGACAGAAGGGGAACACAGCATATAGGTCCATTTGTTAGAGGCAACTAACGTGATGGTGTAGTTGTCACAGTATCATGCAGATAGGCTAATTAGCAATTTCCACAAGAGAAAATCCCATGAAATTGACATACTCAAATGAGTTTGGATCTTAGCAACTAGCAAGTAGCTAGCAACTAGCAAGTAGCTAGCAACAACAATTGTTTCATGACAGAATGTGTGTCACAATTACGACAAACACAGTTCTGTCCTCTTATAATCCCCACTACTATAGGACTACTCAGTTATGCTCCTTGCATGTCTGTACCATTATTTGTTGGTGGGTCTAAGGTGGGTGATTTGGCTACAGTCATCAGAAATTTGGGGGGCAGACACAATCCTATTTTGATTTTGGTTTTGACGATTTGGAGAAAAAGGCCGACTTGATTGTAATGATATGTTAAAGTATATATGTTCAGTTATCCAAGGAAATATATTTGACATGACCAAGTTGCTTTCAACCTTGATAAATGTTCAATTGTTCAACATTCATTTCGCCTAACAAAAAGAAACTCTCTACAAATGCCGATGCATACGTTTGGGAACTCACTCTGCACTCATATCCAGCAGAAACAAATGGGAGCCAATCATAGGCATAAGACCTTACCCTTAGCCACATGCCCAGCTTCCATGTCTCTTTTTTATTTTTTTTCCCCGTCTACTTTTCTTTCATTTTATTTATTTATTTATTTTTTCGGCTCTCTCTTTTGTTTTTCAGACATTGGCATGCAAGTATGCCTTGGCCGGATTTGGCAATTATACTGGCTTTTGCACTAACTCCATCATAATTCATAAATCATAATCACATCACTTGAGCTATACGATCCATTATATTTGTAACGTACAGTTACACTGGGGTCTCTCTCCAGTGTAGAGTTAGGGGTGCTCTTGGTTGTTTCCTCCTCTCTCACGATGGATTAAGCACTGGGGTTGGTACTTGCAAAGGAAATCCAAATCAACAAGGATATGAAAAAAGGGAAATAGAAAGTAGGAATGAATGGCTTCTCCATGACAGACTTTCCATTTTATATTTATATTACTCGAATACGTCCAAAATAGGTGATTTAGGGCTGAGATTTAATGTATGAATGGTATGAAATACCATTAGAGAATCCTTCTAGAAGGTACGTTATGGTCCGCACTTAACATGCACTCACTTCACACTCATCCCAAACTTGGGGCTTTGGATGTCCATATCGATAGAACCTAAATTGATATCAAGGTGTTGTCTTCCGAGGTCTTCACCCCCGGCATGGCCGTACCTTGGAACATTTGATTGTGCTCATTGATGACGTCGTGGCTTATCTCTTCTTCAGCCTGATCTACTACCGAGTTCTGACATCCGAATACCGAGAGTAACAATATTCATATATGAACCAACAATGTGATTAGCAGTAGCAAATAGTGCTGGGTTTCAAGTATGAGAAGTGAAATTTCACATCGGTTAGAAATGGACTATGTGATGTGTATATAAGATAGAAGGATCCATTGACTCAGTACTTTAAAGTTTAGGTTCAAGATGTGGTGTCCAGTCCTGTTATATGGTTTTTTCACTTAATCTGTTATCTTGGATCTCTCCCATCGGCATGGTATTAGGGCTGACAATTTGGATTCAGCCTTGTGTGAGATGAATGGAAGGAGAGTATGGCAGCTTATTTGAATTCCTTTCAAGCAATTGACTCAACTTACACTTACTTTATACTAGGGGCGAAAAAAGGACTACTAGTTGGATTGGACCAAACTTGGATTTGTTTTGATTTCTAGACTAAGTAATTTCTTTGAATTTGAATCTGATGCAATAATAATAACCCCAACTAGTGACAGAGTCAAATTGGATCAACTCAACTTCTAGGTAATATACTCAACCAAAAAAAATATTCAATACTATATATATATATATTAAACTTAAATGTGAGTGTTTAAAGTCCCACATTGTTAAAATATAAGCCAAGTAGTATATAAGAATGGAGGACTTATATAGACTCACTGTTAAGGTTTAAGTCAAAACTCATTGTCAAAAGTATACTTAAAGTGAATGTTCAAAGGATAATATCCTATTATGCTTAGATAACCTTTTTGCAAAAAGAAATTATAATCAAATAGAATATTTTAACAATTTAAAATCCAAAACATAAACATTTTTATGTATCTATTTATGTATATTTAAAATGTCTTAATGAATAAGTCATTAAAATAAAAAGCATGATTGATACCCTTGAGGAGGACAGCAAGAGCATGATCCTCTCCAGCCCATTTAATTTATAAATGGAGAGAATAAAATTGTCTGTCCTTATCCAGTTATCCTTATTGCAGACAGTCGTCCCCATGCCACATACCTTATCAAGCAGAAGAACTTTGTTCTCCATACTCTAATTCGAGTCTTTGCTAAATTCATATATATCACTTTGCCCATATTTATTTAATTTTCTCATGTATATATAGACACACACACACATTATTTTAAAATTTCTCTTAAAAGTTCATAAAATTAAAAATACATTACTACGCCTACGTATCTTGCTAATATATGCTACCGACGCTTATGACACGGTTTCTACTCTTTAAGATTTCTAGGATATTGAAAATTTACAAGTGACCCAACATTAAAATTAGAAATAAATTTTGAAATAATATTTGAATCGAAAATATAAATGTCTAACTCAATTCTAAAATTTAACTTAAACGGAGAATGATTGCTTTAGTCATTATAAGAAATATTTTGCACATTTTTTAAGCTAAGGGGTATTATGTTCTCACTTTTAGTTTGGTTTTGCTTTCTTAGTTGATCTCTTTTGGTTTATGTTTCTCAAAATTCCTCTCTTTTCTCTGTATGGTGTTTTGGATTTTGGTGTTGTCCTATATTTGGAGCGTGTTTTGGATTATTATGTACCTTTTGCTGGTCTCTTTGAGAGTTCAGCTTTATATAATTATAATAAAAATATGTAAGTGTCATGTACTTAAGTGTCCTAATTTTTTTCATATATAAGGTTTCCTACATCTTTATGTTACTCCAATATACGTTATATCAAATATATAAATGCCAATTCATGTGAGAATATTTGAATTCCGTGTAGAAGTTTTCAAGACAAAAGTGCGTGATTTGTAAGGTTATTATGCACTATATGCAGCACTGCATGCTATTGCTAGCTATTATCACTGTCTATGAGGTGCATGTGTAGAATTGGAAATAAAGGTGACGTCTTTCGCTTTTATTTTTGCATGATTAATATCCGTTCAAATTATTGTTCATCTAACTATCTTATTGCCAGCTGACTTGAAATAAAAGTATTAAAACTTAAATTGTGTGCTAACGTTTTTTATTCTCTCCTGGAAAAAGCTAAGAAAAATCTTTACGTATATAGTGTGAGGGAGAAAATACATACCTAAAAATAATTCATTACAGTAAAAATGAATGACGACCCAAATACACTCTATATCTGAAATATTGTGTTGGAACCAAAAAAAAAAAAAAAAGTGTAGAGGCTATAAAGGGAACAATTTTTTCCTGTTCATTTTCTCCAGCATTAGCTGATTATGATCTTAGTCGTACACGCAGTTTCCATATAAGCTGGTCGGAATGCTGCCATTGGTTAGTTCTAAGATATTGAGAGCTGACCGGATCATCAATCATGGATCCTATTAAAATTTATTCTTCCTTTTTTTTTTTCAAACAAAGAAAACTATCCACATTCTTTTGATATGATAAATGTTAATCCAATAAGATGTTATGCAGTTATGGTGTGACTTTTAATATCCAAATTCTTAAACATTTTATTGATTACTAGTGGTATTTGAAATAAACATTAGTTTTTTTTATTTTATCTTTTTTATGTCAAAGAAATAAATATTAATAGTATTTAGATAAATAAGCGCTCAATAAACTTATAAATTCACAGGCTAAGACAAGCCTTCCCCTAAGACTATATTTGATTTAAGGATAAAAATATAGTGAAAATTTTTATAAATGCGCTATATGTATAAATTTATATATTAAACTTATCTATTAAAATTTTCATAATTTTTAGCGCAAAATCAAATACACCCATGTGTGTTTGTTTATGGGATAAAAATCAATGATAGAAATTAAATAATGAATAAATTTTTATAGATGAGTTTCATATATAATTTTACGCATTACTAATCAACCAAAAAATAATTAATAAAATATTTTCATCACAAAAAGAAAGAATATTATTAATTCATAAGTAAAAAAAAAAATTCAGATACCACATCAACTTCTCTTTTTTGCTTGATACGTTTTCTTCTTTTTTTTTCTTTTCTGGTCAAGCCTCCTTCCCATATACAGTTCTGTACCTTCTCAAATCCTCAAAAGGCATAACCATAAAGCCCAAAAGCTTAAAAGGGCACAACGACAAAATTGTATGCGGTCATTGTGATCCTAAAGGCCTACAGCAAGCACAAGTTGTTCTACAGTGATGATAAACCCCAACAAAAAAGGAAATAAAAACGACAAACAGTGACGATAACTGTTGTTCGTGAGTAGCGCAAACGTTGCATCATTCCCCCTCCTTGTCTCCCCCCTCTTCCCTCAACTAGAAGTCATCTTCTCACAAACTGCACTACCTGCCTGCCATGTATTTGCTGAGGGGCAGCCCAACCCATTCTTATTATGGTGGTGGTCCCGTGACCCCTTCTTTCTTTATTTATTTATATTTTATTTTTTCTTTTGGTTTTCCTTATTGCATGTACTAGTTATATTAGCTTTGATTTATTTTATTTTATTTTTTTTTCATAAGTTTCTCTTGATAGTGGTACTGTTTGGTGTATTCTTTTTTTTTTCCCTAATAAATTTGGGGTAAGAAGAGGGCGTCCGAATTCAAGGCAGAGGGGATTTGATCCTACAACCTGTCAAATACAAACCATGTCATTCAACCAATCACTGAGGGTTAAAATGTATTCTACTTATCGTTGAAAGGTTGAGCCTTTTCTATTTACGGAAAACAAAACTCATTCCTTCTGAATTTGGTGCTCAAGACTTCAGTACTATATGGCATGAAAGAACCATCATCGACGCCAACTAAAATTACAAAAAAATCAAAATCAAAATAACCAAAACACTATATATTTTGTTTTTGAAAAAAAGAAAAAGAAAAAGATAACAGTACCTAAGTCAAAGTTCAAATTTTCACCGAGTCAGCTCTTCAATTTTACCATGAATTGCTGGCGTGATCAGTCTTTCATCGAAGGGCCCTAAACGGCGATGTTTCACTCCATATTGGCGCATTTGAAGGAAAAATAATAATAATGCGATGCAACCGCGAGAGAGAGAGAGAGAGACTCACCGAGCGTCGATGAAGAAGGAAACAAAGAAGGTGTGGTAGCATCGAGACATTAATTGGGCCTGAACGAAAAAAAGAGGGAAAACTGGGCCCAAGTTTTTAGTTATATGATGGGCTTATAATCTTGTTCACCAAAACAAAAAGAGTAGTGGAGTTTGGGCCCGTTAACCTGGTACTTGGGCTCCAGTGAAAAGATATTATACGGGCACCCATCATTCACTTTGCCGTTGACCCGAAAAAAGAGTCATTCACATTGCCTCTTTTTTTTATTTTTCTTTTTGGGTTGTACCAGCATAAATTCAACTTTTGCGATGAAGTGAAACAGTTCTATAACTGTATAAAAAATAAATTCTTTAAGATACAAAGAAAATAAATGTTTATATGTTATCAATTTCAATTTGAACACAGAAAATTTATTATGAACTTCAATTTATAATAACATAATTGAATTTTCTTATAATGTTAATATATCGTTTAAATTGATCAAAATAAAATTAAAAACCTTTATTTCAATTGAAAATGCCTTAATCATGTGGCATCGTTTAAGTAATCAATAATTGTTTAAAATTTTGATAAATATATTCAAGTAGTTCTCTCTCTACTTTTTGGTCAATAGTTCTGTCTCTATTGTTAAAGAGATACTCAGCTGCAGGTCCACACATTTCTTGATACTCTTCTCCTATATATTCCCCTTGACCAGAAAGATGACATTCTAATTTTAAGCCAAAAAGGTCTTTGATTCTTATAAATTAACTAGTTATTATTGTTCGATTACTTTGGAAAAAGATTGAGATACAATATAAGAAATCGTTAACTCTTTTTAAAATGAATATTGATACTTGTACAATAAAAATTTACAACATTCTTACACTTCTCACTTTATTATTATTGAATATGATGATGGTTTCCACGCACACCATTCACTCATTACATTTAATAGTGATAAAGTGAAAAATATAATAATATTGTAATTTTTTATTGTACAAGTATTATCACTCTTTTAAAATGTAGAATTCTTCCCAATGTCTTTGGGACGCATTACTTCCTTGAGAAAGATTGGTTTATAGAACATGGCTTTTACTAAAAAGTACGATCAAAAAGCCATGAAACACAGTTGATCCAGCATCCTTATCAGAGATTAGAGCGAAAAATTCATGTTGGGCGATGGACAAACTTGGAGCCTGTTGAAGATGTTCATCGGGCTTCGATTCACAAGAGAGAAAGGAGGGTGACTCAAGGATGGTTCCAAATAGTTTTGGGTCCAGTGAAAGTACGGTTTTGAAAATCGAACCAAGCATCAGGCCGTTGAGATACTGGCTTAAAGGTTCAAAAGTTTAATCGGCATATAACCAATATATAATAAAGCAGTATATATTTATATAAATATATAAACATATACAATCAAATATACTATATACATATATATTTGAAAACGTCCAATACTTAATAAAGGTGAAATTTTTTCACAAAACTCTATAGATAAAAATAAAATAATGTCTAAATTATGAAGCTTATTTGAATTGTATACCAAAACAGAAGAACAAAACTTATTAGTCTTATTGGGCCCATAAAAGACATTGATGTTGGGTCCCTGTTGTGGGTTGCCCTTTGTAGGCTTAGTTTCCTTGTTTATTTGTGCTTGCAGCTCATTGGGCTTTGTTCCTCGTAGGGTTGCTAGTTGCTGCACATGACCCAAAAAAACAAAAAAAAAACCTTAATAAATTTTCCTTTCTTTTCATACAGTAACCCTTTCCTTCCCTCTTGAGTAGCCGTCGCACACCCCTCTCTTTCTATCCTCCATTTCAAGTCTCCATTTTTCCACAGCACCCATGCCATGCATGGAGGTGGTTGAAACGCAGCAGTCTAAGGCCATCGAGACAATCGATAACAGAGGACGGTGTGGCTGGCAGGAGATGTGTTTCTGTGTCTCTTCCAACTTCCAAGCTCCACTGTCATTTTTTATTTATTTATTTTTATTTGTTAATTTCAAAACCAGCAAACCTCTTTCCAACCGGTCTGGTTCATTGGTTTTTCCTATTTCCAGCTAGTTCCAACGGTTTTTGGACAATTTTTTGGAGTGCAAATTTTTGTGCATGCTCACACTAGACACTAGACTAGTTCTCAGTTCAACTGGTGAGCCCAGTCGATTCGGTCCAATTTTCAGAACCATGGGTGAAGGTGATTTGTCTCACATTGGGATGATTTTGCTTGAGGCCCAAAACTCACCTCTGGAGTCTCATTTTTTCAAAGCCCCTAATAGCGCCACAGAACACGTAGCCCACTTAGCCAAAGAGGTGGGTGATCAAATTTGGTCCGGTGTGGGGCAGAGCTAAACCAATTTCTCATGATGGGCCAATACTTAATTTTATCTAGAATTTTATATAGAAATCTTTATAGATGAAAAAAAGAATTTTTTACAATTAAAATTTAAGAGAATCACACATATTTATATAATACATCTACAGTTATGTTAGAATCACATTACATTGATGTAACTTCAAATATAATTGTATTATTTAATAATACTTAAACATATAATTAAATAAAAATTAACTAAATAAAGATTTTTAATTTGGAGAGGGGCCAAATTTTAAAAATGAAAAATTTATAAAAAAGAAAAAAAGAAACTTAGGGGGAGGGGCCCATTGCCCCTTGAGTTACACGAGGCTCCACCTCTGCCGGTGAGTGATTTTGCCCCTAGCTCATGAAACATTTTGTATGATGATTCAAATGCTTGATAAATTCCTTCTTTCCATTAAAAAAAAAGTTGATTAAGGAAATTCAAGAAAGTAACATCTTGGTTCAATTATGTTCCTATTGAGAATATCAACTAATCTAGATCATGATATATACCATATGAAAAGAAAATTATATATAAGTTAGATATAAAAAATTATTCATGGATCTCTTTACTTGACTGCTATAATGCTTTCAGGATAGTTGATCTTTAATATAGTGATTGAAGCTTTGAGTTCAAACTTTATCCCTGATACATGTAGCAAATCTTTTTAGTGAAAATAATATGTATGCATGTTGGAAAATTAGCTTGGGGATAAATTTGTTTCGTCAAAATCATGCAAAAGTATGTGTAAGATTCTATATTACACGAAAAATATTTTTTTATTAGTATGACACCCTTTCAAGAATTAATTCCTATACGTGATGTTATAGATCAAGCGAAAGAAGTTATCGGAAACATTAGCATTATTACTCTTATCTCATATGGTGATGATGCAAGTGTTCGTTTGAAAACATAGAAAAGGAATACCAAACAATTGCTATCCACTGGTGATCCATCAATGGACAGTAAGGGAGACACGTTAAAATGGAATCAGACTATAAGAATCCTTGTCCACCAAAATAAAGTCATCAGAGAGGTGCTGGTTGGAAAACTCATGAATGAATTAATATTTAACACGTCTCTCATAACAAATAAAGTCTTTTAATCTTAAAATGGAGACAAGAAACATGTTTATTATATTTCTGCATTGAAAATCATTTAAAAAAGAATACAAACACATCAATAAAACTTATTTTACTTAATTAGTTTCTTCACTTGTTTTACCACAATGTAGGTTAACTTGATTCTTGTGGTAGATATAATCTGATATACTAAGAGCATAAAGAGGTTTTATATATATTGATATTCAGTCACATGCCTTTATTTGTAAAATTTTTAAAGTAATGATAAATGTGGCCGGGTGTGAAAGATTTTTAAAATGTAAAAGACGTTTAAACTACTTGTTTTTTATTAAAAAAAAATTAAAGTGTGGAAGATTTTTCATATTTGTAAAAGTCTTTTAAACTACTTGTTTTTTAAAGTGTGAAAGGCTTTTCATTTAATATATTTGGAAAAAATTTTGAAGTGTAATAATCAGTATAAAAATATATACATGTGTTTGAATATCAATATAAAACTCTTCTACTCCAATCGTAATAATCAATATTGTTTCTTTCACCAGCCAACCCAAGATTATTTCTTTCACCGCTATCTCTACATATTAGTGCCTACTTAATTAATTTGAAGTTAATCATAGAATAATCTATCACTCATTCGGCCTCTGAATTAAAAATAGAAAATCCAACAACTTAAAAAAGGAGTCTCTACTTTTAGTTAAGCTCAGGAGTCTCATGTGAACCCCATTGGCCATAGCCATAATTTCCTACCTCACGTAGAAAACCTACTACTTAATGTCCCCACCTTTTCTCACCACGAATCTTAATTCCCAACCTTTATACCATCAATCCCCATCTGATGTGATCATGCCCACCTCCCATATTGCTCCCAACGAATTAAACAAAATCGATCAAATACATTTATAAAATGCTCCAAGTTGGAATAAGGCCACTCTTTCCCATCAACGGGGACAAATTTCATCGTTTGGTTCCCCTGTAATTTCATAATTACACGTCGGGAGCAATTGTGCAATTAAAACAGAAAAACCATGATTAATACAATGGCCATTGACAATATTGATGCAAGTGTTGATATATCCTCCAAATAATTAACTTCTTAATTCAAAATTCTCCTCACAAATCATAATGATATGAGTTATAATTTACATAATATCTAAGGGCTATTTAATGTATTTTGAAATATTGGCTTGACTTTTTAAGCCTTTGATGACAAGCTTTTGGACAAAATGTCCAATAAGGTGACAGCAACTTCTTCAGTTTTCGGTGCCCATTATTTTGCTTTGCTTGTAAGTTGCCATTAGTCAAAAGCCATATTAATTTGGTTTGAAATATGTTATCAAAGCATTAAATGAAGTTTTTGATTTTATGCACCATCAAACTATATAAATAGAGCTTTATTTGCAACACTAGAAGAAAAATAAACAGAGAAACTAACAACCCAAACATCTCCTCATTTCTGTATGATATAGAAGAGTCATTTGTTACTTATAAATTCTTTTTTTTTATGAGCTAAGAGTATACACTACTAAAAAAAATATTTTAAGGTGTTTTGGGTGTATTTAAAATTTTGGTTGAGTGGAGTGTGTCAATTTTTTGAATCTCAATCATATTTTTATAGTGAAATATTTGATTGTTTCTTTTGCTCGTAGATATAGGCTAAAAATCAAATCACATAAATTTTTGGTGCCATTTATTTTACACTTTCATATATTTAATTTTGTGCTACTCCATTGGTGCATTTAGGCCTGTCATTTTACAATAATATATATATATATGTGTGTGTGTGTGTGTGTGTGTGTATAAGAGACTTTTAAATAATAAAATTTTAATAATATGAACACTTGTGCAAGCTAAGTAGGGTAGCTCACCTCTAAAGAAAGGAAGAAAGAATGAGAGATTGATAAATTAGAGACATGTTGTCGGTTGCTTTGTTGGAAGAGATAAGAAAATGGAGAGAAAGTGGTCACAAAAATGAAAGGGAAGTGAAGAACTGCAGAAGCAAGGGATGGAAGAAAACCTAGGGCGCACATTCGTTTGACCAAAATGAAGCCTTTTTTTCATCTTAGTTTAAATTCTTTTAAGATTAAAGTCCCAAATCGACTCTCATGAAAGTTTCGAGAAATGAATTTGGTATTCAAAAACTTTGTGATACACCAATTTGGTTCTTAACATATTAATTTCAATTTTAATTTAGGTCAAATGTTACAACAGTGAAGAAACCACTAACTGGTGGTGGTAATTGATTTGTTACGTTATGTAATGTGACGTATTATTTACCAAATGAATCACGAATTAATTTCAAATTAGTCTTCAACACGAGTCAATCACAAAATATTAATTTGGTCCTTAGAAACATGAAAAACTAATCTCTCAAGGATTGAATTGATGTATTTTAACATGACATATAGTTAGTGATTTAATTTCTTAGGTTCATGGAGGTTATCGCTTGGATTTAAATGAAATGAAAATTAATCTTTTGAAAACTAATTTGATATCATAATTTTTTTGAGAATCAACATGATATTTCATTTTTAAATGATGTTTCCAAATCCATAGTTAATTGTTAATTATATATAAATAAAAATATTAAGGATAAAGACAAATCATAGGGCATATATAGTATAATTGATAGTCAGATTGGATCCTTAAATATCTAGTTAGAAGTTTAATTTCTTGAACGATGTGTATGAAAACGGTCTTGTGGTTAGATATTTATCCTTTTGGAGGAGTTCCCACCTCTAAGGGATTAGTTATCGCTAGGTGCATGGTGGATACCCTAAAAAAAATGGTAATGCTTTGTTCGTCCTATAAAAAAATGAAGAGTAAATTCTCTATTTCTAAAATTCTTTTGCTATCTATGCGTTAAGTTCATATGTTACCCAAAGTAAACAGATGAGCAATGTTATATGTATAAAATGATTAATCGTGTAACTAATAGGAGAAAAGATAACAGTAAAAGTAAGTGACCATCATATATGATTAGTTCTTGGGAATCCTGAGATTTCACACAACACTTATCAGCATGAAACTCAAAATAAACACAATTTTGTTTTGCAAAGTGAGACCATAGTTTTAAAACTCGGATCGATGATTGACTCGGTCGAGGCACTAGATCACTGGCTCAACTGGTGGTTACTAGTCGAACCAATTGAACCGGATTTATAGGAAAAAGATATATAAAAATACAAAAAAATTTAAATAAAATATAATAAAATGATAACTAATTAACAATTTGACATTCTTTAAGGGGGTCCAAATATAAAAACATAAATAAATAACATAAATTTCTAAATATTGTTGACATTTCATAATCACAAATCACAAATGACAAGTTCAAAACATAATTATACAAGTAAACTTACAAAGTTTTATATCATAAACTCATAATTATGACAATATAAACAAAGTTACTATATTTTTCTATAAATCATATTAGAATTTTCTTTTTAAGGTTTTAAAAAAAAGACATTATTTAGCACAAAAAAAAAAAGAATCGTTTCTAACCGACCCATTTCAATCAATCGAGTCAACCTAGGTCGCACCGGTTTCGATGTGAGACCGATCCAATCAATGGCTCGAACCAGTTTCATGACTGGTTCACCGGTTTTCGGTCGGACCAGCCGGTCCGAGCCGATTTTCACAACTATGAGCAAGTTAGTGAGACCTGGTACGTATACATGCAAAAAATTTTGAAGAACAAAGAATTTATTGAATGAAGGAGAATACAGGTTAGAATGTCGGTTATACATAATGTTCATCCTTGTACATTTACCTAGATGTACTATTTCATGACCTTTATGGTTAGATTTGGTGCTAAAACTAGAAACATCTAGAGTGAGATGGTGCAACCCTCCAAAATCTGGATACCAGAGGGGAACATACACAGTTTCTAGTGGTGATGTAAGATAGGCTTGTGGAGAAGGTCTCATGTGTTGATTGGCTTGATTTAGAGATGGAAATATTGGTTGAAGATTAAGGTTAAACCTATGATAGCACTCATAAACCGAGTGAACCTATGATAGAACTTATAAACCAAGTGACCAAATCTATTACAAATTTGACACTGAGGCTTGTGTCAGTTTGTAGAAATTTGCCATTAGATTGACCAAATTGGAATCTTCCTCTGTTGATTGAAAAGCCTCTGCCTTGATTTGGAGAGCTTAGTGAGTAAAAGCAACCATGGCCTCGAGAATGAGCCAAATGAACTTGAATGGGTTGCTAAGATTCAAGATCTAAGCGATAACAACAATGTATGGATCTAGTCATGGAAGAATCAACACCATAATCGGATTATAGTCTAGTGGAAGACCATCCAAAAGTGCTTCGATTGTCTCTTCTATACCCAGAGGTGCACCAACAACAACTAGTTGATCTACAGTTTTCTTGATCTCAAGAAGATAGGTGTTCATGGAGGTACCTTTCTTGATGCTTTGGAGATCAGTTTTGAGTTGGTTGATCCTTGCTCGAGCATGAGATGCAAAGAATTGCTTTAATTTCACCCAAATTTGGTAGGAGAATATGCATCCAACCATACATATGCAAATCGTTTCACTCAGAGAGTTTAGCAACTATGCCAAAAGGAACATTGACCTATTGCTCCCATTCAGCAAAAGGAGGATTGAGAGTACTTAAAGTAGGATCAATGATCGAGAGGTACATCGGAGGTATCTGATCTTGTTACAGGTGTAATTGGAGCTTTTGGCCATTGATCATTGTTAGTGCTTCCTATTACCACAAAAGGTAATTATCCTATATTAGTTTACAGGAGATTGGAATCGTGAATTTCTTTAGGGAGAAAGCTGGCAAAGATGCAGTTAAAGAAGGAAGAGAATCTGCCATTGTTAAGGTTCAATAACAGAAACAAAAAGGATCGAAGAAATTAGGGGAAAAAAATAGGAATGGCTCTATGATACCATGATAGATTTCAGAGAGAGGGAGAGAGAACTCCTACATACATTTAAATGAAAGACTGAGAAAAATGATTTTGTTCTGTTGTGTGAATAGTACACAGGTGTTTATATAGTAGTGCTAAGAAGAAAGCTTCGTAACTAATCTCTAACTGAAATGGTACATTATATCCTAACTAAGTTGGTTCAACTCTTAGATTCCCTAACATTGTTTTTTTTTTTATTTATATGTAATATTTATGAAATACCGTACCAATATATCCACAATAATGATGAGAAAATATCTGCTTTCATGAATATCATTTACAAATAATATTTCTCTTTAAAAAATCTTATGAGAAAATGCTAGGTTCATGTACCCAATCTTTAGCTACAAAATGTAGTCATAGGCAACATGAAAACAATCTAGAAAACCATTGCTCTTTTGCTCTGCAAACATTTGTAAGGCTTGAGGTAGTGTTTGGTATTTGTTCTGGAATAGTAAAGATATAGACAGTAGAGACAATGGAGATAGAGATATAAAAAATACTATCTCTGTATCATGTTTGATTGTGGAGTACAAAATATGATAACTGTCTTCGTATTTTGTTTAAAAACATGGGGACACAATACAACAAATATATGGTAAAAGACATTATGTACCCTTCGTCGAACCACTACTGGACTGTTGTCGATTGTGAGGATACATTGGAAAACAATAAATATAGATAGGGATAATATTGGAAAGAAAAAATGTTAAATTTCTATTTCCATATCATGTCCCCACTTTTTAGAGGTACAAAAATTTTCAGTATTTCTATCATAGAGACAGAAAATTCCCCTTATGCCTACATCCTCCGCCAAATATCTTTTTGTCTCCATTGTCCTTGTATTTTTTATCATGTCCCCACTACCAAACATTACCTAAAGGTGTCTATCTCCAATTGGATGAATATCACTTTTGATGCGATGGTAGCATAAGGCAAACCGAGCTTTAGCCTATGTGGAATGGCAAAGATTGAATTGATGTATTGTAACATGACATATAGTTAGTGATTTCTCAAGTTCACTGAGGTTAACATTTGGATTTAATTGAAATGATAATTAATCTTTTGAAATCTAATTTGATATCGCAAACTTTTTGAGGACCAACTTGATATTTCAACCTTTTTTTTAATGATGTTGCCAAATCTATAGCTAATTGTTAATTATATATAAATATCCAAATAAAAATAAGGATTTCTCCAGTACTCTTGTAACATTTAAGGGTATTATTATGTACTTTTTAGTTATTTGTAGCCTAAAATGAGTCATGTGTCCTACTAATCCAAGTTTTTAAAGTCTATCCAAGGGGTAGGGGTAACCTACTGGTAACCAATCAAAAATCATAAAAATATTGAGGGTGAAGACGGACATGATTTACCTTGAGGCCTAGCATAGTTGGTAGCTAACTAAGCTCCATAACCATTTAATCAGAGATTTGATTTCTAACGGTGTATATGGAAAGGATTGTATGGTTAGAGGTTATCCGTTTAGGGGAGCTTGCTCCTTAAAGGGATCAATCACTATTGTTGGCAATTGATTCCTTAGAAAATAAGGGGAAAAAATGGCTACCAATTATGCTTCCTATAAGAAATAAAGAGAAAATAATCTATTTCTAAAATTCTTTTGCTATCTGTGTGTTAAGTTCATATGTGACCCATACTACAAGAAAATTGGGCATTTTTAATTATTATTGATAATTAAAGTGTTAATAAAAATATTATCAAGAAAAGTAATTTTGATATAGAGTGACTGTTAATAACATTTATAAACTTTTATCGACAACTAGTACAGGTCAAAAATGCATCTTTTGGGTATTTTCAACATATACTAATTGTCCATAAAAGTTTATAAGTATTTTTAACGGTCACTTTATATCAAAATTACTTTTCTTGACAAAAATTTTATTCACACTTTAATTGTTGAGAACCTTGAAAATGCCCATTTTTCTTGTAAAGTAAGAAAATGAGCAACGTTGTTTGTATAAATTGATTAATAATGTAACTGACAGGTGGGAAGATAATGATAAAAGGTAGCTACGATCATATATAATTAGATAGATTAATTCATAATTAGAGGAAGTTATTTTAGATTAGTTACTTACTTACTTTAGTTTTGCCACCATGGCATTAGTTATAGTAACACAGTATAGCAATATGCTGAGAAGTATTCGAATCCCTCTGTGTGTCTTTTTCTCATCACACTATAATATTTTATTCATTCGAGATTAGTTTCATAAGTTCACTTTCTTTAATTTGCTCTCAAACTTTCTCTGAAGTTCTTAGTCTCTACTTCTTCCTTAGGGTTAGGGATCTTCGATCTGATTAAAGAAGGTTTTAGCGGAAAGGCTACATTCAATACTTGAGTAGCGATGGATCCTCATATTTATAAAATTGTGCAATTACAAAGATAAAGATTAGAAGCAAAAATATAGGAACTAAAAGATAATAACAACTATTAAAATTCAAATAAACTAGCTTAAGAAAGTAAAGCTGCTTCAGGCATTATTAGTCCCCCTCAAACTATGAAGTTTGGACGGTAGAGCATTGAAGCTATCCCAAGAAAGCAACTTAGTGAACATGTCCACAAGCTGATCACGTGATAGAACATAGCATGTGAGAAGTGAACCCTAAGCAACCTTTTGCGAATAAAGTGATAATCCGATTGGATATGCTTAGTACAAGAGTGAAAAACAGGATTGATGGACAAGTAGAAAGCACTAAGATTGTCATAATACAACCGAGGAGGATCGGGTAAGAAAATTTCAATGTCCTTCAAGAGGAAGTTTAGCCAAGTTAGTTGGGCGGTAGAGGATGCCATCGCACGATATTCAGCTTCGGTGGTAGAACGAGCAACTATGGGTTGCTTCTTGGCACTCCATGAAATGCAATTGTTACTAAAGAACGTACAGTACCTAGTGGTAGACCTTCGTGTTTCAGGACACCTGGCCTAATTTGCATCTACAAAGGTATATAAATTGGAAGAAGAGTAGGAGTTGATCGTCATTCCAAGATTCATTGTACCTTTTACATAACGGATGAGGCATTTCATTTCATGAAAATGAGTGTTTGTAAGAGCTTTCATGTGCTGACAAAGATGATTAACAGTATAGGTAAGATCAGTTCTAGTCAATGTTAAATATTAAAGAGCTCCAACAATACTATGATAAAGCTCAGGATCTGAGAAAAGCGAGGCATCCGAGTCACTTTGCTGAGTTAACAAAGGTTTAGCAATAAGATTGCATTCAAGCTTGTGGGCATATTGAAGAATATCATGGCCATATTTGGATTGAGTGAGAAATAAACCATAAGACGTGTGGAAAATGAGGATTTTCAAATCCTGGAGGCTAAGCAACATAAATTGGCTCATCTAAGGAAGCATGGAGGAAAACATTTTTGACATCTAGTTGATGCAATTGCCGACGATGCATGGAAGAAATCGAAAGTACAAGCTGCACAATGACATGTTTTATCATTGGAGAATAAGTCTCTAGAAAGTCAACTGCCACAACTTGATTAAAACCTTTAGCGACAACGAGTCGTGAGTTTATCAAGAGAACCATCATCCTTCAATTTGGTGCGCCCCACCCACTTAGTACCTAAAACACGCATGACGGGGGACTTGGGAACCAATTGAAAAGTAGTTTGATCAATTAAATCCTGCATTTCATCTTTTATAGCTCTCTTCCATCCTAGATGTGAAAGAGTCACTTTAATAGTCTTGGTTCCTTGGGTACCACGTCATAGTTGAGTAGATATTCAGGATTAGGACATGTGATTCCATCTTTTAGCCAAATAATCAAGGGGTGGGAATTATAAGGTGGATGGGGTGGAAGACATGGTGGGTAAAATGGAAAGTGTAGAAGGGGAAGAATGATTGGTGAATAGAGGTTGGGGAGAAGGGGACTTGTGTAGGTGTTGAGTGGGTGAGGATGTGATCGAAGTGGAAGAGTCATCATATCCATGTTCAAGACGTATGGGATGATGAAGTGGCATAGCAAGTTTGGGTATTGAGTTTGAGAAGTGAGTAATTGTGGTTATTGCGTTAGCAAAAGGTGTGTGTAGAGTAGAAAGATCATGAAATGGAAAATGGAGTTCATCAAAAACTACACTTTGCGAGATATAAATACGACCAGTAGATGGATAAAGACATCGATTGCCTTTGTGTCTATCTGAATACCCCAAGAACATACATGGAAGTGATTTAGGAGCCAACTTATGTAAAGTGGAGTCCTTCAAAAGAGGAAAACAACATGAACCAAAGACACGAAGATAACTATAATCAGGTTCCGCATGAAAAGCAAAGAAAATGGAGTGTTGAAGCTTTGGATTGATGAAGGCAGGTGATTGAGTAGAAAACATATAGTTTGGAAAGCTTCTAGCGAATATTGCTGAGGAACTTTGCTCACAAAGAGAAGAGACATACCAAGTTCCCTATGGTGGTGATACTTACGTTTCAGCCACACTGTTTTGTTGTGGTGTGCCTAAACAAGAAATTTGTAATCGAATGCCTTCTGATGCGAGATAAGATAAGAAAGGCTGATTTATAAGTTCTCCTCAACCATGACATTGAATATTTTTCATTGTGGCATTGAATTGGTGACTGACAAACTTCTCAAATAGAAGACAGTGCTGATAAAATTTTGATTTAGCTTTTAACATGAATAACCAAGTGAACCAATAAACTCATCAACCATACATGCATAGAAACAATAGCTAGACATAGAAGCAATAGGAGATGGTCCCTATAAATCCAAATGCATTAATTCAAATGGAAATATGCTTCTTTTATTAATTGGGACAAAGGGAAGTTCAATGGCCTTATCCATTGTACATGAATCACAAATAAAAGGTAAAGACTCCTTATTATTCACCTTGATAGCTCCTTTATTATGAAGATGATGCACTAAATGAATATAAGGATGACCGAGTCGAGCATGCCCAGTTCAAGCATCAACCAATTGAAATTTGATATAGAAATGGGCACTAATCTTCCTTGGAATACTATAAATATTCCCCATCCTTGTCCCCTTGGCCAAAATATGTCTTGTTATCATGTCCTTAATCACAAAACTGTCATTAGAGAACTCACAAGTGCATGGATACTGAGATGTTATTTGATCGATACAAAAAAGATTACATTGAATTCCAGGAACAACTAACACACCTTTAACAAGTAAGAAGAACTAGATAAGAAATTCAGAGAAGTATCACCAGCATGTCAAACATTGAGAATATCACCATTATCAACAGCTACACATGTGTTGCCCTTATACGACCAAAGATTAGAAAGAATACTTGCATCATTAGTTATATGGGCTCCTGCACCCGAATCTAGTATCCATGCCTTGACATCTTTTGAGTCTTGCAAGGTGAGCACAGCAAGAGCAGGGGAAAGATTATCAAGCTAAAAAGCATGATTAAAGAGCTGAGGGCAATGAAGGGCATCATGAGCACTAGCTTTGCAAATCTGACACTTAACAATTGTGGATGATGAACGGGTTGAAGTGTTGTGAAAGAAGGAGTGAGTAGTAAAACCACGTCCTTTTGAGGAGAAGGATGGACGTGATGAGCGAGGTTTGGGCTGACAGGGAGATTATTTGTAGGATTGTTTGGTGTCATGATGGGCATAAAAGGCTGGAGTGATGGATTTTGAGAGTTTCATGGTTCGAGTGTCATAATTGATGAGTTGGGGAATAATAGATTGACAAGAAGGAATAGGGCGATGGAGCATGGTAGTGGTAAAGGCATTGTAATCAGAACCAAGACCACAGAGAAGGTGAAAGATTTTATTGTGGCCAGGTAAAGGTTTGCCAATAAAAGACAAATCATCACAGAGTGATTTGAAGTACCTGATGTAATCATGAATGGATTGTGTAGGTTCTTTCGAAAGAAGAGAGAGTTCTATTTGATTAAAAACTCACATTCCCCCGAAGTTTAAGCATATGCCTCCTATAGTGTCATCCAAACCTCACTAGATGTTTCTAAATTAACAACTAAGCCAAGTGCCTCTTTAGATAAACAACTCGTGGTCCGAGCACGAACAAGGAGATCAGATTTTTGCCAGTTATGGAAGTTTGAATTTGGTTGATCAAAGCTCATGCCAAGAGGTTATGGAGATCCTGGGGAGGGGATCAACGAGAGTGGTGCTAAAGTGTCTTCGGAAATGAAGCCACCAAGCTCTTGACTCTCAATAAGGTTGCGCATCTGAGCATGCCATAGAGCATAGTTGGAAGGGGTGAGGTCAAGTGAAACAAAGTTACTAATGTTTAACGGGGCAGGGTAGGGACAAGGGGATGGGCGAGCATTGTTGTTGTTTGTGACAGCAGAGGAGTTGGCCATGCTGATATGAGGCGGAATATGGCTATGGCTAAACTGATACCATGAAGAAGGTTTTAGTGGAAAGGCTACATTCAATAGTTGAGTAGTCATGGATCCTTTTCTTTATAAAATAGTGCGGCTACAAAGATAAGGATCAGAAGCAAAAATACAGGAACTAAAAGATAATAAAAACTATTCAAATTCAAATAAACTAGCACTAAGAAAGTGAAGCAACTTCAGGCGTTATCACTAATATCTAGCAGTAACAATTTAATCGAGTACTCCGAAACATTAAGTCCATATAGAATCACACCGTTTAACCTTATTAAAAAGCATGACTTTTTTTGCTATAAGAAAAGTGTTTTTTTTTGGGGGGGTTAAAATAACGAACTAATATTATAAGCTTGATAAGTTGGAACTACCTATAATTAACACTAATAATTATCATTCTATTGTCAAAGTATAAGCATAGTAATAAAAATCGGTTGGGACCGGCCGGTTCGACTAGAAAACCGGTGAACCGGTCGTGAAACCGGTCCGAGTTAGTATTTGGATCAATCCCGCATAAAAACCGGTGCAACCTGGTTTGACGCGACCAGTTTTGTATCAAAACCGGTGACTCGGTCGGTCGAACCGGTCAATTTTTTTTTTTTGCTTTTTTATTTTTTTTTGTTTTTCTTTGCTTTGTTGTTCTAAATGATGGCGTTTTCAAAAATCTTAAAGAAAAAAAATCTAATTTAAGTAATAGAAAAATGCAATAACTTTATTTGTACGGTCATAACTTATAAGTTTGTGATGTAAAACTTTGTGAATTTGCTTGTATAATTATGTTTTGAACTTGTCAATTGTGATTCGTGAATGTGAAATATGAATAATATTTTAGAATTTATGTTATTTATTTATGCTTTTATATTTAAACCCTTAAAGAGTATTAAATTGTTAATTAGTTGTCATTTATTGTATTTTATTTAAATTTTTATATTTTTTTTTTTGTATAAATCTGGTTCAACTAGTTCGACCAGTGATCCACCGGTTGAACCAGTGATTCGGTGCCTCGACCGAGTCGATCACCGGTCCGAATCCAAAAACTATGACAATAAGGCTTACAAACTTGTGTTTTGATTTTAAGGGTTATTATTATATGATCACTTCAATCAATCCTTTTCGAAGGCAAAGAATTTTATTTTAAATATAGCTTTTATGCAGTTAACTATGTGCATCTTATGACCTATATAATTTTAAAACAATTATTATTAAATTTAAATTATTTTAATAATATATGAGCAGCTTATTGAATGAGTTTTTTTTTGTCATTTATGTATAATATTTGTGAAATAGCACACCTATATATTCACATCCAATCTTATTTAATTTAAATCACACATCTTATATGATAATAATAGAAATATATCTATACAGTGCCTTACAAATATAGTGTAGAAATAATATTTCTCTTGAAAAAATTTGAAGAGAAGATGTCGGGTTCATGTACCCAATCTTCTTCAGCTGCAAAATATAGTCATAGGCGACATGAAAACAATCTTAAGAAACACATAGCTCCCTTGCCCTGCAAACATTTGTAAGCCTTAAAGGTGTCGATTTCCAATTGGCTGAGTATCACTTTCATGCGACACTGACGTAAGGCAAACTGAGCTTTAGCCTATGTGGAATGGCAAAGAGCCATTAGGGTACTGAAACGTGTCCACCCTCAGTGGGAATGGACCCCAATGGCCATCATAATATCCTAGGTCCAACAACCTCTAGGGTAAAGTTGCAAAAAAGAGAGAAAAAGAAAAGTAGAAATTGGCTAAGAGATAGATGAGATTGAAGTGACACAGTGACCGGGAATCATCAAAAACATCAAAGATTACCATTGTTAACTAAATGGAAAACAAGGACTATACACACTCCAGTGGTCATTATGATCGAAAATGAAGCTTATGATATAAATTCTTTGCTGTTTGATCGACACGTATCAATGTCCTTGCCTTCGTCATCTTAATCTTAATAGGTATAACTTGACATGGCCTCACAACTACCACGTCTCTGCCTGTGAAAGTGGGTGATCAAGAAAAGGCATCATCATGGACAGGAGGAAATACAAGGTTACGATTTTGTCCAATGCACATTATACCATAAAAAAATGTTATCTGAAAATACAATTTTATATTTGTGATAATTGATTATTGATAATTTAGGTATAAATAAATAAAAAAAACTTAAAAATATGTATGAATACAAATGGACTTTTGATCTTTTTAAAATATGTATTTCAGTGTTTTTGTTAAATTTTTATTAATGAATGGAAAATAAATACACTGTACCACTAAGTTTTAATTCATGTGCAATTCAATATTCTAAATTAAAACAATATGCAACTTGAAATTCTAAATTTTTTGAGCATGAGTTATCTTCGTTAACAACAAATGGAAAAATTGTATGTTTAAAAAAAAGATGGAAAAATTGATAGAGTTGAATTGCAGCATCAATTTGTATTTTTTAAAATTTTGAAGATAAAAAATGCATATGGTTTATAATTAAGGGCAAAGCTTTTTTTTTTCTTTTTCCCGATAATTAAGGGCGAACTGTAATTATCTTTTAAAAAATCTTTTTTTATAAATTGAAAAAAAAACATTTCTTTTCCTTAGCCGTCTGGTATATGTTTATCCACTAATCATTATTCTCTCTTTTCCTTCTCATCCTCACTTCATATCTATACAAATGTATTTCAACTCAGAAACTACACTTAGTAAACTACAAAAACCTTTACTGTACGATTGATAACATAACCTGATACTACGGGGAAAAAAGGGTGGTCAAATTGAAGACAGAGGGAGAGAATATGGAATCTTATTAGTATTATTCTTATTATTATTTTATCTTTGCTGTCCCTCATATGCTGCATGTAGTTAATTTTCCGTTAGCCTTTCTGCAGCTGAGTATATATAAGGAATGAAGGGGAACCGTAATTTACGAGTAAAGATTGAAGAAGTAAAGAGTGTGTAGTACTCTGTGTGTGTGTGTGTGAAAGAGAAAGAGAGGAAGCAAAATGGGAAGAGGGAGGGTTGTTCTGGAGAGAATAGAGAACAAGATCAACCGCCAAGTGACCTTCTCAAAGCGGAGGAGTGGTTTACTGAAGAAAGCCTTCGAGCTTTCTGTGCTATGTGATGCTGAAGTAGCACTTATCGTCTTCTCTAGCCGTGGAAAGCTTTTCCAGTACAGCAGCTCCGAGTAATGTTCTATCTCTATCACTTCCCTTTTATTTATTTTGTTTTCTTATGCAGATTCTGTAGAAGCATAGTCTAGTTCCTATCTATTAACAATTGTCTATTAAAGGTGTGATTAGTCTAGTTATTTTGAGTTTAAATTAACTTATATAATTAAAAACTTCTCAAACTCAGTTTTTTTTTTTAAGAAAAAAGACTGTTTATCAAGATTAAATTGTTATCAAATAAATAAATAAACTGTTACCCAAGTTGCACTATAAGGCTGCTCATTTAATTTCCATTCGTGCAGATCTTGCTTGTTTCTTACTTTCCTAACTATTCTTTTATTCGAATATCAATTGCTGAGCCATCTTATACCTGATGTGAGTTTGGTTGTTATAGTGAATAATTAATGTGGTTATCTTTTTACGGTCTGTTTAGATGCTTCATGCTAAACGTTCAAACTAACTGATAACTAACATTATTCTTTATTTGGTAACTAACTTCTCAGTTAGTCTTGAATTAAATTATAATTCTTTTCTTCTTTCTTTACCATCCATCACAATCCTATCCTATTCCTATCTATCTTTCTTTCTTTCTTTTTAAAACAACCTTTAATGGTGCGTTTTGATGGGCGTGGGGGTACGTAGCTGGTTGGGTACAGTAAATATTTTGTTTAGAACAGCGGAATGAAACTAGTGTTTCAATAGCCGTATTCTGGGATCAAGAGCTCCTTGGTGGAGGATTATGATTAATTCTTGTTTATTAGGGGACACAGATCACGAGCATATCTTCTTGTTTAGTTTTTTCCTTCCGTAGTTCCGTTGCCTTATGCCCTTGTTGTCGGATCAAGTGTTTGTAGCTTGATCGGTTGTTTAAGATTTATGTAGATGCGTCTGAAAGTTACGTGGTCCAACATTTCATCTTCTGCTTCAAGTTTATGGACTATAGCCTATAACATAGGAACTTATAATACTAATAGAATATTTTAGCATATACTTCAAGGTCAATTTTATTGATAGTTTATGAGATTAGATACATGAAAGAGGTCGAAATAGCCCCTCAATAGTAGTAATTAGTCTAAAAAATCTTGGGGGAAAAAAAAATCAGATGGAGCCAACTAGCTTGATTATTAAGCTATACAGCATGCATCATGTTTATGTGGATCTGTAGGTCGGTATATACAGCATCCTCAAGTTTATCACCATATAATTGTCTTACACTCAATATAAGAGATGTGAACAATTAATTTAGCTTGTTTATATGAAGATAATTAAAGTGGAAGTCTTATTGTTATTGAATGGCTTATAGTCTTTAGTTCTTATATTGAAGTGATTATATAAGATCTCATATATGTATATGGTTGATATAAGAAATGCATCATTAAGATCATTTAGAGAGATTTAATCTCGATTAATGCAATAACTGATTTAGATATAATACAGATACCATGGATCACAAAAAATAAAACACTAACAAATATATTAAGTGTAGTAAAAATTAAATCTGTGAGAAAGAAAAGTTTGTTAGTAGGGTCTTCTTATTTGGTAATAGCTTTGTGATCGTTTTTTTTTTTTTTTTTGCGGTTCATCTCGTGTTTTGATGGCAGCTCCACACCTTTAGTTTTTGAGTTGTTTTACTTTTATTAGCTGTCTTATGTTTTTCATGATATATTTCTTTATATGTCGTTTGGTTTTTTTCTTAATATACTTTTTTACTACTCTTTTTTGAGAGTTTAGCAATTTGTAACTATTGAAAACAAAAGTTTGTTAGAATCTGAAATCAATTTCTTTGTTAACTCCGAATTATATACATGTTTGAGTATTTATACATGAAGTGAGAGAATCTCACTAACTAGATCAAGTCACAGCATAATGACATAGCTCAGCATAACTAATTTGTAACTAATCCTAGATAACTGAGAATATCCCTTACACGATGATTTGTTAGTAGTAATAATAAAAACTCTAAGTATCATCAGCATTGGCATTGGTCACATGCTGTTAGAGCAAGAGTAGCAGAAAAATGGAGCATACAAGTCATAACTGTATATGTTTTACACAAAAATGAGGTATACGAAGGGTGTAATGAATTTTAATATGCAGACAATCTTTAATATTATAACAAAGGGATACATTTACTTATCGCAATCCATAACATCATTTTCAACACTTGTAGTTATGTTATAATAAAATATGATAAGAATCATTTTAATTCGTACAGTCACACACAGATGAGAAAACAGAAATTGTTTCTATAAGTATACTTAATATTGTATTGTGAAGTATCTTAGCCAATTAGTGACAAATTTTGTCAAATTGTGACCAGCATTAATAGAATTATTGAGAGGTATCGTCAATGTCATTACAACAAGTTGTCACAGGCTAACGGTTTACTTGAGCATGAATCACAGGTTTTCTCTTCTTTTCCCTTTATAACCATTTCTTTCAGATATGTGAAAAAAGAAAGGAAATCATCAAGTTTTCTACTTGTTAATGATTATGACTAGAAATAACGTATCCATAAACAACTTTCTAATTAACTGTTCAATATGATTACAAGCTCCTTTACCAGACAAGGTTTTGCTTCTAGAATCTGCTTTTTAAGTATTATATTTTTTTCCTTGCAGAACTTATACCAGGAGTTCTTGAAATTAAGAGTCCAATATGAATCTCTTGAGCGGACACAAAGGTAACTGCTATGATATACGTGAAATACATCTTGAGGTTAGAACTACTTTGATAGTAAACACTAGCGAACATTGCTAATCACATTGTTTTGTTTGGTGTTTGAAGGCATTTTCAAGGAGAAGAACTTGAGGCCCTTAGCATGAAGGACTTGCTGAACCTTGAGAAACAACTAGAAAGAACAATGGCACTAGCTCGACAGCAACATGTATTGTCATTAAACATGAGAATTCATTCATATTAATGCATGGATATACAAACTCTGATTGAAAGAGATAAAGCGCTTTTCATAAACTGATTTCTCAGATCCTTAGATCCAAAACATTTTCTAGTGTGTTCCCTCTATTTTTATATTCAATCATCTAACACATAGCAGAAGACATATAATCAGCTTTTTTGGGTACACATTCAGTTTAAGTGTTCAGCATTAAATAAATATTATTCTTCCCAAAAGTTTGAGCAATTAACTATATGTAAATAAATAGTTATATGTTTAACACTTTCACCCTAAATCACTAAACATTTGGATATAAAAGTTGTGATACCATATCATGAACCATATCTCCTTAAAACTTTTTTGGTTAGATATATAAAAACATATGAATAAGTTTTTATTTAACAGGGATATAATATGCTAGCTATGTTTCTGTTATTTAGGAAATGCAATGGCTAATATCCTGCTTTTAATAAATTGCAGACAAAGAAGCTCATGGCCCGACAATCCGAATTAAGGGATAAGGTATGCAACAGTTTAAACTTAAATAATAAATATGAAGGTGGTTCATGTGTTATTGATCGAATTTTACTCTATGTGATGCCCTTTTGTGACTTTTACTTAAATATGTTTGACCACGGATGAGGTTAAAATTAAAATAGATTCATATATCCACCTTTTTCTCTTTCCTTTATGCCGATGTTTGTATTTTAGTTTTGAACCTCTTATTCTGTAGTTTTGTACACGTTTTGCTTTGAAGTTGGTGCTTGTCAATTTTATTCTTGTTGTCATTTTTTCGTTTTAGAGTCATTTTGATGTACTTCTTTGCTACTCTCTTTGAAATTCTAACACTTATTAACTATCAGGAAAAAAAAAGAGTATATTCAACAACTCTTGTCTTTGTATTATGTATTTAGGGGCTTTCTTTATATTCGTCAGTTAACTTTAGAATGTTTTAATTATGCCTCTTTTGATGCATTTTGTGTCTTTGGTTTGATTAGATATTTTGAAATCTGTCATTTTCTTGGCATTTTGAAGTACTCCCTTACTGTTATCTTTGAGAGATTCTATTCTTTTTTAATAATAAAGAAATAAAATAAAATAAGTGTCTTTACATTTTCACAACTCAAACTTTTGTGCTTCTTTTGAAGCATTTTGTGTCTTTGGTTTGATTAGATGTTTTGAGATTTGTCATTTTCTTGATGTCTAGATCTTCTCCTTTACTATTATCTTTGAGAGATTCTATTCCTTTTTAATTATAAAAAAATAAAATAAAATAAACTTCTTTACATCTCCGCAACTCAAACTTCTAAAGTTATTAGTTGCATCAATTTGCATGCCGTGGGCGACTGAGAAATTTGTGGGTTCAGCACCCTTCCTCCTTGAATGACAAAGATTAAATTTTGATGCATGTACGTAGTTAGAGGATAGAAGATTAACAATGTTTGGAACTTGATCGGATCTAACCTAGCCCCATTCACACTATATATACTTTTATGACCAATCACTAATTCTTATTAGCTCTAAATATTTACAGGTGTTAGAGGAGGAGGAGCTTAACAAACAATTGAAATCCAAGGTTTTCCCTTCAAATATAATTCATATCATTAATAAAGTCATGGATTGCAATAAATTCTTAGATAATTCCTGTGATATATTAAGTCCTTTTAATACATTTACTTGCACTCTCAAAACTAATGCTCCAGTTAAAAGATGAATTCTCAAACCTCGCCGCAGACAGTAACAACCCGATTCAGTTGCACGCTGCACAAGTCAATCAGTTCGATTCTGAGACAGCCTTAAACACTTGGTATGCACTATTTAGTTAAGGTTCTTCCTTATGTACCTGTGATAAGAGAAACGAGAATCATGTTCACCAGAAATAGGTGTATTGCCTACAAACTAACTGCTTCACAGCTAAAAACAGCTGTATAATCTATTGGAAGAATAAAATAATTCAGTTTGATTCAATTTTATCAACATGCATGCATATATGTATTTCTATATTTAAGTACACACACACACGGAGACACACACACATATATACATATTTTTGTGTCTCATGGTTTTAAGAATTTGTAGTTCTAAAGTGCCCATGTTGCTTAGCATGTGTTTGATAGGTGAATTAGTTATGTGGTCCATATAGGTGCATTAAGTGTAGATAAGTCTAGAGTTCACGCATCTATAAATAAGATACATATTACTCTTGTCTTATTTTTCTGTCCCTTCACTTATATTTTTTATCATTCCCAAAAGAGAATATCATTAACAAATATACTAGATTGTCAAGTAATAAAGTAAAAGAGAAAGTTGTCATATCCCACAGAGATAATTTAAATACCATTTCTAAATAATTAGATAACAAGTTGAACACTTGAAAAGAGATGATATCGAAAGGAATTTAAAGGTTAAAGTGCTAAAATAATGTAAAAGAGATATGAGAACTGGAGTTAAATGCTGGGGTGATTTACTTCAACTATGTGTGAACAATATGCAACATGAATATCAATATGTCTTGTCCAAATTCAACTCAGTAATGGTAGGATCATCATGTAAGTTATAGATTCGAAAGTTCTTAATTCAAAAACTATCATTATATGAAAATAAAAGGATCTTGAAATTCATGATTCTCAAAAATAATAATTTATAGAGTTCAAGAACATACCTTGATCCATAATGAAGATGAAGAAATGGCAAATTGAGAAGAGTAAAAATTGTTTAGAACCTAAGTTTCTATTCTTTGACCTTCTCCTTTCTCTCTTATTTCTTTAATAATGGTAAAAATGAGAAGAGACTTAATTGGTAAAAATAAGACCAGTTAATAAGATATATTACTTTCAGAAACCAACTTCTATCAAGTTAGTAACTATCCTAAATAACTTCCTATTAATTTTATTATTTATTTATCAAACCTGTGAACACCATATTTTGTCCGGATATTTTACCTTTTAATAAACAAAAAAAAATTCCAAGAACCATCGTAACTCGATGCAGGTTACTTGATAAACAAAAAACAGGGGGTGCATGGTGGATCATATTGATGCTCTCTTTAACTCCCTTTCGTATCTCAAACACCTCTAGCTTGATCATCTTTTCAATGTATAGCTTCATCTTTGGACATTCCTCCATTTGATGTTTCATTCCGGAAGATTCACAAAATAAATCATCTTCGTCCCCTTTTACTATCCTTTTACCCTTCTTTCCTTCAACTTCTATCTTGTAACCTACCTTCCTTAGTGTTTCCAAGATCTCCTTCATTAGAAGCTTGACATTCTTTACACCTTGACTTGCATGATTCTCATAGTAGATAGAATTCACCTGCCCTCCACCGTGATTGGGGAATGAGTTGTTCTAATGTGCGGTCTTGATTCTTCCTCCAATTTAATGGCGCCACGGTCAATTAAACATCATACCGCACTTCTGAACCCAAAACAATCTTCGATGGAGTGTCTTAGGGAGTTGGAATGATAATCACAGGTTTGGTTTCGATTATACCACCGAGGATATGGCGGCATAAAAGTCTTCTCAGGACGTGGGCCTAGCAAGTTATCCGTACACAAGTGCTTAAACAGCTCAGCATGGCTCATGTAGAAATCGGGTAAAAGTTGGTTCTCCATTGGAGGCTTGCGGGTGTTGTTGGTATTTAGTGGTGGAGGATTTGTAAAGGAGTTACTTGTCTGGCAGGCTTGGGGTGGTATGTGGTGAGGTCTAGGTGTTGGTGTATAAGGTCGTGGATAGGAGACATGGTTGATTTGGTGTAGTTGATATGTGTATGGTATTTGTGGTGGAATGGTTCTTGGGGATGGATATTGTTGGTATAGGTAAAATGGTTGTTATGTATATAGGTAAGATGCCACAAGTGAGCAAAATGTTCATTCACCAAACTACATTTAGTGCCAACATTATGATGGAAGGATCATAAGTGTTTCAGCATACAAACTGTCTAATTTCAATTTATATAAACCATCATAAAGTACGCCAGATCTAATCATACTGCTATGCTTAAAAAAACTAAAACAACAATTATCAAATTTAAAAGAGTATCTAACTACCTCAAGTTAGACAAAGAAACCAAATTTCTAAAAATACTAGGTGCATAAAATGTTTGAAACAAATCTAAATGATGTCCAATGTCTAAGATTAAACGATAAGTCCTAATAGCTTCCACTAGAACTTTCTCTCTATTGCCCATGTAAACAAACTTTTCATTTTGGCTTATGGTTCGGGTTGTAAAGAAACCCTACATCATATTAGAAATATGAGTTGTACATCCAAAATCAATCCACCATGTATTATGGGGAACTATAGTTAAATTTTATTTGAAACATACATAAGCATTAAGCTTATTACCTTTCTTTTCAAACAAAGCCTTCCTCTTTGGGCAATCATTCTAGAAGTATCTAGATTTCCCATAGAAATGACATTTGTTCTTTGATTCTTTCTTCTAGATCTTGGAAGAGGACTCAGTAGTGCTTGATGGCCCATTTCCTTTTCCATGTTTCTTTTCAACTTTCTTTCTAGCTTCCTGATGGTTCATATAATGAATGGAGTGGTTTCCTTGATTCTTAAGTTTGGTTTCCTCTTGAACTAATATACTGTGCAGTTCATGAACATTCCATTTATCTTTCATGGTGTTATAATTCATTTGGAAAGGGCCATACTCAGACGATAATGAGTTTAAAATGAACTGCATAAGAAAATTTTCATCCACTACCATTCCGAATATGACTTAAGTCTTGCTGCAATGTTTGTTATTTCAATGACATGTTCATGCAAACTACGTAGAGAACCATCAAACTTCATGGTGGTTAAAATATTCATTAGTGTCTCAGCAAGAGACTTATCAGCAGTTTGGGAGCACTCTTCTACATATTTCATAAATTCTTTAGCACTTTCAGTTTTGGGAAGAGCAAATTTGATGTTGCTTGCCATCCTCATTCGCATAAACATCAAGCTTAATCTGTATGGCATTTTCCAAGCTTTATAATGGGCTTTCTCTTCATTGCTACTATCATTAGGAATAGTAACAGGTTTTTCAGCTTGCAGTGCTAAATCAAGATCCAATATATCAAGGTGGAATTGGACTTGTTCACACCAATTAGAAAAATTCAGCCCATTAAAAATTGGAACAGACATAGCATGCGAATGTAATGATATAGGAGCAATTATTGCAATTATCACATGCTTAATATTAATGCTTTGAGTCATAAAATTACATACCATATAGATTCAGACAAGAAGTATTTAAATATTCAATGTATATCAATGCTCTCCTTTGGTAGTACATCAACATACAATTAACATAAAGGTGCTAATAAATTTAAACATCGTTTGGAAATGATATGTGCATTAACTAGAAATATTTATTATCTTTGGATATATAAATAAAAATAATAGTGCACTTACACTACCAACAATCATGTTCAATAATTATAAGAACAATTAACTAACCTTTGGATTATCCTTAAATACCTTATAACAATGAACTTCAATTTACTCATGCACAAATAACCATAATTTAGCAGCCATTCTAAGAGTAATTGAAATAAAACATCATGAATTTGGAATAATTAAACAACTTACATATTTGACCACTTTGGTGATTAACAAATCTCATATACAATAATTCCAAATCCAATTATTTCATTCTTTTGTACCATTCATAGTAAAATAAATAAATTGCTTTCAAACTTTACATACTAGATTGAACTAATTTATTGCCATAAATAAAGAATTGTTCAACATGATTACATGCATGATTAGATGCTAAATGGTTTCAAGTAAATATTTTAGAAAGATACATCCTCTTAAATGAACAGAGAACTGGCATAAGAAAGGTGTTATTATGAATAATGAACATTTATTACAAAAAAGAATTTAAAAAAATCCATACAAAATTATGTAACAATGATAAACTTTAAGTGTGAGAGCATAAACTTTCAAAAACTTTGATTTCTCCCAATGATAAACTTTCAGTGGGAGAATAATGTTTTTTCTAGAATGATCATAAACATTCATGATAGTGATTTCTCTCTTAATTCAATAATGCAGCTGAATTACATCAAAATTCCCAATCTCATAGTTTAGGGTTCATAGAAATTAGGCAAACAATAATCATTCATGGAGAATCACAAATTTCACAACAATGCTATGATACCACATGTAAGTTATAGTTTCTAAAGTTCTTAATACAGAAACTATATCATTATATCAAAATAAAAGGATCTTGAAATTCATGATTCTCAGAAATAATAATTTATGGAGTCCAAGAACATACATTGATTCATAATGAAGACGAAAAAAAATAGTAAATTGAGAAGAGCAAAAATTGTTCAGAAACTAAGTTTCTATTCCTTGAGCTTCTCCTTTCTCTCTTAATGATGGTAAAAATGAAAAGAGACTTAATTGGTAGGAATAGGACTAGTTAGTGAGATATATTATTTTCATTAACCACCCTAAATAACTTTCCTTCTATTACTTTTATTATTTATTAATTAAATCAATAAAATAAGATAGATATTTAATGCCACATAAGACATATTTTCTTACACATCATGTTCATTAAAAGTCTTTCTTAAGATCATTTAATACTACTCAAATAGAGTTAAGCACCTAATCTCTTAGCATACTTAAATCTACTAGTAGTTCTCAAGCCCTTAACAGCACATGAATCATCTTTTCCTATTTTTAAGTGTTATTCAATTCATGGTATTGGATTTATGGGCATGACTCTTGCTATTCTCAAATTTGTAAAACCCTATAATTCTAATAAATTGACATTCAAACAATTCAAGACGAATAAACTCAAACAAAATGCTCACTATCAAATAATAAGAACAAGACATAAAGTTATTCACATTAGCATAATATCAAACACATAGCCTCCATAAATCACCCTTGGCAAAAGGATTTAGTTACAAGTCATGAAATATGAAATAAAAGCAACATAAATGAAAAAGAGATGAGAATAAGCAATGAACAAAGAAAAATATACAAAGAGTTCAAGAATAATTCGAAGAGAGGTCTCTCCTTCTCAAGTTCTTAAAGCTTCAATCCCCTTGCTCTCCAAGCTCTAGCCTTCTCTTTCCCAATTTGGTCTGATAATGTAACACTCCTTCCAATCCGTTTTCCTAGGGTTTAGTGCCAACCATGGATTGTCAGAATCAGTACAGAGACCCAGTTCACATGTCAAGTTTATGCACCCACATTGTAGTATGGTTATGGTTATACTAGAGCGTAGTTTAAGTGAAAGAACATAATGCTGACAGCAACCTATGCTTTAGCATGGCTTTAGTTTATGGACCTATATATGCTCCAGGATGGATTTTTGACATACCTTCAGCTCTAATCCTAACTTCTTTGCACTCCTAACTCAATTGCTTCTCCTAATTCTTCTTTCAAAAAGCTACAAAATCAATAGAAACACAACTAGAATTTGAGGTTAAACTCTAGTATAATCATTCAAGAATTTGAATCGAATGATGTAAAAAAGCGACTATGAAAACTAAAACTAAGTGTCAACAAAAAGTAAAAGTTTTAATTAAGAAGACCAAAGAAAAATATAAATCCTAAGGGAATTATCAATTTTCACAAGTGTAATTACTATCATAGAGCATCAACTATATTTTTGTCAAAATCACTTTTTGAAAACTGTCCATAATATTCCACATGACAAATCTTTTAATAGGGTGTGCGAGAGAAGGAGATCGACACCACAGTGAGACGGAAGAATTGTTTTCTTGTAAATTATTAAAACCTAAAAATAAAAAAATCAAAACAAGTTAATTTCAATTAGAGCCTCCGTCTATCCTTTCTCTCCATGTCCCTTTTCTCCTTCAGAATCTATAAATTATCTAACCATTCAACCAAAATAATATATATATTTTGGTGCAACTTCAGGTTTAGGCACCAGGAAGCAACTTCAAAAGGAACAGGAAATGGGACAAGGACACAGGCTGGTCAGAGCAGTCACGACAAAAGCAATGGATAGCTGGTGTGAATGTTCATTTTCACTTATTGATCGTGCTAGCTAGCTAGCTAGCTAGTGTGTGTATGGTATTCATCAAATAGCTCTAAAAATAAAAATAAAAACACTAGCTGAGCTGAGCGCCCCTTGATGTCACATAAATTAATTACTCTTATGATCTTAAATAGTGAAGTGTATAACTTCTATCTTTCTACCTAGCAATACAAAAACAAAGGTTGTGTAATATTTCCCATAACAATTTATACAATCCTCACACAAAAGGTGCTGTAATATTGTTGCCAAACCCAATCCGTTACGCCACAACCCAATATGTTTCTATTGCCGCTAACAATATATAAGAAGATCACAGCCAACAAGCACATCAAATAATATAATTAAGGCTAGCTAGCTCGCTCCGAAGAAGCTTTGGTCATGCAACGAGGTGGTGAAGAAATAATGGGGACCAAAAGTATAATCAAAATGGAATTAAATGAAAATCTGCAAAAAGAGATTAAAAAAATTAAAAAATAGCGTTGTTCTTTTCCTGCAGTAGGAAGGAAAGGAAGGAACAAAACTTGGTGAATCAAATTTGTTCTTCAATCACGCATGACGACACGACGCGACACGACACTAGACTAAATGTGAGGTGAGAGGCGACTACGTCATCTAACGCTGGACGCATACGAGAGATGTTGGAAAGAGATTGGCTTATTCGAAAGGATGCAGCGTGATGGGTGTTGGTCTAAGATGAAGGTAAGTTTTTTTTTTTTTGGGTCGGGGGAAGGGGAGGGGAGGGGCTCGGCCACCAGCTTTTAAAGAGGCAGCTGATCGTTACATTTAAACCACGCCTCTTGTGCCACGAAGGTAAGTTTGAAAATGTTAGGGCTTGCCCTTAATTGTTGGGCCTGGGTTTATTGGGGTCCTGTAGAACCCTTACCACGTATATATAATCATTGTTCACTTTGACAGAAAAATGAAAAATAAAAAAATTTTCGTTTTCACTGTTCCCTCTCTCTCTCCTTTTTTTTTTTTCAAGTGGATTGAAAATTAAACTTTTCTATGGGTTCCAACTCAAGAATAAAAAGACGAAACTAATGCCTGATGAAGAGCATATATATATCCAAAGAACTACAATTGCTGCGTTCGATTGGAGAAAACATCTTCCATATATAGCTGTCATCGTCTCATCGTGGTTGGCGAAGGCAAAAGTAACTAAAGCACCGACATCAAGGTTTTGGACTTTAAGTGTGAACGGAAAAAGAGATTAGTAAAAAATTATGGGTTTTTTCGGTGCTTCTACAAAATTTATGGCTAAAAATAAGTTATAGATCCAATTAATCTAAGTTTTTGAAATCTATTAAATCATAACTGATGATGTATCACTGTCCCTTTTATACGAATCAAGAACCATAGAATTATTGTCTGAATATATTCCTTGAATATATATAATTGTTGATGATGTAATGGGAAACAAAAGGAGCGAGAAGAGTTAAAAAAAAAATAACAAAGAGTAGATGGAGTTGATCTAAAGTGTGTAGTTTTTGTGTCAAGATAGATTTCTATGCAACAAACAACCTTAATGTAATAATTGATCAATGACACGAGTCATCACTGATTACAAATTTTATTATTAATTTTCAGATTTATATTAAGTTGGAATAAAACTTTTGCTCTCTTCTTTTACATGACATTTCTCAATAAATATCAGCTTAAAGTATGTGTCACAATATACAAACTATAATAGTTTCAGGCATGTGAGTGGGCTCCAGCTCCAATTTTATAATTCTTGGAATCTACCGGTATGCATGAAGCCTGGCAGCAGAAAGGAATAATCCTAGGTTCATATAATTTTATATTTTTATTTTATTATAGAGGCTAGTCTGTCTCACCGCCGATTTTGAGTAATATGCAATGCAAGCTGTGTAGAAAGTAGAAACTGATGTAAAGTGCATAGCATGATGTTCAGCAATAATTAACTTCAATATGTACATGTAAATTTGGTTTAGGGGTATATATATATATATATATATATGAACAACATCAACAAAATGTGAAGCTTGTATCAGATTCCTTTTTGTGATGTTTGTCAAGTTAAGAAATATTAATAACTGCATGCATAAGAAATATCATAAGAGCACATATATTGTATTGTATAATTTTTAAACGCTATCCGCCAAAAAATATAGGAATCCAAAAAATAAAAAATAAAAATTAACTGTATTTTTCAGCGGCCACCCCTCCCAATCACGGACTTCTCACTGTCGTACAGGTACAGTATGGTTTTCCTGAAAAAGACAAATACAGGAAACTTAACCACATGAAAATAAATACATGCTATGACTTCCAGTCGTTCAATGTTCAAATGATTTCGTGTACGTCTTTCAAACGAAATTCTTAAAAACCAATTTCGTAAGAATGCCTCATATATATAAATAGTACAAGGGTTTTTTTTAATCAACATATTCATTGATCAATAAAAAGCAAAGTATAAAATAAAATAATTTAAATTTAATTTTAGTATAATAATAATATACAAAATAATTTAAATTTAATTTTAGTATATTAATAATATACAAGAAACTCTATATTATCATTTAATCATATACTATTAATCAATAAAAAAAATTGATTCACATATTTACTGGTTAAAATATTGTGCAAATAATAATAATTAACTGAATGATACAAAATTATCCGTATATTAAAATTAAATTAAATAGTTTTCATATGTAATTATGGTATTATATTGAATTTTTATATATACTTCTTATTTATCTTTGTATAATTATCAAATTTCTTGCCGCAATATTACAACTTATGAGTTATGAAGGGAACATTCTTGCTAAAATTTCAAAAGCAAGCGGCACAATTTGCGTGCGCTGAACGTTTTTGTAAAATACAATAATACGCTGTCTGAATTGTAGCCATGCACACCTTTTTCTGTGTGGTTTTTTTTTTGGTCCGATCGAGAAACCTCTTTGTTGGTGGTATTCAAAGAGATTTTTTCTTCATCTTTTTTGGTTTCAAGGAAGGTTCGAAGCTAAAGTTAAAATTATTTCCGAAGCATTAAGAAAGCTAAAGTTAAAAGAAAGTAAGCTGTATTTGAAAGTTGAAACAAAGCCCAGTATGCTTTTTATCTATTTGAATTGTATCTTTTCTCGGTAATGAATATGAATATACTTGACCAAACACGAAAATCGTTATTAACTATTATGGAAATTTTCTACTATACAATATAATATATTTTATCTATGACATCTACATAACTACATTCTACATCAAAGGCGGAATTAAAAAGTAAGTATACACAAAAGGAAGTAAAATCAAGAATAATTAAATTATGAAAATCATGCAGATATAAAATGATCTATGCATAGCCGTATCTACGTACCTTTATTCATTATTATTAATATATTCTTTAAGAAAATAATTTTGATACATTCACATACAATTAATTTTAATGTGTTAAGAATCTGAATACAAAATATTTCTGAATAATCATGTGATTAATGTAGGCCTTTCTTCCATAAAAAATATATATTATGATGGCAAAACATTTTTTATTATTAATTAATTATATTAATTTTATAGGCCATCGAAATTTTGAAATAATTATGATGAAAAACAAAATAATTTTAACAATATAATTATACATAAGTAATAAAGTTTTTATTTAAATACTGTCATCCAATCAAATATTATAGAATGAGGGCTAAAATTATTTTAATGATACAATAACATGTAATTAAATGACTATATAACAAAATTTTATATCATCATTACATTAATCTTAAATAAAAGTCAAAAGTAAATATTTCTTGAAGAGAGAAAAGGTTCCAGTTAATTGTTGCTGCATATAAAATATTATAAATTATACAATTAAGACAGAAAGAAAACAGTTGCATGGAATTTGGAAAAGGGAATAAAAAATGTAGTAGCATTTTGGCAACCGGTTGAAGAAGAAAAAAATAGAAAAAAACTATGCAGTAAAAATCTGTGTGCTGTGCTTGGCTTGCTGGCTCATTGTTTTTGAATTGATTTCCCTTCTATTTTGTTTTGTCAGCTCTCCTCCTTTTTTAGGACCAACTGACCAACCCATTTCTCTTCTTCTTCTCATCTACCCTCCATTTGCTCTCTTTGCTCTGCACAACTTGTGCCTAAAAAAATAACAACAACAACAACAACATAACATAGCTAATAGTTTCCTCTGCTTTCTCTGCAACACTCTGTTTTTTTCCTTGCTTTCAGAATCCAACACCTCCATTGGTTCGATAAATGGCTAACTCTTCCCCCTCAGGTTTTGTCATCTGTCTTCTCTCTCTTACACTGATCACTTGTTTTTCTTTATTTTTATTTTTGTGTTCTTGTTTTGGAGCTTCTTAGGCTTTTCTTTTTCTTTGTGGATTCATTTATCTTGGTTGGGAGTAGTTTTTTTTAGCTCAAGATTGTATTTTTTATGTTTTTGGGATGTTGGATTGTGCTCTTTTTTTGGGATTTGTTGAACTGAATCAGATTGGGGATCTTTGTTTTGTTGTGCTGTTTTGGTGACGCTTGGTGTTATCCTTGGTCAATGCCTGTGCTTGTTTTATGGGGTGTGGTTTCCATGATCCTATGCACAGAGTCAAGATCATGATCAGGGGGTCTTTCTTTAGCCACCGCTGGTGTTAGCATTTCTGTAGTGTTCTATGTGGCAGTTCATATAAAAAATTTGATTGAATCTTAATCTTTTTTTCTTGGGAGGGTTTGTGGGAAGCAATTTTGTTTTGTCAAACATATGTTGGATCTGTGTGATTTAGGCCATGGCATGCAAGTTGGCACTGCATTGGGAGAAGAAATTGGTATTTGGAGAGAACATATTTTGATCCAATGATGCACTTGAAGGTCATGTTTGTTTTTGGTTTATGAGTTTAATTTTGATGCATGTCATCCGATCAAATCCTTTTATTTGAATGACTTTCCAAATAGTGGATGTGAGAATCAATCACTTTTGCTGATTTGACAATAAATGATTGGATATTCATCAATGCATAAAAATTAAACTATTGGTTTATTTACATCTAATATTTAAATTTAAAATACTACTTTATATATATATTTCTGAGTTTTGGAGGTTGGGAAAGAAAGGGCACACTGCAGAATACATCTGAGTTTATTCTTCTAGTTCTAAGTAATTAGCAAATGGGATGTGATAATATAATAGGACCAGGATAGAGCAAGAAAATGAAAGAAAATTTGTATTGTTGCTAATGGATATACAAGTGTAGGGATCTCTCCCTAATTCCAAATTCCACACTACTTAACTGACACCTTCTTCCTCTCTAACACCCTCTTTATATCTTTCTGTTACAAACTAACTAAATCTAATTCCTAACTACAAAGGCCCATTATTAGAGGCTTGATCCCTATCAAATGTTTTAAATTATGCCACACAGAATTACACTAAAGATGATCATCCCATAATGAAGAAGAACTTTTTTGCTTTTCATAGATGATCATCTCATAATGAAGAAGAATTTTTTTGCTTTTCATAGTTTTGGCCACCTTACCAAATGACAGTGTCTTGAAGTGTTCAATTTTTCAACTCCTTCTGTGCAATTACATCGCTACTAGTCTAAACTTCCAAAACAAGGGTTCATGATGGTCCAAATCTAAAGCTATGGCTTGTATGCAGGTAATTCCAATGATCTCACAAAAGAAGACTGCAAGGAAACAAATTCTCTGGTTGTTTGCTTTGGGGAACTGCTGATAGACTTTGTGCCAACAGTGGGAGGGGTGTCACTGGCTGAAGCACCTGCTTTCAAGAAGGCTCCTGGTGGAGCTCCTGCCAATGTGGCTGTTGGCATATCTAGACTGGGGGGTTCATCTGCTTTTATAGGCAAGGTGTAGTTTTCTATCCTTGTCTGCTGGTCCTGTTGATTTTTACTTTCTTGTTACTATCTATCCAACATCTTTCTTGAAGATTTTGTTCGAATCTTCATATTTAAGACATTTCATATTTGCCATATGTTATGTTTTGAACTGAATATGCTCTCTCAAGAAGGCTGTCACTGTTTTGGATGCCTGCCCTCAGGAATTCAGAAAATCAAAAGAAAATAACTGAAGGAAGAAAAATGCATGCTTAAACTACTAGAACAGAAAATCACATCTTAATTTCTTGCCATCTCTGTATTAGGTTGGAGCAGATGAGTTTGGGTACATGTTGGCTAACATTTTAAAGCAGAATGGTGTTGACACATCTGGCATGCGCTTTGACTCTAATGCTAGAACTGCATTGGCTTTTGTTACACTTAGAGCAGATGGTGAGCGTGAATTCTTGTTTTTTCGGAATCCAAGTGCTGATATGCTTCTTCATGAGTCAGAACTTAATGTAAATCTCATAAAGAAGGTATTTTGAATTTCTTCTTGTATTTTATGAAATGTGGCCCCAGATCTATGGTTTTAAGTCTAGATTTTCATTATATTGATTTCAGGCTAGAATATTCCATTATGGCTCCATCAGCTTGATTGATGAGCCATGCAGGTCAGCTCATCTTGCTGCTATGAGAATTTCCAAAAACTCTGGTTCTATTCTCTCTTATGATCCCAATTTGAGATTGGCACTATGGCCATCAGCTGAGGCTGCTCGAAAAGGCATAATGAGTATATGGGATCAAGCCGATGTCATAAAGGTAAGATATATTAGGCTAGGACAGTCTTTTACAATCTACTTTATATATGCGACTATACTAATTGTCTAATTTGTACTTTTTTCCTTAGAAAATTCTGTTTGATTTTGGAAGTTAGCATTTTCCTTAGTAGACCTGATGTGGTGTTTTCTTATGTATGTGCAGATAAGTGAGGATGAGATTACATTTTTGACTGGTGGTGATGATCCATATGATGATAATGTTGTACTGAAGAAACTTTTCCATCCTAATCTCAAGCTTTTAATTGTTACTGAAGGGTCTGAGGGTTGTAGATATTACACCAAGGTATGCTTACCAAAGTCATCTGACTATGATGTCAAGCATCTCACTGGAACCACAATTTCTTATTTCATGACTGCATTATTCCGGTTGTGTGTGTGTGTGAATGTCCTAATGTAGCACCATCTTGTAGTAATGTACTCAATGACTACTAGCAGCCAGTAAAACTGATGCAAAGTTAGTTCCTTAGGATTGACCACTATTCCTTCGCCCCTTGTGTATAATTTCTTCAGCTAATTCTGATTGCCAAATTTCATGCAGGAATTTAGGGGCAGGGTTGCAGGTGTTAAAGTTAAAGCTGTTGATACAACTGGTGCTGGTGATGCATTTGTTAGTGGGATTCTCTACAGCATAGCTTCTGACCTAAGCATTTTTCAGGTAAGTTGGAATTTTGATTCATTCTAGTTGTAATTGACATAACTCTATTTCTGCTTAATGGACATTGTTGATGATGCTGGAAGCTGGATAATTGTGAAGTCGAGTTGCTTATTCATGTCGAATAGTGTTGTCGGGACAGGAAAAGCCATGAGTGTTTTCTTGTATATAGATTCTGTTGTTCCTTGTATTCTTTTTTCCTCTCATTTTTTCACTTGTTCTTTTGAGAGTCAAAAAGGAATAAAGACACTGAAGTTGGATAAGGATGTATCTTCTGGTCGCATGAGGATGTATCTTCATCATTCTCCCTTACAAATTTATACATTTATCTTTTGTTGGCAGGATGAGAGACGTCTTAGAAAAGCTCTATATTTTGCCAATATATGTGGTGCCATAACTGTAACTGAGAGAGGTGCCATTCCTGCAATGCCTACAAAGGAATCTATCTTGCAATTCTTACTAGAAGAGGCTGCAATATAATATAGCATAACTGACAGTTTTTCGTTATTAACATATTCGATTTGTTGTTAAGCTATAGCTTAGGTGATGTTGAGCTTCTTGCATTTATTCTTTTTAATTTTTTTAAAATCTTTCACACTGTAATTTTCTTATGTAAGTTCAAGTTGCCTTGCTTTCTCAAGTTTTGGCTTGTGAACTAGTGGCTTGTGAACTAGATTTAAGAATTGTAATGAAATCAAAGCTATTCGGTTTAGGCAGGGAAGAAACCTGTACCTATGAATTTTAATAATAGATCTCAGGGGCCAACAAATTCTGTACAAATGATTGGTTCTTAATTTGCCTAGAGGGTTGCATTCCTCTTAGTATGATGATCTTGATCTTCAGTTGTTTTAAATTAGATTTATATGGGTATAAATTGTTCAATGACAGTTGAAATAGGGTGCCTTTTTTGGTGTTCTTGACATTTACTAATATCCACCATAGTGTTCACCAGAAAAACATGTGAAATACTTATCCAATAGTCAATAATCCTGCCAATTACATTACAAGACACCAAAATTAGAGATGCCACAAAATTTCCCTTGAAACCATACCCTATCATGTATATTAGATCAAAATAATTGTTGGCCTAATAATAGGCAATTTATGAACTTTGATAAGGCTCTCGGATGGCACTGCACATTGCGCTTGGAGAATCTCACTATTCTGAATGTTATCAAACATGCCTCCCATAAATACCTACCACAATTTAGAAAGTACAAGCCAAGCCACTGAACTGAGTTAATTAATCTTGACCACGTCAAAATCATTACATCCCAACAATTTTTACTTAAATAATAGAAATGAACAATGCTACTCTACCTATGCTGTGCTTTGTTTCCAATCTTTACATTACATAGCTGTTCCTATGCTAGATAAAAAGAGAGAATTATTTTAGGTATATTGGGATTTAATCCAAAGTCCTATATCGGTAAAAAATAGAAGTATTGCTAGTATTTTGACTTATAAATATGACTTTAGTTATTTGAGTTTGGTCATCCTCCAAAAATGGGAGTGATCCATATGGATAGCTTTTAGGAGTTGTTTATGTGAAGAAGTATTTGTAAGGATGGTTTACAACTTTAGCCATTCAAAAGTTGTGAATAGTGAAAGATTTAGATCTCCTTACAGAGGTCGTGGATATAAGCAGTTAAGGCCGAATCACGTTATATTTTGTCTCTTTTATATTATTTTTCTTCTTACATTGTTTCCTCTATTGAGAGAGACTTTGTTCTTATATTTATTTGTTTCCGCTGCCCAACAAGGTAGTATACGGTCAATGTAAAACTTCATATCAAATCTTAATGACATAGATAAATGATTATTGTCGTAGAAATTAAAAATGCCATGACAATTGTGTAAGTTGAGAGAAAACTCACCAGAATTCCAGAAAGCTGAAATAGACTTAATTTTTGGATGGATAATTTTCTAACTTCCCACAGCAGGAGCAGCCTTGTGCAAGTTCCAGAAAAATTCCTCGTGATAAAGTTGATAACAGTAGCTAAAGGAATGCACTGAAGTTGTGTTTGTTTTTCCACTTGATGTGGATGGAAATAATATATGTCGTATTTACAGTTTCAAATTAACACATTTTTGGGATCACTGGAGTGAGACATTTTGCGTATGCATATCTATATTTAATGTCAGAGTCCCACATTATTTAAAAATTCAGTCTAAATAGCCTTTATAAAAGACATATATAAAACAAGAGTTCCTAGCTGATTTAAAAAGAGGATGATAAAAATCAAGTCATTAAATTCAGGGGAAAAAAAAAAGAAAAAGGTTATTCTTTGCTATAGCAAATGTGCTGCTGGTAAAATCTAGATTGGTGTCATTTTGTCACGAAGCTGAAACTGCGTGACAAAGTTTTCAAGGTCAGCATCACTGTATGATTGGACTTCTTGCTGAATTCATGAAGACACGAGTGTACACAAAAAATGGCTCTGCCTGCGATTCCGCTAAGTGCCAACTGGTGGTGGGGCTACTGGCCACCTCCATCATCAAGTTTCTGATTGAGTTCCGTGTCTGAGGAGAATTTACTCTCTGTTTTCACATGCAATTAAGATGTTCCGCAGATAGCTACACACCACTGTTGAATCTCAGTGTTCTGCAATCATAATAATACCCTCTGCTTGTAATGGCAGACTCATTCACTGTTTCGAGCCGGTTATTAGTATTGAGACTCTGATCAAATTTGCACCATTCTTAAGCTCCTTTATAAATTTGATTCCCATCAATCTCATCACTGAAGTTCGATGTTATCATTTGAATATTCTATGCTCTATTTTTAATGACACTCATTACCACACTATATACAAGACTATGATATCATAGTGATCAATTATCATCTCCCATAAAAATAAAAAAAAATAGTACAGATAAATTATCATCTTTAACTGTGAGATAATATTGTTCGCTAGTTATTCGGACACAAACTGAAGATTATTGACAGCAACAAAAACATATAATGTCTAAAATCTCGTGTGTAAGTATATCTTGTCATTTATAAATAATATTTTATATTTGAAAATTGAACCACATTGTGAAGAAACTGCCCGGTAGAGAATAGAACAGAAGAGATCAAGAATGCGAACTGAAAAAAATTGAAGAAATGAAGCTTAATGGTGGAAAATGAGAGAGTGCTGATATATAAAACAGAGTAGCGAATCCTCTAACTAACTAAGCATCTAATCATTGCATAAATAACTGACAAAACTAACACTCTCAGCCGCCATATAACAGATTACTAACCACCTAATCCCTTCTGGAGTCCATGGCCACACTCGGGCAACACACATTGTAAATCTGCAATCTTGTTATAGCTAGTGCTTACAATGTATGTTGAAAATTTTCATCATATTATAATTTTAATTAGAGTAACTTGATTTTAATTCTTACGATTGAGGATTCTGACGTATCCTTAATTAAGGGATATTGATACCCTTCAATAACAATGACATAGGATACAGTTAATTGAATTCAGTTGGATAAATAGTTAATTGCAACTTAGGGCTGGTGATCCATGTATGTTAGTATAAGTTGTTTAATGATATGTAAATAAATGATTACTTCAATTGAACAAGTGATTAATCCAGTTTTGTTACCGTAATTCTAAAGCAATATTTCGCTTTACAACATGTGTATGTCCAGCCTTGTACTTGTCTTTTTCTTTTGGGTATCAGCCTTGTCATTTACTTACATTTTACATCTGTGTATGCTTCAGTCACATCCGGAGGGTAAATCATAAATGTGAGCTTGCAGAGTTATTTCCTTGTTAGGATGGGGAGAGAAAATGAGGAGAAAGAAAATGAGTGAAAAGAAAATAAAGAGTAGAGAAAATATAGAGAAAAATATATTTTCTCTTTTGTTGTTTGATTGAAAAGAAATGTGGAAGGAACGAAAATGTAATGATATCTAAATGAAATTTATAGTGGTTGTTTTTAATGATTAAAACATAAGTTCTAAGGGAAAAATTGTAAATCTCAATATATATTATTATAATCCATAGTTTCAGACTTGACTCGGTAATCGATTCGGTCGATGTATCAGATCATTGGGTTACTATTTCAATTAGTAGGTCAATGGTTGAACAAAATATTATTAAACTAATATATAAAAATGCAAATTAATACAATTGAATATCTATTATATATATAAATAATGAAGTTTGTTAATAAAACAATTAGCTAGCCTAGTGGTACATGTATTTCTTCCCTTTTTAAAGTCTTGCAACATGGGTTCAAATTCTAGCTTTGGGAATTTTAGAGACACAGAATTTTAAGACAACTAAGCATATATTATATATAAAAATAATGACATGTATATTAATAAAAGAAGCATTTGGGATGAGCTCTAGGCAATCAAATCGAATCGGACTAGTTCACTAATTTTCGATCCGAACCAGCCTACGCCACAATCTCACTTTCCTCCTCATCCTAGAAAAGCATTTTTTGTGGGACCCATAATAAATTTTCTCTTCTCTCCTCTTTATCCTCCCATTTTCTTCTCCATCATTTTCCATCATCCGTGACTCTTTTGATCCAAACGATAGTTTAGAGTCTGCTTGTATGCTTATATTGGTCTTATCAAGTACCTTAAGGATATTCATTAAAAAAAATAAAAATAGTAAATTTTGATTTTTTTTTAATATATGCAATGTATTCAAAACTTATAAAACTAATTGAATTATCTTTTTTCTTTCTTGACAAATGCACTTAAGGCATCCATTAGAAAAATCCTAATTTAAAATTTAAGCTTCTTTTGCTTATCATCATTGTTTTCGATCTAATTCATGTACACTAATGATTATTGGTTATCACATCTTAGCGTATGAAACATATGCGTTTTTGTCAAGGTTACATAAAAATGCATGAGTAGCCTTTTTTTTTTTGTACATTGATTAATTTTTTTTGGTGCATTCACAAGTAGCCACTTAAAAAGCTTGCTCTACTCGACCAAATTGCACCATTTGTCGTATGCTATCCCAATTATGTATTAATAAATATGGACAGACCCACCTTCCTCTCTTCTTTTTCCTTTTTTCCTCTTCCAAAGAAATCCCTCTTCCTTTTTTTTTTTCTTTTTTTTTCTCCTTTTATCTTGTCTGGGGTTGTGAGCAGTGTTAAAGTTGAGTACTGATAATTAAATTGGATTTGCACTAAACCAAAAGTTTGGCCATTGCACATTCACACTTCGTTTCCTTTCCCCTTTTCATGTTAAAGGATTTTGTCAGCTTTTGCCAGGTGCCTTTTTCTCCGAATCTATGACTCATTATTGTTGAATGATTCAATTAATCATCATGCATCTCATCAAACTTCAGTTCACGTCCTAAAAAGAGAACACACAGTACCAGAGGTCATCACAAACCCTAGAATTGAAGAGGAAGAGCAGAAACAAACAGATCTACAATATAAAGCAACAAGCCATGCCCTTAAACAGCAAAACATGATCAAAATAGACAGAGCCAGCCATCTCCAGTCTCAATCTCTTGCCTTGTTCCCACCATTTATGCTGAGACATAGTTAAACCCACATGTCACCTATTAATTACCTGAGCTTTTTGTTTTGATTGGCGTTTGAATTTCCCGCTCATTTTCTTTGTGCCATACTATTAGACTATTAGTAATATTTCATTCTATTAACTACCAATTGACTTAGCAAGATGACACTCTTGGTCCCTTAAGCAAAGTTCAGGGACTGGATCTTGAAATTATCAATAATAGAGCAACCTAAGTTGAGAGGGTGGCCTCCATACTATGCCTTTGTAGTATTCAAATCCAAATTAGTCGGTTGGTAGGCCGGATGTCGGATAGTTTCACAAAAAAAAAAAGTGGCACTTCAGGCGTTTCAAGTGCCATATCTATCATGTTATATTATTTAACATAAACATTGTTCATGAAAATAATATATAATTAAATAAGAGTTTAATTTCTATATACAGTGTAAATAGTTTTTTATAATCAATTAATAGAAAGTAATTATGAGAACTACTCATTATGATCTAATACTTTTATTGAATTTCTATTAATTTACAATGTAAAATTATTCTCGATAAATAATAATTGATAAAAGAAAACTCTCTCATTAATTGTTATAAATTTTCTTCCTTTAATTTTCTTTTTCTCTACTTTTTTCATCATCGCCCAGCTTTGGTTCAAAGAAAAGGAAGAATCTGCGCATATATGTGTATGAAGGGTTCGAAGCAATCTAACATTTGAAACTTGGAAGAGAACGTTCATCAATTTTTTTAATATTTTGAAGATTTCGTAAGTCGAGATTGACAAAGGGAAAAAATGAAAAAGAAAAGTAAAACGTCGTTGTCTTGGGCTTCACTTTCAACACTCATTTTTATTGTACAAAAAGAAAAAGGAAGAAAAAAAGGGCTTGCATCAAAGTTCATACGTCCATGCAAATTCCCTTTTAAAATTCAGAAAAGATAGGGTTTGTACCGAAACAATTTGGAAAAAAGGAGGCCTTTTCTCTTTGGAGATTGTTGCGCTACGTTACAATCCCAAACTTCCATGCGGTAAGAACCAAACAGAATATGATTCTCTTAGCATATTCCACTTTTTATCCTAGTTCGAAAAGCGATGCAGCATATGTCCCTCTTTAGCCTTTACAGTATACTACTACTCCTGTACATGTTTCTCCATTGTATACGACAACATTTATGCTTGTACATTGGCAAACGAGAGAATAGGTCAAATTGGTTGGATGAAGATCCACAGAAACATGATTTGATTTTGATTTTTATTGATAAGTTTTTTGTAAATGTTGTAAATTATTTGTCGAGGCTTATGACATATCTTTATAAATCACAATGAGTTTTATAAATCATTTTTTCAATTGGCATCAATTTTATGGTTAAGATTAAAAATATGATAATTATTTTACAGACCATAAAAAGTTGTTTTATTAGTTGCTGTGACGAAAGAAGAGAAAAGCTATATTAAAAGGAGTGAAAGATAGATTGCATGGAATCTGAATAGAAAAAGCTTGAGGGAAAAGGTTGGCTTTACTTTTTGTTGGCACACCATATATAACTGCCAACGTTCATGTTAATTAATATTGAAAAAGAGCAGATATGTGGACAATGTAAAAGATATTTGTACATTACATTGCCTTATTTGCGTTATATATTATATTACACTTTTTCCCTATTCAGTAAGGAACTTCACTTATTTAAGTATTGAATTGGGTGTTTTATCTCATGGGTTCAAACTTAAAATATTATTAGAATATGAGAAGAGAATAAACTCACAAATGTACGATTTCTATATAAATCAAGCTATATATGAATAGTCTTACATTTTACATCATACTTTGATAAATGAAATGTTATTGTTATATTGCATCAAAGTAATTCCCAATTTACTGTAAGTCTCAACACAATTAATAGTTAGTTGATCTTCTCAAGTATTTAATATGCGTTCAATTCCTACCACTATAGAGAGAATCTAGTCAAAGGAAAAATTCACGTCGGTTCACTGAAAAAAAGGTATTTCTCAAACTTTATTCAAGCAACTTTAACTATAATGGTGTTTTGAATTAAAAAAAGTTATATGCTATCAAAAATATATATAGTATAATTTCTATATATTGATAATATAAAATTTATTTACACTGTTATTAAATCATGTATTGACACATTAATAAAAGTAGTTGACTCTCACATCTACTAATTGAAAAATAATTGATGATTTGATTGTATGATATTATAATAAAACTTTTTTACTATGTAATTGTTTTAAATTTAAACTCAAATATAAAATCGTTATTTCTTATGCATGAGTGGAGCTATTAACTTAAGTTATGCATATTAATCGGCCTTTCAATCATTTCCATTTTATAAAGCACGAAATGCAATCAAATCTTGAGAAATTTAAATCACTTCATCAGTTGCACTCTATTCTTGCCCCAACATATATTGAGACAATAGCTATTCTCATTACTCCCTTCTGTTGATTTATAACTGCTACATTAGGAAAAAAAATTATTTAATAATATTTTTATTTTAAGAATTTCAAGGTATTATTAATTTTTTTATTTTTATCTTTGCACACATTTTTTCACTCACACTTTTGTATTAAATATTGCACATTTTCCTATCTCACGATAATTATAAATGAAGTAATGAACGGAGGAAATATTATCCTTCAATCAAGGCGTGCAATGATATATCATTGACTGCAACTATAAAATGAAATATATAATTCATTAAATTTTTAAAATTTCTTGAAGCTACAAATCAAATAGTAAATTTGAATAAACAACAAAAAAGAGATTTAAAAAATAATAATATAATATACGAGTATGTACCAAACTTGAATTGAAGAAGAAGTAGGGGGGTAGAGTAGGGTATGGATTCCTCTGTCAAGTTTTTGTCTTTTAATAACCAATCAATAAGGCAGCCCTGTCGAGGGGTCAAATTCCACGTGTGACCCTACAATCAAAGGGGTTCCCCTTCCCCAGTCAATTCAATTCAATTCAAACCCCACTTCGGGGCCTTCTTTGTTGTGGACCCCACCACCTGGTCACGTGAACAACCCACGTGACACCCCAATGGCTCATGGCTCATGTTCAAGTCCCTCCTCGCTCACCCATGACCTACCCTCCAAAACGACGCCGTGCCTAACGTAGTAGTAGGGTCATGAACCCCGCATTCCACTTCCACAACGGTCCACAACCATAACCATAACCGATTGAAAAAAATGTTTCGTCAACCGGGCAATCCTGCAATATTCTGATACTATCCATAAGAAAATAAGATTGTGATCTAATCATTTTTCATTCTTTGAGGAGACACAATTTTATCTATCTTCTTATGTTTAGAGTAAGAGTGTTGTAGGTTTGTATTATATACTAAACATTTCTCTGACCGATTCATGCACTAAGGTGTCCCATATGTTACCTTCAATTTCACCTACCAACGCTTCCCCTTCTTCCTCCAAGCCTTCTTCACTTTCCACCTTCAGTTTCTCCATGTCCTCTGATCCAATCAACCCATCAATGTCCTCCAAGAACTCACATTTTTTGCATGGGAACTTCCCTATCCTATTCCACACTCTCTCCACCAACCCTTCAACTGTCCCCTGGTAGGTACAACCATGTAGAAACCAAAGCTTCTTTTCGCTGTTTCTAGGCCGCAGAATGTCCATTAATACCTCATCCACCAGGTCAAACATCAACCTCTGATTCCAACGTTGACCCAGTTGGTTTTTCATCGAAAAGATGCAAACTTTATTGTTGTTGGGCGAGGGAACGTGGGAATTTGAGATGGGGTGGTGTTCTTCAAGGTGGTCAAAGATTGATGGGTCTAGTGGATGTGGTGGAGAGCACCTTTGACTTAATGACACTGTTGTTGAGGTTGTTGTGTTGGTGGTAGCTTCTTTGTTATTGGTACGGCTTAGGATTCCTGTGATGTATTGAAATTCTGGTCTGCGACGTTCAGCTCCTCCGATGGTGGAGGCAGCAGCATCCTTAGCTTTGTCTTCTTCATTGCTGGTGCTGTTGCTTTGTTCTCGGTTGGAGAGTGTGCTTATCCCTTCTTGTGTGTACCTCTGGCTCGAATGACTAGGTAACTGTTGTGAGCTGCCTTTGGACTCTTGGGTATCACATACCTGGTTGCAGTAATTCACGAGATAAAAAAAAAAAAAGTAGTCCAAATCGTTAAAAACTGTGAAGAAAAAGTTTGACTGTTATAAAATAGTAAAAAACAAAAGTTGAATTGATTGAATTCATAATAAACTCTATAACAAGTAACATGAGTTTTTTTTTTTTTTGGTAATGAGTGTCCTAAAATTAATTGTTATAAAATAAGAATGATAGTTTTATGCTTATTGAATAATATTTTTAAAAAGATTCAATAAAATAAATATTTTTTGTTATATTGATAGCAATGAAATTTGAACTTATGATTTTACATACACTACTCAAACTGCTTGTACTACCAATCCATTTCTATTGGCATTTTTAATAAATGTGTTGGAAAGTTTAAAATTTGTTACTTTTGATTCTTTGATAAGTGTTCTAAAGGCATATGATTAAAAATACTCAAGACATATTCACATTTTACAACAAAATTTTAGATTATGCAGACATACGAATTTCATTTATGGATATCATACTCATTGTAGGGATGACAATGTGGCTCGAATATATATTATCATCACTCTAAATTAGTAACTTTGTTCTGAAATTATTTTTATTTACCGTTTAGTTTCAAAAACTAATTATGTCTATAAATTCATTCTTGAATTTATAAAACTTGTAGTATCATTGAGAATTAAAGAAGGATCAAAAAGATTGAATTGATATAAATTGAGAAACTAATCAACACACGTAATTAAATATTGAATAAAAATGCAAGAAAATAAAATTAGAAATCAAATTACCAATCTATTATTAAAAATGTGTTGCAAAATAGATGAAATTTGCTAAATAGAAATACATTTTGTTATGAAAAAACAACCGAAACATCTGAAATTGAACTATGGTTAATTACCTGCTTTTGATTAAATTTGGTTGCCGGAGGAGAAGGGTCTGTCTTGATAGGGAAAAGATTCGGGACATTGTTGATGTTGTTGAGGAGATTGCATGACAATGGATGAGTTTTCTTGCTTCTGGCGGCATTTTTTATGTCATTAATGGCTCTAGTGGGTGATGTTGGACGAACGATGAATGGGTCCTCTTGCTTGTTTTTTATTATGTCTGATGTGTGTGGAGGCCTTTTGAGCCTTGAGCCGAACTTTTCATTGGTGGCCTTGTTACATTTTGGGACTGATATTGATTTCTGATTCTGCAACTCTTGCTGCTCTGGCATTAATTCTTGAGGCTTTGGCCTAGTCAGAACTCTTGGAAGCTGAGGTTGAGTATTGACTAGAGGTTGTGGTGGTGGCAATTTTACCAAAGGTGGGGGTGTGTGTTGCTCTTTTGGGGTGAGTGGTGATGGTGTAGTTATTGTGTTTGGGTTATTGGTTTCCATGAACCTTAGCCTTGGCGAGTAAGATGATGAGTTTGAGTGGTGCTTACCTGGGCTAGATTCATCAAGTGATGCTTTCACCATTGCTTTTGATGATTTCTTGGTTTTCAATTGGCTCACAAGTTCTTCTCTTGCTTGCTCTCTGATTTTGAGATTGCTATTGGTGATGTCTTGCCCAACTTTTCTGCTCACTGCACTCTCCTTAACTTGCTTCACAATTTGCCTTGCCAAGTGGCTTGAACTTCTGCTGCTAACATTAATGTTTTCATCACATTTTCTTTTTGAAAATGAGAACCTTGGGAGAATCTCCAAGTCATCACCAATGTTCTCCTTGTTGATTTGGAGTGAGAGCCTGTGATGATGATCAACATCTGATCTTCTTGCTGAGGATATTCTAGGAGTCCCAGGCAAGGAACGTGTGGCTCCAATCTCAGCACCATCTGTGCTGTTTCTGTGTTTGGTTTGGATCATGTGTTGCCGGGGCCTCATGTGGTGGTGGTGAAGATTTGGAACATTGCCTTGTGGGTTTGGTGTAGAAAGGCACGAGGAAGAGGAAGAAGAGGGTGAGTTTGAACCTGGAAGAAGGTCTAACCCCATTAATCTGGCCACCAAAGTTGGTGTCTTTGCAGGAGAGTCTGATGAGCTGGACAAATCATTCAAACTTCCAGCACCACTTCTTGTTCTTTCACTTCTCCCAGTACTTGTTTTGATTTGCATGTTCTTCTGGAGGTTTGAAAAAGTGGTCAAAAACATCATCATAGTAGCATCATTATTTTTACTATAGTACACAGTAATAAACAAGTTAAACTCAACTATGTAGAAGTAGGTGAAACTGATCATAAAAATTGGTGAAAAGTTGAGGTGTGTTGCAGATAAAATAAACTTACTGGGATTTTAAAATGGTCCTCTTCTTCTCTTGTGATAGTTGAAGCTGTACCATCCTCTGATTCCAAGCTATTCCTAGGTGCTTCAGCACCTGAATCATAAAATAAAACCATAAACACAAGGCATATGTATGTAGTGTACTTAACAAAGGGGTAGCTAACCATAGAGAGAGAGAGAGATTAATAACACATACCTTTGGGGATAGTAGTAATGTCTTCTGGGATAGATGAAGAAGGAGACTTATTGGGAGTGTTTTGTTGTTGGTGGTTTATGGCAGTGGTGGGAAAGTGGAATGGATGGAAATCAAAGAAGTGAAAAACAGCACGCATGCAACCAGAAGGGGAGGTTTGTGTTTCTGCTTCTTCAGATTTTGCTCCACCTCTCTTGGAAGATCTACTACCAGCCCAATACCAATCCTTGCCCATAATAGGAGTGAAGTTTGTGGCCTTTGCTCAATTTTGCAAACAGGAGGAAAAAGGGGTTGTCAAACAAAGTGATGAATGAAATCAGAATGAAAATGGCATGAGAAAGCAGAAAGTTCAGAAGAGGGAGAGGAGCTGCTGATGAGGAAGTAGTAGTGCAGTTGTGTTGTGTTGGTTGAGAGGACTTGGCGTGAAAAGTTACATGAAAAAGCTTTGTGGGGATATGCAGGTGAAGAAGCGAGAAAAGCGGATCCTTCAAGCATAAAATGGTCATGGTGGTCTCATTGTAAGGAATTAAGTACACTGAAGAATTTGGTGCTACGTGCATTTTAGAAAAGAAAATTCAATTAAAGTTTGGTGAAAATACCTAGTAAAACTGTAAAAGGGGCAGTGGTCGGTTTTTTTAATGTTTCTTTTTCCTTTTTTATTTTCTTGTTTCTCATTGGTTAAATGGAAGGAGTATTTATGACTCCAAACAGACCATAGGTTGGTTTTTAATGTTTCTTTTTCTTTAATTATAAAGAAATTTGTTAATTTTTCTCATGTGATTTATACATAAAAAAATTATAAAATTTTCAAGAACAAATGATAATAACGAGCAAGCTTAAATTTTATTTCGGGAGATAAATATTTAAAAATTTAAAACTGTTACTATAAATATTACTTAATTTTCTCATAATAAAAAATGGCATATAATTTAAAGACATCTGATTCCTGTCTTCAAAATGTTATGAATAAAAACAATAGTAATGTTAATTAGAGGTTTACTGCGTAATAATAATAATAATAAATTATCAATTGTATTTGAATCAGGTTAATTAAAATTTATAGTAATTTTTTTTGAAAATTTACAGCAGAATTTAAATACCAATGATATGTCTCATCTCTAATTTTAAATAGGATTTTGCTGGTCAATATCTTATGAGGGCTATTTGAGAGTTTTAAATCATAAAATTTTATTGAAAATTAATGACATTTTAAGTTTTAAAGTATTTAATCCATCATAAAAAGTTTAGGATATCGGTTACACAAACTCCTTTTAAATAATTTTCATTTTAAATATGTAAATCTTATTGCTCTTTTGTTTCTCTCTTCTCTTTCTATCTTTTTATCTTTACAGCACCCACTATTATAAAATAGAATTTTATGGTACTAGTTACACGAACTGCTTTAAATAATTTCCGTTTTAAATGATGAGTTTTATAATCAACCTCTCTCGTGTTCAAATTTATTATAGACCTTTATTTACTAACCATTAAATCAAATCATTTAATAAAAATATAATAATTATTTAATAATTAATATAATAATAAAAAGTATATAATAAATTCAATCATAAGGGTCAATCTTATCCTCTGCTCATTTTAAATGTGTAAATCTTATCACTCTATTGTTTCTCTTTTCTCTTTCTCTCTTTATATCTTTACAGCACTCACTTCCAAGCTTTCAGCTGGGCAGGACCAAGACCAACCCCTGCTGTGTTATTGGGAAGAGAGATGGGAGTCGGAACTGAGAATTGAGGGAGATGGCGATATGATATGATATGACCACGCTCTCTTGCTATCTCTGTCTCTGTGATTCTCTTGCATCGTGAGAGAAAGCACATACATATGATATCATAATAGTAACATGGAGGCACAGTCCCTTGCGGCCGTGCCCCTTCTGAGCCCGTACAACAATGTGGTTTCCCAAACTTGTACTTTATGGTTAAGGTTAACTTACCCTACCAGGTGATGTATTGGGGATCTGCGATGCAACTACAACTTTTCTCTAATCTCTAATTTAAAAACATCCCTATCAATTTCCTGTTCATTATTTTGAAATTAATGGTACCCTAATTGTGTGGGACATGGTAATAAGATTAGTTTAAGTAAGATTTTTAAATCATAATTTGAAGTCACTTTATGTGAGATTGTTATAAGGGCTTTTAGATAATTTGCAAGAGTCCTTAATTTAGTTGCACTATTTTATATAAAAAAAAAATTAGCTTTTATTGATACAAGTCCTTGACCAGTCACAGTTTCAAAAAAAAACATTTTTTCCCATTAAAAGGTGTGATTATTATATTTTCAAGGTATAAAATTTATCAAATAGCTTTTAAATTTATCTATTGTGAAAATCTTAGCTGTGTTTTATATATAATTTCTTGTGTGTTCCTCATGCATTTTAACAGTAATCTTTAAGCTTTCTCAAGTGCATGCCTAATTAGAATATGGAATCATTTAATTGTAAACTTTGCACATAAAGTGAACTTTCAAGTATAAATTTACAAATTTTCTTAATTTTTGTTTGTCTATCTTTAACTAAAATACCTCTGCATATATTGTTCTAAAACTATTAATCTCATATAGATCATAAGTATCAATCAATGATTTCATAAATCTGTTTCATTATTTTGTAAATTTGTCAATGTAGATAATTAAGGTTGAACTGCATTAAATTTTATGTGCTTATTTTTATATTACTTTTGCTTCCATTATTCAACGCGTACAATACATGTGGAAGTTGATCGATCATCACCCCAACGCAATAAAAAATTATCAGTAATTTAAAACTTCCAATGTATTTTTAGATTCAGTGTTAACTCAAAAGGGAATTGTTTCATGCCCTGTTGTTCAATAATGAAAAATAAAATATAAAACTTCATCTTATTTTATGATGATGATGTTGCCATCCCACTACATACAGTGTTCGTATTGTCTTGTTCAAATCTCTATCAAGTATAAATGATGAATATGGAAGACTTTCAGATATGTTTTTTTGACTTTTGTTGATAGGTACGGTTTTGGATGTTTCTTGTATCTAACTCAAAGGAAATTTGTTCCGGTGATGAGTCTGAAGGATACTATTATCACGTTTTTGGTCTTTGGTTTCAAAATTTTTCAAGGTGTGTCTGAGTTTTATTTTGGATGGGGAAAAGAAGAAAGAGAAGAGATATGAAGAGTGAAATTCTTTTACTTTCAAAAACAAACTCACGGACATATTTTAAATTGTTTAGATGAAAGTTTTGTTTAGACTGTACATTTTGGCCAAAATTTTAGAATCTCGGAACAAAATTCCAAACATCCTAGTGTAGCACCGTGCACAACAGCACATACTTTCTTTTCTTTGTTTTTTCGATTAGTACAACAGCAGCAGCGGCAGCAGCACATACTGCTCCAATGCAAATTGAACGATCAAGATAAAAATCGGACGGTTTTTTTTTTTATTCTCTTTAAAATAACAAAAGTTATCTAATGTATAGGGTTCTGTGAAGAGCCAGATGAGCCTAACTCACTTGAATGAGACATATATTTGCAACTATTTATATAGCAAAATCTATACTACTAATAATTTAAACCCATTTTGAAAAAAGTTTTATCGCATATCATTTTTAGAGTAATTTAGATCCATAAATTTCATAATTTTTAAAAGATTATAATAGTAACTATTATATATCACTAAAAATTATTAGTATTTAATATTAGAATTGTACTACAGTAATTAAAGACTAAATTTTCATATATTTCCTTGCAATTCAAATATTAACATTCCATATTAGTTTAATTTTATGATTGTAATGAAATTCACATGTGCTAAATTAGGATAATGATTTGATATAATTTACACTAAAAAAAATATAATTTTTATATTTGTGGTCAAATATTAAATTCTAATTCTAATTACATAAATATTGCACTATTTTAATGTGAGATATGTAATACCCTTTATGGATTAACGACTGTTCCTACAAAACAACACGGGGTCTTTTTAACATATTTTGTCTTCACTCACATGCTTTCTGGAAAAAGTTTCCAGAAGATCATCCATCCCAAAATTATTCCAAATCAAGCACGCTTAACTATGAAATTCTTTAGTGATGGATCACCGAAAAAAAATATATATTGCTAGTATAGGTAGTACCAATCAATTCATATAAGTCATCCTCAACTGTGTAGTCTCATACCTACACTTCCTTAGGATCCCTCTCATTCGAGTGTGTAGTTAGTCCATTCATGTATCGTTTTGCTTAGAAGCCTGTCAGGAGCCGCTCTTTATCCGTGCCTCCATATCATTGCACCTGCGATCTCTCCTCGCCCTCGTCAGCCCCAAGCGTTACATGCTACCAACTTTCGCTTAATTCATCCCCGAACCACACTGTACTATGAGAGGTGCTGCCCTGATACCATTTGTAACAACTAAAGCTGCTTTATGGATTAACGACTATCTCTACAAACTAATATGGGGTCTTTTCAGCATGTTTTGTCCTCACTCACATGCCTCCCGGGAAAACTTTCCAGAAAGTCACTCATCCCAAAATTTCTCCAAGTCAAGCACACTTAACCATGTAGTTCTTTAGTGATGAGCTACTAAAAAGTAGATGCATCTTGTTAGTATAGGTAGTACTAATCAATTCATATAAGTCATCCTCAACTATATAGTCTCATACCTACACAGCCTTAGGATCCCTCTCATCCTGGTGTATAATGAGTCCATTCATGTATCCCTCCGCTTAGAAGCCTGTCAAGAGTCGCTCTTTGTCCGTGCCTCATTATCCTTGCACCTGCTATCACTCCTCGCCCTCATCAGCCTCGGGCATTACATGCTTATCAGCTTTCGCTTGGTTCGTCCTCAAACTACGCTGTACTAGGAGATGTGCTGCTCTGATACCATTTGTAACAGCCCAGACTATTTTATGGATTAACGACTATCCCTACAAACCAACACGGGGTCTTTTCAGCATGCTTTGTCCCCACTCACATGCTTTATGGAAAAACTTTTCAGAAGGTCACTCGTCCCAAAATTTCTCTAAGTTAAGCACACTTAACCATGGAGTACTTTAGTGACTGGCTACTGAAAATAAAATGCATCTTGTTAGTATAGGTAATACCAATCAATTCATATGAGTCATCATCAACTGTGTAGTCCTATACCTACACAGCCTTAAGATCCTTCTCATTCTGGTGTATAATCAATGCATTCATGTTTCCCTCTGCTTAGAAGCCTACCAGGAGCTGCTCTTTGTCCATGCCTCCTTGTCCTTGCACCTATGATCACTCCTCACCCTCGTCAGCCCCGGGCGTTGCATGCGCACCAGCTTCCACTTGGTTCATCCTCTAACCACACTATACTAAGAGAAATGCTGCTCTGATACTATTTGTAACAACCCATGTTTTATGGATTAACGACTATTCCCACAAACTAACATGGAGTCTTTTCAGCATGCTTGGTCCTCATTCACACACTTCCTAGGGAAACTTTCCAGAAGGTCACCCATCTCAAAATTGCTCCAAGTCAAGCACACTTAACCATGGAGTTCTTTAGTGATGGGCTACTGAAAAGAAGATGCATCTTGTTAGTATAGGTAAGACTAATCAATTTATATAAGACATCCTCAACTGTGTAGTCTCATACCTACACAACCTTAGGATCCCTCTCATTCTAGTGTATAATCAGTTCATTCATGTATCTCTCTGCTTAGAAGTCTACCGGGAGCCACTCTTTGTCCGTGCCTCTTTATCCTTGCACCTGCGATCACTCCTCGCCCTCATCAGCCCCGGGAGTTATAAGATATGATTGCATACTTAGTGAATTATGATTTGAACATTTTAATCAATATATATTCATGTTCCTCTCTTTTGAACCTCAAGCTCATATATTCTCATTCACTCTATTTGTCTTTTTTAGTTTTTTTATTTTTGCAATTTTTACACTTTCCTTCTTTTACTGTTATTCTTTCATTCTTATCACTCTCCATCTTCCTCTCTTTTGCATTATTCTTCTGTTGTCTACATTCTTCTTTTACATTTAGATATGTAACATTTTTTATTGCAGTAATTTTAGATTGATTTTACTTTTTATTTAACATATACTTCTTTTTAGGTGCAATTAAATAATTTCACATCTGCATACCTCTTTTAGTTTTTGCTTTTGTCTTGCTCGCTATGGGTGGTTGCTATTTTCAGGTGCTTTGTTATGACTACATTCATCGAGTTATAAAAAGACTGTAATAAGTTTCTTGAATTTTTGTGATTGTTAATATGTGAGCTTTTGCTAATATGAGAACCTTCTCTATTTTTCACATCAAAAGATGAAGTCATTTGACTAAGAGCATTCTCTAGAAGAAAATGTCTTCATCGAAAGATAAGCATTATGATCTCTTGCTATGTTTGCTTCTTTTGTCATCACATTTTTGCTTTTCTATTTTTTACAACTTCCTCTTGTAGTTTCCATTTTTTCTTTGTGAAACATAAATTTGATTTTAAATTTTGGAATAATAAATTTTGAATTATACTGTTTATATTATATGATCATAATATTGTTTAGTTTTATTTCTTATGTTTCTTATTGTCAATTAAATAGATATTCTCATTTCTAAAATGAAAATCTCTTCTTTTTTTTATAACTTTTTAACATTGATCATTTATACATATTATTCTTATGCGTATAATTTTAACCTTTTAAAATATGGTTTCTATTACCGTTCAAATTAAGTACCACTACTATTAAACATATATTTATAATTTTAAAAGTTATTTTTGTGACAATAGTTCATATATATATTTGATTCTTATTGTATTTTAAGCATTTTATATGGTACGTAGTACATCAAATTAGTATTAAAGAATATTTTTTTAGAAATTTTATTTTTTGATATTTCGGTGAACATGATTAATTATTTTTTATCTTGGATTATATAATGAATTGATAAATGAATCATTACAATTATATTTTGGTCTTGCATAATATTAGACTCATTTGGTCATATTCCTTTATACTATTACATATGGGAATAAAATGATTTTCATGTAAAAATTAAAAAAGGAACAAATTGATAATGCTCTATAATATAATGGGAAAATGATTAAAATTGAATAATATCTGTTTGCCTAATTGACTTAGTTTAATTCAAAAAAATATTTTTACAATTTACACAAACATATACTCTTCATCTTGTTATATTTCAATACATTTTACGCAATGTACTTGATAAAAAATTAAATTACCCCAAAAAATTCAAAAAAATATAAATGAAATATAAAATTACAAATTAATAATAAATAATTTAAATAATGAACAATAGATATTTCATTGAAACAAATTGTACTTCTAATAAACAAAATAATAAAAAATCTAATTGATTAATACACAAGTTTTGCAACTAATATTAATTGGTCTATCATTTTTATTTGAAATCAATCATTACATGTTATCGTTAATTGTTATCATGCTAATCGGATATCAGTTGTCATTTTATGTCCCAAAGATTTAGTTTGACATTATTATTATATTGCAATCAAATTTTTTATTTGAAATTTAATATGATATTAGTTTAAGAGTTTCCTAATTAATATCAATTAAGTAACACTTTTAAATCAAATTTTGTTTTGGTTAATCGAAAAGGAACTTTTAAATCAATTTGATAATATCTTTAATTATGATACGACATTTAAATAAATTTTTATATAAAAAATATGTATTACATTTAATACCATGTTATATCCCAAATCAATTTTAAAATCAATTTAAATATATATGATATATATTATTTAATACCATGTTTCTCAGTTTCTATATCCTATCTTTGTTATTCACTTTAAATTAGTTTGCTTAATTAAATTACTTTTTCTATTGAAAATAATTGCATAATTGATGCCCTACTCCAATAATTAAGTTGAGAATTAGGATTATTTTATGATATGTTTACTAATTATAATACATTAATTATAATATATATTTTAAAATTGGCATTTTAATTTACTAATAGGACGTACAAGGAAACAAGGTGTAATTAAAATCACATAAATTAAATTTATTTATTATTTTTTATTAATTAAAAAATATATTTTTATAAATTAAATATTTTAATTTATCAAAAAGATGTAAATGGTTATTAGTTACAAAAAAATTGCTAAAGCGAATACCCATAGGGATCACAATGGGGACAAATTTAGTCTTTATATGGATAAGACAAAGTCCTTGTTTGTTAAACGGAACATGTATGAGGTCCCCACCTCATAAAACCTATCAATTCCCAATTTATATGAATAATTTAAATATTCACTTTTATATATATATATATATATCAATAAAACCTTAGAACACCATTTTTTTAATTATCTTTATTGAATTTGCCTTATGTATATTTATTTTTATTTTGAATTATGTTATGTTAGTAGTATTTGTTATTATGAATATTTATATTTCAAATTTTAAATTATTTTTAGAATTTCTCTCTTTTTGAAAATTTTCTTATAAACCCTCGAATACTCATAGGGATTCAAATCCATGTGGGGAATGGAGATCCATGACAGCGATAAGGATAGGGATGAGAGGCAAAATTTTAAAAGGGATAGGGGATGAAGGACATGTCCTATCTCAATCTCATAAATACCATTGTCATCCCTATAAATAGTTTATGATATAGTAAATTTGTTTACTTATTCTCTTTCATCATTCAACAATTTTGATTTTGAAATCTGTGAAATTTTCATAAAATAGACTCTTTATTATTAATTTATAAACATGATATTTAACATAAGATATAAAGTAGAATTATTCATTTATTTAATTATTTAATTATTAACTTATTTTTATAATAAATTTTATTACTCAATTTTCTATAAAATATATTTAAATAAATTATTATTTATTTTCAATAATGGTCACCAAACAATTTTTTGTTATCACCCCGTATATCGCACAGGTCAAACGGCTAGTATTAATATAGACTCGAGTTTATGATAAATCATACACGTAACACAATATTGACCAATATTTTTATAGTATCTGTCACAACTTAATTTGGATTGTGACTAATAGGTGAGGAATCTCATCTCCACGTAAGCCTCGTGATCGCTTAATTGTACTATATGCATACATTTCTAAAAGAAATCCATTTAGAAACAAATAAGAACAATTAATTGTATATATATATATATATATAAACACACACATACTTGCAAACCTCCAAATCAGAGCAATTAATGCTAATAATTTCTAAACAAATCATTTCATGCGTCATTTATAAAACTGTAGCTATATGATACAAAATAATTCTGAATTGCTCTATTACAAAAGCCATGAATGTTATATCATTTTGAATACAATTAAATTATGGAAATCAAAATGTAAAATATGTATGTATGTGGTCTAGGACCCTGTCTACAACGTCACTGGAGCACTCTATAAAATAACAGAAACTTCACACTATAAGGCAAAGCTCACCCAAACTGAAGATGTACTACTGCTGAGGGTGAGGAGGTGGAGGATCTAAAGCTAATACTCTATCTATTAGGAAAAGTAAAGAGAATAGGGTTGAGTTTTATTGTAAAATTTAGTGAGTAGATTCTTACCCATAACTAAACATGGGACAAGGAGAAGATATATAATAGTAATGCAACTTCCATAAATCATTTATATTACATAATAGCTACAAAATCATAGTTTACTGGAAATATAGAAAACATATTATTTCTCAAAGAACTATAAAAGAGAACAGACTATCCATAAATTGTAAGGGGGTGCTCAGTTCCTAGCAAATAACAGCACCTAGCTAAGATCTTAACAATTCCTAGCGAACCGCATTCCTGATAGGCTGATATGAAATAGGGATCACTTGTCCTTGGCGAGCACTTGGTATACCAATGTTAACTATTTAATCGTCATTTATTTATAGCTATGTTTTTCTCAATAATTCCCTATTCTAAATCCATACTAAAATTATAAAAGTCAATGTTTCTCAATTCTTATCAATAAATGACATATAGCTTCACCTTTACTTTTCATCTAACATAAGCAATTCCATCATCATAGTCAAGTCTAAAATCATGAATTAAATCTTGTAATAATAATAATTTGAATTCAAGGATGGTCCCATACATTTCTAATACCAATAATTTTCATGAGAGCTTTCAAATATATTTTCTAGTTCTAAAACAAAATGCATATAACTCCATATCATACAAAAAGCTCAAGTTTTAATTTCTAAATATTTTATATTGCTAGAAAATAGTAATATAATGACCAATATAAGATTATGAGATCAAACTTACTCACTTGGAGGGGTGGAATATGAATGACCAACTCTGAAAAAGCTCTAGGGAGCATAGATAGCACAACGTCTGCCATTACAACCATAAAACTGTAGATTATTCTCTAACAATCTCTAAGTAGCTTTATTCTAATTCTAACAACATTGAGGGAGCACCCTCTCTTAACAACATTGAGAAATACCAACACGCAACCCAAGAGTATAGAAGAATAAAGGGAAGGATGGCACAATCTAACAACATTTACTCTCGTTGAAGCTTGGAGGGGGAGGATTTCACTGGGGTTGGAAGTAAAGGGTGAAAGAAAGTGTTGGAGATGAGGGTTTTCAATTTTTGGGGTGGAAAGCCTAAAATAGGGATTTAAAAGGGATATAGAGCTTATTTATCAAAACTGTGTCATTTTAATATTGTGCTGACATCGAGGGTAATCGCTGCAGTGAGAAGTTCTCACTGTAGCAAGATCTTTCTGCATCCGGAGCCTTCCTAGCAATGCTGGTGGACTCCGGGAGATGTTAAGGTTATATAGAACTTGTCTAGAGATACATGTACACAAGGTATTACAGTATCTATATATTTTTAAGAGACACTAAGGCCATACATGTGTGAGGTTAATTGTAAATAAGAGAAAATAACATGATTACTCATCTATAAAAGAGTTAAACGCTGCCTAATTAGTGAAACATATCCTTTACCCGTTCTTCCTCATCCTCCCTGTTTTCCGTAGTAGCTAGGGATCCCTTACCCTTAGCACTGCAGTGATGGGACCTCCTTTAAGCGTAGGGCCAAGTCAGTAGGGGAAGAAAAGAGAAAACGGTTCTCTTACGGGAGATAGATGCAAACAAAATAGAATTGGCGGCTACCTAATGAAGGATACACCACAAGATCTGTCTCTAGAGGAAAACCATCAGTCACCGTGTGTTTAGAACTTAAGCTTGCAATGTTTCAAATAAAAGTATCCCATTTAATGGAAAAAACTGTGATAAATATTTTTCTCCTCATGTTTGGTCCTGTCTTTACATGATTTTCATTCATGGAAGAAGCTATATTTTTACTCCCTTCTAACATATGTGACCGTCATTCAAGGATTTGGCTTTGAAATTGTTTTTCATAAAACTTTTTCATTTTGGAGCCCATCTGATTATTTTTCCTTTCCAATGCAAGCCTTTACAAAGCTAAACAATGCGAACTTTTGGTCAATGTGAAATGCCATTTTGTGTTGAAACCAATAGGGTTGTTTGTAAAAAAAAAAAAAATTTATAGTCATTTAATTAAATGCTTCCACACAATGGGGTTTGAACCTAAAATTTTATTCATACTACCCAAACCCCTCACTACTAAATCAATCACAATAACTTGCATCCTTTTTATTTTGTGATAAAGGAGAAATAGTTAAAAAATGAAAGGGAATAAATCTGTACCTTTTCTACTTATTTCTGAACAGCATCTCAAATTGTGTCAAAAGACTAGATACATATAACACAACCCTATGTTCTATAAGGTTATACTTATAATTATTTAAATAGTAGTTAAACTTCATTCCATATTTTAATTACTCCCTCTGTCCTTGGATAATTATCCATTTTAAAATTTTCTTTATCTAAAAATATAATAATTATCCATTAAAATAATGTAAGTATTATTAATTATTTATTTTTAATAATATCTTTATTAAATACTATTGGAGAAGAAAGACATAATGAAATAGAAAAGAGAAAGTTGAAATATTAAAAAGAAACAAGAATGATTCAGTAAATTATTTTCAATTTTTTCTAACTTTGATATTTTCTTAGTTATTTTTTTAATTCAAGTATCTATTTATAATTAAATAATTATTCAAGATGGACAGAGTATTTAACTCAAAACAATATCTCTCTTGCCTCCATTTATTTTGTCAAACAATGCATCACTTGAAACTTGAATAAATAGCAAATGCAAGAACTCTTCCATCCTGGCTTCTTCTCATCAACAAATGAAAACAGGATTAGAATTATGAGGCACCTAATCAATAGTACGCCATAATGTTTGCTGTACCAACAACAGAGCCAAGGATTTGACTTCGACTGATTCTTAATTTGGGCCACATCTATGTTGTCAGAAATGACCACCCCTGGTTCTTCCCCCGTTGAATTTAAACCTCCAAGTATCTACCCTTCTATTCACTGTTCTATTCATCAAGCCATCCCTTACAACACCTGACAAAATACAATTAATGCCATTATTCAACCACATTCAATTCCTTAGTGAATTTCAGTGCAACTCATCCAAGTTTACTTTTCACTCTATGTTCCAATCCAATTCGCCTACAACCACAAATAAATTGATCTCTTAATCAATTCATGAACACCATAATTTCATGCATCTTAGTTCAGACACAAAAATTGTAGATGGACCCCTTTGAGTTCCTTCCCTTGTGTACAGCAAGAGATGAAGGGTGTGACCACAAAGTGTGTGTGCATCTTCTCCGACAGGTGAAGCTAAAATTACCCTCTCCTTGTCGTGGCCTATAAACATTAAACAAGTAAAAATCCTACATCATATTTTTTTATGAACTTTACTAGTGGTAAATCATGCAAAAGGGACCACAACAAGCCCATGCTTTTCAAATGTTTCTATTCTCTATGATGAGACACTATGGTTTCCAATACATCTCACGCAGAGGGGCAATTAAGTGAGGTGTCATTTTCGAAAGTGAAAGGGTTGTAGAAGTGGCCCCTAATATGTGGCTGTAAGAATTGGGAAGCGTATTGTTCAACTTACCCCATTTCAGGCCCCCAAATTAAATTGTAATATATAGTATATGTTCAACTTATTATTGTGTTTAGAATTCTCATCATGAACTTTCATAAACACAGCACTCAATTCCATGCAATTAAATTATGTTCTAACTAGTATTTTTTTTTTTTAGTTTCCACGCATTGTGAAGAGCATGGTGCTCAATCTCACTGGGGGGGCAAGTATCTCCATTCTCACTACAGCATATGGGGATAACATATAAGTAATGCAACGAAGTTTGTAAAAATGTACTGTTCTCTGTCTTAACATACCACCTTGTACAACTTTCAAGTCACTGACGAGAACATAACATAACACTGCAGCGGAAGAGTAATTTAATGATTAATTAACCGTCTCCATTAAAAATGGGGTTGTATTTTGAAAAAGAACATCTTATCCGTTATATACATTTGCATTGGAGATTGTACATTATACTATGGAGTATGAATATTCAATGAATAATAACATATAGTTTTATTTGTTTGAATGAGCACATGAGGTCATCTTCAGTACAAGATTCAGTTTTTGCGCAAAACTTGGCAGATTCCCCCTTTCATTATTCCTGACCATCTTACACGCTGCTCCACAGTCCATATTCTATGTTATTATCTAAAATGAAGAGAGACAGAGACAGAGAGAGAACAGTGCTTCAAATTTTGAAGTGGTCCTATTTCGCGGGGGGTCTTGAAAAAAAAAATCTAAAACTAGTATGCTAATATACTGTATTGAAATCAGGATTTGTGAGTGGCGACCATATGATTTCAGAGCAGGTTGCAATTTCATATACATATGATTCTTGTATTTTTCTTTTCTCTATCCTCAATTGTTTATATTTTTTTAGTTATGTTATTTATAAATAGTTAGCCATCTTAGTCAATATATGGTGCTATCAGTTTAAATAAGTAAGAATTTCAGTTATAAAGGTGTTGAATTAGCATACTATCTTTAATCTTTAATAGAAGATATGTGATGATCGCAATTCAAATAAATGTGATTTCAATAATGTAAACGTGAAATTAACACACACATATGTACTTTGTCCATTATTAATTAATATCACACTCAACATATATATAATTAAAATTCACAATTATTTTAACTGTAATTCACTACATACAAAACAACATTTCCCTATCTTCCTTTTGTTCTCTTCCTTATACCACTTGAGATTTTCATTTTGAAATGATGATGTGCACGGCTTACACATGAGGCCAAAGTAGACATAGGGTAGCATTTAGTCCATGATCAGCAGGAGGAAATTGACATCTCTATCTGAAAGTGCTATCTAGCTTTCTAGATGTGTACAGATAACAACATGACAAGTCAGGGAAAGATATAGGATAAATGAGGAGCGTCTGTTATGGCTATTACACTTAAATTAAAAGCTGGGGTAGGGTCCTAATGGCGTAAACATTGGTGGACAGCCACAGGGCACATTGCAATTACTTAGCACAACGATTTTGTTGTTAGAGCATGTATGTGTCTGATGGTGGTGTCTGGGTATATAAAAATGATTATGCTTTGAATTGTACAGCCTTAAAAGCAGCCATTATTGAGTATGGGAAAGAGAACGAAACAATTGCATAGGCTCCCATTCCCTGTTCTTGCAAATTACCCAGAAATAATAATCTTTGTAAAGAGCACGGAAAAAAGAGGGGGGGGGGGGGGCATATAATATAAAGTCACCAGCTTATCAATTTTCATTCTTTCTCAAATTCTGTGTGATCGGTACTTTATTATTAGCAATAACAAAATCAAGCTAAGCTAATTTTATGTAAGTTCCTAAGAAGATATTGGGTAAGTATTAATTTATTAAAATTACATAGTTAGTAGTCTGACATATATGACATGGTTTTGAATTTTTTTTTTATGTTTTTGATTTTTGGTATTTTTTTTAAATGCTAATGTTGCTTGTCAGTTGTGATCTACCTCAACATTATTTTAAAAGCACCACAACTTTAACATGTTATTGGTTTCATTTACCACTCCAGTCCAATTAGATGGGTCAATTTCCATTAACTTAGCCCAATTAGCTGCTTATTTGTTTGTTTCTAGCCCAATAATTCATGACACAGAATGAATTTATTTAATAAAAGACGAATAAAGACTAGTAGTAGTATTTTAGGCATGGTTTTAATTAACCCCAATGTTGGTCAGTGATTACTATAGGTAAAAGTGGTGGGTAACTGGTTCACGATAGAGTGGTAACAGGTTAGGCTCAGTAACGCTTACTATCCGTACCTTTTGAATTATTTTGTTTGTCCTGTGGGAAAAAGGATGGGAAAGAAATGGAAAAGCAGAGGAGGATAAGGAATGAACTTTCCCTAGAAACAATTCTCTTGGAACCAGAAATAGCTGGTTCATAATCTACGATTGACAAGCTATAGCTATATATCATGGAAACAAACGATTTCGTGTCCCACGTGGTGTAATTTCCTGTATCAAATTTAGGCCGAAAATTTGTTCTCATTGAACCAGAACTCAAACCTTGCAACATTATTGTCCCCTCGAAGGCAATTTCAAATGCCCCATAATCAATGAATGACATAAGAGTCTGAATGCTAACAAATACAAACACAGAACAATAATGGTGTCTAGCCTCAAGGATTTCAATTTTCAAAAGAGACATTGATAGAAATGATGGGTACAAACATGCATACATAAAAAATACACCACTTAACTCAGAAGAATGGGAATAAAACCAGCTTGGGTCACAATGATTTAAATATGAATATGATAGACAATAGAACACTGAGTGCCGCCGAATCCATGTAGCCGACCCTATCTAGTGGTATAAGGCTCAGCTTCTTGTTGCTTTTGTAGTATCTAATTAAGGGTGACTAGAATGGAGACTTGGCAGGTTTTGCTCTATGATCAAATCAAAGCATGATTTCTGAGACATTTTTGAGACGGATATTCTTCCAAAATAATAATAATAATAATAATAACAATAACAGTAATTAGTCATACTAGTATTAATGGCGGTAGCAGTTAAGCAATTAACTTAGACATTGTATATAACCATCAGCGCCATTGTGGAAGCCCAATAAACAATTCAGTATCCACCACATGTGAACTTTGGGTACTTGGACAACGCGATGGTGCTTCTGCTACAGCTTCTCTGTGTTTCGGTTTTTGGCCACACTGCCATCAACAAGAAAAAGCTTTAAAAAGGGTTGCTGCTATAGTTTCATGTTCCCAATTTTAGAAAAGGTGAAAAGGGTGATTATGTATTTGTGGTATTATTATTGTAATAACTGCCCCTCAAGAAATTGAAAGATAAACACAAATTCTAGAAGATTCAAGAGCTAGGAAATTCTATACTCTTCCATGGCCCGATTGAAGAAAAATATAGAGAATACAATAAAAGAATTGAAATGCTAGATATTTCTAGTTATATGGTTACAGCTTTTTCACCAACATTGCAAGGCTATAAATAGGCCTTGTGTCTTTGTGTGTGCCTTTGTGTAATGTGCTCAAGAAACAAGTGGTTGTGTGCACAAAATGAGAATTGGTGAAGTGCTTGTACAAGATTTGTGAAGCACTGTGAGTGTAGTGCTCGTGAAAGTGCACTTGGAGTAAGATAGTATCGTATACAAGTGGTCTCGTCTAATTGTAAGTAAGAAAAGATTATTATTTTTACCAAGTTACCCTCTTCCTTGCTCTACAAGTTGGCATCAAAGCTTAATGATTTGGGACTGCTTCAAGTGGGAGGATTATTAGAGACATGACGATTAATCAATATTTCACCAAGGTAAAATCTCTTTACCAAGAAATTTCTGTGTTAGATCCTAATAGTAAAATATCTGGTCAACATATGAAAAGAATTATAATTCTTGGTTTAAGACTTGGGTATAGAGTTTTTATTACTGCAATTCAAGATTGGCCCACCCAACCTTCCCTTTTACAACTAGAAAATTTGTTGGTTGACCAATAAGCATTAGCTAAACAAATGACTAAGGTATTAATGAAAAGTGGAGAAGAATAAGCACTTTTCATTGGTAGAAGGAAAGGAAGAGGGAAGCTATTTTTCAGTAAAAATTTAAATAACAAGAATGAGAAATCAAGGAAGGAGCAAGAAGAAGATTCTCAATTAGCAAAGGAAAAGAGACAAGATAATGCTTGCTTCAACTGTGGAAAATGAGGTCACTTTGCACAAGATTATTGGTTTAAGAAGAAGATGGCAAAGAGCAATGCTGCAACCTCAAGTCGTTTGGAGGAAAAAGAAAATGACATCAAAGAAGATTGGGATGCTTCCGCTTCACTGGCAGTAGAAGAAAACATTTGTCAGGAAGAAGAAATAAGTTTTGACAAGATTGACGAAGATTTGGAGGAGTAACCAAAGATAAAGGGCAGCATTTAGAGTCAATCTACGTAATACCTACAAAATCTGCTTACATAGATAAGACTCGAAAAATGAGATAGTGGATTTGTGGCATGCATGCCTTGGGCACATGACCTATTATAAGTTGAAGGTGATGATGAAGAAGACAATGCCCAAAGGCCTCCCTCAATTGGAAATGTAAGAAGACATCATATATGCTAAATGTTAGTATGATAAGGCTCACCAACTTCCGCATGAAAGTTCAAAGTTTCAAGCCAAGGAGCCGCTGGAACTGGTTCACTCAAATGTCCTTGGACTGGTTAAATAACTGTCAATCAACAGATATCGTTGCATGGTGACTGTAATACCCGAGGTACACGTGTCCGTGGGCAAGTTCCGTACTGCCCTAGGATCCCCAGGACCCATCCGGATAGCCGGACTGGCCCGGGATGCAGAAACCAATTTACGATGCCAGGTTCTGTAGAATTATGCAGAACAGGCTCGCTGCAGCGAGCAGGTGACTCTCCATGCTCATTGCGGCCGCGGCAGGCGAAAGACGATGTCGATAAACGACGCCGTTTCATTTTTGGTCTTTTTAAAAGGCCATCGGCCTTCCCCCATTACAGAAGCAAAAAACAGAAACGCAACCCACACACACATACACACCCTAAACCCTCTTTTCACACAAATCCTCTCCAATCTATCATCCCCAAATCATCAAGGTATGTTTATGTTGTTAGATTTTCTCTCCATTCTCTCCATTCTTTCACATTCTTGGTATGAGCATTGTTGTTTCTCCCCTTTTTTGTCAAATGGGGGTGCTCCCCCAAAGTTGTTAGTATATGTTTAGAGTAATTTAGAGCTTCCCATAGGTTGTTGATGAGTTTTATGCTTTCAATGGCAGGCGTTAGTGCTATTCCTCCTTCCTGGAGCCCCCGCGGAGTTGGCGGTTCACAGTCTACCCCTCCAGGTGAGTGGGTTTGATCTCATGGCCTTAGTTTGGTCATTACATAATAATTTACTAGCATTGCGGAGTATTTTGAGAATTTGAAAATAGATTTTTACATGATAATTGCTTCATATGAGAATATATTTTACTAGAAACGCTCCATTTGAAATTATGCATGAAAATGTGATTTTGGAAATGGATAGGACCATAATTGTGTTACAAAAAGTTTCATGTGATTTTAATTTGTAAAATGATTGGTTATGGATAAGTGAGAATTTCTATGATTTGCAAAGTTTAGATTTAAGAATTTATTTGAGAGAGAGTTGAGAAATGTTGGACTAGAGACATAGAACCCCTTTATGATTTCAGTTGGTTTTAGAATAGAGAGAGTTACTGAGAGGAACAGAACTGTAAGTTAACAACAGTTATTCCATTAACCTTGGTATACCAAGGCCCGCCAGGAGCAAGTTATCCTTGAGTTAAATCTATCTGCCAGGGACACGGTTCGCCAGGGACTGAAGAAATCACATTAGCTATGGGCTATATCCGCCAGGGACTTAGCACCCTCCCTACCAATTGATAAGTACTCTGTTCCCTTGTGTAATTCTTGAAATTTTAAAGATTATAATTATTATGTAAAGTAAATAGAACTGTTTTTAAATGTTGCATTTACCATTATTCATATATTATGTTTTCCTGTCCCATGTACGGTTATGAGGGAGAATTTACTCACTGAGTTTTGATTTCAAAACTCACCCTTCTCTTTTTCATTTTCCACAGATACAGACGTAGCTCAGGATCTTCCTCTTTTACCTCCTCAGCAGTAGTATTTCTTCAGTTTGGGTGAGCTTCACTTCAAAGTGAAGACTTAGTGTTTTGTTCATGGTAGATGTGCTCCAGTGATATGATGGGCAAGGTCCCAGACCGAATGTAGTCATTATTTTGTATTTTAATTTTATACCATGATTCTTTTAGATTTCACAACATATCACCCATAAATATTTTGTATATGAGTAACACAACTGAGGTGTATTTTGTAGCTACAGATATAAAATTTATTTATAAAAAGGATGTCTATTTCTAAATTAACAAGATTTATTAGCTAAATTGATTTATGAGTAAATCATGTTTTATGGATAAAGCAAGCATATAGTACAGTACAGAAATTACAAGGCTTATATGGGGGTCGGATTCCTCACGTGCCAGTCATGATCCAAATCGGGTCATGACAAAGTGGCATCAGAGCCATAGGTTTCCTTGCATGTCACTGGAGCAAGTGTCCACAAGCAGCACAGCGTTTTTGTAAATGGAAGCGCACCATTTGCATTAACGAAGTGTTACTTGAGGCCTGTTAGGACGGTCAGTCTTGTCTAGGTTCAGATAAGGAGTCTTGTCTATTCTGTTATGATCAGTTTCTTATCCCACATGTCTATGTTTCTCAGGATTCAGCATGCCTCCCCTACGCCACCACTCCTCACGTCGCCGCCGTAGCAGCGGCTCTTCCAGCTTAGAGGCCCGCTTTAGAGCCTTGGAGCAGGCCTTAGCCACACTCTTGGACATAGTAGCCAGACAGGCTGAGGGTAGGGCCCAACCAACCCCACCTGTGAGTCAGCCAGATTGACCGTGATTGACCACTGTGGTTCACCAAATTTCACTGTGGTTCAGCCACCGGTTTGTGATCCGGACGATTCAGCGCTAGAGCGGTTTAGGAGGATGGATCCGCCCACCTTTCACGGGCGTTTGATGACAAAGGATCTGCATGAGTTCCTCCGGGAAGTGGAGAAGATCATTAGAGCCCTTCACTACTCATCAGAGAGGACAGTAGAGTTGGCTGGCTTCCAACTGAGAGGCCAAGCTGGTTTATGGTATGAGGAGTTCCTCCAGGGACGTGGCTACTCAGAGCCAACCACTTGGGAGGAGTTCCGAGTGGCTTTTCTGCAGAGATTCCTTTCTGAGAGCTGACGAGCTCAGATGCTAGATGAGTTCCTACGGCTTCGGATGACTTAGGGTATGTCGATGGCAGATTATGATGAGAGGTTCACCTACCTGAGCCAGGCAGCATCAGGGTTGCTTATGTCAGAGACTGACAGAGTGAGGCGGTTTGTTCAAGGGTTGCCTGAGAAGATGTTCTTCAGCCTACAGCCTCATGTGGGGACTATGGATTACGCCCATGTGGTAGATATGGCAGTCAGTTTAGAGGGTGGTTTGGCAAAGAAGAGAGCTACAGCTGAGGCCAAAAGGGCCAAGACCCATAGCTCTTTTTGACAAGGCCAGCAGGGCCTACATAGAGCACAACAGAGCAGAGCAGCCTTCTCAAAGTCTACGCTGACTCGGCCTACTGCCTCTCTCAGTCAGAGCAGGGGAGGCAGTCAGCGTAGTTGGCATAATGCCGGGCACTCCATCTCGGGGTGTTAAACGTGTGAAAAGATGCATTTCGATCAATGTATGATAGGGTCTTCAGCATGCTATGGTTGTGGCCAGCAGAGCCACATTAGGAGGGATTGGCTGCTCTTAGGGAGAGCTTCTAGCCAGGGGTTGGCGAGCCCCACCGCTCCAGCGCCATCTTATTAGTCAACTACCCGGGAGGGTTCTGTAGCCTCAGTAAGCAGGGGAACTAAAGGTAGAGGCCCTAGAGGTCGAGGCCAGGGAGGCAGAGACCAGAGTTTAGGGGGATAGCCCCGCTTGTTTGCCTTGACACGTCAGGATGCAACCACAATGCAGTTATCACAGGTAATATGACAGTATGCTCTTTTGAGGCTTTGTGTTTGATTGACTCAGGCTCCTCGTACTCCTATGTATCCCATTTCTTTGCTATGCGATTCGGGAGGTCTCCTACTAGTTTGGAGAAGCCCTTCTACGTTAAAGTACCTTGTGGAGATCCCCTTTTTGTCCAATCTATATACAATGGTTGTGAAGTCAAGGTCGGTGATATGGAGACAGTAGTGGATCTACACGTGTTGGCTATGTCCGACTTTGACGTCATCCTAGGCATGGCTTGATTAGCTTCCTGCCATGCTATGGTAGACTGTTACTGCAAGGTAGTGAAGTTTGAGATTCCAGAAGATGAGGTTTATGAGTTCAAGGGCATTAGTTGTTTGATTCCTTCTGGTTTGATCTCATCTTTGAGTGCCATGCAGTTTATGGGCAAAGGTAGCAGTGGGTTTTTAGCCTCAATTAAAAGATGTGGATGCGCTAGTGCCAAGTTTGGAGTTCATCCCAGTAGTATGTGAGTTCCCAGACATGTTCCCGATAGAGTTACCGGGTATGCTACCGGATAGAGAGGTAGAGTTTGGGATAGAGCTTGAGCCCCGAGTGAGGCCCATTTCTATTCCTTCATATCGGATAGCTCCTGCAGAGTTGAAGAAGCTAAAGGAGCAGTTGCAAGGGATGCTAGACACGGGGTTCATTTAACCAAATGCCTCACCTTGGTGCTCTGGTGTTGTTTGTGAAAAAGAAGGATGGGTTTATAAGGATGTGCACAGACTACCGGCAATTGAACAAGGTGACAATTAAGAACCGGTACCCCTTGTCGCGCATAGATGACCTGTTTGATCAGCTCCATGGGGCTAGTTGTTTTTCCAAGATAGACCTGAGGTTGGGCTACCATTAGTTGAAGATTAAGGGCAACGATGTGTCTAAGACAGCCTTTAGGACGTGCTATGAACACTATGAGTTCTTAGTGATGTCCTTTGGGTTAACCAATACCCCTGAAGCTTTCATGGACTTGATGAACAGAGTTTTTAGGTCGTTTCTAGATCACTTTGTGATTGTTTTCATTGATAACATCCTAGTGTACTCTAGAAGAGAAGAGGAGTATGAGCAACACTTGAGGATTGTCTTGCAAACCTTGAGAGAAAATCAGTTATATTCCAAATTCTCTAAGTGTGAGCTTTGACTTAAGCAAGTGGCATTTCTTGGGCATATAGTGTCCAAGGATGGTATTCTAATGGACCCAAAGAAAGTTGAAGCAGTTCAACAATGGCCAAAACCTTCTACGGTTTCTGAGATCCGGTGTTTCCTTGGGTTAGCAGTTTACTACCAGAGGTTTGTCAAGGACTTCTCAAGGATAGCAGCGCCTTTGACCATGCTAACTCAAAAATGGGTTAAGTTTCAGTGGTCGGAAGTATGTGAGGAGAGTTTTCAGAAGCTCAAAACTTATTTGACCACAACCCTAGTCTTAGTTTTGCCCTTTGGCACGGGTGGTTTTTCAATATATTGTGATGCCTCTAGAGTTGGACTTGGTTGTGTCCTTATGCAGCATGGCCGAATTGTGGCATATGCTTCTAGACAACTCAAGAGGCAAGAGCAGAACTACTGTACCCATGATTTAGAGATAGCAGCCATGGTATTTGCCCTGAAGATTTGGAGGTACTACCTGCATAGAGAGTCTTGCAAGATCTTCACGGATCACAAGAGTTTGAAGTATATCTTTCAGCAAAAGGATTTGAATCTCAAGCAGCACAGATGGCTAGAGTTGTTGAAGGACTATGATTGCACTATCTCCTATCACCCAGGCAAGGCCAATGTTGTAGCAGATGCTTTGAGTAGGAATTCCATGGGCAGGTTGGCCCATATAGCACCCTTGAGGAGATCTTTGATAGAGAACATTCATGAGTTAGAGGCTGATGGAGTCCAGTTTGGCATGGGTGAGTCAGGAGCCTTTCTAGCTTATATTAGGGCCCAGTCAATGCTAGTTGAGCAGATTAAGGCACAACAGGGAGAGGACCCCAAACTAGTGAAGCTTATAGAGGGTGTGCGCCGAGGAGAGAATCATGAGTTTTCTGATGATGTGAAGGGCATGTTGCACTTTGGGAACCGTTTGTGTGTACCTGATATGGACAAACTAAAGAGGAAAGTGATGGAGGAGTCCCATGGTGCAGCATACTCTGTCCATCTAAGTTCAGCTAAGATGTATCAAGATCTCAGACAGCTACACTGGTGGGAAGGCATGAAGAGGGACATAGGTGACTTCGTGGCACGATGCTTGGTGTATCAGCAAGTCAAGGCTGAGCACCAAAGACCTGTGGGCTTACTAAAGCAGATAGAGATCCCCGAGTGGAAGCGGGAGAGGATAACCATGGACTTTGTAGTTGGGTTGCCTCGAACCACCAAGGGCTTTGATTCCATTTGGGTGATAATGGATAGAATGACCAAGGCGGCTCACTTCTTACCAGTAAAGACTACCTTCGGTGCAACTCAGTATGCCCAGCTTTATATAGATGAGATTGTTAGACTCCATGGAGTGCCAGTGTCCATTATATTAGATAGAGGGTCCCAGTTCACCTCATAGTTCTTGAGAGTGTTCCAAGAAGCTCTTGGGACTCGGGTGGACCTGACCACCGCTTTTCATCTGCATATAGATGGTCAGTTAAAGAGGACGATCCAGACCTTAGAGAACATGCTTCGAGCTTGCGTTTTAGATTTCGGCAGGAGTTGGTGTGACCACTTGTTGTTGATAGAGTTCTCTTATAACAACAGCTACTAAACAAGTATCCAGATGGCACCGTTCAAAACCTTGAATGGGAGGCGGTGCAAATCTCCCGTTGGTTGGTTTGAGTCTGGGGAAGCTAAGGCCCTAGGCTTAGACTTAGTGCAAGAGACTCTAGAGAAGGTCTAGCTGATCAATGAACGGTTGTTGGCAGCTTAGTCTAGGCAGTAGTCCTATGTTGACAACCGGCGTCGTAACTTGGAGTTTGCAATGGGTGACCATGTGTTCTTGCGAGTATCGCCTATGAAAGGGATGGTGAGGTTTGGTAAGCGGGGAAAGCTACGCCCTAGCTACATCGGTCCATTTGAGATTTTAGAGAGAGTTAGAGTAGTGGCCTACAGACTAGCGCTGCCTCCAGTCTATCAGCTATCCATCCAGTCTTTCATGTTAGCATGCTTAGAAAGTACATGCCAGATCAATCTCACATGCTCACATTGCAAGCCGTCCAAGTTGATGAAAGCTTATCATATGAGGAAGAACCGGTTGCCATCGTGGATAGGCAGATCAAGAAGCTTCGCTCAAAGGAACTGGCCTCATTGAAAATCATCTAGAGGAACCACTCCGGCAAGGAAGCCACTTGGGAAGCCGAAAAAGCCATGAAGGCCAAGTATCCGCATCTTTTTCCTCGTCAAGGTATGTTTTAAGATTTAGGGACCAAATCTCTTTTAAGGGGGGGATAAAATACCCGAGGTACACATGTCCGTGGGCAAGTTCCATACTACCCTAGGATCCCCCGGGACCCATTCGGATAGCCGGACTGGCCCCGGATGCAGAAACCAGTTTGCGATGCCAGGTTCTACAGAATTATGCAAAACATGCTCATTTGCGGCCCAGCGTCTGAAGCGTCTGATGTCGGTAAAACAACGCCGTTTCGTTTTTGCCCTTTTTAAAAGGCCATCAGCCTTGCCCCATTACAGAAGCAGAAAACAGAAATGCGACCCACACACACATACACACCCTAAACCCTCTTTTCACACAAATCTTCTCCAATCCATCATCCCCAAATCATCAAGGTATGTTTATGTTGTTAGATTTTCTCTCCATTCTCTCCATTCTTTCACATTCTTGGTATGGACATTGTTGTTTCTCCCATTTTTGTCAAATGGGGGTGCTCCCCCAAAGTTGTTAGTATATGTTTAGAGTAATCTAGAGCTTCCTATAGGTTATTGATGAGTTTTATGGTTTCAATGGCAGGCGTTGATGTCATTCCTTCTCCCTAGAGCCCCCGCGGAGTTGGCAGTTCATAGTCTACCCCTCCAGGTAAGTGGGTTTGATCTCATGGCCTTAGTTTGGTCATTACATAATAATTTCCTACCATTGCAGAGCGTTTTGAGAATTTGAAAATATATTTTTACATGATAATTGCTTCATATAAGAATATGTTTTACTAGAAATGCTCCATTTGAAATTATGCATGAAAATGTGATTTTGGAAATGCATAGGACCATAATTGTGTTACAAAAAGTTTCATATGATTTTAATTTGTAAATTGATTGGTTATGGATAAGTGAGAATTCCTATGATTTGCAAAGTTTAGATTTAAGAATTTATTTGAGAGAGAGTTGAGAAATGTTGGACTAGAGACATAGAACCCCTTTATGATTGCAATTTGTTTAGCATAGAAAAAGTTACTGAGAGGAACAGAATTGTGAGTTAACGACAGTTGTTCTGTTAACCTTGGTATACCAAGGTCCGCCAGGGGCAAGTCATCCTTGAGTTAGATCTGTCCGCCAAGGATACGATTTGCCAGGGACTGAAGAGATCACATTAGCTAGGGGCTATGTCCGCCAAGGACTTAGCTCCCTCCCTACAGTTTTGATTTCAAAACTCACCCCTTTCTTCTTCATTTTCAACAAATACAAACGTAGCTCAGGATCCTCCTTTCCTACCTCCTCAGCAGTAGTATTTCTTCAGTTTGGGTGAGCTTCACTCGGCGTGAAGCCTTAGTGTTTTGTTCATGGTAGATGTGCTCCAGTGATATGACGAGCAGGGTCTTGCACAGCATGTAATCATTATTTTGCATTTTAATTTTATACCATGATTCTTTTGGATTTCACAACATATCACCCATAGATATTTTGTATATGAGTAACACAGCTGAGGTGTATTTTGTAGCTACTGATATGTAATTTATTTATAAAAAAGGATGTCTATTTCTAAATTAACAAGATTTATTAGCTAAATTGATTTATGAGTAAATCATGTTTTATGGATAAAGCAAGCATATAGTACGATACAAAAATCACGAGGCCTATATGGGGATCGGATTCCTCATGTGCCGATCACGATCCAAATCGGGTCGTGACAGTGACTTTCATAGATGACTACTCAAGGTATGTGTGGATATACTTTATAAAAGAAAAATCAGAGACATTAACAAAATTCAAGGAGTTTAAAAACAATGTTGAAAGCGAAGTTAGAAAGAAGATTAGATGTCTTTGCACACACAATAGGAGAGAGTATACTTCAAAAGAATTCTATAATTTCTTGAAGGAGTGTAAAAATATGAAGACATATAGCTTGTGCGAACACTCCTCAACAAAATGGTGTGACGAGGCGAAAGAATCGTCATCTGGCTGAGATTTGTCAAAGTATGTTGCACGCCAAAAATGCCCCAAGCAGATTTTAGGCTGAAGGTATGAAGACTGCGACACATGTGATTAATTGATTTCCACAAGGCAAGTTAAAGTTCATGTCACCGTTCGAGAAGCCATGGAAGCTCAAACCCACGGTGAGTCATTTTTGGGTATTTGGATGCATTTGCTATGTCTTCGTACCATATCACTTAAAGAGAAAAATGGACAAAAAGGTCATCTGTTGTATTTTTGTGGGATACAATAGTTTGAGAAAAGGATAGAAATATCGTGATCCTACAACTGGCAAATGTTACACATCAAGAAATGTGATGTTTGATGAAGCCTCCTCATGGTGGTTGCCATAACAGGTAATTTTATCGGATTCTAAAAATATTGAAGACATAATAGAAGAGAAAACGTGGGGGCAAAAAGAGGGTGACAGGACTACAGTCTCCAAGTCCAAGCAAGGTGGAAAGATATACACTTGGAAAACAGGAGTTCATCAAAGTGAACAAGAGAAAGGAGAAGAAGCCGAAGAACAATCACAACTCAGGAGATCCGCCAGAGAAAAGAAGCCCAATCTGATGTATGCAAACATTGCGAAGGTCAAGAAAGTAAAGGAGGCTACAACATGTGAAGATATCCACAAAAGAAAGAATGTAGCAAATTAACACCATTGAATGGACACCAGATATTCGAACCAAAGGGCTGACCAATGCCAAGTTTTCAAAAATTTAAGAACAACTTGAAATATAAAGAAGAATTATTGTTGAGGGGGAGAAATGAAAGATCAACACAAATTCTAGAAGATTCAAGAGCTAGGAAATTCGATACTCTTCCACAACCTGGGGATTGAAGAAAAATCTAGAGAATACAATAAAAGAAAATGCAATGCTAGATATTTCCAATTATATGGTTACAGCTCTTTCATCGACATTGCAAGGCTATAGATAGGCCTTGTGTCTTTGTGTAATGTGCTCAAGAAAGAAGTGCTTGAGTGCACAAAGTGAGGATATTGGTGAAGTACTTTTATAAAGCTGTGAAGCACCATGAGTATAGTGCTCGTGAAAGTGCACTTGCAGTAAGATAATATTGTGTACAAGTGGTCTTGTATAATTGTAAGTAAGAAAAGATTATTATTTTTACCAAGTTATCCTCTTCTCTGCTCTACAGAAATTGCTTCAAAGAATAAAAGGGTGCTTATAGGGTATTGACTTGTTACCAAATTAGCAAAGAGTTTGATTAGTTTTGAGATTGTAGTGTCTGTGGCATGTATTGTGGTGTTGTTCTCATATATCAAAAGCGATTCCATTGTCATTGTCTAACTTTATAATATATTGAAACTAATCTTTGTGATTACTTACAAACTTGTTGAATTAAGAATAATTTAAGATCTGATGGCGATTCTTTTTTTTTTTTTTTGGTCGAATGATGGCGATTCTTTGGTTACTCATTTTGACTATAGCCCTGGATCCTAGCTAATGATGAAGATAAGATATAAAGAGCATGCTTTTTATCCTTTGGTTTGAGCTAAAAGAACGTGATCTAAACATTCATATTAAGTTTTTTTTTCTCGATGTAGTAAAATTTGTGCTTTTTGTATAAAAATATCATGTCCATATCAAGCAAATTGGATCCACCTGTTTTATTTTTTGGGTCAATATTTCCTTTTCTTTCTTTTTTGGTCGAAAATATTTCCTTTTCCATGGGCTATAATATGGACTGTCATGGTGTGGGCTTAGATTTGGGGTTTTTTAGTCGTCAAAAAGTGGATTAAAAAAGAAACAGGTCCAACTTTTCCATGGGCTGAAAACAAAATGGCAAAACAAGACGGCCCAGACATGGGTTCGGGCTTACTTTGTAGCAGAGCTTTTTCTGGGTCTTGTTCGCAGAGATTGAAAAGCCCAGTAAAAGAGAGAAAAGAAATCTGATGAAACTAGAGCGCAACTAGAAATCTGATGAAACAATAGCCCAACCAGGCCGGGAAAAGAAAATCACCAAAAATACTGGACTAAAGATTGTTCGTATTTTATTTGTACGTTGTAATCCTAATTTATCATCTGTTTCACTTTAATTTTCATCCTAATTTGAAAAAATTAATTTATTTTCTCATTATTTAATACTAAAGATGTCAAAACGGACAGATCCATCTCGTTCAGGTCCACCCCACCAAAAAGCTGGTAAAAAAGGGTACAAGGCAACCCGCCCAAATTAAATAGGCTAAAATAGTCATGCCAGCCCATTATAGAGTGGAGCCAGCCCATCAAAAAATTAAAAATTAAATTTTTTTAATAGTTTAATAATTTTATTTTTAAAAAAATTTAAAAAACTTTTATTAATTAATACATACCCTAATGTTTAACATCAATAACAACTATGCACAAATTCATTAAATTTAATCATTTACACATAGTAAATTGTAATTTATTATATACAATGTACATATTTCGGCCTTTTTTTTTTGTTAGAAGCATATTAAATTTGGTTTGGGCTTGATCTCACATCTCTTTGGTTTGGGCCTTTAAGGCTATTATAAAATAAAGACTATCAAACTGTAAATTTTTTATTTTTAAAAAAATGAAAAGCTTGGTCCAAGGGCAAGCTCGCCCCAAATCACCTAAACCTGCGGGTTAAATGGGGTGGGTTAAACAGGCTAAAATTTTTTTACAAGCTCAAAAAGTTCAATTTAACCCATTAAAAATGGTGATTTTGACGGACTAACCGGGTAGATCGAGCCCATTTTGATATCTCTATTTAATACTATTTCTTTGAACATGCCCTTTATATTTAAAGTTTAAGAGTTAATCCACAAATAAAAGAAACTTAAACATAGTTTGTTGCAATAAAAATGAAACATTCTGGAATATTTTATAATTTATCTGCAATGTTAAGAGTTTGAGTAAGTTTATCTTAGGAAAAGAGAGTAGAAGCTCACCATTTCACTTAATTTGGCATTCTCTATGAGCAAGTTTCTTTCCTGAATTTATGGGCAAAAAAAATGTGTTAGGCGTAAAGCATGAAGTTTTCTATAATTCTAATAATGCTAATAAGCTCTTGCATGTAATTTGCATGGATCTGAGCTAAGGATACCTTGTTTTGCAGCTGTTCAATATTCTCCCTATAAACCTGAGCCTGAAACAAGATCAAACCCCTTTCAATTCTGCTCCTCTCTCCATTAAATCACGTTGCACCTTATGCTGTTTTTATTATCTCAAATAAATCACGTTTTCACTTACCTTTCTCAGCCTGATGTTTCGCAAACTTGTCACAAGCTGGTTCTCAATTCCTTGGAGTTCATCATATGAACAAGAACTCAAGCCATGTCCCAATAGCTTCCTAAGACATTCAAATAATGAACTGAAAACTGTTATGCAGTGCAATTCATTTCATCCCACAACTCAACTTAATTAATAATATATCGTCAGCTATATATATGGATCGGATCAAACAGCTGTTGAAGATATATCATTCAAGAAACAAAGATACTAATGTGGTATCACTACATATAACCAGCGGATACCATGAAATTGTGAATGTCAATTACAAGTGAAAACACACACACACACACACACACAAAGTGACAAATTATTGGAAAAGGATAAATAAGCTATTCGTTGGATAAAGTAGCTAGCTAGAGTTTAAACAAAGGATAAACCTTTGAGAAAGCTCAAGAAGCTCAATCTTCTTTGCCATGCTTATTGAGGCCTCTGATTCAAGTTGCTGCATGTGGAAACATAAAAGTAAATTAGTAACAAACATCAAAACATCATTGATTATATATGCCGTTGAAAGTAATATATAAATATAAGTTGTTGCCTATCATGAACAATTGGATGATTGAGTTGCAGTCTAGCTATAAAACAATATTTGGGGTGGCCTGCACCTTCTCGTGCATATTCAGCCCTAAACTATTGGGAGTTCAACGACATTCTATGATCTGTGGGTTCTCTCACTGCTTGGAGAAGACTTGACTTGAAACCAGTTATTATACACGTCTAATTAAGCAGAGTTCAGACCATAAGATAGATAAAGCATATGAATATCATATGACAGACACCTATGGCCTGTATTTATTCATTCTCTAACAACTAGCTCAAAATCAAGCTTGAAACAAAATAGAAAGAAATCAACGAACTATATGAAGTTTACAGCTTCTTGCCTATAGCCCAGCAAAACCCAAGGAGGGCATTCAAATATACCTCATCAAACAAATTAAGCATCATAATTTATGATTTTTTGGATCAGGGTTAAAATTTTCTAGTACAAAAGAAGTCCTAAGATCTATTACATGTAATTCATCACTTGAGACTTAAAGGTCTACTGTCCATGTAATATTGGTTACCACCAATTAAGCACGAATATAGCATTTGGTTGCCATGTCTAGTGTTAGAGTCGAACACATGTCGATGTCAGATCACACCAATAACACATGTTTGTTTATGTTTAATTAAAAATTAAAAATTTGCTTTTTTTCTCACTTTAACATAGAAAAACACAATAAAAATAGGGTTATAAAAGGAAATAATACATAACTTTTTAAGTTTATAAGAAAATAAAATATAAGTGAAGTTTACATATTTTGAATAATATATCATTTTCTTTAATTTTTATAGTTATATATGGCGTGTCCGTGTCCTATAATTTTTCAACTTTGGTGTGTGTTCTGTGTTCGTGTGTCATGTCCCGCGTCAGTTTCTGCACTTCATAGGTTACGACTAAAAAAACATTACTTATACTGTATGCCTAACTAACTATACTTCTCTTTCGTATATGAATTGACCCCAAGCTTCAATCGTACCTGGATAGTGCCCACTCTAGCCTTTTTGGTGGGATCATCTTTGAGGACATATTGATGGTAGCGTTCCAAAATCTTCTTGGTGCTGAAGCATTTGAAAGAAAATACTGTCAACATAAATACATAAGCCATATACGTAAATATAAATAATACAGAACGAAACAACCAAAACGTTATCATTTGATGTCAATCTGAAATGTTCAGGCTGGCAAGGCACAAGATGAGATGCTGCAGATGATGCTGCATCTTCCTGTGGTTGGAGGTTATGTTTTGGCATTGGCAAGGCACAAGTTCCCAAACATTGAACAGCAGAAGCTTCTATGTTTGGTTTATTGAATAGTCTATTTCTGACAGACTTTATAACTCTTAATGTTGTGTTTTGTTTGCTAGTTTTAGGGTCATTTATTGAGTCTCATTTTCAATTTTCAATATAATGTCAAACATTTGCTGTTCTCGTTAACTCTTCTCTTTGAGAGTTAAGCACTTTTAATTATCGAAAAAAAATCTGAGATGTTCATGTATTCCTTTGAAGATACAGAGATAATGAGAGTAAATGTTAATATCTATTTTAATTGCCATAAAAGGAAAGAGTAACAATTTTTTTTTTCCTGAGATCTTAAGTTTACTAATTATGTATCGGAAGAGAGAAGTATAGAATGTTTGGTTAATTCAATTTGTTCGGCATTTTTAACTAAGATTTCTATCTAGTTTTGTGGAGGAAGAAAACCTGCAATAATGGAGTTTACAGTGTGGATTGACCTAATCTGAGACCATAATTGAGCTCCAAATATTATATTAGTGGTTTAAACCAAAGCTAGAGAGAAATAGAGATCACAAAACCTAGCTAGGTAGTCTAATTTGAGGAATATGAGAACCGAAAAGGAGAGATAAAAGGAATGATACACATAGCCACACATTTTATGCGCAACTCAAAGTCTTATACAAATAATAAACGCATATATATGTATATGATGTATTACTGGCCAATCGTACCATATCTAAAACTTTACTATTTCTAAAGCAAAACACGTTTTTCTTTTCTTTTAACCTAGAAGATCAGGACATATATGTTAAATGCATATGTTTTTGCAGAGTCAAGGATAACGTACTCTGAACTTGAATACTCATAGAGCCTGCCCTTCTGTGAGAAGATTATCACAGCAATTTGTGCGTCACAAAGAACTGATAGCTCTTTTGCTTTCTTCACAAGCCCATTTCTACGCTTTGAAAAGGTCACCTGACGACTTATTTCATTCTCAATTCTTTTCATCTGAACCTTTCCCCTCCTCACCATCATCTAAGAAAGCAAAAATGACAAAACAAAACAAAAATTGAAGGGGAAAAAAATTAATAAAAGAACAAAATTGTTGAAATTCTAGTCAAGCCTCTAGTGTAACAAAACAAATATTAAGAAGAAACTAAGAAGGGGTAATTAAGGGGAGGGACGAAGAAATTAAACGCACGTTTGCCAGAAACTATAGCTTCTCAGAAATGCTTCCCTTTATGTTCCTTTCCGGGAGAAAACTAGCTACTGATTGTTTTATACTTAGCTGAAGCTGGAAAAATGCAAGATCATGAAAGAGAAAGTGAGAACCCACACTCCAGAAGAATTAGTACGTAGCTAGAAACAAAGAAAGATTCTATTTTTATCAATAATAGTGATACCCACAAGCTCCAACTGAGAATGACACCCCAAAGGGCTACCAAGAAAATATCAAATACTGTGGAGAATATTGACACCCCAGAAGAAAAAAAAATGGTTCCAAAGCTTCACACTTTGGCTTGTGCTAAGGAAAAGGTCATGGTGTTTTCTGCAACAAAGAAAAAACCCATAAAATTTGTTTATACAATTAAGAGCAGATCGAACACATTTATCATTTATGCAATAAGAGAAGGAATAATATTATGTCAATAGGGATTAGCTCACCTGATGGATCTTTCACCCATACTCTATCATGATTTTGTGTTCTGTTCTCATATTTCCTTTATTGATGAGCAACCTATAAGTATTATATAAGCGCTCAATGAACCCAAGATATGTCCTGACTTTGAATTGGGTAAACTTTCTTCTTAACCTAAACTTTTTTAACAAAAAACAAAAAGAAAGAATAATATTGTTACTGCTACGAGATTAATCAATATGGCAAAAGGCTAGCTGCTGCTACAGATATAATGCGGAAACCCTAGCTAGGTAGAGACGATTCACAGTTGTTGACATGTTTGTTGCAAACTTGGATTTGGTCCGGCCACTTATTCTTTGTCCTCACGTTTTGTTTCCTCATTCATCCTACTTTTGCTACCGTCCCAGAATTGGTGGATGCCCCAATTGGAGTAAACAGTAATTTTTGGGAGAAGGGAAGGACAAGTAGAAAATGCCAAAACCGACAAAATTGTTGGTGAGGGAGAGGAAATTACAAGACCAAAAAGTAGTTTAATCATTAATGTGTAGAGTTTTACACTTCTAATTAATCAAAATTTGGAAAAATGTCAAATCAATTATCAAGCACTAAAGATTCAATAAAGTACTAAATTATAGTAACTAGTTAAATATACGTGGTTATTATTTTTTTAATTTTTATTAATTGATAATAGGTTTTTTATTCAAAAATAATAAAAAAAATTATTATACACCAATATGCGCCACGATTAATATTATTGATCAATATATACTCATTTTTATATAAAAGCATTACATTATATAATCGTATTATAAGAAACAACGAACCATGTAATACGTGCGGCAGTCGACATAAAAAGTAATATGTCATACTATTAGATGTTTTATTTACAATAGAATACGACTGATAATCAAGCGTATTATGTGGAATAAAATGTCCAACAGTGTGACATATTGTAAATGCTCGGTGCTTACATAACCAATCCTCCCCAATCCAAAACAAGTTCAAAATACACTACTTGTGGGAGTGAGTAATTTTATTTTTTTTTTTTGTCTCTGAAAGAAAAAATGTCTTGGAGATATTATGTGCTTATTTATTATAATTGTGAAGTCAATCAAAGTTCACAAAATGGACTCTAGTTTTGTTATCAAATCTAACACTTATTAATGTTCATTTATCTATGAGTGTTTTTGAGGTTTATAGCAAAATTATTTGCAAATTACGAGAAGAAAACAAGCAAATAATTTAGATGGTGTATTGGCTATCTATGTTGATCATTCAAGGTGTAGTACAGAATGGAAGTTGCAGCATTGATACTAACGATGATTTGAGGATGATGTTTGATTGTGATAGTCAGTTTCCCAACCTTCATGTTATGGGGTTATTTGTAGCTCCAGGAGAGTTGTAGTTGAGTTCTGATGGATCAATTCCCCTTCAAGGTTTTGATGGGTTATCAATAGCTCAGCCTTTTAAAATAATTTCAATGCCAATTCCAGCAAAAAATGAAAATCTTGGATAAGTAAATTTAGAAAAAGGGACTAGTGGCCCAACCTTGAAAAGGTTGGTAAAGAATTTCAATTGGATGGTCCAATTGCAGGTTATAAGTCTTACAATGAAGTGATTTCTGAAAAAAAGAGCCAAACAACGGTAAAATTTTATTCTAGTGTTTGAAGTTATTTATCTTTTATGATTTTGTGGTTAACTTATTGTTTAATATTGTTTGAGTTCTTATTTATGAATTAGTGCAATTTTTTTTATGAGATAGTGCTATTTGTTAAATTTTTCTCTTCAGTTCACAAAATCTCATCCATGCATTATTTTATTATATTTTTTATGAAGATTGTGGTTAACTTATCTTTTAATATTGTTTAAACTCTTATTCATGAATTATATTATTAATTTTTATTATGAAGTATGTGGTTAATTTGTTGTTGGTTTAATTATTTCACAAATTCTGATCATTTCACCTAACTTTCAATTAAATTCCTATAAGTTAAAAGTTTTTAACTAGGTCCCTATAGTGCATAAGGTTTTTCAATCAAGTACATATCATTATAGAAAATGGAATGTTCTAATAAGTTAAAAACTTTTAAATTATAAGGACCTAATTAAAAATTGAGTAGAACTATAAGGACCTGTAAAATAATTAATCATTTATTATTCAGTACAATTGGTTATTTATGTTGAAATGGATAATTGATCAATTCAAACGGTTTGGTTTGATTATATAATCTATAATACTAATATTTCAGAGTCGTTTGAAGGAAAGTTTTACACGTATCGCAATAAGAATGTTTTAGGACTCACGTCTTTTAAAAATTTATTCATTAATTTTTTTGAAAAAAATAAAACTGCAATTATTACATATTATTAGCATATTATTGATAATCATCCGTATTTAATAATAAGATTGCATTACATTAATTAATTATTGCAATGCTAAAATCATGAATTATATTGATAAATTAATTTCATAATTTTAGTATTAATTTCACATATAAAATTTTTATATTTGATGCGGGTGGTGATTTTCTTTTGAATACTATTATATTAAATTTATGAAATTAAGTATATAAATTATAAGAAAGATGCAAAATATATGTGTTAGGTTATATCATTTACCTTTTTAATTAACAGTAAGATTATGATGAATTTAACTATTTAAAGGCGGAATATTTTTTCGTGTCATTAGTGATGACCTTATTTGATTATATATATAGACTAATTTAATGATTTGAAGACCAAAAATATGTCAATTCAAAAAAAATTATATATGTACGTAGGTGAAAATGAAAATCCTGGTATCACTAGGATGGCCATAAAATTATATATTCAATAACATCCGAACTCTTGCAAATAATTTTATATTTTAAAAGAATTAAATGAATTTCAAAAAAAAATCAATCATACAATTCATGACAATTTGATAATTTTATACTTTAAAAGATTTGAATGATTTTTGAAAAAAAAAGAAGCCAGTGTTGGAGAAAATTAAAAAAATTGGAGAAAATTTAAAAAAATGATAGAAATTTATTAGAATCTTTTTTATAATTAGAAGTTATTAATGATTAAGATTCTGTATAAAATTTATTGATTGTATAAATCTATTATACTAATATTTCAGACTCATTTCATGGAAACTATTACACATATAATTTATATAGTGATTTAGGCTTCACATATCATTCATACAGTGATTTAGGCCCTACTTTTCTCAATCTTTATGTCTAAAATTTTTTTAAAACTTAATTTATAATGTACTTATTAATTATTTTTTATATGAGATAAAATTATATATTATAATCATTAAAGAATCAAATATCACAATTATTAAATATTATAATTTACACTAAGAGAGAATCTATATTAATATAATTATGATCTATAATTAAATTAAGAACCATTAATAGCCTTACATTATGAAGGTAATATAAAAAAATATTTTCAAAATAAATAAGCTTTAAAATATATTTTTTAAAAGAAAAATGGTAGGCCAAATTATTAACAAATTGCTAATTGATTGATTTTGATATGATAATAATTCAAAATTTAATTTATATCAAATTTTTTCTTAATCAAATATTTAAGACACGTTATAATATTAATATAATAATTTAGTATAAATTAAATATGATAATAATTGATATAATACTAATATTTAAGACTCATTACATAAAAAGTCTTTCATGTGTTATTTATAAAAAAATTATACCCCAACCTTTTCATAATCTTAATACTTAAAGTAAATTTTTGAATTCAATTTACCTTCTAATTATTAATTATTTTTTTCAATCACACCTTCATATCTCTCTACCATTAATAAAATCAATATAAAAATAAAAAATAGCATAAATAAAATTATAATTCAATATATTATACCATAAAAATTATATATATAATTATAGTATTAACGATAACAAACATATTATAATTGTGTTGCATTAGTAGTATTTGTTATTATAGATATTTATATTTTGAAGTTCAAAGTATTTTAAAAAATTTTTATTTTTAAATTTTGTAATAAACTCGTAAATATTAATAGAGATTCAAATTTCCATGTGAAATAAAAAATGGAAACCCGTAACCGAGATGTGCATGAAAATTGAGGTAAAATTCTAAATGAAGATAGAATTAAGGGAAATTTTCGAATTTCAAATGTAGAACTTTTGAAAATCATAATAAAAAAAATTATCTATCTACATGTATCAATATATTCTATTTAATTTTTTACAACTTAAAAATTTCAATATATCAGTTTCATTATTTGTTTGATACTCCTTCTTTTTGAAAAAAATACCTTCAACTTTTTAACACTAAAATATTTTAAAAAATTAATTCTGTAATTTATAATTCTTTGATAATTATATCAAATATTTATTAATTTTTGTAAAGTAAATAATTATATTATTTTTATTAAAAAAATTATTATTGATATACTACTCTAATAATTGAGATTATATAAATTAGAATTATAAATAATTTTTCACTAATTATTATATATTAATTATAACATATATTTTAAAATTGATATTTTAATTTATTAAAAGGATTTACAAAAAAATGATGTGTAATTGAAATCATATAAATAAAATTTTTGAATTATTTTTATTAATTAGAAAATATATTTTTATATTTTTAAATTTAATATTTTAATTTACTAAAAAGATATAAACAGCTAAAGATGACAAAAAAAATTAAAAATAGATACACACAGGAATTACTCAAAAGGGAAAGGAATTGGCACATATTTTACGTTTATAAGAATTATCTATGGGGGCTAAGTTCTCATTTGTTAAATGGGATAGGGACATGGATAATAAATCTTTATTTTTTAATTATTTCTAGTATATTTACATTTTGTATATATTTTTAATTTTAATTTAGATTATATTGCATTAATAGTATTTGTTATTACGGGTATTTATGTTTCAAATTGTAAAATATTTTTAAAATTTTTCTCTTTCTAAAATATGTTAATAAACCCTTGAATACCATAGGGATTCAAAATTTCCATGAGAAATGGGAAATAGAAAATGAGGACCCATAGGGGGGATGAGAGATAAAATTCTAAACGGTGACGAAAGGCGTGAGACATGTCCCTTTTCTAGTGGATACTCATTGTCATCCCTATAAATGACTCATGATGTAGTAAAATTATCCATTTATTTTCTTTCTTTATTCAACAATTTTAACATTCAAAATATGTAAAATTTTCATAAAATAGGCTCTTTATTTTTAGTTACAAGTCATCTGTCAAGATATTTTCAACGTTATAAACACGATATTCAATATAAGATATAAAATAGAATGATACATTTATATTTTATCCACTTATTTAATTATTTAACTATTAAATTACTTTTAAAATAAATTTATATACTCAATTTTCTATAAGATATACATAAATAAATTATCATTTATTTTTTATAATAATTAACAAACTATTTTTTATTATCTCCCTGTGCATTGTACGAGTCAAACAACGAGTACTTAAATACAAAATATTTGTGTAACATAATTAGGCTTGGTTTGATATGTAATACTTTCCATGGGAATGCTCCAACTTATCAAAAACATAAATCTAGAATCAGATAGAAAAAGAGGGTCAACATTGACTGATTCAGAAAGACAATGATGAATCCAAAAAATTTTAATAATAGAGATAAAAATAATTTATTTATATAAAAATAAATAAATTATATTTTATTTTATTATTTTATTTCATTTAAAATTAATATGGATCAAACTTAATAAAATAATAAGATCAAAAATATAATTATGTATATAAGTATTAAAAAAATTTAAAATTTTTATGGGACATATGCATGGACCCTTACTTACCTGGTTCCTTCGGAGGGAGAAGCAGGGGTCTTCACCTCCTTCTTATATATATATATATAAATATATATATATATAAAACTTAATTATATGTTTATAATATTTATTCTAAAATATAGTAAGCTTAACATATTTAAAATACGTTTATATTTAATATGTTATGATCAAAATCATAACATAACATTAGCATTAACAATTAAAATGTCATAACTTCATATGTAAAAATATAATTAATGTAGACTTCAAAATGTTCATAAAATGATGTCCATAACTTTTTTTGAAACTATCTAGACAAATTAAACTGTCTATATATTTATATAATACATACAAGACTAATTTGACAATATTGTGTTTGATTTATAATTAAATCATTTCATACAAATTAGCTATTTGATGAAAAATTTATACTCAAAATTTTTGTTAATAAAGTATGCATTTATTTGAGAAATATGTGACTAAAAATTCATGAGAATAATTTTAAGCTTTTAATTTGCTGGCCTCTCCATCATGCATTTTTTGGATCCGTCCACGAGAGCCAGCCCCCTCCCCTCAACATTTTTAATACATACATAATATATATATATATATATATATGAATTATGATCAAGTTATATCGGTATAATTTTAAATAAAGTTACACCACTTATAACTTTTAATAAAATAATTTTTTTATCAATCCAATCGTTAAATTATAATTATCTATCATAAAAATTATTTGTGTCAAATTTCATAAGAATTAAACATCAATAATAATGCAATCACTTAGCTATTATTTTTATTCATTATATATATATATAATATGTTGATTTTGATGTATATAGAAACTATGTCAAACAATTTTCGATTAATTTGAAATTTTACAGACTTGATCAATGAGCTTCTAATCCAATGATAAGTTTTCTAAAAATTTAAATAAATAAAAATTTATTTAATGGTGTAATATTTTCTTAAAGTTACATTGGTGTAACTTGATCATAAACTTATATATATATTTATATATGAGCAATTCATAAGAGAGATGTAATTTATTATAAAAGTGAGATGAATATATATTGACAATTTGATCTTATATAAATGGTTACAATTAAAAAATAGAAAAATAAGTACAAAAAATAAAAAAAAATTGATAAAAAAATTGAGGATAAATTAAAGTATAGTTTTTCTCAATTCCTTAGGGAAACGGAGTGTATGTTTAGAAAATAAAAAGAAGGGGAGTGTGATAAAACCATCTCTCAAGAGAGGCGGTTGTATTTTATCCTGAAAAAATAATACTTGATTATTTTCATGTCATATTTTATTAATCATTTTAATGTTTAATTAGTTGTTAATGATTTTCTAACTAACTATGTGTAGTAATTTTAAGTATAATAGTATTAGGCTTTATATCATACTAGTACTAAAACATACCTAACTTTTTTTGAAAAAAATTATACGTTGTGGTTATCGTTATATCAACATAATTAATTATTATCACGTTGACAAATATTCTATATATATATATAGGATTTTTACATAAATAAATTAACGATGTTAGAGCCACTTTGTTTATTAAAAAATTAAAATCATTGACAAAATCGGAAAAAATGGAAAAAAAAACTTTGGACCAAGAGTTAGTGGATGTATGACACATCAACCAAAAGTAATACCATAACATAACTACTCTTAAACATCACAAATAAAAAAAATGCAATTATATACTAACAAAAAAATAAGGTGAAAATCAAACTCCCAACATCTATTCAAAAAAAGAGTGCATAGAAAAGTACATATGTCATTGTGTTAAATTGAAACTGTTGCAGCAGGCAACACTTTCACTTAATAGTTTGAAAACAGTGTGTTTGCGCGGAAAATCTCAAAAACGGGGATTGTGTAAATAATGAGTTTTTCTTATTTTATTTATGTAAAATATCCTCTTCAGTGTATGTTTGGAATGATAAGGAGCAAAAATATACAATAAAAAGCGAATGCTAAGCACCAAATACTTTGTTATCGAATCGGTAAGGTTTGAGGGATTATCATCAATACACCAATTAATTATGGTATAAATTGTGGTAATTTTTTAATTTTGGTCAGACTGTTAAATTTTTATTAATTAAGTATATTTTAAAAATAATCAAAATTTATCTGGGTGATCTTGGGACATTGCAAAGGTAATTTTATTTAATTTCAGGATCATACAAATTAAATATATTTAATTGTAAGATCACACGGATAAAATTTACAATTATTACAGTGTATTTTAAAGGTGACCGAAATTTATCAGGATGGTCCTAAAATATTTCTACAAAATTCTTATCAATTTAAGGATCGTACAGATAAAATTCTACTTAATTTCATATTGTATTAATACACCATCACATCCTATCCATTGGATTTGAAATGCGTGGTGCAGTTCACAAGTGAGATGCCCCTAAGACGCCACCTAACATAAAAAGGATAAAAGGGGAAAGGTGATATGAAACAAGCATTATTCTCTTTATTTGATATACCCGATCTAATAATTAATAAAAAAATTAGATGCTTGTATTTTAAATTTGCTTAGTTTGATCATAAGTCATAAGTATCATTCTTCCAAGTTATATAGAAAATTTATTTAACATGCTGTTTGTTTTTATCAAATTGAATCAAACTTCAATAATTAATTAGGGTTGTTAGATCATATGATCGACTTCCCGCTCATACACTACTATAAATTAGATTTAATTATCAGATTTCTCCTATAATTTATAAGTATCTTTATAAGTATCTGATGAGCTCAAAAGTATACTTTGATGGTAGAGTAGGACCTCTCAACCTAATCTTTTGGTTATTAAAAAAAGAAAAAGCCAACCTTAATGACGTCTATTATACATTTTAGATATTAATGTGTTATGGCATGCACGACCCAAGTAGAATGGGGAAAACATAATTAGTTCTTTTGATTGGGAAGAATGAAAATATTTGAATAAATATATATTTTTTGAACGGATCATTCTATCATTTGAATACAAGGGGGAAGCAAATAGGTTTTGCTAGGATCCACCATCATATTTTTATATATTTCTATTACTTTGCATTTATTTTTTTTATCAAATGAACTAAAAGAAAACATTATTTTATTAGATAATATCAAATAAACATGTATTGTTATGTGAATTAAAATATTGATATGCAAGTAAGCCCATAATTTAGTAATAAACTCCTTTATGTCTCAATAAGTTACGAAAAAGTGTGAGTTTGACTCCGATCTCCACCCATATTCTGAAATATCTTAATTAAAAATATTAAAATATTTAATTTTTAATGCATTGACAGTGTAAAATTCTTTTATATCGTCATCCAATTAAAATATTTTACTTATATAATCTTTTAAATAATAAATATAAAAATTAATTATGATAACTTATGCAACCGTAAGTAATTAGATAATTAATCTCATGGTATATGTAACTCTGTTGATGCAACGAATATAAATTAAAGTAATGGAGAATAAGCGGATGGTGGCGCGGTCGGCAGATGACGTTGTCACAAATCGCAATCCACAGTGATACGAGTTGCCTGCTTGCCTCTCAGTGTTGCTCTCTTTTTCTTTCGTAATAGTAAGTGCTTTGTTTTGTGTTTTTTGCCTGGGAATCTCTAGCCCATTGTTTGGCAGGGTAAATCCAAAATGAAGGGATTCTCTTGATCCAGTTATATCTTCGGTCCTTCAATGACTATTTATTTTAAAAGTTCAAGTAATAATAATTGTTTTCTTTAAATAATATCTCCATTAAATGTTATTGTCTCATTAATAAAAGAAAGTTAAAAAGTTGAAATATTGGAAAAAATAAAGATAATTTAGTAAATATCGGTGGGAGATGCGGGCTTCAAACATGAAAGGAAAGGACCAACAACATCAAAAGAAAGCCAACTGAAACAGCATCCCAAGTAGTTTTCCCATCTCTCTACCATGCCCACAACATTCTCCGGTCGTCGGGAAACACAATAGGCCTGGTCCCACTGATGATAGAACGAGGGGAAGATCTCTCAAACCGCAAATTTGTGTTTCTTGAACCAAAACCAACACCCCCATCAAGCAGAACCAGAACACATAACATCCATGACTATGTCCATAAAATTGAGGGCCATGTACCCTAAAAACAGTGAACCATAAGCAACCCCATCCTTCTTGTTCATGCCATCCATCAAACAACCTCATAATATTTTTTTAATTTAAGGACCAAAAAGTGTACATGACTTAAATTAGACTCTATCAAGATTTAAGAATGAAAAGTGAAGGGTATCCATATACAATAAGGATACATTTGATCTAGACATTTGAAACAGGTAGAGTTATACTAATTATAATTGATAATTGATAATTGATATTATAAATATTGTGTTTGTCTAATTAATTAATTGAAAATTTTATTGTTTTTGTACAATAAAAAAGGGAACTTTGCTTTATACCCCGAAAAAGGAAAATTTAGAAAGGCATGGATTAGTAAAGAATTTGAAAATTTTTGTTGTGGAAAAAATTGGTTGTTAATGAAAGGACAAATAGATCTAAAATTGGTGGTACAACTATCTAATGTAAGTTTTGAAAGAAAAAAAAAAATTAAATTGATATATGTTTGGGAATTTTACAAAGAGTGGAAGGAAAGGGTTATTAATAGAATAGCAAAAAAAAAAAGGAGTGGACCGAATGGTAAAAGATTATACTACTATTCAGCAGTTTCTAATTTATAAAAGTTGAATGGAAAGGCTCATAAATTTTATTATCCATTTTTATCTTTTACTTTATAGGTGATTTTTTATATAAGAGATTGAAAAAATAGTAAAACAAAAAATCAGTAAAAAAATCTTACTTCCCGTCCTCATCACTCCGATTTGGGGGGTGAAGAAAATCATCGTGGAGGAGTCATTGAAGAGGTTTAGAAAACCCTCCTGAACCATGCCTCGTCCTCCCTCAAAGCCACTCTCAAACACAGATTTGCTACACTCATCGTTGTCTTTCCTCTCCATTTCCTCCTCCACCATCATCCCAAACAGTGCCTTAGTGTTTAGAATATGAAAAACTATAATATTACATTTAGATATTTAGATATAGAATATGATATGCTATTAATTATTTTTTTTTTTTATAATCAACGGGGCTAAAAGCCCAAGCTATTAATTATATATAATATGATGTAATTTTTTACTTTAACTCATTACTTATTATCAAGTATCATGATTCAATTTGACTTAGTTTAACATGGGTCTAGCTAAGGCAACATGCTGGACAGTGGGCAAGGTGTAACAAATTCATCACTGAATTAGAAAACACATTTTATAACATCACCATCCAAAATGATCAATACGTTTTATGGTAGGTAAATTCAAAGATCAAATCATACGTTTTTGAATGAAATTGTAGTTTTTCTGCCGCAAGAAACAAGGTGATTTTTGATAAAATTAATATCATTAAGGGTGAAATAAGATGGACAATCAGAAGGATGGCAAAATTAAGAGTGGTTCTATGCAGAATTGAAGGAATGATTCATCAGGTGAACATGCAGGCGGGAGAACATGTATTTTTTCTGCAGACGAGATTATATTACATCAAGGGATGTCTTAATGTTTTATACTTTAGATGACACTATGTTAGCTGTGGTGTTTCTGTTTTAATATGTATAATTCATCATGTGTGTGGTCCGTTATTTGTTATATAGAGATTGGAATAGGGAGGTGTACCGTGTATCGCAGTGGATAGGGCGAATAGGCTGCTAAACTATGTTATCAGAGTCTTCTGATAATGTCACTGATGTATTGCTACTAGCATATGAACCCGGGCAAATCCATGGGGGCACATATAATTTATTATTTATTTATTTATCTAGCTATTGATACTATATAAATTTAAATAATCCCAACTTTACATATAAAAAATATAAATGATATCCAATCCTAGTTTAAATGAATTATCAATATTTTGAAAAAATTACATAAATAAACATGTAAGCATCTTCAGTAATTTTATCCTCCGCAGGAAAAAAAGGGGCGAATATAGGAAAATAAGAGCAGAAATACACATGTAAACACAAATGATGTTATAATGAGATTACAAGAGCTTTTTTCTTTTTGGTCAGGATGAGATTATAAATTTAAATATCATTATTATCCTTCTTATGTATCATAAGTTGGGGGAAAAAAAATCTATGGACGGAATTCATGAGTCCATCATCATGTTGTACACGTAGCATGTCTCGGCACATATCCAAAAGCTGAATTTGGTCCACGTCCAAAGAAAGACAATGGTTCAGTGATTGGCTATAATTCATCGCCTTTGGGCCCTGCACAAAAGAACTTCCGCAGCTTTTCATACTGTTAGGGCTGTACGCAGATATAAACAAAGCATGCTGCATATCTTTATAATGACAGTGACATGACACAAGAGGTAGGACGTCCATCTTTATAATGACAGCGACATGACCACTAAAATAAAGCAGTGTGTTATTTAAATTTTATTTATTAAAATATTTATTTTATTATTATATTTAATAACAATAAAATAGACGTTATAATGAATACTCAATTTTAAAATGAATAAATAATAGTTTTAATAAGTATACAATAATAATAATAATAACATTTTACTTTTATAAAATATTATTTGAACTTGTAACTAAATTTTAATTGATTCAGTTAAAATTTAATTTGATTAAATAAAATATTTTACAATCCAATTTCATCTTATATTTTGTACTGTTACTATTTGACTATAAATAATCTATTGAGTGCTCCTTGTATAAGGGTGTATTTATTTCAGATTCTAAAAAAATAATTATAAAAGTTATATTTTATATATTAAAAATTAATTTTTTTTAGTGACTACTAATTTTAACTTTCATAAAAATCTAATTTTTTAAAAATTTAGTTATTTTTTTAAAATTATCTAAAGATATAAAAAATAATTTTTTTTTCAAAAAAATAATTATTTATCCAAATAATCAGAAACAAACGCCCTCTAAATCCTTTAATACTAGCAATAATATTATTCTCTCAATCCCCCCGTTATATATTCTCGCCGTTACCATATTTCACAACATTTATTTATCTCTTTTTTTTTTCCTCCAAAATTTAACCGCACATAAACGGCAGGTTCTGCCATGCGCCAACCTAACTATGGTGTCTCACACACTAGGTTTTAGCCACATCCGCACAGAAAATGTGGTTAAACGCGTTAAAAAAACGTGGACAAATGTATTGGGTTGGATCTTTCGCCCCACCCCCCGCAAGTACGCATCTTGCCACTCACTCGCCCGCTCAACATGATGCTTCTGCTCTCACACAGTCTTTCTACTCTCCAATCCCTCTTTCACCGATGGATCGGCAATGACGAGACGACGGCTTTCTCTCCCATCTCGACAAGTAATGAGACTCTACCACGGACACAGCCACACCGCAAAAAAAAAATAAAAAAATCCAAAATATCATTAATATATATTTTTTCTGGGTACAGATTTTAACAATAATATCTTCTACTCATAACTACACCCGTAGATTTGAACGAGACCCATAGTTGCTAGAATCATATGATTCGGTTGCGATTAGAATTGTACGATTTGATGCAAGTTAGCTAGCCAACGATTCGGGATCAGAATTGGACTGAATTGGATATGTATTGGGATGAATTGTTCAGCTCATGGCCTCCAATTCGACTCGCCTGACACGTGCCATTGAGGAGTAAACTAAACAGACAGAAACTTGATTTTGGGCCTTTGAGGAACGAAGCAGAATTGAAGAAATAAATTTATATAAATTGATTAGTAATTAATATAAGAGACTAGAGTCTTTTATTCTTTTTTTGCTTCAATTTCATATGAGTTTACTTGAGATTGGTGGCTTGTTATGGTATTTTGGACTTCGGATTTGTGGATAAATTTTATTTAGTGCTTTACTTTTACTATTTCTTCAATGATACCATGAAGTTCAAGTACTCATTTGTAGTTTTCTCAGCATTTTCTTCAATTTCTTCAATGTTTTAGGCATGTAATTTGCAAATAATTCACGATTTGAAAAATTGATTAAACGATTTCACAATATGATTCACCATGACCAAGACTTCCAAGTCGTGGAATCATGTGTAAGTTTTGCTGTAATTTTGTTTTGTAGTGAGATGGTCCTATTGAGCCATCCAATATTCCAATATATTGCTTGGTCTACATCTGACTTCTTATCTTGGGAGTGGGCCTATATGATTGTACAATGGACTCGGGGGTTAAAATTGATCTGTAATATATTGGGCTGGTAATATCCATCAACATGGAGCCGTAAATGCTATTCGTCATTCATTTTATTGATCATACATGTAATATTTAATTTAGCTTATATTTTATTTAATGTTTGTTGTATCAATTCTTTTTTATTGCATTCTAGCTATAGGTTTCAATTATTAATCAACGAAAATTCGTTGATGGAAATAGTTATAATCGATATCTGGGTTTTAAAGGCACAACAGTTTTAATTGAATAAAAGAAGCGAAATTATTATTATTTTTTTAGTACTTTGGAAATTACTCAGCTAAGTGAAATTATTTATTAATATTCAGAATAAATCGGAACTCACCAATTTTTTCGAATACAATAATTTGTTTTGACACTTTTCTTTTACCTCAATTGCGAGTGCATATAAATATAAAGGGTTAAATTTTTATTGATGAAAAAATTTCTTTCACAACTTCAGACCCCTCAACTTTTTTGCTTGTTATTTATCAAGTGAGAATAGAAAGCTTGTCGTTTATGGTTTTATGTTTTTAAATTTATCAATTACTTTTCGAGAGAAGTATATAATATAATTCATGTGCCCAGAAAAACCCACCACCTCATTTTATTGTAGGAAGATTGAATGATGTGATGTGTTATCGGGTTGTCCGTCATGTAAAATTGTTGATTGAGGAGCCTCGCGGATTCATTCTTCCAAGTGCTCATCATGTAATATATGTTAGATAAATACATAAAGATTCTGACCCAAATAGATCCACATTTGCCAAATGAACATTGTATAAAATATTCGGAAATTCCAAATTATTTCACTTTTTTTTATTGTACTAAAGATGTACATGTTTTTCTCTTCCATTTAAAAGATGAGACATATGCGTGTTTATAAATTTTCATACAAACTTGAGTAGTAACAACACATTATTTTGACAATTTTTGTTGTAATTAGTCTCCGATTTTCACTCTCTCTTCCTCTCTTGCTCTTCGATTTCTCAATTCACGGCCCTGCAATTAAGTCTCACTTCTCCATCTTCTGACACCCCTACATTCCCAAGTTTCAACATTGAAGCGGCAAACTCTTTGAAGAACAAACTTTGGTCCTTGGCAAATGCTTCAACGATCCATCTAGTCCTATAATCACCAACAAGTGATTGATCCGAAGAAAACAAACCTTTCCCTCCCAGTAGTTGTGTGTAATAGTTATTATCAAACACTGATGCCGTCGAGTCAAGGAATGTTCCAGCATTGAGGTTTGTGTTTTGTTTCGGGCACTTGTTTCTAAGGCCTAGTGCAAACTCAGTGTTCATGCTTGGATCAATGTCATGAAATGAGCTGAAGTTGTGAATGCGAGCTGCAAATGATGAACAATGTGAGAAGCCAAGAGTGTGGCCACCGGATAGAGTCACCAAGTCTTTGACTCCTAAGCCTCTCTTTGCAAAGCTTTGAATGAGTTGGTTAATATTCAAGGTTGGTGCAGGCAAGTTGGTGGTATCAGATGCCTTTGACACCCTTCCATCTTTCCTTCCCTTTAGCACCTTCCAAAATGGACCTCCAGACTGGTGGCAAGGTCGATAAGCAACAATGATATTTCATGGCAACAACATAAATAAAAGAATCATCGTATTTTGATATTAAAAGTAGTGAATACCATGCACGAGAAATACTAAAAGTCAGCGATACTCATTTTATCTGAGGTCATCATATATCTATTATTCTAATGAATTAATAATTTTTTACTCCAAATATTTTGTGATCATATATAATACAATGATAGATGATCCTATCCATTACAAGAAAAAAATAGCATTTTTAACGGTTCTTAACAGTTAAAATGTCAATAAAAGTAATTTTAACACAAAATGATCGTTAAAAATACTTATAAATTTTTATTGACAATTAGTACATGTTAAAGTATTAATTATCGATAAAAGTTTACTTTCAATTTGTGTCAAAATTATTTTTATTAACAATACTTTTATTAATAATTTAATTATCAAGAATCGTTGAAAATATTAATTTTTCTTGTGATGATCTTAGACAAAATATACGGTTCAAATAACATGACTTGAATTTATGAATGTTTTTATGATATCCACGTTTGACGCATATTTTGATGTGGAAATAACATTACTTAAATAGAATAAGTAATTTTCTAACAGAGATATGTGATAAACGGATTCTGAAGGTTTCAAGACTTAGCAGGTCTAAAATCTAAATTATTAATAGCTTGAGGGAGCTTGAGTTTTTACCAAGGCTACCACGTCTCTGGCTGCAATGGCGATTATATCAGCACATGAAACAGTGTGAGGGCAAGTTTTCTCAAGCTTGGCTTTGGCATCATCAATCACGTAGTATGAGTGAACAGAAAGATTTGGAGGTCCATCTTTCTCCGCTTGGTTCGTGTGAGTTGAGTCCAGTAATATTGATGCATCACATCCCTATCATCATTGAAAATTAACAAAGACAATATTACATCCATGTCAAATACTTCACCTGAAAATGAACATATATTGCATCATCTGTTCTTTGCGAATAGGACCATCTTATATTTGTTTTAACATAACTATGTCACTAGTGACATATTGCATTACAACGGGTTAATATTTAATAGTTGATTTTACATAATATATATTATTCTTATCTAAAATTTTTAAATGAAAATCACACTATATAAAAGAAAATGAATATTTTACTATCAAAAATTAAGAAAGACGCACATATGTATGATATAATGTCTATTATAATATTTAAGTATCTAATTAAGTGAAAAATTTATTAGAACTACTAAATAAAAAATTTTAGAGGGGTCAAATTAAAAAATAAAAGATTTACAAAAACAGATTAAAATTTTAGTAGGAGTCACCACTCCATTTAACAACATGAGAAGCCGCCTTGTATGTCACGTTAAGATAGAGGGTTATTGGCATAAACACTTAAATTAGAACAACAAAATTTGGGAATATCTCACTTGTTTAAAGTGTTTGTATCCATCTCTATCTTTATATGTTATGATCACGCATGCTAAAATCAAATACGAGAGGATCCTAATCTGTGTTGTTTGTGTTAAAGTGAGACAGATAGAATCATACCCTTATGAAGCAGTCATGGAAGAACATCCTCAAGATACGTGCTGGGACTCTCGGGTCTTGCTTAGAAGCACTTAGAACTGTCTCTGAAATGATATCCTCCAACTGTGGACATGTATAGTCATAGTAGTGAGCATCAAGTTCTGCTTTCAATACTGATAATAATGTCAAGAAGAGGAATAAAGTAACTGGAAATTTGATGCTTTTTGATGACACACGAGCCATTTGGTTTAGAGTGAGACAAGGAACACAATTAATTGAGGAGTTGATGATAAAATTCCAAGAACATGTGAACTCTATATATAGCTAGAATGGAAAGTAGATGACACTAACAAACTCAAGTTTAACGCAGAATTAGTGTGCTTTGAAGCCACTCAACGATGGAAAATTAGTCCATACTTGCAATTTTTTGACTCCACCTTTTGTTCTGCTTAAAGACCAAGTATATTCACCACCTAAACATAGAACACATATCTTGTGCAATCAACAAAGCAAATTGATAGCTACTATAAAGGGCTAGATTATACACATTTGTTTTATATACATAGTGTTTTTTTTATTGATGTTTGATAATTAAATTAACTAATAACAGGGTTATGGTTTTATATTCCTTGAAAGAGTAGCTTTTTGCTCATTCAAGCACCACACCGGCCGAAGTACATTATAGTTAGGTATACGAGTACTATATTATTGTATTGAAAAAAAGAAAAAGGAAAAAACGTGTACTATATCCTATTAGATTGTTCTGTTGGCCTATACCTGTCAGGTTAGTTTATTCATAGGAACTTGGAAGGTTCTTCGTATATAAGGCAAGGGTAATTAGAAAGGAAAACGAAACTAAGAAAGGGATTGTTCAATCATTCATTGCCCAACACAAATGATCGAATAATGATTTGTAACTAACAAATGTAGAAATTAAACTACTAAGTCAGCAACACTTGGCACACAAATAATAAGGATGGACCGCTTCTTGATCCAATCCAAACATAAAGGTGGATGTGGAGCGTCAATCCAAACCCAATTTGAGACAAGAGAAATTGGATCGGGCAAAGCCCAACACAAAAAAATTTCTTCCCAAAATATCCAATGTAATTTCAAACGCATAAAATTTGCTTGACCAAAAACTAAATGGCTACAAATAAAATAGGAATAACAAATGGATCTCACATTGCGAAGGTACATGGTGAAAAGAAATATTTTATCATGGTCTTCACTACTTTTTTGCATTCATTGAAAAATATAGTAATCTTTGGTTTTGGTAGAGGAAATATATACTAATCCATTTGCATTATTAGTGCATTAAAAAAAATTGACAAGTTATACACAAACTGATTCTGGACACAAATAAACCACAATTAAAAAAATGAAAAATTCTATAAACAAATTAAGTAAATAAGCTTTGAGGGATCAAATACAAAAGCTGAACCAAGAAAAAAAAAACTACTCCATCCATTTTAAAATTAATTTCTCTTTCACCTTTTAGGTATATTCATAAATCAATGTATCTATACATTGATTTATGAATATACCTAAAATGTAAAAGAGAAACTTATTTTAAAATGGATGTACTATAAATTTGGAGGTATGAGTGATTATTAACTAAAGAATTATTGTGTGCTGGTGGTGCCCTTCCTGGAGTAAAATCTCCGGTACAAAGAATCAACTTTGGTAAGATAGAAGGTGCCTGGAAGTAGGTAGCTACAGTCATTGCTTGTCACAAAGTCCCTTGCCCCATAACGGTGCTCCATGAGCTTCATAGTTTCATCAAACTTTCCAGGAGGAAACTGCAAACATAAGTTGATTTTGTTTAGAGCGACAACAAAGAGGTCATAGCCACCTGAAATAATTGATGTATATACTCCCTCCGTTTTTTCATAACGGTCTTTTTAGGGAAAAAAAAAAATTTATTCAATACCATCTGTCATTTGAAAGTTTTAACTTAATATTAACTATCTTTTTTCACTTTTATCCTTACACATATTCTCTCTCCACACACAAACCTCTCATGTAACAACTGTTGCACAATTTCCTAAAAGGACAATTGTGTAAACAAAGACTTCTTTGTATGTGTGTATGTGAATTTTTAATGATTTCTTTATTTATGAATCAAAACCTTAAAAAGACAGTTACAAAAAATGGAGAAGATAGCATACCTCAACTCTCTGCTTCAACTTGCCAGAAACATCCATCAATGTTACAATGTCCAGCAAATTAAAGGGATGTTGGCCTTCTTGAATGTGGAATGAGAACATTGTAGCCGTTAAACCACTTCCATATGAGAACATAACTACGCGTTTACCTGCCTGCATATCGAAGGACAATCTTGATGAGACATTAGGATCAGCCATTCGCCACATGAACGATGTAGGGTGAAAAACCTCACCAGTGAGCTGTGATCATTGTGAAGGACCGAAGCGAATGCCGCATATAGAGATGCAGTGTACATGTTACCAACTTGCTTTGGGATGAGCGTGCTGGGCTGCACCTTCTTGTGATATACGTGTTTTGCAGCTTGCTGGTTTGCCTATAGAATCACAGTGACCACAAACAACCTGAGTTCCATCTATGCAATTATTTTAGTCAATTAACATGACTTAAGCTCAATGAACTTGGCTACCCTTTCAAGATCACGGCTGTTATAGCTCTCATCACCGGATAAGGATCCAAAAGGTGCTAGGGCTGTTCTAGAAGCTTCATCAACAAAACTGGATAGAAAAAAATGCAGAGAACAAGAGAGTTACAAATCACAATTTAAAAACATTAGTGTGTAGCCACCTTATTCATTTACTTTTAAGTTTTCTGGGAGCTACTAGTGCTTAATAGAAAATACCTTGCATTATATGATGTAATATAACGTTGCATTTTCATAAAACAAGGAATTAGCCTTGTATACCATGAACAAATTCAATGCTTCAATAACCTTTTCTGCCTCTCGAATAAGCACTCAGGAATCTTATGGTGGAAAAGAAAAACTAGCATATTCAATTGAAATCTCAGGTGCATAGCATCCATTGGCTTGTTACTATAGCAAATATCCTAAAGGCAAAATAGTAATTATCTAGTCAGAAGGGTTGATAGCATTCTATAGCTTGGCACCTCCAATTGACGTTGCATCCAATATAGGACATAGCTAAAGCAGATGATATAAAAACCTGGGATTTCTCAGGAAGTCATTGTAGTATAGCCGACCAAAACTTTTCTGCACCAGCTGCAATACATCAAGAAGGAAGTTACGTAGAGGCACATTATATGTAGTTGTCATTTATCCATGTCATGAAGATCAACAAAATTTTAAATTGGCTGACGATTGTTTCACATTGTAAGTAACATTTTGCTGGTTGGTTTCATTATCACAAAGGTGCTCCTAAATTGGCTTGGTTCAAAGATGTAGAATCTATATTAAATCACCATTTGGCAGGGTTACTAGGACTTGGATCTCTTTCTTGGGCGGGGCATCAAGTACATGTATCTTTACCGATAAATCAATTTCTAAATGCTGGAGTAGATCCAAAAGGGATCCCACTTCCTCATGAATTTATCTTGAATCGGGATCTTTTGGCTCAACTTTATCCCAGTTTTGCCGAGGGAGCAACTCCTTTTTTCACCTTGAAACATATTTCTCTGTGCTGCTTTGTTTCCATACCAAATATGGAGAAATAAACCCAGTAACCATAAAGCCAAGCATTACCTTGTTATATGGAGAATGAAACGCAAAATAGTCGGCATCAGATATTGAGAAAGGCCTCCCTTCCAATTTTTCAAATCTGAACACGGAAGAATATGTAATGAGATTTGGAAACCAAAAGGAGAATATCGAAAATGATTTCTAGTTCTGTCTATGCTTACTTCTCACAAAAAACCTTATAGCATGAATCAAGTGCCATCAGATAACAGGTCTGTGAGAGCTTTCCATCAACAACCTATAGCAGACCAAATGAAGTGCAGAAACGTACTTAACAAGCACTCAAGAATAACAAGTGATTGGCATAAATCAGAGAATAAGATCTAAACACATTTAAATACTCACAATGAAAATTATGTGCGCACACTGTCACTGAAACAAATTACCTGAACAAAACACCTATGGTAGTCAAGTTCAGGCATATGAATTTTTATTGCCTGAGGCAAACAGCATGCTTGAGTTTTTATCTGTGTGGTGGTGGTTTCGCAGGGGATAGGAGGAGGAATCATGCTAAGTCATAAATAAAATGGGACTAGCTAAAGACACTATTGCTTTGGTTCACAAAGACGACAAATATGTTTTCCTAGTAGATGCTTTCTTGATTGTGATCCTTCTTTTTGTACATTGACATTTCAAATGAAAAATAGAACACAAAAAAATGAAAAAAAAAAAAGAAAGAAATATAGTGCTGAAAATTGGAATTATCTTCACTACAGATAGTGGAGTTGTTCATAATGTAAGAACAGAGGCAAGTCACTCATAAAGTTGTTTTGCTTGTACAATTTATGAAGCGAGTACAATTAATAGAATGGAGGTGACAAAGCATTACTGGGTATTCACTTGCAAGATTTGGCTTGTAAAAATCGTAGGCATGAGACATGTGGCTGCCTCTGAATTTGCTTTCAAAAGCAATAGGAGCATCTGGCCCTACAAGCATGGCAATGGCAGCTGCTCCTCCAGTAGGACGTGCAGGTCCTTCAGCATACACCTGAACATAAAGTCATAACTGAGAAAATTGCTTGATGGTGTACATATATCCGCAATTGGAGTCATCATTTGAGAAGAAAGGAACAAAAGTAGAATAGTAGTATAATTAGAACAAATGATGAGACACGTAGAATGGTAGACATTTCAAATAAGACTTCTATTACATGCTGCTTTCTTCTAAGATCAATGTCCTAAAATGTTAATTTTGTACCATCAATGGGGTATAGACGATGAAACTCAATTATACAGTTCAGTATAGCTTCTGCAGTTTGTACTTTGCTGTTCCATCAGTAAATGAATTTCTTTCATTCATGATTCAAGAGAAAATTATATCATTCTAGCCAACAAGAAGCTTCATTTGGATGAAACAACTTTCTTGTACTCAACTAACCAATCTCCCTACAATATTTTCATGTGATGGAAATATATTAAACTTCTACTGTTATAATTATGTTATGAGGCTGTGCCACAGAAATTCCATTAGAAACACAACCTAAAATCATGAAGCCAGGAAATGCTAAGATTGCAGATATAACATCTAATTTGTATGAACTAGGGATTTATATAATTTTAAGTTTATGCACATGCATCTAGAGATAGAAGATTTACTACAAGGCAACACGTGACCCCACTGCTACATATTACTTCAAGTTAGTATTATAGCACATCTGTTAAAATAACTGTTGATATCTTTAAAACAGTACTGAGAAGAACTTGAATTTGCGTAAAATATTTTCAAGCTCATACCGCACTGTCTGCACACACGACAAGTCCATAGCGTCCATCCCATGAACTACTCTCCACCCAATTCACGCAATTGAACAAAGCTGCTGTCCCACCATAGCATGCGTTTGTTGAATCAACACCTTCAATGTCAGTATTACCACTCTCCTAATTGTTACACAAGTTAATATAAGATGCAGGAATCACAAAAGCACATACAGAAATTTCTTTCCTTTTGTTCCTTTTTGAATTTGGACTGATCTATATTTCAGAAAACAGCAAATTGGGACCGCCATTAAAAAATGCTACATTAGAAAACATCTAGAATCTATTAGAACTCTACATAAATTATTATTATTCCAACCATGAAGCAAGCATAAAGCTCTAGAATCTATTATTGGCATAGAGTGAGGATCTTCAATCCCATTGGTGTGCTGTCTGTTTCACATGGTCAACACTCAAAACCAAAACAGAGAATGAGATACCTCAAAAACTTGCATGAGGAAGGTCTTAATGGATTTGCTTTTGTCAATGACAGTTTCACTACCAACTTCCATGCGTCCAATTTGCTTAGGATCAATTTTATATTTTTGAAGAAGTGAGGAAACAACTGTCAAGCTAAAATCCACCAAAAAAAAAAAAGAAGATCAGAGTAAGTCTAGGAATTCCATTGCAGCTGCATCATACAAGTCCACAGCACAAACAAATACACAAGCAACATTGATCAACTACAATAGCTGAAATAAATTAACTAACACCCCAAAAAAACATATATATCACTATTAGGATTACCAGAAGTTCCTAGCAACTAGTACCACAATAACTAAAAAATGTACTCTTTTTTTTTTATTTTACTATATGATCAATTCACAAATCACAACCCATTAGTGCTCTAATCAAACTATTAATGAAAATAAAAAATAACAACAATAATTAGGGTAATATGGTTTTATGCAGAAGTGTAAGTGACCTCATTGAGATAACATCTTCAACCTCAGTGCAGAATGCCAAGCAATCTTGCCCCAGCCCAATAGTGTATTTCCCTTTGCTCACCCCATCGTGAGCCTCCAAAGCTTCCTGCAGAGAGAAAAAAAAAATCACGCCGCCCGACAAATCAAAACACCAAAAGCCATTTAAAATATAAAAAAAATCTCAACTTTTTCTCAAAATAGCAAGCAAAAGTGAAAAACAATCACAACTTCAAAACACACACACTGACACACCTGCTGCACGCATGTGGGAGGGAAGTATATGTCCATGGCAAGGATTCCCACATTCTTGGGGTGCGAAGAAGCCATGGGAAAAAACAAAAGGGTGGTGAAATTTTCCCTCAATTTTTTGTTTCTTGTGACTTGTTTGGAGTAATAATAGTATTAGTAGTAGCAGTAGAAGAAGTAGGAGTAGGTGGTGGAATTGCTGAGTGATGGGAATGGAATGAGAAGAAAGAGTGGTCGCTTATAGAATCAAAAAAGATGCTGACTTGAGCCTTTCTGAGGCTATGATGCCGACTACGGCTGTGATGTTGTGTGGTAGATTATGTGCCTCTGCCCAACTAACCCGCCCTCTTTATGTGGAAATTTTAATGGGTGTTTGAATGGAATGAGTGATTATTTCATTAGAATTATGATTGTGATTTGTTCTTGGTGAAAATAAAATGAGCTAAGATTTTATTAATTTAGTTATCACCTTTTTTTTAAATAAATTTAGATATAGGTCGGGCTAATCTGAACTAAATTAGTTGATGTTCGAGTTTAATATCCAGAGTTCTCCTAAAATGATAAATCGCTGATCACCAAATCCTTTTTCTTATACATTGCAACTATAATTAATCCCTTTCAAAATGTGAAACTCTCTTAAACAGATAAATCTTTGATCATAAGACCCTTTTTCATACACGTTACCAAGAATCCAACCCTGTTTAATAATCCCACTTAACTAGCTACTGTGTAAAGGACTCTTGGTTGAGTTTAATAGACATTGAATACTATATAAGTGGTTTAAATTAAAACAAAAGAAATTTAAGATGTTCAGTTTGAAAATTGAGTGATGTAGACAGTTTTATTATCTTAGTCCTTTTGGCCTATCATATTACTTAGGCACATGGGATAGGAACGACATAAGAGTGAAGCATATCCATTTAAGAGTTAGGACAGGTTTTAGTTTGTAAGAGTAGTAGTTTCATTTGAAAAATCCTTGTTTCAGTCTTTGCTCCCACACATGCCTTGATTCTGGAATAAATTAACATCCTCCTATGTTAAATAAAACAGGGAGACAGTTTTATGAATGAGTTGAAAGTGCTTTTTCTGCTATCTTCAATTATTTATTTTCTGTTCTTTCTTCTTCTTCCTTTTTTTTTTTCTTTTTTCTTTTAAGAAAAAGAAACTTAAGTGTTTGGTCACTGGTCAACAGACATTGTCATGACAGGAGATTTTAGGAAGAACAAGCTCCATGCAGTTCTTAGGATATGACCAATTAATCAAGTCAGAACTTCTGTGCGTGTGAGCTTACCATCTATTTTAGTAATGATAATGAAGATTCGGATCTTTCAAAGTGAGGAATGTATGTTAAAAGGCAAAATATTAAATGAAAAAAAAATTGTAAATAGTAATTTTTCAATGAACTTGGTCTGATTGGAATTTTCTCTCTTAAAAGGGAAATAGTGTACTATTCACTAATGACTAACCTTTTTTTTTGTTTTTTTTAGGTGCTCTAATGACTAACTTTTTTCATTTAAAGCTTATTAATGCCCATGACTAGTACTATCTACTTAAATAAATACAAGTATAGGAAACAAGTAAATGGAAAGAAAGTATATTTCACAAAGACAATTATTATCAACATAGGTTCTGAAATCATCAGACAAATGAAAGAATAGGGGCAATCCTCCTTTCCTTAATCAAGTTTCCATCTACATGAAATCTTCAGCCGTATTCACACTCTTGTACACTTACAAGATCCACAAAATCCAGTAAGAATAAATGAAATAAAGTTGAATCAAACTTCAATTGTTTTTTGATTGAGAGCAGTATATCTCCACCTCTCCTTCTCCACAAAGTCTGCATCAAGGAACCTTGCAACAAAAGCCCAAAGCTTATAGACATCTTCAAAATTAGCCAGGAAGCCTAATGCAGCAGTGACCACAGTGATTCCAACTTCATCTCTATCTTTCTTCTTGTTGGCTTTCACTCCTTGGTCGCCAACCACTTTGGTCTCAAGGACTATTCCTTTATCTTCTGCATACTTATCTGCAAACCATATATGATGCAGGAATGCGTAGCTGATAGAAATGTTGCTCCTATCAGCAAGTTTCTGGACAAGAACAGGCTCAACCTTCTCACCTTTCCAATCAAATACATTGAATGCCAGAGCAGGCCCTCTATCAAACTTCACTCTTGGACCATAAATCTTCACCAAGGGAACCCCTTCTGTGTTAGGATGCTTAAGCTTCAACATTGAGTTCACCAACCAATTTATCAGGTACCTAGCCCGATTAGTGATCCGTATCAATCCTAAAGAGTCCACATGATCCAAGCATCTGCATTCAATGTCACAGCTCCCATTTTCACTTCCTTGGACACTCTTTTTCTTGAGGGTGTGAACTAGGTTTTGTGCCTCCTCAATTTCAGAAATTTGAGGAGTCCTTGATGGTTCTCCTTCTTCAACTTTCCCAGATTCTGTGGTTTGTAAGGGGCCGGAGAAGGATCTCAAAGAGGATAATTCTTCTTCTTGAACGCAACATATTGACCTTTGTTCAAGTTCTATGTCAACACTAGAAGAATCCTCAGATAGCTGAATCTGGTGTAGCCGGTTTTGTGGCACAAGGTTCACAATTCCTGCAGAAGATGTTGCTTCCAAACTTGAAATAGCAGATTTCTTGACAAAAAGGCATCCAAACCCAGAAGGGTTTTCCCCATAGACCTTGTAGAAAGAACAAATCAGAAAGTCTGGGAGAAAGAGAGAGAGTCCAAAACAGTCCATGTCTTTAGGCCCCAATGCACATGCATCAACCAACACATGCCACCCATTCTCCTGTGCTATGCTCATCCAAAGATAAGGGTACCTTGTTCCTGTTACCCTTGAGTGAAGTGGGAACACAAAAAGCCCCTTCCTTTTCTTGTTCTTTCTCTTGCTCACAATCATCTTCCTCAATTTTGATGTCTGAATCCTGAACCTTGGCCATGAGAATTCTGCTGACATAGCCCTGGCTCCTCTCTTCTCTGAGGAACTAATCATTGTTTCCACAGCCTCACCCTCATAGTCATACACTGTCAGAAGCTTCCTGCTTGATTGGAATTGGTAAGAATCTGCCACAAGTTTGAAAGCTGAGGTTCTGTTTGCTGTGAAAACCATGAAGTAATCACTTTCTGATACGTTGAGGAACCCCATGATCCTTTTCCTCATTGAAGACTCAAATTCTGACTCTTGTCCACCATGAAGCAATAGAGTCTTGAGATTCCCAGTCTTGCAGGATATACTGAAGAAGGGAATATCAGAATATTGGGATGCTTGAGGAGTTGAAGTGGAGGCATGTTGTGTTTTTGATGTGTCATGGTGTTGCTGAAGTTGAGAGTAGGAGAAGAGACCAATACCAATATAATCAAGGCATGTGTGGTTTGAGACTGGGAGATGGTAATATTCTTGTGCTCTAACATGGTCAACTTGTTCAGTTTCAGAATACTGAGGGTACACTTTGTTGAATTCAGTGAGTGATTCCTGAAGAGATGGAAGAGACTCGTGGTTGGTGAAGTGAGTATTTAAGAAGATGGAGGATGCTGTTGCTGCAAAGTTGTGGCGAGACTCTGCTGAACTGTTTCTTGGTTTGCTTGTTGATTTGTGAGATGATGCTGAGTTGAAAAATGTTGTTGGGCAGCAAGATTGAGAGCATGATTGAGAGGCCTCATTTTGGCCAAGGGTCTGCATATTTTCCTTTTTCTTTTCTTTCCTCCTTCTATGCACTCATAGACAATTCTCGATTATAATATATATAGCAGTTTGACATTTCTCCAGCTATTAGATTTTGCCATGTTTTCTGCCAATCGGCATAACTGAAAAACCACATACAGAAAATTACAGCTATCTATGTCTACTGGTATATAACTTTTACGTATTTGGATTTAGGTAGCTGAATACGGCCGTGGTATGATACTATATTCCTATGTTGAAAAGGTCAGTTTGCACATTTTGGACCTTGTCTTCCATGGTTTGCCAAGTTGACCTCTTAATACTGTTTGCCATAAGCCAATCAATCAGAAAAGGCATGTAAACTGCTGAGGCAGGTAGTGAAAAGGGATTATTGACTGCTATTTTTTATTTACTGATATGAACTAACACAACAAAGATCTTTGGTATGGATAAAGAACAAGAACTGAAGAGGGTTTTTTTGTGAGGTAGAGAGAGTTGAAAGCAATAATGAGTGGACGCCAATATGGTCTTTATGTATTGTATAAATTTATATTTAAGCTGGCTGTATCGAAAATGTCCAAACGAAAGCCTCCTTTTGAATTCATCTAGGTGCTAATTGACAATGCTAGATAAAGGTTACGTTCAAGTGATGCAAAATTATTATCATCATTATTTCTCTTTCCAAAAGAGAAATGTTTGGGGTGGATGCAACATAACTTGGCTAGCACGTGGCAACACTGTCCAATTAAGCGCTGCCAGCTGTACATGCCAATGCTTTAACATCAGCTGAGGTTTCAGAGATCCAGCAGAAGTGGGATATTGTAAAACTTTGTTTTATATATAGGTCTTTTTTTATTCGAGTTTTGATCTTTAATAGGTTTCTTCGTAGGGATAGCCGTTCACATATTTTTATTCATTTTAAATTCGGATTCTCTAGGAATCAATAGCTTAATAACAAAAATTATCTAAACTAAGTATTTCTTAAAAATATGAATGAACCAATATCTTGATTAATAATTACTCGAGGAATCAAAGCTCATATAAGTAACATCAATATAGCGATCGATATATTGAATGAAACCTATACAGAAATTTTGTTTAACCCCCTTTTTCCTGAAGCTGAACATGTTGAATGAATACTTGTCCATTATATCAAACTAATTTTCCAATTTATTAATACCATGGTTGCATTACTGTAGTAATTTGTTTAGATGGAGCTTGAATGATTAATTTATGGCATAGGGCATGGTGATGGGACCAGAGAATGAGGAAAGTGAGAGGGGCACAAACAGAATTTCCTTTTAGTGAGAATTACAAGACATTATCCTCGAATAGGACGCTTTGAAGTATGAAATAAGAAATGTGGTAGCTAAGTTAATTATTAGCTTGGAATGGCTAACAATGTAATCATTCTATGGCATAAATAATGCTGTGTGGAGTGTGGACATTATATTATGATAATTTGGTTCCAATTTCTTTGATATTTTGGTTCAAACCGTTTCACTTCTTCAAGAGTTCTGTTCAGTAAAATTGCGACACGCCAGGTTTTATAAATGAAAAATACACACACAGCTATGATTTTTTTCTCATTTCCGACTCAGTCTTTCTTCAACACATGGAGCTGCCGTTTATAGCCTGTGACAGTGACTTAGATTTCTTTTATATTTTATTTTCTATCTTTAATGGCAACTAAGTTACATTATTGGAGAAGCTAACTCTTAAGCAAGAAACCCATAGAAGTGGCTAATTAATAATTATGCATATATATACAGATAGACATACATTTCTTTAGACATTAAATTAAACACATTCCCCATCACATCAATCCTCAATGTAGGAATCCGTTGTTAACGTGCCAACCTTTATTTCTCATCAGTCAGCTGTTAACTTATCACTATTTGTTTGTATGTGCTGAAAAGTGTTTAATCTATGAAATAAAAACCTAAACCCTTAATTTGTAAGTTTATGTATTAACGGTATAATTTTTTTTAAAAAAAATAGTTGTGGAATGGTAGGTCCAAAAGCGTAAAAACAAATAACATAAAAAGATTAACGTGATTCGACTTATAGCCTATACCTACAGATAAAAGTGACAATAAAATATTTCACAATAGAAATATAATAGAAATATAAAAATAGTAGCACTCCCTCAACCCAAACTTCAAATAATAGAGATACAAAAATAGTAAGATCCTGCTCAAAATCCAATCCTAAATACACTAACAATAGCTCAGAATTTTTCTCATATTTGTATACACTAACACTCAGAAAATATTATAGAGAAGATTTCACAAACAAATCTTCTCGGTGCTCTAAGCTTGCACTCTATCTTGGTTCCTCCTACAAATGAGTTGCACCAATGGATTTATATAAAACCTTTGAGCATGATGCTTATTAAATGTGCAACCAACTTATCAAAGATAGCATGCCGACAAGCTTAGATTTGCATGCCAATTTTTGAAATCACTTCAGCATGCTTTTTATGTGCCTACACAAATATAGCTTGGCTGCATTTTGAACTTTTGCAATTGCTATAAACGAAAGGCTTGAAAAGTCAAGCCACTATTTTAACACATCTCCACCATGACTTTATTTTTCATCAAGCTTCAAGCACAAGTCGTCTTCTCCAATATGCCCAAAATTTAAACACACTCAAATACTAAAACTATCTGATGACGGAACAAGTACCAGATTCCACAAGTTAAAATCAGTATCTTTAGTCCTGTGAATAGTATAGTACTAAATTAGACATTGGTTTGCTTCCCACAAACACGATGTTTATAAAAGTCAGACATAAAAAAATTTCAATCACCATAAGCATCATTGCCTCATGCATATGAAGCAAGCGAGTAGCATCCAATTCAAATGAAGATGATCTTGATGTACCACCAATAACTGTGCTACCTTGAAGTAGCTAAAGACTATTAACCGATCTACCTCTAATCACACAAGAGCACCTTTGAAGACTTTCAAAATTTCACCTTTAGCAAAACACTTATATTGTTGGCAATCAAGAGTATTCAAAGAAATAAGATTTCTCTTTAAGTCAGAAATATGCGGATCATTAGACAAAGTTCTCATGATTCTATTATGTGACTTAATTCGGACTGTACCAATGTCAACAACCTTACAGGATGTATTATTTTCCCTAAGAACAATACCATCATTAATTGACCAGTAAGAAGTGAACCAATCCCAGTTTGGACTAATGTGGTAAGTGCAACTCGAATAAAGAATCAAAACATCACCAACTGAACTGGTTGATACTGAGAGAACACTTCTGGCACCTTTAGCAATAGTTGTTACATCAGTTGAATCTTTGTCTTTCTTTTCTTTGAGCTTTGGACAATCTATTTTCCAATACCCTTCTTTATTACAATATATACATCTATCTTTTCTTTTGCTATTACTTGAACCAGCATCCTTCCAATTACCTCTAGCTACCAAGCTCGATGCAGCACCATTAAGATCATCGATATTATGCTCCATCCTTTCACAATATAAAAGTAAGGACTTGACCTCATCAATACCAAGACACTCACTCTTATAGATGAATGTTTCACAAAAATACTTATAGGAATGAGGTCAAGAAATAAAGTAACACCATTGCTTGTTGCTCACTAGAGAATTTCTCATCTATATTTTCAACTGCATCACAAGTGATATGAACTCAGCTATATGAGTTCCCATCGATGTCCCTTCTACCATACGAAGCATGCACAAACATTGTAATATACCAAGACAGTTAGCCACTTTCTTAGTCATATATAATGACTCCAATTTAGTTCATAGCGTAGCTGCTATTTTCTCCGAAATGACCTCTTGCAATACATCATCTGCAATGCATAACTGAATAGTGGTAAAAGCTTTTTGATCAATGTCTTCTTACTCCAAATCCTTCATTGTGTCAGGTTTCTAATCTTTGTTAGAAAGTGCTACTTTCAAGCCTTGCTATATAAGAATAGCCATCATCCACACTCCTAAAGTTGATATGACCATCGAACTATTGAATATCAAATTTTATGGATAACATCTTTGAACAAATTTGCTCAGAACTCTACAAGAATTCTAATATCAATTTGTTCTGGAATGACGAGCCAAAAAGGCACAGATAGAGCAGCGCAAAATAAATATGGAAAAGTGTAAGAACAAATGACATAAAAGGATTAACATGGTTCGGCTTATAGCCTACATCCATAGGTAAAGGTGATAACAAAATAGTTCATTATGAAAATATGATAAAGATACAAAAGTGATAATACTCCACTTAACCCAAATCCTAAATAACAGGAATACAAAAAGTAGTAAGATTCTACTCAAAACCAAATCTCAAATACATCAAAAACACCTCACAGTATTTTCCTCATCAATGTATGCGCTCAACACTTTACAAAGAGAATATTTAACAAACCAATTGGTAATTGGTTCTTCTCGGTGCTTAGCTTGCACTTTATCTTGGTTCCAACTACAAATGAGTTGCACCAATGGGTTTATATAGAACCCTTGAGCATGATACTCATTAAATGTGCTACCAATTTTCAAAGATAGCATGCCAACAAGCTAGATTTGCATGCCAATTTGTCAAATCACTTCGGCATGCTTTTTATGTGCCTACACAAATATAGCTTGGCTACATATTGGACTTTTCCATTTACTATCAACCAAAGACTTGAAAAGTCAAGCCGCTATTTCAATATATAGTTATCAAATCACATATTGTAACATTAGTAAAATGGGTAAAACTCTTGTTCAACTATTTCAAAAGTCATACAAATAAGAGAATTTAATTGTATAATAGTCTAAATAAGTACATGTAAATTAAATCTTCAATTGAATTTGACAAGAAGAAAAAACCAGAAAACATTTTAGTAATTAAAACATTATGACTGGTAGTTAACAACATCCTATAGAAGTGTAAGTAGATCGAACCAACACAATAAACCCGATAAATCCAAACCAATCAAATTAGATTGGTCTTATTCAGATTAGGTCATTGAGTCAATTGGTTCAGATTTAATTAGAACCAATTGTATATTGGTTCAATCATTAGACTTGCATCCTCCAACAGGAAATCCAACTCGATCCAATCTTCTTAATAATATTATTATTGTTTTCATTTTTGTTGTTATTGATTACTAACTATAACATTTTGTCATATTTATTATTCATTTACCATTTATTATCATTAATATGTAATTTGATACCGCAAATGAATACCACACTATTATTATTACAAACTTATACCACATTAGAATATATCATCTTAACATATAAAAATTTACTTATAGAAAATTTTGATATTTTGTAATTTAGAGTATTTTTATTGAATTTTTGCATAAAAATTAAAAAAAAAAGCAAATAAATCTAATAACCCGATTCAAATCAACTCAAAGTTAATCAAATTAGTTTGATTCAGATTTTGTAAAATAAAATCATGAATCCGAACCTATTCATTTATGCTCCTAACCTTTACAAAACAATGCTGAAAAGATGTGTATTTCGTTTTGTACAGAATTGTACATATGCAAAACCAGTATTTTGAAAGAAAGGTTAGCAATAACTCCAGTATGTTTGACCGGCAGTTGTGACTCAGACGTTTATACTGTAACCCTCGTGATAGCTATTGTGTGGTCCATAACTCTTGAAATCTCAACTCCCATAAAAAGTGAGTTACTTTTAAGATCAGCTACTGGATTTTATTCGGAAAGGTAGCAGAAAGAATTAAAAGCAGCTCACTAAAGTGCCCATTTGTACTAGAATTAAATGAAGTGTGAGACATATATATATTGAACAAAAACTATGTTTGGTTATTATTAATCTTTTGAAAAAAAAAAATCATTATATTGTATAAACCAAAGACTGACTTTCGTTAGCTAATCATCTGCCAAGACTAGTCAACTGACAGAGAGCTAGGCATAAATTAAGGCGTAGATTGATTTAAAGTAGACATATGGCTATATAGGCTATAGATGGCATAGTAGCTTCAACTAAAGGCTTACTGAGTAAGAGGTTTTGGCATTTATCAAACTGATGGAGATATTTAGATGTTATTATGTTTTAATTTCACCAAATGACTTGAAGAAAGCATAGTAATTTTTTAGCATTTGCATTTCATTCACATTTGACCAAATTTCTAAAGAGTTCAAATTAGAGTAACACACAACAGAAGTTAGTGAAGGCTACAACACAAAGCACATCTTCATACATTTTTCGAAAGAAGAAAATTGTTTTTTTTTCATCAACTTCAGAAATAACATTTTATTGGTTTGAAAATGAATGATGAATCTTCTTAAGCACATTGATGGAAAACTGACATTCTAGGGGGCATCTTTCTCAACATGTAAAGGGAAATATAGTGCTATAAAAGAAAACTTCCCTAAAATCATCAAGATATGAGATACTAATTAAGACTAACTTTGGGTTACCTTTCATATGCCACCATTGTATGAGATTAAGCTAAAGCAGCCACAGGGCAACTCTCCCTTGGCAAGTTATTGACACTTGAATGCTGGTAACTCCACACAAACATTGACTGTGTACCTGCCAGGAGAGAGGTGCCCTATTGCTGATTTGCTTATACTGAAGCAGTTCTCAACTTGCATCAGTGCTTGTGCCTTCAACTGCCTTTGATTTGTGTGTGACACTTGAGCAGTCTTTATATAAAGCAAAAAAGATGGAATAAACCAATGAAACACTGGCATATGCTTGAGGCTTATTCTATAGATATCCACCAGCAGCTTCTTTTATTTGGCTGACATTTGTGCATGGTTTGATGCTCATATAAATTGCAGATATTCCTAATAGCCAAGGGTCAGAATACTTTATTGGACCGTCCCACCATTTCAGATTCTTCCGTACTTTAAAGAAGGGAAGTGGAGAAAAGGGGTTGTGACCAAAATCAGGGTATTTTTAATCTTATCAAAAGTTTTAAGTGGCATGCCCTCTTAGCACAAGGTCATCCAACCATATCTTTTGTTAAAGGATATAATTGAAATCAGAAATTAGTTAGAGTTGGTTTGGGCTTTTAGATATTAGTTAGTAACTTATTATAATCCTCAGTTTATATAAGAATACATTCCACTTGTATTACCTTACATTTCTATTTCATTAGCGAAATTCCTATTCAATTCTCTCAATTAGTTCCATCTGTCATTTGATCACAATAGATTTCAACATCTTTGTCCTTAATTTATTTTTTGGCTATGGTTGTTCACTTGTTTGCTTTCAATTTCGCCTAGATTTGTGGGCTTTGGGCTTTTATCTCTCTCTTTCATGCATTTTTAGTTTGAAAAATATTCCACGTTTTGTAGATTTTCATAACTCAATATATATTTCCTAGGCAAAGTTGATTTTGCCCTCTATTTAAATTTGTCTCCTTTTGAAGTAGTGCAGCTAGCAAAGGCAACTTTCTTTTTTTAGTCAGCATTGTAATCCATGATTGACTTTGCCCAGAACAATGTGGAAAACTGTTGAATTGAAAGGTGAATTCTCGAAGAGGGTCCACATCTAAAGGCACTCAAGTGCGTAAATTACTTTATGCAAACACTTTCCTTATACCAGTTTCATAACTCTTGTATGTACAGTGGCATAATGTACGTGTTTACACTTAGGATATTGGATTAAATGTTTACTATTAGCCCAGAAATTATAGTAATAGACAATGGTGTAATTTTATTTTCTTAAAGCTGATCAAAATTACACCAAGTATAAGAATTGCACCTATTTAAGGCATCGTAGACTAGAATGTTAAGCTAATCGGATCCTAAATGTGACTATGAGGCATCAGCAAATAGCATTAACAGATGTTTTGAATTATTGTGGCCTATTGGGCTATGAGTTCCCAGGGTGATTTTAAGAACTTGGGAGCAGTATCGCTATGATCAGTTAGAGCCTTATTTTGTTTTATGAAATTTGTCGAATTTTCAGGTTATTCCTTATTTTAAATTATCTTTCTTGGGCTATTCTTTGTTATTTGGAGCAGTTCTAGTACTTTATTGACAATGGCCAATGTTGGGCCCTTTCCCTCACTATTCCGGCACAATAGTGAACCTGGATTATATAAGACAGAACTTTGTTGACCAAAAAACATATGGCATAGCTCTTTAGACACAAAAAAAAAAGACAGCACTGAATTTATACAATGAATTAATGGGACCGAAACTAAGGATGCTAATTGCTATTTCTCAATATTATAGCAACTTTATAATTCTACTACTAGTTCTACTTTCAAACAAAGACTAAAACAAAAGAAGAGATAATGGTATAATATTGTGCTCATCTTAGAACATTTTCATTTACAACATTTGTATAATTGCATATCTTTTTTTCTTTGTATTAAAAAAAATGGACTCCTCGCACGTCTTCCATACATACTTTCTGAATCTGGTCAACTATAAGACAACATTTACGTGCAGTTTCTTTCATGTTATATAATGTTGTGGACAAATATGAATAAAATCTGACCAACGTGGATCACAATTTGCGGATCTGATTCATATTTATATCAAAAACGCACGTGCTAAGTATTATATTATTGACAGATAAGGATTCAATTTGTACGGCATGGTGAGAGAGACTAGGATATGAATGTTCAAGAAGCCCTTAATAATAGAAATTTCATGATATCCTCAAAATAATTGTTCACCTCCTTATTACCAAGCCCTTTTGCAATATTTAAATGCCTGAAATTTCTATTAATAATAAGGTGATGAAAAAAGTATGAGTCGACACGATATCCCATATAAAATGAGTACAAATAACAACTTGGAAATTCTGAAAGAGAAGGAATTGATTAGATTTTTTATTTTATTTTTGTTGATGGTTCTTATGGAACTCTATCCTCGTTCATTGTCACAAGTTGGGTTACTTGCCCAAGTTAAAACGCTTTTGCGGAAATTTGTATATGGAACTCAGTTCCAGAAAACTTATTAACTCTCGAAGATGGAATTAATGAGGATGCATTGTTATTATGTTTACAACTTTGGTTATGTTTATGATTTCAAACAGATTTGAGTCATCCGTGACTGCTATTTCAGTATTTAATGAACTTCCCAATGTCACAAGATATTGTACCCTTTGGTTTTATCAGCCTCAACTTTGTCTGATAAATGTCAACTTGTAATATCAAAATTTACTCTCCTCATTTCTGCATTACATTTACGTGCTTCAATGAGATACTTGCAGATTGATACGTAGAAGAAATATCTTAGTTAGAAATAATAAAAGAAATGTTCTGTTCAGCAACCTTGAAACTTCAGGAGAAGTGAAGTTTCAAGACATTTTTTCTGAACGAAGGAAATGGTTTGGTTTAGAAAACTGATACGATGAGATTGAACAGAGGAGAGTGTTGGGTTTCGGAACTCAGCTTGCTGCTAACATGAGATCGAGGGGAAGAAGAGGAGCCACCGTGAATGGCGGTGGACGAAAGGCAGAGGCAGAGGAACTAGGGTATATTGAAAAATTGAATTTTTAACATCGTTGAAGTTGCAAATTAAAATTTGAGATTAGAAATTCAACATCAACACGTAAAGAAAATTCCACGTGAACCATCGTTTGCTATGAGTATAGATTAATTTGCTATGAGTATATTGAAAAATTGAATTTTTAACATCGTTGAAGTTGCAAATTAAAATTTGAGATTAGAAATTCAACATCAACAAGTAAAGAAAATTCCACGTGAACCATCATTTAATTTTAACATGAATTTGTGAGTTAAGCAGTGTAATAATTTTTTTTTTTTTTTGTGCTAACACACCACTCAGTTATCTCTTCCAACAATTCCCATTTCCATGCAGCAGAAACCTCAACTAGAAACACTAGATTCAACAAAGGTGTCATCTTCATTCATTCGAGTAACACATGCACAATGAAAAACTGAAGACAAAGCCGCTCCATCTCCATCTACCTCATCTTCCAAATGCTCCATGGAAACAATACCCATTCTCATGGAGGAGGAACCTCATCTCCATTTGAAACGCTCGAACACTAAAACATTAAAAAGGGAAAAACCTTTTTTCTCACAAACCCTCATTAATCACTGATGTCTGCAAGGAGATCCAAGAGATCAGAGTAGTGGACCATCATCATTCCCTCAACCACGGCGTCTTCGTGGAACCAATTTTTCAATTTTTCACTTTTTTTGTCGAAAGGCATTAGTTTGTTGGTTGAACTTTTTTTTTTTTTGGGGTACACAAAGGGACCGAAGCCCAAAACCACAGAGCAGCTAAATGGGGCAAAGGCACCCCTGAAACATCACTAGGAAGGACAGGTATTCCAAATTTGGGTTGAAGTCGAAGCTGTAATTTGCAAGCCAATCTGCATGCAATTCGGTTGGCTTCTCGGAAGGTATGGACAATGATGACCTTCCAAGGTTTGGCCAGGAGATCTTTTATTCTACAGATGAGACCCTAGTTCTTCATCTTTCTATTCATGCCCTGAGTCAAGAGATCCACCAGCACTCCAGAATCTAAGTACTCCATGATAATCTATTTGCAGCCAAGAGTCCAGGCAAGTTGAAGACCAATCCAAAAACCCAGAGCTCTGCTTGATAGGCAGTGCAATATCCTGTTTTTCTGGCAAAGCCCATAACCCATTGGTCAGCAATGTTGTGGATGAGGCCTCCACACCCAGCCAAGCCTGGATGGATTCCCCTTGGCCGCACCGTCCGTGTGTTGATCTGAAAATTTTCATGTAAGCTTTGCATATTTTATAAACAGTTCCCTGTTAGGTTGTAGAAATAGGATAAACCAATGAAGCAATAGCATATGCTTGAGAGTTATGCTATGAATATCCTAGCAGCTGGTCCCTTTTTTATTGTTTCTTTTTCTTCTGTGTTGCAGCTTGTAAAAGAGAATCTATTGACATTACTCATTCAATCATGTTTACTTATTTTCTCCACTCTGGAAACCCTTTTCAAACCTTATGACTGGGGGCCAACACAAAATTCAGGAGGTGCTTCATATGCATTGAAAGATATGATTCTATATAGCCATAGCTTCCATTTCACAAGTACCAAATAGTAGTTTCCTTGACTTTCAATTTCGCCAAAACGTAAACTCATACGTTTTTTTTAACTATCAATCATTTATGTGCTATACGTTTCAGGCCAAAATGCAAGTTTGCTTCACCCAAAGAAACAAGAAAGAAAGACAATGATACAAGGGACTCCAAGCATAGCCAAAAGATTAGACAAAACACTGGACTTAGACTATATGACAAAATATTTCCAGTCAAAAACAGAACAGCATGAAATTCTGTTTTCTTTCTACCTTTCTACCAAGCTGATAAATCTTCAGCATGCTCACCCAGCTGCATTCGTCAACCTTGCCTAAGCTATACACTCGGAGGGCAGCTCTCCTTTGGCAAGTTGATTGCTGAGATAAATTTTGGTAGCACTAAATCAAGAGCAATCACCATTACCTTATACTAGCCAAAAGAGACATGCCCTATAAGTGATTTGCTTACTAATAAAATTGCCTCTCCCCTTGACTTTAATTTGACCCCAATATTGTTCCCTAAATTATGCCTACTTAGTTATATAGGCTCAACAATGGTGGCTAAATTCAGAAAAACAGTGGCATCTGCTCAAGGATTATGCCCTTTTTCAAGTTACATGTTCAAGGCTTATGCTTTGGATATGCTGAACACATACCATTAAGTTGTCTACTTTCCTTTCTTTTTCTTAACAATGACATCTACTTGAAGGTCCTGAGATATATCATGTAGTGCTGAAATATTTTTCCAATCACTTGAGATTCTTCCTTTTTTTAATATATATGTAAGAGCAGTAATTGAAGCATGAATACGAATATGCTCCATTACATGATATGTTTGACGCCATATGTATCATGACATGTTTCGTTATCACAACACCATCTTATGTATTCATTCTGAAAATAATTAATAGGGAGAACGTGTATAACATTGAGCCTTAATATCCCGCCACGCAATAGTTAAACATTTTAATTTTAGAGTAAATGCTCAAGGTAGTCCCCATAAAATTTTACAAGACAATTCAATCCCTCGTAATATGATATTAGACTCGTAATCCCTCAAGATTTCAATAATAAAATACATTAATCTCTCTATATATTTAATTATTTCAATATTAACAGAATTGCGCATGATATTTGTGTCATCTAAAGTAAGAATGAAACTTAAAATAATTCATTTTAGCGGCTCAAATTATATAAAATGAGTCATTTAACTCTCCATTATAAGTAATAAAATAACTCATTTTATTTAATTTTAGATGCTAAAATAAATACAATATGTTCTAAGACGACATCATTTTCCATACATCCAATATTTTAATGGCATATCGTTATTATATTGTGTCACTTATATAAGTCTATTAATGATAACTAAGGAGGGATCAAAGTGTCTATCATTTTCAATTTTAAAGGACCATGGGATCAATTTACTTTTTTAGATGGCTAAATAATCCGATATAAAAATTTTAGGGAACTAAGTAGGGTGTTTACTCTTAATTTTATAAGCATAAGCTAGTGTGCCTACATAAGAAGAAAATGTTTTGAAATTTTTTTTCGTGAAGTGCATGTCGTAATATGATTTTCCACGTCCACAGTATCTCGAGTTCATGTGAATACTTATGAGTAATTAACACAGCACTAATATTTTTTTCCCCCTTAAATGAGATTATGAGTTAAACTTTTTGTAAAATCATTTTTAATTTGTAATTTCGTATGATTATTTGTTTTTGACTAAAAAAACTCTCCCCGGCCAATAGACCATGGTCTCCACAGCTGACCAAACGAAAGACAAATCATGCTCCTCAACCACTTCCAAAAACACAGGGTCTAAAAGCGAAAGAAATGTTCCTTCCTATACTATATATGGGCCTGCCCAATATCCATATGCAACCATTTAAATAGCAAGGGATGAGCCCTGAAAACCAAAAAGCGGCCCAAAGAAAAGAGCTGACATTTTTAGCTAAAATATTACAGGATATAGAATAAGGTAGAGAATCAAACTCGTAACTTTTTTTACCTACTGAGACATGTAAGAGTGTGAACTATTTGCTAACTTGCCAAAAAAAAAGGGCAGTTGACCAAAAAAACAAAAGGGCAACAAATAAGTAATTGATCCGAAAAATAAATAAATAAATAAAATGCACAAATTTGAGCCTCCGGAATGGGATAAATCTTCTTTATTATTTTTTATTTCGGTCAAAGGGTGAATCTTCGTTGAAGCGGAATTAAAGCTTCCTCTGAGATCTTTATGGATTGAGCGGAATTGGTCTAGTTCCTAATAATTAGACCAATAAACTGAAGGGCTCCAAAAGGGCAAAAAAAAATTCCACTTATTAGTGAGGATTTTCTACGAAAACACCACGATTTTCCGAGAGCACTTTTATACAGTAACAGTCCTTTAGTATGAAAAAAATACGAATTCAGATAAATACATACTAGAAAAACTGGCAACAATACAATGCATAAAAATAATGGTAATGGCTTTGATTTGCTTCAAAGATCGATTCAAAATTATCTGAACCAACAAATCTGATCGACATTAGTAGTGACACCCATATATTACAAAACTTTTCAACAACTTATTCAGAAATAAGGATATTTACGGTTTGTTATGATTCAGTTTTAAAATAACACTTTAAATGATCTGAAAAATAAACTTTACAACGATTTAGATCGATCGCTTTCATTTCATTTATAAAACTGAACTAATCTAAACCAAGTTCCATACAAAAAATAATAATAAATCTCAACCAAGTTAAAAACTTGTTTGGATTACCAAATCCAATCCAAAAAAAATGGATTACTTCGATTTGATTTAATTTGTCATTTTTTCATAAAGTTTAAATAGTAATTTGAGATTGTTGAAATTAATTTCCATTTGATAAACTTCAAAAATGATAAAATATAGTCCAACAAAAATTTAAAATATTAGCTGTTCAAATATATAATAAAGTTCATATAACATGTTATTAAAAAGTTCAAAATATTTTATGATATAAAAGAATTAATAAATAATGAAAAATAAGAGAAAATAAATTCTGAGTGGCATTGAAGACCTCTCTTATTCAAGGATCACTCCTCTGCCAGCCCAAAGATTAGCAGCTGAATTTAGTTACTGTAAGCGTGTTTACAAAAGTTGCAAGATTATGCTTACTTTAACAATCACTTTTCCAGATAATTGCTTATTTGATAACCAATTTATGTTTAGAAACTTTAGCTAAGTGGATTTAAGTTAATACGTGTTGTTTGGATTGTTAAAAGAGAAATGTTAGGTGTATGATATTTTTTTATAACAAATTTGTATTTCTATAGTATAAAAGCATATGAAAACAGAATATTTTGTTGGGCTCCACACTTAATTTGTATAGAGGTTTAAATTTGTTATAAAGTAATATTATACACCTAATATTTTTCTTGTTAAAAAATAATTTTTTTAAACAGTTTTGGACTGGAATAAAACAATTTTTTTTAAAAAAATAATGTCCAACTTTTAGCTATAACACTTTTTTTTTTTTTATGAAAACAACTTTTGTTTTAAATGACAGACAACTTAACTATTTTGAGGTAAATTACCTAAAGCAGCTTTTATTTGAAAGCAAAAAAGAAGCTGTTTCAATAGCTATCCAAACATGCAATATGTTCCTAGATTATATTTTGTAATTCAGAATTAGATTGATCGTGCTTGGACTAATGAAGTTCCATACTGGACTAATGAAGTTACACAGTACTGTATGGGATGTTCTGTCTCATGGTCAAAAGAGAGAGAGAGAGAGAGAGAGAGAGAGAGAGAGATTAATTATTCTTCTAGAATACAATCTCTCCTTAATACAAGTCAACAACCGTTCTTACGAAATTGAAAACGAAAATTGAAAGAAAAAGGGTAAAATTCAGTAATCCAGAAAACTGGAAAAACATATATTAACAGACGATCATGATACATGACACTGCTAATTTCCCCCTCTCATTAACAGAAGTTGAAAGGAGAGATTAACAAGAGCAAAGCATATGCACATTGATCTAACAAGCTATGTCAAACAATAGAAACAAACATCGCTGCAATAAGCCAGCAATGTACATACATATACCTAAACATTTTTCAATTTTTTTTTTAACAAAATACAACTATTATGAAGATCCTAAAAATTAAAAATTCACTACTAGTTACTGAAGGGGTTTAATTTGATGAGGATGCCGGGGAAAACATCATCCGGGTCATGGATATGCGGGTTCCGATCCACTATAAACGGGTCACCACACTTGTCGGCGATGCTGTACAGTGTCTCACCTTCTCCCACAATGTACAACTCATCGCACGGTGGACCCATGATCTGGTGGTTCAATCCAACGGTGATCTGAGCCTGCAGATGATCTGGCTGATCTTGATCAATGGGAGTAACATAATTTTGTTCTATGGTGGCTACCAACAATAGTGCCACTGCCATTAGCACTATGACACAGTGCCATGACATCGATGATTCTTGACCATTATGCGCCATTGTTTTCATTGTTCTTGGTAAAGCTGCTGTTGCTGAAAAAAATTAAGGGAGGGAGGGAGAGAGATTAATAATCGGTTACCAAGGGGGCAAAAAGCAACAAGAAAGAAATTGATATAGCCTTTTTTTTAAGGTGAGTATTTAATATAGATATTATTTAATAATATGGATGAGTTGGTTCACATAAAAACCTTTCTGGGACACTTTTTGGTTTCGTGGCACGAGTGTTGACTGTTGAGTTGCAAGCAATCACCTCCTCTGAGGTATTTAAACAAATCCACAACTAAAGTGTTTACGCACTAACGAGCAATGTGGTATAGTAAAAGAATGGGACGTATATATAGGCTTAGCACAATGTCGGTGGTAAATATATTCAAGTTCGAAATTGCAGCTGGTTTTCAACTGTTACGTATGTTTGTGCTGCTTAATTAGTTATTTGTAATCAGATAATGTTTTTCTGATAAGATTTGTAATCAGATAATAATTCTAGAAACCTACTTATCATTACTAGCGATTTGCTCATTTTTAATTTTGATAATACATGCGGCATATTTCAAGAGACAGGTAGGTTAATAATATATTATCTTCATTCCTTATTAATAGTTATAGTAAAAAATCGTATTATTTTGATACAATAAAAAGTAAATATATTTAACCACAATTGAAAATTATACTGTTGCAGTTTAGGAAATTATTAAAAATATGTTAAGAGTGAACCAGTGAGAGAGGTAAAAAGTTATGCACCAAAATCAATTTTTCTTCCCAATTCCCTTCATCTATTACTAGTGGATTGATAGGCACCAACGTTGGTATCAATCCACATTTTTTTAATTTTTTAATATTTCTTTAAATTTAATATTTTATGTTAAGATCTCGTAACTTCTTTTATTTTTTATTTGTAACTTTCCCAACCTTTTATAAATTAAGGGTATTCTTGAAATCTGGAAAGTTGCTCACCAAAAAAACAATTATTGTTGGCAGTCCCGTTTATCTATTGTTATAGATTATAAATTATAATTATTGTTAATTTCTTATGATAATCATTTGATTTTATAACAGGTGTGCCCCGTCATTACCTTTTCAATTTGGGTCAATGGGTTCCTCTGCTTTTGTAACTGCTTAGTTCGTCTCTTATATATGGGCTGTTTAGCCTCGTTTATTAATTAATTAAAGAGAAAATATGCCGCAGCCTATAAATTAAACTACTAATGTTCTATATTTGTGTTTTCTCGTTTGGGCATATTTCAGGATGCCTTTTAAGATTGTTAAAATAAAGCCGCTAGTGAGTTAGATTATTCCCTCTCAAGAGGAAACACATGCATATATTATAATACCCTATATGTAAATATTATCTATGTTAGAGTCTAACCGGGCGCTCCTTATGGATTTGTTCTTCTCTCTCTCAAGTGGAAAAACGGGTCTGCATAGAGGAGGTATCCACTTCCTTATAAAGCATGATTCGTTCCCCTCTTCAACCGATATGGGATCGGGAGGTTCTAAAGCGAACAATATCTGTATGTCGGGTATTATACTTACACTGAGAACAATGATACGTAATATCTAAATGTGATAGATATTACTCGTGTTTTGATCTCAATAGCTTATTTTAGAAGTCTTTTAATTTATTTGCATAACAATTAAATAAATGGCAAACAATGATGTACATCATATATAAATTTTATATATATTCATATACAAGGTATTATTAACCGCCAAGTATTAACTCCCAAGTGTTAATGGAAGAAATTCGAGAAAATGATGAAAACTTTATGGTTTAAAACGGTATCAAATATCATCATTATCTTTAACGTGTTAATTGCCCCCACTAGTCTTGGGAGAGCAAGTCCAAAGACTTACCATAGACAATCTTAAATGTTGGGATTATGGCAAAAGAACCACACACACCTATATATAGATGTTGTTCTGAAAGAAAATGCCTGTTAGACATACCTTTTGGTAGATATACAATTATCGATAGTAGACATATACAACTATTGATAGTAGACATATTCATTGGTAGTAGTCATACTCCTTGATAGTAGACATACCCATGCTAGAAAACTTGGCGATCATATTTGTTTAGCAAATTCTAACAATCTTCCGATCCACTTAATTTGTGAAATTGTGTAACTCCTCTACTTATAAATTCACACGCAAGGGATATATATATATATATATATTCGATTTAAATCTTCTCATGGTGTATTATTTCAAAGTTATAACAAAATGAAAGACTTAATTAAGGTACTATGAACCATAATTTTTGTGTTAAAATCGAAAATACTACACACATGAATTTAAATACTTGGAAAAAAAAGGCTTACTAAAGATATTATGGACTGAGGCCATGTGCATATCCTAGTTTCATGAACCCTTTAAAAACAAATCCTGAAAACCTTTGTTGGAAGCTGCCCCACTTCTAATGCCCACTTAGGTAAAGTTTCTTTGAATCTTTTATTTACATAGATTCATTAAACTCCATTAAATGTTTGATATTGACCCTCTTTTGTCCTTTAATTTATACACAAACTGGGAATGAAATATTTGGTCTAGTGCCCATAGCCACTTATCAATGTCTTATTTTTACCCATTAAATTGTATAACGTAACTAGATTATACTCTAGAAAATGTTAGGGTTCGTTTGGTTTGTAAAAATATTTTTTGTTTTTATTTCTTATTTTCATTTTCTAAAAATGATTTTCATTTTCGATTTTTAGAAATTTAAAAACATGTTTGGTTTGTTATTTTCACTTTTGTTGATCCTTTTTCTCTTGCCCAAAAAAAGCATCACCTACACCTCCGACCCTCATTCACTCCGCGACCTCTATTGCTGCACCTGCCTCATACTTAACAGCATCGGCCCCTCCACCACCATGGCAAGCCCGTCATCATCGCCTGCATCATCGCTGAATGCAACTACCTCGACGTCACCGACGAGGCGGAGTTCATGGAGCGAGTGGAGGCCAGGTACCACGAGAGGGCTATGTTCTCATTCTCATACTTCCTGATGAAGTGGTTGATGCCAAACATGATCAGCTCCTTCTCACGAAGCACCAGAAGTCCCCCTTCGCACACCAACCTTGGGACTTCGACTCCCTTCGCTTCAAAGTTCGTCCTTGGTGGCGCTCCACCGTCCCCATGGGAGGACTTCCAGTCCCACCGTAAGACCCTCACCGCCATCAGCATTTGGCACTGCCCTTCCTCCCCCAATCTCAACTCCGAGATTGACTAGTTCTCGACTGCTTGCAGGTTTTACCCTTCCTCCCTTGTAGATCACTGTTTTACGTTCTCGCCTGACTTCCATTCGTGCTCGACCTAGGAGATGATAAAACTACAAAAATGCCACCGCTTCAAATTGAAAACAACGAAAATGACTTTTTGATGTTTTCAAAATTTTCAGCAATTAAGTTCATTTCCTAAAATTGAAAATGAAAATGATTAACCAAACATATTTTGTATAACAATTTCCATTTTCTATGAAAATGAAAACAGAAAATGTTGAAACCAAACGCGCTCTTAGGTTTTCCATTTCTGATAACTCTAGTATAAAGATTTCAAACGTATTGTAATTAATGATTTCCTTTCCTAGCCCTTATATGAAAGGATCTACTAGACTTTCATTACTTTTCACATATTATTATTGTGTACATGCAGGCAGATCCATATTATTATTTTTATTCTTTCTTATTTTAATTACCTTATTATTAATTATGACTGCCATTATATGAGTGCATGCAGATATTTTTGTGACGCTTTAATTGTTGGATCAAACTATTATAAGTAGGTCAAAAACTATAACTATTAGTAAGAGTATAACTTTATGTTGTTGAAGTTTTTTAGAATTACATCAAGTTTAAGGGACTACATTCATCTATAATACTAACATTCAAGGCTTATTCTGGAAATTTTTTTACAAGTGTAGCTCATAGAGCAACTTATAGCCCACGATTTTAATAACATTTATTATTAATTATTTATCTATAAAAATTACCTTCATATCTATTTCATTAACACAACATAAATATTTCACATTAAATATTGGATTTCAAGCTATTACAATTCTCAATCTAAATTCTTTAATATTAAAAATTGATATTCATATAATACATATTTTTTCTATTTTCTTTATAATATTTTTTATTTTTTGATTAAATACATGTTTTTCCATGATTAATTACAAAATTTTAAATTTTGAACTCACCTTGATATTTTGAATTTTGGATTTAATAAACTACTTAATTTCTATTCTACAACAAACTAAAATCTAATCAGATTAATGTAAAAATAAAAATGGAAACAAAAACTATTGCCACCAAGAAATATCTACTATAATCAAAGTATAAACCATTTAAATTACTCCAAGTAACATATTTATTACTACAAAAGATGACCACTTGTACTAATTAAAATAAAAATTCTTAACTTCTCTTAGAATCTACAATAGCAGTTTGTTACTAAAATCTCTATTGCCTAAAGCTATAGTGTGCAATACTAATATCTCATTTCATTTCTCCTCTCTATTCCACAACTTTCTTTTCTCTTCCATTATTCCTCTCATACTTTCATATTTTTCATTTCTCTTCATCCATTATCTATTAGTTCTATCAAAATACATTAATTTACTTTTTCTTCTAATTTTCTTCTTCGTGGTTTATATTAAGAAATAAGAATTTGTAGGTTTGTAAATTTAAATGTTCTACCATTCTTCTTTGAAATTCTTTTCTTCTTTATGAGATTTCCTTTTTTTTGTGTAGCATTTTTTATGTTTGTTTAGTATTTTAAATTTGCATATATATATATATATATATATATATATATATATATATATATTACATTTAAATGTTTCCTCAATGCAATAAAGATTTGATTTTTTTAAGTTCTCCTAAAATAAACAAATTTATTTATCCTTTTTTATTTTCATTATTTATATTCAATTTATTTCTACCTTTGTTCTTTGTGATTTTGTTTGTTTGTTTTGCATAGAGATTTTCCTATGTTTATTTAGTATTTTCTTTGTGCATATATCTAAATGGTCTTTTCCATGTTTTGTGTAAGAGACAATCATTAGGTTGTAGGCTCAACCGTGTATTGTTTAATCTTTTGTGTCAAAGATAATTATATTTTTCATAAATAATTTAATGAACATTTTACTAAATTTGAGATTAATTTTAGTGTTGTATAAACTAGTATTAATGATTTTATAATTTTTTTCTTTTCAGAATTTGAAGCCGTAATTAAGTAAAGGAGATGCTATATGGACTATCTCAACGGCTCATTTCAAACTTGAGATAGTAGAGATTAAGGACTAAAAATGATTAAAGATTGTGTTTGGTCTATTTTTATCTTTGATTTTGTTTTGTTCATTTGTCTGGCAGAATATTTATATGAGAGGAAAATCATTGTTATGTCAAGAACAATACTTTTCCAAGTCAATTTAATGCACAAATAAGCTAATTGATGATTCCAATAGCAATATTAGACAAAATGCATTGGCCAATTTTTATTGGAATTTGTTTACATTATTCCATCTTCTTCAGTTTATTTTTTCTTCATTATTTTATAAGGCTTAAAGATTGTTGAATTCAATATATACATAACCATTGAATTATAATTTCAATTCCATTTACAAACACTAATTATGGAGAATGAATAATATTTTGGAACAAAAATATATTTTTTATTTAAAATTTCCATTGTGCATTAACGTTACGTTGTACAGATTAATTGTTAACTATTATTTTTTTTATTTTGATGTGAATCGAATATATTAATATATGTATAGGTATTGATTGATGTTTCTTCCATTTCAATCAATAACGTATATACATACTAATAATATTATTATCCTTTTCGTTAACATGTTTAAAAATTTTATTTTTTTGAATTTTTTTTAATAACTTCATGAATACACATAGGATTCAAATCTCCACAAGAAATAAGAAATGAGGACCTATGATGGGGATAAGGATTGGTATGAAAGAAAAATTCTAAATGAGGGACAAAATTAGGAGAAAAGTTTATAACTTCAAATCTATAATTGTTAAAAATCATATATATCTCACTATGCCATATTTAATTTTTTGAAATTTAAATATTTCAATTTATCAATTCCACAGTTGTTTCATATTATTTTTTTGAAAACAAAACTTCAATTTTTTCAAACTACAATATTTTTAAAAAATGAATTCCACAATTTACACTTCTTTGATAATGATACTAATTATTTATTAATTTTTTAAAATTAAATAATTACATTACTTTTTTAATTGAAAATAATTATGTAATTGATATACTACTTCAATAATTGAGATGACATAAATTAGGATTACATATAATTTTCTTACTACTTATAACATATTAATTATAATATATATTTTAAAATTAATATTTTAATTTACTAAAAGGATGTACAGGGGAGGATGTGTAATTAAAATCATTTAAATTAACTTTATTTATTATTTTTTTATTAATTAGAAAATATATTTTCATATTTTTATAAATTAAATATTTTAATTTACTAAAAAGATATAAATGACTAGAGAGGATAAAAAAAAATCTAATAAAAGTGGGTACACACATAGATTACCCACAATGGGATGAGAATGATGACATATTTTGTCTTCTTGGGGACGCTTGACCAGGGATAAGTTCATATTTGTTAAACAGAGTAGGAATAGGGATAATACACCTTAATTTTTTGAATTATCTTTATAAGATTTGCCTTATATATGCATTTTTAATTTTAATTTGGATTATGTTGTATTAATAGTATTTTTGTTACTATGGATATTTATATTTTGAATTTTAAATAATTTTAATTTTTCTATTTTTAAAATTTTTAATAAACTCGTGAATACTTATAGGGATTCAAGTCCCACGGGGATAGGAAATGGAGACCCATAAAAGGAATGAAGATGGGGATTAGAGAAAAAATCCAAATGTGGACGGGAGGGCATGAGATATATTCCCTTTCTCATGGATATCCATTTTCATTACTATAAATGGATCATAATACATTAAAATTATCTACTCATTTTGTTTTATTATTCAACAATTTTAACTTTTAAAATGTGTAACATATTCATAAAATAGGCTATTTATTATTAGTTATAAATCATCTATCGAGATTTTTTTAGTTTTATAAATATGATATTCAAAATAAGATATAAAATAGAATGATATATTTATATTTTTTTCATTTATTTAATTATTAACTTATTTTTAAAATAAATTTATATATTCAATTTTCTATAAGTTATATTTATACAAATTATCATTTGTTTCTTTAATAGTTAATAAACTATTTTTTATTATCATCTTATGCAACGCACGGATCAAACGACTGGTTTTAGATATTCTAAACTAGCATGTTAAGTTTACTGAATCCGACGATAATTTGCTGGCCAAATAAACATTAATACTTATAAATTACCATATGTGAACCTTTCCTCGTCACGTACGCAACTCTACTTTTCTATAATCATGTTCATTGTTAGATGTATCAAGTAAACTCTTATTAAACACCTCATCTCTTTAAATGACTTGGCAGTTTTTAAAATATATCATTTCGATTACAACAGAAAACAACTCAAGTAACGCTTAACACGTGCCGGCTAGATTAGCGTCCGTACTATATAATCTTAAATCAAACAATAAACAATGACATGAATTGCAATAATTGACTCATAATCATGTTGATTGATTGTGATATGCATGCAAATGGGCCATAAAGGATATGATCAATTGTTAATTTTGACGGGCTGTCATGATAATTAGAAGATTAATTGAGGAACGCACAACTAGGAAACACACTTGAGCTCAACACATCGAAAGATGTGTAATGTAGCTCAGAAAAAAAAAACTTTAATTGTAAGAAAGGAAATAGACATATACCAAATTTTTAGATGAAAAACGCCCATTTGTTTGAGAAGTGGGAGTAGAGTGTCATTATCTTCAATGACAATGATCACACTCAGACGGAAAGCCGCAGACGGAACAAGAAAGAAGCACCTCTTTGCTTTGGTATTTTTTCCAATAGATCACTATGAGTCTTTAATTTTCTCCTGACCATTGTATTAAGGAATTAAACGTTATCAAAAGAATATTCTGTTATTATTATTATGTTAAGAATTGACTTCAATTATTTTTAACATTTGTTTGGGGAGGGCCTTGGCAACTGCATTTCAAATCGCAATAGTGGTCCTCCATTGATGCCCCCAATAATTCTGTTTCTATTGGCATCACTTCCCAATATGTAATTTGTTGGGCAAGTGGACCACAATTTTTGGGATATCCAACCAACATATTCTCATTTATTATTTAATTAAATAGATGTATAACATATATTAAATATAATTCACATTTAATTAAATACTAGATAAAAGTATATGAATACAGTGTCCCATAAATATTATCTACAATTAACATCTCTGAATTTTAATTCTTTGGAAAAGGCTTAGAAATTTCAAGAGAGAAAAGTGCCTATTAATTTTGACTTGGTAAGCCGCATCTTACTTGGACAATGTCCGAAATTTTTATCAGAGTCAGAAATTAAATGTACCGCTACAAATGGTATATATGTATTATTAATCTACTACATACACAAAATTATTTTAGAATTTATTTTTTACAGATGATTATTGTCCATAATTTATGGAAAAGTAAAAAAATGAATACGGAAAGGTGAAAGTACAAATATTTATTTTATTTTATTTAAATATTCAAAATTAAGTATAAAAAAAATAATATCATCGTACAAATATCTAATAATTAATAAATCAATATAAAAGAGAATTCAAGTTTTTATTGTTAGTTATCAAAAATTGAATTGACATATAATACGCTAGTTTTAGGTACTAAAAGAAGACTTAATACTTTTTAATAATTATAAATTTTAAGATCATGTTAACCACGTGATAAAAATCAATAATTAGTTGTGCATGTATTTGTTGTTTAGAACCTTAAAATTATTGAAACTTGAAGCCCACCGGAATGAAGGGCACACAATTCAAAAGTCATGTCAACAACAAGTTTAATTTTCTTTAGTACTCCTAATTAAAATTAAAGATTTAAATAGGAAGCTAAACAAACGGCATGCGTTGTATTTGTCTTTAAGAAAAAGAAAAAAAAAATCGACCGAACCTATTACTAGTAATTATTGGCATCTTCTTTAGTTTCTCCATTGCCTTTGTATTTATACTCTATCGGTAATTCCCAAATTCGAAAGATACCGAGTATTTATACTCTTTAGCTTCAACAGAAAAGTCACAAGTATTCATGATGGTTTATTATATTCAAACTCACGTTTCTTCTCATAGCCGCCTCCAGATTCATCCTTATCCTCCGTTTTCTTCTTTCCAAATCCTTTTGAATTTCTTTATCCTTTTATTCAGAAGATGAAACATTCAACCATTCCATAAGAGTCATTCAATCAGAGAAGTTAACTTAATCTTCTTGGGAGAAGAACACACATATCTTCCACTAAAATATTATTATTATGTATGGATTAGCTTTTCTAAATCAAAAGCTTATTATATAAGATTAATTAACCAACAATAAATTAGGTAAAGACTATAATGAAGAAACAGAACTACCTAACGAGAATTGTAATCTATCATTTTGACATTTTAGTTATCTTCCACATGTTCACCCTTCAATTAAAAAACAAACAATTTATAAATGGTCATAAAGTAGCTATAACAGCCACACCTATACACCACCGAACTCAATAGTTTATACAAAAAGAAGAGACAGGTTGATATGCTTCCCAGAATTCATGGCCCAAACAAAAGAACTCCCTTCTTCATAATTTAATTATTCTCTACATGCAAACAAAGCCATTCATGAAACACAAAAGGGAAACATATCTATAACCGAAGAGCTCACGTTCTTCATCAATCAACCAACTACAAAATAACTCTAAGAAATAAAAAACAAAAACAAGGAAAAAAAATAGAAGATTGAAGATTAAGAAGAGAAGATCATCGTGCATGATTATGAGAGAGAGAGATATATTCTATTTCCCTTTTATTTCTCAGAGAAAATATCAAACCGAAAGTGCTCGATCACTGCTCACTCTATAAAGCCTCTTATAAAATGTAAATTGAAAAAAAAAAAGAAGGAAGAGGAAGAAAAATCTACACCCCTCCTGTATCATATGTATATATTTACAATATAAATAGTAACATACACAAGAAAAACGAAGCACAAAATCACTGTACTTGAAATTGAAATTCTCTACCCCATGATCATGATGATCAACAAAGTATGTATTGGTTAATTGAAGGGGGTGATTTTGATGACAAGGCCAGGGAAAACATCATCAGGGTCATGGATATGTGGGTTGCGCTCAACGATGAAAGGGTCACCACACTTGTCACTTATGGTGTGGAGGGTCTCCCCTTCTCCCACCACATATATCTCATCACACGGCCGTTCATGGAGGTTGCTCCGCCCTGTCACGGCGCCGCCGCCGCCGGAGTTGTCATACTCATAGCTCTCCCTTATTGACCCCAATAGTATGAGGGACAATAACACTAAGGCACAGTACCATGATGCCAAATCCGCTATGGTTTTTGATGAGGAACCCATAGATGTTAATGTTGTGTTGTATGTGAGAAAGGTGTTAATAAAATGGAATATGTGGGATTTGGAAGATGCAAAATTGGAAGAGTATATATATATAGGTATGAGACTATATGATATTATGGAGTAGTGTTTATTATTATGTGGGGCAAGGGATATAGACAGAGGTGAGAATTGAATTGCATTGAAGGAGAAGGAGGGCTTTAAGTATTGTTTGGTGCTTTCTTATGGGGAAGGTAGGTAGGTTGATTGAGTTCAACGACATAGAGAGAGAAAGATTGAGAGGTAACTGCCATAGTACAAGTAATTTTATTTTGCATATGCTTTTATTATTATTTTTTTTCAACCTCTTTTCTTTTCTTTTTTTTTTAATTTGGAAGGGCTGATATCATATACTTCGCATTTCATTATCTTTTTAGAAATTAATTTTGATATTTTATAAGTATATTTATTTTATACAATTATCTAATTGTCTATTGTATATTTTATCAAAAATGTATTATGCTTGGCTTAAAATCTGTAAAAGAAATAAGGCATAACTCATTGATATTATGAAACGTTTTATACGATCATGTATTAAAATTAATACTTTTTTATGAATAATTAATACTTTTGAGTATAATTGTGATGTTAATATTGATGAATTTGATTCATTATTAATTATATATCATTTATATAAGATCTCAACTTATTAATTAAATAAAGATATGAGTAATATCATGTATAAGTACAATTTTTTTTATTGTCTATAATATGTTAGAGTTTAATTTTAAAAATATTATTTTATACATGAGTTTAGACAATTTTTTAGGAGACCCTATGAGTGAAGGTTAAAAAGTTTTTTTAAAAAATTAGTATTGAAAAATGAGATTGGCCGTAATTAATGTCCATTAAAGATGTTCACGTAATAGTCTTATATTTTTTACATAACTCATACACTTACAAAGAGAATGGGTTTTTTTCTCTTTGAAAAGATAAAAAAAAAAATACAATAAAAATCTTAAAAAAAAGCTGTACAAATATCAAGCCTACCTAAAATTCGTACGGAATCGCTGAAAAATAAATTATTTTCTGAATTATATTTATTAGGCTTATACTATGAAACAATAAGTTGATTGAAACGTCTGGGGAGGACATTATTCGGCCAGCCATGATTAAGTTCTTGCTGATGTTGATTAAACATAAAATTCAATATAAAATTATTCATTGATAAGGATTGATTCAACTAGGTTTGGAACTCGAATTCTGCATATAATTATAACTTTTCTTCAACTTGTGATATGCTATGTATGACCTTAAATAAATATATGCTTAATTTCTTAAAAATTTATTAGTTAGATAAATACTCTCCTACATATAATGTTTAAATGAGTTCCTCTCCTAAGATTTTATCACAATATATATTAACTGCTCTTAACCTTCTATGGTTCCACCTTACTCGCAATAACCTCAATTGAACAAAAATATATTATAATTTTTATATAAATTGTTTATTTTTTAAGCTTGATTTCTATAGCTTGTTTTACATTATTAACTAATAAAAATTTAAGAACATACTAAATTATACTAATTAAGTAACTCTTTATTATAATTTGATATTTTCTTAAATTATTATTGATTTATAATGTAATGTTATTTTATTCTGTTAATGTATAAAAATTAATTTTTTTTCGTATTAGAAGTTTGATATTATTTCGATCTTTTTAGAAGGATTAGTTTAATTCTTACGCAAATATATACGTTGGTTCTACATCATAATCAACTATTAATAAAAGAAAATTTTGTAACAAGAACAAATTATATATATTTTCTCGAGTAAAATTATATACCTTTGCCGTTTGCGTGGGTGAAACTGCGCTTAACGACATCAGTTTTGACGTTTAGCATTTGATTTGAGCTCTGTTATGCTATGAGTCTGTGACCCAAATAGTCAAAATCTTTTCTTAGTCAGCAAATTTGTGATGAGGAGAAACTTTGATTCTAAATTCCAATTTGGAGGGTTTAATTGATTATTATTATTATTCATGTACACAAAGCATATGAGGAGGAGGTGTAATTCAAGGTTGGTTGAAATTTGGGTTGTGTGAACTGTGAAGGAAATAATGCTAAATTGTCTTCGTATACACTCACGTCATGACGTAATGTGGGTGTTTGACACGTGGCTTCTTATTTTTCTGTTTCCACCTGATAAGATACGCTAATCTCACCACCTCCCTTCCCTTGATTACACGGTGGTTGCAAAATCCAAAAAGTAGTTGAAATTTAGCAGGATCAAGAGGATTATTAGTTAGTTAATTAACATAAGAAAGCATGTTCCCATTTTTATGTTGCCTTACCATTTCTATAAATAAGTAGGTTAGAAATCTTGATTTAAAACACTAGGCAGAGGCTTTTTTTTTTTTTTGGTGAAGTAGCTTATTATTTTTATCACTAATTAAAAGCCCTTCAATTACTCAATTTGAACTTGTTCATTACAAACATCTAGTAAAGGTCTGCTGATTTCATATTTTTCTTGATAAATAAATATATTTGGTGGCTCTAGTTTATTCAGTGAAATAATTCATGAGGTTAATAGACTCAATAGTAAAGATGAAAATAAACAATCCTGTCCAGAAAAGAACTGGTGTCATGTCCTTAATTTCTTGGGGATTAATTAATTAATGTAAGAAAGCAACCTTCGGATTTCATATTTGCGTAACAATACATACTATTTGCCTAGTGTATAACATGAAACGCGAGCCAGTTCTGATAATGAAAACGACTGGTGTTAATAAGTCATTTCATGGGAATTAATTAACATAAGAATGCACTTCAGATTTCATATTTACTTTATAAATATATGCAATCATTCATGAGGTTAAATTAATGGTCGATATGAACAAATTACATAACCCTGTTTTGAAACAGTTGATGCTAACTCCTTTTTCAGAACCCTTGATTCTAGTAAAAGTACAAATTGCAAGTCTCTTTGAATGGGTCACATGGGAGAATAATATATTAGAGCCATCATACTAGAAACATAGAAGATTCCCAATCCAAACAAAGGCAGCCTCCACTATTTCATTGTATGGAAACGGGCATTAAAAACTTGGAGAGAATCTGGACCCCAAACAAAGGGATAATGCCAACATGGCCATTTTTTGAGGGCCATGTAGATAGCTCAGAATTTGCGTGTAGGAAAGGTGAAACCACCATTGCCTAACCTTTGAAAAAAATAAAAAAAAAGCACATGGGAAATAAATTAAAAAATAATGACACAAGTTTACCTTGCCTTGAATGCGTTAACAGTATACTCCATTAGTTATTGAATTCTACTCTAAATTTCGATTCAACAATCTTGAATAAATCCCCTAACCTAGTAGTTTTTGTATCGAACTTTATGATTGTTTTCCTTTTTTTTTTTTTTGGTGTATGGCTTGGTTGGTCTAACATATAGTTGAACCAGCAAATTGGTACCGCCTTACCATTTTGACCCTTTAGACATCATAACTAGAGATTATTAAGTGTATTAACATGACAATTTCAACCCCAGCAGACGGATAAACTACAAGGGTGAAGGTAGCAGCGGTTTGATTGAGATTGAAAGACACATGGGATTGAAACGCGGGTGGAATTGGATTGGGTTTGAGGGAGTGAGTGGCATTGTGGGGGCAGTTTGACAAAGTGATTTTGAGTAGATGATATGATGAATGGGTATTTGGCACCGAATTTAAATGCAAATTGTGGCTAAGCAAATAGAGTTGGCCGGCAAAGCCGACGAAGCATGGAACATATGGTAAAAACTTAGATGGGTCCCAAAAAGGAATTGGTTGTCGCCGTGAGATCTTGGTTGCTAGGTAATCATGTAAGAACTTACATATAAACGCTTAATGAACCTGGAATCTTTGCCAGTAAAATATCTGATTCATAACCCACTGTAACTTTTGTATATCATAAAAAAAAAAAAAAAGCCAAGAGAGTTGGCCGGAGAAAATAGTCATTTTCTATTCACATTCAATGAGGGGCACTACACTATTGGGGATTTTAATTTGGGGATATCTTCAATGTTTTTTTAAAAAACTTTAGCAGCGCATGTTTGTTGATTCATTGCATCAATAAAAAGGTTGCTGAAAGTTAAGTAGACGGAAAGGTTATAGGACTCTATTGGTAGGTAAGATGTGACATACGAAGGTGATTGCCACAAATTAAAATTGAAGAGTGTTATTAGGGTAACGTTAATTAAACCGTAAAATAAATAATGATTATTTGTTGTTGGAAACTTGAAGGATTTTGTAACGAAAAGGATTAATATGAATTAGCTTGTTGGGGTCAATTCTCCTCTTTCTTATTTTCCCCTTCAATGTCCGGTTAAGTTTAGTAAATGCAAGATTTCCCAATTTTTTGAATGTATTATAGAGATTTGTACGGATCACCCATTATCACTACTATTATATTAATACATGATAAAATTTTGGGCTAATGATGTATAATGTGTAATATATGACTTTGTTAACTAACATAATTTGTGTTATTATTGCGTAAACAATTTTCCTATATTTCTATCACAACATTTTTTTTGGTGTGCATAATATTACATCATATCTTTTAAAGAAAAAGAAAAGAAGAAGAAGAAGAAATCAGTATCTTAATTATTGTGGTGGACGGGTTATGTTATGTTTGTGGGAAGGCACCATTTATAGTAGGGTAATAGGTTTATTGATAGCACCATTATTACTCCCTGTTTATGGTTTGTTACCCTCTAGCATTAAACGGTGCCAGAATAATTTTGATTAGGAAGGAAAACGTGTGGAAGCGTTATTTTTGGTAATAAATTTGGCTTTAACTCCGATGGGAGCTTCGGAGCGCTTCAGTAAATAAGAAATTCTATAGATTTGAGTGATTTTAATATTAAAAAAAGTATGTAAAGAAAAGAAAGATCTTTTGTGCCTAACAGAAATTTATGATAGGTGCGATATACATGTTTAATTTAAAAAATTAATTCTGATGCATAAACTTTTTGCATTTATGCGTATAATGATATGATGCTAAATCGTCTAATGAGTTTAATTATTAATCTACTACCTTTTATCCCAAAATATTATTAAGCTAACTAATTAATCTACAAAATCATGTGTCAATACAATATTTCAATAACTCTGTTCAAATCTTATATAGTTGCATCAAAATTAAAATCTTAATTAAACATTTGGTGTCTATAATTTCAGAGTGTAGTACTTATTTTAGTTCATATTATTTTTTACGTAAAAAGCTGTCTTGTAACTTATTATTGATGTGTTTACGTATAGTCCTATTTGTCAATTATTTTTGATTGACTATTTGTTAACTATTTTAAGGAACTGAAAAACAATTAAGTATGATTTAAATACATTTTTAACAGTAAAAAATAGGCTCTTTAATAGGTTATGTACATTTTTGGTATTAATAGGACATGTATTTTGCAAACTCATCACACAATTTAAGCAAATATTTTCTCTCACTATAGTATTATTTTGCTTTAAAATATATAGTATTACTTTAATTTAAAATATTTGTCAGTGTATGGATCAGAGATAAGCTTGCTATGCACAATAATCTATTTGCTTTTTCAAAAAAAAAAAAACAATTCCGGTCGTTGTAACTAGAAGTTTGTAATTATTTGAGTGGATATATTATAGGTAAATGCTCCAAATTATAATCCTTCAACATTAAGCATGTTGCTAGTTGCTTAACCAGTATCCTTTCCCTATCAGAACTAAAGTAAAAATACATAACTGAAAATACATGGTCTCATCTTTAAAGAAAATAAAAAAATAAAAAGATACTAGCATCCCTAGAATGATAAAATAATTAATAAATGGTAGTTCTCGCTATTCTTCACGTTAATTTCCTTTCTGGAACATTGTCTCAGTTTTGAGCATTTTTTGCGGTAAGTACTATGGCAAGAATAAGTACGCTCTGTATAAACACAATTTGGCTCCTCAACTGTGCCTATATATATATGTATATATATATATATAGTCTCGAATTCATGATAAATTCTATATATAGCAACAAATCAACCATTTAAAACATAATTTCAAGTTAAAAATATAAATATTATAAAAGTACTTATTAAGATTATGTCATGTGTAGGATTTATTGTACACTTTGTCTATATTAACATTTTTCATATATGTATCTCATGAAATGTGTAATACATATTTTATTATTTTCTTTCAAGTGATTATTTATCAATATCTGGCTTGATCAATGCTAAAAACATTGCAGTTTTATGCTCCGAATCAACATTCTACAGATTGAACATGACCTTAATAGCATTACCCCCTTGAGCACTGGTTTCAAAGGCCTGTTCCACCTCTTTCTGTGAGAATCCAAATGTGTGAGTAATTAGTGGCTTGATGTCAATCGTGCCGGTGCGCAATAGCTCAATGCAAAGGGGCCAAGTGTTTCTGTACCTAAATATACCAATTACATCAACCTCCCTACAACACAAAAAAGCCCCAATATTATAAATCGTAACAAAATCAAAATATGATCAGTGTTGTTCTTTGAACATATTAAGATGAGACATGGTAAAGGGATCACCTACAAAAAAAAAAGACAAGGGCTGGAGAAAAAATTTGAGCCCCGCAATAATATATGCTTACCACTAATTATATTATAATTATGGTGTCCTCACAAAGCTGTGTAAAAATTATGTACAAGCAATATCGATCTGAAGTACAGAGAAGAGCATGGAGGAAGACCATGAGTAAAGGTTAGTTTTGATTCTCCAAATTATATGCGTAATTCATTTTAATTCCTGGAGTAAAGAAAATATCAATTTAGTCACTGAAGTTATACAAAGTGATTTAAATTAGTCTTTTTGGTAATTCAAGTTAATCTTTATCAATGTTAACATAGGGACTGATTTGAATAATTTTTTGCATGTAATTTTAAGGACTAAATTGATATCTTTTAATTTTATGAACTAAAATGAAATATATATATATATATATATTTCATAGACCAAACTGAAGCTTAGTCAGAACACCGTCTAGCATCCGAGTGTACCATAAATTTTGATTTCATACACTAATAACACCACAAATAATTAATTTTATGGCATCCCCAGCAAATTTTTTTGGCAACTTTGTTACCTGACGGCTGCTGTAGTAAGGGGAACTGTCATCTCGGTTTGGGCTAATCCAATGAGGCAAACTTTGCCCCCAGAGCTAGTGGCATTCAGCGCTGTGCACATGGTTTTGTTGTACCCCACACAATCAAAACTGACATCAATTCCAGAACCCATGACATTTTGGATTTGCACCACTTCTTTCTCCATGTCCTAAATAGTAAGCATGCTAATCAAAATGTAGCAACTGCTGATCTCATTGCAAATAAATTGAACAAAAATGTGACATGCCAAATATAGTGGGCAATAAAATGAATCAGGCAAAGACAATAACCAAGTCTTATTTCATTAGGTATGGTCGACTACATGGATCAGACGATGCCATAATGTCTTGTCACATCTAAGCAATGTGGAGCATAAATTGAAACCTGGATACTAGTTGAAACTTGAATAGTCTCATCTGCACCAAGATTCTTTGCAATTGATAAACGGCTTTCATCTACATCAACAATGACAATTCTTGGTGCTCCAAATGCACGGGCAGCAAGTGATACAACAAGGCCTATGGTTCCTGCTCCCATGATCAAGACATTTGTGTCTGGACCGATATTTGCGCGGCGACATGCATGTACTCCCACACTAAGTGGTTCAATCATAGCTCCTTCCTCCAAGCTCACATTGTCAGGTAGCTTGAAGCATAGATTGGCTGGATGCACCACCTGACATCAAAATGGAAGAATTCCTTGCAGAGTGAAAATTTTCTGACACCCAATTCAAAGATTTAGTTTTGTAAGGTTAAATCATTTACTAATGTAAAGCCTAACTTGTAATTCCTAGATTTTAGGTTCCTTCAATTCAAGTACTAACCCAACTCAAGATCTTACCTTGAACTTTCGATGTTTGGTTATTAACCAAAGTCTAAGTACTTCCTGGCAGTTCAATGGACAGATTGTCCAATCAATATAGCATCTGAATTTCCAAACAGAATGCCAAGAATGAACTTTTTATTGTAATACTCAGAGAAGACTGAAGAGGCTTGCTACATGTTCTCTATTGAAACTGTCTCTTTTTTGCATGTCACTTTTTTATATGCAAAAAAGATTCATATCATTTGATAGGACCAATCTGAATATCAACATTGACATAGCTTTACAGTTTGAAGTTAGTTTTTGTATCATGTATGAATTATATAATCATTTAAGCATGCCACTTTGACTCATTACTGAACTCAAGTCTTTAGTAAACCTATTGACAGTAACTCATGAAATGAAGTCCATTTTAACTGGAACATAGGTTATAGTCCATATTACATTGTTGGCAAGACAACCGTGAGTTGATGCAGACCCAAAAAATATCATGTGGCGACAAAGATTGTAGCGGCCATCTTTACAGAGATTGCACCTGTTGCAACTGATTCCAGGCTCCAAAGCCACCCTGTCCCCTACCGCAAGAGATTTAGCTTCAGTTCCAACTTCTTCTATGATTCCAGCACACTCATGCCCCAGGACCATGGGTTTGTTGGCAATAAAATTGGCACATCTCATTGTCTAACAACACAATTAACACCAAAGAAGGAAATCAGCCAATACTATGGGTGCTAATCAGTTATAAGCACTCCCAAAGTAAAAGAATAAAGTTAAGCAACATAATATAAAGTAAATGGGAAAAGTTTTTGCTCTACCTTATAATACTGAAGATCACTTCCACAAATACCAACTGCTTTAATTCTAATTTTGACATCGTAGGGACCTGAAATTGAAGATTGTTTATTACAATACATGAGCTTGTATCAATATTCTTTTGATCTGCTGATACAAAGTGAAATCCCATCAACATGAGCATAAACATGATAAAAGGATTTTGACCTTGTGTCCTCCAAGACAAGAAAAATTATATGACTTGGTAAACATGAGTTTGTATGTAAGTTACCAACAGTTTATATACATTAAATGCCATGAATTATGCACGCATGAGAAGAAATTGCCTAAAGAAGGAAGAGAGTATGGTTGAATTGCAAGATTTTTGACACCAAGAATCCAAGCAGCCATGTTGATCTCTCCATCTTCACTTCTCTCACCCACACTTTGTGGCATTTCTGCGTTTCTCTTTATCTGGATACCTTATTGCCTTTTCTTTGTGTTCTAGCTGAAGCTGAACATTTCGTCTGCATAAAGTTTCACTATGATTGTCTTTGCACACTTTATTCAATGTGATCCTCAATATATCCATCATCTTTTGGACTATGCTAATGCCACTTTGTGGATTAGTCTCTGACAGTGACTGATGAATATGACCTGTGTAAGAGGCAGATATTAAGGAAAGACTTTGTGGCTATGCTATTTTAAAGCTTCAATTATTTTCCCAACTTCTTCAAATTAGGCATCACTAATATAGTTGCCAGAATGAACATATATATATATATCTTCAAAAGTGTAAAAACTTTCAATTAAGAAGTAAATGTATATACTGTACATGAAGTTTAGAATTAATTCTTACATATTATTATAAAATATTTATTTAAAATATTAATCCAAAATCCACTTATCAAAGGATACTATTTTGGCAAGAGAAATGTTACATACAACTTTCAATTTATATAATATTTTTATATCCAATCTATCGATATTAAATTTTATAGGAGCCACATTTAAATATAAAAGATGTTATTTTTCACCTTTAGATTTGGATAAGTTGTACAGAAGTTGTATGAAAGAGTTGTTAAGATAACACAACTCTAATATCTGAACTCCCTGAGCCCCACTAATTGAATGTAAAATCATCCTGCCTTTTTATTATTATTATTGTTATTATCATAGGCGGTGATTTTTTTTTTCCTGTCTGAAAATTATAGACGGTGAGTGAATAGGGTGTTTCATGGCTGGCGTGAACCATATGATATGAATAAATCTAATAGAAGCATGGACCATCGAGGGTCTGAGAAGCCCAATAGCTATAGCTGAAAGTGATGTAGAGGATATACACAGCCACATCGCTTATGGATGAGAACAAGTGAACAACCCAACATCACCCCACAAAACCACCGTTCGTTCTTTTTTTTTCTTTAACAAATTATTAAAGTTAAGAATTCTTCTAGTAGGAAATAGAGGAGGGGAGGTGGGAATCAAATACAGAATGTCTCAAATAAAGATACAAAATACAATCATTATTACTAGAAATAAACTCGACCGCACGATTCATTTGTTTATAATATAATAAAGCATTAACATTGATATTTAAAGTGTTACAATGCTACTCAATCATAGAATAGAGATATATAAGGAAAGTTAAATATCTTCAATAATATGATAACAATCTCTGAAAGAATTCAGAATTAATATATTGGTTCCTGAAAGAAAGATTACACGCACATTAATCTATACAGCAATTTTTGGTTTTTAACACATTAGTTCCTTACAACAACCTAATATACATGTGATTTTTTTTATAGGCTAATCTATTAATATCTGATGGGATTATAATGTAGGTTTATTCTAATACTATATGTATAAAATTAAAAATAAAAAAAAATATTGATGATGATGTTGATGATGAAAGTGAGATGGACTTAGATACAAGCCAGAGCAATGGCAACCAGCCAGAACTGAATCCCTGTTTTTTAGGCCTCACATGTAGTGATAAGTGATAACTTCAAGATTTGAGAGAGAGAAGGAGTTGAAGTGAATCATCAAAATGGGGAAAGGTGGAATGTCACTTGATGATCATGGGGAAGTCAGACATGGTGAAGAGGAGAATATGGCTGCTTGGCTTGTTGCCATAAACACACTCAAGATTCAACCTTTCAAGCTTCCTCCTCTTGGTATCAAAAAAATCTCCCTCTCGCTTTCAATCACCTTATTCTGTTTCTTCTTTTTATTGTATTTCTGTTTACACTGCCCACTAAATTCATATTCCAAATCATTGGCTTACTTCATTTCTTAATCTTTTGTCAAGGACCTCATGATGTCAGGGTTAGAATGAAAGCTGTTGGTATCTGTGGCAGTGATGTTCACTACCTCAAGGTAGATATTAATATTATTCTCTTCCATCTTATTCTGCAGTTAAAACAAGGGATACAGTTATGTTGGAAGAGTTTGATAATCTGCCTCTAATTAGTTTGTTCCCCCCTTTCTGGGAAATCATGAGAATGTAAGAATATTTCTTGCATAGGATGGAAATTTTGATTGAACAATACTATATATCCAGAAAAATATAGACAGACGGTGTCAGATGAAATAAAGTGGTGTTGCCCACTTATTCATCCAATGGCAGAATGGCACATCATTCTGATAACCAAAATCTGTAAATGGTTTTTTTTTTTTTTTACTTTCGAGTATTTTTTTTCATTTTGATTAAAGGATTTTTTTCTTCCTGCATTTGTTTTATGTTCTCCTTGGTAAAAAGTTTCAGTTTTGATTGTTTCATCTGCTTGCAGACACTGAGATGTGCAGACTTCATAGTTAAAGAGCCAATGGTTATTGGCCATGAGTGTGCTGGGATCATAGAAGGAGTTGGCAGTGAGGTAAAGAACTTGGTGCCGGGTGACCGAGTTGCAATTGAGCCTGGAATCAGTTGCTGGCATTGCGACCACTGCAAACTGGGTCGTTATAATTTATGCCCTGATATGAAGTTTTTTGCTACTCCACCTGTTCATGGTTCCCTTGCTAATCAGGTTTGAAAGAATTCAAAGCTTTTCAAAGTATATCTAGACTTGATGTTTCTCGGTATAAGAATTTTAAAGGAACAATGACAAGATCAAGTCAAATCTCATGCAACTAGGAAAAGGCATCAGTTAGCAAAACTGCATTTCTTGAAGAATTACGATTTGGATTTTAATTTTACTATATATTCTATAGTTTGTGATAATGGCGGTCCTGTAGTCTCAAAAGTACATATAATCTTGACCAGGAACATACAATTGTAATCATGGATTTAGGTTTGATTGAAAATAAAACCTTGCTATAACCCCCAAACTAGTATATATTTGCCTCGGTTTTCAGCATTTTTTGTATGTGGTCCAATGGATCTACTCCAAGGAAAACCAAAATTATAAGTTGAATTTTTATCTTTGCAGATAGTGCATCCAGCAGACCTATGTTTTAAGCTACCAGACAATGTGAGCTTGGAAGAGGGGGCAATGTGTGAACCCTTAAGTGTTGGTGTTCATGCTTGTAGGCGAGCCGAAATTGGGCCAGAAACAAATGTGTTGATCATGGGAGCGGGACCAATAGGACTTGTTACAATGCTTGCAGCTCGCGCTTTTGGGGCACCGAGGATTGTCATTGTGGATGTTGATGACCATCGTTTATCTGTTGCAAAAACTCTTGGTGCTGATGATATTGTGAAAGTCTCAACAAACATTCAGGCATGTACAGTAAAGGCTTGATGCAAGCATGTTTACTTTTTTAGTGAATGTTGAAGGCTTGATGCAGTGCTGGTTCACCAACAATGACTTTGAAAAGAATGATGGAAACTCACATTTTTAACACAGTGCTAAGTAGAAATCTTTTGCCTTCTTCATTCCCCATGTATTGTAGTGATGCCTACTTGGTTTACATTGTTCTTTGTTCTTTTCCTTAAAAGATCAACAATTTCATTGCAACATTTTATTATCTCATTTTGCTAGTGGAGTTTTGGTACTTGGTTTCTGTGATAAGCTTTGGGAAGAAAGCCATCCAAATATCTGATATTATATTAAATCTGAACATTTTGATGTACATCTAACATCTTCTCTTGTTTCCATGAACAGAAATTAAACCAAATTTTGAATGAACTGCTTTGCAGGATGTAGCTGAAGAAGTTGTACAGATACATAAGGCTATGGGAGCTGGTGTACATGTTACCTTTGATTGTGCTGGTTTTAACAAAACCATGTCTACAGCACTGAGTGCTACTAAGGCAGGTGGCAAAGTTTGCTTGGTCGGAATGGGTCATTCTGAAATGACTGTTCCACTCGCCCCAACTGCTGCAAGGTATGAGTATGCATCACCATCAATATTTAAACAACTTCCCTCCCAGGGAAGGATCTAAAATGGACTCCAGAAGAGCCAAAAATTCAATGGAAATATTAAATAATAGTTTATATTCGTCTATAGCAAAAACAACCAAGTCTTTTTCCATTAAGGTAAGGTTTGTTACACGAATCTACAGGCATCACAATGTATGTTTTATCAGAAACCATATTTTTGGAGAAATCATTTAAATCTAAATTCTTCTTAACAGTTTCGTCAATAGTTAGTCTTGATCTCCCTCTACCTCTAATTACTAGGCTACCTTTAATCTACTCTCCCTACTTAGAGACCAAATAATGCATCATATCATCATTCTTTTGATTTAAACCAACAGTATCCGGAGACTACTGGACTTCAATTAATCTTGCTCGGGCCGAGTCGACCCACTATGAGAGTGAAACTCTTCTAGAGCTATTTTTTTCATCCATAGGTCTCGAGACCAAAACCCGGGTTAAGGTGAACAAGTGCCAAACTTAAACCAATCAATTGAGTGTCCATCATCATATATTCATTCAAGTTTGATTGGTACTTTTCATGTCATTAAGTAATTTAAGAAACAGGCGTGTTATAGCTTACATTGTTATTATACTATACAATGCCTTAATATCTCCTCATTCATGTGAACGTTTAATCGCGATGGTTTATTATACCGAATACAGGGAAGTTGATGTGATTGGCATTTTCCGCTACAAGAACACATGGCCTCTTTGCCTCGAGTTTCTAAGGAGTGGCAAAATCGATGTGAAACCCCTTATAACTCACAGGTTTGGGTTCTCTCAGAAGGAAGTGGAAGAAGCGTTTGAAACAAGTGCTCGTGGTGGTAATGCTATTAAGGTCATGTTCAATCTTTAGATGCTCAACAGCAACCATATAATATATATACACATGCTCATGGTCCTGCTCATGTAAAATGCCTATGGATTCATAATCTGGGTTGTGAACAATAAAGTAGCTTTGATAATTACTCGTGAAAATATTTGTTGTGACTTATGTATGGTTTACTGCAGCATATACGGATCCGTTGCTTATGCATGATGTCATGGAGCCTTCTTTTTTACTTATCACTAAATGAACAATTCTAAGTATTTCCTTGTGTGAGTGTAACTGTTGTGGATGAGAGCATCATGAAACTGCAAAAATTTAATGTCTATTTAGCATTTATTATTACTATTATTTTTGGTCATTGTAGCATGTTTCATTTGACTTGGGCTATTTCTCCTTCTATGGTCGAAAAATCATTTCCTTGAATAACTACGTAATAAGGGGACACAGATTCGACCACGTCATGTGTGGTTTGAGACCACTTGCCCCATTCCCCCTCCCCTGGATGTGTGCATGACCAACAACAAATAAAGGGATATGTGCAACAACTCATAAATCTCCACTTATGTTCACTTGTTCGGTTCCTGTGATGAGGAGATTCGATTTCCTTAGTTTAGGAATTCACATCTCTCAATTGCTTAACTAGTTAGGCTTTCTATAATCCGCAGTTTGCAAACCAAAAGAGAAGTAATTTTTTTTCTTCTAATCTTCTACTCAAGATTATAGTTTGAGACTAACTTACGTTGATACGTAATTCAATATGAGTTTGTCAGAATGAGAAAATTCAATTTGCATAATTCAAGCTAGAGTTCGAGTTTTCTAAATATTAAACCAAACTCACTAAAGAATTCCATTTTTCCAGCTAGACGATTCCGTTTTCCAGTACTATCCATCACAACCTCAATATTGACACTTTGACTAATGTTGGCTCTTAGATCTACAACTGTTAACGACTCGTTGACTAAATACAAGACATAGAAACCCAGCAAAAGCTTAAAATCACCTTTATATCTCGATTGTCAAGAAATTAAGCAATTTGTCCTAGTTAGCAACATAAAAAAGTCCTGTTTCAAAATAATTGTTATTTTGGACAAGGTGATACATTAAAAGATCAAATATACCACTTTATCCAAAGTGACAGTTATTTTAAAACAGAGGGAGTACCACTCCGTTCAAGCTCCCTCGCAACAGTTGAACCACTGAATAACTTTGGAATACGCAGCAATAACACTTTGTAAAGGTTGCAGCTAATAAAAATGAATCTGACATTTATAGTTGTCATACTCATAATAACCAGGGAAAAAAAAAATGCAATGTACGAAAATATAAGACAAACTTGTCACTTGTTAAAGCCAAGTGACCAAAATTTATTTATGATATACATACATCAGCGGGCGAATGGTAATAAATGCTATAAAATGTTGCGATTTCGCAAAATGTTAAGAACACAATACGCACTCCTACTTGAGCACAGCTTTATGCCAAGGATACCAACTTAACACCAAAACCACGGCTCATATTCTAACAGTAAAACTTCTTCCGCAGACTTAAATTACAAATACCCCCCTCCTCTCTTTTTTTTTTTTTCTTTCTCTCTTTCTTTCCACTACCCACATCCCAACCTCTCACTCTGAATTCCCTTCTTGCAGCCAAAAATATTACAAAAAGGAAGAGACCATAAAAACTACTGAAACCATAGGAAGGAGTACAATCTAAGTGCCGTTATATTGGGTGGAAGTGGCCGGCTCCGCAGACCAGTTCCACACTCTCACTTGACCAGTTCCATCACCGGTGAAGAATATGCCATTAGGCCCAGCCTGCATTGCTCGTACCTCTTGTGTCGTGAATATCTTGCCTCTCTCTGCAAATCTGAAACAAGAAATGGGCCAAAAAATTTAAGAATGAGATCCCCCCCACACCAAATCCATAGAATATATTTCTAAATACTCTATAGGCATTTGCAGTCAAAATGAGAAAAAGATGAGAGCATAAAAAATCAGAAGACCAATACTTACGATGGCAGATCATAGAGGCGCACAGTATTATCATTGCAAGAGCACAGCAAAATAGGCTTGCCTTGTGAATCATGCATCCCACAGAGTGTAAGTATTCCCTACAAGCAGATCACAACATGCTAAGACTGGACCAGTAAAAGGAACAACAATAGAACTATATGAATGAATCTGTATTTCTCTGAGGGATTTCCTGAACAATGTGTGCAAGAACCCTAGAAACTGGGGAAGAATGTGTATGGATACAAGAGGGAGATTGAGAGCCCCTCAACTCTCGAAGCCTAGCCTTGATACAGAAAAATGATCAATCCCTCTCCTTATTCTGTTTTTTCCCTTTTATACCTTCACTACCACTCCTAACCTCCTAACTGCTTTGACAACTGTCCTGCCTAATCACAGCTGTCTTTCTTATTATTATTCACAACTGATTTCCAAAAACAGAATTTGCATTTGTGCCCCTCCTCTCATAAACCTTTCCAAAGAAAGGGTCCCTAACATTACCCCCCCCCCCTTCTCTCTCTCTTGAAGTGGCACCTTGTCCTCAAGGTGCAGCTGAGGAAAAGTGGCTTGCAAGTCAGCGAGAAGTTCCCAAGAGTTTTCAGAGTCTGTCAGGTTTTCCCAGCGACCAGAACTTCAACAGCACCATTGGCAGCAGTGCGGGAATCCAGCAGTGTCTTAGGGGTGGCCTGCAGCTCACCATCAGCTGTTAAGCCAGGAGGGAAGTCCTGTGGTTTGGATGTGGGGGGTACACTCCTCTTCAGTTTACTAACATGAAATACAGGATGTAATTGGCATTTGGGGGGGAAGGGCCAGCTTATAAGCAACTGGTCCCACCGTCTGAATCACCTGAAAAGGGCCAAAATAGCGAGGACTTAATTTTTCATTGGCTCTTGATGCCAAACGGCGTTGTCTATATGGCTGTAATTTGATGAAAACCCAGTCCCCAACCTCATAAGTCACCTCTCTCCTTCGCTTGTCTGCGAACAGCTTCATCCTCTGTTGGGCTAGGCATAAATTGTGTTTAAGCTCATCCAAAATCTGATCTCGGGTGGCTACTAAATGCTGCACCTCAGGGACTTTGGAAGCATAGGTTTCGCCCTTGAATAAGATAGGTGGTGGTCTGCCATATAAAGCTCGAAAAGGAGAGAATTGAGTGGAAGCATTGTAAGTTGTATTGAACCAATATTCTGCCCATCCAAGCCATTCAGGCCACTTCTTGGGCTGTGTACTCACAAAACAACAGAGGTAAGTCTCCAAGCAATGATTGACCACCTCGGTTTGACCACCGATTTGTGGATAGTAAGCTGTGCTATACTTCAACTTTGTCCCAGCTTTAGAAAATAAAGCAGACCAGAACTTGCTTAGAAAAACTTGGTCACGATCAGAAATTATCACCTTGGGAAAACCATGAAGGCGGACTATGTCCTGAATAAAAGAGTTGAGCAACTTCTTTTGCTGTAAAAGGGTGACTGAGAGCAATAAAGTGACTGTATTTGGTAAGGCGATCAACCATTACCATAATGGTGTCCTTGCCTTTGGCTTTAGGTAACCCGGTGATAAAATCCATTGAAATCTCACACCATACATGAGATGGAACGGATAGGGGCTGCAACAAGCCTGCAGGGGACAGTGTTTCATATTTATTTTGCTGACAGATTTGACATGCTGCAACATACTCCTTCACATTTTTCTTCATTCCTTGCCAAAATACTGCCCCAGCTATTCTCTTATATGTTCTGAGGAACCCTGAGTGCCCCCCTGTTGCTGAATCATGAAATTCTGCAAGCAGCAATGGTATCTGTGTGGAATTACAAGGTAAGACCAATCTCTCTTGGTAAAAAAGTCTGCCTCGGCGCAACAAGTAGCCCGGATGTGACTCCGACCCATGCTGTAAAGCTCAGGTAATACTCTGCAGATGAGAGTCTTGGTCAACCTCTGCTGCCACTATGTCCCACAAATCAGAATGAACTACTGATATAGCCTGAAACAGCACTTGTCGTGAAAGAGCGTCTGCTGCTTTGTTTTCATGTCCAGGTCTAAACCAGATCTCAAAATCCATTCCCAACAACTTAGACGTCCATTTCAATTAGACGTCCATTTCAATTGTTCTTCCCCACACAGCCACTGATCTTGTAGAAACTTAAGGTTTCGCTAGTCTGTTAAAATGATAAGGTGTCGCCCTAACAAGTAATGTTTCCACTTCTGCACTGCACTGCAAGTACAACTGCCATGAGTTCAGGCTCATATACTGATTTTTTCTGGGCCTGAGGTGACAAGGCTTGGCTGAGAAACACAATTGGTTTGCCTTCTTGCATGAGCACAGCCCCTAAACCTTGGCTTGATACATCCGTTTCGAGGACAAACGGCTTAGAAAAATCAGGGACAGCAAGAACGGGAGATCAGCCACCACAGTTTTCAATGTCTCAAAGGCTTGTTGTGCCTTATCGATCCATACAAATGCATCTTTTTTTGTCAAATCGGTGAGAGGCTTTGCTATCAGACCATAGTTGCGGACAAATCTCCTATAGTACCCCGTCAACCCAAGAAATCCACACAACGCTTTCAGGTCTTTGGGTATAGGCCATTGACACATGGCCTTTGTTTTCTTAGGGTCAGCTGCAACCCCTGCAGCAGAGACTATGTATCCCAAATACTCCACTCGAGAGACAGCAAAACTACATTTCTTTCTATTTACTACCAGGCTGTTAGTGCTCAAAAGTGTAAATACAGCATCTAAATGGGTAGCATGTTCCTCTATCCCCTTGCTATAGACAAGTATATCATCAAAGACCACCAACACAAATTTCCAAAGAAAAGGCATAATGCCTCATTCATTAATGCCTGAAAAGTGGAGGGTGCGTTAGTAAGACCGAAGGGCATCACAAGGAATTCGTAATGCCCCTCATGAGTACGAAAGGCAGTCTTCTTAAATATCTGCCTCCACCATTCGGATTTGATGGTACCCCGATTTTAAATCCAGCTTTGAGAAGATTTTAGCCCTAGCTAACTCATCCAACAATTCATCAATTACTGGAGTACGGAACTTATCTAGCACTGTGATTTTGTTTAATGCTCAATAATCAACGCAACAACGTCAACTGCCATCCTTTTCTTTCAACAAAATGATAGGGCTAGCATATGGACTCACACAAGGACGAATTATCCCCGAATCTTTCTTGCACCAGTTTTTCAATCTCTGTTTTCTGATAATGAGGGTATCGGTAGGGTCTAAGATTGGGAATATTAGTCCCTGCCCTGAGATTGATAGAGTGATCATGGCTTCGGCTCGGAGGTAGTCCTTCAAGTGGTTGGAAAACCGTTTCATTCTCCTTCAGCACCTTGCAAATTTCAGCAGGTAGTTCTCCTTCTTCAACCGCTTGCTCTTGAGGCCACAATTGAACCAAGTACACTTCAGCACCTGTTTGCAAGGTGTTTAAAATTGAACATAGAGATGCACCACCATAACACAACTCCGGGTCCCCTTGGATCTTAATGACTTCCCCTTCCTTGAACATTATTATTAAGGACTCTTTGAAATAAGTCAGAGCTATCCCAATAGTATCCAACCATTCAAAACCCAATACAATTTCCGCACCATCCACAGGGAATACAAAGAAATTTTCAGTAATAGTAATGGTAGGAAGATGCACTTGGACCTCATGACAACGTCTAATTCCTCTAAATCGTTGGCCAGACGCTACTTTGACCACAATTTTGTCAGTAGCCTCAGATTCAAGCCCCAGATCCTCTACCAGCTGCCGACAAATGAAATTATTTGAGGCTCCAGAATCTATCAACACTCACCTTTTGGCCTGCAACCTTGCCCCATAGTCTCAAAGATCGTGAGGAACTATTCCCAGTGACGCTCTTGAGATCCAAATATAACATATTGAGAGATCCTTCCAACTCCTCTTGAGCATCTTGCCATTCAGCCTTTGGCCCTATATCGATGTCCTCTTCAGTCACCATGAATCTGAACTGTTTGTTTTGCCAGTGCTTGCAAACGTGTTTAGGTGTGTAACGTTCATCGCAATTAAAACAGAGGCCCTTGGTTCTTCTCTCTCTATACTCATCCTTAGTCAGTTGTTTGAGCCCCTTGGATCCAAAGTTGTTAGATGTCTCACTAATACTAGATGGTCCACTAACAACTCTTGAATCTATCTTGGGTCCTCCAATGCTCCCACTGCTAGATAAGGTACTGTTTCGGCCCAAACTCCCTATAACTCCTCCTTTGTCTCCAAAACTTGCTCTTGGTAATGAAAAATCTTAGGCCCAACTTTTCCCGACAGTGCCCAGCCCAATTCTGCCCCTGGCCCAAGCCTTATTCCTAACTTCAATTAACTCTACCATGTCCATCATATCATCAAGTGTATTGAAATGATGCATGTCAAGTTCAGAACTTACTTCTTCCTTCAACCCATTGAGGAACAAGCCATCCAAGAATCGCCTTTCTCTCATATTCAATGGGCTAGCCAACTATTCAAACTGATGGCGGTAATCAAGCACCGATCCCATTTGTTTCAACAACATCAACGTACGAACGGATTGCAAGCATCAACGGTTGGAACCTCTTCACCACCGCCAACCGAAAGCGTTCCCAAAGGTAATCCGTCGTAGTTGTCTCCCACCACTTGAACCACGTCAAAGCGGGACCCTCCATCGCGACCTTTGCTACTGCTAACCAATCCTCCGCTGGTACGCCGCAAATCTCTAAGTATCGATCAACACGATCGATCCATCCATAAGCATCTGTTGAACAAGAGAAGATCGATTCGCCTCCACTGTTCTGTTCCTCCGCCGCGACGACTTGCAGAATTTTCATCGCCCTCACTGTTCCCGCCGTTGCCTCCACCGTGAACATGTTCTGTGTAAGGTCAAATGCGCTCCACATGTTCCATACACGCTTCAACTTGTGCAATCCTCTCTCCTACCCTCACTATCGATTCCTCCAAAGCGAGATGGCGTTCCTCCGCCGTGTGTCGATCCTCTCCAAGCCTCTCCAAGAGCACATCAAACTTTGCTTCCGTCTTATGCACCATGCGAGCTCTCCCAGGATTGGAAGAATCTCATACCAGTGCTAAGACTGGACCAGTAAAAGGAACAACAATAGAACTATATGAATGAATCTGTAATTCTCTAGGGGATTTCCTGAACAATGTGTCCAAGAACCCTAGAAATTGGGGAAGAATGTGTATGTATACAAGAGGGAGATTGAGAGCCCCTCAACTCTCTAAGCCTAGCTTCGATACAGAAAAATGATCAATCCCTCTCTTTATTCTGTTTTTTCCCTTTCATACCTTCACTACCACTCCTAACCTCCTAACTGCTTTGACAACTGTCCTGCCTAATCACAACTGTCTTTCTTATTATTATTCACAACCGATTTCAAAAAACAGAATTTACATTTGTGCCCCTCCTCTCATAAACCTTTCCAAAGAAAGGGTCCCTAACACAACATCATTTAAAAAAAAAAAAATCTCAAAGTAACAGGCTGTCTCATGAAGCTTTTGATTATAAGCAGTTTTAAACCTAAAATAAGCCAATCCAACAACACACTCACTACCCTGTTACCCGTACTAAAATTTGTGCCTCAAAAAATAATGATCTGTTGAAACATTTACAACAATAGGTATCCCCTTAGGAATGAATTTAAAAAATAAGCAGCTATACAATAACCTTTGTGGTCAATTCCCTACCCAGATGCTTGCAAAATGAACCATTTTCACTATCAAAATCTCGAGTAAAGTTCTTATATTTTCTAAACCATTTACATCCTGTGACAATTTGACTTTAGTTCATAAGGGTAAAAAGAGTATTTGATTCACTAAGATTACAAGGGATACAGTCAACATTTCAAACTGGACAACTGAAGTCATAAATAAGGGTAAGTAAGAGAATTGATTCACTGAGGTCACAAGCAATCAACAGTCAACATTTCAAACTGTACAACTAAAGTCATACATCAGACCAAGAATTCTGGGGAAAAAATATCATACATGTTCCTCACTGTGAGTATATGTCACTTCCAAGTTCCCACTTTCCGCAGCAAACCACACCTACAGAAACCAAAAGAATTAAGCCAAGAAAATCAAACAAATAATATATATATTCAATGCATATACTATGAACAAAGATTGTGATGTCAACCTTCACTGTTTTGTCCAATGAACACGATAAGAGGAACTGGTCCCAGCATAGAACAGACATCACAACAGATGTGTGCTCTGTTAATGTCTGTAAACACTGCAAGGTTTCAAGGTTCCAGACCTGAAGGACAGCAAACAGTTAAATGAAATTAATCAAACTAAGAAACCAAAATCTCCGACAGTGTTGCTTAGATAGAGTCTGACATAAATCCCATTAAATGGATTAGTTGCTTGAAAAAGAGTGCTTATGTAAACTTACTCTTATTGTATTGTCCATTGAACCAGAGTAGAGTCTATTAGCTCCAACAACTAATGAAACAACACCACGGGTATGACCTTTCAATGATGCAACTGGCTCAAAGCAGTTAGCAACTACATTGAACTTCCATGCCAATATAGATCCATCCTGCAAGATAAATTTTTTACTTGAGATTAAAAAATAAGCTGATATCCCAAACCCAGGAAAAAAAGCATGAGCATGTTTTGTGTATTCCTGTTTTTTATTTACAATAAAAATTCAAAAAACATGTTTGGTTCAGTTCTTAACATACTAGGAGTCTTATGAACTCATTAGAGAGTTCAAAGGATTACCCAAGTTGACTTAATACTAGTTAGTTTAGTTCTTATTGTTTATATTAATATCACCTAATCCTTCACAAATCCAAAACAGTCTCCCCCAAACACATTCCTAACAGGTCCTCCATAGAACTGATTGATAGTACATGGCCCGAGATATCCACCAGCAATGTAGAATATCCCAAAGTTCAGCAGGTCATTGCCCTGAAAGACTAAGATAATCTGCTAGGCCAATCCTGAGTTGTTTTATTAGCTAGTTCTCAGAGCTTATTTAGCATCATCCAATTCTTTACATATCTAACCAATATTCCAATTTGTGACAGATGGTATCAAATACTTACTGCCAATCATAGTTGGTCTCCCAATCATTACCCTTAGATTCTTCCAGTTAAATTTTCTTGGGAAACTTGCACCAGAAATTTGCAATTTTGTATGCATAACTTGTGCATACTCAAATCATCCTAAGTGGTTCTCTCTCATTTTCAATTGCAACTACTCATACCTCTAACAACATAATGTCTGTAATTTCTCCAGAATCCCTTATCATCCACAGAATTAACGTTAATATTCTCATTCCTAAGTAAATTATGGAGATTTAGTCCTATATATTTACAAGATGCCACACAACAAAGATTAGTGTGTAGAAATGAACACAAAAATGCAGTTATCCATTTCATCTGTCTGGCCCTAACCACAAACAAGATAATCTCCACAGAGATCATGACTACTGCATCAAGAAATAAAGCATGATTGAATAAACAGATACATAATGGAGAAGAAAAAGATTTACCTGTGTACCAGCAAAGAGCATATCGGTATTCACAACAAGTGCATAAACTTGTCCAACAGGGCCATTTAGACTTAATTCCATTGAATTTTGTGTGTTCCAGACCTGCACTACCAATGTCATCAATCAAACAGCATATCAGTTGTGCTGATATGAGTGGTCTAGTAGAAACTTTTCACTAAATTATAAAGATGTACTTGAACTAAAATTTTTCAGAGTACAATGAAAGAAGCCAAAACAAATGCTACATGCCCTTTCTTACCTTAACAAAATTAGGTATGCCAACAAAAACCCAAGGACCTTCACTGATCATGCAACCTACTTCACCAGCAAGATTGATCACAGCTATACACTGCACAGGGACATTTACAAATAAAACCAAGACCAATTCATCATCCCAATCTTTTCCAAAGATATAAAATCACAAGGCATAACATTCTGTAGCAACAACCTTTCCAGACTGGCAGTCCCAAACCCTTACTGTCTCATCAGTACTTCCAGTATAAAGCTTATCTGAACCAGAGGGAAAGGCAATTCCACTCACAACCTGCTCATTAGAGGAAGGAAAAAAAAATTCATCTCATCAACTCCAACTACCCAAAGATACAAACTCACACAAACATGCTATCAAATATCAAACTCTAAAAAGAGTAGTGTCAATACAGATTCAAGTTCACAGTTTTCCCTATACATAATATCATATCCACCATTTGATTAATTTTGATACACTGTCTATCAATCACATCTCATTATATATGTGACTTCAAGGAAATTAACCTAAGTCAAACATTTGTACAATCGTAACAATACATGATTGTATGAATAGTGTAAAAAACTTTTCTATACTAACTATATAAAAAATTCAATCATGGATATGTTGCCATTCAGAGGATTCACCTTCAAAACAGCCCTACAGTAACAATTCTTTAACCAAAAACCCTCTTTTTTTTCTGTTTACCTTTTGATGCCCTTCAAGCTGAGTCAACATAGAAAACCCATCTCCTGAACTCCAAGAGTGAAGAAACTTACACCTCTCACCATAACTACAATTCCCTTGAACCCAATAATTACAAACTTTATCAGCCTTCCTAACTAAACTCCTATTACCACCCGCTCCTCCTCCACCTCCTCCACCACCGCCGCCGCCACGCCCCCACGTGTTGTTGAAATTAGGGTTCCGGCGATGACCCGAAAACCCTGAATTATCAGCAGAACCATGAGGCCTCTTCGAGGAGGTGCCATTAACATTGGGAGGTGGCAATTCGCTATGCAGAAAAGGGCATGGATGACGATTGCACTTGCCAGCTTGCCAGTGATAGCACACTTTCTGGTGCTTCGCGTCCCCTGCGGGTCCACCTAAACGGTAGAACACTCGCTTGTTACCACCATCAACGTCCATGGATCGAAAAACACCGCAACAAAAAAAGAGGGGTTTTTCAGCTTTTTTTTCTTTTTTGTCGCGAATAGAGGTCTCTGTGTCAAAATTGGGCTGGGAATCGGAAGGAAGGGAGCTGAAAGACTCTAGCTTTGGCTGCAATTCGAAAAAAGGAGGTCACCGAAGGTTGGATTGCTTGTACTGGGGATCCCAAATCGACCTAGGGAATAAGGTTGGGTCAGAGGGAAGGTGTGAGACTGGAGGTGGATGAAGGTGCAGCGTGATCATCAAGGGTGGCAGTGGGACTAAAATTCGTGTGGGAAAACCGTAATTTGCTGAGACTAGGGTTCGAGAATTTGGAGCTGAAAAACCCTAATTTGGCGAAACGGGGGAATGAGAGGGGAAGAGGAGAGTGTTAAGTTTTGCAGAATGCGAAAATATGTTACGAAACGAAGTTGCAGAAGCGTAAGGCCTACGTGAATGCGAAGTTACTAAACTATCCTCCGTCTACTGTGCGGCTGCTTTGACCTTCTTTTTTATTCGTGCAAAAACTCATTTTCGCCCTTCGTCTTTTTTTTTTCAATTTTATCCCAAACATTTTGATAGCAATGCTATATTATCCTATTTGCAAACACTATCAATTTTATCAATAAGTACTTTCAATTCAACTTTAAAATATTTATTATTATCTTATGTGGATGCCTAATACATGGTAAAGTTCTATTGTTATCTAATCATCTCTACTGAAATAAATTTGATCTTATTTATAAATAATTTTCAATATCAAAAATAAAAGTTTAAAGGACTGAGGATGAAAACAAGGCTTTTGTATATATAACATAATATCCGTATGAGATACAAATGGACACATTTGAGCTAGATCAATAACCTTTATTAGAAAATTGATATTATTATTAAATAGAATAATATTTAGACATTATTAAAATATTAAGGACGAAGCTGAAATAAAAAAAACTTTTCAGATGAAACTAAAATATCACTAAAAGATGGGGAATGAAAATAAAGATTTTATCTTTTTTTTCAGAAAAAGGAAAAATGCTATAAGAAAAATTATATTAATCAAATGTTTTTCAATGATTAACATAGTTAATTAATTTTTATCTGAACAGTGTTTAATGTTTATTCAAATAAAGAAAGTAATTTTGTACTAATTTATCTACTTTTCAAGTGACAGGCCTAATGATACTGTTCATAGATTGTAGAAAGATAATATCGAGAAAAACTTTCCTAGATAAGAAAGTCTAACGATACTTGACTATCTCATTATTCAACCAATGTATGGGATGGATTACTTTTTACATATTTTCAAATTTTATTTTATTAGAATAAAGGCTCACGAAAAATTTAAAAGGTGTTTGAAATAAATTATGGCTCTAGTATAAAACATTAAAATAAATCAATATAATTATGGTTCAAGTATAAAAGAAATATCTCAATAGTTATATATATTATCTTTAAATACTTGATTGGATAAGGTTTGATTTTCATACAATGACGATGTAGAATTTTACCAAAATGATAAGTCATGAAGGGTGATTTTAATAATGGATAATTACCTTTTATGATTTAAAGATTTGGTCATATCCTATTGCTTGGCAGTGCAAAATTCTGCATGCAAATTAAATTAAATATAAATAAAAAGTCAAAAATTTATCATACTTAATTAGATATTTAGAACTGGCTATAATTTATTAAATGTTAATTAATATGTGTTAAGACGGGTTGACTTATTATGAGACTCAAACTTAATACTTCCTTAGCTAAATGTACCTTGATACATTGCCAAAAAAGTCAAAGAAACATTTAGTATGATACGAAGGAAGTATGTTTTTATTTATAAGATTCAAATTTGTACTTACTTAAAATAAATGTCAAATTATTTTAACCAATTGAAGCATATAGTCTATCTATTTTTATTCTCATTTTATTCTTAGAATTTGAACCAGTGTGCTCATCTTTATGGGGTATAAAACTAATTACTAGTTATTACTACTTGTCCAATAGCGTATACATCAATTAACCTACTTATTGTAATATTATTTTGAGTTTTATTTATGGAAGTAGAAGGAACGTGTTTGGAGGCAAGCTTAAATTTTATAAGGTCAAAGGAATGCCATTTCTACTCGTATGGAAATTTTATGAGCAATTTCTAAATTTAAGAAGAAATGGCATATCATTATTTTAGTTGCCCAGACAATAGCAACTAATCCCTTTAAAATGGCAATTCTCTTATAAGGATAAGCTTTTTATTATAAAATATACTCTATTATATTATTAGGATTCGAACCCCTGTCTACATGCTTAAGAAACCCAACTAATTACCAATTTTGTTAGGTTTTGTGGTCAAAATGACTTATCTTTTTGATAGAGAGTATAAATATTTATGTTAATATTCAGTATACAAACATTTAGGTTAAAATATATAAATGATTTTATATATCCAACATATCATAAAGTTAACTAATATGCATGACTGTTCAATCTTGTTCTAGAATTCAACTTCGATTGAATAAAAAAAACAAGGATAAAGTTCTGAATTCCTTACTTATATAGAGTCTAATAATAATAATAATGAAATTCTATTAAAAAAATTAAAATATTTATTATAAATATGGAAAAAGGATAAAAATAAAAGAAAAGGACCCGTTAAGCTGAACTAAATTAGAAGCAGGTGTTGGAGTCCGAGGAAGGCTTCAGTTTGAAAACACATCCATCCAGACAAAGTACAGTAACTCAACAACAACAGAGTATGCGCTAGCTGCAGCTGTTAGCGTTATATTATTAGTGTTGCTGTTGTTGTTGGTGTTGGTGTTTGGGGGGTTTTTGTCTCAAGCCTCAGACAACATCACACACACGAGAAGCCAGACAGGTTCCCCTTGGAGCACCTGGTTGGTTGCTTTCAACCGCGGCTCCTTTGGGGGCTTCCCTTCTCTCTCTCTCTCTTCCCTTCACTTCCTCGAACTGTGTCTCTTTGAATTTTCTGAGGTCTTCTTTGGAACCGGTGAGCTCTTTTTGTCTGTTCCTCGGATCTGGGGTTGCTTAGTTTCCTATGAGTTCTGATGGGCTTCTGCTGTTTTCACTTGTTCTCTTCTCTTTTGGCTTATGGGGTTTTGCTGCCGCGGTCGTTTGAAACCGAATTCTTTTAATGGTAATCAAGCTTGAAATTTTGAGTTGAGTGTTTCATCCGTTGAAAAAAAAAGACTTTTTTTTTTGTTTTCATAGCGTGGGGATGTGCTGGAATCTGTCCACAGTTCTCACTTTGGTGTAATTTGAAGCTGGGGTGGCTAGAATCTTAAAATTGTTGTGACTTTTGATCTGAGTATGAAGTGAGTACTCTCATTTCCTTTTTTTTTTTCCTCTCTTTTTGGATGGGGGTTGTTCAATGAACAAGTTTGTTTTGTTTGCCTTATTTGAGCATTGTTTTGTGAAGTGGTTGATTGGAGTCTCATTGCCATTGTTTTGCAGATTCTGCTGGTTTGAGAAGAAAAGAGAGAGAGAGGTGGTCCTCACTGGTTCAGATTCATGGTATCGCGTGCCTTACGTTGAGTCACTTTGTCAAAATATGAACCAAGTTGATAATCTTCAAATATTTTGACTCTAAAAAAGGGTTTTTAGTGTATGAATGTGTAAACAAGAAAAAGGCTGACCTTTCCTTTGTGTTTGGTAATTATTATTTTTTGTCAAAGTGGCAGTTGCTACCTCCTGAACCAGAACCTCCTACTAGAGTTTTGTTAAAGCCAATTGTTTACTACTGTTTCTGGTTTTTGTTGAGGAGCAAGAAAATTTTAAATTGGTATGGGTGTTGCCAAGAGCAACAGCAGCAGTGAACCATGTACTTTATACAATTGTTACAAAGTAGCAGGCTTGGCCGAGACTATATTAGACACAAATCATACCTCTAATTTGAAAGATCGATACGTTCTTGGGGAGCAGTTGGGTTGGGGACAATTTGGTGTCATCAGAGCCTGCTCTGATAAGCTGACAGGAGAGGCTCTGGCCTGCAAATCAATTGCTAAATATAGCTTGGTTACTTTGGAGGATCTGAGGAGTGTCAAACTTGAGATTGAGATCATGGCTAGGCTATCTGGGCACCCGAATGTTGTGGATCTCAAGGCGGTTTATGAAGAGGAAGATTTTGTTCATTTGGTGATGGAGCTTTGTGCCGGAGGGGAGCTGTTTCACCGGTTGGAGAAGCATGGACGGTTTTCCGAATCTGAAGCCAGGGTTGTCTTTAGGCACCTAATGCAGGTGGTTTTGTATTGTCATGAAAATGGCGTTGTTCATAGAGATTTGAAGCCTGAGAATATTCTCTTAGCTACAAGAGCATCCTCATCTCCAATCAAGTTGGCTGATTTTGGGCTTGCAACCTACATCAAGCCTGGTACTTGCATCCTCTGCAGATTAATTATTAGTCTTCTTTGCAATTTCTATTGCTCCACTGAAAAAATTTGTGGTATTTATGTTCAAATGTTGGGCTTTGTTTAAGCAGGACAAAGCTTGCATGGGTTAGTTGGGAGTCCGTTTTATATAGCTCCAGAGGTACTGGCGGGCGCATATAATCAGGCTGCTGATGTTTGGAGTGCAGGGGTTATTCTTTACATTCTATTGAGTGGGATGCCTCCATTTTGGGGGAAGACCAAGTCGCAGATATTCGACGCTGTTAAGGCCGCTGCCCTGAGGTTCCCGTCGGAACCTTGGAATTGCATATCCGAATCAGCGAAGGATTTGATCAAGGGAATGCTCTGTACAGAACCTTCTCGGAGGCTCACTGCCCAAGAGGTTTTAGGTAAGTTTACATTTTCTTTCCTCCTGTTAATGCCTATCTAAAGAAGCTAATTTATTTAGATTTATCCTTGGAGTTAGATAGCATTTTAGACGAGCAAGATAGTGACAAATTTAATGAGTTAAGAATATTACTATATGTGGAACACATAATAACTTAATTTGGAGCATTGAGAATTTGTCTATTCTGCTTATCAAATCAAAGCCTGAACCCTAGATTACGGCACATAATATCTCAGTTTCGGTAGTTTAGATTATACTAAATGGTTCAGCAATGAACTCTCTCTCTCTCTCTCTCTCTGGTTTAATATTGGAATGATGCAAATGGTGTCATATGTTAAGCTGATGCTGATGGCATTTATTTTGGTCGTCTGCTTCTCGGTTTTAATGATTTTCATTGATACCATTTAAATTGGTTGATGTATTTTACACCCGAAAAAAAAATACAGGGTTTATGTATTGCTATGTTGCAAAACCATTACTTCTTACTCTGTTTATTTATGCAGATTTTAATTTCTTTATATTTCTTATTCTTTCTTGTGCTGTTTTACAGGCCTAATGGCCAACTCTTTTTTTTCTATGTTTTCTATTTTTCAAACTTGAGTTAATCAGATGGATAGTGGTTCTCATCCATTATGTGTTAACTGGTTGCAGTCCACTCCCAAGCATAGAAAAAGTACAGAAAAAAATTTAAAAGAAAGATGAAACATAAAATAAATTTATTTTCTAATCCTCTCATGAACTTTCCCTTTCTAGATCATTGCTGGATGGAAAGCAATCTCACAAATCCTGAACAACTAGATGGACATAAAACCCGAAGTTGGGAAGAATGGGATGTTGTTGGCAGCTCATTCTCTGCCTCTTTTATGTCCAGGAATCAGGATATCAGCTTTGGTGCAGGATCACCAACTTGTGATGCTCAATCACCTACATTCACCTGCAGATCATCATTTTCATCTTTTCTTGTGGAACCGGTGACTCCTTGTTTGGTTTCTGGTGGGTTTTCATTTCAGAGCACCAAAGATTCCAATGGGTTGGAATTTTCTTCTCCTGTACCCTCAATACTCAGCTTTTCATTTCTTAGTCCCAGTTCTGTTATTGAGCAAAAGAGCTGTAAATTAGAGTGCTCTACTAACACAGCCGATGTTAATGCAATCGCTGGAGGTGTGTATAGAGTTTTTCATTTTGGCTGTCTTTTACTTCTTCCTTGCTCCTTTGTCTGATTTTTGTCTGCAATTTATTGTAGAAGCAAGCTTGGGAAAGTTGCTTCTACTATCGGATTCTCCCCTTTGCATTGGACACAATGTTAAAGAGTTGGACCGCAAGCCGTTAGAGGCTAAAAGGGCAGGTGGAGTGAATGGACATAGGGTGTTGGGAATCCACAACAAGAGAAACCGGACAATCGGGCTCGGTGACTGTGAGCAACTAGACTTTGTGGTGACTGAATCAGTTATCCGGTGGTCGTCGTTCACACAACTCCCTACATCTTTGAGATCATCTCTTGTCTGCTAAACGGATAGACTTCTTGACAGATTAATCAAACACAGCTTCATGTTGTGCCTTAATTCAGCATACCTCTGAAAATTTTGCCTGTCTAGCGATTTGTATATGTTTCCTTATTTGCATTGTTGTTAACTGTCTTCTGGTTGGTGGGAGTTGTAGTTTAGATTCAGTGGCAGTTTAATGACAGGAGTCTGATTGAGGTGTTCTAATTGCTCAGTTTCTTGTTTTCCCTTCTCATGCTTGAGTGTATGTTCAAAGGCATTCTGCCTGGTTTGTAAAGGAAGTTATATATCTTAATAGCGCTCCGAGTTATCTTAACTTGATCTTTATGTAACCACTTTCTCAAGCTTGTAGCATAGATATTAGTATTAGCTTTTAAGCCTGTCTTCTTTCTGCATAGAGAGAAACTGAAATCCATGCCTTATTGTTGAAGTGTCATTTTTGGACTTTTATATTATAGTTACTTGTCAACTAAATTGTACTACCTAAATGCTGATAAATTTGATTACCATATTAATGAACTTTGGTTATATCATTTGTGCATGCTTCCGGTAAGATGAGAGGTGGGTGGCTCTTGGCTTTTGGTGTTTGGTACAATTTTGCGTAAAATCCTAGAACATTGTATCATGTCTAATAGATTATGGACCAGCCTAGCTGGAATTAATTATGCTGAACTAGCTGGCATACTGCTGATGGTAGTAATTAATTGAAGGTGACAATTCAAATCTCAATCTACAATGATTAGTCATTGTATACTACAAAACAATGTGCGGGGAAGAGAAGAGTTGGTAGTTTTGTCATCATTTGTTAGGCCAAAAGTCAATGCCACCTTGTGTATTTAAATGGAAGGTACTGCTAGCTTTGGATAGAGATTATTATGACACATGTGGAAACTTCATGATTCATAAAATTATTTCTAGTCATATATTTTTTTTTATGAGGGTAAATCTTTGATGTGAGATTCTTTATATATATATGTCTTCAGAAATTAAAATTTAATTTAATGTTTAAAAAATTCAATTAGCTACCAATTATACTAAGTCTTATAGTTATATTTACTTTATTTTCGTACCAATATTTTGTGAAAAGTATGGATATTTGAATATATTTTGTTATTATATGTTTATTATAACTTTAAAATATGTTCATAGAGATTGTCATGAAAAGGCTATAAAGATATTTAAGTGTTACCCATAAACTTCATAAAATATTGTAATGATTTTATGAGAATAAATATCATTTTCCTTTCCTGAATCGCCAAATGTTTAGCCTTCAAAACATGAAAATATCGTATAGAAGAAAGAAGTAATCCGCCTTTTTGCTTATAATAAAAGGCTTTCTTTTTTCGGGGGATCGCTTTCTTCAGATCATGTGACTCTAGAAATTTTCCATAAATTTTTAAGAATAGAAGAAAATGAAAGAGAAAAAAGGGCCACCACCCCACGAGTGTAAAGTACAGGAACAGCACTATGATAGTGAGGGACTCTATCTGTTTGGTGATGTGAAAGAGCTACTGCACTAGGCAATAACACACAACCACTAATGATGTTGTGCTACCCTAGTTTTTGAGGGACGAAGAAACACCTCAAAGCTAATGTTTGCTTTGGCAATAACTGCACTCATGATTCTGTCCGTGCACTTACTCTTGTGGCTCAAAAAGTTCAAAAGCAACAGGAACTTTTCCAACACCTTTTGCAATGAGACATCAGAAATTAAAAAGCTGATTAACAAAATGAAAATGGGGATGTCCTTTAGTGTCTAATCCAAGTTGTTGCATTTATTAGGAGGTATGTAATAATGGCCATTACTCGGTGCCAAAAGCGGGTAACACGTTTGCTACATGACATTATATAATTGATTAATGATATAAAAATAGAAATATAGATACATTAAAAATATAAATTTATGTGAAAATGGAGATAGAAATATAGAATAAAATTTTTTTTTTTTGAGACGAAAAAATATAATTTTTATATCTCCAAAAAATATGAATAAGATACAAAGGCAGAAATTTAATATTATTTTTTAATAATATCTCTTTACATATTTATTATTTCTCAATATGTCCTCACAAAAGATGGTGGTGCAGGGACGATCCTACGGCCGGTCATCAACAGCCTGCAACGATCAACGGTGGTCCAGTGGGTAAGCGATAATGCCATAGACATCATAGACATTTACTAGCCTAGACACCACAGTAGCCACGTACAATAGTGCTAGAGGTACCTCAGATATACTAGCACGCTTGCAAACATGGCACATTATAGTACAATTCTTTTTTGTGACATCCTATAGCATGAGACCAAGTATGTTATGCAAGGGTTGGCCCCTACCATTTCGCTCAATGATGTTAATCAAATAAAAAAGGAAAGAAACTTTGGTGCATTATGATTGCATGCTACTATGTGTGCTCATAAGAGTTTCTATTTGCTATGATTGCTTCTCGTGTTCTCAAACATAATGAGAAATTTCATGCCAAAGATTTTGGAGCAGACGTGTGGATGACATAACATTTGCTTTTCAATGAGAACTTCTTAACTTGTGGGTAAATAAAACTATGGTGACAATCCTTTATATAAGGGCAAAGGTAGAATATTAATGCTTTTTATCTCTCACTCTATTTTTGTTTCAAATTAATGGCCTTTTGGCGTTTAAAGATCCTCCAAATCCAATAATAAGAACCGCTAAGATTCTCATATGGTCATATTCTAGGTTGAATTTAAAATTTACCTAACTGAATTGGTACATTCAATGTGCCCAAAAGTTTTTTACCATTGGTTAGACATAAAATTAAATCCAATGACTGATAATATACAAAAACTAATTGCCGTGCTTCACATGATACTAGGAGTAAGGGTACAACCGGTAACATGATTTAATATGAAAATTTTCTAGCAAGTAAAATCACATAAACGTCCCTTATTTCACTTTCTACCCCACCTCTATCATGCCCTCACCACCATCAATTTCCCTTCATTGTTGTCCGTCCATCCCATCCCATCCCATCCCCTCCACCATCACCGCCACCAGTTGCCGCCACTACCACTGTCATCCCCTCAACCAGTCTATCCAATCCAAACTCTCCTTCTGTCTCTTCTTGTTGCGATGAGAATGCATCTCGTAATTGGTGGGAGTGGGGGCATTGGCGGCAGTGCACCTCATAGCTGCAGGTTCGCCTTCAGTTTGGCAGCAGCGGTAGAGGTAGAGGGAGAAAGGGCCGACATAGTCGTCAAAGCCATCGCCCAGAGGATGTCCTCGGCGGTGATGGTCTTCCCCCATTCATCTTACCAAAGAAAGGTGAAAATTTATAATGATTTGAAAATGAAAATTAAATTCAGAACCAGGGGCAAAATAGACATTTTAAAATTATCAAATTAAAAAGTTAAAAGAAAAACCTTTTACAGTTTGTTTCTCTAAATGGCACATTCAATGCACCGATTTAATTGGGTACATTCTAAACGTAACCCATATTCTACTAGGTAAGTTAATTGTTGGGGTTAAACTATTCTTGTGACTTGTAAGTTTGATTTGTAATACAAGGATCGTTGTATGCAAATCGTAGAAGATGTTCATAATTGCATCACCGTTGCAGCATAGGGACCAAACAGAGACAAATATTTGTATCAATGTCAATTTTTTTGAGTTTAAGGGCATTCCTGAATTGATTCTTCAATCTTCACACTCAATTTTCCGGTAAAATTGTGCAGCTGATGCTTAGATTACAAGAACAATAAAGAAGAGAGACAACTGCTGCACTTAGCAGAAACAAAACCATTAAACTTTTATTACATGATTGTACTTTTTACTTAAAATCATAATTAATAAAATTAAGATTCAAATTTGTGTATCTGAAATTACATTAATTCTTATTTGTAGTAGTAAAAAGGCTAAAAGCAAATCACAAGACCTGCCACATTTGATAACTAACTGGGTTCTTTAAATATCTAATCAGTGGTCAATTTCAAACAGTGTGTATGAAAAGAGTTTTGTGGCCAAAAGCAAAACTCATGTTTGTAAACTCTATGTCTCAAAGGGATTAATCACTACTTTCGGCGATGGATATCTGAGGTTCATCTAAAAAAAACTAAAAGCAAGCACAAAAATTTACACCACAAATCATTTTTTTTCTTTATTTTCCTTCAAAATCTAAACTTACAACATACCTTAAGCGTTTTATATGAAAAAAAATACCATCAGTGTTTGGATATGGCAGCTTGAAAATAAGAGTCAAGAGACCAAGTCCTACTTCAATGAAACACACATATACGACCCTTTTTCTTCCTTTTTTTTTTTTCTTCTTTTACATGTTCCTTGGGAGCTTTTATTGGGGCTTGGAGAAAGTAGAGTGGGTATGGATAATTTGGATGATGGATCCAAACTCATGTCAACCCATAGGCACAAATATTAGGAGAGGTGTTATTTTGAACTATGGCTCATCCTTGACCAAAAAAGTGTAAGCTATGGGTCATTTACTACAGGTCATATGACCCCATTTTGTAACGTGATCAGTTACTTAAGTCGGCTCTAAATTTAATGAAGACAATTATTGAACTCTAAGTGTCGCAACCAAGATTGCCACCTGGCGGTGAAAATATTGAAAATATTTTTTATGGAGTTGTCACCAAGATTTATTAAGAAAAATTATTGAAAAAATCTTTTTGTAAAGAATAAAACTTCAAATCAATAAGCTAAAATAAAATTAGATTTGAGAGTCTGTTTATACATACAAAAGGGTGGAGACTAAACCCCACAATACCCCTAATACATTCGTCCTAAAATAGTTACTCAAAGGTTAATTATACAATTAAAATAACTTAAAAGCATATAAAATTTATCTAGAAAGATAAACAAATATGATATTTACAAATAAATAAAAAAATAACATCAAATTAAAATATTTACAAGTTAAGGAAATAAGGTAACAAAGGCCAGAGACAAAATTATGAAAATTTAAAGTTTGACTTGACAGAGAATTCCTGTTCTTACGTATCCTTTGGTACAATAAAGAACTCAAAGCCACGTAAATCTCTAAAAAATAGTGTGTTTAATTGATTTTAATTTCTAATTTAATTTTTCAAAGGAAAATATTTTTTTTGAAAGATATTTTTAAAGAAAAGAAAAGATTCATTTTTACACAGGATTTAAGTTAGCACTTAGCAATTCAATAAACCCTTATAATTCAACAATAGTGAAGATAACATTTGCTATTCAATCACCATCATTGATCATTACACAGATAAAATAAAAAAAATAACAAGATTGAAAAAAAAATTTAATATTTTTTATTAACAAGAAGATAAATTTATTTTGATTGAAAAGAATAGATTTTTTATTTTTACAATAAGATTTAATTATAATATAAAAGGAACAAAACAAATTGATAGACAAGACAAACATACAAGTATATATATATATACACACACCACAAATAAGAAGGATTACATTACAACCAGCAAACAAACACATTTATTTTTTTAAAAAAAAAACCTCAAGATATGATTCTACCACATAAAACAAACAGGCCGCAAAAGACATTAGTTTCATACCAAAACAAAAAGAAATCAGCATGTCAATTTTTTCCCCACAGAAGCCCACGACTTGTTTGAAAATAATTTTAGCAAACAGAAACAAAACTATAAACCCAGCCCACAAGAACCCAAAACAAATACTAAAGTTCCTAAAAAAGGAGCAAAAATAAAATGATAAAGGAAAGAGAACAAACTTGTGTTATGGACTTGGTTGGTTGTGACAACGTAGGAAGTTTTGGTTTGACCTTTTCATTTTTTTTGGTCTTCTGTAGGAAGATGAATGGTGGGGGTTTGCTGTGATGGAGGATGGGAATGGTGATGGATTGGATTTTTGTGTTTATGGGTTGGATTTTGATGAGATTTGGGTATGGTTTATGGAGATTCAAGGAGGAACCCCATTGTTATGGGTTTGGGAAAGAAAAACAACGAGACTATTGGTTTGGGGGACTCAAAGAATGCGAATGGCATCTGTGTGGGTGACAATGGTGGTCCCCCCTTCCTTGTGCAACACTCCCCGTTTGATAGACACTCCTGTTTTCCAGTTTTCCTCCTTTCCTTTTTTTTTTTGAAGGTTGGAGCTTGTTAAAGAAGGTTGTGGGCTGAAACAAAACATGAGTAATGGGCTGCTGTTAACAAAAGGAAGTGATTGGACTCTTGACCTAAAACCTGGGTTGGTGCAGAAAGAAGGACAAGAAACTTGAATTTCAAATTTTTGATTAATATGCAAAATAAAACAAAATGCCCAAAAAGAAAGATATGAGACCACAAAACATAATGTTGATAATAATTAAACATGACATCTAAAATTGAATCAAAAGATAAAATAAAGTTAAAAAAAATTAATCACAAATTGGGTGTTGATGCTAAGTAAATTAAATTAATTTAATAGACAAGTAAAAGAAGAATTTAAAAATGAAATTTATTGAATTGCAATATGAAATTATGTACAAAACAGAATAAGATGGAAATCTTTTGCCCCCAAATGGTGACCCTTTCATTGTCATTCATTAACATGTGTAATATATATATAATACTAACTTATTAATTTTTAAATCCCTTTTGATTCTTATATTACCATCTATCAATAAATGATTGAGAAAATAGAAAAAAGAATACTATTTAGAGACAAAATATTTCCATCCAATATTACAGGTTCAAAAATTATATTTACAAATTTTTTGACAAAACTCACAGGAGATACGAGATTAAATAAAATGATATGACATATTTATTTATCTAACAATCAACAATTATAACACATCATTCTAATTATAAAATTTTGAAAATATTTATGATTGTGTAGCAATTTCCCAAAAAAATTGAAGGTGCTTTTTATCGTTGTTTGTCATAGTACCATTTTGTTTGATACTTCTCTTTTTTTTCCTTCTATGAGAATTTGTTATCTCTTTTTATTTATTTATTTATTTATTCAAAGAGAATTTGTCATCTATTGAACTGCCAAGTGTTGGCTGCAGATTGCACAAACCGACACCTCAAATGGGAAGATAAGATTCGCTGCCACAAAGCAAACCAGCCTCATATTCTTTTGGTTGCTTCCCAGAAATGAGCTTATGATTTTGGTAATTCAACCGTGACTTCATCAATATATATTATCCGAATTCTAGCTTTCTTTTTCTTTCAGCAAGCAATCATAGTCATAGACACCATATGGGTTGTAAAATGAACTCCTTAAGTCCACCAATTCCATGCAAATTTTACACTAAGGAACCAAAGCTTAGAAGAAGAAACACAATCATATTCTCTTGTTCTACCTCAAGTGACAAACAACAAAAGACCATCTCCCCTAGTACAACAACCATCAACACAGCAACAACAGCTGAGGTTTACAGTGTTAGTTTCAAGACACAAAGGGCATGCAAGCTTGGCATTTCAAGATATCCTGACTTTGAATATGATGCAGAAGGGGGAACGGGAACTGGTTGTGGTGCAAAGGTGACAGAGAACCAAGCTAACAATGAGCTTCTTGTTTCATTTGACCTTGAAACTCTTTATATTCCCCCACTAACTAGTTCCACAACCAAGTTTCTGGGGTTGCCACTGCCACCATTTTTGAAGATTGATATAGTCCCTGAGGCATTCCAAGGAACTATTGACCAAGAATCTGGCAAGGTGACCAATATAATTTTTGGAGATTAATACTTACGTCTCTTCAATTAAAACATGATTCATGACAAAATACCATGACATCATCTAATTCATATGGCCGACCTCAGCTTCCGAGACAAGGCTTTTAATTGTTGTATATACTTATACCTCTTCAATTTCAATAGGCTTTGCATTATATGTACCATTTCAGTGATTCTTTGCCTTACTAACTTTCCAATATGTATATATCTCTATAATTTGGTTGCATAACTATCCTATTGATGATATTTTAGTTTGTGTTTTTGATAAAAGGTTGATCTTGAATTCAAGGCCAAGTTCTTGTTTTCTGCTGGGAGTCTCTATAAGGCTCCCCCACTATTGGTGAAGACAGTGTTGACATCTGAAGAATCAAAGGGGACTATGAAGAGTGGAAGAGGCAAGAGATTGGATGAAGAGGGGAAGTGCAGGCTGGTTGGTGTGGCAAGAGTTGATCCTATCAATGATTTCCTCATGAATTTCTTCCTTGGCCTTCCAACTGAGTGCCTTGCAGACCTAAATGCTGTGATATCCATTTCTTCCTCATCTTAAGATCTCATCACAAACTTTGGACCTTGTTGAGACCTATTCATAGTCATTGTATCCGCATTGGAAAACCATGTGTAATAGTACAAAGTGCATCGAATAGACGACTAATATTGGAATATTTTAGCCATTTCAGACCTAATAGTTATGTATCACACTTCATGTATAGCAGTTTTAAGGTACCCGAAAATAGAATAGTGAAGCCACTGCATTCATTATAATAGAATAAACCATAATTCTACGCGAATTGTGAAAAACTAAGGCCTATTTAGTTTATTTTTTACAGTTTTCAATTTTCAGCTTCTACTTTTCAATTTTTCAAATTTATAAAGGAAAAATTGAAAAAAACTGAAAACTGAAATTTTCAGTTTTTCCTTCATAAATATGGAAAACTGAAAACTGTTTTCAGCAAACCAAACAAGCCCTAATTGTTTCCATGAGCTGTGGGCTGTAAGTGTCTTTGCCCGTACAAGGAATACAGTTAAAGCATTTTTGATCAACAATAGTTTTGAATTTTGTTATTTGTGCACTCATTTTGAGATACACATCCACACACCAAAAGTAAACCCTTACAATCTCATTATTGTCACGTGACATTTTTTCCAATATTTTTAACTCTAAAAAATTGTCTATGATCTCTAAAATAGGAAATACAAACAACAACTTTCAATATTCTTTTAAATCAATTTAAGAAAAAAAAAAGCTATTTTAAAAAGCTCGTGATTATTGACCCAAAAAAGCCAATCCAACACACTTAAACACGTTCATCGATTATTATTTAAGCCCTTACACGGATGGTTGATAATCTATCTTTATTCTTAATTCTCAACTTAAATAAATAAAAGGAAAAATCTGTATCGAAGTTTCTCATTGATCCAAATATTAAAAGAACGACCAATGACTACATAGATCATTGACAAAGAACTGTTCAAGTTTAATCAATGTCTCAAAGTTAAGCCTTTACGTAGTTGCACTAAAATTCACGAGAGCTTTGCCACCCCATTGGTCTTACCCAGCTCAGGCAGAATTCCTACTTCACATTATATAATATTTTTATTTCACTTTTTGGCACCACAAGTACTAATTTTTAGAATAATAATATCCTACTATAAATCATAATATCCATTTGACACATTAAGATAGGCCTTGCACGCCAAAATAACAAGACATCCGAGATAGCTACAGGCTACAACTACATTGTTCGCCTCTTCCCTCTTCTTACGATACGCTTCTCAACCAAACCGGTACCCTTCCACAACCTCCAAGTATCAACAAGCAAATGCTATTTTTATCTTTCTTTCTTCTTTTTCTTTTTTCTTTTTTTTTTTTCTGAAGCGAAACATATCTTAGCTTGTGCCTAAAATAATTTGCTTTATTTGAATGCTCGACCAGCCAACAAAACATCCAGCTTCATGTCTCATGCATGGCAATGTTGTACCTTCATAATATCAATTCATTCAAATGCAAGCCTTTGAGTGCTGACTAGGGAAGCATATTGGCCCTTCTTAGCCAATAGCTCAAAATGAGTGCCTAGTTCTGCAACCCTCCCATCAGAAACAAGCGCAATTTGATGAGCATTTTGAACTGTGCTTAACCGGTGAGCTATTACTAATGTTGTCCTTCCCTTCATCAAATGGTTGAGAGCATCCTGGACAAGGCGCTCACTGACAGCATCCAGGGCACTGGTGGCCTGCAGCAGCAAAGAATATCTAGATCAAGAAGGGCATAAATAGGGCCACTAGGTACCGGATAAAAGAACGGTGGCGAATGATTTTCATGGCTGCATGTTGCCCTGACTCATAGTGATGTGAACCACATTGTTGGAGTGAACTGAAGGATGGAAAAAGATAGAATTGAACATAAATATCACCTCATCCAGTATAAGGATGGGAGCATTCTTTAGGATAGCTCGGGCTATAGCAATTCTCTGCAAGTTAGAAACACTAGAGTCAAGAACCTATGAACGTGCCCATGCACGGAATTTGAAAATGCATGCTCATGCAAGGGAATGGCTATATGTTAACTCCAGTGTACCTGCCGCTGTCCTCCACTCAGTAGGCCTCCACGCTCACCGACTAGTGTATCATAGCCCTTCACCGAAAAAAATGGACATTAAGGAAACAAGTTAGCAATTGAGTGTATCTATCTAAAATCATCCGAACATCTAAAGGACAAGCTAAACCTGTGGCAGTGAAACTATAAAGTCATGGGCATTTGCCGCTTTTGCTGCCTTAATCACATCCTCTTTAGAAACATTGTCATCCGGAAGCCCATATGCAATATTTTCTCCAACAGACACCGAAAACAGAACAGGCTCCTGTAAACATCTTAGTATTAATTATTATTTGAAAACAAAAGAAGCAATATGTTTAATACCAAATGAGATTCTTCATCCTTTTTGGTATTTTTAGTTTCCATACCTGATTTACAATAGAGAGAACCCGAGCCCATTCACTCTTGTCAAATGTTCTGACATCCTCTCCTGCAACTGTTATACAACCTCTTGCTGGCTACAGAAATAAAATATCATTTGATGCTTGTATTTTTTAAGACAACAAAATCGAAAGAAACTTCGACTTACAACTTAAGAAACAGAAACTAAACCTCATAAAAACGAGCCAATAGCTGTACTATTGTACTTTTGCCTGCACCACTAGGACCCACAAGTGCAGTTACCGTTCCACATTTTAGTCTTAAACTTAAACCACGTAAGATTTCCACATCTGGTCTTAAAGGATAAGAGAAATACACATCTGCAGTATAACATGGGCAATTAAGCATAGTCATTGAAAGAGAAGAAAAAGTACACATGACAAAAATGATAATGCAATACTTAACTGTCTTTGCTTATTATAAATCTATATAAGACAAGTTCACGTTCACAAGATTTAAGCCTCACAAATTAGATTAGACATAAAATAAAGACCGAAAGTGAATGATTTTATGACTTCCTCTGGCCCATCACGGTAATTCTAATTCTATCTTTGAGAAATATAATAACAAGCAGAAAGCAACCAGTACACAGTCAAGGTTCCTTGCAAGAAAAGTCATCCATCTAGTTACTAAATTTAGAAGTTCATCTCATAAGCAATTTTTCTATGCAACATCTCGAAAGCAATTAAATTAAAAAGAAAAGGAAAAAGAAAGATGATTAAGTTCCCATTCGGGTATGAAGAACATTAGAATAAAGATACCTTCAAGACAAACATCTCCAGACCAAGCCAAGCTAAACAAATTGCTTGATGTTCTTAGTGCTGACATGTAATGCAAATAATTGTTTTGGTTTCTCTCAGTGGAATGATCTGAGAAGAACAATTTATAGTTCTCTTCACCCACTGCTTTTTGTTTCAGTTCTCTTTCTAAGCCATAGGCAAGGGCATCATCAACTTGAACTCCAGACAAAACAGAGTTGATCCTGTCAACAGCAGCAAAAGTTCCACGAAGATCTCCAAAAGTATTAACCAGTCCTTGAACCTGAATGACATAATATCAGACAGCAAAGAGAAGATGAAAAATAAAGTGAAAAAACAAGTCAACTCAACCAACAACGTGTTGGTCCAAGTGGAAGGGGTTTAGATCCCTTAAGCATGTGGTCCTAAGTTGATTTTGGGATTCTTGTGTATGGAGGAAAAAAAAAATAAAACACTGTTAGGAGAGAGTCCTAGTTTAGGCATTTGGCCGTGTATCCCAAGAAATTAGTCTCCCACCAATCGCGTGAAGAGATACTCTAGGAGAGAAAATTGTCTACTACTCAATTTCCTTACCGCAAATGTTAAAGTGAAAGTATATCCAATAAAAGATGCCATAGCTCCAACTGAGAGCTCACCCTGAGAGCAAGAATTAAGAGCAACTTAGATTGTTTTAATGGTGGAAAATTCTTGCAAAAGAAAGTGTAATTTATATCTATATGTATAGAAAAACATATAGTTGCATGAATGTATTTAAGTAGCAACATCTGTTGCAGAAGGAAAGAAGAGAAGATTATGATTAGATTTTTCATTATCCAGAGAAAAAAAATAGAAATAGAAACTCTGCACAAACTAGAATTGCTTACCGCCTTAACTTTGCTCCCACCAAGACAATATAATGCAATCAAAGAAATATAAACAGCAACCCTAGTCATGGATTCATTCAATGATTTGAAAGTACCAAGCTTTATCCCACTTGACTGGAAAGATAGAACCTGTTAAGAACACATAATTAACATGAAAGCATTCTAGAGGATGTCACGCCTTTTCTAACAAAAGCTTGAATGATCTTACCTGGTTGGCAAATGTAAACATCTGGCGCTTTTCACCACCAAAGATTCTTACCTGTAATAATGTATCTCACCGTTTCAGCCATCAATTACAAATTCAAACCTTTACAATGCACAAGACAGTTCATTATAAAAATCTAAACTGTTTAGAACTCACTGTTCGAATAGCAGAAAATGTTTCAGATACACAATCAGATATCGAAGCTTGGGCCAACCCATGTGCTTTAAAAACAGGGAATGTTGATCTCTTGTAGACAGCTTCAGATAGCTAAAGAGAATCAGTGGAAGAAAACACAAATTGACACATAACTTGACCCAAAATTTCTACATAGTATGATCTATTTCTAATTCAATCTATATCGGAATTGTCATCTTGTACAATCAAGCTATTTATGGTGCAAACTACATATAAAAGGAGAAACAAAAGGATGGGGTAATATATTTCTGCACTTAATAATAAACTAAAACACTGTTAAAGTTAAACCTAGAACAACCTGGTCATTGAATTGATGCATCAAATACAAAAGAAATTTACCAACTGATATGGAAACTGTGAGCATCAGAACTCCCAGAATTGGCGCTAGTTGAGGGGATAAAGAAAAAAGTATGAATATTGTTCCAATGACCTACAAGAACAAAGAAGACACAAGAGGCAATGACAAAGATGAATGCAAACTGCAAAATGCAGATTAAAATAAGCATGAGCATGACATAAGTGAACAAAAAATGAGGTTATCTCTTGAAATATAAAATAGCAATTCTTCTTATTGAGACATCTAAATTGTGGTAGAATGAACTCCCATTCCTCAAGAAATGAAGGAAAGTAAACCCAACAAAGTGAAAAAGAAATCACATACATGCTTAAATATAGGAAATATAAAGCTCACTTCTCATTGGTGAAGAGTTGCTTGCCTCAGATAATGCCCTGAAACCGCGATCCCTTGAGACATTCTCACTCACAATATCTTTAAGAGAACCCAAATCAGATGTTAACAAACCAGTGAGTTCACCAACCTATAGAGAGCAAATGATGAAAGTGCAATTGTTTTTGCACCTACTCTGTTAGTTTACTATCCTATACTTAAATTAAGGAAATAAAACAATATGGGACAGAAAAATGAGATTTTTTATATTTAAAAATTATTAATACATATAAAATGGAACTGAAAAGAAATTAAGGTACTAGGTGGTAGAGAGACATAGAAAAAGAAAGAAGACAGAAGGAGAAGGACAGAAAGGAGGGAAGGCAGACAAAAACAATAAAATACCATGCACAAAAATCAACTAAAAGTGACAGAGCAGTTATCTCTGCAAGTGGTCACAGGTCTAAGCCCAAATATCGCAAAGAGACTCATAAACGGAAAAGGTGAAAGCACACATAATCAAATAACTCCATACACATACCTTGTATTTGTCAAAAAATTCAACCTGCATAAAAAGAAAGAAAACTTGGTGATTCCAAAGCAAAATAACTTATATCCAAGAATTCAAACTACCATGCATGTCCTAGCAAATAACTATCTCCACAGGAAGAAATAAGTAGATAAAGATGCACAAAAAGTTGGCAAAGATTTGACTTTACCTTCTGAATCAATATTCTACCAAAGATCTGAGCTCTAAGAGTCGACATAACTTTTTCCCACACTGTGTTCATGTTTACAACAAAAATAACAGTTAAAAGTGGCTCCAGTGCATACAGGACTCCAATTTTGCTGAGCAACCTCCACAATGGCTCTGGTCTTGCACCAATAAGAACTTCAAAAAACCGCCCTAAACAAAAGCAATAATGCATGAGAATGTGTTATAACAACACTTCCCATCTTCAATAGTTGAGGAGAAATCTCTGCAAATACATCATCACACATGAAAAGAGGTTTTTTTTTCTTTTTTTGGTAATGAGAATAGGGTGAAAAGGAATCAAAAGCTCAAAGTAAAGCTCCCAAAATGCAAAAATTTCTATTGCTGCAATACCATCTTGTCTAGTTATCCATTAACCACTCCTATAAAAACTTGAATATTACAAATGGAATTTTTTTCCACTGACACTGTAGTTGGATGTTTTCTCATTTATGAAATGAAACAGAACTAGTAGAAATAGACTAATGAAACTTCGCTAATCTAATGTGTAAGTTGTATTGTAAAATAACGAAATAGAATGTATTGTATTGATTTGAAATTATAATTTTCAGTTTCCCTATTTCATCAAAGTTTTGAGGAATGAAAAATGAGTCTTTGTGTGTGTGTTGGTGGTGGGGGTGGGGTGGAAGGGCAGAATAAGAGGCAGAAATAGCCTTTTCTTTTCCTATTAAATAGGAAACGGGAGCTTATTCTCTATTCCATCATTTTCTTTTCTTTCCACTCTTGATCTACAGCTATCATCCAAACATTGTGTAAATAAACAAAATTTTAATTTTTCATGTCCCATTAATGCAGAAAAGTTTAGACAGCGGTTTAATTATATATTGTCTGACCAGCAAATCACTCACCGTCTTAAAAGTTCAACAGATACAAACATGTGATCGAATGATAGTGTCCAACTCTTCTATACTTAAACATTAAAATTAATCTCATAAAACAAAAAATAAAACCATAAACCCATAATCCAAACATAATGTAAATAAATTAAAAAAAATGATCAGTGAAATTCCATAAAAAGAAAAAAAAAAGTTGTGAGCTTTGGACCAAGTCAGAGAAAGTGAGCAGAATCCAAGACAGAGATTAGTACCAGAGAAAATGGGCATGGAAAGAGTGCAAGTGGTGGAGGCAAGGAGAGTTGCAAGGGAAAGAAAGAGCCTCAGCTTGTGGTGCTTCATCAGCAGCGTCCAAAGCAGGCCCCAGCTTATCACTCTCGGCGGGTCAGGACCCGACCCATCAAGCTTCGGATCCGGGTCGCTGAATATCGGGTCAGAGGCGGGTCCCGTGACGTAGGCACGTGGTGGGGGGTTTGTGCTGGATGATGATTGTGAAGGCGGTAGCAATTTTGCGGAAGAAGAAAGAGAGGAGAAGGAAGAGGGTGAGAGAGAAGAAGAGCGAGACAGCGTTGCTGGTTTCAGAGTTCTGACGAGGGAAGAAGAATGAGGAGAAGGAAAAGGAAGAGGGTGGTAGTGACAGAGAGAGAGTGTTGCAGAGGCCATGGAAATGTGGAAGAAAAAGAAGAAGAAGAAGAAGAAGAAGAAGGTGCGTGTTGTGTTTGTGTTGAGTGCGCTCGGATGAAGAGGAGGGAAGAATAAGACACATGAAAATGAAATGAAATGGAAGGTTTGGAGACGGTTTGGGAATGCACATCATCATGACATGTGTAATTTATCTATTTATCTTCTTTATTCCTCTACTTAAAAGTTTAATTATTTTTTTTAAAAAAAAAGAGAGAAAACTACATTTCAGATTGGTTGAACGGTAAAAAATAGAGATAAATTTTTCTTGATTAAGTTATACATGTAAAATTATATATAAAACTCAATCATAAAAAATTTACTTTTATTTTTACTCTCCAACTAAAAATCTCATTAGTGTAATTACACACAACATCTCTATTTTATAAAACTATCACTAACATATCTTGAGATTTACTAAAAATGCAGTGGCCTCCCCTACGGACACTCATTTGTTTTTTTAAGTTATAAAAAAGATAATATGATATATATATATATATAATTATTAATGATGAAATTATAATATTTTGATAATATTTAACACAATAATTTAATAAATTACTTTTTTTTGTCACATGAAAATGAACTAATAATTATAACTTATAATAAAAGAAAAGAGATATTTTAGTTGATATACATGTCAAGTGTTATCAAAATGTTATAATTTTGTCACTAAAAAATCATGTGTATGTCACATGTAATTTTTTTGTCACTTAAACTAATAAATTAATATTTATAAGGGAGGCCGATATACTCTTAGTAAACCTCAAAGGAGGTCAGTGATAATTTTATAAAATAGAATGGTGACAAATGTAATTAAATTAAATCTGAAGGGAAATGAATGTAAATTACTCTTTAAAAAATTATCTTTACTTTAAGGTTGCATTTGGTATATTTATCGAGGCAAAAAGAATGGAGACAACCAGACTATAGAAATTGAGACGATGCTGGAGACTGAGACAGAATTGTGCTTTATAGTGGTGTATAAGATAGTGATTGATTAAAAGATGGAGAAAATTTAGTTATAATTTGTTGATAATTTTTTAAAGTGATAAGGACAAAATGGAATACGAAAATGTTGAAGGGAATGAACTTGGAAAAAATATTGTAAATTTGTGTCACACATATATATCTTCAGTGTCCCTCATTTTGTAATAACCAAAATTGACTCAAAAATTGTCCCAATATAAAGACAATTCTAACATTTTTATCCCTGTCTCCTTCTTTAAACATGTTTCTATGCTTACTGTCTCGATATTTTTCGTCCCCATATATTTACCAAACACTATTTAACAACGTATTTGGTTGAGATATAAAAATGGATGAAATTTATTTAAAAACTTTTTTTTTTGGTTGTTGCATAGGACTCATAATTGAGATTTCCACCCATTTTTATCCCTCAATCAATTTATTAGTTTTGTTTACCCCTTTTGTCAAATTATTATGGTTAACCAAGCTCAACTTACTTTGATACTTCTTGGCAGTCTTAATTTATAGTGATTTTTATTACAAAATTAGAAAGAGAAATATTTAATGTACAAATATTTCTTTACATCAAGTTTATATCTCAAGTGTGGGGTTCATGTATCTCTATATACTAGATGTATAAAGTTATAAAAAATATTGTACATACACCTAGCATTTCTCAAGTAAAAATTAAGATTCATTTTAATAATCTTTTTTTCAAGTACTATCTTATATAATTAAATATCTTAACACAATTTACATGTTATTGTTTTTGGGTGGAGGTTTTTTTCTTATTTGTTGTTCTATGAATGTAAGTATTTTAGAACCCAAAGATATTTAGTGCTTCCATAAAAGTTTTCATTAATTATAAAAAATATTATGAAATGAATATTTTAATATAAAATGATTTTGTATATCTATGTAATCAGGCAAAGAACCTAAAATACCCAACAAGTTATTCAAAGAGTAATAAGCAGTTTAATCCCTTGTAAGCCATAGCAAAACATAGTGTATAATGAGAGGGGCAGCTCCCCCTTGATGTGGTGGTAAAATTTTTAATATACTTATTGTAACATCCTAATTTTTAACCCAATACTCCTAGAACGTATTTAGGTTAACCATTAGTCTATTACTCTTTTAGTCTCATTCTTTCAAACTTTTCTTTAAAATACTTAGCTGAAAATACAAATAGATTTTTCTTTTTGAAACTTGAAAACAAAACGTGACCCTCACATGACAAAAAAGGTCGTTAACGTAAAGCATAAACATAAAAAGAATAACATAAACAGAATCATCAGATGGGCACTGTCGCAACCGGGATCGCGACGGGGATGGCGAAAGAGAAAGAATTTTATTTGAAAATATTGGAGTCGCCACCAAGTTTATTTAAAATTGGGAAAACGTTGGAAAAACCCATTTTTTGGAGAATAGTCTTTGAAACCAGTTTGAGTTCGGGAGTCGGTTATGTATAGGGAAGGGCAGGAATTCAATCCCACGCACTTAAGACACCCGCCCTGACTGCACTTTAATTAACTGTGCAAATTAAATAAATAACCTTTTTCAAACATTCATTTTCTATTTCGAGACAATTAAAACAAATGAGCAAGTTTAAATCGAAAATAAGCATATAAATTACAAATATTTACAAATAAGAGAAAAGGAGAAAATTGATTTTTTATTTTTTTATAAAGAACATAAAAGAAAAACAAATATTTTTGAGAGAATTTTCGAGGCATTGAATTATCACAACTCAAATGACCAAATATCGAGCTAATGTTCGTCACTTTGATAAATTAACTCTTTATCTATAATAACAAGAGCTAAATAAAGTATTTTGAAATAAAATTTAAGAAAAAAGAAATTTATAAATGAAACGGAATACATGACTAACATAGAAACATATTAGGACAATTATTTACAAATAAACTACATGATGAAAAGTTAATTTTTAAGATAATTTTAGAATATTAAATTTATATATTAAAATATTCTAAAACATAAAGTTAACAAACCGTCAGCACAAATTAACTCTATTTTTGAAAAGAGACCTTGAATATCAAGTTGTCACAACTAAAATATTCCAGACATATGATTAACAATGCCGTCATGGCTCAGCTTAGTTCAATTTATTAAAAACTAAGTAAATTTTTGAGCAAAAAGTATATATTATATTGAACTAAAAAGTAAAACTTATCTATAAACACAAAAACAATTAATCTAAATAAAACATATGAAATATAAAGCAATTAGACTAAAAAACGTAAACACAGGATCATTAAACTAAAAATCAAATTATCCAAAAAAACATAAATTAATTAAACATAATGCATAAATACATAAAAGCAGTTAAGTCGAATAAAATAAAATTACACAATTAATTTTATTCAAAACACATAAACACGAAAAATAATTAAACTAAAAATAAAACACAAACACTCTTAATTGAAGCAAGACACACCAAACATTTATGAATACTATTATATAATTAACCTAAATAAAATGCATAAACACATAAAATAATTAAACTAAAAAAGTTACGCAATAGAAATTAAGCAAAATCTATAACCCTAAAATAATTAAACTATAAATATAGACATTATTAATTTAAGTAAAACACTTAAAATAATTTAACTAAAGAAAGATCCTAATTTTATTTTTCATTCTTTTCCAATTAACAGGAACGTTAACATTAAATTCACCCAGAATAATAAAATGAAATTAAATTAAATTAAATTGAACCACTTATTTTTGTTTCTTTCCTTTTTGCAATTAATTTACCTAATTTCATTCAAATAAAAAAGGAAAATATGTTACAAATTTTTATTTTTTATCAAATATCGAAATATTTATTACAAATTCAAAATAAAAAAAAACTTTTATTCTGGCCTAAACTAAATCAAACCCAAAGAAAAAAAAAACACTAATTAGACAATCAAATCTCAAACCAAGCAAATCTATGATAATATCAACCTTAAATATATATAAATAAATATAAAATAAAACCCTTAATATTCCTAATTCACCCATACCCACATACACTTGTTTATCCCACACCTATACACACTACACCTGTATATCACTTAACCCACACGTACATACCCTCACACGCTCACACACGCACGCTCCTCTCACTCACGTTCCTACACACGCACATTCTCACAAATTCACTCACACACATAACACTCAAAACTCACGGATAGACTAGGAAACAGGGAGAGAGAGAAGTGAGGATGAGAGAAATAGAAAAAGAGAGGGTGAAGGGAGAGGAGAGTGGTGGTGGTTAAAGAAAGGGGGGGCCGCGGCGGTGGAGCAGGGAGGCCGCGGCCCCTATGCTTTTCTTCTTTTTTTTTATATTTTTTATTATAATGATGTATATGTACCTATATCTGCTTCTGATTCTTTTGTTCTTGATGGCTGGACTGGAATCTTGGTTGAATTCGAAAAATTCTTTGTAGGTGATAGATGTTCTTGCTGATTGGTCTGCCTCCTGAATTGGAAATTTTTTTGGTTCAGTTCAGTTTTTTTTTTGTATATGTGTTTGAATCTCTCTTTTGATGAATTTTTTTTGATCTTACCGCTCTCTCCTTCAGTTCTCTGATGATCCTCATATGTATACCCTATATTATTTTTTTTAACTTCATCCGAAGAGAGATCAAAATTCAAAGACACCATCATTCTGTTTTGATTTTTTATGCCTTTCCCTCCTCCCCATGTTTCACGAGCTTGTTTTTGGGGGAAGAGAAGGAGAGGAGCCCGTGACTTCTCTCTGCAGCACTGCTGTCTTCTTTTTATTTTTATTTTTTATATTTCATATTTTTTTTACATAAACATGAAGCAAAAGAGAACAAAAGAAGAAGAAAAAAGTAAAATGACAACAAACAACAAAGAAATATGGATGAGACTTGAAATAATTTGTAACAAAGTTGCTAACATGAGTCCATAGATGAACAAAACTCTAAAAATATGCTAATTTTGATTTTTGGTTTTATGGATCGAACAAAATCGAGTGTTCACAGGCACCATAGAAAGAACAACCATCAGCACATCATCATATAATCATTAACTTCAAATGTCAAGTCAAACAATATTAATAGTATTAATGATATAGGAATATTCCACAACAATACCACATCAAATATATTGAGCCCACCTGTAAAGGTTGAGCATATAACAATTCAAAAAAAACTACACATAACCATGATGTAAATAAGCTCAGACTATGTCCCCGCTTCCACTGTGCCACTCTATTCTCAACCATTAAACTACTTCCATGTCAGCAACTCAGGGCAATCTGCGGACGTCGTCGTCTACCTTATCTGAAGACGAAGATGGAAAAGAAAGATAGGGAGAATGAGAAACTTATACAAAAATCTCAGTAGGGCTTCCCTCTTTGCACACGTTTCATCATCAACGTCCTCAAGAATCCTCGGGTTTAATTATGAAATAGTGGGCATAAACAAGATTCATTTGTTAAGTTTTCAAATATCATTAGCCGAAACCCGTATCTTTTAGCATGAATCTTAATGCATGAATGCAACAGATATTGGATGAATGCATGACAATACCATGTGCACATTAACATGAAAATCATAGTACTTGAACACAACATAAGAAAACATAAATCATATACGTGGAATGAAATGGCACATTACTTTTCATGTAACATCTTTCTCATAAGTCAAACTCTTAAGATCTTTTTCTTAAAGACCACCCTCTTAGCATATTCACCAAAAATCCAACTGACTCACTGGCCCTGGCGATAACCCGGTCACCAAACTACATCTCACCTATTGCCTAGGAATGAGCTCAACCTAAGTAGCCGTCGCTAGATTTCATATGGGGTAATAGAGGGGGTAACACATCATTTCTTCTTCGAAACGCATCTACTGGCATCCAGTGCATAGTAATATTGTCCTCTTTAGCAAGCTCAATGTCAATACCCTCACGGTTTTGTTCCTGGGGGTGCTCGGGCAAACCGGTGTCACCCAGGACGCGTCTCGGTAATATATCACATTTAAGTTCTCATGATTTTCGAAAACTTTTCTAAGTTCTCAAATTTGATGGAAATTCGATAGCATAACGGCTATAAACCAAATTTCCTCAAATTTGTTTTATGCCACGAAACATATAGAGTATGCATAGCCATTCAACATCAACATAAGACATCAAGTCATATAGTCAAACTCATCATATCATATACATCATCACATCATTACTTTAGCATTCTTAAAAGATAGCATGCTCTTAACCAGTTTGCAGGAATCAAGGACCGGGCTCAACTATTACATATGCTATGCTCAAGTCATTCTCATAATTAAACATACATCTACTTGAAGACATAAAGCTCATTATGTCTTGGGACCTATGGTGTCTTATGTTTTGACCCTTACGGGTCTTAATCTTGAAAACTAATTATGCTAACATCCGTCTTTATCCTTTTATGCACTATAGGTTCACAACTAATTATTGAATTATTCTCAATAATTTTTATGCTTAGGAACTAATCCAAATAGCACTATGCAAATTTGGACAGTTTTAAGTTCATGTGATTACGGGGTTCTAGAATCTACATTTTAGACTCTTTTTAAGTTCCGTCTTCGTCTAAGGCGCTATAAATCAAATCTTAACCAATTATGAGAGGTTCCTACACATATAAACTAATTCTTAACCATGATTACTGCCTTAGAAGGTCGCTGGACAGAAACAGAATTTTCTATGTTCCAAGTGTTCTAGAATTCTCATTTTCCATCTTTTTCTAGTTACTATCTAGCTTCCTCAAATCAATTCTAACATCAAATATACATGATTCCACACATTTTAACATAATAAAATCATCGTCAAACGTTGATCAACTCATCAAGGCAGAACCGTGGTCATGCATCATCATATCATTCATAAAATTTCATTTTTAATACACATAAGTTATTAGTTTCTCATGGAATCATTTTAGAACTTCTAAAACTCTTTGGAAACCAACTTATTTTGTCAAAATCATCATAAAATAAAGGCTAGCAACTAATTTAAATCTTCCATGGTTAGTTTTTAAAACATAAAATCATGCTTGAAACATTCTTTGAGTTCACCTATGCTTAAAAAAATCCTAAGACATAGGTTATTGGCACTTGTGACTAGATGAAACTTACACCAAGTTCATCATCATCATATGGCCGAATTATGCATTCAAGAGAATGCTTCCATATCCAAATTTTCCTTGAGATAAAGAGACAAGTCTTTGAGCTCTAGAATCTTTAGGTGATAACAAGAATTTAAACATGCTATGCACTTCATTTTATTCTTCGTTAGAAAAGTAAAGTGAGGGCTTAAAATAAATGAGATGCAACTTCATTTTTATCTTTAAAGTTTAGATGATGACTTAAAAAGTAAATATACTAGACAAGGAAATGTAAATATGAATGCAAGTCTAATTCTTTATTTTAGTGCTCTAGGCTCCACAACAATCGATTTTAAGGCCGAAATAGGTGAGTTTCAAGATTAGTTGTTAGGTGATATGAAAATGCAAGCTTATGTTTTAATCTTTATGTTTTCAAGTGATGGCAAAAAAACTTAAACGTGAATGCAGAGCTTAACATAAATATGCAATGTACGAACTTAAAAAGTAAACATGAATGCAAGTTCATTATTATATAATTACTAGAGCTCATACAAGACTTTAAAGAATCAACATCTTAATCCCAACTTAATCTCATCAAGATAAAGTAAGCTCTAGAGTTCTAAGTACCAAGATTTCAAGGAAACCTTATGGTGTGAACATCATCATCAAACTCAAGGAAATGGATTCCAAAGAAAACAAAACCATAAAGAAAAGGAAAAAGGGCCGAAACCAGAAAGAAAAGAAGAAAAAAGGAAACTGAAACCAAGGTTAAAGAAAAGGAAAGGAAAAACCAAAATATGTTAAGATCAAAACTAAGTTTCAAGCTTTAGAAATCTCATCGTGCTGAACTCAAGTCATCATCTAGAGACACTCATCATCAAGCTATCATGAGAAACCAACAAGCCCATGAAGGCCGAAATGTTAAAAGAAAAGGAATGGAAGAAACCGATTTTGTAAAGCATTAAAGCACCAAGAATAAAGCTTAACAAAGCAAAGAAACAATTATCCAAACAACTCCCTACCAAGGCATGTTTTCTTGGAGATGAAAAGGACTTGATCTTGATAAGAGGGTGAAAGGAAAATCTTCCTTGGAGCTTGATGGTATATTCGACCAAGGAGGAAAAAGAAAGGGAGAAAGCTGTGTTTCTTGAACTTGATCTTTGGAAAAGCAAGGCTAAGTGTTTAGAAGGTTGTGTATGGTTGAAGAGTGGTGGTTCTTTGTGGTAAAGGAGGAAGATGAAGAAGAAGAGAATGAGAAAAAACTTTTGAGCTCTTGGAGAAAAAAAGAAACTTAAGACAATTCTCTTTGAAACTTTAATGCACAAAATAAGCAAAAATGGACCAAGTGCTCTCAAGACAAGTATTTATAGAAAAACAAAATGTGAAGGAGTGAATGGGGAGGAAGAACCACAAAATTCATGGCCATGGAGGAGAGGAAATATCTCTTACAAAGTGTCATTCCAAGGTATGGCTTGAGGTATGGGTAGGCATGGTTCTTTTGGTGAGAATAAAGCAACATGTGATGAATTGTGGGGGATGAGGTGGCGCTGAATTGTGCAGCCAAGGGGAGGGAAAAATCATTTCTTTAAATGTAGATTAGAGGTGTGATTAAGTGAGGGTTTGATTAGATCAAAGATTAAGGGTTGGTAACTAAGTGTTTAGGTAAGTAAATAGGTAATTAAGGGCTTGTAAGACTAGATTAGGAGGTGATCTTTCTAAATTAATGAAGTCAAATCTCATTAACTTGGAATTCAATGCCAACATAATTCCTTGATTTAGGGAAATTGAAGTGAGAAAATATCATTCAAACACTATTCAAGATTCCCTGACTTGAAATCTTGAGTTTTAAAAAGAGATTTAAGTTTAATCTAAGCAATCTTAGGTTCTAATTAATTTTAATAAATTATTTTGACTCTAGATTAATTATGAAAATTAATTAATCTTTGATTAAAGCCTAATATTATTTAGTTTTGTTTAATCACATCATTAAGCTTAAAATAACTATTCTAGGAATAAAATTGTAATTTTGCACTAAAACTGTCCGGGACTACCGGGACTCAAACAGAGGTCACTAAACACTTAAAAATATTATTTTAAACCTTTTGGGAAAGTTCCGGACTCAAACGACACTTATACCAGTGTAAAAATGTTATAGGGGTATTTTGGTTATTTTGACCCCAAACCTCAGAAAATGAGATTTTTGTTTTCGGAACCATTCAAAAATCATCTAATTCCCTTCAAATATTGAGTTGACCCTTTGAGGACGGTCGGGTCGGCTATCGTCGAATTCTGAGTGGAAAATGACCTCAGGGACATTTTGGTCATTTTCTCTCAGATAGAAAAATCGAGATGTTGCACTTATATATTATTTATATAATTACAACACTTTAAAAAATAGCTATACGATTATCAGGAGTATTAAAGAATCGATATATCTTGCTGTATGAGAGAAAAAACCTACTAATATACAATAAGCTCAATATATTTTTTTGTTCTCTAATTTGTAAGGAAGTATTTGATCACTAAAACTTTTTTTCTTTATGTTCTCTGTGTTGTCTTAGGACATTTCATTTATATATTAGTAATTCAAAATTTATTTGATTGATATGTTTGCCAAGAAACAATAAATCTTTTTTAACTAGTATGTGTATAAAAATTCTCTTAATTTAAAATCTCACTTATTCGTGCTTACTAGTTGTTGATTGATGTGTAAATTACATCTCATACTATTGTGAGTTTAACAAAAAATTAGAAGAATTGATTTTTAAGAAAATATAATATTATTCTATGTTTGCCCCCTTTATTTTTTTTAGTAATCTTTTGCCACTGCTAGTAAGAATAAGAATACAAGTTTAAATTCTAGAAAGCGCACTTGTTGAAAGAGAAAGTAACTTTAATTGCTCCATCTTTTAAAATTGTAAGAGTAAGATCCCCTATAATTTTATTTATTAAAAAAAGTAAAGGATCAAAGGACATAAACACTTTTTTTTCTTTGGTAGGATGGGTCATTTAACAATAAGATGTTATAAAATGCTATAAAATTTTGACTTCCTCGTAGAGTTTTACGTGCTAATGAATAAGTGCCCTCTGCACACCTTTTAAGAATTCTAAAGGAAAATATTGTTAAAACATATCCTTGCACATAAATACAAACATATTTTTGGTCGCATAAATACAAAGATAGTGAAAAAAAATACGAACATTTAATAAATACAAAAACATTGGAAAGAACAAATAAGATCAGTACTTTTCACATAGTAAAAAGGGCCAAAGCATATTAATTATTAACTTATACGAGATTCCTGATAAACAATAAAAAAAAAAACATATCTCGTTACCCGAACAAACAAAAACAATAAGGAAAGTAGCCATTGGAAGACTTGTTGGGGTATCCAAAGAATACAGATATAAATATATCAATAAAAGTGATATCAGATTTCAACATGGATTCGCTTTTCCGATCGATGTTCCACTCATATAGTATATTATAACCTAGAATCGATTCGCCGTTTTCTCCTATTGATCGGTAATTTATAAGTATTTCTTTAAGTTTATTGAAAGGTAATCTGTAAATATCTCTCTAAACATGCTCAATAAATCCACAGATATGTCCTAAGCCAAAATTTGAGTAAGTTTTTTCTTTAACCTAAACTTTTCCTCATAAAAAAAGAAAATAATGTATATATATTTCTCCAATATATATACACACATAAGGGAGCACACATTAATATATTAGTAAAAATAATAGTGATGACAGGATTCTTTTATCATTTAATTTTGGTAATAAGTTTATGTTATAATAATAATAATAATAATAATGACAGGAAAATATTATTTTCATGTGTTATAAACACCTTTTAGAATATCTAGGATGTGCGTAATAATTGAAAATTTTAAATTATATTTTTAATGAATGTTTTGAACCATATACAATATAGTAAGAGATTTTTTTTTAATCGAATTCACAATTAAAATTCATAATTATTATTTTCTCCCTTTCAAAATATCAGTCTATTTTCAGGTAACTTTATATTTTAAAATATAAAGTCAACATCATATTTTAATAAAATATTAATTTTATTCTTTCAATACTATCCATAATTGATTTCATATTTTCAAAGTTTGTCATCTCATATTTGTCTTGAATATTATATTATATTAATTAATACATAGAGATATATTAGTTCGTTTACTGAATTTTACTCCATTATTAATATTATTTATTATTTTTTTCAATATGTGTATTTAGTTAAAATTGATAGATATTTTAAAGAGGAGGGAGTAATATATAATCTTCACATATTTTTTATAAGTAAATCCAGTACTTGCATAATTGCAACCCCAACTTATTTATACAAGATTTCATAATTATCCAAAAAAATGGCTATAATTGCCAGATACTATTGATAATAATAACAATTAATAATAAAGAATTTAAAAGTAGTGGCGAATTTAATTGTAGTGAAAGTAAACCATATTCTTTGGCAAAAATTTCTTGTAATGTTGTTCTGATTTTGAAATTGTAACTATGTAGAGATTTTAATTTGGATTTAACTTTGATATAGTATAATAATTTTATATTATTATGATATTATTATATCATCTAATATAATTGATTTTTATATTTATTACTTAAAAGGTTATGTAAATGAAATATTTCATTAAATGAAAATGTAGAAAATTTTTACAATATTACATAATTAAAATTAAACTCTTTTAATTTGAGAATTTTTCTAAGTAACCTGAAGAGGTTGGTTAAAGATTTTAACAAGGTAAGCTTGCGGATTTTTCTTAATAAATCTTAGACATTAAACCTTAAAATCTTACTTTCAATAGATTTTTTTTATAATAAAGCTCCAAAATTCATCGTTAAAAAATATTTTGAGATAAAGTAGTCACTCGAGATTTAAAAGTCTATAATTTCTCACTTTTCATGAAAGGGACTATATTATATGTTAGCTCGTTATTCTAATGCTTAGCAGAAAATTGCATACTAATATGACCTTTGCTAAGTTCCAGAATGGCTTGTTAATACCTTGTATCAAAATGAGCCCTTATTGATCATTTTCTGTGTTAGCCACACTAATGCATTCTCAAAACCTAATCTCCCTTAGCTTGTTTTTTAGCTAATTCTTTCTTCATTTTCACGTTATTCAAACAAAAGCGCTATTATTGAGCTAGTTTATTAGAGCCACACCATCAATTTACGATCAACATGTGCTTTTTAACTAAGTGTTGAAATGACTAGTTAAAATAGGGGCTATTTCTGACATGTTCAAAAAATTTAGAGGATGAGGACAACAATAATACATGTACATAATAAGAAGTTTAACATAATTTTTATCAGAATGTGAGGGTCAAGATTAATAAAATGATTAGGACCTAATATATTTATACATCTTTACCACTTAAAAATTTCTTAAATCTTTACGGGGTACATGCCCCCAACATTAGCTAAGTAAATTTGTCTATGGGATTATTGTTGTAACATCCCTTTTTCCATAAAATATGTTATAGAATATTTTATCATATTTATGTTTATTTATAGAGTTAATCATTGTAAAATAGCCTAATAAAAATTTATCAAAGAATTAAATCTTGGTTAATAAATCTGTGAAGTATAATATATATATATATGTTTGTGTGTGTGTGTATTTATATTTATATATAAATTAACGTGTGAAACAACATATGTATACATGTATGTATTGATCTATATGCCACGTAATACATATATGTAATAATATAATAAGATATATGTAATAACCAAGAAGGAAAGAAGGAGAAAACGTAAGTCAACGTTTGGCGTGAACTATAGGCAGAAGTATCAAGTCAAGTAAGTGTTCAATTTGGGAAGGAAAAAAAGGATCTGAGAAGATGATCCAACAATAACGTGAAGTCAGGGGCATTGATATCCAATTTATGAAACCGCATTCCGGCAAATGCACCGAGTCACAAGTAATAAGAATTAGTAGGACTATCATTTCCACAAGGATTAAAATGAGGATTAAAACCAAACTCCAATTAAATTAAGTTATTCATTATCTAGGAAAAATATGAATATAATAGAACTCAAATTAGATAGAAAATTAAAATTAGATTGTTGAGCAATTAGATGGAAGATTGATGTTAGGGGTCGATTTCATCAAAGTTTTTTGAATTGAACTATCCAATTGTTAAAATATTTTCCTAATAATTTTATTTTCCATCGAATTATCATTATTAATAATTATAGCATGATCTTTCACAACTATAATCCTCTTAGGATAAACTAAACAGTCGATCACTGTAGTATTTTAAATTTATCCTAAGGATAAAAAATAAGAATTTATAAATACCGCATAAATAAGCACTTTTATCTCTAACTACTTTAATTTGTATTAAATTCTAATTTGACTTACTTTATAAAGTGAAATCTCTTTTGACAGTGTAAAATCATACATTAGTTAATGGGTGATCAAGCCAATAACAGTATTAAGATTGTTAGAAAATAAGGAATAAATTAAAAGGAAAATCAAATAAAAAAAAGGATGCAACTTAGTTCCCTTAGAATCCATTTTCCTATCATCTTTGAGAGTTTAGAAAAACATAGATGAAAAGAGAACTCAAACTAAAAATATAGAAGTGTAATAATAAAAATAAAATGTCTTGAATAAAACTAAAAACTACCTATTTATATTTAAAAGTCAAACTAAATAAGATAATTAAAAATAAAAAAGTCTCTAATGTCCTCATGTTCCTTCAAATCAAATTAAATCTTATATAATCTCCAACAATCTCTCTTTCTCATATCGTGCTGAAATCTTTTCTAATTATCTCTTTAATTTTCAATTGCCTATCCATTGTTTTCTGCAAATCAAATTAAATCAAGACAGATATTTTACCAATAAATCTCCAAAAAATCATAACTCACTAAACAAATCAACTAGGATAATTTGAATTGGTTTTTTTAACATAATTACTCAAAAATAGCTTAATTTAAATATGACTAGAATTAAATAATTTGGATAAATTAAGATATTTTTTCAAGTTATCATGTGTCTAAGGTCAATTGTAAGGAAAGAATGAGGAAATTACTTGCACACAAAGAAGAGTAATAGCAAGGAAATTACATGAATGTGGAAAACAAACCAAAACATCACCCTTCATGCATGAGCAACTTTGGGAAAATGGGTTTTTGGATCGCTGTAAATAGGATGGTTAGTGTGTGAAATTTTCACTGTAGTAGAACTTACAGAATTCTAAGGAAAGAGTTTGCAGGATTGCAGAGAAAGGAGAAAAAATAATAATAAACAAGAGAGAGAAAGAGAGATAAAGAAAGAAAAGAAGTGGTAGTGGAAAAAAAAAACTAACAAATAAAAATGGGATGCTTACATTGCAGTGTTATCTCTACAATTTAAGGTAGAGAATGAGTCTCCTTACAAACTAAAAATCATAGGAATATCTAGCTACTATTAGCTATCTTCTATATTGCTCATTGATCTTCAAAGTCAGTTTATTTTATACTCTTTACATTATGAGGCTCATTATTTTTCTCAAGGCACTTAAAATATTATTCCTTTATGTTTAAATTGTTAAGTTCTTCATTATTGTCATTTTATTATTCCTTTAATTTTAAGTCACTCATTGTTTACTTTCAGTCGTTTTATTTATTCCTTTATTTATTTTGTTGTCATTTATTTTATAGTTCTTTTATTACTTCTAGTTAATTTATTTATTCTTTTATGTTTAATGTTATCTAGTTATTTATATCTTACCATTTTATTTTATCATTCTTTTATTTTTATATTAATTGTAATTTACTTTCAGTTCTTTTTAATTCCTTTATATTAAAGTTACTTATCACTATCATTTTAATTTACAGTTTATTTATATTTTAAGTTAGATTGATGTTGATAATTATTGATAAAGTTTAATAATGAAATATATTACTTAGAGTTGTCAAGCTTACATTGTATAAATATTTGTCACTTTGTTTATTTTTAAGTTTATGCATCAACCTATTTTTTGTGAACTTTATTTCATTTATTCCACTACTAAATTTTAAGTTTATTTTATTTATTATGGTTTAATGAATTTACTTATGATATTGATTGGACTCTTATTTAAGATTATTGCATTTCATATTTATTATGAATTCAAACATTTCTAAGTTTATTATGAAACTATGCATCAAAGATATAAGGTCCTTTTTAGGATACTTGCCTTGGTTAGTGTGATGTAATAGTCTGGCTTTGTCATCACGATATTAAAGAGTAACATGAGATTGAGAATTTCCTAAGAGAAGACCTTCGATAATGTGTAAGGCAAGCAGATAAAGACAAGTGAAAGATTAAAACAAAGAAATGATAATCTCAATAAGCTTTGCATGACATGTTTTATCTGGTATACTCTATTTATGTTATGATGTTTGATTATGTTCATATAAATAAATGCAGCCATGTATATTTTTCGTGTAGATGCGGCTGGAATCATCATAGCTCAAAACAATTGAAAATATTCATTTCTTACTGAGAAATTTTCATTTCTAATTCCTATTTTTGGTGGTTTCAGATTAACCAAATTGTGCTCATGAAGAATGCAGTTTCTTTTAGCTTCTAAGAGCGTGTGAAGTTATGTTCAAATAATGTGCTCAAACTTACTATATGTTTTATGATAGTTTGATCTATAAACAACAATGCTAATATTTTTATTAGAACCTTTATGTTCATATTTTAGTATATTAATGTTAATGCCATATTTCATTGTCTAAATTTCTAGCAATTCCTTTAGCAGTAACAAGTGTTACAATTGTGCCTTTTTTTTTTTTTTGTAAAAGTTTGAGGATTACAAAGATACTTTTAAATTCTAAAAAACTAATTTATTTCTCAAAATATTTATTAATAATGAATTAGATGGTGATAAGCAGTTTAATACTTTTGTCTCCTTAAAGAGGAATACATAAGTTTTTTTTTAAGTTAATGCTCATTTTATTTTTTTATTTATACTTGTAAGTCAAGTTAGTCCTCAATCTCCTAACATTCGGCCAATTAAATGATAATGTGTAATATTAAATGATATTTTGAGATACTGTGTCATTTAAAGTAGAATGAAGTTTAAAATAACTAATTTTGGTGTCTAAATTTATACAGAATGAATTATCTTATGACTTGTAATGAAGATTTAAATAGCTCATCTTGTATAATTTCAAATACCAAAATGAGTCATTTTAAACTTTATTTTATTTTAGATGACACATAGTATATCAATGTATCACTTAACATTATACAACATTATTTAATTGGTTGAATGTTAAATAAAAGTGGGCCGAGAGACTAATTTAACTTATATTTTATAATATCAGGAACTAATTTGATTTATTTCAAAAGTTATGGATTAAACTGACTCATGGTTAAAAAATCAATGATTAAATTAACTCACAATTATAAAGTTGGGACTAAAATGAGATTATTATTTTTATTCTTTGTGATAAAGATAGTACTCTTTCCATATAATAATATAAGTTATTTAAAATTATGCATAAAAATTAAGATGATGATTTGATTTCATTGTATTTTGAAAAAAAATAAAAATAAAAGATAAAAATACTATTTATCACTTATCATAAATTATCTTTTTATCAAATAATTATTCTCACTCATTCATTTCCACTCATTATAAATATAGAGATAAAATAAATAAGAAATAATTTTTTTTTTAAGTTTAAAAATAATTTATATTTAAGATCAGATAAATAAAATAAAAAAATGACTTCTGTTATCATAGACCGTAAAGTTGAATGCCAATAAAACACATTTGTTTAAAGGAGGATTAACCGTGAATACTTCATTCCCATAGTTGTGAGTCCAAGGAAACTCGTTGCAAAAATCTTTAATTTACTTAATCAACTCTAGTATGAAATTGCGTGACTAATAATTAATAAGTATTTAAGATAAAAAAATAGAAAAATAGGAAAAAAGAATAAAGAAAGGACAGAAGATGTGTCACCTGGGAAATCGTCTCTGAGATATCATCTCCTCACGAGATTCTGGAGTCCTGTTTCTGCCACCACACCTCAACTCAGCTCAACTCGCTCCGAGTTGACTCACTCCCTCCGCCGTCAATGTAAACCGCAACCACCACCACCACCACCTTACATGCAAAACTCGCCGCCGATTCTCACCGGAATCTCCACCTTCTTCTTCTTGTTCTTCTTCTTACCCTTTTGACTTAGCTTCTTCCTTTTTTCAACGTGTCTCCGATGGCTCCACATCTTGGCTACTCCTCCCTCTTGCTCCTCCTCAGCTCCGCCCTCGTCCTCTGCCCCGTCGCCGCCAGCGACGGCGACGCTGATCCGCTTTACAAGTGAGCTTCCCTTCTCTCTCTCTCTCTCTCTCTCGCGCGCGCTACAACCCATGTTCTCTTTAGCTCTAGATTTTGCTCCAAATTCTCACTCCTAAGTACTTTATGAGATTTTGGATGTGGGTTTTGTGTTTTAGTGCTAGTGGTGCCATAAAAATTGAAACTTTGGAATTTTTCTATTTTTGGCGTGTGTTTTGTATCTATTATTCCTTCCTTAAAATGGACAAGTATTCTATCGATTCTTTTTAGATACTCGTAATTATATTTGAAATGTATTTTTTTTCTTAATTTGATTTATACCTTATCTCCGTATCTTACTCGCGTGGAACTGGATACTTGTACCCGAATCCTAGCTACATAGGTTTGTATGTGTATAACATAGGGTGGCCTCTTGGGAGTTTTTTGAGATGAAGCTGTGTATAATATATGTTGAATGATTGGGTTTAGTAGATTCTTGGAATCTCAGTCCTTGCATAGGTGAAATGAATTATTCTCAGTTTTTTTTTTTTTTTTTGGTTTAATCTCACTGTGAGTGTGCCATTAGAATTTTTGAGGTGGTGCTGTCTTATTTTATGTGTGTGGTACTTAGTTTCATTTTCTTCTGTCAGATTCATTATTTTGTTATTTGTCTAATTGCTTATGATAATCTGTATAATGAATTTTTCTGTTAGTTCTTAGTTTCTTAAGCTCTGAGTATAAGGGCTAGTTATGCATTAACTGCACTCACCGCGTTTCTTAAGCTTTGAGTATAAGAGCTAGTTATGCATTAACTGCACTCACTGCAGTGCTCAGTTGTGTATAATGTGAAGTAATCAACTGATTCAGTTTCAGTGTTCTGTAATAGTTTCTTTGTTTCTTAAAGTTCCCTCTTGTTTTGTAGGTTCACTGAAATTTCTTTTGTCCTGTGTTAAGCTTAGAGTGCAAGTGTTTCTTTTTTGTGAATCTTATTGGTCGTGCTTGCAGTCATAATGTGTTAGAACTTGTATATCTTTTGGTATGCGTTATGGGCCTTCATAGTTGAGATGTTCAATAAAACATTTCTGGCATTGATGCTTCACAACTTTTAGCATGTTTGGTTTTCTGTTTGGAACCCCAAACTATGGTCTGGGTAAAAGCTATAAAAGAGAAGCTTTTCCCAAATGTGTGTTTCCAAATAGGAAACCAAGCATGCTGTTAGTTGCTACTGATTAACCATGATGAGTGTTGATTCATTGCCATGTTTTGCTGCTCCCACATTTGCTCCTACTAAGCATCACATGCCTTTATTCTTTAGAAATATTGAGTTTATTTAAGAAAGTAAAATAAAGTAAAAGATTTGGTGTGTATCTTATTTTTTGCTCGGGCTCAGTCAACCAAAAAGAGTGTGCTTGAGTAAAATTTCAGTGTATATAATTTGTTGCCACTCACAAAGGCATGTCTTCTCATGATGGATGAATCCATTATCAACTCTTAGGTTTAATCCAATGTTCCCAATCATCTTCCACATTTGAATTGGTTTCACATTTTCCATACTATACAAGCTTTAAGCTCCTCTTCAAATATCTTGATAGTTTTCTTGGATAGATTGAAAATGCTAGATATAAAACCATTAATGCTTTCACCTAGAAAGCTTAAGCTTGCTAGAGAGGTAGTGACTAACATGGTATTGAATTTTTTATGACCAAGTGGTCAGGTATTTTCTTCTTGTTGCCCCTCATTCTTCTCCATAAAAAGTTGAATTTTAGAACAAGGTGGACTTGTGCATGATCCATGTTTCAATTGTATGACAATGTGTGTTATATATAAAACCATTCATGACTCATGAGCCTTCACCAAGGAAGATTAAGCTATTAAAAGATGTGATTACTGACATATATTAAAATTTCACACCTTGTAATTCCATGAATTGGTCTTCTATCCCCCGAAATGAAAACCGGCTATTTAAAAAGCTCATGTAAGTAAGTTTAGGTTTAGTGCTTTTAGAATGTTTCAATTCCTCTTCAACTTCTTCTGTTGCAATCCAAGCAGTAAAGGATAAACTTCTTGTTAATAAAATATCCTACCTTTATGATGTTTTATTTATTGTGAGCGCTACCTAGTTGGATTCAATGTTTGATCAGTTATTGAGCTACGGGATTTTTCTCACGTATTGCAACCCAAGCAGTTATTGAGCTAAGGGATTTTTCTCAAGTATTGCCATTCAATGCTGAATGGCAACTGCAAAATTTATACTTCTTCTACTGTTTGATCCGGCAATAACCTGTATGCTGGCAAAATTACTACTGGTGCCTGGTATTATTGTGTAGTGCCGTTTAATATAACAGTAAGATGAATCCTGTGCTCTTTTCAACAATATGATCTGTTTTTTTTTTGTGACTATTAAATTTCAGAGATTGTGTGGACCGGTGCGAGAAAACTGGTTGTGTAGGTGATAGATGCTTTCAACATTGTAAATTCTCATCAGATGGAAAACCAATTGATGGTCCATGGTATATGCACGAACCCCTTTACCTGAGGTGGAAACAATGGGACTGCCGCACTGACTGTCGGTATCACTGCATGGTAGCTAGAGAGGAAGAGAGAACAAAACTCGGTGACAAACCTGTCAAGTATCACGGAAAATGGCCATTTTGGCGTGTTTATGGGATTCAGGTTCTTTCATGAATCTCCTCTGAAAAGCTTAGTTGTTGTATGGTTAGGCTGGTTTCAGTTTCTCAGTGTAGTATGGATATGTTATATATGGTTTCAGGAACCTGTTGCTGTTGCTCTGTCCGCACTTAATCTTGCTATGCAGTTTCATGGCTGGGTGTCCTTTTTCATTCTTGTGTATTATAAGTTGGATTTGAAGCCAGATAAGAAGCCAGATAAGAAGATCTACTATGAGCACAAGAAGCCAGATAAGAAGATCTACTATGAGTACACTGGCTTGTGGCACATATATGGAATCCTATCTATGAATTCATGGTTATGGAGTACTGTTTTTCATAGTAGGTAAGTTTTTTGCTAGTGATTATCTTTTATGGGCTGTCTATAGGTAATAACAGCCTGTAAAGCACAAGTGTTGTTTCTTCCTGGTTTTTTAGCGTTGATTTTCCTACACTTTACGTAAATGGTATTTTAAGCAGTGGCAGAAATTTGAAAATTTACACTACTATGATCATAAAGCTCATGAAATATATATAGTGACTGCATCACAAGGCCTCCTTGCATCCATATACAGGAGATATATGTTTGGACTTTTCTGCATATATTGCACAGTCACATTTATTGATTTAATTCCGGTGAAGAAAAAAAGCAGATCCTCATATAGTCAATAGTAATGCACATGATACATGATTACATGGGATCCATGCCATTTTTGCTTTCTTTGTTCAATTTTTCATTTATTTTGAAGAGGAGAGGGAGTTTTGCCTTTCGGTTTTAATGTGTATTTCAAACTTCATTAAATGTAGAGATGTAGAATTAACACAGAAGCTGGATTACTCTTCTGCTGTGGCCTTACTTGGATATACCCTCATTCTAGCAATTGTGCGAGCTTTTAATGTGAGGGATGAAGCTACAAGAGTCATGATTTCTGCTCCTGTGATTGCTTTGGTGACTACTCATATCATGTATCTGAATTTCTACGAACTTTCTCATGGTAATCTTTCATTCTTAAATAAAATAAAATGTCTATTGGGTTACACATCATAGAACTTTTGTTTCCTACAAAAATCATGGTTTCCGCTCCCTTAATTGCTTTTGTGCCAGAAACTCATATCCTATATCTCAATTTCTACAAACTTGCTAATAGTAATCTTTTACTTTTGAATGAAATGTCTGTCGAGTTGCGCATCTTATAATTTTGTGTTCCCTGCTGAAAAGAAGGAAGGTACAATTCACCTTGAACATATTTGTGATGAACTGCGGCAACTTTTCTTGCTACTTCAGTACTTTGTCTTTGTTAGTCCCTTTCATGCTTTCCTTTAATTTTATCCTTGGTATTGGGATCATTGTTTTCTTTACACTTGATTTTATGCTTATTCTTTTTAACATTTATTCGGTTAAAATGTGGTCTACAGAAATCTCATGAACATTCTATGCCCATTTCAATTCCAAAATTCTTCAAACTTTTCTTCATGCTGCACTGTTCTGGGGAAGTGTACTGATGCATCTACTGTTCTTTCAGATTTGAACATGAAAGTTTGCATGACAATGGCCATTTCGCAGCTTCTTATTTGGGCGATATGGGCTGGCGTTTCCAACCATCCGGCTCGATGGAAACTTTGGTTGGCGGTGGTGGGAGGGGGCCTAGCTATGATCTTGGAGACGTATGATTTCCCACCTTACAAGGGGTATGTGGATGCTCATGCACTGTGGCATGCAACAACTATTCCTCTGACATTCCTTTGGTGGAGTTTCGTAAGGGACGATGCTGAGTTTAGAACTTCAGAACTCCATAAGAAGGTTACATAGCAGTGTTTGTTTACTCAAATGGATACAGGGTGGATCAGATGATGAAGGATATACATTCCTTACTGCTTACTTTTGATTTGTACATCAGAACTCTTTCATTTTCCTCGTGTCTTGGCATTTATTTTGGAATGCTTAAACACGATGGTCTCTGTTGTTTTTGATTTTGTATCACTTTGTTTTCCTCACGTGTGAGGGGTACTTTTCTTTGTAAAATCCTAATTTGTAATTCCTATGAATGAGCCTTTTCAAACAACCTCCTCTATCCTGTTGAGAGCAGTGTTCATTATGTCTGACATGGTTCTTCACTCGTTTGAGTAAGATATTCCTACTTAATTTACCTATATACACCATGAATAATGAACTCAACATTAATTCAAGGTGTACATTTTGATGTATTTTCTTTGCAAGATTTTTAAACTATTATCTAATTATCTAATTATATATATTGACACATTAATAAAAATGGTTAAGTTTTATATTTATTATCTGAAAAATTATATAAATAAAATAATTTATTTAGATGGCCATTAGAAATTAAAGTCATAAAATTTATTTTAAATAAACTTGTTTTACAATAAACAAGTGAACTTACAGTTTAATAATAGACTTTTATATGTCTTAATGAGTTATAAGAGATCTTGCAAGTTCAATTTTTATTTTCATCTTTATTTTCTAATATTTTAGGCACAAAAAAAAAGTGAATTTGTATGGGGTATTCACAAGTGATCTTAAAATAATATTTCACAGACAGTTTTAGTTTTTCTTCTCAGAGCCGACGGAATTCACAAATGGTCTTAAAATAAATATTTCACAGACGAACACAGTTTTAATTTTTCTTTTCGGAGTGGACAGAATTCACAAATGACCTTAAAACGAGATTTTTTAAATATTTTTGTTGGTCCCATTTTAAACCAAGTCCGGTAAGCGCGCAAGACCATTGATTTTGACCAACAGTCACAATTTAGCGTGACCAAATTATCAACCCAGTCAAACTTTGCATTGCTGATTATATTATAGTACTATACTGGTACGATAAGTTTTTTTTTTTTTTTTGCTGCGAACATGTATAAGTCTATTTGGGGTTCTACAATATATGGTTGGTTAGGATGGACCAAACTAAAATTCGGATCAATTTTTAAACCAATCATTTTTTGAAGTGTAGACTCAATTCGATAATTACTCGATTAATGGTCAGGTCAAACTAAATTTATCCAAAATTTAAACAATTTATAAATACTTGAACATTATACATAGTAAAATTATAAAATTTTATGATAAAAAAATTTCAAGGTATAAAACAAATCATAGCACTATAAAAATAATATCAAATTATTTACAACATATTAATTGAAATGTAAAATATTATAATTTATCACCAATTATTATTAAAAAAATATAACTCTAAAAGAGTTGTTTGACTTCGTGTCGAGTTGAGTTAACCCGAAGTATGACTCAAATCTAACTTGAAAAGTGTATTAGTTTGTCAGATTTGAGGACTTGAATCCTATTAATAAGTTTCGGACTAAATCGGATTAGCGGGTTGGATTGAGTCATAAAAACCCTAGTCTATTTATAAGCTATTTAATCTAGTTGATATCAATATATAAGTTTAAGTAATCACAACTTTATATATAAATAACGTATAGATGATATCAATCCAACTCAAATATTTCATAAATAAACATGTAAGCAGCTATGAAAATTCTGTCCTCTAAAAGAGTAAAACAGAAAAAAAAATCATATTTTATTATTATATGATATCAGGGGCTTGATAAACATAATTTTTCATCTTTTACAAAATGACAATGCTATTATGCAAAACAATAATTCAGATATTTATCTCACAACACTACCTAATGCTCATGATTGTCCCTCCCATTGAGAAGTTGCATTCCAACAACTAATATCAGATTCAGAAAATTTAGTTATTGAAGGCAAAGACAATACATACGCATAATAAAGAATTTCACACATTTTTTACATTAATGTTGAGTCAACCCTGGGTATGTCTGGTTATAACGTAAAATTGGAGGTGAATTTTTCTTAGAAGAGTTTCATGTGTAAAATTACACATGATGCTTATTTGCAAAATTTTTACACTCATTTTTACTTTGTAGCCAAACACACCTGAATAATATATTAGGGGAAAATATGTATATACTCATATATTTCTAAAAAGATTCTCAAATTTTAGGGAAACATGTGCCCTCCTCACAGAGTGAATAGATGTGCCTTTGCCAACAATATTGAAATAATACTAAGCGAATTGTGATTTTACATTAAATCAGGTAATACAAAATTCTAGTAGGAGTGAAAATATTCACATGTTAAAATATAGTGAAAAAATATCAAAACCAATAATAAATCTAGCTGGAAAAGTAAAATTGTATAAGCAAAATTATCAAAACTTGACCCTTTTACCATATGTTTCGCTTAGCACATATTTAAATTCGTTAATTGATAAATTAGACTTGCTCAACAATATTGGATCTATGGTGATTCCCCGTTAATTTTTCCTTAGTTTGAGTCATTGATCTCCAAAATCAATTTTAAAAAAAATATGATAGATAACAATTAACTAAAAATTTGAATATATTTTTGGTCTTTAAAAAATATATTAAATTTTGGTTTTAGGCTCTATTAAAAAATTGGTCTTATATGTTCCGTTCTTAATAATCAACATACTTTACTAATAAAGAAAAATATTTTTCATCGTATTAGAAATTATATTAAATGTAAAATAATTTGTGGATTTGAAATAATTTTATTTTAAATCAAAGTATAAGTACATTATGATTATTTTATATTTATTTATATTAAAACTTTAAACATATATATAGTAAATAATTGTAAATAGTAACTATTTTCTATAGCTTTTATGTGTCGAAGATGCTAATTTTTCTTTTTGTTTTTTGTTATCAACTTCAAGCATATTAATTTAAATTTTGATGATGTTGTCCGTCTTAGAACATTGTCTTTTTCAAGAACAATATTTTTATATTCACTGATAAGGACCTGATTGTAGTGTGCTTTTTGATCTCCCATATTTTTAGATTTGTTAGTAATTATATGATTGTTAGCATTTTTTTTTTCCTTTGGTGATATCATGGTAAAAAAGTCACACATTCTTGCTCTTTTCCTAATTGAATGTTATAAAGCGTAAAATTTTTCAAAGGAATTAACTTAGTTATAACTATAAAATTTAATTCAACACTCAATTCCTCTAAAGTAGTTATATACTATAAAATTTGTATAATAATACTTGCTTGTTAATAAGAGTATAAATATGGATTTGTTGTCTAAAAGATTTTTTGACATCAAATAGCTCATTGTAAGTTGGAATAATGAAAGTAATAAAGTGATGTCATATTCAAGAACTATTTAATATTAAAAACATAAAAACTAAATTAATATCATATTTTAACTTTAAAACTTATTTGATGTTTAAAAACTTTTCCTCAAACTAAATTGAATAAATGAATTGTTAAAAAAAATTGAATACATGAATAAAACTACTATTTTAATTACCTTTTCAACAATTTAGGTCATCCAGAACACATTTTTTTTGGTTACATCCGGAGCACATTAATCAACACTGATACACTATACTAATTATAATCAAATTTAGTGCATGTGTGATAAAAGTATAACATATCATCATCATGTCTATCTCTTTCCTGTGTAACTAAATAAATTGGATATTAACGTGCCTTTTGCTATTTAATTTTTTATATTAAATTATCTTGAAAATATGTTATGTATATTAATGTTGATATTAAATTTAGTAGGGGATGTTAAAAATATTGGATTTCAAGGTATTAAGTATGAAATTAAAGTTTAGTTTGTTGTGTAATCTTATATTATTATGAGTTTATAAAATATGTTATCCATCTTATCCTAACATTAAAAGTTACTATGATTTCATTACCAAAAAAAAAAAAAAAGTTACTATGATTTGATTGGCATTTAAAAAAAAAAAGTGCATGATTATGAAAGATGGAAACCCAAGAAAGATGTATATGAAAGAAAAGAAAGTTCAATATAAAGTAAATAGTATTATAATAGTTAAAATAAAAATAAGAAAATTTCACATAGTAATTATAGTGAAAGAACATGTATGAGTTAAATTAGAGACTAAATAACAGTAATTTAAAATATTAGAAAATAAAATTAAGACAAAATATCGATAATAACAGTGGAAGAAATCTACTGTTATACTATAATTATAAATAGATTGTTTGTCATTAAGTTATTGGAATTTGAGATTTTAAGTTTTGTACTTTTGATAAAGTCAAAAAGGTCATCACACAATGTCTTATAGACTACATTTACTTTATGCCCTAGAAGCCCCCTAAAAAATAAGTAACAACTAAGGAGAGGGTATTATCACTCCCACTCAATTTTTTTTTATATAGTTTTTTACTTCATAATTAGTAAACGAATAATATATTATTATTTTAATATTATTCAAAATTATTATTAAAAATATTTTTTAAGAAATTATGTTAATATTGTATTATTTGTGCTTCTATATGTTTTTTTCATTTTGCAAAAAAAAAATTATCACACAATATTTTTTGAGTTTGTAAAAATTTTAAAAAAACTGATAAGGGATAACTGTGTTTAATTTTTTTCTTGTAATATACTACATGAAAGGCTCCAACCCCTCAAAACCAAAGAGGAGTGATTTTATCTTATTCTTTTTCTTTTAAAAAAATCTATTAAATGATATATAAATTGTAAATATTTTTAATTAATTCGATTGTTTCCTCAAACATATACTGTGATGGCAAGAAGATGGAGAGAAAAAGGTTTGACTATGATGATCTTCCTAGAATACATGTCAATGAAATTTAGACATGTCTTATGAGTTAGTTTATTTAAACGGAACACAAGCTTATATATAATTTCTCTTATTTTTTGCACATGTGATAATTGATTTCATATATGATTGAAATCTTAACAATATTCTTCCTCATAACTTATTAGATAAATGACTAACTCGGTTTATTATGTTACCTTAATTTTTAATAAAGAAAATAATAGATTAAAAATTTTTAATCATGAGAGAACTTGTATAATATTTTTATTTAATATTAGATAGAATCTATTTTTTTTATTAAAAAAAAAGTTAGAAGTATATTTTTCATAGAAAAATCTAATACTTGTTATGTTAATTATGGAAAATGTATTTTTCACAAAATAATAAAAAGACATTTTTTGTGTAATATTTTTTTTCAAAATGAAAAAATAGAAGCACAAAAAATAAAATATTAACATAATTTCTTAAAAAATATTTATAATAATAATTTTGAATAATATTAGAATAACAATATATAAGTAGTTTACTAATGGGGGAGAGTAAAAGAATATTTTAGAACAACTACTTTAGTGGAAGTAACAATATTCAAAATGGAGTGGTAAACATTTATAATAAAGTTTTGCTTTTAATTTATTTTAATATTTTAATTTCAAAAATTTATGAGACTGACAAGTGGCAATGAATAGTTAATTAAGCTACAGTGGGATTGAAAACTCTTGATTAGTAGTATATTCAAAATCCATTTCAACCGAATAATTCTTGCCGAAATATATTACTTGGATGACAAGGAAAATTTAAAATTGCGAGAGAAAATGACATCACCAAAACATTGTTTATCATCACTATTAATTATTACATCAAAGTGAGTGTTCCCCAATTCCTCCAGTTATAAAACAGTCTCACACGTTACAACTTTACTTGCCCACAACAAGAGTCACCATTGGTGTCTTTGCCTGCCCAGAAAAAGAAAACACAGCATAGCTTCATCGTTGGCCAACAATAATGGAAGACACTGAAAAGAAAAGGAAAAAGGAAGACAAGGTTTTTCATCACCATCACTTGAACAATGTTTTATTCTCCTCAGTATTTTTTGTTGTCGTTGTGATGGAATATTGTCCTGTTTGTTTGCTTGTAAAAGTCATGCATTTCGTGGGTTTTATTTGCTTTTGCCATTGTTGTCTCCATGAATGGAAGCTAAAGTTGTTATCTCTTGATTCTTTGGCTTTGTGGCAGGCAAGAGAGAAGCAACTGAAGAAAGAGAGGTTTCTTGTTAAGCAAGCTGAGCTTAAGGTGAGACTAAGAGTTCTCAATTTTCCTGTTGTGTGTGTACCTGGCAACACTTTTTATTTTTTGTATTCAGTTTGTTGTTTTACCAATTTGATATATTCTAAGTTTAATGATCAGCAACAAGGACAACAGTCTTGCCATGCATCAAAAACGAATGAAAGGAAAAATGTAAAGCGTGGCGTAGAGGATAAGAGTTCTGAAGACGACTATGTTGATCCTGTTACTCCTTCAGGTGAAAAGAAACGAATGTCTTGTCAAATGGCAAAACAGTACAGTCCAAGTTCTGTAGAGAAATGGTGAGGGTTTTATCTTTTTTTTTTTTTTTTTTTAATGTTTGTTGCACTTGAATTACATCATCATGTGAAATGCTTATTTTCTTTTTTATGTTTGATAAAATTTAGGTGGTATGAGTGGTGGGAGAAGTCAAGGTTCTTTGTTGCAGATGCTAGCAGCTCCAAACCACCTTTTGTTATTGTGAGTGTGTTTGCTGAACTCCCACATGTGTGTGTGTAGTTTGATGCCACATGAAGTTGTTTTTGTGGGTCCAGCCGAAAAATTTGAAGCAGCCGGGAGAGATTTTTCAACGCGTGAACAGTGAAATCACTGTTCACGCATGATGATGTCGATCTTCACATAAGATTTTTTCAACGAAATCACTGTTCACGTGATGATGTCGATCTTTGTAAGATTTTTCAACGCATTTAACAAATGAAATCACCGCTCACGCATGATGATGTCGATCTTACATAAGATTTTTAACGCGTGAGCAATGAAATCACTGCTCACGCCAGAAAGTCGGCGAGAATTTTCAACGCGTGAGCAGAATTAATTCGCACGCGGCGTTGAGCTCCTCTATAAATAGAGGCGAAGCGACCAGATGGACAAGCGGCGTGGAGATACAAGTCAAGATAAGAGAGAAAATACACGAGCTTGTGTTATTTTTCCGAGTGAGAGGAAGATAGAGAGTGTGAGTAAATCCTGCAGAGAGTGTAGGGTGTGGGTATATCACCTAATATTTTTGGGTATCATCTTTATTACTCCTTGATCGCAAAAGTGTAGTATTCGAATAGGAGGGTTCTCACCGGGAAAGACTATATTTACCTCTTGGGTTGGAGAGTGTGGGAAGGATATTGTGTAATTATCACGAATATAGTGGAATATTCTTCTGAGTTTGTCCGTGGTTTTCCTCCCAGATTTGGGGTTTCCACGTTAAAAATTCGGTGTGCATATTTCTTGATCTATTTTTGGTGGTGTGAATAGTGACGTGGGTCCCACTACAGTGAATAGTACTCCGAATTTACTATTCACGAGAATAGTGATACGGTTCTATTGCTGAGTGCTGTCCGTGTGAATAGTGACAAGTGGGTCCCACCGTGAATAGTGATCGTGATCCACTGTGGATTCTTATTCACCCAGTATTTATTTTTCATTGCTACGCTGATTGGTAGATTTAATTTATCTGATTTATTTTGATCTTCGTAGCCCACATTAAGCGTCATTTAATTACATGTAAATCGATCTGAAACAACAGTTTTTTATTCAAGTTCACAATGTTACATCAACATATAATGTTGTGTTAATAATTGGTTCTTAACACTTGATTTATGAAGTGCAGAAAAAATCAATTGGCCTGTATCGTGCATTGATTTGTGTTATTATAGTTCATGAAGTTTCTGAATATATTCAGTGGAAACTGGAAAGTGTTTAGTTCCACTCTTTGACATCAATTTGTATACCATGAAGCAGGCTAATCATGTTTTTGTGTTTAGGTTTTTCCTCCACCAAATGTGACTGGTGCTCTCCACATAGGACATGCTCTCACAGCTGCAATAGAGGTGGCTTTTTCAACCAAATTCCCTTATCATGCTGTACTTTTTAGCAGTTTAGCTGTTACAAAATCATTCATCTCAATGTGGTTTTCTGCTTTCAGGACACAATGATTCGTTGGCGAAGAATGTCCGGTTACAACACTTTGTGGGTGCCTGGGATCGACCATGCTGCGATTGCAACACAGGTCCTATTTCTAAATTCAGCAAATTTAACTTTTGGTTTTCTTACTCTTCTAATTTATCATTTATTGCGGATTTTTGGTTGGGATGGCAAAGGAAGGGCCTCGTGTGGCTTTAATTCAGTTTCATATAGACATTTAATCCAGTCATTTCATGCTACTCAGCTCAACTAGTTTTTGCTCTCTTTGTGGTTGAATTTCTCTTGGAAAATATCCCTCTGGCCTACCTTTCTAGAAACCAATTTGATGGTTCTTTTGCCAGATTGTGATTAAGGGAGAAAAATGCACTATTGGGATAGAATATGCATTTCTCTGCAATTTGTGTGTCATTAACTAAATTGTACTGTAATCCCTACTCCTTTTACGTTATAGTCCTCAGATGCTGTTGGTTATTATTCGATGACATGTTATTAATTTTCTGCTGTTTACAGCATATCTTTTATGCTTGAGATGAAGTTGATTATAATTGTTATAGAACAGGCAGTTGTAGAGAAAAAGATAATGCGTGAAAAACAATTAACCAGGCATGATCTAGGCCGTGAGAGATTCATCTCTGAGGTATGTTTTATGAGGCGACATTTGAAGCCAGTTCTGTTAATAACTTGTCTGGTTTATTTGCTCTTGCTCATATTGACCTACATTGGTAAATGATGGTGCAAAAGGTTTGGAGCTGGAAACATAAGTATGGGGGTACAATATTGCAACAATTACGTCGATTAGGAGCCTCTATGGATTGGTCTCGTGAGGTAAATAAATAAGTTTCAACTACATTAGTGTTTAGTCCAGAGTTAAATAGATGTGTCTGTTGATAAAAAGAAGAATTCATGAAGTCAAAAACAGAATGCAAAAATAGAGGATCATGAATCCTCCAAAGGCTGCAAAGAAATTGCATTGGTAAGAAAGGAAAAGATAAAATATGTTAGTTTAAAGAGGAACTGAACCCCTTTGCATGATCAGCCTTGCAACACTCTTATGAATCCTATAAGCAGAAACCAACAAGGAAGCAAAGGAAACAAGCCTTTCCAATAAGAGATAGAATAGCTCTTTCTCATGGTGTGCACTGTCATGGTGTGATAATTGGCACTCATATGAATGAATTTGCGTCTCACTTTCTCTTCCAGTGCTTCACAATGGATGACAAAAGATGTAAGGCTGTAACAGAAGCTTTTGTGAGGCTTTACAAGGAAGGCCTTATTTATAGGTGAGATGAATTATTGTCTTTATGCAATGCTTTTATGTCTTTTATCATAAACCATATCATATATATTCAAGTGAATTATTTAAAATTATTAAGTTTCGAGTATTCCTCAAGTTCTCAACTTCCTATCATATCAATGTGCTATACTTTTTTGTTCCATTTATAAATGAATCTTAAGTGGCTCTTTTATGGAGAGACTACTATTTACTATTTATTGCCACTTTTTGTAGGGACATTCGTTTAGTGAATTGGGACTGTGTGTTACGAACAGCAATTTCTGATATTGAGGTATGGTGTTTGTGAGCTTGTTTGTTGCATGATCTGAAGTATTCCATATGTAATTAATTGCTTGATGCATGCAGGTGGATTATATTGTTATTAAAGGAAGGACTCTTCTAAATGTTCCAGGATATGAGAACCCTGTGGAATTTGGAGTATTAACAAAATTTGCATACCCTTTGGAAGGTAACCTTGGGGAAATTGTTGTGGCGACTACTAGAATAGAAACCATGCTTGGTGACACTGCTATTGCTGTACATCCTGGTGATGAAAGATTCATACAATTTCATGGGAAGTATGCTATTCATCCATTTAATGGCCGAAAGCTTCCTATAATTTGTGATGATATTCTTGTTGATCCAATGTTTGGGACTGGTGCTGTTAAGGTAATCATTATATGTAAGACCAAAATTTTGGCATTGAACTTGTTTGAATTTCTTTCGCAAGTAATATTGTACGCATTGTGGCAATCTCCTTTATTATTTATTCCTTGTAGGTTACCCCTGCCCATGATCCCAAAGATTTTGATGTTGGGAAGCGCCACAACCTTGAATTCATTAATATTTTAACTGATGATGGTAAAATAAATAGCAATGGCGGCACTGAATTTGTGGGCATGCCACGATTTAAAGCAAGAGAAGGAGTGGCAGAAGCATTGCAGAAGAAGGTATTGGTGATATACTGCCTTAGATTTCTATTTCATGTGAGATTCAACAAGCATGTTGGGTGGCATACTTTTGTTGGAATTTTGGAAAGCACTTGTGTATATATCTGGTATTCGGCTTATGTTGAGTATGACATGCTAGCATCTATGTATTTGTTATTAAGTAGCTTGGGTAATTCAGAATGAGCTTTTGCTATGATACTTCTATTTATCTAAGGTGAGAGTTTGTACCTATGTAGGATGAAACATGCAGTTTTGGGATATTTCTTGTGATGTTCTGTTTTTCGTTTCATTTAGGGCCTGTACAGAGGTTCTGAAAACAATGAGATGCGCCTTGGTGTCTGTTCAAGAAGCAATGATGTTGTGGAGCCCGTAATAAGGCCACAATGGTATGTCAATTGCAAGGATTTGGGAAAGCAAGCTCTTGATGCTGCAGAAAGCAAAAAAATAGAGATTATGCCAAAGCAATTTTCAGCTGACTGGAAGAGGTATTTATATATATTTTGATGGCTTTCATAATTCATCTTACATTTTGAGAGTGTGTTTGGTTGGGGGTAAAAAATGAGGTGAAATTTTTCATGTATGAGCTCCATGTGTAATTTCACATTTGGAGGTCATTCATTGAAATTTCCATCCCAATTTCACCCCGAACCAAACATAGCCTCAGAGTATTCCTCTGAAATGTGGTCTATGATTTAAACCAAAGTGTGACAAGTGTCATTTGGCTATGGCAAAGCTTGGTAGAGCTCAGGAGCCAAGAGAGAAAATGAAACATAAGAAACATATTGATTTTCATTAACTGTCACTGCTTTCCCTCGATCTTTTCCACCTAATAAGTAGTGGCCAAACATAGAAGTCAAATTTTTGAAGGATATTTATGGTCTGAATGGAGTATACTGAGTTACTATGGTGTTCTTAACGTGCTTTCTGACTCTAATTTTTTTTTTTGGTCCTTATTGTTGTGTGGTATGTTCACATATTAATCAAGGTGTAAAATTTTCACAGATGGTTAGAAAATATATGTGATTGGTGCATTTCAAGGCAGCTATGGTGGGGTCACCAAATACCTGCATGGTATATCACATTAGAGGATGACATTCTGCAGGAATTTGGTGCTTACAAGGACCACTGGGTGGTGGCAAGAAATGCAGAGGATGCCCATGAGGAAGCTAGCCAAAGGTATAATGGAAAGAAGTTTGACATGAAGCAGGATCCTGATGTTCTTGATACATGGTTTTCTGCTGGGCTGTTCCCATTATCTGTAATGGGTTGGCCTGATGAGACACAGGACCTGAATACATTCTATCCAACTTCAGTGCTGGAAACAGGCCACGATACCCTCTTTTTCTGGGTTGCTCGTATGGTGATGTTAGGAATGAAGCTGGGTGGAGATGTACCTTTTGGAAAGGTGATACTAAACTATCATGCTGTGATCATTTTTGGCATAACTTTATGAGTAAGATCATTTGTATATTCAAAGTGGATGTCAAAAAATGACATCGTAGAGAGAGAGACACACACACGCACACACACACAACATTTGGTGGTAGTGGGTGAGGTCAAGGCTTTGTGTCTTGATGTCCAGTTTTGACCTACTACTGAAGCATTTTGTGTTATACTATACAAAGTTTTCAAACTCTATAGGTTAGGCATTTTGATGTTGATTTTAAATGATGATTTTCTCCTCACATTTGTGCTGTTAGGAAAGTGAAAATGGGCACCATATGTTGAATTACCTTTCTATAAATAGTATGGATGTACTATGAATTGTGCTCATGCATGCCTAAGAAATTTTAGATCAATGACCTGATCACAGATGTACTTACGACCTTAATGCAGATTTATTTGCATCCCATGATTCGTGATGCACATGGCCGCAAGATGTCCAAGTCCTTAGGAAATGTTATTGATCCCATCGAAGTGATAAATGGGATATCGCTGGAAGGTCTACACAAAAGGTTGGAGGATAGTAACCTTGACCCAAAAGAGCTAGCTATTGCCCGAGAAGGTCAGAAGAAGGACTTTCCGAGTGGTATTGATGAATGTGGTGCTGATGCTCTCCGTTTTGCACTGGTCTCATAAACTGCTCAGGTAGTGTCAATCTTGTAACAATCTTTAAATGACTAGTTATTTTACCATCCGAACTACTAATACCCAAAATCTACTAGACTTTAACTAATCTGACTCATGTAAGGTCAGCCTATGATAAGGGTGATGTTTTTAACCTTGCTAGTTTTATTTTCCATCTATAAAACTTGAACTCAAGTCTTTACTTTAAAGGAACAAGAATCGATCCACCTGGACTAATGAACCAATCAAATGTCTGTGACAAGCTAATTTTCTGTTTATTTATCTTTTTGGCTATTATCTTGCCAACATTATTGTCATTTGTTTCAGTCAGATAAAATCAACTTAGACATTCAAAGGGTGGTGGGGTATCGGCAATGGTGTAACAAATTGTGGAATGCTGTACGATTTGCGATGAGCAAGCTTGGAGATGATTATGTTCCACCTATGAATTTGAATGCAGATGTTCTTCCATATAGCTGCCAGTGGATACTCTCAGTGTTAAATAAAATCATATCAAAAACACTGAAGGCACTGGAATCATTTGAGTTCTCACATGCTACTACTGCTGTGTATTCTTGGTGGCAGTGTCAATTATGTGATGTCTTTATTGAAGTGATCAAACCTTACTTTACTTCCGGTGATGATCCCAAGTTTGCTTCTGAAAGGTGCTTCGCACAAGACACTTTGTGGTTTTGTCTTGACAATGGCCTGCGGTTGCTTCATCCCTTTATGCCGTTTGTCACTGAAGAATTGTGGCAGCGCCTTCCTTCACCAAGGGACTGCAAGAGAGCAGAATCTATCATGATATCCAATTATCCATCAGCTGTTGAGGTTAGCCTTTATTCAGAATACTTGCCAATTTTCAGCATACCTTTTAGTTTACGTTAATCTATTTGATTTACTTTTCATCATTTTCTTCTGCATGAAATATCATTGCTGCAACATTTTTTAATTCCTGCTTGTTTAAAGTGTCAAGCTGGCCCTTATAATGGTACATTCTACATTTATGAGCTATTATCAAATGGAAACAAATTTAACATGTCATATTAAGAACACTCACATGAATATGGGTCCACCAACTTTGTTTAAAATACACTCACTTGTTTCTAGACCCCCACAAACTTTGTTCAAGATATACTTACCTGTTCCTGCACTGTTACTATATGAATTGTTTTCTAAGATAATAACTTCCAACAAAAAGTATAATTTTATCACGTTGCATTTTCCAATTAATCTGTTTATTTTTAATATTAGAGCTGGAACAATGAGAGGATGGAGAATGAGATGATTCTTGTAGAGTCCACTGTTAAGTCTCTCAGGTCACTGGCAAACGAAAGACATGACAGGTATGTGGAAGCAGCAGTGGAAGTATATTTCGCCATTGTTTTCTTTTCTACTTCTTCCAATAAGTGTTTACTTTAATTTGCCTCCATCGCATTGTGGATTCATTTCTATCAAATCATCACCAATTATTCGACAAATTAGATTGTCATTCAGTCTAATGCTTTGTTGATTCCAAAACTGTTGCTTAATGCTTTTGTTGTTAGGCGACCAGCTTTCGCTCTCTGCCAAATGCAGGTAGTGGCAGAGATTATTAACAGATATAAACTGGAGATTTTAACTCTGGCAAATCTGTCATCTTTGAATGTAAGTTTCATAAACTACTCAAAGTGACTCTCTCAGGTGCTTATTCATGCTTCGCATGTATTTTGTAATTTTTATGCCCCATTAGTATAATATTTTATATTATCATCCAATCACATGCTTTTATTTGTAAGGTTTGGTAATGAGTGGTTGGCTCACACATTATTAATAAAGCAATCCATAATCAGATGGTTGTATAAATCTTTTATTAATTATGATTTACTCTTAAATAGTTAGATTTTTGGACAACATTGGCTATGATCTTAGTCACATCATCTAACCTCTGCCTCCTTGTTTTCTGTCATGGTCTTTATTAGTTATCAGAGTTATGGAAACAGAACAATACAACTAAAATAGAGTTAAGAGAATTGAAAATTACACAAAGTATTTGCATAAAAAATCCTTTCATGATGAGGGAAAAGTCACAAGTAAGACCGAGAAAAATTTTCACTATGTGAAAGATAAAATATTAAACCTCTCTCTAAATACAAGTAGAGAACAATAATACTCTATCTTATAATAGGAAAATATACCCTTCTCTGTAAAAATATGAGAAACTCTCATAAGACACTATGTATGTTTTTCTCTCAAGATGCTCTCTGTTTTTGTGATGCACGGAGAGCCTTGCGCATCCTTTATTTATAGAGAAAAATCTCATTCTTGTGCTGCTCTATCTACCAAAGGAAGAGTGAATTTCCTCACCGACCACCAAGAAAATCAATGCTGGCCTCCAAATCCAAGTATAAAAAATATGGTGCAGCTATGTTTGACTTTAGCCATCTTCATATTTGACTTCTGTCACAAAAAGTGGCTTTAGCATTCACAATCTCCCACTTAAAGTCACTTTTGGTAAGCTTTGAAAACATTTTCTCATCTTGCTAGTTCCATGCTGCCTACGTTTCTGATAGGCCATAAGAAGATCTACACCATTTAAGCTTGTTAGTATTGATCAGCTTTGTTATGACATCTGTTAAGTTGTCCTTTGTATGAATCTTCTGTATATGCACATTCCCTTCTTCTACTACTTCTCGAACAAAGTGATATTGGACTTCTGTGTGCTTCGTCCTGGAATGAAAAACAGGATTTCTTGCAATGTGCAAAGCACTCTAATTGTCACAATATATAGTAATCTTCGATTGTTTGTGCTCGAGTTCCTCTATTAACCATTGAATCCAAATAGCTTTCTTGCAAGCCTGTGTAGCTACCATATATTCAGAATCTGTAGTAGACAGAGCTACAACAGCTGTAACTTGGATAACTAGTTTACAGCTCCACCTGCAAGTGTAAACACATAGTCTACAGTATATTTCCTTTTATCAAGATCACCTACAAAATATGAATCAACTTATCCTCTGAAAATGAATTTTGATCCTCCAAAACATAGTGCAGCGCTTGAGGTTCCTTTAATGTATCTTAGGATCCTCTTCATAGCATTCCATTAGTCATTACTAGATCTGCGATAAACCAACTGACCAACCTAACTGCTTGAAAAATATCTAGCCTAATACAAATCATGGCAAACATAAGGCTTTCCACACTGATATATATGGTACTCGAGACATTTCTATCCTTTCTGCTTTACTGCTAGGACACATACCTAAGGATAATTTGTAATTTATAAGAAGTGGTGTTGGAACTAGCTTACAATCTTGCATGTTGAAGCATCGCAAGATTTTCATCAAATAATTCTTTCGTAAAAGCCAGATCTTCCTGTCTTTTCTATCTCGGTGAATTTACATCCATAAAATCTTGTTTCTGGGTTCAAATTCCTTCCTATCAAACTCCTAAGCTAACCTGCCTTCAATTCCTAGATTCAATCTTTGTTAGGACCTACCACTAATATGTCATCCACGTACAACAACAGAATGATGAAAACATTGATACCAAACCTTTTGTAGTATATACAATGGTTTGAACTCAGTCTGTTGAATCCGAGGTGAATTATGAAGGAATCAAATTACTTGTACCAACACCTTGGCACCTACTTTAGACCGTACATAGGTTTAGTCAACCTACAAATCAAGTTTTCTTTCCTTTTTTCCTTAAAGCCTTCTGGTTGGAGCATGTATATATCCTCCTCAAGTTTTCCATGAAGAAAATCAATTTTCACATCTAACTACTCAAGGTTAAAGATAGCACATATAGAGGACACTACTCTGATAGTGATAAGTCAGACAACTGGAGAAATATCTCGTTGAAACCGATACCTTCCTTCTAAGCAAATCCTTTTACCACCAGTCTTGCACAATATCATTCTACTCAATTATTGTCATATCGTTTGATCTTATAGACCAATTTGTTGCTAATGGCTTTCTGACCTTTTGAAAGTGCAACAAGTTCTCATGTCTTATTCCTATACAAGGCCTCCATTTCCTCTTGCATTGCTGCCATCCACAGAGAAGCATCCAGACTACTTAAAGCCTCCTAAAAGGTTGATGGCTCTCCTTTTTCTATTAGAAGACAAAATTCATCATGGCTTGCTATAGCATAGTCTAAGTGCCATGATGGTGGCTTTGTCTGGCATGTTGATCGCCTAACTTCTATATCATTAGCATCCTCTAGTACTTATTCATTATGCTCTAGTTTTGCTTCAGAATCTTTTTCTCTAGATTTCTCATGTATATGAACCATAGTTGTCTCATTAACAATGTTGTCATTTCTTTCTTCATTTTACAATTCATTTTCTACAATATAACGTCCTTGCTGACAATAACTTTGTGGGCAGTGGAATCCCATAATCGATACCCCTTTATTCCCTCAGCATAATCCAAGAATATATATTTCCTAGGCTTTGGGTCAAACTTTATTCTTTCTTGGGAGTTGTACATTATATATGCAGGGCATCTGAACAAATATAGAGAAGAATAATCTACTGGGTTGTCATTCCACATCTCCATTGGTGTCTTTAAACTAATCATAGTTGGTAGCGACTAATTAATCACATAACAAGCAATTTTGACTGCTTCTGCCCAGAAAGACTTGGCTAAACCTGTTGTTCTCAGCATCGCTCTTATTCTTTCTAGGAAAGTCCTATTCATCCGCTCTGTTACACCATTTTGTTGAGGTGAATGTGCAACTGTGAATTGTCTTTGAATACCTTTATACTTGAAAAATGCTAGGAAATCTCCATTTGTATAGTCTCCTTCATTGTCTGTCCTCACATTTGATCTTTTTTTCGGATTCAAGTTCCACTCTTGCTTTGATGTCCTTGAATATTGAGAGTACATCTGACTTCTTCTTGATTGAGTACATCCATAGTCTCCTAGAGTAATAATCAATGAATGATACAAACTATTTTGCTCCTCTTTGGGACATTTCTAGTGACTCTCACACATCAGAATGAATCAAGTCCAGAACGTGCTTACTCCGAGCAATTGATCTACCAGACTTCAATCTATGTTGTTTGCTTGTAACACAGTGCTCACAAAATGGCAAGTTCACCGATTTAAGCCCATGAATGAGATTACGCTCCGCAAGAACCTTCAAACCACGTTTTGACATGTGGCTTAGGTTGTGGTGTCACATCATCATCGTTTCTTCTTGACTTGCTGATGCTACTAATATATCTGCTCTTGCAATGTATCTCCTTAAAACTTGTATAGATTTGTCTGGGTCTTTTCTACTTTCATCACCACAAGAGCAGCTTCAACAACTTTCAAGATCCTACCTTCAATATGGGTCTTACACCCAAGGTCATCTAGTCGCCCAATAGACAATATATTCTTCTTCAGAGACAATATATTCTTCTTCAGGCCCTTCACATATCATACTCCTTGAATTGTGTGAATGGAACTATCAAATATTTCTATTTTGACAGTTCCAACACCAGTAATTTCTTAGGCATGATTATCTCCCATGAATACAGGTCCTTCCAAGACAGGTTCATAATTTTAAAACTAGTCACGACATGAAGTCATTTACCATGTTGCTCCTGAATCCATCATGCAAACATCAGTGAGCCGTTTAACACCTTCAGAACGAATTGTTGCCTCATTATACAGAATTTCTCCTTCCTCAAAGGTACTCTCAACAGATCCTTGAGATGTTGATGCTTTCAAAGCTTTATCTGCATTCTTCTTATTGTTCAAATAATCTTTCTTTAAATGCCCTCTCATCCCACAACGGTAGCATTTGAAGTTCTTCCTTTTTCTTGATTTTGATATACTTTCACCATGATTCCTACTCGAGTCACGCTCCATTAATCTCCCTCTCGTTAGCAATAACGCCTCTACTTACTTTAAGCTTTCCAATCTATCTTCTTTATTCTTATGCTTGTACTTTTCTTCAAGAACAGCACTGGCAACATCCACAAAGGATATATAGTTGGCAATATTATTATTTGTGATATTGATGATGAGTTGATCATATGAGTCACGTAGACTTTGAAGTAGAAGCTCGGCACGTTCATTCTTCACTATTTTATAATCTAAGGTTGTGAGCTGGGAGAATAAGGTGTTCAAATTGTTGATATAGTCTGTCACTAATGTGGACTCATTCATCCGAAGAGTATACAGAATCCTCTTTGAAAATATTCTATTGTGAAGTGACTTAATCTCATAGAGTTTGACAAGAGCATCCCAGATATTCTTTGTTGTCTTCTTTTCTACAACATTTGACAATACTGAATTTGCCATTGCAAGATGCAGATTGGAACAACGTTATCATCTATCTCCTTCCACTTTTCATCAGTAACTTCGGCAGGTTTGCTTTCAATTGCTAGTAAGCAATTGTGTTTCCTTAGTATTGCTTTTATCTTTAATTTTCACAGGGTTAAGTTATTTCCATTGAACTTCTCAAATTCAAATTTTGCTGCCATGGTATATACTGGGATCTGTTTCTCTACTAGACCGGATCTTTTTTTTATGAATAGTACCACATATGTGAATAGTGCCATATATGTAAATAGTACCATATATCGTATATGAAACAAATCTAGTACACATATACTATGAACAACCGATTTTATTCAATCTTTGAACAATAAAATCCATTTTTGCATCTAGTTTACCTCTTTATTTTATTTACAGTTTCGTTAATTACTTACTAAAAAAAATAAAAAATAAAAAAGGAAACAGGAGGCTCACGGACTTGTGTCCGATTCTCCTTCCTTTTCCCTCACCCCCGAGACGCACCCGTGAAGTAATAGTAATATAGGGAGAGGGAAAAGCAGAAAAATCAAAACAAAGGTAATGATGGTGTCTGAAAAATTTTCAATTGCTCTTTCGGTGGAATGGGGAGGATTAAAAAAGGAGATATACATCAGAGGGGGGACGATATAAAAAAATTTGGGAACCAACCTGCAAGAAAATATAAAACACAAACAGCTTCCCAGCAATACAATCTAGTAGCAACAAGAGAAAAACACCAGGTAAATCCAGCATCAATTACATCAATTTTGCATCAGAGATTAACCCAAAAAAAGAGAGAACAAGGTAGAAGGAAAAGAGGAGGCCACGGCCTTCCCCACGCCAATGCCGCGGCCTCCATATCATCATCATCATTAAGGCCTCTTCCATGAACCTCCATCTCCATGAATCATCATCGGTAGCCTCCCCTCATAGTTCACGTCCTCATCTTCAGCCAACAAACACCCCTCACCGCCACTATCAGCTCCGATTTCCACCATAGCCGCGAATCACCGTTGGAACCATGAGAAATTTGACTGCGAGCGCCGCGGTCTCCAACCCATCACCCTTGCTTTCTCCTCCATTCATCAACCTCGGATCTGAAACTACTCGGTATCATCCTTCTTTGTCGTGAACCTTCGGCCGATTTCGTCTTCCTCGGTCGTGCCACCGTGAACCGCCGTGGCCACCCATCACACCTCCTCTTCCTCATCACAGCTTCCCCGTTCAGCCACGATGAAGCCGCCGCCGTCACGCTCCCCTATCACCGGGAGAAGTCGGCGCCTCGCTACCGAGTTATGGATCGTGCCTCCACCTCCACTTCTAGCCACCGCGATCCCAGCCTGATGAAGCCGTGTCTCTTCCCCTTAACCGCGGAGCTCCGGCGCGACTCTCCATCTCCTCTTCCTCACTCTCGATCCCCCATTCGATCTCTCTCTCATTCGGACTCTCTCTCCCCGTTTTTTTCTTGTTCCCGTATCCATTTATTCCTCTTGTGCTGTGTGTGTTAAAGAAAAGAGGAAGAAGAATGTGTGTTACTTTGTGAGTGTGCTGTGTGTGCTCAAAGAAAAGAACCCGTGAGTGAAGTGAGAGAGAGGAATAGCTTTTGTTTTTATTTTTAGTGTATGTGAATATGAGTGAGAAAGTGACGTATGTGTACCTGTGAGAGAGAGATAGAGAGTCCGTGATTTTGGGGTTTAGTTGGGTAGTGGGTTTGGTACATATGTGTGTCTAAGAGCAGGAGAGGGGAAAGTTATGTGTTTTATTATTATTAGATTAGATTTTAAATTTAGATATGAGTTGTATTTATTTGATTAGTATTCGTTCAAAATCTTTAAATCTCGTTTGTTGGATCTGAGCTGGTTATGATTTAAAAAGAAATTTTTTTTTATTTTATTTAATTTAGTTTCAAAGGAAATACTGGCATAATTTGTTTTACTAAAAACTTTGTGTTTTTTTTTTAGTAACTTTAGATTATTTGAATAAAAATAAAAAGGGGTAATTTAATTATTTCTTTCATTTTGAATGAATTAAGTGTTAATATTATTATTATTTTTTTAAAAAAAAAAAAATCATTAAAAGGAGAAAAATGGTATTTACGACCCTTTTGTTTTTTTTATTATTATTTTTATACGTTTTGTTTAATCACGTGTTTACGCTTTTTAATTATTATTATTTTATCTTATTTAATATATGTATGTGTTAGCTACGTGAATTTAAGTTTTGGGATTGGAGAGCTAATTTAAAGTTTGTGTATATGTGTGTCAAAAAGAGGTATTTCAAAAAAAAATAATAATGATAATGAATTTTATTTTAAGTTTGTACATACTGGATGGTTTAAATTTTTGATTTTGTTTACTTGATTAGTATATATTTCATTTTAGTTTAGAATTTAAATAATGAAAAAGATTTTTATTTACTTTGAGTTTCAAGAGTTTTTTTTAATATAATAAAAAATATAGATTTAGTTTAGGAAGTTGATTCGGATTGATTTGTTTCATTAGTATAGAATTTGAATTCATTAAGTTAGATTTTATTCTAGCTTGTTAAATTATGGTTGATTTTATATTTGAAATTCGAGTCTTACTTATTTGATCTGAAAAAAATGAAAAAGGAGGTTTTATTTTTTGTTCAAAATAAATACTTAGATATTTTGCTTTCAAAAAATTTAAAATTAAAAATTAAAATTACTTAATTTTTTTTCTCTTTTATTTATTTATTTATTTTTTTTTATAAAAAATAATAATAAATTGAATTGACTAAGCCGTGACGGCTCGTTAACCTCATGTTTGTAATATTTTAACTATGACATTGATATTCAAAATTTTTAATAGAGTTAATTTGACCGCAACGGTTTGTTAACTTTATATTTTAGAATATTTTAGCTGTGACAGCTAAATATTCTAAAGTTCTCTTTTAAAATTAATTTTTCATAATTTAATTCATTTGTAAATAATTTCCCTAATATTTTCTATGCTATTTGTGTATTTTATTGTTTTTCCTAATAATTCTGTTTCAAAATATTTTATTTAACTTTTGTTATTATAGATAAAGAGTTAGTTTAGCCGTGACGGTTTGTTAACTCGATATTTTGAACATTTGAGTTGTGACAGCTTAATGATTCGAAATTTCCTTAAGAATGTTTATTCTCTTTTATATTTGTTTCTATTGATTTATAAAAATACATAAAGAATAATTTTCTTCTTTATCTTATTTGTAAATATTTATAATTTATATATTTATTTTCAATTTAAGTTCGCTCATTTATTTAGTAAATTTCTTATTCAAATAAAAAATGTTAATTTAGCCGCGACGGCTTGTTGACTTAATATGTTGGGACACCTAAATTGTGACAGTTTGGTATTCCCGAAGTTTTCTCTTCAAGAAATTTTTTATAGTTTCATTACAAATAGAATAAATGTTTTTTTAAAAAAAAAGGGGTTATTAATTGATTTGCACAATTAAAGGTACCGTCCAAGGACGGGTGTACTAGGGGTGCGTGGGATTTAATTCCTGCCCTTCCCTATACATAATCGACTCCCGAGCTCAAACTGGTTTCAAAGATCATTGTTTTTTAAAATGGGTTTTTCCAACGTTTTCCCGAATGTAAATAAACTTGGTGGCGACTCCAATAATTTTCAAACAACAAAATTCTTCTCTTTTTCGCCGTCCCCGTTGCGATCCCGGTTGCGACATATACAAATTTCTTTACTAAACCAGTTCTCATTTTGTCACTATGAATAGTACCATATACGTGAACAGTACTCTTTATTTATACCGTATATGGAACAAATTCGGTATACGTTAACAATACTGTAAAAGCATACAACTACATGTATGAACAGTGACGTGAATAGCACCCCCTTGCAGCGTGGACTATAACTAGCAAGGTGGCTAGGATCGCGCCTTAAATCGTAGGATTGCATGATTCCACGATTTTGGAAGGCCTAGGCAATCTTGATTCCACCTCTCAGCTCACCGCTGCCGGTCGTTGTGGAATCGCTGGGGAAGATCATGAACTCGGTGGAATTGGCCGATTTTTACGACCTTCACATGCCCAAGAGCTAGGAAGCTCCAACTTGTTTCTATGAAAAAAAAAACCGACCCATTTGCGACATAACCAAGTCTCAAGCAAAAGGAAGCCCCAACCAAGTGAGTTTCTCAATCTTCGCTTCTCCATTTATATGTGTCGCTTGATTCTTTACTATCTTTTCTCTCTTCTCTTTGCTCTTTGAGGACGATGAAGAGCTCTGTCCCTAGTATCTATTCGAGGCTTTGAAGCTATGACCATTGCTCGACGGGTTGGAGCATTCCCTGGCGCTTGGCTGGCTGCACTCTCTTCTCTTCCCCGAGCTTTACCCCAATGCCGACGTCGAAGTCGAAGTCGCAGTTGCACCCCGCCGCTCGAAGTCGCAGTCACACCCCGCTGGTTTGAACCAAAAATCATCACCTCCATGGTCGCATTCCCATGGCATCTCTTTTTCCCCGTTTCTTGTTGCCAACCTTTATCGAGAAGCTTCTTCACCTTTTTAGTTTTGCATTCCTATTCATTTTATTTTTTTTTTGTTTAGTCTTATCATTTGGGCTTTTGGGCCGGCACTTCCTAAATGAATATTGACACTCATATTTTGGATCAATATTTGTTTGTTTATATCTGCTCAGAAAAATAAAATAGAGAGGTTGAGACTTTGAGTTCAAGGATAAATATGGTTTGAAATTTTTCTAAAATAATTTTAATCATCAAATATGAATTTTTAGTTATGTTTTCTTTAAATCCTTAATTGTGAGTTACAATTTTATGCATAATAAATTAAAGTTTATTTATGTAAATGTAATTATGTTATCTAGTAGGATCTTACGATCCATGTTATGATTTAACGTTTTATGATTTTGCATCCCCCTTTCGATCCTCCGTAAGATCTCGATTTTAGCTACCTTGATAACTAGTGTCTCTGATACCACTGTTGGTCACCAGAGTTACGAAAACAGAACAACGCAACTAAAATAGAGTTGAGAGACTTAAAAATGATACAAAGTATTTACATAGAAAACCCTCTAATGATAAGGGAAAAATCACAGGCAAGGCCGAGAAAAAGTTTTGAAAGTCCACCAAAAGTGACTTTAAATGGGAGATTACTTGTGAATGTTAAAGCCACTTTTTGTGGTTGAAGTCAAATATGAAGGTGGCTAAAGTCAAACATAGTTACACCATATTTTTGGTGCTTTGATTTGGAGGCCAGCATTGACCTGCCACCAAGAAAATCAATACGGGCCTCCAAATCAAACCACCAAAAATATGGTGCAGCTATGTTTAACTTTAGCCATCTCCATATTTGACTTCAGCCACAAAAAGGGGGCTTTAGCATTCACAGTCTTGTGGATTAATAATTGATAAACTAAAAGTGGAAGAAAATGCCACATTAGCCTTCTCAAAATTATAGTTTGAAATAAAGAAAGAAAATTAAGTATACAAGAACCTTTATAATATTCTCTATCACTTAGATTTTTTTTTTCCGGTAAACTATCACTTCACCTGATTCAATTCTGTCATGTTTGAGTTTGGATATTTGACTAGTATATGTATATGACATTTAGATGTGTCTAGTGTAGCTGTTTATGCAAACCTTAGTCGACTTTCAATTTTTTCCCCACTTGGAGGCGATTTTTTAATTCTGCTGATGATATGATTCACAGGTAACCAATGAAAATGATGCTATTCCATCTGGATATGCTGTATCACTTGTAAATGAAAGCCTTTCTGTTTATTTGGAGCTCCAAGGAAACATTTCTTCTGAAGCAGGGCTAGAGAAGATTAAGAAGCACATGGATGAGCTAATGAAGTAAGTGACCGAGCAGATATGATGATGCTGCATACATGTGTCCTTTGCATTTCATTCATATTCCTTTCTTAATAAAATATCTAAGTAATGCTTAGATGGTAGATTTTGAGCGGAGTTTCATATTACTGGCTTACAAGTAGATTGGATTTTCCTTTATTCACAAATGGAAGTTTTTTAGTACATGAATGTTCCCTCCTTTGAATGGCATTAATTAGCACAATCCTTGAGCTTTTGACAGATTTGAGCTTTGAAATTGCAGGCAAAGAGAAAGATTAGAGAAGACTATAAATGCTCCAGGTTATGAAGATAAGGTTCCACCACACATTCAAGATGGTAACAGAAAGAAGCTAGAGTCCCTAATTAAGAAGCTGGATACCCTTCTAAATGAAACTATTGAAGAAGATGCTACCGGACATAGTTAACTTGATTGACCATTAAAGCTCTTTTCATGATCCTTGAAAGAAGCATGAGAAAGCTTTATTAGCCGTATCAGCTTTATTTACATGTATATGTTTACAGTTCTAAATATTGACTATTATTAGTATTATGCATAGACAATCTCTTCATTAATGCTAAATTATTAATGCATGTATATAATTTACCCCGAAACTTAGTAACAATTATTAGCAGCTTCTAAGAAGTCACTTAGAAGTTCAAAATCGGACAAAGTCAGAACTATTGAATTGAGTGAGGACATGGATGGAATTCGGGTAGGCCAAGTTCCATACGTGTAGGCGTGTAGCATAACTCTCTTGGACATACAAACACAATTAGTGGCGTCTTGTAAGAGATTCAGAGTTTTTAGTCAGAACTTGTAATTTGGTGTTAACTGTTTTTTTTCAAGAGAGAGAGGGTCATCAGAGCAGTACACTTCAACTTTGGCCAAGTTGGCTACTTGTCCACTAGGCCACTTGGCTCCATTTCGTAATAAAAACCAAAAAGGACTACTTTTGTTTCTACAGAAAATGTTCGAAATCCTTATTCCTTTCGGAGTAAGACTTTTTCAATCATCAAGGAAGCAGCAACCCACATGGTGATTTTCAATCAGAAATCTTATCCACCAGATTCCCCGATGTGGAGACTGATAAGGACCAGTGCTCTCAAATTTCACTTGTTTCCTTGCTTTGAATTGAATAAGTATATTCTTATCAACCGTATCTCTAGAATATTTAAATTGATGAATAGAGACGCATAAATTATTTTATAAATAACAGGTATAAACTAAGAATATTATGTCAAAATGTATTCAAGCATTTAATCCAAAGAAGGGCTGGTGTCAACTCCATTATATTTAAGTTCAAGCTGTGAAGACTTGAAACACTGTTGACTAGGTTCTTAATTTCAAGTTGTACAGGTTCACCTTATCCAGCACAAATCAGGAGAGGGTGTCCCACTTCAGATTTGTCTTCTTCATGCCACAACAGGGAGTAACAAAAGTTTCTCATCCAAAAAAGAATAGTGGCATTTTTTTTCCCACTTCAGAAGGGAATCTTGGAAACTTCTTATAACAAAGGGGTAGTATATTCTTTTGCAACAGCATTCTTCGTACCCAACTGAGAGTTAGATTCTTCTTTTATACATGAATGGGATGCACTCTGTTCCTAATATGATCACTCTCTTGCACAAAATAAGTCACAAAAGAAAGTCTTATTAGCCATAGTCTTTTGTTTAACAATCTTTTTAGTGATTTTCAACCACTTATAATGAGTATCCGTACAATAATTAAAAAAAAACTAGTACAGATATAGACACTATCAGATCCAAGGAAAAAAAAAAAACTAAACTCATTACCCAATAAGAACTAAATTGAGAAACTCCATAATGACACCTCAGCATCATGAGTATCCACGTCAGCATATTCATACGCATACCCTATGCTATGTGTTGGGGACATGAGCACCATGTTCCTTAAAAATTCTGGCATGTCCAGCACTGCCTCCTCTTCTTCCTCCATACAAAACACCCCATGCTCCTCCGTTGCCATCACCTTCGTTCCGCTGTCCTCTTCCCTCGTGTCACTAGTCTCGAAAGCCATTCCAGGCCGGAAGGCCTCTGCAGCCTCTGCAGCGGCCTTCTGGATGGCCTTGGCATCGGGCGTGGCAGGAATAGGCAACCGCCATGCAGAGTCTGCAAAGTTAAGGCAAGCATACCGGCCTCTCAAGGCCAAAGCCGCCACATCATGGGCACGTGCCGCCATCTCTGCTGTGGGAAAAGTCCCCAGCCAAATCCTTGTCTGCTTCTTTGGCTCCCTCACTTCACTCACCCACTTATCCGAGTTCCTCCTCCTCACACCCCTATACACGGGGTGGCGAGTCTCCTTGAACTTCTTCCTCCCCGCACGCTTCTTCGGGTGGCTCGCCGCCAGCAGCAGCTCCTCATCGGAGAATGCCGCCAACCCACGAGCGCCGCCGCCGCCGCCGCCACCACCACTGCTTACTTCAGACACTGGTGATGACGACGTGTCAAAGGAGGAGGAAAGTTCAGAAGACATGGAACGTGTGTTTGAAAAGTGATTGAAGGTAAACATGTAAAAAAGGGTTTCGAACTTAAAATGAAGAACTGAATGGAAGAGAGTAAGGAAGGGTTTTGTGAGCTAACTTAGGAACTTACTTATTTATGTTTATATGTAAGGTTGGCAAATGGTTTTGGTGATTTGGGTAGTAATATTGTATTGTTATGAATTTACAATAAAAGTATATATAGGGAAGCATATGTATGTACTACACACTATATGGTTCGGTTTCAATCAGGGAAAGAGGGAACAGCTAGCGTGTAGAGTGTGAGACACAGATCGTGCGAGCGTCACTAATGATGAGGAAACAGCTGGTTGGGAGTTGGGTGATTGGATTTTGAGTCTTTTGACTGATTCTAGAAGAGAAAGAGGAAAGTGGCGAGAAAAAGAGAACGTGTATATATATACGAGGAAAGGACAAGTCATCTAGATGTGGGACTCACACCCTTTAATTTTTTTCTCTCATCCAAATGGACAACTCGGGAATTTGTGGGGTCGCTTTTACTAATTCTTAGGTGGGTTTTGCTTGGGAAAGGGGACACGTGGGTATTTGGATATTGAACATTTGTGACAACTACAGGACAGGTGTCACCACTTCATGGCCACATGTTAATTAGAATTGGTATTGGGGATATGCGCGTTCCTTTCCTTGATTGTTGTATTCCCATTAATTACTCCATGCATGCTCCAAAATGATGGCAGTAGTAGTATCTAGTTAGTTACGAGTGTTGTGTACGTACTCCTCCATGTGTGCATGAAGTGATGAAACCTTTTTCTTTTTCAATTTAATTGGATGCAATCAATTTTTCCCCATTCGCTTGCAGTCTGACGAGATCTGGTTTGAACCCTGGCTGCTTCGTGTCAGCCTAAATATTAGTCACCGGCCTCTATTTCATAGAGCTATTCAAATTCAACATGTACTTTTTGATCAATTTGGATACAATTAAATATGATCTAATAAATCCACTAAAACGTGATTCTTAAATTTATAAATAAACACATCATCACTACATGTTCAATTTTATTTTTTATACACGTTCAAATTTTAAATATACTAATTATTTGGAGCAATTTTACAAAAATATCCTTGTAAATCATACAAGTCAAGTAATAAAAAACCATTTAGATATTAAAATTAAAGAGTTTAATTTTAATATGGCAATAATATAAAGCTTTTTACATGGTCATTCAATTATATATTCTCATATGAGCGAAATAAATTTAATTTTTATCCCACTGTTTGTTTTAAAAGTCACACATATAAAATGTTTTAATTTGATACAATATACAAAAATTTATTTATTATTATATTTTTATAATTATATTATCAGTATATTGAAATCAAATAAAAATCTCATTTGAATATCCAAAGGCAGTTTTCATATACAAGCAAAGTTTGACACGTGCAGCTTTGCTAACACAGCTAATGTAACAGTACATTGTCCGATTATGGAACACTGTTTCCAAAGCAAGGTTGGCAGAGAGTAACCGCCCTTTGATTCTTTACAGTACAAATAAATAATTAAATATATTGTTTGTGAGCATATAACCATGTATATGGAAGAAAACGACGGACAGGCCTTGACTCTTGGGAGTATTAGTTGGGATTCACTTTCCCATCCTTTCCGCGGAAACGCGTAGATATTTAGCTGCTAGTACTGGTCGTTTATCATTCACTCCACCTATCAACATCAGTTAAATTCTTTCTTATAAGAAAAAAAAAACAATGGTTTTGAGTCCTGGCGGCAGCTTACGTCTCTTCGGTTAATTTAAATTTAAGGGTAATTTACACCTAATTTTCCTAAAATTTGGTATAATTTACATAACACCAGTTTATTTTATAAAATTATCATTGATCTTTCTTAAGATTTATTAAAATTATATTGACCTCTCCTATAAATTTAGATAGTGAAAAAATATAAAATATAGCATATATATAATTATTAGTGACAAAATTATAACATTTTGACAATATTTGATATATATGTTATCTCTTTTTTTATCTTAAGTTATAATTATAAGTTTCAATTTCATATGATAAAAAATTATTTTATTCAATTAATATGTTAAATATTATAAAAATATTATAATTTTATCATTAATAATTATATATATATATATATATGTCTCATATTATCTTTTTTCATCACTTAAATTTATTAACGAATTGGTATCTATTGGGGAAGTCAATTTAATTTTAGCAATCATCAAGAGAGGTAAACGATAATTTTGTAAAATACAGGAGTGTCGAATGTATTTAATTAGTTAAATATCAAGGGAGATTAGTATAATTTTCTCTAAATTTAATTGTATAGAAGTTTGTTGTTAATTCTTCATAACTTTCATTGGGTTTCAGTAGAATAGTGACAATAATATCATATATTTGTATGTATTATATCTGTATTGCTTTTTAATTATGAAATGTATATATTCACAATCCATCATAAGTCCTCACTTTATAAGTGTAACGATAATCTTTCTAAGTCATAACAGTTGAAAATTATGAGAAAAGAATTAATATATTGTAAATATTGCAGTCCCATAACTCACCTTCACCTAGATATATATAGGAGTTATAGATAACCAAAGAGAATAATTAAATTCAATTTCTACTTTTCACTCTTAATGTCAATGTTCTTTCTTTTATTTTCAATCCCTCTCTTTGATCTCCAGCTATTAGGGGATTCTTAGCTTGCGTTTGGACTTTGTCTTAGGATAAAAAATACGAAGATACTAGAGACGCAAAACTGTATGGTTGCTAAGACAAGTACAAAATACAAAAAGAAATTCTATCCCAAGATACATAGTATAGAAAATTTTTATACCTCTAAAATAGAGGGATAGTAAAGACAAGACACGAAGACACAAATTTAATATTTTTTCTTTCAATAATATCCTTATATACATATAATATTTCTCTATTTAATTTGTTCTCATTATCATGGGTGGCGGTGAGCTGGCAGTGGTCCAACATTAATGGGCAAGGGTAAATAATATCTTTATTATATATTTTTTATCTTATCTCCATGTTTTCAAATTAACGGAAGTAATCGTTATGTCTTGTATTCTATTACCAAACACAATATTTTTCATATCTCTGTCTTTACACTGTATCAACTATCTCTATCTCCACTATCCTAGGAGGAAGCCCAACACTACCTTGGAGAGGTTATTAGGAGACCTACACTCCCACAGGATGCATCTTGGGGCATGCATCGGCGAAAATGGTCTTCACTAACTAGCCAAGAGGTTTTTAATTCATGATGGAGAAATAAAAACAAACAGAAGGGGATGATGAAGAAGAAAAAAGAACACAAAAGAAGAGAGTTATGGAAAAGATTAATGGGGAATTCCTATGGTTGCATGAGGAATTAATTAATGTTGGTTTCGTCTTTGAGCTGGAACATTGAAATCCTTAAATCTTTCACATCGGATATCTGGGACTGCCTCACTTTGTCTTCACTCTTTTTCGCAATGTTCTTGTATAGTCCATATGTTGGAAAGAAATCGGATAAGAATTATCTGGGGGCGTGCTTTAACAAGGATGGACTTTCTTTTTTGTATGAATGCTTCTCTTGTTCCATTATGTTGTGGTTGCATTCTTTCTGTTGAGAAGTTTATTATGGAAGAAGACAAAACTAAGGTGCAGGTTGAAGCTAGGAAGCTCAAGGATGCCCTGTGATCACTATTTATTCCTGAGAACTTAATCCAGAGATTTTGTATCATACTCAACTTGGACAGAGAAAACTATGGTATGGATCAAATTCCCATGATAAGGATGTATTCTTAACTATAGCAATGTGGTTAGTTGGTACTCCTGGCAAGAATTTATCAAAACATATTGGAAGTTGCTAGAGGGAAGATTGCTCCAGTATATATGTAGAAATTGATCTAAGCAGCTAGTTGTGGATAGAATCTGTGCGTGGAGAATAAATAGCACAAAATTTTAAATTTAATGAAGGCTTACGCGTACAATCTTTGCCCAAGTGTAACTGTTGTGGAAATCTTGCAAGGGATTGCAAAACTCAGGAGAAAGAGAGATGTTCATCCGCTTTAACACAGAACCAAAGCTTATAGTCAAGAGCAATGTTATTCTAACATTTATATATATCTAATTGGTGATGGAAATCTTCTGTCCCAAAATAGTATTATCTTTTTGATTCTCCAAACATTTATTGACACGTAGAAAAATCAGAATCAAAATAAATCTGAAAGTTTATAAATTACCAAATATATAATATATATCTTACACATGTCAATAAATAATTATGAGGACAGAAAATGGAACATCAATTGGAGATAGAAGATTTCAACTTGTCTAAGTGGAGCACTCACTCGTCTATTACATTGAATATGAAAGATGGGTGTAAATAGTGGGAACTATTATCACATTTAATGGCGATGAAATGAATATCCTACTTAAACACCTATTTTTGAGTATTGAAATAATATTTTTGACAAAAGATAAAGATATTTCAATACCTCAAAAGTGATGGATCCAATAGCTAAGAAAGATTAGAGGGAGAGATGATAAGAGAGAATAAGTGAAGGATAAAGAAAGTTGTATGTCTCACATTTTTTATAAGAGCAGTGTCTTAGGTTTTAAAGTGTTGAAATAATACTGGTGATGCAGGAGAACCTCATATGCAACCTATATGCAACACACGAAGAGCAGAACATGAACCACAACCCGCAAAACACAAAAACTCGACAATCGAAACACATTACACGAAAACGGTGTACACTACAATAATAATTCATGAAGGAACTCGACCTTGTCAATGCACTTAGTTTCATGACGGAAAATGAAATAGTAATTTTAGGCCCGTTTGCCTTTTCTAATTTTAAATTTTTTAAATTTTATAAAAAAATACTGAAAGTTTTAAAAATTATAAAATTTAATTTTCAGTTTTTATTTTCAATTTTCTGTTCTTCCTTTATAAAATCTTAAAAATTAGAAAATTAAAAACTAGAAAACCAAACTAAATAGGCCATTAGTTATTTAATTAGCATGAAATGTAATTATATAACACAAGTGTAGCAAAGTGAGAATAAATTAAATAATTTCTCCACTTCTTTTTTTAATTTATTGTTCTTAAAAGCTGCTATATTATAGTGATATTTTTCTGCTAAAATAAAAACCTTATATGAAATTATAATACTGCAGCCACTTTTAGATGAGTTTTTTCGTGATCGCAAATCTTGAACAGTGTAATACTTAAATGATATTATAAATGATTTGAGATTAATAGGATCTGAAAATTAATTATCTTTTTCAATAAATCCGCGTGGTTTTATAAAAACTTCTGGCAGAACATAGTTTTCACAAATACTGGTTTTCGAATGTATACTTGGAAATGTGTAGAATGTCTCGTGTCCAGCCTTTTGCTAACTGACAAAAATATTATAAAATTCACATTTATTGCATATTTTTCCTCTAAAATACCATCTATTCTTCTTTTTATGATCTGCAGGATTGGGCTTTTTTTAAAATGTAATTGAGGGGGCGGATAAATTCTCTTTCGACTTTGAAATTTTCCCAATAGCCCGTTGTATGGCCCAACATATGTCTGTGGTTTCATGTATCCCAAATTTATACAGTTTAAAACAATTTCACGACCAATTCAAAAAAACATAATTCTATACTCTTTGACAAAGAAAAAAAAATTATATTATTTATTTCACTATTTTAATTTTTATACATTGGCAGTGTAAAATATTTTTATACAATTATTCAATCAAATTCTATTATTTACATAATTTTTCAAATAATGAGTATAGGACTCAACCATCTTTTGGTAATATGATAATATATGATTAAATGACTATATAAACAAGTTTTACATTATCAGTGAATAGAAATTAAACTCTTTATTTCACACTATCAACCAATAGCATTTCATCAAAATGATAAATTATGGTGGATGGCTTTAATTGTGAGTCGCTACTTTTCATGATTTGTCAATTTGATAAAATTTTATTAGTTGACAATATAAATTTTTTTTACACTATTAACATATAGAAATTAAATTCTAAAACTGAACTGTAAGTTCAAGCAAATTAAAGTTTGTCCGCAATATCTATTTGAAGTTTGAAAATTTTTATTTTAGAGAGTCTTACTAAACCATACTTTTAAATATTGTTTTTTAAGCGGTTAACCTTACCACCCAAGGTGAACAAAGTAATATTAATATTCATTTAGATCTGCTTCTGGATTTCGAAGTTGGATGGAACTAGAAAATAACTGAGAAGAGCACTAACTAACTTACACATCATCAACATGGATCACAAAAGGCAAAATGTAGGGATTTGCTACTTAAATTTTAATTTTCATTGGTGCTTGATTTAGTTGTTTTGTTAGTTGGGGTATTCTTGGCTAATTACTAATTTTCTCATGCTTTTGATACTTATTTTATCTGTCATTATTTATCTTATAGGAGCAAGTAATGGCTAACAAGGAAGGGAATTCAACCTTCGGTAGCACGCTGCAGTGGATTAAGGAACAGTACTACAGCAAATTGAAGTGAAAGGAAGAACTTCGAGTTTTAGCACATCCGCTGCAACAATATGGTGTCGTTTGATATTATTGCAATTTAAAGCAATTCGCTGCGGCGCATGCTAGAAGCGCTATGCGCTGCAGCATTCTGCTATTGCAGGAAATTGTGAGGGAAAAACCAGTCAGCTCTAGCGCATGCCAAAAGCGCTGCAATGTATCCTTCGCATACCAAAATGTCAATTTAAGCTTAGAACAACAATTTTGACGTGGCAAGTATAAATAGCCACTTAGCTGGAGTTTATTTACTTTCCTGGAATAGAAAATATAGAAACAAAGATAAAAATATAGAAATAATAGAGACAGTAGAGATAGAGATATAAATAATAAATATGTATAAAAGTATTATTGGAAGACAAAAATATTAAATTTCTGTTTCAGTATCCTGTTTTTACTGTCCTCATATTTGGAAGTACAGAAATTTTATATTTTTTTATCACTGGGACAAAATTTTTTTCTATCTCCTATTCTCGTCTTCACTATTAAACAAGTTTGTGTCTCCAATATTTCTGTATTTCTATTTTAAAGATAATAAACAAACACCGCCTTAATGAAAATACTTTTCATCTTCCACCCTTTGGTTTTTTCACTTTTTATTTTAGCACGAACTAACGAAGTTCCTATTGTTAGGATGTTGATGGGTACTGTTTGACAATACTTTTTACGGATTAATATTAATTTTATTTTTATTCAAACTACTAAGTGTTTATGGTTATGCTTAATGCCATTATACGTCTAATCAACAATTAATTGCATTGAGGGCTTGTAATAATGAATTATACGATTTGTAAACATTGTCTCTTAATATAAGCACCATGAATCGAACGAAACTTAGAGATATACAAGCATGGTTTATGTGGTTATTGTTTGGAATTCATAGAGATCAATTATTTTCCTAAATTAGTTCATGCTAAGAGATTAGACGATTAGTTTAGACTAAAAAAAATTTCTTTACCTCGAGAGAGACTAGTAATTAATTTAGGGAGTTTGTTCATTAGTTAGTTTGAATAAAAATAAATAAATTAATTAATATCTACAATATTTGCATATAGTTAGGTGAAGTCAACAGCTCTACTGGTTATCCCGTATTATTTTCTCATTTCATTTATTTTCATTCAGTTTATTTAAATTGTTTTGCTCATTTAATTTCTTCTTTTTGATTTCCTTATTAATTATCGTGAATTTGATTATGTCCAAGTAGACATTTTCTTAAACTACTCGGTACTTTATCTATCCTCATGAAAATGATATTCTACTCACTATTTTATTATTTGCACAATTTGATATATTTGTCTAACATCATAAAAACATAAATAAAGAAAAAGTTGGATAATCATATGTATCGTTGTCATTAACATATTGATGCATTCAGAAGTGAATAAAAACTAATTAACGAACCAAGATGTATGTTCCCCATTATTATCCTTCATTAACCTTAAGAACTAAAGGTTCTTGTATGCTACTAAAAAACAAAAGGCAACTATCAAAATTGAGATTGAGTCAACACCCTCTCTCGTAAGATTAGGGATACATTCAATTCTTAGAAGACATTTACACATTACTCTCCTGCTCACCTTCTTTCATCTCTAATTAATACTATAATTTGTCCACAAACTTGATCGATGTGAGAATTAATAAAAACTTAGTATATACTTAAAACAAGCAAAATGTCAATTTCCGCGTCATTTTGAAATTTTTGTCAAAAATATCATCACAAAAGATGCAATGTGAATCAAAGATTGTGAAATCTTCTAAACAAGGAACTCCCCGTAAAAACCACCCTATATTTGGCAAAATGCAATAAATATTAACTTTTCACTTAAGATTTTTTTCCATTAGTCGGTTGGAGTTGAATTCGGTTGAAACATATGCATGGATACTATTTCAAAAGAGTACCTCATGGGAATTAAAAATTACAAAATTGCTAGGTGCAAATCAGACAGAATAAGGGATAAATTTTGGTAAAAGATATCCTCAATCTTTATATTTTTTGACTCTCTTTTTCTCTATTGAAAGAACTAGATATATTGACACATGTTAAACCAATTTGCACCCCTCATTATAAGGTTCACAATTCCTAAGTCCATATTTCATTTATTTCATTGATTGAGGGTGATTTTACAGAGAGGTCAAGTCAAAGAGATCACAAAAGGGGTCAGAATATATAAAAACACAGAAAATGGCTTGGGGTGAGAGCTCACTTGATATCTCTATTTTGGTTGTGGATGATGATGATACTTCTCTGACCATCGCTGTTAATATACTCAACTCATGGGAATATAAAGGTATTTGTGTGAGTGTTTCTTTAACCCGTTGTAGGAAATTATTGTTATGTTTCCATTGGAATTTTATAGTTTCGGACTCTACATGAACTAGTATTTTCATGTCTCCACTCCTAACTTTGACTTGGCAATTGAGATTGTGTTCCCATTTTTCACCATTTTTTCTTAACCATATATATGGTCTTCATCATGTTTAATTTGTATTCCCTTAATTAGCTTGCCTTTATATTCATGGATTATTTTGTTCGAAGACTGCATTTGATATTTGCACCATGACTTTATTTTAGAATATTTTCATGTATTATTCTTTTGATTTTCTGAAAAAAATAATAAAATTATTTATTTTTTAATTTTTAGAAAATATTTTTACACCCTAATAATAGTTTGATAAATATTTAGTTCCTTTATTTTTTTTTCATTTGTTTAAGTTTTTTTTAATTTTGTCAATATCGATCCTCAGATTTTAGAAATATTTGTACGAAACTAGACAAATAAAATTTAGCAACCAAAATCATAATTTTTTTATTTTTCAGATAATTAAGACAAACATATTCAAGTCTTACAGAATCAAAATTTGAATGGATGAAAATTATATGAACCTAAATTTTAGTTAAGCTACTCTTATATATACGCTTATCTTTTAACGAAACACCTCACATTAATTGTGAATATACCACAAAAACTATATACGAAAAAATGTTTATATGCTCTTTGAGTACCTTTAATGTATGCTTCATGGATATGAACAATTATTCATTTTAGATTTTTTATATAATATTTAAATGTTACAAATTAAAAAAAATAATTGTACATATTTTTATAGTACACCTTAAATATGGTTAACAAACATATAAAAATTTATCTTACCCCCACAACCAAAATTCTTATATTACTTAATACGCAACGGTTCAATCAATCTGGCCTTGCTCTTCAAGTACTAGATTTAATTTAAAGTTTTATTTTTCCTTTTCAATACTACGCCGAACAAAAATAATAATAATAAAAAATAAAACATACACCTTATTGGATTGTTAAATAAACGTGTTAGTGATTTCTTGCTCTTTGATAATATATTCATTCTTTCTTTAGTTTTGAATTTCAGTTCTCACTGCCAACAGCGCCCCCAGTGCTTTGAAAACACTTCGAGAGTTTGAAGGTTTTTTTGATCTCGTTATCGCCGAACTTCATATATCAGGAGTGAATGGATTTGAATTTCAAAGGCGTGTCAATGACGAATTTCAGCTACCTGTAGTAAGTGAGTACCATGCTGACGCATTATACAAATCACCTTTCCTTATTAGGATTTTTCATTAGCATGCATACGTTTTTCCTTCTTTTTTCTTTCACTAAACTCTATATAATAATACACACAAATTAATTAATAATAGGGTAATAATACCTTGACACTCAAAAAATAAGTGTCTATTTAAACACTCACTTTATAAGTATTAGATATGATGGTGATCTCCATTTATTCTTAACATTCATCACATCGAATGATTATAAAGTAGGTATCTAAATAGACACTCATTTTTTAAGTATCAAAATATCATTACCCTTAATAATATTGTTAGTGTAATGTGTTCACTGTTAAGCGATAATAAAATATTATATATATGTCTTTTTAGGTATTTATTGGAAGTCAAAACACTACTATAGTAACATAGAAAAATATGATTGGATGTCAACTTTTTCACTAATACTGTACATCTGAATTAAATTCTAAATTAATTATCATAATTATATTTTGAACTAATGATGATAATTAAATTTTAAAGTTAATGATAATCACTATTAAATTTAAATTAATAGTCATAATTAAATTTTAAATCACTATCATAATTATATTATACAATAATTATCATAATTAAATCATAAATCAATTATCATAATCAAATTATAGATTATTTTTACCAAAAAAATTATAAATTGACTATTATCATAATTAAATTATTATAGATTCATTATCTCTCTTCCATGACCATATATGAGGATTTAAGGCATTGATTTGAGCAAAGCTCAAGAAGTATAACTAACACTATAAGAGAAAAGATCGGATAGGTTAGGGGTGATCTTAGTTAGAAATTAAATATTTTAATCCTCTAAAGTGAGAGTCTAACATTAAAGAGTGAAATAAAAAATTTTATCTTTTGATTAATAGAGAAATGGACCCATTTATAAATCTATTAATTCAAAGTTAAAGTTTTTTTATTTTATTCTGTAAAATGAGATCCTTACTTTAGAAGATCTTTATCCACAATTAAAGAAGGGATTTCAAGGCAAGACTTTCTCATAAGTAAATATCATATTCACTAGCTACCAAGTAATGTGCAAAGGTTTGTAATGGCATACTCACATTTATTTTAATTCCTTTGAGTTTTTTGCTTTTATTTTGATCTTTCACAAAACTACTCACATTCATTTGGGTATTTCAACATCATTGCAGATGTGAAGGACTAAATTGTAGGTAAAAAAAAAATTATTATTTACATTGGTGTGGGATTGAAATTATGTCTTACTCATAGAGTTCGTTTGAAGTGCTATTTTATAATTTTTTTAATGAAAAGTTCTTTTATTTATTTTTTCCGCTTGGAATTTTTTCTTAAAAAAAATACTAGAAAAAATAAAAAAGTTTTTTTCCCCCAAACGTTAACCAAAAACACTTGTTCAAGGTTACAAGAAAAATTCTATTTTCTTTTGTTAAAATAGATATTTTCTTTTTAAAAAAGTTTTTCAAAACTAGCCAATATATATTATAAAAGACTATTCTCGTGTGATCTAATCGTCAGAGGTCTCTGTATGGTTGAATCTTGAGATAGAGTTGAAATTTCTTTGATCAGCTGATGATCATAAGTTTGGTATATATCTTTAATTTCTTACTACTTTATTCCATTTCTTTGCCAATATTGAATTATTATATTATATTAATTTTGGCAGAAATGGTTTTGGCCAGCTTGTGCTCAAGTAAGAGGGGAACATGTTAGAAAATTAATACATTTGTTAACAATCATTATTCTTGTGCATATCATTCAAACATCTTATAATTAAGCTATAATGTGTGGCATTCGATTGAGACTGATTAACCTCTTTTTCGTGTTTTTCTTTGCAGTGATGTCCGCAGACAAAAGGAAGAGTGTCATGTCCAAGAGCTTAGAGAACGGTGCAGCACATTTTGTGTTGAAACCCATTTGTGCTGAAGATTTCAAAGACATATGGCAGTATGCAAGGAAAGAGAAACCAGTCACTGATGATGAAGAATTGACAATAAAAGATAATCAAGGTGATGAATCACCACCATCTGGTGATGATGAGAAGGTTATGTCTCAAGATGCAAACTCTCCAGCACAAGCAGCAGTGAGTTTTGAGCCTAAGGAAAAAAGAAAATATAAGAAGAGAATTAGTAGTCAAATGAATAATAATAAGGAAGACCAAAGTGAAGGACCCACAAAAAGGTCCAAGATTGTTTGGACAACACACCTTCACAGCCTGTTTCTGATGGCTATAAGACATATTGGATTGGATAGTAAGTAATTAATCTCTTAACAATTACTTTTTTTCATTTTTTTTATTTTTGATGTAATAGTTTTTGGGCTTGGTCTAATCCTCAATGAGTTTGTTATTTTATGTGCTGATTTTTTTTTTCCTCTTATATTCCAGAGGCGGTGCCGAAGAAAATTCTTGAGACCATGAATGTGCCAAACTTGACAAGAGAAAATGTCGCTAGTCACTTACAGGTCTGCTTTTCAATTTACATATGAGATTTGTATGATATGGTAGAATAGTTATAAGAAAAATGTTATTTGTACTCATAAGACATGGAGCACCATGTCAACTAACATCTCATCCATCATGAGATGATGAGATATAGACCTTGCTTGAATGAAACTCACATTCCATCTAACAGTGGATAAGATGTGAATAGACACGGTGTCCTATGTATTGTAAGTACAAATAACATAACTCTACTTGTAATTCTCTATTCACTTGTCTCTTCTATGTGATTGAAATGAAATCATTGAAGGATGATATAGTGTGTGTTTGGTTCTGCATTTACTAACTCGATTATTAATTATATTGATTTTGCGAGATCTGATTTTAGTCCAGAGTGATTTATGTCAAATACATTTATGTAAAAAATAATTTTGATAAAATTAATCTTGTTAACAGTATTCAATGAAAAAAAACACGGTTATTGCTTTGGCATAAATTTTTTTTTTGTAAGAGAGTCAAATTTGAGTGGGGGATTATAAAACATAAAATCAAACAAATTAAGGTAACAAGGTGAGATGGTAAAGGTTCTCTCCTTTCTTAATCAAGTATCGAGAGTTCAATTATCATGTTAGGAATAGAACAGCTTTAAAATTAGTGGCTAGTGTTTACCTCTTAAATTGACTTACAGTATGTGAAGGAACTAATTATTATATATGGTGATAGATACCTCTTGGGGAAAAAAACAATCAAGGAAACCCACAAGTTACACTGTTTCAAGCAAAAACATTAATTTTTCATTCAAACTTAGATAATTAGGGCTTGTTTGATTTGAGTTTCTAATTTTTTAGTTTTTTAGATTTTGTAAAGAAAATACTGAAAATTTTAAAAATTATAAATTCCAGTTTTTAGTTTTCATTTTCAGTTTTCATTATTTTCTACACAAAACCCTGAAAACTAGGAAGCTGAAAATAAAAGCTGAACATCGAAAAGCATACCATTAGGGTTTCAAGCGTGTTTGGCCGCTTCGATCGATGTTTGATATGAATAGGAGATAATAGAGAAGAAATAACAAGAAAGATTCAATTCAGCAATGAAACACTGTATAAGTTAATTCTTAATTTTTAATTTGCAAAAAAAAAAAGTTATTTGAACACTATTTCTTTTAACATTGACAGCGGACACTTGCGGAAAAAGGTATAGAAAGAGAATAAATAGGAAAAAACATTGGACCCGCTCTTTTTTCTTTGGTTGTTCGTGTATGTGTATCGGTCTTTCTATGTCAAAATAACAAAACTCTCTTTTATCTCTCTGTCGTGGTGATTGTGGTAGTGGATCCATTACCTTTCTTTTTTTTACCACAAAACAGAGTTTGAATTTTTGGAATGATTGAAAATCTTCAAATTTTCTTTTGAAAAATTTAATATATATATATATATATATAAAAGTTTTGCTAGAAAATTAATCAAAAGTCAAAATATTATATGAGTTTAATTTTAATACACTGATAGTGTAAAATACTTTTGCATTTCATCCTATAAAAATCTTCCATTTGTATGACTCTTTTAGTAGTGAGTAAAATAGTTAACTATTTTGACAGATGTGGTAATACGTAATTTGATGACTAAATAAAAAACTTTTATAGTTTCAGTACATAAAAATTAAATTCATATTATATTCTAATAATTCCAAAAGAAATTGTACATTTATAACGTGAAGATGGTTTAATTGGCTTACAATATCTGCATAAAATGGTCGAAATTGGTTGATTGCTCTAATTAATTTTGGAAAGCATTTTCTTCCTTTGAAGTCCTTTCGCCTTTACTGCATGAGCACAGTCCCAAACAATCGCTTCATATATGGTCACCTGAATCTAATACTATGAATTTCTGCATTAATCTTTTTGATTTTGATGTTGATTCAAACCTTTTCCATTCTTGGGGTACATTATAAGTTATGTCCTTTCATGGTTTTAAATTGCAATTACAGTAGTAATTGCGGTTACGTTGCAATGCAAAATATAGAAAAATATTGTTAATGTAACCAAAGTCCCAAACAGTTACAGAAGACACTATCATGGACACAGTTGCAATTGCCAGCGCAATTTAAATCCTGAACAATCATTTTTTACCACTTTCCATGCCTTTTTTGAACAGAAAAGAAAATTTATGTACCCATTTAGGTTCTGTCACTTCTTATATATATATCTATATATTTATATATAGGCAAGTTATGAGTTATGCTCTTGACGCTTGCAGAAGTACCGCATCTTTCTGAGGAAAGTTGCAGATAGAGGAACCGTTGAGGGCATATCTGACAGGGCACTAAGGTCAAGGTTTGCTTCTGAGCTTCCAGTGTCAGTGATCAGAGACATCAAAACAAGAGCCGGGAAACTCAAACTTCCTATGCATAGATATCTGCAATGTCAAGGAGGTCCAACAATAACAGATCTTCATGTTTCACAAGCTTCCAACAATAATAGTGCCTATGGGAATAGTACTACTCAACTTGGAAGAGGACAACAATTTCCCAATCCATTGCAAGGTGGTGGGAAGATGCTTCAAAATCAGCAAGCTATTAATGATCACTATAGTAATTCCTTGAAACAAGTGAGGCTTGGAAAATCAACCTTTGGAAGCAGATTGATTGGGGCCAATTATCATGTCCTTGAAGAAAACATGTTGGGAAGCTATGGAGGTTCAGTTTTTGATCAACCAAAGAGCTCTTACAATGCTGGTCCTGTGTTTCCCGCATATGGAGTGGAACATGGCTTGTTGACTAGTTCAAATGCTCTCACAGGAGGTTTGAAATTTGGTGACACAATGCAAAACCAAAACTATGGCTCATTGGGGAATCAAAGCTTATTAAGCTACGGCCTTGGAAATAACAAAATGGCCTCTCTGAGCAACTATAATCTGCCACCGCCCTTGAGTTCTTCTTCTGCTTGTTACCCCAGCGGTGTTTCCTCTGGGATTCAACTGAATGGTGGTGGAACACAATTGACTGGGACTGGTGTGAATGGAGGGTTTAATAACAGTGTTGGTATAACAAATGCTATTTCCACCAACAATAATAGCTTTGGACTGCTGAATGGAAGCTATGGAACTCAAAATGCAAATATGAATGTGACACCCTTGGCCTTGGGGCAAGGAAATTCTGGTTTGGTTCAAGGATGTTATGCTTCTCCTCCTGCTAAAGATATGTATGGAAATGCAAGTGAGCTTGCTGCAGCAACTTTGGTAACTAATGTAACTCCACAAGGAAATGCTTCAGGGATTCAACAATTGCCTCAGCAACTAGATGGCATAACTTGGAATACTGCAGGAAATGAGTATCAGTTTAATGCAAGTTCAAACCCTGAAGGCCAGGCTAGCCAAGTGGAAGATGACCTTTTTAAGCTTTTCTTGACTCTAGATGACATGCAGCTTCTCACTGAGGTACGTAAGATATTGCAAAGAAGCTCCTTCAATATCCTATGAACAAATATGTTGTGTATAAGTATTGTATTCATACATATGATAGTCTATTTTTTCCAATATTAATTACATTTGCTTGGTTCATTGTCACCTTTTTGTTGCCTGACCAGACACAGGAGAACATAGATGCCAACCAATTTTTGAATTCCGACTTTCCTAACTCCTCTCATGTTATGCAATTCCCTAAAGAGGTACATTTATTACATGGGTTAGTTCATGCATTACTTTTGTGTGGCTCTGGCCGGGTGCAATAATTTAGTGAATCAAGAAAAGTATATATTATATAGTCATCTTTAGGGAACATCTATTTTGTATGTGGGAAATATTTAGGGTGGGTTTGTTTAAGGGAAAATAGTTTTTAGTCTTCATTTTTTGTTTCTCTAAGAAAATATTAAAAAATATTAAAAACTACAAAATCTAAAATTCAGTTTCAAAGTTTTTATTTATAATTTTTAGTATTTTTTCACAAAATATTTAAAACAATCTGATAATGAAAATTGAAAATTATTTTCTATAACCAAATACGCTCTTTTTTTTAAACCAATAGTGAATAGATATGGTATCGTGGTCTTGTATTTGGTTGAACATGAATGAGTATAGTTATATATGTTTATGTGAGAGATGTGTGTTATATTTGGTGTTAGATTGCAATGTCAAAATAACCTTACTCTTTGCATTTAGTCACGTTAACGTCTTGCAATTAACATAAGAATTCCAACAGCCTCAGAAAGCTGGCGATGTGGTTGTTCCCTCCTCAACTGGAAACAACATAAATCTGCCGAATAACTATGTGTCACCAACAAGCACTCACAAAAGTCCTACTCAGGCAAGTCTAGTTGTTGCCACCTTTCTTCCTATCCTTCCTAGCTCTACACAATTTGGATGCTGAATAATTTTTCTCTTTGTGAATATAACTTAATGAACCAATAGAATGTCTCACATGGGCTTTTCTATTTTTTTTTTAAGGAAAGATTATTTTGTTTGCTTCAACCAAATAAAATAATCGAACTTTTTTGATATCTAGTTGCAGGGAAATGATGGGTTTTTAGACAGGGAACCATTTGATCAATTGTTTGTGGACAATGTTTCAACAGCAAGTAACTTATTTCCTGAGCAGGCAAGTAAATTACTGAAAATCTTTCTTCTTGTTATTGAAATGAATTTGCAAATGCTTCTAATTAATATAGAATTTATAATGTAATATTAATGCAGGTTTGGGATATGGAACTTTTTGAAGCCGTGTTCGGGAATAGGGCAAACTAAAGGCTAGGAGACAGTTGCTTCAAAGATCATGATGTATATACCATAGTATATTGCTCAATCCTCAGACTAAGAGGATATATTCCGAGTTTTATGAACATGAATACAGTTACTAGGACGGGCTTAATGCCCCGTATCTTGTTCAAAAAAAAAAAAAAAAAGATGGGACTTGACTTTATATATAAACTAGCATTTTTAATCCATGCGATGCATAGGGTTCAAAAAATTAAGACTAATATGCATATAAAATTTTAAAAATGTAAGATAAAAATGATTTATATTGCATTTTAGATATGTAAAATTTTTAATATTTACATATATAAGACTCATTATAATTATGTTATTACACGATACATTTATATAAAAAATACTCAGCTTAAGGTGGAATAATATTTTAGAAAAAGTATAATTATAAAATTATTATTGAAATAATAAATGACATTTAAAAAAAATTGTCTAAATCAAATTTATCTATCACTTCGTTATTGAAAATGTAATTCTATTTTGTAATAAATATTTTTAAAATTTGAAAGTGATAATAAATCGAACAAATGAAGAGAAAAAGTGAATGCATTCCTCCTGTCCCACTAACTTATTAAAAAGGAAATTTATCCAGATATCCTTCCTATCTTTTCTCCTTGACCACTTTATTTAACCTCTTAACAATGATTAACTAAATTAAATCCAAAAATTAAGATCTAAAGCCCACTTGTTTGAGTGGAATTAAATAATTAAAATAAAAAACCATGTTCTTTATCCTAATAAGGTATTTTTGGTTGGAAAAAATTGGGGTGAAAATTTTCATAGAATAATTTTACACATGAAATTTATCCATCATATTTATAAACCCATTCATCTTCCTTTATATATATATAGCAAAAATTATTCTCAATAATACATAATAAAATATATTTTACAATGTCATTAGAAAAAAAGAAAATATATATAATTCAAATTTATAAAATTTTCGTTATTAAGTTGTGATTCATTTTGAAAGAAATTTTGTGCACTTTCAAATACATTATTTTCTCATTAGAATAATTTTGAAAATAAAATAAAGTAAATTAAAATAAGTATTTACATTTTATTCTAATTTATAGTTTAATTATTTAATACTTATTAATTTATTTAATGTTAAACATATACGTGAAAAATATTTTAATTTCAATTGACTGTTAAATTAAATCAAGTTAAAAAATTAAGTAAATATTTTCAAATAAACTACATAAAGATTTAAATAGTCAACATTTATTTTATATGTTTTATGTACATGAGTCATTGATAAGAACAACAAAAAAAATTAAAGGGGACATAATTATTAACACCGTCAACAACTTCTTCCTCTATAACCAGCCACATATTATCTGTAAACTATACCAATCAGTAAAAGAAAATCAAAATCAATAAACGAAGTAAAAAAAAAAACAAACAAATATGGGCAGGGAATAGTGAGGGAAACAGAGAAACTAAATATAAGGAGTATAATATAAAATGGTATTTTTAGGATAATAGGTACAAAGACAAAAGAAAAAAAAAAATTATGCATTACCCTTGTCTTTTCGTTCTAATTGACCACTACGTATACAGCCCTCAAATAAGTGATTCCCTCATATCTTCTAGGTATCGTGAATCATAAGTTGTTGTTGCCGATACTAAAAAGAAGTCTCTTTTGCTCACCGTCCACCTGCATACCAAATATAAAGTAATAGATAAAAAAATTGAAATTCAAATCATTGGAAAAAGACATGGAATTAGAGAAGAAATTGTTGGAAAAGAAGAAGAAAGACATAGTATAAAAGCATGGATGAGACAAAAAAAAAAATAAAATAAAACGCAAATTTGGAGTAGATTTCTAAAACAGTAAAGATTGGAATATAATGATGATATTATTAATAATTACTAATTATTAATATATATTATAACGTTGATATATACCATCATTGATATATATGATGTTGATATACATATCTCCTTTTTAAAATTGAACGTGAGTTTTTTTTCCCTCAAATTTTATATTTCAATTTTAAAGACTTTTTAACAAAAGATTGTGCATGTATTTTCAAATATGAAATTGAATATAATAATTGGCATTATTATTGTAAATATGCAAAAATGTGAAGAATAAAATATAATTTTGAATTGCGAAATGTACTTTCAATTTTAGAAGCAAAAAATAATTTTAAAAAATAGAAATTGTGAGAAATTGAAACATAGAAATATAGATTTGAGTAGTGTATTTAAGTAGTGTATCAATTTCAAAGTTAGTTTCAATTAAAAATTAAAAAATATTTTATCATATTATATCAAATTAGGTCTTATTTTATCAAATTAAACCAAATTAAAAAATTAATATTCATGTTAGTATCAATTTATAATTATGCTTAGTTATATCAAATCAAACCAGATTACAAAATCAGTATTAATATGTAAATTGGTTAAAAATCAAGTTTCCATTTAAAATCAACACTGTAATAAATTAGCATGTAATAATCACCTAAATTAATCCAGGTTTATAATAATAATGTGATTAGATGTAATCACCTAAATAAATAATTAGTCTTAATTTTTTTTTAAATTAGTAGTTAAGGTTATAAAAATTGTGAGCCTTAAATTATTTTAGAAGCAACACGTGTAAATTTTTTTTCAAATGAGTTTTAAATATTAATATTATAAATAGATGCGTAGAGAAGGAGAAAAAAAATTGTACATTAATAATATCAATTGCTTACTCTTATATACACGCTTGAAATTTTAATGAGAATTGCCTAGCCCGATATGAGTTACAATTTTAACTATTCTTGTTGATTGTTGTTAGTTTTTTATTTAAACAAAGGAAGAGGATTGTCAAGGCTATATATATATATATATATATATAAGTCCTTTGTTTTAATTTGCACTAATTCAAAACATTTTAAGCTTGAATACTTGACTCTCTTTTTTTCCCCTCTATTTTTATTATAAGATGTAGTTTAGATATTTATTTTGAAAAGTGTGTGTACTAGAGGTATGGGTGTTTGACATTTGGTAATGAGTTTTTCTCCAATTTTAAAGTTTTATATATCAGTTGTTGTATTATAATTGTGTTCTTATTTTTTGGTTTTGGGTTTATAGTGATTTTCAAGGAGGAAAAAGCGACATTTTCCTCAATAATTATAAATATTTTGGAAAATCTGTTTTGTACGCATATTTTAGACATCTTTTTGAATGTATGGAAAACGACAGGTAAATAATTGAAATTTTTAGTTATGTTTTATTTAATGTTGTGAATATACGTAACAAGATAATTGATGATACATGAAAAATTTGTTCGTTAGATTCAGTTATGTAACTAAATTCTACACTTATTTGTACACAAAAAGGTAAAAAAGCTGCGTCCACTATCAATTTTAGAAAGGATGGTATGATTGAAACAATGACCAGAATTTGGATAAAGAAGGAACAATTTCAGAATCCGGATTGTGCAATGTTGTCACAAATTCACATAGCCACTATAAAAAACTGAAAATAAGATTCCCTATTTATTTAAATTAGATATCTTTTGAACGTAAATTGATTATTCTCTCTGGAAGAACACATGTCATTATTTATTTCTCGTTTTCAAAAATTTTAAATATTTTTTGTATTAACTATTCACATTTTCTTAATAATTTCAACTACTTTTACTCTTTTGATCTACATTATTTGAATTCTTCCTGAATTAATTACGTTCATCTCTTAGTATTTGAAACATTTATGACTTACTTTTAATTTGTATTTTAAATTTTTTATCATCTAAAATTAAACATACATGTGCAATACATGGAATACACTTGGTAGAAAGAGGAAAAAAAAGGACATGCTTTAGCACGTCTAAAAAAAAAATCACATAATTTATAAATGCTAGGACAAGGGGGAAAAGAAGGTGGCATATGTCAACACCAGAAAAAAAAAATCAAGAATTGATGAAAAAAGATGAAAAAGAATGGGATTAATAAAAAAATAAATAAATAAGACTCTGACAGAGAGATCAGTTTGCGGGAAAAAGTACGAAATGTCTTTTCATTTTCGTAAAATAATAGTTTAACATCACTTATTATTATAAAACATAATTTTATCCAGACTCAATATTATTAATATAACTAATAATTAATTCATTTCTAAAAAATATTTACTGATAATTTCGTTTTTAAATTTTTATATGGCCACTAAATACTACAAATGTATTCACCCTTAATTTAATTTAATTTAATTTAATGGACAATCTAGAAAATTTAAAGGTGGATAATTCATTATTTGTTTCCTTAAAGAAATTACATTAAAGAAAATTTTCTAATAAAACTTGGAGAGTGGTTATTGTCACAAATGTGTATCATAAGACCCACTAAAATAATTTTTATTATATTTCTTCAAAACGTATTTTCTTTTTCACTTCAAAATATAATGGTTCAACATTAATTATTATTATAAAATATAATTTTATCAAAACTTAATATTATTACTATAATTAATAATTAATTCATTTCTAAAAAATCTTTACTAATAATTTCACTTTTAAATTTTTATATAGCCACTAAATACGACAAGCATTTGTAATTAATTTATGATTTAAATATGTTTTTAATTCTTAAAGATGAATGAATTTGTTTTGGTAAGTGGAATTTCTCTTGATTGATTTTGATACAAACATTTTTAGAACCATTTGATTTTAGTTACTAGCATGTGTGATTACTGGTTATCATGGAAACATCCCTTGCTTCAAAGTTCTGCCTCATACACTACATATTACGATGGTTAACAATTATCTAAGAAGAATTATCATTTTAACCCCAAAAAATTATATTACTGCAAAAAAGCCTAAAAAAAACTATATTTATGCGTGACCTTTCAAAGATCTATATTGTTTGACATATATACCCAAATATCAACTGATATTTATTTTTGTTAATAAAAGTAATTCTTTCAAGGACTATTTTATCAAAAGTATGATCTTTTAAAGGTTAAAGTAGTCATTCTATAATATCAAATTTTTGTAACATGGGCTATTTTTTTTTAAAAAAAAGTGATATTTTGAGGTTAAAATAGTGATTTTACATATGAATTTGGCATAAAATATAAGATGTAATCACATTTGTCAATAAAAATGAAGTTCAATTGATATTTGGATGATTTTGTTAAACAAGACGGATCTTTTAAGAATTAGAGATAAATATAGTTTCTTTTAAGGGTTTTTTTTCAATAACATAATCATTCGGGACAAAATGATCGTTCTCCCTTAAATAATCTAAAGCTAAATAGTCCCCTCCAACCTCAAATATTAAAATCCGTGACAATATGCTAAACATAAAAATCAAGTATAGGAGATGTGCCATAAAGGAATTTAAGATTTATCAAAAGATAAAATGAGTCTACAAATCTTCTTTCATGCAGTTCAGAAATACTTGTACAATTATACATCCAAAATCTGTTAGTAAACCACACACTCATGAAGCAACAGTTTCATTTCCTACGAAAGAATTGCTACTGTGATATGAAAAGGCAAAAAAAACTCAAGAGGAGTGAAAGGTGTTTGATGAGAAACAGAAACAACTGTATTCATCTGAGTTATGAAGTGTGCACATTGTAATTTACAAATTTCCTTACATCAATTTAACTAGTAACCAACACCGTCTATTACATATCTGAATATTACAGCAAAATTGTAATCAATTTGCCACAACAACTTATCACAATCAGCATGTTACAGCATCCAAAGAGTGTAATCTAATTCCGATCTTCCTTCATGAATAGAGGAAATTAACAAGGACAATAAAAGACAATATTATTATTATTATTAGAAGTATAGTTTCAAAATAGAAGAAACCAAACCATTCATCTAAATTTAAAAATGGCTTGCCTCCACACTAGTTGCTGCAGGACGAAGCATGATATATATATATATATATATATATATATAGGTGATCACTGATCATCATTTCCACCAGCATGTGGAGGAGCATGGTGTTGATTTGCACGCAAGTTTTGATGTTGCTGCTGCTGCCACCGCATTACCTGAATCCAATGACGCACTGCAGCAAGCTCTATGCTTGTTTTTTGGATTTGTTCTTCAAGCCGATTTTTATAAGCTAAACAACCAATAAAAGGCGATCGTCTTCTCCACATTCGAGCTTCCCAACATATTGATTTTACTAAATCTTCTTGTAACTCAGGTTCAGCTTGCTGCAAAGTGCAAACATTAAAATCTCAATGTATCATCAGAAAAGTGTCTCTTTTTTTCTTCCCGCTAAAGTTTACATACATTAAAGACTGAAAAATGAAAATCCTTGCTCAATGGTTCTTTACAATCATCATTTCAGGAAGTCGTGCATGCATGCCCCACACATCAAAGAATAAAGGGCATGTATTATAATTCTTGGGCGCAATAAGATCAATACGTGAGTTGGAAAAGATCATGATTGCGCGTGTTTAATTAAGATCTTGCATTGTTAACAATTGAATGCACTAAAGAAAGAAGATGAACATATATGGAACAAACACAATTAAACTAAACAATACTATAAAATATGATCATTAATTCTTGAAGAATATTCCAATACCTGAAACATTGTTTCAGTATTTGCACGACCAAATAACTTGTGAATGTCAGCATAGACAACAGGATCATCAGGGAAGTGGAGGGCAAAGATGCAATCTGGACTGCATCTTCGTCTCTGGTGATTGCAAGCTGCACAAGCTTTTCGTCTTGGTTGTTGTGGATCCATAATTGTGGAACATGAACCCTCTAGAGACTTTTCCTGATTGCAATCTTGTTTGATCAAGAAAGTCAGCAAGAAAAACCAAGAGTAATTCCAAAGCCTGCTTATGAAGAAATGAAAGAGAATTCCAAATTTCAATATCGGAGTCTCTAACTCAAACTCAATAATACCCTTCGCTATATCTCAGAGCCAGGTGGGTGGATGAATGTGAAGTTGTGGGGTGATATGAAAAACCGTATCTCATGATAGTATATTTGCTAATCCAGTTGTATATATAAGCAATATTTCTGTGGCTTGTGAGATAGAGTGGATAACAACAATAACACAAGGTATTTTCAGGCTTATATATTAGCATTAATTCGTGGGTTTCAATGCAGGTAAACTTACTATCACTTGTTCTTCTTGTTATTGAAACGAATTTGGAAATGCTTCTAATGTTGGGTTTTGTGATGTAATATTAAAGCAGGATTGGGATATGGAACTCATTGAAGCCATGTTCAAACTAGAGGCAAATTAAAGGAGACGGTTGCTACAAGGATTAATGAGTACATATATATATATATGTCATGTAGTGCTCAATCCTCAGATTATATAATGAGTTTTATGAATATGAAAGTAGTTGCTTAATATATAAATAATATGAATTTAATTTTTTACTCTTTATATACTTGCTTAAAATTTTAAAGAGCTTTTTTTTAAAAAAATTGATATTAGCTCACTATTTCTTGCACAATTTTATTCTAGTTCTTTATGATATTTGTGTGCAGAGTGCACACACACACACACACATGTAGAGACTAGAAAATGGGAGCAAATTGGACCGGTCTTTAAAACAAATAAATATATACATTCTACAGATTCAAAATTCCACCTCATACAGTGCACATAACATTGGTCAACATTTAAATGATCTAAAGCCAAATATACCAGTCCAACCTCAAGAGGAATTTAACATGTATCAAGATAGAAAAAGGATCCTGCAAATTTATCTTTCATATATTTCAGACTGACAAAAAAAGAAAAAGGAAAAATAAAAGGGAAAAAAGGTGTTTGATGAGAAACAGAAACAATTGTATTCATCTACGTTATGAAGTGTGTACATTGTAATTTATACATTTCTTGCATCAATTAACTGCAACCTAACTGATATACCACAATTAAACCAAACCATCTATTACATATCTAATATTACAAGCTAAATTGAATCCAAAACTGAATCAATTTGCCTTGTCAACTTGTCACAATCAGCATGTCATCACATCATCTTATGAGTGTACTCTAACACCCCCCCCCCCCCCCCACCAGAGCCACCAATATTGGGGGACCTGGTTTCAAACTCTTCATGATTCTGATTCAGATGCTGCATATTCCGACCTTCCTGCAAGAATAGGGGAAAATTAAGAAGAATATAAAAGGCATGTATATTATAAGAAACATAGTTTTTAAATAGAAGAAGCCAAGGCATTCATCTAATTACAAAATGGCTTACCTCCACACTAGTTGCCGCAGGACTAGTTGAAGAAGAAGCATGCATATAGTGATCATTTCCACCCGCATCTGGAAGGCTACTGTTGTTGGGAAGAGCATGTTACATTTCCATGCAAGTTTAAATGTTGCTGCCTTCGATGTTCCTCAATCATACCATGCATTGCATCAAGTTCTTTCATTTCTTGTGCGATTTGCCGTTCAAGCAAAGTTTGATAAGCTAAACAGCCAGGAACAGGGGATCTTCTCCACATTTGAGCGTCCCAAGTTATTGATTTTGCTACTTCTGCTTGTGAGCCAGGTTCGACTTCTGCAAACATTAAAATCAATGTATAATCAGAAAGTGCTTTTCCTAAAGTTTACATACATCAAAGACTAAAAAATGAAAATTCTTGCTCGCTTATGAGTGCTCCATGATCAATAGGGAATCATTACCAAGTAAAACAATCTATATAGCAATGGTTCCAACTTACAATCATCATTTCAGTAAGTCATGCATGCCCCACATATATCAAAGAATAAAGGGCATGTATTAATTCTTGGGTGCAATAAGATCATGGTTGTGTGTTTGAGTAATTAGATCTTGTTAACAATTGCAGTTGCATATAAGAACATGCATGGCCATTGATTGCACAGAAGAAAAGAAGATGATCATATATTGAACAAACATAAACTAATAATAATAATATATGAACATTAATTCTTGAAGAATAATCCATCAGCACACCAACCTGAAGCAGTCTTACAGTATTTGCATAACCAAATAACCTGTGAACGTTGGCAAAGACATCAGGATCAGAGAAGTAGAGAGCAAAGATGCAATCTGGCTTGCAATGTTGTCCTTTATGGGAGTGATAGAAACCACCACAGAAATGATAGAAAATATAGAGGTATGTGTATTATTCACACTCCTAGACTAGAACCAATGAGACTCTAGTTTAGGAAAGAAGAGAAACCAGACTAACAGTGTGCAAATTGAGAGAGAAAAGGTTCTCAGCACTAAGCAATTGAGTCTCTCCAAGCTTAGGTCTTAATCCTTGCCTCCCCTCAAACTATCACTACACTCAGCTGATATACCGTCAGCTAACAGAATTCCCCCCAACAGCACCACACCACCCACGCCTACACCTGCTGACTTAGCAAGGTTGTTAGGCTGCACAATCATTTTTCCCATTGGTTTGTCTAAAATACCCCTACCCCCTATGCCATACTTGGTCTCTTACAGGGAGCAAGCTGGAGAAGATGGTCTTCTTCCTCTTGGTCGTTGTGGATCTTTCCTTGCATGCAATCTAATCTTGTTTGATCAAGAAAGTACTATGCATGCAAGAAAAACAAGAGTAATTACCAAATTAAAGGCTGTTTTGAAGAATAAGTTATTCCAAGAGACAATTTGCAGGTAAACTTGCTAAAACTTACTCTTCTTGTTATTGAAACGAATTTGGAGGTGCTTCTAATATATGATTCATACTGTAATATATATTTTTTATATATATTAATCAAGATTGGGATATGCATGGGATTCGTTGAAGCCATGTTCATATAGATATACGTAAAAACATTATAACTAAAATATATATATATATATATATATATATATATATATATATGTAGACACACACACACACACTTATTATAGAAGTTATTATTGAAAATTTAACTAACGGAAGTTGACTGTTCTACTTGGTTTTTCATTTTTCAACTCAAATTTGACCACTGCTTTAGTTTGATTTTTAAACTTTTTTTTTTTGTGAGCCATTTATTAAACTCTCAATGAACCTGAAAGTATATCTTAATCTAAATTAAAGCGACTATGGCTAAAATTATTTCATATCAAATGGGGATAGAATGGGTCCAACAACAGTACCGAAACCTTGAAGTTTGTTTTTGGTCAGTTTTGGTCGAAAACTGTGAAGTCATTAAATCCACGTTTTGGTCTGTTTTTGTTTTTTTTGGTCTTGACAACTGCCTGCAGATCTGCTACCTGCTAATAGCCCAAAATTATCATTCATTTAAAAAAAGGAGACAATGACTTTAAGGGGAGTACCGTAAGTCAATTAATTTATTGCACTTCAAACTAAAATTCGTTGCCAAAAACAAAAGAAAAAGAAATTGGAAATGGGGCCCAAGCCCAGATAATTATAGAATGCATTACATAATATTCGCACATGAGCTTTGGAATTGACAAACTATAGTATTTCAAGATAAAAGATAATAATAAATGTTTTGAAAAATACTTATGAAGGAATACGAAACAACTATATACTATATATAAAGGAATTTCTCATTTACTCTCAAATATTAACACATTTAACCTACCAAAAAAATATTAACACATTTTTATTTTTCCTATTTTTCTACAGTATCAACCTTTTACCCTTTCCTCTAAATCTCATCACCCTCCGCACGTTCTCCCCCGTCTCTCTCTCTCTCTCTCTCTCTCTCTCTCTCTCTATATATATATATATATATATATATATATATATAAAAGAACTTTAATTAGATCAATAGCAAGCTTTAGAGCACCAATTAGTAAATATAAAATTAATAACATTGCATACCTGAAAGCCATCTTATCTATGAATGATATTCAACTATAACATCTTGAATTTTGGCAATCCTTCTTAATCTATGTAATTTTAGGGAGCACTCAAGTATATATTTAAAGATATTGATCAACAATTTTTTTAAAGTATTTTTTTTTCTGAAAAGAAATTGGATGTACCAATAGCCAATCAAATGCTCTGATTTGTATAATCCTTCAAGTAATAGTCGTCAAATTTAACTACTTTTATCCACGATGTAAGGGAAGACCGGAGTGGTAGCCCCCACAATGCAGTGTCCGTGTCTCCCAACGACCAATGCGCGACCCTAGCATATTCCACACATATGGTCTCTCATTCACTTCGCCATTTATTATGCTTATGTCAGATGTGTGACACGTTTCGAGTTTCTATTCTTGGACTTCCTTGCCTCCTTCATACTCCTTACTGCTAAAATTTGTCTTTAGCTTACCCACCAACGAATACACAACCAGATACCGTAAAATATACTTTTTGTCCCATTTGGATAGTTGTGCTACTTTCTCACAAGAAAATACTTTAAATTTGTCCCGCATCTCAATGGCGCCTGTAATAACTAATAAGTGTACTCTCTCTCATCTAAAATATAAATTGTTTCAAATTTCTTTATCTAGTATAAAATATAAGTAATTTTTTATTTTAAAAAAATATTAATTATTTTTTATCCATTTTACTTTGATATTTATAATGAATGAAAATAAATGGATATGAATATAATTATTTAAGATAATTTCTAATGAGTAATAAAAGGTATTTTTATTTTTTTAAAAAATTAATAAGATCCCATTATCATCTTAATTTTTGTATATACACTTATATTGTGGACCGAGAGAGTAGATGTGTGGCTTAAAAATTTTTAAAGAAAAAAAATCCAATTTTTCTATTTATTATAAGAGTTACTTTTTTATATATACATATATTTTATGTGAGATATTATGTCAATTTTCATTTTATCTATCATTGGTTGGGGGTGGACCTCAAAAGCCTAGATCTACATCTTTTGCAATAATAGAAGATATGGTTTAATGAGATATAAGTTGATATGATATCTTATACAATATATGTATAGAATAAACATTTTCTTGTTATAACTTTTGCTCCAATCATAAGGGATTTATTTGGAAGAAGCGATCAATATAATTGTTAGCTTTAGATTTAGGGATAGGCTATGCAATAGGGATAATAGTTGATTTGTTCTTTTCTGATGTTAATGGCTTGTGTGTTCAAGTTTAATTTGAATTAAAAAAAATTGAAAACCGATTTAAAAAATTGAAAATAATAATAAAAAAGTGGTTTAGATTGGTTCTTGTTTTCGAAAAACTGATTGAATTGAATCAAACTTTGGTTTTAATTTTCAAAAGAAATCCACTCTGATATAAAATTAACCGATACTGTATAATATAATTTATTATTGAATTAATATTTTTACTCACAATAACTTTGTATTTATTTAATTTGTTATTCTTAATTAAATATTATTAGTTGATGAATACTTATTTTGATTTGATTTTGATACATTGTATTGTTTAATCACATATGGTCATATCAATAAATATAATTGACTTTCATTTTTGCTATTTAATGGCCATATAAATTTTTTTAATAACTTAAGTTATTTTTATTTCGTCAAAAACCATTTAAACTAAATTCTTAAATTAAACGGATTTAATCAAGACCAATGCATAACATTTGAATCAGTTAACTTAATTAAAAGCAATCTAAACTGAACCATGAATGATTGTCATTGTTGATAGGAAAATTTGCCGTGTACTCCTTGAATTATAAGTCTTGTGCATTTTAGATCATATTTTTAAAAATATATAGTTTGAACTTCTAAACTTTCTTGAATATATAAATTGATTATTTTATTAAATTTTTTATTAATTATTAATAAAAATATCACAAATTTAAAAATCTATAAGATATCAGTTGGCACATTTAGAAGTGTTTAGAGAGTTAATTTATACATGTTCTAAAATTTTATAATATATTTATTTTATTTTGACTAAAATATATATTTATAAAAGTTTAAAGAATCAGTTTATATATTTTTAAAGTTTGGGGGAGGGTACATTCAAGGGTGAAGTGTAGTTTTCTTTTGTTAATCATAACTGTCAACATAGCCATTCCAACTTTTCATTTTCATATCCAATAAATCTGCGACACAAAGTAGTTTGGAACCGCCCTTTTAAACCGGACACAATATGAATCCCAGCAAGAGGAACTACAAGGAGAAGTGAGAACACATGTGAAAAGGTCATGCCTACATGCAATCTCCAATGTCTATCTTCAAACATTTAATGAAAACCTCATTTTTATCCCAATTTATATGCGGTTTTCTCCACTTCTTTTTGGTCTTTTCTTCCTCCTTCGCCCCCAAAACAAACAACATAAAAGACAATTTCTCGTCTCATTGCTTTTCCCTTTTAGTTTGTAAGGTTATTGAATGGGTCGAAATTGTCCTCTACAAAAGTACCAGTTGCAAATTAACTAATGCTGTGTTTAGTGACGCACTCAATGAGCTTTGCCCCACGAGAGCTCCTACGGGCCCCTTATCTTTTCCTTTAGCCATATACTTTTCTCTCATGTTTACATTTTATTTGGAAGATTGGATCACAAATAAGTCTCTTTTATAATAAGTTAGATAATTTTTTAAGTTCATTTTTTAGAGTTCAGTTAAATTATTTTTAGAGCTTTTTAGACTTCATGTTAGGCCATCTTTGACACGTTAAATTCTATTTCATTTACATATTTAATATGTTAATATGTTTTTTCACACAATAGGAACATGAATATAAGACCAAGTGAAATGAGGTTTGGATGGTTTATACTAGGTAATAGATTTGTCCATTTGCTTTTATATATATATATATATATATATGGACAATATGGCTATACATGAATGATCAAAATTAAAAATTAATTAATTAGAATTAATGCTTATATGTTCATAAGTATTATTTCATGGATGTGGTGTTGGAAAATGATAGTGAAGATGTTAGTAGAACTCTCTCCAATTCAATACTCTAAAATAATTATTTGGGTAAGATTATTTCCAATTGTTTATCTCTTTGAATTTAACTAGATATCAATAAAAAAATAATTTTATATTAATTATACACAGAAATTAAACTCTTAAATTGATTTGTCCTTTTCAATTGATTATTAATCTTATATTTGATCCATAGCTTTATTAATAACTAAAAAGTCTTTTCACTCTCCAGAAAACAGTTATGCCAAATTAATTAGAATGTAGGGCTAAATATAATGATTAAGTAAAATATTTCACGCATTAACATTCAATTTTTTTATCAAATATTATCTTTCTTTCTCCCGTACAAATGACTCGACTTCATTATTAATATACAGAACCCTCTTAAAGTTATTTATTTCAAATATAAATAAAATATTGGAAAAAGGAAGCCATTTATTTTTTAAAAAGTTATTTATTTCTAATATAAGTAAAATATTAGAAAAAGAAAGACATCTACAGGACACTTGAGAAACACTTGTATTATACAATGGATCTTGCCCCAACACACTTAAATTCTGCTGACTTCATTCCTAATCTCTCTGCAAGATCTTTCAGTACACAAAATGAAAATCACTCCAATTGTGCATTTGTGTTGAATTATTCTTTTTATTACAGAAAAGTGGTTTTTTAATTTTAAAAAAATATTTTGAAATAAACAGAAACAAGCACGCACCATTATATATGTTTAATTAACATATATGCATGGGCCCATTATTCCGTGATGTAATGCCGGTGGACCACCAAAATGGTCTCCATTCTCTTGTGCTTTCTCCATTATTTTTGTAATGCTTCTAGACACTCAAACTATCTAGTAATTGAAGAAATTGAGTCACATGGCTTAAATGAATACCTTAAGTTCTTTATTAGTTAGCTGTTTGCACTGCTCATATATAACACTAGTTAGCAGGTCACATAGTTTTAATATACAAATATAAATATAAATATAAATATAAATATAAATCCATTTAAGTGTTGACACCTTCCACAAAACTGAACATTTTTTTCTTCCTTCACATCTTTTCAGTAAAACACTTCTGTGTTAAATATTTTTCTGAAATACATTTTTCGTTTTTGATTGCTTTCTTAGTGACTAATTTTCATAAAGTTGTGTCATGTCATTAAAGCAAACTATATATTATTAGATTTTTTGCATCTCGTGTGAAATAGCAATATTGCTTAACCTCCTCATTTTTTTATAGTAGGTAAGTTGACATCCTATTATAACTTAAAGTTTTACATTATTTAAGAAGTCCATAGTATTTAATACTGTTTGAAAAGTTCAGTATATTGCACTACACGTTTTAAAATGTCAAGATATAAACTGCATATAACCTAAATTAAATTAGGTTTGGAGGATAAAATATATTTAACTCAAGTAAAAAATTGATTTCTTATCAAATAATAGTATTACTCATTGTGTAAAAAGGATATTTCCTACTCTTTTTGTCCTTAAATAATTGTCTATTTTAAAAATTTTATTTATCTAGACATAATTGTCCATTTACAAAAGTTAAGTGATATTAATTATTTCTTTCAAACAATATCCTTATTAAATACTATTAGAGGATAAGAGAGAAATAGAAGAGGAGAGGGAAAGTTAAAATAGTAAAAAAAAAAGAGTAATATAGTTAATTATTCTTAACTTTCTTTAATATTGATGTTCTTCTAATAATTTCTTTAATTTCAGCAAGTATTTAAAATTAGATAATCATTTAACGATGGGGAGTACAAGACAAACAGATCACCGAAATGAAATCATTTTAGCGAGTAAACCAATTGGAATATTATTTAACGCTGTATTTGCAGCCAGTAACAACCAAATGGGAATGCCATTTTTCTCTCAAGACAAAAGACAGCAAAGTGGCAAGAAAAATGGCTTTAATGAAGACGACAATTAAAGTCAACAAAAGTGGTCCGTTTAGATATCGATCTTCTTGAAAGTTCTTAGTAGTTTAAAGCAAGCGATAAAAGTTAAGCTTCACTCTTATGATGTTAAATATGACAATTAATTAGACTGAAATTTTAAGAAGTGAAATCTTTGATAACATCCCTTTGTGGCTTAGTCTTCGACCTATGACGACTTTGTGACACAAGAGCCCAACCAGGTTGTACATCTCTTGGTCCCTTCCCTTTCTGAAGATGAGATCGAACAATTTTGTAATCTTTTCATTAAGCTTATCGTACTATCTAGCAAGGAAACCCTTGGATATATATCTTTTCATTTTTGTCCCTTCTCAACGTTAACACAAAGGATGAGACATTTATGGTTAACATATGGTTGAAGTAAGGTATTAAATCCTTTATTTAATTTATTTTTTAATTATTAGCCTGATTTTCCACACTAATCTGGATATGTTGTGAAGCCAACTTGCTGGTCTAAAACTTGAACTTAGTTTTGTCCTGCGCTGTAGGATGATAATTAAGATATGACATAAATGGAGCTTGTGATTGTAGCCCTTGATATCATCCATGCACAATTAATGAATCTTATCCTTTGGTTTTTATAAATCAATTAATTATCTTTTCAAATCTGGTATTGTTTAAGCTACGTACTGTCACTAAGATTCTCATGGAAATGCAGAGTTTGATAATTTCCCTCATTTTTAGATTCCGTGAGATTTTATTTCGGCACTTGTGTCACTTTGGATTCTTTGCAACATCTTGTTGTACTCTTTTACTATTCTTTTAAGAGTCTAGCATTTATTAATTATCGAAAAAAATTGCCAGTTAGAAGTTTGAAAATTAAACTAGTGATTAAGTTTAAATTAAGGTGTCCAAGATACATAGAACAATAATAAATAAAACTTTGTTTCAAGGGGCATATACAGCACATTACAAATGATTGCGCTTGAGCTTATATTCACCAAGAGAAGTGCCAGAACCTAGAAGTCATCACTTATATGACACATGGTCAACAATAAAATCTTCAGTTGGATGCGTGATCAAGATTCCAAATCATGGATTGCAGTTTCTAGTTTGAGTTGTAATTTTCTAGTTCTTACATCTTTGTCATCATTTCACCTTAATTAGCGCATGAAACAAACTAGTTATTGGACTCTTGCTAGTACATAACATGCCGATTCATGATTATAGTATAAATTCTTGTACCTCATTTATTCCTCTACTGTACATATTTACCGCCAAGATAAGAAGAGATCTCTTCCTGCACGAAATATGAAAGATTGTCTGTAATTATAGGGGATAACTAATGTATCGTTTCCTCGAATCATTGGTTGATTCAATCCCTGCTTGCAGCAATATATAATTCTTGTTTAGACTTCTTAGACTAATCCCATTTTCAAGAGACCACTATAGGCAAATATTAAGGTCTGTTTAATGTGATTTCACAGCAAGTTTTTTTTATTTTAATTATAAATATAATTTAATTTCTAATTATATTAGTATCTAATTAAGTATTAACACATCAGCAAATATAATTGATCGTTTCACTTTAACTACTTAAAATGTCATACAAATGAAAAAATTTAATTGGATAATAATATAAAAAAACTTACATAATTAATACATAGAAATTAAACTCTAATAAATATATCATATTATATCATAAAGACGTTTGTTCATTTGGTTTATTTTATTTTCTTATATTATCTGAATATATTATATTCTTGATTGATTTGTCATTCAATTAGTATAATTTATTTTTTATTTTTTCACTTGCATTGACACATGTGCTGCATTGTACAATGACGATTTTTTTTTTATTCAATCAACGTCAATCTCTGATGTTAAGTTGATTCAATCTTGTATTATTAGTTACTTTCATAGTAACGATGCAAATTAATGTCGTAACTTCTGAATTTCATGAATATACATTAAAAAAGAATGAAAGAGTGATGGAAAAACTGAATGCTTCTCACCTACGAGTGACACACGATCCATGCAATGGTTCATGGTGCATCGTGCAAAATTAGTTTCTTTCTCTTTCAACCTAATAATACACTTTTTTTTGTCTTGTACTAGTTGTGGCATTGAACTCGCTCTATCTCTCAATTGATGTCGTGCTTCTCTTCATAGCATCACCTTTTCTTATTTTAATATACTTCATATTTTGTTCCCGTCTAGCTAGTTCACTCGTGTGACGTGTCTCTCTTAATCAACAACTTTATGGGTTTTTCCTGCTCATCAATTAGGGGTAGTGCTCTTCAAACTTTGAATATATTAAGTCCTTGCTAACCAAAAGGGGGCGCATTTATTTTGGGCGTGTAGGGTGCAAATGTATGCCCCACAAAAATTTTATAATTTTTTTGGAGTATGTATGTGGATGTATATTTTTGACTCCATCATTTTATTAAGTTTAATCTTATATTACAATAAAAATTATATGAAAAAAATATATGAAATTTTTTATTATATAAATATAATATTTTTATCTTTTTATTATTAAAATTTTCTGGATTTGTCTGTATTTACTAAAGCCTTTGCTTCCTCATCAATTAGGGTATTTTCCTTATCTTCAAAAAGGGGTGCACCGAAAGTATGTTTTCTAGATGAGATAACATAATAAAAAAAGAGAGACAAATGGGGGAACATTCAATATGACCTTATAACTGCCACGAATATGGTGACACTTGAATCCATGGGCTGATGACGATGACAAAAGCAGTGTGGAAGCTTGAACATTGATTCTTTGTCCATTTAATTAAGGTATACAAGTGATTCTTCAGCATTTATAATGTTAGTTTACGTGGAAAGGATCTCCACGTTTGGTGAGCATATACAGCCACTGCATTCTTGTTTTAAAAAGTAGTTATGATTTTATATATGGGTTTAATTTTGATAAACTAACGGTGTAAATTTTTTTTACATATAGTTATCCAATCATATTTTGACATATCAGTAAAAAATAATTTACTTTCATCTTACAATTTTAAAAATTATTTACATTAGAGAATTTAATTAGACGAGAGTTAAAAATGTTAGTTGTATTTAAATTTAATTCTCTATATATTTTGTTATGTGGTGGCCAAATTTTGAATATGTGCACAGTCAAGAATCAAAAAAGGTTCCTTTCTGTGGGCATGCATCTGCCCATACTTTTAATGGGTTCAGAAAACATGGCCGCAAAGCATATCTTAATCCGCCTACTGCCGTGGAACGATGACTGTTATTCATTTCGCAACGACACAAATACGATTTGAACACATAAATTATTTTTTTTTACACTACTTTTTTACATAGATAGTTCAAAGTTTTTACAAACCTTAGAAACAGTCATGTTTGATCCATGCAATGAAAAGCAAAAGAACTCGGTTTTTATTGACAGAGTTGATGCTCCCAACCGTTAGTTGCAACATTATGTTTTGTGAAGTGATTGAGTGATATTTTCAAAGCTTTTTGTCCGACGTTGATTGTATCTATGAAGAGTAATTATGCACATTTAAAAATATATATATACAGAATTTTAAACAGGACTTATGGTTGTTGTTTGATAGAATAAAGAAACGTGACTTGTTAATTCATGTAAAAGCTAGTAACTATAAGACATTATTTTGAATATAAAATTCTATCAATTTTTTTTTCCTAGCATTTTCCATCTATAAGTAGTAGAGAATTTATATATCAAAGATGTTTAGAAATTAAAAGTGATGAAACCAAGCAAACTAGTGGGCTTGTAGACGCTGATATATAGTGTTTGGTTTTGTTTTTATAGAATTGATTTTAAGATAACATCGTTCATGTTTAATAAATTTTTCTGGAAATAATTCTGACAACTTTCACCTCTCACATAAATGCTAAACAACCCCAAAAGTGATATTTTTTTCACTTCAAGCTAGGATCCATAATTGATTTTGGATTTTGTGAACCATGCAAACCAAAAATGCTGATTTACTCACAGAATTGATTATGGCATATAGAATCGATTGTAGGGGCTATTTAACGGAAATCCAAACATGCTGGTAGGCTTATGCCTAATGCAAATCTAATGCTTTGCCCCTGTGCGCGATATAAGAATCTCTCTTCCATGCTTCTCCTGTCTTCGGACGTTGCAGGTGCAATAACGACACCAGTTGCAACATTCGTTAAGTGTAATTAATGGATGTATATGATAGAATGTAATTTATATTTTAATCCGGTATTATTTTTCCTTTTACAAATGTTGAGAAAAGATATTGAATAACCGTTCGACTTTTTAATTTCGGTACTTGGTTGCTTCTAGTGAAATTAGTAAGGCAAGCTGAGAGAAGAAAAATATTGTTTGTGCTCATGATGTGTGAAACATCATGTTAACTCACATCTCATCAATTATTAGATATGGTGTGAACTCTATTCAAATAGAGTCTACACTTCATCTAATAACGAATAAGATGTGTGGTACGATATTTCATATATTATGAGTACAAATAACATAGCTCTCAGGGGAAATGAAAGATCAAACTCCCAAATATCCAAATGTTATGTAAGCACTTACTATTCGACCCAAATGTGAATTTTTATTTTTATTTTTCCAATTGTCAAAAGCAAAGTTCAAATGACAAAATTCACCCAAGGTTTTAATGTGAGAAAAAAATAATATAAATAAGATATTACACAAAATTTAATGTGAGCCAATATCTGCTGTCTTCGTCTACATTCTCTGCAAGAAGTTCAAAAATCTTTTATTATCTATAACTTTGTATGACTAAATTACAAATCATTCTTACAAAATATTAAAGAGTGAACACTCAATTTCGTCCTTCAAGATTTTTGCATAAGTTGATTTGGTTTTTTGAGAAAAGAAAAAAATTCGTTTTGTGATTCCTCAAGATTACAAATAATGGACACGTTAATTCCTCCATTATTAGTGCTTCATTAATATAATGGAGTTATACATATGACATATTACAACAATGACATGTCACAATTTATTGGTTGCTATCAAAGCAAATCCATTTTGAAATATCTTCCCCTTCCCAAAATGATGTTGTTTTATCCAAGTGGTAAAAATAAAGATTTTTTCACTTGAAGTTTTTATCAAAACCAAATTAAGACATAATTCTCTCACAGTCTCTTTCAATTGAAAAATAAAATTACATCCTTTTGAAAAGGTGTTGGATAACGTTTCATGTCACTGTATTAACGGGTCACCTATGCAATTTCATTAAGGTTTGATGATTAGTTTTATAGGAGGATTAACTTATTATATAATTTAAATCTTCGAGGACCATGAGGTAGATTTCTTTTTTTGAGGGATTATATTATCATATGCAATTTTCTTGAAGAATCACATTGGATATTTAATCAAATATTAAATCATATGGATAATTTTCTGAAAACTACACTCATACAACTGGTCACTTCCACTATTGGAGAATGTCAAACTAAACAACAAAAGGCCATATTTATATGTCAAGCTTGATATGAGACTTCTACTCTTTTTTTTTTTATATGAGATTTTAAGTTAAATGCCAAAGTCTAAAGGAGCGAGCAATAAATATGTCACGCTTGATGTAACCTAAAAAAAAAAATTGTCACGCTTGGCAGTATTTTGTATTTATTTTGTAATATATTCTATAAATATGAGAGTATCCGTGCATATTTTTATGATAGAAAATATATTTATACTTAATATGTACAAAAGATATTTAAGATTTCAAAGTAGTTTACTGTTTGAGAAATAATATGTCGCAATCATATTTCAGAATTTTGAGTAGTGTTCTATGTATAATAAAATTTTACAATAATATTACAATAATACTTATAATATTATTTTATTTTTTAATAATAGTAGATATTATGTACTATAAAATAAAATAAAATTATAAGCGTTATTATATTATTATTATATACTAAATATTATTTTAGAATTTTACATATAGCTTGCATGACCAAATATACTTGTGTAAGGATAAGATATCCAGAGATATTGAGTGAAAAACATGAAATTGTCTTTTCCCTATTTAGAAGTCTACTCAGGTACATGGACCTTCCTAATTGGCGGAACCAGCTGGCCCCTTGACCAATGAACTGCATTGCTCCTTATCCCATTGATGAAATCGATGCGCCAAGCATAAATTCGAAAAAAAATAATAATATTTTTACATCTAAAAATAAATAAGTGTTTATTTAAATATTTATTTTATAATTATTAGATACGATCGTGATCTCTACTTATATTTAATATCTATCACATCTAGTGATTATAAAATAAATATAAAAATTCACTTTTTGAGTATCAAAATAATATTACTTTTTCGACACACTTATCATTCAGATCAAAAATAGAAATTCTGGCAAATTCCAAAACCCATGTGTCCCTCAGTAATTCTGTGTCACCAGCCACACCCCCCTCATATTCATAGCCTCTGCAGTCTGGCTACCATAATATATACCTAATAATGGCAAAGATTTCTATTGGCGGTTTGGCACCACATGACTCAAAATTTTCCTCATTAAAGCCATGTTTAATTGGAGATAAAAAAAAAATTGAAATATAAATTATCATCGGTTAATTTTATTTCTAAATTTATATATGGAGTTTATTTATAAAAATTTACACCTCAATTTTTAGCCCAATCTACCACCGAAGAGGCAGAGGAGCTCTTTCTCAACTTACTTTCTCGTGTACAATAACAGTTTTGTCCACATAACTCTTATCTACTCTGTTTTGAGCTGGGTCGTTGTACTAGGAAGTGAACTTCTCTACTAATCCTATAACGTTCTTTTGCATGTTGATATTTCAAATTTTGAATTGCTAAGCCTAACCAACAATGATACCGCAAGTAAAAGAAACTTGGCATGTTATTATGCATCAATTCTTCCAATCCGTTTTCACGTATTCTTTTGGTGTAATTTTCACCTTTAGGGTGTGTTAGAATCGAAAGTAAAAATAGAATAAAGATTTTTATAAATAAATTTCATGTATAATTTTACACTTAGTTTATCTATAAAAATTTCTATTTAATTTTTACTGTATAACCAATCATACTCTTAAGCTAAAATAACATCACTCTCTCTTGACATATATTACGAACCAAAGCTGTCATTTAGCTTGACTCTTTAAGAGTTTTACGAAAATCTTGCATCAGACGTATTAAATGCCTCGATATCATAGATACTCAATACTTGGTATCTTTCCAGCATATAATATATCATAAAAGTGTCGATTGTCCAATACGAATAATCCAGAATGTTCACATTCTTATGTGTATGTACCAGTTTTCAATTAGTACTTTTTATTTCACATACACAAGACATGGATAAACTTTAGATAACCCTTTGAATTATTACTTTAGGAAATTGAATTTATCCATATTAAAGCTCAAACTTAGCAACCTTTGGCATAAGCATTGTAACAATTTATGACACTACCCATTATTATTCATGACAAATTGAGAATCAATCATATGCCATTTAGTAATTTCGTTGGAGACAAAGCTGGGAGAGTGTTGTGGACAAGACTGAAGAGGAGTCGGTTGGGGGGGTTAATCTCATCGTGAAGTACAAAACAACAAAACACAATGGTACCTGAGGATGCCTTATAGAAACTACTTAGTAAAACAAAGATCATAATTAAGTGGCCTTGTCCCAACCCTGCCTAGGTATGAAGCAGACAAATGTGAGTTGGCATCAAGCAACATATTAAATCCTATAATACTGTTGTTACCCAATTTAATTTCCTTATATCACAAGGGGTGAACATTGATTGTTTCTAATGCGCTCTTGGCTTTTGGTTAGCTTACAAACACGGGTCCTTGTATTACTGTCCAAGGACAACCTTTGTCTTTATGTTATGTTAACCTGGAATGGCCCTTAATACTGCAGAAACTCTCTGCAGTATCACTTTTTGGATTTAACCTATCTCTTGTATTTTAGTCTCTGCATAAGTTTCTTGTTTATATTCTGATTGGACTTCAACTTCCAAAGATCCAACAACCAAAAAAGAAAGGAAGAAACTGATAAATTTATGAATTCTATGAATCCTACTCAATTCAATTCAGTGGATCTTGCACCTCTTCACTATCTATATATAATTGTCGACGTTTTAGCCCATCCAAAAGGGAAAAATACTTGAATACTCTTAGGGAGGAACAACTTCAACTGTTAGGATCTATATGTATGGTGATATTTTGTCAAGTGGTATATTATTTTGTGAACTAGTATGTGTTCTTCTAGTGATCCAATAGTCCAACGATGATTAATTATATAAGTGGTTCAAATGCATTATAAAAAAAAATTTAAAAAATACACAAAAAAATTATATATATGATCTTATAATGATAATTATTTCTGATGGAAAAAGTGCCTTAAAGTCAGTTGATAGTACCCCATTCAAAAGGCCCATTCCCACCAAAAAGCCTCTTAACAACTTCTATATAAAACCCCACGCACAATCCTTTCCAAACCCCCCACTCCCCTTCATTCCTCAAAAATCTCTCCCCTTTTTTCCTCTCTTTGTTCCTAGTCTCCTCAGAATACCATTTTTTTTTCCTTCCCCTTTAACACAGTCACAAAGGGAGAAACTATGTGTCAGCCAACATCTCATGACCTCACCAGCAACACAGGTCCTGACTACCAAGTTCCAAACAAGGACCCTGAGAACCCCATCATCAACATGCTGACCAAACCATTGATCACCAAAAAAGTCACAACGCCCCACAAAGAAGAAAAGAACAACCTACCAATGCAAACAAGACAGGAAACTCATCTCTCTGATGCCTTCAAGGAAGTGATTTCCATATCCAAAATAGCACTTCCAATGATACTCACTGGCCTCCTGCTATATTGCAGATCAATGATCTCCATGCTCTTCCTTGGTCATCTTGGAGAGCTAGCCTTAGCAGGTGGTTCACTAGCTGTTGGTTTTGCGAACATCACAGGCTACTCAATCCTCTCTGGTCTTGCAGTTGGAATGGAACCAATCTGTGGACAAGCTTTTGGTGCCAAAAGGTTCACCCTTCTTGGCCTATGCTTGCAGAGAACTATTCTTTTGCTTCTTTTTACTTCCATCCCCATATCTTTGATCTGGCTCTACATGAAACAAATCCTTCTCTTGTCTGGCCAAGATGAAGCCATAGCCACACAAGCACAATCATATCTCCTCTATTCCATCCCTGACCTCATAGCACAGTCCTTCCTGCACCCATTGAGGATTTACCTTAGAAGCCAATCCATTACTCTGCCTCTCACCCTTTGTGCCACCATGTCAATCTTGCTTCACATACCAATAAACTATTTCCTTGTTTCTCACCTCAACCTTGGAATCAAAGGTGTTGCTCTTAGTGGGGTGTGGACAAATTTCAACCTTGTGGCTTCTTTGGTGCTTTACGTCATCCTCTCAGGCACTCACAAGAAGACATGGGGTGGCTTCTCTTTTGAGTGTTTCACACAATGGAAGTCACTCCTCAATTTGGCAGTTCCTAGCTGCATTTCTGTTTGCCTTGAATGGTGGTGGTATGAGATAATGATCTTGCTATGTGGCTTGTTGATAAACCCAAGAGCAACAGTGGCTTCCATGGGAATTTTGATCCAAACCACTTCTTTGCTCTACATTTTCCCATCATCCTTAAGCTTCAGTGTGTCAACAAGGGTAGGGAACAAGCTAGGTGCACAGAAGCCATCAAAGGCAAAGCTTTCTGCCATTGTGGGACTCTCTTGCAGCTTCATATCAGGTGTCTCAGCACTGGTCTTTGCTCTAATGGTTAGGAACATATGGGCTAGCATGTTCACAAAGGACAAAGAGATCATAGCATTGACATCTATGGTGTTACCTATTATAGGTCTTTGTGAGCTTGGAAACTGTCCTCAGACCACAGGATGTGGTGTGCTGAGAGGCACGGCAAGGCCTAAGACTGGTGCCAACATCAACTTGGGGTGCTTCTACCTTGTGGGAATGCCTGTGTCAATTTGGCTAGCTTTCTTTGCTGGTTTTGATTTTCAAGGCCTTTGGCTTGGTCTACTTGCTGCTCAAGGGTCATGTGCAGTGACCATGTTGGTGGTTATTTATAGAACAGATTGGGAGTTTGAGACTCAAAGAGCTGAGAAATTAACAGGTACAGGATCAGGAGGAGTTTTTGATGCTGATGATGTTGATGATGACAGCAACAACCAAGAAGAGGTTGAGGCAGAGAAGCCACCAAAACATGATAGCAAGGAAGATTCTTTGTCATTGGCTGATTCAGATGAAGATAAACATTGCTGTGTTTAATTAATCTCCTAATTTGAGACAACAACAAAAGAAAATAAAGAGAGAGAGAGAGAGAGAGAGAAATATTTGAGGAATTTGTCTTTAGCTGTTTAGGGGGAGTGGCAGGTAGAGACAGAGGATAACTTTTTTATTTTATGATTTTTAGATGACAAAGGGGTGGGTTGGGAAAAATTTTTCCCATGGGGCATGCCTCCTTCTTATGGCTTCTGCTACTTCCAGTGGAATTCAATTGCATCTTTGCAATGCATTGAATGTCATCATGGGAAATAGTAAAAGAAGATCTCATGGAGGAGTAACCATTATTTCTGTAATGTGCTCTTTTATTTTTAATTTTTTGGAGCTTTACACAGAAGAGACACTAATTTCATAATTTCTCTGTTTTTTACTGATTGGTTAGTTCCTTTACTTTTGTACCTCAGCACAATCACATTTTGTCCTCTTTCTCTTTCCCCTTGTTTGTGTCCCTTAAAAAGAAGGCTTTATAAAAAGTCTATAATCAGATTATATTCAAGCTTGACTAAATTTTGCTTGTTCTGTTTTTTAAAGTACCATTCGACAAATTATGAGAATATTAGGGAGTGAAAAAAAGGGGGGAATATTAGGGAGTGAAAAAAAAGAAGGAAAAATACCCATATGAGAAAAAAAAAGAGTCAAAATTAAACCGGATTCATTGTGGAGTTATAAGGATTTCTTAATGACGTCAAATTGACTTAGGAGACATGAGTTATGCACAGCATCAAGTGTGCCACTTATTTGGGGCATGAACGGCACATTGTTGTAACTTTTATATGTAAGTGGATATAAAATAATGCATGATCTCACCCCACAAAAATTTAAAACCAAACCAAGTTACTAGCTGACTTTGTTTATCTCCATTGACCTTTCTGGTCATTTGCTGCTATGCAAAAATCTTTGCTTCTGTCGTTCACAGCCATAACACTTCAAATTAAACCCAAATGACACATAAATACAGGTAAGTGACTTGAGTCAAATAAAGTATCATGAAATATGAGTTTATTTTCTGACTCTGATTACACAATTAATTGAAAGAAGTCCCTTTTAGCTGTTTCTAACCAACCATCATTTTTTATTTTTATTTTGGAATTTAGATAGAGACAGCTGTGTTGGTCACACTATCTACTATTACTCTCATGGTCCTCACCTTGACCGAAAATTGGAACTTGCCAGTGATGTTAATTCAACATTTTCCTCTCCTTATACTTATATAAAGAAAGAAAATATGGGAGAGAAAGAAAAAATTACTTTTTCCCCTCTTCTTTCCTGGTTGGCATTGTACTAAGAAAGATCTCAACCATCAAATCTTGTTTTCCAAAAATAAGATTGGGGATCATAACAAACATGGAATCACTAACGATTCAGCTCACAAGATCACTCATGGGGGTAGAGTTTTTCTTATTTTCCAAGGGCAGCGTTAAATGAAGGATATATGCAAATCTATGCCTTAATGCTCAAGTGAATGCACATTTGTCTTGAAGTTACCAAGTACAAAGTACTACTAGTCTCACTAAGGCATCAAGAGAGTGAAGATTTGTTTCCAGAGTGTAAAAATATTTAAACGTCAAACACACACGGGTAAGTCATCAATTAGCATAGTATTTAAGGCAGAAAAATTGGGTTGCCACTGCCTGCTGCATATATAACTTTGGTCTCCTCTCCTGCTTTTATGGTTATTGTGCCATTTTGTGTAAATGTGTGCTTTGGTGGATCTGATCTTGACACTGTGTCCAAACTTTTGGTGGACATAATGTGGTCTTTTACTATTGTATAGAATATGATGCAACAAAGGAAAAATAAATGAAACCATTAGTTAAGCACAAAATGGGATGGGAACTTTTTGTGGAGAAAAGCAGAGGAATTGATGCAGATTCAGATTTTCATAGTGAAAAGAGTAATGCTGCAAGTTGCATCACAAGTTGCAAATTGATTTAATGGGTGAAACAGATTCTGATGAGGAGTCAGCTCTAAGACTTGGGAGGGAATGGGGGGCAACAAAATCTTCACCCTCTTTGCTTAGCTTCGTTGCTTTCATTATTAATTAATTGAAAATATTAGTTGTACTAATATGGACGAGACACCATTTTTTTTTTTTGGTTGTTGGAAATCAAGGTACAGTCTTGGAATTTGGGAATGAAAATGGGAATGAAGTTGATGTGAACTACTGGATGGCTTATTCTGCAACAATTCCTTTTCTATGGAGCTTATATTAAAGGACAAGTATATACTTTTAATAAATTGACATGTTATGTTTTATGATCACTTGGGGTTTGATTCTTCACTTTTTTTTCCCTGTTCCGTCAAAGGCTAGCAGAAATTATCTTTGGACATCATTTTTTTTCCAATAACTAATTGGTTAGTGATACAGGATATTGGACCAAGAATATGTGCCAAAAGTGCATGGTTATTGTCACTTGGTTTGTTTAATTCTTCTTTTCATATTTTATGAGCTTGGTCTAGCATCAAACAATAGTAATACTCATTTCATCATAATTCAGGTTTGCCAGATAACATAAGACTATGAAGTAGACATTTTGGGAAATCAAACTTCGTAATGTCAAAGCATGAATTTCATACTTAGAACGTACAAAATGAGGCGATTGCCTTCAAGGATGTCAAAGTCAAAGAGCCTCCCTGCTGGATGATGATCAAGAAACGTTTTAGAGAGAATTAGTTGATTAGTTTAACTTAATTAGTTTATACAAGTCAATCAAGCTAAAGTATAATGTACTACATATTTATAATTCATCAAGTTATAACCGACAGGTGGAAATTGTTGGAACATGATTAATTGAAATTTGAATAATTGAGAATGAACAGATTGACTTTTTTTAAAAAAAAAATTATTTCTTGATGACAAACATCAAGTTGGCCATAGTCATTTTAAGCCGTTATATATGTGAGACATTAGAATATGCAGCTGCCATTTGGAATTAGGAACAATACTGTGGAGGTCTACGAATGCTGCATTTTAATTAGAAACAGAACTATTTGTGCTCTAAAAGGAGGGGATGGAAAACAGGTTGAAAATTCATTCAGGTGTTATCTAATTAGACACGGCACACATGGTGTAATGGTGTACTGTGTGCATGCAGTTAAGGAGAAACACAAAAGTCTGAGAATGAAATGTCATGCATTTAAGAAATGTTATCTATAAAAAGTCAATCATGAGGTGTCATCCGATTAGACTTCCATTTCAAGTTTGTTTGTTTTTTTTTTCCCCTTTTTCTTTCTATTCTGGTTTAGAATTTGGTGTAGAATACAAATATAACAGAATGCTCATGCACATATAATTTTATATTTGCATAATTTTTATTATGAAACTAATTTTATCATTTTTTAATATTCTTATATATTTGGGAGATTAATTTTAATATATTATCAGGATAAAATATTTTAAGCTATCAATTACTTATATATTTTCTTTTGAAATACCTATGATAAGAGCAATTGAGTAAATTTTTAACGATATATGATATATCATTATGTGATCAAATTACAATATAAAAAAATATTGATAGTTTACTAAAAAAATGTTGATAGTATATATTAAAATTAAATTCATATTTTCATTCTACAACACACCTCAACAAAAGAGGTATCATTTTTTTTAATTTGTATTTAATATTTTCCTTTAATATAATGAAAAGATGAGCTGATCATGTGATGAATAGGTTGACTTTTTTCATTTAAAATACTGTCTGAGAATATATATATATATATAATATTATGCTAAAAAGTTAGGTATGTACGGAGTAAATTATTATAATCTACGTTTTAATGCTTTAATGGTTATTGTTGGGGAAAGCATTTCAAAGAACCTGATTTATAAAGTAGGCAAACATCATATGTGCGCTTTCAAATGATTTATATATCAGCTTTTCTTAGGGTCTGTTCACAAGTTAAAGTATGTTATAAGAATTTGTAAAGATAAAGCCCATATATATTTAAGGTTTTGTTAATTGGTGCTCTTAACACATTAGTTGAAGAATAAAAAACAATGATTCAAAAGTGAAATTTTTTAAATTTATAGTGCAATAATTCATTAAGACAAACTTACACAGTAATATATCATTAATATCTGAAAATCCATAGTTATACTAGATCAAGAAGATCATATCAACCAAGTCAGATTTAAAAGAAAAAAAAAAAGTGCTTAAGAAGATCCGACCTACTTGAACCCTCAAATAAATCGAAGGCTCAATAATAATTCAAAAGGTTGCAAATTTCCAATATTTTTTGAGTTTGATTGATCCTATTTGAACCAGTGAAAGTTGAATGAAGCGTTAGAGTCGAGTTGGGACGATATCTGCAGGGCTATCCGTACAATCGAAGAAAGAATCACTAAAATAGATTCTATATAAATGCTTGTGTATTATATTTTTAGTTGACTTTTTGGTGTGTGCATATATAATATACCCTCTTTAGTTCGCCAATGTTCAATAACACCCACCAATTCCTCGACAATTAAAGAGCGGACTCCAAGAAAAGGAATAATGCGAATAATTATTATATTCCTTTTTTCCCACTTTATCTATGGAAAAAAAAAACAGATATTAAAAGTAATAAATGAATCTTGATAGAGATAAAAAAAAAATCAAGTAAATGACCAAAATTGTCCCTATGAAATACTTTTATTGTTTATACTCGGTTATTTTTAAATAATTGTCTAATTTTAAATGCTCAGAGAAATTAAAAAAATTATTAGAAAAATATTAATGTTAGAAAAAATTAAGAATAATTTAATAAATTAATCTTGTTTCTTTTTAATACTCTAACTTTATCTCTTTTCTTTCACTAATGAGTCAATAATATTTAATATGGATATATTAAAAAAATAATTAATACTATTAAATTTTTAAAATGGATAATTATTTTTTGATAAAGAAACTTTTTGAAATGAACAATTATTCAAAAACAGAATGAATAATATAAATCATTTTGAGCTATGTATAGAAATTACAATAATAATTAAATCTCATTGATCATTTTAAAAAATAAAAATAAAAGAAAAAAATATTTTATACTCCCTTCGTCCTATAATATTTATCACCTTAGAAATCTAAGAGAAACAAAGGGAGTAACATCTTTCTTTTCTTGGTTGTTTACCTTTTTGATGGAGGTGCTTTCATAATTATTAGTCCGTTCACTTTTATCTATCTCATTGGGAAATAGCTAAAATTTAATAGTAGTGAATGGAGATTTAATGAGATTAATCTATTAAATGATGTTGTAACTAGTAACAATTGTTTTTTTTTTTAATATCCAAACTTCAACCTCTTAAAACTATAGTGTCACTCACTACTCATTGATCCAACTTTGAACTCTAAAGTAAAAAATATTGTTAAATAATAACTAAATTTTAAAAGAGTTCATAATAACCTATTCATGCAGGTTATCAAGGGTCCACATGAAGTTTGGCGACCATCAATTGTAAAGAATTTGTTCTCGTGTTTGTTTGTCTTGTAGCATAGGAATCTACTTTACCAACCACATGTATATACTTATTATAAATTTTTCCATGTAAGATATACCTGCTATAAATATACTATGCTAGCTATATATATATATATATATATATATATATATATATTGATAGAGCATATCAATGGAAATGAATAGTTAATTATGTGATTGAGAACAGTAAATATTGTATATTATATTTTAAATGAATTATTATAATTAAAATTAAAATCATTGAATTTTTCAAGTAATCATAAATAATATGAATATATTGTCGACAAAAAGAAGAAAATGTTTTTATTCTTTTACGGGAAAAAAAAACTGCGATGAGGATATAGACTCTATCCAACATCCATTTTAAAATCAACATAATTTTTTAGTACCCCCATAAAAATTTAAGACTATCTACATTTTTGTTATTTATAATTAAGAATAAGCCACATATTCTAAAGACCAAAATAATTAAAATCCATAAATCATTTACTAAATTATAATCATTAAATATACAAGGGTATAAGCCACTAGAATTGGTCAGTAGTGAGAGGTTTGGATAATATGTATGAAATTCTAGGTTTAAACTTCATTATAATTAGTATAATTTATAAAGTATAAAAAAAAAATACACAAAGGGCATTAGTACCCAAAGGGTACCAAAGGAAAATCCTTAATAAAAAACCCTAAATTTAAAATTAAGTTATACGATTATAGTATTATTAATATGCATCAATCAAGTAAATTAAAATATAGAGATAAATTTTGATGCATTGACAAAATAAAAAAAATTTATATTATTTTTTAATCATATATTTCTATTGATAAAACTTTTATAGTAACGTGTAGTTAATTAAATCAACCACTTTTATTGAAGTACATGGTTGAGTATTGTATTATTCCCACATGCAAAATAAAGAACGCACCGGTTGATGTTGTATATAAAACGCATCCCTGCTCGTATAATCAACAATTTAGGCTTTCCAAATTATTCTTCTTTAATATAATATTAAGGGTGTATTTGATTGGGATAAAAATATGGTGAAAAATTTTATGAATAAATTTCATGTGTTATGTAAAATGATTTTTTTATATATAAAGCTTATCAATAAAAATTTTCACCATATTTTTATCTGCAACCAAACACACAATATTCTTAACCTAAAAGAAGGAATATTCTTACAAGTTTATTTTAATCAAATTATAATGTATTAACCAACAGATTTGTATAGTTACAAAAGTCATTATCCACCCAATTCTTGTACTCTTTAGTTTGAGATAATGGTCTGGGGTTAAATGTATGCCTGGATTAAAAAATGGTTGAAAATATTTTAATATTAATAAAATCTAGATATATTTTACAACGCTATCCTCAGTATTAATATCTCTTTTCTTTGATTATTTATTTTCATTTGCTCTTTCTTCCATTATTAAAGAGTATAACATAACAAAAAATAATAATAAATATGGTCTAAAGTTCCCAAATTGTAATTGTCTATAATAAAAAGATAAAATTTTAATATTGGACAATTATTTTCAAATGGTGGGAGTAGAAACTCATTTTAAGTTGAAATAAAATTTCAAATTTTTAACAGGTTACTACTTCCTCCATTTCAGGTTAACTGTTCACTTATTGAGATTCTTAATATTTCATGTTAACTGCCCACTTATCATTTCAAGAGAACATTAATTATTTTTAAAAGAATAGTGACAATTTGATCCATTTATATAATTTTATACCATTATCAATGATTATTTAGTGTTTTCTTACTCTGCGTGCTTTTTTTCCTTGAAAGTTAACCAGAATTAGAAGGAGTATATTGTAACAAGAGCAAAAGATTAATTTTAAATGTTGTATTAAAGAGATTAAACCATCTTGGCTTTGTTCGTCCCAAAAGATAGCACCTTAAAGGGTAAATTACACTCACCTCTTTTGAGATTTATGAAAATACAACTAACACACCCTCTAATTGTTCAATCTATACTCACACCCCTCTACTTGTTAAATTTTAAATATTTATATTATACTCATATCCCTTATTAACAGAGCACCATTTGTAAGCTTAACAAAATAATATTTTTATGATATTAACTGTTCCTAATTAATAAAATTATAAAAATATCCTTAAACTTAACTGAGTGGAGTAAAAATATTTTTATAATTTTATTGATTAAAAATAATTAATATCATAAAAATTAATTGACTTAATGAAGAGAATGAGCAAATTTGACTTAATGAAGAGAGCAAAAATAATAAACGGATATTTTTGTGTTTTACTTTTATTTTTTATCAGAATAATGAGATCTAATTATTATTTTAATTTTTATCTAAATGACAAATGAAGTGACATTTAACATGACCCACGAATTTTGAGAAATGGAAAAGTAGCTTATCGAATAATGTACCTATCTTTAAAACAAAGTTTGATAAAGACTAAGATTTTAAGTTGAAAAAATGATAAATTGTGGCAATTAATTTTGTAAATTACGGTATTTTGATCATCATTTTTCATAGTAAGTGCACTTCCCAAAATCATCGTAATTACTGATACTATTCTATTAATTATGACGGTTTCTTTTTAACCCTCACAATTCACATTTTAACCGCCATAATTTTTGGTCAAATTGAAAGGTACATTGTTAGTTATGGCGGTTAAGAACTGTCACAAGTTTCAATAAAATTAAAAAAATTATTAATTATGGCAATTTGAACTGCCATAATTTGTAGTGAATTTTTTTTTGAAAAAAAGTTAATGATAGTAGTTTGAAACCACCATAATTTACATTCCAATTAATGGAAAAAATAATTCCTTTATTTTTAATAATAATGCCACATAATTTAATAGAACAAACTTCAACTTCATATTAATCTAGTAAGATAAAGTAAAGGAATTAAGCAGAGATCAAGTTTCAAATTAAGCTAATAAATCACATAACTATAATACATAAAGATACATCAGTCTCAATATAAAAATGAATTAATTATTCTATTCATATTATTTACTTAGGCTCAAATTGAGATCAACTTCAAACACCGAAGGTAAAAGACACTAGCTTCATGTTTGCATTGAGAAAAAATTGAGTTCTAAGAACTTTTTATCTTTATGTTAATGATAATGAGATATCTAAAATACAAACTCTACCAATTCAACCATGATTATGATTACAAAATACTTTTACAAAAATTGCTCGCTAGAACTAAATCCTTAATTGTAGTCAAGTAAATGCAAAATCACCAAATAAAATATAGTCAAAAGTTGCTAATATAATCATAAAGCAAAAGTATAATACAAAGCCATATTCTTCAATGTTTTCACCATGGGGCTTCATGTCAAACTTATGTTCTACTTTCCCTGCCATTACAAACACAAACACAACAACTGTTAGCAAGCTTAAGATAGCTAATATGATAATTGACTAATTGAAAGCACCGTAAATAATTATAATTTATTTAGTTTGAATTATTAAATATGTCACAACTCAATGTTATCACTTTCCACATGACAATGGAAACAATTTCAGAGTTTAGAACAATTAGGGAATACCCAAACTGGAAGCAGGTTGATACTTAACAAACAGCATGATTACACTTCACTAACCAGGTTTCAGTAGATTTGATATCAGAAATTCTTTTCCTTAATTGTGCATTTGTTATTTGTGCCTTTCTCAAGATCAAACAATGACTGCTGAGTTCCTTAATTGTTGTAAACCAGAAATTATGAGGAAGGACAAGAGTTTTACCATTTGGTTTGTTTAGGAGCACTCACATGAATGGCCTGTTTTGACCACTTAAACTCATTCCATTAGATTGTTCCGCCATATAATGAAATAGAGGGATTCTGAAGTTCTCTGAAAATTGTTCAAGAAACATGTCATAATATAGACAACTACACAAGACTATGCAATGAGAGAAACAAACTACACAAGCCTATGCTTAATTAAAATATTCAAATAAGGAAAAAGGGAACATGTTATGCCTATGCCTCCTTGATAATATAAAGTAAAATCATTGCATGGAAAGAAAGTAAATCAACAAGTTAGACGAAACATGCTCTAGAGGCTTATTTCTTAAAGTTTACACGGTGACTATCTTGCTCCAAATTGTTTCAATCTTGTAAAAAAAAAAAAGAAATCCTTATTTTTCAAGTTTTATTAACAATAGTACAAGGCTGAATAGGACCTTAATTTGTATTTTGCTTTAGGATACACACCTCACTAGGAATTCCCAACAATATGTGCAAATAGAAGTCGGACTCCGCTTTAACAAACCCAGACATCTTTCTGCACCTCTTGGATTTGTTAGAACCCAAATTTGTATACATCGAATCATGAAAACAAAGAAAGAATATTGTTATCATAAAGACAACATTAACCAATTTTTTTCCCAGCTGCATAATGCACCTTAGACATTACAAGCAGCTTCATAGGTCAAAATAAGACATAACCAAAAAATTCAATACTCACTTTAAAATTACTTTCCCCTATTTTAGAACAACATTCAATCTCAATCTCAATCACAAAATCACACTCAGCCATGTATATAAAGCAGAAAACACACAATAATTATGCAAAGGTTAATTAACTTGAACAATTTTTATCTTCCACAAACAAGAAGCCACATAAGAAGGAATAACATTATATGGCAAATCAAATCAGTTAACAAAATGAAGCTAAAAATATTGCAATATTACCAATTGAATCAAATCAACAATAAAATCAAGTAACACAAAACCCCCAACCAATAATAATACCAACAAGAAGCCTATACCTTTTATTTTCATCAAGCCTAAACCAATAATAATACCAACAGCAACCAAATCATAATTTGAAATTATACACTTGCAATCAATTGGAAAGCATAATTTTAAAAAAGGCTTAGAATTGAGGGCATACCTTTCTAGCTCGGAAGCACTATACATTGGCTATTCTGAAGCAACGGAGAAGGACTCCAGAATGTTGGATGGCCATGGGCCTGTGCAGCAAGAAGATGCAAAGAGGGGTAGTGGCTATCGTTCCAGTTATGGAGAGGTTCATGGTACAATGTTTGCTGCAACTGTTGTGGTTGCGCGAACCCACTCTTCTACGATGGCAAGCTCGTCCCCCTTAATCAACCTTCCATCCTTAAACAACAACAATACCACCAACACCACAACCAAATCATATCGTCCTCGCCGAAAAACCCTAACCCTCACTAGAAAATCAATTTTGACTCCTCTGCCAACTCTGATCCCTACATCTTCTCTCCCAAAGCACCAAGATTCTCTAGCCGCTAGAAAGAGCTCTTAGGACTAAAGAAGCTCTACCATAGTGCAAACGGCACCGTTTCGGCGAAAACAACGTCGTCTTCTTCGGCGTCATCTTCATCTTCCTCCAAATCCTTGAAGCTCTTCCTTTACCATGGAGAGTCCAATACGGCGTTGTTTTTGTTGGAGAATGCTTAGCTACTAATGATGAAGGACCATTTAGATTGCGAATCTCTATTGATCTCATCCTCTCAGCTCTCTTTGTTCATCTTCTTCTGGCAACAACCACTACGATCTCCCTTATCTCTCTCTAGATGCAAAGGGATGGCAGCGAACTTGGGTGACTGGGTGGTGAAAGGGATGGTGCGACTTTGGCTGAGGCGACGGAGAGACTAGTAGTGCACTGAGAAAAAGAAATCATGGCAAATGAATGCTATTAGGTAGAAAAAAAAGTAAGGACTGCCAAATTAAAAATTATCAAAAATATCTTTAAAAAATATTACAATGGTTAAAAACTGCCACTATTTACTTTAATAGCCACTTTTGTTATAAAAATTGTGGCAGTTAACAAAACTACCATTATTTACCAGTTATTATGGCAGTTTGGAAGGACCGTCGTAATTAAATTGCCATTATTAACATAATTTTTTGTAGTTTGTGGTTACCAATATGGTTGCATTGCAAAATTGCGGCTAATACAACCATAATTACGATTGCAAATTGCAAATTAAAACCATGATACGAATCTTAAGCCCAATCTTTAACAAATTGAGAGTTAATTTCCATTACCTTTACTCTCTCGAAATGTTCTTGGAAGTGATCTTCACACCCTCTATACTATTCATGGTCATTTTTGCTTTCTATCAATCAATACTTAACCTTTATTTGTTTTTCAACAGTTTGCATCATGCCTTTCCCTCCTTTCTAACACTTTTTTTTTATGGTAGAAAAGCTGGAGCCAACCAAGGATAGTGGAGAAAAAATCACAACATGAAAAAGAAGAATTGGCTTACAAAAATCCAAATGCGAAACAAACACTACACTAAAGGCACAAATGTGGCTACTCCGATCCATTACATACTAACCCCTTTGTTATTGCCATCAAAGTAAGGAATAGAGGTCATATGGAGACTTGGTCAAAATGCAACAAGCATGATGAAACACCCAAGTTAAGTGCTATCGAACTTAAATATGCATGCCGGATCACAAATTGCTACTCATACCATAAGAGTGATCGGATTCATATGTACTATAAGCGTTATGAAAACCAAGCTAATCCACTCTAGCACTAAAACCATGATCGTGGACCTTTGTATTGGAAGCCATGGATGCAAACCCCCATATACAAATTCTCCGGTAGGAATTAAGGTCAAATGGGGAGTTCTCGCACCAAAATATTTTGAGTTTTCATTTTCCAATTCCGTTTTAGGCCCTAAAAAATCATCACGTTTCGTATACACTAAATTGTCTAACAAACAACACACAGTGGCGATAGGGATAACCATTTTTTTTTTCAAAACCTCTAAAAGGAGCACCACACGATGCTTCATAATAAAAACAAATAGGATCATTTGGCAAACACGACGATAGGTGCTATAAGTTCAAGCATTCCATTTAATTTGTAACAGATTGAGAAGATCACACTGAGCATGAGAAGAATATAGTTTTTATGATCAAAATAAAATATGTTAAGTTAGCCAAGGAGGACTCGAAGCTTTAGTTTTATAGCTCTTCTTGATGTGGCCAAGGTCTCTACTGAATCCAAGGGCTTCATCAAATCTTCAACCTCCGCTTTCTTCTCCTTGCTTTGTGTCTCGATGCTTTGCAACGAGCAATTCATATTTGACATAGGAATGCAATTTAATCTACAGAGCCAGTCCATTGTGTTTAGATGGCTCTAAAAATTAAACAACAAAAGCAATTCCGCACAGGTGGTGCAAGACCGTATCCTTTGATGCCTTCTTTCTAGCTAGTCATTTAGAGAAAAATTATACCATCTCCTTAAACACCTATGAAAATAATTAGGCTTTATTTGCATGCATTCAGAGGAAAATGATTCTTCTTCAACACTTTATCTACATTGATTTGGGACTGCATTTAATTTAGGCTTTTGCACAACTTAAACAACCAATTATCATAGCAAAAATAACAATGACTATATGACGCATTAGTGTCATCAATTGTAAACAATACTGCTATGCATTGTAGCTACCCACACGAGAAATGTCTTTAACAAAATGGTTAATCATTAAAATCAAGGTCTCATGATGAAGTGCTTAACTTCATCAATTAATTAGCTTGCTTTTCTTGCCTGCGATAAGATAGTCGATTCTGTTTACGATAAGATACATCAATATAAAGTAGAACCATCTTAGTCAGTGCCCTTCAATGTGCATGACAAGCTTCTTGAATTATCTATACCTTGACGTATCAAAGCACAATCATAGCTATATATTATGCCCATAATTAATCTACCTTGTGCTCATTAGGCAAAGTATTGTCTAGAAATATTAACAAATTGCGATAGCTGGCTGGTCCTGCTCAACAAAAGTATGCATTGGTAGTTATTGTCAATATTATGGGGATTTATAAAATTATTGTGCTAGCTAGCTATTGCGCCACCTGGATTCTAAATCATACTAGGCTAAGGCTGCAGCCAAGTGCCAACAAAATAACTACTTAGTTGTCCTATGCGTTGACCTACGATAACTATAACAAGGCAATATAGCCTATTCCTTAAGTGACCGGAAAGGTAATCATATATAAGTAATCACCCCATGAGCCATTAACTATAATGCCTCTACTGCTTCAAGGATATGTGTACATCATCTAACTTAATAGACCAGCAAGGCACAAAATAAGATATTTAGGCGGGAATTTTATTTTAAAGAAAGAAAATGTCACTGGATCATATACATAAAATTATATAATCACCATTAAACAATTCGATAACATAAATCAACCCTTAATATATTTTAAGAATATTACTTAATTAATTTTGATGGATTGCATGGCGGATTATGATTTAACTAATGAAACATAATGGCACAAAAGGTTTATATGTTTGGAGTATTTAATTTTGCGTTTCGTTGAAGCATCTTATATTTGATTATATGTCACTTGTGTTTTAGCTTATCGGCAACTTGAGCCTTACGAAAGGTAAGGGAAACTCCCCGCAACTTCCAATGCTAGTTGTTAAAAGAAGGACCTAAGGATATGTGATAAAAGTTACTCTGTATGTATTTCCTACCATTAATATGGACTTGGATTAAGTGGAACTTGATCTTAGTTTTCTCGATGATAATAAGGAATAAAAAAATGTCGGCTTGAAAGTGTCAAAAATCATCTCTCTAAAAAACGTAAACGATAAGATTTTGTATTATCATTAATTGTTCTCTCGCACAAAAGCCATTAGAAAATAAATAAGTAGTTTTATATCTTAACAAATAAGGGGCGTTTGGATTAGATTTATGGATGACAATAACATTTCTTTATCCCAAAAAATTAATTTCATAAATTTGGATTTTTTGAATAATTAGAATCTCAAAAAAATAGTATTTAGCTTTTTATAGAAACTAAACAAAGTAGGTTCTGAAAAATAAAATACTTTAAAAAAATTTCAGCTAATTTTTTTTTGGTTTCATGATCATTTTCTTAAAACCTAAAACAAACCAACTATAATACTGAATGTTGGTTGGATAAAATGTAACGTTGTTTTATGGCCTAATATGATTGATTGAAGGTGTGTTTGTCTCAGATTTAAAAAAAATTATAAAATTTATATTTATATTTAATTGAAAAGGTTAAAAACTAACTTTTTTAAGATGTTAATTATTTTTTAAAAATTATTTAAATATATAAAAAGTCTTTTTTTAGTAAAAAAAAGTTATTCAAACTCTAAAAAAAAACATAGAAATCACCCTTGTATTATTCATATCATGGATTTCAAATCAACCGAAGCCAAAGTACGCTCCTCTGCTATTGATGATGGGACATATAATGTTTATTCTTCAATGTTTCACTTCATGGGTTCCCCTTCTGGTTTGTTCTTCAGACCAACGTGCTGAGCTTGGTGGAATTGGTTAGAAGTATGTTTAGGGAATAAAAAAATGTCATATGCACTCATCATTTATGGGACGGACACTGTGCTGACTCACATCTCATTCATTATTAGATTGGATATGGATTTCATTTATATGGGGTTCACATCTCATCTAATAGTGAATAGAATGTGAGTCGATACGGTGTCCCAAATACAGTGAATATAAATATTATAAACTCTTAGGGAATTATCGCACGTCTCTTAAGTGTACGTACAAAATTTAATTACGTACGAGGATATGGTTACCAAATAGGGATGCTATTCTTCTTGACACAGCTCACAGCTTTGAAATTTTGTTTTCTCACACGTGAAAGTGAACAATAGTTGACCTATAAGAAGAGAAAGAGTTAAAAAAAAAAATAGTCGACCACATTGCCAATTGTGATCACCCAAAGACTTATTAAATTGATATGTAGAAGTATATATATAAATGATTTTATATATATTTTAACATATATTCCCACACAAATTTCTTTTTCAAGATTGAAGCATAAATAATATAATTTTATCATAATGGTATTCGAACCTTATACATATCATTTGATCATAAAAACTCTTATATATTGTTATATCCTAAAATCATTTCTCTCAAAATTAAAGTTTAAGCTTATGAGTAGAGATATTTGAATGATTTTATACTTTAGCAATTAAATATTACAAGTTATACTCAATTTTACATCTAATAATCCATCTAATATAATAATGTTTACGTTTGATTCAACCTTTTTAAAATTAAACATCAAATTATTAATGTCACATTTATCTTTAGGTATTAAATACTAACTGTTTATCTTAAATATTATTCATTATATAGTGATAGGAAGCCCGCTTTATTAGTCCCAAAATAAATTATCAATAGAAAGATCACTTGTGAATGAATGTGAAATCATTAAAAAAAAAAAATCTTTTGCATAAATGGCTGTCTCATAATGGAGACAATTTTGAAACGATCAACATGAAAATAAGAGGTTTGCTTCTAACTCCGACCATTTGCTAGTCAGTGAACAAGAGTAGAGTACAATGCAAACTTATAGTACCCTCCTAGGAGACAAGACGCCTTACGGAACAAAAGTGTGTGTGTAGGCTTGTAAGAGAAAGAGAAAGAGACTACGTCGACGAGGCTCTCTTGCACCCTTCAAAGTTCAGATCAAAACGTAATCTCGTGACTACTCTTTTGTGAACTTGGATGGCCGCATGACGTGTAGAGGCTTGGACCTCTTGGTGGCGATGAAAAGGCAAAAGGGCACGTGTCTAATCTCTTGATATCTTGTTTCTTAATCTCGATCATCTCAGAATCCTAGCACATGACGCTTATGCCATGTTATTGGCCAATCTTGGACCCTTCAATTTTTGCTTCTTAAATAACGACTTGTTTAAACTAGTTTTACATTATTATGTAATTATATGTTATATTAAATTGGGATTTCTAAAATTGTGAATGTGTAATTCATGTACTTTAATTTTATTGATATAAAAATATATATTTAACCAAAAAAGACATATACAGTTGGTTACGGAAGATAATCAAGACTTGCTGCCTTAGTATATACTGTTCGCAGATAATATAGTCATAATAATATATGAGACTGAATGTTGGTAAGTGAAAAGTCATCCTAAAAATAAGTTATATGTGGTAGAGATGAGGACATTATGATAAATGAGTAATTATATAAAATATGATAGAATACCAAACAAATGCTTGATCTATGTAGTCAACTTTTGTGATTGTTGTCACCGTCGGGGATATAGTTGGGTCCCTCAAATATAATGTAATAGGTTTGATTCAGTGGGCGTTATCAAAAGTAGACCTTACTTGGCCAATAAAAGGCTACATTATTAAAATATTATATATAAAATATATTTACGCTCATCCTGTATCAAAATTTACCTAATATATTTCTAAAAACCTGACGACGAATAAACCTTGAAGGAAGGTGTTTTCGATCTTCCTCTAAAAGATGGAAGTGCGCCGCTCCAAATAGATTATTACAACGTCGAAAGTCAAGGCATGGATTTTACAATCTTTGAAAAGTCAAAGGGATCTCATATCTTGAGAAAAAGAGTCTTCCTTGTGAATTATATATAGGTATGGAGAATACAGTTAGACAATCACAATGATTACCCACCCTGGGATTCCTTTCATTAGTCTTGAGATAGATCATTAAAGAAATTAAAACTGTTTTCGCTTGCAAGAATCATGCTGAGGTCATATCTGAAAGCAATTGTGCATAGTTAAGCGGCATCCCTTGAACTTATGGAAAAGTCACATAACAGCTACATTTCATTAATCATAACTCATCGCCGATAACTCAGATGCATTTATACAAGTAACGTGTAATAACAGTACTTTAAAGCTCATTTTCACACGCTTAATAGGATCAAGTCTTATAATATAAGACATAATAATATTAATTTAGTGTGGTATTATATAAAATACTATATTTTATATTATATAATATTATTATTTATTTTCTTGCAAATATATATATAAATATTAAATAAAAATAAAATAGTAATTTTACCAATTATTTATATATATATATAAATTTAAAATATATAATATTATTATTTTTTAAAAAATAACTCAAGATATAAATATATATTGAATAAAAATAAAATTATAATTTTTATTAATCATTTAAATATTATTCGAAAAATATTATTATTGAAAGTTTGTGTTTATATTAAATGTCACTTATTATTTATTTTAATATTTTATAAATATTTATTATTTCAATAAATTAAAAAATGTAAAAATACTCTCTTTATTTTATCTATTACAATATTTGGAGTACTTTTATCATAATTATTTAAATTTTAATTTAATATATAATATTAAATAAACTATTTTATTTAATAACAAATATTAAATAAATATATTTTTATTCTTTATCCTTAATTTTAAATTTATTATATTAATTGTTATTCAATTTTGATTTAAATATTTGTTTATTATTTCATTGATTGTTATTTATGTTATTTAATTATTTTCTCTTATTTTAAATCTTTGTTATTTGTTTATTTGAAATTTAAATATAGTATATATTATTTATTATTATTTAATTAAAAAATGAATATTATACATTAAAATCTAATTAGGTCTTATCCTATCTCTCTACGAGCTTAATTAAGTTATCAATTGTTTTAACGTATAAAAGAGGTTTAAAAGCTTATATAATATGTTTTGATTGCACCAAACAACAGATAAAATCATTATATATTATATTAGTTTACCCTATCATACTTCATGTGGTGTGTCAAACGGATCCTAAACAAAAATAAAACTTGAAACCCATAAGGAGCTGGTTAAACAATAATATTGACTCATTAGAAAGCACCAAAATTTAATCTTTTGGAAAGAGTGCACCAAAAATAAGAAATAAAAATCTACTGTGTAAAACTATGAGATTAATTGATATTATGATTATGCAATTACTATTACTTAGTGTGATACTGCACATATGTAATTCAAAAATTAACAATAAAAAAATTGAATTAGATGCATGTTATTCTATATCATCATCACTTCATAGTAAAAAAATGTTTTACATTTTTAGTGACAAGTTAAATATTCTACTTGCATCTATGGTAAGATAGTTGTCATGACTTAAGAGAGACCTTTGGCATGAAATTATCTTTCTTGGAATATTGGTAATGTGACCTTCAATTACCTGAACATACAACGTTACTTTGTTTGGTTGAATCCCACCACTGGTAATCCACATTACCAAGGCAATTATTAGTAGCAATGTGATTATTATTAAAAATATCTTAATAATAATTAGTTATTAATAGCTATGATTATTTAAATAGTTAATTAATGTCATTAATTATTATCATAACAATTAATAATAACCAATACTTAGTATTTATTAACAATTATTTGTTATTTTATTATTATTTATAATTAATATTAATTAAAATTATTTTATAATGTTGTCTTTAATTATTTTTTAATAATAATTAATATTATCAAATTATTAATATTGTTAATATTAATTAATATTATCCTAATAATTAATAAAATTAATAATATTTTAATTATTATTATTGTTAATTATAATTTTAATGAATATCAATTATTATTTTGTACAATAACTGATATGATTTTATTTAATATATTCTTATAATAATTAATAATAATATCAATAAAAAATATTAATTATTACTATGAGTTATTATTAATAATTTTTTGGTACTTATTATTATTATTGTTGTTGTTGGTGTTATATTAGTAAAAATATATATTATTTAGTAATTTTTTATACATCAAACAAGGTAATATGAGTTGTCATTGAGTTTACCTATGTATACCAAACACAACGTTGTAATATTGCCAGAAATTTAAAATGTAGCAATCTTTTTAAATAGTAATCCAAATTATCGATAATCTTGTTTGATAAATTTTAAACAAATTATTTGTTTAGCATTAAACATTCCTGGGATTATTTGTTGAGATTCCAAGAAATAAATTTAAAACTTGTTTATTTTGTAATATATATTATTGGAAATATATGTCATAATTTTTAAAATACCCTTAACATATTTATTATTATTATAACCCAAAATGAAAATTATAATTTCAGCAAAAAATATAAAATCAACAATTAATTTTTTAAAATTTGTTCATCTTGATCAATATAACAATTAATAAAAAATTTTAAATTAAGAGCATAATGAATTTATAAAGTCACATGAACTTAGATAAATGAAAATTATGAGAAAAAAGTCAAATAATTGAGGAATATTTTTATATTTGCGCTTAATAATTACCATTCTCTCAAGTCATAGGAACTTTTTATTTCCATCTTTTATCATTGGAATAAGATCTCACTAAATCGTGAAAAAATCTTCTTCCATAAAATAATTGATACTCAAGAATAATTTTATATAACTTATAATAAATATGAGAATACATCATTCCTAAATAGTTATTCATAAAAATAACTAAATATATTTTGAAACAAACATCACCCCATTTGATTCCTGAGTGATATCCTTAATTACTTATAGGCTGAACTAATAAATATTTAATTAGTCACAACTAAATATAAGGCGAATCTTTATGGGGTGAAGCCATGGATTATCGCCCTCCCCAAAAATTTGTAAACATCAAATGAGAATGTTTTACTAGAAAATTACGTATGTATAGTTCTCTTAAGGGATTATAAAGATATATTGCACAAGTGCAAAATGCATCGACATCGGCATTGAAACTAAAGAGAGGCCGTGAGAATGCATGCAGCATATGTCGTTATGTTGCTGCTTTCGAAGAAGATCTACATATCTCATCGGCCTTCAAAATTTTCAAAGTGATGGGAAAAAGAGAAAAGGTGCAAAGAAATAATGATGACACTAAGAAGGAAGAAAAGAAAAGCACCAAATGGAGTCGGGTAGAGATGCACGTGGGTGTGCGATATATTTCTGACTGATTCATATTCTTTCCCATTCATTCAACTCAGAGGAACACAAGTTAGACGAGAGCTTGCATCGTACAAGCAAATTAAAGTAGGGCGCATCTCAGGCGGCGCTCCCTGGCCATGTGTTGTTAGCAGGCGCCGACGTTCTCATCTAATCTAATCTTCTTGCATGCATGTATGTCTTGTGTATATGTCTTGCTTTTCATGTGACCCAAATAAATTTTCTAATACCTTTTTTTCCCCTTTAAATGGAGATTTGTTTCAGGGTGATCATGCCGTAGGTACTGAGCCACATTTATAAAGTGTAGCAAAATGTATTCAAAAGTGTAACAAATGAATTTAGCAGCATTTTTATTAAGTGTGGCTAAATTTACATGTGATTAGCTACACTTTCTGAAATTTAGCCACACTTATATAGGTACATAACACTTTAATTTTCTTGGTGTGCCACGTAAACAAAACATTTGTTTTAGAGGAAATTGGATCCAAGCGTCTGAGAGAGAGACATAGACTAAATTTCTGCTGGTGTTAAGGATCTTGCACTTTGAAGGAGTGCGTTTTACATTACTGTTATTTATTTCATTTCCCTTTTCAATCAATTCGGTAATTTTTTCATAATCTTAATTCTTTTTGGGAATCAGTCACTCCTTAAAAATTTTGTGGCTTTATACTGATGAATGATTAAAAAAAATTGATAATATATGGCCAGTTTAGAAAATCAACTTCGGAGATTTTTGTTCTCATGAGGACTAAAGAACAATTGTCATAGTTCATTTGGCCACGTTACTATATATTTGGGCAGAACACGATAAAAAGGAGTGAGAACTTTGAATAAATAATAATAAACAATAAAGCAATAAGAATTATGGGTGAACAACCAAGGAAAACAGTGTTATGGAAACAATTTATTTGAATGTTGAATTTCTAAAAACTTATATAATCACAATTCCATAATAGACTTGATATTACTATTCTCTTAAGATAAAATGAATAAATTAATATTTTTCTGTTATCCAAAACTTATTATATAAAAATGAAGAACATGAATTCTTATGACCATACACATAAGTACTATATTTTTAGCTACTTTAATTCATGACAATATTTAGATTAACCTATTTTATATTGTGAATTGTTATTTATCAATATAAAATCATAGAATATCAAAGAGTGAACAATTTCCAAAAGGCATTCCGAATACTAAAAACGGCAAAGTTGATTGAAAACGAAAATAAATCAATAACGATAATGTAAAATTCATTCATTCAAACGGCATTATCCCTAACACCTAAAGAGATTTAGCAAACAATAGTAAAGATTAGAAAAAACCGATAAAACTTAAATTCATGTCCACTGAAAGCACCAAACCATAGACTATTAATGTAAGTTGTCATTACCCACAACAAATTAAAAATATTGTAATAACTAAATTACATCAAAAATACATTTAGGGTGCAATCCAAATCATCTCATGTGGAAGTGTTCTAATTGATTCAAATAATTGGGGGTTCTCAAAATTATTTGAAACCAAAATTAAATTGAGAAAATATTAATAGAAGAATTACCTCAATAAGGAGTCATTCGGATTAAAAGTTGTTCAATTATTGGTTCAAAAGATAAATTTATGGTAGTGGTTACTTTCATTAATTATGTTTTCACACAACAATAATATAATTCTACTTAATGGTCACACAAACGCACTCCCACTATGGATTTGAGTAACACGTGAACTAGTGATCCACAATCATGATTCTATGAACCTATGTCAATTTGATTACCAATTACAGCAACCTAATCCCCAAATGAAGTTAATTCCAATCCTTCATCAAATGGGTGTAAATTAATCAGTTGACCAAATATCTCAATGGAATCCTAATTATACATGTAGATGAACACACAATCAGGTAGCTCTCAAAAACACAATTGCAATAATTCATATAACTGATATTAAAGAGAGATGACAAGAGGGAGAGAAAAACCAATTGTAAATTGTAATTAAAAATAGAAACCTAAAAAATAATCTTAATCTTTAGTTATCCTTGCATAAGGTAAAAGAATTACTAGTCTATAGGTGGAGTATAACAATTGTTGTTGAGAAATAATGCAATTTGCAGTGCAAATAGGAGCTAAAATAATGATTAGAAGCTCCCAAAACCTAAAGAGAAAGAGAGTGTGGAGTAGAGAGAGAAATTAAAGTGCTTGATGGCACAAATAAAATAATGAGCCAAAGGTATCTTTCAATATTTGACCTAATCTATTTATAGTGTAGCAGAAAAATACATTAAAATGGCCCACTAGGTAAAAATTCAAAAGCTCACTAACGCAACGCACTATTCAAGCAAAACTTATGGCCGCTATAGTGGACCAATTTTGGTCCAAACGCTTCCCTCTGCCAACTGCTATAGCTATTATAGTAGTTGAGGACCGTTATAGCAACCCTAGCATCTGTGCTCAGCATTTCAAATCCCTAGCAGCAATCACTATAGCGTTTGTAGCTAGACTGCTATAGCGGTATTGCCTTGACCACTCCATGTGCTCCTCTTCCGCTAAAGGTTCCGTGAGCCCCTTTTACTCTAGCACACCAACTAGGGAAGTTCATATCATGAAACAATACTCACACAAAAAGATTAAAAGTACAGGTAACTTTAAAATGTAATTATTGACTAAAAAACAGTGCTGAAAGCTATGAAATTATTCAATAATGCATAATAAGGATAAAGTGTGAACCTACCAATTAATCACTAATTAAGTACAATTAAAATGTAAACTATTCAGAGTTAGAATGTAAAATAGGTGTACAAATACATCCCATCAAACTATGTATGTAAATATAATTTTGTTATGGTTATTTAATATCTACATCTTATTTTTTGAGTTAACGATACTGTGATTTTGTTTTATCTTTTGGTCAACCTCACTGGTTCATCCCAACTAATCCAATTCAACTCTAGAGATCTTGGAGGGAGCTTTAGGTCTCTCGATAAAAAAAATTTATTCTCAACACTCAAATCTGGGACACTTGGACACTTGACTAAGAAATCAAAGTACTCAGCCACTTCAATAAATTCCAGTAATATAAAGTGTTAAACTCATTGAATGGTATGAGAGAGTATTGATAGATATAAAAGTTAAAATTATCTCGCAGCAATATAGTACTGTATTAAACTTAATTAAAATTTTAATTTAAAAAATTTAAGAGCAAAATGTCAATTAAAACAGGCATATTGCTTGAATAGATTTTATAATGGTGGCATGACATCCCTTCAAACTAAAAATTATCACTTGCGATAAGAAGAAAAGCGAAAAGGATAGCCAAACTGATTTGTTCCGTGAACTAGCCGTATACAACAAAAGAAAAACAATACATTCACGCGAGTTAAGATGACTCATTTCATGGCTACAACTTTTTACCGAGAAAATCATCCATACATATGAATATGTCATAAAGTCATCATAGAAAAACAATTATCTTCTTCCGTGCAATATATGAGTTTGCTTCAGAAATATGGCACATGCTATGCGCTAGGCACCTAAGCCTATAAGTACGACTAAGATATAACAAAGTAATGGGGATTGAGGTTGAAATTTCTCATGCAATAATGTTAAAAAAAACAACAAATAATAATAATAATGACAAAAAGAAAGATAAAAGATGCATGGAGATGCGCCACCCTAAATCCTAAGTTAGTTAACTCTTGCAAAACAAGCCATATATTCACATCGATCCTTTACATGAGCATAATCTAACTTATCTTACACCGATCCCTATTCGTGCCTTAAAGCATATTCCTGCAAACCAGTAATATGGTCGTTCTCGGAGAGTGGGGGCCGGACCACTAAGCCCCAACAAGCCTAAAAAGTAGCTAATTTTTCAAGAATGGCTAAATTTATCAACCTTTGTCATCATTTCGTAGGAGAAATGTTAGTTTATATACATCATTTTGCACTATGTATATATTTTTTCGTTAGAGATATATAGATTTCTGTGCAAGCCTGACTATTATGTAGATGTCCACCTCGTTTGCCAATTGAAAAATAGTATATAAAATTATCAACACAAGAGAAATGATTTTTTTACTTTATCTTTGGGCATTTTCTTAGATATTTTTTTTGAGTTGAGTGAAAAATAAATATATTCAATGGAAAATTTGAAAGAAAAAAGTATGAGTTTTTTTAACATATCTATTTTATATAATTAATGTCTAATAGGTATATTAAAATAATATAGCTCTATTAATTAACAAATTATCACTGTTGTCTTCATTGTCATCTCACTAAAGCTATAGTTAAAATTATCAGCTACTATGTATCATTGTCATGATTTTCGTAATCAACCCACTATTAAACTGCGGATAAAGTGACCCATTACGGGGTTAGTGGCAACAACATAGGTAGTGGCTCCCTCCCTTGAAGACAAAATTTGGCTACGGAAATCAAGCACGTTCTGGCTTAAGAACCAAACCTAGTTGGTCAACAATCGATGGCTCCAAGAGAAGGAATTGAAAAGGTTCAAGATCTAGCTAGGTTTGGTCACCCCTGAATAATGTGATGAGGCATGCTTTAATGTTCAAGGGTTTAATTTTTTTGGTATAACCCACGATTCCGTGTCAACTTGGGTGTGTTGCTACTGAAAGTGACACACGCACATATAGTTCGTGAATGGCTTACATGTGCAACCTTTCCCACCAGTGCAGTGCACCTTTGAAAAATGTGACCCAGCTCTTTTTGTACACAAGCAGCTATCACACGGTTTTATACATTCTTCACCACATGATTGAAGAAAATAATAATTGTAACGTGAATTGAAAATTGGTAGTGTTTCGGCTTCTTATTAAGAATGTTTATATTTATTATTATAATGGGATACGAATTTGAATCCACTAGTATTATTCATCATCAGTCCTATTAGTACCATCATGGATGGCATAATAAGATTGTAAACTTTCAGTAATAATAATTGGTTTATGAGAAATTGTACAACAATGCTAAAACAATACTTACTATATTATTTTATTTTTTAGTGCGTTAATATTCACTCTCGTAAAAAAATAAAATAAATTTGTGAGTGGTATTATAATATTATTGTACAACTTGGTTATACATCTAACGCTACTCAACTTTCAATATTGATAGTTCCATTTTTAATATGTGCAATTTGTTCTTACCATTGGTACATATATGGACAATAGTGGAATCTGAGTGCACTAATGTCTTATCCTGACTATGCAAATGTAGGCTTCAAATTCAATCTCATTTGCTCTGCATACATGGGATGATTACTTTTTTGTTATTAAAAAGACATTATGTTTCTCATCATGAAAACACATTGAACCATGCATTGAAATTAAAGTTTCAGCTGTAAAGTGAGACCCGAAGAAAGTTTCTACTGACTTCTTGCATTCGTCATTCGGCTTAAAGCATGATTAAATAAAAAATAAATTAAATTAACCATTAATGTACTTCATATTCAAGAAAAGAACAAGAAGATTATTCAGCTTGGAATATTCTATTTAAGAAATTTCAAATTCAAAATTGGAAGTCAAGAGGGATGATGTGAGTTTATGAAAGGAGTGCAAGATTAAAATACCTTCATCCCCGCTCCCACTTTACGTGGGCTTCATTGGAGCAAAGGTAAAATGAAATTAAATACATTTATATAAGGGAACCCTATTTAAAATTATTGTTGCAAAAAAAAAAAATGTAATTCATTTACTACATCCATCCATGAATAGGTGCCTTTTAAGGTTTAACACATAAATTAAGAAATAATTTAAAAAACACAACTATCAAAACAAATTAGTTCATGTTGACAAAATTGTTTGTTTGTTTTATTTGAGCAACAATTGTCACAAAAACTATCAAATGATAGATAATATTGAATAAACTTTTTTTTTTTAGAAAAACATTCATTCATGGACGGACAGAGTATTAAGATCAATTGCCATAACCATAAGTTTAAGACTGAATCTTGTCTTTATTGGTTGCTGGGAGAGATAAATCCTGTCTTTATTTGAAATTTCGAATTCAAATGTTGGAACTTGGGAAGGATAAGGTAACAAAATGAACAAGCTACCCTCACATAATTCAGAGGCGGCGAATCCTAGGGTAAATGATTCGATGATTTTGATTTAATGATGTAGAAACTAAGAAGGAGTTCACGATTAGTGAGCTTTGATAATTAACATCTGAAGGAGAAAATAAAGTGGAACTAAGATATCAAATGGGTTCCACTTGCACGAGGTGAACAGCAGCCGCAGAAATTTCCTTGTCGGGTATCCCTGCGTCTGTAATACTACTAGCATCTATGGTTTAGTTTCCGAAACCAAAATAGCAATAGACAGAAAGTAGAGTTGAATTTTTACGCAGAGTTTAATTTATTTATTAATTTATATATACAACAGTTTAATAAGTGAATATGATAGTAAATATGTAGTTATTTTCTATAATTTATTGAAACTTTAGTGAAAATATCTTTGCATAAAAATTAAATTCATAAAACTAAGTATAATTTAATATTTTTGAAAGAAAAACTAAACATTTTACATATGGATATAAAAAATATTAAGGCTTTTCTATGCTAATAAAGTTTTTTTAATATTTGATATTTGTATTATATGAACCCCAAAGACCATGAGACTATCACTAGACACAGACTCGAAAAGAAACAGACATGCATGATGTCGATGCGCAAACAATCACCATTGAAACCCTATCTCGTTGTTCCATCCGGCTGACATTGTGCATTAGCCGAACACCCTGTCCCCTCCGGAGAAGATGAACTAAAGCTGCGAATGAACCCGCCGAGTAATGAAAATGAGTCACATCTAAAAGAAAGAACCAAACCGGAGTAGAACCACAATGAACAAATCCACCTTTACCGTGTGTTGAAATTTAACATTTATGTAGAAGGATAAATAAAAAGAATTGAGATCTAGACCACTTACAGCTTGTTTGGCTTGCAACAATGGTTGCGTTGCGGTGATAAAAATTAAAAGTGCTTGGTTTATCATTTTACTTTCACAATAACTGATTTTAATAAAAGCTAAAAAAATTTAACTTTTACTTTTCTATTTCATATCAATTCTTCTTAACACAAATTCTTTCAGAAACAATTGAATCAAAATCTAAACCGGTAGAGTAAAGATACTTAAAACAGTTTTATATTTATTTATTTTTTCGTTACAACAATTATATTTCTTTTCAACCCTTTTGAACATTATGGCGCAGTACTATTCCTTCTTCGTGGAATTTGGAGTGACGGTTTTGGATAAGGATGTTTCAATGACGGGTTCAATGGTCGCAACTGTGATCTCTCATTATCGCACACAGTTGTTGAGGGAACAGCATCATAAAGTAGAACATCTCGTGCGTTAGCACTGTGCAAATTGTGGACTCTCCCTACAATAGGCATAACTAGGCCATCCATCACAGAAATTGTGTGTGCCGTCTCAAAAGAATGCTGACTCTTCCCGCAAAGGGGAAGTCACCTGACCATTCTACTGCCTCGTACATCGACGCCATGCATGCACCCTCTGTCCTTTACAAACCTAAAAATTGAAAATTCGTTTCAATCAATCGACAAATTCAAAAGAAGAGTATTTTCCATCCCCACTTACTTACATGTTAAAAAGTGATTCACTGTCAAAAATAACTTTTCAATTTTTTCAAAATCACCATTTAATAACTACTCATAACCCATACATATTTTTTTAATTGGTGGATAGGAAATAAGACACCAAATTAAGACAGAAGATTTCTTTTTTGTCAATGTTATAATCACAGGAATGAGACATTATTTTCATCTTTCTGTTTTATGATTTTACTTAAAAAATTTAATTTTAATACATAATCAGTATATTTTTTTAACAGTTATTTAAGTAGGTGTTGCTCTATTAAATGTATTTGACCATTTTAATAATTATTTAAAAAATTGCACAACATGATATATATAATTAATTGATTATGTAAAAAATTATATTATCAGTGTATTAAAATTAATTTATTTATAAATTATGATAGTTAAAAATGGTATTTTATTTTTATTATCCTTTTTTTATAAAATCTCGAAAAACGTAAAGTAGTTCCATTCGTAAATTATAACAAACAAAAATTAACTGGAAATGGAAACAGAGATTAATGAAACACTTTCGTCAACTTTCTCATTATCGACTTAATGATATGACGGAAAGATTAGTGGTGATCAATACAAGTGGATGTCAGGTATACCAGCGGCAAAAAGCATATATGCTTAAGGGGAAAGAAAGAGAGTTACATTCTATGGGAATCAAATCAATAAGTGGCATCAACTTGTGTAGATGTAGACTACTTTTTATTATATACTTCTTTATTAATAGTTGTTTTGGAAAATCAAGACAATTTGATACATTAGAAAGTTAATTTACTCAGATACAATCAAATTATTTCAATTTTTCAAAATGATTATTAATAAGAAATAGAATGAATATAGTCTAATTTTATCATCCATTTAATGTTAGAATAAAGCCAACCGTGGTATTATAAAAACCTAAATTAGTGAGAGGGCTTTAAAAGTTTCAATTCGAATCGAAGACATCTTGAGAGAAAGCACATGTCTGCACCTTCCAGAAGCTGGAAAGTAATTTCAGAAAGTCATGCGGGCTTAGATGTCTTGATAATAAAGGAGTCTATATGCCTGCCAACAGAAATTTTAAACTCGCTAATCGCGTTTTGAATTCAAGATTTGGATTGTAATTGCATTAGGCTTTTAGTATTAAAACTGGCTAAGTTTATCAAGTTTAATTTCTATATATTAATAATATAAATTCTTTTAAAATTATCATTTAATTAAATTATTCTATTTATATGACTATTTAAGTAGTGAGATGTGAGACTTAACCACTTCTATTAAAGTAACAATATATGATTAGATAATAATATATAAAAATTTTATACTGTCAATATATGAAAATTAAATTTAAATTTATATATAGAATTTTATCATTCCGTGAACCTGATATTCTTGCCACGGATTGGGAATTTTCTTTCTTATTTCTTTCTAATAAATTTACACTTTATTTCCTAAAATATTTTTATTTTAATATTTTGTTTTTTAAAAGATTGAATGCATACATTTTAGTTCTCAAAAAAATTTCATATTGTAATATATTATTTTTTTAACAGAAAAATTATACAAAGATTAGTACATAAAAAATGATTTATTTAAAACCAATATTTTTAAGGACTAAAGATTAGTACATAAAAAATTTCATATTGTAATATGTTAAAAACTGAATCTTTCAGGACTAATATGTTAAAAATTAATATTTCAGGAACTAATATGTGTGTGATTTTCTTATTACATGGATTAATGTGCTTGATATGAAATTTTTTGAGGCTAAAGTGTTAAAACAAAAAAAAAATTAGGAACAAAAGTATAAATTTGCTCTTTTTATTTTCTTCCGGGGAAGGGGGGTTGGAATAAAAATAATGATATATTACTTCATAATTGATCAAGCCCCTAGTAAATTGCCCATGGGCGTTCATAGAAGGTTTCGGTGAAAGTATTTGATTCTTTCTTATGGGCTAAAATGGAAGCGCCTTGTTTTTCTCACCGAATCAGAAGAAGCTAAAAATCAACTTCGTTTTAACTCTTTTTTGGGTCTACAACTATTTTTTGGGTCTGCAACAATGACCCGTCATATTTAGGATGTTGCTTTTCGTCTAAGGGTTTCAGCCTGGGCCCATTGACAGCCTAAAGCAAGTCAACTCAGGTGGGGGTAGTGAAATTCAAGCTGGGCTTTTTAATAAGATGATGCCATTTCAGCGTTTTCATCACTATGCAACCAACATTAGAATTCCTAACGAGCCAGAAGTTTTTGGTCATCAAGTAGCCCAGTTCTCTGCAATCACCCATAACCTATCCTCTTAACCTTTTTTTTTTCAGCCCATAACCTGTGCTTGGTCTTCACTATGATGACCAATAGAGATGCTAAGATGGGCTCAATCTGCGGTCAGTCAAAATCTCTATTTTTAATAGTTTGGACTGAATTTTTAAGCTTACAAAAAAAAAAATTCAATCCATCTAACTTACCCAGTAGGCGAATTTATTTTAAGAATAAAAAATTCATAATTTATTTATTTTTATTTTGCAACTACTCCAAAGACCTAATCCAAAAAGACATGGGACCAAACCAAAACCATATTTAACATATATTATGTATAAATTATTAAATTTAATGAGATATTACATAGTTGCTATAGATCTTGAACATAGTTGTTATGGACCTTAAATATTTGGGTATGCATTAATTAATTAAAAAAGTTTTTAAAAAGTTTCTTTATACAAAATCATAAAAACTATTTTTTTGACAATTTTTTTATTTTTTGACAGGCTAGCCCACCAACTAATCAATCCATCCCAAAATAGGCTGAGCTGACTATTTCACCCTATTTAGTTCTGACGAGCTGGCTTGCCCTGTCCCTTTTCTTTTTGAACTTTTAACAAGGTGGGTCTAAACGGAGTATGCCAGTCCATTTTGATATCTCTAATGACCAAAATATGTCTTTTATTTTGCAAATAGTTGAACTGCTAAATGAATATATGATATTATTTTTTTCAAACAAAAAATCGAGACCAAAAAGGTCTGATGAAAAAAAAAAGGACCAAAGAGGTTTAAAAAGGTACATGAGAGTCATGTTGTGAAAGAAAAATGTTATATAAATAACTGTTATAAGTTCTACTATAACAAAGTTTATGTGTTTTTTTTCTCTCAATTCTGATAATATGTTACTCTTTTGCTAGTGAAAAAAAAAACATTTGAAATTATTTCATAGTCTTAATGTGCTAACTCACCTTGAACTAAATTAAGTGGAGTTTAGTAAATTCTCAATAGTGGTAATTTCGTCAATATTAATGCATCCGATCCTCAAAATTATGCTCTGATTGCAACAAAGAATGTCAACGCTAAGAATTGTCTTAAATATCATTCCCTTTTTGTTTCAGATCCATCCATCTCTGCAAGTTAAACATTTCCATAAATAAACGGAAATCGGTTTAAAATTATATGGATTTTTTTTTTATTTCTCGGGTATTCCCACGGCCGGTAGCTATGAGACTAATCCCTTCGCTCATGGTAGGCACATCTAAGAGTGAGAGAACTAGCCTAAATTTTTTTAATTATTTTTTTCTACCCAAAGTCAGGGATCAAACCCCTAACATTTGGTTAAAGGAGGATGAACCCTTACCACTCAACCACAACCCAGGTTAAATTTTATGGATTTTATAACTTTGAAAATAACATCACATAACATTGAGATAATCTTCAATTCCCCAACCTATGTAAACTCACGGCTTACATCAACGGTTGATTCTGTTCATTTTGCACGCCGCTCATTATTAATGCCTATCGCTGGTCTGTCATAAAATCCAAACAAATAATGCCAGCCTTTTTATTTTTAAAATATTAACCATTATAAAAAAAGAGTGTGAGGGGGAATTCAATGAATAATTCATTTTCTGTATTCACTGTTTTAGAATTTTATAAAAAAATAATAAAAATATAAGATGAAACTGAAAATAGGATTTTTTTATTATATTTCATTATTTTTACTATTTTTTATTTCTATAAATATAAGCTATTTTGATTTTAGTTCTTCTAAAAAAAATTGACTTTTGGTCCCTCTTTTTTCTTATATTATGTTTTTTTTAATTCTTATACTCTATATTTAGATCCCTAAAAGTAGTTTATAATATACATTTAATTCTTTTAAATAATGAAAATTTTATTTGTCATTATAAATATCATCACTTTAAAGTACAAACTAATGATAGAGATAAAAAAAATATAAGATTAGAAACATGAGGGACTGAAAGCCAATAAAATTTTTTAGAGAAATTAAAACCGAAATGACCTATTTGTAGAGACTACAAATATATTAAAGCAAAATAAAAAAGTATAAAATGAAAACAATAAATAAACATGCCCTAAAGGTAAGCAAAGGGAATAGTTGGGAAGTTAATGACTTCCTTCTGCCCCTTTCCTTTTTAATACAAGGAGTGGATAAAAAAAAAATGTCATCTACTTGTAAGATATGGGTGTAGGGTGGTGATATAAGCATAATATTGGATTTTATAAGATTTATTTAGAATATGTTGTTTTGAAGACAAATTGCTTATTAGCAATTTGCATTCAATCTCAATTAAAAAATTTATATTTTTCAAACACAAATCTCTAGGTAGCGATTTATGTGATAAAAAAATACTTTATTTTGATTTTTTTCAAATACGCATAAATCACTAGTAGTGATTTTATTAAATAAATAATATCTTAAATCATTATGAAGCAATTTATATTCATGATTTATTAACAAAATAATTTTGTTTGTCCATATAAACTCTCCTATGCTTAGCTCATTTTACACGAGATAATGCTGAATAGGGGTAGTTGTATTGTTAGAGGAGCGTATGTCTGAAAAAAAAGTGTCAGAAAAAAAAATAGTGTGTCAAAAAAGAAGAGTATGCAAAAAAAGAAAGAGTACACAAAAAGAGAGTAAAATGAATAGTACTGCAAATATAGTAGTTTATTTTGATTGCAATGTGTCCACAAATATAAGTGAAGGCGTCACATTTATGTCTAAGAGGCTGGTATGATTTTATATTCCCTATACTTTTTTATATGCACAGCTAGAAAATACACTTTGTCACTCCATAAATAATGACACTCCAAAAATAGTTGCAACAATTACGGGCAAGTGTTTGGTCTCACTTTTCTGCAATTTCATACAATACCATGTAATTCCAATAAGGAATCACAATGACATTCAACAAATATTTAGGATACATCAGCAATATCAGTCACACGTTCCTACTATTGAGTTGCATGTTGATTTCGAAGAAGTTGCTCTTGGTCAGAATGAAGAAAACGTAGAATAGAAGGAGAGTATGAAGATGAATACGGAAGCGGCGATGATGATGCAAATATGAATGGCATATCAAACATAACAGCTAGGTAGAATCATTTGAATGAGGAGCCACATTTCATGCGTGCTTTAGATTTGGAAGCTATAGACATACCTGAGTTCTCAAAATATGCAAACATAGGTATATAGCACTAATTATGAAATTTTGATTTATTTTTTATTATATAATTAAAAGAAACATATATTGATCATTATAAATTTGTATTGCATATATAATGAACAATTTTATTTCACTATTTTTGCCAATCTATCATGGTTTTTCGTAGGTGCATCTATTGCGAATAATGAGTTCTTTGTTGGAATGATATTTAATGATAGGGAGGCTATTGTAGGAGCAATTAAGGTGTACATCATAGATAAAAGAGTAGATTATGAAGTGTAGGAGCCAGAGCCAATGACATTTTATTACAAGCGTGTATACCATGCAAGTGTGCCTCGCGTTCAATATCTCCTGGTATAGGCAAATTGTCAAGCAGATGTTTACAATACCAACGGAGTGTGTTAAAATTGTTAGTGTTAGATCCAATGACAACTTCCCCATGGACAAGGAGTCCAAGTTGAACTCCAACATCTTCCATTGTAATTGTGCATTCTCCATATAGGAGAATTGAAACATATGCTTCTCTGGCCACGGACTTTCCACCAGAGCACTAATTAGAGGCCGATTTGATTATATATCCACTAGTTGCACAACATGGTATGGACCAGCAAGCTGAATGTGGTAAACTATCGGCGCTTCATTGCAAAAATAGACAAATGGCGAGGGTGCAATACTCTATTTATCTGTTACAGATACATCTTTTTAAGTACAATTGTAACACTAATAAAGCAATTGCAATATAAAATAATAAACTAATTACTAATTAATTAAGTTTATTATTACACTTTCTATAAACTAATATAACATTTGTAAAATTACACTTTTAACTATAGTATTAATTACAAATTTAGATTTTGTCAACAAAAAAATATAATTCTACAATTAGGGAAAATCAAAATAAATGTTAACATAATTACAAATTCAAATTCTAATCACATTTTATTTATTTTACTAATACAAAATGTCATAAACACAATAAAAATAAATAATTTTCCTCCAATTTCTCCAGAATATGAAGCCTTCAATCCATCATTTCATCTTTTTTTACCGTTTTCTTCTTCTACTATAAAAAAAAAATCAATCACCACAGTTAGGGGTGGCAAAATTCCTTACCAAATAGGGATCCTCACAGGGATTGCCCTATTTGGGGCCTCAAGATCGGGGAAATTTCACTCGCTGGGATAGGGATGGGAGTGAAAGTCTCCCCATGGCAAGTTTCGGGACCAGGGCAAGGATCACCTTCCCAGCCCTTTGACGACCCCATATATGAAAAAAGAAGTACTAGAATACCCTTCCATTACATGTATTATACATATATATAAATATGTACTTTTTTGACATTTCACACTTTTATTTTAAACTGAAAACAAGTTTTTTTTATTTTGACCTAAATTCCTAAAAACCTAATTCCTTCACTCATTCAAAGCCGCCACCCACACTCCCTTTTTCCCTTGCTTCCTTTATCGTTCTCTACATCACAGCAACCTTCCTTCTTCTTTCTTCATTCTCTAACTTCCAACAATTACAAACCAATAGCAAGCCACAACACCATTTTTCTACCTCCCATGTCCGCAATGCAGCTCTCCCTGCAGTGATTCTGAACCACTTCTCCTTACAAAGATTATGTGAATCAGACTCTCCCTTCAACAGTGAAGCTACCTATTCTTGTAGCAACCACGAAGCAGCCTCCTCTTGCAGAGATCATGAAGAGTGAAGTCACCTTTGATAAAGATTTACATTCCTATCACCCTAGCCAAATCCTAACCTGCTTGGGATGCCAAAGATCTGTTATTTTTGGCATAGATCTGTGCTTATCCTCCGTCATTAACTTGCTCTCATTTTTGTTCTAAGTCTTTGCTTTTTTCTTTCTCTCTTTTGGGGACAAGATCTAATATTTTTTTAGGTTCATTTTTTGGTATATATCTACTACTGCTGTTGTTGATGGTGAGTTGCAAATGTTGTTAATAGAAAATCTTTTTTCTATCGAATTTGCTGACCCACGGGGACCGATAGGGAAGCAGGGAACGAGGATAGGAGGAGAAAGCCCCCTCACTACGGGGATCGGGGACAGGGGCGGGGAAGCTTTAGGGTGGTAGGGATAAGAAGTGAGACGACAACCCCCCGCCCCCGCCTGGCACAAGTGCCACTCCTAACCACTGCTTCTCCCTCCTCATTTTCACGGTTCCTTCCTCCCCCATGTTATCTATTTATATGCCCACCCCTTCCTTTCAATTGTTGGAAATAGCTCAGCATGAGACCATTCATACATTACTGGAGAGTGGGTAGCAAGGTAGAGATTCCCACACCCTGCACAGATTCCCACAATCGTTGCAGTCATGTTTTTCATCATAAATCACTACACCACAATTTGAGTGAGTCAAAGATTCACTCTGCACTTGTCAACTTGGTCACATTGCATCAAGTAGCACCATATCTCACAAATTGTGACATAGCGATTTGAGTACAACAAGATTCCCATGCAAACTTGTCATTTCCCGTCAGATCGTTGACTTGTCTCTCACAAATTGCTCCATAGTGATTTGAGTGCGGCAGAGGTTCCTACCATGTAGTCATTTGCATTGTATCACAATATGATAATAAGTGATTTACATGTAAAAAATATCATGTCATCCCAAATCTTTTCATAATTTCATATTATACCAATACTGTCGCAACCGGAATCGCGACGGGGACGACGAAGAAGAAAGATTTTTATTTTGAGAATAATGGAGTCGCCACCAAGTTTATTTAAAATTGGGAAAACGTTGGAAAAACCCGTTTTTAGAGAAGTAGTCTTTGAAACCAGTTTGAGTTCGGGAGTCGGTTATGTATAGGGAAGGGCAGGAATTTAATCCCACGCACCCTAGTACACCCGTCCTTAGACGGTACCTTTAATTAACTGTGCAAATTAAATAAATAACCTTTTTCAAACGTTTATTTTCTGTTTCAAGACAATTAAAAGGAAATTATTTTTCTTAAAAGAAAATAATTTTTAGTGCACCGAACTGTTGCAATTCAGATGCCCTAAAAATGAGTTAACTAGTCGTCACGACTAAGTTAACCCTTTTTTATTTGAAACGAAGTATTTAACAATAAGCATATAATTTTAAAAAGGAACTCTTCTAACAATAAATATTTGCAAATAGGATCTAAAAAGAAGCGAAAGTTTATTTTTTGGTGTTTTTGTAAGAGAAAATATAAAAAACCTTATGAGAGATATTTGGAATATCAAATTGTCACAACTCTAATATCCAAATATCAAATTAACAAGCCGTCAAGGCTAAATTAACCCTGTTTATTGAAAAGGCAAATAAGTGAAGGAATTTGAATCAAAAATTAAAATATAACTAATAAATATTTACAAATAAGATAAGAAGAAGTTGATTTTTTTTATATATATAAAAAATGAGAAAAAAAAATATTTTTAAGAAAATTTTCAGGTCATTAAGCTGTCACAACTCAAATGACCGAATATCGAGTTAATAAGTCGTTATGGCTAAATTAACTCTTTATCTACAATAACAAAAGTTAAATAAAAGATTTTGAAATAAAATTATTAAAAAAAACTTATAAATAAAACAAAATACATAAATAGCGTAGAAAAATATTAAGAAAATATTTAGAAATGAATTAAGTAGTAAAAAGTTAATTTTGAAAGAGAATTTTAGAATATTAAGCTGTCACAGCTAAAATATTCTGAAATTTAAAGTAAAAAAACCGTCACGGTTAAATTAACTCTATTTTTGAAAAGAGATATTTACAATTTAATAATTAACTCAAATTAATATAATATAAAAAATGAAGTAATAATAAAATATTTACAAACAAAATGAAAATCTAATTTTGAAAGGGGATTTTAGAATATCAAGCTGTCATAGCTAAAATATCCTAAAACATAAAGTTAACAAACCGTCGCGGTCAAATTAACTCTATTTTGAAAAGACTTTGAATATCAAGCCGTCGCAGCTAAAATATTCTGAAACATGAGATTAACAAACCGTCTCGGCTCGATTAACCCCTTTTTATACAATTCATCAATTAATCAAGTATATAAATCTAAATAAAATACTCAAATCCTTATTTTAAATCCAAAATAGATAAAACTCCCTTTTTTAAATAAACAATTCTAATTTTAACAGGAACCCATAAAATTAAACACAATTAACTTAAATGAACATATAAACACATAAAATAATTAAACCAAGAGAAAAAAAATAATTCATAACCTAATTACACACAAAACACATAGTCACATAAAATAACAAAACTAAATAAGTAATTCACAAACGCAAATACATAAAATATGTAAAATAATCAAACTAGAAATGTAAAATATTACAATTACACAATTAATTTTAATCAAAACACATAAGCAAGAGTATAATTGAACTAAAAACATAAGACACAAACATTTTTAATCTAAGCAAGACACTAAAAAACATTCATGAACATCATTATAGTTAATTTAAACAAAACGTATAAACATATAAAATAATTAAACTAAAGAATGGTCCTAATTTTATTTTTTAGTCTTTTTCAATTAATAGAAACATTAACATTAAATTCACCCAAAATAATAAGATGAAATAAAATTAAATTAAATTGAATAACTTGTTTTTTCTTTTTTAATTTACCTAATTTCGTTCAAATAAAATAAAAGAACACATATTATAAATTCTCTTCTTTTTTTTTTATCAAAAAAAAGTCGAAATATTTATTACAAACTTAAAAAACTTTTATTTAGGCCTAAACTAAATCAAAACCAAAGACTAAAAGAAAACTTAACTAGACAATCAATTCTCAAATCAAGCCAACCTATAAAATGTCAAACCCAGCAAATAAACCTAAGAATTAAAAAAACTAACCTTACAAACACAACTCCAAACTTAAATTTAAATCCTAATTCAACAAAAAGAAACAAAACTAAATTAATAAAAATTAAAAAAAGAAATCCCCAATTTACACACGCACACACTCACGGACTCTTTTCTCTCACTCAACACACACACAACTCTCTCTTTCACTCATACTCACATACACTAAAAATAAAAAAAACAAAACTATTCCTCTCTCTCTCTTCACTCACGGATTCTCCTTCCTGAGCACACACACACACACACACTCGACTTCTCTTCTCTTCTTTTATCTTCTACACACACAAGTTCACAAGGGAAGAAAAAGGCGGTGAAAGGTAGGGAGAAACAAAAAGATTCGGCTAGAGGAGGAGATCCAGCGCGGTGGCAACGCGGGCGAAGGGGGGGCCGTGCGAGAGGGCAGAGGAGGTGGGTTCGTGGCAGTGACCATGTAAAGGGAAGGGGAGTCGCGAAATTAGACACGGTGGTGAGGTGGTTCGAAGGTTGCGCGACGGGGTGACTCACGGTTAGATCGGGACGAGGCTGTAGTGGGGTTTCACGGTGACATAAGGAACCGGTTGGGGAAAGGTTGGCTATTCGCGGTAGTGGTGGTTAAAGGTGCTGGGTTGAGGGTGAAGATGATGATGAAGGGAGGTCGAAGGTGGCGGTGGTTTGGTGGTTTGTGTTGTTGTGGTGGTGGTTGGAGGTGATGAATTGAGGGTGAAGATGATGATGAAGGGAGGCCGAAGGTGGCTGGAGGCTGTGGTGAGGCTAGGGCTCGCGATGCGGTGGCTTGGTTGAAGGGGAGTGGCTGAAGGTTGAAGGTTGAAGAGGGGAGAATCAGGAGCGGTGGCTGATGGATGATGTTGAGGGAGATGAAGTTGATGATGTTGAAAGGGGGAGAGGCCGCGGCGGAGCAAGGGAGGGTGTGGCGGTGGAGGAAGGCCGTGGGTGATGATGATGATGGTGTTTCATGGAGGTTGAGGGGCTGGCCACGGGTTCATGGTTGAAGGGGAAGAAGATGAAGTTGACAAAGGGGGAAGTGGCGGTGGTTGAAAGGGAAGGGAGTGGTGGTTATTGAAGTTGATGAGGGAAGAATGGTGATGAGGGAAGAGGGGTGGTTCTGGTGATGGTTCATGGAGAGGGAGGTCATGTGGTTTGTGTTGAAGATGATGGTGAAGGTGATGATGATGGGTTGAAGGGGGAGGGGCCGCGGCAGTGAAGGGAGGCCGCGGCCCCCTGTGTCTTTTTTTTTAAAAAAAAAATGATAATTGATGATGATGAAATTGCTTCCGGTGTTACCTTGTCTTCCTCTTTTTCGTACTTGAATTGTATTTGCTGAATTGTATAACTGGACTGGATATTGCTGGCTTCTTTGCAGGCTCTCAAATTGATATTCTGATATCTCTGGGAATGTGTTTGAATTTTTTTGTTTGATGGTTGTTACTCTCTGATGCTGCTTGGCCAAATCTCTTTTTTGATTCGGTTTTCTGATTAAAAGATGGTTCTTGTTGATGGTAGTGCTGAAGATCTCCGTTTGAAAATTTTTTTCTTTTTTTTTTTTTGATTCTGGTCTCCGTCTCCAATGTATACTCTCTGTGTGTTTTTTTTAACTCCACCGAAAGAGGAATAACCAATCAAAGACACCATCATTACATCCTTTTTTTTTTATTTTTCGCTTTCTCCTACCCCTATGCTACTGTTGCCTCACATGCACATCTCCGCCAAAGAAAAAAGAGGGGAGCCCGTGACACTCCTGGATCCTTTTCAGTTTTATTAATTTTTATTTTTTTATTTGTTTTAAAGAAGTGAAAAGGATTTGCAACGGTTGGACTCTTTCTCTCTTTTTTTTTTTTTTTATATTTTGAAAATATGAAAACAAAAACAAATAGCAAATTTTTCATTTTTTACGAAAGGAATAATTACCGAAACTGTAAGAAATAAAAAGAGGTGAACTAGATGCAAATTTTTGAATTTTTTTTATTGTTAAAAAAAATCGGACAAAATTAGGTGTTCACAAATACAGATACCCAAATGTCATTATAAAAAAAAAATCCCCTGAATTGCTTGTTTAAACTTTTTTGAATGAAAAAATAAAAATTTATTACTATTCTTATATAAATTCACATTCTTTAATTTTCATTAGAAGAAAATGCTTATCAACAAGAATTTTTTGCCAGAAAATAATTTTTAGAATCATGTGGCAATATATGATAGGTTCACCTCAATTTTTCCAACCACAATAATTTCTGTCAAATCACTAATAATTCGCTACATGTATGCCAACTATGTTGGATTCACTTTCTAATGAAAGAATTTTCGGTTTCCTAGCGTCTTTCTTCATTTAAAGTATCTTTTATGTGTACAATGGTAAATTAAGTATGTACATAGCAACATTGGTTTTGGATGTATCAACATTGGTTTTGGATGTATCAACATTAGTTTTGTTTTGTTGTTTTTAATATCATAAAACACTAGGAAGAGTAATGCTAATTCACTTATATTATTATTTTTCTGAAAGAGTTTAATTTTGATCGATTATTAATATTATGTTAGAGGTTTAAATAGTTTATCATGAGGACCTAGTAAGTTTAAATTTTATTGTTTTTCAATGAGAAGTGAAATTTGTACTCATAATATTGACTCATTTGCGACTCACTAAGAAAAAGATAGATACATGATTGATTGGACAAAAAAAGAAAAGATGATAGACTCACCATTTTTGTCTCTATCTCTCTCCTAATAAATCCCAAATGACTCCATATTATGAGTACATATATCATTCCTCTTTTTCGATTTATAAAAAAGATATAAAACCAATAATTACCATTTAGTTATTGATGAATTAATTTTGATATATTATTAATATAAAAATATTTAAGACAAATATCTAATCATGTATTATCATAAACAAGTAGAAATATGCGATTAGAATACTACTAAAAAAATTATAACTCTTTTGATCAGATACGTTGATGACATCATTTAATGATAGTATAAAAAACTTCTGAGTGAGAGTGAATGAGGTTTAAACTCTTTTAATTTCTCATCATATTGATTTCTGTGTGTATACTTGTATTTGTTTTTACATCATCACATATAAAACTTAGTCAAACTAAAATTTAAAATATTATAAAAACACATAACATTGAATATACTAAAATCCATTTGATACATAGTATAAAACCTGATAGTATTAGCTAATACTATCAAATCAATTTTTATTTTATGTCACCTATATAATAGTATAATATTATACGGTCAAATCAATTTTCTCCTATGACTATAGTATTAAGTTATCAGGTCCCAAGAGACCTGAAAGACTTGATAACACATAATAGTATTATTTTTCTAGCCAATTCCAAATTAATTGTAGCTTATTCTTATACGTCAATGCCACACCCCCACCCATAGCTAGTAATAGCCCACCCGCCGCTAGTTGCCGGCCGCCATGTCACTACCCGCTCACCGCTCATCAGTTGCTGCCCATTGACTCATCTATCACTGGTTATGTGACGCACCAAACAATAGATAGTATAAAAGCTTATACAATGAATAACTTATACTATACTATCAGACCTTGTACTATCGTGTATAATATTATCATGTGCTATCTTATACAATGCACCAAACATGGCCTAAGTACATTAAAATTATAGCCGCTTTATTAGTATCTATAGAATTTAAAATGTGATATTACTATTTTCCATGAAATATGCATATGCCTTCAAATACGTCTCTAAAATTAAGAGTGAGTTTTCAAAGACCTATTTGATATGTATCTTTCAGGGACTAAAATGATGTTATGTTTTAACTTTTAGAAACTTATTAAATGTCAAGATCTTTCTGCAACAAATATAATGTCATAAATTAATTTTTAGTAACTTGGTTGATGCCATATACGTCTCTTAGAGATCAAAATGCATGTCTACTATAATAATAATAATAATTTCGTATCAACGTTCCTTAAAATATATTATATTTTTTAGATTATCAATTATCAGTTGTTGAAAAGAAAGTGCAACTTGAAATTGAATATTCTCATAATACAAGATAATAACGATAGATATTAAACACATCGATTTCTTTTGTATTTTGCCGAATTTAATTTGTAGTGAGCATTTAGATTAAATACCATTGCATCTGAAGGTTAGCGACAATTGTTCACAAAACCGTGCACTTCGGTTTATTTTTAAATTGTTGTCTCCTCTCATTTTTTTGTCAATCATCATTACCTAATAGCATTTCATGTAAGAAATAATTGCACAGTATATGAAATGGAGAAAAAAGAAAAATCAAATGTGGATGTGGATGGACACTATAACTTAAGAATTCGTTTCATATTTAAAGAAAACGGAAATACATAGCTTGACTGTGAAAGACATCATTGATTTATCAGTATGATTTTTTGTCCCAGAATCATGTTCTTTTATTTTCTTTTTCTATCATTCAATATTATTTTATTTAAAAAATTTTTGAGATCTTACGACATTTACCAATTAAGTGTATATTATCTTTTAGATCACGTAAAAAAAATTACATGACACAGAATGTGATTGGTAAAAGGGTTTGGGAACAAAATTTCTATTAGGTTTCTCAATATCAATTCAAATAAGAGTTGGATATAATCGGGGGCAGAGCTAGAGCATCTAGGTAGGAGGGGCCAATTTTACCTAAAAAATAATATTTTATTTTTAAATTTTTGTTTAAACGTAAAAATATAAATTGTAATTATAATATACAAGGAAAAAATAAATATTTTACGATAAAAACTTAATACACGCGCACACACACACATATATAGTGTCTATTTGTAGTACTTAAATATCTAATTACATTAAAATAGTATAAAAATTAGTCAAGTAAAAAATTTAAGGCGGTCAAATAAAAAATTATATATATATATATAGAGAGAGAGAGAGAGAGAGAGAGAGAATGAAATTTTTAGGGCTCCAGGAGGAGCCGCACCTGGATATAATATCATTTTATTAGAAATAATGTTATTTTAGCATTCATACATGCTATCAACGTTGAATTTGATGCTGATTCAATAATAATAATAGGATGGGTATCTGACACTCACTTTTAAATATTAAAATAATATGATTGTTTAGCTATATACATTTGTTTCCACAACTTCAACATGTATTTTTTAAAAGTAAGGGTGTATTTGATGAGGAGGTAAAAATCGGGGATAAATTTTCATGGATGAATTTCATGTATAAAATGACTCAAGACTTATATATTGAAAAATTCCAACAACCTTTTTCTTTCAACTTATTAATTTCATTTATTTCTTACCTCATTCACGTAATATTCAATAAGGTGTTCAATGCAAATTATATACAAATAACATTTCTACGTCCGACAAGCAACCGAAGAAAAGATTTCTGAATGAATTATTAATAAGATGTCATATAATTTAATTTTTGACTAGTTGAACTTGAGTTCAAAGTCTCAGACTTACCAGGTTAGTACTATATAAAAGACTTACTAAGTTACTATCCAGTGTTAACAAAACTAGCAATGACTCACCTTAAATTGTTGTGCAAGCTACATTAATTCAATCACCAAATTCACCTTTGCAAACCCAAAAAACAAACACACCCAACCTCATTGGCAAGGGACATTGATGCCTTCAAAAAGTTATGAGCCTTATGAATCGTGTACTTTATTACAAGCTATTACATGATTTTATGTGCAGGTGGCACACCCCTTGTGGATTGCTTTCTTCAACATATGTGTAACATGCATCATTGCTCTCTGATTTAGTATATGCATAACAGGACCAATGTTACTATCTGCTACTACTACGTAATCATTACAGGCATTATTATAACTATAGCTTGTATTGCAGAACAGCAAGCATAGCAGACTGAGGCAAATCTTATTGTTCACTCCTCCTTCCCCTATGGCCTTTGCTTGAGGCCAAAGAAGGAAGGTTTCCAAATCAGGAATAGCTGGAGAAGATACCATGTTTGGCAAACTAAATGGCTTATAAATGGTGGTTTCTACTCAAAAGCTATCATTCCATCTTCTGCGCTTTCAAAACGCTTTTTGGAGTTGGCTTCTTATCATTGGCCTGCTTAGTTTTTTTTCATTACATGAAGTATTACACTTTTCATACATGCTAGTATTGTTGTCACTTTGTAGCCCCCCAAATGAAGCAAGGTACTAAGAATTTGTTATTATTTTCATTAACTAACACTGAATTGCTTCAACAAGAAATACAACAAAGGGTATTAGCATGATTGGCCTGCTTCAACCATTGAGATGGAGATGGAAAAGAAAGCAAAAGCGCTTTTAAAATGGAATTTGGATTCAGACACACACCTCTCGTCTCCTTAGGATGTGATGGTTAAATTCTATCTACTTTTTTAACCTAGTAACAAAGTTACAAATATATATTGATATATTATATATATCTATCAAAAATAGACCATACATTTGGCAAATGAATTAGATGGACTCCAAAATCACATAACAAGGAATTTTTTTTTTTTTAATGGTAAACACTATCACAGCAACCCCATTTATTTCTGAAGTAAATGACAGATTATAGAAAGGGCTGCTAAACAAATCTAAATACAGAAAAAAATGTAGTAACATATAACACTCAAAGGGGAAGACAAACCCAAATCACATCCACACAATTTGCAAACACTTGGTATGGTATTTAGTCGAAGAATTCCCAATTGAACTTGGGGTGACCTGAATTATTATTGGTCACGGTGGAGGGTGTGGATGTGGATGTCACAGAGATCAATGGTGGGGCAGAATCAAATGTCTCCCATTGAGTTGTAACTACTACTCCTGAGGTAGAATGCATTTTCGTGGGTTGGTATGGTTGCTGCTGCTGACGGAATACAAGGGAATGTCCACTTGAGTTCCTTGGGGGTTCTTGTTGCTGCTCCTCAATTGGTATTAACATAAGGTTCCCATTCGAATGCATTTGTTGTGGTTGCTCTTGAATTGGTGCAAGTCTTTGTCCATTTGAATGCTTTTGTTGAGTTTGCATTTGAACTTGATCTCCATTGCCATTTGGCACAGCATTCTTAACTTTCAGCATATCCAGAGTTTCAACATACTTTTGAACTCTTTTCACCTTCAAAGTTAAAATTGTTTTTCAATACCATCAGAACCAAAAGTGCATAACCAATAACGAATGCAATTTGAGAACAAGTAACTCAAAAAAAGGGGAATTAATATATCAAACATTTACCTGTATTTTCCTCTGCAATTTCACATCCCCATCAGCTATTATACCATCCAATTTAAGCAATTGATTCATCAATAGCTCAATTAGACCAAGCACATCTGTTTCTGCAACTTTTGCACCTTTGTTAATTATTGATTCAAAAGCAGACACCTGATCAATTCAAAAACACTAATTAATCAGTTCCACAACCACACAAGCATTTAATACATACAATTAAGTGTTTGGAAATTAAAATATAAAACCGAAAAAACATAAACAATAACACAATTACATACCCTCCCAGCAAGCCTATCTACTTCCAAGCTGATTTCTGAGATAGATTTTGCAGCTTTCTCCATCTTAGCATTCTTCCTCATCTCTAAGACCCTCTTCTCTTGACTGATAGGGTCTTCCTTCAGCACAATCTTTGATTTGTCCTTGACCCCAACTATGTCAAGGAAAGCTTTTGAGTCCCTCTCCTTGTCTTTGTAAAACAGCTTTTGGTCTTGGTGATGCAACCCAGTTGGCCCTGATAGCATTTTCTTCAATTCCCCTGCAGCGCAAGGAATCAAATTTACAACAACAATAAGCATAAAAAAAATAAAAATAAAAACACCAAAACATCAATGATTGGAAGAAAGAAAATTTAAAGGAAAGATAATCTAATATAGAAGGGAAATTGTAATAAATGGCCTAAAAAGTGGAAAGAGTTATACCAAATGTGGCTTGAGAACTAATGTTGACTTCATGGTAAATTGAGCCATACTTGACCCTAACTCTGATTGTGGGTGGAGGAACTGAGTTCCGATCCGAGTCAGCAGTTCGCATCTGAACCAGCATTCCACCTGGCCTCATCTCCCAATCATTGGAGCCTGCAGGCTCAGCCCTGCAACCACCACCACCACCATTGTTCATGATGGAAGAAAGAGGCACCCCATTTGTCTTGTTGTTACTACCAGCATTCCTCATCCTCATCCTCATCATCTTCAATCAACCACTCTTTTTCTCTTCTCTTCTCTCTTTCACTTTCAACAACAAAAGAAGGGTATGTGATGTGATGAATGAATCAAAGAAGAAAAAGAACAAAGAGAGGCTTTTGCTTGCTCTTAGATCTCTGAGAAGAAGTGAGATTCTACACAACACGTGACACGAAAAAACTCAACGACCCAATTCACCAAAAGGATGCTAGAACATTTTTCAGAAGCATCTGAACCACAGCATTCAACTGAAGTCCAACCCCGACAAACACGCAAATTGGGAAAGAGAGAGAGAAAGAGAAAGACAATAACAAAAACAAAAGCTTAATTTGAGCTTCAATGAAGAGAGAGAAGAAGGAGATAAAAAAAAAAGAACTTGAAATTTTTTGCAATTGTCAATGGATTATGAGGAAGAACAACTCCAACCCATCAATGTCTGAAGCTCAAAGCACAGATCTTTACAGCAAAATGTGGCTGAAATGAAACTTTTCAGTGATTAGAATTTTTCCAGCATAATATTAACCAAGAACATGAAAAAGAAAAGGAAGAAAATAATGAAGAGCTAGAATCTGAAGCTGTGTTTTTTTTTCTCTCTCTCTCTCTTTTGAAGGAGAAAACAATTCCAATGATGAGGAATTGATTCTTTTCTGGAGAAACCGTAGGGAGATAAAGGAAAAAAAAATTGTGAAACAAAAAAACCAAAAATCGAAATATAAAAACGAGTGGCCAGCTAAGTATACCGGCACCTTGTGACCTTCATATATATACTACATTAAATTAATTAATTTATGTAAATTATGTTTTTAATGATTGTCCTTAGAATATCGTGTAATTTAACGGGATCAATTATGCTTCTTTTTTTTTTTTTTGGGGGGGGGGGGGGACGAACTAATGAAAGGAGGTATTTCAAGAGGCCCTATTTAAACTTGAAATTATAATTGCTTTTTATTGTTCTCACCATTGCAGATTGTTTTGTCTTTGCTATAATTTACCATCTCCTTGCGCTACTAGCATGCATAAATTGACTTGTTTCTTTCTTAAACAGGATCTATAGTTATTTTTTTTCACTTAAGCGTTCTTTATGATAAACTTTTTTAAAAAGCAAAGATAATTAGGTTAATCAGTCTTTTTTCTATCTTTGATTCTAGCCTTGAATGAATTCATGATACTAAAAGTAAATATGTGTTTAATTTGGAGGTAAAAATAGAGAAACAAATTTCATAGATAAACTTTATGTTATATATAAAATTTATTTATGAAAAAAATTTCTCACTTACTTTCTAACCAAATACGCACTAAGTAAAAAGTTATATCTCTTCTTTAATTACAGTTTTTCTATTAATTAATAATTAGTTTAATTAATTTTCAATAACTCATTGAACAAAGAAAAATGATTCCAAGGAAAGCAGGCATTGATTCTCATACATAAAATCATAAATACAAATAGAAGAGAAAAACGTTTTCCAAATATTTGCTCTTTTATTATTAAATCTTTCTTCTAATTATATACAGGAAAAAAAACATTTTGTCAAAATAATTTATACTTAACGTGCACACTTTATGGGGGGAAAAAGGAAAAAGAAAAAATGTTGGGTGAAAAAAGGGTAAGAGAAGCAAACACGGATAGCCGCCAAAGCAATCTTCATCACTTCACAAAGGGTTAAAAATCCGACAGAGAAAACTGTGTGTTGGAGTTCGGGTGCTTTCGATTCATCATAACTATGCTGAGTCCCTGTTTTTCTTTAGGGCACGTCTCAGTGTAGGGGCAGTTTGGGAATTTAGGAGTAGACTAATCATATGTGTTATGGTTCTATGGGACACGTGTCAAATTATTATTGGTTGTCTTTGTCAGTTTAATTTTGATTGGGGAGTAGTTGAATACTGAAGTGCTACCCGCCAAAGCTTTTTATTGGTCACACGTGTGCTCTCGGTTCTTCTAACAGAACCAAGCGAGTAGACTCAGTCCGGCCTTGAGCTTATGTTGTTAGTTTAGGTTCTAAAATTTGATTGACTGCATTTTTTGTGGCCGATTCGAATTATGTTTTGAGTTACCTAACTCAACCTGAAGTTAATATCTTTTTTAGATTCATATTAATTATAATAATTAATAATAAATTATAAAATTTTATATTTCAATTAATATATTTTAAATAACTTAATATTATTTTTATATTAATATAATTTATTTTGAAATATATATTATAAAATACTTTTGAATTTTATTCTTTATGTGCAACATTTGACAATTATACTATACATAATTTTCAAAATTTTATATGTTGTTTTAAAATATATATATTGTTTCTTATTTATATTTTTTTAATACCAAAAAAAAAGTCACGTTGATTGAGTCATTATTGAATTATATTTGAGTTTAAAGAAATGGCAAAGTCTAAAAATTAGGTCAAATTTAAATTTAGTGTAACTCATCTTTTGTACACCTTTATAAATGAGCAAATGAGGTTAAATTTTTGCTTTTATTTTTATGTTTACCCTTTGAGCGATGGGAGTTGAAAACTTTAATGAAGCCATTGATGATAATTTAATTACTTCTTTTTAGTTTTTTTTTATTAGTACATATGCACGTGCTATTTTGCTTCTTTTTGTGTCTTTCTGCATGTAATATAATAATGTATAATCTAGGAAACTAAACTTTGCTTTTCATCCATTTAAATAGGGTCCCGTACCCTTCTTTTTCAAGCTTTGATGATTATATGCTAGAAAAAAGCATTTAGAGGTGATTTTGTTTTTGATTAACTCTTCTCGTTGCGATCAATAGTGTGAAATAGACTATTAGTTGATGATAACTAATTAAGAATATTTTTTAATAAATTATTTCTTTATTATAAATAATATTTTTTAATTTTGCAATCAGAACACAAATCATTAATCTAGGTCAGTATAAATTTATAATAAGAATATTGTAGACAACCTATTATTAATAAATGAATCTTGAATTTAGACTGAAATTATATATTTGTCATTTTTTGCTTTTGTTATGAAATCTTTAGCATTTGATTATGATAAATAACATAGTTAAGTTAAAATATACATAATTACGTTTAAATATTATTACACTTTAAATTAAGTTATTTACATAATTATTGGAACTAGATTAAAAGGATGAAGTCATCAAAAATAGACGTAAGGTATTTTGATTCCTTTCGTTCAGGTAAAATTTCATTTTTTATGACATAACTTGCCAACAGATTAATTTATTGCAAGCATTCGGTTGGCTAATTGTTTCCTTTATCAAACAGACAATTAAGATATCTGTCCTTCATTACATTTTAGCATTTTTAGTACTTTCGTTAACTAAATTGCTAATTGGAGTTGTCTTTCATTTCGTCCAGTTTATGATATAATTGATCTTTGGACTAGCTAGCTTTGTCGTTGAGTCCAGTCCTGATCTTCAACAATGCTCAATGTGATTTTGTGAGCAGTGCAAATTTGTCCACGGAATGGGAACAAGAAGCATAACCTTGCGTGTGACCGATGGAGATTACAGCCAAGAGATTCTATTATATTTGCTTTTGCTTCCGAGCCCCTTTCTCGTGAAGGAAAAAAATTCCCAATAAAGCAAGTTTATCTCTAATGTAAACATAGTGATCGACTGTATCTATTTTATCACTAATCCAATCCATTTACTGAGTTATATTTATAATGTAGTGTATTGATTTAAATATGTTCACTATCACTTTTTCACTTTGAGGACAAATTTACTTTAAAGTGTGTTTGGTTATGGGTAAAAATGAGGAGCAAGTTTTCATGTGTAGCTGTCTTTCTATTCCCGGCTTATGGTAGGCTAGTGTTTAGGCTCTCTTCTAATTCTGCCTTTTTCCGTTCATTCCCCCAATTCATATACCGAACCAGGGCATTAAAGGGCAATCTGTTACTAGGCGTGAATGTGGAGACTGTTGAGCATTGAAGGGTGGACTAGACCTAGGGTAGGATTGTTAGGGCTCTATCCGGTGAGTTGGAATGATAAGGCTGGACGAAAGGGAGTCACGACCTTTTGCTTCTGCATTGGCCCGATGTCTGCTTAGGCTGGGTAAAAAGGTAAGTAGATGTAAGGCGCCAAGGCCTAGGTTGGGCTATTGCCGACTAGTCCACAAGTCCCCTAGTCTTGAGACTCAAAGGGTTGAAGAGACTCAATAGATGTTTGGTAGGAATGGATTGGGCCAGTACTGACCGGTCCACTATAGACGAATTGCATGTATAACTTTATACGTTGAGCTCATCTGTAAATACTTACTCTTGATTCTTACCCCTAACCAAACACATAAAAGAGTTTTTTTCTTCCTCAATGGAATCATTAGTGTCCGAGCTCTATCACTAGAAACTCAACTAATTCGACTTGATTCGACGAAGGTTCTTGAAGGATGCATGAGTCTCCCAACGAGGATAGTTTGATTTTTCCAATCCCATGACTTGAATTTGAGATTTCTGATTACAAGGTCAAGGCAACTACCACATTAACCAACCACATGTTGGAACTTCAAAACAGTTTAATGAACTCAACTCAAAGTATTATACATAATACACAAGGAATTTTGGTTTTTAAAAACCAAAATTGTAAAGAAAATATGTATTAGAGTTAGAATTTTTACCTGAATTTATTTATCAAGATAACACATAGAAGTTGACTCTAAAATGAGTAAATGAATCATACCCTATCCAAGAATACTCTCCACTATTAACATAATTTGATTTTATATATATATATATATAGTGTTATTTATCATCATGGTAGGTTTAGTTGAAAAAATAGACTGCACTTGATTTTGTTAAATTTTTACAGGGTCCGTTCGAATAATGCAGCTTATGACTTTTTTTGATTTTTTGGAAGTCAAAAGCTGCATTCTACCTTTTATCTTGTTTGGTTAAACAACTTATTACTTCTCTAAAAGTTATTTTTAATATTTTTTAAGAATTTAAAATATCTAATTTCTTAATAAACACTTTCTAAAATACTAAAAACAAAATACTTTTATTATTATATATTTGAATATAAAATATATTCTTCATAAGTTATTTTTCAGAAGTTATTTTTGTATAAGCGCTTAAATAAGTTGTTTATCTAAATAAGATCGTGATAATGTAAAATAATTTTACACTGACAATTAATAGAATTTCATCAAATGATAAATCAAGGTGGCTAGTTGTGATAATGGGTAGTTCTCTTATATGATGTGTCATTAGTCATCTCTTTGATGAAATCATAAATATTGGTTAACAATATAAAATTGTTTTACACTGCTAGTATACATAAATTAAATTCTTATTTATAATAGTTTTTTCCAAGGAAAAGAAAATTGGATCGGGTATCGAACCAGTCAAGGTACTGGTTTAAAGGTGTAGAGGTCCAACTAGTTCAACCAGGGTCCAACCGATTCAACCAAGGTCCAACCGGAACATAATAAAAATATATATAAATATATACATATGATTAATTAGAATATAAATAAATATATTAAACCATTAATATTAATATAATCAACAAAAAAATATTCATAGGTCTATAAAAATAAACATAATCTATATAAAATTTCTTTAGTCTCAACCTCACAACATGATCACAAAATATTTGAAAACAATATTTGTTAGTAACCATTAAGGTTTACGATGAGTAGTTTACGAATAATAAAAAGAGGAGAATAATAACCCAATAATTTTTGTTAATGTCCTTCTTTGGTTCCATTTTTTTATTTTTACTCTATGACTACTATAAGATATTAATATTTAAATTTAAAAATAAAAAAAATTTAAGTTTTGTAAAGAAAAAAAACCCTAGTCAGACCGATCTGATTTTTCCCGGTTCTTAATCGATTTTGACTGGTTTTAACTTCCCCCGATTTTTTGGACTTAACCGGACCGGCCAGGTGACCGGGCACCAATCGAACTGGTAGGACCGATCAGACCGTTTGAACAAGCCGGTCTAGTTCGGTTTTCTCTTCCTTGATTTTTCTATATAATTAAAGCACAAATATTTAAGTAGGAAGTGCTTTCCTATATATTAAATACTTTGAAAGTAATAACTTCAAAAATTAATTCTGCTATATAATAAATAAAGTGAGTCATGGCTTTTTCCTTATGAATAATTATTGATGAATTACAACTATATACAATAATGCATCATTCACTCATTTTCTGGGTGACATAAATATTAGTTTTTTTTTTTACACATTTTTCTGTTCCGGATGCTTTTTCTATTTTAAATTGAAGCGTTATATTCTCACTTTAAACTTTTTTTTTTTGGGTTTAATAAAAGGTATAAAATATATAGTACAAAAACAATGAAATCATTAAAATAATTGCGGTATCAATATTGAGTTTTGATTGAACTATTATTTGCATTATTATTGAATAAATATGCCAAAGAGAATTCCCCTGAAACAGAAAATTGAATATCAAAAGGGCAAAATCTTCAAGGGCATCAAGGAACCATAGGACACGTAGCAAGCATCAGAGGCATGAGTACGATGATAAAGTCTGGCAAACCACATCCTTTTCAGCTTTTATTATTTTACCGTGTTCAGAGGATGTCTCCATTGCGTGATGCTATGATGCACCGACAGTTTTAGCACGCACGTGCTTCGCCACACGGGAGAAGCTTCGTTGAGGTTGTTTTCCAGTGCATACGTATTACGAGAGAGACGGTTCTACCTACGGTGGTTGTTGCATTGTTGTTTGATTGTAACACATTATTATTATTATTGCGTCTCCGAAGATTATTATTAATTCGGAGATTAGATATATGTCTTTCATTAAGCATCCATGGAAATTAGTTTGACAATATAAAATTGTGGCTTTGGGGATTGAGCAGTTAGCAATGTGGATTTTGATTGCAGACAAGGTACCGACCAACTGGAATTAAATAAAGTTTTGATAGATTTTTTTCATGTAAAATATAGTAAAAGTGATTTTTCTTGAAGTTAAACGCAATAACTTTAGAACTTTTTTTTTTTTTTTTGCAGAAACTTAATTTTTTTTCCTTAGTGAATACTTATTTTAGTCACTCTAAAATTTCAAGTAGAATATATTGGTCCTTGTAAATTTTTTTTATCAAATTAATCCCTATAAAATTGAATTATCGAACAATTGATCTCTAAAAAATAAAAATCTCAAATTGGTTGATGTAAAATTTCAAATCGGATAAACTAGTCCCTATAAAATTGAATAATCAGTTACTCTAATAAGTTGGGTTAAGAGAACTAACTTGTCTGGTAATTTAATTTTATAGCAATCAATTTGAGAGTTTTTTTATAAGAACTAATTTATCTAACTATTTAATTTTATAGTGAATGATTTGAGAATTTTTTTTTACAATGATCAATTTAGTTGACTTAAAATTTTAGGAGGATTAAATTAAGGGTCTTATCTTTTTGTTATATTGTGTTGCAGGTGCACATATAATTAGTACCTTATGTGAAAATGAATGTAGTTTTATAAAGCATTGTTCACCTTCACACGAATATGATCCTTATTATTAAAGACTTTTTTTATTAATATTATTAAAGACTTTTTTATTAATATTATTAAAGACTTATTAGTGCATGCTTACTTTTTCACATTGAAGAAGCAAGGTTGAGAAAAATTTCATCCTACTTTAATGCCAAAGATATGTACTTAGGTTGGTGAAGTATTTATAGATCATTTACCAATAAAAAAATCTAATGATCGAAGTCAAGTCATGGTAATCATGTATAAAAGGTCAATTAAGAAAGCTAATCCCATTAACACTCATTGCAATGTTTAATTATCTTAGATAATAGTTTTTTAATCATAAAAACTTTTTAGCTTATAGGTTTTGCTTATTAATTAGGAGATTAATCTACAATTGGGTACAAAAATCAATTTGTTATCCTCCAACCAATTAATAAAATTTCAAATCGTATAATACTTATTTTAATTACTGATAAAATTATTTTGAACAATTAAAATAAAATTTCATTTAAAACTAACTGTACTTGACATATCTAAACATAAAATTTGATTTTAGAAGCCTATCACATATGAAAACATTAATTAGTTAACAATATTATTCTAAAATAGATAACATATACGGTGATTAAGTAACACAAAATTTGGGATCTATAAAATATTAACACTTAGGTCTGATTATATTTAGTTGAAAGATAAAAATAAGAAGAAAAAAATAATGAACACTAATTTATATATAAAATTATATATGAAGTTCTTCTAAAAAAAAAAGTGAGTTGTATTTTATTTTATTTTGAAATTGTTCTAAAGTGCTTGATTTTCAAAGGGAATAGGAGTACAACCAAAGATTGCCTTACAGATTGCCTTACAGCAATCACGAGAAAGAAAGCGACACAACTTTAGAATAACAAAACACGCATCAAAACACAGCAAAAACAGCTCAAAAAAGCAACGGAACCACGAACAAAACATTGTGAAAGTGCTCTGAGCACACGAGAAGCCATAAAATGCTGCAGACCCTGCGTACTATCCCGGAATAACTGATCTCTGCGTCCTCCTCCTTATTTGCCGATGATAGCCCCAAGCATTTCCCTCAGTTCTCATGTGTGGCACGGCACGCCTCTAGCATCCCATCAGAATCATCTTCTTCCTCACTTTCATCATCATCAGAAACAATTGTAATTAACTTTTCCCACAAGTGAAAGAATACCATAATCCTTCTAAAATTTATAAAAAATTTGAAACAATTTATATTTATATATATATATATATATATATAAATAATTGAAAATTCATTTTATGTTGGCCCCATTCTAACATGGTCACAGTTGTTGTATTTTCCTTGTGAGTTTTCCTTTGTCATCACTATAATTTTTCAGGGAGAAATATACTGGAGTAGCTCAAATTAAATGATTATAGTTTTGACCAATGGCTGAATTCTTTTTCAATTATTGATAAAATTAGTTTGACTATTGAGTTAACAAAAATAAATTTCTACTATATTCAAAATTATTTATATTATAAATTTTAAAGAGTTTATTTTTTAGATATTTATATTCAAGAGATCCTAGAATTTAGCTTCACAGCAATATCTTTCCTCTTGTCAGGAGTAAGAAACATTTTCTTTTTTATAATTCATTTTCTAATTGTTTATTAATGCATGTGACATTTAGTATGAATATGTGCAGTAGGACAAAAGCTGTAGTTCTTCACAATCAAATGAGATGGGCATTTATCAATTAGAGTATTTATTCCAGCTTTTGGCCTAAAATAAAAATATATTATATATTAAAATAAACTTATTTATGAAATAGTTAATTTTAAGACTTTGAATTTGTTTAAGAACAAATTATAAAATATAATTAATTTGAAGTGTGAGGCAAAAATATTCTTTGAAAAATGTGTAGACCATACTTGTTAGACTGATGAGTCCCGCATAAAATGAAAAATCTTTGACAGTCTGAAATTTTGTTGAAATTTATATTTAAAATGATGTGTTATAATTCTTAATTTTTGGATGAATTAAAGGGTCATATCACTTTATGGGTTGTTTACACATATAAACCAAACAAAAACATATTAGGTACCAATATGAACTAAAAGAAGATTTAGTATCAATATGGACTATTTTTTATGCACGCAAATACGCTAGGGGCCCTCGTGTATTTCATATAAACGTATTAATGTATTCGTGTTTATATTGAATGCGTTAGACTCTTAGCATATTCATGTTCATATGAAATATGTGAGATGTCCCAACGTATTCATATTTTTATTGATTGCGCATAAGACTCTAGTATTTCCCTTGTATTTTTTTGCTTTGCCATATAATCACAAGCTCATCCAAGTTAACAAACTCAGTGTTATTAGTTCTGTTTTTGTGTAAAAGAAAAAAAAAAGTTATTGAGTATTTCATACTTGTTCATCATGATAAAAGTTTGAAAATACAACAAATGAACGAGTGATATTTTATAGTCAAAAATCTCTTGGTGTGATTGTTATATACAAGAGCCCCTAGCGTATTCATATTCATTTTGAATAAGCAGTGGCCTCAAACATATTCATGTCCATTTTGAAAGTTGAAAAACAGTTATATTTGACCAGACCATTCTCAAATACTATGGGTATTCTATAAAACATTTAGTTAATCTGTTTGTGAGGACCTATCTACTCTAGTATTTTGTTTTGCAACTCTAAAACATTTACAGATGAACTAACAATTGCACCGAGAGGTTTTTGACTACAAAATGTCACTCCTTCATTTGTTATATTTTCAATTTTTTCTTCATGATGAACAAGTATAAAACACTCAGTAACACAAAAACAAAACTAATGACATTAAGTTTGTTAACTAGGGTGAGCTTGTGGTTACATGACAAAACGAAAAATATACAAGGGAAACATTAGAATTTTTCGTGTAATCAATAAAAACATGAACACGCTAGGACTCTTCGCATATTCTATATAAACATGAATATGCTAGGGGCCCTAATGTATTCAATATAAATATGGATACGTCAAAGGATCCTGACGTATTCATATTTATATGAAATATGTAAGGGGCCCTAACGTATTCGCGCCCATAAAAATTAGTCTACATCGGTACCAAATCTTCTTATAGTTTATATTGATACATAATGATTTTTTTTTGTTTATATGTGTAAAAAACGCTTATTTCATCTAATAATCATGGATTATGTCAAAAATTCTGTATATAATTTTTTTTGGATGTGTTACTCATATAAAATATAGAGAAAACTAAGTAAACGTAATACATGTTTTTCCTATTTTTGTTGAACGTAGATAAAGGGACTTAGTTGATTTCATTCAATTAATATATGACGGCAACAGTTTTACGAAGAGGAAATGTTTCACATTTAATAGTTGGATACTTGTTGTAAATACTTTATACGTACCAAATAAAAGATATTAAGAAAAAGGTAGGAAAAAGTGAGAGACCTAAAAAAAAAAAAACCAGAAAAAAGGACTATACAGGGATATTGCAAGTTAGGTAGAATGTTTGTATTGGTTTTCTGCTATTATGCAGTCAGTGTATAAACCATATGCATGTGGGGGGTGGGTTGGGGTGTGGAGTGTGGTCAAAGGGAGAACCAGCCAGTCTTATAATTTAAGGGACTAACCAAGATATCTCTGCACAAGGCAGAGGGGGTCAGAGTGTGCATGTTGGAAGGTGTTCTAGTGTTGGCATGATTAGGGATTCACACTCACAACCCTTCTATATATATATATAAGCTTGGAATTATGTCTCTTGATCTCTTCACTTACTTTGTTTCTAAACATTAATTTATCATTATATATTGCCCAAACCAACATCACGGACATGTCTAGATCTTCACTCAGCTTTGTCCATTCTTCCCCCTTGGATATATGATTGATTCGGCGATCCTAACAGTTTTATTGGTTGTGTCTATATTGATTGTTATGACACATCACATGCACAAAGTAGTTCATTAATGTCGGCTCTCCCCTTTCCAAAAAGAAATGAATTGGTATAATTTTACTTAGTCCAATGTCCTGTTAAATTAAGTATATCATAGATTAAGATTTGCATATAATGTTTTATATGTATGTTTTGCCAATAGAGAAAGCCACTTTTTTTCCCTTTACCTATGACTGATTATTTGTGCTAAATATGATTAATTAATGTAGAGTTTAACTTAAAGGATACACTAAGCCACTCTAAAGGCGAGAATGCATGGTAGAGGGTCTTTGTACTTGCAAGCGGTACCGTCACACTTGAAAAGAAGAATCTAACAACCTTTTTTGACGAAGATATACATAAAGAAAACAAATGGAGAAAATTACCCCAAATTATATAATAATAATAAAAAAGAAACAGTGTATGCAGTGCATTTTCCATGCCCAAGGAAACTTTGATCAAACAAAAACTGTCGGTAGACAAAAGCCAAAACCACAAAAAAAATAAATAAATAAAAGAAAGCCTTCACTTTCCCAAAGAAAAAGAGATGTTTGGTTTCAGTGGACAATTCCTTCCTTTGTGATCCAGAAATTCATGAATGTGTATGTATAATGTACAAACATTCAACACTTAGCATCTTCAATAGTGGGTACCTTTCAGATGCTTCAAAGTTAACAATGATCATGATGAGTTACAAAGACGTTTCCGTTAAACTTGAGAATTTCCAAAACTTTTCCATAAGATATTAAATTGGTAGCATATTGCTATGCATAACCAAAACCCAGCTACTATGAAAATGATAGAACACCATATGAGTGCAAGGATGAGAGATGCTTCCCATAAAGGCAAAGGGTCTACAAAGGTAGGCCAATGCCATTGTGAGTACGCAATTGGCCTTATATGGAAATAAGTCAAACACCCACCGGAATTGATACACACTTCCATTTTGCATTAAAAATTGGAACATCTTCGGCCAGATATTGACACCTTCCAGCAAGCTCTTTTCAGCTGCCATAACCGTAAACAATTAACTCGTATGGGCCACACTTTTGCCTTCATTTTCATGCTTCTTTAAATTTATCCTTACTATGCAAAATGTGTAATTTTATCTTTGTAGCAATTCCTTGCCCTATCTTAGGTGCGAATGTCAAAATGAGCCGGCTGTGACAAAATGGCTCAAACAACTCGGAAGTAAAATGTGGATTTAGTTTTAAAAAATAATAGAGTGAGAAATAAAAATTAATTCGATTAAATTGGTCTAAATTGTTGGGCAAATTATAAGGTGGACCTTATATATTTAGGTCTATCATAAATTTCCTATTACTAGCCAATAGATGAATACTATATTGTTGAATGGTTTGATCTAATGATCAATAAATAGGGGATTCATGATGAACCCGAACATATGAGGTCAACCATAAATCTATCGAATTGTTGATCCAACTCATTTTGGATAAGGTCTAAGCCCAAATCAAATCCATGGTTTGCTTAAGATTGAACTATTGCTAGACTGAAATTAACTTCACCTTATCCGGCCCAAGCTGACAATGGTTTGGCTTAAGGTGGCTTGGCCTATATTGACAGCTGTGTCTTAGGTGTACATACATTTATAAAAATAGTATATATGTTACCTATGATATAGAGCTTAGCCATAACGAAAATTGTTTCCCTTTTTGTTAATGGCCACATCAACTTAAAAGGTTAAGATATGAAAATGGATTAGTTTAATTATGTGTTAAATGTTAATTTCTTTCTAAAAGATGAAGGTAAATAAACTAATTGGAGTTGGTTAAGTCGTTATAGACTCATGGACACTCTAATACAACATTAAATGGCTAAGTCAACCTAAAAATTAATCAAGATTAAGTATATGCAAAAAACTTCACATGCATTCCCAACAACTTTGATATATATATTTTAAAATTCCATGATCACACAATAATGTTTTAGAATTTAATTTAAATATACTGATTGTCATCCAATCAAATTCTTTCATTTATATGACTTTTGAAGTAGTGAGGTAAGAGTCATTTATATTTGAATGAAGTGACAAAATGTGATTAAATGACGATGTACAAAAATATTTACATTGAACTATATTAAAATTAAGCTCTATGTTTTTTTAAAAATTTAGAATATGCAAGTCCACTTTGCCTTTTTTATTGACATATACCATTTTTTTGTTCACTTGTTGATTTTTCCCTTCAAAATGACACAAAGTGGGGTGTGCTACACATTAGAGAAAACAACAAATTCAAAATTACATAAAATACAAATAAAAAAGTTAATGGATTGTTTCAAGGATATGGTGGAGTTCATCCATGGAAAATTTTGTAATGTCTCAGGTTCACGTGTCCCGAGACAAGTATAGTATAGCCTTAGAGTCCCTCAAGATCCACCTGTGTTGCCAAGAAAGCCTTGGATGCATGAAAAATCCCAAAATGTAGAACCTGTATTCTTGTGACGACTATAGCGATCAGGGACCACTTTAGCAGTTGTTGGTGCATTTGCACCTATAGCATGTTTGCGGGTAACCACTATAGTAGCCAAGCTAATCGGTCCATGGTGTTTCAGTCTTTAGAGACCACTCTAATGGTTTTGGACTGCTATATGTGTTTATGCACTATGGTGTTTTCTTTCCGTTAACCGCTATTAACCACTATAGCAATGCCCTCGATGTCAGAACATACCCAAAACAATGCAATTTCATTCAAATGACCCATAACCTTATTTAAGCCCTTCCTTTACGCATTTTACACCCAAAAACGTAAACCCTAACATTTCTAACCTCTCTTCTACCCTTCACTCCTTCCCTTTTTCAATCCTACTTCCTCCAAGCTTCAAGGAGAAGGTTTGGATAAGTTAGAGTGATTATGCTTATGGTTTATGTTTGGTTCTTCTCTATTCCTGCATGTTTATAAGTTAGAGTGATTATGTTCTTGGTTGTTGTCAGGTTTGGATACTCTTTCAATATTCATAGAGTTGTTCTAGGGTGTTTATGAATTCTCACGAATTTCCATTTGCTTCCATGGCAGATTTTAGTATCATTCTGCCTCCCATAGTTCTATATATTGGTGCTGACACCTTATGTTCCACACCTCTCTAGATGAGTAGGTTCAAGCTTATGACCTTTATTTTGGTTATTAGTGGTATTTTCTTTGCATAGAAATATTGGAACATGATTTTAAAAATTATTTCATGACTAGTATGGATTATTAAGTGCTTTTCCAATTTATCGTGAAAATTTTGTTATAAAACTCATGAGATCATTTTTGTTGCCTAATTGGTTTTATGAATAGATTTTGGTTATGAGTTCGAATATTTTGGACTGTCATGTTTATTCTAGTGCTTTCAAGAATTATATATTCATGAAAATTTGTTTACCACTTAGAAGTTAGAGCCTAGTTATGGAATTTAGATGAAAATTATTTAGTTTTCATGATTTTAGATATGCGATAAATATAGAGAAACAGACAATGAGTTAACGGTGGTGAGATCATTGATCTTGATACCAAGTTGTCCATAAGAGGATAATCTCGTCCCTATCAGAATATTTAGAGAATAAAACCCAGTTAAGTGTCCAGTAGGAGCCTTGTTAGCTGCCCTTTAGAGTTTAGAATATATTTATGTATTACTACTATTATGCTATGGATATATTCAGAGTTTCCATGTAATTAAATATAAATTATTTTATAGTTATGTCTTATCTTGTTGGTTGTCTCATGTGGGGATTATGGGTTAGAATTTGCTAACTGAATTTTGGATAAAACTCACCCCCTCTTTTTCCCTTTACATATACAGTTGTTACTCCATATCATTCTCAACCCCATTCTCAGCGATGATCTTCACTTTGTAATGAAGCATTAGTTATGTTTCTTTTAGAGTGCTCCAGTGATTTTGCATGCAATATCTTGGTCCATGCATAAACATAGCTTTTTGTTTCCATGATTTAGATTTGTCGTGTGTTTGTACTTATATGGTTTCGTTTAGAGCAACTTGAATAATATCTTGTATTATGATTATGGATTCAGACTTGAATTATGGAATAGATTTATACATGTTAATTATGTTTTGAAAGTACGAGTTTATTTATATTTAAACTATAAATTATATTTAATTATGCATATAGCACGACTTAATAGTCATGGGGCTTATATGAGGGTGGAATTTCTCTCAAATCGTGTTGTGACAAATTTCTTCTCACTTTTATCCCCCAACTCAATACACCATAATAAGAGTAAATTATGATATAATCATCACATTTGATAACTAATTATGGACATGGAATTCCCTTAATCCAACTAGTTGAATCAAAAGTTTCGTCCAATAGCTTTTTATCAAGGCGAAATTTCTTTTTGTGACCATTGTTTATGATGTTTATGACTTTTTGTTGTCACTAAATAGATCGGTGCCAATTCAAGCCATCTCGAAATGTATAATTTTTTATGACAACGTATACTATCACAAAATGTACAATTTATTACCACGATTAACATAAATATTAGTGATGCTCCAAGTAATCACAAAACGTGCGCACAATACCTATGGTGACGGCTACTTAAAGTCGTCATGTAGACCTTTAGCTATTATGTATACATAACGATTTTTACTCATTAGAAAACACAAATAGTTGCCATTAAATACTTTTCAAAAGATGTTAAAATGTTTTAGTGATGACTTTAGGCATCAATGTATAAACCTAGCTAATTCCTTGTACGAAAAATATATTTACACTATGCCACATTGCTATATGTCTACACCGTACCGTTGGCAATTTAAGGTTTACAAAATTATTTAATTATTATTTTTTTAATAAAATCACCATTAGCGATTTATAGCTGGTGCAATTTAATAAAAAAAAATTTCATACATTTTACATAAAACCACTGTTGGTGATATCTTCCAAAGATCATATTCACAATTCAAGCAACTTATCTCAAATCCCATAACTAACGTAAAAGACCCAAATTTTGAAAGACTAGCTTACATATGAAAATTATTGAATTGTAAGATATTATATATAAGGTTGTAATCATGTGGGTATAATGCAACGTAAGAAGGTATATTATGATTGGAGGAGGGATATTGCTGTGTGTCACTTTAGGATTAGTTGCCCTTTTGTAATCTTCGCTCTCTCTCTTTCTGTGTGTAAGACGACGATAGCATTGCGGGCCCCCAACCAACTCATCTTCGACGAACGAATCACTGTCATAGGCAAACCATGACAACTCCTCTCCCCCCTTCCTTTGTTTTGGTGTGTCCTCGATATTTGTTTAATATATTACATATACCAGGCTCTCAGCGGTTTAAGAGATATGCCACTGAGGGTGCATTTGATATGGGATAAAAGTTTCTTGATTGAATTCATATATAAAATTACTCATGAATTCAATTAGTGAAATTTTCACCCTTAATTTCACTTGCACACCAAACATACTTTTAGTATTATTCTTTGATTAAAAGTTTAGGGTGGAGGGATGATTTTGTCATTACAAAGGCTAAGCCTCGTCATGAATTTCAACGCAAACTGCTAATATGATTTATTAATTAAAAAAAGTCATAAAAATTTAACTTGAAATATTTTTTTTAATCTTTGTGATTACGGTCATAACTAACAGATTCTCCGAATAATAATTCAAAATTTGAGTCTTAGCATAAAAGAGTTAATACACATTTTAATTCATTACTTTACACTTGTAAATTATTTCGGTCCCTAACTTTTAAAATGAGTCAAATTAGTCTCTATTATTATAAAATATGAGTCATGTTAGTCCCTTAATTCATTTTTACTTAACATTTCATCAATTAAATGATGATAGATAACCTTATATAATATATTGGCATACCATTTGTCTATTGAAGTAGCATATATATATATATATATATAATTAAAATAACTCATTTTGATGTCTAATATTATATAAAATGATTTATTTTATAATTTAGAATAAAAATTTAAATGATTTATTTTATGTCTTTTTAGACATCAAAATGAGATATTTTAAACTTTATTATTCTTCAAATGACATAAGATATGTCAACATATCATTTAAGATTATCTACTATTATTTAATTGATGAAATGTTAAATAAAAGTTAGTTAATAGATTAAAATAACTCATATTTTGCAATGTCAGGGACTAAATTAACTCATTTTAAAAGTTAAAAACTAAAATAACCCACGAATATAAAGTCAAGGATTAAAATGAGTATTAACTCAACTCAAAACATTTTTATGGACATTTTATTGTTAACCAAATCAATCACACGACAAATGTGTCTGGCAATTTGAGTTTTCTTTTTTTTTTTTAGCTTTTCTTTTAATTTCTTATTGTTATATTATCTTATGTGAGGAAGAGACGTAGAATAACTAGAAACACAACAGACGGATTCTCATATCACATTGATTTTTACTTTCTTTCCAACATTAAATTGGTTAGTCTTTCAATAATGATTAATGCAATTTGTTTCATTTTTTCAAGGACTAAATTTATTTTTTTAGCGACTAATTTGATAGCCAAAAAGTAAGACTGAACTACAAATTCCGTAAGGACTAAATATGGGATGGTATATGCATATTTGGTTTACAAAAGTTTCCTCTATATTATTAATATTATTATTTGGTCGAAAATATTATTTTTATCAATTCAAGTTTTCACCCAGTTTAGTAACGTGTGAAAAGAGGATCATCAAGACCCACCAAACAACGAAAGCCCAGGATCGTTTGGGACCCTGGATTTCTACTCAGAGTGCATAAAAGGCACGGATGAGCCCACGCTCGTGCGTGGTTACCGAAGTTCGTAGGTCTCATGATTCAGGGCTCAAGTGCTTGCAGGACTAATATCTGCGAGTAGTGATAGACTCTGACATAGTGATATCATCTTATGATCATAGGCCCAACATCCGTCTCAAAAGTTAAGCAAGAGTCGAGACTTCGAATCTAAACTTGGAAACCTCTATTTTTTTTTTTGGGTCAACTTTGAAACACGTGATTAGCGTCTATCATTTAGAGGGGCCTATAATATGTGGATTAGTCAATATGTCCGTCAGTGGATACCTAGGAAACAAAAAAAATATCAATATCTAATGCAACTTGGTTTTTCCAATAGCCAACATATAGGTAGCATTTTTTTATCCGGGACAAAAAATAAAGAGATACTGAAGATACAAAGTTATTTGATTGTGGAGATAGAAATATAGATAGAAAACTTTTCCATTTCAAGATACAAAATACAGAAAATTTATGTACCTCTAAAATAGAAGGACAGTGGGGACTCCTCTAGGGACATGACGTGAAAATAGAAATTTAATATTTTTTTCTTTCAATAATATCCATATACACATTTAATATTTTTCTATTTACCCTCACTACCATACAAGGTCCGAGGGGGATATATAATGTCTTTTATAATATATTTGTTGTCATGTCCTGATATTTTTAAATAAGATATAGAGACAGTTACTATGTCTTATACTCTATAACTAAACACAATATAAAAATAATATTTTTTAGTCTTTATCTCTAGTATCTCTACTGCCCCCTCTCAGCTATCCTGACAGAAAGCAAATGCTACCACAAATAACTCGTAAGGACCGTTCCTTGGGACCCGACCAACATCTAGAAACAGAAAATTGTGTTTCCAATTCTTAAAGCATGTAAGAATTTGCTCTCACCTAGTTTGGTCAAGCAAGTCCTATGTAGCGTTTTTCACATTTCTCTCAGAAATCAACTGTTCAGCCCTCTGAATCAGTATATATATATGGATAGTAGCTGTGCAGGTTTGTTCAAGTTAACTGCGTTGACAACTCATGACAACTTGACAAGTGGTTTGTGGGATAAAATGGCTTCACTCAAACTCAGCAAGACTTTGAATTACTTATTTTTTCTCTCCCATTCAATGTCTTTGTTTAGTATTAGTTCTTATCATTTTTTGTCTCTAGGTTAAGTCTAGTGACACGTTGACATTTGACTGTTCATATCACATGATATTCCATCGCAGTAGCAAGGGGCACATGATTGCTGCCTCATTGGTTTATTGCACATTTGGTCACACATGGACCACTTGGAATCTGCTTCAAGCCAAGTCTGCCAAACATGTCTGAATCACTGTCACAGAATCCCCACCAATTAATGCTTATCAAAAAGGAAAAGTATCCTCAGCATGTTTTGATTTGATATTGCACACCCCAAACCATAGTTTAAAGGATGTAAACTGAGTTTTAACTCATTGTAAAATATGTCTACCAAAATCCCATTTGAGTTACAATTCAAAGCAATTTTGTCTCAAACCATCATTTGAGACCAAGCCATGTAGCCTTAAGCTACGAATTTTTTTATCCCCATTTTCACCAACTTGAATTCTCATCAGAAGGACCAATAATTTTATTTACTGATTCCTTGCTCAGTGCAGGCCACACAAAGCAATATAAAGTACCAACTTGAAGTGCATTTTCAATGTTTAGCTGTAATTCCATGTACTAAATGCACTCTACATCCCTTTGGGGATCAGTTCTTAATAATTGGAGCATCCAATGAAATAGGAAGGACGTGGAAGAGGATATTACTATTAGTATGGCCCTAGCTTCTTGTAGTGTCTCTTCAGATGCATTGAAGTCAAACCAACTTCTTCAATTTGTCTTTAATCTGTCATTTTAGTGTTGAAGTATGAACAGAGTTAGCATTATTCAATCACTTATATTACCTGTTGTGCCTTGAATGAGGTTTTGACAGGCAACCTGGCAGTCCAAGTCAAGCAGGAGTTGTAATTGGTTTGATGATATCCCTGACCCTTCCCTCAGTATATGACAACGATTAACAGGTTAAACACTTATCAGTAGCAACTTAATTAGTTGGGTAAACCTATCATATGTGATCACATGGTTCTGAAAATTATTGTCTTGCCAAAGTTTCTGGTTGACAAGTATTTTCTAAGAGAAATGATGTTTTGACACCCATGTGGGTCTCATGTAATGTGAGAAGAGTGATGAAGAGAGAATAAGTTGAAAAAAAAAGATAAGTAGTGGGACCCATATATATAGTGAGTGAGGTGTTTGGATATTTGAGAAAATGGGGTGTTGAAATAACAAAACCCATTTTCTAATTCACTTTCATTATTTTGTAAGGGCGTAAATTTTTTAAAGTATTTGGACACCAATACAACTTACTGCTAAGCTGTTAATTTCTTTTTTTTCTTGGCTTTTCAATATGGCAACAGAATTCAGAATGAAAAATGTAGTGAGCACTAGAAGGTTAGCATTTGTGCAGAGGCCTCACATACCAATTGAACTATCGCCTCACATTGTGCCCATTTTTTTTTTTTATTTGGTCTGACTCTCCTTTTATGTGTTCTTTGGTCAGGGTCTGGCTCGTTAAATCTCTGGTCTTTCTTACAATTTTCAATTTTGGGCCAATATATGATCCATTCGGCAACCAAAATAGTCTTCTTGAGCAAAAGGAGCCATTGCACCACGTGGGTCAAGTTCGACTCGGCATAGTCATATCCTCCTCTCTCTCCTCCTCCTCCTCCACCTTAAAAAAGTCATTTCTTTCTTTTTTATTTTTTATATCACCAAATCAATTTTCTTTCTTTTTTTAATTATTATTTTTTGATTCTTCGATCAATCGTCTTTCAAGTCCGTACAACGGCTCAATTATTTTAGATTTAAAAAAATTATAAAACTTAAATATTATATATAATTAAAAAAATCTGAAAACTTACGGTGTGTTGAAAAGAATATCACTGCCAAATATTTACTTGATTATGAGAACTCCCAACTCAAAATTAGTCACTGCTATCAGTGTTAGATATCTTAAGAAAAAAATTGAGAACTAATTTTTTATATTCTAATTGTTTTTAAAAATATACAAATATATATTTTTTTAAAAGTAATTTTCACCTAAAAAGCCCTCTAAATCACATTTGTATCTGAAATATATCTATCCATTTTAATCGTATTTATAGGATGCTTGGCCGTGATTCCCTGCAAAAAACATGACACGTTTGGTACATGTGAAGTAAAAACAAAAAGAAAAAAGAAAAAAAATCAAATTGAATGATTTATTAAAATCTATATTTTATCTTGATTGTATTAAATATAAAACTCTTCATGTGTTTTCATCCAACATCTTAAACTTTGGAAGACATAATTCATTACATGATATTAAAGTTTTGTAATCAAACAATCTACATTCTCATCCTTTTTACATCATTTATCAAAATAAAATAATTAAATTTCAATATAAGATAAGATGAGTTTATGTATTGTCCTTGTTCCCAAAAGAGTTATTGGTATTAAGGGGGTGTCACTATTGTGCTTCTACTAGGAGTGTAAACGAATTGGTTTTAAATGGTTTGGATTTTTTTTTTTTTACAAAATCCAGACCAAATTAACCTAATCAGATTCAAGTTGGTTTCAATCAAGTAATTAGATTTATCTGTTTATTTTTTTTCCAAAAATTCAATAAAAATACTATAATTTGTAAAACACCAAAAACTTGTATAAATAAATCCATAAAACATCACAACCTAGTACCCCATAAACACAATTCTAATTTTACAATAATTCCAAATTCAAAATATTAAATAATAAAATTCATATTAAATAACTCAATTCACAAAACCTTAAACACAAATTATAAATTCAAGACATTCAAAAGATACATAAAAGAAACTTGTCATCTCCAAGTCCAATTCACAATTTTGAAGACTTCATCTACTTCCTACAATTTAAAACAAAAAATATATTTTGATTGCTTTGGATACGAACTCAAGTTGAGAAATGCAAATTTAATGACCGAACCAACGTGTGATTGGTTTTAATTGAATCCAAACAGATTGACTCAATGACCCGTCCTGAACAGGATTAATCTAATCAGTTTGGTTTGAATTCGTCAGGTTTATTAGATTAGTCTGATCCACTTACACCTCTTGTTTTTACCCAAGAACTCAAGCTTTCTAGAGAAATCGTTAATGACAAATTGATTTATAATACTCGAAGTACACGTATCCGTAGTCAGGTTTGATACGGTCTTAAGGTCCCAAGGACCCACTTGTGAAGTCGCAAAAGCCCCAAAAACCAGAAACCATGTTGCAATCAAGTTCTGTAAAATTCTGCAGAACAAGCTTGCTATAGCGAGTGTGAGTTGCTACAGCGAGGAAGCGAGCCTTTTTGTGGGTTTTGGACTATACAGGCTGATTGCAGCGAATTATGGTCGCTGCAGCGAGCCCCTCTACCTTTTTTAAACCCCCCATTTCGATCCCCCAACCCAGAATTCAAAACCCTAGCCGCCATACTCCTTCTTCCTCCTATTTTCCTCCTTCACTCTCAATGACATCGAATCTTTCATCCTTCAAGGATTCTAGGTGAGTTGTTATTAGTTTTGCTTTCTTTTTCTTCTATTTCTCATGTTCTTGGTGGGTGGCATTGTTGTTCTTTATGTTATCCAAGCTTTGGTGCACCTCCATTGTTAATAGGGATAGATTTGAGTGATCTAGAGATTAATATAGAGTTTTGTTGCTCCAATGGCAGATATTTATGCCATTCCTGCTCTAAAGGGCTCTATTAGTGTTGATCCTATGTTGTCCACCCCTCCAAGTGGGGGAGGGGGTTTAAACCTGTGATCTCTATATTGTGCATTAGAATTATTTTCATAAAAATATGGTTTATAATATGATTTTAGAGATTTCTGCGAAGAGATTAGATATTTCTACTGATTATTTAAGCTTATGAGAAAGTGGTTTTTAAACGGCATGAACTATATGATTTTATGAAAGCCATGGGGCCATTGTTGTTTAAATGAGTTCATAAAGAGTTGGATTTTGACTATAATTGTTTAGAAATGTTGTAATGATGACATGATTTCCTTAATGGTTTGTTTATATGATAGAGCTTTTGAACCCTAGGATAGAAGACTTTATGAAATGTAGAGAAAGGAATAAGATTTTGGTTGAGCTAGCAGTAGCAATAGAGAAACAGGTTGTGTGTTAACGGCATAGTTTTCAGAACCAGATCGGTGATCGACTCGGTCAAGGCTTTTTTACGGAAAAAAATAAAAAATTATTTATTTACCAAAACCCATCAGTTGAGAGATTATTCACGTATATACACTAGTTTTCGAGTAATAGTAATATGTTTAACACTATAACAGATTACTTTTATAAAATGTTTGATAGTTAAATGAATTGACAGATAAAACATTTAATACTGGGGCAAAGAAGTAACAAAAAACGGCCAATATTCAGCCGTATTGCATCCGTGACTTTGCCGCGTTTGTAGCTGGGCAATGGGACATCACAAAGAAACTGTGCATGGCAGAGGTTACAGGGGTGTAGGCGGTGCAAGCCTAATTCGGCTAACAGTCAGCCGTATTACACACCCTACTTCGGCCAACAGCCCGTCGTATTATGCACCGAGACCACTATAAATGCGAGGTCCTTTTCATGGTGGACCTCGCCATTTATATCTCCCACCTTTATTTTTCCAGTTTTCTAATAGAGCGTGAGTGGGAGAAGGATCTTGGTGTGTGGAGAGGAAAACAAGACTACTGCTATGTGAAGTGGGTGATAAGTGTTGTAACAACCATGGAACAAAACAATCTATATCGTTGGGATCAGTGCAGGAATATATCTGCAAATCTAAATGAGCTGGTAAATTTTTTAGCCAAATATTATAATTTGATTTATTTTATTTAGTATAGTTATTTATTTAAGTAGTATACTTTTTTAATTCCGAGTGTGGAGTATAATTTTTTATTTGAATAGTGTGGTACTAATATTTTAATTCATGTTGTTGTGAGAGAGAATTAATTACTTGAAATACTAATCTGTGTAGTTGTAGAAACAAATATGTTGAAATAATTTTAAGATTAAACTAATTTATTTTTTGCAGTCTGTAAGAAATAACTAATGAAAGAACTAAAGAACTCTTTTTTTTACAAAAAATAAAATATTATATATATATATTGCAGTCTGTAAGAAAGAATTAATGATATGAAATACTTTTTATCCATTTTAGTTGTAGAAACAAATATCTTGAAATAATTTTAGGAGTAAACTAGTCTTTGTTGAAGTCAATAAATTGAATTTAGTCTATAATTTGCATGAAGTTAGTTACTTTAATAGGTAATAGATGAATAAATAGATATTTGAGGAATAAACAAATTTTTTTCTGTAGTCTATAAATTTAATTTAGGCTATTAAAGTTAGTTACTTTAATAGGTATTTGCGGAATAAACTAAATTTTGCTATGTGGTCTATAATTTTAATTTAGTTTTTTATATGATATGCATGAAAATAGTTACTTGAAATAATTTTAGGATTAAACTAGTTTGTTTTTTTTGTAGTTTATAAATTTAATTTGGTTTATAATATAATATGCATGAAAATAGTTATTTACAATTTTTTTACGGAAAATTGCAGTCTATGATAAAATAAATTAAAAATTCTTTATTTCTTTTGTGCAGCCTAGTCACATACTGTGCAATCGATCTGATTTTGTATATGTTCAGTTGGATCCATGTACTAAGCCTTACTTGATTTAGGCTGGATTCTGGCATGCCGCACATATCCCCTTTCATGAGTATGATAACGCATTGCTTTCGGCATTTGTAGAGCGATGACACCCTGCCATTACTGGAGGACTTTGCATATTGTGGCAGGCTTAACAGGGGTTCAACAATGTTGTGTGTACTATATCGAGGATTAAGCCGGGCATATGGCATGCACACCACATATCTCGCTGGATGTCTAAACCTTCTACAATCTTGGATTTGGTATAGGTTGCCAAAACTAATACCCAGAGTAGATGCTGGTAAATCCTTTCCACTGACCAGAAGGTATGAATATTTTCTTTGTGATTTTTGTTTGTTGCTTTCTTTCATTTTTTTTTTTCATACCTTATTTAAGCAAAGCAAGTGACAGTAACTAAATGTAAATATTTTCAGGTGGCACAAATGTAGGCAGCCACTAGATGGGGCGGAGTCACAAGTACATATGCTCAGGATACATATAGACCTATTAACCCATGATGATGTAAGTTTATTGATTTTCAAAGAAGTTATTCACAGGTAACAAATTATTTATTGAAAAAATTAATAATGACTTGGATTCTCTATTCTTGTAGTTCATATGGACTCTGTATGACAATCAAGAGGTCCTACATGTGACACCAGATTGTGTTTATGAGGAGTCATGTATTTGGGCCTCCGTGACTTCCCTTCTCTACTTCCCTATAGTTAAGTAGCATCAGGTAGATTATGTGCTAAAGTAGTTGAGTGCATAGCAGCCCATACCAAGTGGGTCATTAGACATTGATGGCTTGATCGGTAAGGATGCTCATGGACAGGCATCTTGGTGGCCGAACCATTATGTTAGTTGGTACAATCTGAGGGCGATATGACCCAAGAGATGTCTAATGATCCAGTGGTGGCCCAGTTCAGTTCAATTTCCTTCACGAGAGTACTTTGCATGGTACTGTCGAGTTACACGTAGGAGCTTGACCCCTAATGTCCCATCACATACATATTTGCCAGCCGATGCACCCGTGCATATGCCACCAATGTTGGTTCCTCCTTTGCCCAAACAAGTTCCCGATAGCGCGACAACCCGATTAACAAGCTCGTGTAGGGACTAGAGTTAAACGTGCCCAGCCATTTTTAATCGTTGATTCATTTTTTTCAAGTGTCCATTTTCCCTTTATCAGCCAAACCAAAACTCAAAACGTAAGCCAAAACACAGTCCATTCATACAACAATAGTCCAGTTCAATTTACAAAATTCCGGTCCAGTGCCAAACATAGATTCTCATTGTAGAAAATAAAAATAATAAAAAGAAAGGGATCAGAAACCCGCATCCTGACCGGACTCCGGTGTTGTACGCTGTGACCCCGCCGAATCGGCGCTCCCTCACCGTCGCAGATCTGTCAGCCGCGGCACCTCCAATGTTGATCACCTCTCCATGCGACTTTCCATCATCAACCTTCAGCTCTTCCTTTCATTATCATCTTCATTCCATGTTGTACCTGAAAATTCAACCAAGCTTCAGAGAAACTCTTATTTCCATATAAAAAAAAAAGCAAAAAGGGGAGGCAACACCGCGCTGGCTGCCGGTGTCTGGCGCTCCACCACCCCTCGCGTTGCCAGCCTTCCTCCTCCTTTCTTCCGCGGCGGATCAGCCCGCTGCTGCGAGCTAACCACCCTTTCCCTTTAGCCAGTGACCCATTCACCAAACAACCACCTTCCTCAGCCTCAAAAGATCGCCGATCTGCCGCCGCAAACCATCCATACTCCCGGCGCGGCTCCCCCACGTTGAAGCAGTAGCGGTTCTCCCCATTTCCCTCTCTTCTTCCTCCGTTGTCCATCGTTCTCACATCCACCCACTGAGGTGTGCCGATGACCACCCGATCTGCCTTCCCTCCGCACCTCACTCAAAATCCCCGTGAATCAGCCTTTGGAACCACCGTGCGCCGGCGAAACCAACACACCCTTGCACCGTCATCGCTTTTCCCGATCTCGCCTCCTTCGCGACCTGCAAGCGGAGCTCCGCATTGGGTTATGCGGATCGCACCTCGCCGTCGCGAATCGTACCCTTCCCAGCCTTCTTCGCCATCACGGCTTCCTTCCCCGATCGCGACCGCGGAGCCAGTCCAGCCGACTGCGATCTCTACTTCCATGTCGTTGTCCTTCCCGCAGTGATTCTCTCCTTGCACCGCTTGAACTGCAGCCTCCCCTCTGTCCGCGGCTCCTTCCACGGCCTCGCACGCATACCGTGCCGCGGCCAAGCCTCCATGGTTCCCCTTCTCACTCCCGATCGGCTCTCTCCCCCTCTTAGTTCTCACTTTCTCTTTCTTGCTTCACTCCCCATCTCTGTTCCTTTCCTCAGTTTCCTTTCCTTCATATTCTCTTTAGTGTGTATTGCTAGAGAAAAGAAAGAAGTGAGTAATTGTGTGGGGGGCGTATCTGTGTTCAGCATGGAAGATTGAGTGAGATAGTGCGTGTATTTTTTTTAGTGTGGTAAGGGATTTGTGTTTATGGGTATGTATTTGAATATGTGTGTGTGAATTATACCTTCCCCTTTTTTTTCCATTGTTATAACACATCCTAGAGTAAATTAGAACTAGGAGTTGTATTTTTTATTTTTAGGAGAGTACCATTTTTGTTACAATAACAGCATTTGGGCTTTTTTTCTCTTGATTCTATTTTTCTTATGCTTTTGTTTGGGTCAAACAAAAAAAGGCAGAGAGTCTAGAGAGTCTTAAAACATAATAAATCAATAATTCTCCTCATTGAGCATAGAATTAATTGAGCCGTGACGGTTTATTAATTCCATATTCTAGAATATTTTAATTGTGACAGTTTGATATTCAGAATTTTTTTTCAAAATTAAAATTAAGCAAAACATACTCATTTTCTACAGAACTAGGTGACTTTGAATTCTCTATTGCACCAGGGGATACGTAGGAGTAGGCGATTCCGATCCCTGTCAAGTCAAAATTAAATTTTCATAATTCATTTTACTTGTAAAATAATTTTCTAATGATTTTTTTTCTTTCTTTAAATGAATATTCCATTAAAGATGTTAATTTAGCCGAGATGGCTTGTTAACTCAACAATTTGGACATTTGAGCTGTGACAGCTTAATGATCTGAAATTTCCACGGAAAAATATATTTATTCTCGTTTGTATTTATTCTTTTTCTTTTCTTTTATAAAAAGATGCCAAAAATATTTTTTTCCTTTCTTTTATTGTTTGTAAATATTTATAATATTTTTTTCACTTATTTATCAAATATTTTATTTCAAATAAAAGTGTTAATTTAGCTGGGACGGCTTGTTAACTCAATATTTTGGACATCTGAATTGTGACATTTGATGCTCCAAAATGTCTTTTTTAAAGAAATTTTTTATCTTCTTTGTAAACAAAAAATAAAAAAATAAGGGTTATTAATAATCTGTACAAATAAATTATAGGTACTGTCTAAGGACGGGTGTACTAGGGGTGCGTAGATTAAATGCCTGCCCTTCTCTATGCATAACCGACTCCCGAACTCGAATCTGGTTTCAATGACCATTTGTAAAAATAATGTGTTTTTCCATGTTTTCCCAATTTCAATAAACTTGGTGGCCACTCCAATTTTCAAATAATTCTTTTTCGCCGTCCCCATCGCGATCCCGGTTGCAACACATGCCCTCCTGTACGAAACAATAAATGCATACTTTTCATGCACCAAGGCTTGCAACACTCTAATAGGAATAATCAGGTCCACTTCAACAATAGAAAAAATACAAGTAGTTATAACATCAACCTCCAAGTGGGAGTTGCACTGTGAAACTCCCTTTGCCAAACAGGTGTGCTCTCCATTATATTTCCAAACCTCCCAAACTCCCTTCTTCTATCGAAGTGTCACACGGATGCTCCATTTACACCCATTCCCATAATGCTTGCATTTTCCTTGATATTTTGTTTGCATTGACTCGTGGATCTTGTACTCAACTCCCCATCGGATGCTATAGTTTTTAACAACAGTAGGACATACTCTTTGTTTGGGAATAACTGTCCTTTCTGCAAAGGATGCTGTCTAGATAATTGCACAATATCCCCAAAACCAACAACACCACTACGCCCTGCATCCATTGCAACATGTGTTGCTTCCATATTCAATTTTGAATAATGGCCAATCTATAGACTTTTGGATTGCATAAGAGACTGTGTGAAAGGCTAACTTTGGGTAGCAGGTATTATCTCATCATCAACATCATCTTGCGACACTGATGAGTTTAAAGTATAAGCAAAATATCATAATATTCAATGTAAATAATCAATCAATGATATTGAACAATAAACTACCCACAAACTTCATCCAAAAAATTAATAACAATAAAAGCACGATCTATAAATTTAAATTATTCATTAAAAAATCTACATACATTGAACACCAAAAACTAACCATTAAAACAAAATTTTTTATAATACTAAAAACTAAATCACAAAATTACGCAAAAAAAAAAACAACCAACAAAACATTATAAATAAAATTTTACCATCGTTCGGCTCCTCTTCGAAACCCTGATCATTGTAAGCCTCATATCCGGCAATTGGACCATCAAGTGGAACCTTTCTACCAACCTCAGCCACCCATTCTCTTAAGGTTGGCCTACTCATCACATTATCTGCATTTACTTCTTCGAGATTTTCATTGACTATTACACTAGGCATTGAAATTATCCAAGAAAACTGAGCTAAAGACGGTACATTAAATGCTTGAACATGAGTGCTTCTATCAGAGTTTATCTGTAACTCCCCTAAAGCTACGAATACTCCATAATATGAAGTTCAGAAATTTCATTATAACAATCAAATATCATCCTCAAGTCATCGTCACTTTCATTACTGCAACTCCTATACCGAACAGTACCTTCACTAATCAACATAGGTAGCAAATACACCATTTGAATTACTTCCTTACCTCGTGCCCGCAATTTGTGAAGAATTTTGGCATGAAGCACAGAAAATGTCATGGATGAACGGACATTAATAAGTGGTGTATTTTAATAGCAAAATCAGACTTCATCTTGTAAATTTTGAATGATCTTACAGTTATGATGAACAAACATAAATGGCCTCCTTGTCATTGTTTTTTTTTTCTGCCACTCACTTAGCAAAAAAATTCAAACAAATTCTCCTCACGACACTTCTGAACCGGCTAACATTTGAGCTTTGATTTTATAAGCAGAGGGAAGCTTTAAAATAGGGAACCGAATTATCAGTGTTATTTCGACCAAAAGTGAGCTGAATTATGGATGTGTTTTTTCGGTTAATAGTGGACCGAATTATATTGTATTTCAACCTATACTCAGCCGAATTACATTATTTATTCGTCAATGTGTAAGCCATTTTACTATAATGGTGTATACACGTAAATAATCTTTGAATGAATGGGAATCCGTAAGTAACTATTTTTTTTATATTTTTTCAGTAAAAAAGCCCTCAATCAAGATACCGGGTCATTGGTTCAACCAGTTGAACTGGATTTAATTGAACAAATATATATAAAAATATATTAAGTATGCAGTATATATAATTATTGGTACTTAATGAACAAAGAGCAAGTTGGCCTGGTGGTACTTATTAAATAAATATATAAAAATATTTTTAAAATTACATAAATAATTATCAATTTAACACACTTTAAATGGTAAATTAAACTAAAAAACATAATTACACAAAGTAAACCAAACTAAAAAAAATATAGAACAAAATTAAGATTATAAGAAAAAACAATTCCATGATATGATGTTAGAAATTTTTATTTTGCTAGTAACGTATCCAATAAGACATTCTTTTAAACATACATACATTGAAGCCCAAATCATATCATCATGAACATGTAATGAAAAATAAATAAATAAATAAAGCCAACTGGAACACACAACCAACCCCATCTTCATTGATGAATTCTTTTTCCTTTTAGTGAAAAGACATCCATTTAGCCACTTTGGTCAATAACCTCACGACCACTACCACTAAACTCACCACCTCACTTGCTCTCCTAACTACCTCATCCTAATATTATCACCCCATGTCACAGCCCCAAGCTCACCCAGACTTAACCAATCCACTGCGCATCACCTGTCACCATACCCATCATCTTACCTCAACCTTGAACCCATCGCTTGCCAAACAACCACAGGTCAACCACCATTAAACTCAAGGCCTTACCTTTGCCTTGTGACTCAACTAATGCAGCGGTTTTGATTCTTTTCGCGCTCTTCAATACTGTAGCCTTTTGCGGTGGTGCGACAACCTTCTTCTATGCTTCTCGCCCTCTCTTCTTTGGCTTTCCCTCCACTGTTCTTTTTTCTTAGTTTCTTCCATTTTCTTAGATTTAGAAATGTGACCCGGTCCGATTTTCGTGAATTGACCGAACCATCGGTTTTGAGCAAAATTGGACGAGTCATACCAGGCGATCTTGAGCCAGATGCAGATCCGATCGAATGAGGGACTCAGACTAGTTCTGTGATTGAGTCACCAGTTTACCGGTTGAACTGGTCAGTCCGAGCATAGTTTGATTACTATGGTTAACGGCAGTTAATCTGATAGCCTTGGTATTAAGTAATCCAAGCCTAGAGTAAACAAAGAAATCATCATCACACTAGGGATGGTGATATGAAACACCCAGATGTGACCCGAGACTTGTAGTAAGAGAATTTGATGATATATTGGGGTCGGCGAAACGTAACATCTAGATATGATCATAGAATATTATACAGAGATTTCTATTTCTCTATTACGATATTGTTGGGTTGACATATAGAGAATTATAATTTTGATTTTATGAACATATGTATATGTTGGGCAGCGGAAGTAAATAAATACAAGAACAAACTCTCTCTCAATAGAGGAAACAATGCAAGAAGAAAAACAATATAAAGGAGACAAAATTTAACGTGGTTCGGCCTTAACTGCCTACCTCCACAACCCCTATAAAGAGTTCCAAATCTTTCACTATCCACAACTTTTGAACGGCTGAAGTTGCAAACCATCCTTACAAATATTTCATCACATAGATAACTCCTAAAAGCTACCCATATGGATCACTCCCACTTTTGGAGGATGACCGAACTCAAATAACTATGACCATATTTATAGGCCAAAATACTCACAATATTTCTATTTGTTTGCCGATGTGGGACTTTGGGTTAAATCCCAACAGTATAAAATGTTTTAGAAACTTATTATCATTATTATTGTTAACATGGCTTTATCGCATTGTTTTCTTGATGTCCCATGAAAGGGGTTATAGGTAAGAATTCACTCTCTGAGTTTTTGTATAAAAACTTACCCTTCTCTTTTCCCCTCTATTTACAGATACAGCAGCTGCTGCGGGTTCTCCCCAACCTCTTTCTTCCCAGTAACAACAGAGATTGAATTAGTGAGCTTCACTTTAGTGAAGCATTCTTGGCACAGTTTAGAGTGTTCCAGTATTATTGCAGGTAGGAGTCCTGATTCATATAGAGATTATTTTACATTTTGCATACTTGGTCACATTTTGATTTGTAATAAAAGGATTTGGACTGTCATAGATATTTTGAATGAAAATATTTAATATGTATTCATACCTAGAAGATATATGGACTTCAGGATTTCAAACATTGATTATAAGATTTCAGTTATGATTATCTTGATTTTAGAGAATAGGTATTTTGATATAGAAATGATATTATGTTTTAATAGATTTGATGTATTAAAATATGCATATAGAAAGACCCACAAGTCATTAGCCTTATGCAGGGACGAGATTCCTCACATGCCGGTCATGTGTGCACATCAGGTCGTGACATGATTCTGGTCTTTTATTCCTCTTGTTTTCACTATAATCATAATAAAATACTAGTTAGAAAAATCCTAGTTTTTATATCCAAGTGAAATCTTTTGGAATCTATCTAGATCTAGAACATATGTTTAATTAGTTGGATGGAGATTTTAGCCACACATTAAGCAATGTGGGTATATCCATTTAAAGTTGTGGCTAAATGGATCTCTACTTTCGCTGGTTAAATATATTCTTTCCCATGTGGCCATGGCGTCCTCTCTCCAAAATGCACCATAATCAAGATCATCGCAACAATATCAACGGAGGTACAAGAGTTCCTACTGGGTTTGGATGAGGTCTAGCTCACAATAGACTATTTTCCATGGTCCACCAGTCACCAATATGAAATCCATACCCTTGAATATTAATTAATCATATTTTTTTATAGATTTATTAAGTAGTCATATATTATTATCAAAATCATTTTAAAATTATATAGAAAAGTTATAAATAATAAAACTATTCATTGAAAATTAATAATATAATCATCATATTATTATTGTGTTTCTTTACCAAAATAACCCCTCCAAAAAAAGGAAAGAATATCACAATAGATCGCTAGAACATTAATTACACGGAATGAACCATCATGGACAACTTAAGGGTTTTTGTAAAAGGCTTCTACGAAAACGTTTAGCATGTGTTTCCGTAGAAGCCTCCTGTGAAAACATATGCATTCTAAATCAATGTGTTTTCGTATGAGCCTTGTACAAAAACACATGCAAAATGTTTTTATAGAAGCCTCATACGAAAAAAAAAACATTGATTTGCTTATATAAATGAGCTCGTAGGTGGTGGTCCCCCACCATTTTTACTTTTCACTTTTTCAATTCATTTTCTCAAAATTAGAAGAGTAAAATCTTGGAGAAATTACAGAAGAAAATCTTTACCAACTCGATACAAGCACCTTCATTAGAGGACAATTGGAGCTGATGGTATTTATTAAGTTATTTATTTAATTATTTAGTTGCTATTGCATATACACTTGTTATGATTTAGGAATTAAATTTTCATTAGTTCATTGTTATTGTTTATTTAGTAGTTAAAGAACATTAATTTTGATTAGTTAATTATTGTTTAATTTACTTTGTTGATTATTATACTAGTTGTTAACACTAAGTGAGTGATTAAGTTTTAAGGATTCCATTTTAAGGATGTAGTGAATGGTTAAGTTTTCGGGATTCTATTTTATTTATTTTTTTAAGGTTTGTAGGTAATAATAATAAATATAAATGAATTTATCTTTTATAATGTTATTATTTAATTTATATAACAGATAAATATTTCTCGGGAGTTAGTGAGTAATTATTTGTTTTCTTTATGCAGCTCAATTGTACCTTGCGACCTAGGCATGCAGCATGTTGACAACCTCAACCCTGTATTGAACCTTATTTTGCGCTCTCTTGGAAGGATGGTGACTGAAGACTCACACATTCCACCTTCATTATGGAGAGTGCATGATCACCCTGTAGGACATCACTATACTCTTGAGCTCTACATTGATGAAGGCATGGTGAGCTAGTGCATTGGTGCCTTCCAGAGATGTCAAGGTGGTCGAGACATTTGGACCATGTGTGATCAACTTCTAGGCACAGCGCCTGATGTTCAGCAAAGGCTAGGATAGTTTATGAACCTTTCATGATTCGAGGAAACATTCTAGCAGCTACCTATTGACACTTTAAAGATAGTGGTGCAATGCCACGCCTGGGCTTACATTTTAAAATTGATTAATTTCGTTTTTATTCTAAATAAGTCAAGCTCCTTAATTCATTTGAAGTGGCTGCCTCTACTAGAGCGATTTGACTGGTGTAGGGTGTTGAGTTGGGGATCCACTGTGCTAGAGACACTATACCGTTCTCTATATCAGGCCACTAGTTATCGAGTGATTGACATAGGAAGATGTGAGGCGCTACTTTTGTTGTGAGCATATTATCGAATTCTGTCATTATAACCCTTAGGCTTTGTTATTTTTATTTATACTTGTATATGTTTAAAAATTCTCTAAGTTTTGAAATTATATTTTTCAAGTAGGTCAGACTACCTTTGAGATCAAACCCTGATAGGGCTTGATTGGTCCAGATAAGGAGACATACTGATGCCATACCTATTGATAGGGTAATATATCATTAAGGGTTTTAAATCTGGTGTTGCGAATTTAAATATTTAAATATTATTACAAAGTTATTTGACATATTTGTTAAAATCAATGCAGTTCATATGGATGCAATATAAGGACCCTAACATTAGGTTCATTATGCCAACTTTGGTGATAACATCAGCTGAGGTTTGGAGATTGGTGTGTTCCTTGGTACACTGTGAGATAGTATAGTAGCACCAAGTTGATTGTGTCGTCTACTAGTTTGGAAGACAACAATATATCCCCTTCACTCTAGTGAACATTGATAGGTTGCATGGCAGGGATAGGCGTGGGGCTGATCAAAAGTGGTGGCCAACAGATTATGCAGTATATCATCAGTATTGGGATGATCAGCTCAACACCATTGTGCAAATTACGTATACGACAAACAATCAATTACCAGCGGACTACTTTTGGTGGTATGCAAGCTTTGCATGGAGGTTCCTATCCATGGACGAGGTTTTGCATGACCCTCATCAGGCGATCCTTCCAGGAGATATGTCTATTACTGGCCTACCGACGCCCGCCATGGTCTAGCATATAGGAGCCCCTGACAAATATCGGCTTCAGTGACGGCTCATCTTGGCATTCGTTTTAGCTAGCGAGATGGAGTAGTGGGAGGGTGTTGGACGACAATGCTGTTGACAACGAGATGGTGGTAGCTGGCCTTCCACTAATGGGGAAGGTCACTCCATGCCTAGCTCCAATCAACATGCAGCGGACATTGGCCCTATCTATTAGCAAACAACGGACCCTAGCCCTAGCCATCAACACATAGTGGATGCTGAGCTTAGCTAGTAATTTGACATTAGCACTAATGATAAGTTTTTGTCTTCATATATTAGTTTCATATAATGCTTATGCAATATTTGATTTTTAGTTATAATTGATTATTTACATTGGCGCACAAATTTATTTTATTGAAAATAAATTTTGATAAAATTTTGATTCACACGGGATGACCATTGGTGATATATATAACACCCTAGATGGCATACCCACTCCTAGCGGACATGTTGTGATGAGCAAGGGCTGCTCAGACTGTGGAGGATATAGCGCCTCCAGCATTCGATTTATATCGTCCCATTGTGGATATGAACATCCAGGACTACCCTTTGTATGACATGCTAGTATTTGATCTTCTATTCGCGACTCCATTACAACATGGGCTTAACTCTCAGCTTATGCTTGACTCTCAGATTGTGCCTAATTCCCAGACTGGTGTAGTTAGGGATCATTATGATGATGAGGACTATAATGACCAAGAGCAGCGGATTAGGGTAGGCCTTATCGTGAGATCCGCCTAGTTCAATGCTATACGGGTGGGTGTATTCGATAGTTGCAACGAAGCAAGAGGGGAGGGTAGTTATTATTGCTTATATGGTTGCTGATATTTATCGTTGTACCTATTATGGACTTATTACCATCGTTTGTGCATGTCATTTTGTGAGTATTGTGGACTTGTTACCATATTATGCTTATCATGGGATTCTTATATCATTTGTAGTATAACGCATTACTAATTAATCTGAAAGTAGAGACAACAAAATGAAAATAAATTACAAAAACATAAATCACAAGAAATTAAATTCAAAGTCAAAAAGACTACATATACATAACAACACTTTGAAAAAAGTACATAATGGAACAATCACACAAAAAACAGAAATCATAAGAAATTAATTAAGGTGCCCACTCCTCTACATTCATCAGTCAATACTCATGTTGTCTTTTTTTTTTTTTTTGAAGAAGTCGGTTGGTTCGACTTCTATGTAATCTACAGTACCTTTTTTATTTTTTTCATTGTTTTTATTTTTATTTTGATAATTTTAATTATTTTTTAAAGAATTCTATAAAGTATATTTTTTTTATATTTTTTTATTCTGTATATTTAAATTTTAATTTTCTTCCAAATTCATTTTGTAATATTTTTGTTTTTTTAGTGAATTTCCTTTCGTATTACTTTTTTAAAATTTAAACACATAGAATTAAAAATATAAAAATAAACAAATACTGTACATGATAAAAAAAATCATTTAAAAATTTAAAACTAAAAATTAAAAAATATAAATTACAGAGCCGATTTGTATATTAAAACCATTTAAAACTACTAAAAAAAATCACAACAATAAAAGGGAAAAAAATTTACTGTACAAATAGTACAAGTCGGGATAACCGACTTCTTTCAAAATAAAAATTAAAAATTAAAAAATATAAATATAAATTATAAAAAATAAAGTAATACGAAGTCAAGAACTAAAAATAACACTGTACAATTAAACAAAAAATTAAAAATTAAAAAATTTACAAGTCATAATTAATTAAACTCATAAAAAAATTTAAAAGTAATACCAAAGCAAATTTAATAAAAGTACAACAATATTACAAAACAAATTTGGGAGACAATTAAACTTTAAGAAAAACATAATTAACAAATTAAAATTAAGAAAATACTGTACACAGAAAGGAATTTATACAAATCGAACTCTTTACAAAATAAATAAAAAATTATTAAAAATATCTAAAATTACCAAAAAAAGCACAACAATGAACTAAAGGAAAAAAATACTATACACATAGTAGAAATCGGAACAACCGACTTCTTCAAGAAATAAATAAGAATAAATATTGAAAATAATTAAAATTAACAAAATAGAAATAACAACAACGAAAAGAAAAAAATAAAAAAGTACTGTAGATTACATAGAAGTTGGACCAACCGACTTCTTGAAAAAGAAAAGGCAGTGTAGGTATTAATCGATGAATGCAGGTGCGAAACCACCATTAATTAAACATAACGCATTGGGCATTTCTCGACGAAGACGATACACACTGTGTTGGGCATATATGTCTAGTATAGTCTTATTGCCTACACAAGCCACAACGTATTTTGCTCCATGACTCAACCTCATCCATTTCATTATGGATCCTCGATGACATTGGACGTCCCCCAATGGCTCATTTAAGAGATGAATTTAGATGCAATCGAGGTCCATAGTACTTAGGCCAATACCTATCATGACTAAGGGCTGGAACATCCAATATGTAGACATTGAATACTGATTATAATTGGTAAATGTTATCAGTATAAGCGCCCCACTTGACATGTAGTTTACCACAGCAGTCGAGTGCATGGTGGCAAGGGTAATGCAAGGTTGACAGTACCCACAATTACATGTTCGCTCAACTAAATTCACCCTAAGCTTTCTCTTCTTTCTCGTCCAGTTTGTACATTTTCTCATACCATAAATGAGTCCTTGCTCAGTCTAGTATGGTGATATCAATGGTATCTATTGTTGGCATGTTCGCATGAACATTTTTTTTCATATATTGAGACCTTCTATGAAAACAAAATAAAGATGATTTTGTGGAAGGCTTCAATGGACACCCTTAGTTTGTCACAAATGATTCATTCCATGTAATTAATATTCAAGCAGTTTATTGTGGTGTTTTTTCATTTTTAGGGGGGTTTATTTTGGTAACAAAATTCTATTGTTATATTATTATATATTTAAAGAGTTTAATTTTGATGTAATGACAATGTAAAAGAGTTTTACATTATTATCCAATCAAATATCTTCTTTACATTATTGGATGAATTTGTAAAATTATTTTAGGCTGTTAGTGTATTTCAATTAAATTTATATTTAAATCCTTTCCAGATAATACTTAAAAGTCAACATTCAAAAGTCAAGATGTTATTAAATAACTAATTTTGTTCATACATAAACTGTAATACTATTTAATTAAATTAATTTTAAATTTATCATTTTAAATATTTCCATTGATGAAATTTTTATTTATTACATAACTTAAATCTAATTAATAATTTTGAATTTAATGAAATTAAAAGTTAAAATAGAAGTTCAATTTTGATACACTCATAATGTAAAATAGATGCAGCTCACATATTTTAAAGTTGTTTCATGACCAAGGTGAGAATCAAATAATTGACATTTGATTAAGAAACAAGAGGGCCTTGCTACCTCATCTCAACCCGTGATTAGTTTTTACCTCATTTAACTACTATATGCTTCATTTTATAAAACTTTTAATGTTCGTGATGGATCTAGAAAATTTAGATAGTGGGGGCAAAAATAATATATAAATATTACAAGATATTTAACATAATTTTACTTGGTGTGTGATCAAACTAATAAGATCATGGGGCCGCAATATAAATATATCCATGCATTTTTCAAACAATTTTTGAAATTTGGGTGTGCCTCTGTCGTTATTTAAAGTAGTAAGAACATCGGTTCAATTGAGGTAACATATGAGTAAATGATTTTATGTTTTTTTAATACTAATTGTACATTTGAATTAGGAGTTTAATTTTGATGTATTTTTAACGGAAAAAAAATTTATATTGTCATTCAATGACATGCTTCTATGTTTAGAGACTTTTAAAATAGTGGATGATTGAATCAAATATTTTTGTGTGGTTGCTTTATTTATATTCATTGTATATGAGATATCGTGCCGATTCACATTTTATTTATCATTAAATGCAATGTGAATCCCAATTGAATGGAGTCCACATCCCCATCCAATTATAATTAGGATATAAATTATTATGGTTTCCTACACACTATTGAGTACAAATAATATTTTGAGTAAATACCCTGTTTAGTCCCTTAAGATTTTTCAATCGAGTTATTTGGTCCTTCAAGAAAAATAATTACCTTAACAGTCCTTAAAAATTTAAAATATTGGGCCTGTTTGTCCTCCGTTACTTGGATAATACACGTGGAGAAGTATATTCATGATATGGTGATCATAAGCTAGTAGCAAGTGAAACAACAAAGAGAGGAACATATAGAACTCCCAAAACGTCTTCGTTTTGTTGATGCGGTAAAAGTGAAAATTGAAGGTGTTCAGGGTAGGGTTTGACACATTTGTATTCAGATTCTCTACCCTAATCCCTGCATCATTTCTTCACCATCATCTCTTGTTCATCGTCATCTCTTCTTCATCATTTCTTTATCTCTAACCCCCTAACATCAACTCCATATTTTGCCTACAAATCACCTTAACTCCTTGTTTTATTAAGAAATTGGTGACAAAAAGGCAGACGGTGTGAAGATGATGGCATGAAATGAAGCGCGGGCTTTCTTCTTCCCCAAAATATTCTTTGTACGGCTCAAAAGCATACTTCATTTTTTGAAAGTTGACTAAAAGTGAATGTTTGTTCGTGTTGTTGATTGCTTAAAATATTTGGTTGTATAATAGTGGTCCCCACAACAAATGATTGTTAAAATAGTCGGTGATGCATGATGCATGTGGTCCTTGAAATACCTGTGGTGCTTTGTTAAAATAATCACTCATTTGAGGTTAGGGTTAAAATATTGGTTCTTTTGGGTTATTGTTAAAATATTGCTCCTTATGGGGTTTGATTTATAATATTGCTTATTCTGGGGTTTGATTTATAACATTGCTTTTTCTAGGCTTTAATTTATAATATTGCTTTTCATGGGTTTTGCATGAAAGGCCGCATGTTTGATATTTTTCACATTATTGTGATTTTTCAGATGACTGAGTATATGATCTCGATTTTTTATCATGGAGGCCACTTTGGTAGGGATAGTAACAGAGTGTTAGATTACTTGGGAGGAGTAGAGAAGTTCTCACCAATGGATGTTGATTTGGTGAATTTCTTTGACTTTGTTATGTTATTTAAGGTTCTAGGATACCACAACTACAAAAAATTGTTTTAGTTGAAACCTAATAACCCTACTTTGGAATATGGACTGAGACCTATTATGGAGATAAATAAATAAATGAAATAGGTGATGCTAGACAAAAGAATAAGGGTATAGAAGAAATGCACGTATTCTTTGATCACATAATTTCATAACCTGAAATTATAACTATAGTAAATATATATAATTCATTTGAGGAGCCATCTTATGGGGAGTCATCCTTTGATGATACATCATTTGTAGGTTATGAAAATGCAAGTGATCAAGCATATAAGCCTCTACCCCCTGGTTTGAAAAATAAGTCTGATGATAATGATGAGGTCTTAAGGTCTACAAGGAAGAAAAAAGTTGAACCAAAGAAGAAGACTACCCCCTAAGAAGAATACCGTCCCTAGAAAGAAAGCAATGCTAAAGAAAAAGGATAGAGGTACAGGTTTAGAAGATGAACAAGGGGTAGGTATAGGTGAAGCTAGGAATGAGGCTGGGAACAGTGAAGACTTAGGGACAGATTCTAATAGATATGAATGTGAGTATGCATCCGAGAAGTTACTTACTCCTGCGTCATCTGATAATGAATGAAGGAAATTTTAGGTCTGCTTAGCCACAATTTAAAGCAGGTGCTGAACTTGGTCAAGTGTATTTTCAAATTGGAATGGAGTTGAAGCATTAGATGTTTTCAAGAAACCTGTGAAGGATTTCAATATAGCAGAAGGGAGACAATTTAAATGGTTGAAAAATGACAAACTGAGGGTTAGAGCCAAATATATGGCTGAAGGGTGTGAATGGATGATTGTGTGTTCATGGAACAACCTTACTAAAAGCTTCCAAGTGAAAAGACTTGAATCTAATCACAGTTGTTGTAAAAGTTTTACAAACAGCAAGGCTGATACAAAGTGGGCCACCACAAATTAGAAAAACTAGTTAGGACTCATCCCACAGTGAAGCATAAGGAGATAGTAGATCACATGAAGGAAAAATACGGTGTTCAATTGGAGAAAAAATTATTTTACAAGTGTTTCAACAGGGCTAGGGAAATGGTTGAAGGTAGTAAGAAAGAACAATATGGGAAAACATAGGACTATATGGCAGAACCTATTAGGAGCAAGCCTAGAATAACTTGCAAGATGGAATTGATACCACACCCAAATTTTCCTCCCTTTTTTCAAAGGATGTTTATTGGCTTAGATGCCTGCAAAAAAAGATTTAAGAATAGTTAAAGGTCAATGATAGGTCTTGATGGATGTTTTTTGAAAGAGTATTATAGAGGCCAACTACTTTCAGTCATGGGGCAGGATGCAAATAACCATTTTTTTGTGGTTTCTTATACTGTGGTGGATAATGAGTCTAAAGACAACTGGAAGTGGATTTTAGCCCTTTGACATGAGGATTTGGGAGATTACCAGGTATATGGTTAAAATTTCATTTCTGACCAACAAAAGGCAAACAACTATTACTTAGTTACTAACACCATTTTGCTGAAGTTTAAAGTCTGACATTTAATTGAATTTGTTTTTTTGTAGGGCTTATTTCCTGCCTTGAAAGAGATGATGCCAAATGCACATCACAAAAGTTATGTGATGCATATTTGGAAGAATTTTATCAAGCAATGGAAGGACAAGCAGCTTAGGGGGATTGTGTGGCAATGTGCAAAGTGCACAACTGTCCTTGAATTCAATGCATGCATGGAAAAGCTGAAGAACACAAATGAAAGGGCCTGGGCATACCTAGACAAGTTTGACTACCTAGACAAGTTCAACCCTTCAACATGGGTGAAGGCCTATTTTAGCCACCGGTCCAAGGTTGATAACAAAACTAATAACATATGTGAGGTGTAGAATGCAAAGATCGTGAGTTATAGGTCCAAACCTATACTCATAATGTGTGAAGAGCCGAGGCGCTACATCATGCGAAGGATGGCAGGTCATAAGAAAGTGTTTGCCACTTTTACTGGCAAAATAGCACTTGTGCGACAGAAGAGGTTAGAAAAGATGAAGGTGGACAGCGATAAATGGATCCCTACATGGAATGGTGATAATGAGCATAAACTATTTGAAGTTCAACATTACTTAAAGAAGATGGCTATGGATCTCACCCTACACACTTGTATTTGCAATATGTGGAAACTAATTAGTAGATTTGTTTACACATACTAATTGTTTGATTTCACTCTTTAATTAGAAGTAATGAAGGATTGCAATTGAATTTGTATTTGATAGGTCTACAATGCCAGCATGCAATTGTTGCAATTGCTTGGGAAAATGAAAGACCAGAGGATTGTGTCGACCAATAGCTAATAATGGACGCCATCAATGCCACCTATTCACACTGCCTTCAACCAGTGAATATTAAAGAGTATTGGGTCAACACAGACTGCCCTGAGCCAATTGCACCAATAATTAAAAGGCCAATTGGTCGTCCTTAAAAACATAAAAAGAAAGATGGAAGTGAAGAGGTGCCTCTTAGTGGCAACACAATGAAGTTGGCGTGCTACTTATCCCAGATGTGGTCAAACTGGCCATTACTTCAAGACATGCAAGGAAGGATGTCACGACCCGACTTGGGCACACGACCGGCACATGAGGAATCCTCATTCCCACGTAAGCCTTGTGACCTCTGAGTCCCTCTATATGCATAATTTAATATATAATCCTTTTCCAAAACATAAATTCATTTCTGACATAAATGTTTAACTCTTTGAAAAACAAATCATCATATATACTTTCATAATCAAGCTCTAGTATATATCTCTGACACAAAACATATGAATTGCTCTTAATACAAAATAAATCATAGAACTCGTAATTGTGAAAATACAAAATATTCATGATAAAAAAAATATGTCGATCTATCTCTATGGTCCGGGACCCTGCCCGTCATGCATACTAGAGCACTCTATCTCTAAACAGAATACCAAAAGTACTTCACTTACAAAGTGAAGCTCACCAACTGGGAAATCTCTACTGCAGGGGAAGAGATGGAAGAGAAGAACCTGCAGCGTCTACTACATCTGTAATGGAGGAAGAGAGAGGGGTGAGTTTCATCCAAAACTCAGTGAGTAAGTCCTTATCCATAACCCTCTCATGGACAGTCAAGGGAAATAAATAATAATATATATATCAAACCAGTTAATGCAATAATTCTAAAGTTCATATTTATAGGAATAACAAATAATTCTGAAATTAATATTCTGTAGAAATCATAAACCACAGTATGCTAATTAAAGAAACAGGAACCTATGGTTATACCCAATTCATGTAACATAACAAATCTCTAATTATGCATAGCACAACAAAGTCTCTAATCTCTGGGGCACCTATTTAGGTCCTGTTTATTATTTCTCTGGCCCTAAGGCGACTTGGTATACCAAGGTTAACGGAATAACTGCCGTTAACTCAGTCTGTTTCTCTATAACTACTGTCCAGTTCAATCAAAAATCTAAATCTTTTCTCTATATCTCATAAATCTTTTACCCTAGAGTTCACAAGCTCTAGCATATACATATTCTCTACTCTGGAAATCATCACAATGTTTAACAAATCTCTAATTATATACTCTAGCTATTTGATAAAAATCGCTTTAACAATAATGGTTCCATGAGTTTTCAGAAAAAATATATATCTCATGCTATAATTTACTGAAATTAACTCTAATGATCAACATAAGGATCATAGGATCTGAACTCACTCACCGTTTAAAGCCGGGAGCATGTGGGCCCCACTAACTTGACCTGAAGAGTTTGGAATGGCATCAAGAACTGTCATGGAGCAACCATAACTCTAGATTAATCTCTAAAAATCTCTAGAGAGCTCTATTCTAACTCTACTAAAATTGGGGACACACCCCCACTTAATAATAAATGAGAAAAATAATCGAACCCAATCCAAGATCATGGAGAAATAAAGACATAATCTAACAACATATACTTACCTTGAAGCTTTGGAATGATGGATTTGAGATGATTTGAGAAAAAGAGAAAAATTGAGGGAGAAGGAGAAAGAGTCACATTTCTGCTTCCTTTTGCCCGACTCGGGGGTTTTAAAGGGATCAGGGTCTCACTGACACCGCTATAGCGGTCTAACCGCGTCTCATGGTCCCCATAGAGACACTTATGACCGTAATTACGGTCCTGGACTGCTATAGTAGTACCTCAGACCGTTACACCACTTGAAGATTCTTTGGTGACCGCTATAACAGTCCTGGACCGCTATAGCAGTGATAACAACCCCTAACTTCTGTGTTTTTTAGTCATTCTGGCATCTGGGTTGTTCCAACACTCACTTATTTACATAAGTTAATTTCCTCATTTATTTTACTCTCCATTAACTTTAAAACATAAATGTAAATAAGGAAATACCCTCCATTTGGATTCAAATAAAATATAAAAAAAAATCAAAACTCCATCAAATCAGAATCCAAATTTTGGGTTTTAGTTCAAATCCGGGAATTTTCGAGATTTTCTAAACTTGTGGATTAACAATGAAACATTTGCAGGTTTCATAAAATTCATTAAAAATCACTCTTCAACTTGTTTTCCCTCAAGGAACAATTACCGGGATTTTTGATCCTAAGAATATGGTTCCATCATATAATCCTCCAAGGAGATGTATGATCCAGACTTAGTAAAATTCAGGACCCGACGGTGGTTCCCAGGGAATCCTTGAGGCTATATAGAACCTTACTGCCGACGCGTGTACCTCGGGTATCACAAAGGACCACCACAAATTTGTGGTCTTCCAAATAGATCTAAGGAAAAGAAGTCCAAGAAGAAATAAATTTAGGAATGAAGGACAACCAGCCCCTCAAGCTGAATCTTAATCACAGGTAAACAATTCAACTCAATATGACCTTTTTTGTCCTGTTTTGATTGTCATTAAGGACAACTTAAGACAATTTATAAATCATGAAGGACCAATGTGTCATGTTTGTTAATCATGAGGGACAATTTAAGGTGTCAATGTTTTGGATTTTTAGGATACTAATACCAATGCAAATACTACCACCCAACCATATCTATCTCCAGCACCACTAACTTCAAGCCCAACCCAACCACCAACTTCAAGCCCAGCCCAGGAACAAGGACCAATCGCAGCCCAAACTCCAATTCCAGTTTCAGCCCTTGCACCAAGTTCTGACCTTGCACCAGCATTTAGGCCACCACCAATTAAGCGACAAAGGAAAACATGTGTTAGACCACCTCCAAGTCCAACCCCTACACCAAGTCTAGACCCTGCATAGGTTTCTTATTTGGAGTATTTTTTTTCTAGTATTGGATATTCTCTATGGATACTAACTTGATGTAAAATAGTTTTTTAGTATAACTATAAACCAGATCCATGTGGCCACCAACAGTTAGGCCACCACCAATTAGGACACAAAGAAAAGTAGGTGCTAGGCCACTTCTGTAACACTTTCCTAAAATCTAAATTATTTGACCTTAAATAATTATTTTGAACATCAAACATTCATAGAATTAGTAGTATCAGAGCCTGCACCTCTCCCAGTACGGTGTGGTTCGGGGACAAACCAAGCGGAAGTTGGTGGGCATGTAATGCCCGGGGATTGCGAAGTTAGGGAGTGATTGCGGGTGCAAGGAGGCACAGACAAGGAGCGGCTCCTGGCAGACTTCGAAAGCGGAGGGGTACATGAATGAACCGATTACACACCCGAATGAGAGGGATCTTGAGACTGTATGGGTATGAGACTATACAGTTAAGGAGGGCTTATATGAATTGATTTGTACTACCTATATCAACAAGATACATGTTCTTTTTGGTAGCCTATCACTAAAGAACTCCATAGTTAAGCGTGCTTGACTTGGATCAATTTTGGGATGGGTGACCTCCTGGGAAGTGTTCCTAGGAAGCGTGCGAGTGAGGACAAAGCACGTTGAAAAGACCTGTGTTGGTTTGTGGGGACAGTCGTCAATCCATAAAACAGCAGGGGATGTTACAACCTCCAACTCTAGCCCACAACCAAATTTGAGGCCAAACCCAATCCCAGCCAAAGGACAATAACACATGCTAAGGAGAATGCAAACAACTCCCTTTAAGCCTCAAGTCAAGCCCTTACATCCAATCCAACCCGGACATCAAGTCCAACCCCTGAATCTAGTCCAGATAGAATTTTTTCGAAGACAATGGCAGCGGCAACGAGTGCAGCAAGATTGTTCAAGTTCATTCCAACCTCAGGGTTGAACATGTTCAAGAATAAATAACTTAATTTGGGTGTGTAGTTTCATATTTTGTAATGAAAATATTGTTAGTAGTTTTTTGATTTCTATTGGAGGCTATATTTTGTAAACTTGTTTAAGGCCAAATTTAAACTTGTAGGCTATATTTTTTAATATTATGCTGATGTTACGCATGTTCTCTCTATATGAGACATGTGTTTTGACTATTCAAGTTATAATGACACTTTACAATATCAATACAATATGAATATTTAATTATATCATTGTTGTATTGATTTGATTACTACATTTCATTACTTTATTTCATACTTTATCAAACTTTATTGATTATTTGTCAAGTTCCAAGTTATGGTTCATGCTGATGTAATATACAGGTTTAAAAGTGCCAAAATGCCAAAATACCATGATGCCAAAATCCAACTATGGCTTTTCATATCATTCATACTTTAGAATCATTACATCACTTCAAAATAAAAACACCTAATCTCATATATCTGCTTCTTCATTTCATAACAAAGCCTACAAAAACAATTACAACCACTACTATAATAGCAGATCCCACTTTGAACCTCCTAATTTCATTTGCTATCATATCAACCTCTTTTTGCATCTTCATCTTTAGTTCATTCTCGAGGATTTCAAAATCTTTTTGTATATGGTTCTTCATTTCTTCAACTCTTTCTTCAAGCATTTTATTTATCCAGGACCTGATGCTATCAGCTTTGTTCTCTTACAAGGAAAAGCTACAACAAGGCTTGTTCTCCTATAATGATACAGACAAAGATTAGTATATTAGTGTATTAATGGAGGTGCAAATAAAAAGGTTCATACTCATTGCATTATAGTCAGGGCAACCAAAGGATGGCATATTTGGATATCTTGTAGTCCTGGATATAAACAGCACAACATCCATACCACAACAACACCTAGGAGCATAACCCCTATTATGCACCCCTCTTTCCACACTTGTAACACTCCCACTCCAGCTACCTTCTTCTACCCGTTGCCTTCCTCCACGGTGGCTAACCCTAGCCAAGCTACTTCTCATTTTCTTTTAAGATCTTTCAAAAAACAAATTATAGAAATTTGGAGGGAATATCACAGAAATGAGAAGAGGGTTATGGGTCGTTGAGATTATGGTAGAAATTAGAACATGACTACAGGTTGAGGGAATTTAGATAGAGTACCTTAAAAATTAGACGAGTAGGACAGAAATGAGAAAGAGATTAAGTTTAGGGTTCATACAATGCTGTAACTACTATATGCGTGGGATTCATATAATTACAGGTTGAAGAGAGTTAATGAACGAGAGGAAGAAGATGAAGCTAATAGTATGTCTTTGGACCATGATCAAAATAACATCGTTTTGGTTATGTGGCATTTAGCGTTTAATTCATAATCCATATATGCATCTCTATTAGTATTTGAAGTCTCAAATCCGCTTAGAAACTAATTACTCCTATAAATAAAATCTTCGAGGATCTCAACTGTAGTCTCGGGGAACTAAATAGACCAGTGAAATATTTTTTAGAAAATAACATGGTAATTTACTCTATCATTTTTCTTATCTCCAACAATGATATCTGTGTAACATTATTTATGTATTTAAATTAAAATTAAAGTTTAAATCCAAAAGAAGCCAACGAAAAAGCGCCACGTCGGCAAATAGGTCTTAAAACTGCTGCGGATCTATCACCGACTAAGCTGCACAATCACTATCTTGCCACGTGTCCGTACCTACACCGGACAGTGCCGGTAATCTGGAAGCCGAAACCGGAAACCCAGAGGACCCCCGTTCCCGCTAGGTATATAATACACTCGCCCAAGGTCTCTCTCCCTTTGTTTTCTCTCTCTAAATTCTCTCTTTTTCGCTCTTTTTTCTCTCTCTTAATTCTCTCGCTGTGTTTTTCTGTATTCTTCTCTCTGCAATTTCATCAGCCTTTTATACCGAATTACGCTTGGAAAACCAGCGCTTCGTTTTGCTCAGCTTTCGATTTCTATGTGAGTAGCTCCCTCCTTAATCGAATGGTTCTTCCATTGAAACGCTGTCGTATCATTCATTGTGCTTCAATTAATTACTTTTTATTTCTTTTGCTCACTCACCAGTGATTGATCTTAGAAGCACTGAAAACTGTTACTTTTTTGTTTCGAGCGTTTCAAAAATTTTAAAAATTGTGGTGTACAGATTGAGCTTATTTGTTTTATTTTATGTTTTAATTTTGCCATTTTTGCGGTGTTGGGCTGAGTTTAAAGTTCGTTTTTCTTTTACGTAGTTTGGGGGACTTGAATTGGGAATTTATGGGGTTTGAGTTGGGCTATGCTGTAGAGCTTAGGGATTCTGAATTTGTGCGTGTGCGCTAAGAATTGGCGTTCTAGTTTTTGTTCTTGTTGGTTGGTTTGTTTGTGCGGTTTTGCAATTTGATTTTTTTTTTTTGGTTTTTAATGTTTGAATTGAATTGAAAGCTTCGGGGTTTGGGGTTTTTCCTTTTTAACCTCTGCTAATGCTTTTTTTTTTTTTTCAAACCTGAGCTAATGTTTTTTATTTTTAAGGAAGGCTGTCCTGACGTCGATGAAAATTAGGGTTTCGTGTGTGTGTGTGTGTGTGTGACTTTCCTTTACTTGAAAAGGGTAATTTAGTGTTGTTCAATTTGTGGGTGTGTATGTCTTCTAGAAGAACTTGAAAGAGTACGTAGCTTCTCAACCTGGGCGCTTTTGTTTATTACTTTACTTACAGTTTTCTATATGTATATATGTTTCTATTTTTCAATCTTAGATCCATATTAGGAGTTGTCCAGAGTTGCAGAAAAATGACAATTTTGGGCGCATTTGGTGACAGGAGTTGCAGAAAAATAACAATTTTTCAAAAGGATGTATTGCTAGAGTGAAGTTTTGAAATTTAAGTGAAGTTTGGATGCTTGAGAGATCAGGGGGATATTTGTACTCAATCTGCCTGTTACATTGAGCTCGTGAACTGTTGAGCGTATTTTGAATGTCAGTTAGGCCTGGCTCTGGATAGCTACTTAGACTCCAGTCACCAAGGGAGGGGATGCCCCCCATGGCACAATCTCGGGTGGCTGGAGGATTAACCCAATCATCATCAAGTTCTGGGATTTTTTTTCAAGGAGATGGGCAGTCACAGAATGTAGTTAACTCTCACTTAAGCTCCTCATTTGCTAACTCATCTAATGTGGTTCCTGGAGCCGGTCGATCAAACATGGGTCCAGTGTCTGGGGATATAAATAATGCAGTTTTGAACAGTGTGGCAAACTCTGCACCAAGTGTTGGAGCTAGTTCTTTAGTCACAGATGCAAATTCTGCGTTCTCTGGTGGGCCTCATTTGCACACAAGTGCAAGCATGAACACGGACTCATACTTACGTTTACCTGCTTCACCCATGTCATTTACATCAAACAATGTTAGTATTTCAGGGTCATCAGTTATGGATGGTTCCAGTGTAGTACAACAGAGCTCTCACCAAGATCAGACTGTTCAACAATTGCAGCAGAATCTGCAGCAAGGTGCTTCAAGTGCTATGTCTCTACCTGCATCTCAAACTGGCCCGTCTCCGCTCCCAATGGCTGCACAAATACCAGGATCTTTAATTCAAGAACCAAATAATTTATCCCAGCTGCCCAAAAAACCTAGGCTGGATATTAAGCAGGAGGATCTAATGCAACAGCAGGTAATACAACAGCTTCTTCAGAGACAAGGCCTCATGCAATTCCAGGGTCGTAATCCACAATTACAGGCTTTGCTTCCACAGCAGCAGCAAAAACTGAGGCAACAGCAACAACTCCTTCAGTCAATGCCACAGTTTCAGCGAGCACACCTACAGCAGCAGCAGCAGCAACAGCAGCAGCAGCAGCAACAACAGATGCACTTGAGGCAGCAGCAATTACAGCAACAAGTCATGCAGCCCTCGTCTGGGGTGAAGCGCCCATATGACAGTGGTGTTAATGGTGTATGTGCACGAAGATTGATGCAATACCTTTATCATCAAAGGCAGCGACAAACTGTGAGTTCTGTTCATTTGCTTTTTGTGGTAGACTGTCTTTCAATTTTCTCTTTTTTTGGAGCCGCGATGATTTATGAATATGGTTGAAATTCATTATATTCATCTGTTTATTTATTCTTTTCTTTCAAGCATTATTCCTTTTATTTCAGGCACTTAAAATAAATAAATGAATGTGCTGTGTATTATCTTAATGCATTTGGTTGATGTTATGCGTTCTTTTGAAGTTCTTGATTAGTTACAACTGTTATTCAATTTAACTGTTTGTCTCAGGATAATACTATTGCCTATTGGAGAAAATTTGTGGCTGAGTATTACTCTCCTCGAGCAAAGGAGAGGTGGTGCTTGTCAATGTATAATAATGTTGGGCATCATGCACTTGGTGTTTTCCCCCAGGCAGCTGTGGTCAGTTTTTTCAACTCGTTATTTAACCCTCTATTATTTGTTCCAAGGATGGTCTGATACCTTAATACATGCTGAATGCTGATTTTTAGAAGTAAGGAAATATTTAATAATATTTCTCTTATATTTAGGAATATTGCATATCATATCTTAGATTGATTTAGGTTGATTTTATCATTATATTTAAATTTTGTTTTTGGCTTAGGGATTACCTCATTCTATATCACATCATCACAATATATATCGACATATTTTCAGATTATCCTAAATCTCTGTTCTTTCTCTTCGTTTTCCACTGTCTAACAACCACAATTTCAACACTAATGATCAGTCATGGGTTCGAAGTGTTGATATATAGTCCTAGACATAAAGTAATTGATGGAAACATTAAAGAAGGCCAGCATACAAGAGTTATGACTGAAAGAACCGAATTCGCTTGAATTACTATTTATGTCCACACCAATTTGCTCTTTTAATATGATGGTGCCTTTGACATGTACATAATCCGACATGGATATTCTTTTTTCAGGATGCATGGCAGTGTGACATATGTGGTTCTAAATCTGGAAGGGGATTTGGTAAGGAAATGAGAACATTATTTTGTTATTATATAATACTGCGATTGTTGAAATCTATTTTCCACCGTAGGATCCCAATCTGTATTATTCTGTAAGTCAACTTTCTGGCTGACAAGTTTGACCTCAGTGCACTCAATGCTGACTGGTGATCACATTCTGAATTGTACAAAATAATCTTCAGTCTAAACTTGAAAATCAGAGAAAATTGACAGCATTGAATGCAACCCTTGATAAGCAAGTATAGTAAGTAAGAGTTGAGTGGTTGTCAGTGGGGAAATGGTGGAAGATACACTATCTGCACTCTGAATGTACCTGAATGCTATATTATTAGCATCTTTGTTTGAAATTTCTAATCACATCAATGTAATAATATCTACACTTTGGATTTCGGTAACAGAGGCAACTTTTGAAGTCCTCCCTAGACTCATTGACATCAAATTTGGCAGTGGAGTGATGGATGAACTTCTGTTTTTGGATTTGCCACGTGAACAAAGATTTCCTTCTGGTTTACTGATGTTAGAGTATGCAAAAGCAGTTCAAGAGAGTGTATATGAGCAGCTTCGTGTTGTTCGTGAGGGTCACTTACGTATCATATTTACTCAAGACCTGAAGGTCGTAAAACTGTTAATATATTTAAAAATATTTTCTTGAATAATGTTTTCTTGAATCTTTTGTGCAATGATCTACTGAAGTACATGTTAATTTGTACAGATCTTATCTTGGGAGTTCTGTGCAAGGCGCCATGAAGAACTTCTTCCTCGAAGGGTCGTTGCACCACAGGTATGATTATGCACTCTTTAGCAAGGCTTTATTCTACTTTGACAGCTACCCTTTGTTTGGTTTTAAGGGAGATGCATGCGTTAATGATGAAGCTGAAAGTGTTTCAAAACACTTTTGCAGGTAAACCAATTGGTTCAAGTAGCTCAAAAATGCCAGAGTACAATTGCTGAAAGTGGTTCAGATGGGATTTCCCAGCAAGATTTGCAAACAACCAGCAATATGTGAGTTAGTGCATTGTTTTCTCCTCATTGATTGACTTGTTTTGTAAACCATTCTACTTAAATGTCTCTCTTGATGGCATACTTTATCAGAAGATGTGCTGGTATAGGGAATGATACATTCCCTTTTTCGGCTAAATAGTTGGAGAAACAACCACGGAAAGCACAGCAGAAAGAAAACAGAAAATGATGCTGCTGCTTCAATTTAATTGAATGATTTATGTCATGCATATACATGTAATTCCTTTTTAATGATGTAAGGACGGCACAAGCTAATCACTAACGTGACTGCACTATGGCTTAATATAATGTTTCTTTTGCACTAGGGTATTGGCAGCTGGGCGCCAGCTTGCAAAGAGTTTGGAGTTACAAGCGCTTAATGACTTAGGTTTTTCCAAAAGATACGTGAGATGTTTGCAGGTACACCACAGAAATCTATATTCAGATATATAGTCATGTGGAGAAACCTCAACTTATCTACAGAAATCTATATTCAGATATATAGTCATATGGAGAAAACTCAACCTATTTCTTATTTTATTATTTAATCAAGCTTTCTTATCATTGCCTGCTTTAATGGTTGACAGATTTCCGAGGTTGTCAATTCTATGAAAGATCTGATAGATATCTGCCGAGACTACGAAATTGGGGCAATTGGTAATTCCCATGGTTTTTGTTACCATATTGCAATATTAGTTGTATTTATTTCATTCTTTTCATATGTATTAAACACAGGCTAATTTGACCATCTAAAATTGTGTCTTTTCTTTTAGATATTAATGTTTGGTTGTGTGAAGCTGTTTTAGTTTTTTAAGTTTTTGGAACCCTATTTTCACTTTATCAGTGCCCTTTCTTACCTGTTATATTGATCGAATTCTTATCTGTAGAGAGCTTGAAAAATTATCCTCGATTTGCAACGGTGGCAAAGCTCCAGATGCAAAAGCTGCAAGAGATGGAACAGCTAGCAAATGCGCAAGGTCCGCCAACAGATCGAAACACACTTAATAGGCTAATAGCACTGAATCCTGGATTGAACAACCCCATAAACAATAATCATAATATGGTTAATCGCGGTGCTTTGAGTGGGTCAGCACAAGCTGCTTTTGCACTGACTAGCTACCAGAATCTTCTTATGAGGCAAAATTCGATGAATTCAATCCCTGGTTCACTTCAGCGTGATGGATCATCCTCTTTCAACAATTTGAACCAGAGTCCCTCTTCAGCGTTGCAAGGTGCTGCTGCCACACTAATTCCAGGCTCAATGCAGAATTCTTCTGTTAGTGGTTTACCAAGTCCTCATCTACCCCCACAGCAGCAGCAACAACATCTTCAACAGCGCTCATTAAGTGCAAATAGCTTACTGCAGCAAAATCATTCACAGGGATCCCAAGGAAATCAGGCTCTACAACAGCATATGATCCAGCAACTGCTGATGTCAAATAACAATGGGGGAGTGCAACCACAATCTCTTGGTGGACCCAATGCAAATGGGAGTATGGCAAAGAATGGATTGGGTTTTGGAGGCCACTCTCCTTCCATAACTGGAGGATCTGTCAATGCTTCAGGAAATAATGGGCCTGTTTCAAGGAGTAATAGCTTCAAAGCAGCTTCAAACAGTGATTCTTCTGCGGCGGGGGGCAACAATGGATTCAACCAGAGAACGTCAGATATGCAACAAAATCTCCATTTGCAAGATGTGGTTCAGGATATTGCCCATGAGTTCACCGATAATTCCTTCTTCAACAGCGATCTAGAGGATAACATGGGCTTTGGCTGGAAGGCATGACTAACACAATTTGGCGCTGTTATTGGCTTATCAAGTGTTCATCTTGTTATTTTTGTACAGGATACTTAAGTAGGTGCTGCCTCCTTTATTGGTTTCCCTTCCCTTGCTCATTTTCTTGATGGAATTTGCTGTGACTCGAGTCTTGACTAGGTGTTTAGAAAGTTTGTTTGAGTTTTGTCTCGTCTGCAAGTGTAATCTATTGGACAATTTAATGAAACAATTATCAGCCTCTTTTTAATACAACAGTTCTGCTCATCTTTTGTGCAATCTAGTTCACAGCGTTGACAAGTATGTTCAATTACCCGACGACCCACGTTAATGTGGTCGCCTGAGCTACACACCTCTTATGTTACAATCTTCACGAGTAGACAAGATGTTGACCTACGAACCACACACTTCTTATGTTACAATCTTCACGAGTAGACAAGATGTTGACCTACAAACCACCTCGCTCTCACTTCCATTGTGTCTAACTTGTAGGTGTATGCCTTTTCGAGAATTCCCTTCCCATCCCAATGGGGAGTCGAATTTGCAATTCGATTTGGTTCTAGTTTAGGGTGGCCCTGTATGACCTAACTTTAGTGACCTACACACACACACACACACACACACACACACACAACTCATTACATCTCGTTATTCTCATCAATCTTAATAAATACTTTTTAAAATACTAAAATCAAGTATTTTTTTATTATATATTTAAATATAAAATAACTTATTCATAAATTACTTTTTAAAAGTTATTTTTTATATAAGTGTTTAAATAATATATTAGCCACATAGGACCTAAAACAATTTCCAATTGCAAAGGAAAGGAAAGAGAAAGTTGTCACTCCCATCTGCATTTAATTTGATGAGTGTGCCTAAAGTCATAACACCCAGCCTCCATCCATTCTTTTCAAAACAAAACTTTCCACAAGGACATAACATCCAAAATCTTCCCACCTACCAATCCCCTCAAATCTCTCTTCTCTGATTATCAAGTCAGCAATACAATGATATCTATCTTAAATTCTTGTCAAAGAATAGAATGCAAATTAATATTGTTAGTGAAAAGAACAGTTATCAGAATTAAATTGCAGAAAATAAAGGATCATCTACGATACCATATATTGCTAGTCTGTTTGAACAGGTTTCTGATTTCTCAATGATTCTTAGATTTTTGTTTGTACAGACTTTAATCCAAACTTTGTACTGGACATAATAATGTTGAATTTACATCAATGGCATCCATAAAAAAAAAAATGACATTGTTGGCTATTCTTGGAAAAAGTGAAAATAAACATGTTTTCTCTTTTGTGGAGAAAAAAAACAGATATGTATTTTAATGCAATTTTAAATATATTTTTTCACAAATGGAAGAATTTTATTTAAGGGCTAAAACTTATTAAACTTTACTTGTCAACAAGTAAAATGTAACACCACAATTTTCAATAATATATTTCCAAGATAAAAGTGTAACTCTTCAAGCTTCAGAAAAATAATTTATGCAAACTTTTTCTTATCTTTTAAGATCATCAAGTGGGAAAGAAAACTATTAACTGCTTAACTTGAATTTTTTTCCCCCGTTTTCTAGCTTATCTCTTAATTCTACAATTCTCACACATCACTCTAGCAGCAAACAATAAAACTTCTGAAAAAGGGATTCAACTTAAATTTGAGCTAGAAACACCATCATTGATCAAAAAATAACTTATATAAACGCGAAGCATATACCCTTGATGTTTTCCCGTCCTTCGAATAACATAGTAGCGATTGGAAGACAAAGGCTGGTTAAGGACTGGAATGACGATCATATCGTAATAAGTTCCAGAGCCATATCCATCGCTTTGGCTATAACAAACTTTCAAATCCTTGTTCTGAGGCAAAGGCAAATGGCTGATTCTGCTGTTCTTGAACAAACCAAAGCAACAGTAGGCCTGTCCTTCTTCATCCTGGAGAACGAGATGACCTAATTTTGGACCCTCTGACGTGACACTGATGAAAGAGCGCAGGGTCCTTTCTGTAAAGTGAACGAGGCCTTGTTACGTACATTTTTTTTTTTATACGATAATATCATTTTAATATCCACTTTTGGAGGTCTTATCTAACATATCCATTGTATCACTATTATATGAGATTATGATCCCCTCATTTCCACTCATCCATTTTATTCAGTGATGAAATGGGTGGTGTATAAATGAGATATGTTAAAGTGGGTGTTGAAATACTACTATTGGTATTATTATTAGAGTAGCGTTATTTCAATACCTATTCATCACACACCAATTTTTTAGGTGTTGATATAATATTTCTGTTATTATTACTCATGCGTATAGTGCAATTCAGTATTACGAATTATCTTTCATACGGGTTATAAGTGTAGGAGTCCTCATCCATTCTGAGAATCATGCAACCACGCTACGTGATCTTTCTGTTTTGGCGATGGTAACGAGGTCCGTTCTAGGATGCCCCTTGCATTACACATCACAAGGAACCGTGAATGACACATTTGGCTAACCGAAACAATGCCACATCGAACGTCCAAATTCAACTCATTTACTTATCAGTCAAAATTTTATAAATTTAAAAGATATAATATTGAATTAAACATCTTCTTTCTCCTCTCTCACCAGGATCTCACTTGTGTAGCAGTGTACCTGAATGTAGCATGTATGAAATGGGCTTAGAACCATTAGTAGTAGCCCAATCAGAAAAAAAGGTGAATCACATAACACGTAGAACGGGGGCTTGGAGTGGGGATTATAAAAATTGTGAAATGTCTCGTATCTTCTGCCTGATGATTCTCTCTTCCCTTCCCTCTACATTTCTTCTTCCTCTTAGTACTTAGAATTAGTGAAATCTCATTATTATATTGCCAATTTTATACAAGAACAGAGTCATATTCCAGTGTCAATTTCCTATGTGTTACACTGAACTAGCTCGAGGAGACCAAAACGATGCGATTGATCCCAAAGTGTGACCACATATTCCTCCCACAGTGATTCCACCCAAAGTGCATCACCGCCACATGAATCTTGTGTGGGTTTGGATCTTGGAGACAAAGATGGATGGTTTTAATCTTTTATTTTGACTTGATGCTTTCCCGAGAATGTGAAGGAGAAGAAGGGAGGAAGCGTTAATGGTGTTTTACATATGAGGATAGGAAAAAGAGAACGCTTGCGAAGATAGATGGGTCGTGAAGAGATTGCAACGATGAACTAATGAGGAAGAAGAAGGAGTGTTAATGGCTGAAGTTTTTATTTTTTTTTTCAGAAAAAAATAAATACAAGAGAAGATGAAACCTTTTTTAATAGCTTTTTGGTGGTTGCTGGGGTACCCAAGCAATGTGAGGGTTTAGGTGCCTTTGGTTGTTGGCACCACATGTTGATTGAGTTGCCATGTCATTTGGAATTGCTCAAACAAAATATATTTACTTCTAAGTCTCTACACTAAATTTTATTTATATTTATCACCCCTAATTTTCTTTAATTAACTTTTCAATTTTTTAACTTTAAAATTCTGCATTGATTATCACTTATTTTACTATTGTTCATATCTCGTTAAAGATCAAAACGTCAAATGTAATGAAATTAAAATTATCAGCATTCATAAACATTTGCCTAAAAGCTTCTGTTATTTACTAGATCGCATTTACAATTTTTGTTTTTTTGCAAACCCAGACATTTTAGAACCAGTAGTTGCTATCAATTCTTTCTCACACTACTGCTATCTTTCACCCCAAAATACTTGTCTGCAAGATTTTCCAATCCCAGAATGTTAAAAATCAAAACTTTATCCATACATTACCTTACCAAGTTTCTTTCTTCTTCTTCTTCTTTTTTTTTTTTTGACACCTTAGCAAGTTGAAAAAAAAAAAAGAAAGTAACGAAAGGACATTTTTGTGTAGGAAAAGGGGACGACTCCCGCTTCTACATATCATCTTCACCCACCCAAATTCAACCAGGAACTGGAAGCTCTGTTTTTTTTATTCTTTCTTTTACTAATTTACCTAGGGAACTCCTTCTTTATTAATTTACCCACGTTGGTCTGATCATCTTCTGCATATCAGCTCCTTTTTGTTGCGCTAATCGAACCAGAGAGGATTGCCATGAGAGAGAGAAGTGACAGCGGCGAGAAGAACGACCATGTTGATGGACATGCTAAACAAGTAGTGATGTGAGTTGAATTTGGATGTCCCATGTATTAGTGTTTCAGTTAGCCACATGTCAGGCACGGTCCCCTGTGTAAGACAGAGCACCCGAGAATGCACCTTGAAACAAATCAATTTGTTTGAATTTGAACTTTTTCTTATTTCTAGTACTTGTGTAAAGCTAACAGAATTGTGTGTCTACTATATTATATATATATGTTAGGGTTATGAAAAAATTATTACGCATTTTTGGTAAGAGACATTTCTTATTTGTAGTTAGCCTTATAGTTATCCCGATAAATAAGCGTAAATTAATGTCCATATACCAAGACTCTTTAATAATTATCCTTTGTAAATTGCGTCTGTAGGAAGTATCATTTTTTTCGTCAGGGTGCGTAGGAAATATCTTACCCTTCTCACATTTTTCGATATTGGGCCGATACAGGATTTATTGGGCTACAATAATTTGTGGGTGTTAATATCCACTACACCCAAACCAATATACTCTTCTGACCCAAAACGTATTTTGAAGCATTTTTCTGTGTAATCTTGGTTTTTTTCTTGGGTCAAATCTGTGGGCCTCTTGGTTTTGTCCTTTCTCCCCCAGTGTAGTTAGTTTGGCCTTCGGCCCCTTCGAAGGGATTTTTTTCCCCCAAACAATGCTTTGGTTTTTTTTTTTGTCAGAAGCATTTGCCTCTTTGACAACATATTTTTGCTTCATTGAATTAAAAAGAAAAAAAAGAGAAGATGGACAGGCTTCTTAGACCCATGATGCTATTCGCCTCACGAAAGCCCACATTTAGGGGACTTCAATTCAGCCGAAAATAAGGGACCTTGAGGGAGTCAGATCCACTGATGGGCTATGTTTGGTTAGGGAATAAAAATGAGGGTGAATTTTTTATTATTGAACTTTATATATAATTTCACAAATTGAACTCAATCAAATAAAATTTACCTCTATTTTTACCCTTCAATCAAACATAGCCTTGGTGCTGATGAAGTAAAAAAAGAAAAAATTGAAAAATAAAAGAAAAAATGATCAAATAAACAATAATGTACGGAAACATATATAAACATGATGTATAAATGTAACATGGTGTTTTGGAGGTGGTTCGATATATCACTACGAGACAAGAGAGCCAACACGGGAAAATCAGAATGAGGAAGAAGCAGGAGAGTTTTCAGTCCTAGAAAGGAAAAACTGAAAAGAAGCATAAGAAAGGGGGGTGCACATGTCATGGTTCTGCCCTCCCTGCTTTCTTTCCCTTTTTCATAGAAAAACCCATCATCCGAGGGGAGGGAAGCCATGCTTCCTAGTGAGGGAAGCTTCCTGTTTTTCTCCAACGTACATCACATCACATCAAATGTCAATCTTTTACTTACTTTGGTAGTTGTGTTCGAGTGAGTTTGGGTTTTATTTTATACAAGAGACTTCTTGAATATATAATTGCATTTGATATATTTGTATATTTATATTTTTTATATTTTACTCTAAAACACATGGTATCGAGCTTGCAGAAATAGAAAGGAACTAGAGATCAAAGGCATGAAAGACTGATGCTTGTATTGATCTTAGAAGAAGAGTGTGAGATCCTACCAAAATAGAAGATGACTTTTCAGACTTATATACAAACGCACTTGATGAGACTTGGATAACAAGACCCTCATAAATAACTAACTTAACAAACAGAACAATTATAATGAGCTCTAACTAATTGTAACAGAAAACTAGGCATACGCTAAAACTCCATATCGGGTAACAGTAAATTCATTTACAAATCCGTATACATGCATTTACCTCTGAGTTTGCTGGCCACAGCCGCAATCCAGGCTCTATCTTTAGTGCTAAATGCATACCTCACAGTTGAGGCCAGCAGAATAAATCCCACTGGTTTCTGAAAGCTAGTAGCACTCTGGATAGTATCTTGCAACATCGGTTGCACCAGAAGAGCACGAGTCCCTTTAGGTACTAGATCTTGAAATTCAGAATCTGAAGCATCCATCAAACTTTCAGATTATTTGAACATAGGTACGAAAGCATACAATGTTCAAGGTGAAGTGCAATTCTTGCTAGTTGCTAGTAAGGAGTGGATTCATGATAAAATAACACAGTTGTTGCCTGAGTTAAACTAATAACTCCAGGCATATTGGTGAAGGAGTAATACAATTGAGAAATCTTCTCTAAGACTCAGCTCAGTCAGATGAAGACCTTGGTGCAGATAACACAGAGACAGCCCATTAATGTTTTGGTAATAACAATGCAATGCACATATATCCTAACAAGAATTCTAAAAAATCTGCAACTTAAACACAATGTCCTACATCCTTTTTAAACATAACTTATAATGCTTATAGTTAAATTAGTAAGGAGGGAAAGAAATGGAAGGTCAGGGAAAAATCGGACGCATAAAAGCTTATTTGATATAGCATAATTGTGAGGAATGTGGTCAAATATACCTTTCTAGAGAGAGACAAAACATCAATAAACAAACTGTTGGCTACAGACCCTGCAATGGGATCGCGTATAAAGTAAAAAGACTTTCTTGGGTCACATTTTAGTCTGAAATTTTGGTAGGACCTCTGTTCTAGACAAGAAATCCAACTAAATATGCAGATGCTTTACTAGCTCCTAGCAGACCAAAGCAACAGTATAAAAAAAAATTATCATTACCTGCATCTTGAGGAAAATATAGGGGGTCCTTCAAATCGAACAGACCAGCATTTTCAATATTTTTCTCAAACCAATCAACAAGAATTTCTTTTGATGAATCATCAGGAACATTCCAGTAGCCTCTTGCACATATATCTCCTTCGATATTAATTAGCTGAACACATTGAAATTGTTCAAGAAGAAGATAGACGAAGAAAAGCTAAAGATCAGGGAGAAAGAGAGTGAGATTTAAATTGTGATGCTGAATTGAACCGATGAATGTACAAAGTGTTTGTTGTTTAGATTTTACATGAGAAGTAGTAAATTTAAGCAACAACATATTTTATCCAGCAGAATGTATGATAACTAACTTGGTTAACTATTCTAATTTCTAACCAATGCTAACAGCCTGTGCCAGCTAAGCTGGCTGTGTGCTAATACATATACTTTATCAGAAATCAAGTTCATTTCCATATTGATTAATTGACAGCGTTAACTTTTGAACTACTGATTTCAAAATTTCACCATAAACAAATATAACTCATATTAATACAACAAATTCTCCCGAGTTGTATAACAAAAGTTGACTCAACCAAGGTTAGAGCATGGCACACATCTTAGCGAGGGCTTAAAGTAGTAGTTATAAGTGGCCCACCAATGAAGGACCCCAGCAGGAATCAACCTGCTAAGTGTTCGTTTAAATTGATAATATGATTATCCTCGTGACATACCGCAGCAATGGCGTTTGTATTACGCAGCAGAATGTATGATGCCCAGGCCAGGTCCTCCTTCAGACCATCCACCATATCTTTTGACATGACAAATATTTGCTCTGCACCATCAGGCAGAGTTGTTTGATCCACTTGTTGAGCACCCTAAGAATATCCCAGACTTGGCTGAGGATCAATATATTACACATGAAAACTTTTCACACACAAATACAAAATAGGGAAACAGAAGTGAAGTTATTCAAGGATTAGGATTATGATTAGGATTTAGGATCCTCTCATATATGTGTGTGTGTATATATATATAGGGGATAGGCAAAAGAGGATCAAACCCTGACCCAAAACAGCAACGGCCTTATCACAAGGACTAAGGGAGCTGCGACTTTAGCTCATTGGCAGACCCTCTCATATTCTTTATTACCATGAGAGTGTCATCTTATAAGAGAGAAAAATATAAACACAACATCTATAGAGTAATACAAACAATGGTGGATACTATTACTACTAAAACAAAATTTGTGTATTTCTTTTTCTTGCAACATAACACTGCCATATTAGTAAAGACTGACGAACATGACCCGAATTCAGTTGCTTAAATACTTACTCTTTGCTGAACCACCTACAGCTCTTCTTCTTAGATTCATTCAAAGCATTGACATAGATGGCCAGATGGGGAAACAAAAAGAAATTACCTTGAGAAATTTACCGAAGTAAGGTAGAGCAACGGAGAAGGAAGCCAAAGAAAGACCCAAAACTTCTGTAGTCTACATAACAAAGACAAACAAAACAAATGAGGCTCATTCCACCGAAAGAAAAAGGAAAATTCAACTTAATTCAAAATGTGAAATATAATATAATTAAAAAAATGCAATTTTGATTTGTTGTTACAAGCTGGGCAGGTGTAACAATGGCAGAATCAGTGCCAAGGAAGCGATTTAAGAGGAGAAGGGAACCAAAGCCATAACCAATCCATCTGGGCAAGTAGGATTCATCCAAGCCAGGTATCCCTGAAAGCCAAAACCACACACACACCCCCAATGATTATGAACAACAGTCACATAAATGCAACACAACACACACACACACACACACACACAGAAGAAGAAGATGGGGTGACCCAAAGTGAAGCGAAGAACGGAGAGGTTGAGTTGTTGTTGTTGTTGGGTTGTACTTGGTGGCTTAGAATCTTGGAGGGAGGCACGAACTCTTGCGAAAGTTGTTGGTTTGGGAGAAAGCATGTGCGAGTGGGAAGGAAGACATGGTTTGAAGGTACTGCAGATCATGGTTGTACTCACGTTGTTTCTGGCTAACGTTGGCTTGCGGCCCAGTTGCTACTTCGGTCAATAATAATGCTCAGTTACAGGATTAAGGAACAAAATTTGCCAGATATATGTATTTTGCTATAATGACGGAATATGTTTTTGCGCGTATAATTATAATTATCACATGAGTCAATGAAATATACATTTAAATTGCATTTAATTCTAATATACCGAACCTGGGAGAAAGTTTTACATAATTATTTTATCTAAGCAAATATGATTAATTTTTAATTTTGTTATTTAAAAATAATACAAATAAAAGGATTTTATTGAATGAAAGTATAAAATTAAACTTATTTCAATTTTAATTAACCACTTTTCTTCAAGAAAATATTACGCTAACTCTCAGCCTGACATACATACGGATAAGTCTACACTCTCAATACAAATTTAAGAGGGTCAAATTAACTCGAATAGTCAATATAATTTAATGAGTAATATTATTTATATTTTATTTATTATTAGATGAAATATAAGTCTTAAATTAAGTGGGGTTCATATCTTATCCAATAATATATAGAAGTGTATTAACATAATGTTCTAAAAATAATTAGTAGAAATAATATTTCTCTAATTTAATCATAGTTTTAAGAGAAAATTACGTATACGTTTGTTTTTAAATTTTAAAATTATACTAATTGAATGCTTAAACTTTTATAAATGTACATTTTAACTAAAATAAGTATATTATATCTCTTGAATTATATAATATGTGCAAATTGATCCCTTGAGTTTTTCTTAAACATGTAACTTAATATTCTATGTTTTTTTAAATTTTTTTGATATTTTTATTAATAATTGATAAAAAAATTAGTGGGAGGATCAATTTGCACATTCAATACAACTCATGAGGGTCAAATCACACATTCTTAAAACCTAGAATCTAAAGAACATATAACTTATAATTAGAGGATAAAATATAATTTTTCCTATTTGTAATTAGATTTTAACAATTAAAAAAATTATAATTAGACCTTTATGTGAATAAAAATTTTTAATTAAAACTTGAAACCCAATCACCATTAGAAAAATATGAGGTTAAGTACAACATCCATTGATTCCTTTGATTTAAGGGCGCATGTAAGAAAAGAGCTCATAACAATTTCATATTAATATAATTTTTTGAGATTTAATTAAGCTCAGATTCCATCAAAGAACAAAAGAATAAAAGTCTACTATGATGGGTTTCAAAGATAATTTGACAATGTTATTAAGTTTTTAATCTACGGGGTGTTCAAAATCAACTGTATGGAGCTGATAATAGATGAAATAAAATAATATTCGACCTAATATCATGTTTTGCAATGAATGTTAAGCTTAGAGAGTTGATTACAATATTTTAAACTATAAAAATCTAATTACAAATTTGATAAAATTATAAGCATTATGGAATTAATTAAAGATGTAATTATACATAACATTTGATAGAAATAAATTTATTTTATATAAAAATTATTTAATATTATTGTCAAAAAAATTTTACGATTAATAATTAATCATATATTATCTTCTAAATTATTTTAAAATTATTGTATAAAAATTTTAATTTTAAATAGCAAAATAATGTATATAGAATTACTAATATAAAATATTTTATATCATCCATTATCAAATATATTACATTTAAATCCTTTCTATATAATAATTAAAAGTCAGCATTCAAAAGTCAGAGATGTTATAAAATAACTATTTTTTATTACACATAGCGATAATTTTATTTAATTAAATTAGTTGTAAGTGTACTGATTAAAATATTTCCATTTTCATTTTGTATTTATTAAGTATAACAATTTCGGAAAAAAAGTGGTCTCTCAAGGGAAAAAAATTTCACGGTCTCCTATCCTGTAATAAGAAAAAAGAAAATAAATTAATCACTTCTCTATATTCTGATTAATTTATTTGTCTTATTTATATTTTTATGATGATCAATTTAATATATTTTTATAAATCATTATATTAGAGGCTAATTTATTCTATTTTAATTTTGAAGAGCCACAAATGCTATTTCTCTTTTCAGGATTAATTTGCCTGACACTCTTTATATGGATAAAATTTGGGTTTATTCTAACTAAAATGAATTATTAAAATAAATAAAATAATATTTAAATAAAAGATAATAAAAGTCATTACGAAATAGTGAGAAATTTGAGTTGTACCATGAATTTAGAATTTAGGTTCAAATCTTTTTACGACCTATATAATTTATGAAGAAAAGAAAAATTTAAAAATGGATAATTATAATAAAAAAAGACTAAAACCTCATTATAGTCTTTGAGATTTATAGTGGGAGATAAATTAATCTCTCAAATTTTAAAAATTATATTTCAGTCCCTCAAATTTTATAAATGGGTACAAGTTACTCCCTCCATCAAATTGTTATTTGAACCATTAATAAAAATGATCACGTGTTCTGCTAACTTGCTTATGTGTATAATTAATTTTCACGGTGGATTATAAATTGTCTTACTCCTCTGTATTGTGCAAAATAAATGACAATTTAAAATTAAAATTTTTCTTCTAATTATAGAGTTATGGCAAGAGACAAAATAAAGAAAAAATCTAAACGACCTCATTTAAAAGAATGAGACAAGTTAGGATTTATTATGAAAATTAATAATACACGTGAATAAATTGATAATATACATAAATAAATTAACATAATATGATTTAAATGTTAATTTGATGGATGAATTAAGTTATTCCTATTGTGAAATTTGAGATATAAGTATAATATTTTTTAAATATAAAAGATCAATTTATTCTCTATTAAAAATTTGAGAGATAAAATTGGAATTTTAGTGAAAAATAAAAACATTTTAAAGGTGCGAAATGCGAAGAGACGGAAGATGTATGCGTATCCATAAATATGAAGCATTACACTAAAAAATGAATAATAATACCCGAATGCGACCTACCAATCAGCCAATGAGAAAACGCCACGTCCTAAAATAGTTCTTCATGCGGCTGCGGATCTATCACCGACTAAGCTGCACAATCACTATCTTGCCACGTGTCGGTACATTCACCGGACAGTGCCGGTAATCTAGAAGCTGAAACCGGAAACCCAGAGAACCCCCCTTCCCGCTAGGTATATAATGCACACGCCTGAACTTTCTCTCTCTTCTTTTTCTCTCTCTAAATTCTCTCTTTCTCGCTCTTCTTTCTCTCTCTTAATTCTCTCACTGTGTTTTTCTATATTCTTCTCTCTGCAATTTCATCAGCCTTTTTATCTCTAATTACGCTTCGAAAACCAAATCTTTCGCTTTTCCCAGCTCGCGATTTCTGTGAGTAGCTAGCTACCTCCTTAACCGAATGGTTCTTCCATTGAAACGCTGTCGTATCATTCATTGTGCCTTCAATTAATCACTTTTTATTTCTCTTGCTCACTTATCAGTGATTGATCTTAGAAGCACTGAAAACTGTTACTTTTTTGTCTCTTGTGTTTCAAAAATTTTAAAAATTGTGGTGTACATATGGAGCTTTTTTGTTTTATTTTGTGTTTTAATTTTGCGATTTTTTTGCGGTGTTGAGCTGAGTTTAAAGTTTGCGTTTTTTATTTTTGAACTTAGTTTGACGGATTTGAATTGGAGATTTATGGGGTTTGGGTTATGCTGTAGAGCTTGGGGATTCTGAATTTGTGTATGCTTCTTGATAATTTTTTTTTTATTTGTGTCTTGTTGGTTTGGTTTGGTTTGGTTGTGCTTTTTTGCAATTTGATTTTTTGTTTGTTTACTCGGGGTTTGAATGTTTGTATTGAAAGCCTCAGGGCTTGGGATTTTTCTTTTTTAACCTCTGTTAATGCTTTTTTTTTCAAAAAAAATACAACCTGAGCTGATGTTTGTTTTTGTGCAGAAGGTTGCCTTAATGTTTATAAGAATTAGGGTTACGTGTGTGTGATTTTGTTGGGTTGTGAATTTCCTTTCCTTGAAAAGGGTAATCTAGTTTTGTTCAACAAGGTTGCTTTTGTTTATTTGCAGTTTTCTTTATGCTAATATATGTCTTTTCGTTTAATCTTAGATCCATATCAGGAGTTGTTCAGAGTGGTAGAAAATAACAATTTTGGGCGCATTCGGTCAAAGGAGTTCCTTGATTTTTCAGAAGGTTGTACTACTAGGATGAAGTTTTGAAGTTTATGTGAAGTTTGGATGTTTGAAAGATCAGGGAGGTTATTTGTACTCAATCTACCTGTTACATTGAGTTGTGAACTGTTTTGAGCATATTTTGAATACCAGTTAGGCCTGGCTCTGGAGAGCTACTTAGACTCCAGTCACCAAGGAGGGGTGCCCCCCATGGCACCTTCTCGTGTGGCTGGAGGGTTAACCCAATCATCATCTAGTTCTGGGATTTTCTTTCAAGGAGATGGGCAGTCGCAGAATGTAGTTAACTCTCACTTAAGCTCGGCATTTGGTAACTCATCTAATGGTGTTCCTGTAGCCGGTCGTTCAAACATTGGTCCATTGTCTGGGGATATGAATAATGCAGTTTTGAACAGTGTGGCAAACTCAGCACCAAGTGCCGGAGCTAGTTCCTTAGTCACAGATGCAAATTCTGCATTCTCTGGTGGGCCTCATTTGCAGAGAAGTGCAAGCATTAACACAGACTCATACTTACGTTTACCTGCTTCACCCATGTCATTTACATCAAACAATGTTAGTATTTCAGGGTCATCAGTTATGGACGGTTCCAGTGTAGTACAGCAGAGCTCTCACCAAGATCAGACTGTTCAACAATTGCAGCAGAATCAGCAGCAGGGTGCTTCAACTGCTATGTCTCTACCTGCATCTCAAACTGGCCCATCTTCGCTCCCAATGGCTGCACAAGTACCAGGATCTCTCATTCAAGATCCAAATAGTTTATCCCAGCTGCACAAAAAACCTAGGCTGGATATCAAGCAGGAGGATCTAATGCAACAGCAGGTAATACAACAGCTTCTTCAGAGACAAGACCCCATGCAATTCCAGGGTCGTAATCCACAGTTACAGGCTTTGCTTCAGCAGCAGCAAAAAATGAGGCAACAGCAACTGCTTCAGTCAATGCCACAGTTACAGCGAGCGCACCTACAACAGCAGCAGCAGCAGCAGCAGCAGCAACAACAACAACATATGCACTTGAGGCAGCAACAATTACATCAACAAGTGATGCAGCCCTTATCTGGGGTGAAGCGCCCATATGACAATGGTGTTAATGGTGTATGTGCGCGTAGATTGATGCAATACCTTTATCATCAAAGGCAACGACAAACTGTGGGTTCTGTTCATTTGCATTATGTGGTAGTTTGTCTTCCAATTTTATTTTATTTTCTTTTCTTTTGGTTCTCTGAGCAGCGCTGATTTGTGAATATGGTTGAAATTCATTATATTCATCTGTTTATTTTTACTTTCCTTTCAAGCATTATTCTTTTAATTGCAGGCTTCTAAAATAAAATATGAATGTCGTGTATATTATCTTAACACTTTTGGTTGATTTTGTTGGTTCTTTTGAGGTTCTACATTAGTGACAACTGTTAATCAATTAAACTGTTTGTCTCAGGATAACTCTATTGCCTATTGGAGAAAATTTGTGGCCGAGTATTACTCTCCTCGGGCGAAGGAACGGTGGTGCTTGTCTATGTATAATAATGTTGGGCATCATGCACTTGGTGTTTTCCCCCAGGCAGCTATGGTCGGTTTTTGCAACTTGTTATTTAGCCTTTTATTATTTGTTCCAAGGATAGTCTGTTACCTTAATATATGCTCATGACCAATAATGGATTCAAAGTGTTGATAGATTGTATTAGCCTGTCATGTTATTGATGGCAACTTTAGAGAAGGCCTCTCTACAAGAGTTATGACTGAAACAACTGGTTTCGCTTGAATTACTACTTATATCTACACCAATTTGCCCTTTCAATATCGTGCTTTTGACATGTACATAATCTGACATGGATATTCTTTTTTCAGGATGCTTGGCAGTGTGACATATGTGGTTCTAAATCGGGAAGGGGATTTGGTAAGGAAATGAGAACATTATTTTGTTGTTATTAATACTGTGATTTTTGGAATCTATTTTTCACTGTAGGATCTCAATTTGTATAATTCTGTAAGTTGACTTTTTGGCTGACAAGTTTGACCCTAGTGCACTCAATGCTACCAGTGATCACATTCTGAATTGTACAAAATAATCATCAGTCTAAACTTGAAAATCAGAGAAAACCAATAGCATTGAATGCAATCCACGATAAGCACGTATAGTAAGTAATAATTGAGTGGTTGTCAGTGGAGCAATGGTGGAAGATACACGACCTGCAATCTGAATGTACCTGAATGCTATATTATTAGTATGTTTGTTTGAAATTTCTGATCACATCAATATAGTAATATCTACATTCTGGATTTGGGTAACAGAGGCAACTTTTGAAGTGCTCCCTAGACTCAATGACATCAAATTTGGCAGTGGGGTGATTGATGAACTTCTGTTTTTGGATTTGCCGCGTGAACAAAGATTTCCTTCTGGTCTAATGATGTTAGAATATGCAAAAGCAGTTCAAGAGAGTGTATATGAGCAGCTTCGTGTTGTTCGCGAGGGTCACCTTCGTATCATATTTACTCAAGAACTGAAGGTCATAAAACTGTTAATATATTTTAAAAATATTTTCTTGAATCTTTTGTGTATAATGCTCGGCTGAAATTCTTGTTAATCTGTACAGATCTTATCTTGGGAGTTTTGTGCAAGGCGCCATGAAGAACTTCTTCCTCGAAGGGTGGTTGCACCACAGGTATGATTGGGCACACTTTAGCAAGACTTTGTTCCACTTTGGCAGCAACTCTCTATTTATTTGGAACATGGTAATTGTGAGTGGTCTACTTTGCATGTGGAGGTTGTGAAACTCCTAATTACATTAAAGCTAAATTGGTGTAAAAAGATGTGTTAATGAAGGGCATATTTTGGAAGCTAGTTCTTATGATCCATACTTTTGCAGGTAAACCAATTGGTTCAAGTTGCTCAAAAATGCCAGAGTACAATTGCTGAAAGTGGTTCTGATGGGGTTTCCCAGCAAGATTTGCAAACAAACAGCAATATGTGAGTTAGTGCATTGTTATTTCCTTGCTGATTTACTTCTTTCTGTGAATTGTTCTTCTCAAATATAACGTCTCTCTTGATGGCATGCTACATCGGAAGATGCAATGGTATAGGGAATGGTGCATTCCCTTTTTTGGCTATATAGTTGGAGAAACAACCACGGAAAGGACAACAGAAAGAAAACTATCCTGTTCCTCCATCTTAATTGAATGATTTATGTGATGTATATACATGTATTTCCTTTTAATGACATAAGGATGGTACATGCTAATAAGTATCGTGACTGCACTTGGGCTTAATATAATTTTCCTTTTGTACTAGGGTATTGGCTGCTGGGCGTCAGCTTGCAAAGAGTTTGGAGTTACAATCTCTGAATGACTTAGGTTTTTCAAAAAGATATGTGAGATGTTTGCAGGTATACTGTGGAAATCTATATTCAGATATGTAGTAGTATGGAGAAAACTCAGTTTATGTCTTATTTTATTATTTAATCAACCTTTCTTATCATTGCCTGCTTTAATGGTTGACAGATTTCTGAGGTTGTCAATTCCATGAAAGATCTGATAGATATCTGCCGAGAGCAAGACATTGGGGCAATTGGTAATTCCTGTGGTTTTAGTTACCATATTATTGGTTGTCTACTTGTATGCATTTCATTCTTTTCGTATATTAATGCTTAGTCGTGTGAAGCTGTATTCATTTTTCGGTGTTTGGGACCCAATTTTCTCTTTTTTATTTTTCAGTACTCCCATTTTCACATTATCAGTGCCCTTTCTTGCATGGTATATTGATTCAACTCTTATCTGCAGAGAGCTTGAAAAATTATCCTCGATTTGCTACGGCAGCAAAGCTCCAGATGCATAAAATGCATGAGATGGAACAGCTAGCAAAAGTTCAAGGTCTGCCAACTGACCGAAACACACTTAATAAGCTGATGGCAATGAATCCTGGATTGAGCAACCCAATAAACAACAATAATAATAATATGGTTAATCGTGGTGCTTTGAGCGGGTCCGCTTTGAACGGGTCAGCACAAGCTGCTTTAGCACTGACTAGCTACCAGAATCTTCTTATGAGGCAAAACTCAATGAATTCAAGCCCTGGCTCGCTTCACCGAGAAGGATCATCCTCTTTCAACAATTCGAACCAGAGTCCCTCTTCAGCGTTGCAAGGTGCTGCTACTGCTCTAATTCCAGGCTCAATGCAGAATTCCTCTCTTAGTGGTTTGCCAAGTCCTCATCTACCCCCGCAGCAGCAGCAATATCTTCAACAGCGCACATTAAGTGCAAATAATTTACTGCAACAAAATCATTTACAGGTATCCCAAGGAAATCAGGCTCTACAACAGCATATGATCCAGCAACTGCTGATGTCAAATAACAATGGGGGAGTGCAACCACAGTCTCTTGGTGGACCCAATGCAAATGGGAGTATTGCAAAAAATGTGTTGGGTTTTGGAGGCCACTCTCCTTCCATAACTGGAGGATCTGTCAGTGCTTCAGGAAACAATGGGCCTGTTTCAAGGAGTAATAGCTTCAAAGCGGTTTCAAACAGCGATTCTTCTGCTGGGGGCAACAACGGATTCAACCAGAGAACGTCCGAAACGCAACAAAATCTCCATTTGCAAGATGTGGTTCAGGATATTGCCCATGAGTTCACCGATAATTCCTTCTTCAATAGTGATCTAGATGATAACATGGGTTTTGGCTGGAAGGCTTGAATAACACAAATTGGCGCTGTGATTGGCTTATCAAGTGTTCATCTTGTTATTTTTGTACAGGATACATCAAATAGCTGCTGGTTCTTTTCTTGGTTTCGCTTCCCTTGCTCATTTTCTTGATGGAATTTGCTGTGACTCGAGTCTTGACTAGGTGTTTAGAAATTCTATTTGAGGGTTTTTGTCTCGCTGCAAGTGTAATCTATTGGACAATTTAATGAAAGAGTTATCAGCCTCTTTTTAATACAACACTTACGTGGCCCCCTCGGCTTTGTTTTCCGTTTCTGCCAATCTTTTGTGCAACCTAGACCCCAACGTTTACATGTTACAAGCTTGTACTCGAAGGTGGGTCGCCTGAGTTACACACCTACAAGTTTCAAGAGGAGACAAGACGTTGGCCTACGAACAACCTCACTTCCAATATGTCTAACTCGGTGGTGTAGGTCGAGAATTCACCCCTTCGGAAATTGGAGTTGCATTTTCCTTTTATTCTAGTTTGCTTGATCTTTCTTGAAGTGACCCTGAATCACCTACCCTTTGTAAGGCTAGATTCCGTTATATAAGTAATACTTCACCCTCCCCAGACGTGCCAAGTTAAGATGTTAATTTATGTCCAATAATAATTCCCCTTAGTGAAGAGTGAAGGTATAACTCACTTCATATTATAAGCCTATCAGCAAACTGCATAATTTAACCTACCATTGCCGGTGTAGGATGTTTGCACACAACCAAGATTTCTATCAACTAAAATGTCATCTTCCCGCTTATTAGCCTCCTATTTTATGTAAACTATTTGGGCAAGTTCAAATAATTAGAAAAACATATTCAAACTTCAATTCTGCCATTGAGTTGGAGAAAACCCCTTTTTTCTTGATAAATTTATGGTTGTAAACTAGTAATTCTTTTCCCATTGATCTGATACTTATTACCAAAAATATTCTTATGACACTGACAAAATGGATGGAAATACAATTTACCAACATATTCAAGAATAATGAGCCTATATTATAATTGGGAGGATACGTAGTATTAAGTGTTCATGATACTAATCATTAGCACAGTTATAGGTATAAGTTCAATTCTTTAAAAAATATGCCTATAACCCGTCCTCAATAATAAGGCGGCATGACTTCATGTCACAGAGTGGAAGAGACGAAAGATGAAACTATGCTGTACTACACCCTACTAATTATTGCGCATAAAATATGCTATACAGAGATTTGGACCTGCACAAATTTGAGGTGGCATAATGCAAATCAAAACCAGCCAAAAGCAACTGATTGCTAATGCTACCCAAATCCAGCTCCCATGTACACACAACTGTCCCAGTGTATTGAGAATTGAGGTACTTGATTCACTACGTTAGATTAATCATCAACTGCAACGGATCCAGGACCAAGCAGTGCAGCAATAAGAATTTGCTCCCATCTCGCACCCCTTTGCATTATGTTTGAGGTTAATGTCCGCAAACGTGAAGGATTGCTTGGGTCTCCTCTTGAAGGCTTGCAATCAGTTTCCGGCCAGTACTTCAGGGTGCACTTTCCTGCCGGATGATGTATTTTGACATCAAATGGTGGTGAAAGTGGTCGTCCCACAACTTGAACATGGGAGATGCTGCACCACAATAGTCCAATTGGTCATAGTTGGAAAACAGATTACTGAGATGATTATTCTTTTGGGAATGAAAAATCATTTGATAAGAGGAAACCTAGACAGGTAATTAGACTTGAAAAATTTGTTCCAGATGCAAACAATTGACCAAGCTGTCGACACTATCGTAACTTGGAAAAAAGAGATGCTCAAAAAGAGTGAAGCATCAGTTCTTCATTCCATTATAAGAAGAACAGGATGAAATATTCAGCATTTTCAGCTGTTACAATAGTGTCTGGTCATTTTTTTCTATGACATTTTTTGCCACCTTTGGAAGGCAAATGCCAAGAATAATTTGCTGATCCACCATCTAACCCCTCTAGTGACCTCAACATTTTTTGAGCTGAATAACAATGAATCACTCTGTGTGCAGGTGTGTATGAATGGAGGGGGGTGTATGTTATGTGTGAGAGGATTTGCAAAACTAACCATATGTAGAATAATTGATCCATTTCTTGCTTTTGAACCCTACCCAACAGCTCAACTAGCAGCACACCTCCAATGCACAGAACAGGTTCAGGTGGCTCGAATTTTTGCAAGCAGTTTTCCTGTAGTGTCAGTATGTCAATAATTCATTCGAGTTACAAAAACATGAATAGAGTAATCTATGCTACAAAATGAAAAAACAAAAAAGGTATAAATTCCATAACCATGCTTGCTACCTTCAGGTACTGTGAGGTTGCTACAACCCAAAACAAAAGCACGGACCTCAAGGAGTGATAATCAAGCATTCATACATAAATATTAACAGGGTCCCTTCTCAAGTCTAATGCTGCCAATAAACCAAGCTCAATATCTGCTAAATACTGAGAGGTAGTAGCCATTTTTCAGAAATAGAATTACTTGAACAAGTGGATAATTCCTAGAATATATATATATAGGTGAATCCCTCTTCCTCTTCGTTAAGTGATTTTGAAGGATACAAAAAGAAAAAGCAAAATATCCAGCATTTCAATAGTGCAACTCACTTGCAACATTGGAAATTCAGGTGAAGTATATGTCCAGACGAACTGATTACCCCCAACCATGTTATTAGCAGTCATATTATCAGCCACATCGCTCTCATATTGTGTTGGGAATCTTGGATGGCCCATTCTGAATCGGACAGCTTTAGCTGAATATATAGGGAGGCCCTGCTGAAAATATGCTGAGAATTAAACATAGATTCTTAGTCAGTTTAACTAAGGTTCAAGATCCTTAGTATTAATTATTTTCAGTTCAACTCAATGATACACAATCCATCAATTTAGCTGCCAGGCTAACCTTGGAATGGTTGCACATGAATCTCAGTAACAAGACATATTTTGGAAATCAGCTTATAAACTAAAGTCTCAGGAGCAGAAGGATCGCTTTCCCCTTTACTAGACCAGTATGATGCTCTATACTCATTTCTATCCCTAGGCTCCAATGTATTCACAATGCTTTCTTCAGGATAATTATCAGTGCTGGATGCACTAATGGCTTCTGAGATGCAATTTTTCCTGATAGAAGGAGCAAGACCAGATGCCAGGAATGCATAGACCTTATGATTTCTCCTAAGACATTCCCAATTCAAATCACTTCCGAGCAAGTTACTTACAGGTTCAATCTTGTTCTCTACCTCAATGACATGAGCAACACCAGATATCTCAGGAAACATTTTCAAGCAAAGCTGTTTGCAGAGGCCATGTTCAATAACTGCAGAATATTTGGAGTGCATATTAAAATCACTCGAATAGCAAGATAAAGCCAAGAACAATGAGCAACTAAAATCCTCATATTTCAATCTTGGAAAACAAATCACATCTGACAAGAACAATAGACATTTTGGAAGCCATTACAATTTTAATATAACATATATACAAACTTTCAAAAGAAATTGGACATTTAGGCCAGTAAAACATACACATTTTGGACCAGAACACTATATGCTCCCACTACGGCTAGTAATTAAACAAAAAGGGCTTACCAAATTGGTGCCAAGAACGCGAAACAGTAGAAACCCGGACAAGGTCACAAGGGTCATCCAAATGGGTGAGAATCTTCACTGACATGTCAGGTCCAAGCCATTGCATGAAATCCCATTTGTTTTTCAGTTCAGACATATTCCCAAATCAGAACCTGATAGAAAGCCAAAAACAGCCAAAGCTCAAGGTCACACATACAGATACCAACACACAAATACAAAACCTTCCAAAACTTGATAATTTGGAAGAAGATTTCCTCAAAGCAACTAAGTTTCCACCTACAATCGATTAAACTTGGAAAAAATGCAAGGATAAGAGCACATTAATGAGTTGAAACTATTTGCTTCATTAAAAAAAAAAAAAAAAAAACCCTATTACAATTCAAGCACTGGAACATCAAAAGTTGAAAACCTTGGCAACCACAAAACAAGATTAACAAAAAATTATTGAGCTTCACAAAATTGTGCCACTTGAAAATTGACTAAAACGGGGGCCAAAAAATGAAAAAAATGGAAGAAGAAAAATCGCTGAAAAATAAATACTGCTAACTTACTTTTTTTATTAGTATTTCAATAACTACTTGACAAACGTGTATTGACATGTTGTTTAATGAAAATTAAGAAGGTTGGAAAATGGGTACTTTGCGCAACGCATTTAGATCTTATAAAGGAAAGTAAAGTGAATCTATAGGGTGAAGAAGCCCACTTTTAATTTTATTGAATAAAAGATAAAATATATTAATGACTAAATAAAGCTAAACCCAAATAAGGAAAAATTGGAAAGAGGCTTTAGAGGTGAAAAAGAGATTCATGCAGGGATTAGGAATCAAGTGTAGAGCGCACACACAGACTGAAAACACAAGCATTCATGTGCACATTTAACAATTTGAAAGGTAGAACAAAAAAAGGAGGTAGCTTTGTGCAAATAGAGTGTGGATATAGAGAAAAGAAGAGGAACCCTTGATTTGATTCGGGGACAGTGAGTAAGTGGTGGAAGCAGAATGAGGGTGTGGCAGGAAGGGAAAGCAGAGCATGGATAGGGATTGCAGAGTGGCGTGACGTGCTTCTAGAAGAGGCTAATTATTGCTAACTTGGTTTAATAACACTGTTTTTGGTGATATTTTTCATATTCTACTTTTGTATATAGCCATGTTGTTTTCGCACATGAAACATTGCATGTAGAATGGCTTTTTAGGGGAAATATTTTCACCGAGGTTACATTTTATTTTTCGTGTACCGTGGGGTATTGCTTTATGTTTTAGATAATAACATGCAAAACCAAACCAAAGCTGGATTTCATTTAATGATGATAAGTAACTTGGTAAATAGTATAATTTTTTTGTTTTGGTGATAAAACGAGGCATGTGTCCAAGCAAAAATTTAAGACAGTCCAAGGAAAAGCAATTCAAGTTAAATTGTCCAAAAGAACAGAACTTAAACAAGGAGGAGGAGGAGAATAAAAACAAAAACAAACTCCGAAGCTTAAAGAATGCCCAAGCTTAGCCAAACAATCAGCATCATGATTGGCTTCCTGAAAAATGTGATAAATCTGAATTTGCCAATTCTTATGCAAGATGTAACATCCCCTGCTGCTTTATAGATTGACGACCGTCCCCACAAATTAACACGAGTCTTTTTAGCGTGCTTTATTCTCGCTCACACACTTCCTTGGAAAACTTCCCAGAAGGTCACTCATTCCAAAATTGCTTCAAGTCAAACATGTTTAACTGTGGAGTTCTTTAGTGATGGGCTGCCAATAAAAAGATGCATCTTGTTCGTATGGGTAGTACGAATCAATTCATATAAGTTCTCCTTAACTGTATAGTCTCATACCTACACAATCTCAGAATCCATCTCATTCGGGTGTGTAATCGGTTCATTCATGTACCTCACCGCTTTGAAGTCTGCTAGGAGCCACCCCTTATCCGTGCCTTCTTACACTGGCGATCACTCTCTGTTCATCACCTGGCGGTACACAAGAGATCATGAATGTAAGTAGTAACTACAGCATAGGGATGTTTATACCAGCAACTACTTACACCCTTTCTACCAAGCCATGGAAAGAGCATAAAAAGCTCCCCAAGTCTCACTAATAGTGATGGGACAAAGGCCTAAGGTGATAGCAAATCCTCCCATAAAACTGTTGTCACGACCCGACTTGGGAACGTGACTGGCACGTGAGGGATCCCATCCCCACGTAAGCCTTCGGAGTGACGTGTTTCTCTATATGCTTACTTTATTGTAAATAATACTTCAAATAAGATTTTCTTCTAAACTAATATCAACTTCTCTAATTAAAACATAATACTTGAATATCCAAACTCTAAGAACTTCTGGGCCAAAATTGTTGATCATGAAATCATAATCTGTGTTATCATATGACATAAATATGAAATTCTGCTCAATCTTTTAAGAAAATACTCTGGATTATAATTACGTAGCCAATCTATTACATAATATAAATCTAAATCAGTAATTGAAATCCATACTTTGATTCTAATAATATATGTGGAAATATATAAACTTTGAAATCAACTACAATGTCTCAAAATACATGCGTGGTTCGAATCCTGCCTGCAAATCTACTGGAGCCTACTAATACTAACATAAACCTATACTAAGCCTTACTCCAAAATAAGGCTCACCACTAGAAAGAGCTGAGTCAACCAAACTAAGCTGAAACTGAGCATGTACCTGCAACTATGAGAGGAAGGGGGAAAGTCAACGGACTCAGTGAGTGAGCTCTCACCCATCACTCGCATGGGACATCCAAGGAAAAATGCATTCAGCAATAATAAATCATTTGATATTCATATGCATAATCTCTTTAATATATATATATGTATTGATAAATTTATAAGAAAACATCTCTAAGTTCTTACTCCAACAAGAAAATCATTTCTCATATATATAATATCTCTTAAATCAGATATTCTCAGAAGAACATCAACAATTCCTGAAAATATAATTAACAGTATTCTAATAGAGAAACATGGATATCTATCCAGTTATGCATGTCAACCATGACATAACCAATCTCCTATGGGTGCCAGACACGGGCTCCACCCTCAAAACTTTGTTCTTTTCCCCCAGACATGTGCACAGGAAAGAACATGTATTTTCTATTCTGTGAGATTGCCTCTAAGGACAACTTGGTACCAAGATTAACGATCATTTCTCTCAACCGTTAACTCACTGTTTGTTTCTCTATAGCTACTGTCTAAACTAGTTTACAAAAACATAACTGAAAAATGGGTACTCAGTCCTTGGCGAACAGAGCCTCTAAATATTAGTACACTAGGAGTTCTGGATTCATATAACTCTAACAATTTGACTTTAGCATAACTGTGGCTGTGATAATCATGTCCAAGGGATCACCCATTTGTAGGCAACCCAATTTCAAGCCCACAGAATATGTATCTGGCAGTTGCTAAGAATCATACTGAATTCCGTACCTCTTGGTACCATAAAACTGAAGTTCTAAATTCAAATCTTAAACTATCATAACTTTCCATCTACTTGATAATCTAAAATCATAGCTCAAAATACTGGGGTTCGTAATCATAAAACTCGAAAATCATTTAACATATATATCCGTAAGGCTGAGTCATACTCTTGTTCGCATTTCTCTAACATATAGATAACTATCTTAACTGAACATTCAAAACATAGCTTGAAATCTAATCTTGAAAATATAATGGTGTTGTAAACTCATAAAACATATTTGATAAGGAGCAAAGTCGCTACAACATATATTTTCTCAATAAATCCATTCTTAATCATGTAAAACATTTTTCTAAAGCATATAACATAGCAATCATGGTCCCATGGTTTTGTAAATCTCATTCTTTCATGCTATCATCATAAGTCATAATTTTTCTAGCTTGACATAATCATATAAAATCATATTCTATACCTTTTCTCATCTCAAATCTCATATTTCACAAATATCATGCATCAAACATAATCATAATGATAAAACTAAGACAATGAGATCAAACCCACTCACCGTTTAGAGCCGGGAGTATATGGGCATCACCAACTTGACCCGAAGAGCTTGGAATGGCACCAACAGCTGCCATAGAGCAACCATTGATCTAGATTAATTTCTAATGACCTCTAGATAGCTCAAACATAACCCTAACAACCTTGGGGGAGCACCCCCACTTAACAACAATGAGAGAAAATAACATCCATACTAAGAACATGGAAGAATGGAAAGAACGGAGACAAAATCTATTAACATAAACATACCTTGATGATTGGAGATGATGGAATGAGGTAGATTTGAGAGAATGAGAGAAAAATTGATGGAAGGGGAGTAGGGTACGGAAATGGGGAGAAATTTCCGAGTTTAGGGGTATATAAAGGGCGTAGGGGATCACTAACGTGAAATGATGCGTTTTGGACAGTTTGGGTACTGTTGATATCGCTATAGCAGTGTATGACCGCTATAGTGATCCTGCCAGCCCATAACCATTCACTTACGACCGTTATAGCGGTCCTCAGAACCCAAATTTGCCTTGCTACACACACTGTGACCGCTATAGCAGTCCTGGACCGCTATAGCAGTGACAGTAAAACCGATTCACCTTACTGTCAGCACCTCTGGGTGCTCCTGGCGTCTGGGTTGCCTCACTACTCACTTATTTAAAGTTAATGTCTTCATTTATTTTACTCTCTATTAACTTTAAAACATAAATGTAAATAAGGAAATACCCCCCATTTGGATTCAAATAAAATATCATATAAATCAAAAACCCAACCAATCAAAATCTAAATTTTAGATTTTAGTTTAAATTTGAGAAACTTTGCGATTTTCTAAATTTATGGGCCAAAAATGAAACGTTTGAAGGCTTCATAAAATTCGTTAAAAATCACTCTTTAACTTGTTTTACCATTGGGAACAATTACCAAGACTTTTGATTCCAAGAAAGTGGCTCTAACATATAGCCCTCCAAGGAGATATAGGATCCAGACTTAGCAAAACTCCAGGACCCGACAACATGGGTGGGTCCCGGGGGACTCTAAGACTATATGGAACTTGTCCACTGACACGTGTGCTTGGAGTATCACAACTGCCTCTGGCATCTCGAAGTAGTCCTCCGTAAGAACATCTATCAATAAAGCCATCACATGTCATGATCTGACTTAGGAGCATGATTGGTACGTGAAAGACTGGGTCCCAACATAAGCCTCCAGGGTAACGTGACTTACTGAATGCATGGATTAACATGATTTTCATACTTAAAATATAATTTTGTCTAAGTCATTATCAATTTATCTATTTAGAGCATAATACCTGAATTTGTAAAATTGAAATGTTTCAACATACATAACCGTAAATTCATCTTAATTAAATTCAACATGTGCTACTATAATTCGTGAAAGCACAAACTATTTCATTCCATGATCATAGTCCTAATCCAAAAATAGGTTTAATACTTGAAAACTGAATTCTTAGTGCGTATCTAGCTTGTTACATGCATTTTAATCATAATCTACATTTCAAATCAATACTTGAAATTTGAAAACACAAAGGGATGCTCATAAACTCCTTAAAAAAATACATAATTTGAAATTAGAATGCATGGTTCGAATCCTGCCCGCACAACTACTGAAGCGCTCTAATCTAACATAATCCTAAACTAAGTTTCACTATAAAGTAAAGTAAACCACTAGAATAGCTGTGTCTACTGAAACGATGACTGAACAATAACATAATTTGCAACTATAAGGAGGAAGGAAGAGGGGTGAGTCACCGGACTTAGTGAGTGGATTCTCACTCACCACCCACATGGGGTAATCAATAGAATATATAATATACATGCATCAAGCAAAAATCATTTTAGTATCTACATACATAATTATATAGGAAAACATTTCTGAATACATGGTGTGATAATTACTAGAGAAACGTGAACCTCTGAACATGATACTAATAATCATATTTACTGTGATTTTTGAACTCTAAAAGGGCCTTTGATGAGGTCCCATAAGTAAGTAAGTTCTATTCTCTGAATATTTTGAAAGGTGAGATTACAACCATTAACTCACTGTCTGTTCCTTTATAGTTATCCTCTAAAACTAATTTGCACCTAAATTGAATAAATCTGAAAACTCTAAAAGCTCTGGATTCATATAATTCTAACAAGCTAACTGTCAAGCATAAATAAGGTTCTAAAATCATGTGCAAAAGATCACCAACTTGCTGACATGGTGGTTTCAAAAAACCCACAGAGTACGTATCTAGTCAATGTTTTGAAACATACTCAGTCAATACCTTCAATAACTTATAATTGAAATTCTAAAATCGTATTTCAAGACAACATGATTTCGTAAACATGAAAATTCTAAAATCATAATAGCATATCTGTTCATGAAGATAAGTCGTACTCTACTCAACATTAATTTCAATAAAACATAGATGGGTTTCTAGAAACATAATCTGAGATTCCAAAATCTTAAAAATAAAGTAATTTTTACTAAATCATATTTTCCAATAAATTTTTTCATGAGCATATAAGACATTTTCATGGCATGCAACAGATCGATCATGGTTCCATATATTTTCTAAAACATAATTTTCATGCTATAATCAAAATCATAATTTTTCTAGAATTGGCATAACTTGTAGAATTGTGTTTATCATATGTTTTCACTTCTAGATCACGTATGGCAATCATAATACTTAGAACATACTCATAATGATTGAAAATAAGGTTATAAGTTTAAACCTATTCACTGTTTGGAGCCGGGAATACATGGGTACAATCTACTAGACCTTGGAAGCTAGGAATGATATCGACAATTGCCATAGAATCACAAACAACTCCTAAGACTCTCAAAAGTCAAGATCATGATAGGGCAGATTTGGGGGGAAGGAAAATCATGCAAAATTTGTGCATAAGGGTGCTCTAGCTCTATACATGGAAAAACATAAAAGAAATTGACAAAAACAACTTACTCAATAATTAGGGAAGAAGAAGGAGGCTTAGAACTGAGTGAGAGATAATGGAGAGCTCATTAGGGGTGTTAGGGTTTGATTTTAGGGGTGAAAGACCGAGTATAGGGTGTATTTATAAAGAAATAGGTCTATTTAATGAGACTGTATCGTTTTGGATGTCTGTTAGCGTCGAAGGTCCTTGCTATAGCAAACTAGGCTCACTACAATGAACTTGCTAACCTACTTACTTGCTACTGTAACATCCCCTTGTTCATAAAATTATTTCTATGATGGTAATATCAATTTTTGTATCTAAATTAAATATTTTATTTGATAATTTTGTATTAATAACTATTTAAAGAACATACCAAAATGATAAAATATAGCTATTCCTATTTAAGTAAGCCCATAAGTTGATAAGAATATGCTCAAAATATGTCATACATAGTTAAGAATAAAATTCACTATATGTAATAAATATTATGTTGAATGTTAAAAATTACATGCACAATTTTACACTCAAAGATAAAATGAGTAACATAGAAATAATATATATATATATATATATATTACAACTACCTAGGCGGTGCATTTAAGCTCCGCCAGTTCCCCCAACCTCCCAATACTAATATATAAAAAAGGAGGCAGTGAGAACGTCTGTGTGTGCGTGAGTGAAGGAAAGAGAAAAAGAGAGAGCATTGTGTGTGAAAAAATAAGGTGATTGTCAGAGAGTTAGTAAGTGAGTGACATAAGAAGAACAGAAAAAAGAAAGGAAAGAGCAGAAAGAGAAGAAAGGACAAAAAAAGTGAGGGTATTTTATAGGAAAAGAAGCTCAACGTGCACATACCATTTCATCAATTTACGAAATTAGAGATAGAAAATGAATATATTTTTATGCAAAATAAAACCATGACTATATTTATTATTACTATGACTTGTTTTACATACTGTCATTTTATATTAAAGTTGCTCACTATTATTTATTATTCTCATTTTATTTTGCTATTCTTTTATATTTATGGATGACAATAGACCTAAATATTAATTAAAATACTAATCACTTAATTAAAAGGATTATTTTCTCTCCTCATTGGTTCCATCAATTTATCGAGCTCCGATTTCTTATTTTTATTTTACTACTTAATCAGAACGATTCTCTTCTCTATTTACTGATCTAATGTGGATTACTGCCGTTTCAGTTTCCTCTCTTTATTTTATCACTTAATTATAAAGAATCAATTCTCTCCTCATTGGTCCTGTCAGTTTATTGTACTCTGGTTTCTCCTTTTTATTTTACATTTTCTTTATATTTATGTTACCCACTATTTAATTTGAATTAATTTAATGTTTGTTTTTATTATTGTTAGTGCCTATTGCACATTATTTTATTATTCTTCTATTTGAGAATTTACCACATTGCTTATATATATATATATATATAAATGTTAATTTGAGTTGTCAATATTTATAGAAATTTCAATAAGGGACATAAATTAGAGGTAAAATATAGTTAAAATCTAATACTAAAAATAATTAAAGATTATCTTATATGGATTTGGAATATTAAATTTATCATGACTTTATTAAGACAAAGACCAACTCATGGACTTTGATATTTACTAAAAATTATCATATTTTAGTCCTTTTTGAAATTAATATTTAGATTGACAACTCTATGGTTTAATAAATTTTATTGAGATATTACTTTATTACTTGATCAAGCTTATATTATTTTGGTCCAAATTATTTATTTTAAAATTATGCATTAATTTATATTTTGTGCACTTATTTTAGTTTATTATTTAATTTTTTGTTTCACTATTTAATTTGTTGATTATTTATGAGTATTTAAGCTTTATTTATGGATTAATTGTATGTATTTCTTAATGTGAATTTATGCACAATAACAATGAATTAATTTAAAAAGAAGATATTCAATCAAAATTTGTCGCTAACCATCGAGAAGGCAGAGAAATAGATATAAGATCCTTTTATGTTATCTGTCTTGGTTGCTGTGGTTAAAAGTCTTGCTTTGTCATCACAATGTTAAAAAAAAACACTAAAGAATGTGAATTCTCTAAGATAAGGTCTTTGATTATGTGGGAGACAAACAGACAAATGAAAATAAAAGCTAAAGTAAAGAAATCATAAATTTAGTAAGATTTGCATGACATGATCTACATGGCATATTTTATCTGTGATTGATAACTAATTATGTTATATAATGTTATTGTCATTTTGTGTATTTTCTGTGCAAACATGGCTGAAACCAATCACAGTTGAAATGTTTTAAAATCATTCATTTTCTACTAAATTTTTTAAAATTCTTATTTTTCTTTATTTTTATTTCTGGTAGTTTCAGATTAGTTGGGTAACACTAAATGGAAGGCAGCTGCTAAGAACTCATAGACTTATGTTTGATTAATGTATGATTTTCTATTGTGAATTTTAGAAATGTTTAGTTTATAATTAATGGCATTAAGTACTCATGTCAAAACCTTATGCTTGTAATCTTTCTACTTAATATTAACCATTGTACTTCATGTATAAATTCATATTATTAGCTTTTGTATGAACAAGTGTTACAATTTCAGTGAGAAAAACTCGTCGAACCTACTTGACCTCCTGCTTGTGGCGAGAAAAAGCTCGCTGCAGTGAAGCTGCTTGACCATCCTGCTCGCTGGAATGAACATGTTTGAATTAATAGATAAATGCAAACTTCAGTAATCTGATAATTTTCTAAATTCGGAGGTTTTCGAGGTACCCAAAGACTATGTTAGGCTTAGCCAAAGGACATGTGGACTGAGATATCACATTATAGTTCAATTTGACGCAGCCTACAAGGGCAAAAGACCAAGAAATATATTCAATTGAGGAGTGAACTCTATGGGATTGGTCTGCTCTACTTGAATACAACTGTTAACTTCTAAAGACAAACCAAAACCTATTGGAAATGTCTTCATGAAAAGGAGTTAAGTGCTTAAAGATTTTCTTATTCCTGATCCTTCAAAGGTAATGAATTGCACAAGCAAAAAGGGTTAGCCGGTTAGCCCAAAGTAACCCATTAATAGGATTAGTAACTCTAATATTTAACAAAACCTAAGATTGTGAAGGCAAAAAAAAAAAACTCAAGTAAAGTATTAGCACATATCAAATGGGACCAAAAAGAACTAGCAATATCACAATCTCGCAATGCATGAAGTAAAATCTCCTGCAATAATAGGAAAATAATACAATTTTGTAACATTGTAATTGTATCTTTTAACATAATAAATGTATTTAACTTTTAAGTATCTATTGTCACTTTTTTAATCTGAATATTCTTACAACATTTTTTTTTCTTTTATGCCACATCATAGTTTTTCATCTCCAATGACAACATTTTATTTTTGAATTATAAATTTAAAAAATATTAGAATCTTGAATGATAAGATAACACACAAAATAAGCACGTGGCTTACCAATTAGCACATGTAATTTAGCTAATGACAGTTATTTGTTAGTTACTGTCACAAGCTTCAGTGAAGCTATCGTGTATATATAGCCAAGTAATCATCTTTGTAACACAAGCAATTCATTTTAATAATAATCAGAATACAAGTCTTTCTTCATATGTTCAAAGTCTTCTTAGTGTGCTTCTCTTAACATGGTATCATGAGCTTTTTTTCTTGATCCATGGCACCATCATCTTCCATTGTTACCTCTTCTCCATCTACCACTTCTTCCCTTTCTGTTCAAACTTTCACCAACCCAGTTTCTTTCAAACTTGATGAAGACAATTATCTACCTTGCCAACAAGAAGCTTTGGCTACCATCATTGGCTATGAACTTGAAGATTTTCTCCAAGACACCAACATTCTAAAGAAATACCTCACTGATGAAGATGCAACCTCCAATACCATCAATCCTGCATTTCTCAAATGGCGAAAACAAGACAGTCTTCTTTTATCCTGGCTCCTTGCCTCACTCTCACCTTCTTTGCGAATTCAAATGGTGGGCTGTACCAACTCCTATTAGGTATGGAATAAAATCAAAGCCATCTTTGCAGCTCACACCAAGGCTCACATCAGCAAACTCAAAATTCAACTAAGAAACACCAAGAAATCAGGTTCTATGCATGATTATCTTCTCTTAATCAAGAAACTAATCGATCACCTTACTGCCATAGGAGAAAACATAACTACCTCTAATCATCTTGAAGCCATTTTTGATGGCTTACCTAAAGAATATAGCCCATTCATCACATCCCTTCTCTCTCGCCTTGAGCCATACAAAGTAGTTGACGTTGAATCTTTACTTCTTGCTGTTAAAGAAAGAATTGAGAAATTTCAAAAGATTGATCTTAATCCTCTCTTAGCTCAAGCTAATCTTGTTCAAACCACTAGAAGAAGTCCCAACTCAAGATAATTCTTCCTATCCCGTGGCCGTGGCCATTTTGGAAGAGGCCGAGGCAGATTTGGTAGAGGCAATGGTCGATCCCAATCCTCTTCCAATCTGCAATGTCAACTATGCAACAAATTTGGTCATAGTGTTAGGGATTGTTTCCATCGATTCAATCCCAATTTTACTATCTCACAACAGCAAAATACCACATCTCCCATATCTCAGTATCCCTCTTCTCATCAAACACAAAACTACCTTGCTGCTACACCTTTTTTATCCTCTTCCACCCCTCCAAATTCTTTACCCGGACTCCTTGCAACTGCCTCAACTGTTTTTGATCCACTTTGGTGCCCAGACACAGGTGCAACTAATCATTTAACTCATGATCTTAATAATCTCAACACCAGCACATCATATACAGGAACTGAACAAGTTCAAGTAGGTAATGGTCAAGGTATTCCTATCACTCATCTTGGTAAATCTTTTCTTCATTCTTCATCTTCCAATCGCATCTTTGTTCTGAATAATCTTTTACATGTTCCTCATATTACTAAGAACTTGCTCAGTGTCTCTCAATTTGCATTAGACAATAATGTCTTTTTTGAATTTCATGCTAATCAATGTTTGATCAAATCTCAGGTAACTAAGGAAATTCTTCTACAAGGTTTTTCTAAAAATGGCATATATTACTTCCCAGATTTGGACACAATACCCAAATCTGCTCTCAGTTCTGTTACTAACCCCACTGCTGTTACTGCCTTTAATTCTGCTACTACTACTAGTTCCAAATTTAAAGATTGGCATGCTAGACTAGGCCATCCATCAAGTAAAATTGTACAAGTTCTTTCTCTTTATAATATACAATCTGATATTAATAAAATCCCCGATACTTGTCATGCTTGTTGTCTTGGCAAACCAACTCCCTTTTTCATATTCTGTTACAACTTATACAACACCTTTACAAATGGTATATTTTGATATATGGGGTCCTGCCCCATTACTTTCTACTAATGGTTCTCATTATTACATCATTTTTATTGATGCATACTCTCGTTATACATGATTTATTTTCTATCACACAAATCTCAAGCTTTCACTATCTTTTTTCACTTTAAAACATTGGTTGAGTTACAACTTGGCACCAAACTTAAAGCTTTATAAACTGATAATGCAAAGGAATATCTAAAGTTCTCTAAGTATTTGCATGATCATGGTATTGTGCATCATTTTAGTTGTCTTCATACACATGAACAAAATGGTAGGGCTGAGAGGAAATATCGCCACATAACTGACATGGGCCTTACTCTTTTTGCTCATGCTTCTCTACCTCTAAAATTCTGGTATAAAGCCTTTGAAACTGCTACATTCCTTATTAATTTGCTTCCTATTCCTATCTTTCAACATGCCTCCCCTTATGCTAAACTGTATCTACATCCCCCTACTTATCATTCATTAAAGGTCTTTGGCTGTGCTTGCTACCCACTTTTACGACCTTATAACGATCACAAACATGATTTTTGATCTGCCCAACGTACCTTTTTGGGCTATTATCCTAATCACAAGGGCTATCGATGCTTACACCCTTCAGGCAGAATTTATATCTCTAGACATGTGCAATTTAATGAATATTTGTTTCCTTTTAATTCAACTTTTGCCACACTTCCCCCTAACACTTCTAATTCTCTGTCACTTCACTCTTTACCTGTTCCCCCTTTATTATCCATACTTTCTATTTCTGTTTCTTCACCACCTTGCAGGCCTGCTACACACTTACCTTCCTCCCCTATATTTGTTAATTCTACTACCTTCTAAGCACACCAAGCTTCTTAACAAATTCAACCAATTAACACTCAAATCAGACCAGCTCCCTCTCCATCCACTTCATCACATCTTCCTGTACATCCCATGATTACCAGAGCCAAGGCTGGCATATTCAAACCAAGGACTTATCTCACTTCTCTTGAACCAAGTTCTGCAAAGGAAGCTCTCTTACAACCTGTTTGGCACCAATCCATGCAATCTGAATATAATGCCTTGCTGAAAAACAATACTTGGTCCTTGGTTCCACTCCCTGCTGGTCACACACCTATAGGATGCAAATGGATTTTCAGAATCAAGTATAACCCTGATGGCACCATTTTTAGACACAAATCAAGGCTTGTGGCAAAGGGTTACCACCAACAAGAAGGCATTGATTTCCATGAAACCTTCAGTCCAGTCATTAAACCTATTATAATTCAGATCCTTCTCATAATTGCCGTCTCCTTTGGCTGGCCAATTCATCAACTTGACTTTACAAATGCTTTTCTTAATGGTGATCTCAGTGAACTTGTCTTTATGCATCAACCCATTGGCTTCCAAGGAGGTGGCCCTCACCTTGTTTGCAAATTAAACAAAGCCATTTATGGCCTCAAGCAAGCCCCTTAGGCCTGGTTTGCCAAACTCTCCTCTACCTTAACAAATCTTGGTTTTAATCCCACCACATGTGATCCCTCCCTCTTTGCTAAGACCACTCCCCAATATTCCATCTTTGTTCTCATTTATGTTGATGACATTCTCATTACTGGTTCTTCCTCCTCTATTATTCAAAATCTCATTACTACTCTTCATAACACCTTTGAATTAAAAGACCTTGGCCAGTTACATTATTTCCTCGGCATTGAAACTCAGAAATTACCAAACGACTCCTTACATTTATCTCAAACAAAGTATATCAATGACATTCTTCTTCGAGCTAACCTCTATGACAGTAAACCCCTTCCTACTCCTATGACTTCTAGCCTTAAACTCACCAAACACGGTCCTGGCACCTTTGACAATCCAACTCTTTTTCGTTCCATAGTAGGCAGCCTTCAATATGCAACCATTACTCGCCCCGAAGTTGCTTTCTCTGTAAATAAAGTCTGCCAATTCATGCATTCCCCTCTCATATCTCATTGGAAGGCAGTCAAACGCATTCTCAGATATCTTAAAGGCACATAATCACATGGTCTTCTGCTCAGATTGTCTTCATCTCTCCCGATCATTGCCTTCTGTGATTCCAATTGGGCATCTGACCTTGATGACAGGCGCTCCACTCCTGGCTTTTGCATTTATCTTGGTCCTAATATAATTTCTTGGTTATCCAAAAAGCAAACAGTTGTCTCACGTTCCAGCACTGAAGCTGAATATCACTCTTTGGCGTCAGTCATTATTGAAATTTCTTGGATCAAGTCACTACTCTCTGAACTCAAGTTCTCTTTACCTGCTGTACCGAAGGTTTATTGTGATAATCTCAGTACCGTTATGCTTGCTGCCAACCCAATTCTCCATAATCAGACTAAACACTTCGAGATTGATCTTCATTTTGTCCGTGATCGTGTTACTCAACAACACATTCAGGTTTACCATATTCCTTCTAAAGAGCAGGCAGTGGACATCCTCACCAAACCAATCTCAAGCACAAGATTTCCTTATTTGAGGCACAAACTCAGAGTTGAAAGTATTTCCACTTATGAGTTTAAGGGGGGCTGATAAGATAACACACAAAATAAGCACGTGGCTTACCAATCAGCACATGTAATTTAGCTAATGACAGTTATTTGTTAGTTACTGTCACAAGCTTCAATGAAGCTATCGTGTATATATAGCCAAGTAATTATCTTTGTAACACAAGCAATTCATTTTAATAATAATCAGAATACAAGCCTTTCTTCATATGTTCAAAGTCTTCTTGGTGTGCTTCTCTTAAAATTGAAAAAATGATTTTGATTTATTTCTCGTCATAATATTTTTTATACACATACATGTATCTCAAAATTGGAACCGTGAGCTTACACCTTAAAGAATTAGAGTTCCTTTCATTTGGACCAATATCTTACTACTGCCTAGAAAAATAATATAAATTCCATACAATAATTTAGAATATTGTCAATAATTACTCATGATAATTACTCATTATAATTTGTTGTTTTATAAAATTCTATTAGTTTATAGAGTTAAATTATTTTTTGAAATTAATTTATATGTACCAGCAGTGTAAAACTTTACACTATCGACTAATTGATTTTCTGAAAATGACAAACTATAAAAAATAACTATTCACTTTTACAATGATCCATCATAATTTGTTATTTTAGTGAAATTATATTATTTGATAGTGTAAAGTTATTATACACTATTAATGCATAGAAAATATTAATTTATTATTATTATTAGGCTATGTTTGGCTAGAGAATGAAAAATAAATTTTTCATAGATAGTTTTCGTGTATAATTAGGGAGTAAAAATGGAAAATCTGTAGGAATGAGCTTGTAGTAAAGGATTTAGGTAGTATGTATAAAGTCATTAGTTTAAACCAATATATAAAGGATTTAGGTAGTATCCATGGAGTCATTAGTTTAAATCTCATTGTCACCAATATATAAAAAAAGGAAAAAGTAAAAATGGGAGAAATTTTATGGATGGACTTAATTTCCATGAATTTCATCTCTTAACCAAAACATAGAGTCAATGTATAAAGAAAATAAGCCAAGGAGGGTGTGTTTCGTTGATCTAGATTTAACTCATACCCCAATAAAGATATGAGTTTGAATCCTCTTCCGACTTTTGTGAAGACCTCATTGATGAAACAATATATAAATCTTGTGAAAATTCTCGAAAAGATTAGGGATCTTTCCTATCTTGATGAGATAATTATGCTTATCCCACAAAATTTTTATTGATAAAAAATTTATATAAAAAATAATCTTGAAAAGTAGATACTATTATTCTATTAACGTATCCACCTTAAATCTTTTTTTCAAAAATATTTTTGGGAATTTCAAAGCCTTGGCATTATACTCCCAACAATCACGATTATTCTTAGATGATTAGCATACAGCTTCAATTATTAAGGTGCTTTCACTTGGCTAACTTAAATATGAAGTTAGCGTGAGGCTAAGAATTTACCGTACGTTTGGACATGATATAATTTAATAAATGTATATTGAAAATGTGCCGCTGTCATGTCAACTTGCTTTCCTTCTCCTCGACGAAATCAACATTGGAAGGTATCTAATTGGATTTTTCGTTCCTGTACAAAAGTAAAGCAAAAATATTCCTTTATTTGTAAAAAAAATCAATGATGTGTGGAATTTAGGTATTTGGCAATATATTTTTTTAAAAAAGACAGTGTATTATCACTTATCACCACTTCTCTTTAATTACATTTTTTTAAATGTCATATATTAAATAACTGATTCAAATGTATAACCCACTTCTATACTTAAATTCAAAATTTTGACCAAAAATTACAGTAATTATTAAGTATAAAAACACTTTTACATTTCTAATTCATTTAAAATATTCAACAGGTTCAAAAATGCAGCCATCAACAGATAGTGGCTAACCCGATGGGTGTGATTGAGTGGTAAGGATTCATTTTTTCTTAATCAAATGTCAAGGATTCGATTCCTGACTTTAGGTATAGAAAGCTAATTAAAAAACCTCAGACCAGTTCCCCCACCCTAAAAGGTGCCTACTATTGGCGAGGGATTAGTCTCACAGCTTATGATATATTTAATTAGGGTAAATTACACTCTGTTAAGTTTAAGGGTACTTTTATAATTATATTCATTAAAAATAGTTAATATCACAAAAATATCATTCTATTAAATTTACTAATGCTATTCTGTGGATGAGGAGTGTAACTGTAACAAAAATACTTAAAATTTGATGAGCAGAGGGGATGTGAGTGTAAGGTGGATAACTAGAGAGGGTGTAAGTTGCATTTCCATAAACCTCAGGGGAGGTGAGTGTAATTTACCCATTTAATTATAGCAAAAGATGTGGTCATATATATATAATTAAAAAAAGAAAAAGGAAAAAGAAAATACCAAGGTTCTGAAAATCGGACCGGACCGGCCGGTTGGACCGGTTGAATCGAGAAGCAGGCCTCTTCTGCAGTTCGGGTTGAACTCGAAAATCGCAAAAACCGCCAAGAATTGGTGAGAGCCATTTAACCCAGAAACCGAGCAAGCCGATAAAAATCAGGTTGGAACCATTTTTTTTTTTGTAAAAAAATGCAAACTTACATATTTTGGGTTTTTTTATAAAAAAAAGCCTAAAATATCATATTTCCTATTTTTTTTCCTTTTCTAAAGTAGTAATTTGAGAGATTTGATCCATATGGATAATGTTTATTTTGATTAAGGGTTGAATTATGTTATGTTCTATGATTTTATTGATACCTAATTTAATTTTTAGTTATTTTATGACATATATTTTATTTTATATTTTTATATATTTATATAAATATATATTTTATTATATACCGGTTGGACCCCAATTGAACCGGTTGAACCTCTGAACCCTTACCCCAACCAATAATATCCAGTTCGATTTTAAGAACCTTGGGAAATACAGCCATGGTGAGAAAACATATATAAGAAAACAAATTACAACAAATCAACTGTATAACATTAACTGCTGCAACAATAGCTAGCATTATTTCACACTCTCAACTGCTTGATACACAAGTTAGCAAAAGAACACTCACAATAAAGGTCCCCTAATGTGTTTCCTCCTAAAACTACTAATAATCAGCAAAATCTTGAACTATAAACGAAACAAGTTGAATAAATAAATAAATAAAGATCTATCTTGGATATGACAAAATGTGCTTAATTAAAATTGTTTCAATCGTTCCTTGAACTCGGTTGGGCAAATCACCGCCCCATCGATGCAAAGACCACCTTTCGTGTGTGTGCAGTCAATTTGGGACAGGGAAAACTTGATGTTTGTGAGCCCATTGGACTTCTCAATGACAAAATCCCCAACTTGATAATGGGTCCATTCTCCCGGCCCACTCAAATAACGCTGGGACAGTGAACGCTGGCCGTCAGATGTGGATAGTTGAAACCTAACGGGCTTGATGTCCCATCCATGCACTTGGTCCAGGTTGCACACTCGCTGCCCCAATCTCTTGGAGGTCTTGCCCAAATGAAGTTTGAAAAATAGGCTATATTTCCCTTTCGGAAACTCAAACTCTAGTTCCCCTAAGGCTTCAACCCACCACATTTGTTGCAGATATGCAACACTCTTGAACCTGCGTGTGCAAAAACAAATTCATGTGTTCAATCATCAAGCTCTTTTCCTTTTTGTGTATTTGGACTGAGTGTGTATTTTGTATATTGTGCTAATTACTAGAAAAGCTTATAATAAAAAATAATAATAATAAAAGAGAAATTCTCATGTGCATTGAAAACATGTCGTTCCTCTTATTCTAATCTATTAGTTGCAGGTCACATTAATTCCGGTTATTAAGAAGATATATACCACTCTAAAAATGACCTAAAAAATAAGTGGTTGAGAAAATAAAGACAGATGTATCATAATAACTAAATGAGTCAAAGCAAGAGTAATGACTATTATATCATATTGAAAATACAATAATTGACTTAAAAAGCTTTTTAAATGCGAAAATAAGCTAAAAAATGCAGTGAATTTGCATTCTTTCGAAAGTGACATTTAGAATTTGGATCCTCTTATTTTCTTAAGAACTTGACGATGCCATATTATAGAAAAGATGCGTATGAATCTCGTTATTTATATATAGTTAGAAGTCTATAAATTTTGTACATATAAAATATGTGTTCAACATTGCCAAACGACAGTACCATGTTCTTCAAAATATGAAAAAGAGTAAGAGATTATAAATCTTTTAAAATGAGAAAAAAAGATCATATAATCATGGCAAGAAGCGGAGTTGGAATCATTGCTTAACCGTGAAGAGCCAGCACCATTGGGCTCATTATGTTGAAGATCTTTACAAATTACAAATATAATTTTTAAAAGTGGGGACAGGTTAAAGACACAATAGGAGCACTCTTTTGGCTTTGTTAATCGGAAAGTTGACACCTTCGGATCACAAAAAGCACAGGCTTCAATAAAAGCAACGATAATCTTGTCAAGGGATCGCGTATAACAAGTTAGCAACTATTGATGGGAGGTTCTCAAGGGTTCTTAAGGAAAATAAGCACAGATACATAAACGCGTGCTACTCAATTTTATTATAATTAGTTTATGATTGAAGATATCTTATAATAGAAGAAATCAAATGAACAAAGATGCTTCAACTGATTTGTTGTATTTGGTATGTATGAAATACAACTACCATACCCAGAATAGACAATATCAATTAACTAATATTTATTTTCCGCTTGAATAGAAGTCCTTTTCAGCTAGTATTGTATAACATTTTTCTAAAGTGCAAATTGCTTGTCCTGTTGTCCACTTTTCTTCAATGACCTACAAGATATGAATGGGTGACTGGGAAAGATTATCTGCCAGAATAGGGGTAAAGCAAATGGGCATGCCACTAGGCTTCTTGACGACAATTAGAAAACGAACCATTCGTTCGGAAATTGCAAAGTCAGAATAATATAGGTTTTTTTTTTAATAAAATTAAGATAGGTGGTTTGATGAAATAAAACGGTAGAATTCACTTATTCATACGAAGATTGATAATAATGTCGTATTATTTTGATAATTAGATTTTAGTAAATTTTTAATTTCTTGCATTTTTATTCCTGGATGAACAACACCATCAAGTAGATACTTTAGATTTAGAAGCTCCTGCAAGATTAGAAAGGGAAAAATATAACGAGGACAATTATTTTTTAATTGAAATTCTGGGCATATTATATCGGATTTTTTCCCAAAATCATGATTCATGTGATAAGACTGTTTAAATTTTCAAATTTTTATCCGTATTAGTAAGTTTAAAAATGAGAAATTTCGGTTATGCTCCAGGTGCAATATGCTCAAATTGAAAAGAACTTGTGACATATGTCAAAGTGAAAAATAAGCTACATATGAATTGTTATATATATTTTTTTATTGAGATGTGAATTGTTATATGAGCTGTAAGAAATTATGGGTATAACTGCAAGCGAGGATCTATCCATTTGTTTGATAATAATTAAAAAAAATTACAGAACTTTTATGTCGAAAGTTTCTTTTCAAAAAAAAAATATATATTTCATGAAAATTACATTATATGATCTTCCACAATGTATAGGCTTTAGATTTGCTCAAAACCGACTCTTGTGATCTATTTTAGTTTCTGTGACCACAAGCACACTTAAATTTTCAACTTCTCAGAACTATCCCAATCAATGAGCAAAAGGAGGCAATTCAGTTAGAACCAACAAAGTTCTACTCACAAATAAAATCAAGAAATAAAAATTTAAAATAGAAAGGAGGGTTCAATTGTATGCATATATAAAAATTATTGCCGTTCACCATAGTATAACCTATTTTACTACCATTTTTTTTGTTATAAAGAAAAAAGAAACATTAAAATATCTACACTGCTGTCACCTGGATTCATCAGTTGGAATATAATTCCAATATCTTCTATCATCAATTCCTGTTATCTTGAAGGACTTTGATGAAATGAACAGACAAACTTGTCCACTGCATCTGTCCAACCAAACTTCCTACGTACATAATAATGATCACCACAAAAGGAACAAATCAAACTTGCCATCATCAACACAATGAAGAGAAAGAAAGAAAAAAAAAAGAAAGAAGAACAAGGAAAAACAAGGCTCAAATAAGTTGAAGATATAATAAGGTGATGCTGCAAAACATTAATGATTAATTTACTCACTTTTGTACCACAATCAAAGAAATTGGGTTGACATAGTTTGGCATAAATCTCCTTCTTGGTAATGGTTCCAAGATTCTTTTCACCAAGGACCTTATTGACAAGGAACTTGTAGGTTTGGGGCAACTTTGATTCCCAAACAAAGTCAGCTGAGGAAGCTCTATGAAAAGCCTTGTTCACTCTAGCCAATTGGCAAATCTCTTGCGGATCAAAACTCATCAGAAGGAAAGATATGCATCCCTCCGGGATATCACCAAGACCAGTCTCTGATGATTGAGAATTAGACCCTCCACCATCATAATTTCCTGCTCCACTTGTAGAAATACCTGCCCCCATATATATATATATATGATTGAAAGACACACACAGAACGAAGTATGTGCGTATTAACTTGGTTGATGAAGAAAAAATCAAATGGGCTATTTGGGGTGAAGGTGTTATTAGTTAAGTATGCTAAAATGAAAGGGGTTCAGTGGTAGAAAAGGAGAGGATAGAGCATATGAGAGATTGAAGGAGAAACTGATGGAGAAGGGGCTTCATATGTGTAGTGGCACATGCCTCATTGGAATTTTGGCTTTTAAGAAAGAACAAGTGGTTGGGAGTGTGAGGTGGGAAAGAGGCATAAAGGGCAAATTTTTTAAGTCATTGGGACCAAGTACCAAAGCACAAGAAGAGTTTGTAATTGATGAAGTGGACGTGTATATGAGTGTGCGTGGAATATTAAATTGCGGCGGTCTTTGTGGTGGAACTGCTTGATTGTACTAATACGTTCATAATGGGTAGAGATTAGGGGCTTATTCTCTCCCTTCCAAGCTCCACCTGTTGTTTCTTTTTTCCTTTGTTTTAATTATTTTTTTTTCTTGTGGTTATGCATTTGATGAATTTGGCATATTGAGGGATAGCCTTCCCTTTAAATTTCATGCCACATTTTTATAAAATTGAGAAATATAATGTCTACTCTGCATAAAATGAAAGGTTAGAAAAGCTTGCTGTTTTTTAATTTAACAAATTGTAGATGAGGTTGCCTCTTTTTTTTTTTTTTGAGTTTGGGGGAAAATAAAATGAAAAAGGTGTCCCATTTTAAGTTTAGTATGCCACAAAACACTAACAGAGATTGAAATCATGAGACTTTTGTTGAAGCTTGTTAATTCTACTCATTAAACTAATCGTCATTAGTTGAGTACATGACTCCTCATGATCTTTCTTGATCAATATATAAAACTATTAATTTTTATTTGAAAAGAGAGAAATTATATCCGAAAAAGTTCTAAAGATGATCGGAAAAACATATTTTCTTAGGTCAAAATTGTAACCATGTTAAATTATGACAAATGATTATCTGAAAAATAAAACTAGAATATTGTTAAATATAATGTAACCATCAGTGCTTGTTGAATCATTTCTAAATATTCTAAATTAATGATGAAAATATACCCTTTAGCAGTATTTAAAAAAACAAAGTTCAGGTTGTAGAATGTTCTTTTTTATGGTAATTAATTAAGTGGATGTTCAGGTTACCTTTGTACTGATCGAGATTTACTTTTTTTTTTAAAAAGTTTTTTTAATTACCATAAAAAGAACATTCTAGCAGCACAATAATTAAGATTGAGAATGGAGAATGAAACAGAAATGAAGGTTCGTCGTGAGAGCCTTATCCAGTATAGTTCGAAGTGGAAAGTCACATCTCGCGAGATCAGAGGTCTCAATTGGTTTTGATAAGCTGCCGTTGTATGTATCTACGTGGCAGGCTCTGTCAACAGTTTTGACAACTTTTGTCGCGACAAAAAGGCAGAATATATATTTCCATTATTTACCAAGAAAATTTCCATCTTAGCCTTAATTTCAAGTTGATTTAGCATTTTATTTCTTGTGACGTACCCTTTCCATTTTACTCCATATATTTATATATATATATATATATATATATATTAAAAGATAATAAATAAATCTTAATAATAATATAAAATCATATAAGCGAATAAGATTGTCTAAAAAAATAAGAATAAGTAAATATTACTAATGAAAATAAATAAATATACTTAAGTATATTAATGATATATTTAGTTAGAGGATAAAAATGAGGGATAATTTCTTATAAAACAAATTTTATTTATAATTTTATATATGAAACTCATATATGAAAAATTTGTTCTCAATTTTATTTCTTAATCAAACATACACTAAGAATAATATTGATAAAAATACAATAATTGCTTGAAATGATACACGGATAAATATTCTAAAATAAAAAAATATAAAAAATTTAGCTTATGGAGTGAAACAGTGGAGGGAGTAATTGTTTGGAAATCTATTTTATGTGAGATTCTTAAGTGAGTAGGTAAGGATGTTTAATTTGGGAAAGTCGAGTTACCATCAGACCTTCGTTGTTTTATATTGATGATAATGATCTTTTGTTCGTTGGTATTGACACTCCATTGAATAAAACCATGCCATGCATGATGTATCTCTGCCCCCCCTTCACCCGTTGCTCTTTCTTTTAATCTTATTAATTTTCTTGCAAAATAAATATAAGTATCAAATAGAAAATAAATGCAATGAAAAAAGTTGGACGAAATTAATAACGCCTGGTCAAATTTACAATTACAATTAAATATGGTATTTAAAAAAGAGCTTAATTTTAATATATTAATAATATAAATTTTTTTTAATAATATAAAAGATTATATTATCATCTGATGTTTAAATTTGTAACACTTACAAAGGTAATGAGTGATAAGTTAAATACTTTTATTGGTGAAAATCTTTTTCATATCTATAGTATATCAAAATCAAATTCTTGAAAAAAAAATAAAATTTTTTTAAAAGAAACTAAAAATCAGGATTTTACACAGTCACACGTGACTTGTTGGGTTAAATGCTATTTATTAATAATAATAATAGTAGTAGTAGCAGTAGCAGATAATTCTGATAAAGAAATTGCTTGCTACATATACTCAGACTCGTGGCCAGTATATAATCTTATCCAATTTTGCTTTCAGACATGAGACATAAAACGCCGTTGCATCCATCAAGCACAACAAACAATGACTTACATATAGTGGATATGAGGAAGCAAAGGTCGTGGATTGTGTTACCGTCACATTGATTGTTTGAACGTAAAAGCATAAACATAACCTATTATTTGGGACCTTGAAAGATAAGAATTGGAGGCCCCATTTCTCCTGTATGTTTCTTTTTTTTTTTTAGGTTTTAATTAATATATATAGTTATGATATAGTTAAATTCAGTACATTAATTTCTATTGCGGAGTTAATTTTATAATTTTCTTTATTCATTCAAAATTTTCTTTTTGAGTGAGTCTTTCATTGTGTAAATTACATCCACTGGTTCCGAGGATCTCAAGTATTGTCAAGGAATGTGAATCAGATAAATGCCTGGCTGTGAGTCAGGTCAAGTGCTGAATAGGCAACAATTTGGATAGGGTTTGTCAAACCACCAAGTCATAAAGCGAAGCAAAAGGGGGCTACAGCTGATTAGACCAAACTCTAATAATTGTGAATTTGTCCTTATTTTGCTTCAAGACAGGATCAGATTCTCCTTAGAGGAAAAAAAGCAAGGATAATGCTCATGCAAAATATTTAAGGCATTAAAAATATAAAACGAGAATATCAAAGGAAAATAAAAAATTAAAATTTTATATTCATCGAGATAAATATTATGTAAGACAAATTAATTCTTTAAGATATAGAAATCTATCTGAGTCCTCATTCATTCACAAAAGGAAATTCACCAGAATCCCATGTTAATTCCTTGTTCTAATAATTACTAGAAAACACACGCTTGTTAAATTACTGATTTAACTCTTTGATAAATTCACTATAAGAATTATGCAGATTAACGACTGACACAAAACAGTCACTAATCCCCCCATTGCTAAATCAAGATGGTACGGATTCGAGACTAAAACTTTTCGTCAATTAAAAATAACCGAGTCCATTATTGATTCAAAGTATCCGGTGAAATGATCTCTCTATTGAAAGGATATGCTTGTCAAGTTATATGACAAGCAAATGCTTGTAGATTTGCTTGTGGATGTTCAAGATTCATTGTGGACTGGCCCTACTTGCCACAAGCGTCGATGCTAAAAATAAATAAACAAAAACAATGCGAGAGTCACCGTTATGTATGTAATACAAACTTTACAAACATAGCCTAGAGCGAACACTTCTGTTCATTGGCCCGTTATCGTAAAAAACATCTCTTCCATCTATATACGTGAGTTGTTAGGGATATCGAACCTTCAGATAATCCCATATCAAGGTTGAGTATGCTATATAGACGTCGAATGTTTTAAGAATATAAGACATATGCACATATTGCGCGTTATTAGTAACATTGATTAATTCAAGTAATCTAATACTTATTTTCTTTAAATTAAAATTTTAAACTTGAGTCTTATGATTAAAAAAAATAGCATTCAAAAGTTGTACTCTATAATAGACAGGTCCAATTTGAATTAAATTAGTTGGAATTTATAAAACTCTACATAATACTGGTGATTTATACAATATATATAAAAGAACTAACTGCCGAATATTTGGCTCCTGATCGGACCCATTTTATAATATTAATAACAACTATTCAATCATAAACATATGGAACGTAAACTATTTAGCAGATTAATTAGGGTTGAGAATGAAGTTGATCTTGAGAGCAGCTGGCAAATCAAGAATCACATGGTTACTTTTAAGAAATTTACACGGTATGAATTATTTAACCCTGCATCAGCATCACGTGCTTGATAAAGTATTTCTTTTATATAATTAAGAGTATAATGTATGTTGTAATTGGTTGTTCTCAAATTTTATTAATATTCACGTGAAACAAGCCGGACGAGGCTATTTAATTTTTTTTCAGACTTCATCAGTAACCTATGTAACAGTTGGACCTATATATCATCTTTTTACATAACTACTCCGAACTTGAATAATTATCCATTTTTAAAAAAATTTTATCAAAAAATAATTATGTATTTTAAAAATTTAAGCAATATTAATTATTTCTTTTTAACAATATTCTTATTGAATAGTATTGACCGAGAAAAGAGATATTATTAAAGAGAGAGAAAGCTGAAATATTATTAAAAAGAGGATAATCCAATAAGTTATTTTTAACTTTTTTATTTTTAATATATTTTCAGTCATTTCTTTAATCATAGTGCATGTTTCAAATTAGATAATTATTTAAGATAGTGGGAGTACTAACTATGCTAGGCAAACCCTTATTTATTGTAAATTAGGGAAAACACCAAAGAGATAGTTCTTGATTTGAGAAACATTTTTAACACGTGTGTATTAAATTGTAAGATCAACAGCCCCCTTCAATCCAGAGGCTAACTGGTTGCTTCTTAGCGATTTTGTTCACACAAGAGAAAAGGAAGAAAACAAAAAAAAGTTGGGAAGTGAGAACCATATTATTATTGATTCTTTTGCAACGGAAAAGATTTGTGTCCATAGCAACATTTTCAATAACCTTGGATTAAATATTTAAATTTTTCTCTTCGAAACATTGTCAACCCTCTTTATACATATGAATCTGACAAAAATATGGGACTCAACCATTGAAACAATATGTTTAACTTGGAAAATGGAAGGTGACTGAACTACTGATCCATGTTATCTTAACCTCGATTGGAAGATATAAAATGTGATAATCATTACTAGAACTAAATTGAGTCTATGATAGTGTATATGAGCTACGTACTGCCTCTGTTCTGCCTTAGAAGTATGAACTACTCACTAATCAGCCACAATTAAATATGTTTCATATCAAACTAGGAGATCGATGAAGCTAGCTTGTTCTGACAAACTTAGTTGCTTTGTAAGTAGACTTTCACAAGTGGTGTTAGTCATACAAAATATTTCCTCATATAAAATAACTTCTTCTTTAAGAAGTGATTTTGCCGTGTACTGTTTTTCCATGCATTTCTTCCTCAATTAACCAATTCTAAACTTTTTTTCGATTAATCAAAGCTCAAGCTTCCAATGAAGGAAGCGAGCAAGAACAATGTGATGAGACAATAATATCACAAAGTTCATACGAGCCTAGTTCATAACACAGGGAATAGGCTATAACAAAGAAGCAAAACAGGAAAACTGCAAACAGAGAAAAATAAGTTAAGCAAGAGAAAAAACAGTTGCGGCAGGATCATGGTAATGTGGAGACATAATCAACCTCCTTTTCGTGTCTAACCAGTCCCTCGTGCAACCCCTTCGACATTGCAATCAAGGTCGAGGGAGGGAAAACAAACCCACAAAGTTGCTATCACAGCAGTTTCCATCTTCTAATCTGTACTATATTCTCAAAGAAGGATGCCAAATCAAATGAGAAGTTCTCATCTCATCCTTTAATTTGCCCAGTACCAGAGTCTCATCATTATTGACTGGAAAATATCATCCCAATTTGGATTGAAGGACTCAAATATAATCTTATTTTTCACCCACCAGATAGTTTAGCAGACCACATATATGAGTGGTACCTATAATTTTTTATCAAAATTATTGAAAGGCGCCTAATGTAACATTCCCAATTTTTCTTAATATAGCATTACATTATTATAGCTTTTTATTAAATAGCTTGAGAATCTATTTTTAGCAAGAAATATTCAGGGGTAATCATAAATTATAGAAAGAATGTAACTTCCTATTATAAAATTATAAAAAATGTCATTTATGATAAAGCTAACAAGAACCTTAGAAAAGTTTAGAAAATATCAAAGAAAAATTAAAGAAAAAATTATAAATATATTTTTAAAAATAATTTTGATGATAAATATCAATATTTGGTCAATTTGTATAATATTAGTATTATTACACAAAAATAACTTAATTTAGTATGTAAAACAAGCTCCGAAAAATCCTAGAAAAAATTCTAAGTCTTATAAATTCTTTTTCTACTAATTTATGATATTAGATAAATAGGACCATGAAATGGGATTTTTCATTAGACCATAGATAGTATTAAAAATCACTTTAATATTTATTTAACTAATTTTGACTTAAATAAAGCTTAAAATATCTAATTAACTACTTAAAGCTTTAAGATAATTTTTATAAATCTTGATTAATCTCAATAATATTCTTACATGACACCTAGAATTGTCTAGAAATCAGTCTCATAAAAAAATAATAATATTTATAATAATATATATTTGAAAGTGAAAGATATTTCCAAAGCTAACCATTTTTGACTAAGACTTTCAAAAATGGTGAGCTTGTTCCGTTATCACGTTGGACAGATCAAAACCCACTTGAAAAGCTGTAAAAAAAATTTTAATATTTTATTTAGAGATAATTAGATATTAATTAAATTAAAAATGGACTAAACTAAGGTAAAAATACATAAAAAATATTAAAAATTATACAAAAATTGTATAAAAATTATAGATAATGTATAAATAAGGTAAATATATGTTCTTGATAATAGATTAGAAAAAAATAATTTTCGTGATTATTTTATGAATTATTTAGTATATATAACTTTAAGATAAAAAATGTAGAATTTGTCATTTTCATATATTAATCATTCAAGACAACTTGCCAACCTTTACAACTTTATTAGAGATAAGATTTAGACATATGGGCTGTCAAAGAAAAAGATAATAATAATCTAATGATAGTTAAATAAATTATTAGTTAATTAATTTCTAATAAAACTAGTAATAGTCTAAAATACCAAATAAAATACAAATGATTATAAAAATTTGTATGAATTTCGTGAATCCATGTATTACATCTCTAATAACCTTATGATGATTTTTGGTTAAAAAAAATAATAATAAAATTATTTACTAATTAATTAACTTAATTAAGATTAACTAGTTTAAGTAAATTTACCTTATTTTGAATAATTGATTATTAAATTATATGTAAATATATTAAAATTTAATAAATGTCTTTAAATCATGTCACTAACATTTTAGTATGTCTTTAAATGATAATTGAGAATTTATTAAATTATTTAATGTTAACTTTGATATTTAATTAATTAAACTAATTAAACATGACAAATAAATTATGAAATTATTAATATTTTAATCCTAGCCTTTCTCTATAAATAGCACACCTCTAAACACAACTCCACACTTCATTCTTCAGCCTAAAATCCATCAAAACTTGAAGTCATTATTTCTCTCTTCATTTCTTTTATTTTTCACAAAAATAGTTATAAAATTTTAGCAAAAACACCTCTAAACTATCATCTCTTCTTATCATCATCCAACATCAACACTTCACAGCCCTATATATGAATTTTAGCCCTTAGAAAAGGCTTAGAGAAATTGAAGAAGTTGCTGGTTTAGCCTTGGTAGCTACGTTTCTAAAGCTCCGAAAACAAGTAGGGGTTTTCTTTCACTTCTAAGCTTTATGTATGATTTTTTTGTATGATGTTGTGTTATATGATATTCAAAACTTATGTTTATTGTTTTTAACATCTTTGAATGATTTGAAAGTGGTGACATAAAATACTTAAACTATGTGTATATGATGCATATCTATTATCTACTTATGTGATTGAAAATTATGATTAAAGATCATTCTTGAATTTTGATTATGCTTTCTTCAAATATCTAAATATTGTGTAAATTCGTTTTAATGTGTTAAAACATGTATTTTCAATTAATAAAGCTTTGAGCATAAGTTGTGGTATTTTAAGGTGATATAACTTGGTTTTGATCTCATTATGTATTGATTGTAAAATATTTTTGATTTATAAAAAGTGTTTTATTTAATTCATTATAATGAATGAATTCTAAATCTTTGAGCATGTAGTATTTAGCTTGGTTTATGTGTTATGTTCTTCTGGGACCATTAAGACTTAATAAGATATAAAAAGACACAAAAAAATATATATTTATATTAATCATGACCTTTACTAGGAACTTATGAATCTATAAACATTATATGGACTATTATGAATCTTTAAGACTCACTTGGACTTGATTTAGACAGTTATGATCATTATATTTGGACTCAAACTATGGACCTTGAACTATTGACCTTGAATTAAGGACATTGGACTATGGACCTTGGACTATAAATATTTGACATGATTATACATTTATTAACATAAGAAAATATTATTTACAAAGATTTTAAGTTATGGTCCCATTAGGAATATAACATGTAAATTAGCTAGTTTCTTGTTTGAAGTGGTTTTTCTAATAGGTATGATTTTGTTTATATTTTTTTTAATATTTCTTGAATGATTCGATTGCTCTTTTACTTTGCTCTATGATCATATTTTTATAAATGAAAAATATTTTTACCATATATATATTTTCTAAAGATAGATTTAAAATAATTTTTGTATGTACATAGACCTATGGAATTAGTAAAGTTATTATATGAATATTTGAAATTGAATTATTGCATGATTAAAACTAAGATAAGCATATTTTATTATAAAAAAAGTAAGTTTATTATAATAGTGTGATTTGGTGCTTCATTGATAATTACAGAGAAAAATGGGTTTTATTAATATTTTAAGAATCCTATGTTATTTGGATTTATGTGAAGATATGGAAAATCTTATGGTCTGTATGTGAATATCAAAGAAATTGTGAGAACTTCATGTAATTTTCATAGTTTATGAATTCTATACGCACTATGTAAAAGGGATACATGAATAAGTGATACTTCAGGCCCCGCCTGGTAGCGGATAAGGACTTAGTAAACACTTAGTCGTATAGTTGTTAAATGACACCTCGGGCCCCGCCATGTTAGCGGACAAGGACTTGGTGTATATTGCAGTGATGTCTCGGGCCCCGCCGTGTTAGCGGACAAGGACTTGGCATTCACTGATCTGACTAGGGGACGTCCTAGTAATGAGAGCTCTCATAGATTCAATATGAAGCAAACCTTGCAGACTATAACCATTAAAAGGAAACATGATATTAAAAAAAGGAGTTTTACACTTACCCTTCTCCTGCTGTATTTTATTATGATTGATATTATGCACTTCCATCTTGCTTGACAATAGTAAAATATAATTTGAATTAATATGAAAGATTGCATTTTGCTGCACTCCTGCGTTATTCTTAATCTTTTTGGGATGAAGTAGGACTCCCCTGGAAATATCACCCTACTGGGAGACTTCTCTCACCCCTTTTCTTTGATGTTTCCAGATAGCATGGATCGTCATCAGCAATGAAATGGATGTAGCCTTGGACTTAAATTCTAAATAATCAGATTCTATCATGTGTGCTAGATAGAATATTTACTATATGTTACGAAACTTGGAATATATCATATTGTTGTATTGAAGTTTTCGTTATGTATCTTGAATATTTAGTGTGTACTGTACCCTATGAATTGATGTTGGCAATGAAGTATGTTTTCTATAGATGATAGTTGTCTAAACTGTGGGAATTAGTGATTAATAAATAATAGTATTAAGATAGATTCTTTGTCGTTTAAAAATCATCCTTAGGTCACTGGATGTAAGTGTATCACTATGAATGTGTAGTTTGGAAAGGTTCTGGCTAAGGAAAGACTTGGTATTTAAGCGTGTCCGTTGTGACCCACCTCTCTTTCCTGGGAGCCTACCAGGTACATGATTGACAGTTGATATACATTACTCCGGTATACGACCATAAATAATAAACATTCAAAAAAAAAAAACTCTACAAATGTATGATGTCCAAAATAATTATTTAAGGTCAAATAATTTAGATTTTAGGATAGTGTTACACCTAACACCATGCATCAAAGAAATCAGACGATGGGCAGGAAGCACCCCAATACACCCCATAGATCAAGGATTAGAACTAAGAAGGTATGAGAGGAAACTTGCATCGTAATGTAAATATGAGATTTGGATCCTCCAAAGTAAACAATTTCACTATTAAATCAATAGAGTGAAGAGGGCCCTACTTTTAATTTTATTAATCCAAAGGTGAAACCTCATTACTTTATTCTCTAAAGTGAGATCCTTATTTTAGAGAATCCTTACTTGTAAATCTGATACAACTAGTCATATGTATTTCATAAAATAACTTTTTATAATTTATTCTCAATATATATTTAAGATGATATAATGACCTGTGTTGTTAAGTATGCACATAATATCTATCTGCATTTCGACAAATGACAATATATTAGAATTAAATCAAAGTACACTACAAAATTACAATTAACCATGTTTTTCGAGTGTGGCTGAATGAAGTTCCAATGCTTAAAGGTCGCGTGGCAGTTAGATGCGTAGGGAATTGTATCAATTAACCACATTTCCATTGTCCATTTAACCATATGTAACAAGTGTGGTTGATTTATTTAACCACATTTTGTAAATGTGGCTAATTTCACCTTTTTTTTAAATAAAGAAATAGCTCCTGAGCATGAAAAACTAATCCAAACCCAATTTAAAGCAAATTCAACCAATTCTAAACTGACTGACTCAAATTCTAAACTAATTCCAATGCTAATGTACTGAAAGTAATGATAAAACATATGCAGGAATTAGTATGCATATGAAATAATTTCTAAAACAACAATCATGAAATCATACAACTAAATTTGTGCCCAATAATTAAATCTGAAACTATATAATGATATTTCTCATCTTAATGTCGGGACATGTTTCTAGAACAGAAGCAACAAACTATCAAATTTTTGCTGAAAACAAGATAATTATTCCATGGTTTGCGCACTGCAAAAGCTATAAACATCCAAGCTGAAAATAAAACACATCCAATTGTTCATGAACAAGACAATTAACAAAACCATACTAATAGTCACATTCAACATTGTCATTGTGTCATGTCTTCCCTCTAACTTCTAAACAATACTATGATCTATCTAAACAAATGAATCAACAAAATGAAAATCTAACCTAAAATTGGTTCTGAATGAGATAAGCTCCAACCCTCTTAGTTAGCCACAAGATTGCCTTGTTCACTCCTAGCATACACTTTTCATGCCAGATGCTGTTGCTTGGTCAAGAGTGAATCATCATTTAAAAACATATCATCAAAAAACATAGTAACTGGCACTGGTATTATGAAAGTCTACCATACAACTGTAATTTCAAAGGCTCTCAATTTTCAAGCTAGCCTTCAATCAATACCCATTTAAAAAATACTAATCTCTACTACTGATTCTACATGTGTGGATGAAAATATAATGCTTACACAATTGTTGGCTACATCTTAGTAATGCTAACTATTCAAGAGTTTAAACCCCCCTTTTGCATTAGAAGAAATTAAGTTGAAGCAGATTGTGGTAACTAGCCTTTCTCTAATTTTAGCCAAGAACCCATGTGAGGCATTACGTTTGTTCCCTTCGATTATAAATTTTACTAATATCTTAGTTGCTAGCTAGAAATCAAACTTGTTCTATGTTGTCATATATTGAGGAGTGTGAAATCAACTACAACTCCTGTTGCCTTGTACTGCAAATTGCCATTCAAATCGTTATTCAAAACATAAAAGATTAGATATTGTTAAGTAATATTTACAAATAAAAAATCAACTTGCCCATATATATAGGAAAAGATATTGGCTCAAGCAAGCTATCACCACAAAACTTTTAAGATAATCTCTATTAAGGGATCCAAGGATTTTAATGTCAGTTGCCTACAAAGAAAAAAAAATGGTCACAACAGCTACCTTTAGTAGCAACTGTACTAATCAAACGTTTCCTCTATTTTTTTTATTGCTTTCATGATAAGCATTGAGTATATTTGCAAAATCACTGTAGTGTTATTTGACAATCACCATTTAGCCACGCATGAAGGTGTTAGACTTTCCACCAATTGCAAATTAGCATTCTAAGTGCAAGTCATCAAATCAAATTTAGCTTCTAATTAAATCATGGCATCCTTCCAATTTATTTGAACTTATCCAATAACAATAGCACGCAATTCAGCCTCAAACTCTCAAATTATTCAATAGCATACAAATGTAACCAAAAAAAACATTGACTTCAGCACATAATTACTAGAAAAATTTGGAATCTCTTTGACTCAAATCCAAGATTTCTGAAGATCACAACCACATTGGAACTATGAGACTGTAAAATATTATGAAAATCAACCAAGCAAAGCATCAAGAGATCAACAAATTAAAGTGATTCCTCATTAGAAATACCAAATTAAGATCTAATCAGGATGAGTAGATTAAATTAGTAATAAAATGAAAAAATAAAGATAGATTTAAAGAACAAATGAATATGTATCCTGTACTATTGAATGATAAAGAAGAGAAATCGAGATCGAGTTGAGGTTGAGTAGTAGTTGCTGAAAGCGAAAGATGGCAGAAGGAGAAGCACTATGAGAGAAATCGTGGTTGAGCTTGCGGAGCTGTGTGAGTGTGAACATGTGCTTTGATACTATCTAAGTTTTTTTCACTAGCTTCTTTAGGTTGCAGAGAAGAAGCTTCAAGTAGCTTGAATCCGTTCTCTCCTTCAAGCTCGCTGTCTCATCTAGAAGATCGCAAACAAAGAAAAAATTGTCATAGTCAACATCAAATTTGCAAATCGAATCGAATCAAACAATATTTAATTTTAAAACTTGAGGAAAAAGAAAGGAAACATTAGCTTCAAGGAGGAATGAAGAGAACCATAAAGGAGGAGAAAATTTGAATGAAATCAAGAACGATGAAATGAACCCTAACAAAAGCTTTCAGAATTTAAATGAAGAACTCTCAGATGATTTTGCTGCATGATTTTTTTTGTCTTAAATGGTAAATTAAGAAGGGGTTTCTCCACTTGTAAAATGTGATTGAAGTTTTGATGTGAGTTATTTAACCCATTTGACATTTAGCACTTTGGAAGGCGTGGCTAATTAGGTGTGGTATTTTACCGCTTTTCTTGTAGTGATATCTATCGGCACTTCAACAAACACAATGAAAAAATTAAATGCTTACCTGATAGGATCTATGATGCATTTATATAGATGAACTCATTGCTGCATTTAAGGCTGGTTGGCTACCATTCTTTTCTTGTTGGCTTTGGTGTGGCATGATATTCATGACTCATGCAATATTGATCAAATACAACATGTTGAGTACATGACGGTGTTGGGAGATGTGTTTTACTTTTGCATGGGAATGGTGGAAAGGTAAAGCACATGATGCTAGAAAAATGTTATTTATATAATTGATTATGTAAATAATGATTATACAAATAAGCAATTAAAAAATTAATTTTAACAATTTTAACTTTTCCAAATGAATTTGGATCCTTTAAAATAAGGACATCACTTTAGAGAGTAATTGGAAGTGAGACTTTTTTACTCTATAGATCTAAAGATCAAATTATTTGTTTTGCTCTCTAAGGTGAGATTAGATCTAAATCGTTTCCAAACACATATGCAATGGAAAGAAAGGAAACAGACGTTGGTAATTTGGCATTGTTGCAATGGACTTGTTGGCATTAGATGATGGTGTTGGGCTTGGCATTAGAGGATGGTATTGAAGTGTTGGACTTGTTTCCATTTTTTGAGTTGTCCATATAAGAAAACAATCCATACCTAAAATTTAGTACTTGGGACCATATAAATGTGAACGACATCATCTAAAATATTAGCTCTAACAGTCATAACAAAGTCTTCAACTATACTTTCACTCTAGCCCAAGGGGACCATAGAGAGAACATTTGATTTGTGGAAGAATAGATTTGCAATTTTTTGGATTGCATGCCCAAATTTAAATATTCCACTTAAATTTAATTAGTTATCGTAAAATAGGAATGAACAACTTTATTAGACAAAATAGTATCACAAATGATGGATGAAATTACTTTGTTTGATGCTAAAGAGAATATCCAACAATGATGAAGGCAAGCTACCAATAATGATGTTGATCAATATGAAAATATGGATGACATATCTTCTGACCACATGAATCAAATCTGAAATTCAGTTAGAGATGAAATTGTTGAAGCATTTTTAGGAAACTAGGCACTACTTGTCCGCCTTGGTTTGTCTAATATATCTAGATGATGGATTTATTGTAATTGTTTATTGTGATATTAAGTTGTCCAAAACTTGTTGATAACAAAGAAAATTTCTTGTTAGGCAGCGGAAGCATAAAAAATAAACTTTAAACAAATACATAAAACTTAACGTGGTTCGGTCTTCATTACCTACATTCATGATTTCACAAATTAATCCAAATTTTTTAACTATTTGCAATTTTTGAGTGGTTAAATTTACAAGCTATTCTTACAAATCTTTCATTACATGGATAGCTCCCAAAAATTACCCATACAATGGATCATTTCCACTCTTGAAAAATGTCTAAATCAAACAATCAAAACCCATATTTATAAGCCAAAGCAATTGCAAAACTCCTAACTTTTATCAATGTGAAACTTTGGGTTAAATCTCAATAAATCCTTCAGTTAATTCAAAGTCCTACCAAAAGCTAGCTGCAACCATCTCTTTAAACATTCTTCTCCCAAAAACTCTACCGTCGATGCACATGAAACACACTGACTGGCCTCCACATTGCCAAGAAGACTTTCGACACAAGCTATGCACACTTGCACCGTCGTTGCACACGAAACATGCCATATGATCTCCACATTGCTAGGAAGACTTCAGCACAAAGAACCCCACACATGGATTCTAAAACTATCATGCTCAACTAATCCTAACTATCAACTCTAATATCATTTATTGGGAAATAATTTCCTTGCCAATCCAAATTTATCAAATCAACAAAACACAATAAAATTGACATAGTTCACCCTTCACTGCCTACCTCCACGATTTCGCAAATCAATTCAAATCTTTAACTATCTAGAAACTTTGAATGGCTAAAGTTGTAAACTACCGTTACAAATCTTTCATTATATGGAAACTCCTAAAAATTGCCCATACAATGGATCACTCTCACTCTTGGAGGATGTCTAAACCAAATAACCAAAGTATCCAAACTTAATTTTAACTAAAGTATCCAAACATAAATAGATTTACATAATTGATTACATAAGAAATGATTCTACAAATGAGCTATTATAAAAATAATTTTAATAATTCCTGCTTTTCCAAGCACACACAATTTTTTATAAGTCAAAAAACACACGTAATGTGCTATTAGGGAAAGAAAGCAAACCAGATTGTTGGCAATTTGGCATTGTTACATTGGATCATTTGACCACAAGACTATCTCTTGATCTTTTCCAATCCAAGAATGTGTCACTTTACATCTCACATACAATTGTGTTCTCCAACACTCCCTCAGCCTCACATATGCGTGTTTAGCTGTTTCCCTTAACTTTTCTAGCCCACACTCCTCCTTCAGATAGGCCACAATGACCTTCTCTTTATGATGTTGTCACCGTCCAGAGAATATGAATAGAAATCTCTAAGTTTTTAGGTTCGTAATGCTTAAGAGGATTAGTGATCTTTGGAGCAATGTAACAGGAACTCTCCTTGGAGTGGCTTGGTTGTAAACAGTAGTCTCAACCTCCTTAGGAATGTGTTGGATGTCTTGCAAAACCCGTCTCTTTTTTGTCTCATCTGAAGACATTGTCTCGTGCCTGCTAGAGCCTAGGTGCCTACTTCTTATTTTTCTATGCTATCTTTTCCAGCCCATCCGTTATTTCTTCCATTGGCCATAGTGATGTGCTCGGCTTTCTTGATACGTGTCTCAAGACACTGTGAGATAGGACACTAAAGTGACATATTGATGTAAGTGACTTGTGCTTTTAGTGGAGTGAATCAAGTGGCTTTTCCCATTGCTCACGTTTCCTAGCTAAAACACTTACTATATAAGGGTTCTTTAGTAACGTGATGTGCATGTACACAGTTTGTTTTGCTGCCTAAAATGGATCATCACACTATAGCTACTACTCTTTCTAACTCTCTCAAGACACGACGTCTTCTTTCTGGATCAGGAGAAGGGTTTTCCCACTTTCTCATGAGACCGCCCTTGTGCAGGCCCAACTTCCTTGGGCAAGGGTTGCACTATCCAAACCCACCAGACCACATGAAGGTTAGTTCCATCTGGGCCCCAGTTTAAGCCCATGAGCACTATAACTGATTGAGCGTCATCTATGTGCCCACTCAATCCCATAGGTCTAATGCAGGGCCTAAATATAGCTCAAACCATCAAATATTCTTCGATCATGATGCTATAATAGTCTTACAAAAATTGTAGGGAGCAGATGTCAAGACTGTTGACCTCTGTAATCTTACTTTATAAACTCGTATCATTCCTTCAACTAGCACAATGTGAGAGTTATTTTTTCTTTTTTTTTAAAAAATCCCCGACACACGTATTGTTCAAATTAAGAATTAATGGTTTGAGTTGTGTGATTACGTTGGTCTATAATATATATTTTAGTGCGGGTGCGTGTTTTTGTTGTTTACAGTCTGATTGTACACTAGCAGATTAAGAACCGAACTGCATGGTTTAACCACCTTAATCAACTTTGCTAGCTTATACAATTCTCAGCAGTGTCTATTTTTTAACATCAACGACAAAAATATGCATGGGTTAAGGCTCAATCCTTAAGCTTTATAGCTTTTCATAGTTACTTTAAAGTTTTTGGAGAAGAAACAGTTGCTGTTTTAACTTCTTTTAGTGAAGAACATAGCGTCCTACAACAAATATCAAATAACATAATTTTACTAGTTTTTGAGAATTGTCTCCAAAATAAATCACCAGAATCGAACGACTCCTTAGTATCAGCATCCTAAGATGCATGTTCCATGATGCTTACAAATTGTTCTTAGAACTAACCGAAGGAATACCTTTCTATGTCAGTAACTTGAAATGGGCAAGAGCTGAATTTCCATCGAGTCCTTTGCTATAAAAGTGAGCATTGAAGTCCTGCAATAATGTTTCCCTATACACAGGGGGGCTATCTTCTGACAGTAATTCCTTGATGGGGCCATACATTCTTGTTGATGGACAGTGATCATGAGTGAAGAAGAATGCAACTGATACTCTAGGCTCTCTATGGTTTACCAGCACACGGTGCTCCACGCTTTTGAATTTGTCATTGGATATAAGCTGCAGCATAAAAACATAACACTCATTCACCCCATCTAAAGTTTACACACTACAGGCACAAAGGCACAGAGTTGTTCATTAGAGGTTGTTGGATCAAAGAACCATACAAGAATGTACTTGGGTTGTGTATGGTTGTGGCCTTGTGGGGTAGAAATCAGGGAGAAAATTTTATGGAAAAATTTTATATAAAAAATTATACATGAAATTTATTTATTAAAAAATCACACTCCAAATCCCCGTTTTTACCCTCCAACTAAATCCACACTCTTTTCAAATTCAATTGGAAAAGTCAGGTTAATGAATCTTTGCTAATGATGCATAGTCCTAATAAAATACAAATTCATGGAAAAACAGAACGTGTCAAACCACGTCCAACACCAATAAAATGATGATGCAAGTGAGCCAGGTTCAACATCATCATAATGCAGTTCATTTGTGGTCTAATCAAGTACAGTTTAACTAGTTGCTGGTTCAGGTATAAATATCTCTGTCATGGCATGAATCTGAGTTAAAAAATCAAGATTTCCAAAAAGCTTAGGGTCTTTAAGGATAAGCATTTGATTAAGTCAAATAGTGCACATTTTGTGAATGAACTGAATATTCACTCGACCTGAAAGTTTCAGGGGACATAGATATACAAAATCTACTTGATATGATTGTGTCACTTACCCATTTTGTCTACTGGAGTGAATTCACATCTATGTTTCAGGTTGACTAAGACACATGATAAAACAAGATGAAACTATGCATGCGTTATACTTAATTACCTGTAACAGATCTCCAATGTTTACAACTAGAGCTCCAGGAATTGGGGGAACATCAATCCAGTGATTTTGGACTAGAACTTGGAGTCCACCAATGGGGTCTTGAAGAAGAATTGTGAGGAAGTCAGGATCTGTGTGACTACTAGTGCCCATAGTCAATTCAGGCTCAGGACATGCTGGATAATAGTGACAGAAAATTAAGTGTCCCTTAGCACAATCCATGTCTTTAAGATGCTCAGGCTTGAGTCCAAGTGCTTCGGATAATAATTCAAATAAAAGGTTCCCCAATACTTGACCTTGCCTTGAATACTCCATTATTACATCCCTGCATATTATGTTAGAAGAAAATTAATTATACAGTGAGAGTACACAATTATTCTTCCCAACAAACGTTTTTGCCATGTCATTTTAGTTCACAAACTCTCAAACAATTGGTTATGCCAAAAAATGATTCTTTCACAAATATTCAACTTGTCATTTGTCAATATGTAATTTCAACTCCAAATCTGTGTAATCTAAAAACCTGAACTAGCTTACGTACCTTGAGTCCATAAATACACCAAGGTCAACCTTCAAAGATTGATATATATATATACACACACACACACTATTGCCCATGTCAACAAATTTGGACCTAAGATGTCCACACTATTGCCCATGTCAGCCATGTACTAAAGCAGCAAGCTAAATAAACAGTAATATGTGTCCAGTGTGCACTAATAAACAAAACTCAGAAGTTCATGGCCTTTGTTTTGTCAAGATTTGTACCATACATGTAGTTAGTTTTCTTTCCTTATTTGATTCTAACTAACTTTATATGTACACTACAGGCGTGTTTCGATATATGCTTATTTTGGGATTAATTAAGTTTATAATCAATCAAAAGCTGTTGAAAAAATAAAAATTAAAAGATTATTTTCCAGAACTAAGCTGTTATCAAATATGCACTATTATAGGCAAGTGAGCCTACATCTAGCAGTGGATTTCTGCATGTATCAATGAGATAAGAGAGATTATGAGTTCGACTCCCGTCCCCACTCCTTATCCTTTGATATCTAAGTTAAATGCATGGATATAATTCGAATATCTGATACAACATGAGTATGATATTGGAATAAATTACGAAATCTAATAAAAAACATGTAAAATATAATTAAGATTATCTAAATATAACAGTATAATATCTTATATGATAATAATCCAATACGAATTATATGTATCCAATATAGATACGTCCCGAGGAAATTGCAAAAAGAAATGAAAACTTAAAATAGAATTTTATTATTTTTATTATTTTCACTACTTTCTTGGCAAAATTCCAAATAGAAAAAGTACATAAGGTGAAAACCGAAAATAGAAACAATAATCAAGCAGACCCGATTCAAAGTTCATAAGCTTACAAATTACCTACACACTGGAGGCAATTCTTGAGGATCAAGAGATTCAGGTGCCATGGTACAATTCAGTGTGTCCCTCCAATTAGCATACTTTGACAGATACAAATCAAAGTTGGTCCAAAGCTTCACCTTCCTCTTCTTATCCCTGGTGTAGAAGTCTGCCTTCAACTCCTGCGCCTGCCCGTGGAACTCACGCGCCGCCGCCACCATCTCCTCCAACAGCTTCAAGGGCACCCCATGATTCACCACCTGGAAAAACCCCACCGTCTCCGCCGCCCGTCGGACTCCGTCGACCACCCCGGCACGGTCTCCGGCGAGGTCAATCACCGGAATACTGAACCGGGTCGGAGTCGGTTCGCCGGGAAATGTGTCGCCGGCGGCGACCTCCTCCGGCGGCTTGATGAAAATTCTGGGTACCTTTGAGATTCCGGCGTCGACGAGACCCTTAACGCCGCGTTTGGATTCGTCAAAGGCCTTGAGTTCTTGGAAACGGTCGTAGGTTGTTGAAATTCCGGCGAGAGATTTTCCGGCGGCAGCAACATCCATTGTCGTGTAATATAACAAGAAGCAAGCGTACGTAGCTTCAAATCGTGTGTGGCCGTGTGGGTTTTGTCCCTTTTGTGAACACACGGAAGTTACTTTATACTAGTTGCTGTTCGATAGGGACCACGTGGTCCAATCATTTTATCACTTTGTCAGAAAATACCGATCATACCTAGATAAAATATAAAAATATTTTTAATGTTGAAAAATCTGAAAAAAAAATTATTTTTTAGAATTTAATTTCTGGATAGTGTAGAATAATTTTATCATGTCATTTAATATTAAAATAATAAATCATATAAAGTAATTATTTATTATTATGATTCTCTACTATTTATTATTTTGATAAAATTTTACTGCTGACAACATAAGAGAGGTTATTATTATTTTTTAATATATTGGATTGAGCAGAATATAAGGAGTAGTTGAATTAATTCATCTGTGAATTAATTGTTTTTTAGATTAAATCCTTTTAACTTAATTATAATTTGATTATTATTTAAGGTTTAATTAATTAATTAATTAAACTTATCAAACCACGGTTTGAAAATCTGTAAAACTTCACCTTCACTTCAACTTTTTTTCAAAACTTTGAAAAAAAAAAATAGTAGTGTATATATCGAGCACGCGTGTCTAATCATTACTTGTAATTATGGATGCTTAAATTGAGCATGCATGTCTAACTAAAAGGTCATTTTCTCATTATTTGTGCCTTGAAGCATATAGAAGGCTCACGGACATGTGTGGCTCTACAGGGTTCATACATCATGTTATCTACATAGACTGCAAGGTCTACATCATCAATCTAGTTGCCTGTGGAAATGGCTTGTTGTTGACACTTAAAAGATACAGTTACTATAAATGTCATAAGCCAACATCCCAAAAATTAGCTTCGCCATTAATTGTGTGTTTATTTCTTGGTAGCTGGCAGTAAGAGAATTATAATCAAAGGTCTACATGTAAGCGACATGGAATAATAACGCTATAGTATCAAAGAAAATTATCAGATTTATCGCGGAGAATGAGAGTAGTAATTGAATGGAACGAAATGATATAACTTGCTTGTACATTTACAAATTTATATACTCGTATATTCTAGCAGTTTCCAAAATAAAATAAAAATATTAATTGAAACACGTCACTGTGTAAAAGAGCAATTTGTTGACAAAAGAACTAGACCAAAACTGCGAAATTTATAGAGATCAGATAAGTGTGATTGTTGCGGTGCCATCAGTTCATGCATTATTGCCAGAAACATACAACACCGTTGCCTTTCGTTGCTACTAATTGAAACTAAACCTCATTTAAAGCGGTTCATTTATTTCTATTGCAAGAGGTGGTATTTATCTAATCTTTGGTCGGCTATTATTTCAGCGGTGGAAAACATAATTTCTCTTGAACGGTGTCATTTTAACATTAAGAGCCACAGGACATTGTTTTGGCCAAAATAATTATATATATAAAAAAATTGTACCGGTTTTATTAGTGACTGAATTGTACCTATTGGTTAAGCATTAGGCGCCCAACCTGCACAATTGAATAATAATTTGGAATGCAGAGATTTGGATACGATACCTGACATGAGACCCCCAAATGCGAGTTAGTGATTAATGATTTTATAAAATTTGTTAAGAGGTATTGTTGTAATCTGTAAGTATAACATCTTTAAGTACCAAAGAAAAAGAATGTCAGGCAGGTGCGGTTTATTTATTGTCTCTCGGATAGAAATATAGAAATACAGAGACACTGGAGACATAAATCTATTTAGTGATAGAGACGGGAACAGAGAACAAAAAAATACAAAACTTTTACCCCTCCAAAATGTGGGGACAGAATACGAAAACAAAAAATTTAATATTTTTTTTTCAATACATATCTATTATTTATGTCTTCCTCTCTATTGTTTCTATTGTCCCTGTATTTCTATTTCTGTTCCCCCTACCAAACGCTACCATGCCTATGATTTGTTTAATTTGATCTCACTCAGATGCATGAGCATGATGATTGGTCCAATTTATTCTGATTATTATGGAAGACCGCTGAATAATCAATCAGACATAAAATGCTTAAGAGCTGGAACATAAAATAAACAATACATTCTCTCATGAAAAAATTTCATAGACTTAATCATAAACAATACAGCAATTCATATTTATTGCTGTAACATAAAATGTTTAAGAGCTGAATCCCCACCAAGGCCCTTGCCATAGTAGTGAGCATTAAAATCCTGCAATGTTGTTTCCCTATACACAGGGGGGTTATCTTGTGTTAGCAATTCCTTGATGGGGCCATATATTCTTGGTGATGACGGGTAGTGATCAAGAGTGAAAAAGCATGCAATCGATACTCTGGGCCCTATATGGTTTGCCAGAACACGGTGCTCCACGCTTCTGAATTTGTCATTAGATACAAGCTGCAGCATGGCAACATAGAAGGTCCATTCAGCCATATGTTTGTTCGAAAAGGTATTACACTTCTCATGGCTATATGATTCTGCCGAAGTAGCCTTGGAAATTACATATCTCATATTACTAAAAGATCCTGACTATGTATAAATTTTTACCATTGATCGAGCTAAAAGGTAGGGTTCTAACCTACGTACCACAGGTCAATCTAATCAATAGTCATAATCTATCCATGATTAAGTCTTATAAAATTTTACATGAGAGAATGTATTGTTTATTTTTAAACAATACGGAGATTTAGAATGATCAAACCATGCAACATGTGTTGTTCACATTAAGAGAAGACAATAGGAAGGATAGTTCCTAGAGGTGTCAATTAGGCCCACACTAATAAAGTTATATATGAGATAACCTACCTCAAATTAAGTTCGGTGTACATAGGTTAGAATCAAAAGATTTACATTTACAAAAAGTATACGACAAAAAATCCATGTGAATCAGAGCTAGCCTCTACTTATAGGAAAAATTATATTTTACAAATCTTTTTAATGAGCCAACCCCAACCTTGACCCACATATAGGCTAGCGTTAGCCCACCTAGTTGAATTAAAATAACCCATAGGGGGGCTAGGGTTAGTTGATATGAAAAATTGAGAAAATTTAGATTTTTTTTTGTAAGTGAGTTGGCCAATAAGCTAGCCTTAGTCCACTTGGCCTATGTGAGTTTTTAGTCTTATGGACACTTTACAAGTATGGGCTTTCTGGCTCTATGAAATTTTTGGTCATAATTCACATAGGTCGGGACTAAATAGGATGGACTATCTCACTTGACATGTCTTATTCTAGTCATTTATTTTCTAAATTAGGCCACACTATTGGAAATATGCTACATATTCTATCTACCACATCCCTGAAAATTGTAATCTCTCTTTCATTGTTAGTAGGAAAAGGGCGGAAAATAGTGGACTTACTTGTAGCATATCCCCAATGTTCACTACTAAAGCTTCAGGGAGAGGGGGAACATTGATCCACTTGTTTTGCCTGAAAACTTGTAGGCCACCAATGTGATCTTGTAGCAAAACTGTGAGGAAACCAGGATCTGAGTGTCTGCTAGTGCCCAGAGTGAGTTCAGGCTCAGGACATGCTGGATAATAATGACTCAAAATTGAGTGCCCTTTTGCACAGTCAATACTTTCAAGATGGTCAGGGTTGAGTCCAAGTGCTTCTGATAATAATTCAAATAATAAGCTCGCCAATACCTTAATTTGCCTCGAGTACTCCATTGTTACATCTCTGTATATAAGTTTTAAAGCAAACATAATTATACAGGACAATCAGGCAATTATTTTCTCCTCCAAATTAAATTCTGTTTTTCCTAACTCATTAGTTCACAGATTTCGAAGAAAAGACAGATTCATCCAGCAGGTTATATAGTAAATGCATAATATTGTAAAAAAATATAAATTTACGGCACAACACTAGTGATGGAAAATTAGGGTTTGCAAATGATATTATTCAATCAATATGACATATTAACAAATTCTAGTCATTATCTTTTAAGTAATGCTTCAACAGACGTATTAATATTTGCATGCTTTCACATAGCACTATGTAAATCATTAGATATCACCTCAAAATTTCATTGCAGTCTTTTGAAAATGACCAGATTCTGCACATATCTAAATCTCACTCCAATGCAGCTTTCCTACTACTAGAGTACATTACCTTGAGAGGGAGTCCACAAACCACAATTAAAAACCGTCAACTCTCAAAAAACACCCAATCTTACCAACCCCCATGATATGTTCAATTAAACGACATGCTTACATGAAACATCCCATCGTGTCTATACACCGATGATGCTGTCAATCAATAGAATTTTTTTGTTTTGAAAAAAAAAATGATAAATTATCCTAAATAACAGCTCACTAAGACAACTATCTACCATGATTTCACATCTTCAAATTTCTATTGGTTGATAGTAAAAATATATAGAAAATAAATTCGTATAAATATAAATTTTCAATTTTTAACTTTTTTGCTGTAAATAAATTTTCAAATTTACCTACAAACCAGAGGCAATTCTTGAGGATCAAGAGTATCAGGACCCATCACAGAGAACAGCGTGTCCCTCCAATTAGCAAATCTCGACCGATACAAATCAAAGTTGCTCCCATACTTCACCTTCTTCGTTTTCTCCTTGTTGTAATACTCTCCCTTCAACTCCTGCGGCAGCTCGTGGAACTCACGTGCCGCCCCCAACATCTCCTCCAACAGCTCCAACGGCACCCCATGATTCACCACCTGGAAAAACCCCACCGTCTCCGCCGCATCCCTGACTCCGGCGACCACGCCGGCACGGTCTCCGACGACGCCACTGAGGTCAATGGCCGGAATCATGAACTGGGTCGGAGACGGTTTGCCTGGAAATTGGTCGTCGCCGGCGAGTTCTTCTGGCGGCCGGATGAAGATTTGTGGTAGTTTCGTGATGGCGGAGTCAACGAGGCCTTTGACACCGGCTTTGGATTCGTCGAAGGCCTTCAATTGTTGAAAACGGCCGTAGGGTGTTGAACTTCCGGCGAGAGACATTGTCGTAGACAGACACTGTTAACTAGCTGCGAATGTAAAGGAACCTGTCCCTTCTCTTCCCTTCGTTGTCCCTTTTTTTGTTTTAACTTTTGTAACGCTAGTTTTGTCAACTACGGACAAACCTCACGTTTGAAAGAAGCGTAGAAAACCGTCAAAAGAAGGTACTGAATGCATAAAAGAATTTGACATTTGACACTATAATCCAATGGTATAATGCAGTCGGTAAGACTTTGAAAGGTAATCCCCTCTTTCCAAATCTTTTAAATTTTTGGACAAGCGCTTGGATAATAAATATATTAAACATAAAATAAAATACATTTAATGAACTAATATATTCTCATTAAATAAAATACTTTTAAAAAATTAATAGTTAGTAAGTAAAATTATTTAATAATATTATTAAAAAAATAAATAATGTATTGAAATATGAATATTTTAAAATATAAAATTATTTAAAAGTGAATAGATATTTTGAAAGAGAGGGAATAATAAGAAGTTGAGTATATAATCCTAGTTGTTATGATAATATCACAGTTACATATTTATATAAATTTTATATTTTACTAAAAATCTATATAAATTAATAAAATCTTGATATAGTAACCATTTTTGACAATTTTGATATATTATTAATATAAAATGTTCAAAATTGTTAATTAATAATCATTTAATGTAATAATATATGAATGAATGAATGTTTGTACTAAAATATTTTATATAGATTAATAATGTATTCAAAATGAATTAAAAAAAATTATCGTTGTCAATTTAGATCTTAAAAGATAATAGTATTAATTAATTTCTGTAAAATGACAGGTGGCTTAAATTTATTTCTTAATATTAATAATAAGAATTAATTAATCAAATTGATCATATTTTGGGCATAAGCATTGGTCTCAATGCCGACTTACATGATTGAAAATCTAAGTTGTTTATCATTTATTTTTTAAAGATTAGGCGAATATTAACGCCTTTTAAAAACCACAATGGTAATATACTAAAAAAGAAAACAAGTAAGTAAGTAACCTACTTTAGGTTAGGTGCAATCTCATGCTAACACTTTTAATAATGGTTAAAGGTTAGACTAAAATCACGAGGTGTGGTATGATGGCAGCTCACTTTGCCCTTTAATCATGTGGTCAGGAGTTCGATCTTTATTCATGAGAATGGAAAAAAAAATGTTAGACTAAAGGAGATGCTACTTATGAGGAACCTTTGTTTTCTATTTTTAGAATTTATTTATCAGCTTCCATAAACATTTGTTAAAGAAGCGCAAAAGGTTATTAAATTAAATATAAATAATTCATTACATTAAATTTATAAAAAGGCATTTAATACATACTTTTTTCAAGTATTTATAAATATTTAGTAAGATACGTGTATATTTTTAATTCATAGCCTTATTAGCAAGTTTTTATATTCAACTCTTTTCTTTCTCGCCAGAAAAATATAAAAACACAAAATAGAGATCTACGTGAGATTTAAGCATGTGTATGCTTTTTATTATTATTATTATTTTAAATGTGCGTGTATGTATTATGAAAACCAAGGAAAAGAAAATCGGACTGGATATTGAACTGGTCTGGGCACTGGTTCAAATGTTTACCACTCCAATCAGTTTAACCGGAATATAATAAAATATATATATATATATATATATATATATATATATATGATAATTCAAAAGTAAAATCCTATATTAAGTCATCAACACCAACGCAAGATAACATTATCCATAGGTCTATGGAAAACCTTAGTATATTACCTACACATAAGTCAATTATCTCTCTAGTCTCATTAACTCCTAATAAAGTACAACATTAACTCACATGATCACATCATCACAAGACAATATTCATAAATAATATTGGGACAAACAAAATAAAGCATGTGTATGTCATCTTCCCCTTGTCGTCAGTACTTAAAGAAAATGTTTCCATGCTGATCAGTTTTCCCATGAGTGGAGGCTAAGGAGGATTAGCTATCGGTATTGGCAGGATTAACATCAACGGAGGCAACATTAGTGTTGACATTATTGCTATTATCTAGTGATAGATCATTAACATCCATATCTGGGAAATAAAGAGAGTATAAAACAGTTAAAAACAATGCCCAAACTGAAAATTCATATTAGGAAATTACAGCAACAATACAATACAAACTAAAATGTGCCCAATCACTAAACTATATGTAAGGTGCCCAATCACTAAAAATCACTAAATTGTATACAAAAGGAATGAAGATGTAATACTTATCACGTGGGGGCGACGCATAGAAGCGTGGGTGGAGCAAAGCGCTTTGCACGGAGAAGCTAGGAGTAGAGGCCGATGCAGAGCAGTGTGAGGAGCAAGGGCGGACCAGCATGCGGCGCAGTGCGAGGAGTAGGCAGAGGGTGGAGCAGTTCGCTATCTTGTCGGTTTGAGCTTGAAGTGCTTGAGCTCTGCCTTTAACTTTCTAAGTGAAACAATAACCCTAACGTCCCAAGGTCAAATGGCAACGTTTTGGTGGTTTTCCACTTTTCCTTTTTTTTTTAAGGTAAAATGACAGAATCGAGAACCCATAAAATCCGGACCGGTTCTCGGTTTTAACCGGTTTTGAGTCTATCCAGTTCCGAGTACTCAATCGGACCGACCATCCGACCGGTTCCCGATTAACCTGGCTGAATTGACTGGTTTGGTCCGGTTCTCTCTTCTATAATGAGAACTGATAAATAACACCAAAGTGATTCCAGGAATTGTCGCAAAATGTTTGCCATCGATCATTTACCATTGGATGATGGTCTTTTATTGATTTTTAGTACATTTTTGAAAAAGAAATGTGAAATGGATTGTTATTGTTCATTTTGTTTCAAGAAATAAGTTTGACAATTGGGAATAATAAAATAGGAATTATTTGCTGTGTTTCAAAGCATGAATCTCATGGATCTTGTCAATGCTATTGAGAAACCTGTCATTCATGACTAGCTGCGGAGAAGGTTGAGAGACATCTAGTCAATTAGGAGAATGCCATTAACCTTTCTTTCATTGGCACAAAATAGTTCATAGCAATAACATTACAAACAGCAGATTTTGCCATGCGAGTATGAAGCCTACTAAAATAACTAGTTCTTTGCTCTTGATCGTATTTGATATGGTAATTGAACCCATAAAAATTGGAATATGATATACAAACGAGTGAATGTATACAGTTTTTGGTCCTTTGATGATAAATTGACATGTAAACTAAGAAATTGAATGGGAAAAGAATATAAAACCACCTTAAATTTTTACCCTTTTAAAATCTTCTTAATTAATTCCTAAACTTTGGCTAATGCTTCAATAAACTCTTTTGTTTTAAATTTATTCATACAATGATGGTATTTTTTTTTTAAGGTCTAGGCTTAAGACCAAGATATCTACCATCAATCATGGTAACTAATTCCTTCACTAGCTTGTGGGCACCTCAAAGGGTGAGATAACTAGTCTAAAGATTTAAGGCTACTCTATATCCAAAATCAGAAATCGAACCCCTGACATTTGATTAATAATATAATAGCACATAAAACATATTAGCCCTTTATTTTATATTTAATTGAGACTATTGACTAAATATAGATCATATACTTCACTATAATTACTCCTAATTTTAGCAAATTCTTTCATATAAGAATCTACTAAGTTATAAGTTAAAATTTAAAGACTAATTCGAAAGATTTTAAAGTTCATGGTGACCCTTGGTAAAAGGGTATAAGTTTAAAGGAGTTAAATACTCTTTTTCCAAATTTCAGCAAGTAAATGTAAGGGTTATTATTTGTACATTATTCATGAACATAAATTAGTACACCTTTTAGTGTTAAAAAAAATAGGACAACCTTTAAAGTATAGCCATTGAAAGATACTCAAACTGTTTTTGTTTTAAATGTTATTTGTCTAATCATATATCTTACTCATGCGTACTACAAAGATGTCTTTAAAGATATACAAATATCATTTTTTCCAATGGAGCCAAAAGTTTGACCCAATTTCTCTTATATATATATATATATACACACACATCATTTTTATGTCCAAAGTCAAGATTTATGGCTGTGAAAGTGTTGATCTCACTCATCATATGCATGACCATTAAGGTTTATTTTAAATCAAGACCAGATTATTGTGAAAGACCTAAGAATAATCATAAATACACCTTCATGCCATATTTACCGCCTTAACATAAAATGGGTGAGAGCTGAATTCCCATAGTCATCGAGACCCCTGCTATCATAGAAAGCAATGAAATCTTTGAGTGATGTTTCCCTATACACTGGGGGGTTATCCTCTGACAACAGTTCCTTGATGGGGCCATACATTCTTGTTGTCGGGTAGAGATGAAGAGTGAAAAAGCATGCCACTGATACTCTAGGCCCTCTATTGTTTGCCAGCACACGGTGCTCCACGCTTTTGAATTTGTCATTTGATATTAGCTGCAATATTGCAACATTAAATCCATTTTCAAGACAATTATTTTTCTTCATAACAACAGAGAGATGCGTGCATAAGCTGTTAGATCAATTAGCCACACGAGATCATATAACTGTCTTTTACGCCAACTATAAAAGGAAGGATCAATGTTTTGTCTAGAGAATAAGGTTGATAAGAGTTTATTGTTCATATGGTTCTACCCCCTTTAGTCTTATTATCCAATCAGTAAATGCAATTGATACCTGGTCCTAATATAATATCAATGCATAGGGAGAACAGCAAAAATAATAAGATGACGCAACATGTAGCCTGTAGGGGCTGAACAGAAGCATTTTTATTTTGCATGCTGAACAAATCAACATGGTGTTGGTTTAGCCGCAAAATTTCATTTTTGTTTTGCTCAAAATTCTGTTTTACTAAGCTGAGGGTCTTAAGGATTAGTTTACGACTAATATAAAAAATGGACTATTAGACCTGGATTTAAAAAGAAAAGGAATAATGTATGCAATGGTGAATGTTAGTTAATCATCTGATGTAATGCTATGAATTCACATCTATATTGTATGGTGAACACTGAGAATTCAAATGATCAAATCTCGCAATGTGATCTGCACATACAAAGAATTCATATTTGCAAATCAATTATTCGGGTGTAAATCGAATGCATTTCCATCATCATAATCATGATCTTTCTTTTAATTTTTCCATTAAATTAGGGTGCGTTTGGATTAGCTTAGGGTCATACAGCTATAATAAAGAAAAATTTCTTGAGGCTGCTTTAAAATAAACAACTATATTTGTTGCGAAACGTGCTTTAGTTCATACAACTAATGTATTTCAGAAAGAGGAGTACTCTTCCTATATTAATTTCATTGTGAGCAATAAATGGGGAGATAAAGAATGGAATTACTTGTAGAAGATCTCCAACGTTAACAACTAGAGCTCCAGGAACAGGAGGGACATCAATCCACCCATTTTGGCTCAAAACTTGGAGGCCACCAATGTGATCTTGAAGCAGAATTGTAAGGAAGTCAGGGTCCGAGTGTCTGGTAGTTCCCATAGTCAGTTCAGGCTCTGGACATGCTGGATAATAATGGCTTAAAATTAAGTGCGCTTTTGCACAATCTAAGCTTTCAAGATGGTCAGGGTTGAGTCCAAGTGCTTCAGATAACAATTGAAATAAAAGGCTCCCCAACACCTTAACTTGCCTTGAGTACTCCATAGTTGCATCCCTGGAAATTCGATTCATACACCCACATTCACAAACCACACTTACAAAGAGTGGTTGGCAAGAATAATATTATTGCCTTTACAATTCCATGATATTTGATATTCAAGTAATCTCGATAGCGTGTTTGGTTTTCTTTTGGACAGGTCAGACGGGGTTTTGTAATTACAAAATAATGTTTACCCATTTTACAATCGATTTTCCTTAAAGCAGAACTCCAGTTCTAAAATTGATTCTCACCTAAAGCAACTTTGAGTTTATTTTTGGTAGCTAGTTCACCATATTTTGTCAAAATCACTTTTCATATGAAAATACCAACTACAAATCAGTTCGGTGAAGTAAATACAAACACTCAAAGTGAGAATCAATGCTAGAACTAGAATCACTTTTCATACCAGAATACCAAATATAAATCAACTTTAGTTTTTTGGAGTATTTGGTGCCAGACGTAGTCACTAATTCTGTCGCGTACTATCGGCTGATCTAAGGGGATTACTTCAAAATCATCTTTTTCTCTAAAATTAATTTTAGCAAAACTGAGCTTATGAAAGATCAAGTTTGCAACCAAACAGATTATCATGATATTCTCAATGGCATGCACATGGAATCTGAGAGTTTCAGCTGTCCATAACTTCCTAATTCGGAAAGTTTAAAGTACCTACAAACAGGAGGCAATTCTTGAGGATCAAGGGGCTCAGGGCCCATAACACAAAAGAGTGTGTCCCTCCAGTTAGCATATTTCGACCGATACAAATCAAAGTTGCTCACATACTTCACCTTCTTCATCATCTCCCTCGTGTAGTACTCTCCCTTCACCTCCTGTGGCATCTCGTGGAACTCACGCGCCGCCCCCAACATCTCCTCCAACACCTTCACGGCCACCCCATGATTCACAACCTGGAAAAACCCCACCGTCTCAGCCGCGTGCCGGACTCCGGCCACCACGCCGGCATGGTCTCCGGCGACGTCTTTAAGGTCGATGACCGGAATCCTGAACTGGGTCGGAGTAGCTTCGCCGGAAATTGGGTCGCCGCCGGCGAGCTCTTCCGGCGGCCTGATGAAAATTTGAGGGACTTTGGTGATGCCGGAGTCGACAAGGCCTTTGACGCCGGCCTTGGATTCATCGAAGGCTTTCAGTTGTTGGGAACGGTCGTCGGTTGTAGGACTCATGGTGGTGTGCTAGTAATATGTATGGCCAGCAGCAGTACAAGGTTGGCTTCTATTGATGGCTTTTATCAACGCCCTTCATCTCTTGTACACGGAAGATTACTATTCTAACACCTGAAATTACGGAGACTCACTCTGCCATTTGTGAATATATAAATTATATTGAATAGTGTACAATTAAATAGAATAGTAGTTTTATTTGCATATTGGAGAGTGACGGTTGTGACAACTCATACTTGAATGGGAAGAGGTACATAATTGAACCAGATCGCATCTCACCTGACGAAATGGATCATTATTAAAAATATTTCATGAACAATAAAATAGCTAATAAACTTATATAATTATTATTTCTCTTTTCTATTTTAACATGGATTTAATTTTTACATACTCAAGATAAAAGTTTTTAAAGAGCCATCTAATTATATATTATTATATAAATTATATTAGTTAATTTTTATATTTTTTATTTAAAAAATTATTTAAATAAAAAAATTTAATTAAATAATAATATAAAATAATTTTATATTATTAAGATATCAAAATTAAATTTTTTCAATATTTTAATTTTACTCGTCCACTCCCCTTATTTTGTTTTTTTCCTCATCTATATCTATGCAATAAATTTACTATCGTATAATATTGTATCGCACATGAAATATTACTGAGAATAATCTTATCAAACATGTGTACAAATGACATGACTTTATAAGCAACTGCAACATCATTTCTGCTTTCGAACGGCAAAGCGTCTTCGTTTTTAGTTATTTTTTGAGTAAACATCTTTTTTTATCCTAGTATTTTTTAATTTGATATTAATTTAATTTTAATAAAATTATCAACATTAATTCAGTCATTTTATTTGATTTTTAAAATAAATGATTAAATTGATATGACATAAAAAAATTTTAGGACTAAATTGATATAGAAATTAAAAATATTAGGATCAAATTGATGTAAAATTTTTTATTATGATCAAATTGATATCAAAATTAAAAATGTTAAAACTAAATTGATTATAAATTTTGTTAGGATCAAATTGAAAACTTTAGGACCAAAAAGATTGTTTACTCTTATTTTTATATAACTATCTTTTTAGGAATTTTTTTCAATTATAAATGTCATTTAAAAGATTTAAGACAGTGTTTATTATTTTTTAAATAATTTTTCTGGTACCCTATAAAATTTATAGATATCAGTACCATCTAGATAACTTGTGACTGAAAATCTACCACATATCTCACTAACTAAATTTATTAATATTTTAAATATTAATGATTAAATTACAACCCTTAAATTCAAAAGGGTACCGATACTTTTAGGATACAATAACAAAAACCTATTTTTTTCACTATTATCCGTGTACATATTTTCTTTCATCCCCAAAATAATTATTCCAGTCTAACTGATTGTGAACTAATCCTTCCTCAAGTCTTCTTTCACCAAAAAAACATATAATATATAAGATTCCTAGGTTGTTTGAAGAAAAATATTACACGCTTATTACATGACAATTTGAAAAGTTACACTTCAAATAGCTACATCATCTCAGAGACTCAGACATTTTTGTTAACATTGTCCAAGCATTTTCTTTTCCCTCACCGGGCAAATTTTCAGTTCAAACTTGTCTCGGTGACCGCCTGAACTTGTTTTGTCTTATATTTTCCTATTGAATGATGTGAAGGCTTTCCCCTCACATTAATATATATAACCGCCATACGAGGCTTCTTAATTATTAGAGGTTGATTCATCTTATCAAACTAGAGCATTACATACAATATATAAATTCTTATATAGTATGAGAATAATATACTCAACACTCCATTTTAATTATATTATTAGTACCCAGTGTTCTAAATTGTGGATCGTATCATATGATGTGGTCACAACATTGTGATTGTGGTAGTACCCGCAATGACATTGCACCGCAGTTACAATGTAAACTTAAATTAAGAAGAAAACTGCAATATAACGGCGTTGTAGCTGCAACAGAATGCATCATATAAAATGTACTATGTTTCTATTAAAGCCAGCCTTTCGTACATCAAATTTTGTCCTTTTTTATTTTTCAAAGAAAAGATTCTTCACAAATGACAGATCGAAAAGAGAAACAGAAAAGATTCTCCAATCCCCATCAATCATCAATAAAACACAAATAGTATACAGGGATCTAAAATTTAACTTGAATACATTCACTTATTCAAAAACTCTACCTCTCTATTTGTTTTCTTCATCTTCTTAGTGTTGTTGGCAATAACTAGCAAGAGAAGCCTTGCAAAGTGGGTGGTGATGACCAGAGGGAGAGGAAGAGGAAGATGAAAGGTTCCATGCCAATCTAAAAACCTTGTGCTATGACCTCTGAGAAGATGAGTCTCCTTTAGCTTCGCATTTTCCATCTTCATTTAGGTTGAGACTTTGCAATTGAAATTACTGAAAGCTAGCCCATTAGGACTAAGCTCTCTGTTCTTTGCCTTTGTCATTTTCGATTTTTTTTTTCCCGGTCAATAAGTGTAAATATGTGTACTCTGTGGTTTGAGGGGAGGAGGGTTGTGGGTTTTTCATTTTGAAAAATAAAAAATGTAAAGATTGTGAAGAAGAAGACATACACTGGTTTGAGCGGCCGCTTGTGCTCCATCGTCCACGAAAAGAAGAAAACCGTGGAAGAAAATTAAACCTTTCATTTTAATATATTAATATATAATATAATATATATAGAAGATTGTAAAAGAATTTGAAGAAGAGCACGAGCATTTTTTTTATTTCAATTTCTCTCTCTTTCTTTCTCTCTCTATATATATATATAGAAGAGTGTAGAACTTGAAGAAAAGCATGTAGTGGCCTTTTTTTATTTATTTTTCTATATATAATATATGCAAATTAGGTTTAGCGAGCCTCAATGGCAGATTTTTTTATAAAAAAAATTTGGGAGGAAATAGACAAACAAGTAGTGCTTGGATTTTATATTAAAATAAAAATAAAATATATTGAATAAAAAGTGTTTTAAAAGTATTTTTATTTATATAAAATAGGTGTAGAAGGAAAAAAAATGAGGATATGAATTTTATTTTATTTTAACATTTATATATAATGTATTTTTTAGTTAAATATTTTATGTTAAATTAATTAGCTTGTCATATTTAAATTTTATCTTAAATGAAATTATTAATTATTAGATACTTTTGTGAGCAGGTGTTGTCAAACTTTTACCATGTCACCAAAAGAAGAGTTTCCAATAGGAGGCTAAAAGATGCTCCAAGTGATGATATTGGATGGCATTTTGGAGAACCTTTGACTAGAAAGAATTGAAACAATATTATATGTATACTCTGTGATAGAGTAATAACAGGTGTCATTACTAGATTGAAGCAAAATATAGGGCAAGTCTTTGGTCGTGCTAGAGTTACAACATTGGTCTAACAAAGCATGATGAAGCTCCATGTGGACGGAAAAGCAAAGCAAATTGACTCTAAAAAAAGAAAGGAAGAATTTTAAGCACGTTCAAGAGCAGACAATAAAGATGACATACAAGATCATATAGATGAGTAAATAAGGTTGGCCACATAGGAAAGTATAGCATCACAACAAGAGTGGGTTAATAGACAACGATTCAGACAACAAATAGGAGGACTTAACAATATACATGAGTCTAGTGGAAGCTCCCATGCAAGTGCTAGTATGCTGCAACAGAGTTGCATGAGAGCTTCCACCAAGCTCATGTATGTTGTTAAGTCCTCCTATTTGTTGTCTGAATTATTGCCTATCAACCCACTCTTGTTGTGATGTTATACTTTTTTATGTGACCAACCTTATTTACTCATCAATTTGATCTTCTATGTCATCTTCATCAACTACTTTTAAATGTGCTTCAAATTCTTCCTTTTGTTTTGTTGGAGTCAATTTTCTTTGCTTTTCCATCTATAAGGAGCTTCATCAGGCTTTGTTGGACCAATATTGTAACTCTAGCACAACCAGACACTTACTCTTTGTAATGTGCTATATGTTGCTTCAATCTAGTAATGCCATCCATTACTACTCTATCACAGAGTTTACATATAATATTGTTTCAATTCTTCTCAACCAAAAGTTCTCCAAAATGCCATCTAATATTATTACTTGGAGCATCCTCCAGCCTCTTTATTGGAAACTCTTTTCTCTTGGTGGCATGGTAAAAGTTTTACAATACCTACTCACAAAAATATGTAATAATTAATAATTTCATTTAAGATAAAATTTAAATATGACAAGCTAATTAATTTAATACAAAATATTTAACTAAAAAATATATTATATATAAATATTAAAATAAAATGAAATTCACAACCTCATTTTTTTCCTTCTGTACCTATTTTATATAAATAAAAATGCTTTTAAAACAATTTTTATTCAATATATTTTATTTTTATTTTAATATAAAATCCAAGCATTACCTGTATGTCTATCCTCTCCCAAATTTTTTTAAAAAAAATATCTGCTATTGAGGTTCACTGAACCTAATTTGCGGATATTATATATACCATATATTATTATATTATATATAGAAAAAAATTTAAAAGAAGGCCGCTGCGTGCTCTTCTTCAGGTTCTACGCTCTTCTAACCATATATATATATATATATATTATTATATTATATATAGGAAAAAAAATTGTAAAAAAAAGGCCACCGTGTGGAGCTCGTGTTCTTCTTCAAATTCTTCTACAGCTTCTATATATATATTATATTATATGTTAATATATTAAAATGAAAGGATTAATCTTCTTCCACGGTTTTCTTCTTTTCATGGACAATGGAGCACAGGCGGCGCGGCGACTCAAATCAGTGTGTGTCTTCTTCTTCTCAATCTTTCCTTTTTATTTTTTAAAATGAAAAACTAACAACCTTCCTCCCCTCAAATCACAAAGTACACAGATCTACACTTATTGACAAAAAAAAAAAAAATCAAAAATGACAAAGGCAAAGAACAGATAGCTTACTGCTCCTGGGCTGGCTTTCAGTGATTTCAATTGCAAAGTCTCAACCTGAATGGAGATGGAAAATGTGAAGCTAAAGGAGATTCATCTTCTCAGAGGTTACAACACAAGGTTTTTGGGTTGGCATGGAACCCTTCATCTTCCTGTTCCTTTCCCTCCGGCCACCACCACCCACTTTGCAAGGCTTCTCTTGCTAGTTATTGATGATTGATGGAGATTCTCTTTCAGATCTGTCTTCTGTGAAGAATCTTTTCTTTGAAAAATAAAAAAAGGGACAAAATTTCATTGACGAAAGGCTGGCTTAAACAGAAACACGGGACATTTTGCGTGGTGTGTGCCGTTGCGGCCGCAACGCCGTTACATTGCAATGTTCTTCGTGATTTAAGTTTACACCTGCAGTGCGATGCTATTGTGGCCGCATGATATGATGCGATATGCAATTTAGAACACTTAGAATAGCTCGAAGATTGTACAACCCAGTTTCCGCAATTCCTTTGTATATTCAATCACAATTTCTCTACAGAATTCATAATCATTAAGTCAAAGGCAAAATATAAGGTCCAAATTTGATAGGGCCAGCAAGTGGAATTCACAGGTGACCTTAACCAAAATGCTATGTAATAGATATGAAATATACTGAAGTTTCAAAGATACTGCTAAATTTCTTGATTAGCTGTTTTGCTTATATCATAAAACAACCAAGAGCAAATAAGGCCCGGCTCTGCAATTTTTTCAATTTACTGCATGCACATATTGATCATAAATCCTAGGACCCCTCATGAAGACAACTTACTAAAATTATTAGGAGTTTACGAAGTACCAAATAAGATTGTGCTTTAATCATTTGTACGGTGATATTTCAGCTAAATGTGTAATTTAGTGTCAGTCTTTCCATCATCTAAAGCTGAAATGTCACTTTACAAATGGTCAGAGCATAATTATATCGGCTATTTTGTAAGCACATAATAATTTCTACTTGAAGAATCACTTTAGTAAATGGGTAAACCATTATCAAAGCTAAGCAATTACATGGCATGAAAAATAGTATTAACAACATTACCTGCATACTTCTGTATTTCTTCTGGATCGGGAGGATCAGGACTAACAAAAAATGCAATACTGTCCCTCCGGTCAGCAGGCTGGTCTTTGAACAGACCACTACCATTGGAGAAATACCTAAACTTCTTCTTGTTATCCCGGGAGAAAAAAGATTTCTTCACCTTATCATCTTGTTCATGAAACCTGCGGATTCCATTGATCATCTCATCCAAAACATGAACAGGAATACCATGATTGATCACCTGGATAAAATCCCCACCCTGGCATGCACTCCTTATCTTGTCAAGCACTTCAACATGCATGGATGAGTTCTTGTGCACTTCTTGAAGGTCAATGATTGGTACACTGAACTTTGAATCAGTTGCTAAAGTCTCACAGAGGGTTAACTCTCCAGAATAGAACATGCGGGGCACCTTTGTCACCCCAGAATCTAAGGCCCCTCACACCAAGTTTTGAGTCCTCAAATGCTTGCCCTTCAGCATTCCTGTCATAAGTGGGATCATTATTACTTGCATCTAACACATTAGTTCTTGTGACAACCATGGTGTTCACAACTAAACTAGCAGAAAATACAGTTTGCTCTCTATGCACAACAAATCTACACTCACTATGAGAAGTTAGACAAGGGAGGATTGTGAAATAGCCGCTACTGTACAAGTTGGTACGTTATATTATGAATTTAGCTTTTAATTTATTTTCCGTTACATCAATTTTTTCTTGTCCTGCATTAATTAACATGGAAATCATTAATTTTTCTAAGTTCTTTATATATGCTCTTCCTATCAGATTGCGTAAAATATATTTTGTTTACGTCATTTCTCTCGGAACACTGTCCTTGCAACATTAAAATATCACTTTATTTATGGTTGCCTTCTTGTCCAATAAATATAGCAATTAAATTCATCATGCATTTTATGACATCAATTAAAATATCATATATGAATAACTGGTTTCAGGATTCATCAGTCGGGGGATATATTGCTCGTATCTGGTATTTTTATAACATTAAATCATTTTAGAAACGTAATTATGTAAATAAATATGCGTCATTGGTGTAGTTCATTGAGAAGGTGTACCATTTTATAGCACAGTTTATTTGAAAATGTGAAACAAGGTTTGTGTTTTTGTAATGTATTCTTGCAGCTTGTGACGAATATTACAATTTCATTGGGGTTCAGCATAGTTTGAGCAAAGCATATTCTATTATCCGCAGATAGCTGAAGGAAATTCGAAGGTCTATGGTTCAGTTAACAGTGCACTGCGGCCCTTACTTGAATTATTACTTAACTAATTATGAATAGGGCCTTGATGATGAGGAGGGCGAAACTAGAGAAAGATTAAGGGCACATCAGCGACAATTTTATTTATGTTGAATTATGCACAACTGTGTTCTATCTAGACTTGAAAATCATATAGAGATACCACACTATAACATCCTTCTACATAAATATAATATATTATCTGTTGTGAAATGATAGTGCAAAAAGGCACAACTAGGATAGTGCAAAATAAATATGGTAAGTGTAAAAATAGTTATGCATCACTTGTGGACTTCTTGCCCATTGGGTTTCAAATTTTTGGCTTGAAAGTCAACCCACCATGTTTATATTATTTTATCACGATACATGTATACGTTGATATATATTCACACAAATATTAATATACTAAGTTTATATTAAATCTATACATGTGATCAAAATTAAAACACTTGCAATTTGCAGACTAGAAATGTCTCATTACTGTTCACAAAATGGCTATTTGTGGTTCCAAAGTGATAGTAAACCAGGTTTTAGACTTTAGTATATCTTGTTGCAGAAAATTTCAAGTGTCATTATTTCAAGAAGAGAAAGGCGGAAAAAAGATTGAAAACGTACCATGTATGGAGCTTCAGCCTACTCAAGACAAGTTCTTACTTGGCAGCATCCATATGAGGTTATTGTCATGATACAGAAAGCCTTAAGTAATACTCTTCTACGGTACAATTATTTAAATGTGGCCTTACATTGTGCCTCTAGAACTTGATGCTGTTTATTTGAACTTCACTAGATAATAGAAAACGACAGTCAATGGCACTAGTTAACCATGACAAAATGAAGGCTAAGGCCAACTCCATGAGAATCAAGATGGCACCGATCTAATAACTTATATTTGCTTCATAATCTTAAAGGCAACAAGTAAGAGTTCCCATCAAGGCCTTTTGCATAATAATTTGTCAAGATTTCTTTCATGCTAATGTCCCTGTAGAGTGGAGGGTTGTCTTCTGATGACAATTCTTTTATTGGACCATACAGCCTGGATGTACACTCAGATATAGTAAAATTCATGAAGAAGCTTGCTATTGAAATTCTAGGGCCTACAGTCTTGGACAAAACCCGGTGATAAACACTGATGAACTTGTCATTGGTCATAAGCTGCACCAATAAAAGGCATATCAATAAATATAATTATAAGAAGTCTTGTTTGGCAATGGTAATCTAATAAAAATCCTGAATATATTAGTTCACGTTTTTTGTCCTCTTTTTTTTTGGCAACATGTCCTTGACTCTTCCTCTTGAAGGTAATATATTGAGAACTATACATTTTACATGGTGTTATAGTGCCATCCTTTGAAATTTTATTTCTGTAATTGTAAGTTCATATAGATGGCCCTGATAGTTTTGTGAAAAATTAAAAGGTCCATGCGGAAAATTAAATCATCCAGAAGTAGGGGTGGAAACAAATCAGGCGAGACCTTTTTCTTAACAAGCTAAGCTTGTAATACACCCATCTGGCCTGAGCCCGATCTGTTACCAATTACAGGCTATTTTTTAAGCCTTAGTTTGACCTGTAAATAGGTTTGGCCTGGCCCGAGACTTGTTTATAAAGCCTGTAATATAAAATGACCAAGACCACGGGCCAAGATGTTAAGCAACCTAAATACAAGACTAGGTCTATAAATAGTCCAGACACAAGCTAGTTTTATTAGCAGGCAATGAAAATTTCACAAATGTGAGTGAACAGACAAATAAGTTAACTATAGAATTCCCTAATCTTAGAACCAAAAGTTTTTAACATATTATGAACCAAAAAAAAAAAAATTAACAAATAACCCATTGCTCCACCACAAGAAAAGTCTATGAAAATAAAGATATTCTCTAAACAGATATATTATGTAGAACAGGAAAATAAAAACAAATAGGGTTAAAAAAAAAACCACTAATCTTAGATGAAGCTTGGCAGTGTCAGGTGATAAGGTGCTGGCGGTGTCCGATGATAAGACAGAGTTGTTCTTGCTGTGAGCGCTGCAAGTGGACAGTTGTGCAGTGGGCATTGGCCACTTGTGGTGGCGCAATAGATGCAGAATGCAAAGCTTGTCTCTAAGAAGCAATGTCGGCCGCATTGTGCTAAGAGTGAGAGTTTGGGACTCAATGGCATGATTAAGTCAATTGGGCATTGGTGTGTCTTTTCGTGTGTGTAGTATTAAATGTTAAGTAACAGATAGCTACTAGCCAGGTTTCTTTTTGTTTTAGTTTGAAATTTAATTGAAAGTTTTCACCTAATAAAGTTAAAATATTTCCATCTGTATAATAAATCAGCATGGTAGTTTAGTGGTAATGTGTTAAGGCTCATTATTGAAAGAACACTTGGTTCAATTCTCGCAACAGGATAGGCCTAGGCCAGCCTAACAAGCTCAGCAGGCCTCTTAGTGAGTCGACACCCAGCCTATTAACATAGATAGGCTTTCAAAGATGCCTAAGTCTGGCCTTAATTTTTAACAGGCCAGGCCGCAGGCTTCTGGCAGGCCACCCTGTTTCCACCCCTATCCAGAAGATTAGAGCAAACAGATACCAAGAAGATAGGTAAACCCAAAGGCTTTAATGGAAGTAATAAAACAGTAACATCGAGAGAAGATATGCTGATATGGACAAATTTGGGATGCATATGGTATAGCATAAAACGTATAAGCAATGATATATGGTCATCAGCATATATGTGTAGATTGGAGAGACTTGGCCATTTCAATTGCATGGTTTTCTTTTGTGTCCTTTTCAGCAGAATTTCGCAGATCATGGGTAGACAACATCTAGTTCCCTTTACTTTTCACGTTGTATAATTTCTATTTTCAGTTTGCTTAGTAAAGAAAACATAACAATTATGAATGTTACCACAAAAAAGAAAAAGTGAACAATATGATTATCTAATGTATGGACCTTTCATTGTCTAACAAAAGTGGTTAATAGTTAATAAGATCATTTTCATAAAATAAAAAAGATCACGACAAATCACAGCTATACAAATTGTCATCATGTTATCCTTGTATGCAGGCAAAAGCAAATTCAAGACATATACGCAGCTGTACTAATCCTTCAGTCTACATAAAACTAAAGCCGGTTGCTTTACTTGCTTGTGAAACACTAAAGGGCAATGGTTAAAAATAAAGTACATATGCATAGTGTCAAAACATAAGCCATTGTTTACATCTTGATAATTTTATTCACTTTTTGCATTAGAACTTTCTTTCTCTGGATTTTTCTGCAATCCTTACATTTTTCTCTGATAATCATTTCATTGAATAGGTGATCTTTATGCTATCTCAAGACCATTTATCCTTAGAAAACATAATTAACTAATATTCGAGTTACCTGTAGAATATCTCCAATGTTTACAACAAGAGCACCAGGCACTGGAGGAACATCAACCCAACGATTCTCATAAAGAACTTGAAGACCACCAATTTGGTCTTGCAGAAGTATTGTCATGAAGTCACAGTCAGTGTGCTTTGAAATTCCCATAGTTAATTCAGGTTCAGGGCATTTTGGATAGTACTGACCCATAATATAAAGTGCCTCAGCGCAGTCCAATTCTTTAAGGTAAGAAGGATTAAGGCCAAGAGCCTCTGACAACAGCTCAAAGATTGTAATACCCAATGCCCTTACTTGTTTTGTATATTCACACACAATATCTCTGCAAACACACAAGTACTTCATCAAAAACAAAAGGTCCAAATTTGATAGGGTCAGAAAGTGAGATGCACAAGCGACCTTAACCAATTAAATGCCATATATAACAAATATCAAATATAAGAAAGTTGCTTAAATGCCAAATTAATTACTAGAATATACCTGTCCTGCTTATATCATAGAAAAGCCAAGAGCTTTAATTTTCTCAATTAATTGCACATATTGACACATCATAGAAAACAATGTTACTCACACATATACATAAACGTACATCAGCTCACATCTACTTAGTTTATACTTTTCCAATTATAGCTAATATTCCTCCCTCATTTTTCACACACTTTACACTTCAATTGTGCCATCTCAATGTAATGTAATGTATGGTGATGTGCACCTTAACGTTGTGCAGCAAACATTATATTCTACTATAGCAAGACGCATGAGAAACTACCCAAGTAAATTTGATAAACTAGCATCAAGCCAAAGGATTTGAAGGTTTTAGTACCAAAACTAGTACTATATATTAACATTACCTACACACTGCTGGTACATCTTCTGGGTTGGGAATATCAGGATTTGCAACAAATCCAATTGTATCCCTCCAGTTAGCAGCCATATCCTTGAGAAGCTTACCATTGGAGAAATACCTCACTTTCCTACTATTCTCCCTGGAATAAAAAGGCTTCTTTACCTCAGCATCTTGTTGATGAAACCTGCGGATTCCATTGATCATCTCATCCATAACATGGGCAGGAATACCATGATTGATGACCTGGAAGAACCCATACTTCTGAGATGCACTTCTGATCTGGTCAACCACTTGAGGGAGCTGTGCTGATGAACTCTTGTTGTTTATTATGTCTTGAAGATCTATGATTGGGATACTGAACAAGTTTGAGTCAGTTTGTGGGGTGTAGTTGTCAAAAGGGTGGCCGAAGTTGACATGGAAGAAGGGTGGGATCTTTGCGACCCCAGAATCAAGGACACCTTTGACACCAGCTTTCGAGTCCTCGAATGCAAGGACCTGAGCTTCTCTTTCGGTTTGAGAAGGGGCCGAAGCTGGTGGGCCAGGAGGAGGAAGAGGTGATGCCGCTGAGGGATACATAAAACTGCGAAGGGGTGATGCCACCGAGGGAACAGGGATCCGTAGAAGAAGACACAATAAGAGACATGTAATGCAAGGGAAAAGGAATGGGCAATGAAGAAGGACCCCTGATACTGATTGATGGGACAAGCAAGCAAGTGCGGTACAACTCAAGAGAGGTTGGTCCACCTATAAATATCCTTGGGAGCTGGGGCCTTCAGCCTCAGACGAAAGGTTAGCACTAGTAGAGAGTTTACAATTATACATTGCACACAGGGAGAGGTACACATTGTGAGTTCATCATTGTGTGAGAAAGCCATATTTGGTTGGTACCTTCTCCCCACTCACTAACTGCTTCTAACTCCGTAGTCCATACTAGGACACTTGAGCAAGTACAGTAGCACAGCACATCAGAACTTCTGTCCAATTTTTGGTCAGAAGTACAACATATCAAAGTCAAAACTCAAAACCCCTGAGCACTTTTTCTAAGATTTTAATTTCTTGATTTTGTAAAGAAAATCTTAAAAATTATAAAATCTATAAATTTTAATTTTTAATATTTCTTTTATAAAATTTTAAATGCTGAAAAATTGAAAGTACAAATTTAAAACTAAAACTCATTCGGTCCTTATTATTATTTTGGACTGATATCCAACTTGTAAAGTCTGTGAAAGGAAGAATCCATGTTCATATTTGGGCCTGCCAACTTCCAGGTTAATCTGGGGTCTAGTAGCTTCATTTAAGCTTGGACCTACCTGCTATATGCTTGTGCAGCCCATGGTTACCCGGGTCACAATACTTGATGTACTGTTGTATGATTGTCCAAAAAAAACCGGAAAGTATGGACATGCAGCATTGATGAAAGTTGTCTGAAGCCATTTGTACATGAATCGTTTCATTTTTGTGAGACAAAGTGAAAAAGTGATATGATACATTTTGGTCATGTAACATTGAGGCGTGGTTTAACGGGCAAAGCAGGTGCCTCAAGTTGAGAGTGCACCGGGGTTGGACACGAGCAGAGCTGGTGCGCCCCCCAGTGACCCAAAAAAAATAAGAAAAAGAAACATTTTGATCACGTAGAACTTTATTTCTTGTATTTTACTAGCTAGTATTCCCGCACTTCTCCCTCCCCATGCTTCCATCTTCCTTTTTCTAGTGTCTAATTTTACAACAATGTTATTATTTGTACCACTAAAAATAAAGTGGGTGTTCACAGTATGATTATCATTAGATGTAATATTAGATTCAATTTACTCAACTCATTCACCACATCTAATTATGATAATATGAATATGTCAATGAGACTCATTTTTAATGGTTGAAATAATATTATTGTTAACTTCATACCACACACATTTGGAGGCATCGATGGGTTGTCCTTTCTTTTCTTTTCTTTTTTTTTATTTGTTTGTATAAAAAATGATTCAGAATAAATCAATGTACAAGTCGGTGCATCAATTTGATATAAAAAGCCAAAAACTTCTCAGCACCCGAAAATAAGGCCATGACAGAAGAGCATCAAATTCTTCCTACTGCAATAATTGGCATTGCATAAAGACCTCTGCAGTTCCTTAGAGCTGCCACGTAAATTAGCCCATGAATATAACTTTTATATCAGAGCTGCACACAAACTCTCTGATGTTTTTAGTATAAATCTTTATTCTTTACTGATGTATGTGGAGTTTGTTGACAGTTTGACACCAACATGAAGAAAATATGTTATTGTCATAGTACAACATAAAACTATAAATTATGCCAATGTCATGTATAAATAATAATATGGGGCTTTACCTTGTGCTATATCTAGAACCGACTCTAATTACATAAAGTTCACTAGATAAGGAAAATCATAAAGGCACAACTTGATGAGAACAATTAAGGTACAGAGTAAAGCCAACTTCATGTATTCTGGTTTTGCGTCATAACCTGAAAGGATGCAAGCACGAGTTCCCGTCAAGGCCTCTTGAATAAAAATGTGTCAAGAAATCCTTCATAGTAATGTCCCTATAGATTGGAGGGTTTTCTTCTGATAACAATTCCTTTATTGGACCATAAACCTTTGGTGTACACTTAGATGGATTTGAATTCATGAAGAAGCTCGCCACAGAAACTCTTGGGCCCATATGCCTAGCTAAGACCCGGTGATAAACACTCACGAATGTGTCATTTGTCACGAGCTGTACCATTAAAAAGGAAAATGATACATAAAAATCATAAAAATTTGTGTACGGTAATGGTAACCTAATAAACAAACCTATAAATGTTTAGGTCTAGGTCACTCTTGAGATTTATTGCGTTAATTCAAAGAATATATAGATGGCCATGATAGTCTTGAGGAAAATTAGAATACTAAATAATCATGTTGAAATGGAATCAGGAAACCAGATAGATCAACTGAAGGATAGAGGGAAATGAATACTAAGAACATAGATAAACTACAGGGCTTTGATGACATGGAAAAATTAGTGACGTTTATGGTGCAACATAGAAAGTATAAGCAATAACATGTGGTCAGTATAAATATATATACAACCACAGAGCCACCGCAGCAATTTGTTAATTAGTCTTTTCTGCAGAATTTTGCAGGCCATAGATTAACAGCCTTGTTTCATTAAATTTTCAGAGTTGCATGATTCGATTCTCAGTTTGATTTACAACAAAAGCAAACATGATTATGAATATCACCGTTAAAAAAAAAGAGCAGTGCAAGTATGGTTACGAGATGTGTACCTTTCTTTGTCTAAGAAAGATGTTCAATAAAATTAATGTCATAAAAAGGTCCATGACATAGATTGTCACATAACTATCAGGTGCTATTTTTTCCGCAGGAAAAAGCAAATCTGAGATGGATATGGAGCCGTGGTCACCTTGAATCCACATCAACTAAAGCAATTATAAAGACGGTGGTTGCGAACCACTGAAATCAATCTAACAATAAAGTGCACAAGCATGGTGGCTAACCATATGCCATGACATACTTTCTTGATAATTTTAGCCACACTATCCACTAAAATGTTCTCTCTCTGGACCTTTCACAATCTTTGCATCTTTCAACTAATAATTTTTAAAGCTAAATCTAGACTATAAAATTTATTTAACAATCATTCTATTGAATAGGTGATTCTCAAGGGTCATAACCATTTATCTGATAATATGCCGTTTTTAGTAGTTACCTGTAAGAGATCTCCAATGTTTACAACAAGAGCTCCATGCACTGGAGGAACATTAACCCATTGATTCTCATGCAGAACTTGAAGACCACCCATCTGGTCTTGCAGAAGTACTGTGATAAAACCACTATCAGTGTGCCTTGTAGTGCCCATAGTTAATTCAGGTTCAGGGCATGGTGGATAGTAATGACCCAAAATAAAAAGATCCTCAGCATAGCCCATTTCTTTGAGGTAAGAAGGCTTAAGGCCAAGAGCCTCCGACAATAGCTCAAATATTGTGAGACTCAATGCCCTTATTTTCCTCAAGTAGTCTGTCACGATGTCTCTACAAATACATAATCATTTCATCAAAGGGGAAAGAAAAGGTCCGAATTTGATAGGGTCAACAAGTGACCTTGACTAAATTCCTTGTAACAAATATGAAACACAAGAGAGTCAAATAAAAGCTAAATCACTAGACATATGGGAGATAATGCCCCCTTATAATTGTCCCAACAATTATGCTTTAGACATCTGGGAGATAATATGAACATGGTTGATAACTGCTTCAAGTTTTTTTAAGTACTTATTTTACAAAACATGATTGGTGGAGCAGAAAAAACAATATGATTTGGGAACAAGTGATTTCTATCCCGATCCTGGAGCAACTAAGGACCGGCTCTGTAATTTTCACAATTTAATGCTAAGAGCAATAGCAGGTCTTGTATTCTATTCCAATTTCCTGCTTTGGTCTTTGTTTGGAAGTTTCACATGAAAGCACCACAATAAGCACTTGTTAAGGCTTCTTAGAATGAAGTAACTTCCCCTCCCTCCTAAACTCTCTCCTACCATGATGATGATGATGATGATGACAATTAATAGCAAGACCAATGAGAAACCACCCTAGTAAATTATTGAATTACTATGAAGCCTGAGCAATTACAGAATTTGTTGTCAAAATTAGTACTAGAAACATTACCTACACACTGCTGGTATCTCTTCTGGCTTGAGAGGATCAGGACTTGCAACAAATGCAATTGAATCCCTCCAGTTAGCAGCCGAATCACTAAACAGGCGACCATTGGAGAAATAATTGACTTTCCTATTGTGATCCCGGGAGTAAAATTGCTTCCTTACCTCAGCATCTTGTTCATGAAACCTCCTGATTCCACTGATCATCTCATCAAGAACTTCAACAGGAATACCATGATTGATCACCTGGAAAAACCCCCATTTCTTGCATGCACTTCTGATTTGGTCAACTACTTCAACATGAAGATCTGAACTCTTGTGTATGCCTTGAAGATCTATTATGGGGATGCCGAAATTTGAGTCACTCGGTGATGTGTCCGTGAGGTCCAACTTGGCAGAATGGAAAATGCGTGGGATCTTTGTGACCCCAGAATCTACAAGGCCTTTCACACCAAGTTTTGAATCATCAAAAGACTTTAGTTCAGCTTCTCTATCATAAGAAGGACCATCACTTGTGATTGTGGCCGACATGCTTGGGATTGGCAGAACAACAGTGCAATTATCCAGAGTCAACGCACTATGATCAGGAAGTTGATGAAGGGAGAGAATAGTATTAAGATACTTGTCTGCAGTGATCCAGATTCAACGCACCATGATCAGGAAGTTGATGAAGGGAGAGAACAGTATTAAGATACTTGTCAGAATCAGATGTTACAAGTTCAAACTATATACACTTATTTTCCACGTTGAAATCCCTTTTGTCAATTATCCTATTCAAATTTTGGCACAAGTAAAATGATGCAACGTAATCCATTTTTTTTTATCTTAAATTAATTTTTGAGAAAAGCTTTTTAGCATGAAGCACCTTTCCATTTCTCTCTTCAAATTCAACCCTTTCTTGTTATTTGAGATTGATATAATTGCAGAAATGCAGAATTGACTTTTCACTCTTGGTTGGTTATAAAATCATGTATATGGATTATGGAGTTTGTTTACACCAATATGAAGAAAATATATAAAGCTATAAATTATGTTCGTGTCAGGCATAAATAATTATATGTGGCTTTATCTTTTGCCATCTCTAGTACTGACTTTAATTACATAAAATTCACTAGACAAGGAAAATCATAAGGCACAACTTGATGACTCCAATAAGGTACAGAGTAAGTAATTTTTGTTTTGCATCACAACCTGAAAGGATCTAAGCACGAGGTCCCGTCAAGGCCTTTTGAATAATAATGTGTCAAGAAATCCTTCATGGTAAAGTCCCTATAGATTGGAGGGTTTTCGTTTGATAACAAATCCTTTATTGGACCATAAACCTTTGATGTACACTCGGATATAGTAAAATTCATGAAGAAGCTCGCCACAGAAATTCTAGGGCCTGTCTGCCTTGCTAAGACCCGGTGATAAGCACTAATGAATGTGTCATTTGTCACAAGCTGCACCATGAAAAAGAAAAATGATAAATTTAATGACAAAAGGAAAAGATTGTGTATGGTAATGGTAACATAATAAAAGACTTATATGTTGAAATTTATTGCTTTAATTCAAAGAATATATAGATGGCCATGATAGTTCTGTGGAAAATTAGATCTCGAAATGAACATGTTGAATTGGAATCAGGAAACTAGATATATCATCTAGAGGATTAAGTGAAATGGATACCGAGAATATTAGATAAACTGATGGGCTTTTATGGAAGTAACAACCGAAACACCAACATGGAAATTTATTCAACATAAAAGGCGTAAGCAATGACATATGTGGTCAATAGAAATGTTGAACCATAGAGGCATGGCATTAATTTATTCAATTACACGGTTTTTCTTAGTGTCATTTCTGCAGAATTTTGCAGGTAATGGATTCACAACCCTGTATCCATTCATTTGTACCATTCCTTGTACTCTTCATTTTGTACAACAAAAACAATCTTGACTATGACAAAAAGGAAAACGCAGTGCAAATATGATTACTACATATATATTTGTACCTTTCATTGTCTAAGGAAGATGTTGAATAAAACCAATGTGAGAAGAATCAAGAAGTTCATGACAGATAATGCAACACAAACATCGCATGTCACACAATTGTCACAGCCATAATCACCCCTTGAATCCACATCAGCCAAAGCAATTCCGAAGACCAATCTTGTTAACCATGTGCTTTGACATACATTTTGATAATTTTAGTAACACTATACACTCATAGTTTCCCTGGAACTTTACACAATCTTTGCATCTTTCAACTAATTGTAAAAGCTAAACCCAGACTGTATAATTTATGTGCTTTGTCAAGATTGTGAAGACCATTTATCTGTAGATAACATGATATATTGTTACATTAGTTACCTGTAAAAGATCTCCAACGTTTACAACAAGAGCTCCATGCACTGGAGGAACATTAACCCATTGATTCTCATGCAGAACTTGAAGACCACCCACCTGGTCTTGCAGAAGTACTGTCATAAAATCACTATCAGTGTGCTTCGTAGTGCCCATAGTTAATTCCGGTTCAGGGCATGGTGGATAGTATTGACCCATAGTAAAAAGATCCTCAGCACAGCCCATTTCTTTGAGGTGAGAAGGATTAAGGCCAAGAGCCTCTGACAATAGCTCAAATATTGTAAGACTCAATGCCCTTATTTTATTCAAGTAGTCCGTCACGATGTCTCTACAAATACATAATCATTTCATCAAAGGGGAAAGAAAAGGACCAAATTTGATAGTCTACAAGTGAAATGCACAAGTGAATTTCAGATCCAGAAAATTTATGTAGTGGTAGCAAGGATAATAAACAAACATAATAAAAAGCTTCCCACAATTTTTATCTTAATATGGGGTCAAATTTAATAAATAACTTGGGGCAATATATATATATATATACTCTCATGTACATCTACCCCTGAACCTTGTGTAAATTCCATGTAAAAAATATGAAATTCAAGAAATTCTAATAAAAGCTAAATCACTAGAATATATGTTTTGTTTATATCATTAGAGTATGAAAATCATCGGCCCCCAAATCTTATCCCTTTCTGCTTGTCCCACCACCTAGAAAATAATATGAACATAGTCGATACTGCCTTAATTTTTTAAAACATTTTTAAAGAACCAATTTTCTGCATGGCAAAATATGATTTGTTGGACACACAAAAACAACATGATTTGAGAACATGATTTCTATCCTAGCCTACAACAACTTAGAACCAGCTCAGTAATTTTTACAATTTAAAGCCAAGAGCAACTAAATGTCTTGGATTCTATTCTTATTTCCTTCTTGGGTCCTTTGGACGTTTCACATACAAGTGCCACAATCAGCAGTTGTTAAGGCTAATGGCATGGCCTGAACTTAGTCCCCTCACCCTAAACTTTCTCCCACCGTAAGAAATAATGATAATAATTATTAATAATAAAAGAAAATGGCAAGACCAATGAAAAACCACTAGTAAATTATTGAAGTACTCTCAACCCTGAGCAAGCGTAGAATTTATTGTCAAAACTAGCACTTGAAACATTACCTACATACAAGTGGTATTTCTTCTGGATTGGGAGGATCAGGGCTTGCAACAAATGCAATTGTATCCCTCCAGTTAGCTGCCGGGTCCCTAAACAGGCTACCATTGGAGAAATATCTGACTTTCCTATTGTAATCCCGGGAGTAATACTGCTTTCTTACCCCAGCATCTTGTTCATGAAACCTCTGGATTCCACTGATCATCTCATCAAGAACTTCATCAGGAATACCATGATTGATCACCTGGAAAAAACCCCATTCCTTGCATGCACTTCTGATTTGGTCAATTACTTCAACATGAAGGGCTGAACCCTTGTGTATGCCTTGAAGATCTATGATGGGGATGCTGAAATTTGAGTCACTTGGTGATGAGTCAGTAAGGTCCAAATTGGTGGAATGGAACATGCGTGGGATCTTTGTGATCCCAGAATCTACAAGGCCTTTCACACCAAGTTTTGAATCATCAAAAGACTTGAGTTCAGCTTTTCTATCATAAGAAGAACTATCATCACGTGCCTTTAACTGGATTGTGCTTGTAACCGACACCATGCTGGGAATTAGCATAACAACAGTAGTGAATGACCTAAAATGTACTGTGATCATGAAGTTGATGAAAGGAGAATACTAAGATACGTGTCTGTGATTGGAATATTCACGTGCCGGCTGTGATGCACGTGTATTTGCAAAAATCAGTTACTGTTCTGTTGAGTGGAGATTAGCTTGAGTCCCTTATCAGTTAGATACACTTTGGTAGTTTTGGAATTAGAATTGAACCCCCTAATTCAAACTTTGAGAATTAAAATTATAATTTTACAATTCAATTTTACTGAATTTAAAACACAACTAAAATGAATTATTCTTAATTCCTAACTTATATCTTATAAATTGTTAATTTCAAAACTTGCCAAATACCTTACTCTTGATTAATAATTCTCTTTTTCTAATTTATTTTCCAATAATGTTACATTTTTTTTTTTTGTGAACACTAACATAAAAAATTTAAGATTCGAAAGCAATTTTTATTCTTTTAAAATTAGAATTAAAATTTCAGTTTTAACATCTAAACTGATCGTTAATGGTGTTAACTTCTATCACAAGCTTTCACTCTCACGTCTATATTGCTAGAATTTTTTGGGTTTTAACTGCTATTAATTTGTGTATGTTTTTATTTTATAAAACGAGTTTAAATAGGTAACTTGATTGTTCCATAGAAACTCATTTAATATTATCTTATGATCTAATTTAGATTTGGGATTCACTTTATGTTATTAGATTTGGGTCTAATAGTGAGTGTGCAAAAAGAGTACTGTGAAGTCTATAATAACTCATATTCATAATGGACAAACCTAGTGACATTATATTTTTTGAATAAGGTCACCATTCCCGTCATAACGCTTTTGATCGTATTGCTCTACCGATGCACTATCTGACATAGAAGACGAAAAAGGAGTAGAAACTCTTTAGCCTACATATGGCACACACACATATACTCATAAGACCAAACTCAATTTGTAGTATGGTTTCAAGAGGTATGCACTATATTCATGAGATTACTATCATTGGTGTTCAACCCACTAGGATTGATATAGTAATTAGCAAATTAGATTGTATGCATGAGATATTAGATTTAAATCTTATTACAATCAATATAATTTTGAAAGTACTAAAAAACTATTAGTGGTGATCTAAATTCTTTAGTATGTGATCCAGTAAAATTTAACATATACACTTACGTAATATAAGAACTCAAGGGCGAAATCAATACAATTCATCTTCCTCTAATTCGACAATCTCTGTTCTTCACTCTTTCTTGCTTGCTCTCACTCTTTAGGTTTGAAATTCTGAGACCTTTTTATCTGGCATGCCAACTATACACTTATCTTACTATTTGAAATCCCATTCAAATTTTGACACAAGAAATATGATCTAACGTCATCCATTTTTTTTCCCTAAATTATTCATGATAATAAACTTTTATTAAAACATGACATACGAAAACTTTAAGAAAACAGAGTAGAGAAATTGAATCCTCTTTAGTTACATCAGACCAAACGGCTCGCTAGCCCTTACTAATAGTCTTCTTCTTTGTTATTTTTCTTCGGAGTGGCAGCATGAAGAACGAGATGAGAGATTAACCAGTGTTAGTTAATTTATATTAGGTGCAAATTTGTAGAAGGATTAATTCATTTTTATACATTGATAGAGTAGAAGATTTGTTGGAGGCACTTCTCTTTTCTCTTCTCTCTCCTCTCCAATCTTCTCTCGCATGAGTATTGTTGAGGAGGGCTCTTATATTTTTTTGTGATGATAGTTTCTATTTTTTTTTTCCTTTCTTAGATTTTTTATGTCTTTTATTTTGTTTTTGTTGCCCCTATTATGGGTGTTTGTCGTCCCTTTGTGGGTGTTTTTTGTCTCCTTTATGAGTATTAGTTTTTCACAGCACATTAGGTTTCTCTTTATTCTTACAAATACATATATGTTTAGATGATCTATTTTAGAAGGAGGTATAATATATTCTTCAGGCTACACCACTATTCATGTTGGTCCATTGTAAAAAATGTTTTGACATTAATAGCTTCTAGTGAGGAACAACGTTATACATCATTAGTTAGTTCATAATATAAAATGTATCTATTTCTTATTCAATCTAGATTTAGAATTTTTTTTTTTTACATTTGTAAGTTTCTTAGACTTATATATTTTTCACGTACAAAAAATCCTTGAGATTCTTAAAGTGGAAAAAGAGTGACATTATATTATGTGACTAATCGTTTACCTTCTTGACAAGAGAAATACTTGCATGTTCCTGAAGCACATTTAATGCGTGTTCCAAGAACAACCATAATCATTCAATATTGATTTCAAATGCTTAAACTTATATAAAAATTAAAAATATGTGATTATGGATGTTCCTGGAGCACGCATGTCGTAACTGAAATCGTGAAGGGACGGCAAAAAAAAAGAGATAAAAAAGGGAGTCGCCACTAAGGTTTATTTAGATTGGTAAAAACATGAAAAAACCATTTTATTTTAAAAGAAATAGTCTTTGAAACTAGATTCGAGTTCGGGAGTCGATTATATACAAACAAAAGCAAAAAAATTATTTTTGTAGCACCCCTAATATATCTGCATTGTTATGGTTACCTTAATTGATTGTGCTAAATTATTAATAACCTTTTTTGAAATATTTATTTTACCATTTGTTATTACAAAAGGAAAAAATCACAAAAAAAATAATTTTTTTAAAAAATTTTTAAAATATCAAGCTGTCATAACTTAGATGTCTAAAATATTAAGTTAATAAGCCGTCATAACTAAATTAATATCTTTATTTGAAATAAAATATTCAACAATGTGATGGCTAGCTCAAATTAAAATACAATAAAAATAAAATCTCTCTTATAGAAAAAAGTTCATTAGAATAATTATTTATAAATAAAATAAATAGTTATGAAAATTTAATTTTGGTTTGACAAAGATGCTGCTTTTACATATTCCTTAGTATAATAGGAAACTCAAAGTCAAACTATTATAGCTTTGATATTCTAAGATAGTGAATTGATGAGCCGTTGTGACTCAGTTAACACTTCTTTGAAAAAAAGAATTATTGATTAATTTTTCTTAATATACCATTTTTTGGTGTAAAAGAGAACAAGACACCCAACAACACATTCTAAAGCCCAAACTTCATTGAACACATGAATTAAAAAGAGATGACAGACTGTGAAAGAAAACGTGACCCAAATGGCCCCCCTTTTTTTTCCAAAAATGGTGCTTTTCATCTAAAGGAAAGAAAAACAAAATGATCAGGCCAACTAACCAACACATTTGCTAATCCCAAAATAAAAAGGAAGCTGCCCAAAAGTAATGCAGTCCAAGCTGGCTAAGAAGAAAATTTAAAAAAAAATTGAAAAATGGATTTCAGTAACAAAGAAAGACGTTGCAGAGATGGCCATTTATTTTTTATTTTTGTTTTAAATTTAAATCAAAACTTTGTATTTGTGTGCATGACGCACCGAATTTGATAAGATCTACCATAAAATATGTCTGACAGAGTAAATATGATATGTGTCCTCTGTGGACCAGCTCCATGTAAGAGCTTCTTCCATGAAGCTAATTTCACAGCTTCAATTCGTAGAAGTATGCACCCTTTTTATATTAAAAATCCACATTAATTTCTTGATTGATTATTATACTAACCAATAACCGTTAATCCGAACTCATTGCAGTTTCTGATCAATTACTCAACCCACCATGATAGGACTAATGAAGATCAATTCAAATAAACTTTTCCATTCAGACACTTTTCCTTATTGTAGAGAAATTAAATTCAGGTTTCATTTGACAGATGTGCAAGGTAATATGTAATATATAATATATAATGGAGATACAACTTTGTTACCTATATACAAGTCCTGGAAATAAGGAAAAGTTCAAATTCAAACAAGTTGATTTGTTACGGTGGCCAAAACAGAAAGATCACGTAGCAAGGCTTGTTAAGCTACGTTGCATGCATGATTCTCGGAATGGATGAGAAGGGCTCCTACAATCGTATCCCATCGAAAATTCGTAACACTGAATTGCACTATATATATTCTGGTCAAATGCGAGTGAGTAATAGTACGCACATAGAAAATACGTAACAAGGCCTCGTTCATTATACAAAAAGGACCCTAGTGCTCTTCCAGTGTCACCTTCAGAGGTCCAGAATTAGGTTATCTCGTTCTCCAGGATGAAGAGGCACAGGCCTATTGTTGTTTTGGTTTGTGCAAGAACAGCAGAATCAGCCATTTACCTTTGCCTCAGAATAAGGATTTGGAAGCTTGTCATAGCCAAAGCAACGAACATGGCTTTCGAGCTTATTACGACGAGGTTATCTTCATTCCAGTCCTTAACCAGCCGTTGTCTTCCAATCGCTACTATGTTATTCGAAGGACGGGAAAACATCAAGGGTAGATATGCTTCACATTTATTTAAGTTATTTTCTGGTCAATGATGGCATGGATGTTTCTAACTCAAATTTAAGTTGAACCCCTTTATTCTTAAGTGTTATCGTTTGCTACTAGAGTGATGTGTCATAATTGTAGAATTAACTGATAAGCTAGAATATAAATTAAAAAAAAATGGAAAGATATGATTGAAAATTGTGGTCTTACATTTTACTTGTTGAGAAGTAAAGTTTAATAAGTTTGAGCCCTTAAATAAAACTCTTCTGTTTGTGAAAATATAGTTAAAATTGCATTAAAATACATATCTGTTTTTGCTAAAACTTGTTTATTTTCACTTTTTCTAAGTATAGCCAGCAATGTTATGTTTTTTATGGATACCATTGATGTAAACTCAACACTAACATTTCTTGTACAAAGTTTGGATGAAAGTCTCCACAAACAAAATCTAAGAATCATGAAAAAGATCATAGACCAGTTCGAACAGACCGGCAAGACATGGCATTGTAGATTACCCTTTATTTTGGCAATTTAATTCTGATAAGGATTTAAGATAGATATCATCGTGTTGCTGACTTGATATACAGGGAAGCATGCACATGTTCAAAGGAAGAGGACATGGGAAGCCGTTTGTGCTGCAATTATGTCAAAGATGTTAAACCAAGACCTCTGAACCCCTTCAACGAATATCAACAATTTGAGATAATCAGCAACCCTTATGGCTTCTATGCAGAGTTAATTGCACCAGATGGCAAGTTCTTGAGGAGAAAATCCTGGTTTCTTAGTGCCTCGGAACCCCACCATCATCATTTGGATGAAGCTCTAGGCCTGAACAATTCCTTGCGTGTAATCGATTACGAGCCTTGAATTTCCCATTGTCTAACGGTCATTCTGAATTAGTCATCATTGGGAAGTGGTACTGCCCCTTCATGTTTGTGAAGGAAGGAATGAAACTGCGGCACCAAATGGCAAGATCAATTTTTTATTAGCTGACACTTGTGAAAAGGTGGGATAAAATTTTCTTTAAGAAAAATTGTATTGTTGGTGATGAAGGAAAAGCAGTGTTTGTGGATGTTGTTGTTGAAACAGAATTTGCAATGGTGGGAAGGAAGCTGTTCTGGATCAAGGGAGTTCTGCTGATGGGACGGTTTGGTTTAAGAGTTTGGATAGTGTGGGAAGAGAGGTGAGTGTTGGATTGAGCTTAGCTATTGTTAGGCGAATGAAATGGGAGCAACAAAGATGTGGCCGGATGGGTGGCAATGAAAGGCAAGTGAGGGTAATCAGAGAAGAGAAATTTGAGGGGATTGGTAGGTGGGAGGATTTTGGATATTGTGTCATTGTGGGAAGTTTTGTTTTGAAGAGAATAGATGGAAGCTTGCTGTTAACTTATGACTTTAGGCACATTCATCAAATTATATGCAAATGGGACTGACAACTTTGTCTTTCCCTTCCTTTGCAATTGGAAGTTGCTTTAATTGGTAAGATGAATAATATAAAAAAAACATGCTATGAATGTGGATATCATATTTTATTTTTGTTTTATTTTATTTCTTTTATCAATGATATTTTTGTTTTATTTTATTTTATATATTTTCTCCTTAAGTCCTAATTGATATCTTATTTTTATTTTATGTTATTTTATATTTTCCTCTTCAAATACCAACAAATATTAATCTTATATTTCTCTCTTCATATCCCAGTCGATTTCCTATTTTTATCTTATATTATCCTCTTCAAATTCTAATAAATTACATTCCCTTTATTTAAATAATCCCATTTTATTTTTTTTAAATCTCGCTCAATGTTTCTTCTGTAAAAACAATCTTGAAAGGACTAACTTAGGGGCACACATCTTAAGACACTGGCAGACGCAGCACTTAGCATTTCAGAGTCAATCCTTTGCACCATGGTTCGGAGGTTTATTGGTTTGAACGGTTGAACCGGAGCGAATATTGAGAGCGTTGGACAAACATGAATAGATATGATTAGGAGAAAGTTAGACTAGAGTCATTCAAGAAAAAATGATTACAACCCATCCAAGTGAAAGCTCTTTGTAGAAGACTGGTCAGTTTATATTTTTGTATCCATAAAGTTCTCTTTTGTGATATATTGATATATTTTTTTAATGATTAATCTAATGACTTATTGACTAACTTAATCTTGTAGCCCATTTTTGAAACCTTAACTATAGAAGATGTAGTGCCTTGGATTCATATATCTTATCATAAATACAGGTGGCTACTCTAGGTTGGCCATAAAATAATATACTGTTGCAATTTGCAACTTGCTTCTTTTGTGTGCACGGGTCAATGATTGAATTGGGGGATATCACTTGTGCATACTTCTTTGGGACACCTTTGTCTTTGGTACCCAGCAAAGGCAGTTAAATATTGATAGGCAAACAATGTCGCCAGTACAACTAGGGGAATTCTCATATGTAGATGAAAAGTCGTATATATAATACAGATCTTAGTTTATCGAATTGAAAGATGACAATTAGAAGTGTGGGATCCACTATATAGTAAGTGTGGATTTTGATTTAAAGTTAATTATATGTAAGGAAGGTGATTAAGTTTTAAATTAAAACATAAATTTGATATGATCCTTCCCTTTTTATTATTATTGTTACACTGTAGACAAAGCTTGTTCTCCTAGTCTATCTACCGCTACTACTAACGGACAGAGGCCATGGTGTTGCACGGCCTCCATCACCACCACCGTCGCCATTGCACGGCTGCCAAATCTGAATGAACCATTGTCAGAATCATGGATAGAGAATATGACCAGAGCATATGCGAACTTGAACTCACCAGAGTAATAAGAACCGATACTGATCCGACAACAAGGAAGCCAAGTAGCTTGATCTAATGAAGCACCGGCAGTGAATAGCAATAGTCCAAGAAAGAAAACAAGAAAACAGGGAGATGCCCTAGAAAAGCAGAGCCAAATGATCTTGAATTTCTTTTACAGTGCTTGGTCCCCGAGATATAGAAACAGAAACTTCAAATTGGATCTAGAAGAAAAAAAACACATGAACTCAAAATAGATCTGACAAAGCGTGCACAATGTGACAAACCATGCCGGAAAACTCATAGACTCAATGCACCACCACACACCTAACACGGTTCGTTCTCCGCAAGTTCTCACTTTTGCCACAGACCACCACAGCAACTCTCTTGCACCATCCCACCACCACCCCTCTCTCATGCCATTCGTTCTCTACAACTTTGGGTTCTCACTTCTGCTATACAGCTCTGATGCACCGCCAATTTTGCTCGCGCCGTGAGTTTCTACAACTCTGGGTCACAGCAACTCCCTTCCACACCCTCAACTCCTGCTCCTGATTTTTTTCTTTTTCTTTTTTAGTTTTTAAGTTCTTTTTATTTTTTATGGGGTTATTATCTTTTTCCTTTTTTCCTTTCTCTATCTTAAAATGACCAACAGATTAGATGCTAATTACTTAATAGAAAAAGAAACAGATGCTAATTATGGTCATAATGTTATGTTGACTTAAAATGGCCTCCTTCACTTAGTGAACAGATGTAGTTCATTTATTCATCCACGTCACATCTTCAATATGCAGATAACATATGCGTCTGTACATGAGCATGCACCGTACAACTAAGCTCTCCAATGTAACACATTTGTTCTATTTTTACAAAATAACCACGATTCTATAGAAGTTGTCATACATAATTTAAATAATCTTCCTTTCTTCTTTAATTTCAGATTAGTTCTGCCTGCTTGTTAGATGCACCATGTGCAACAAGTGAGAAAAGTGATTTTATAGAGTGAAGAGTAAATCTAGATTGTCAGATCTTACATCAATGGTCAAGATTAAAACATAAAGTCATATAATATTTCTAAGTGATCATATGATATTTTAATAAATTTTAATCCTAGGTATTTATGTATAGTTATAGAGCTCATATTTGTTTCTCTAACTCTTATATAAAATCATTCCTCTCACTATATACCTTATGGAGGATAAGGATTCACTCATACCAGATGTAAGTTTTGGTATACTTACACCATTCAATAACTTTTTATGGGTATAAAATTCTATCAATCCAACCATTGAATTCAGAGTTCTTACTTGGAAAAATTAAGACTTATACTTAACGTCAACAGATCCCCACCCTATATATATATATATATATGGTTTTTGTTTATACCCTTTTAAATCCAAGGGTCAAGTTGTGATTTAATCACAAGTGTTTAAATTATTAATAAATTTAATTAGTGAGATATGTGATAAATTTCCATCCATGAGTAATTTAGAAGGTATCGATACTTATGAATTTTATAAGATAGGAGTATATATATTTGATAATCGCCACACTTTCATGTACAGGTTAGCAAGATATACATTTTATTTTAGACAAAAGTGTCTATAACTCTCTTTTCTTAATCAATTAGGTGATTTTGTAATTTTTTTTATCCACATTAATTATTGTCTTAACTCTTTCTCACACCTAATTAATATTATCTTTCCACTATTTCCCTCCCCATGTTCTTTTTTTTTTCTCTTTCATGAATTATAAGGAAGAAAATAATGCTAGTTACGTAAAAACAATATTTAATTGTTTTCTTGCATTTTCTGAATAAAAATAGCAATTACATGCAAAGGAATAATAGATAATACTTGTGTATGATAAAATTATAAAAGATAAACACTTGTATGCGTTGAAATTTTTTTTGTATGCGCTGCAATAAAACGCATTTCAATATGATTTTTTTGCAGTAATCCCCCTCCCCATAGCTTTCCTATAATTACAACAAATATTAATTTTATTACAAACACGTTTTCCACTTTTAATGCAACGCATGTAAATATTTATTTTATTACTACGCATGTAAAATATTAGTTTTGTTGCACCACATGCAATTTTTTTCCTTAAAAAATGCAAGGACGAAACAAAATAACGGAAATGTCATAAATAAATATTTTATTTTTTGAGTAACTAACATTATTTTTTGGCTTATAATTCATCAAATATAAAAAAAATAAACATTGCTACAGTGAAAAAATAGTGGAAAGATAATATTAATTAAGTGAAAGAAATAGCTATGGCAATAATTAATATGGATAAAAAATTATAAAATCACCCGTATATAGTTATAGATTGATGAAGAGAAAAGAATTATGGGCATTTTTATCTAAAATAAAATGTGTCATCTGCTAATCAATAAGCCCAAAACTTGAGGATGGTCATCATAACTTCTCATCCGTCCATAGATCCGAATACAACAAGTCAACAATTAACTTAATCATAGTGTGAGATATCATGCCAACTCATATTTTATTTATTATTAAATGAGATTTGAAATCTATTCAGATAGGTCTATACCTCATTTAATGATAAATAATGTATAAGTTGGCATAACCTTTCACAGTTCATAAGTACAATTATCTTTTTTTTTTTACAATAATCCTCGTCAATAATTTTTTTTGGTAGATTAGTAATTTGATTAATTTAATTTATTTTTAAAATAAAAAATTTGGATGGAAATAATGATTTAAAGTAATAATACATGTATTAACAGTATGTATACGTATTCAGATAAAATAATTCAAATACATCTGAAATTGAAGGAGATCAACCAAACCAAAAAGAACCCTAATCCCATTTCATTCCTAATCCATGAACCGTAACCTAATACATTCTCAATTTGTGATCCCTAATTGAAATCGACAACGAGTATAATGAGAAATCTTCAGCGTGGTTCGCGATCTTCCCCTTCATGAACTTGAGGATCAGGATTATGCATTAGTCTCCGTTTCTTAGAACAACCCAGTTGCAAAAATGGGTTTTTTTTTTCATGAATTCTGTTTTGCTACGCTCCTTCTTCACCCCTATATCCCGACCACTATGTGAATTCCACCTTAGCCTTCTTTAAGCCAACATGTTCACTATCTTTGTGTCAGTTCCTTCAAACCATCCTCCATTTCCCTGAAATCAAAACCATCAAAGTCTATCAGATTTAGAAGTGGAGCCATCCCCACTTCCTACATTCAAAGGGTATGTGATTTTTATCAGATTTAGAAGTGGAGCAAACCCCACTTCCTCAAAATCAGATCTTTAGCTTTGATCATGTTAAAAATCCAACCTTCCATGTATGTTAGTTATATTTGTTATTGATATATGAAATCACTCTTTCGTGGGATATGCTGATCATGCATCAATCACCGGGGTACCAATCATTAGAGGCAGTAGTCATCCTTCTCACTATGGTTCAAACCCATGTGAACTTGAAAATTCAGTGCCAAAGGAGATCTGCGCAATTGGTAAAAGGTATTGATAAATAATTGAACAGGAGAGTAGTGAATACGATGGTTATGAATTAATCTTGTGTCCTAATCTTGTCCACTTTTGGAACTACACAAGCTGTCCATCTCAAACTAAGTGCCACATGCATCCAGAGGTTTTTCCTTTCATGATTATAAGGACCCACAATATAACCATAGAACCTCACAAAAATGTAGTATATATGCAATCAAGCACATGGGAAAAAGACCAATAAAGGAAATTTTTATTGGGATAAAGAAATTAATTGAGTGTATCAGTATATGTATGAGTTGTGTTATTCTCTCCAACTTTATTGTACTTATCTTTGACACTCACTTAGTCACGGTGTTGTTTAATGCAAAAAATATATCTTATATATTTATGGAGCCTAGCTTGAATAATACTCAAGCTCAATGAGTAGACATATTAACAATAGTTACTCTGTATCGGATTTGTAGTTATTTTACGTATTGTGCACACTAACTTGAACTTACAGCGAGCACATGGAACAATTTAGTTTGTCAATCTAAGTATAGGTTTATATCAAAAAATATAACAAGATACTAACTTGACATTGTCCTCAATTAATGAATACATGAACAACTGATTGGAAACTGATGAAGCTTATAAAAGCTTGAAATTGAGCATATTGTACTTTCAATATGTGAATATGCTTCAAATTCGGATGGTCCATACAATGTTGTAATTGGATTGGAGGATAGTGCTTTCAATTGGGTTTAATGTGACTGAATGCTTTACTAGGTATGAAAAATTATGATGCATTCTGAACATGCTTAATGCAGTGCCAATAATCAACGTTTTTTTCGACTTTTCTAATTGGTTTAGGTGGACGATTTTACACGAGACAAAATATATCGTGTTGGATGGTGGCTACAATCAATTAAGAGCCAATTAGGAGCTCTTTCATCATCGTAGGGATGGATGGGCAAGGATCATCCATCAAGTGCAATCTATTAGCTTATGTAACTAAAATAGCTAATGCATTTGACAAAAATTAATTTCATTCTCATTGTGTGTGAGATAATGCTGCTGCAAATGTATACTAGATAAAGTAATTTTTCTACATATATATATATAGGTGATCAAGCATATATGCAATTCTCTCTGCATTTCACAAAAAAGTAGCTATACGTACGTAGTGCTGCGTATTTACTTTTCGAATATTTTTTATTTTATTTTTATTTTAATTTTATGGGTAGTTAGGTAGTGGGTACCCAATTATTATTATTATTTTGTTAAGCTTATTGAAATTTAATTTTAATATATTGTGAGTATAAAATTAACATTGACCCATGCTATGATAAAGCAATAACATCTTTGATTAATGAGTATACTCATGGGGGTGGTAACTTTCATATTTTAACTGTGCGATTGCAAGGCAGTAAGTGGGCCGAGATTGCAAGACACCGTCTTACCTCAATGTCCCCTGATTAGTGTAGATAAGTTACCGTCCAATCGCCTACCCACGGAGAGTCTCACCTAAAGGAAATCTCAAACTTCACATCTGATAGGAAAGAAAAAAAAAAGGTGCTGCCCAGCCCATAGAATATGTGTGTTAAACTCATTAAACGCCAATATTGGAAGAATTGTATTAGGTGAACGGATACCATTTTATGCACACTACCCCCATTAAGAAAGATACTAGGAACCAATAATCAGAGTTGAGCAAGATAAGATCCTTACCTGTTGGCATATTATATTATCAAAAAGACATAAGACACTAGTCTCAAAAGGTTCTTTAAGAAAAGTTTCGTGACACGACACACGCCCACGCCCAAAACTCAATGAGTATTTGGTTTCACTCAGGAGTTGATATCATAGCCTATATAACTCCTAGTAAAAGCTATATCCCATTATCGCTAGTAGAATAATCATTGATATAGTAAGGTAAAAATTATCAAAATCCCAAAAGTTGATAGGTAAACAACAATCACCGAAACAATGAAGACATTAGAGATACATTATCGCTAGTAGAATAATCATTGATATAGTAAGGTAAAAATTATCAAAATCCCAAAAGTTGATAGGTAAACAACAATCACCGAAACAATGAAGACATTAGAGATACATTAGTGTTGGGGAAATCTTAGAAATGGAACATGTTATCCACAGCAGAAGCAATAAATATTTTCTCACACCTGTGCAATTAAATAGATAGTACCAAAAATACTCTAGGCAGTATAATAATTTGGCAGAAAAATAAAATAAGAGACACGAGAATTTTTAACGTGGGAAAACTCCCAATTAGAGGGACAAAAAATCCACGGGATCTAGTCCAGCAAAAACTTCCACTATGATGAATGAGAATACAATTAGTCTTCCTAGTAGCACTAGGGAATCTCAACAATCAACAGAATACTCACCCAATTGGGCGGAATACAACCATATAACTTCACAATGTGGGTATAACAGAATAGTCACCAGAGAAGGCAATAAAATTAACAGGCTATATCAAAGGATCAAGCTCAACATCAGGAACAACATACTAAATTTTCATGATAAACAGAACACGTTTACCCGTCTGATAATGAACCCACTACACTACCCTTTTCTCTTTTTCTCTTCTCTCTTTGCGGCGCTCTCTCCACGTTTTCACGTTCTTCCTTTTTTTTCAATTCCTAACACACTGTAGCATTAGTTATTCCCTTTTTTTTTTGTTTCTTTCCTTTTCTTTTTTTAATTTACAATTTCTTTTTTTTTTCTTTTAGTTGTTGGGCCCCAAAGAGGAGGGAAGCCCACCAACAAATCTCCCCTTTCCCGACTCAAGTGGGGATACGCTGCTCTATTAATCCCGCCTTCTCTCTGCACGAAACAAACTTCACTGTCGGTAAAGTTTTAGTCATCATATCTGAGCCATTGTCATCAGTATGGATCTTTTCTAATAAAAACAACTTCATCTCTAGTGCTTCACGTATCCAATGATACCACACCTCTATGTGCTTCGATCTGGAATGAAATGTCGAGTTCTTGCTGAGATGAATAGCACTCTGACTATCACAAAATAACACAAACTTCTCTTGGTCAAGGCCCAATTCTTGTAGGAATTTCTGCATCCACAAGAGTTCTTTTGAAGCTTCAGTAACAACAATATATTCAGCCTCAGTGGAAGACAAAGCAACACATTTCTGAAGTCTGGACTGCCATGACATAGCTCCCCCTGCAAAAGTCATCATGTACCCGGAAGTAGACTTCCTAGAATCAAGATCACCAGCCATATCCGCATCTGTGTAACCATCCAACACAGGTTGACCACTACCAAAGCATAAACAAACTTTGGAAGTACCTTGAAGATAAATGAAAATCCACTTCACAACTTGCCAATGATCCTTACTAGGATTAGAGAGAAACCGGCTAACAACACCAACAGCATGAGCAATATCTGGCCTAGTACATACCATAGCGTACATCAAACTGCCAACTGCAAACGCATATGGAACCTTCTTCATCTCTTCTTTTTCTTTCTCACTTGTAGGACATTGTTGTGAACTCAACTTGAAATGACCAGCAAGTGGAGTACTAACAGGCTTTGAATTACTCATGTTAAACCTCTCCAACACCTTCTCAATGTACTTCTGCTGAGATAACCACAACTTACCAATCTTCCTGTCATGAGTGATCCTCATGCCAAGGATTTGCTTTACAGAACCTAAGTCCTTCATAGCAAAGGACTTGCTCAAGTCTCTCTTAAGACTCTGAATCTTCTGCTTGTCATGACCAACAATCAACATGTCATCCACATAAAGCAAGAGAATTATGAAATCACCATCAGAGAATTTCTTGACAAATATGCAATGGTCCGAAGTAGTCTTACTATACCCATGATCTGCCATGAAAGAATCAAATTTCTTGTACCATTGCCTTGGTGCTTGCTTGAGGCCATACAAACTCTTCTTCAATTTGTACACAAGCTGCTCCTTTCCTTTAACCTTGAAACCCTCTGGTTGTTCCGTATAAATTTCTTCCTCCAAGTCACTATGAAGGAATGCAGTCTTCACATCAAGCTGCTCAACCTTTAAATTCAAGCTTGCTGCTAAACCAAGCACAACTCGAATAGAGGACATCTTCACCACTGGTGAGAAAATCTCTTCAAAATTAACTCCTTTTTTTTGTTCAAAACCTTTCACAACCAACCTTGCTTTGTACCTTGGCTGTGAGACATGATCTTCAATTTTCAGCTTGAACACCCATTTATTTTTGAGTGTCTTTTTACCCTTTGGCAACTTCATCAACTCAAAGGTATGATTCTCATGCAAGGAATTCATTTCCTCTTGCATGGCCTTCAACCATTTGTCTTTGTGCTCATCAGAAATAACCTCTTGGAAGCTCTCTGGCTCCCCACTATCAGAGATTGTCACATACTCATCTGAAGGATATTTCTTGGAGGGCTGATGCGGTCTTGTAGATCTTCTCAGTTGTGACTCAACCGGTGGTTCTGGTGAAACTTGCTCAACTGGCACCTCAAGAGTAGGTGTAGGCTCATCACCTGTATTCCCATCATCAACCTCTACATCTCCCCTATCAACAGGAGTACTAGGAGGAGACTTTGGCACTCCATCACTGTCACTTCTAGTAACAGACACTGGCTTATCTAACTTTTGAAAATCTTCAATCGTTTGGTCTTCAAGAAATATCACATCTCGGCTTCTGATTATTCTCTTACTTGCAGGATCCCATAATCTGTAACCAAAGTCTTCGTGACCATAACCAATGAAGATATACTGCTTAGACTTCCCATCAAGCTTGAACCTCTCATCTCTTGGAACATGAACAAAGGCCCTGCAGCCAAACACTCTCAAGTGACTATATGAGACATCTTCCCCTGTCCATACTCTCTATGGAACATCACCATCTAGAGGAACTGAAGGAGAAAGGTTGATCAAATCTACTGCAGTTCTCATTGCTTCACCCCCAAAAGGATTTGGACAACTTTGCATGAGAGAGCATACACCTGATTCTATCATTGATTGTACGATTCATTCTCTCTGCAACTCCATTATGCTGAGGAGTCTTGGGAACTGTTTTCTCAAGCCTGATTCCATGTTCTTTGCAATAGTCTTCAAATGGACCCCTATACTCCCCACCATTATCTGCTCGGACACATTTCAGTTTCATTCCTTTTTCTCTTTCAACACTTGCATGGAAGCTCTTGAAGACTCCGAGCACCTGGTCTTTAGATTTCAACACAAAAGCCCACACTTTCCGAGAATGGTCATCAATAAAAGTCACAAAATATGATGCACCTCCTAGAGTTTTTGTGTCCATAGTGCAAACATCAGTGTGAACTAAATCTAGTACATGTGGTCTCCTATGAGGTCCTGAATAATGAAAAGCTACTCTAGCATGCTTTCCAACAAAACAATGAATGCAAGTCTTTAGAGACGTACCTTTTACCGAAAGAGACTGATTCTTGGCTAGAACACCAAGCCCTTTTTCACTCAAGTGGCCAAGACGCATATGCCACAAGTCTGAAGAGGAATCATCAATAACATTCACCTCCTCTTTGCACAACTTTCCGGGCAACTGATAGAGAGCAGTGAAGCTACTATCTTCTCTGGCAACAACTAGCGACCCTTTGGTGATTTTGAATTTCCCACCACCAAAGGTAGTATAGTAACCTTCTCCGTCCAATGCTTTGATTGACATCAAACTAAGACGCATATCAGGTGCATGCCTAACATTCTTCAACTATAATCTACATTCCATGCTAGTTTCAAGCCACACATCTCTCATACCAACAATCTTGCATATCCCTTCATCCCCCAATCTTATTCTGCCAAAGTCACCAGCAGTATAAGTAGAGAAAAACTCACGCCTAGGAGTAACATGACATGAGGCACCTGAATCCATGATCCAACTGGAATCGTCACATGCAAGATTTATGAAGTTCTCATGATGTAGAACAAGGACATCATCATATGCAACAACAGCAGTGTCTCTATCATTATTACTATCTTTGTCTTTATCTCTTTTTCTTGATTTCTCTCTTTTCAAATATCTGCAATGCTTTTTGATGTGTCCCAACTTACCACAATGATAGCAATTAAATTCTTTTCTTGTCTTAGACTTACCCTTTGACTTGCTACGACTCTCTGACCTGTCAGTATTATGAGGTCTTCAATTTTGGCTTCTCCCCCGTGACTCTACAACAAGTGCTTCTGACTGGGTGGAGGCACTAATCAAACCCCACTCTCTTCTTCTGGCATCTTCATTCAACATGCTTTCTTTAACCATTGACAATGTCAACTTCCCATTTGGAGCTGAGTTAGTCAATGTCACAACCAGGACTTCCCAACTGTCAGGAAAGGAGCTCAACAATAATAATGCTTACAACTCATCAGACAATGTAATCTCATTGGTTGTCAGCTGATTGACAATTTCTTGGAAGCTACTCAAATGTTCTGGCATTGAATCACCTTCTTTATACTTCATATTCACCAGCTTCCGAATCAAATATGCCTTATTTTGCACATTCTTCCTCTCATATAAATTTGCCAATTTCTGCCACATGCTCTGAGCATTAGTTTTTTTGTCAACATGTGGATACACACTAAGATCCAACCACTGCCTAATCAAAGCAACAGCTTTTATGTTCATTCTGTTCCATTCGGCTTCAGACTTATCAACAGGCCTATATTTTTCACCCTCAACAGGATCATACAAATCCTTACTGTATAACATGTCTTCCATGAGAGTCTTCCAAACTGAGTAATTTTTGGAATTCAACTTGATCATATTTGGTCCCTGATGTTCCTCCATTTAAATTGCACAGATAAAAAAAATGACCAAAGCTTTGATACCACTTTGTTGGGGAAATCTTACGAATGGAACCTGTTATCAACAGCAGAAGCAACAAATATTTCCCCACACCTGTGCAATTAAATAGGTAGTACCAAAAATACTCTAGGCAGTATAATAATTTGGAAGAAAAATAAAATAAGAGACACGAGAATTTTTAACGTGGGAAAACCCCCAATTAGAGGGACAAAAAACCCACGGGACCTAATCCAGCAAAAACTTCTACTATGATGAATGGGAATACAATCAGTCTTCCTAGTAGCACTAGGGAATCTCAACAATCAACAGAATACTCACCCAATTGGGCGGAATACAACCATATAACTCCACAATGTGGGTATAACAGAATAGCCACCAAAGAAGACAATAAAATTAACAGGCTATATCAAAGGATCAAGCTCAACATCAGGAACAACATACTAAATTTTCATGATAAACGGAGCACGTTTACCCATCTGATAATGAACCCACTACACAGCCCTTTTCTCTTTTTCTCTTCTCTCTCCGCAACGCTCTCTCCACGTTTTCACGTTCTTCCTTTTTTTTCAATTCCTAACACACTGTAGCATTAGTTATTCCCTTTTTTTTTGTTTCTTTCCTTTTCTTTTTTTAATTTGCAATTTCTTTTTTTTTTCTTTTAGTTGTTGGGCCCCAAAGAGGAGGGAAGCCCACCAACAATTAGAAATTACAATTTCATCTATTGTATGGTGAGTCACCCCTGATGTTGGGACATATTTAAGCTATTGATGCTAATTGCATCACATTTAGATTTAGTAGAATAATTATTGATATAACAAGGCAAAAATTATCAAAATTCCAAAAGTTGATAGGTAAACAACAATCACTGAAACAATGGAGATATTAGAGATACATCACAAATTACAATTTCATCTATTATATAGTGAGTCACCCGTGATGTTGGGACATATTTAAGCTATTGACTCCAATTGCATTGCATTTAGATTTAGTAGAATAATCATTGATATAACAAAGCAAAAATGATCAAAATTCCAGAAGTTGATAGGTAAACAACAATCACTGAAACAATGGAGACATTAGAGATACATCACAAATTACCATTTCATCTATTGTATAGTGAGTCATCCATGATATTGGGACATATTTAAGCTATTGATGCCAATTGCATTACATTTAGATTTAGTAGAATAATCATTGATATAACAAAGCAATATTGATCAAATTTCCAAAAGTTGATAGGTAAACAACAATCACCAAACAATAGAGACGTTAGTGATACATCACAATTTAAAATTTCATCTATTGTATTAAGTGAGTCACCCCTGATGTTGGGACATATTTAAGGTCTTGATACCAATTGCAGTAATCATACCTGTTCTGAGCGCTGTAGAGAAAGAGTGTTCCTAAAACAAATATGCACAAATAACCACATATTAGACTAAATCAAAACATCTATCCAAACATATATTACCCAATGAGCAGTGTAAAAAAGACATACAAAATTATTACCTAAACATAAATGCAAATAAGGACATAGCTACTAGCAAACTCTGCAATGTTTTCAACCACCACCGGGTAGCTCCTTTATACAAAAGGATCAATCCAAGTAGGAACCCTATAACCACTCCTCCATTGTGAGAAAAGTTGTCTACTGGTGGGAGGATCCCATTGATGAGATCAACCACTAAGTTAGGCACACCAGATACATATGTTGCATAAAAGGATCAGAAACTAAACATATGTATCCAACAAACCTTAAAGCTAGATATGATGTGAATACAAATGATTCAGGGGTATATTTGGAAGAGCATGACAAGCAAGTGGTGGCAAATTCAGTTAGGAGTCCTGGACATTTAGAAATGGCTTCCTTTCTCCCATTCTTTTTACTCTTTTTTAATTGTGGTTGTGACTATCATTTTGGTTGGATGAAAATTGGATTGCTTGCCGTGATTTTTGTGGTGCTTAAGATTGTTTTGTAGATAAGGTTGTGTGGTGATGGTATTGTAGTGGTGGTGATGGTGAGGGAGGAGTTATGGTGATCACGATCTGAACATTGTGTTTGAGATGAAATTGATGCAGAAGGCTATAGGTGGTGACTAGAGTGGTGGTTATAATGGGATGGACATGGAGGTAGTGTCATGAACATGTGCCAATGTCGCCGCCCCTAACTGTGTCTGTGATCTCCCCTTTTCCTGATGATGAATTCCTACATTTATACATGCTTTGCCAATTTTATTAAATTTTCCATATTGATTTTCCCAGATTTTAGGCTCTGATAGAGGGATCTTTGTCGCTGACTTTACAGATTTCAGTTTGATCCGGGTCGCTCTTTCTGAATTTCTTGTTCGGTGATCTGCTCTTATTCCTTTAATGTCAATGAAACGGTTCAGAAGATTTGAAAGAAGACAAAAAAAGAAATAGTGGAAAGATTTTTTTTATTTTATTTTTTAATCAAAAGAGAAGCCGGTGGATGAAGTATTTTTTTGTTTTTTAAAACTAAAAAGATGAAATGGGCTTACAACTGAAAAAAAAAAAAGAGAAATGGGCTGAGAATTTTTTTTTTGGAAATGAATGAGAAGCAAAAAAATTTTAGTGAAAACAAAGATAAAAAATATCTAAACAAACTATGGTGTTCATAGTTGGCTTTCTTGTCTCTTACTAAAAAATATAAATACTATAGTGTTGACATTGTGCTATAAGAAACAAGTAAAGATATGAATACTTATTTTGTCTATATTATCTATGATGCATGATGGTGATTTTGATGATGATAAGTGTATGATAGAAATGATGAATGCATAGTGACAATGTAAAAAGTTCTGATGAATGCTGCTAGATGACCAATGCACAATGATAATGAATGCATGATAACAATGCGAAATGATGTAGTGAATAATGCTAGATGATCCCATGAAGAGGATGGATGCATGATGAAGTTGTTCTAATGAATGATGCTAGATGACCTCATGATAAATCTACACTGCTAATTGTTAAGCAGGGAATGGAATTTACGTGAAAACTAAATGCATGTAAAATTTAAAAGCTTATGGAAAAGGATGTGAAACTTAAAAGACTGTGAAAGCAAATGCATGTGAAATTTAAAATCTGTAAAAGCAAAGAAAAGACATATGAAATTTAAAATCTGTGAAAGCAGAGTCAAGACACTTGAAATTTAAAATCTATGAAAGTAAATAGATGTGAAAGCAGAGTAAAGTCATGTGAAATTTAAAGACATGTGAAAGCAGAGTAAACTATGTGAAAGCAGAATAAACTTTGTGAAAGCAAAGTAAAATTTGTGAAATTTAAAGACATGTGAACGCAAAGTAAACTTTGTGAAAGCATGTAAAATTTGAAAGTATGTAAAGATTATGAAAGAAAAGCAGATAAAATGTGAAAGCATGTAAAGACTATGAAAGCGTGTAAAACATGAAAGCAGGTAAAATATGAAAGCATGTAAAGGCTGTGAAAGTAGGTAAAATGTGAGAGCATGCAAGGACTGTGAAAGCATGTAAAAGTTATGAAAGCAGGTAAAATATGAAAGCATGTAGAGACTGTGAAAGCAGGTAAAATGTGAAAGCATGTAAAGATTGTGAAAGCATGTAAAAATTATGAAAGCAGGTAAAATATAAAAGCATGTAAAATATGATAGTAAATAATTGTGATCGAGACTGAAAAGTAAATTATTGAGATCGAGACTGAAAAGTAAATGATCGAGACAGAAAGTAAATGGTCAGGATTAAGACTGAAAAGTAAATAATTGGGACAAAAGAGTAAATGATCGGGATCGAGATTGAAAAGTAAATAATCGAGACTAAAAGTAAATGATGTGATAGTTACTAGAAAGTAAATAATATGATACTGCAAAAAAGTAAATGATATGATAATTACTGAGACGTAAATGATGTGATAACAAGAAAGTAAATGATTTGATAATTACTGAGAAGTAAATGATGTGATACTACAAGAAAGTAAATGATGTAATAATTGCGAAAAAGTAAATGATGTGATAATTACGAGAAAGTAAATAACGTGATAATTACTAGAAATAAATTATGTGATAATTACTGAAAAATAACTGATGTGATAGCTGCAGAAAGTAAATGATGTGATAATTGCTAGAAAGTAAATGATGTGATAAGTGCTGAAAAGTGAATAATGTGATAAGTGTTGCAAAGTGAATAATATAATAATTGTGAAAAAGTAAATGATGCGATGGCACAAAAAAGTACATAATGTGATGGCAAAATTAAATGGATGCTCAATGAATTATATGTAATGTTTGCTCATGATATTTACAAAACAATACAATGATTTATATTGCAGAAAAGCCTATGCCTATGGATGATTGATGAATAATATAATAATGATATAATGAATGATATTACTTATGACCACTATACATAGATGATTTGATGATGTAAATGATAAATGTTCTAATATAATGAGATAACTTCACAAAGAAAACAAATTTGCCCCAACTTGCGGCATGAAAAATACTGATGGTATAAGCATCGATGAATGTCTTAAATGATTTGATAATTGGGAATGTGAATGTCTTTTCAAAACTTTACATATGATGAATAGTGTGATGAAAATATGTGACCTTCTGCGATAAGACAACTTTGCACATAATGAATGATAATGGAATCTAGATGATTTAATGCTGAGAAATTTGCCCCAGTTGTGGCGTCCATAAGCCAATTTGAGGATAATTTGCTTTGTGATTCCCCTTTTTCTCTCTTTTTTCATATTTTTTCTTGTTTCCAACTCTTCAGCGATCTCATCTTCAATTCTTGACCATATCATGCTTTGGATTTTGCTTCTTTTGTTGATTTTGCCCCAATTCTTATATGGACCGACATCTTTAGTTCCTAATTTGAACAAGTCTCTCTCTCTCTCTCTCACACACACACACACACACACATTTTTTCTTGCTCTTTTTTTTGTTTTTGTTTTTGTCTTTCTTTTTTACCGAGATCGCCTTTTCGGGTTTTTGAACTAGCAAGCTCCCTTTTGAACTAGACATTGACTCGACTTGGCTAGATTTGTTATTTGATGTCTTGATTATGTATGACAAGGGTTTGATGATGAAAAAAAGAGATAATAGAGGTGAGATAAAAGTTAGAATAAAGGGATTGGATTTGGAAGTATGTGATATTTTCATGGTACAAAGAAGGTAAGAATGAGGTATGAGGGATGTGCAATGTGATTTCATTTGATTACTCATTTCATCCATTACTTAGCTACTTTGAATTAGAATTCATGATCAATATTAGAATCCATTACTATGCTACAAATCTACCTTGGACCATTGGCTCTTTATTTTGTGAAGGATGACTCTTGTTTGATCAACGATTCGTTAATTGCCCCAGCTTGACATTGTTCATAAGCTCCTTTTTCACCTGATTCCGAAACGACACATCTTTTCCTAGATTATACTTTCGAGTTTTCAATCTAGTTTGCACTGTCATTTGGGCTTTTCAGTCTAGCGAGTTTTTTTTTCTTTTTTCTTCTTTTTTACCTCTAACTTTTGCTTGGATTCTTTTTCATTTTTTATTTTTTGAGTTTCTAATCCAATGAACCTTTTCTTTCATATTTTTTGAACTGGCTTTGCTAGATTTTCACCTAACATGGATCTTCATACTGTGTGACTATTCTTAGTTTGGAGCTTACGATTGATGCCAAAATATAGAAGACCAAATGTTTTCTCTTCATTTGATATATTTGTCCTTGGCAGATTGGTACGGATCACATTTAATCATTGAATATTGCAGCTTTCCTATCAACAATAAAAAAGTTTCCCCAGTTGATGATTGAGCTAGAGTGTTTGGGGCGATATTTTACTCTTTGATTATTAGCTGCTTGACCATTTTCCATTAACATATTGTTTGTATAGCTTTGGACCTTTATCAAGATCATAATTGTTCATATTCATTGTAACACAAGAATCTATTGATGAGTTATCAAAATTATCTGCATGGTGTAAAGATATTTGAAAGGAAAAAGACTTTGAAAAAGTGCGAAACAAAGCAAAATGGGTGGATAAAAGGTTAAAAGACAATGTGTTAGAAGAAATATGCACAATCAAAAAATCAGATGCAATTTAAGGTCATAGAAACAGGCAATTTGTTGCTCAAATTCAAGTCAAGTCATGATTCCGATCTTTATTCCATAACATCTCTTCCCCAAAAGGAAGACCACTTCACATTTTTCAAAGCTTTGTTCAACTTATTGACGTCAAGCTTCAATGCCAGGAATGACTTATTCAAATATGCTCTTTAGGGATTCTTAAGACTGCCTCCTTCTTTTCTCAGTCTTTAGCCCTAGTTCTCATCTCTCTCTTTTTTGTGACCCTATTTCTCTCTTTTTTTCTTTTCTTTTTTTTTCTTTTTTGATTTTCTCATTACTCTCAAACACAATCTCTTGGATCAAACAAAATTTCACTTGAATGAGAAATGTTTAGAGGCGAAATAATGCATTTTTCTTTTTTACAAAATGAAATACTGCTATATGATGCATGATTGATGCATATTGGATGAAGTTTTTTTTTTTATTTATGTATGCTATGCCTATTGAATGATTTGAGAAGAAGAGATTTTTGTAAGCTTATTGATGTATGCTATCTTGTATGAAAAAAAAATATGCATGATGCAAACTAGAGAATAGATGGATGAGAGATGAGAATGCATGTTTGGATATTTTACTATTTATTTTTATGGATGTAGTTATGATATATGAAAAGAAAACATGAATGCCTGTCAAATGATTTTTTTTTTCTTTTTTCGCTAATGTGGACTATGAATGAGAAAGAAGATTTATGAATAAATGCATGCCTTTTTTTTATGAATGTGGACTGAGAATGAATGCAAGCCAAATTTTTTTTGTGGGAGTAGTTATGTGTGAAAGAAAATGTATACATGAATGTATGCTAAATGTTTTTTCTTTTCTTTTTCTTCTTTTCATTTTTTATGGATGTAGATTGTATGTGAAAGAAAATGTATGAATGCATGTGATGCATGAATGCACGCTATTTTTTATGAATGCATGATAATGAATGTCAAATGATTTTTTTTATATATATATATGGATGAAGTCAATGTGGTGTATGCATCAATTATGTGAGAAAGTAATGTATGCTATCTATGCAAGAGACGGAATACATGTAAAATGAGATTTTTATTTTTTTTATTTTATTTTTTGCAATGAATGCTTTTGTGAATGCTTATGAATGAAATGTTTATAAAAAATTTTTTTTTTTAGAGAAAAGGAAGAAAGTGCATGAATGTATATTGAGATATATACAATGAATGAGTAAAAATAGGAACCAGATGCCCCTCTGTGTGCTAAAAGGATGAGACCTAGAGTATGGATGTTCAGCCACTCAATTTATTCTATCAGTGCTTAGGGATGGGTTTAGACTTTTAAAGGCCGTAATTCCTAGATTGCCCCTATCTATAAGATAGAGACCCAGCTCACACAAAGATCATAAGTAAGGGTGAACACTTTCAATATGACCATTTCATGGTACCAGTAACAATCTGGGTGGTGCCCCAGCATATGCCAAGTGAGCATGAAGCCCCTCAGTGATAATGTTGGAACCCCTCATATTCCCTAAGTTGCACAAGCTCGGGTATAGAGCCAAAAATGTGTGTGAGGTAGTGATTGTGCACTGTAAGTGAGGAGCATATTTATTCCTGTCAAACAAAAGCATAAGCAACATATGTACTTTATTTTCATAGATAAAATAAACAATTGTTTACAAATAAACAAAAGCAAGACATTTATTTTCAAAAAGAAAAAATGCAAAGAGGAAAATAAATATCGTAAGGTTATAATTATTTGTAGAACTTAGTCTAATAAGCATGACTCTCTAACTCCCCAGTGGAGTCGCCAAACTGTCACAACGTACCTGGAAAGCGCCTTAACGAGAATGACAACCGATTTTAAAATGAAATGGGAGTCACTACCAATTTTAATTCTGGCTAAAATTGAAAAACCTTTTAATTTGTAAATTGGTCTTTTAAGAGATTTGAGGTTCAGGAGTCTAATTATGTTTAGGGACAGGCGGAAACTTAATCCTACTGCACCCCTAATACATCCGAATAAATACTGTTATCCTAGAGCATATTGTGCAAATTAATTATAACTTAAATAATATTTATTTTTCCCAAAAAAATAATAAAATAAAATAAAAGAGAATTAAATGAAAAAGAAAATTTAAAGAAAATTTAATTTTGGCTTGGTAGTTGTAAGCTACGCCGACATATCCTCTTATGTAATGAGGACTCAAAGCCACGTCGTTCTTGTAGAAATTGATTCTATGTTGATGGATTTTAATTTAAAAAAATTAACGAATGTGTTGGTTGATTTTATTTGTAAAAAGAACTTTTATGAACCAGTTATTTAAAAAAAAGATCCTCTTGTGCACAGGATTTAAGGGAGCACTAGGCTAATCAATAAATCCTTTCAATTCAACAGTACAAGAAGAAGGCATCCACCTCTCAATCATGACCATTGATTATTGCACGGATAAAATTTGTACTTTTTATTTTTTATTTTTTATGCATTTTTAAACTTATCAAAACCCTAAAATTCTAAAAGAGAAACAAGGGTCTGCCTATGCTATACCCAAATAAAAGTAAACCCAGCCCCAAAAAAAAAACTATCCTAATTACCAATAAACATTTATTAAAAAAAACACATTACCCCACAAAGACCTAAGAAGCCCAAACTAAATACAATCAATCCAAACACAAAAAAAAAAAAGACAACTAGCCCAAACATATCAATTGTTGAATTAGATGTAGACCCACTTAGTTTGGGTCCTACATCCCATCCAATGGTGGATGTGAGTGTAAAGACATGATGTCTCATAAAATGTGAGTCAAAATAATATTTCTCTGAAGAGAAAAGGGGCAGGAGATGGGAGTGGGTAGCGATGGTCTATAGCAAAGGGGGAAGAGGGGAGCTCGCGGGCTATGAAGCTGGCGGGAGCGACCATCACGGCGGTGCACTGAAAAGGTGTCGACAGCATGCACAAAAGGAAAGAAGCTCGACGACATTGGGCAAAAGAAGCGGCGAAGCTTTGCAGGCTTAACGACGGAAGTTCTGGTGCTCCTTGGTGGTTCGCGTCGGGCTTCGTAACAGACTTTGTAGTTTCGTGGAGGGGTGGCTAAGATTGCGGTGGCTTATGTTGGGCTTCCCCAAGGTTGGGGGGGAGGTGCGAAGGAAGGCACAATGGCGGAGGCGCGATCGGGCTTTGTGGATGAAGTGCGCATCGCACGGCAGAGAGGAATACCAATGTGGCTATGCTCGTAGAAGGAGAAACAGTATGGCAGCATTTTTGGAGTGGAGGCTGGCTTCGCGATCTGAGCTTGGTGCAATGGTGGAGACCGGTGGCGGGACCAGGTAGAAATGAGCTTGATCGGCAAAAATGGCTTCCCTTCTCCCTTTCTTTTTCTTTTTTTTAATTGTGGTTGTGACTATGGTTTTGGTTGGATGAAAATTGGGCTACTTGCCGTAATTTTTGTGCTGCTTGAGATTGTTTTGTAGATGAAGCTATGTTTTGATGGTATTATAGTGTTGGTGATGGTAAGGGAAGAGTTCTAGTGATCACGGACTGAGGGTTGTGACTAGAGTGGTGGTTGTGATGGGATGAACATGGAGGTTGTGTCGTGAACATGTGCCATTGCCGCCGCCCCTAATTGTGTCTGTGATCTCCCCTTTTTTCTGATGATGAATTCCTGCATTTATACATGCTTTGCCAATTTTATTAAATTTTCCAAATTGATTTTCCCAGATTTAAGGCTCTGATGGCGAGATCTTTGTCACTGACTTTATTGATTTCACCATTGGTCCTGGCCGCTCTTTCTGAATTTCTTGTTTAGTGATTTGCTCTTGTTCCTCTAATGTTAATGAAACGGTTCAGAAGATTTGAAAGAAGACAAAAAGAGAAACGGTGGAAAGATTTTTTTATTTTATTTCTTAATCAAAAGAAAAACTGGTGGATGAAGTATTTTTTTGACTTTTTGTTTTTTTAAAACTAAAAAAATGAAATGGGCTTATAACTAAAAAAAAAAGAATGGGTTGAGAAATTTTTTTTTAGAATGAATGAGAAGCCAAAATTTTTTTTGTGAAAACAAAGATAAAAAAATATCCGGACAAATTATGGTGTTCACAACTGGTATACCCTATACTTTTATACTTATTAGTCTGTACTCTAATTTTGGATGGAATGCTTTGTTGTACTCTTGTCAATTAGGGTCGTGCACTTGAAATTCAATCTTCATAATATCATTCACTATCAACCTCACCCTAAATTCCTGAATTATTACCCAGTGAGCCAAGATTGCCCCTTAGAGTCCAAAAATTGGACTTGATCCCCACTTGAGATATCATTTTCTAGGAATATGGAAGAGAATAAAATATTATTGCATATACTAATTCTTCGACTATTATCATACACCTAACAAAGATCGATTAACAATCACGACAATTCATATGGATGGTGATGTTGTTCCATGGTACTAAATGATGCAACGCTTTAACCACTTCCATTCATGGCATGCTTTGACATAAGCTTTGGAAGCTGAATTTGGATTCTCTCCCTTCGATTATCCTCATGCTACCTTGTTTAACCTTACAAAACATTATTCAATAAATGCTTATTATTCAAAATTCACTTCCCTACTAAATAGGGTCTATGGCTTAGCCCTTGATGCTATCTTGGATTGTTTTATTAGTGGCCTTTACGATGACATTAGGCAGGATGTGATGACACAAAATCCCTTGAATCTCCAATGCACAGTAGCTCTTATATATTTATTTGAGGAGAAATATACAACCAACCTCTAAGAGGACTCACCTTAGCGTTGTGGGTTATAAGCAAAACAATTGGACTCCGAGGCCTAAGTCAGGGTAACCAACACTTTCAAGTAGAGCCTACCGCCACTCTTATTATCCCTTACTAGGAAGCAATTAGTAAACCTTCAAAAATCACAACCTATTCGACGTTTGTTCCCAACATAAATACAGATGAAAAGTATATGATTATGCAAGTGGAAGTGGAGGATGCCAATTTCTACAAAAAATCTATCCTAGTATAAGAGAATGAAACTAACAGACAACTCATTCTACATCACCTCTCGTTACATGTTTTCAAAAGTGGTGATGGGTCCCACACCATTCGATTTCAAGGCTTTGTCCAAGGCCTTCTGGTGTAGGTCTTCATAGATGAAGGAAGTGATGATACATTCACTACAAGAAAATTGTCATATACCCACGGTAATTTTTAGCTACACATATAAATTGTAGGAGTAGGTATCATATAGCCACAAATATATGGTACCACCACTATAAGTCTTAGAGACAGATATTAATACTGTGGGTATTGGACATCTATAGCTACATTTATATTTTGCTGTCACGACCCGACTTGGGAACGTGACTGGCACGTGAAGAATCTCATCCCCATGTAAGCTTTCTGGGTGACATGTCTCTATGAACGCGTGCTTTATCGTAAAATAATACTTCAAATATGATTTTCTTCTAAATCAATATCATTTTCTCTAATTAAAATATAATATTTGAATTTATAAAACTAAAAGTATTTAAAATGTAAACTCTGAAAATATCTGAGCTAAAACCATTGAGCATGAAATCATAAATTGGACTATCGTATGGTATTAATATGAAAACCTGCTTGACCTTTGAAAACTGATTATAACTACTTAGCAAATCCATTACATAATTTAAATCAAGATATAAACTTTAATATATACGGAAATTCATACTCTATTTCTAATAATATATGCTAAAATATATAAACTTTAAAATTAACTATAATGTCTCAAAATACATGCGTGGCTCGAATCCTACCTGCAAATTTACTGGAGCCCTTTAAACTAACAGAAGCCTAAACTAAGCTTTACACCAATGTAAAGCTCACCAGGGATAGCTGGGGCTACTGGACTAGTAACATAAAAATATTTGCACCTGCAACTATGAGAAGAAAAGAGAGGGGTGAGTCAACAGACTTAGTGGATAAACTCTCACCCATCACCCACATGGGACAACCAAGGAATATACATATAATATCATACATACAACAATCATAATCATTTGATATTTAATTACATAGCTATATAAGAAAATATTTTTCATTCCATAAATTCATGAACAAACAATTGTAAACTCACAAGCAACATGAAATCATTTTAACTAAAGTATGGCAAAGCCTAAGGAAATAGTATCTACTGAGCTGAATAAATACATATATAATAACCGAAAGCTGTAAGATCAAATAGTCCCTATCGGATAAGCTGTGGCTACCTAGCTAAGTCTCATTTCTTGTATCTGTTGTAGGGTGATATTGTCCTTGGATGGACAATTTGGTACAAAGGTTAATGATCTCATACGGCCATTAACTAACTGTCTGTTTCCTTATCTCTACCTTCTAAACTATTTGACAAAATCCATAGCTGAAAAATGAGTACTCTGTCCTTGGCGAACAGAGCCCCTAAATTCTTAGTACACAGGGAGTTCTGGATTCATATAACTCTAACAATCTCACTTTAGCATAATTGTGGCTGTGAGAATTGGGCCCAAGAGATCACTCGTTTGTAGGCAACCTGATCTCCAGCCCACAGAATATGTATCTAGTAGTTACTAAGGATCATACTAAATTTCATACCTTTTGGTACCATAAAATTGAAGTTCTAAATTCAAGACTTAAACTACTATATCTTTTTCATATACTGGATAAATCTAAAATCATAGCTTAAAACACCAAGGTTCTAAATCATGGAAACTCTAAAACCATAGAAACATATTTCTTCGTAAAACCAATCATGATTTATTCAACATAGCTCAACTTAATATTCTAAAAACTTTCTAAAATCAAAAGTCTGGAGTATATACATAATGATATCATAACTCTTAAAACATATTTGTCAAAATAGCAACTAGATAAAATCATATATTCTTCCAACAATTGTTTCATTAGCATATGAAACATTTTCCATACATACAACACAACAATCATGGTCCCATGGTTTTGTAAAACTCATTCTTTCATACTATCATCATAAATCATAATTTTTCTAATTTAACATAATCATGTAAAATCGTAATCTATACTTTTCTTGTTTCAAATTTCATGTTTAACAATTATCATGCATCAAACACAGGTATAATGGCTAAAATAAGGTCATGAGTTTGAGCTCACTCACCGTTTGGAGCCGGGAGTATGTGGGCACCACCAATTTGACCTTGAGATCTTAGAATGGCACCAACAACTGAAATAGAGCAACATAGACCCAAGATTAATCTCCATTAATCTCTAGATAACTTTCAAAATAACTCAACAATATAGGGGGAGCACCCCCACTTGACAATAATGGAGACAGACAACAACCCATAACATGGGAGAAGAAGAATATGGAAGGAACTAAGATAAGCTAACAACAAATACTTACCTTTGATCTTCGGGGATGAAGATTTGATGTTGGATTGAGTGGAAAATAGTGGAGAAGGGTTTGGAAGGAGAGGGTTTCAGAAATGGAGAGGGGAGCCCGAGTTTAGAGGTATATAAAAGGGGTAAGGGTTCATTTATCAAAACTGCATCGTTTTACATTGTACTGACATCAAACACATTCGCTGCAACGAGTAAAGCGCACTGCAGAGAACATAGAGAAACAACAATTCATTGTAATGAACATATCTCGCTGCAACAAGCCTCCTGGCCCGCCTTCTTGCTGCAGCGAGACTTTTCTGTAGAATTAAGCAGCAACAGCAACAATACCCAAAGTGTTTTGGCATCTAGGTTATCTCAACACTCACTTATTTAATGTCCCCATTTATTTTACTCTCCATTAACTTTAAAACATAAATGTAAATAAGGAAATACTCCTCATTTGGATTTAAATAAAATATCATAAAAATTAAATTCCCAACAAATCAAAATCTAAGTTTTGGGTTTTAGTTCAAATCCGAGAATCATCAAGATTTTCTAAACTTGTGGACTAAAAATGAAATGTTTAAAGGCTTCATAAAATCTATTAAAAATCACTCTTTAACTTATTTTCCTTTGGAGAACAATTACTGGGACTTTTGATATCAAGAATGTGGCTCTAACATATAGCCCTCTAAGGAGGTGTAAGATCTAAACTTAGCGAAATTTAGGACCCGACAACATGAGTGGGTCCCAGGAAACTCTAAGACCATATGAAACTTGTCCATTGACGTGTGTACACCAAGTATTACATTTGCAATCACTAAATTATTTTTACTGTGGGTGTAAGTAGTCTATACCTATACTTATAATTCACCATCTCTTTAACTTTTTTTACCATAGGTATAAAGAATATATACCAGCACTCATATTTTTATGATTAGTTTTTACTTGACTACAATCTGGTGCTTTTATGATTAGTTTATTTTTTATTATTAATCTACTGTTATTTTGCATTTATCTTCTATTGATATGCGTGTGGTTGATTATACAATACTTTGATTTTACTTTTTGAAAGAACATATTATAGGCTAGATGGAAAGACAAAGAAAATTAAACATTGTTGATCGTAGTAAAGAGCTGGATTCAAAAAATAACAAAACAATAAAGAATCGCAGACTACTACAAATTCTACCTCAAATCAAGTCTAATCAAGCCATATTGAACACATTATGGTTCCATTTTTACAAAACATGTCATACATGAGCCTGCTGAGTCTCACTCTGTTGCATCAAGCTTGTGTGTCAAGCTACTGCTCCTTTCTAGTTGCATACTTATATTGTTACATACCCTATACTTTTATACTTGTTGGTTTGTACTCTTATTCTGGATGGAGTTTTCTGTTGTACTCTTGTCAATTGGAGCCGTACTCTTGCGATTCAACTTTCATAATATCATTAACTATCTACTTCACCCTTGATTTCTGGTTTATCACCTAGTGAGCAAAGATTGCCCCTCGGAGTCCAAAAATTGGACTTGAGCCCCCAATCAATATTTCATTTTCTAGGAATATAAAAGAGTAGACTCTCTCCATCCCCAGAAATAAGATATTTCATTCTTATTTTCACTGCCAATGATTGATGAGATATTAATGAACAATTAATAATATAGTAAGCAAGCAAAACAAAGGAATAGATATATATATATATATATATATAGACACACACACACACACCACATACCAACACCATGTGATCTCTCAAATGTAATTGCAGTCTTTATCAGGCTTTATAGAGATATAAGGAGAAATACACCTCCATGATGCAAGAATGTGCTGGAGAGAAGTCTCCACCATTCTTCCTCATGGAGAAGCTTCATCCTCGATAAGGCACGCATTTTAATCAACTTATAAAGTTAGATGGATTCAACCTATGAAGCACATACACTGGCACGAACACGGGACAAGACGAAGATACGGACATGGATACGAAGACACACCAAAGTCAAAATTTACAGGACAAAAACACGGCATATATATATATATATATATATATATATATTATTGTATGATTCTTTTTTTTGTCATATTTGTATAATTTTTTTTATCTAATTAATTCTTCTTTTTTTTTTGCAATCATCTGAAGAATTTTCAAAATGAAATAGCTCAATAGTACAGGTCAAACTAAACAACTAAAATTGGTTTTGAGCTCATATTGGCATTAAAAGTTTAGAAAAAAATAAAAAACTAACTCGTCCGCGGTGTGTCCAAGCCATGTCCCAGTGAATTAGAGTCATGTCTAACACGTGTCTGACATGTATCTAGCCGTGTCAGGCTCCGAGCTCAGAAAAATTATTTTTTTAATTGGACATGTATGGATGCGTATTCGACACACGGACACACCACCAAATTGGTGTGTCTGTGCTTATCAAAAGAACAAACGTATATATTTGGAAATCCTATGAAAGATGCTATTTACTACTATCACCAATGTATCTAAGCAAAACCCAAAAACAACTTACACCCCATTTTTTTTATGGACTGCGCCACAAAAGGTGTATTAAAATAAGCACCCCACAAAAGCTAACACATATATACCCCTCGATAACTGAGTCTGATTTGGACCCATGAAAGTCAACCCTTTATTCAGCAGTTGCAAAATATTCTCACCACCTTCCAATATACATCCTTACAAACACATAATTTTAACCACTCATATTTTCACACTTACAATAAGAGTAGGATCTATTACCTTTATTCAACATACAATCATCCATACATGTGTCCCATCAACTTGTGAGTATGCCTAAATTTGAGTTAGTAGACTTGTGTGTATTCAAGAATTATTCACATTGCAAAACCAGCTAGCTAATCATGAAAGATTCTTGTATAAGCAGAAGCTTAAAACCTTGTGAAAATATATATGAAAATATGAAAAGACTGCATGAGATGACAAAGGGTGAACAATTATGTTTCCATGGAAATTCCTAGGGAAGGGTTTTCCTAAGAGAATGAAAAGACAACCTCAAAGCCCTCCTTGTGAAGCACTCTTTCAGCTCTCCCTCACAAATGTAAAGCATAAGTGACTTCACAAAACTGTATATCTAAATGACAATCGCTCTTAATTCTTATGATGACCACTCTATTGTTCCTAGAATGAGATTGATGGTACGTGGTCTTGGACTCCCCTATAAACTATCCATGTTTTTCAGCTTTTTTTCATTGTTGATGGCCAAATATAATAACCTAAAACTATTTTTCTTATGGCGTATAGATTAAACAATTCTTCAGAAGATTACGCATTTGTGGTCTGTTACAGAATGATGAGATTTGGACTGCATGTGATCATTAGAGAAACCCCGTCATTGCCGAGGTTTACACACCTCAAGAACACTCGAAGTAGTCGCTGTGGCGTGACGTGAACAGGACAACACCCTAAACCCTGCCATTGGCAAGGTTTCATCTGCAAAATAGTGCAAATTCTGCTTCGAACCAAACAACACCTCAAACCTTGCCAATTGCGAGCTTTGACCGTGGTTTGGGCGGACAAGACAACACCTCAAACCCCACCATTGACGAGGTTTCATATACAAAATACCTGTAGATTCTACTTCAAAGTGGACAACACCTAAACCTTGCCAATGGCGAGTTTTCATTGGTCAAAGGCTACAACACGTAGTCTATTCTACGTCTTCAGTCAGGATTCCTTTGCCCATAAATGTTGCCAAGCACCCAAGTAGTGTAATGGGATCTATATATACGTGTGTGTGTGTGTACTCTTGTTTGAGTTTGTTGTGGGTTTGGGAGATAGGGAATGAGAGAGCAAAGCTACATTGAATATGATGAAAGGGTAAAGTTAAGGAATTTTTTTTTTTTGTAACGGACAATGAAGAAGATGTTAAAAAACTATTTTTAAATTGAAAAAGATAGTGAAACCCGATAAACCTATAGATTTTGACAAAATATATTTCAAAGGATATCCCTCGTCACAATGCAAGTAACATATTATTTTAATTTAATTTTTTTGCTTATGTTTTTTATAAAATTTAGTTGCTATAAATTATTTAGGAAAAATATTATTTTTTAATTCATCACAGTAAAAAAATTTATACTAGCTTTTACTATAAAATAACTAAAAGCAACTTTAATTTAACAATTTTTATGATTTTTAATTTTTTAATTTTTTATAATAACTTAATAGTAGGTTACTGTTCTGTATTAGCTTTTGACATTGTTATAAAATAAAATAAACTGGCATGTTTATTAATTATTCTTATTACATAAGTTTTTATTTTGAAATACAAGAAATTGATTTTCTGGAATTTAATAGTTTAGTATTTTTTTTTTACTTTAAGATTTACAAGAAATTGTTTTATATTAGTTATGAAACTATTTTTATTATAAAATTATTAATTTTTATTTTTGACTTTCTAGAATTTAATAATTTTTTTTACCAAAGAATATACTATTTTTAATTCTAAAAATTACAGTTTTTATACTAATTATTTGTATTATATTAGCTGTTATTAGAAAATACAAGAAATTGTCATTTGATAATCTTTATGATTTATAATTTTAAAATTTTATTTTTTTACTACTAATTAATTTACTATTTTTTGAATTTAAAAATTAAAAGTTTATATTATTTATTTTTATTATAACAAATTTTAAAATTAATAATAAAAAGGTTTGAAAGTAATAACTTTTACTTTTTTCAATTTTAAATATATAATTTTTATTATAATAGTTTTAATATAAATTATTAAAATTTTAAAATAATTTTTAGGTTTATATTCAAAAATTTTAACACTTGAAATTAGATTTAAACTTAATTTGCTGTTAGCACTGTTATAAAATTAAATAAATGAGTATTTTTATTAGTTATTTTTATAATTAGTTTCTATTATAAAATACAAGAAACTAGTTTTCTGGAATTCAATAATTAAGGAATATTTATTTTATAATTTTTAATTTTTAATAGTAATGAATATACTATTTTAAATTTTGAAAATTACATTTTTTATATTCATTATTTTTATTATATTAACTATTGTTAGAAAATGCAAGAAACTATCATTTAATAATACTTATGTTTTATAAGTTTAAATTTTTTTGTTTTTATTACTAACTAATTTTCTTTTTATTATTTTTATTATAGTAGATTTATTATGAAATAGAAAAAAATAATTTGTAGGGTTTTATTATTAAAATTTAAAGTTTTTAACACTTGAAATTGGATTTGAATTTAATCTTTATTTGTTATCATATGAAATAGGAAATGAGACTGTTGCAGCCGTGTTTTATGGTCTTAAGTCCACCAAGAAATAAGATACACGAGTACTTGAGGCTTTTAGGCATGCTCTACTTTTTTGAGTTGATCCATATAGACATTAACTCAGTTTTGATTTCTGCACTGGTCTAGCAATGGCGGCTAGAAACACATACATTCCATTTTCTTTGTAGTGACTACACGGTGAGATTAGAAGATGTTGCCAAGTTGCTTGGGATCCCAATTAATGGTAATGATGTCACACGAATGCCTGGCATAAAGTCTCTACCGCATTGATGAACCTCTGTGAGGATTTACTTGGTGGTCGACCTACAAAACAGGATATTACTATAGGTGTTCTAAGCATGAGATGGCTAAATACACACATGATGCAGCTTGGCACTCATACCAATTGGCATATCCAGTGTCATACTTATGCCTATATATTCGCCTTGATAGGCCATTGATTAATGCCTGACAAGAGCACATTAGAGGTCCATTGCAAATACTTTCCATTGCTAAAGATATAAAGAATTTGCATCTCTATAGTTAGGGTTCCACATGCCTATGCTCGCTCTATAGGGGATTATGCCTTGCTTCGCACAAGGGTATTAGTGACATTTTTTATTGTATGATATTATTGCAAGCATGGACATATTTTAGGATACCATTTTTTGCTCCCATGCTAGTCAATCCAATCAATTTTCCATTTGCAGTGAGGTAAAAATTGAATCTAATTTATTTTTGTTAAAATTGTGATAATTTTTTCTAATGAATATGATATTTGATAGATGGATTCGTCCAAACTTTCCACTAAATGGCCAAAAAAAGACCATGGATGCCTGAGAGAGGGTATAGATGGTCTACAATCTAGTATAGTATGGGCAAAATGTTATGGAACAAATTGTTATTATATTTCATTTAACAATGTTTGCATGTGTCATTGATTTATGTTATTTATATTATTATGTATTACTGTTTGTGTAGCGATTGTATTTGGAACCCTTACTTGATGCTCTTGTTCTAGAAGCCATCCGCGACGAGACATCATTGTGGTCATGTGTCGTTCCACTCATATGCTTTGAAATGTTGAGTGGTGTCATGTTGATTGCATAATACTGCAATTCGGCCTGCACCAACTTGTTCCCATGAAACTTGAAAAGTTTGATGATATGCATAATAATGATATTCGAGGATGACGGGGGACAACCAACTAAGGACGTAAATGGCATCGATGGGTCTCAATGTGGAATGCTCAATGGGAATACCAATTGTAAGGAGAGCCTACTCAAGACTACAATGACACTACTCATTACTGGTTACGGTATTAGCCACCTTCTCAACCATCTTCCCCACTATTCCCCTAATGTTGCCCTTATTAACACCATTACCATGACCACCCCTACTGCCCTAACCCCTTGCCCAACTGTTCCATTAGAATGACTAAGGAGGTGGATAGCTTTATCTTCTGCAACCTATCCAAGAGCCTCACTTTTATATTGATCCACAGACCACCCAAGATATAATATGTGTTGCATTTTACCTACACCTTTTGATTTATGATATACAATTCATTACTTCCTTTTCATTAACTGTACATGTTATGTGTGTTATGTAGATTGCCTAGACCTAGATGACACCATCATGATGCTCTGTTGATGCTCTTCTCTTTCAAGGTGGTTATAGATCAAGACATATACTATCACGACACTCTGTCGATACGAGAGTCTTCAACGGTGGGATTCCCAAGGTATATCCTTCACTATTAGGGTTTATCAATCAATTCAACTAGGATTTAGACCAGTCTTCTAGCGACATTGGCCAATCATCCACTCAGGAAGAGGCTGGCCAATCTTCTTATTAGACACAACTTGATCTAAATGAGCAACCTTTCCAACAGCAAAATGTGTATGTACCTCAGATGGAGACACAAGCTCTTAGCTGGACGTATCCACACATAGTATTACCATTTGATATGTACACGAATCCCATTATGCAGTATCAGAGTAGAGGATTTCATAGAGATGTACATGAGGTTGAGAAAGCAGGAGAAGGAAAAGGATGTAAGGGCGAAGAAGTGGGTGAGGAAAATGAAAGAGATGGCAATGACGGTGAGGGTGAGGGTGATTAGGGTAAGGATGATGTGGGAGGTGGTGATAAAGGTAGGGATGATCAAGATAAGGATGATGGAATGGTGGTCAGGGGAAAAATGATATAGGAGATGGCATTCAAGATAGAGATGATCTGGGCGATGGCAACCAGGGTGGGAATGATCAGGGAGGAGATGACTAAGGCAGGATTGATCTGAATAAAGAAACAAGAAGACAAAGGCAGGGCATGATAGGTAAGGCATTTGGAGCGACTCTATAAGTGGCTAATAAACTATATGAACGTGGCAAGCAATTATGACCTGATCCAAAATCTCTTGATAGATACTCCCCAACCCCTCATTCGCTGGTCAAGAACCCATGTTCACGCAGACCATTTAATCAATCATATTTATGTATATTTTTTCATTTGAAAATGAACTAATATTATTAAGTATGTTTATATTTGGCATTAATTAAGGTTTGTATGAACTATCTTTTTCTATTCAGATGCTGCCTAGCCACACCATCTGTATCATTTTCTACTGCATCATCCACACCATCTTTGTAGCATTCATAGTTATCTTCATCACTTTCTTCTAATTCTACTAAACTTTATCTAGAAATGGGCTCCATTCGAGTTCTTCATTTCGAGTAACTTCGTTGAAATCAACATAGAGCTCAATAAGAAAAGAAGAATTTGCATGATACTACTGATGTGTCATGAACATCTATTGCATGCTATCGTCGTTATTTACTGGAGTTGCCTAATTGTAATACCCCAAGTTTTAAATAAAAAGATTAGAAAATTTTTTCAAACTGGAAACAGTGTCAATCACCTTTATCAGTTGTTTGAGTCCTAGATTTCACTAAGTCTAGACCCTATACGTCCTTGGAGGGCTCTATGATAGAGTCATAATCTTGGGATCAAAAGTCCCGGTAATGGTTCCCTAGAGAAAAATGAGTTGAAGAGTGATTTTTAATAAATTTTATGAAACTCTTAAACCTTTCATTTTTAGCCTATAAGTTTATAAAATCGTAAAAATTCTCGAATTTGAACTAAAACCCAAAATTTGAATTCTAAATTGTTGGAATTTTGATTTTTCTGATATTTTATTTGAATCTAAATGGGAGGTATTTCTTTATTTACATTTATGTTTTAAATGTAAATAAGTGCACTCTGGAGAGCATTCTGAAGAGCGCTACAGTGGTCAACAGAACAATAAGGTGGTGCAAGGAAGATTTTTGGGCTCTCGGGTGAGCGCTGCAGTGATCAACAGAATTATAACAACCCCCACATTGAGGTCCAGACCATTCCACACAACCCCCACCCCCATTTTCTCTCTGAAACCACAGTTCCTTCACCTCCCAACTCCATTTCTTCATCAAATCTCCATCTAAACTCCATTTTCTTCCAATTTCTTCAAGTTTAACGTATAATCTTCCCTCCTTCAAGCTTAAAGGCATGTTATCTTGTTAGTTTTACTTCAGTTTCTTCATGTTCTCCTTCTTTGAGGGTGGTTCTCCATGGTTGTCAAGGGAAAGAAGTTTTCTACCTCCTTAGAGATGGATTCTTGGGTATTGAAGAGGCTTTAGAGGTTAATCTAGAGTTCTGCTATTTCCATGTCAGATAGTGGTGTCATCCCCTGCTTTTAAGAGTTCTGTTGGTTCTATTAGTGTTAGTTCTTTATCGTTCAACCCTTCAGGTGAGTGGGTTCACATCTGTAATCTCTATGTTATGCATTAGAGTTATTTTCATAAAGATATCATTTACTGCTTGATTTTATGGATTTCTACAACAAAGTTTGAGATTTCTGTTGGTTTATATGTTTTAGAACTCCTGGATTTAGAGCATGAAACTGGTTTTTGACAAAACTCAAGGGACCATAATTGTTATATTGATTTTATGAAGAATTGATGATTTATGTAATTGTTAGAGGCATTTATGAATGTTTGACTGGATTTTGGAACTGGTTTATGTATATGATATTGAGTTTTTCTCTGGTTTATGAAGAGTTGGATTATTGAGATATGTTTTAGACAATTAATCAAAAGGGTTTTAGAGCTTGAATCTTTATGAAATTCAGAACAGTTGACGGCTACGTACTCTGTAGAGGCTTGAAATCGCAATGTCCACAAAAAAGTGACCATTTGGGCATGATTTCATTGCCACCGGTATGCTAAGGTCAGACCATTAGAATCGGATAGATTCAAAGCTCATAGAGAATCAAGAAGTTTTAAAGGTTTTCAGTTTTAGATGGATTTGTTTACTTAGTTTAGACAGTAGCTATAGAGAAACAGTAATGAGTTAACGGCTAGAATTGATTGTTAACCTTGGTACTAAGTTGTCCTTAGCGGCAATCTCACAGAACAGAAAATACGTGTTCTTCCCTGTGCCCGTGTCTAGGGGGAAGAAACAAAGCCTTGAGGGTGGAGCCCGTGTCTGGCACTGGTGGAGCATACAAGATTATACCAGAGTAGAGATTATTGTTTTTCTAGGAGCTAATATACTATGAGCTTCAGAGCTGATATAATTTCAAGTATGAAAGTAAGTTAAGAAAATTGTTTTTTGAAATTATAACATGATGATGGAAATATATAAATAAATATGCATGCATGTTTTCCTATGAATACTTTCAAGTATTAATGATGTATTATGATTTTATGCATTATTCTTTGGTGTCCAACGGAAGGGGGTTTCAGGTGAGAATTCACTCATTGAGTTTTGGTCATCAAACTCACCCCTCTCTCTTTCTCCTGTTTTTACAAATAGAGCTGTCGCTATTGGTTCTCTTCAACCCCTTTCTCCCAGCCGCACTAAGCCTCAGTTAGTGAGTCTTGTTGTCATTTTGATTTAGAGTGCTCCAATGTAGATGCATGCAAGTCCCGAACCTTAGATCATGTTTTGCATTTACCATGCTATGATGGTATATTCATATTTTGTATTTAAAAACATATTTGTGTTAATTTCATGAACATTTTGAAGCAAAGCTAGTTTTATATTGTATTATGGTTTCAAACTTCAGAGACAGGTTATAAATCAGCAGACTTGATTATTTCAATTATTTTGTTTATTTTGAATTTAAAGAATTAGTGATTTATATGTAGAAAAAGAGAAATTTTCTAGTTTTTATGAACAGAGCATGCATCTAGAAACAATTAACAGGTCATGAGGCTTATATGAGAACGAGATTTCTCATGTACCGGTCACTTTCCCAGATGGGGTCGTGACACTAATATTGTACGAAGCTGCCAAAGACGGAGACTGGACACCTATATCTTAATATAGATACTATTTTTGGAGTGTCAATATTTATGGATCGACAAAGTCCATCCCCTAGCTCCACATACGACATCGTGTATGGAATTGAAAACCATGCTAGATTTTGACATGTAAATGTCACACCCTTACTCGTGTTTCTAAGAACATCACCATTAAAATATATTATTATATTTGCTATATCACTCATTTTTTCTCTCTATTTTTTGTACAACTAGAATACTTTTTTTTTCCCCTCACACTCATAGCTTGAGGAAAAAAACTCAGCTATAAACACACAGTCCCACTATACTTTCTCTCTCAATAAGATTGCCATGGTAGTAGAATGAACTATTTTACACTCACAAGACTTGTGTCTTGGTGGAATAAGTAGCACCCATTTATATAAAGTTCTCAACGAGCCACTGGAGTCAGATAAATTAAAAAAATAATTTCTTATTGATGAAATCTTATCATTGACAACTTCATATTAAACAATTATTTTTTAAAAATTCTAGTCACTTTATTTTTAAAAAAATATTTTATTAACGAAATCTTGCGTTTGAAAAAAATTATATTTTAGTTCTAAAATGTTGCCATTTGTATTTAAAAAAATATTCTTCCCACTTTATTTAAAAAATAATATTTTATTAACAAAATCTTGTCATTGACGATATTCCATTTGAAAAAATTATATTTTATTAAATATAATTGATGCATTGCAAGATTGGTTTAAAAAAAAATTATAAATTTTTTTAATAAAATCCTATCATTAGCAGGATTTCACAATCGGATTTCACAACCCATAATCATGCAAATATCTAAACAAACTCATTTCATCACAAATTTTGCCTCTACAAGCCATATTTAAAAAAATGCCTCAAAATTTATACATACATTTACTCTATATAACCGGATCAACTAACTTCAAGAAAAAGGAAAAATTTTAAGTAGTTTGTTAAATATTGAGTAAAAGTATATATTACAGAGTTAAAGAATAATCAGTAAAGAAAATAAAAGAATAAAACTATATAGAAACAAATTCGCATCTCCCAGATTTCCCTAGCTAATTGTTGACTTTTTAACAATGATATTGATACCTTTTGTTCCACAACTTATTATCTTTGGATAAAGCTTCAGGAATAACCGGTCCCTTTGGACTTGGCTAAATTAAAATTTCAACCAAATTAAAGTTTAAGCCCATAAATTAACAATATCATCATTTATTTTGAAAAAAAATAAAAAAAATTAAATGAGTTAGTTGTTTATTTCATTACAATGAACAAAGGTATTCCACCACCAAACAAAAAGCTTTCATGTTTGATTTTTATCTATTTTTTTACAGGTTAATTTTTGGAACGGATTAAGGAATTTTGTTCCTAATATTGTCCTCAATTGATTGATGTAGAGATTTTACAATATGGTTCTTTTTTGAGAGGGCATTTTGCTCAAAGAATTGATGAACTCTAACTTCCTATCGTCATTTTGTTCAAAAACCAGATTCACTATATAGGCTGAATTACTCAAAATTTGTTTCAATTTGCATGGGGCTTTTGTAGAGCTCATCCATATGAATCAAATAAGACCAAAATCATAAATTTTGGTTGTGTATAGAGTGATAAATCTAGCATGAACCACAGCCCCAATCAAGAACCCTAATTTCTTAAGCAAAATCCCAAATCTATGAACTTGGCAGAATCACTTGACTTTAAGCCTGTAAGTTAACAATATCATCATTTATTTTGAAGGGAAAAAAAGAAATAAAATTAAATGAGTTAATTGTTTATTTCATTACATTGAAAAGGTTTATTCCCTTATTTTATATTACCACCACCAAACAAAAAGCTTTCATGTCTAATTTTTTTTACAGGTTAATTCTTGGAATGGATTGAGGGATTTTGTTCCTAAAATTGTCCCCAGTTGATTGAAAGGGTTTCTATTGAAATAATTGATGAACCCTAACTTTGTATGGTCATTTTATTTAAAAACCAAATTTGCTATATAGGTTGAATCACTCAAAATTTGTTTCGATTTCCATGGGGCTTTTTTAGAGCTCATCCATGTGAATCAAACCATACCAAAATAATAAATTTAGTGATAAATCGAGCTTGAACTACATCCCTAACCAAGAACCCTAATTTCTAAAGCAAAATCCCAAATTTGCAAACATAGCCGAATCACTTGAGTTTAAGCTCGTAAGTTAACAATATCATCATTTATTTTGAGAAAAAAAAGGAAATAAAATTAAATGAGTTAATTATTTATTTCATTACATTGAAAAGGGGTTATTCCCCTATTTTATAATACCACCACCAAACAAAAAGCTTTCATGTCTTTTTTTTTACGGGTTAGTTTTTGGAATAGATTGAAGGATTTTGTTCCTAAAATTGTCCTCAATTGATTGACATAGAGATTTTACAATATGGTTCTTCTTTTGAGAGGGTATTTTACTGAAAGAATTGATGAATCATAACTTTCTATTGTTGTTTTGTTCAAAAACCAGATTCGCTATACAGGCTGAATCACTCTTCGATTTCCATGGGGCTTTCGTAGAGCTCATCTATGTGAATCAAGCAAGACCAAAATCATAAATTTTTGGTATAGAGTGATAAATTGAGGCTAAATCGCGGCCCTAACCAAGAACCGTAATTTTTTAAGCAAAATCCCAAATATGCAAACAAGGCTGAATCACATGAAATTTTATTCTCTCTTGATCTGGGCAAGAATCACATTGTGAAACACAAGAAATAAGCTTGAATCGAAAGCTGCAATGGTGGACCAACGAAGAACCGAGTTGAGTCGGCGTAAGGTAGAAGAAGACCCCGTGTGCTAGGCCCATTCACAGCCCATGGAGAGTTGCAATGGGTGGCCCACCTTTTAGGCCCATTTCACCCATTCTTTCAAAAATTAATTTAAAAATTGGTTACGAGTTGTTAATGATTTTTTTTGGCACCAAATAATTATCTTAGATTTTTTCTCATAAATTAGAATAATTAAAAATGTGTGATACTCTCCAAATTGAGTTCTAAAAAATTTTTGAGGACTTTTCGACTTTTCTGGACATGTTATAAGTTGAGCCCTTTCGAAATTAATATTATTTAAGTATTGAAATAATATCAGTACTTATTTTATGTAGGCATCAATATTAATTTTGAAAGTTTGCAATGTTGTGAGTTATGCAATTTTATTCTGTAAGTTATAGATTGTGAAAATTTTTAGCATATCTATGGTATTACTAGGAATGTAGTATTAAGTTCTCTCAAAGTCAATATCCTTTACTTATCAAATTAACTTTGGTTTTCCATATGTACTTAATATTGTGCATGAATTTTTTGGTGAAGAATATCGTGCATGATAATTATAAAATTTCGGTTGTTAAATTTGAACAATATTATTTTGAGAGTTTTTTGAAAACCTTTTGATATTTTTTCCCTTTTCTTTAAAAGGCAGAAGTACAATTTTAAAGTTATGATCAGTTTACTTATTAAATGGTGCCCTTATGTAAAGCATTTCTTGGTCCCACAATTTGGCATTGTTTCAAACAATGTGATGGTGCTGTTGCGGTCTATTTCAATTTATGATAATTTTATCTAAAATTACAGGTGTGTATGACTATGTTACTGTTGTTGGAATGATAATAAGTGTCTTAAAATTTAAATAATTTAAATATAAATGATTGGGCATATAGTATTAAAAATACTCTTATAGTTGATTTATTATAGTCATGAAAATAATTTTGAATTCTTTATGTTTATTATGTTACATAATTAAATTTTGGGAGGTGCGTTTATTGCCAAATACTATGTAATATTACCTGAGAGCTTCTACTTAAGAAATTATGTAATTTTCTCTAATTTTGATTTGAGAGATTTGTATTGAAACTTTTGTTGTTCTTATTTATTATGTCGTTAGACATATTACAAATTTTAGACTCTTAGAAATATTATATTTTGATAATTTTTTTCCTCTATATGCACATAATATTGTGTATATAAAAAAGATTTGATTATGTATAATATTGTTCTAGGAGTTATTATTTAAGAAATTCCAAAATATTTTATCCAACTCTTTTATCTTGTTTTCCGTGACCAAAAATATAAATTTTATACCTTTTATTATCTCACTACTCTAAAATTAGTTATTTTGACATTTCAAATTTTATAATGTTAAAACATGTGAGATACTCCTTAAATTCTGAAGTAGAAGATATCACGAATATTTATGAAATATCTAGTCATATCCTATTTTATGCACCCCCAAAGTTGATTGATTTTGTCTATATATTGAGAAGATTTTGTCCATCTTTTGCACATTTTTTTAATTTTGCCCAAATGGAAAGAGGTGCATAGGCTTAGTCGGTTGGTTCTAAAATATTTTGTGCATAGCTGTCATATTTGTATAAATTGATTTCTCTAGACAATTAAGAGTCTATTTGCTTTGAGTTTTCAGTTTTCATTTTTGATTTTCTAGATTTTGTAAAATAAATATTAAAAATTCTGAAAGCTGAAAAATCTAATTTTTAATTTTTATTTTCAATTTTCAGTTTTTCTTTTACAAAATTCTGAAAATTGAAAAGCTAAAAATAAAAATTAAAAACTAGAAACTCAAACTAAACAAGCCCTAAAATTGTTGGGAAAATTAACCCGTAAAGAGAAAAGGGGACAATTTCATTTGTATGTTCTATTAGACCGTACAATCTTGATTCTTGACACTGATAATGCATTTGTTTGGAATTATTTTATCTTAAAATTACTTTTTTCACAAAAAAAATTACATTTCATGTATTTTGATAATATTTTAAAAATAATTAGAAAATAAAAAGAATCAGTTTTTCATTTTTCTAGAAACTGAAAATAATAGCATTTGAAAAAATTTAATTTTTAATTTTTCAGTTATATTTAACATTTAAGTTTAATAATTACTTTTATAAAAATATGAAACAAACTCACTATGAGCCTTTACCGCACCGGGCCACCTGCGGCATTGCATCTGCCTTCCTTCTTTTTCTTACAAAGATCTTCTAGTTGTTGTTTCTTAAGACGTTAATTTAGGTTTTGAACTAGTTTTGTGAATTCAACGTGCTTGCATTATCAAGAGAAAAACAAATGGGAAAATTATTGGAACTATATGATAGCAGCCCCAAAGAAGTGAGTCCAATAGCCCAAGAAGCCCAGCAAGAAAATTGAAGCGGGTAGACCCAAGAGAGCAATAGGCCCCTAGGGTGGAATGACTACGTCCACGCATGCAGGAATAGCCAGACCCAAAAAAAGAAAAAATGCATCAAGGAAGAGTGCCATGATGACTCAGCCCTAATAATCATTAGATAATGATTACCTAGTACTAGAATATTCCTTAGAATGCCTTTAATCATCTAATCATGCTTTCTTCTTTCTCCCATTAATCGTCACTCAAACCCACTAAAAAAAACACTTAAAATCTGTTATTATTGGGAAACTATTGAATTCAGATTATGACAATATGAGACACGCGGTCATTAAATATATAATAGAGTCAAATAAGAATCAACCAATTTATCTATATATGAAGTGCTTCGTTCTCAAAATTGAAGTATCATTGCCAAACTGGAAATTTAAAAAGCATCCTTGTTTTAAGGATAGGACCTGCTAGTGGATGTGGGGCCATGAACATCGATCCATGGATCTAAGATCCGCACAAGAACGTGAAGGCCAGAGGCGGAGGGTAGTATGTATATGGGAAGGGGCGGTGCCCCACCTGAAATTTTCAATTTCTGAAAAATTGTTCCTATTTTTCAATTTGACCTCCCTTAAAAATTTTATTTAATTAAATTTTTATCAAATTTTTTATTTGATTAAATATTTAAATATTATAATAAATAATATGCTAATGTAAATATATATGTTTCTCTTAAATTTTTATTGTAATTAAAACGTTTATTTATTCTATGTCTAGTATTTTTATTTAATTTTTAAATAAAATTAAAATTATTAAAATATATATTTTTTATATGAACCCTTGATAAAATTGTCTAACTCTGCCCCTGGTGAAGGCAGTTTCCAAGTTTAGGAGTTTGCTTCGAAATTTGTGCCCCTCTCGATTATTTTATTTTCATGAAACTAAATATTTTGACAACGGAATTATTCTTTTGATGCATGATCTCCATTAAAAAAAATCATCATATGCTGTCCTGTCAATAAAATGAATTGCATACTCCTGTTTTCGTACAATATGCATCTTACTGAGCAAGGTCTTACAGAAACATAAATATTAAAAGGAATAACAGACTTTTCGGTGATTAGTAAAGAAAAATCTAAACATTTGCCTTTGTTGTTCATTTTTAGAGTGAAGGCCATTTGATAAATCCCTGTTTGCCCATGTAAACTTTGTACTTACCTCATTTAAACTGTACAGTAATTATAAAGCAAACAAGTGAGAGATTAATTATCATTATATCATTTGGTGGAATCTATATATACTGGACTCTTTTAAAATTAGGAGATGTATAGAATGAAAAATACTAAAAAAATTAATAATTATTAGATTATTTAATGAGACCTAACACAATACAAGTTATTAATCTAAAAATAATTAACTACTTATTTTCTCATTATACAAATTTTTTCACTTTAGAAAAGACAAACCCCAAAACTTCCAATTATATCCACCTCGATCACTAGTAAAGTTTTCATGAAACATTTCTCACAGGAGAAAAAGATGAACATTTTAGACTCTATCGTGTTGCACGTGACGCAATCAAATATGCTAGTCTCTTGTCTAGTATACTAATATACTAGTCTCATTATTATAGAGTTAAAAATATCATCCCAATTCAACTCAAAAGCCACAAACACAGTCCTGATCCTAACCCACCAATCCTTTATCCAATAGTCGGTGTCATGGTAATATTGCAATTTAGAGGATTGGAGGATCCACAAATCAAACAATTTCCAAATCGCTTAGTACTGTGTACGAATTGGCGTGTATTGGGAATATTTTAATTTATTATTAGCACCTGCTTTGGTAAAATTTATTGTTAGTACTGTGTACGAATTTGCGTGTGGTACGAAATATTCTAATTTAATACTCCATGCTTTTATTTTATTTTCTTTTTCCTTTTTAGGTTGCATAATAAGGATGCAGCAGGGGAGTAGGGAACAATGGCAACGCAGTCCATGACTTTTCCCATCCCACTTGTGTGCTTCATCATTACATGCATGTCTGATGGATGTTCATAGTCCACAAAGATGTAACATGATAACCCATGGCCGTGGCGTCGTGCCCGTGAATAAAATGATTTTTATTATTTTGGTGAACGAAATTATTTAATTTTCATAAATTATTAAGTGTAAAAATGTCTGTATATAGTAGTCATGAAATTGTGAATTATTAGTCAATTCCACTAATTAATTATTTTAAAAGTTAAACACACGAGTACATATAATAGTTAATTAACAGCATATACATTCAGAGGCTTAAGGAGCATGGATGTTAAAGGGGGCCAGCATAAACCATTATATACTTATATAATAATATTATTACTGAAAAATACCATTTAATATAACAAATATATAGAAACTTTCCAATGTTGAGCCATGGCCTATACTCGCCTCCCTTGGCTCAAGTGTTCAACCACTGTATACATTAACATTATCAAAATTAATCTTTAAATTCATAGAAACGCAAACTTTTAATTTTAAATAATACAAAAGCACATATGAGAGTAAAACTATAGTATAAACTATATAAATATACAAGGAATCATTATGTTATGTTAATTCGAATATGACGATGAAGGGCAAAGTACAGTTATTTACTATTACTTCTTAATTCTCCAGTATGAAAACATAAAAACGGATTGGAAATCTAGCGGTTCAATACATAATCAAGAGCAATATTGTAGCACCCTCTTATAAAATAACTAATAATATGAATTTACACATGAAACATAATGGTTAACATTAAATAAAGAGATTACAAGTATAAGGTTCTAGTAATGACAACTTAATATCATTAAGTACAAACTGAATATTTCTATAATTTGTAATATAAAATCACACATTAATTAAACATAAGTCATGAGTTTCTAGCAGCTGTCATCCATTCAGTGTTACTTGACTAATCTGAAACCACCAAAAATAAAAATAAAGGGAAATGAGAATTTATAAAAATTCCCAGTAGAGAATGAATGGTTTTAAAAATATTTGAACTATGATTGGTTCCAGCCGTGTCTGCACGGGAAATACACATGACTATAGTAACGTTATATGAATATAATCAGTTATCATGAAATATGTCATGTAGAACCTGTTATGCATAGAATATATCATGCATATCTTATCAAAATTATGATTTGCTTTACTTTAGTTTCTCTTTCATTTGTCTGCTTGTCTCACACATAGTTGAAGGCCTTATCTTAGAGAATTCTCATTCTTTCATATTGTTCTTAACATCGTGATGACAAAGCAAGACACTTACGTCATTCTAACCAAGGCAGGTAACATAAAAGGATCTTACATTTATCCCTCTGCCTTATTTGTGGTTAGCGGCACATCTTAATTAATCATGTTCTTTTAAAAGTTATTATGCATAATTTCACAATAAAGAATTTCATATAATAAATCAATAAATGAAACTTAAATAAATATTGTTACTCAACAATTTAAATAGTGAAACATAAATACATAAATTTATAAATTCATGCATAAATAAATTGGGCCAAAAGAATAGAAGTTAGATCCAATAAATTAATGTACAACAGATAACAACATAATAAGAAGGAGCATTTAATTAATTTGAATTAAACTTTAAATCGCATAAATATAAATATTAATATAAATAAGAAACTGAGCTGCAGATCTACACTTGACCAAGAGAGGAGAAGAGAATACTTATAATTAAATAATAAAAGAAACTGAATCACAGATCTGACTGGACCAGTAAAGGGAGAGAGAATCATTATAATAAAGTGATAAAAGAAACCGGAGCGCGGTAAACCGACGGGACCGGTAGGGAGAGAAGAGGATTATTTTTTATTAGTATTATTTTACTATTCAGGTTCATGATCATTAATAGTATAAAAACAATTGACTATGAGCATCTGTGATAAAAATGATAGTGCATAAAATGAATAGTAATAATAATAACGGTAGTCATGGTTTTATTTGGCATAAAAAATAAATTCATTCCCTACCTTAAATTAAAATTGCGTATACCTATTGAACTTTGTAGTATACTAACCTTACTATCTCCTTTTTTTTTAATTCTTTCTCTCTCTCTTCCCTTTTATTTCTTTCTCTCGTTCTTTTCTCTTCTCTCTCCTCTCTCCTCTCTTTTTCTCTTATCTTTCTCTTCCTCACGTTCTCTCTCACTGTCACTCCGTCACACACACACCCACACACACACACACACACACACACATATATATATATATATATATAGATGAACAGCTCACAGAAATGAAGTTTCTATGGCTGAAATGTTGTGGGTGAGTAGCTGTCCGCCGCCCCCTTTTTTTTTGGTGTACTACCTTTATTTTTTGTGTGTAAAAATTATACACTTAATTATTAATACTTAACATATTATTATTTATTACACTTCATAAATCTTATTCTTAATTTAGTACAATGTACTATGAGTTTATTGTCACTAGTTTATTATCTTATTTCATACAGTTAATATTTGTAGTTTAAAGTTTTGGTCTAATATGTAAAATAATTGTTGATATATAAAATTACTAAGTAAGAGTATAACTTAAAATTATTACACATAAACTATTTTATTTTTATTATTATTATTATTATTTAAAAAAAGGATGTTACAAATATGACCTTAGCAATATGACCATAAACTATATAATCACTTTATATAATTAATAATGTTTTTTTTTCCATTGACGGAATCAATCAAAATGTGTAGAAAAGGACTTAAAAGAGAAAGAAGGGAAGGGAACAAAGTGACCTTATTGCTGATCTAGAAGATTGATAAGGAAACAGGAAGTTACATTTTTTTTTTTGGCTGCAAACAGGAAGTTACATTATAAAGTAACAAATATATATATATAGTTATTTTATTTTTCAAATTTTTAGTTTTTCTCATTCTACCCCAATTTTAAGGAAAAAAGGTAGTTGACTTTTAAACGAAAAAGATAAAAAAAACTATTCTCCTTGAATTTTATTCTTTTTTATTTAATATATAACTTTTAGATTCCAAATAAGAAAATAAGTCATCTTTCTTATTATTATTCTTCTTTCTCTCATTACTTGTCACTCAAACCCTCTAAAAAAAGCTTAAAATATGTTATTATTGGGAAACTATTGAATTCAGGTTATGACAATATGAGATACATCGTCATTAAACATATAATAGAGTCAAAGAAGAATCAACCAATTTATCTGATCTACATATGAAATGTTTCGTTCTCAAAATTAAAGTGTCATTGCCAAGCTGGAAATTTAAACAGCATCCTTGTTTTAAGGATGGGAGCTGCTAGTGGAAGTGGTCGCCTTCAACATCGATGCATGCATCTAGGATCCGCCCAAGAACGTGAAGGCACTTTCCAAGTTTAGGAGTTTGCTTCGAAATTTGTACCTCTCTATGTTATTTTATTTTCGTGAAACTAAATATTGTGACAACGGAATTATTCTTTTGACAATATACATGAACTGCATCAGGGAAAAAAAAAAAAGAAGAAGCAAATTACCATATGCTGTCCTCTCAATGAAATGGAATGCGTATTTTTTGTTGGTACAATACGCATCTCTTACTGAGCAAGATCTTACTGAAACACAAATATTAAAAGGAACTGACTTTTCGGTGATTAGAAAAATTCTAAACATTTGTCATTGTCGTTCATTTTAAATTTGTTGACGTTAAACACCAATTGCACTTGGAAGTGAAGGCCCCGTTTGATAAATCACTGTTTGTCCGTCTAAACTTTGTATTTACCTCCTTTAAAGTGGAGAGTTATCATAAAGTAAAAAAAGAAAAACTCTTGGACAAGTTAGTAGGATTCATAATCTTGTCTCTTAAAAGTTGGAGATTCATAGAGTAGAAAATTGAGAAATTAATCATCCTTAATTAGATTATTTAATTTGATGACACCCAAATACAATAAAAATAATTAATTTCAAAGTGATTAACTACTTTCTCTTCACTTTATATATATTTTTCACTTTTGGGAAGGCAAATACCAATTTTGATTATATCAACCTCACTAGACATTTAATATTTTTAATGAAACATTTCTCACAAAAAAAAGGGAAACATTTTAGACTTTATTGTGTTGCATGTGACGCAATTCTCTTGTTTTCGTGCATTTTAGTTAATGAGTTTGCGTATGCTACCAGATTAACAAGAAGTTTAAAGGCTAAGCCATGTTAAGCTATGATTCATAGCTGCTAGAGCTGGAACTGGCCTGGTCATGAAGCTAGTGATTTAATTCACCGGTGGAAAAGGATTCATAAGATCCAGTGCAAGCTCAAACTCCAGATCCTATGTACACCTGAAATAACGTATATCAAGATGCAGCTATCGCAAAATATCACTTATACATTGATCACTAGTATAATATATATATGAAAATAGATTTGTTGGAGGATCAGTTCACGTATATACGTTTTATTAATTTGGAGGTCAGAGGTCTTTTTAGGGGTTTGCACTCCCAGGACAATATGTACTGGACCAGTTTATTTGGTGTATTCTGCTTCGGGAATATATATAATTTAATTTATTTGTTATTTTAATACGTATTGATGTGAAATTTGTATTGGAGGGCGAAATTGAGACTCGAACTACTGTTGTTAATTATTTTCATGACTTAATTATATTAAGCTACGTAATAGGGGGGTGGGGGATCAAGGATCCTGTATATATAAGATATTATCACCATTATGTAACTTTATTTATTAGCACTTATTTGGAGCGATTTCAAATATTAGATTAATTAACTTCACGTTGTAAGCTGTTGACTCAATTAAGACTTGGATTACTTCTAGCAAACTATTTGGATTATGGGCTGATTTAATTTAGTGTTAGACTTATCTCGACCCCTCCTCGCTCCTTCGCATATCCATGATAAATAAGTCGAGTTTGAGTACGATTTCAAAATGCGTTCATTAAATTGACTGATCTAGTGTTAGGCTAGTTAGGATCGGTAGAATAATTTAGTCAAAATTATAAAATGTGGACCAAAAAATATACATAGAATATATATACCTAGGATCTTGATTATGCATGCATACATACTTTACATTTTATGCATACAATATATTTATCAATATTTACAAAGATTTAAAGAAAAAAAAAAGACACTATTCTCAAGTAGTTAAATCCCAAATTTCCATTATTTGATTAAATTTTGTTTCATTATTAAACTCAAACACAATTCTTCGTCTACCCACTTATAAAATTTTATATTCCAATTAATAGCAAAACGAAAATATGAGATGGGGTTAATTTCAATTTTTTAAGGAAAATTGTGTTATGATTTTTTTGAGAATTTGATTTTTATACACTAACCGTGTCAACCAATAGAATTTCATCAAAGTGATAAATTATAGATAATAGCTATCTAGTATTACGATCATATCCACTTATCCATATTGTTTATTACTTTAGTGAAATTTTATTAGCAAATAGTATAAAATTATTTTACACTGTTTATGCACAAAAATTAATTTTTTTAAAAAAAGTCATTTTTTTCAATTTATGGAAAAAATGAAAATAAATGTTTTAAGCTTCTTTTAAAAATGATTCAATTATTTAATTTTTGTACATGTCTTTTAATTAAGAAAAAAAATCTCTAAAATATTTCAGACAGCACGCCCTATATAATATAACTACTCCCCCCTCAATATTAATAAGATAATGTATGTTCTCTTCATTATACAAATTTGCAAATTAAACTAAAAGTGCAGGTCACTCAATTTCTGGTTAGGCAGGTCGGCATCGTCCATGCTATTGTTTTTTAGTAGATGGCACGTTTTCTAACTTCACCAAATTATCCTTAATTCCTTGACCGATTACAACGTACCATATGGAAGATCCGAGTCATGATAAGGGGGATCTGGGTTTAAACCAATATGCTATAAAATTGTTTAAAAATCTTAATTCAAGTGAGACATTAGAAAAACAAAATTAAATTGTGGACAACCTTGTTTCTGATATCGAATCTAACCAGACTGTCCATTTCACCTGCCCTTAAACCTACCGTTGACGTCTCTGCATCGCTATGATCCTCCTTATTATAAATAAAAATAATATATATTGATAATAGTAACTAATAGTACTGCAAAATTTGCATCAAAGTCTGAATAATGAATGTGTCCAATTAATTTGCTCACTGCAGTCAATTTTGTTTAATTCAAATCGCTTGCTTGAAAAGGAAAAAAAAGGAATTTATATTTATTGCGTGTGAGATATTATATTAATTCATATTTTATTTATTATTGGACAGGATATAAGTCCTACTTAAATAGGATTTACATCTCATTCAATAATAATAAATATAATATAATATGATATAATATCTTATTTGAAAAATTACCATGCCACTGCCTTGTCTATTTCTAGCAACAGGCGCGTACAAAGATGCAAATACGGATCAAACCCGCCGTCTATCATGGACTCATTAACTTGCCTTATCAGGAAGTCGCATAAACCATGCAAAAATGTCTATTCCTATTGACCCTTTTCTTGAGAGAGAGTGAACAGAAAATATAGAAGATAAATTTTATTGATGAGAGTAAGAAGTGAGAAAGGTAACCAATTACTCCTCAATTACAACTCTTTAACTAATTTCAATTAACAACTTATAAGGAAACAAACATTTCTTTAATTATTTGGTTTTAGTAGTCTCTTTCATTAGATTGCCAATGTCAAATATTTTTTTAGGTGACTCTAGGTTATCCATTGTTGAAAGCAGCAATCAATCCTTCCAAGATATAGAACTTACAAACATGAATTTTGCTTCTAACCATGAGTGGGTTTATGTTAAATGTTGAAATACCTAATGAATGGTCTAGTCACTCAATTGTACATGACAATTAACCATCTTTCACAACCTTATTTGGAAACTTGACCAACACGTGAGGGATTCCATCCCCACGTAAGTTTTCTATGTGACGTGACTCTCTAAATGCATACTCTAGTGAAATTTCATACTTAAAACATGATTTTCTTTTAAATCTTTAGCATTTTCTCTAATTAAAAACATAATACTCAATTTCATACACACTGAAGTATTTAATATACAAAACTCTAAAAGCATCTTAATCATACTTTGAAAAACAATTTAACACTGAAATCCAATCAAAATTCATATCTAGCTTGTTACATAATTCTAATAAAAAACTACAATTTCAAATCCATCCTTGGAATCTGTGAACATATACATAAATGTTTCTAACTCTAAAATTAAATACATAATATAAAAATAATGTATGGATCGGATCCTGTCTACATATCTACTAGAGTATTATATTCTAACATAATTCTAATCTAAGTCTTATTGCAAAACAAAGCTCACTACTAGACAATTGCTTCTATGGGAAAGTGATTGAACTATGTCTATATCTACAACTATGAAAATGAAAAGAGAGAGGTAAGTTAACGAACTCAATCAGTGGATTCTCACCCATCACCTACATGGGATAACCAAGGATATATATGATACAATATACATGCAACAAACATAAACCATTTGATATTTATATACATAACTACAAGGGAAAAATATCTCTGAATTCATGTAGTCTCATAGAAAGGCATATCTAAGTTCATAACAAGCAAAAAGAAATCAATTTAACTGATGGTGCGGTAGAGTATCGAGAAACAGTATTTGCTGAACATGACAAATATATACATAATATAATAAGTATTTCTATCAACTGAAAAGTGGTGTTTAGTCCTTGTGAACAATAGTTTCTGTTTGTAATCTTAACAGTCCCTAACGAACTGCCTCCTTGGCGAATTGATCTAAATAAAATAATTTGTCCTTGGCAGTCCTTGGTATATCAAGGTTAATGAAATAACTATTAACAGTCTGTCTCTTTATCTCTACCATCTAAACTATTTCGATCTGAAATCTCTTAGCATTCTGAAGCCTTTGGATTCATATAACTTTAATAATCTGACTTTAGCATAATTGTGGCTATAAAAATCGTGCCCAGGGGGTCATCCACTTGTAGGCATTCTGATTTAAAGCCCGCATAATTTGTATCTGGCAGTTGTCGTGAGTCATACTGAATCTCGTATTTCTTAGTACCATAAAACTGAAGTTCTAAATTCATATCTTGAGCTAACATATTCTTCTATATACTTGATAGCTCTAATATCATAGTTCAGAACATTGGGGTTTATAATCATAATAACTCTAAAATCATAACAACATTTTTATTTAAAAGCTAAATCATACTCTTGTTTCACATTTCTCCAATACACTTAACGTAATATTCTAAAACCATAATCTGAAATTCCAAATTCTGAAAACTTGATAGTATCATAAATCTAGAAAAAATATCTGACAACTTTCATAAACATTGCTAAATCATATTCATACATGCATAAATTCGATTCATGGTCTCATGGTTTTCTAAAATACATTTTCATGCTATATTCAAAATCATATTATTTGCTATAACTTATAAAATCGTGTATGTGTGTATATACATCTCAAATTTTAATGTTTGACAATCATAATGCCAGAAACATATTTATAATGATGAAACTAAGGTAATGAAATCAAGCCCACTCACCTGGAGAGGTAGAAAGTGAAGGACCGACTCCGAGAGAGCTCTTAGGAGTAAGGATGGCACCAATGTTTACCACTGAAGTAACAAAGCTCATAAATAATCTATGAGTATCTCTAGATAACCCTAGATAAACTTTAATAATATTGGGGGAATACCTCTACTTGACAACAATGGGAGAAATAAAGATACTCATACTAAGAATATGAAAGAATGGAGATATGGATGACATAATCTAGCAATAATATATACCTTTAAAGCTTGGGGAAAATGGAGTTGGGTGAGATTGAGAGAAAGAAGGTGGAAAAAGGGTTTGGGAATTTCAATACTGTGTTGTCATCGACTGTCATCGCGGCACTGAGTCTGATTGATACAAGGGGTACAAGGAAACTTGCTTGTTCGCTGTAGCAAACCCTGCTCACTCATCGAGTCTGCTCTGCATAATTCTATAAAACTTGCAGTTGTAACATGGTTTCAACATCCAGGGCCTTCTCAGCTATATGGGTGGGTTCGGGGGACCTAAGACCATACTAGATTTGTCTAAGGATACGTGTACTAAAGGTATTATACCATCACTCAAACTAGGTCTACATGCTTAAGGAATATAAGCTTCTTCTACCTAGACTGATGCTATATAAATAAAATTCTCTCGATTGGAGGCAGATACCTTGGTTAAAAGCCAAAAATTCAATCTTTAAACAATAGGTATTCAAACAATTTCTTAGTCATCGTAATATTAATATTGTTAGAAGACGTAATAGAAAATAGGAACAATCTAGAAAATAACTGAATGATTGTTGTATTATGAGATGTTGTATATCAATTACAAAGAAATAGTGCCTATTTATGTATAGGCATAAAATAAGATCAATTTAAAACATAATGATTATATCAATATAATATCAATCTAAATTAATATGAATCAGACTAAATCAAATCAACTAAGATATAATAAAATAGATTTTTGTTAACCAATGCCTTAAAAATATTAAAGAAGATAAGTACTTAAACTTAATGGTGGATCCCAAGTCTAGAAAATATACAAGTTTATTTGCTCAAAATAAAAGTTTCTTCTCTTAATTTTTAATAAGATGATCATTGGTTTAATAAATCCAATAAATTTTTTATACTTAACAAATACATACTAATTAGTACTCTAATAGGCCAATCTATACAGCAAAAATTAACTACACTTGATTATACTTCATTCCTTGTGAAATATTTATTAAATTTAGACAAACATAGATATTAAAAAAAGTGATAAATAATACGATAATAGAGCATTTCTATGCAAACTAATGGTGTATGAACTAATATATTCTAATAGTTATTTATTATAGAACACATTAAATGGTTGAAAATAAAATATTATATTAATAATTATTAATTATTCAAAAATATTATTAAAATAAAAAATATATTTTATTAAAATATAAAATTAATAAATATTTTAAAAGATAATTTTATTTAAAAATAGATAAATGTTTTAAAAAAGGCTTAGGACCTTTTTTAATTTTTAATTTTATAAAAAAAATAAAAATAAAAATTAAAAATTAAAAACTGATAAAACAACCCGACCGTAAAATTTTCTCCCCATGCAGAGTTCACTCAGTTGGTGTGAGGCCCCATATAATTGCCATTGAAATAGCATTATTACCATTATTACCCCCAAGTCAAAACCACTGTGAAAGTCACCCATTAGGCAACACCCACTTGCGTTTTTCCTCGAAACCTGTTCCCCGCTTTCCCATCCCATTCATCCCTCGCAATTACTCCTCACACGAACCCACACACACTATTCACCTTCCCATTCCCTCCCAGGTCCAAATATATATATAACACTTCACACCCCAAACACACACCTCGAGCACCACCACCACCATGGCCGGCGGCGAAACCACGTCACCACCGTCCTACCACCCAACCTCAAAACCCTCCAAGCACCCCACCACCACCCTCTTCAACTGCAAGAAAACCAACCTCTACTCCTTCATCGCACTCCTATGCATCATCTCTTACCTCCTCGGCGCATACCAACAAAACCCCACCTCCACCACCACCACAACCAAAACCCTCATCCCCACCAACGCCCTCACCACATGCAACCAAAACCCCACGACCGCCACAACAACCTCAATAGCAGCAACAACCTCCAACCTAGACTTCTCCTCACACCACAACGCCACCGTCACAAGCACACCTTTCTCCTCCACAACAAAACACTACCCACCCTGCAACGTTAAGTTTAGCGAGTACACCCCATGCGAGGACCACACGCGCTCCCTGCGGTACTCGCGGAACAGGATGATATACAGGGAGAGACACTGTCCGGAAAAGAAGGAGGTACTGAAGTGCCGCGTTCCGGCACCCCACGGGTACAAGAACCCGTTCCCGTGGCCCGCCAGCAGGGACGTGGCGTGGTATGCCAACGTGCCCCACCGCGAGCTCACGGTGGAAAAGGCCGTGCAGAACTGGATCCGCTACGACGGTGACAAGTTTAGGTTCCCTGGCGGGGGAACCATGTTCCCCGATGGCGCTGATAAGTATATCGACGACATCGGGAAGCTCATCGACCTCAAGGACGGGTCGGTTCGGACCGCCGTTGATACTGGCTGTGGGGTATGTTAATTTTTTTCGATTTATTTTTTTAAAATGTATTATGTATATTCTTTTCATCTGCATACCACGTCGATTCATCGATTATTCACCATTACAATGACAAATGAATTGTTTTAAGAGTTTAATCATCTCCTCATATCATTCCATTTTTAATCACATTTCAAATAATAAATGTGAGAAAACTTAATCACTTTTATTACTGTGTTAATCCATAATTTAATGACAGTTTGATAAAAAAAAAATAAAATTTAATGGCAGTTTCTGCGTAGATGGTAAGCACTTAAGCTTGTTTTCAATATTCTTAATCATTTCAAATGAAATGATTTCAAATAACAGGATTGCTGATTTTTTATTTTATTTTTTAATTACTTTTATTATGTCTTTTTCATTCTTTTGACATGTCTTTTCTGCGGCCCTTTCTTTTGAATGATAATGAAGAAAAACATTTTGAAGAGAAGAAAAGGAAAGGTGTTTTTATAGGTGTCTGCTTTCTTTGTCATGTCGTTTTTAACCCTCCTGTTTTTTACTTACATTGTAAGATACAATGCTGTTTTCATCAATTTCGGCCACAACATATATGATAATTCTTTTTTCATGATCACAACTTAACACTTTTTCCTTTCGGTAGGGATAACTTAATACTTTTAGTACTTTACTTACAACTCCACAAATTCCACTTCGGAAAAAAAAAAAACTCCACTAATTCAGTTCTGCTTGATAAGATATTATTAAGAAAGAGATGTCATATTTTTTCAAAAAGATACTAAAAGTAAGGATTTTATTGTTAGAAGAATTTGTATAATAAAGATGTGACATTTTTTTCAACTCTTATATTCACCACTTTAATTTACCTAACTAATAGTATTATTCTTTTTTTAAAAAAATCTTGAGCACTTATATTTAGCAGGAAGAGACTTATGCGAATTTTAGATAAAAATAGGGAAATACATTAGTATACATGTATAGTACACATATATGGTGGCGAAAATATGTAGTAAGTTTAAGAATAGTGAGTCACATTGATTATTTCTATACGAACTGTTACTTCATAGTCATAAATCATTTCCATGGAAATAGCATTTTCCCGTTATCTTAGTTATAACATTAACAGAGTGTTTACTTGGTTATATTTTTATGATTTATTAATCAACAAAATTGAGTTCTGAAAGCGGGTACGGAAATTTTAGTTCGGATATGATGGGGCTTTACTGCATTTTACTAAGAAAAGCAAAGTGTCCTTGCTGCAACATTGTGTGTGTCTGAATCCATTTATCACCAGTATGGGAATTCTGGATCCAAAAAGGTGTCATGAATTCGTGACCATAGTAAATGCATATATGTGGTGTTACTGTTTTAAGCATGAAAATAGTATTTGAAAAAAATAAAATAAAAATCATGAAAATATGAAATGCCATAGATTCCAAATTTGGAATTGAGGAGGCTTTTGTTTTCATCTGGGGTAGCTTTTTGATATTATTCTGACGGGGCTTGTGATCTGTTCAATTTCTCTTTCATATCAATGACTGATAAATATGTAACAATGGACCCAAAAACAGGTGTAACTGGCTCTCTGGCCCTTGGCCTTGCATATTGTAATGATTCACTTCCACATGGATTTTCTGTATTGAAAAATAAATTTAATATTGGAGAGAAAGGACACTTGATGTGGTACCACATTATCAAAACACAGCACAAAAAGTTCATTTTTCGAAGTATATGTAAAGCCAAATATTCTGCAATTAATGTTTTCTCTTTTTGAGAATAATAATGATATTTTAATATTTGAAATTGAATATCTAAATGAGGTACCTATTCTATTATCATTGGATAGGATGGTGATCTTTATTATTTTTATCCATCCATCAGATCCAATAATAATTTAGTGGGTGTGGGTGTCTCACTTAAACATTTATTTTTAGGTATTAAAATAATAATATTAATATGTATAGATATGGAAAAGTGTACCTCGTAGAATTTCCATCCGATCATATTATGTGCAAATTTTTCGGTCATATTTTAGGTCCACAAGATAATATATAATCAATATCAAAAAATTAGACAGAATATAGTTGTCTTAAATTTTAATGTGAGAGGATCTATTTCCGTATAGAAACAGGGATTCATTGTTTTGTCCATGCTACTTTGCTTAATTTGTCCAGGGAACATGGAAGGGGAAAAAAAAAGAGTGAAAGTTTTAGTATTTGTTCTACATTTGACGAGTACCTAGAAATGCGTAATCCATACGATGATAATAGATGATTCTACTTTTAAAAAAAATGAAGTTCCATCTGGAACATTGGTCTTCTATTCTCTATTTTTTTAATTAAAAAAAATATATAATACGGAGATCAAATGTGGTGTTCTTACAAATTGGAATGAACCTGGCTAGGTACGTGGTTCCCTGGTTGGGCATGGATACCATTATTACTATAACTAAGCCATAGCCCATAGGATTCCAAAACAGAGATTATTTTTTCAGTATACCATGAGCTTTGAACATTTTCAATTCTATTTTTGGCTAAATTAATTACATCTGAATGGCCTAATGCAACGTCTTGATTATTTTAATTACTAGATTCTATATTTCGGAATCCACTAACGAGGCATGCAGTTGTCTAGCATGTCACTGACCACGCGTATTTTTCTTGACAGAGTTTAGATTAATTACATTTTGCATGTCGTTGTATAAAAAAGAATATTTCGTATCAAACAAATTATTAATTTTCTATTGAACTAGAATAGTTAATCCTCTAATCATTATAATAATGTTACATCATGGTATTACTTTGGGAAATTGTTCGCATATCCCACTGAAACGTACTTAGAGCAATCTTTTACTAAGAATTGAAGTTCCTTATCGAGTCTTTCTATTCGAAAGTAAAAAAAGAAAAAATTAAATATATATTGATGTGGCTGGAACATTTATACTGAATTAAGTTTAATTCGTGATAGGCTATTAATTTTAATAATTTCTAAAACTTTGATGATGAAGGTTGCTAGTTGGGGAGCGTATCTTCTATCCCGTGACATCATAACAATGTCGATTGCACCAAGGGACACCCACGAAGCACAAGTTCAGTTTGCTCTTGAACGAGGAGTTCCCGCAATTATTGGAGTCCTTGCCTCTAAGAGGCTGCCATTCCCCTCCAGAGCTTTTGACATGGCACACTGCTCTCGTTGCCTTATTCCATGGGCTGAATATGGTATTCTCGTTCACCAAGTATCAACTAAAGCACACCTCTAAATTGTTCCATGATAATATATATATATATATAATTGAGCAACTTGGTTATGAGAAATGAAAAGTATTATTATATACTTTTTTAGAATTTACAATGTTGGTTAAATTAGTCATTTTTATGGACATATATTCGGTAGAAATTGATTAAACAAAAAGAAGATTAATCTGGCTTATATTTTTATTAAAAAATATATTATGTTGAGAATTTGAATGTCTCCTAAACTATTTTGTCTGACAAATGATAATGTTTCATGAGGAACGAATTTAGGACTTTATCACTATTGTAGGCCTTTCAAAGCTTCATATGATTCAGCATTGGCTTGTATTGATGTTTCTTTCTTTCACTTCTTGTTGAACTAGATGGCCTTTATCTGAGTGAAGTTGATAGAATTCTACGCCCTGGAGGATATTGGATTCTATCTGGGCCACCAATCAACTGGAAGAAACATTGGAGAGGTTGGGAAAGAACAAAGGAGGATCTGAATGAGGAGCAGACCAAAATTGAGAAGGTAGCTAAAAGCCTGTGCTGGAATAAGCTAGTGGAGAAGGGTGATATTGCTATTTGGCAGAAAGCCAAAAACCATTTAGAATGCAAAGCCAACCGTAAGCTCACCCAAAACCGGCCCTTCTGCCAGTCACAGGATAACCCTGACAAGGCCTGGTTTGTGCCTCATTTTACCAATCTCCTTGTGTTTGAGTTATTATGTTTAAGTGAATATTTGACTAATCACTCAACTTGGTCCTCTAAAGTTTTTGGATATCAATTTGGTCTATTAACATTTGATTAGATATTTTATATTATGAAAGACTAAACTGATGTCGAATATCTTTGAAAGATTTATTTGATGATCCACATATTTTCAAAAGTAACAATTTGAGCATTTACTCTATTTTGGTCACTTCACAGGTACACGGATTTGAAAACATGTTTGAGTCCTCTGCCTGAAGTGTCTGACAAAGTTGAAACTGCAGGGGGGGCATTGGAGAATTGGCCTGAGAGACTAAAAGCCACCCCACCAAGAATTTATAAAGGGACCATAAAAGGGGTTACTCCTGAAACTTTCTCAAAAGATAATGTGTTGTGGAAGAAAAGGGTATCATATTATAAGAAAGTCAACAATCAGCTAGGAAAAGCTGGGAGGTACCGCAACCTTTTAGACATGAATGCTTACTTGGGTGGATTTGCCGCTGCTCTGATTGAGTACCCTGTTTGGGTCATGAATGTGGTTCCTGTTCAGGCGAAGGTTAACACACTTGGAGCAATATATGAGAGGGGATTGATTGGAACATACCATAATTGGTTAGCTCAATATTCTCTTGTACTTTTGCTTTATGATGTTCTATCTTTCTTAGTTTAAAATGCTCATGGCCTAAACTTCTCTTGCAGGTGTGAAGCAATGTCTACTTATCCTAGGACTTATGATCTAATTCATGCTGATTCAGTTTTCAGCCTTTACAATGACAGGTATGTATATTCATTTTAGCTATTAAATCAAACTAAAAAATCTCATATATAATATATTACATTATTTGAAAACAATTACATATATAATATGGTGAATGGTGATACTCAGCTATTGAATTTTATTATATGACTTAGTGTAAATACTCTTTTCTTACTAATGATCTTAGAAATGCATTTCACGATTTGAGCCTAAGATTTAGTTTAGCAGATTCAAAATTTCAGATCCTGTAAAATCTGTTTAATCTGTTTGTGTTGTAGATGTGAATTGGAAGACATTCTGCTAGAAATGGATAGGATTCTTAGACCTGAAGGAAGTGTCATCATCCGAGATGATGTTGATATATTAGTAAAGGTAAAGAGTATAGTTAATGGCTTGAATTGGGACAGTCAAATTGTGGACCATGAAGATGGGCCTCTTGAAAGGGAGAAACTTTTATTTGCTGTGAAGAATTATTGGACAGCTCCTGCCACTTCCGACAGTAGTAGTTAAATACTTAGACCCTTTGAAGAGCCCCCTTTTTCCTAGTGTTTTTCTTTGGATGCTTTTAGTTTTCTTTTATATATCTTTTGTCCTTTTGCTAAGTTGTTATTCTTTTGTATCTTTCTTACTTCCTTTTCTTTTTCGGGCTTGTCAAGTATAAAATTTTTTCAATGCAAATTCAGTTTAACTGTGCAGAACACCGAATTCTGGGCTAACTGTTGTCATGTTTTGCTCAGTAAATCAAGGGCTTAGCACTTACCCCATATGCTCAAAACTTCGGGAGTAATCATAACTACAGATGGCCCTAGAAAGTTAACAAGCGAAAAGAAATGCTAGGTCCACAAAATACAGATGACTACCTACTCAAAATACGTTTTTCATTAGCTTTTTTGGAAAAAAAAAAGACTATTTTAATTGAATTTTACAAAAACAATCCATCATACAACAAAAAGGCCAAAAAACTGTATTCCTGATCTGCTTTAATATTAAATGATTATTCAATTACAATTAGTCATATAATTGGCATAAACTGTAGGTCCTAAACAAAAAATGTGTGATTCTTCGTTTTATTTACTAGTTCAAGTATAACTCTTGACAAATAATTAAGTAAACAACTCTTGAAATTACAGTAGTACTACCTTCCTGTGGTGGTTAGAACATACATGTACGTGGTTTTTTGTACATAGAAACATTAATCAAAGATGCTCAATGTCATGTGTTTCAGTAACCAAACGGTAAAACTTAAAATCTAGTTCTGGTGTTACCAAAGTTGTAAGATGCTAAACAAAGCAGAAAAAATAGGTCATAGAAGGAAGCGATCAGAAATGATTGAACTCTGTCATAAAATCATCTGTTCCAAAATTTTAAGTTTTGAATAGAGACATATAAAATAATTTTACATTCTAACATGCTCTTTTAGACTTAAAATAATTTTTTGTAATGGGGGATGATAAGGATCAAACCCCTATGAAACCATATTATAAACTATACTTCCCAAAAGTTTAAGTGAATGGAGAGACTTTATGTATTTATCAAACTCAGGCCACAGAGATTGCCATCCAACACCAATGTTGTGTCGTGACATGTAAGCTGAATCTTCTATAGGTAGGTGACTCACGAAATGGACCAACAACGTTTTGCTAGCAAACTTCACTATAAAATGACACATTATATCCATCCAACAAAGGGCTATATATATATAGCCACATACAGTGAGAGTACACATAACATATCAAATTGTTTTAAAGCAATGGCATCACTCAAGTGTCTCTTCTCATAAGGTCTCAATTAGCAGCGATGCTCCTCTTGGTTGTGGCACTAGGTTGGACCGAGAAAGAGATGGCGGAGGCGCAGAGCACGTGCTCGAACCGGCTGAGCAACCTCAACGTTTGTGCACCATTTGTGGTGCCTGGTGCCTCCAACACAAACCCAAACGGCGGATGCTGTGATGCACTTCAAGCTGTGGACCGTGACTGCCTCTGCAACATCATTAGGATCGCTTCTCAACTTCGTTCTCAGTGTCAACTTCCACCCCTTGGTTGTGGTAATTTATTAATTAATTAATAATCTTCTCACTAACAAGGTCTTCTATTTCTCTGCCTCGTTTCTTCTTTTTTTTTTTTCCCATTATATAATGAGTGCTTTACTCTTAATTTGCAGGTACAAGTTAGTGCATATGAAGTAGATGCAGTGACATGAATGATGCTGCCAGAAAGGAAATTAAACCTTACTCAACAGTTTCCTTTCGCACTTCGTTTAAATTAAACCAGGCAATGTATGATTTAAAGAAGAAGTCCATGCTACGGAATAAAGATGCCATAGTTTTCCTTGATTGTGAGACTTATATTGAGTATTGTCTAAGGTTTAAATTCGGTAGTCGAGACTAATAATCGTGGGTAGGTTATGGGCAATTAAAAACATCGTCCAATGTAATGCTGCTAGAGTATATTCATCGACTGAATAACATTTACATAGAGAAAAACAAAACACATTGTGTTTTGTCTAAAATTTCTAAGCGAAGTCTAGATCCAAATGATAATTATGCAGTGTGAACAAGTTTTAAAAACAATCATATGAAATGGAGAGGAATAAAATAGAGTAATTAAAAAAAATTATCTTTCTCACATTTAGATGATTAACACAGGAAGAAAATAGAAGTATATAATTATAATCGTCTAACTATCTTATTTTAAATATTTAAATATAATTATGTTGTCAATGAAAAGTATTGATTTTATTATTGGAGTAATATAGACGCTACTTCTTAATACGAGGTGAATTTGGCACAAATGAAGAAAGTGAATTTAATACATGGTATATGTTTTGCAAGTATAATGGGCAAAGAGCACTGGGCCTAATTGACATACCACGTACATGAAAATCTGGATTCCATGTTATGCAAAGTGGTGCCTGTGGGCTGTGGTGCTATGTCTAGTCCAATATAGATCCCAGATTATTTAGGAAGTCATAAAGACCGAAAGAAAATCGTGACTAAAAAACAAAAATAAAAAGAAGACCGAAGGAAAGAAGCTATGTTTGCTGCCTTAATATTTCAAGGAGGACATAAATAAAATTTGTTTAGCCTTTATGCAGCAAGTATTAGGCCATTGGCAATGATAAGAAGGGCCAAGACACGCTCCAAAATACATGCTTCAAATTTTAACCTGACTCCCCTTGCCATAAATATGGATGCTCTTGTTGTTTTGGAAATGATTCAGGCTGACCAAACCCAACAACTCTCTAATTTTTCAATATATTTACTCTTTTTTTGGGTCTGACCATATATTTATTCTGTTTAAGGCATTTATTAGAACAAATTCCTTGCTCGGACAGGACTGCAACATATTTGATGGATGAGGGTACCACAAAACTAATTGGACCCAGCCTTGTCACTTCTTTGTTTTTTGTTTTTTTTTTATCTCCCACCCAATATCCAGTCCAAAAAGTAGACTAATTTGGATTCAAGTACTATAGGGTCTAAGCAGGGATGACTCTAGTCATAGGTGACACTCTATTTCCATCCCTCTATGTATTGAACACGGAAGGAGATGGTTAAAAAAATACAATCTCCTTACCAACTGTGCCACACTATTTGGTTTACTTCTATGCTATTTTCATAAATTTAATTAGTGTGGGCCCATTTTTTGTGGCAGCCCAACAGCCCCACATGCACCACGAGAAATTGAAGTATTCATGAAGTTAAATTGTCCATTCCATACGACCAAAAACAAAAGGTTTCCAGAAGCTACGTACCACACATTTGGTTACAGGATTTTTCAGCATTGCGTTTAGAAAAATTAGGGCGTGATTAATTTGAGCCTGTAGTTTTTAATTTTTTAAATTTTGTAAAAGAAGTGTTGAAAGTTTTGTAAATTATAAATCTATTTAGTTTGAGTTTCTAATTTTCAGCTTTTCAGTATTTTAGATTTTATAAAAAAAATATTAAAAATTATAAATTCTATTTCTTAATTTTTATTTTCAGTTCTCAATATTTCCTTTAAAAATCATGAAAATTAAAAAACTTAAAAGTTAAAAATAAAAATAAAAAATAAAAAACTTAACTAAACATACCCTACAAATTTTAATTTTAATTTTTTATTTCAATATAAACTTCATAAAATCTTAAAAATTAAAAAATTAAAAATAAAAACTAAAAGTTGAAACCAAACATGCTATTAAATTGTGAAAAAGTGATGGTGTTTGTTTTGCTTTTTTATTTTTGATAAAAGTGAGTGAAAAATATTGATTCTAGTAGAAGTGAAAAATATTAGCTTTTATTTTTTCATCTCATGTCAATTCTTCTAAACTTATTTTTTTAACATATTTTCTAAATACAAATTAATTCTTTCAAAATCAATTTTTTTAGAATCAATTTCCTCAACATCACTTATTTCAAAAGTAATTATACCAAAATCTAAATTAAACGAACCCTTAGTATCATTAGTTAATTTTCTGCATTTAGGCTTTTGGTGTAGGATTTGATATTTGTGCCTAGATTCCTATATAATACCGTGTACCCAGGCTAACGCCTTTGATTATTAATTAAGTAATCTCTTCTAACCAAAAAAAAAAAAAGGTTAAATTGTATAAGACCAAAAGAGAAAAACGAAAAAAATGCTCAACTGCTGCACGAGCACAAAAGGTTGGATTTTTGGATTTTCAATTGCTATGCTCGTCTGCTATAGAAGTCTACACTTCACCTATATAAGTTTTCATCTTCTTTTTCCTATGGAATTTTTTTTCTGTTTGTTTACTAATAATAATCAATTTTAAATTAGTTTAAAATTTGTAGTAAGCAGTTGGTACATAGTACTTAGCATGGCAGATGGCACCATTCATTCAATGTCCTTTAGAGAGATATTTTGGATTTTTTTTTAATTTTTATGGTGGAATTAGATATGTCAAAATGAGTTGAATCCGTCGGGTTGGTCTGTCAAACCCACAATTTTTAGTGAGCTGGGTTGAAGTTTTGAGCCTGTCAAAACATTTCAACCCCCCTAACTTGTCTCACCTAACCCGCGGGTTTTGACGAGTTAAGACGGGCTTGACCCGCAGGCCAAATTTTTTTTTTAAGAAAAAATTTATAATTTATTGATAAAAAAAGTAAGAAACATGTACCTCAAAAAAAAAAGTAAGAAATATGTATAGTTACGAATACATTAATATTATATAGTTGATACTATTTACTTAAAGTTAAAACTTAAAATAAAATAGTGTCATAACTCACAAATAACACTATTAATAATAACATTTTTTACTCCAAGTTAATATTTAGTTGTTATAGATATTAAAAAATTGGGTACACATAAATAAAAAATATTATTTAAACTTTTTTTTAAAATTTTTTTATCAAAACATTAAAAAATATTTTTTTGAATTTTTTGACGGACTGACCCGTCATTCAATCAACCCGCCCTAAAATGGGTTGGGTTGACTATTTCAACCCATTTTATTTTGGTGGGCTAGCCTGTCTCACCCCATTTTTTGTGGGCTTTTGGTAGGACAAGCCGACCCGTTGACGGAATGAAGGCAAAAAAATTTCAATATGATGTTTAGCGTTGTTCATATTTAAAATATAAGAATGTTGGAAAATCCAATGATAATATAGACCTTTTTGCTATAGTCCTCTAAGCTTCTAGGTAGACTTGAAAAATTTATTAGGGAAGATACTGAGTTAAGGAATAATGTTTGTGCTTCTACCTAAAAAAGCAAGGAAAAGGAAATGAAGTACACATTATAACTGAGGCTTGTCAATTAAGCATTAGTGTTTGTGTCTTCGGTACCCAGTGAACCAAAATAAGTACTATTTCATTACAATAAAAAGAGCTAATCCCTTATTTTATAACAATACAAAAGATTCTCTTAACTAAGCCCAAGCTATTATTCTAATAAATGACATATTTCCATTGAGAAGCGCCCACCTGGGCTTCTTCTTAAAAGCAGTTAATAGTAACAGAAATGAATTACAATTTCGACCAGAATTTACTTACAAATACAAACATTTAAACTTCAAAATCATCAGTTTAGAGGGCACTTTATCTAAATTATCACTCCTAATCTAAAATCACCTTATTCAAACAATCTAATAGTGAGGGCCCGATTCAATTTGAATTTAATAGGTGAAGGAATGAAACTGAAGAAACATCACTTTACTCCATTACAACTACTCATTTCATCCCAAAGTCCACCACTCATCCACCACCACCAAACCAAACGAACAAATAGCTTTCATGTCAGTAAATACTAACATTCCCAATTCAAACAGCGCGTGGCAACCAGGTTCACATAACAGCGCGTGGCACTGAACTATTCAGCATTTTTTCATACATCCAAATCTGCACTCACAAAACTCCATATAAGTGTTCCCCAGGTTCAGCAATCTTCTTCAGTCTTCACCACCAAACAAAAACTTCCATTCGATTCCATCCCTTTACTTGATTCCTTCTCTTATCCTTCTCAATCTCTCTCTCTCTCTCTCTCTCCTCTTCAAGGCTCAAATCTTCCTTCAAAATACAATACCAACAATGAGTTGAGAGTGACATATCACCATGGGGTTTCTCCGGCGACTCTTCGGCCGCGGCAAGAAGCACCACCAACCCCCTCCGAAGCCGACGGGAGGTCCTGACGGGTCGGGTCAAAAACCCGGAAAAGAAAAACGGAGCTGGAGTTTCGTGAAGCAAAGCACTAGGGATAAATCCAACAACAACAACAACCGCTATGATCCCTCCTCCGCCGCCGACACATTGGACTCTAACAAGCGCGCCGTCGCCGTAGCCGCCGCCACCGCCGCCGTAGCTGAGGCCGCTCTAGCTGCCGCCCATGCTGCTGCCGAAGTCGTCAGGCTGACAAGCGGCGGCAGACCTGCCACGGCGGCGGAGGTCCATAGGCGGCTGGCAGAGGAAATCGCCGCCGTTAAAATACAGTCGGCGTTCCGTGGTTACTTGGTAATGAAATTTTAGTCTTGTTTATTTATTTATTTTACATGAATTTCAGTTTTTTTATTACTATGATGTCCTTGGAATCATGGACAAAGTTTAATGTCGTTTTGTTTACGAGGTTTGGAGTTTTTGATCTTTGACTCTGCTTGATTTTCTGGATTCAGTTCTTTTTTTTTTCTTTTTCTTTTTATATTTTCTATTCGTCCATATTCTTGTAGCGCGACGACTAGCTTCAAATATGTTGACTCTCTCTGAATTTCGCTTACTTTCCGTTCATTAATTCATTTTTTCGTTGAAATTTATTTATTTTTTAAATTTAATTTTTATGTAATGAAACTTTTTTACAGTGTCCTCTAATTAAATTTTTTATTTATATGATTTTTTAAATAGATTCAATCATCTTTATCAACTTGGCAATACACAATCAGATGATTTATCTAAAAAAGTTTTACAGTCCTACATGAAAATTAAACTCAATGTCGAATTTTATTTTTTCCATTATTAGTTTGTATTTTTTTTTTTCAACTTGTAGTGTGTGTCTGTGACACACCATACCTTACCTGCTTCCGGAAAAAAACAGGATAATTAAGTACAAAAATCTCTTTTGTTTATAGTTAGATTCCGGAAAGTGTGTTGTCTGGAGTTTTGGGATCCGCCGACAAATTTGGTGCATGTATCATTTCTATTTCGTCATCGCGCTCAGAATTAAGGTCTTTTTTCTAGGATGTTTCCAACCAATGGTTTTTCACGGTACATTTTTACTATTTAGAGCTAGTCATAAATTTATTATTAATATAAGGACGGTATTGTCATCTAATCATAATTTATCTGGAAAAATAATATAATTTTATATTCAATATTTAAAAAATTATATAAATATAAAAATTCAATTGAATAACGGTGTTGTGTATCAAAATTAAATCTATTGACTTATATATTAAACGTGGATATTGAAATTGGGAGAGTGTTATGTATATTTGCTTGAAAGGAGGTATTGTGTTTGGCGTTATCGCTAGTCGGTGCCACATGTGTTCTTGTCACGTGGTAGCTGCAATTTTTGTGTTGAGTCACTTGTGTGTTTTGGAGTGTATTCTGTTTCTGTTCTACCGTCTGTCGTGTACTTTTGGCTATGTTCTATTACTGCGTGGATGTGATTTTGTTCCTTAGGAAGATTTTACAATGAGACACAAGAGTGAGGAGTCTTCTAGTTATCATATGATTCATATCAAAATAAGCCCGAGTGAGTGAAAAAAAATAAATTAACTAGGGAAAATTAAATGGGTGACTTCTGTGTGAATATTATTTAACTTATCAAGAGAGGTCCACGTACTTGGTGAGTTATGATACCTTCCTTTCCGTTGGCCGAAGTAGAATGTCACTATTTGCACCCCAAAAATAGCACCCAAGGTGATGAAGTGGCCCTGCACCAACCCATCATCATCCATGTCTTAGGTCATGGGCCAAAATGCTAGTTGTTTTGGCAACCTATTACTGAATGTAATAGGAGAGTGTCACGGGCAAGTTTCTAACTACCGTTTTAGATTTTGGCTTGTTATGGAGAGTATTGATTTGTGCTCAACTTGGTTTCTTCAACTTGACAAGTGACAAAGCCAAGCCTTTCTTTTGAGGGGTGGGGGGAGAAAAAATATAAAAGTAGAGCTTTTGAGCTTTTCACCTCACATGAAGGCAAAACTCATATTCTAACGTTCACGTGAAACAAAGTAACCCTTGTTAAGGACATAAACTAGTTGGGCTGGAACGCATTAGTTTCTTTCTTAAAAAGATTGAGACATTGTGGTGGCTACAATGTTAATTGAGCTTAAAATCTTCACCTTTTGCCGTCATGCTCATAATTCACGTCATATCAAGGTGGGGAATGTGACATAGCTTCAATTTAATGAAAAAAACGAGGCATCAATAAAGGATGACTTTCCTCTATGTATGATTACCCCCATCAGCCCTCAACTCCCATTCTCTCTCTCTAATGTCCTTCTCCTTTTAATATTCTATACACCTTTCTGACATTTCATGCTTTTGAATTATTAATGATATTTTTACATTTAAAAAGTGAGTGTTTGAATGTGATATTATTTTCCATTTATCCTTAACATTCATCATATTATTTAATAATTATAATTAAATATTATTTTTTAGATGTTAAAATATTATTACTTATTATTTCCATTAGTAATCTTCAATTTTATTATGGTTAAGGGTCTGTTATTTTTTAAGATTACAAGGCAAGTTAATAGGTTTGACCTATTGAAACCGTACTTAATACTATTATTCTCTCAGCTGTAAAGTACAATGGTTATAATTTATGTAGCAAACATGCCATACTTTTGCCTTATTCCTTTCTTCTTGGGTTTTTCAATTATGCTTTCATGTCAATGAGTCAATCTGATTATTAAAGAGTATGATTTGAAAGCTTAACTGTTGCTAACATTATTGGGATGAAATTTGGAATTAGGCAAGGAGGGCATTGAGAGCACTTAAAGCATTGGTGAAATTACAAGCACTGGTGAGAGGCCACATTGTAAGGAAGAAAACCGCAGATATGCTGAGGCGCATGCAAACATTGGTGAGACTGCAGGCTCGGGCACGTGTAGGTCGTGTGCACTTGTCAGACAACATGCCTTCTTTCAAGTCTTCACGTTCTCATTACCCTGTAAGCAACACATATTTATTTATTTATTCTTCTTAAATTGTTGTCATGATTCTTATCTTAGTAAACTGATGCTGAAAGGCTTTGCGATGGCACCTCACTTTCTTAAAACGTGTCATCTTTAACAGTCTACTTTACTTTATGAACTTTCCTTACCAATTGTTGCAATTTGGATTCTCATAGAAAACAACTTTCCACCCTATCACAAACAGCATGGTGCAAAAATTAATTTGGTGCTATTGCATGCTCCTATAGGAGTGGCTTTAGGTTGGAATTTGCCATTGTGATGACCATTAACTATGCAAAAATTGGCTCTCAATTACATTAACTAACCTCTCTGATTTTTCATGTATGCTTAATTTTAGGTCCCTGAAGATTACGAGCACCCACTTCGTGCCTATAGTACCAAATTTGATGGGTCTTCTATCCTCAAGGTACACACATGATTCTTCCCTATAAATGAAATTGTGGTATCTATATCTATACGTGATATAAATTAAAATACATGTGCTTTGGAGCTATCTCCAAGCAACAACAAGTCTTCTATTCTACTTATTTATGGACTATGGTTCTAGTATGTGGTTAACCAATTATTCAGAATTAATTTAATCTCACCTTGAATCGCATTGTTCTTTTTTCAACTTGCAGAGATGTAGTTCCAATTCAAATTTTAGGGACATTGACTTAGAGAGAGCTCGGTTTGGTTCCAATTGGCTGGACAGTTTGATGGAAGAAAGAGCGTGGAGCCAAACCGGTAATGCTTCATTGAAAAATGGCCACATTGATGATGGGAAGAGTGACAAGATTCTTGAAGTAGATACATGGAAGCCACACCTAAACTCTTCTCACCATAGTAGCAGCTCATCTAAGGCACCATATCATCATTTGGCTTCCAATTACAATATTGAGAACCATATTGCATATGAGTCTCCATCAAAACGTTCTTCAAAAGCTCTACATCCAAGTCTCTCATCTAGGGAAGTAGCTTCAAGAACTACTGAGAACAGTCCACAAGCATTCTCTGCCTCCTCTAGACTTGGAAGTGGTGCAAGGAGAGGCCCTTTTACACCCACCAAGAGTGAGTATTCATGGGGTTTCTTCAATGAATACTCTAGTCACCCCAGTTACATGGCAAACACTGAATCTTCAAGAGCTAAGGTTAGGTCACATAGTGCACCAAGGCAAAGGGTGGAGTTTGATAGATATTGTTCCAATAGAAGGACTGCTCTAGGTCTTTGGGATGCAGGGCCTAATCCAACCTCAAGCCACTTAAACAGAATTGGGAGTACCAAGTTAAGGTGATGCCACAAGTTTTATGAAGAGAAAAAGAAGCTAAAGAGCCGGATAATATTGTCACGATTGAGTTGTCAGAATAATGTAGCATATTGTTGGCCCTGGGATGAACAAACCAGTCTTTACTTCATTCAACAACTCCCATGATTTCTGTTAAGGATTTTGGCAAAGATTTTCTGACCTTGTAGCATGTGTTTTCATGAATGAGGACAATCCCTCCCTTCTCTCTTCCCATGAAGAACAAAAAAAAAAAAATTGAAGAGTCATTGTTTTGTTTTCTTTCTGTGTTTGGGATTTGTGCGTGTGACAACAGTTTGAGAATGTAAGTATTTGACCTGAACTTGTGTATTGTCCCCACACCAACGAAAGCCACATTGTTCACGCATTCATGATTTGGTTCTACCGAGTTCTGTTTTTTGTCGAAATACAACACGATGTTTTTAGTGTTTTCATACATCCAGTGCTGTTTTTGAATGTCATTCATCATACACATTAAACTAGCTGCTTCGTACTTTTATCCAAATAAATAAATGAACACTGGCTACTTCATAGGAGGAATATACTAATGATTACAAAATAGTGTTACAAGAATATACGAATAGACATTGGTTGGAGTGTTATTCGTATAACATTACCTTGCATATGTCACCTATATTCTTTATAATACTTTCAGTAAGAAGCGTCATTATTTTATTTTGGCAAAATTTCTAAATGAATCCTTCCTAAAGTTTATATTGAATAAGTTGATTGCTCTAAAAAAAACAGCCAAAAAAGTTCATCCAATTAAAAGCTTTGGACAAGTTATTTCCTCCTTATAAAAACAGGACAATTTCATGTGTGTATTCTAGTTGACCGTAAATCTCGATACCAAGTCTCTGACTGGGTCACATGTGGCATAGCATCTCCCATGCTTCTTTTTCTTATAAAGATTTTCTAGTTATTGTTTCTTAAGACGTTAATTTAGGTTTTGAACATGGTTTATGAATTCAACGTTCTTGCATTTTCAAGAGGAGAACATTTAAATGAATGGGAGGACTTTATTTGAACCATATTAGTGATCACAGTGACTACAGCAAATTCATGAACTTTATGAGTAAATTTAAAGTCGAAAAGAAGTAGATGATAGTAAAGACAGAATATGATTGGAAAATGAATTCACGTACAAAATAAATTTCTTTATATATAAAATACAAAAAAAATAAAGTATGCATAAATTCACAAAGAGAAACTAACCCTGATTTTGAAAAGAAATTAGGACAGAAAAAATTAATAAACTAACCAATTTCTAGAGCTATATAGCTAAGCTATACATAGAAGAAGAGGAATAGCTCACGCCCCTTCATTAACTTTCACTGCATTTCCATTTAGAAATTGGAACACAAGATAGGTAGCGACACCAATGACAATGATCATATCCACTGTCACCCCGGAATAGCATCACCAAAGCAGTCAATAACCTGCAATCCAACAGATGAGCTCAATGATAAGAGAAAAGAAACAAATAACAAGCTTTGCATTTCCTAACAACAGATCATGAAAGGTGACAATCTCTAAAGATCACATTTTAGAACCAGTACAATAATCAATATAATGAATTAATATGGCTTCCTTTCCTTTACTAAACTAGAAAAGAAAATCAATAATATTGCGCTGATAAGAATTTAAGAAATGAGCTTACCCAGCAATCAATAGAACAAGAGACAGAATCCATAAAACATATTGGTATGCCTTGTATTTTGACTTGAGGCGAACACCAGAAGGAAGATGTCGCTGCTCTAACCACCCATGTTGAGGACGGGGAAGTAAGATAAAACCAAGGAGAAATCCTGTCAGGAACCCCCCAATATGAGCAAAGTTATCAAGATGTGGCAAAATGCCAATAGCAAGATTGACGACAATGATAACCAACAGTGTGAGCAATGCAGCTGCCTACAAAACGCAGAAGAAGCGAGTCAGACATGAAACTTAAGCCAACAATACTATATAGAAACAAGTACTACCCCAGAAGTATAACTAAGTCTTCTAAATCTAATTGATTGAGAAGAGACAAAACTTTGAAGGTTTTTTTTTTTTTTCTCAAATGGAAGAACTTGTAAGCATGCAAAATACATAAGTAGGATGGTACCAATGCACTCACCTTGTTGGTATAAATAGTCCAGTTTGTGATAAGTTCTGAAAGCATTGCTCCAAGCAGTCCAAAAAGTGCTCCAGAAGCACCAACAGAGATATTGTCTCTGATAAACAGAGAAGACAGTACACTCCCACCAAATCCGGACAACAGGTAGATGATTCCTATCCTCACTGCCAAATTGCCAATATGCAATTGCAAATGAAAAAGTTTGGTCTAACCATTTATAATGCAGATCTTGAAAAACACATAAACTAAAGTATATCCCACAGAGGAGATCGTTATACCATGATTATTAAATGACCTACAAAAAGAAAAGAGAAACATACCAAACCCAAATTGTTGTTCAAGTCGAATACCAATAAAGACCAGACTCAACATGTTTGCTGTCAAATGAACAATTCCAGCATGTAACCAAATGCAAGTGATTAGTCTCCATCCTTGATGATGATTCACAACATTGTCCCATTGAAGGGCTCCCATCTTTGTCAATCTTCAAAAGGAAACAGAATAATTTGAATCAATAAAATTTCTTCAATTGCATGATTACAACTGTAGCACGACTAATATCAGTTCATGCAAAAAAACCTGCACCTTAACACAATTTGAAAAATCAACCCTCCTGGCCAGAAAATAAATATTTATTTTCTTCATTTGTTCAATCATTCAATTGTTCTCAATAAACACTAAAGATGAAATTGACTGTCAAAACTCCTAGTATGCAAGCATTATAGGGGTGATTTGAAATATCACCAGCAAAGTAAGAGGAGGAAAAAGGATTGGGCAGTAAACTGTAAAAGACAACAACTACTGATTCAATCAATTTATTATGTATGAGCATTACTTTAGAAAAATGCACATTTGACTTCACTAATTTCTCCCAAATTTTACCAAGATAGATACGTTAGACCAAAATTCAAGCAGGCAATGAAGAGAATAGTTTGAGATTCATTTCCTAACAAACTCTGCTAGAACGTTGACATCACAAACACAGCCAGACAAATATATTACATGAAGTTGACAGCAATTCACAAAATCAACCAAATTCCCATGGCAGCATTGCCAAATTGAGATCATGAATTCAACACCAAGACTAACAAAATCTACAAAACTACTAGAAATTGAGAAAACAGCTCAAATAACACAATCAAGACATTATTGATTATTGAGATTGGAGAATTAAAGGGAGTGAGTGTCACGTGGATGAAGAAGGGCCAAACAATGGATTCTCCCGTAGAGGCTGGAAGGAGAATCTGCGGAGGAATCTTGCGACACATTGACCTTGAACGCCAGGGTTCTTCTTTGGACAATCGTTGATGTACATAAGCACAATGAAAACAACACAATTGGCGAGGACGAACATAGGAACAAGCCATGATGTCCAATTGGTTTCTGGGTCATAGACATAAGAAGAGGAGGAGGCGGGAGCAACGGAGTAGTTGATGTTGATGTTGTTGTTGTTGTTGTTGTTCCCTATTGGTGCTCCTATGTTGTTCTTGTTTGCCCCTCCACCACTTTCCAGATCTCTCCTAGTCCTAGACATGTTGTTCATGTTCACTGTCCCATCCCCCCTCTTGGTTCCATTCAGCTATCAAAAACAGCACACCAAAGGGTAAGGGTGCTTTTTTAGAGAGAAAATAGGTAGATTTGGTGCATCAAATGAAAGAGGGTTTATTTACGATTCAAATGAATCTGAAACTGAAAGGCAGAGGGGATCACGGAGAGAGAGAGAGAGAGAGAGTTGAAGACGACATTAGAAAGTAGTGGTGGGGGTAGCCAGCTCATGTTTGTAACTGCCTGCCACAGTAATGTCTAGGTTGCAAGAAACGTGCGCCGGTCAGTGCCGTTATTCAGCGCAAACTTTGTAGATAGTAAATCCTAGCCTTTTTTTTCCCCCTCAAATTTTAGTGTAGGTTGATATTTAGAACTCGGATTTGAGAGCTATGTTTAAGTATTTATTTTTTAAAAAAAATATTACTTATATTTATTAAACGTGAAATATTATGTCAACTCATACCTTATTTATTATTGAACGAAAATATGAAAGGGTGTGAATTGATATGTTATTCCATATATACTGAGTATAAAAATACACCTTTTGAGTGATAGGATATTGTTCGACACACTTTCTCACTTATGATGAGAATAAATAACACACATTTTAGGTTACTTATAGCACTACTCTATCAGCTCATCTATGCACTATTCGAGTATCGAGTCTTAATATATGCAAGAATTTTTGATAAATAATTAGAATCTAATTTTTATGCTGAATTTTATACTTACAATCAACTGAATCTTAATAAAATAAAATGTACGAGTAGAAAATAATTATTTATTATTACAGTCATTTATATTTTATCATTTTGATGAGATTCTATTTGTTAAGAGTATAAGATTATTTTACATAATGAATGTATGGAAATTAAATTTAAATTATTAATGATTTTAGTTGTATTTGTGTAAATCTGATTATGAAAAATTTATAGAAAATAATGTATCCCTAGCTGTAGGTTAAAGATTTTGCATTCATTATTAATTGTTTTAACATATTTATTTAGGATTTAATTTTGATATTCTGATAATTTAAAGGCGTTTAACACTGTCATCCAATCACATCTCTTCTTTTATATGACTTTTCAAGTAATAGGAATTGAAAGTAATCATATTTATTGATATATTATTATATGATTAAATAAATATATAAAAAAATTTATACTGTTAATATATTCTAATTAAATATATTTATTTATTATAAACTTGACTAAAACAATAATTATGGAGGCATTGTCTGATATTTTATATTTTCAAATAATATCTATGTATAATTATAACTCTCGCGTGTGTTGTGTCCCACCAGTAGTCCATTGCAAGATTGTGATGGGAACGGCAGATTGTGACTGTGGCACGCGGGTTTCGCTTTGGGGAAAAGCCACGTACTTGTTTTTTTTGGAATTATTTTAGTTGAAGAGTAAAATTAAAAGAAAAATTTATATAAATAATTTTATATATTATTTTACATATAGAATCAGTTCATATTATTTTTATCTTCACTTTTGTTCTTTAACTAAATACATCCTTGACTTCCAGCTTGTCAATCTTAAGCAAACCAGATTCGCGATGTTGGTCCACTCGAAGCAACAAAATACAAGAAACAAACTGGCAAACAAAAATGGATGCTTCGTGCTTTATTATCATAGTATAATAATTCTAATTTTAAACTTTGACACGTGACTTATAGTTTATTTGAATGGTATATTGGTTAAATCAATTAATACGTGAATTTCGAAGAAGATGCTCAGAAGCTCAAAATTTCTTTCTACCACACAGCAGCATGGTGCAATTTATTTGGATATAGTGACACACATGATATAAAAGTTTAGTATATATAAATATTTTTAAAATATAATTTTTAAATTTTTTTTATGTACTCATTTTATCCACTTAGTAAATCTGTATTTACTAGTTAGTTATTTATGATTAATATTCTATTTTAATATTATACATTGATACATATATTTTTATTGCGTTGAACTTAATAGATATTTAAGAAGAAAATTATTGAATCTTTTATTAAGAAAAAATAAATAAATAATGAAATAAATCATAATTTATTAATAATTTAAATAAAAAATACTATATAATAACTCATCTTACATTTTTTATTTAATAATTTATTTTATTTTATAGTAATTAATTTAATCCCTCCTTTAACATTTTTGGTTCCGTCACTAGTTGCACTCCAATGGATCCCAACTTTATTATTATTATTATTTATTTATTTTTGGACTGAACTTTGTTATTTATCTGGGATCAGATATAAAAAGAGTTGTTAATCTGGGCCAACACCTCCGACGGTAGCCAAGTTAGCCCACATGCATTTTTTTTTTAAATTAGCCACCTAGTACGTAATAGGGCCTCTTCTTCCTAACCTACAAAGTCCCACATGTTAAGCTATTTAGGGTGGGGTTAACCCGTTGACCCGAAAAAGAGATGGGGTTAAGTAATCCGTGGATTTGCAAAATATCTTTTGGATCATAATGTCTCAAATAAGAAAATTTTGTAAAAACGTTCAAAGGCTCTTCTATGTAAAGGTGAAGAGGATGGAATTATGGAAACAAGATCCTGTTCAGATACGTTTAATGTACTAGGCAAAAGGAATCAATTTGGAAGGTCAGTAGGTCACTGGCCAAAATGTGACTTTGGATTTTTTTTTTCCTTTTTTTAAATTATAGTAGGATCCCTAGTTTTTGTCATTTTACTTTTTCATTGAAAGTAAAATCTAAAAGAAAGTGGGTCTAAAAAATCTAAAATAAATTAGAAAAAAATAACAGGTGATGTAGGTTAATTGGGAAAAAAAATCATGATTCAATGCATATAAAATCTAAACTGCCTTGAATCTTTTCTTTTTTTGATTTGGTGTTTTTCTTTTATTGCGTGCTCTATGCATCCATGAAATGACACTTCCAAATAATCAAGTGGTGTTTATTCACTGAGAATTCTTGTCAATCTATTTATTGTACCCATAAAATGTGAAGTTTTACCCAAAGAAAAAAATCAATAAAACGTGAAGCAGCATTGTGTGTGTGTGTGTGACAGTGGCAGAGCTCAACAAAAATTCTAACTAAAATCAAATGCAACTTGATTATACAAAATTAAATGCATCTTTAGAAGGTGAATACTCTAGCCATGATGGAAAATACCAAACCAAGCATATTGAAACCATCCTGGATGATTTTTACTGGACAGAAGATAGCTTTCAAGATTTTTTTATATAGACCACATTTTAAATAAGCTCGCCAAATTTCATCCATTTGATTTGGTGGATATTGCCAAATTTGAAATTTCTTTCCAAGATCTCGCTCCAAAGAATCAAGATCAAATTCAGTAAATATGACTCTTTGAATCTTGAAAGGTGTTTCTTACTTTCTTCATTAATAATTAGAGTAGTATAACCAACAAGTGATGATGGTGTTGAAACTATATTTTCGCCCTCTTGTACAATAGTCTTTCTCTTAAAATTATATCAATTCTTTGATTCGTCATAATTGGAAGTCGTCTAAATTTTTTTTTCATTTGTTATAAAAAATTCAATACAACTACAACTAAAATTTAATTCTCATGTAATTAACATAAAAATTAATAAACAATAAAAATAGTACCTTCTTACTATGTGTCTTGATTTTGATTTTATGATATCTTCTTTTTCTTTAAAGGATAGACGTTTAACTATCTTCAATAAATAGTCAACAGATATGTAAAGAAATCAAACCAAAAAAATACATAATATTTAACAAGACAAGAGCAATTATGATTAAATAATAAAAATTATTAATTTAATTATTTTACTATTATATTTATGTTGAAATTTATTCTCAAGCTACTTGACTAAAAAGAGTAAAACAAATAATATATATATATAGCATTGCCAAAAAAAAAAAGTAAGGAACTCAAACAAGGTTGATATATATATATATAGACACAGCATTGTCGAAAAAAAAGTAAGGAACTTAAACAAAACTCACCTTTGTTTTATTGTTTATGCGTTGCAGTTGCACATAGTACACTACGTTGCACTAATGCACTTGCTCTTCAAGTCAAGTGGTCCACTCCTCCAACAAATAGTAGTGAGATAGACTTCACAAGGGTCACACTCGCTTTTTCTTTTAAATTTTTTAAACTTACAGTAGGAAAGACTAGAGAAACTGAGAAAGACTGAACTGCTAAAGGAGGAAATTTGGAAAGTGGCGTGTAGAACAAGCTTCAATGGAGGCTTGGGTTGGGTATTGGTAAGTTGGTGGGCCATCCAATCTTTTATTTCATTTCCTTTCTTTACTTTTATTTCATTTAGGTTTTGAATTGGGCCCACATATATACAACAAGGCCAACTACGCAACCAATAACATATAAATGTCTCATTGTCATACACATATATAAATATATATAGAAAATTTTTGAAAAATTTTCGAGGGGGCATGGCCCCCCATTATCTAACTTAACCTTCGCTATTATCAACTCACATCTTGTTCACCATTAAATGAAATGTGGACGATCTTATTCAAATAGGGTCTACATTCCATTTAATGATAGATAAAATGTGTCAGCACGATATTCCACATCTTATAAGTACAAATAATATTTTGTATTAACATGTGAACAAATCCCATGAGCCTAATTAATTTGGGCCATGCACGTTGTCATTGTTCACAATGTCAACCCAATTAAATGATTCACGCATTCAAATTCTTGTAACTAATGGACTAGATTACATTTCATGACTTGCTAGCATTCAATGCATAATACTCTCTCTATTGCATGTTATCTATTAAAAAAAATTAAAAAGGTAAAAAATATGAAAATAGTGAATGCATGTTGATAATAGTGTAAAAGTGAGTTAATTGATTGAATTGTCCTTATTTAATCAGTAAAAATAATTAATATCTCAATGATAATAGTGTAAAATTATAAATCACACTAAGGATATAATTGGTGAAAAAGAAATTAATGCCTCCTTAATATGATAAATAAATGTAGACATATAACAAGCAACAGAGGGAGTATATGCTACCATAATTGCTCGAGATATCTGGACGGTCTCCCCCATAACTTGCTATATTGATTTTGGAGTAAGTAATTTTTTTATACTAGCATTTTCAATTTTGTCATCACTGTGGTCTTAATAAAGTTATAACACTTTATGATAAATTAAGGTGCTTTGACTTATGAAAAATACAAGACAATTTTTTCTTCTTAGAAAACCAACTAAAGTTTGGATGCTTTTGAAAGCACCTCATGGAGAGTTTTTCAAAGCTAGCTTCTACACTCTGAAATTCAAAAGATTAATATGACGTCACTCTAATTAATAACAATAAATGTAGGAATTATTCTCGTTACCATCTCTATCCATTATTGTTATTTGGATATTTTGAAAATATTTACCAAACATTACTATTATGGCTTTTAGTATTGAGAGCCACTTCTGTATTATTTTACCAAATAATACTACAATGACTTTTGAAGAATAACTTTTTGAAAACCCAAAAAACTCATTCATCAACTCTAAAAAAAGTCATGGCAATAACAAACCAAGTATAAGTAATACCTTTTACCCGAGTAGCGAAATTGATAATATCATATAAAAATTGATAAGTCGAAGTGGTGATGTTAGTATATCATAAACAAAATACAAATTACGGTTATATATGACATTTGATGATATATATTGCATTTTGGATGCATGTACTTTTACATTGCCCTATTTCGCTACTCAGGTAAAAGGTAGATGGAATTTCATTAGGGGTTTATATCTATATATATATAATCTGATAAAATAGATTGTTTTCCCTTGTTTTGACTCAATTTTTAGATTTGGTCTCCTAGTTTTTATTTTTCTCAGTTTAATTTCTTATGTTTTAAATCCTTTTCAATTTGGTCTAAGATAACTATTCCATTGCATAATTGAAATGCTGACGTCATAAACGATACTGACATGGATGGCACACATGTGAATTTGACATGGAATGTGTGAAGCTGTGAATAGGAACTAATTTGAAAATGATTTGAAATATAAAGTCCAAAAACCCCATTAAAAATTCAAGAAAAGATAAAAGACCAAAAAGCCTATTTTGTCTTTTACGACAAAAATTCCATTTTAGCCATATATTAATTAAAGTTGCAGGAGACAAATTAGTCACTCAAAATTAAAAAAAGAAAAATCCTTTTATGATCCATTATCATTTTAAAAGAAAGATATTGTAATTCTCTATTAACTCATTGTTCTAATATTTAATAGAGATACTATGGACTATTAAATAGTTAATATACCTCTATTTGTAAGACCTTCAAAATAGTGAATGGTTGAGTTAAATACTTTAGCTATAATATGATAATATATGGTTGGATATCTGTGTAAAACATAGTTACATGTCTGATTCTCTAATTCTCTTATCAGAACCATTGCGTTTTGATCTTCTTCTTCTTCTTCTTCTTCAAATTTACTTTCAGCCAATTATTATGATCAATTGACATTATGATTATTACCTATGCATGTGTTCCCATATCATGTCAAGAAAGTTGTATGATACAATTAGTTCTAACTAGGAGGTGATGAAAGTTTGTCAAAAAAGTAGTGGTAAGTGTAAAGAGAAAAGGATGGAAGGTTGAAACAATATAACGCACATCTGTAAAAGGAACTTCAACTATAAAGGACAAATTGATAAAACAGTAAAAGTATTTGTGAGGTATACAATTGTTAGTATTTTTGGTATTTTTATAAATATATGAAAGTAAGTGATGAAAATCCTAACGAGAAGTAAAAACAAGGAGATAATTTTCAGGGTCTTCACACTTGTTTCAATACTTGAACATGGAGGAAGAAATGGCAGTATCAGTATATGAGGGAGAAGAAGAATTATTCCAAAGAGGAATCTAGAGAGAGAAGATTTCAATACCAAAAGATGCTTAAACCACACAGTCCCTCAGCTGGATATTTTTAGTCCTCTGCCTGCTCCTCCTTGTTTCCTTAAAGAGTGGATCACCCTCCATCCGTCCTTGATGGCTAACAGAATTTGGTTTTGTCTTTTTGTCCAGCTGATTTGTATTAACGAACTCTCTATTGCAGCTGACCTTGTTTGCCTTATCAGCAACTTTAGTCATTACAAAGGTGCACCAAGTAATATTCGTAATCTGTTTACTTTGGACTTTTCAATAAATGTGCGTACTCATTTCCCCATAAAAAAAGCATAAAGAGAAAAAGATGAAGATAAGAAGAAAAAGGTACCAGTAATAAACTAGGTTGATATATATATGAACATCAATGGTAAAAAAAATCAAAACAATCAAATACGACAACACAATTATTATAGTGTCTTAATTGATGTCTTTTTTTTCCGATAAGTTCAATATGAAAAGGCCTTAAAAGCCCTCAAGCCGCAGGAGTTGAAAGGGAATTAATTACACATATATGTCACAATAGTAGAAATTTGAGAACATGAAAACCAAGACAATACAATATAGAGACCAAACAACAATATAGCCATAAAAGATTGCATATAAAAGTAAAACCGCCTATAGATTCCTCTTCAAAAGTCCACCACTGACATACAGCTCTCAAGTAATAAAATGTGAACGTTAATTATATTTACTGGTGTGACATAGAACCCACACCCACGACCACAGGGATGTGTTTATCTTTGAGCTACCAACTTCATTAATTTTTTACACTCATCACAACTATGCCATCATCTCCTTTGCTCTTTCTGTGTCTGTCATCTCAATTGCTTTTGTTAAAAACACTCATATAATCATTACAAGTAGTGTTTTGATTGCCCAACTCCTAGTCAATTTGATAAAAAGAAAAGAAAAAGAAACATCATGGGGATGGATTATGCCATATCGATTAGGTATCCGATGCGATACGTCCTAATTGCTAAAACTAGACAAATTGTAGCTTTAAATTCCATTCTTGTGGTATTTCAAAAACCTTAATAATGACTCTATCATTTCTTATTCGCGCAAGCAACATATTATTTGGTACAAATTGCACTTTTCATACTTTTTACCTGAACAAAGGCCTCAACTTTTTCTCTCATGGATTTGACTTCTATATAATTTTCACCAACATTCTCATTCCATTGATGGAATAACTATTTTGGCATGTTGCTATTCATGCTAAATAGCAGCGTTGTTCACAATTCACAGAAACACCTAATTAGCCGTAAAATTTGTAGATTCATAGAGCAACATACGCACTCCATCTTGAATTAAACTTTTTTGTCCTCTCGTTTCTCTTTTTACCTTTGTGTTTGCTTTAAAAACTCTCCACATAACAAGTTTCATCAAATTGAAAATTTTAGTTTTTAAATATAAACTTTCAAGTGAAAGAAGAAAAAATAGAAACTTAGGAGGCATTTGATATGAGATAGTCCATCAAAATTACCAATAATGTTGATTAAAATTACCTGAATCCATAACATTGCCTTATTCGGTAAATCCACATTACCTCCAAAGAAGTGACTATCTGGATGACTTCTCAAGTAGTAATTTAAAACTTAATTATATTACAAGAATACCCTTTATAACTTAAAACTTATCCTTTTTATCACATAGCATATCTCATTTTCTGATAACCCCCCTCTAATTTCTATGTTCCTTTTCAATCAAATGCCTCTAGTGTATGATTGTTAATTTGTTGTCATCGGTTACAAATTTCATCTTGTATATTTATAGAAAATGTTGCTGTCCTGGCTCGTATGATATGGGGTAAGCTTGTGTATGGTTTGAACTGCCTCTCTTTGGTTTCGGCCCCAACCTATATCCCCATGGAAGGATCCGTTGCCTGTTCTTCAATGCGGGGACTCTTACCCATTCCCTATTCAATATTTCCGTTCGGGGAGACGTTTAATATCCTGGAGGATCCTATGCTTTTTTGGGCCCCGCCAGACTTGTTTCGTAAGGCCCAGCCATTGGGTCGTGTAGGCCAGTCGAGCCTATCGAAGTCTGCTCGGGACAAGGCTCCCAGGATGGTCTAATGGGCATGGAAGCCGGGCACATCATAAGGTCGGCATGTTCAACTTCCCCATCACCACCATACATGTGTCCATCATCGCATGGTGTCAGAGTCGCATTTAATAAATACGACTTCCTACTAAATCAAATAATGACACATGGCCACTAACTCAAGAACTGCGCAATCGTGAAGGTCTTGGAGGGAAATTCAAAATCCATAATATCAGGGAAGAAACAGACCAGCTAACATGTTTGACCCGCTAGTCTCTTCAGTCCCTCGGACCTCGAGCTTGCTTGTGGACAGGTCGGACATCTGCCCAGATTTGTCCCAGTATCGGCCTCATAGCACGATCTGATAGACTGACTGGACGTATCAACAATCACACGCTAGTCTCTTCAGTCCCTCGGACCTCGAGCCTGGAGGGCTTGTGGACCAGTCGGAAACATGCCAACTTTACGATGTGCTCGGCTTCCACACCCATTGGACCATCCTGGGAGCCTCATCCTGAGCGGACTTCGATAGGCTCAACTGGCCCACACGACCGAATGGCTGGGCCTTACGAAACAAGTCTAGCAGGGCTCAAAAAAGCATAGGATCCTCCCGGATATTAAACGTTTCCCCAAATGAAAATATTGAATAGGGAATGGGTAACGGTCCTCGAATTGAAGAACAGGCAACGGATCCCTCCATGGGGATATAGGCTGGGCCAGAACCAAGGAGAGGCAGTTGAAACCATACACAAGCTTACCCTATACCATACGAGCCAGGACAGCAATAGAAAACATGATTTGTTTTTTCTTATATATTGTCATCCTTCTTTGTAAATTTTATTATATGTGTGAAGTGGGTGTTCCTTGGGATTTGATATTTATAGCTAGACATGTATTATTTGCCTTTTCGGCGATGGGTTGGTCTCAAAAAAGTGAAAAAAATAGAAACAGCAAAATAGGAGGACAAGATGCAATGGTGCATGGGACTACGAGACCATGAGACGGGTCCCAAACACATGTATTTGAAATTTCAAGATGTGAATTTGCGCTATTAAATTTTATTTGGGGAGTTTCGAATTTTGGAGTTTATATTGTGATGAAATTTCATGTATATGTGCGAAATTTGTTGTTCTTTGTTTGGAGGACATTTTAGGAAAGGAAATACATTACTTAGCTAAAAATTTTTTTGATACATCAAACAGGATAATAAAAATTGCCAGTTAGATTAGTTGTATATATACCAAATACTACATTATAACATTACCAGTAATTTGAAATATGACCAACTTTCTGAGTGATAATCTGAATTATCAATATTCTTATAGACAATATATCAAATAATTCCCCACTTTTATTTCCCTATCATATTCCATTACATTCATTTTTCTCCTATGTTTTCTTAATAAGAAGCTTATAGAAAAACACTTACAGGTACCCATGTCATGTGGAGAAAGTTAAATTGCAAAAGAATGACTTGTATTAAATAACATTCAGTGAGATATATAGTGATAAGTATATATATTTTTCAATTAGGTAGGAGGATATGCATATATTTGTTGTCCCTCCTTTCATATTTTTAATAATATTTTCTGCAGATGAATTTTAATATTTTATAATTAGTATAATAAGTTTTATCTTATTATCGTCTAACTATAAACTATTGTTTTTGCCACTTTAATTTTGAGATATATATATTAATTGTAAAGTCAAATATTTTTATTATTGTGATGTTATATAATTAGATGATTGTTTATACAAGCAATACGTCAAAATAAATTTTATTCATCATAAATTGATAACTAAGAATAAAGAATATGCTATTTATATTTTAATTGAAAATAAGTTTTCTTTTAATTGAATATTTTTATGAACCTAGGGTATCTATTAACCACCATCCAATGACATAATTGATTTTTTCGAGGAGTAAAGCTTGCAATTGTGTGTTGTTGTATTTAATAACGAGACCCTCTTTATATACACAATAAAAAATTTGTTATAACTAAGTACTTAAAGAATTCATATTTAGTTATCAATTATGATAGGTCTCATTATTATATATTTACTTTGGTTTTTTTCAATTGCCATATTTTGATTTGTGGGTAGGGGGAGAAAATTTGATTCAGGTATGGAGGATTTATGAGGGTCTAAAACGATCTGTTAATATCCAAAAAAAAAAAAAATTCTGTTAATGGGTAAAAAAATGTTCAACCATGCTTGAAAGATTTGAACAACAAAGTGGACATTGTGGGTATAGATTCAATTGTCATCTTTAATTAGGGATGGTTTGTTGGACTGGCTAGAGCGGAAAACAATTTTCTTTCTGGAAACAACCAGCCTCCTCCAAGGATGTGGTTTTCCTGAACATGCATCCACAGATCTGCAGATATATTGCTTATATTCTTGGAAAGAATTGTGAGAGGATCCTCAATGGAAACAAATATTAAAGAATAGAATATTTTTTGGGTACAGAATAGAATATAATACAATGGATGTTACTCTTGTGATATAAAAAATAATAATTTATGATTCATTGATAAAAATCTTATAAAATTATTCAAATACTCTACTTTTTTAATGATATATAAACATATACTTTTTAATAATAAAAACATATAAACATTGACTAAAATTAAATGAATTTTTTTAAAAAAATTCTTGGAGTTTGACCTTTTTATTTGAAAGACTGTTACATTCGTCAACAGTTATTTTATTTTTTTGACCGAACGTTTCATGAACAATTGAAGTCAATTTGTTTTAGTTTCCTTCTTAGAAATGTTTAAGAAAAACTTAAAAACAGTGTAGTAGGCATATGAAATTAAATATGAAAATTCAATTTCAATAATTTTTATGTTTGGAGTAACATATAAAATTAAAATTATAATATAATTAATAAATAATTGAAATAGACTACTCTTAACTCATATTTTATACCGAATGAATTGTCAATTCAAAAACTAATTAAACATATCTCTCTTTATAGTTTCTTTTCTTTTTCTTTAATTTTCTAACAATTATGTGCCACAATTTTATCGTAAACTCAACCAATCTAAACCACTTCCAATTTTATGTTGTTATTTCAATTCCATCATCCAAATGGATAAGTGTTTTTCAACTTATACGACAAAAAGAGGGTATTTGGGATTTTGTTTCCTTCTAATTCTCAGTGTTAAATATAGTAAAAATAAATTTAAATTTGAACTAGAAAAACCCTGGTGCATATATTTCTTTGTTTACCTCCTTTACTCCTCTGCAAATTGAGAGGAAAACAAAAAGAAAAAGAAAATCATGCAAAATCCGATAATAGAATAACTTGGATTTGTCTCATAAATCCCACAGTCACGCCAGTGATTAACGTATAGATTGCGTTCCCATCGTTAAAACCCACGTTCTTCCAAACACGACCTTACTTTCACCTGAAATGACTAACTTACCCTGGGCTGCGTTTCATTCAAGCTCTTATTGGATAATTGATGTCGGCTTCCAGGTGCTACCGTGGTCCGGCACACACGAGAACACTCTTGAAAAGACAAGGCAATCTTAAAATCAGGCAATGTCAGAGCACAGACATAGTCGCACGCGCGTGTCGCACGCGCTGTGGGGGCACGCGAAGTGTGGATGTCTCGAACCCTTGTTTCTAACGTGGCCCCACGCCCCTCTCATGCCCTATAAATCACACTAATTCTCAACCAAGAGAGAGAAAGTTAGTGGGAACAACTTAGAGAGGGAGAGAGAGAGAGAGAAGGGTTAGAGAAAGGGACCATCATCAGAACTAGAAGATTTAGAGAGAGAAAACAATAAAAAAACAAAGAAGAAAAAAAAGATTGAGAGAGAAAATTGACTTAAACGGAAGGAAGAAGAGGCCACCCGGGGAACAACAAGAGTTTGAGGAAGGAGGCACTCGATTCGGAGTGGGTTTTTGGTTTTGATTCAAAAGGTCAATTGTTTTTAAGAAAAAAAAAAATTTAGATCAAGAGAAAAGCTTGTCCCAATTCAGTCAGAAAAAAGGTTAATTTTTTGTACTTATGATAATTGGTCATTAAGTAGTATTATTTTATTTCTTTGTTGATTTGTGTTGGAGAAAACGAATAATCAAAGGAGTGGAAAGCCATTGACTTTGTTGTTAATATAAGTCCTTGTGAGTCACCTCACCTATATTTTTTTCCAGTTACTTGTCATGGTTTAATCATATATATCTTTTTGGTTGATTTATTTTTGTATATAATAATGACTTATATAATGTTTATGTGATTTCTATGTCTTCTTCTCTTTGACAGATACCAGAGTGAGGAATTGAGAAAGGATCTGAATTAGGATTCTAAAGAAAAAGAAAAAAAACCATTGCTTTCTTGTGGCCTTCTACTTTGCTCACTGTCAAACTTAAAAGGTAAGTTATCTCGTTTTTTCTCCGTACTTTAACCAGAGTTTTGTTTCTACAGCATTTCCTTTTTTCATGTTAATGGATGACTGAGGGTAAGAGAGAGAAAGAGGAGTGTGGGTGGTGTGTTGCGTCAACTGGATCTGTTTTTTTGGCTTAAATTATGTTAATGCATCTGAAAAGTCAGTGCTCACTGCTCAGTGTGAGTGTGTGATGCATGTGAGATAGGCTTTGTTTTTATCTTTTTTTCTTATAAAAAAAGTCTCAATTTTTTTATACTATTTTTTCTCTGCAATGACCTTGGCGTAGACCCTTTTGGGTTTTTCTCCTCTGAGAATTTTCAATGCTGACAAGGAGGTTTGACAAGTAGAAGGAAAAAAAAAAAAAGAAATTGGGGCCATCCCTTCTTATTTGTCACTGTTGTAACATGTTTCTTTCTTCTTTATTTATTTATATTGCTTGGTGACAGTAACGTTTTTCATTGTGCTGTGGAGGGGGTACAAACATGCATGAGGGGCATGTGTGAACTTTGGACCAGAAATAAAGGCCTTTTCTTGTCCTCTTCCTCCTTTTTCATCTGTTTCTCGCTTAGACTTTCTTCTAGAGAGAGAGAACCGGGTAAAAGTCATGCATGGGGGCGTTGACAATGAAACAGGTTCTGTGGCTGTCTATACGTTTTTTTTTGTTTGTTAGTTATTTTATCAATAAATTGGCAATTGTCAATCTTTGGCTCAATCTGGATTAAGGTCAAAAGATCAGTAAAGGAAACCGAAACTGAACAAAGTGTCTTTGGCAAGTCGATAGTGACAGTTTTGGAGAAGAATCTGGGAGAACAAAAGATTGAGATAAAAGGAATAGAGAATAGAGCATAGAGAGAGTAGCTAGGGAGATCGGAGGGAGATAACTTTTTTTTTTGGTGGGGTTTTGAGGGTTTGATTAGCATCGAAACAGTGGTGGTGAGGGGGCCATAGTTGTGGCTGATATTTGTCCACAGAATCATGAACGCTGGTTTTTCCATTTTTGAGTAACCTCCTCGTTCTCCTTCCATTTCCATTTCGAATCAAGATTCTTCTATCTTGTCTTTATCCACTGTATGCTTCCGTCTTCTCTTTTGGATTTTGTATCTGCTGTATTGTTTGCTTCTTCATTGATTATGAATTTGGTTTTTGCATTTTATTTTTGATTGTTGTTGTTGTGGTTGCTAATGGGATTATTCTGCAGCAAAGGGAAATGGAGGGCCATGGTGAAATGGGTGTTATTGGAGAACATTTTGATAATGGTTCGATTGGGAGAATGAGGGATGAGGAGTATGAAAGCCGGTCGGGGAGTGACAATTTCGAAGGTGCATCTGGTGATGATCAAGATGCTGCCGATGATCAGCCACAGCAGCGGAAGAAGAAATACCATAGACACACTCCTTACCAAATTCAGGAGCTTGAGGCGTATGGCTTTATGAAATTCCGCATTCTCTTTTCTTCCTTTTCACAAGTTTGATTACTATTGTTTGAGTTGCCTGTGCTAATGGTGATTCTTGTATTGGTCTTTGCTCTTATTGGTTTAGTTTCTTCAAGGAGTGCGCTCATCCTGATGAGAAGCAAAGAGCAGACCTTAGTAGGAGGCTTAACTTGGAGAATAAGCAAGTCAAGTTCTGGTTTCAGAATCGCCGAACCCAAGTGAAGGTGAGTTGGAATACATTAGTATTCTTGCACTCGTGTCTAGCTTATTCATGCGATTCAGATATTGGAGTAATTAAATTGCCTTTTCTTGAATCAGACCCAACTAGAACGCCATGAGAACTCGATTCTTAAGCAGGAAAACGACAGGCTCCGAGCTGAGAACAGCGCCATGAAGGAAGCTATAGCAAACCCAATATGTAACAACTGTGGTGGCCCTGCCATTCCCGGCCAAATTTCATTCGATGAACACCAGATTAGAATTGAAAATGCTCGATTGAAGGATGAATTGAACCGTATATGTGCCTTAGCAAACAAGTTCCTGGGCAGGCCACTCTCGTCCTTTGCCAGTCCCATGGCTCTGCCAACCCCAAATTCTGGTCTAGAGCTTGGTATTGGAAGGAATGGGATTAGTGGTTCAAGCAATCTTGGCATGTCCTTGCCCATGGGACTTGATTTGGGGGATGGAGTTTTGGGCACCTCACCTGCCATGGCGGGGATTAGATCTCCGATGGGAGTGATGGCAAATGACGTCCAGTTTGAGAGGCGCATGCTTATAGATCTTGCATTGATGGCTATGGATGAATTGATTAAGATGGCTCAAGCAGATGGCCCTCTTTGGATTAAGAGTTCGGATGGCGAGAAGGAAATTCTGAACCATGAGGAGTATGCAAGGATGGGTTCTCCATTTATTTGTCCAACAGCTCCAGGTTATGTAACTGAAGCTACAAGAGAATCCGGAGTAGTAATAATTAACAGCTCAGCCCTCGCTGAAACATTGATGGACCCGGTATGATACCCAATTTCTCAGTTTTCAATGATGTTTATCTGATTTTAATTGAAATTTAGAACATTATTTCCAAATTAAGAATTGATTCAAAGGAAGCCTCATTGCATTGTCTGCCAGATTTATCCTCTAGGTGTTCACGACATTTGACCTATACTTCAAGGTTATATTTTTTAGAAATAATTTGATGTGGTGATATTGGGTGTGAATAGTAATTGACTATATATATATATATATATATTAATTGATTATTTATGTGAACAGGATCGATGGTCAGAGATGTTTCCTTGTGTTATTTCTAGAGCTGCCACCCTGGATGTTATAACTAGTGGCATGGGTGGAACTCTAAATGGAACTTTGCAAGTGGTATGTTCCTCTGCAGTATGTTTGCTTCACTTTGCTGTGTTTGGCTGAAACTGATGAGGGTTAAATATTGCTTTTCAGATGCAAGCGGAGATTCAATTGCTGTCGCCACTAGTCCCTGTTCGTCAATTGATTTTCCTCAGGTTTTGCAAGCAACATGCAGAAGGATTGTGGGCAGTGGTTGATGCTTCAATCGATGTGGGTCGTAATTTTAAGAGGCTTCCATCTGGCTTTATTGTGCAGGATACACCAAGTGGCTTCTCCAAGGCAAGTGCTGCTCTAAGTTAATTTTAAACTTAGATACTTATTTTCTTAGGCATGCTATCTTTGCTTGTCAAAGTTTCAAATGTTCTATGGTTCCATATATATAGAGCTGGTGTTTTAGTTTTCTGATAGCCTTGCACTTGATTTCCATCATACCTTCTTTATGGTATCATGAATCTACAGCATCATTTGTCGTTAGATGTTTATCTTGTTCATTGGCACTAGCTTAGATAAAATACGGTTGAAACTTTTCTGAGAGTAAAGTCTTCTTTTTTGCGTTTGTTTATCGTATGTTAAGTGCATAAATAAAAAATTGTATGTATTTCGGTAGTTAATTTACATTATAATCTACTAACTTGAGTCTTTGCTTCTGTTACCATCTTTTGTAAACAATATGCTTTTACGTGAATGAGGCTATAATGGACTATATCCGGTGCAATGCAATAATATAACGGAAATGATTTTGTACTTAATAGATTGACGCACTCTTTTGGACGCATGCTTGGGATGTGTTGAAAGAAGACAATGGAAATGCTTTTGTACTTATTAGACTGATGTAAAAGACAACAAAAAAAAAAAAAAATACTTCAACAGTGCATGTATTGATGTGTCAGAGGTTGTGTCTGTACGTTCCATGTGTACGAATATTATAACCCATAATATAATGGTGCTAGGTGATGTGATAACGGTGCCATTTAATATAATCAGTCCTTTCTTGTTATCATCTTAAAAGAAGTTCATAATTTGCAAACTTAAGGATTCACTTGTAAATATCATTTTGGCATTTGTTTTGTTTTTATTATTTTTTACTTACCAGACTTGTAGGTTAGGGTATTGATTTATAATAATAATTGGGTTGGTTGTTAACATTTTCTTACTTTGCTACAATTTATTTTTCCCTAAACCAATTTGTCAATAAAGTCTTTTATTGGATGAAAGAAAAAAGGTAGAGTTTGTACATCCTAAATGATTGTAAGATGAACCTTGTTCTCATTCTAATGAAAGATTTACTTGAACAACTTTTTTGAGATAACTGAACATGGCATATTACACTGATGCAGATCACTTGGGTTGAGCATTCCCAGTATGATGAAAGCATTGTCCATCAACTCTATCGGCCATTGATTAACTCCGGCCTTGGCTTCGGTGCTCAGAGATGGATTGCCACTCTCCAAAGGCAGTGTGAATGCTTGGCAATCCACATGACCTCTTCAATCTCAAGTGAGGACACTGCAGGTATGCCACATTGTTAACCTTACCACCTTTAACAGTGTTGTTCAATTTGATGAATTTCTTATAAGTTCCCATTTTGGTGGATGCTACTACTATTCCCAGCCATAAGCCAAGCTGGTAGGAGATGCATGCTGAAGCTCGCTCAACGCATGACTGATAACTTCTTCTCTGGGATTTGTCCTTCAACTGCACACAAGTGGGACACTCATCACCTTGGCACTCTTGGCGATGACATGAAAGTGATGACCCGCAAAAGCATGGATGTCCCTGGTGAGCCTCCTAGCATTGTGCTGTGCGCATCAACGGCAGTTTGGATGCCGGTATCGCGGCAAAGGGTGTTCAACTTCCTATGTGATGAACGGTTGAGAAGTGAGTGGGACATCTTGTGCAGCAGTGGAACAATGCAAGAGATGCTCCACATTCCCAAAGCACAAGTTCATGGAAATTACATATCAGTCCTCCGCACTAACGTAAATACTTCTTCTCTAATTGCGTTTTTGCATGTTGATGGGCACGAATAGAACAATAAATTGTCACCATGCATATAACGTTCTTTGTTTATGATAGGACGTTATCACTTGGTGTCATCTGACTCATTAATTGACCCTGGGGACAAGGCTTGATTTTTGTCGTTGTGTGTAACATTTTTCAACCTTTGTAGGCTAATAATGGCAATGAAGGCAACAACATGATGGTTTTGCAAGAGACATGGACCGACGCCTCATGCTCAGCGATGGTGTATGCGCCGGTGCACATGCAGTCTTTGGACATGGTGATCGGTGGTGGAGATCCTTCCTATGTTGCTATCTTGCCTTCAGGCTTTGTCATTCATCCAGATGGTCGTCCAGGCGATGGTGGCAACGGCGGCAGCGGCAGTGATGGCGGCAGTGATGGTGGCGATAGTGGTGGTGGTGCAGGATGCCTCCTCACAGTTGGGTTCCAAATCTTGCAGAACAGCGGCCCAACAGCAAAGCTCACGGCGGAGTCAGTTGATACCGTTGATAAGCTCATCTCAGGCACCATTGAAAGGATCAAAGCTGCACTCAGAGTTGCATAGTGTAGTAGTGCTCACAAGGTCACAAAACACCCTTCTGCTGATTAAAGTGAACATGTTCAGTCTTTTCTTTTCTTTTTCTTTTTTCCTTTTTCTTTTTTCTGCTTTTGAAAATGAAAACATGAAAAGGGTCATATATGGGGATGTATAGGGGATAAAATTATAGAGTAGTGAAAGAGGGTTTATGAGAGACTGAGAAGGGTCTTCTGGCAAGGAATAGAAAAAGGGTATCGAGTCAAGAACGAACCGCAAAAGAACGGAACTTTGCCTTCGCTTTGCAGTGGTTCGGGTATTGACTTGTTGACCTGCGAGTTGGTCTCTCAGTGCTCCTATTTAATCCAAAAACAACATTAGTCTATTTGTTCTCATGCATCCTTTTTACTATAAAGATATAACGGGTGGATTATTTTGTTGATAACATCTTTCTGGGATTCGTCTATACATCGTAGTTCTTATTGTTTTCGGTGTTTTGTATTATGGTTTATGAGAGGTGTGTTAATCTTTTATTTATATATAACTTTGCTGGAATTTTGATAAATCTTAACTTGTCTTTTGTGCGTAACGAATGTGGACTTATTAGTTTGAATAATAAGTCATTTAGTCCTTAAACTTTTTATACTCCCTTGGGCAGTTTTGCCTGAACTGGCTCTGCAAAGATTGCGAAAAAGGATTGGTAAATGAAAAACAGTATTTTCGAGCTAAATATGAATGAGAAAGTTAAAAGATTGAAATGTGTGAAATCTTGCGATATTTTTTAGCGAAAATACAATTGTTTTAAAAATGGATGAATTAGATTCTGAAAATAATGGTATTCATTATTATGGGCATTTTAATTTCTTTGACCTAATATCGCTTAAATGTTTCTAATCTCGTTGCCAACCTGGCAACAGTACAGCCAAAATAAAAGCAAAGATTGTACCAGTGTCAAAACAGTAAGAAAGTCTACATTTATACGATCAATATATAATTTATCACCTTATTTAGTAGCATACTAGCATTATATTTTAATTACATTTAATTCAGTGTATTTCAAATTAGATATCAACGTGGGAATTATTTGTCAAGATCAAAAGTCTTTCTTATTTTACATTTACGTGCAAAGACCCTAATCACAAATATCTCTTATGAAAAATGCATAGAATATTGTGTTATCTCAATCTCCTTTTGCCGCTGCTCCTATTTGTCAAACATTGATAATAACTCAGTCATAAAAAAATCAAATTACAGTAAATAACTTCTTTTTAAATTAGAGATTTTTTTTAAAACTGAAGTATTTAATTGGAAGGATATGACTAGAGACGTTAAAATGAAATACAACTTGTGTCGATATGATAAATTAAGTGAAATATAACAATAACATAAAATTGAAAAATATATCAATATAATAGATTAAATTCTCCTTAATTTTAGATTGAATCAATTTATGCTGCCGAGATAGTTACAACATATATAAGTATATTTTACTGAAAAAAAGGCGTCAAAATCTCAACTGCAAGTACTATGTGGAAATCAAATTCATAATAACAAACTCATCACAACTTTTGCATGAAAACGACAGAAATAACTTTTTCTTTTTGGTCAATGCGAACGCACTTTTTCTCAAACAACTAACAAACTAGGATTTGGTCCAATTCCCTAAATTGGGCTTCCCTGGAGAAACAAACCCAACCCAACACCAAAGCCCATATGTCCAAAATAAATCTTTACGTTGTTAACAAATCGGCCCCAAATGTTAAACATAATCCCATTTTATACCCCCTTCCCTGCCGTTAACCTCACTTCACTTCTCTGAACCACCAACCTTATCAGAAATTAAGATATTGTTGGCCGATGAGTCTCTTGGTATAGTCTTGAAAGTTTGAAGCAGTGGATCTGGTTGAGTCTTCAAATTTTTCATCTTAACTTGCTTGGCCACTAATATCGTGACTTAGTGAGACTGACATGCTTTATCATGTAAAATATTGAGTCACGTTCAAGTGTAAGCAGATTATTTACGAAAAACAAATGTTGGTGTGAGTAGTAGGAGTGAAAAGGTATGTGGTGTGTGTATATTTCTTGTGGGGCACATTATCATCAAATTGAACAACTTAGATCATCCCGAAACCATTAGTTCATCCCGAAAGAAAAAACTAAAGAAAAATTATGTTGGGGCAATGAGATATTTAGTATGAACAGTATGATCCTTAAAATACACTATTCAGCTGCACCTGACGACCCTGCCACCCCGTGCGGTTTCTTCATACAATCATTTGGCGGGTTCTGCAATCAATTCTCTCATGAAAATTTTTTATATAGACACAATTATAACACCTCATTTTACGTACATTTATAATAAAAGTGAAATTCATTAATTTTATTTACGATAAACTCATTTATTTATGATTCTACCAACTTTATTATGAATGCAAATAAAAAAGTTTTAAAATTATGCTAATCTAAGAAGAATCTAAGAATTTTTCTTATATGATACTGCACTACGTGGATGAACCCTAACTATTTGAACCCCTCTGACTTCTAGAAAAGAGATGCGGCTTGAGCATTAATAAGTTGGGCCCTCCTACAATTGGTTGTAATACTCTGTTACTTCTAAAATATCTACTAATTTTTAAATAATTTTATATTTTAATAAAGTATTAATTTTATTTTTTCAATATTATCCCTAATGAATTTCATATTTTTAATATATTTCATCTAATAATAGTTTTGAACATTATGTTATATTAATTAATATCTCAGGATATATTAATTCATTCACTATATTTTACTCAATTATCAATATTATTTATTATCTTTCTTATATCTGTATTTGATTAAAATTGACAAATGTTTTGAAAGGGATGGAGTAATATACTCCATCATTTCATAAATTAAGTGTGCACTTTAATATTTTTTCCCCATAAATAAGTGTCCAATTTAGAAATGAAAACAATATTAATTAATTTCTTCCAATTATACCCCTATTAATGGAGGAAAGAGAGTAATTAAGAAAGAGAAGAAAATAGTGATGATAATTCATTAAAATACACTTAAATTATCTTAACATCAAGGCTGTGCCAATCATTTCCTTAATTCATATACACATTTATAAGTTGACACTTATTTGTGAACAAAGGGAGTTTTTTTTTTATTTTTAATTTTTGGTACAAGGAGAAAGAAAGAAAACAGGAGAATACTTAGTTGTTCAAGCTATCAGCTATGAGCAAGCTAATAATATCCCTTGATGGCTGAATCCATTCAACTAAAAAATCACAACCCATTGCACCAGTCCTAGCCAAATAGTCAGCCACCTTATTAGCTGAGTGGAGGACATGACGAATAGAGACCATCCAATCACGATGCATAAGATCTTTAATTTGATGAATGAGACTCTGTAAAGTAGGAGCCTGACCACTCTGAGAAGTAGAAATTGACTTACAGCCTCCAGAGAATCTGATTCACAAAACACCCTCTTCCATCATGATTCCAAGCGAAGAGCAATTCCTCATTGATGGCCAACAACTCCACCCATGTGACATTGACGAACCCCACCATGCATGAGAACTCCTTGAGCCAGCTTCCATTCGAGTCTCTGATCGCACTCGTAAACCCACTACGCCCCTCCATAAGCCGCACACTCGCATCCACATTAACCTTAACACTACCAACCGGGGGGCTTGTCCACCTATCCAACTGCCCCAAGTGAGCCGGAGCAATTAGAGGAGACAACGTAACCTTAGCAACGTCCACCACGGAACCCCAAATCTTATGAGGAATCTGCATAGGATGCCAAACCTCATTGTTGAGTTTTGCCTGGTTCCGCGCTTGCCAAATCCACCAAAGTGTTGTGATATGAAGAGTCGAATTATTACTTCGCACCAAAGAAGCTAGCCACGTATCAATACATAAATTAGCTCATGCTCTTGGATCAAAGCCCAAAGAATGCCATGCCGCACTAGCCACAATGCAATCTTGAAGGCAATGAACAACATCTTCTTTTGCACTACTACAATGGGAGCACAGGGGAGACGAAGTTAAGTTCCTACAATGTCTAAAGCTGTTGGTTGGAAGGGCCCATGATAGCATTGCCAGAGAAAGAATTTAAACTTTGGAAGGACTTGGAGTCTCCACAGCTTTCGCCACTTACGATTCTCAGTCCAATTCTTGTTAGAAGCAAACATTCACTTGTAACATTTAGCAGCCATGTACCCCTATCCATACTATGGAGCCAAATCCAATTATCAGAAAACTCATCAATAAGATCAGTCTTATTCCGAATAAGCTCAAGAATATGGTTGTGGAGGAGAGTGTATAAGGAGTATGTTGCCGCGATACATGGCAAATCCACGCTATATAGATTTGTGCATTATTGTCCTCACTATGTTATTAAATTAGTCCCTATATTAATTTTAAACAGGAAAACCAATATATGTTTTTGCCTCCATTGTCAAAATTTTCTGGATTTATCATTGCGGCTCCGTAAATATTATTTACAGATAATATTTCTTTTTCTTGGGTGAAATGTATACCCTTTTCTTTACTTTAAACTCAAAATTCATTCATTCAAATGATGTTTTTGGCTCTAAAACTTTCCAAAAGCCGTTGATTCTTCTCCCTTTTAAATTATTTTTTGGTTGACTGATCACAACTTGGTTAGACTCTAACGATTTCTTAATCTTCTTGGTTAACTAGGAAACTGTATGTCAAATTTTCAGTTAGAAAAAGGTTAGTATGAATAGCATAACACGTTATTAATCCATTTGCATGTACTTTATAGAATGATTAGGTGATTGAGTCCTACTCCCATAAGGCTATGGCAAATTCCAAACAAGTGGACGCGAATTATTGTTGCGTTACGCTAGCACCATTCCACCATCTGATTTGATCGTTTAAATAATCAGTGATTACATATTTGATAACCAAAAATGTGGACTTAATTACTTGTCTGTTTCATCATATGTATGGAGCTGAAACAAAATTATCTTGCTGAAAGAGAAAGATGGGAAGAATCATTTGATATTAAACGATTAAGAAAGTTAGGGCTTGTTTTTATTTTAATTTCTAGTTTTGCGTTTTCATATTCAGTTTTTTAGGATTTTGTGAAGGAAAAAAAAACTGAAAACTGCACTTTGTAGTTTTAATAGTTTTTAATATTTCCTTTATAAAACCTGAAAAAACTGAAAATAAAAATCGAAAACTGAAAACTGAAATCAAGTAAACTTTAGATGTTTTGTTGTTGGAAAATTTGGAAACAACTTGTGAATGAGGCCTTGAAACCTAACAAGATCACAATTTGCAACTTGGTTGAAGGGCTCGCTCTGCTGAGAATAATTTAAATATATTAATTTAAGTGAATGCTTAAGCAGAGGCACAATTGAAAGTCAATGCTGGGCTCAACGGCATGAGAAAGACATTAGGCCATCTTGTGATTAATTATTTTGGTATGAGTCATTACTGAAATGGGATCCACCTTTGCTCATCATCGCACGAGACACTGCATTTTAAAATTAAGATTTGGAAGTTGCTACGTTATTATGAAGGAGAAAAAGTTATTAAAATTAAAGGATAATCAATTGTGATAGCGTGCTGTCACATGCATATTTTAGGAACCAGACTAATGTCACATTTCAACTTTTAAGTGTTAAGGATTGATCTAATATCAAAAGTGTAACTTTGAAGTTTGAACCACTGCTATATGATATTATATTTTAACTTTCAAAAATTTATTTAATATTACAAAATAATAACTGAATTAATGTCATTTATATATTTTAAAGACGAAATTGCATATTTACACTAAATTTCAGCATTATTTTGCTATAAAGATAGTTCCACTTTTATATTGGTTTTCAAGTTTTCTTATCCAACGATGAAAACAAAAGAAGTAAGAAAAAGGAATTCATTTCTTTATCCATTTTGTTTGTCTTTATTCTCCCACTTAGCTTGCTGCGTAAATAATGTATGTTTTCGGAGCTCACACTGATCCTTAACTTCGGTGATTAGGTCAAACAATATGATGTTTCTTAAAATTAATTAATCTAATAGTATGATAGCAATCACTAAAGATACAAAATATATTAACCATTTGCATTGCATGCATGCCAGAGGCGTAAGGGTCAAGATTCCTCACTTGTTTTTAACAAGGCTAGCTATATCTGACGTCAAAGTTTCGACAAATGTCTTTATATATGCTGTTGATATTAATTTATTTCATTATTAGTTTTAAACAAAAATCTGTGCCTTTAATTTGGACTCATGATCTTCTCATTTCATCTGAGAGCCGTTTCCGAGGTTGGAATTCCCATTTTCCCCGCTAGGAGTAGTCCTTTGTGGCAAAGGTGGAGTTGCAAAAAGATATAAATTTTTTGGATCCCAAAATTAACCATTTGAATAATTTGGAGTTATTGATATTCACATGTATTGTCATATTAATTATTATAATTATTTGACTCTTATTATAATTACTTCAAAAATCATTTAAAGTTAAGATTCAATTAATTATTTTGATTATATCAAATATTTTATATTAATAACAAATAAAATTACTAATTTCATTAAATAATATATAAAGTATAACTGAAACGCTCGTACAAATATTAGGAGAAAATAGTAGATGCAAATCTCACATTTTACATTGCTAAGGCACTAATCACTCACAACATCTGTAACTATTTCCATTAATTAACCCGTGCGGAGTTTAACTTTAGAAGGTTACATATAACGATAATTTGAGTTAAGGGGATATATGTTTGGTTTGAATTTTCAATTTTCAATTTTTGTTTTCAGTTTTTAAATTTTTCAGATTTTATGAATAAAATTCTGAAAACTATAAATTTTAATTTTCAATTTTTATTTTCAGTTTTCAGTATTTTCTTTACAAATCTAAAAAATTAAAAATAAAAAATAAAAAGTGAAAACTCAAATTAAACCTACGCTAATTTCCTTCGCGAAATTCTATGCTTGGTATATAAATATAACACATGCTGGAGGACAGATTCAGTTGGCATCAACTTCATTTTTTGGCGAAAAGATAGATTCACACACATCTTTTGTTGATTTGTCTAATTTTCAAGGAAAATTTCCACTGGTTTACAAAAAGATATGCGGCTAATTAATGTATGAATTTAATATAATTGATGTTAGGTTTGAATCCTCGAATTTGGACAAGTTGCTGCCTGCTTCAAAATGTTATGAGTAATTTGAGGTTGATTACTCCATAAAATTATATCATTGCATGTTCTTTTAATTTTATTGAAAAGCCAGAGTAAGAGGGTAAAAACATAATAGTTTTTTTTTTATTTTAGTTAATCAAAAGTATACATATTAATTAAGTCTCTGAAACCGAACTATTGGAAAACATATAGGAGCAATGGTACGTAGGCGCTGTAGAACATACTGTAATATAACTGAAGTACTCAAGTAGAACAACAAAACCAATGATTAAACTGATTTTTTTATTTTAATTCCTCTTAATTTTTATTTGGCTCTTGGTCCCTCATTTTTTCTAATATTATATTTTTATTATGCAATAATTATCTACAAAATAATGACAATAATTATTATGTAGATAATAGATAATGAATAATTAAAAATGTGAAAAAGTGTAATATACAACATATACATGCTCAAAGATTTTTTATATTGTGTTATATAATTCAATTTAGTGTTAAATTACATATTGTATTAATATTTTTAATAGTATCAATCTCTCCATTTTTATTGTAGTTTTATGTATTTTTATTCTTAAAATTTTAAGATGATATAACACAATAAATTAGTTATCTATTTAATAATTATATACACTATTTACAATAAATGTTACCCTAATATTTGATAATATATTTTTACACATCATTTAATGTGTTGTAAAAATATATGAGATATATTAAACTTGTTAAATGAAATGACATATATTATTTGATGATAGCACAGTTTTTTTTACAGTGATATTAAGAACTATTTTATTTCATTCAAATTTTATTATTGCTATTATAATTCAAATTTTTTATACTTTCTATTACATGTTAAAATTTGTATTACTACATTGATAGATGGTATTTTATTTCAGACCATGTTTATAAAATATTAAATTGAAAAAGCACCAAAATACTGGTATGCTTAAAGAAATTTATTCGAACTAAAAACTTAATTCAATTTAAACACTATTTAAGATTTACAAAATTGTTACAAAAAATGGTCATTATGTGAAAAATATAAATTTAATATATTTCATAAGTAAAATGGGTTAAAAATATTTTCATAAAATAAAATATTATCCAAACCAAAAAATTGAACAAAAATATTAATAATATTAAGTATGAATTAAACATAAAATAATAACATTTTGTTAAGGGAAACAGAATAAAGAACATTTAAATAATAACCCATTAATTAGAGTATGACAATAGACATAAGGGTGTAACAATAGTCACTCCCCTAATTAAATCATGCGACATATTTACATGAAATGATTCATTTTCAAAATGTGTATGATTTGGAGATTGTTCGCAAATAAATTTTAGATTTAATTTAAATATATTGGCAGTATAAAATTCATTCAATAATCAAATTCTTCTATACATATGACTTCTAAAGTAATAAGAAGACAGTCAACTGTGTTTTACTAATGTAAAAAAATGTGATTAAATAACCATATAAAAATATATTACATTATTATTGCATGTATCAAAATTAAACTCATAATTTTTTTCGATCTCAATAATGTGTAATTAAGTCTGTGGGTGAAGATTAACCAAAATTTGCATTTTTTCTACCATACCTCCATGAACAGCAATATTTCCTGGTTACTTTGCCATATTGACTTGAAATGGAATATTACTATTTAAGAATAACTTTTGGCAATATTGCAGGGAAATATTTGGCAGATTAGTGCCTTCTTCTCCCAAGTGCCATGTCGAGTTCAGTAACTTGGCAAACATATGATATGGGGATCACTTGCAATGAACCTAAAATGGAATTTTGGCAATATAGGAAAGCCAGTTAAGAAGCCATCTTTATCTTCATAAAAAGTTTATGGCTCCTCCATGTCTTAATCTCTAACGAACCTCTTAATTAAGAAGGTTACTCCTCTCTTGTAGGCTCTTCAATGCTCGGGAAGCATGCATTAATTAAGATACCATTTGTAGCTTTAAGATGAAGCATTAGGAAAATTATGTCCTTTGAAAACTTTGTGAAATTGACTAGGTTCCAACCTTGTTCAGCAATCAGATCTCCATATTTAAGGCTCCACCCACAACCCTGTGGACGATGGACTTTAATGCAAGTAATGATTTCTTTGAAAAGAACATCGAAGCAAAAGAAGAAAAAAAAAGGGGAGAAAACGTAATACTGAGGAATAAAAAATAATAAAAGATAAAAGATGAGAGGCGGTAAATCCTTCTAGCAACCGGACTTCTTCAAGCCCATATGTAGTACAAATTTAATTAAGGAAAAGTTAAAAATCAGATGACATACAAAAATAATAAACTTATAAAGCATAGTTAAAAATCAAGGCACACCCTCAACTCTCAGTTAGCACACCATTTACAAATCATAATAGTTACTCTCTCTCATTCAAAATAGATGCCACTTTTGAATGTTGCACAAACTAAAATAATAATTGAATTGAATGATACTGATCCTTCAGGATCTGATTGGGAGGATAAATGATGAGGGAATGGAGAGGAGAGGCATGGATGATTAAGTGGAATATGTGTTTGAGAGTGGAATTGATAGGGGGTGTGGCATGACTGAGGAGAGTCTTTAAGTCCTCATGCACAGTGATTTTATAGACCCCCAAATTGGGGAACAATAGAAGGAAGGAAAATTTTTTAGTGATTTTTTTGTTTTACCCCTTTTTTCAATCTCTTATATATAAAAAAAAATAAAGTAAAGGATAAAAATAGACAATAAATTTATATATCATTCCATTTCATTCATTTAAATTATAAACTTTCAAACAATAGAGTGGTCTCTTCCCATTCACTCCACTCATCGACTTTATTCTCTACTCCATTAATGGCCATTCTATTCCATCCTTTGTGTAACTCCCAATCATACCCTTAAACTTATCAATTATTTAAGTGTGACTATAGTGTATAGAACATATGAAACAATGAAAAAAATCCATTAGTGCAGTTTTCTTAGCTTAAATGAGCAAAAAAGAAGGCTTTGTCATGGTCAAACGAACATTCAGTTTCAAAAACTATTTATTTATTTTTTGTTTATTTATATTTTTGCCATTCATCTAATTACGAACTTCTAGAAATTTTAGTGGTGAAGTTGTAAAATATTTATAGAAAATATGTTTTTATACAAAAATCTCCTTTCAACTTATGTGAAGTACGTTAATAAAAATAGGTATTATATCTTATTAAAAAATAATAAAATAGGTATTATCATTCTAAAATTGTAAAATATCACATCGTTAAGTCAACAATGATCATAAGTTATTTTTAAGGTAAAAGAAACAATTATATGTTATATTTTGATTTCTTTTGGCAAATATTTTACAAATCCAATCTCTGCTTATATTATGCTTGGTTTAGATTCTTTTAAGCATACCAAAATCTTTTTAATAAAGCATCTTAATCAGGATCATATATAATATGAAATAAATACAAGTTAATTTTAAAAGCGGTAGTTAATAACTAAAAACTAGTCAACTAAATTTGATTCATTTAATTAATCTTCCACTCATAATATATTGTTATGATTTGTGTTCAATTTTTATATTATTTTATGAGTATAATTACATAGTGTAATTATTTTTTATATTATCATGCAATAGAAAATTGTCATGTGTGTCTATTATATGATCATGAATAGTTCAAATTTTAGGAAATTATTTAAAGTAATGAGTTATTAATGTCTAATTTATTGACGATATAAAATATCTTTATACCAACCATGTATTTTAATTAATTTCTTATTTTATTGAAAGCCGTTATGTAAATATTTCTGTAAAAGTACTCAGTGAGTTAGGGATATTCTACTGAAACATTTCCCTCAATCTAAACTAATATATAAAGAAAAATAATAATTTCAGAAAATAGTCATAATTTTTTTAAAGAAAAAGTAGACATAAATCCCTTTCAATTAGTTAAATTTCCTATCACAGCTGTGTACATAATAAATTCAAAATAAAAATTAATTATAATTAAACAATAAAATAATATAAAAATCTGTGGCAGTGCGAATAGTATGTGTTTAGTATTATTTTTATTATTTTAAAATAGAATAAAAAATGATGGGTGGTACAGGGAAAGGGAATGTAACTGATGAGCATTGAGTGACATCCGAAAGCGTGCAACAAAGTCAAAGGGACAACATTAGCTTAGACACACGTAGAAGAGAGGAACGTGGATTAAATAAATTAATATTTTTGAAAAATAAAAAAACAAGGTAAAGTTGTTTGTGTTGCGTTGTGTTCTGCTTTCATTCATCCTCTTCTGCTCTTTCACAATCATTCACTTCTTTTTTTGCTTTGCCTTCTTCACCCCTTCTTTTTGTCTCTCTTCTTCACACGCACACACACAAAACAACACCACCACCACCTTAATGAATCTCAATCCACATTCCAAGCTTCAACCTTTCCGATCATTCTAGTGCTGCCGCGTCACCATTCTCAGCTTCACCACCAAAATCCAAAATCCAAATCCAAAGTTCCTATTTTTCTTCACATCACAGACACCCCATTTCTCTGTGCTGCTGGTTTTGTTGATCCACCACCATTCATTGTTTTTTATTAGAAGAAGAATTGTTCACAGAGAAAGAGAGAGAGAGAGGGAGAGAGAGAGAGAGAGATGGGGAATTCATTTGGGTGCTCGGCATCAGGGGAGAGGTTGGTGTCGGCGGCTAGGGACGGGGACTTGGTGGAGGCGAAGATGCTTCTTGAATGCAACCCTTGTCTTGCTAGGTACTCCACTTTTGGCGGCCTCAATTCCCCTCTTCATTTTGCTGCTTCCAAGGGCCATAACGAGGTTCACATCTAATATAATCTTCCCCTTTTCATGTTTGTGATGTTGCAAAGCTACTGTTTTGACCATTTCTCCAGCGACCCTTTTGGCTTTTGATTCTCAATGGTTCCTTTTTTTTTTTTCTAATTGGGATTTTCATTAGATTGTGGCATTGTTGCTTGAGAATGGAGCTGATGTGAATTCAAGGAACTATTGTGGGCAGGTAAAGTTTTCAATTTGGAAAATGTTCGATACCCAGAAATTTGTATCCAGAATGATGTGTCGTAACTGTTAGCCTTTGGATGAATTAATGGTCATGTTATTTTATTTAATCCAACAATTATCATGATTTTCGTCAAAGTTTCTGTAAATATTTTTTCTAGATGTGTAGCATTACTCATCAAAATTTGACAAAATTGCATGCTATGACTGCACAATATGTGCAAGTGTTGGATTTAGTGGTAATTTCAATGTTGGAAGATTCCGTTCTATACTTGAAGTTGCGAATTGGGTATTTTTCCATTTTTGGTTCATCTTTCTAGTGTTTTAATATGATTCTATTCCATGCGGAAAACTTATAGATCATGGAGTTTTGCATAATTAGGATTGACAGATCGGGCGGATCTGGTATGAATTCAATGGATTCCTACATGATTAACATGAAGCCTTACAAAATTTTCTCCAGTTACATCTCACTTTCCTTTTTGAAACATGTATGTGATGAACTTACTGAGAATGTGGTTTACTAACTGATGTTTTTTATTCGCTTTGAACGGTGATTTGAAGACGGCTTTGATTCAAGCTTGTAGATATGGTCATTGGGAGGTTGTACAGACCCTTCTTCTCTTTAGATGCAATGTGAGTCCTGTTATGTTTTTTTTTTTCCTCCCTTTTCTCCATCATTCAGGTACATCAGAAAGGTCTTTCCCCATTAATTAAAATATACTGTCTTTTGGAAATCATCGATCATAGGGCTGGTTGTTGAAACTAAGTGCTGTGTGGAACTTGAATTCTTGGTATTCAAGTGTATTTTCTGTTTCTATTCAAGAATAACTAGACTGTAGTCCTGCAATAATAGGTTATGAGAGCAGATTATCTCAGTGGGAGGACAGCTCTTCACTTTGCAGCTGTGAATGGGCATGTAAGGTGCCTTAGACTCGTTGTGGCTGACTTTGTTCCAAGTGCCCCATATGAAGCTTTACAAGCTCGCACCGATGCTGACATGGGTGATGGATCAAATGTGAAAAGCAAACATGAACAAAGGTTAGCCTTTCCTTTTCATTATGCAATTCTGAATGCAATTTATCATTGCAGTGAATTTCATATGCTACATTTTAATTTTAGGTGAGATGGTTGAATGAATAAGTATTAAAGTATATTATCACCAGTTGTGTATGCTTATGCTGCAATGTTCTTTATATTGATTGATTTAATCATACCTGCTTTATGTTTTCTATATTTTTATACATAGACATTTACATGTTTAGTTACTTATTACATGAATAAGTAATTATCAGATAGAAATATTAACTGCAAGGGCTGTGCCTAATTTTTCTGTGAGAATTATGTCACTGAGATTTCATTTAGTTTTCATTGCAGTGAAGAATTTTCTAAGACCTGACTTTACTCCAAGGTTTTTATTTCTCTATGTTATATTCTTGGTATTTATTTACTTTATTCCAGTGCAGTGCACTGTCCAAGTTTGTAAACAAGACAGCCGATGCTGGTATTACTGCCCTTCATATGGCTGCACTAAATGGGTATTTTGATTGTGTACAACTGCTTCTCGATCTTAATGCAAATGTGTCAGCTGCAACATTTCATTACGGAACAGCAATGGATTTAATAGGTACATCTGTTGTTTTCTTTGGCCCACCAAAATCAGTAAATCACTGATGTGTTTTGGTACAGGGGCTGGAAGTACTCCATTGCATTATGCTGCTTGTGGGGGGAATTTAAAATGCTGTCAGGCAAGAATTGCTTTAACTTTGATTTGTAATATCTTCTCTTTTGAATCTGGCAATAATGCTCATATTTGTTCAGATTCTCCTTGCAAGAGGTGCCAGTCGGACAGCTTTGAATTGCAATGGGTAATATTCTAATTCAATATTTCATTACCAACTTTTGCTTGCTCTATGACATAATTGATGCAAAGTGAATTTATCCACCCAGGTGGCTTCCACTTGATGTTGCGAGGATGTGGGGTCGACATTGGCTTGAACCATTGCTGGCTCCCACTTCTGATGCAGTAATACCGTTGTTTCCTCCTTCAAATTATTTGTCCTTGCCACTCATGAGTGTGCTCAACATAGCCAGGTATTTTCGTAGTTGATCTATCTAGATTATTAAAATGATGTACTGCAAGGGGGAACAGTTATGGAAATAAGCTGGCAACCAGTAACCATAATTAGCATAAAAAGAAGAAACAACAAGAGAGTGTAGGAAAGTTGTGAAAGTAGATGTTATGACTACCATCATCCTTCATTTAGAAAGGAAAAGGAAGTGAAAAATATAAGTTATGCTGAACTAGTGATTTACCAGTTTGGGACCTGAATGTTCTCGTGAGAAAGAAAAGAATGGATTATACATTACAAAATGACTCAATTATAAACATTGCTCATTTTCTAGGTATACTAGACGGGATGCTGCGCCTTGAAGCTTTTCACTATTTGTCTACATGATGAATGGATATTGACTTAAACTCTAGGAGTAGTGCATGTATAATGGGATGTCAACAAATAACTCTTCCTTTACATTCTACATCTGTTATTAACAATATTGAATTATAGAATAGCCATATGTTGAATACTAAATACCCAGTTGATCCTTTTAGTCGAATGCTACATTTTAGATTGGATGCACGGACCAAAGTGATTCAGTTGGTCCTCCCACTTGTCTTGGTTGGAAAGTAACACAAGGGTTGTAAAACCAGTTATCTAGAAACTGAATATATTGTCAAAAGAAAAACAGTTAGCAATACTGTTAAAGCTTTTCACTGCTTTTTAATCACTAGATCAAGAGATATAGAGGAAGAGAAAATTACATTTTTTGTGGATTTGTCCTTTTCTGATGTACTGAGCTAGAATTTCAGTAAATATTTCTCCTGCCAGAAATGGAACTAAGAATGATTTGGAATAACTGCAGAGAGAGTGCATTGCAATCATCTACTACCTCTTCTGATGAAATTGACTTCTGTGCTGTTTGCCTGGAGAGGCCATGTTCAGTGGCTGCAGAAGGTATTGGGTTCTATCTTTTGAGTATTGGTTTACGTGGATATTTAATGAACTGCAGTTCACTGCCAAACTAATGAAGGAAAGCAATAACAGATTTCCAGAGCCAAGGAAATCTAGTCGATTTATTTCCAGAGCCAATGAACTGCAGTTCATTACCAAACTAACTGCAGAATGCTTGAAGTTTGAGCTTACTGCCTGATGCTTTCATATTAATTGTAGCTGATTTCAAGACTTTTAACATGCAGGATGTCGGCATGAGCTTTGTGTACGATGTGCACTCTATCTATGCTCAACAAGCAATGTTTCATCTGAAATGCTTGGCCCTCCTGGTTCCATCCCTTGCCCCCTCTGTAGACATGGAATTGTGTCTTTTGTTAAGTTACCAGGTTCCCAAGCAAAAGAAAATAAAGTGAGCGTATCTCTCGGCTTATGTACCCCATGCATGCTTCATCCACGCGGCATAGATCAACCATCTCTTTCTCATACACCAGAGATTCGAAAGAATCGTGTAGCTTCTGTTCCTTCAGAGATGCTCTGCCCCGTCACTTGTAGTCCATTTCCATCAGTGGCACTTCCTCTATGTACCTGCAATGATGGTCCTTGTCCATCATTTGAGCCGCGGGAAGAAGAAACACAAGATGGATCACCTTATCACTCACAAGCATCAACAACAGATCAGGATAAAATGGAAGGGCCAAGACTGGAGAAAACGACATGTTCAAGCATGTTTTGGGGTCGAAGAAGTTGCAGCAGGGAACATCAATGCAATTCAGAAATTAATGCTTGACCCAGTCGGCAGGTTTCTGGCCCTTCTCATTTTGTGGATACTATATACAGTTTTAGAATTTAGATCAACTGAGAAATCACAGTTATCTTATTAACCAGCCTCTAATATTGAAATTCAATGGAGATATCAGGAAGAAAGATAGCTGTTTTGCAGAATTGTTTTGCTGCACAGGCTGCATACTTGGTGATAAGTAGTATTCTTGCATTTCAGTATCCCTTCTTTTTAATTCCCTGTTATTATAGTCAGAGGGTTCCTAAAATTAGTTTGATCAGATTGCTATTTTAATTGATTGCAATTGGATTTTATTTTATCAGAGAAAAGAAGGTGTTTTTCTAGTGGATGGAAAAAAAAAGGAAAAAAGAAATACCTTTGTGGTTTATCATATGTATCACATTAGGAAGTTCTGTATATTATGTTGTGTGATGAGTTTTATAGTTTTAGAAAGAACAAATTTGATTGCTGAAACGGCTTGTTGATACATTTGTAAGCCCTTTTGTGAACTTGAGGGTGTTTCTTTCATCAATAGTCTAATATTATGCTGAAATACTCTTATACCAAAGCAAGCTTGTTTAGCACTGCTGCAAAATTCGCTTGATCTGATAGCACTTTTATGAGTAGTACTGTTAGCTCTAAATGTGTGCCTTTGCTTTACTAAGGAAAAATTAGTATTTTGGTGTAGGATGAAAACAAATTTGGTTAATGGTTACTACCTTCATATTATTGTTATTATCATCATTATTGTTGGACCTACAAATGTCATGCCAAGTCAATGATTGGAAAGAAAATGCATAGTTAGAAGATTTCTCTGGGATTGGAAGAATGCTTTGTTCTTTCACAGTCAGCAATCACATCCAACTAATGGCATGTTGCCACGTTTGAGATCCGCATCCTTAGGAAAAAGAGACATTCACCTTTTCTTTGTTTACAATTATTTGTTTAGTTTGTTGCCGTATCTCTTTCTGTTCCTTACTAAGCTTTTGCTTCTACCATGGTTATACATAGAATATACACATTGGGGACACTTTTCAGAGAATGGGTGGAAGGGAGGGTTGCTACCAAATAACTGAGTAACCAACTAATTATATTTGTGTTATTTTAGTTATTGAGACAGTTTATTTATAATAAAAACTTACTTTTAAAGCAGATTACTTGTGAATGCAAATTAAATTCTAGATAATGCAACTTCTAAATGTTGTTCCAATGATCCCAACATATTACTGAACAATTTCTCATCTCTCAATGTGATTCTATTATATTCCCTTAAATATCTTGACAACACGGAAAAACAAAAAAAAAAGATATTACTGCTAATGCAAAACATTTTTTCATTATAATCAAGGTATACATTAGCATATCACTTAAAGTATTTGATTATTATAATTATTATATTAAAATTTACTTACATGATAATACGTGATTTGTTGATTTTGTTTAACAGTTTATCAGAATTAACTTGAAATAAAAATCCGATCCTATATATATTTTGAAGTTTAACTTCAACTTCATGTCCATTTTTTGTCCTGTTCTATTTAAAACGACATTTTTGTTCTTTTCTTTATATACTGTATCTATACCCTTAAATTTACCTTTATTAGTAGTGGAAGTTAATATGACAATTTTGTTAGAAGAAAAGTCACCTCTAAATCTAAATCCTAGATTGTTAAACTCCATTATTCTTTTCTTTTCTCTAATTTTTGCAGTTTTGATTGTACATACAACTGTAATCTTGACTGTGTATCTGAATCTAATTGGCTTGCATTTGTATTTTATATATACTTATGATTTAACAATTGACTTGCACTATTAATTTATGCATAGCCAAACTTCAAAATAGTGTAGATATGATGCATGTGACAATGGCAGTGCGAGTATATGAACGATGAAGAAATTGAAGTGACAGCGCTAGGGCATTGGAGGGAAACAAAGTAGTACTAGTATGTTGTTGCACAGGATTTAACTTGCTCCCCCCACCATATCATCATATCATTGAACGCCACGCACCAACTAGAAAGCCATAAAGCTGTGGTATGGCCATGTCCTTTCCATTCGAATCACAGATGATAAATCCTTACAAGGAACATTATACCAATTTGGTCCACAACTTAGCACAACGTACTAGCACACAAAGTGCATAAAGAATATCTACAACCTTCCAAACCCCACCTACACTTGTGCACTCCAGAAGAAAAGGAAAAACAAAAGAAAAATAGTTCTCAACGGAAGATATTTGTCGGAATCCTCCAGAGAAATCATGATATTGGTGAATGAAATAAAGTGGTAGAACCATTAATTTATACAAGAGCCAACAATATGTCACGTCATTTTGACAACTTGATTCTCAAACAATTCAGAGTATTCTCTTGTATTTTTTCAAAAGAAAAAGTAATAAGAAAAAAGCGTTTCATCAAACAGCTATCCCTACTCTACTATGCCAAGCCCTAAGAAAACCATACATAGGAGACAATAATATTAATAATTGAGATAAGGCTGAGACAACTAATAACAAGTCTTATTTAAAAAAGCATCCTTTGATCTTCAGGAATCAGTCATCACCTTCTCCTTGCAGCAGTCTCTCTTTGAGCATTGAAGTAAACTGCAGCAACAGGTAGGCCAAGGCCATTCTCCTCAGAGAACCTCCTTGTGTTGAAGTGGTCTCTTGAAGCAGGGGGCCTCACCGTTTGCCTTGCTCTCTGCTTGAACAAGATGAATACGTACCTGTGGATTCCTATTACTGGCTTTGGACTCTCATAGCTCACTATCTCGTTTCCTTCATATAAAAGTTCAGCTTGTTACATTCTTGAGAAAAGTGACATGCATCTTGGAAAATGACAATATTTTTTTGTATTTCAATTAACATATAATCTGTAAAACTATTCCCTAATAAAATAAAATAAAATAAGGCAGCTCATTTTGTAATACTCCCATCTAGTGGAATTTGGAGAGGCTAAGATGTACACAAACCTGACTTTATAAGTGAAAAGACTATTTATAAGATTAAACCTGATGACCTTCAAGTCAGAAGGCAACGCAATAGTGTTATAATTGTGACAAGACTAGGTCTTTTCGCAAGTAAAATTACATTTAAGAAAAAGCCTTGTCCTTTCATTCAGAAATATATGTCTGTCGACTAGGGTAAGAGAAACTAACCAAAAGATGCATCTGTGGTACCAGGAATATCTGCAACCATCCTGCAAATTGGCACCAAGTTGTTGAGAGAATTGATATTACAAAATAATTGGAAAAAAGACATTAGAAAGAGAGTTATATAGGATTGTACGAACCAGTGGAGATGCTCCCTTAAATATGGATCACTAGGACTTGGAGCATCTGGGTCTGTCATAATCTACAAGTTTCCATTTGACATGGGAGAAGAGAGGATATATGCCAAGTATCAATACCATTATAAACATATACATGTAAAGCAATATCCAAACATAGAGAGTGAGTATTTAGGTTACCAAGGTATAAGCAGCCCTCATGTCATCACCACCAATCTCAACGCGTGGCTTGGCCACAACAGTAGAAGGCATGAGCTCATGACCATTAGCAACTTGGTTGGTGGAATAAATCACATTCATTCTCACACTTGGGCTGAAAATGTCAACAACCTCCCCTATCACTCCTCCCACAGCAAGTGGTTCCATGTTCCTAGACATTGCAAACAATGCAAAGAGAAAGGATATATGTAGTGAAGAGATGAGGGAAAATATGCTCTAAAACTTGGTGATGTGGATACATAGTAAGTGAGCATTTATAGAGAACCATAAGGATTTGAAAAAGGAGTGCTCATGAGCTTGGCTTGGCTTAGAAGCACAAAGAAAGATTCCACACAGCCTTGTCCATTTAAGGAAAGGACATGTGTTTCAAGTATGCTATTTGTGTTCTTCAACATTAAGGGAACACGCCAGATAGAATTGAATGATCATCTGCTACACTTATTTTGTCCGTAAGTGATCACTTCTAAAAAGCTAAAACTCAAATATCAATTTTTATGTCTGATTAACGGCAGAATCTATAACATGGCTTTGGCTTATTGGCTAACCGAGAATGAAGAATATATACAATTTCCCCACTATAATACAATATCTTTGGCGAATGGAATTCAACTTTTTGGTAAGGTACTGAATTTCATGCACATGATTTTCTCATATTAATGAATAAGAAATCTTGTCAAGTTTAGGATTTCTGTTTTTTATTCAGTGAAGAAACAAACCTCTATTTTAAGATTTATCTAACCATTACTCTCGGATACTAGTTAAGGAATCAAAAATAAAAATTTATATATTGGAAAGATGAGTTTTAATGCTTTCTATTCATGAGACCCATTTAAAAAGCTTGAAACTTAATCTTCTTCCTTGAATAATTGCTCAATTTTAAATACGTATTAAAATTAAGTAAATGATTGAGAAAATATCAGAGTTAAAAAAATTAAAAATAATTTATTAAATTATCATTATTTCTCTTTAATATTTCAATTTCTCTCTTTTACTCCATTATATCTGGCTTCTCCTATGATAATATTTAATAGGAGTATTATTGAAAAAGAAATAATTAATGTTACTTTAATTTTTGAAATGGACAATTATTTCTAAATAGTTTTTTTTTTTTAAAAATGGAGAGTTATTCAAGAGTGGAGGAAGCACCTTTTTTATTTCCTTAACCTTGTTAGGATATTGATTAGCAAAATCCCTATTTTAATTCGTGATAGGCTTGAATGAAGACAAATAATAAACATCTAATTACTGCAATTTTGAAACTAACACATTTCCTGCTAAGACCCCATATTTTCAATTCCCATTGGCCTACCCCTCTTTCCAAAGAGAGGCATGAAAACCACTTACAATTGACGTAGCACATAAAGTCAAGTTACTCCAAGCTCTAATACCTTGTTGTCACCAAGCCATCTGAGACGTGTCCCCCACCCTCTTAATAGAACTAACTTTATTGGGAACTAGGCATTTATCTTGGTCATAAAGGGGAAACTATTAATCACTTATGGAGTAGCAGGTACAATTATACTCTGGCTACGTACTTAAATAAGATGATCTTTTAACTTTAGACACTTGATCGACCTACCACTAACTAACATATACATTTATTTGAAATGTCACTTAATAAATGGGTGGTGTTTTACATAAAATGTCACTCTCTTTTAAGTGTAGAGCACAATTCTACTTAATACTTTATCATCGCCTAATAATTTCACATCACAAAATGTTTTGAACTTATCATTAGTACATATGTGCAGTGTAGGTAAAATGCATTCCATACGGAGTGCTATAGTTATCTGGTTGGAAGTTTCTGCATGGAATCAGTTAAGTTGCCACATAATAGTGATATGGTTTGATTGATGTGTCAATTGCATGAGTAGAATCAATTTATCCTAGATTCATGTCTGAGAGGTGGCCGGTTCAGGTTAGAAGCAGCTGGCACGATTCAATCGAAATACCCTATTGAAATTTTTTCAATAAAATTAATTCTGCAAATTCTGTATATATAATAGTAAGGAATAAATTAAATACCACAAAACTACCAAAAAAAAGAAAATTCAATACAATAATTTTCTATGTGAAGGAAACTGTTCAGTTTAACACGTTAGATAGGTTCATGCAATGCAACATATATTCTACTTTGGCTTCCTTAATAGAGTTGTCAAGGCTCAATTATTGAAGGAAAAAGAGACAGTCTGATACATTTTTTTCAATTGTGGGATTTGAAAAAGGATATCAGATATATACTTTTATTTCCTCAAACAGAAATATGCAGTTTCTGTAACTATTATTAGTCAAAAAAATAAAAGAAAAACTTTATGATAATCTATGTCGCAAATTATTTAGTAACGTTATATATATATATATATATATAGCAAATTCTTATTCTGTTCCCCACTTCTTCAAAAACACACAGAAGGACACGCAAAAGAAAAAAAAAGGAATAAGAACAAAATGCACAGAAAGAAAAAGTTCATTGGCCACTACTAATAGTTTATATATTCTCAACTTTCTAGTTTCCAGTAATAATAATTTCCTTTCATCACACTGTCCTGCAACACATGAAATGAGCCCATCACTGTCTCATTATACAAAGTATCAATTATCTTGCCTCAGCAAGTAACATGAAGAACAAACCATAAATAACAGCTAGTGTACTATAGTGGATACCAACAGCTATATACAATTAGAAGTGTTTAATGCTATCTTTTTGTTGTTCTTCAATATTTTGGTTAATTTTTTATAAGAGAAGTGCCTTGTTAACCCAATTTTACAGACATCATTTGGATATATATTGGATTTTAATTATCTTATTAATTAAAAAATATATGTTAATAATTAAAAACATTGATAAAATTAAAATTTTTAGTTATTAGCACATAATTTCTATTATTTCTTTTGAGTAAATCAATAAATAGTATATTTAAAAAATTCATTATTATTAATATATTGCTTTTCAAATATTTTAGTACATATCAAAATAACAGAAATAAAATTACATTATTTTAAAGGTGGTCGATAATATCATCAACGAATATTGTAGCTAGCAGATGTGGAAAAACTTTCTTCATACATGCATGCTTATCACAAGAAGAAGAAGAATAACAACAACAGCAACAATTAAGTGCATAATATTTGTCAATACTAGAGAATTCATTATGTCAAAAATAAAATTAAGAGATCCATTCTTGATTCACTCTGAGTATCCTTTAGTTTGACATGATAATAACAAGTTCCAAACCTCATCCTTTTTGATAAAATGAAGAAAAAATTTAATTATTGAAGAAAGTGACCTAATTAATGATAATTATTTAACTTGATATCATTGTGTCAAAAATAAAATTGAGATGACGCATTCTCGATTTTGGATTTGCATCCTCTCAATTTTATTATGATGGTACTAGTTAAGTTTCCCTTCTCATTTTTCTTTTTTTACCAAGTTGGGAAGAAACTTAATCATTGAGAAAAGTTACTTTATTAATGGTGATAATTTAACAAGAAATCATCATGTTAAAAATAAAATTCAAATTATCCCGATTTATTATGCGGAATTCTTTGTTTGTAACTGATTGAATTGGATTAGATCGCAGTGTCATAGTCGGCAAAGGATGAAAGCATGGCAGCCTTTGTCCTTTGAATTCTGCTCACTTTGTCATTGGAGCATTAAAAAGGACGATGTGAATTTGGAGAGAGTGCGATTGTTTAAGAAAAGCGAATGCATGGAATTAACCTCTCCAAACTCGACACGTAGTTTCACTTTTCAGAATATCTTTGTCTGCATGATAAAAGCACGCAAACTAAAATGATTGTAACACCCATTGCACTTCTGCATCTCATATTCTCTTTGACTGTCTCGGTGGCACTAGATAAATTCTCCATTGTGTAGTTTCTAAATAATTTAAAATTGTGTGGCACGATTAAATTGAAATAGATAGTTTTCATATTAATTTTTTTACATAATTTTCTTTGTGATTTTTTATTACTAATATTTTTTCGCTATATATTTTATCTGATTTTTTATCTTTTTTGAATTACTCCCTATATTGCATGTTTTCTGTCCAAAATAAAAAATATATAAATATTAAGAAAGTAAGGAATATATGTTGATAATAGTATAAAAGTGTATTAATTGAAAAAATTATTCTTATTTAATTGGTAAAAACAAGTAATGCCTCATTGATAATAGTGTAAAATTGTAAATCACACTAATGGTTGATTTGGATACTATAATTTATAACTTTTTTTAAATCTCTGGAAGTCAAAAGTCATATTTTTATTTTTTATACTATTTAGCTAAATGATTTATTACTTCTTTAAAAGTTATTCTTAATACTTTTTGAGAAGTCAAATATCTAGCTTTTTAAGAGAAGTACTTTCTAAAATACCAAAAGTAAACACTTTTATTATTATATATTTAAATATACAATAACTTATTCATAAATTATTTTTTAAAAGTTACTTCTATATAAGAACTTAAATAAATTATTTACCCAAATAGGGTCTAAGAGTATAATTGGTAAAAAGAAATTAATACCTCCTTAATATGGTAAATGGACAGACTACAAGAAAAACCCGAGTTACCGACGGATTTTACCGACGGAATTTTTCCGTCGGTAATACCGATGGAATTACTGACGGAAAGTGAGAAATTCGGGAAAAAAAATCTTTTTTTTACTACTTGGACATTACAGCGGATTTTCCGCTCGATAGCAGTTCACATAATGCTATTAGCACGACATTGCGGGAAGGGGGCGCGATTCGGAAAATCCGTCGTTAATTTGATTTTAAATTTTTTTTCAAAAATTTATAATTACCGGATTTTCCAGTTTTTGTAATTATATGAATAATTTTATGAATAATTTTATTACCGATGGAAAATCGATCGGTAATTTTATTTTTAAATTTTTGTTTGGGTGTTAATTATTTGAAAATCCGTCGTAATTTTATTTTTTTATTTTTTATTTTTAGTGTATTCGACGGAAAATCCGTCATTAATTTTGTTTTTTAATTTTTTAGTTAATTATTGTCGACGGAAAATCCGTCGGTAATTTTATTTTTTATTTTTTCGATTTTAATTATTACCGACTAAAATCCGTGATAATTTTGTTTTAAATTTTTGTCAAGAAAGATATTACCACGGCAAATCCGTCGGTAATTTTATTTTTATTTTTCGATTTTAATTATTTACGGAAAATCAAGTCGTAATTTTGTTTTACTTTTTCCTGTTAATTATTACCATGGAAAATCCGTCGATAACTTTATTTTTATTTTTTGATTTTTTAATTATTGAAGCGGAAAATCCGTCGATAATTTTGTTTTAATTTTTTCCGTTGTTAATTATTCTGACGAAAATCCGTCAGTAATTTTATTTTTATTTTTCCGATTTTTAATCATTCAATATGGAAAATCCATCGCAATTTTGTTTTCAATTTTTTCCGTTGTTAATTATTCGATGGAAAATCCGTCGAGTAATAATATTAATTTTTATTTCTAATTTTAACGATTTATTGATTATCGACGGATTAAATTACCGACGAAAAAATCCGTCGGTAAATAATCAGAATCATTATTTAATAAATATTTGAATTTCTTTTTTATCTTTTATATTCACGACGGATTTTCCGTGATAATTGAAAATCCGTCGGTAATGTTATATCATATACTCAACACTCAACTCTCAAACATATTTTCCACTTTCATCTCTTCTCTCGGCAAGACTCTGGCGACCAATCGCGTCAACCGCCTGGCCGCCATTCGCCCGTCGGCCGGCCGCGTCGCCGCCAGCCGCTTTCGCCAGCCAGCCTTCTCGCGTACTTTCCGCTTCGCTTGATCGCCCGTCGGCGCGCCTCACCAGCCGCTTCCGGCGGTAGCTCGGCCGTCGCCCTCTTCCTCCGGCCACATCTGGTCCGAATCACTACTCGCTGCGCTGCTGCTCGCCCTTCCGGCGCCATCGCGCTTGCCTTGCTTGTCAGCGTCGCCTTCTTCCGCCCGGCCATTTGCTCACGGTTGCGTCGCCTCTTCCTCCCGACCGCTTGACCGGATCGACTTCGCCCGACCAGCGGCTGCTACTCGCCACCCACGCCAAGGCGCCATGCCGCCGGCGACACGCGCTCTGTTCGCAATGGGAGACGCTCCTGTAAGCTCTGTTTCTCACTTCCTTAACTCTATTTCTAGCTTTTTATCCATTATTCTTTTCCTGTATTTGCATGAACAACTTATCTTAAGTAATTTCAAACATTGCCTCTTCAAACATAGATAGAGATAGATTTATTCATTCTGCTAAATATTTCATCACTAAATTTTAGTCACAGTTAAACCTTTGTGAAAAAACATGACAAATGAGAAAGACACTATGAGTGGGCTAATGATTGATATTTTGTTCATAATAATAATGAAAAGCTTACCTTGGATTTTTTGTTTAGAACACTTTCACTTTAGAATTGAAAATAATTTAGTTATTAGATAGAATTATTTACTAGTTATAAGCGTTCCTCACTATGAAGTGTTAATTCCATGCAATATAGTCAAGAAATGTTAATTCCTTTATTGTTTCACTTTGTTGATATAACAATTTTAATTATGCATGACTAATTTGGAGCTCCCTGAAGGTCATTACTACAAGTAGGCACAAAGAAGAATTCATTCAAAGAGCTACTAAGCCATATATAAGGACCATCCGAGAATTACGAGGGTAAGTAATTGTTCTTCTCCTCATTTAATTATATTTTGTTAGGATAGAGACTTATGATTTATGTTAGAGTTGTAGGAAATTGGGATTGCATGGTGGGGGAAGAGCGTGAGGTCCTTCCCCGACTTGTTTGCGTTGTTCTTTGTGGAGATTGATTGTGTATGGAGATTGCAGGAAATGCATGTTGTGATGTTATAAGGGTGTGCTCTAGAAACAGCTTTAGGATCTTTAAATGTTTGTTTGATTGTTTGTGAACTTTATTTGACTGGATTGATATACATGTATATTGAAATCAATTTCCTGGGATGTGTTAATTTAAGGGGAGGTTCGATCAATTTTTTTTTTAAAATTAAAGACTGAAGATATTTTGTGAGTTAAAGACCACAATCCATTTACTTAAAAGATTTTTATTTTCAAAATTTTAATTAAGATTTTAACTTTTGAATCTTTAAATGAATTTGTTAGGTAAAATTACACAGAAGAACCATGATTCTACAAACGGATTTATGGATGTATGATAGGGTGCACCCGATCAGGGAATCAAACCTGAATTTCGCGAGTTGAACAATTTATAAGGGTGGCTTGTCGGCAGTTCAATTTATGAATGAGCGAAAGTTAGGTGTCCCTGTGCACAGGTGTAAATGTAGGAAATATTTTGATATGGATACCATTAGTATCACCTATATAAGGATGGTTTTATGGACGGATTATTGGGTTTGGATTGTATGGGGGAAGTTGCCACACAAAATTTTGAACATGCTAGTGTTGAAAATGCCTATGTTATAGGTAGTTCAAGTAGAGTTAATATTGGTGAGCATGTCACGAAATGTTAATTGGGAGGATAATTCTAGGCGATATGAGGAAATGATTTATGATGCAGATTTGGTCCTCAAATTCATGCAGTTATGAACCTTTGAGGCTCCTAATCTGCAGAGAAGTTTTTTCTCTATATTGAGGCTGTGAAGGTTCCTCTATGGGAAGGGTGTGTTCACTCGGAGTTGTCTCTAGCGTTAGGATGTTAGCTATAAAATCAGCAAACCAAAGTCAAAATTCATTTGACCAAATGGGCAACATTGATCATTAATTAGTCCACAATCTAGTTCTATTCCAAGGATTTCTATCGGGCTAAGAAATTGGTTTCAAAACTTGGGCTAAAATCGTAAAAAATAGATTGTTGTTTGAAGGGATGTATGTTGTACTACAAAGATGATATAGACTAACTTGAATGCAAATTTTGTGAAAACCCTAGGTTTAAACCAAAAGATCTGGGAATGGAAGATATAAGGATGCCCCTTACAAAAAGAATGCACTATTTGCCCCTAATTCCAAGGTTAAAGAGGTTGTATGCTTCAATGAGTTCAAGCACCTCATGAGATGGCACTTTGAGAATAAGAGAAATGATGGTGTCATGACCCACCCTTCCCAGTGGCTAAACACTTTGATCAAACTTATCCTGATTTTCTTTGGATCCTAGGAATATTAGGTTGGGGCTTTGTGCGGATGGATTTACTCAGAATAATCAGCTTAGCAAACCTTATTCTCTTGGCCTTATTGTTGTTACACTTTACAATCTGCCTCGAAATGTGCATGAAAGATCCTTACATGTTTCTAACTTGTATAATCCCCGTCCCGATAATCCCAAAGCCAAGATTGATGTTTACCTCAACCATTGATTGATGAACTTAAAGAGCTATGGTATTCGGTGTACAAACTTATGATATTTCTATGAAGCAAAATTTCTTGTTGAGGCGGCATTGATGTGGACTATCAATGATTTTCCGGCCTATGGAATGTTATCTACGGTTGGATGAGCCTTGGGGAAAATTGGCATGTCCGATGTATGGAGGACACAAAGGCGTTTACATTGAAACATGGTCGAAAAACTCATGGTTTGATTGTCACAGGAGGTTTTGGATCTTGATCATGAATTTAGGGTGAAGGATGCATTTAAAAAGATCGTTGAACGTGATGAGCCTCTGTGAGGCTTAGTAGTAACAAAGTCCGCACCGAGTTAGAGACTTTCCAAAGATAACGAACTGGAAAATCCATACGATTGCCGGGATATGGGGTAGAACATATTGGACCAAACAAAGTATATTTTGGGAGCTGCCTTGTATTGGGGTGATAATCTAGTTCGTCATTGTATTGATGTAATGCATGTGGAAAAAATGTGTGTGATAACATCATAAATCTTTGTGATGGACATCGATAAGACTAAGGACAATGTGAAAGCAAGAAAAGATTTGGTTGAGTATTGCAAGAGACCCTGAGTTGAGTTCTGAAGTTGCCTGCATTTGCCGTGTATGTAAGCGAAGGCCAATTACACACTAACTTCGTGCGAGAAACAATGTGTGTGTAGGTGGATGCAAGAGTTAAGGATGCCTGACGGTTATGCCTCAAATTTAGGTAGATGTGCTAATGTTGCACAAGGACAATTTTTGGTATGAAGAGTCATGATTGTCATGTATTTATGGAGTGTTTACTTCCTATTGCATTTAGAGAATTACCTCTCCCTGTTTGGAAGCCATTGACTGAGTTGAGTCAATATTTTAGAACATATGCTCGTCCACTTTGAGGGTTGAAGATCTCTCTAATTATGGAGAGAAACATCCCTAGTGCAATGCAAATTAGAGAGAATATTTCCTCCCGGTTTCTTTGATTCTATGGAACACTTGCCCATACACTTGGCATACGCTACGAATGTGTGGGCAGTTCAATATAGATGGATGTATCCGTTTGAGCGAAATATTGGAAGTTTCAAGAGAATCGTGAAAATAGAGAGTCAAGTAGAAGGTTCCATATGTGAGGCATATATCTTAAAGGAGACGTCTTTCTTTTGTTCCTATTACTTTGAGTCTCATGTTCAGGTCTAAGGCGAACAAGGGTTGGTCGAATGATGATGGGGTGAAAGTTCAATTCAATATACTTTATCTATATTCAATCAGCCGGGCGTCTTCTTTGGAAAGTCCAAGGCACATTGGCTATCAGTTAGAGAGAAACATGCTGCGCATTTGCATATCTTAATCAACTGTGATGAAGTACAACCATTTAAGACGTAAGTTTGATCAATGTATCACTTTCAATTGTTGATACACCGTCATGCATCAAATCTTATTTTACCTGCAATGTTTAATTTACAGGTATTTTGAACAAGTTGATGAGCGACACACCCTTGAACAATTTCCAGCATGGTTCAGATCCTTTGTATGTAATCTAATTATTTAGTAACCATTTGATCCAAAATTCATACACATGTTCTAGTTGTCATCTTTTGTGCTGATGTTTGAAGTTCAATTATTCATGTAGGTGTTTGATAAAAACAATAATGTAACATGTCCTTATTTTGAAAGTTTGGCTTGGGGTCCTGCTAACAAAGCAAATAGTTGGGCAATGTATTATGTGAATGGATATAAGTTTCATACATTTGAATGGGGCCAAGAAGCTACAAACTATAGTGGGGTATGTGTCAGGGGGGATGCAGGGAGTGGGGAGAGTGATTGGTATGGAGTAATCAAACAAATACTGGAGATTGAATATGTAGGTGATGGACCTCAAAAATTGGTAGTGTTAATTTACCGTGATTGGTACGACCCAGACGTCTGTGGTTTCACGCACACACAATCAATATAAACTTCTTGAGGTGAATCATACTAAGAGATATGTCAGATATGATCCTTTCATTATTGCCCAGGTAATGCAAGGCAGTATATTATGCACCATACCCCGGAAAGTGTAGAAAGGATTGGAAGATGGTCATGAAAACTAAACCTAGGGTCGAGCCGAGGTTGAAGAACTACCTAACGATGCTTATCAAGTGAATGACCCAATTCCTCTCGGGTAGTTGTTGATCACGGGAACATTTGCCAACCTTACGCTCCGATTCGGCGATGTTAGGATAATTCACTCTTCTAGTGATCAATTAGTGAGTGAAAGCAACGAAAGTGATGGTAGTGATGAGGAGGATGGGAGGACCAGGAAGATGAGTTTGAGGATGATGTTGAGACCGAGAATGATGAAGATAGTCCTCAACTTTCGATTAAATGTGATGTGTCCAACCTCAATTTATTACTTTTTTCATTTTAAATTATTATACTATGAATTGATTTTCATACGTTGTTGAATCTTTTTCGGATATGGCACCTAAACTCAAAAAATAAGGGCAAAGGGAAGGTGTCCCAAACAATCAAACAATCAATCCTCCCACTCAAGCATCCACTACTGACGCTCACACCTCCACTTCTATCCCTTCCATGCCACGGCCCATGCCCATGGGAGTTTACTATGATACCTACCTGGGCGTGTGGCCAAGTCACTTCACTTCCACCTTTATCACCATTGGCAGATCCATGGTCACCCCCACCTGGAAGAGGGGCGAGCGATAGAGTGGTGCCTCGGCCGGGCAATCAGGGACATGGATCCTGACGAGATAATCGGATAAAGCTTATAGCTGTCCGTGCCAAGTAAGTTAATTAATTTTTCAATTTCCTATAAATCATCTAACAATTTGAACAATTTCTTGACATGCTCACTTGATGTTTTGTACTTTTGCCAAGCGGCTTGGGAGCCAAACACAGCGGCCATGCATGAGGTGACACACCATCCAAAATTATATGAATGGCCGATTGAGTCATTCGGCAAGTTATCAAGTCTCGAAGGAGCGGTTTCTTGAGTGGAAGGTTCATGAAATAATTATTATGAAATGTGTGATTTACTTTAAAAATATTTTCAATTACCTTTTTTTGTTTATTTTCATCAGAGCCACTTCATCATCCATCCCAAAGATGAAGAGTTTATGTTTAAGTGCTTCAAATCCAAAGGCTCATAGGTTGCAAGACATGTACATCGACATTCGGCGGCAGGATGAGAACCCCGGTGGATGACTCAAAGCTAGCCTGGACTATTTGTGGCAATCTGGAGAGGTGACAAGTTCAAAGCGAAGTCTTTGAAGGCTAAAGAGCAGCGTCGATAAGAGGTGGCTCCCTTCATTGTGGTGGATTCTCTTTAGTATTGAGTCTACACGTCGCCGGATGGTTTAGTCATTATTTTAAACATCTTTTAATTTCTCTTGTTAAACTTATATTTTATCATACTAATGTTTTACATGTTTCACTGAAATCTGGACTAATGAGTTGAAGAGGCCACCTACACAGAGTGAGTTGTTCGTAAAGACTCACACGCTGCAAGCTAGAGAAGACGTGGAGTCGATCCTCGCCAGAAGAATATTTGGGTATATATGTTCAGGCTTTATTCATTGTATATATACATAATTTATTATTTCATATATTTGACTGTCATTACTTTCATTTTTTTTTATAGCATGCCTATGAGCAGCGCTATCTGGAGGCCAAAACCCAGCGAGAACAAAGGATCGCAGCTGGTGAAGAATGCCCACCGCTTGATGACGACAAGTTATGGCAGGAGGTAGTCGGCGGTCCTTACAAGAACCGCATCTACGGCATGGGATCATTTTATGCGAGTAGTTTATCGACTGGCTCTGTCACTGGGGCATCTACAGGTCTTTGGATCCACCCGATGATGATGAGGTCCATGAGCATGTTCACTTGCTCAATGCGAAACTTCATCCTATGCAACAGAAGGATGCAGCGACTCAGCGAGAATTGGAGGAGGTGAAAAAGAATATTAAAGACAATGAAAAGGCCTTGGAGATCAGATTACGAAAGCAAATGAAGAAGGAGATGATGTCTTTGTGGCAGAAGATGCAAGCAGGCTCTTCTGCACCACCAGACATTGATGATGATGATGATGATGGTAGTGGCGGCGATGGTGATCTTGGCGATCTTCTTGACTACGGATTTGAGTTTTTGTTTTTCTTATTATTTATCATATGTTGAGTTCTTTATATTTATGCTTGTACACTTTGTTGTATTTGTATTTATGTTTGTCGACGATGGTGGAACTTTATGATGCTTATTAATTGAGTATTTTTTTTTATAATTTGTTATTATTAAATGTATTTATAATTATTGTTAAGCAAAACATCAATTCTTAAATAATCAGAATTAATCCAAATATTGTTAAATTTTATTTTTAAATAAATAAATTACCGATTTTTATCGATAAAATAAAAAATATTACCGACGAAAAATCCGTCGACAAATAAAAATTTAAAAATAGAAATTTTGGATGATTACCACTTGATTTTCCGCTTCGGTAAATATAAAGACCAAAAATAAAAATTTAGACTTTGTTGATTCACGGATTTTCCGTCGGTAATATACGAATAATAAAAATAAAATTTCAAATTTTATGATTCACGGATTTTCCGTCGATAAAATAATAAACAAAGAATATAAAATTTTATTTTGAACCATTAATGATAAAATCCGTCATTAATATTGACTTTAAAATCACAGAAATTAAAAATATAAAAAATCTTAAAATTAGCGACGAGAAAATCCGTCATTGGTAATGAATAAAAAATCCGTCGGTAAAAATTTCAACCGACGCGTTTTTCTCTTCGACTATGCGAATCAATTTACCGACGGATTTTTTGTAAGAATCATTGAAAAATCCGTCGGTAAAATTTCCGGATTTTTCCGCTTCGATAATAATTTCCAAACGCGTTAATACCAGGTTGACAAAATCCTTGGTAAATTCCGCTTAATAAATTTATCCGTCGGTAACTCAAAAAATCCGTCAGTAAATTAAATAAATTATATTTTTCTGGTAGTGAGATGGAGTGAAACAAAAATTTAAAAATGGACAGATAACATGCAATGGAGGGAGTAATAATGAAATATTATACATAACAAGATCACATAAAAGTCTAAGGAAAGAACTTACTCTCCATATTATTCCTAATAAAACACCTCATGTACGTTAAGGTTATTTAACTCTCAAGTTAACTCTGTAGAAGTTTATGAGTTATGTCCTCTAATTGAGTATATAATTTTACAAGTAAACTCTTAAGAGTTTACAAGTTAAGATTTATGAGTTTATGAGTTGAATAGTTTACATAAGCTCTACAAGTTTAAGCAAATTCTCGAGTTTGATAAACCTTATTATAATAATGGAAAGATGAATAGTTTGTTTTTATCTTTATTTTTAATTTATATATTTAATTTATTTTTTAAAATTAAATTTTATATTTTAAATCATCTATTAGTCTACATTTTGATTGTGAGTAGTCTCACTAAAATGTTAGATAAATTATTAACTCATAAAGCCATGTCATTCTCACATCATAATTACATCATTTTATATTATATATTATCAAAGATACATTTTAAGTTGTATTTAGGACAAATTTTGTTGGCCTCCCTTGATATTTGGTGAATTTCACATAGAGTTCTCTTTATTTGTAAAATTTGCTTATGAGGCTTCTGAGGTTGTTAAATCATTATACTAATTTTTCTCAAGTTTGTAAAATCAATATACTGCCCCCTTCCATTGCACATTATACAATGCATTCAAGGAAGATCAGTGTCATTTGAATAAATAAAAGGGAGTTAAAGTGAATTTTAAACAAGACGTCAAGTGAGATTAGTGAGTAATTTACCATAAGATTTATAAATTATTTTATCATACTTTAAAAGGTTAAGTCTAATTTTAGAAGAAAAAAATAATTCTGTGTCAATTTTAAAAGCCAACATCACTCTTAATTTTTCTTAACTTATCTCTCTCTATTGATCTCTTCTTTCGCTCTTTTTCCCTTCCCCTCAATTGAAACTCATATTCTTTCCTTATCTTTCCTTCTTCACATACAATGATAGCAATCTTTTTTTCCCTTAACTTCCTATTATGAATAAATAATATCTTGAATTAAAAAGAAAATTAAGAAATTAAACATAGATAATTATTCAAAAAATCCTAACAGCCTCTTCCTCTCTTACATAGAGCGGCACAAAACCCAAAATGGATAAGGGTGGTTGTGGTTATGGATTTAGGGTTTGGTGTGACGGTTCACACATGAGCCTTTTTTTTTCCAATCTTTTGATGAGAAGAAAGAGATTGAAGAGACGAAGAAGGTATATAGAGAAAGAAAGAACATGCATTTTAGTTGAGAAAAACGTGTCACTTTTTAAAACTTTAGGATTTCTCACTCCTTCCAAGATTGAACTCTTAGGTACTCTTATGATCAAGAGATCTCCCTAATAATCATCTTTTTCATTGTTTAAACTTTCAAAAATATTATTTTAACACTAAAAAAGTAGGTATATATTGGGACACTCACTTTATCACCATTAGATATGATGATGGTTCCCACTTATCCTTAACATCCATAACATTCAATGGTTATACAATGGATATCTCAATAGACACCCACTTTTTGGGTGTTAGAATAATACTACCCTTAAACTTAAGTGCTTTCCTTGAAACTACAATTCACTTAATGAGAGAAAAAAGTTAAGGGGTGAGCAATAACAAAGCCAAAAAGTTAGAGTAAATAACTTATGTTGTCCCTCAAGAAAATTTTATAAGATTATTTAGTCCCTCAAAAACTACAATTAAACCCATGATTTTTCAAGATTTTAACAATAGGACACATTAGTCCCTCTGTGTATATTTGATTTTTTAAACACTGATAGAATTGTATATTAACCTATTAACATTATCTTAAGTGATGCATATGTCATTTGAAGTACAATAGAGTTTAAAATGACTCATTTTAGCGGTTGAAATTCACAAAATAAGTAATTTAAATCTTCATTATAAATCATAAAGTAATATATTTTGTGCAATTTTAAACATCAAAATGAGTGTAATATATTCCAAAACAACGTTATTTAGCTTGCATCTAGTATTTTAATGGCACATCATTAATGTATTCTGCTACGTGTATAACTTCATTAATGAAGAACTAACAAAGGGACTAATATGTCCATCATTTTCAATCTTGAAGAGTCACAAAATTAATTTTTTTCTTGAAGGACGAAATAGTCTGACGTAAAAATCTTAATGGTCCAAATTGGGTGTTCACTCCAAAATTACATCAAAAGGGGATACTAAGAACTATATATGTATATCATCATAGTTAAAGATATAACTTTTAATAGATATATAGGTGGCACATATCACATGAAATAGGTGATTTATTATGAGAGTGAAAGGAGCAAATATAAGCTATGTAACTGTACATAGATGGTCATGATTGAAAATTAATTAATGATAATTGATGCTTACATACTTTTTTTAAAAAAATTATATGACTTTATGTTTTAATCTTGATCATTCATGTAAGATTTAATGATTAAGATTCACTTTTTTCACTTTTACAATAAACCACTTTTCTCATATAATATATTCCCAATATATATAATAACCTATGCCCACCCCTATAGTTCTGTGCTCCCTTAAAGATGAGGATGAGGGTTATTTCTCAAATAAGATTAATTTTAAAACATGTAGAGACTTTTATTTTGTTATCTAATAATATATTATTATATGTTTGACTTTTGAAGTAAAGATAGTAAAAGTTAAATACTCTTGTTATCCGATAATACATGAATTATATATTATATATTGAAAAAACTTTAAATTGGTAATAGATCAAAATTAAATTTTTCTAAATTGATGAAAGTAATGTTTTATTTAATTAAATCAACAAAATCATAAATACTTCTAAAATTATGCAACCTATTTATTATTTTTAAGAAAAACAAAAATAAAGGAACTTATTCATGCAATTTTTGGGGGGTGATTCCATATACATATTTTTCCTTATGTATAACCCAATATCTAGTGCTACTATTATTTTGTTAAGTTTTCTTTGACAAAGACCAAAATCCTGTTTTTTCTTCCCCCTTGTTAGAGTGCAGAATTTTATGTGAAATTCGTTTTATATTCTAAAATCGCTATCAAATAGTGTGGATAATATGATCTCACAGCTCAGCCTCTCCAAACTAGACACGTTGTGTACAATGTCCTTGTCAGCCACAGAATGTTCGGGAAAACAAATTATGAGATATTACTTATTAACCTATACTTTCCTAAATGACGTGTGCCCTTGACTGAGACTCTGTCCTCGATTGCTAAATGTCTCAACAGATATCAATCATAACAATATTAATATAGATGTTAAACCGGACGAAAGAAACACTATGAAAATATATGATTATGGGATACTAGTAGTATTTGTTCAGAAACAGAAGTAGCAGAGTTATGTTAAGTAAAATCAACAAAGTAGCATACCCCAAAAAGTGAAAAAAAAAAAAAAAAGCATTCATAATGTTTACCTTTCATATTCTCATCTTGCTCTTAAATTTGCTAATAGTCAAATAGAAGAGACTATGATGACTAAACCAAACATTTTTAATTTTATGGATAGCTTGTTTTTATTCCTTTGACTACTTGACTCCAGTTCCTTTTTTTTTTTTCCGACAGTTTCATATTATTCAATTTTTTTTTTTTGGTCAGAGCATTATTCATTCACAGCCTAATCTAATCAAAACTGGGATTAGGCTCGTAATGTCAACAAGAGTATTGTAAGTTATTAACATTAGGCCCAAAGGGGTCATTTCAACACAGTAGGCTTTGGCCCATCCATAGCCTTCAAGGGGTTTTTTTCAGTGAACAGTGGGTTTTTATGAGCCTTCAACAGTGTATAGCCTCTAGAGTTGGGAAAAAAAAATGAACAACCACTTGTACACTTAATTAGTTTATTAGGTGTGTCCAAAAAGAGGTTTATCAGGTAAAAAATTAAACCTAGAATAATGTATTCAGCCACAAAACTCTAGAAGAATGTACCTTTCATTTGAACTTATGAGAACTGTCACATATAAAATTACGAGCAGGTTTGCTTTGACTGCATAATAATTCTGACAAAAGACAGGGAAAAGATAGAGCTAAGTTCGGTTTGCACAAATATTTTTTGTTTTTCATTTTTATTTTATTTTTCTGATTCTTTTTAGATTTCTCAATTTCAAAAAATGTGTTTGGTTTGTAAAAGTTGATCCTATTTTTAAATAGGAAAAACAAAGAGAATATGCTTAGTATGTTTGTTTTGAAAATAACTTTCAAAAGTGAAATTTAAAATAATGTGATTATGTTTTCTATTAAACAACAAAAACTATATATATATATATATATATATATATATATATCATAAATTTGGTCCCTCCTTCAATTATGTGTTTATATTTGGTTTGTAAATTTGATTTACCCACCCAAAGTATTTATTGAAAAATAAGTAGTTTCATAAAATAAAGTAATTCTAACATAATTGTTTTTAATGGCAAAATATGTTTGAAATATAACTGATTTCTGAGTAATTATAGTCATAATAAACAAAAGACATAATTCAACTAAATAACTCGTATAATTTTCATTTATTTATAGTAATCACTGTACTTTAATTTATCATCAAGCGAAAAATATATACTAAAAAAGGACATCATGTCAAAAGATATAAAAGAAAACAGTCTTTAATCATCTTTGATAATTATCCCATATTTGACTGACTGTTGTCTAGCTAACTTGAGCCATTTGAGTTGCTTAACGTCAATATCCTCTTGATCTACTATTAAACTTTGTCCATCTGCAACGAGTAATGACCAGATAATATATTTGTGTCATGTTGCATTTTAATAAAATTATATCTGATACAACAAGCATCGAAAAGTTGCCTTTGGCTTCTTCTAACACCTTATGAGAGATCTTTCTGCACCTTATTTCAAAAGCGCAATAGTTTAATCAGCCAAAATCAGTAAAAGTAATCAAAATCTAGAGACAAGCCACCGAGTGAATCATGACAAAATCTATTTTACTATAAAGTGAAAACCATTTTTCAGCTGCACTATAGGAAAAACTTTGAGCTAATGGATGCAACTTTTTCTTATTTACTCATATCAAATTTGAATTGAATTAACTAATCACGTGACTGCAACACATTCCATACCGAGATAAAATTGACATAAGTGAATAAATTAAAAGAAGCAAAGATGAACCAATAGTTTGAGCCGAAAGTTGTTACTTGATCAATGCCTGCGAGACCCGTATAACCGCTAAGATTACCGTAACTTTTGGTACGTCCCATTGGAGAATGGACAGAAACAAGATGAGGTGTCAATGATTTTGACACAGAATCTATATAAATCTGACCCTTCAAAGCATAAGATGTTTCAAATGCTGCACACTGCTTGTGAATGCCACCCCGACAATCATGCAAACAGGTCTACCATGCTTGTAGGTTCTATTGTCTTTGCAAAAAGAAACAGATGAAAATTGATCCAACAAAGGCACAATTCAGGAATCTACTGGCACATGTAAACTAAATTCTACATATGAAAGCTCTTCATAAGCAAAATTAATAACATACGTATATTGAAAGAGATGCTTGATTGAAATCATGCACATGGACACATCATGTCGTGCAAATAAACAAAATTATTCAGTGTGCTATGTTGGGAAGGCAATCAGTAACCCTGCTTTGCTTGCTCTGAAGTGTGATCAAACATACATGGCTCAAACAATACAGAGTGATGTGCATACACTAACTATACTCGATTGAAAATTAACCGCTATAGATTGGAAGAACTAATTATGAGAACAGATTGCACACTAGGTACTAGAGGACGGTTTCAAAATTATTAAGATATAAGCGCTACAGAATCCTCAATCTTTCAATATTATGACCCAATTAGTAGTTGGATCCACTAATTAGGCCCACTGAATTAGTTTATTAGGTCTATAAATAAGGGACTATTCTATTATAACTGATAAGGAAATCATATAGTCACTTCAAAGCATCTAAAGTAGCTATATGGTAGTCGGAAATTTTGTGATCCCCTTGACAAAATAAAAAACAAAAAAGCGCCAAACTACTCGAGTTACTGTGTTTTGAGTTGTTGTTGAAAGATGTCAGGGTAAATTATACTCACTTATTTTTATAATTTTATTAATTTTTCAATAAAATATTATTATGTTAAGTTTATTAATGGTGTTCTATGAATGAGGAGTGTGACTGTAATATAAATACTTAAAATTTGACAAATAAAAGGGGTGTGAATATAAATTGAATAACTAAAGGGGGTTTGGGTCGCATTTCCATAAGTCTCAGGAAAAGTAAGTGTAATTTACCTAAGATTTTATGGCATCTTCATACCCTACCTGGAATTGAGTTCTTATATTCTCCGAAGTTATTGCTTGAAGATTGGGCATAAGTCAGATATTGTGACCGGTATGAATATAAAATCATTTGCACAATCTTTGCAACCTTATAATCCTATTTAATTAATGTATGTTGCTTAATTGTTTTTCAATCAAACAACTAATTTTTAATTTGCTAAAATTTTTGTTATTAAACACATAGGACCAATTCACCCTCTTCTGAATCTATAAGGCGCTTTGGCAAAATTGATACTACCAGAACAAAAAATACTTATCCATTCCGTTTTGTAAATTTTTTTATTTACTATCGTTTCAAACAAATTTAAAAATATCATAAGTTTTCAATTATAAACAAAAGTAACTTTATTAACTGAACTAATCTTTATTAAAATACTTAAAATGTTATTATCACTCTATCAATCTAGTCCCTTACTTATTGATACTAGAAATAAAACAAAAAAAAAATGATACTTCATTTATTTGTCAAAGTGATAAATAAATCAAACAGAAAATTTATTTTTTTAGTGACAAAGAAAAAATAGAGATGTGGTTTTTTTTTTCACAGGATATTCATTGCCAATAACAGTGACTAATCTCTTCGAGATAGAAGCTCCTTTAAGGGATACATTTATGATCACAAGACCTTTTTCAAATGCTTAAGCAACCTAACTGGCTACCAACTATATTAAACTTGATGGTTAGATATGAAGTATTTTTATCCAAAACTACATCTACTTGCAACGTAATTTTTGAAGCTGGAGAATCTCCCCTGCATGATGAGAGATTCATACTCAATCTCCAAATTTGGTGCAGGTTATCACATGAAATGCATTTCCTTGATAAAATTGATTTTGTCAGAATTTATTTAAGTTAAAATTGATTTTGAACTTAAGTGATTTATATTTTGATATGTTTCCTTGAAAAGTGATTTTAGTTGTAAAAGTTGTTTAGATTATTTTGATCAAAATCACTTTTAGACATAAAATTACTAAAAGGGTAGGAATTTATTTCATAGATCAAAATAAATATAAATTTATATTTGAATTAATAATTAATTAAAAAATTTATATAAATATATTCTTACAATTAAATTTATAAATTTAATTTTTATATATTGATAATATAAATAATTTTATACTATCAATTACTAAAATTTGAGAAAAATACAAAACCATAATGAGTAAACTATGATAATTATTCACCATAATTTTCCATTTTCTTTAAATTTTATTAATTAGCAAATAAATTAACAATGAATTAATCTTGATAATAGTATAAAGTTGTATAAGTAGACAAAATATTTGATTTAGTGTAATTAAAGGTGCTCCTTACAGTACGTGCTCTGATAAGGTAACTTTGCTTTGAACTTTCTTGCTAAGTTAGGCACTTCTTTAGCATATACGGATCATGTTTGGTTAATATTACTGAGAGATATGCATCTTACTCTTCTTGAGAACTTAAAGGGATTCGCTTTTTGAGATAATCTTTTTTTCATTTGGTTTCCTTTGCTCATGTACCAAAAAAAAAGGGTGTTGCTCACATGCCGAACACGGTCAATGCCTTTGGTGCACGGTCAATGCCTTTGGTGCCGAACGCAATGTGGTTAAGTGGGTGTATGACACTTGTATGGAGAGTTGGTCCCACATATTCCTCTTTCAATGCCCTTCCATTATATTTCCCTCTTATTTAACGGTGCAGATTTCCCCCTTTGATCAGATTTATTGCTTTTTTAGTTTTATACTAAAATTGATTGATAAAAGAAAAATGTTCATAATAAACAACAACTTTGCTCGATTTTTTTTTTGGTTTTTTCTCGGAATTCGATTTGTTAGAATTTATGGCAATCAACAGTACTGCTAGTGCCTTTTTCATTTTTTATTTTTCATTGTTCTTATTGCTACAGTTTTTTATTTTTAATTTTATTTGCTATTTTTGGGGAACAGAATTCGGCTTATTTGAAATCATCACAATTTGTTTTCAAGAATTCAGCTTGCCCAAATTCTTCATAATGCACAGTCCCTTTGACAAATAAGCCAACTAATATAATAAAAAAATAATTTAAAATATATTGGAATGAAAAAATACTATTTCATAAATTTAAAATATAGAATAAAAATTTACAAAATCAATCAATGACAAAAATTTGCGAAGTGATATTAAATATTTGATAATAGATTTTAAAATTAGTTTGTGTAGTAAAAGTAAAATTATGATTTATAATTGATATCTTATAATTAATAATTAATTATGATTGATGTGATTGATATTTATCAATTAAGAGTAATGAATACAGATTGAAGATTGAAGATTCAAATTCGAAATGAAAATTGTGAGCCTTAAATTATTTAAGAAGTGGCACCTGTAAAAGTTTTCTTTATAAAAATCTTAAATATTAGTATTATAGATTTCATTATAATTTCTTTATATTTATGAGATTTTGTTTAATGTTATTTTTAATTCATTTTGTTGCATTTTAAATTTTTTAATATTCACTTTATATTATATGATGTTATATTCATATATTATTCCATTTTATTTATATAACAACTAAAATTATTCAAATTTAAGATATTTTGTAAATAAAATTTAAGATAATTTATGAAATATGGACTTATCATAATTGATTTTAGATTGGTTAAATTTTTATTGTTAATAAAAAACTTATTTTAAAAAATTTATATTTTTCAAATAAAATATGTTGAAATGAAGGTAATATAATTATCTCATCCAAACAAAGTATTTTACAAATAAAGGAAATATGATTATTTATCCAAATAAAAAATTTAAAAATTGAAGGACATTTAATTGAAGCATTTTAATTTTTTAATATGTTAAATTTTCTTGTATTTTAAAAATACTCTATCCAGACACACACCTAGGCTTCAAGATATGTGTAAAGATTTTTTTATCTTAGTTTCTAATTTACGTATTAATTAGTTTTTATATGAAATAAAATAAAACATTATAATTATTAAAGGATAAAATAACACAATCATTCGATACTCCAACTTGTTATTACAATCATCAAAGGAACAGTGTTAAGAAATGAAAGAAGAATATAAAAAAAAGGAAAAGCCGAAATGTACTGTAGATGATGAAGAATTCGGACAAGCCGAAATATTTAAAAACAAAGAACTCTTTTTTCAATAGTTCAAACAAGCTGAATTTAAAAGAAAAAAAAAACCTTTTAAAAAGGGATCATCTTGAGGCCTTTAAAAAAGGGATCATTTTGTGGACCTATATACTAAATGACATTTTAGTATTAGATAAACAAAATAAAAAAAAAGAGCAAAGAAGTCGTTTATTATAAACATTTTTCTTTCATCAATCAATTTTAGTATAAAACCAAAAAATTAATGAATCTTATCAAAGGAGAAAATCTGCACTATTAAATGAGAGGGAAATCTAATGGAATGACATTGACAGAGAAATATGTAGGACCAACTCTCCTTATAGATGTCATACACCCACTTAATCACGTCGCGTTTGGCACCAAGCCATTGACCGTGTTGGGCATGTGAGCAACACCCAAAAAAAAAAAGCAAGACTGAGTGTATTTGAAAAAAAACAAATGTAGGTAATTATACTTAATTAAAGCAAATCAATATAATTAATTACATTAAAGATAGTATTAGGAACAAAATTAATACTTCTTTCATATGACAAATAGACATATAATTTTGAAATTTTTAAAAAAAAGTCAAAGACTTGATAGATACAGTGTAAAATTAAGTAAAAAGGGTATTTTTGTCAATACATCTACTAACGAGATTTTATTCAACGCAAAAGCAACAAAATATTACTTCTATGTTGAGGTCTCTAAAATCAATTCTGAGGCCAAAATCAGTTTTCCACAAAACATCCAAACATGATGATACAATTTTCAAGAACCTTAGAATTGATTTTGCTCATCCTAACGGTTTCCAAACAGGCACTTAGTTTACTAATATGACGGTTCTTCCTTCTAATAGTGTCTCTAAAATTTTATAATAATTAATATATTTATAATTTAAAATTGTTTATTAAATGATGAATGGTGAATATGTACCATGTATTTCATGTTCATAAATCTAAACACATAATAATAGAACGCCCTTTTTCCCTCATGGGGATGGAATGTCTATATAACTGTATGTAACTATTATGTGCTCAAAGGCGGGGTATACATGTGATGCGGCCACGTCATTTGAAATGAAACATCTAATGTAACAGACATAGAATGTAGCTTCTAAATTACATCCTCTATTATTTTAAAGCCATGCTGCACTTCGATCCTTTGTCCGTAGTTATCACCAAGATTCACATTAGAAAATAAAACTAAAAAAAAGTCACTCGTACGATTCATTCAATTTGCCTTATATTTGAATAAGGTTGTTGTTTCGATATCCTATGGATAGTGACATCCGTCTTACTCTCAACAATTGTAATTAAATATTTAATTTTTTATATTTTAATAAATTAAATTAGTTAAATATATGACACAACCTTAATTATAAATAACTATAAAATATTAATATCTTTAAAATTTATAAGAGTATCGAAGCAGCCCCTTAAATAATCACAAGAGAAGTTACTAGTAAAAAGTTGTTGACATGAAACAGCAGGATTTCATTAAACTAAGTATTTACTGTTATATTAATTAGTATAAAAATGTTTATAAAAGATATGTACAAATACTAGTCCAGTAGTCAATGCACAGGGTCATGCAAGAATTATTTGGTTCAACAAATGCAGCGGTGTGTGATAGATATTTTACACGCTATCTATTCCAAATTCCAAAAAGCTGGATAATTGATGGAACGGAGGAGTGCTATGAAAAGGAGGGGTACCTTCCTTCTAGAGAAGCCTGTGATTATGGGTGAAAATGATGGCCATATTTAATTCAAAAGATCTATACGGGTAGACGGTGTCTTTTAAAAGAAAAATAAATAAAAGGAAAAAGTGCTTTCGTGCTTTCTGGAAATTTAATTCCAATATTATAATAATCTTGTGAAGCTTTGAGAAGCTCATAAAGTTACACTTTTATCATGCTTCTGTGTCCATAAAATCAGCTATTTCTTCCCTTCAATCATTGAACTTCCTTGCCCGTATATGGAAAAGTAGATCCCCCTTTTTTTTTCTTTTAATTGGAAAAAAAAACACTTGAATCGGGTCATAGAAGGCAGAGAGATTTTTATATGCTTTGAAAATAGTTTTTTATTAAAAATATTATAAATGAGTACTTTTATTCGTGGGATATTATAAATGAGTATAGTGGTAGTTAAAATTGATGATAGTCAGTGGCAAATAATAATAATAATAATCTACTATCACATTAATTTGTCAAGCTCTAAGTTTAACACAACGAGAAAAAATTATTGCTCTCAAATTATGCAAGATTTTTTCGTGAGAGGAGGAGAGCTCGATTGTATGTTCCTCTTCTAGTCGACTTTTCTTAAACAATTTTAAACAAAATATGTTAGGCTATAACTTTCATAAATTATGGGATAAACTTCGTATATTTAGATTTATTATTTATTAGATAATTATTATTTTTATTAAATAATTTAATTTAATAAATAATAATAAATCGTTAATGATGAAACTAAATATATAACCTCCACAATAAAACTCATAACTTTTAGATCCATATATAATCCAACTACATCTTTTGAACTTTTGGAAAGAAAAGGAGAATAAATGTCAAGTTGTGGGACTCATCTGTTCAACACTACATGCTTTTACCCTGGTTGCATTTCCAAATTTGACTATTATAATGGAAAGGCAACAGGTGCACAACTAGAACTGTTTCTGCATAGTTTATCATGCTTAGCCTTATCATCCCCAATAAGAAATAACACTTTTGCGCCTTTTTTCCTTTCTGTCCACCACTTTATTCTCCTTTAATTTGTGTTTTAATCACTAGAATCTCCTTAGTTTTCTTAACTTTCTTTTTTCATTTTGCCTTCATTCCACTCGCCTTCAACTTAATAGTTCATTTTATTTCACCAGCGATACTCATCAAGCTCACACATCATCATAATTCACAGCTGAATTAATAAGTTTTTCGAGCACAAGATTAAGTATTACTAATTGATATTCTGAATCAGTTTTTTCAAACATTTTTCATCCACACGAACTTTGATATAATTCCAAAGAACGCTCTATACGTGCCCGAGACCCCAAAAAAAAAAAAAAAAAATCTACAAGACATGAAAAAACATGATTTTGTTTTCGTTGGGATATTCACGTGATTCTGAATCTTGAATTTTTACAGGCAAGTAAAGTAAAATTCTCAAATATTACTAACAAAGGTAAATCTACAGTCCAGGTCCAATTTAAATATTTAATGCCAAAGAAAAAATAAAATACAAAAAAACAACAAAAAAAGGGGGGCCAAAAGAAAAGGACGAGACGGTATTGTTTGCTTCTGAGAACAGTGAGACGGACTTTTTGTGCGTCCCCTGAGGGAAACTTCTGGGAATCGGTCCCATACGGTTAAACGACGCACGTGACCGATTCGTCACGTGCGCCTCCGCGTGCCCGGACTCTGATTCTCTACGCCACCACATATTCTAGTCTACATGCTCCAGCTGAGCTCGCGCACTACCACGTGTCAATTGCAAACTCTCTGATTCGCTCTGTGGCACTGGTTCAGCCACGGCGTCTCCTGGTTAGAACTATCGCGATGGTTCTGGCAATCCAACGGCTCTGATTTGACGTCCGTATGACCAGGCTGATGAAGGCGCAACAGTGTATCCTCCTCCCCTTCACCACCACCACCACCGCCGCCGCCGCCGCCTTCTCTCGCGCGCTTTGCTCCAATCGCCACACCGAAAAGCTTCGGGTTCATCTCCACCGCCAACGCCGGATCCTCGCCGGAGCTCCGCTTCACCGGCATCAAATCGAGCGGCTTCACCGCCGTGAAGCTGGAATCTCTGCTTCCTTGCGCGCTTCCATCAATTTGGATGCTATTGTTGCTGTTGTTGGGGCCGGTGGCGGCGGCTGTGGTGGTGGTGGTCGTCGTCGTCGTTGCGTAATTAGACATCAGAGTGAATATGTTGTTGCAGAGCGATCGCATCTCCGCGAGCTCTTTCGTGAGCTGAACGTTCTCCTTCCTAAGCCTCTCGTTCTCGTCGATGAGCTCCGCCGGAGCTCGCGACGGCGACGAGCTCGAAGATATCACCTGTTCCTCGCCGGAATTCGACGGCGATATGATCGGCATCGCAGTCGGGATGGCGGTCAACGGAATCGGAGAGGGAACAGCCACCGTCGCGGTCGCAACCGCTGCCGCCGTAGGCGACGGCGTCGGAGACGGCGACGAGGAGATCTTCCGGCGCTGAATCTCGCAGAGGAGCCGCTTCTCTCCCCTGCGAAAGCACTCGTTCGAGAACTCCCACCGATCAGGTACGACTTTTCTGAATCCCTGCAAATAACATCAAAATCAACAAAAATCGAGAACGAAAATTCCCAAAAAAAAATCAGAGAAACAAAACAGATATTAAAAAAAAACACAAAAGAAAAATTGCGAAATTGTGAGGATTGAATGAAATTACGTAGGTGTTGAGCTGGCGAACGAAGCTGGAGAAGTTATTGTGCTTGAAATACTTAGGGAGGAGGTCCCTGGCGAAGACGGTAGGGTTCCAAACGATGAAGGTGGATCCGTCGTCGTTCCAGGAGATAACGTCGTCGATGGATTGGTCCTCCACCAGCTGGTACGTCTTTGTAAGGAACGGCGTCGGAATGGATCTCTGAGACTCTGCAGCAGCGGCGCTGGCGGTGGAGTCCCCGTTGTTTTCCACCGGCGTCGGCGGTGGCGGAGCCATGGAAGAGGAAAGATACGAAGGTATCGTCGATCAGAGAGGGTAAGGGATAATTGTTGTTGTTTGTTGTTATGGTGGTTCTAGAAGGTTCTGGGGAATATAAGTAAATGGAATGAAGGGGAGAGAGAGAAAGAAGGAGAAGAAGGGTATGGGGGTGTGGGCGTGTGTGTGTGTGTGTGTGTGTGGGGTGTGCGAGGGAAATGGAAAGGAAGGGGCGAGAAGATACTGCGTTGCGTCTTATGTCGAGAAAGTTCCGTGTGAAATGAGAGGGGGCGAATTTTGCTTTCTTTAATGTTTTACCGCATTTCTCTCTAAATACATGATGTGTATTATGTACTCATGCGATGCCACTAATAATAAATTAATAATTACTAATACTAACTCTTAACAGCGTGTGGTAAGATCGACTTACACGCCTCTTTTTGCAACCCAAAATGAAACTTCTACGCTTTTTTAGCACCAAAATTAAACCCAAGTTAATGAAAAAACAAAATGAAAAAAGAAAAAGAAAAAGATAAGGATTAGGATCGAAGCTGAGTTTTTTTTATTATATATATTTTAAAAAATTATATTAATCATAATAAAATTTAAATTTAAGGTGCATGCATATTATCAAAATTTTTTACTATTAGAGTAGTATTGTTGACAGTGTAAAAGAGTTTTTTATCATTATCTTATTAAATCATTTCTTTTATATGACTTTACATGTATTGAAATTGAAAATAATTATATTTAATGATATGACATTACATGATTAGATAAATACATAATTTTTTATTTACATTATCACTATACTCTAATTAAATAGCTCAAAATATACCTGCCAAATCCGTGACTCTTGTGTTTTTTTTTTTCCAAAAGATTATTGGACTCACTAGCGGCATTGATAAGTTGGTGGATCAATTTTTTGTTACGAAATTAATCATCAATCTAAATATAATCCGTATTAGTTCAAAATGGATTAATTTAGTTTATATTTTAAATTTAATCTGATTCAATTTAATTTTATCCAATTTGGATTAGATCGATTAACTTAATATTTTGACAAAAAATTAATTTAAAATAATTTAAGCCATTACAATAAAAAATAAAAATGAAAATAATGTATTTAACGTATAAAGAATAATATATAATTTAAAATAAAACATAAATAAATGGTTGTGTCATTAATAAAAATATAAAATTGATAATTAAAAAATATAATATATAATATTGATTGATTTGCATTAGATTAAACCGATTTTTGAATTATTAACTGAGTTGTATATATTTGAATCTAAACTACCCAGATTAATGGTATACTCTATTTTAAGTTGCAATCTAAGCTACTCAAATCCCCGTCAATGTTCTACTCTAATAGCGACTTAAAATAGAATTAGAAAGGAATAAAATTACATTTTGGTCCTTGAAATATTTGCGTTATAACATTTTAATCTTTTAAAGACCAGTTTCATATATATATATATAATATATATATATATATATATATATATATATATATATATATAATATTGGTAAATACCGGTTATATACATTTGAATCCCAAAAAAAGTTAACAATATAATGCTTTATATAGTCTATTATTACCATTTTTTCTTTGAATTGAAGTATTATAAGACCGATCTTTGAAAGACTCAAGAATATATAATTAATGTGTTAATGACGGAATTGCAACGCCAATTTTTGGGGATTCAAGTGTTAAAACACATATCTTTCAGGTATCAAATTATAATTTTACTCAAATAGAAATTGATAAATGCTGAAAAAAAAATTGCTTGCAACAGTCACAGGCCTTCAACCTCGAAGTTCGAGGTTCCAACCTTGTAAAGACCACAGGTTAAAAGATGGATTAAATAAAATTTGACCGGGTCTCCATATTCATAGCCACATCCAATCCAATATTTAGTGGCAAGAAACTATTTCGGTCCCTTTTCAATGGTTGGTTTTGGGAAATACACAAAAAAATTTAAAAATATATGAAATCAAACTTATTTATGAATTTTTTTTAATCTAAATGCTTTTACTCAATTTTCAACATCTAATTTACCACTTTCACACTATAATTTCTAATGAATCATAAATTATTATGGATAAAATTAAAGATTAAAGTATAAATATTTCATTCACGGGTGAGAACGACAAGTATTATGAACGGTTTTTTCACTTAGAGTGACAGGAAAAATGAATAAAAAAATTAATAATTAGTTCACTTTACTATATATAAAAAATTTTGTATTGGAGAATTTTTATAAACCTTTAACACTTAAATGCTGGATTTACTAAGTTTAAAATGCTTATATTATTATCTTGATTCGTTTTTTTTATAACTAAGATCTATTTTTCAAAAAATCATGAAATAAATGGTTAAATTTTTTTTGGTTTTTGAAAATAAACAAATATTGATTTTGGTCCCTAGTTTTATTATTATAATTCAATTTTTTTACAACTGTTTGATTTTAGTTACCATCGTTACATTGTGTATGTTATATATTTAACTGGTTAAAAGATGATCAATAATTCAATCATTTATGATAGTCATCATCATATGTTATAGTGATTAAAACTAAGTAATGCTAGAACTATTTGGACGGAGACTGTACAATTTTTTTTCAGTTACTAAAAATATATTTTAACCTAAAATAAATTAATTGTCAAAAATGTATATAATAGACTACTTCAAGGACTTATTATATATATATATTATATCAAAATATTGGTTATAAAAATAATTTATTAATTATATAACTAATAAAAAACGTAAAAAGATAAATTTATAGTTTGAAAATTTGATAAAATAAATAAAAATTATGATCGCTTATTTATATCATGCACGTGAGTCACGACCTAGCTGGCGGCAGATCTCTTTGTTTTCTTCTGATTTTGGTTTTTATGTCCGAAGCAGTGCCAGCCAGTTAGCTCATCTGATCACAAAGATCTTCGAGTCGATCTGTAAGATATTTTGATTCGATAATAAAATCTGCAAGCACCAAGTATTCATTCAAGGGGATATTACAATGACGCAAAGATTTTCCATGCATCTTCATATTTCTCCTTTTAAGGTAAGTCATGGATCTTTATTTTCAATATTTTAAGTATAAAAATAAAACCCCACAATCCCACGCCCTCTTAACAAGCAACAGTGATGCTTCTCCTCAAAGGTTATGACGGGGGAGATAGGGACGGTTAGGTTACTTTTGATTCTGCTCATGAAACTCGAACTATCTACTTTTGGCATATAATTGCCTCTATTTTTCTTTTCTCCACAAGTATTTCCTAGGCTATTGATGGTTGATTGGTGGTGAGTTTCACTCCATACTTAGCTTAGGGACTTTTCTCTAGTAATATTATAAAGTTTATAAATATCAGTATTTTTTAAATAACTTATGGATAAAAATTTACTATATGTCTCGGTATTAATTAAATCACAATTCATAGATTCAAAAAATACCGGTATCCCAACAGTACCAAAACAAATACCTTAGTTTATTGAAAAAAATCAAGAGAAAATCGAACCAGACCGGCTGGTTCAATTGGTTCGACCAAGAATCGGTCACCTAGTCAATCTGGTTAAGTTTAAAAAATTGAAAGAAGTCAAAACCAGTCAAAACTGGGAAAAATGGATCCTGTCTGACTAGGATTTTTTTTTTGGCAAAACTTAAATTTTTTTTTGTATTATAAAACTTAAATATTGATATCTTATGACAGTCATACAGTAAAAATAAAAAAAAATGGAACCAAAGAAGGACATTAATAAAAATTATTGGGTTATTATTTTCCTCTCTCTATTATTCGTAGACTATTCACCATAAACCTTAATGGTTACTAACAAGTATTATTTTCAAATACTTTATGATCATGTTGTGAGGTTAAAACTAGAGAAATTTTATATAGATTATGTTTATTTTTATAGACCTATGAATATTTTTATTGTTGATTATGTTAATATTAATGATTTAATATATTTATTTATATTCTAATTAATCATATGTATATATTTATATATATTTTTATTATATTCTGGTTGGAGCCCGATTGAATCGGTTGGACCTCTAAGCCTTTGAACCAATACCTTGATCGATTTGATATCCGGTCTGATTTTATCTTGCTTGAAAAAAACAAAAAACAAAAGTAGGGATAGTGACATATAATTATTTATTTCTTTTACTCGATCACATATAACAACTTTAATTCTATGTTACTTGCTTAGTTTTTGGAAAAACATTTAAGTTATATGTATATTGTGAATTTTGTAACATACATATTACTATGTTGACACTAACTTACTTTTAATTAATTTTTGTAGAATCAAAGTTAGTACTAAGTACTAACACCGTTGCAAACTCTAAACTGTCGGATGATGCGGTTTAACAAACTTTTCTTGAATGTTGATGATCAATTCATAGTTGTTTATACAATAAAACAGTCAGAATTTTCCGTTAACTTCAGCCCATGTCTAGTATGTTAAACAGAGCAGCCGAAGGAAATATGCATCAAATAAATTAACTATGTCATTGTATATAAGAATCATTTGTATAGAGAAAAGAAAAAGAAGCATTTATAGTAAAAATACAATCAACTCAATTTTTCAATTAGTCATGTCATGCCGATGTCTCGCTCTCTTTTTACAAATTATAATCTTTTTGTAGCCAAAAAATAAAAATTTTATTATGAATTATCTTTAATAACACCTAGTATTCTTATATGGCACCTGTAAGCCACCGGATCAAAGTGAATTAGTGAATTAGTGAATTAGTTAACTTAAAGTCAGATATTGATCATCGTTCATCGTTGAAAAATGTGGGAATAGCATGAAAGTTTTCGTTTTTTTTTGAAAAAAAGAAATATGCTATATGTATATATACATATTGTGACCAAATTGAAACATCAACTAATTCCTGACTAGACTTAACCAAACCGCAAAGATGAAAATTTTAGGCACCAAAACCTGAACTTAATTCCATGCTTCCTTTTTCCATGTTTTTTGGTTGGTTTTATGGTAGACTCTGTATTTTTTAGTCCATTATGAATTATTTATTTATTGATCATTAAATTAAATTATCTAATAAAAATAATAATCATCTAACGATTAATAATGAAAGTTCCATAATAAATCTAAATATAAAAAGTTCAAATTATAATTTGTCTTCTTTTTCAACATATTATTGCTATGATTGAAAAAAGATGCTCGAGAATACTAGAAAAGACAAAACAATTTGGACCTCACGAGTGTCCCTGTTTCTTGAATCTTAGTTTGTGCTGGTCCACAATCGTTACTGAGAGAGCTTTGCTTTGTACGTTGGAATTCAGACATCAAATACAGCATATTTATCATATATATATATATATAAACATAATACTATGAATTTATATATTTTAAAATGAAAATCTTTATACAATACCAATATGAAAATTGCCTACTTTAAAATCATTTTATGGTACTCACATAAATTATAAGCAATCAATTGATGATTAAAGGGCTAATCACTTACTTTTATACAATGTGTATAAAGTATGGATTTAGAAAAACATGCCGATAATATATGTCGCACAGATTGAAGACAAAACGAAAAAAAAGTTACAGGGACGTATCCGCAGGCAGTTTTCTCCCGATCAGACCAAAGCTATCTTTCGAATTTGCCATCGTCTCTTATTGTTCTTCCAGAAGCAACGAAATCTTTAATTTCCCAACATCCAAACAAGTAAGATCCTTCTCAATTTGATCCATTCTGATCTGCTCAATGATCCCCTACAACGGAATCCAAAGTTGCTGCATCCACCTATCTTGACACTGGTTTTATCCGCTTATCCTATTTTTTGAAGAACGATGAGCTAACAATGAATAATTAAAAGTGACTTCTGCGTGCTGTTGTTGTTGTTGTTGTCCTTTTTTCCGATGTCACTTTTAAGAAATACCAAATAATTAAAAAGAAAAGGAAAAATGTTACGTTGATTTTTTGGGGGACATGTAGTGTGAATGTTTGAATTAAATCAAGATGCTTTATAGGTTAGATATTTTTACCAAATAAACTTTTAAGGAATTGGGTTTAAACTAGTAAAAGTTAAAGGTAAACTCCGTTCGCCTAATTATTCGATTTTCCATGTTAGACTAAAAGGTTTTCAATTTTGATTGGTGATGTCATGCACTTGGACTACTGTGTGCCCAAGCCCGAGATTTTCGTACATGTCTTGAAAATGTACAGAGAAGATATGATATCACAAATTTGGAGTATATTAGAAGATAGCAACTAATGAGGCGTGATTTCAAGATTATAATATGTTTGAAATTAGAAATATTAATCCAAACACTGGTAGCACGTATATTTCAACCCATGATCTTTTTAATATGTCTTTCTATAAATTGCTCTTAAAGAACTTTTTTTTTTTATGGACATCGCTTTGCTTGGCCCTTTTTTTTGGTCCGGAAAGCTTGACTGACATCTTTGTTTGGGAATTCATCTTGTCTTGGGCTTCAAATTGTCATCTAAGATTAAAGGCAATATACAGAGGAATATTCAAAGAAGAAATTAAATTATATTAATCCTCTCATGTGCTGTGTCTATAACTAATTACCTTCTTAGTTAATGATAAAAAAATTATTCACGATGGAATTACATAAATTTTCACATTAGTTATGTAATCTATTTTAATTTCTTGGTCAAAATAGGCCAAATTCACAAAGCGATTGGTTGGAAAAAAACCCGAAAGATTGAGCGTTACAGAGCATATGCCTATGTGTAATGTATGCCGTTGGTTATTTCCAAACTAGTCACACAATAATGCCACTGTTTGGATTTTATTATGAGATGAAGACAGAAATAGCCGCTTGGATCCAAGACATGAAATGTAATAAGGACTGTTGTAATGTTATTGACCTTGCTAGTTGCTTTCCTTCTTGTACATGTGCCCCGATGAATGAGGATAACATTATAAACAACATCAATAAATTATAAAAAATATACGATTCGGATCCTATGTAGAGAGCAAATTATACCAAGATAAATAATAAAATAAAGGGTTTGGATCTGACCCTATGAAAAAAAAATGGAAGTGATAATCATGCGCCGTAGATCACTATAAAGACATTGGATCTTGATCTCTAAAACAAAATAAAACAAATATTCAGATTCTTATGACAAATGTTTATATAGTTTTTATTCGGGAATTTAAAAGGCGTGCAATAAATACTTTGCATGTGTTAGTGTTTTCGCTATTGCATATGAACAATTGAACATGATACTGTTTGTTGAAGTCCTTGCTGACTCTGTCACAAAATTGCAACATTTCTCTGCTTATTCCTTGAGTACAGAATCCAATTTCATTGCATTAGATTATATTGTTTTAATATTCTAAATTTGTTCAAACTTCACCGTACTGTTATCCACGGAGTAATCAACACCTGTCAACAGACAGAGACAAGAACATATATAACACTAGAAATATTTTAATTTTTAAAACTGAAAAAAAATTGAATAACCAAATTTTATCGAACTCCATTCTTTTAATTCTAAAATATTTCTAATTTTAATAGAGTTTGGTGGATAATCAATTGATTTAAATTTAAATATTTTGAAAAAACTATTTTGTCATTCTAAAAGATATAATATAATAAGGGTAGATAAGTACACTAATAAAATCAAATATAACCAATTTGAATCTTATTTTACAAAACCAATTATACCCATGGTATTTGATTTATATATAGTCCAATTCAATAATTGAATTGAATTGAATTCATTTCCTATTTTATTCTATTCCAAACACAACTTCTAGGTAGTGAACGTAATGATTAATTAATAATTATAAATATATATGTGATAATATATAGTTAGATGGTAGTGTAATTTTTTTATAATTATCTATATCAAAAAATTAAATCCTCTTTTTATAATTACTAGCTAGTAAATATATATTAATTAAGAATGAAATTAAAAAATAGATAAATGTTTCCTGAAGCTGTATGTGGACAGGCTTTTACAAAGTGCTCACATATATAAAATACTAGAGGTGTTAAATCAGTCATCTGCAGTAAAATAATAATAAACAAACATGAAAATGATTTCTAACAAATCGTCCCACCCCCAACGCAATATGGAGGAAGTTAGTTCCTACTCCAGAACTGCTTGACTTAGCCACAAAGAAATTAAACTAACTTGAGAAGATTTGGAATATTCTGGACCATCTTGCAATCTTGCTTGCAGATATATAAAAATAAGTCAATCTTGAACACCCCACCCAACTTTGGGTTCGCACCTAATTACATCAGTCAACCACAATAATGAAAAGTGAGACGGCTAAACAAATTAAATTATCAGCTATATTATGATTTTTCCCTGCCATCTTATCCACACATGCTGTAGAATGACGAAAACGACTCTTTGGTAATAATTAGAGCAAGTACGTGAGTGATGCAAAATTAAAAGAAGGAAAATATAAAGCATTTTCAGTCCTGTGTGCGTGAAATAAATATGTATACAGTCTAGACATGATATGAGATTATAATTTAGACAAGTGAATGAAGCAACTCTCTTAAATACTTAACATGTATTAGATAAAAGTCTATGACTATATCTAACATGCATGCCTCTTCAGTCTTCACTAAGAATCATTTGCTTATATTAATTATCAATCAACTCTTCTAAAAGCACAAGCTGACAGACTTGTTCTGGATTTATGTCTAGCCAAATACTATAAACTTACTCATAAGGAGTTTATTGAGGTTTTAATTAAGCAATCTAAAAGAAAAGCACAAACCATTATTTTGTGAGATATCACACGCATATGTGGTGTAACGAACCCAACCAGGGTTAAGCTCATTCAACATGAATGGAATGGACCAAATCAGCATGAGTGGAATGGCCCAAACGGGCTTAATCACGAACGACTTGCAAAATTAATGTTACGCAAGGGCTTATCAGTTACCCACAGCATTAATCCAAGTTTCCCAACATAGGATTCGGTGAGTGCCTGGGTACAATACCTAAAAGCAGCACTTATCCAGTTAACGTTAACCGACTCTCAAAAAAATTCTTATTACACACGGGGCAGGACAGCAGTAGTATGTTGTTTTAATTTTAATATTCCTGAAAAAAAGAAACATGTTAAAAGAGTAAGTTATATCGTTTTTAGATGTTGAAAAACACAATCTGAACACGGGTTTTAATATCTAATTACCAGAATTTGATGCTCGTCATACAGTTATTTGGAGATTGGAGGGAAAAAAGTAAGAATGCACATGGGTGTATACTCTATCATAAACACATAATCATTCACAAATATTATAACAACATAAGCTTAAAGTGGAAGAGTAATACTGTGAAACTTTATTCAATTCACTGGGCTTACAACTATACATACAATCTTAACATTTTTTCTTCTTAACTTCTCTTGATTTCAATTACGTTGCAAATATTCATGCCTTTATACGCTAAAACCATGAGGAAAAAATAAAAAATAACTACCCAAATTGACTTCATATGGCCATTAAATGCCAAATCAATTTTTTCCATGTTTCATATCCTTTTGTCTCTGGTTAGAGATTTGGTAGCATGCAAAGTTTTTATTTCTGTTATGCTTGGTTTAATTGCCCATAGTCCCCTTTAAATATGCTTGTTATAGGTTGAATGGAACCATCATCTTATTGAGATATGATATTTACCCTTAATATTTAAATAATATTTTTGTTCAGCTACTAACCATGTGTACAAATTAGAAATTGCAACAGTTATAGATCTTTAAACACTTGTCATAAGGTGTTACGATTAAGGAAAATACTTATATCCACTTGGAGCAATTGTTTTTGTTGCTCATTCAACCGCTAGACGTAATATATATATACACACACATAGCATTTTAGCTCATATTTTTAGTCATAATGTGCTCCAAATATCCAAAAAAAAAAGAAAAAGAAAAATGAACTTTCCCTTTTTCTTTCATCTGTAGTATTAATTGTAGGATCCCTCCACCACTTTTCAACTTCCTTGACTACTTTTAGACAGTTGCAACAATAAAACCCTCAACAAACGAAGATCTTGTGCAAAATACAGAAAATAGAAAATCATCCAATATTATGTTGTAGGAAAATGGCTTCACATCAGGAGCATATCATGCAAAGTTGGCAATGAGATAGAAGTTCTCAAGATGAAGATAGGAGCATACAATGTGCATCACGGAATTTAATTAGATTCTAAAACATTAATCAACCAACCACCACGTCCGTCGTATTCATACAGATAAGGTTGAGAAATCCCCTCCCCTGTCCCTTTCTCTCTCTCTCTCCACTCTATCCAATTCGTACCATGACATAACATTCACAAGCCCTCGATTTAAATATAATAATCGGAATATCCCTGCATACCATATATGTTATAGGCAAGAAAATATCAAAATATTCTCATGAAAACTAGCTTATTTTTTTTCATTCTTCTATGTTTTATTCTGTCCACCCCAAGAACAATTAATCTCTGGACAAGAAAAGAGAATGGAAGATAAGAAAATGGAAGGAAAAAAAATATAAATGACTTTTATACTATTATATGTTTTATAAATTAAAAAGAGAACTGTATGGACAAAATAGTAGTTTTATCATGTAAATACTCATTTCTACATTTTATGCTTACTTGAGCAAAGAAAAATGCACTAATAGGATTCATAGGTAATATTCTCCTCTCCCAAATTCTTTCCTATCAAAATCGGTAGGACTAAAGGAAGGTTTTAGTGTCTTTTGACTTGGAACTTCCAAAAAATATCTCCCATAATTAATCCACAAAATGTGCTTTCTTTAGCTAGTGTAATAAGTGAAAAGACGTCGTAAGTAACGCGTTAATGCAAAGAAATAATAATTTTTTTTATATAACAGAGAAATAATAATAGTCAAAAAGCCAGTGGTGAAGTGATAGGAGTGGCATCAAGTACAACCTAGCTACCTGGCAAGGGAAGTTTCAATACATAACTTTATTATTAATATCATCTTTCACACCCCTTATAAATTTGTGAGAAACAATAAAATAAAAAATTAAGTGTTTTTGACCATTGATGAGAGAAGATATCGAAAGTTATGTACCATATATTATATATAGTTATGTTCAAGTAACATAGGTAATATGCACTTCATATACACTTTCTTAGTCTTATGATCTGTAGCTGATTACAATTATTACTAGCCAGAACAACTATAACAATAATTAACACACAAGACACATTCAAGCATTTTTTACCTATCAAATGAAACCCATAGGAAGCTCTAAGAAAATAACAGGTGCATGGTTCAAAGCCCCCCTTCATTCTAAAAATCTAATAATACACTTTGGGATAGAGCACAAGAGGCGGAAATACTTGTAAAAAGAAACAACTCTCAAGAAGGAAAAAGTAAAATAAAATAAAAGAAGCAAAAGAGGAAACTCTCGTTCATTCCTTGATGGTTAGCGGAAAAAGGTGCACTAAACATTACATTACATTCCATTGCATTAATTCTGTGCTACTTTATCCTCGTGACAATTATTACTTATTAGCAGCTGCAACTTCTCTTTCGTTTTCTACTTGTGGGACCACCTGTGGGGACAAATCAAAATCAACCATTAGTTCTTTTTCTGACCTATATACATTAATCTCCCTGACAAGCACCGAAATATCCAGTTTGCGTTAATAATTCGATGAATGCATCAGCCAAGACACATGAATGAAAAAATATCAAGAACACATACATAATTAAGCATATAGTTATCTTTTTAGTATTAATCTAATCGGTGTTCTTAAAATTTTAACAAAAGAAAATTTGTATTGAAAAGATGAATTTTAACATACTTCATGCAAAATACACAAATTTTTTTTACCATACTAATTCAATTCCAATGGCTTATTCATAACCGATTAAATTAAATGAACAAAGCCTTGTATTTAAAAGCTTGCGGCATTGTAGCACACGGTTAATCGCAAACAAACAAAGCTTATCAATAATGCGGGTCATGATATGTTTTTATTTCTTTCTTTCTTTCCCATCATTTTGATCACGATACTGCTCTTGGACAAACACATGCAAGCATCACAAGTCAAAATACACACAAAAGCAAACCTGGTCCTCTGATGAATTCAACGGCTGAGATGATCTCCTCCTTGTTCTTCTGACTGCTAGACCCATTGAATTATCCATCGCATGAAAGAAACGAAAAAAGATCCAAAATTAAAAAGAACGAAAAAGTAGAAAAGAAAACAGAGGTCAAAGGAGCGACCCCCCTTAAAATAGAACACGTGGCCCAACAGAAGACGAGGAACGTGAGATCTTTTTTGAGGAAAATACGCATCAAAACTAGTAATTGATGCATAAACGGATGAAATCCTAATTCTCAGAATTTTTTGCAAGATACTATTTATTTTTTAATTTTTAATATTAAAAGTAAAGATTAATTTGAATATAGCCATATTTTATAAGTGGTCAACATTTATTTCTTTAAGGAAGATCCCAATTTCATTCTTCTAGATTAAAAATAAATTTTAATTTATATATACTGATAATATAAAGATGGATATAAATTTTAAAAAAATATCAAATCATAAATATTTAATATTAAATTTCTGTTAGTTGAAAATGAAAAATTAAGGCATTAAAAATAAACTCATAAAATTATTGATACTCAACGACTTTTATTCCCATAATAAATCGATTTATCTCGAGTAAGATTAATTTTGGATCCAGGCTCCAGTATATTACGCATATCAGGCAGTTTATTTTTCAGAAAATTAAGCCCTCATGGTGGACCCAAAAGAGGGGGAGCAGAAAAGAAAAAAAGAAAAACTTAATTAATCATAAATATCTAAGAAGCATATTCAGCGATGTTGTTTTTCACCAGGGTGGTGATTGGCGTAGGTGGCACACATGTCAAGAAGACCTTCACTTCACAGTCAAGCCAATTAAAGTTAAACACCGCTTACGGAGAAAACGCATTAACTGATGAAAAGCGGAATGTGCACCCAGCCAAACGCTGTCTTATCAACATCCTCAGCCGGGTTATACTTTGGTTAATTACTTACTCAGTCAGACAACAACACACACACTGGTGTATGTTGGTTGGTTAGTTAACGATGAATGGAACTATGGAAAAGGATCGAAGTTAGGATCACATACCTGAGGGTGCATGGTGTTTCATGGTGCAGCGGCGGTTGCGGTGGTAGTGGTGGTGGTGGTGTTTCAAGTCGAGGGTGGATTCGGAGGAGTCCGGGACGTGGCGGTCGAGGCGGAGGAGGAAGTGGTGGTGATTGTTGTTGTCGTTGTGAAGCATTGTACGGACGAAGGAGGCTTCCATGGTGTTAAGGAAGTGCACGTGCTTCTCCTCCGTCCAATACGACGGCGCTTCGGTCGCTGGAGATTCCATGGTGATGGTGGTGGTGATAGAAGAAGGAGGGTTTGTAGTTTTGTGTGAGAAGTTTGGGTTTGGAGTGAAGGATGAGAGAAAAAGGTACTATAAAATTCACAACAAAAGCGGGAATTGTGGGGAAAGGGACAATGTCCCCATTTTATCCTCTTAGATTATAGAATATAGAGTTTCATTATCTCATAACAATAAGAGAATATTAAAAGACACGAATTGTACCAACAACTTTATATTTATTTCTTTTAATTTTCATGCATTCACCAATTATACATAGAAAATCAATAGAAATTAATCTCTGTTTTAAATTATATGTATGTATCGACATTTTTGTTGAATGAGTAATTTGGAAGTCAGAATATATAATAGTGTTCTTGTATGAGATTAATTTTGATTTAATATTTTTTTATTTACTAATTTAGTAATATATTTTTATTTGTAAAATTTATAATATAATGAGTGATATTAAGTTACATATTTTTATTAATATAAAAATATATAATTGAATATTTGTAAAAAAAAATTAAAACTACAATAATATACACTTATCAATGCGCTCATGTTACAACTTACAAATATTGACGATATCTCTTTATGTGTTGAGACAGTTTAATAAATACTCTCAACCTATCTAACATTGGCAAAGCTTTGTTAATAGTGATAAGTGATCGACATTCAAATTGGTCTCTTTAGTCGATGTTTTTATGAAACTAATTTGAATTATTTAAAAAATAAATTGAACCATTCTTTGTAATTATAAGAATTAATTTGATAATTTTTTTAATTTTTAGAACTAAAATAAAATATACTTAAAATCTTACAAATAAAAATAAATCTTTTTACTCTAAATCTATCCTTTCTTAATTTAACAACGAGTAGGGGGGCGAGCAGGGAAGGGTATGGTAGTCATAGAGGGCATGGGTGAAATGATGGTGTGGTACAAAATATCTCTGTGGTCCATAAGAGAGGGAGATATTTTGCCATTTTGGGGATTAACGAAGAAAATAAAAAGAAAAGAAAAAAGAAATCATCTGAGCTAAGTTCAGATGCTGACCAATGGTCATTCTCCTCGTCGTCGTGACAGTGACTTGTTGCTTCGAAAGACGAAACCAACGCACGGACTACTCTTTCTCTTTCTTTACTCCTCTGCTCCACTTTCCTGCTTATAACCCTCATTCTGTCTCTACTTTCTTAATTTACTTTCCAAATTACGACTGCTAGAATGTTTCGTTTCATTTTTATAGATATATCTGATTCTATTAAAATTAATTTTAAATAAAATAATTTATATTTAATAATTTTTTAAAAAGTGATTCCGACAATAATAAGTTTTCACTTTTCTCACAATCCCAACCAAACACCATTAGAAAGGGCTGTGATACTTGCACATAAATGCCACGCACCCACTGATTTATTTGAATCTACACTGTAAAAGTATTTATTTTTTTATCTGAAATATTTTATTTCATATTATTCTACAAATCTCAAAGGTGTGTCCGTGGGAGTGCGTCTATGCATTGCCTACAAAATGCATTTTCACAATAAAAATGGTTAGAATCAACTTTGGCCTCCAAAATCAATTTCAAACCCCTTCAATCGTGAATCCAAATACACTATATAATTTTCTTTTATTCCCACATGAAAATTTAAATTTATGATTTATTAGTATTAAGGAGACTAAGAAAATACCATAAATCTCTTATTAATTTATCATTAAATAAAACAATTCTAGAAAAAAAACTATTTTACTATAGTAAGATTTGTTTGAAAGCTTAAGTATAATCTCTCTATATTTGTACATGCATTGTGGCGCACACAGTAACTACGCTTTGCTATTACATAACGTTTTCAAATGATGAGATGGGCTCATTCTGCGGGCGAGTGAGGGGAACGCTATACGATTAAGCGATATTGGGCCATCAGGCCAAACAACTTATGTAAAGTCAAGCCCATCAACTTAGTTGATGTCTTGACCAAAAAGGAACTTGGTGGATGTTATCTCTTTCTTGTTCTAGTACAAAAATGAGCCTTTTTCCTTCCCGGGAAAAACGAAAGAGCTTGTTGACCGAAAGAAAAACGAAAAAGCCAAAACCAATGACCTTTTACAAATTACAGTTGTTTTGAACTTATGGGATTTCTTCACTAAGATATTTGTTGTGGTTCCACAGGAAGCCTACGCAGTTCATTTATTTCTTTATTGGCAAGAGAGTTCTCATGAGGTGTATATTTTCCTGGACTATACTCCCGTACAGAATTATTATTCTAAAGGGATAGATCAACAATATTATTTGTTACCTCTATGTTGAAGGGACTTGGATCCTTAAATATGTGTTCCGGAGCTTGATTATACGATTATGTGTTTGGAAATAAAAAACACTATGGAAAGGGTTCCTATTTAGATGTGTATATCAAGAAATTAATCTCTCACCTATCGACTATTAGTTATAATGGGATATCGGAAACAAAAGAAAAATAATGATTAATTTTGAGGGGAATAGATGAGAACGAAGGATCTCTAGATTAAGATTTTATAATCTTACTTTATAAAATCTTCACTCCCCTCCTTCCTTCTCTTCAAAATCTATATTCACCAACATACCCCAAACATCTAGCAACATTGTGACGATAAATTATATTATCTAGGCATGATAGTTTAATTAATATCATTAATGAGGAGTGATGTTATTCAAACATTCACTTAATAATCATTGGATATAATGTGATGAATGGAATATGTGAGATCTACCATCACATCTAATAGTTATTAAGAGGATACATAATTTCAATAAACTTTCACTTTTTAAATATTAGAATAACATTCTTACTGGCGAGTGACACCCGTACGACCCAAAGTTTGAAAAACAATTACAATCATTCTTTCAAAACTTTTTTATTAAAGTATATTCTCATCCAAGTGTAGAATGTTGAGCTTGACGTCGACTTTGGAAGTACAATATACATCATTCTCATGAACAGCTAGGAAATCACTCCTGGCCACCCGTATTTTCTGCAAGTTGTCTCAATTTATTTGTTAATTACACATGGGGATGCAATTGCCACAAGAGGAACTTTTCTGTGACTAGTCAACCCCATAGTTTCAGCCATGTCCAAACTCTCTCTTGTTACTCCACCAGTCAATTCCCAATCAAATTGGTGGACAAGGTTTGCTAGGACCAGCTCAATTATGGCCATAGAAAATGTCATTCCAGGGCAACCCCTCCTTCCTGCTCCAAATGGTATCAATTGGAAATCATGCCCCTTGATATCTATTGAACTATTCAGGAACCTCTCTGGCTGAAACTCTTGAGGTTGGTCCCAATATGTAGGGTTTCTTGCAATAGCCCAAGCATTGATTATTACCTGGGTGCCAGATGCAATGTCATAGCCCATCACATTGGTATCTTGCATGCATTCCCTTGGAAATAATAAGGGAATTGGGGGATGTAACCTCAGAGTTTCTTTGACCACTGCCTTCAAGTATTGCGTACCACTCAGATCCTCCTCAGGTATTTGTGTTCTGTCACCAACCACAATTTTCCTCACCTCATTTTGCAGTTTCCGCATCACATTTGGGTGCCTTAAGAGTTCTGTCATTGCCCACTCGAGGGCTGAGGAGAGAGTGTCAGTACCTGCACCAAACATATCCTAATGAAAGAAACATGCATCAATTGTTAGTACTTAATACCGCATTGATGTAACGTTATAAGTGAAAAATATATGGCTCATAGCATGAACACACATGCTATCATGGATTAGATTTAATATGTTTATGTATGCAATTTATTTAATGTAAGATGCAGACCATTGATAGTATTATATTTACCCTCAATTAACATAGCTAAACATTATTTTCGAGTACCATAAAATTATTACCAGGGTCAAAGCCTTTATGATTGTTCTATCAACTTGAAAGCCTATGGATGAGTTTGTCCTTTGGATCTCAAGCAAAATGTGTACAAAATCACCTTGGTATTCTTCATCAACATCAACATGCTCATCATCGTTGCCTCTTTTCAATACACGCTCTTCTATAGCTTCATCCAAAAACTCATCAAACTGTTGAGCAATTCTGTCTGCTCTAGCGTACACACCATTGGCATGGCTCAACCAATCAAGCCAAGGTATAAAGTCCCCTAAAACTGATGTCCCTAATAGCTCCACCAACTCATTCAGTGGCTCCCAAAGCTTCCTCCCACCTTCTCCACTATATCTCCTTCCAAAAGCAGCTCTACAAACTACATCATTGGCAATTGTGGAGAACAAATCAGTCAATTTCACTGAATTATTCTGTTTAATCTTTTCCATCATCATGGCAATTTCCTCTTCTCTAACTGCACGAAATGATCGAACCTTCTTGGCACTGAGAAGGTGCAAGATGCATATACGCCTTGCATGCCTCCAGTATTGGCCATATGGAGCGGCTGCTACATCTCTGGAACCATACAAGAGTTTATCAAACATGCTACGATGTGGCCTATTGCAGAAAACAATGTCATGTGTTTTCATAACCTCACGTGCAGCCTCAGCATTTGAGACGACAAGGACTGGAACTTTACCAAAGTGAAGAAGCATCAAGGGGCCATAGGATTGAGCCAAAGATTGGAGTGTGCGGTGAGGGAACTTGCCAAGTTGATGGAGGTTTCCTAGTATTGAGAGTTTTGATGGAGACGGGGGCGAGTTTTTTCTGTTGGTTGAAGAGTTTTTGGAGTTCCATTTGGATGCAAGAGTAAGGAAGGAATAAGGTAAAGCTAATAAGATGATGATAAAGGAAATAATAGATAGGAAGAACAACAATGAGGAAGTTTCTTGAAGAGAAGTTGACATTGGTTTTTGGTTGTAGATATGATGACTCTCTCTGAGGTTTTCAGAGTGTATTATTTCTTGATTTGCTGGTTATCAATGCATGCTTCATGCATGTAATTATATATATGCCTAGGAGTTAGAACTCATCGCCAACTACCAACGTTTGTTTGTGGATAGTATGTTCCTAATGCACTGTGTGTAGATGTTCTTTGAATACTATTTTCCAGTTGCATAATGTGAAAGATTACTAATGCTGTTATTGAGAAATTTTCAATGCTACTATAGAAGGAAAAAGCTTGTTACTGTAAAAGTCTAGTGTAAGAATTTCCCCCTTTTTTGATTCCTACATGAATGATTGAATTCTACCCCCTTTGCTTTATTTAATGACCTTTATGATTTATATAATTAAGAAATTCTGCCGAGTAACACTTTATAGGTTAGTAGCATGCACTTTTCCTTTATTTACCATCATGCGTGGTAGTTAGATTAATATATAATAGTTCATATATATTTTGTCTATGCCTTCGTGTTAAAAAAATATTTTTCAATGTGAAAAGCATACTGCTTTTGTGGAGAATTTGTTTACGTAATCGTAATGCACGTTTTACTTTCTTTTTGTAAAAAAAAATGGCTCACGTTGCTTAATTTTTATGTGAAAAGCGTGCCATTTCAAAATCTTGTAATAATAATTAATAAGACAGCAATATTGTTTGAAATTCATAAATTTTTTAATAATTAAGTAATCAAAATAATTGATGACTATTAATTCTTGAATGATTAATAAGTGGATGGTACAATTTTATTTCACTAAACAACCACTATAACTCCTACTACAAAGTTATAACTATATTAATTAATAGTGTATAAAATACCGTTTAATACAAACGATTCATTTGAACGGCACAAGAATACTCTGAGGAAGATCTTATTCATGGTGTTGACGTATGACTTCCTTTGATTACTTTGCTATTTTGACACCCCAAATTCTCAAACACTCAAATATCCTATTCAAAAAATATATGGATCCTATTATTTACTTTTTGTTCCAACTTATTTTCTTTTCATTACTCCTTTCACACCCACATGAATCCATATGAATGTCTACACTAATATGGGGATCAAACTAACAATATCCTTTTCAAAAAAGAACATCACTCTTTGATAGAAATAATCTTTTAATATCGTTATTGTCCAACTTCTTCAGCACTAGTTTTGATGAGATGGAGATAGAGAGAACTCGAGTGCTACGTACTTCTATAATTGTCTATAGGCAGAGAATAACGATGCATTTGTTTTCTTCTTGAAACAGAAAAGAAATCTTGGTACCGAACAAAAAGAAGACTAGAAATATTAAATATTCATCACCATATTTATACTATACACTTATATCATATTAAAAGATATAAATCAATATATAAAAAGTTATAAATTCAGATGTAAAAAGTTATAAACTAATATACAAATAGTTTTTATATACTTGTTAACAACCTTTTTACATAAATTTATAATTTTTTACATATTAATCTATAACTTTTTACATATTAATTTATTTTTAATTTGATGTAAATATATAATATAAATATAATGATGATTATATATCACTCCTAAACAATGTCTCATTTTTCTGTGTGCGCTGCCATTGCACTTTCGCAAATCTGCTTCCCAAATTGGAGGAGAAATACGTTATTTCTTTAAAAAATTTAAGTTGAGCAATAAAAATAAATAAATAATTTTATACTCTAACACTCTTCCTTATACAAATATTTTTTTGGGACTTGAAGAGAACAATTTTAACATAATATCATACAACCACATCTCCCAAAAACTTAAACTAATAAATAATAACACAAATAATTTTATACCTTAACAAAATATTACACAAAAAATAAAATAGAAATTACAAGAGTTAAAAAAATAAAAAATGCAATTTCAGGTTGATTCTTCCCCCCCCCCCCCCCAAAAAAAAAAAAAAGGCAATTTCAGCAGGTAACCACAACATGATTCCTGTACAGAACATCCATTTAAGCATCCAATCTAAATTGCTCAGAAGAGCCATGAACAAGTACACCAAAAATTGCCAAAGAGAATCCCATTTGCCGTATTACAAGTGAACAAGGATCATGCAAAGAGTACATGACCAGACAGGGTGGGAAAAAAAAAAACCATATTTACACACGAGATACAAGAATACAGTAAATCATTTCGTTTCTTTTTCCCCCGGGCCAACAAAATAAAAGACTAAAAAACAGAGGGGTTTTATTTGTTCATCACTGTCTAAGAACCATTAGCTGGAGGCATGGAGGACTTCTTTCCCACGATGTCCATCTCCTTTACACCCTCAGTCAGAGAAGAAGACGGTTCACATTTATCCTCCCCCTTACCAAGCTCAGAACTATTATCCTCATCACTTTCATTCTCAAGAATTCCCTTCTGTCGCAGCTCTCTGACTTTCAGAAATTCATCATAGTGGGCTTTTCTATGCTCTTTAAAACTTAGGCTCCTTTCTGTCTCAGAATCTGCAGCATTCCCAACCCAGGAAAATATACAGGTTAAGTTAGTGAATAACATGTAATCTTCCAATATAATAATAAAATCACAAAAGCATCAAAACCAGAAGTCTCGATTGCTTCAAGAGTAATGGTTGTTATAAGAAGAATAAACGGCGATGATATTTGTTAAAAGCCACCAAATGAAGATCAAGTAATAGCATAATACCTCCATCATCTTGATCCATTGCTTCTAGCTCATCCTCGGATGAATTCCAACCACCCAATTGTCCAGTGCCTCTTTTGCTACTGGAAGCCATGTCAGTCAGAGCACTCCATATTGCTTCAGCATGCGTTGTGTGATTTTCATCACCAATACATGCATCAAAACTGCCTCGTACAGGGGATAGAGAACCTAAAAAACTAGTTCACTTCAGAAGAAAAGTTGCTGCACATACAATGTCTTTTGAACTTAGCTACAACTGTAAGCCCAAAATAGAACTTCAAATGTGAATTCCCCTTAGCCAAACATACCCTAAGAGTAAAATTAATATTATTTCAAAAAAAAGAAACCAAACTACATTAAAGCCTAAGTAAATTTTAAAATTTAGATATCAGATCAAACTTTTGAAGATATTAAATACCCATTAGAAGAACAATAAAAGCAATAGTACAGTTGAAAGTAGTAAAATATCTCTTTTTCACTTGCTAAAGTACAATCAGGCTATTATTTGTATGAATAGGCTATATCTATGCATACTTAATTGATGTTCAAGAAAAGGTAAAGGAACCATGCAGTTTAAGTTATTTTCTTTACATACTGTCATCATCAATCATAGGATGATATGGAGTCTTAGGCTCAGTAATTTTCTGCCTCACAGGTTTGTTTGCCTCAATCTCTCCAATGTTAGCCTCATCCCATCTTACATGTCCCCTATAATTGATAGCGAAAATTCATAATATTTAGAATAGATAATCTGATGTGCTTAAAAATAGGACAGTATACAAATACAAATATCATGAGAATGATTATATATTCCATCAGTAGAGAAGTGCAAGAAGAGTGGAAGTTCCATTGACCATTTTCAGTTTTCAATCAATAAGCAAGTTCATTAAACAGGCAATGCAATGTTCCTCTAAATATGTTTATCTACTATCCCCTTTACTTTTGCATTTGTATAGACTTCCTGTTGAACAAGCAACAACACCCGAGAGAGATATGCTGGAATTTATCTTTAGGCTAAAAGGGGGTCATTCAGTTAATCAGAGCTCTGTTGTGGGCAGTAAGGAGGAAAGTGGGATTTGTGGAGATGGATAACTTGGTTGTGCTAAATGATTCATCTATATTCTACAGGATATACCTTTCTTATAACTTTTGACAGGACATAACATTAATGATAACAATCCTATTGGCTATTCAAGAGGCACTCATGATCTTTTGAGAACCTTATGGTAATGAGAGGTCCTATGCTCCATTGCATTTCCTTCCCTTCAGAGGCTCTCAATTTCGCATCATCCTTTTGGTAATAGTTTCTATTAACAGAGATATAAAACCAATCCCAAGCCTTCACCTAATAGCTTAAGCCTTGAATAGTTAGTTCCTAACATGGTATAATTATTGTTCTAAAATTTTCATGGTAGCATCTAGGACAAACAAACTACCCCAGAGGAACAGATTCCTCAGTTTTTCTCATTATAAAACAAAATATTCAATATGCTGGAGCATTTAAACTTCAGTCAGATTAAAACTTTTCTATTCCCAAATTATATAAGCAAACAAATAAAAAAAGAAGATCTTTGCTTGCATTACTTCATTTTGGAAGATGAATGAGCTCTTCAAACACCAAAAGTATTCAAAGCAATCCCCAAGTGGCTTGATCAGCTGGGAAAAACATAAAAATCTATGTGGTCAGCCTTAACATTCAAACAAAAGATAATTAAAGGAAAAAGAGAGAGAGAGAAATAGAGAATAAAAGATTGCGAAAAAGCTCAGCGGAGACAACATCCAAAACAAGTCAAAGAATGCCAAAGCAACTAGAACATAAATTGAGATAGAAACTGTGAACTAAGCATTTGAGAAAGAAAAACACAACCAAAATTGGGGGATAGTAAGGAACTTGATAATGAAACCCTAAACTTTGCGGATAATACATAAGTCCATTCAAAAGCAAAGTTACATATATCACCAAATTTAACAGGGAAAGATAAGTAACTACCAGAAACACAAAGCAATTTCATTATACAGCTAAGAGATGTAAAACACCTGAATCGAGCATTACAATTTAAAATCCAAATTGAGCAAAGAACAAATTACAATACAGCTAAAACAGTTCCAAGTACAACAAACAACTCCATTTTCCATTTCATAAAGACACACAACGGAAAAAAAAAATCCAAAACCATGACTCTGATGAGCTTCCCAACCAAACAGAAAATTCACAAATTAAACAACCGTAACAATTAATCGGCGATTAACATCGTTAATTGTTGACCGAATCCTCTGTGTGAGGAACCTGTGAGAAGAAAGAGAAAGAAAGCAAAACCCTAGAAAGCTAGTTTGAAAATTTCGAGTGATAATAATCAAAGTTGAAAGCCATAGGAGTTAAGGAGTCTACGATTTACAGCTCTACAGCTTTACAATCAGAAAATGGATTGAAATGAAAAAAAAAGGATGAAAATTCGATTTTGTTGCATTTTCTCGGGAAACAAACAGAGAAGAGAGAGTGAGAATACCTGGAAAGTGAAAGTGAAGGGGAATTGGTGCGTGTGTGTTGAGGAGGAAGCAGTTGCAGAATGCTTTGCTTTGTTGAACAGTTTACACAAACCCATAAGCCGTGTTTTTGAAGCATTGGAAAAATTCCTCTCCTTTCAAATTCTCATATTTCCAATCCTATCCTTTTCCTTTTTTTTTTTTCAAATGCTATTTTTTTTTTACATGTTTTTTTCTTCTTCGTAATCATATATATTTTTAGTGGTTTGGCTGTGTTTGGGATACGATGAAAAATAGGAGGGAAAAAAAGGTATAGATGAGCTCCAATCAAGAATTGTAACATTAGTAAGTAATATATCAAATGTTTGACTTTTATACTTGATATTTAAAAGTTCATATAAACGGAAAAAAAAATAATTGAATGAGTGTAGTGTTATATATATATGTATATATATATATATATATATATATATATATATATGAATTAAACTCAATGAATAATTTAACATGATGCATAAATTAATTAATTTTACATGAAATAATAAAATTTCTAAAAATCAACTCAATTGATGTATTTTTAAACTTGATTTTTATTTTTTTTCGCCTTTTAAGTATCTGTAAATCTTGAATTATGATGCTTTTTTACTTTGATTTTTTATTAATATCATCATGCAATTTTCCTTTGCAGTTCATAAGTATTTGTAAACCATGAAAATTTCCTTTGCAAAAGTATCATTATGAAATTTTTATTGATTGTTTAATTCATTAATATGCATGAGTGGGATTTTTTTGGGCCGATAGCAAAGTGTTTTATCTTAAGGCCGAGGACTTACCTAATAAGACAAGACCCACCTACTACAACAAAATTTATGTGTAAGAACTCAAGCCCAAGTTTAGAAAGGGAAAATGCGCAAACGCTGCAAAAAGCTCATGTTTGCATATGACTGTTGGTGTATAGCATTCTGGTAAGATCTAGAAGGAGAACTTCAAAATAGACAAAATAAACTCAGGGCTTGTTGGCATATAGTTTTACGAATTGGTGACTGCAATTTTTCATTATGAGGTTCGTAATGAAGTAGAATCACATTGGATAGGCTTGGTTCCTTCTTGATGCTATTGGTAACACAGTAGATTGGATGCAACGGGAGGCTAGCGGATTGCTTTTATTGGTGAAATTTACTTCATTTCTTTTACCTGTAAAATTTGTCCAAAAAGACTTGAGGTTTTTGAAATTATTACGCCAATTTTTCTTGAGCGTATGAAATCATTATACTATCATTTCCTTTATTACATATTGTACAAGTGCCCCCAAAGGAGATTGGTGCTATTTGGATAATTAAAAAGGAATTGAGATAAATTTTATCAAATCTTAGAAAACATTAGTATAATTTGTCTTTTATTTTAAGATGTTAGGTTCATTATATTGAAGACTCTCTAGTCAATATATTTTAGTCCTTTCTAAATTCTAACTGATGGTTTAGTTTGTTCTTCTAAAATGAGTCATGCCTCATGTATGAGGGAAATTATATTTGACTGGGTATTGTAAGTGATTGCAGTTCTCGGGATGCTTAAGCTGCTTGTTTCACGATCACATATGCTTTTCAATCTTTAACCAAAGCTAGACCTGCGTTACTTTGTTTGGTTGTTAACCATCAATTAAACGAATTGGATGTGCTGTATGTTTCTTGCACATGATTATGCTTGCTTGCTTTTGGGCCTGGTGTTCAGGTGCATCTCATTAGTTTATTTATCGTGAACAATAAAACAGGAACTCTATTTTAGTCCTATATATATATATATATATCTTCAAGCTATGAGATGAGATGTCATCTTCCAGCTTGGTTGCATTTTAGTGCTGAAAACATAACATATTTGGCAATATTACCATATGATCTATGTAATTATCTTGGAAATTTTAGTTTTTAATCTTGCTGGTCCAGTTGATGATGATGACATTTAGAGTTGGTGAAGGTTATTGCCCACCTTCGCTGACGATAAGGGACAACGTACTGGGACAGCACTCGAGTAAATGTAAACATCACTATTTTTAAGTTAGGTAGTTGATATTTTAAATTGGATTAGTTTGCTATGATTTTGATGGTCGATGAGTAGTTTCAATTCGTCAATGAGTTGTGATTGGACCGAAATTAGATCTTATATGAAATTTTTTTTTCACTAAGGCTAGATAATCAGAATTTTGTGCAGAATATATGATGGCTATGGTTAGATTAAATGTAGTGGTAGGACTTAATCTAAAGGTTATTATGTATATTGTGCCATTCTGACACTTATTTCCTGAATTTTTTTTTTTTGATGTTTAGCAATTTTTAAATTTTTATACGGTATGATTGTGTATAATTTTTATCATTAGGTTAAAAAGGGGACTTAGTAAAGAACACACAAGAAGTCTAATTAATAATAAAAATTTAAGAGCATATAAACTTCTTCACAAGAAAAAAAAAATCATTTCGGATTCAAGTATAACTATATAGTCATATAATGGCATTAGGTCATTCTTAAAATGAGAAGAGTTTTCCCCAAATACCTCTATGCTATTTGGTTATAACTTATAATTAATTTTCTTGTTTATACTAAAATGGATTTTTCATGTGAATTTTTTTCCTAACTTTATTAATTATTCATAATTTTTTATCATTAATAAGAAAGTGAAACTTATAAAAGACACATGATAAAAGAAAATTAATGACAAAATATCACAAATAACCATTATATATGGGAATTTTTACCAAATTAAAATAAAAAATATTGGGGACAAATTATATTAACCTCCTTTGAGATTTAATGAAATTCACCTAGACTTTCCTCTATTTGTAAATTTGCTCTCAAGATCGTTGAATTTGTAAAATCATTATATCGACCTCCTCTGTTCATGAGTTTATGAAATCATTATATCAATCCCTCCTGTTTCTGAGTTTATGAAATCATTATACCAACCTCATCTGAATTTGTAAAATTATTGCATCGCACTACTCTTCATTGTACATTGAACAATAATTCAGACATGTTAGTATTACCCTAAACAAATAGAGGAAAGTTAAGGTGAATTTCATTAAACTTCATGGGAGGTTGATTTTTTTTTTTTAACAGCTTCTCATATATAAATATATATATATATATGATAATAGTTATATTTAGAATTTAAATATAATAATAAAATAAAGCTATCAATACTTATCAAAATTGAATTTGGCTCAAACCAACAATTTTATAATCTACAAATGTTGGAATACTTTCAAGTCTACTAGAACTTATTTTCTGTTTTGCGGGTTGAAAAAAAAGGCTTGGAACTTATTATTGGTTCCAATACAGAGGTCAACGATTATCATGATCTTGATGTATTATTTATTAACCAAGAGAAAATAACCCTGCCCGAAAACTGGACCAAGAGTGGAAGAAGATATTGTCTAATGTCTTTCAGCTGCGTTATTTTTCATCGCATGATCATCCTTCATCATCATATACAAAAGCCGAATGATTACGTACAGTATAATATATTTTTTTTCACTTGATGCATGGTCTAGCGTAGCAAATGAGTTGTAAGATTTTTGCAGATATCACACAAATGCAGTTAGAAACAAACAAAACGAAATGTTTGGGGTTTATGGTTGGTAATAAAAAGAGTAGGGAATGAGATGTCTTCTTCAAGATGACTCGATGACCTCTCTACATAGGTTTATATGTACAGTGTAGACTATTGAGCTAAAACAAGCCATGTTTTACACTCCATCTGTTTAATTAATCCTATTAAGTCAAATTGACCAGAGAACATTAGTAAAATAATTGAGTGGCAAGCAAAGATTATTTTTAATTCTATCGAACAACCGAGTCCGATATCAAAGATGGGGTCCTTAGATTGTCCAAGACGAAACTCGATTTTAGTTTGACATAAAAATTGTCTGAAAGATGCTCAACCCCCAATAATTTAAACCAAGTTATGACATTCGTTCCCATATTGCATTGAATATTGTACTGGTTCAAATTTCAGAAGTATAGGATGAGACCTGATATTTATTCAAGTAGAATTCATATCTTATTTAATAATAAATGAGATATAAATCGATATAATATTTAATATAATATGAGTATTAATAATTTTTTTTAAAAATTCATGAAACACAATTCACTTCTCCTTTTACCTCTCTTTCTAACCATAGTCGGATGAGTTAATATAATATCTAATATAAAAATATTCTTTTATTTAATTAAAATTTATATTTTATCTAATAATAAATAAGATATAAATTGATATAATATTTAATATAATATTAATGTTAATAATATGTATATATATTTTTAAATTCACCCAACACAATTTACTTCTCCTTTTATCTCCCCTTCTAGCCATCATTGGATAGGATCTAGTATCATCCACTTGGCTGCTAGTGGTGACACAAACAAAACCGTAGTCTTCCCCGAAACCAATGTTCGGCTTCCGGTTTTCCCATTCTCTTCTCTTCCACCTGTTTCTTCTCGCATGCTGTCTGTCTTATGCCGCCAAACCGTTTTCTTATCCTAACAACTAATTAACAAAACAAACAAATTCCCTCTTCCAAGTGCCACCACCCCACACTCTATATAACATCACAACCCCAAATCTCACCCAAAAACTGCAGCGACAACCACTACCTCAGCCAAATTCTAACACAAACACACTAAAGAACCAAACAATGACCATCACCACCATAATCATCATCAATTTCCTCGAACACTGCCACGTCATCGCCACCTTCTTCCTCTTATCATCATTCTCTATGTTCCAAAACACCGTTGCTCAAGCGGCTGTACCAGTGGTACCAGCGGCTCCACGAACACTGAACGATAACGCGAACCCTTCGCTCGCGATCCTCCTAGTGATGCTCATCTTCGCGTTCTTCATAACTGGGTTCTGCTCCATCTACATTCGCCACTGCTCCGAACACTACGTGGTTTCCGGCACCGCCATTGGTCCACGTGGCATCGACCCGGAGGTTCTCTCCACTTTCCCCATCATGGTGTATTCCGCCGTAAAGCACCTCAAAACGGGTCACAGCGTTGCGCTTCAGTGTGCTGTGTGCTTGAACGAGTTCAAGGATTTGGACGCGCTGAAATTGCTTCCGAAATGCAGTCACGTGTTCCACCCGGACTGCATCGACGCGTGGCTCGCCTCCCACGTGACCTGCCCCGTTTGTAGGGCGAAGCTGAAGCCGGAAAAAGCGGAATTCAAGGTGGATATTGGAGAGGGAAATGGTGAAAGCCAAGTGTTCGATGAAATGTCTGAGAGAAGAGGTGAAGTTTTTTGTGAGGGGAATGAAGGTGGGGTTGGTGGGGGAGTTGATGGGGTTGTTGGGAAGGGTCATGGGCCGTCAAAGGTGGGAGCTTTTGGGGTTTTGGCGAGGTCGCATTCTACGGGTCATTCTCTGGTTGAACCGGGGAAGAGCTTAGAGAGGTTCACTTTGAGGTTGCCTGAGGAAGTGAGGAAACAGATTCTTGATGGGAATAGTAATATGTGTGGTGGGAAGATGAAGCGTTCTGCCAGCTACGACGTCGTTTGGCAGAGCGGTGAAGGTTGTAGTGGTGGTGGTGAAGGTGGTGGTAGTAGTAAGGGGAGGAATAATAACAGGTGGGTGCTGTCGATGACCCCTCCCTTTGTTTCTCGGGGTTGGGGTCCTTCTTCTTCTTCTTCTTCGGGTGTGGCGCCGAATGAGTGCACTTCTTGTTCTGGGATTCCGAGGTTTTGGGCTTCTTCTATCTCTATTGCCAGAGAAGAGAAAGACTGTGATGGGAGAGCGGGCTTGCAAGTTGTGTGAGCATTGTTTTCTGATGATAGTGTCAATCAAATTGATCTTTCTGTTGGAACGGGTGGAATTGGAAGAAAACAAAGTTGGGTTTTCTAGTCCATCAGGTATGTGATGAATCACAAAAGTAACCAACACAGTACATTGTTTTCTTAATATATTTTTATATTAATTGGGATGTGGTTTGGCAAAGTAGTTAGTTTTCTTAATAAGGAAAATAACTAAGTGCAGTAGTTGTTTAAAGGGGTTACAATGTTACAATATTACATCCTGCTTCTGCAAATAAAACTAATAATGAATAACTTAGTTTTCGGAGAATATTTTTTATTCGGCTAAAGGAAAGTAACGTGATTGAAAAAAAGAGGAAAAGGAAAGAACGAAACAATTTTTTGTCTTTAACGGGGAAAATGTACCTAATAATTAGGCAGTGCCTACTGCTTTTCATCTGATTTGAACTCCCAAGGGACTCGTGTTTACTATGAGGTCTTACACTTCCTTGCTTGTGGTCATGAGATTAGAACACAGCTATGATGATCTAATCAGCCTCCAACTTGTCTAACCGAAAAGTACTTCCCACAGGAAAAAGATCTGCAAAGAGCTCCTCCTTGGTGTCAACACGGAGCAGAAGAGGCCGTGAGCATGACCATTTCCTTTTTGGCCTTTTCAATTGTATATAAACTCACAACACGCCTTGTAGCTTTGTAAGTTATAACAAACTTATCTAATTCTATATCCTAATTCATTGTATATTCATCAGTGTGTGTGTAAAAGTTCTTCCAAGTGGATTGCTTGGAAATTGTAAGCTTATCTAGCATTTATAGTTTGCCTCATATATCTTATTTGCTTGTTCCTCTAATGATTCAGTTGTTGTTTCGCGGGCTTCGTTTTACACTTAAATTAAAGGAGTTCTTAGCTCCATCTCCTGTTTATTATACACTCATCATCATGGATTCATCTATACCAGTGGATGCATGAATAATTGTTTCTCATATAGGGGGAATCTGTCAATAATTCTTCATTAAGTCTAGTGTTTAAGGTCGTTTACGTGTAGATGTGTTGTTCAAGTCATCAAGTGCCTTACTTACTCTATAAGGTTCTGGTTTTTTTTTTTTTTTTTCCCTCCCTATGTGGGGCACTAGGACTACTACAGGAGCACAAGATATTTTTCTTCTATGTTGACATAACGAGTCACTTGAGTTAAATAGACAGCTCTGATTCCGAAATGTGGTCGCAGGTTTGGGCTCAGGGGAAGTGTGAAATGATGGCGTGGAGAGCAACAAGGGAAGTGATATTTTGAGATTTCCTGAAGATGCAATGAACCCATGTAGGTTGTAATTTGAGTCCCAGATGTTTTGTCATTATTGATTTGTGAATCCAAATTGTGTTTTATATATATATATATATATATATACACACTAATATTTCAGAGTCATTTGAGGAAAAATTTTACACGTGTTGCAATAAAAATATTTTAGAGTCCACATTTTTTAAGAAGTTATTCGTTAATTTTTTTGAAAAAAATAAAATCGCAATTATTACATATTATTAGTATATCATTGATAATCATCCGTATTTAATAATAGGATTGTATTATATTAATTAAATATCTTTCATTACTGCAATGCTGAAATTATGAATTATATTGATAAATTAATTTCACATCTAAAATTTTTATATTTGATGCGGGTGGTGATTTTCTTTTTAATACTATTATATTAAATTTATGAAATTAAGTATATAAATTATAAAAAAGATGCAAACTATATGCGTTATGTTATATTATTTACCTTTTTTTATTAACAATAAGATTATGATGAATTTAATTATTTAAAGGTAGAATATTTTTCGTGTTATCAGTGATGACATTATTTGATTATATATATAGACTAATTTAATGATTTGAAGACCAAGAATATGTCAATTCAATAAAAAAAATTTATACATGTACATAGGTGAAAATGAAAATTCTTGGATCACCCGGGATGGTTATAAAATTATACTCTCAATAACCTTTAAACTCTTATAAATAATTTTGATAATTTTATATTTTAAAAGATTTGAATGAATTTTTTTAAAAAAAAATCAATCGTACAATTCATTTGAATCAATTTTGAAAAAAAATCAATCATATAATTCATGATAATTTTGATAATGTTATACTTTAAAAGATTTGAATGAATTTTGAAAAAAAAATTTAGTGTTGAAAAAAATTAAAAAAATTGGAGAAGATTTAAAAAGAAAAAAAATATAGAGATTTATTAAAATCTTATTTATAATTAGAAGTTATTAATGACTAAGATTTCATATAAAATTTATTGATTATATAAGTCTACTATATTAATATTTCAGACTTATTTCATGAAAACTATTATACATGTCATTCATATAGTGATTTAGGTTTCACATCTCATTCATACAATGATTTAGGCTTAACTTTTCTCGATCTTTATGTCTAAAGATTTTTTTAAACTTAATTTATAATTTACTTATTAATTATTTTTTATATGAAATAAAATTAGATATTACAATCATTAAAGAATCAAAATTATAATCATTAAATACTATATTTTCACTAAAAGAGAACCCCTATTAATATAATTATGATCAAAAATTAAATTAAGAACTATTAATAGTCTCACATTATGAAGAAAACAGGTAGGTTAAATTGTTAATGAATTGTTAATTGATTGATTTTGATATCATAATAATTCAAAATTCAATTTATACCAAATTTATTCTTAATAAAATATAATAATAATTGATAGAATACTAATATTTAAGACTTATTACATAAAAAGTCTTCCATGTGTTATTTATAAAAAAATTATACCTCACTTTTTCATAATCTTAACACTTAAAGTAAGTTTTTGAATTTAATTTATCTTCTAATCATCAATTATTTTTTTCAATCATATCTTAATATCTCTCTACCATTAACAAAATTAATAAAAAAATAAAAAATAACATAAGCAAAATTATAATTCAATATATTATACCATAAAAATTATAGGGGATTCTCACGTCTTCGGTGGTCAATGCCTCCGATGAAGATTGTGTGGCAAGCAAATGAGGAGCGGACAGATGACGAGGTGGGGCAATGTTTTGCAAACGGAAGTTGAAGGGAATTTTCATGGGAGGGAAGGGCAGTACCGAAAAGGTGAAATAATTATGGGAAAAAAATAATTTTTTATTTCATTTTTTTGTGTTGCTTTCGGTGTATTCAAAATCCGTTTAGGGAATTGTGTCTTTTTTCACATTCTAATTTTATTTTCCTTCACTTTTTATTTTGTTTTGTTAATTTTAATTTTCTGTAATATTTATTTTCAGTTTTTTCTTCCAAATTGCTTAGCCTTAATTCTTTGTTGTGTATAGTATATTTTTTAAATCTATTTTTTATTTTATTTTTTAAAAATTTTAATTGTCTTTCATATGTATTTTGTATATTTTTTATTTTTAGTTAATTTTCTTTGTATTACTTTTTTCTGTGTTATTTGTTGTTAATTTTTACTGCTTCATTCTTGTAATTTTTAATTTCAAATTTATTTTTTTGTTGAATTTCGTTTGTTTGATTAAGTTAACGGTGACAATTTTTGATTTTTTCCTTTCATATTATTTTATTCTATTTTTTGAAATTTAAAAAATATTACAAATAATAAACATAACTACATTTAAAATAAATTTTTTTATTACTTTGTTACAAGTAATGCTTAAAATAAATTAAACATTACAAAATCAAAAAATAATTACATTTAAAAATATAATTTTTACAACATAATTATTAAATTTATAAATAAAAATAAAAAATATGAAATAAAAATAAAACAACAAATAAGGACGAGAAATGTTATTTAATTTCGTAATAAAATACAATAACTACAATTAAAAAATTTTAATTTTCTTATTTTATTTTTTTCATATTATAAAGATAACATACGAACAATTTTAAAAAAAGAAAAAGAAAACAAAAAAAAGGTCCTGTTTATTACACACAATTCGGTTTGGCGAATTGTGTTCTTTTTTTTTTGGTAAAGTTTGATTTTTGGTAAAGACCCATTTGTATTAAAAATAAATTATTGGAGGCAAAATTCTGAGCCAAAAATTTCCTTCTTTAAATCGGTCTGGTTGGCTTTCCCTGTGGCATTTAAGCCAAATGTGGTCTAAAGCAGTAAATAAAATTCATTTTGTGTTTTGGTAGATTATATTTGTTAACAAATAGAAGGAAAAAAAGTTAAATAAGTTCGCCTTGATTTGGGTTTCATCACGGAAGCAATAAATTTATAAGTGTTAGGATAACGTAATCCACAGTATGCTGTATCTTTCATGAAAGTAGGAAATTAATACATTGAAGACAATGTTGAAACGTTGTTGTTTGAGTTAATTGTAGCAAGTAATGACCGAATACAGGAAAAAAATAAATTTATGCCCAGTACTTTTTTTCCTTTCTATTAATTTGTTTTGTTTGTGAAATGTAGTTATTTCATAAAATTTAATGTTAACAGTGAGTTATTTTTATTTTGTAATTTTACAAGAGTTCGGTTGGTCCAAATGCTATTTATGTTATTATATTTAAATTTGTAAACAATTTAGTTTGTACGAGTTGTATATGTGTATTGTGAGATTCGAATTTTCTGATCGTATTTATTATTATTTGAAAACAGAATTCGGACTGTCCAAATACAATATATTGTACAGTATTACTATTAGAGACACAGAATGCGGAACGTCCGAACTCTATATAGCGGACAGGAGTTTTTTTCCTTTCTATGGGATTTTCTTTGGGAAATTCTGATCTATTGGAATAATTTATGCATTTTTAGTAAAGAGTGTTCATCCCTTTGCATTTTTTGGTTTTTATTTTTATTTTTATATATGTTTGATATTTTTTGAAGTTAAGTTTTATGTCAGCATGTGTCTGACCTTTTTGTTATTTGTAATTGCAAAAAAAAAAATTATATTTAATTATGTTTAATATTAGGGCACCAATTTTGTTTAATGTTGTATTTAACATAAAATTTCTTTTTAATCCCAGTTGTCCGAAATTGGTTAAGCTAATGATAGTTTAATTTTTGTTCGTTGCGTTATTTTTTTTTTGACAAATTTTGGTTTTTGCATATTTGATGTTTATGTCTAGTTTGTAAATAATAATTCGGGTGATCGGAATTCTAGCCACCACCGAAGCAAAAACTGATTGACTGCTCCAACGCTACACCACTTACAATGACGATTGGCAATGCGAATTGTTGGCTTACAGCTTTCGGCGGCGATATGGAAACTTCCCCAACAAAACTCACTCCAATCTGCGAGTTCAACTTGTCTTTTTTACAAATAAAACTTTCTTCTTTTTAAATTTCATTTTCCCGAATGTTTAAAAAAAAAACCCAAGAAAATGATTAAAACATCCTCTATCATTTTTTATACACAAATAAACGCTCCTGACAATACCCACCACTTGTCATATGTCCACACTACACATGTATCACACTCATGGAAGGCATTGACCGCCAAATTTCATGGGAGTAGCCACCAAAAATTATATATATATAATTATATTGTATTAGTAGTATTTGTTATTATAGATATTTATGTTTTGAAGTTCAAAGTATTTTTAAAATTTTTTATTTTTAAATTTTTTGAATAAACCTGTAAATATCAATAGAGATTCAGATTTTCGTGTAAAATGAAAAATAAGGATCCGTAATCGGAATATGCTTGAGAATGGAGGCAAAATTCTAAATAAAGATGGAATTAGGGGAAATTCTCTAATTTCAAATGTAAAACTTTTAAAAATCATAATAAAAAAATTTATGTATCTACATATATCACTATATTCTATTTAATTTTTTACAACTCGAAAATTCTAATTTATCAACAATTCCATAATTTTTTCATACTAATTTTTTTTTAAAAGAATACCTTCAATTTTTTAACAATGAAATATTTTAAAAACTTAATTCTATAATTTACACTTCTTTGATAATGATATTAAATATTTATTAATTTTTAAAAAGTAAATAATTATATTATTTTTTATTAAAAATTATAATTGATATACTACTCTAATAATTGAGATTATATAAATTAGAATTATAAATAACTTTTTACTAATTATTACACATTAATTATAACTTATATTTTAAAATTGATATTTTAATTTATTAAACAGATGTACAAGGAAATGAGTGTAACTGAAATCATATAAATTAAATTTATGTATTATTGTTATTAATTATAAAATATATTTTTATATTTTAAAATTAAATATTTTAATTTACTAAAAAGATATAAACGGCTAAGAATGATAAAAAAAAATTAAGAATTGGTACACACGGTAATTACCCAATGGGGAAAGGAATTGACACATATTTAGCTTTCATAGAGATGATCTATGAGAGCTTAGTCTCCGTTTTTTAAACGGGATACGGACAAGAGTAATACATATTTATTTTTTAATTATTTTTATTATATTTCTATTTTGTATATATTTTAATTTTAATTTAGATTATGTTGCATTAATAGTATTTATTATCATGGATATTTATGTTTCAAATTGTAAAATATTTTTAAAGTTTTTCTCTTTTTAAAATTTATTAATAAATTCTTGAATACTATAGGGATTCAAAATCTTCACAGGAAACAGAAAATGAGAAATAGAGACCCATAAGAGAGATGAGGATTGGGATAAGAGACACGGGAATGAGAGATAAAATTCTAAACTGTGACGGGAGACGTAGGACAAGCCCTTTTTCTCATGGATACTCATTGTAATCCCTATAAATGGCTCATGATATAGTAAAATTATTCATTTATTCTATTTCTTTATCCAACAATTTCAACTTTTGAAATGTGTAAAATTTTTATAAAATAGGCCATTTATTGTTAGTTATAGGTCATCTATCAAGACATTTTCAACCTTATGAATATGATATTCGATATAAAATATAAAATAGAATGACATATTTATATTTTGTCCACTTATTTCTATAAGATATATGTAAATAAATTATTTTTTTACTTATAATAATTAATAAACTATTTTTTATTATCGATCCGTGCAATGCACAGGTCAAATGACTAGTGTATATATATATATATATATATATATATAGAGAAGAATTAAGTCAATAAGAAAAGAAGAATAATACATAGAATAAAGATGACAAAAGATCCTCAAAGCAAACGAACTTCACAAGATCAAAATTTTCTAATTTCTTTTAATATCGAAGATAGGAACCCCTCTAAAAAAATCACGTACCTTATACCATATAGATGGTGGGCGTCTAATCTTATCTCACAAAATTAGCTTGTTTGAATCAATTAATTGGAGTTATATTGAATGTCATGTGAACAGTGATGAAAATGTTATCATAGATATTACTCTTTGAACCTGAAATTGTATTTAAGTGCCTCTGAATCTTCTAGTTGAACGAATGTCCGTCCCAAAAAGTTAAAGGAAAGCTAAGTTACCATATTCCAGAGCACGACTGTCAATTGCAGTGGCCTTAAAAGCTGATGTAACCTAGTGGTACCATGGTCACAAATGGTGCAAGGAGTATGATGCTTGCAAAGATGCTTTTGGTGTCTCTGATATTGATGGAATTTGAGTGTCAACTTGTGAGAATTTCATTATGTAGATTAGGGATATGAATTGCCTCTCTTTACTCTTCTTTTTTCTTACACTTTTTTACTAGGGAGCCATGTATTAATTTCTGAAAAATTCATTTCATGAATAGAAGAATAAACAAGTGTGTAGACACGTGAAAAAGGTAAAAGAAGAGAGACTATTCATGTCTACATTAAACATAATAATATCTACATTCCATAATAATAGTCGCTTTAGATAAATTAGGTTCATTGAAAAGTCAATGTATCTAGCTGCATTTTATAGTAAAATATATTGACTTTTCAATTAACAAAAATTACCTAAAGTGACTATTATTACAAAATGGAGGGAATAAATTATTAAAAATTAACTCTAAGATCTCCAATAATATTATGGAGTCAAAAAGAAAGAAGAATGACGGTAAAGTTTCACGTTTTCAATCAAGTGTAGATAATGTAGTCCCACTTTATTATGAAACATAATATGGTCCATCATTTTTTGCCATTAAATTTTATTTGAATGGCTAAGATTTAAAGATATAATAATTAAATAAAATTATCAAATAGAGTACTATCTTTGACTTAAAAAATAACAATTTGAAAACCACCAAATTAGCCTTCTCTCACTAGGCAATTTTCCTTTCGACCGTTTACCCTTTTTCTCCTTCATTGAAGCTATGCAATGCAAACAAGTTACAGAAATAACACTACAAATTGAACAAGATCTAAAACCCCAAAAAATTATCTCCTTAGTGCATTGAAAAGAAAAAAAAAAGAAAAAAAGAACAAGTGTCTTCCTTTCCCTTGCGTAGTATCTTCAACCCGTCCATCCCAAATCTTGTCATCACTTCTCTTTGGCATGCAAATCAAAATCCTATGCCTTCATATCCACCAATTCACTCCCCTCTAATTTAATTTGTTGACGTATGTGCCGAATTTAATCACAGAGACCACCAAATGCTCCGAGACACATGAGGAGCAAATTAACGGCCACCTTCCAATCATAATATTGCAATCCTTCTTCCTAACATCTTGGCAGACAAAAAATGTTGGTTCTTGTGTAAGGATAAGATGCTCACTTCCTCCTCACTAATGTGAATGGAAGACAACTCCAAAACATCTTACCCTGTAACTTTAACATATTCTCACTTTGGCCTCAAAATTCAGCGAAAAACCTTTCACTCACGAAAGCTTTTACGGTCGTCCTGGCAATCATCCATCAATAATTGGTATGCATTTATTGAATTGATTGGTACTTCTCATTAGTCATAAATGATGAATTAATGACACAACATTCAAGCAACATGATATTTAGGAGTTAAAAAGCTCATTGGAAACACGTGAAAGGATTACGATTATCTATGTCTTGCCACGAATTGCATTCAAATCTGTATTCTCTCATTATCAGTCTATTTGACCATATCTTTTAAATAAACTTTTTTATTGTAAAATATTTATCCATTCCTTATATTACGAAGCGTTAATTTTTTTATTTTTAATACTATATAATTAATTATTTGTTTTCAATAATATTATATATTTAAATTTATATTTTAATAGGAATAATATGATCTATATATACATCATTTTACCATTATCAAGATACATTTATTATTTGATTTTCTCAATCTATGTGTTTTTAGCATAAGTATTAAGAGAAACAATCAAATGCTCTTGGTTTTTTCAAAACGTAGATTTAAATGACTAAATCACCCTTTTATTTATTCCTCTAATTTCTCCTCATTAACTTGTGTATTAAAGAGTACTCTCACCGGTCCTTCAATATAAATTATTTTTCAGTTATGCATGGAAATTAACATAATAATTAGATCTCATTGATCTCTTACAAAAATAAAAGTGAAAGTTGATAATACTCTTTTTCATTCATCATAAAAGATTTGTCCATTAAATCGAGTAATCAACAATAACAATTACCTGTATTAATCGAGGGTAAAATGGATAAAAGATAAATAAAATTGTCTTGAAATATGAAAAATGACTTATATTTTAAATAAAAAATTAAAAAATGACTTATATTAAGAATCAATGAGAGTATTTAGATATAAAATTAATATAAAATAGTTAATTTTTTATTAAAATATTAAAATAACAATTAATATGGAATTTTTTTTCAAAAAGACTTGATATATGTTATATTAATAAAAATTTCTATTTAATAAGGAAGAAAGGAAGTAATAAAATTGCCTCGCAAAAGAAAAGAAAAATAGTGGACATCAACATCAATTAGAAATTATCCATAAGTTTTCAATGTCATATGGGATAGTAAGAAGAAAAAAAATTATGCATGCCTCCTTCCCCTTTTGAAAGACGTTTTTGTTTTTTGAGATGATGTTCAACAATAATTTGATAGCTAAAGCATCACTAAAAATTCGGTGAAAGCAATTTAGCTGTCAATTACCTATGTAGTTCTAGCAGAACACCGAAAAGAAAAAGAGATTTCTTTTTAAATTATGATTGCATAAGAAAAGTAAGTGCCTTTGTTAAAGCCTTTTTACTTTCTTACTTGAGATTTATTCTCTTTTGAAGTATTTTGTATATAAAAAATTTACGAGTTGAATAGATTGTTCGATAACGGATTAGAAATAGTGAAACGTGAAACACTGTTTCGAAGACATGAAAATATGGACTGCGATGTTAACGATACCAATTCCTTTTCCTATTTCAGTATTTATTTCTGATAAATAAATATGTTAAATTGCTAATACTAGCATCAATTTACATTCGTTTGCATATAAATTGCGGTTTTAAACATGTTAATTCAAAATATTAGTTCCTTTTGCTACGAAAATGTTTTTATATCCCGTATCATATTTCTGTTAACTTAATTTCACATTAAATTTATTAAAAGTAATAGTTTATGAAAATATTTACATATATATATATGTATATATATTCTGATGAAGAATCTTAAATTTCTACAATATTTTATGCCAAATGACTCTAGATTCTTCTTGGGCATCAAGTTATGACAAATTGACAACACTTTTCTTTCCCTGTTTTTATTCCTATATATGCTCATTATATTATTTCATTTTTCTTCTCTGGCCAACAGAAAGAGATTTTGTTTTTTTGAAAAAAGAATACAATTAGATGAATTTTAAAGACAGAAATACGGTAAGTCAAGTTCTGTGTTTATATTTATGTACCTATGAAAACAATTTATTATCTATTTATTCTTTCATCACATACCAACCAATTGTAAATTTAAAATACAACATTTTTTAGAATAAAAATTTAGAAGAAAAAATGTTGTCACATTCAGATAATCTAATGTTGCATTAATAATTGTTTGTGTGAATTTTGAAACACTGGTGGTGGTAGAACAAAATTTTTAATTTTTAATTTAATTCGGATAAATTGTTAATATATAAAAAATTTGCTCAATTATTTAGTCATATACTATTATGTATAAGATTATAGTATATGGTATATTAGTATGTGTGTACTAAAAAAATAGTATATTGTTGTGTCACTAACAGAGTTTAATTTGTGATATAACTATTCTACAAGTTATAAAAGATAAAAAGTAGTAATATATTATCGGTGTAAAACATTTCCAATCCTAACGTTTTAAAATTAATCCCTTTACTTCAGGTCTTCAAGTCACAATTACTTCTATTGTGACTCTCTTAATTCAAATCAAATAGACTATATATAAAGAATAATTAGTTAAATTCCAATTCAATTTTAGAATTGAATAATATTTTTTTAAAAAAAACTTGATGGCACTTGGATTATGGTTCTTGTACTTTTCTATTTTCGAGAAACTTCTTATGATGTTTATAGGTATTTTTCCTTGGTTGCATTAGAAAATAAAAACAAAATTGAATTGCTTATAGATACAGCATCCTGTTTTTACATAATTATTCAATCTAATTTTATTAGTTGGTCATCATAAAAATATATTATAGTTTCATAAAAGTTTATTCAGTGTTATAAATTCCTTGAAAATTACTTTACTATATATCGGGAAAGGTGAGTTTCATTATTATACCTCTAAGAAAAATTTCTACTATAAAATGACATTTTCGCATAAAAATGTAAATTTTATCACTAATCAGAACTAAAATATTACTTTGTTATTGAATAAAATACAGTATATCTTGTTACTTTATGAATATATAAGAATGTTTAAAAAATTGATGACATAAAAAACTTAAAAATAAGTTCATAAAATGCTTTTTAACACACCCATTTAATTTATAACTTTAAAAAAATGTATGAATTTCAGTGTATCACATAGGCCATAGAGGTCATAAAAAGGAATACCTCAAGAATTCTTGCGTTTACGTCCAGCTAAAGTAAGAGATAGAGATTTTTTTCTTCCTCTCTTCTAACTGGCAGCTACGTCACTTTCGGTAGCTATCTCTACCTTCTTAATTATTAACCGTCTCCTTTACAACAATGCTGATGTATCAATTGGTATCTCAAATATTAATGATCGAGTATACGGTCGAGTATATGTTCACCTTTCTCCCTCAAATTGTTTGTATGAATTATTTAATTTTTGGAATTTAAAAATTAAGTTTTTAGTCTCTAAAATTACAAAATATGAATTACATAAATTTCTAGCCCTATTTTTATTAATGTGTTATCATAATTTGAGTGATGTGTTATGTTAATTAATGTCAATAATAGATTGATATTTTATTTAATATTGGTCAATTAAATTGCATGATAATAAAAATAATTGAAGATTATAAAATGTATTATATATATAAATATCAATATTTATACTAGTGCCAACTAAACCATATTGTTTATTTTAGAGATAAATTTTTATATATTATTAGTATAAAATTATTTGATATTATTATTTTATAGAAATTAATGATTTTTTAAATTTCTATATCTTTTTGCATAAACTCAGAGAGGGTGATCACATGGAGAAAACAATGGAAAAATAGAGTTAAATGAGATAATAGATCGTTTCTCTCTCTCTCTCTCTATATATATATATAGACTTGATAAAAAAAAGTTCAATAAAGTGGAGAGGCACAAAAAAGTGATTACTTCCCACAATTATCTTTATTAATAGTATAAATATTAAACATATGCTAACAATTTAAATATATTATTTAACTATGTTGCTTACTAGGTCAACTAAAATACTAATTCACTCATATGTCACTTAACATGGTATCTTAGCAATAATGTGAGGATATAATAGTAAAAATAAAATTATAGATTAGATTAACTCATATTTTATAATTTTAAGGATCAAAATATTAATTTCTAAAAGTATAAAAGGTGACTCACATGAAAAATAAAAATAAGGACTTACTCCTTGATGAACTAGACCCAAAAAAAATGGTTCATCAGAGGCTTTTTAAATACCCATATATACAACAGGGGGAAAAATTGCATATTCATCTCTCAATAGTCAAGACTTCATGAATATCATATACGTCATCAAGGTCATCAAAAGGAATAATTCTTTATGAGAGCTCTTGGTTACCCGTCCCCCCACTTCCCCCCAGTCTCCACGAAACCAGACCCTTCTTCTTCAAGTCCCTCAGCAGCTCTGAATACTTGCATATCACGCATTTTTCATTTTTATATAAATTTTAAATATTTTAAATTAAAATTGAATGGTTATGGTTGTTTCTGAAAGTATTATTAAATATATTCAAAGGGGCTATGGAAGTATTTCACCCCAGTGCACTGCCCTCTTTTAGCGTCTCTCTCTTTTTGACTCCATTCACTCTCTTCGTTCAATCCCTATCAATGACAACAAATCCATCACTGTTCTCTGATCAAACAAACCACAATAAAACTCCCCACTCTCTCCTTTCTCTCCTCTTATAATAACAATCAATCACCTTCCCCTCTTTGAACCCACCCCCTACAAACTCTCCAAACTCAAAACCCAAAACCCACCTCACATCACTTCTCTTCAGTTCAATGCTCACAATTTTCAGACCCCCCCAAATGGCTCAGCTTCATCTTAATCATTTCACATGGTTTCACCTTCACCTTATCATTATTCTCTTCCTACTCCTCCTCCTCCATGGTGGTGTTGATGCACAATCATCATCCATGGAACCAGTTCCAACATACATCTCCCACCATAACTGGGAACCTTCCTTTGCAATCACAGTAGGTGCCATCATATGTGCTCTCCTCTTCATGGGGATCATCACAATCTATATCCGAAAATGTGCTGAATCACACATCATCACAAACAACCAAACCAATCGCAACCCAAGAACAACAACAGAATGTTCATGTTCTTGCTCACAAGGCATCACCAAGGAACTCCTCAACACCTTCCCAATCCTCTCCTACCCCGCCATCAAGGACCTCAAGATAGGAAAAGGGTCATTGGAATGCGCAGTTTGCTTAACCGATTTCAAGGACTACGACACACTAAGGTTGCTACCAAAGTGCAACCACGTGTTCCACCCTCAATGCATAGACTCGTGGCTATGTTCCCACGTGACATGCCCCGTTTGTCGCGCGAATCTGAACCAAGATTCATGCGAAGTTGCAGTAACCGTGCCAACCCAATTGAACACTCCCCAAAGGGTTGATGAAAGTTCAGGAACAGAAGCTGAACACAATAACGGTGATGGTGAAGAGAACGAGGTGGAGCAAAACCAGGTCGTGGAAAACGAGGATCATGGCAAAATTGATGATGGGGTTGGTCCAAAATCGAAGCTTTTAAGGTCAAACTCAACGGGGCACTCTCTGGTGGAACAAGGGAAGAGCGAGGAGAGGTTCACGCTGAGGTTGCCGGAAGATGTGAGGAGGTACATTATGGTGAACCAAGGCGTGAGGGTGCACCGTTCCGCCAGCTACAGCAACAACAACAATAATATGGTGAGAGGGGTGTGTCGGAGTGACAGTGAAGGAGGAAGCAGCAAAGGGAAGAACTTGTGGATGCTTTGGAGCCGTGGTTAGAAGGTTCCGCTGTTTATCGGGGGATTTTGTCGAACATGTTCTGTGCACTTTGCATTGAACCTTTTTTCTTGCGTCCTTGTGAAGGTGATGAGTTGCTGAGAGTGAACTTGGGATGGTTAAATAAAATGGGTGGTTGTGAATTTGTGCAGGGAGCGTGAGGGTTTGGTGGTGTGAGGAGGGTGAAGCAGGGGAGGGAAAGTGATCAGTGATTGAGTCAACTCGTTGTTCTTTCTCTTTGGATTCCGAGTTAGCTCCTTTTTTGGGGGGATTTTTAGCTAGTTCCTTTTTTTGTGCGCCTATTATTAATGTCTTTATTCATTTAACATGACCTAGTATTAGTATATTTTAGTGTTTATAATCTCGTTTCAATTAATATAACATTGAATTTTGATGAAATAATTAGGGTCTGTTTAGTTTGAATTTTTAATTTTTTAAATTTTATGAAAAAAATTTTAAAAATTATAAAATCTAATTTTTAGTTTTCATTTTTAATTTTTAATTTTTTCTTCATAAAATCCTGAAAACTAAAAAACGAAAAATTTAAATCAAATGATCCGTTACATTTTGTCGTGTAAAAGAAGAAAAATAACATGAATTTCTTCTTAAGATAAAGTAGAAAACTTACACTTGCTTGCATCAACATGTTGAGCATTCCCTACTAAAAATTCAAATAAATCTTACAAAAAAATTTACCGTACTAATTAATTGAGCATTAGTTCATTCATAAAAAAATTAACTCTTTTAACAGATACTTTAAAACTATTTTTCAAAAACGTGTTAATTTGTAATTAAATATAATACAGTAAAAATATTATACTATATTGACAACACGAAAAATTAACATAATTCAAATAGTAAATTCAAATTACCCATTCAAATTCACTACCAAAGAAAAACTACTCATCCAAAATTCGTACTTAAAGAAATTATCTACGTATCTTTGCCATCCACAGTTAAGTTCTCATCCAAATCAACTTATATTTCATTTCAGTCTGTTTAAGCAGCTAAAAGCACAAATCCAAAGATATTTTGATCATCAAAATTAATATATATGCTAACACTCAGTGCATTTCATTATCAAGGAGAAATCAAGCCAATCCAATCCAAATCTTAAAGGGCTTAGCGGCACAATGACTTTGATTTGTTTAGATTTTAATGGTAATAAGGTGACATTTGAACCCCTAAAGATAACTCCCACACTCAAAAGTTTATAGCAGTAAAGTGGACCAATGAAAATAATTGTAAAAAGTAATATAAATTTAATACTTAGATATCCACCGATCTGAGTACTTCTTTTGAAGTTTAAAATAAAAAGTCTCAGATCTCATTCATGAAAAAGAGAAAAGTTAGAATAGATTATCATCAAATGAAATGAACATCATTATATCTAATCACAGCGAAAGTGCGCTCTATTTATATTAATAACAATGTCACTCTGATCTTCCTTGAATTTTAAAATTCAGCTACGTTCTTTTCATTTTTCAAATAGTTCACTAACCAGTCATTTCAGCTTACATAAGATTCTCAAATTTCTACCAAACAAATACACTCCACAAAGAGATTTGCATACAAATCTTAACATGTAAAATAACACTCAGAATAAAAGGGTGTCTCTAAATGTCACAAAAGACTATAGTATAATTTATTCTAACCTTTTTACCTATTATATAGCTTTAGTTATATTTACAGCAAAACAAACAAATGGTAAAGATAATGACACAAATGACACCTAATGATCAATCACAATCACTTTAGCCATTATTAGTGTTCCACATATCTGTGGTTGCCAAGATTACAAATGTGGATCATTGACAGATGGACTTAGCTGATTTTTGGCTGCAATATATTATATTATAGAGAGGGGATGATAATAGGTGTGTCTCCTTCAACTTCTCCAGCTTTCTGGCCCAACGTGGTTTCATTGAACGAAAATGACTTGGAATGTCACGATGCTTGATTTGAAGGAACAGTGCCTAACATGATAGGCTTTTGTCTTTCCCTGGATGTTGCCTGTGGCTCTTGAAAAGCAGAAAGGATAGAAGCAAGGATAACATTAGCACCTAGCAGTTGGGACTCCGATTTTCTAAAAATAAATGCAAATGTGGACAAAAGAAAATACATAATGCAACAATGAAAAGGACAAATCTATTATTGTTCTTATGCATTCAAGAATCAAGTGTACTCAGCTTAAGGCATGTTTGGTAAAGACCATTTTAAGAGAAATAATTACAATTTTTCTGTGTCGAGCAAACTTTTGATTATAAATTATTTTGAACTAAAATAAGCTATTCCAAACACACTAAATCTTCCCCCAAGAGCGTATATTTATATCATTCCACATAGGCGTAAAGTGCTATCATAACATATGAATGGTGATGCATTTTATGAGCTTGAAAAAGAACAAAATTCCCTTAAGAGTCAATATAAAAGAGAGATACTGAAGACACGTGTAACTAGTGAAGCTTGAAAGAAATGTGGAAAGCAGCAATCGCTTCACTGTAAGAATCTGCTAATTTCTTTCTCCACCTTGGGGCATGAAGTGTAAGCTACTGCGTGTGGGGCAAATTTTTTATAGTGATATAGAATCTTTTGAGTAAAGTTAAAGTTCGAGATTTGGAACAATTATTTAGCAACGCTAGAAGAAGGGATTGAAATGCTATAAGATTGGACGATAGACATTTTTAGTGAGCATCCTATTACTAGTTAGATGAAAAAAAAAATACTATGGGTTAGGATTGTCCCCTTTTATATATAGTTTAATTATAAAATGTGATCTTTTGTGATCAAGAAGTTGCATGCCCCACCTGTTATGCATTACATTGAAAATATGGTTACTTGAAGACAAGGCTTAGAAAAGCGTTTAATTAAAATTTCAAAGTGGAGTTGCAACTTGCAAAAAGTGGTAGTATTGAGAAGGACATATACTAGTAAACAAGCATGTAAAGAGAAATTTTGAAAGGTATTCGAAGTTGGTATTGCTTGATTGAAGTAGGCAGAAAAAAATACACGATACATGCAGAGATAGCAAGCACTCATTTAAGGGTAGGAGTGATCATCTTGGTTCAAAACATTGAAGGGATAAGAAAGAAACAAGACAAGGGTGACGTGCTCAAATAGATTGATTAAGAATAGTTAAAAGGATTTTTGGTGCAATGCCAATGATAAGAAGAGTCCTTGTGGTTAAGCTGTACAGCAGAACCATGTGAGACCCCACAGGAAGATAAGCACAGATTGCTACATCAGAATCTTTTACATAACACATGAGTACGTACAGAAAGAGAGTACTAAAAGAAAAGATCCCACATTATATTGACTATAGTCTAGACCATACCTTAATTAATTTGAAACTTCCTTGTGTTGATGCCGACGAAGATCAATGGAAATATAAAACTAGTCTAAACTAGACTATTACTATTATGAGTTTAACTCTGATCCACCTATAGTGCAAATCCGTACATAATCATGGAATCATTTATCGACAAAATACTAATAGAATTCAACATTTTAGATGGTTATCGTCAGTCTTTTAATGAAGTGATATTAAATAACTAGATGATAACGTTTAATATTTGATTGAACCTCAAACCCAGAGAAAAAGGGACACCCCACTTACTACCAAGTGAACGAGCACTAAGCCAAAGGCACAACACTATATGATAAGGTAAGATAATATTCCCATACGGTCATACCATCGAACATGTGTATAGCACTCAAAAATAAAATACAATAAAACTGTAAATATTAAGATGAGAGAGAAGAATAACCCCCACAGTTTATATGAGACACATTCAACGGTATTGTACTACACCTAAATGCATCTAAGAATCTCTCTAACAATAGGACATGCTAAAAGCTTGTGTGGTTGGTTTGGCAATGCGAAAGTCTAAGGTTTGAAAAGTAAAAAGTAAGTTTCACACATTATTAATCTTGAAGCATGTTTAGGTAGGAGTGAAATTTAACATGTTCAATGGTATTGTATTACTAGAGATTCTTAGATGCTATTAGGTTATGAATTTTCATTCAAAATTTGAGATGTTATTTTATGAATGAGATAAAGCAGGATTTTTTTTATTCATGTGAAAAGTGTTAGTATAGACTCAAATTTACAGTGAATCTTACACGTAGCACAATCTCAACCAGTGTTTTTATAATAATTAGATATTTATAACTCTAAATTATGTTTCGAATGGTTGATGTATTTTAATGTGTAGGGTTCACGCAACGACCTAAAGGCTAGAATCCCTCTATCAATTATATATCATTACTCTTTTTTTTATTTCTCAGCAACCACTAAAAATTTCTCATTACGCCTAGAGGCACCTAAGAATCTCTCTAACAACAGGACACGCTAAAATCTTGTAAATGTTGACATAACTTTTTTCTGATGTGTGATATGTTGCTTCACAACTGTCCTAAACAAAAGTGATAAAAAAAACATTCCACTTCCAACAAAAACATATTCCAATTCCAAAAATGGGGCACACATATATGCATATATCTTACTAGAAATGAGGGCTTTAGGTCTGTTCTTGAACAGGATCCGATGTCGAATGATTCCAACAACATGGAGCTCAACCTCACAACCGTTGCTTTCTCCTCCATCATCACCACTATTGCACTGCTTCACTTTCTTGAGCACCACCATTGGCTTCTTCAGGGGAACCTTTGACCCTGTCAGCTCGTGGTACCCAACAGTGAAAGTGTACACTTCCTGAACAACAAGGACCAGTAGAACAAGGATTGGTGCGAAAAAAAAAAAATCATGGGTCGAAAGAAAAACTTGAAACTTTTTTGTGGGTACATCGGAAAAATTGATTTTTTTTTTTTAAGGGTGTCATTGGAAAATTGGAAAATGTGTGTACCTGAGAAGAAGGACGACAGAGAGTGCCAATGTGAAGGTTTTGGAGAGAGTCATGGAAACCGGTTTGGGGTTCAACGACGCCTTGAAGTTCAACAATGGCCCATTCCTGGCAAGTTCCTTCGCCACAGTTGCACCTCACACGAATTTGCATTTCTTCCTCCGTTCTTTCTCTTGCTCTTTTTTTTTTTTTTTTTTCCTTTTCTTTTCTTTCTGAAGCGGATGAGTATTTAGGGTTTATTGCGGATGCTTTCGGCGGCAAAGAGAGTTGCTTTTCCCGCGCAATGTGGTAGGCTTTTCTCTTTTTTGTTAGGCAACGTGGTAGACTTTAAGGATTGATTTCGATTTCGATGTTCATTTTCTGATTTTGTTTCATGTTTTTTATTTTGAGTTTAATTTTCATAAATTTACTGTATAAATTTATTTTATATTATTATACAATCATATATTTTAATATTAATGAAAATAATTAAGTCTCATATATAATTATATTAATAAAAATAATTAAATCTCATATATATTATTTAAAAAACTATACAAATGAAATTATTTGATTGAATTTCAACCGTTAAGTCAAAATTAAACTTTTTTTTTTTCAGAGTTTACTGAATAAAATGAAAGCAATAACTAAACAAACTCTATTTTTTTGGGATTTTTTCCGTTTTGTCCTTGAGAGGGAAAAGGAAATCAATCTAATATTCAATACAATTGAAGTTCGAAAATTTTCTCTTTGTAAGACGTAATTCGCAGTGAATAAAGTGCATAATTATAGACTTATAGTTACTTATGAAACAAAATCAATTATTCAATTTTTTTTTTCTTTTTGGGGAATTGATTCAAAATTTTGTTAGTATCCGAACTCTTATGACAAATATACAATAATTGTTTTTCATAATTCTCTTATCTATTAGAATTGTCTAAAGCTGAAAACAATCAGAGATATTAAAGTGGTTGATTGACTCGCCAAAACTGGCGAGTGGTGATTCACAAAGTAACACCGGTTGAGGCAATGAGCCCACCTTGTTTTTGGGAGAACTGATGGGTTGACAAGTTATTTACAAAAAGAATCAAATAAATAAAATAAATATCTATTTTAATATTTTAATGATTTTTTAAAGAAGTTTAAAAGGAAAAAATATTTTAACATAACAATGAGATAATACTCATAATTTTTTCAAAAAAACCAATAAGTTACATTATTTACACGTTAACTAAACCACATTCCACCAATTACATACTTAATCGAATAGAAGATGAGCTAGGCATGCCCTAACTTGCCGAAGCTTGCAGGTTGGGTTAAGTGAGTTTGATGGCCTGTAATTACTTGGTAGATTCATAAGTTTAGCCAAATCCGTAAAAATGATGATTTTGATAGATAAGTCCGATGGGTCTAACCGATTTTGATATCTCTAAACGTAATGCTTAAAGGGAACTTTTAGTTGCAATAATATTTGGGAGTTAAAAAATAACTTAAATATAATACAAAAAGATCTTGAGCTTTGACTCGTTAGAATTGAAGTCAAAGAATAATTTATTCAAGGATTCTTTTTTTTTTTTGGGTAATAATTTATTCCAAGGATTTAGAAAAACCACTTATTGATTGTTGCTACAACAATATTTTTGGTCAGATGCTACAACATTTTTTGTTGTTTCTAGTTCTAGTTTGGTTCTTGGGCTATGCTGGGGATTACTTTGGACTTCAGCCCTCTAATGAAACCAACCAAAAAAAAAAGAGCGTAATAGTGAAAAGTAAGGAGGGAAAAAAAGAAGGAGTAATTTGAATTGGGTTGGTGCTTAGGAGGTTTGAGTAGAAATTATTGATTTAAATCTCATGGTTTTCCAATGTAAAAAATGAAAATGCATGCAACGGGTGAAGAAAAAGAATGATGGCGAGACACTTTTATGGGAAGAGAAGAAGATGATCACCTAATTATCTAATGATTCAATCTGCAAGTTTTAACTATATTCGCTTACGCTAAAAATAGTGAAATGTGATTTTTTTTTTTCCTTTTTGTTACAATTTCATTAGATTGTTTGATTGCAGATATTTGGGATTCATTTATTAGTTGGATTTTAAATAAAATCTAGTAGTAATTAATATAAAATCAAATGAGGAAATCTTAGTTTAATTCATATTAACTCTATTGTCAGATATTTAATTTGTATTTAGTTATTTGTGATGAGTTAATTATAATTTCTGACTGATGTTTTGAATTAATTATCTTAATTATGTTTCCTTCTATTTTCATCTGTTTAAATTGAGTTTTAAAATCTCAAAATTTCTTATCCCCCACCAATTTGTTCCAAATTCACGGCTCACGTGAGTAAACATTAATCTAAAAAAAACATATACTTCTTCTTTTTTTTTGTGCCATTGCCGATATAAAGAAATAAACTTTGTAATTTTCACCTATTCTTTACCTTACCAATGCAATGCAATTCACTGTCCTAAGTCCCACCATTATATGTCACAAGAGGAGGCCACTGCCTAACAAGAATGCAAATAGGAAAATTATGCAAAATTCAACTTAGATTAGACACCATATACCCAAAAACTTGGGTTATAGCTTATACACCATTCCTACTGTCATGCTAATGCTAACAGTAATAACTAAAGCCTACCTGAGAGCTTGAGAGCTAGCATTCTATAGTTCATAAGACTAGTTCAAAGGATCATAGACCAAGAAAACATCAAAACGAACTAGGTAGGCTAAAAGTTTCAAGAGATGGCCCTTGACAAAGTTTCCTAACTGTACAGTATTATGTTAGTTCAGGGCAAAAGCTGATTGCTGATTCTCTATCAAGCCTTCCTTCCATCATCACCACCACCGCGGGGGATTCTAGCTCCAGAAGAATTTCCTATGCCAACATTTTTTGTGTGTTGGGGTGTTGGATCCACAAAAGATTGTTTAAACATTGGTTTCGGTGTACCAAAGTTGTCAATGCTTACACTTGGCAAGGCCATCTCACCATAATGGGGGTTTGATGAGCTCAGTTGCTGTTGAATGCTGCAGTTCTTAGGATTCTGATGAGGGTCTAATGGGATGGTGCCGGTGAGAGTTTTTATTGCAAATTCAATGCATGGATCCATGCTCAGAATATCAAGTGTCTTTTCAGAAGATGATCCTGTGGCTGTGTTTTCATTGGCCTTGTTAGCAATTCCACCATCCCCAGCATGTTCTTGTGGAATGGCATAGTTTTCTGGGTGTGAAAACACATTGCACCCCCACTTATCATCTCCCACAGTTGACCCTTTGTGTTTCTTGCCATACCCTTTAGCAGCTGGCAAAGTTTCGGAATGCTCACTGTTTCTTGGTTCAGCAGAAACTGGTGAGGTTTTGGAGGTGTCAAATGTTACTCCAGTGAGAGTTTGTACCGCAAAGGCAATACATGGGTCTGTTAGTATTTCGCTAAGAGGAAACTCGAGCGCGTAATCCAGCGTAGCGTTAACCTTTTCTCCATTTTCAATGCCTCTTGTACTGTCTTTCATAGTAGCATGGTTCTCCTGAGGCCAAAATGAAAAGCACTCTTGATCCTTGGCACTTCCATGCTCTTCTTTAGTCCTCTCAGGAATCCATTCTGGAGTAGAGAACTCACCATACAAAGGCCTGCTCTGACATGACTTAGGAGACTCCGCTGTGGTGGTGGTACTTTCAGATTTGCACTTGGTTTCTGACCCAACCTCAAGAGCATTAATCTGTTTTGCTGCACCACTGGGCAAACTGTTGGAGTATTTATCCTCATTTAGGACAGTTTCGCCCTCAGCTGATTGTTTAACTGCAGCTCGGCGTCCTCGGCTTCTTGTTATAAGTTCTGGAACTGGATCAACCTGAATTCCAGCAAGACGTTTTGAAGAACGGCGAGGCAAATTCATCTCCTTCTTATGTCTTTTGCGCTGACGAACTTGGGATTTTTCAGTTCCATTTTTTGGCTGTTCATTTTCTTGAAGTTGCTTGTCTTGGGATTTTTCATCTGTGCAACCTTGAACTGAGGTCGTATCAGTTAAATCAACCTTCCCTTCGTTCTGATCTGAATCTTCACCTTGCAAAAGCACTGGCGAGATCAATTCGGTGCCCACCACACCTATACCATGAAATAAACAACCATCCAATAACATGAATAAGAAAAGCAGAAAACGAATTACTTTCCATGTTTCCTTTTAAAATCAATATTTCTTTTAAAATCAATATTTCACATCATTGCTTTTAAACCATAATCACCTACAAGCTCTACTGAACACCAATAGCATAAACATTTGGCAAGACTCGAGAGAATTGTACATAATGTAAATTAGCGGATGTCCCTCCCCAAACACATGCTAAATTGTTGAAAGACAATGCATTCAGTTGTGTACCTAACTAGATGGAGACAATATTGTTAACTTCAATAGAATAAGATGAGTTGGGAACTTTACATTGAGAGGAAATATTTTCTGAGATGGGCACAGACACATATTCTCCTGAGCATACAGGTTTCTGAACCTGTTGGTCATTGGCTATCATGCCCAAACCTGAGCTCGGTCCCATGCTAACAGGTAATGTTGGTGTTGTGGTTACCCCTATCGACTGAGAGGAAAAATAGACAAGAAGTTAGTAAAAGTCGCAATCTTTGTGGAGAAATACTATTAAAACAAAGGGTACTGATATCATAGCAAGCTGAAAATAAATTCAGCAAGAGGAGATAGCTTATAAAAATTAAGGCATCAAAATAGTATCACATGAATAAGACGAGTGATTTAGTCCTTCACACAGGAATTTGGAGCTGCCTACACAGCCTGGTGAAAAAATGCCGGGGCTGTGTACCAGATACTCTCATGTCGAGTGGGTCCCACCCACCTGGGCTGAGAATCACCATACCTTCTATGTTTCCGGGTGGTTCACCCTGCTGGGTATGGATTACCCTAACCAGCTCAATAGCCCCCCTCCCTCATTAAAACAAGCAAAAAAAGGAAGCAATTGCAAAATGGAAAGAAGACTAAGCTAAGCAACACATTTTTCCTTCTATTGCTCATTTGATACCTACTTGTTTGCAAAGGATCCAATTAATTATTTCCCTTTCCAATTTTGAAAAGCCTAAAAGGCGGCCCAGTGTAAGAACTCCCACCTGATGGGGTTTGGGAAAGGTAGATGTATGCAACCCTACCCCCCACTTTGTAAAGAGGCTATTTCCAGAATTTGAACCCATGACCTCCAGGTCGCAATAACCTTACCGTTAAGCCGAGGCTCACCCCCTCCAATTTTGAAAAGCCTATTTGAGAAATTTTAAATGCACTAGGAAAGCCAAAAAATGGGCATGTGGAAAAGAAAGATCAGGCATATGAGACCAAAATGGACATATAAAATAGAAGAAGCTCAGTTGTAGCCATCCTTACAGAGGACTCATTAGCTTTTAACTCCATGCCACTGCTGTCTTTTGGCTTGAATGCGTTCCTTCCTATTTCCCCAGATTCAAGATAGCGATCAACGTCTTTTATAGAGCGGAATGCATACCCACTTACAGGATCAATGTAGTACTGCACAGAAAGCACACAATGTAGATAAGTGAGTTATTCTTAATGTGGCAGGAGAGCTCACATGTGATATATGTTAAAGCATAAACAACTCATATAAAAAGATCTGGATCGTCCTACTCTTAAGAGCTCAAATGGTGTAGTGATAGGAACCAGAAGTATCTCAGCTTAAATAATGTTGGAGGTTAATGACAATGTGCTGTCAGAGTTGCAGTTCAGTCAAAGTTCATTTATCACATTTTCACTTTTAGTCAATAAGTCATATGTAACATCAAAAGCCAATTACTGCTATATTAAAATGAAGTTGACTAGTAAAGCTTCTTGTAGGGTGTGCCAATAAAATCTAGAATTTGTAACGAGTTGCTGCATTAATAGGAGTAGAAAGAAAGAGAACAGTGGGGCAGAAATTCAGGAAGGGTAATTGTAAAAGAGAAGGGGAAAAAAAAGGGAAGGTTTTGCATTTTGTGGAAGTCCAGCTGATAATTTCTTTATCTCACAGCTACAAGGTCATGTATTTCCAGCTAATCCAAGCCATTTTCATCTAAAGGCGGCAAAGGTACTTCCAAATAGATATGAAACCATTTATGTGACTCAACCCAACAGCTTAACCTTTTGGGTTAGATGGTTTCTTGATATGGTATCGAAACCTCTATGACCAAATGGTCTAGAATTTGATTATTGTTGCCCCATTCTTCTAAATAAAAATAATTAAATTTCAGCACAAGGTAAAGGTGAGCATGTGCACTATCCACGCTTTAAGCTCAAAAGAAGCATTCGCGTAAAGAGATGTATTAGATATAAAATCATTCATGTGTCTCAACTAAATAACTTAAACTTTTGGGATAGAAGGTTTCTTGACATTTCCAAGGCACAATTTATGATGGCATAAAGTATGGAAGAAGTGAAATGCAAAGTTATAGTGATTTTGGATGATGGGGATCATATGAACAATTTTACATGCTGCTGTTGTTCAATCAATTTCGAAGAATCAACAAAGCGGAATATGTCTGACAACAAACCAGCCATTATTGTTATTATAAAAAATCCAGTTTTATCACAGCAGGACAAGGCACATTGAACTCAACCATCTCTCTATTTGTGAAGCAATTGAAGAATGAACATTGAAACTGAATTTTGCAGGTTAGAAGATCAGTTGAAAACAGTTTTGTCAAAGCCCTACCAAGGAGGAGCACTCTCACATTAAGGAAGAGATTTGGATCAAGTTTGCATCAAGTTGGTCTCCATTTATTTATTTTTATCAATTTTGCAGCTCTGGTTCAGCTGCATGAAATCAGTACCTTTGAGTGCGATTTTAACCTACAAAATCTGATTCATTAAACTACCAACAAATGCAAATATAAAAAAATGCTTATTTAGAGGAATTGCCGAGTATTTGAGAAGCATTTTTAACCTCCCCTTTACCCCTCCCTTAATGAATGTGTGTTACTACAATATTCAACAGAAAGTGGTGAGGTCTTGTTTACCGAATCTCTTCTAACTGTATCTCCCTTTGTTGTGACTCTGGTCTTTTTCATCCAACCTGGTGGTAGTCCTTCTGCAACACCTTTCTCAACTACAACCTAGATTGCTTGAATAACCAAAGTTTTACCACATAAGCTAAAACAACCAAATACATATTGAACATAACAAGATGTCATCAAAAGAAGATTTTGTTGACAGACATTGTCTGCAACTCTCTGAATGCTGACTTTGTTCTGAACATTGTCAAGATGCCGAAGAACCTCTACCTTGGAATTGAATTTTAGTCCACTTGCGGGGGAAAAGTAATACTGCAACAAATATAAGACTTGAATTAAATCATCTCAGATAAAGTGTTTCTATAACAATCCGTGTTCCAGGCACAATAAAACATACAATTACTGCCAAGCAATGATTGAAGTCAAAGAAAGGTAAGAGTTCAAACATAGTAGTTCGTCCAACAAGGATTAGCAAGTAAAAGATGCTAAAATGGAAAGAAATGTATTTGGCTATTTGCTTTTTAAATAAAGTAAAATAGGGATAGAGACATTAAGAATCAACAAAGAATATTGGTAATTGAACATAGCAACAACAACGCTTCCATAATCCAGAAATGGATTGGTCCATGTTTCTGAAGAGTAACCACGTAATAAATTACAATTAAACTGACCTAAATATGACATTCATCAATTCTTTTATGAGAAAAGAACACACCAATAATGACAAGCAATTTAAAGACAACTGGAATGGCAAAAGTTATGCAGAAAAACTTTCCCCTTCTTTCCTTTTCCTTTCCTTTCCTATCCATTCCATTGTGTCTGGCTTCATTCTACTTACAGCTGATAAGCCCAGAATCACAACTGCTGGCTTCATCTTCCACAAATCTACAAAACCCTTAAAACATTCTCTCATGATACTACTTCCACAACCACACTATACTGTACCCAGTTTCACTCTAACCTCAGCAAGTCTCAAGAGTTGTAAAGACATGCTATATTCTCCAGAACCACAAACATTCAGAACACTTCAATAGGATCCTAACCCCAGAAAAAAGAAGAAGGACCTGAAACTTTCTTCCGACTTATTTAAAGGTTCCTTTCCTCTTGAAAAAGCACAGCCAAAGCCTATGTCCATCTTAAAGGTTCAACAAAGAACATTGATTTGCTGCAGAGTGGAGACATAGTCCAAACTCCAAAGGGGCCATAGATAACATGCAAAGCATAGATTAAATTTCAAATGCCGGGCAAGTAACAAATCTTCCCCCCCCCCCCGCCCCCCCCCTCCCCAAAAAAAAAAAGCTGAACCAGAAAATTAACCACATTGACTGCAGCTCCAAAACCCTTCCTTAAAAACTAGTCAAAATTTAAGGACTACCAACGGTTCCAAACCTCTATTTTTTTTTTCAGACAACAAAAAAAATAAAACACACCATATTACACACTACAACAACAATAAGATTTTTCTTTGTAAGACAAACCATGTCTCAAAATTTTCCACTCCCTGAACCCATAATAGAAGTAACTGGGGGCAAGCCAGGTCACTAGATCTCACATTTTTGAAACCAGCATCCTCAGAAGAGGAAAAAAAAATGCAAGCAGCAAAGATCATTTCAGGGTCACAGTTTCAAACCTTAAAAATAAAAATAAAAAATAAAAAAATTTACCTTGTCTCTCTTACCACTCTTTCTCACTTTCACTTCCACAGTCCAACCTTGTGGCAGCACATCGGAGCCGGGGTCCTCCATCCTCTCCGGTGGCCGGAAAAATCACTTAACCTGTGATTATGTTCTGACCCTTTGAACTTGACCCCTATTAAGTATGTGTTATATTTGTGTGTGTTTAGTTTCTCTCGTTTTCTGTGTATAATGTGTGTGTGCCACTATAGCCTAGTACCTACCACCGAGTCAGAAAGGGAAATGGGGCTGCATATTAAAAGAACTTCCATGGCCACGTGGTGACAAACACACACCTTGTTTGCAACTTGGTTCCTCACAATATATAATTTTTTTAATATTTTTTATATATATTTTTTCCTTTTGTTAATGTTTTCTTTTTCCCATGTTTGGGTGCTTCCATTGTTGTGCATTGCAACACTTTGCATTATCTAATGTAGTATCCATGAATTATGATGATGATGCTATCTATCTATGCTTCTGATGTTTCTGTGTCTGCTTTACACATGCCACCGTACACCACTTCACATAGATCTCTTCTCTTCACTTCACAAGTTTTGTGATTTTTCATCACTACCAAGTACTAAGCTCTGCCATTTTTTTTTTCCCTTGTGTTTTTTGGTTGGAACTTGTGATGCTTTTTACCCTTTTCTTCACTTCTTTCACTTGCACCTTTTGTAGTTTTGTTCGTGCAAATTGCCACTGGAATGGATTTTGCTTCAAAAAGACCAATGTGTCCCCACTGATGCTTCACGTTTTTTTTTTCTCTCCAACTGTGTTTTGTACTTTTATTTGGCTTGCCTTCATGCACAACTTCCAAAGTCTCAAACTCACCAACCTTGTGCTGGCTGCTATTCTGGGCATTCTGGGATTTTCACTTTATTTTCAGTTTCTTCTTTCTCTCTTCATATAGCATGTCATTGTTTATCTCCATTTTATATTCCAACATAAGAGTTATTCCAAGTATGCACCATATGTTTAGAACCAAAAAGAAAAAAAAAGTAAATTATGTATAATATTAATCACATTTCTAAAGTCAGGCATACAAATATTCAATACGGATTTTGGTGCATTACATAAATACACTGAATGAAAAATATTCTCACTTTAAAATTAAGAAGTTAAAATAAGTGAACAATTTTGAAAAGAAAATATAATTTTTTAATACAATTTAATTTTTATGCACGGTAAATCTATGTAAAAAAATTATTCAAATATTCAATAATATGTTGCTACGTCAACAAAAAATTCAACCAACTATTACCTTAAAAATCTTATAAAAGAAATGTATTATCCTATGATAATAAAAAAAATTTATACTAATAATACATCAAAATAATCTCTTTTTGATTTGTACAAATATATTCTATATATAAATATCAAAGCAAGATCTTTTTCCATATCATTTGTCTACTTATTCTACTATTCCCGATCCTAAACAATAATCAACTTTTGAATATCTATATATATATATATAGAGAGAGATTAAGAAATTATTAAAAAATCCAAATATTATAAAAATTTAGTGCTTAATCCATTTGTATATTTCTATTTGCTCTCTTTTTTCCATTACTCCCTCGTCCATTTCATTTAATAGAAGAAGAATTGAAAAAAAAATTATCTACATTATTAAGTGAACAGATATAGTAAATAAATATAAATATAGGTATTAAATTTTGGAGAAGAATTTTTCAATAAATGACGCAAGCGAAATTGAAGACCATGAAAATGATGTGGTATTGGACGTATTAAAAACACCAACACCAAGAAATGAGCGGTGAATACCCTATTTTTGAAGTGGGTGGGAATAACAAGTCCCGCAAGTGTTTTTAATTTTTTGTTGAGCGTTCGAATTTCGAAAGGTCAGACTCGGAACTTAAAGTGATTCTTTTTATTTTTATTTTTATTTTTTTCAAAGACCATAAAGTGGAATAATCTCTTCTTAATGCCAAGTGCCAACTAAGCCATACATACCTCAGGCTCATAACATTATCTTTTTTTTTAATTCATTCTTTTATTTTTTCAGGCCATGTTCTTATTTCTTTGTTTCGGTGGAACTGTGAAAAGTTGGACATAGCAACTCCTTTTAGGAAATGGAGCACAGTGACACCATTAGTCATTTAGGTATGGTCAATTACTTTATCCTTTTCGTGGTACCATTGGTCAATTCTTTGAAGCCCTTCAACTTTTGTGAAAAAAATAAAACGATTTCTGGGTCAATGAACTTTGTGTTTCTTTTTGGGGTCCAATATGTGTTTTATTTGGGTCGAAGGTACCATTATTTTTCGTAATGTTGTTTTAGAAATTCCATCAGGTTGGATCTGGGCTTAGATAGCCCGAGCCCATATCACAAAATTCATTGATGTCTGTGTAAAACAGTATTGATATAAATTCATATACATTCATTATATTATAAATAATAATAATGTCAAAGGGTGAGCAATCGTATGGCAAGACCGAGTGAGCTTGACAATTAAGATGGGTACATGGAGTTAGGCTCAATTTAACATGCCTTGCACATTTAAGGATCAAAATTTCAACCTGTCTCATAGTAAAAATTGCAAAATACACCTTACTTACCCCCCTTTTACTTACAACGTTTTAAATTGAATTCATAGAACAGCTAATCACAATATCAAAATCAATCCATTATCTAATATCTAATATAAACCGAAAAATGTTCAGGATAAGTTTTAAATTATTAAAGATCAAAGATAAATTAGTATGATTAACTGAACTAGTCGTAATAAATAATGGTGTGCTAGTTTGATTAAATATGAGGGTCACTCACCCCGTACATATTGGGGTTGGTTGGATACCCCGTGGATGAAATTGCCAGACCTAGCTAAGATGAGTTATTTTAAAGTTACATATGCAATTTTGTAAATACTAGCTAGATAGTAATTATATAAGCTAAGCTAATACATCTCTTCCTTGTGACTCATAAAGCGTTTTCTTTTACATCTTATGACATTAATGTTTGTTCCCTCATACTTACTTGAAGATGAAATCAAATTCAAAAAAGCTTTGAATTTGTAATTTGAAATTCGTTGGTCACACAGAGAATATCTTAACTACTCAATTCTCGAATGGAAAAGTTCTTGAGAACCATTGACAATTGAATGAAGTATATATATCTACCACAGTCACAGCATAGCAAGTGCATATCTATTATTATTAAGCCCTTGGAAAATATAATAACAGAACAGCATATGATACATATGGGATAGGACACATCACCTACTCAAGAAAAAGAGCCTAACATTAACTCTTCCTCCGTACACTACAAACAGAACAATAAATACATTCTATATTACTATATCCATCTGCAAAATAGAGGAAAAGCAAGAGTTTGATCTTCCCTTATCTGATCAATTATGAAGAGGGTTTGGTCCAGAAGGAACAACCCTGTGAGAAACTACATGAATATTCTGCTTGAAGTTACTCTTTCTGGAGTTCAAAGAGGAGAGAACTGCTGAGTAACTCTGCATAAACATTGGAGAATACTTGGTTTCTGATCTCCGTCCAGATGAGTCATCATGCATAAGGGTAGCATGGTTGACTAAACGAGATTCTGAGCCGTGCATTATTACTGAGAACAGAATGATGAGATAAAGAAAAAGGATTAAGGATTTTGGAACTCTCATAATTGTGATGAATGGTAGTAGGAGCAAGGAATGAGTTATGAAATACTATTGTGTTTATGAATTTGGTGGCAGCTTTTTAAGTCTAAGACAGGTAGTTTAGTCTACCAAGTAAGAGACTACAGTCTATAGCATGGAAGATTGAGCAAATTTAACATATAAATTAAAACCCTGACATAGATGGTTTGTTGCTAGCATATTAATTCCATGACCAATGTATATATCCCCAGAGGTCAAAATTTGACTTTCTATAAGTTGCATTTTCTGATGGGGATGTCTTAGGAGCTGATATATAGAATACAAAATATCTTGGAGTTCTCTAACAGCATAAATTTTTGACATAGTTCATTTTCATTAAGCTATCAAAGTTTTACTGATTAAGTGGTAAGAAATTTTATTCTTGTGGTTAAGTTTGAGCATTCTCATGCAATATATTTCACTGTTTCTCTTCGTGACGACTGGTCTACATATAGAACTATAGATTAATTATAATGCACAATAATAATTACACATTCAATGTAATGATTTTCTAGTTCAATATATCTAATACAACCCAAAAAAATGTCTGCTAGCATGCAAGCCGCTGGATACTTTAATTCGAAATGAAAGTGACATCAATGTTAATTAGGCAAAAATAATTCAAAATTATTGACATTGTTGCACTTATTGCATATTTTATGTCATCTAATCAAACCTAGTCTGCACGTAATTTACTTGAACAAATGAAACAATACAAAAAAAAATCGTCCTCTTCTTCCAAATATATAGCCCTCATCGGTTGAAATGTTGCAGCTTTGGACATCCCAAGTATATATATCATATTTCTTCAATTTGCAGCTGAAGAGGGCAATAGGGAGTTGACAAGTTGATATCAACACGCAAGTATAGTCCCTAGAGTACAAGCCAAATTAAGCGTCCACCAGTGCTTATAGGATCAGCCAACTTTTCTCACTATTTTATATAATCTTCACCCACAAGGATCAGGGGTGCCTTACTTTCAGTTTTTTGCCTTTTACTAAAAAAGGTGATTTTCAGAAACCATTTTTGATAGAAACTACTTATATTAGCTTCTACTCTTCAGCTAAGAACAATGTAAAGCCATTTTTAACTTTTAACTCGAGTAGATGCTGATATGAAAAAACTTATATAAAAAGTGATTTTCTTCATTTTTGTTAAAAAAGTCAAAACAGACACACCCTTAATATACAAGTTTGTAGTGGAGTATGTATGATACTGATATAGTAAATCATTTGTAACACAGATTGAATGTATTAAAGTAAATGTCACTTCCCTAAATTTAAAGAAATCCTCAGAACATATCTGCTTGTTTTGATTTTTAGGTGTCCCTCCACGTATTGTTTTCATGATCTGGATTTTAGTGGCTATTTTTCCTAATCAATAAATAATTAATTTCACTTTTTTCAATACCTTGCAGATCAAAACAAAGTCATTCACCATGTGATCTTGTGTGTCAATTAAAGCATCTAAATGATGTCCCCACATCCCCATTTAATTAATGCATTTCATATAATCTTTTGAACTACCTGTATAAACTAGTTTAAGATGATGATTTCACATTGAAGATGGATCAAATAAGGAAACAGAAGCACTTGAGAAAGAGGGCCACTGTGTTTTACTATATGAGGTGTTGAAAGAAAGAGTTGATGGGATGAGGTCATGGTTTAAGACTTATAACTGCAGATTTTGTCATTTACTTACCATCTCAAAACTTTTGGGGTCAAACTGGTGGTCATCCTCATGATGAATGAGGACAATCAAGTATTTCTTTATTCAAAGCAATTGAAACTGCCCTGTTTGATACTGCCAAATGCCAACCAAGTGAATCTTCTCTTGTTTGCACAATTTCAATTGCAGAGGCCAAGTAACTGATAAAAGTAAATCAATTGAACTTGTACAAGCTTTGGACCTACTTCAGTATGAATTTGGCAAGATACAGGTGAAAATAAGGACAGGAGCATTCTAATTGAGATAATCAGCGTAGAGTATTCTTTCACTATATCAAGCTAGATTAACCTCATCACAAGTACAAGCAGTTTTCAAGTGATATATGTAAAATATATCCTTTATTATACATATATCTAAGGAATTGGAACCTCTTTTATGATACAAACTGAAGCACCATTGTGGTACCTTAGGCACTGATTCCTCATCAAGCAAAATTCCTATGCTTTCTAGTACCAGATCTACTCTCACTAGAATCTTCATGGTACCTATTTTCACTCAGTTGTGAAGTGGATTTGGTCCTCCCGGAGTAGTAGTATGTGTGACAGTATGAAATCCACTGACCTGCTGGCTGTCCTTGTCTTCTGCTGTATGAAAATTATTGCCAAATGAAAAGGGGAACCTGGTTCTGGTTCTTGTTCTTCCTTCCACCTCTTCCTCGCCACCACAGGAAGAAATGTGCCTGCAACTTGAAAGATGGAATATCACTAATATAAAAAGAAAGAACATAATAATTAAGGCTGAAGCTTTATGAACTCTCATGATTTCCAAATGATAAGGTAAAAGGGTACTGAGTGTGAGGATGAATACTTGGTTTGGTTCAATAATACATCTAGAAAAGACATCAGTTCAGTATTTGGAAAAAATAAATACTAGTAGGTGGTTAGCAGGTAGTGCTATTTAATCTCAGAATTATGGTGTACTTTCCTTTCACATATTTTTTTTCTCATATAATTCACAAAAAAGTTAATCATTACTTCCATTTCTTCTCTTCATTAAAATGAATGATTTATGCCTCCCGGTGTAACATTTTGTTACTAAAAATAATGTGAAACTGTCATCACTCTTTGCATTTTTGCACATATGCATTGCAATCAATCAACTTGTTATAATACTGCAGGCACATGAGCCAACTTAGATCACCATCACAGGTAGGGCTAGGCTAATAATTGATGTTCATTGGTCACAGATGCCGAAAAGATTAGGGGTAATGCTACATGCACGTACCGGTTCCTTACACTCCACATACTCCTGTGCAAGTTTAATTTCTGGATAACAATTGAACATACTTCAACCTTTTTGAATGGTTGAATTGTGCACACTGACCCTCGCACATGCATGTGTGCATACATCATTGTCAAAAGATTGCAGATTTTTACATAAACTGCTCCCCAAAATCTGTCATGTTGCTAATTAATTGACCCCACAAATTAACAAAAATTATGAAAGTACAAATGAAGAGAAATTGAATCAAATTGCTTTGTCTAATCTGAATGTTTAGTAGTGTTATTTATGTGTCAATCTGCATATATAGTTAGTAAACTTTTATTTCGTATGGCACACTGATTTAATTAGAATAATGTTATTTATACCAAAAAAAAAAAAAGGTTGAAATGCTTAGTATAGATAACATAGTCAAAGTGTTGATCCGACTCAGTTATCATCAAATATTTTCTCTCTTTTTCTTTCTCAATGATGTCCACAAAGAGTGTTCATTATTTATGTAATAGGTGATGAAACTTCAAGGCCTCATCAGGTGTTATACGTCAGGCATCCTCTGTGCAACAGTGTGGATACAGTTCATAGAACACAGTTGGAGGGGGGCCAAGCCAAATTTAAGAAAAGAAGCAGAATTGAATGATTGTGAAGCAACGGAAAGGAAATTCTCTTGACTTTTCTAAAGATATGTGGCGATCAATCTCTTGAAGCAGCAATTGGTATACTGGCTGAATGAACTGGCATCATTTCATTGTGTCCTATTTTGACTCTTGAATGAAACAGCAGAGTTGTTGGTTGAATAATGACCTTTCCTTATCAACATGCACATCAATTCGGTGCTTGGGGACAAGCTAATTAATGTGAGATTTAATGCTAGAGTTTAGAGTTTAGGTTAGGTATCTAGAGAGGGGCATGGATGCAAGGAGACTAATGTCACACCTCAATTTTTTTTTTCCCTGCATAGAAGTTCAACCTTGTGCAAAAGGTGAAATATAAAGAGTTGCATTATTGATTTATTTGTATTCATTACATACGAAATACTGTGGTAATTTATTGGATGAGACATGGACTATATTCAAGAAAATTCTGTATCTTATTTAATGGTAGATAGAGTGTGAGTTGGTACAGTATCCCATATACAATAAGTATAAATAATAATTTTCATATAAAAAGTATCTCTTAAGTAAGTTAACATGTGTTTACATTAGATTTTGCATTAACATGATTTTCTAAGAAATGATTTATGTTATTTAAACAAAGTTAACGAAAACACCTTTACATATGTAATTACCAAATAAAGAGAATATTAAATTTTTTTTGTTGTATATTGTAAAAGTAAATGAAGAGGTTTTCGGTTAGATATATATTAGGGTCACTTTGATATATGATAATAAAAAGAAGGGTGAAAATTTTGTGAATAAATTTTGTATATAATTCTATTAACAAATTTAATCTATAATTTTCACATCCATGTTTATTTCTTTACCAAAAAAAAAACATTGATGTTTATTTCATACCAAACTATTCTCTTCTACCGGTAATGCAGTTTATATATGAACCAACCACAAGGAGAAAGATAAACAACATGCTAGTTGGCCTGGTAGTTATGTGCGTTGTCCTCTTTTCCAATATGCTGTGTTCGATCCCTAAGGAAAGCATTTTCTTTACCGAAAAAAAAAAAACACAAGGAGATAGAATTAACCTAAATGAGATTATGAACATATTATTTTAAATAATGACCCATATATTAATTTAAAGTATTTTTTTCTCGAAAGGTGTAACTGGTGTTTAGGCCTTTTTATTAGGAATTAGAGTGACTGGACCCACCTAAATGGTAGAGGTTTTCTGGTGATGATTTTTTCCATTCTCAAAGCTTAGGTAAAAAATCTTACTATGGTACCACCTTAACCAACCCCACATCTATAAAGTAATAATCATTGTATGTAAACCATGGTCTTTTGTAAATATAGCTTTCATTAGTGATACAATAAGTTATGAGGGTATATTTGAATGAAGAGTAAAAATTGGGATGAAAATTTTTTGGATGTGCATCATATGTAAACTTATATACAAAGCTCATTCTGGAACTTTTACCCTTATGTTTACTTTCCAATCAAACACACCTTAAAAATTCAATTTTATATTTGTCCAACTTCATTAAGAAAACTTTGTTGCAATCATCTCTCTATGGAGAGAAATATGTTGTAGCCTAGATGGAAACTGATTCCGAGATCAAACAGCTTTTGAAAGGACTTGATGCACTAAGCTACATTTATTTAGCTTGAAAATTTGTATTTATTCAATACGCAATAATTATATATCAAATTTTATTATCATAACATAACATGCCCATTCTATGCATTAGATAGAAGTTGTTTGTGTGTACAAGTGATGATGAAGACAAGCAACAATGTCCACCCCTAGATCAGAAACTGCAAACAAGAAACGATAATGGATGTGACAAAGGCATGTCCTTTCCATTTGTTCATAGTGTAATAATATCCAACAACCACTTGCTGTCTAGTTTAAAAACAACAAAGCCAAAGCCAAAGTTCCCAGCAAGTTTCGAACCTGTCAAGCACCCCACACACCCCACCCCACTGGAATTGGAACCTCAATATTCGATGCACATGCCTTTTAGAAATGAAATTTTACTTAGTTTATGCACTTTTCACTACCAAACTTTTATATCATATCACTTCATGATTCATTGGAGTTCTCTTTAATTTTTCTCTCGTTACATTGGATTATGTAATTTCCACAAAATTTGATAAGGTTAATATTCATTCCGCCGGATTGTTAGATTGGATGAGATATTGGATAGTTTGTTGTTCCAAAGTTGACAGTTTGAACATCCAAGTGAAGAAGACACGAAGAATGCAACAAAACTTCGTTCCATCCACTATCAAATCATTTCAACCGCGTGTCAAGATTTATGAAATTAATGTTATGTTTGAATAAGAAGAGAAAACGAAAAAGAAAAGAAAAATATGAAAAAAAGGATTTTTTTTAAAAATGTAATTTGACAAAAAAAAATAGAAGAAAAACAACATTTATTTCAAAATGACATTTTCAGTCTTTTATCTTATATGAAATCAGAGAGGATAATATTTCATCACCATTTCTACTCTTTCTTTGAGAAGAAAAATTTCTTGTGCGCCCCACCTCATTTTCTTCTCTCCCTGCCCATCAATCCAAACAAAGGTAAATGAGACATTAATGAAGTGATTTCCAGGTAGAAGAAAAAGCCAAAACCTTGACATTTCCCTTAATTTCGTTTGTTCATGCTAGCTGCTAATATAATATGCATTGTTCATGAAGTACTATACGAAAGAACACTACTCAGTTCCATATTTGATGATCCCAATTCTTCATTGCTCTGCCTCTTATAAGATACAGAAAGGCTACTTTAACGGTGTTCATAAAAAATGTAATGGTTCATAATTCATCACAATAGCAATACAATTCTGAGTGTGTTCAAGTTAAAAAAAACATTTTTTTCAACCCCAGGATGGTAAACAGAAATGGTTGAATCTAAGCAACAAAGATCTTATGGAATACAAAAAACAAGTTTAAACCTTGGGAAATTGAATTCAAACACTAAATTCATTATTCATGAAACTCAATATTTAGGCAAGGTTCCAATCCAAAAGAGGCCAGGCCTACAATAAAAAAGAAAACTTGGCCAACATTTTGTAGAATACATACGACCAGTCTTTCTCAGAAGCTCCTAATGTAATTCTTTGGCATTATTTGTAACTACATATTTGTTAGAAAATCCAACCACTTTTACTCTTTGTTTGCATCATCAACATGTGAAGGGGTTTCCTCACTTTTAAGAGATCCGATTTCTGAGGAGCCAGCATCTTCAGTAGGCTTGGAAGCATCAGGAGGAGTAGACTCCAATGGTTCGCCATTGGATTCTGCTTCAGTCACTGGAACAGGCTTTTTAACAGTCCCAACCTTCACATACTTGCTCAAAAACTTGTATTCCCAGTCTTGCAAGGCCTCAAGCTCAAATGGACCAAGACCAGAAATATCCCCAGTCAGGTCTTTATCTTCAAATGACATTTTTGCTAAGGCTCTGCTTGCATCCTTGCCAGCAAATAGAGCATAAGGTCCACCGGGTCCATAAAACATCCTGGTAGGAAACAAAAAGCATTGATCACACTTTTCTTTTTGTAAAAACTTTCTCTGTGAATCAGATTTTCAGTGACATAAAAGAATTCAACATAATTTTCATTGCTGCCATTGACTGGCAATTTAATTCAGTTTGACTATCTTGGTTAAAAACTGAATATTCTACACAAAATATAAAAGGCTCTAGTCTTCCCTTCATTGTAATTCTCATCCCACCTAATCCTTAAATCCAAGACTTCATTTCTTCATACTATTAAAAACAATACGAAAGTGAAATTAGCTTGTGGGATAATTTACTTTGGATAATATGTGAAACTCCCAAGGCCAGGCTCTTAACTTCATAAGACAGTCTTTCCAATCAAAATAGGTGACCCCCAAAACACATTTTCCAGATGAAACTAAATAAGCACAGAAATCTATTATTTGCAGACACTGGAAAGCACATCACAGTTGGAGAGAGATAATGGTCAATAAGCCTGAAATAACATCGACCTCAACTAAGCAGTGGCTCATTCAAAATGAAGAACATATCAATTCTATATTTTCTCTAACTCTCTTTGAGATCCATCAAAACTACAATTAAAATCATCGGAAAGGACACACAAACACCCATAAAAATGTGTGAAGCATCTGCATGTAGGTAGAAGCACCCTTTTCAAATAGTTTGACTTCTGACTTCTGACTAAGGGACTACGTGGTTGACTAGGGCAAGGTTGGAAGTTGGAAAACCTGACTGAAGTGACCTAACACTTTGTGAGCTTGGACTAACAAAATTATGAAAAGTGGAAAATAAAATGAAGTCACTTTCAATCTAGGCTTTGGTCAAAAGTCACTTTCACTAAGCCCTCTAATTCTGCCAACCCACCCTCTACCTACCCGAGGATAGATAGGCATAGCATAAGTGTGGTCCAGAAATAAAAAGAAGAATTCAAAATTGACAATGTATTTGCGTACAAGAAAACTCTGGATTCATCAATTATGTTTAATCTTCCACTTCCCACCTTCCCATTTTCCTCTCAAACCGAACCGAACATACCAATAGTTCATAGCACTGCATTTTAAAACTTGACGAAGAATTGCTTCCGCTTTTCATGATATCGGCAACAAGGGGGAAAAAAACCATTGATTACATATACAAATCAAGAACAAGACCTCTAATTAAGAAAAGGAAATTCAAAACCAACAAAAATCTTGGGAGAAAAAAACAACTCCACAAAAAAAAGGAACAAAAAGAATAATAAACAATAGGAATAAAATCATGGAAAACATAGAATAAAGCTGACAGAAAAAAAAATTGACAAAGGTAACACAGAAAAGTTTCTTGAAACCCGCACTCAGCTCTAAAAAACAAAATACGCCCAGAATCTTAAAAAGGCTCCTTTGACCACCCAAAATCACAAATGAAAAGGGGCTCAAAGTCAGAAACCCAAAAAGGGGGTTTTTGCCCACATTCATACCTGCTTGAAACATCAAAACGCAAGTGCAGAAATATGACACAAACAATATAGTTAACAATAGGGATGAAACAATGAAAAAAAAAAGTACACAAAAAAAATTACAACTTTTGACAAAGCAACCGATAAAAAGATTCTTGTCACTCATATTCAGCCCAAATAAATAAAACAAAATAACATGCCCAGGATCCAAAAAAGGATCCTTTGACCATACAAACCAAAACCCACAACTCAAAATCACAAAAAACAAAAAGAGTAATAATCAAAAACCAAAAATAATTCAAAACTGATACCTGCTCTGTGAAACATCATAGATCTGACCCTTAATGGCCATAAGCAAAGGCTTCTCGGGATCAGAGCCATCATACGCTTTAAGCTCTTCCTCTGTGACCTCACCAAGCTGAACCGGCGGCTTCAGAGGCTGCATCTGCGGGGCAAAGTCCCTGGTTTCATGGGTGCTGTGGCCAGAGGGACCGAAGAGGCCCGAAACGACGTAGTATATGGCGAGGAAGAGTGCTAGAAGGGTAAAGAAGGTTGCTGGGGAGAGGCCAGTGTAGGCCACTATGGATTCTTTAAGGGTCTCCCACAGTTGCAGAGCCATTGGATGGATGGTGGGAGAAGAGAGAGAGAGAGAGTGGGTGGCTGTGTGTTAGAGAGAGAAAGAAGAGAGAGAGGGAGACAGGCAGAGAAAGAGGTTAGATTTTTATTGCAACAACGTTTGACTACTCGTTTTAACATTAACATGGCTGTATAAACGGGTTCACTGGTAAAATAAAACGAGTAAAAGGTAATTAAAAAATCTTGGTAAACTCTTTCATCCTAAAAAGTGCTTATTATGAGTGAAGGATTGATCTCATAGTCTTCAATTGTCAGGATATCCTAATTTTGATAAAAAAAAATCTTTTACTTGAAAAAATTTGTGAGATAAAAAAGAAAAGTTATACTATTAATTTTAGTTAAAGCACATTTTAATTTGTGATTTTATATTCATAAATCATTTTAATACTTAATTTTTAAAATGAATTAAACTAATATTTTATATTATAAAATATGAGTCAAATTAGTTATCTATCCATTTTTATTTAACATTTCATCAATTAAGTGATGATATGTAACGTTAAGCGATAACTTAATATATTATGTGTCATTTGAAGTTGAATGAAATTTAAAATTACTCATTTTGATATCAGAAATTGTATAAAATGAGTCATTTAAATATTTATTTTAAGTAATAAAATAATTAATTTTATATAATTTTAAATATCAAAATAAGTCATTTGAATCTTTATTACATGGTCAATGGCACGGCATGTCAAATTGTCACTTAATGCTACACGTTATTAGCTAACTACAAAATGTTAAATGAAAGTGGATTAAGGGACTAACGTAACTCACATTTTGCAATGTTTAATATGAATTTGAGTCATTTTGAAAGTTAGAGATTAAAATAACATATGCGTATAAAGTCAGAAACTAAAGTGATGTTTAACTCTATTAATTTGGTATTCAAAAAAGTTGTGAAATCAATTTATTCTTTCAAAATATTTAAATTTACTTCAAATAAATCCAAAAATATTTTAAAAATACTTGTACTAATTTAAAATAATTTAATCTTTCTATGATTAAATTAATGTCACAAATTTTTCAAAGCCCAAATTGAAGTCGTACGGCTCTTTAAAAGAGCAAATTGATATTATAATTTTTTTTAATGATAAAATTAATATCTTAGGACTCTTTTGAGTATCAATTCGAAGCTTTGCTTTAAATAAAATCATTTGACTATTTCTTTTTTGGTAGAGAAAGCCAATGGATTTGGTAAAGAAGAAGACTAGTATCTTATACTTTGACTTCAATATGTTTTTATTCCCAAGAACCAAATCAATTTTGGTTTTGTTTTTATTTTTTTTATCCAAATATTTCTAAAATTATTTTGTTTTAATTATTATTGTTAGATTGTTTATGTTAAATGCTAAATTAGCTAATAGAGAGTTAGATCACTGAATCTTATATGATACTTAATAATCATACAAAAAGTGTGAGATCGTTTAATTATATATGGCTACTAGTAATCATAGATGAATTGAACTAAAAAGAAGTATGAAATCAAACAAAAGAATTTTATAGAACCAAAAACAAAATTTACTTATCTTTTAAGAACCAACAACATATTTAAGCCTTATATTTTTTAATAAAATATACATATTTTGTTCCAAACTAATAATCAAGTTTCTTTTAAAAAAATGTTCCCCATTATTAATTTTTTTTATATAACAAATTTTTTGATAAAGCAGTCATTATTTTATACTAATTTTATTCTTGTTTTGATTAATTATAATTTTCAGATTAATTTTAAGGCATTGATGATATAAAATAATTTTGTACTGACATCTAGGCATATGTTTTTATTTGTGAGATTTTTAACAAAGTAGCAATTTAACCAACCACTTTTATTAATATGATAATATATAATTAGATATATTTGAAATCATATATTACATTGATAATAAAAATAAATTAAATTAATAACTGTTCCACTTTCTCTTATCATTTCTTTTATGAGTCAATCATACATGGTATGTTTGGATGTGAAAAAAAAAATAAGAGGAAAGAAAATGAAAAAAAAAAAGAAAATCAAGCAAAAAATTACTTTTTTCTCTTATTGTTTGGTTGAGAAGAAAATTCAAAGGAAAGAAAATGTAAGTTTATTGTAGTGATTTTTATTTTTATATCCTTATTATGATATAATAAAATAAATATATTCATTAGATTTTATTTTATATGTTTAACTCATTTTTAATAAATAAAATAAATATTATATAATAATTCTTCAACATATTTATTATTTATTTATTATGACAATTATTTATTTCTGGAAGTCAAATATAACATATTAAAAAAAATTAAAGAACATTGCTATTAACATCAATAAAATGAAAGGGGCCATAATTGATAAATAACCTTTACAAACCTTCCATATCCATTTTCTTTGCATAGGAGAGGAGAAATATTAATTGTGGGACCCATAGGGTCATTTTCTCTTCTTCCATACTTTCTCGTTGTATCTCAAGGCAAACAAATCCCTTATTCCTCTCCTAGGAGAGGAGAAATATTAATTATGGGAGCCATAAGGTCATTTTCTCTTATCCCATACTTTCTCATTGTATCTTAAGGCAAGAAAAGCCCTTATTCCTTTTATTTTCGCTTCAGTAGCTTTCTTTTCTCTGAATTTTTATTTGATCCAAACGACCAGATGTGTTACCTTTTAAGTGAAAAAAGCTTTTCTTTATAGTTATGGGATCCTAAGACTGTATAGGTGTGATACCCAATGTATACGTAACAGCTGATAAATTCTGTACTATTCTAGGGTCCCCTGGGACCTACCCGTGCCGTCGAGAAAGCCCTAAATGGGCAGGGAGTGATGGAATGTAGGTTGGGTGTTGTTGCTGTAGAATTCTATAGAATAGGCTTGCTGTAGCGAGGTTTGTTCGTTATAGTAAGCAGGCTTGCTGACAGCACAGTGCAAAAGGACGCAGTTTCTTTAAATGAATACCCCAACCCCTACAAAAGACCCCATAGTTGGGATTTTACACCCAAACCCAAAACCCTTCTTTCCTAACTCTCTCCAAACCCTCTTCCACTCAATCCCACTCCATTCCATCTCCTTCCAAGATCAAAGGTATGAGATTTATGGGTTTTGTTGTTCTTTTCCTTCCCATTTCATATCCTAGAGTTTGAGTATTGTTATTCTCTCCATTCTTTCACATTTTTTGTATGGGTATCGCTGTTTGTCTTCACTGTGGTTGAATGGATGAGTTCTGCAGAGGCAGACTCATTGTAGCGAGTGGTCTCGCTCAACGAGGTTAATTTACTGAAGCGAGAGGGCCGACCACAACTTTACTCCCCCAATGTTGTTAGAGTTATATTGAGTAATCTAGAGGTTGTTAGAGACTAACATAGAGTTTAGTGACTTCAATGGCAGATGTCAGTGCCATTCCTCCTCTTCGAGATTCCATCGGTGTTGATGCCACCATTTTCTCCCCTCCAGGTGAGTGGGTTCGGAACCTATAGCTCTTATGTTAGTCATTAGAGTTAATTTCCTTAAGAGATAATATGATTGCATGATTTTAGATAATGTTTCAAAGATATTAGAGATTTCGAATAGTATATATGTTTACCGAAGAGATGATTTTTAATTAGAGCATGAAATATTTATTTTAATGTAAACTCATGGGACCATTGTTGCTAAACGATATTTATTAAAGAGCTAGAGTATAATTATGATTTGAATAGAGATTTTATAATATTATTACCATGATTTTAAAGAGAGACAAATTATGAATTATAGAGTTTGATGTCTAGAGAAATGCTATATCAAAGTTTTAGAGAAAATTGCATGTTTTATGAATTCGAGACTAGACGGTAGTTATAGAGAAACAGACAGTGAATTAATGGCTGGACCCCGATCATTAACCTTGGTACCAAGTTGTCCCAAAAGGACAATCTCATAGAGCAGATAATGGAACCTATTTAGGTGTCCACATTAGATCCTTAATAGATCATAGAGTATAATATTTATGATTCTCGAATAACCATAGGGTAGAGATCCTTGTTTCTCTCGTAGAATATTGTTATTATGTTTTTCAGAGAAATTCTATTTAGAGATATTATATATATATATATATATATATATGAATGTGAATATGAATTTTCAGAGATTATTGGATTAACTGGTTTTAATGATTTCTATATAATTATTTATCTTCTTGGTTGTTCCATAAGAGGATTATGGGTGAAAATCTGCTCACTGAGTTTTAGATGAAACTCACCTCTCTCCCTTCCTCCATTACAGGTCCAGTAGACGCTGCAGGTTCTTCCCTTCCATCTTCTCCCCCACTGTAGAGATTTTTCAATTGGTGAGTTTCACTTTGAAGTGAAGTACTTTTGGTATTTGTTTAGAGATAGAGTGCTCTAGTGTTCATGATGGATTGCATAGATTATCATAATTATTTTATATTTTCACGATTATGATTTCTATGGTTTGTTTTATACTAAGATCAACTCATATATTTTGTATTAGAGATGCAGATTTAGAGTTTGATTATGAAAGTATTTATGATGATTTGATTTCCACAGAGTTAGATATTTATATAAGAGATGAAACTATGTTTTGAAACTGGATTTTATTATCAAAATATGCATATAGATAGACTCAGAGGTTATGAGGCTTACGTGAGAATGAGGATTCCCCACGTGCCGGTCATGTGCCCAAGTCAGGTCGTGACAATAAGTATGGGACTATACAGTTGATGATGACTTATATGAATTGGTTTGTGCTACCTATACAAACAAGATGCATTTTCTTTTCGGTAACTCATTGCTAAAGAACTCCATAGTTAAGCGTGCTTGACTTGGAGCAATTTTAGGATAGGTGACTCCTGGAAAGTTTTCCTAAGAAGTGTGTGAGTAGGGATAAAGCACACCGAAAAGACTTGTGTTGATTTGTGGGGACAGTTATCAATCCATAAAGCAGCAGGGGATGTTACGCATTAATCCTTTTTTGCATTTTCTGAAACTTCTGAAAATAATAATTATCAAGTGTAAAACTTAAAGTGCAGCAGAAACATAGTTAGCTGCTTCAGAAGGTAGATTTCTAAACTTCATTAAATAATACGTTCATTATTAAAAGAAAAGACAGAAAGCAAGAAGGATATATAAGATCAAGAGTAAGAGAATGATGTAGCAAGGATAAATAAAAGAGATCAGAGAGAGATGAAAGACACAGGGGATTTTATACTGGTTTGGTCAATCTGTGTGCATCCAGTACTCAACAACTGTTAAGGTTCCACTAACAATAACTTTCTCAAACTGAGAAAGTGCACAAGGATAGTCTTTACATTAGCTTTCCCAAGCTCTCATCTGTGGGTTTCAGAAATCACCTAATGCCATAGATTGAGTAGTTCTGTATCAGTCTATCCAAGGTAATATGAGTAGTATTGTACCAGCCTCTCCAAACTAACACGAATAGTATTATATTAGTCTTTTCAAGCTAACATGAGTAGTCTTGTACTAGCCTCTCCAAACTAACCCGTGATCAGTAGCTACCCTCACTGTCACATTGAAAGTAGTCTTAACACTGGCTTCTTCAAGTCAAACTGTGAGCAATAGCAACCTCTACTGTCACGTTGAAAATAATCTTGACACTAGCCTCTCCAGGCCAAACTGAGTAATAACAACTTCTACTGTCATTTTGCAAGTAGTTTTACCTTAGCCTCTCCAAGCTATATCTCACACGAATCACTAATGGATCAAGGATACAAAGGTTTGTGTTTGAGTTGCCATTCAAACTAACCTATACTCAAGTTTCCTTAATATATACAAAGAAGTTCCTGGAAAACAATACCGACTTCCTCTTATTACTTCTTCCTTAAGAAGAGCATAAATCTAAAAAAAAAACATATAGGAAGATTTTTACATATAAGGAATATGATTACATAAGAATAATGAACCTTATAGGATGATGAGAGATTTAAGTAGAGTTTCCTTTCTCTAACTATCATCATCATCATCATTTTCAGCATGGCATATCTCTATATGTAACGGTCTTCCTTTCATGATCGTTGCCTTTGATCAGATCTCCAAGTGACACGTATTGATCATCAGTTGTATCTCGGAAGAGTGAGCTAGAAGTGAGGCTGACAGATCTGTCACATCGATTGCAGAAGCCATTGTAATATTTGAGTTTTCTGATCTCTCTTCAGAAACTCCTTTTCTACTGTTTGAACATGCTCTTTGAACTCCTCCTTCATGAAGCTAGGATAGTTGATCAAGTTGGCAAAGGGATGTTGTACAGTTTTGACAACTGGGTTTGACTTTGAGTTGAAATTTCAATTTCAAAGTTCAAATTTCCTCATTTTCCTCTAGTGCTCAATGCTTCACACAAATGTGAGCTTTCTGAAGTGTGTAACAGGTTGCTTAAAGATTCTTCAAACTTCTGATCTTTAATCCAATCTTCTTTGCTGATTATATCTTTGCGATTATGATGATTAAATGATAAGTAACGCGTTGCATATGGACATATTCTGATTTCTTCATCTTGAGTGTACTTTTTGATGTTCTATGCTACTTTCTGAAGTCTCTAAACTTGATCTCTTGTAGCTTTGAAAACTTCTTCTTATCGTTAGCTATCAAATGCTTGGATAAGGATGTAATTTCACTTCTATTTCATCACAAATCTTGTAACATGTTTACACATGTATAGTGAAATATATATACCCATTTGAGTAAGCTTTGCTCTTGCTAAACGATAGATATATATTATAAACTTACAAGAAACTCAAGAGAAACATCAATCATTCTTTAAAGCATTTTCTTTGAATTGGTTTTGTTGTCATTCAAAATATATGAGCGCATAGGATTCTGGAGCTAACAATCTCCACCCATTTAATCCATGAAAAAATGTTATTTGTAATCATTATGTGTGAGATATCATGTCGACTCATACCTCATTCACCATTAGATGGCGTGTGGACTTTATTTAAATAGGGCTCACATCCCATCCAATAATAGATGTATTGTGAGTCGTTAAGTGTCGCTCGTATAATAAATATAAATAACACAACTTCGATCTATGTATAATCTCCATTGCCTCTTTCTCTACTTAGTTCTCTCTCCCTTCACCTTCCTTCCTCCATTTCTTTCCAACTACAAACCCAACTTTTTCCTTTTATCCATATCAAAGATATTTTAGAAGATTCATCACCTTACACTGCACAAGTAAATAAAAATACTTCTTTTGAGTACGGCACTATAATAAGGTAGAATTGTTGTATTGAATCACTTTTTGCTAAATTTATTATTTTATTTTTAATCAAAACTTAAGTTATACCCGACCTGTCATTTCACATTGTAACTTTCACTTTGAACCCCCTATCCATATTCTCAATCCTTTTTTTTCTCATGATTTTATAAATTTGTGCATTTGAATTTATATTATTTATAAATTTATGGAATTATTATGAATATTTTGCCATTAGGATGGCTCATAATGATTTATTAATAACATAATTTATTGAACACAAAACTTGAATAATTTTTTTTCCAAATAGTATTAATATACAAATATTAAAAAAATAAATATTAGTCTATGGAAAAAGAACTTAGATCAAATTTGTAATATCCATTACATCAAATCCCTATTTTCATATTAATTTGTAAGATAACTTATAGCCACACATCGAAAATGAGTTAATATTAATAGAAATATGTGATACCTGGCGTATACGTGGCAGCGAATAAGTTTCGTTTTGTCCCAGGGTCTCTTGGGACCCACTTGTGTTGCTGGGAAAGTCTTGGGAATGCATGGAGGACCCTTAGTGTAGCTAATATGGTGAACTGTCATCGTTATAGCAGTCACAGTGGGGTGACCGTGGCATTTTGGGCATCAGGGGACCACTATAGTGGTCTAGAACTGCTATAGCAGTCATGGGAGTGTAGCAGCATTTTTGGGGTATTCTGGGGACCGCTATAGCGGTCATGTGTATGGTGCAGCACGTGTTTTGGCCTCTGGGGACCGTTATAGCGGTGTCAGCAGTACCCAAACTTTCCAAAACCCGTCATTTCACGTTAGTGAGACTCTCAACCCTTTTTAAACCCTTCCAACTTGGGATTTCACCCCAAAACCAAGCCCTACCCCTCTCTAACTCTCTTCCTCTCCTCCCCACTCAATCTAGCTCCAATCCTTCTTCTTTCCAAGAGATTAAAGGTGAGATTTATGGGTTTTATTGTCTCCATCCTTCTCACTTTGTATTCTAGAGTTTGGGTTTGTTATTTGTCTCCATTGTTGTTAAGTAGGGGTGCTCCCTAATGTTGTTAGAGTTAGATTTGAGTAATCTAGAGGTTAATAGAGACTAGTCTTGTGTTTTATGGCTCCAATGGCAGACATTGACGCCGTTCCTTCTTCCCGGAGCTCTGTTGGAGTTGTGGTCACTATTCCCTCCCCTCTAAGTGAGTAGGTTTGGAACCCATGACCCCTATGTTGGTCATTAGAGCTAAATTCTATCAAATTATTATTAATTGCATGGTTTTAAAGAGATTTCAAGAGCTTAGAGTCTCCATTGATATGTTATAATTATTGAAATGATGGATTCTAACTAGAGCGTGAAATATTTATTTTATTACAAACTCATGAACCATTATTGTTAGATGATTTTATCACAAGAACTAGGGTGTTACTATTATATTCTTGAATTGAGATTTCCATGAAATTTCCATGACAACATTTTGAACGAACGATTTGCGAATCATAGAGTTGTGTTTAGAGAAACATTAGAATAGAGATTTAGAAAAATTTATATGTTCATTGGTTTAGAGACTATACGTTAGCTATAGAGAAACAGACAGTGAGTTAACAGCTGACCCCGATCGTTAACCTTGGTACCAAGTTGTTCCGAGAGGACAATCTCATAGAGCAGAGAAAGGAACCTATTTAGGTGTCCACATTAGATTCCCGATGGATCATAGAGAATAATATTTCAGTTCTTGAGGAACCATAAAGTAAAGATTCATGTTTCTCTCATAGAGTATTGTTATTATAATTTCAGAGAAATTTCTATTTAGAGCTTTTACTTTCACATGTGTATTAGTATGATTCCAGAAATTATTGCATCAACTGATTTTAATTATTTGCATATGATTATCTATCTTCTTGGTCGTCCTATGAGAGGGTTATGGGTGAGGACCTGCTCACTGAGTTTTAGATGAAACTCACCTCTCTCCCTTTCCCATTACAGGTGTTGTAGACGCTGCGGGTTCTCCCGTTCCACCTCTACCCCGCAGTAGTGATTTATTGTTTGGTAAGCTTCACTTGGTGTGAAGTATTCTATTTTGCTTTTTGTTAGAGATAGAGTGCTCCAGTTACATGATAGGCAAGGTCCCGGACCATAGAGATGGATTGACATTATTTTATCATGATTATTTTGTACCTACATGATTATAAATTTCATGTATATTTTGTAAAGAAAGCAACTCATGTATTTTGAACCCCAGTAATATGTTTAACGGTTGAAATAGAAATGATTGATTTTATTACTCCAGAGATTCGTGTTAAAGTTTGTTTATGTTTTTGTTTCATGGGACTAATGAGTTATTAGAGATGAAATGATATTTTACAAACAGTTTTATATTAAAATATGCATATAGAGAAACGCAGAGGTCACGAGACTTATGTGGGAATGAAGATTCCCCACGCGCCGGTCACGTGCCCAAGTCGGGTCATGACAAAATATAAAATTATATATATATGTATGTATGACTCTGTGCCAATAATAGTATTATGACAGAGAAGAAAAATATTAAATTATTTATAATTTAGGTTTCTACTTGTAAAATCAAGTGAATGAAGGCTTGCTTTATAACCCCTATTTTCTCAAAAAAAAAAAGGAGAAAGAAAGCGGGGTTTACAAGAGAATCTTCTCATATAAAAGTTTGATATGAGAATGTCATGTGCATATCTCTACCATTGATTTTGTTTTATCTTTTTAACTTTTCACCATTTAAAAGTAGCTCAATCAATGATAGACATGTACACATGATATTGTCATGTTTAATTTCCATATGAGAGGATCCTCTCCCTAGATTTACAGTTGGATAGAAATGGAGGAAAGTGGGGAACAAAATAGAGAAGGGGACAATGGAAAGCATACATGGATTAAATGGGTAGTCGATGAAGTATTGATGACCACAATGATTTCTTTGGGCTGTCATGGTGGTCTGTACTTGGGTTGAAATTGATAAGGTGAAATGTAAGCGGTGAAAGATGTAGACATGTAGTGTATTTTATTTTAAGTCTTGGTTAAAAAATAGAATGAGTAAATCTGAAAAAAAGATAGTTCAATAAAACCGTTTTTATCTTAGTGTTCCAATTTGGACGCCACTATTTGACATTTGCATTGTCCATGGTTAGATACATGTTCTCGACTGCATTTTAACATTATTTAATAATTAATATACCACTTCACTTTTCAACGTTGTAAATGATAAATTATTCTTATCTTTCTTAATATTTGATAAATTTTATATCGGTTGTCCTTTGTTTGTTCCGATAATATGGACCTCTTTTGATTGTATTAGAGAGAAAAATAGTGTAATAAGATTGATATAATAATTTCATAAATTTTAAAATTATTATAATAAATTTTATAAACAAAGAGGAATCCACATAAATTTCACCGAATATCATACCAAATCAATATAATTTGTCTGTATTATAAATGCATGCAATTCTTTTTTGATTAGGTACAATTCTAATGTAACCAAAGACCACTATGATACCGGTAATGGTGAATAGCAACGTACAAGCTAATAGCACCATACTAGCTAACTAAATATGTAAATCACTAAATCTACATAATAGAGTACATATTAATTAGCTCTAGTTTACTTTCGTTAGTTTGGTCTTAGCGTGCAAGCAAATGGCAGTATTATCTTCATATTTGTCACCCGACGAGCATAGTTATTTTTCAAAGGATAAAGATGAAGAATGCAATTCCGAAAAATGTGCACCGCACGATTATGAGTTTAACTTGTCTATAGATTGTTATTAGGAAATAACAGCCGTCAATGGGCTTTCGTCACTTTTCATGTGACTTTTTATAAGCTACTTAGCAGCGCTCATTTTCAAAAGTAATAATTATCCATTCTTTGATTAAATGTTAAATAATAGTTAGGAGTAATAATAAATCTCCCTCACATGAAAAAAAAAAAAAATAATAGATCACCTTTTCCCTAACGTTATAATGATTGTCTCTAAAAAAAAATTCAAAATGAAATATATATTAATGTTATGCTGCTTATTTAAAATTTTGAAAACAAGAAGTGTAGATCGCAAAAGATGAAAGTGCATCTCAAAACATGAGAATACATTCTCATAAACCTTGCAGAACATGAATCTCAAAACGGCGTCGTCTCGCCTTGCTCCCTATCCCACGTGCAGTTGCAGAGCTTGGTTTCTCATTTCGAATTTGAGAGTTTGAACTCTCTCTTTCCCCTGATTTGAAGAAGAAACACACAACACTCTCTCACCAACCTCTCATTCTCCAGTTCTCAGCATGGGTGTCAAGAATCTATGGGACATCCTCGAATCATGCAAGAAAACGGTTCCCCTTCACCATCTCCAGTTACGCAAATTCCCCCCCCCCCCCCCTTCCCCCCACCAGAATCAAAATCTGTTTTTAAATGCTGAATTGTGTGCCCTTTTGGCTTAATTGAAGTGGGTCTGTGTTGGATTTTTTTTTTTCCATTTTTGAGTCGCAGGAACAAGAGGGTGTGCGTGGATCTCTCGTGCTGGATGGTGCAGCTTCAGAGTGTGAGCAAGTCACACGCTTGTATGAAGGAGAAGGTGTACCTCAGAGGCCTCTTTCACCGCCTCAGAGCTCTCATTGCTCTTAATTGCAACGTTGTTTTCGTTTCAGGTGTGTCAGTGTGTGATTGATTACTCTTCAATTTTAGTGTTTTTTTTCTTTTCTTTTTGCTCTTAAGTGAAAAATATGTCTTTCAAATTTTGAAATTTGCCAGAAAACAAAGTCTGAAAATGTGTCAAAGTAAAAAGGTGCTTGTGCTTTAAAATGGAAATTTGAGTTTTTTTTTTTTTTTTTTTATTGGTCCCCATGGTTTACTGGTCAACTTGAAGTATAGTGGGTGCAGGGTAGTTCAATTGTGAGCAATGCGGATTAAGTGAGTGAATTTAGGTTTATGGTTAGAGGTGATAACCTTTAGACTTTTAGAGTAAGTGATAGGCATCTGTTTCGTACCAACTTTTCTTGCCGGTATTGTGGTAAATATCTAAGTCAATTTCGTTGGTAGAGTCCAGTGGACCAGTGGTGATTCTCATGACCGGCTTTTGTATCTATAAGTGGTTTATTTTTAAGTTTGGGAGCATTGGTTGTTTTGCATATGCTGGATAGGCTAATTAATGAAAATCATTTAGCAATCCCTATACCAAGCTTGGATTCTAAGGGTATGTTTGAATGGAGAAGAGAAGGGATTAGCAGAGTTTGTCAATTTTAAGTAAACATTTCCTTATTTGGGAACTTTTCAAATGAAAGCAACAAAATTAGAGATTATCAAGATAGATGTAACTTTTTGAATTATCCCTTATCTGATTTTATAAGAATATCAAGTCTAATTCAATGTTGAGTAGAGTTACAAAATGTCAGAGAAATGTGATGGATATCCTAAGATATAGGTGTAATCATTTTGGGTGACCTAGTGTTTAAACCAAGGTTCTGAAAACCGGACCGGATATCGAACCGGTCAGGGCTATGGTCTAGAGGTTTAGAGGTTCAACCGGTTCAATCGGGGGTCCAATTGGAATATAACTGGTATATAATAAAACATATATTTATGTAAATATATAAAAATATATGTCATAAAATAACTAAAAATTAAATTAGGCATAAACAAAATCTATAGAGCATAACATAATTCATCCTTTAATCAAAATAAACATTATCCATATAGATTAAACCTCTCAAGTTACTACTTCCGATATCAGAAAAGGAAAATAATTAGGAAAAATGAGATTTTAGGCTCCTTTTTTTTTTGGAAAAAAAATACCCAAAATGATGCCATTTTTCATCTTTTTTATTGAAAAAAAAAATGTCACACTGGTTTGGCAGTTCTCGGGCCATTCGTAGCGGTTGGAGGCCGGTTCTTGAAGAGGTGGTTTTTAGGCATAGCTCGGACCAGATAGCAGGCCGGTTTCCAGTTTAACCAGTTTGATCAGCCGGTCTGGTTTTCAGAACCATGGTTTAAACATGTCTATTGGCTTTTTGAACTCTGAAGTCTGAATTGTTTTTTATTCTCTATCAACTTTCGACAGTTATTACTTATATCGGCTTTGGACCTTTGCATTTACTTTTTATGATGTTTTTGCATTTATGATGTTTTGTGATGTCTTTGCATTTACCTTTTACCTTCTCAATGAGTAATCTTTGATGGCTGGTAGATGGGTCAATTCCTGCTATCAAGTTATCAACTTATTGGCGTCGCTTGAACATCAGGAAAGAGGTTGGTTGCCCTTTTATATTTCTTTTTTTTCTCCTTTAAATGTTGTATATACCTTATAAATATGTACGCAGATTTTTTTTTTTTTTTTTGGTTTTCTTACTTTATTGTTTTACTAATGATAATGCAGGTAGAAAAAAATGAAACTAACTTACAGGAAGTGAAATCATTAAGAAGAAACATGGGGTCTGAATTTTCTTGCATGATAAAAGAGGCTAAAGCCTTGGGGATGGCTCTTGGCATTTCTTGTTTGCATGGGTAAAATTTAATTAATGTTCAGTGTTTTGCTTTAAAAAATGCTGTCATAATTTGTTGCTATGAAAATATATTTCGTTAAATTTAATAAAAACAATGAAAATTTGTCTGTTAAATAATTGTTCTAGAAGAATTTTTTTATCTGTTATCATGTTGGTTACAGAATATTTGTAAGTTGGACTATTTAATTTTCATGTTATATAGTGTTATATATGGGAGGATTGATTCATTATAAGAGATGCAAAGTGCTCATCCATTGTACGATATGCTTGTAAAAACATTGAAAATGATCTTGATGTCTTGCTGTAAAGGTACTGAAATGCAGAGATCAATAACTTCTGCTTTGTGTCCCTTTTAGTAGTTGATTGAAAAAGTTGCATTGCAGGATATTAAAGAAGTTACTGATCTAATTTGAACTGATGGTGTGTTGCTTTTTTCCAAAATTCAGGATTGAAGAAGCTGAAGCTCAGTGTGCCTTGTTGAACTTCGAGTCATTATCTGTAAGTACAATGTAGACTTATCTGGCTGCACACTGTGTTGTTTTCCGCTTTTTAATTATTTGATATTTTGTGTGATGCTTATGCTATTGCTGTTAGCTAACATATCATCTTTGTTGCCACTCGTTGTTAATAATTGTGGTAGGATGGATGTTTCAGTTCAGATTCAGATATATTCCTTTTTGGTGCAAGGACAGTGTATAGGGATATCTGCCTCGGTGAGTAGATCAGCTTTTTTATTATTTGTGGATATTTTTTGGTATTAATTATATCCATACATTCAACTTATAAGGAATTGTTTATTAATGGGTTAGGAGATGGTGGATATGTTATTTGTTATGAGATGGAAGAAATCGAAAGCAAACTCGGATTTGGAAGGGATTCATTGGTAAATTTGTGATTGACTTTCAAAATACTTAAGAATCATAATTCTTGCTTTCTTTTCTTATTTTATTATATATATATATATATATATATACATATATTGTATTTCCTTTTTTGGTTGATTATCTTTCATTCTTCAGTGTGTTGTTGTTTACTGAAAATTCAGTTAGATTCATGTTTGTCAAGGCCCAAAAGTGAAGAATAGAGTCATTAAGGATATAGGCTAATCTTAACTTCCTACATCATGTCATCATGGGCAGCCTAATTGAAAAGGCTGTCAAAACAGAAGTGAACCTGTAAAAAGGAAGAATTTTGCTTTACTGTTAAATTCCAAGTTTGTTTAATTAAAGGCATGGGAGCTTTGGTAATCCATTGTTGGACTTAAATTGGTTTTCAATGTCCTGTGTCGAATTCAGAAATGTGTGTGCATGACTCTGGTTATTTTGTTCGGTTTTGTTTTTGTATGATTTTTTGGGGGGCTTTGGTGATGGTCTTGTTCTAAAAGTAGTGATATTTTCATTTTGGTCAGTTTGTGGAGTTGTGTTCCTTTATATGTGTCAATCCAAGGTTACTGGGTTCTCTTTCTGGTGAATATATCAGTGACTGACTAACTTGTGATCCTCAGATTGCTCTCTCATTACTTCTTGGCAGTGACTATTATCAAGGAGTTCATGGTCTTGGTCCGGTGAGTCCTAATTCCTGCCCTTTGTTGTCATATCACCTTTCTGGCTTTCCAGCCCATGTTGCTTAGCAGAGCTGGAGATTACATATTTACATGTTATACAAATGCTTATGCTTTTGCAAGATCTTCTCCATGATTGTAGGAGTCAGCTTGTCAGATAGTCAGATCAATTGGGGACGGACTTGTTCTTAAAAAGATTGCTTCGGAGGGGCTTGAATGGGTGAAAAAAAGAAAAGGTATATCTCCTATTTCACATTCTGATTCTGTTGATTTTATGATGCTGTTTGTCAAGAATATTTTTCAATGAACTTACCAGTGTTCATTTTGTTTTCATCTTTTGTATTTGTCTATGCAGGAGATGTGAATAATTTACAGAAAGATGATATCATTTTGCAAGTGGTTAATGCTTATATGAAGCCAAAATGCCACTCCGCAGATTCAGATGTTGTCCACAGGTAAGCTTATATGCAGTTCATTCTTTCAAGTTCCTTTGCTGCATGGTGTACCATAATTAATATGGTTTTTAGTGCCTGTCATACTATATTACTAATTTTTCCTCTTCCCCCGCTCCTACGATGAATATCCACCATAACTGAAGAACTTAGTTATCTTAATTGTTGGGCTGTTGGCATAGCCATCTGTTGGTGAGCCGATTTGTTGTACACATGTATCGCATAGAAGATATGATCTTGTGCTCTTTTAAATTGTAAAAGAAACCTATCTTCTAAAAGGTCTCAATCCAGATTGGAATATGCACAGAAATCAGAAGCTATGTAAACTATGAGTCAATTGACCTCTGGGATTATATATGAATCTCATGCTCTTTCAAACTGAGAAATGTTAACTCTATCTGCTATAGTTCTAACTACTGATTGGATATACACTCCAATCAGAAACTTTTAAAACTGAAATGATGTCCATCTGAAGCAGTTTAAGATATCAAGAATTTAGCTCATGAGACTTGTGATTGGAATTTTATATTTGGTGTAGTCTGTGGAATTAGATCTACATTATGAATTGTACAGCATTGCGGTCAGCTACTTAAATTTAGGCTGATCTTTGTAGGGCTCTTGCTCAGTACCAGTTTCAACGCACTGAACTCCATCAAATATGTGCTGAATTCTTTGAGTGGCCTTCAGAGAAAACAGGTTCTTCATCTACTTCGATATATTCTAATAAGTCAATATTTTATGCTTTGGTTGGGCCCTTTGTTATAATAAATAATGTCTTATCATCTTATTAGTTTTTGGTTTGTGGGTGGTTCTGTTGCACAAATTGTGAGTGAAGAAAGAATAGATTGTTTACATAACGAACTATAGAGTTTATATTTAATCTTCTTCTAACTAGGAATTCTTAGCATGAAATATTAAATTGGCCTGTGCTACTTCTGGGATGGAATTTTGGAGGTTTAGTGATGCTGATCGGCGTTTCATGAAATAGATGGCTATATCCTTCCATGTATCGCTGAAAGAGATTTACGACGATTTGCCAATTTGCGGTTAACTTCATCTGAGCTCGGATTAAATCCTCCGTTACAGCAGGTACTGCTAATCTTTATGCTAAATCTGGTTCACATTTCATTACTGTCCAAGCCCATGATAAGACTTATGAATTTTAAGCATGATTTTAAACTAAAATGATTGCTATTGCTTGGAATATCATAGCATTTGGATAACTGATGTTGAAATTGAAGGCTAAAATTGTCCTTATTGGATCATTATATAAGATCAAAGCTGTCCACTTTATTAAGTAATGTAACAGATTTTCTATTTTGGCTGTTTAAGGATAGCTCTATGATCATTGATTTGCAGTGGTAACAACTTTAGTATTGCCATATTTGTGAACATGAGTTGTGTTATCTGCGGTCTCCTATTATTGGACCAATTTGTACATCCCAATAATATCATTTATGATATATCTTATCACAGATCCCTGTGAAGTGTCCCGTATCAGAAATTATCAAGAACCGAAGAGTTCAAGGGAGAGAATGTTATGAGGTTTCTTGGGAAGAAAGGGATGGTCTCGAAACTTCTATAGTACCTGCAGATCTTATACAAAGGTAATGTAATTTATGAACTTGGCAACTTGCTTCATTCCCTTAATCACTGAAAGTAATTTTATTTCTCTGCTTCTGATCAAATTGGTGTGTTGCTGCATCTATGCTGGATAACTTTTTCCTCGAAGTAGAGTCCTTTCTGATATAAATGTGGTTTAGGATGGAAGTCTATTTTTCTACCATTGCAGTGCCATTTATTGTTTTATTATTAATCATTTACAGTGCCTGTCCTGAGAAGATTTTGGAGTTTGAGGAGACAAGAGCTCAAAAGAAAAAACAAAATAATAGGAAAAGAAGACCAAAGAAAAATGAAGCTTCATCATCATCAATGGCTGAGCTTGATCAAAAGCTTCAGAATTTGTTACTGGATATAAATTTTGGAGACCAAGCCAACCACATGGCCTCTGATTCTTCAGGAAGGATTTTAGGAGCTACAACTGCTTTGGCTGATGTTGATCTGAATACCACAGACTTATTACATCAATCTCATGACATAGGACATAGAGGGTGGAGTCAGAATATGAACAACATATCTTTTACCAATAAGGCTGTTTCTAGTTTTGATAAAAATGAGGTCATAGATCTTCTTAGCCCTTCTCCTCTTAAACAATCACACGCTTCCTCAAAGTGCCAACAATCAAGTAAACAACATGTTGAAGTGATTAATTTGAGTGACTCAGAAAATGACATGTCACCTGAACACAAGCAGAAAGCAAAGGACTTGAGATTGTTCTTAGCAGGTATTAGAAATGAAATCTATTGAACAGCAGCAATGCTTTGTATGTAATGTAAAGGCAGGTTCTTAATGACAATGAAATTTCTTTGTATGATACAGCATCGGATTCAATTTTGATACAATGAAAATGTAAAATTGTCAAATGGAGTATTTAATTTTGTTGCTATGTCATTGAAAGAGTTTGACTATCATCACAATTGTTCAAGGTTAACTCTTTAAATGATATGGTAACATGATAACAAGATAATGTTGAATAAACTCAAAACCAAACATTAACAATTCAACAAAGGAACAAACAAGGGTACATCAGAATCGTGTATTACTGTCTCAACTAATGAATAATTTTGGCAACAAATATTTGGTTGCGAAGTGAATTGACCGCCAATCAAACAGGGTATCGTACCAACGTGCACGGTAAATAGATTCTTACAATCTTATTTAAATCTTTATCACCAATTCAATCAATTCAATTTTGATAATTTTCTTTTATCTTTCAGGTGCATTTCAAGTTTGATTATAAATTTGTAGTTTTAAAAGTAGGATTAGTTTTACATGCTATTCCATTTTATCCCATTAATAAAATATAAGCTGGCTCATTATTTACTTCTAAATTTGAGAAAATAAAGATCAAATATTAGAGAAGAGAAGAATATATGAAGTAGGATTTCTCTAAAGTTGCAGTCCCTTCTTCATATTCTTTCTAAAGCACATTCTCCACATTTATAAAAGGGAATGATAAGCTATTTATTAGGTGAAAAGTGAAGAGTTTTATTTCCATGAATTCACATGGTAAAATAATTTTACACTATTAACTAATAAATATTCAAGAAAGCAACAAATTATTATGAATAGTGATCATTATGGTAGTCATTTAGCATAATTTGACACTTTTTTAAAAAATTTATTGATTGACAATATAAAATAATTTATGCTATTAATATATAGAAATTAAAATTTAAAATAAATGACAAATTAATGTTTATAATGATCAAATTTTAATCTGGGAAAGAGTTTACGTTTATAGTGTATATTGATCATGTATTTTTAGTAGTTGAGTTTTATATTTACCATTTTAAAAGTCATATAAATAAGATATTTAATTGAATGAGAGTATAAATTTTTTTTACACTATCAGTATATTAAAACCAAACTCTTAGAAAAATATAAAATTGATGATCGATTAATATAATAATATTATAATTTAATATATTCAATCAAAATTATTATTTTTTTCCGTCTATTCTTAATTAATTTAAGTCGTTTAATAATATTTCCTTTGAATAAAGTTTTATGTTTAAATTTTGTTGATGAAAATTTAGCATTGAAAAGAAATTCATTCTTTAATCCTCGAGCGGGTATAATTCAAGTGAGATGAATTTGTATAAAATAAATTTTAAATATTAGTGAGTCAGACAAAATTTGTTTTTATTTTTTACTTTTTTTTGGCGCATAAAATATATCACTACGGTGAACAGAACAATGTTGCTTCCATTTTTCATTAGATCTCGAAGACTCTGCAGCTGAAAGAAGGTGCCTCTGTCTCTGTGCTGCGTTGTGGAAGCTGAACGCTCTCTCTCTCTCTCTGTCTCTCTGTGATTTGGTGAGTGAAATTGAAGGAAAGGGGGAAGATGGTGTCGTCGATGACATCGCAGGTGGTGAACACATACCCTCTCTCCAGCTACACCTTCGGCACTAAAGAGCCCAAGATGGAGAAAGACACCTCCGTCGCCGATCGTCTCGCTCGTATGAAAGTCAAGTTCGTATCTTTTCCCTCTTCCCTTCAATACCCACTTCTCCATTTTGTTTCACTTTTTTCCCTTTGAAGGAAAAAAGGGACTTTTTTCAGTGCATTTTTTCCCCTAAATCCGAATTTTTTGTTTCCTGGGAAAGTTTATTTATTTATTTTTTTGGCATTTTGCACTTGTACCTCCCTCACTCGCCTCCCGTTTAATGATTTGTAGAATATTGCCTTTGAAGTCCCCATGGAATTACGTGTAATGGTTCTGTTTTTAGGGTTTAGGGTTTATGATATGGTAGCTGGGAATTTAGAGTTTTCCATTTTTTTGTTTCAGTTTTTTTTTTTAATCTGATATGTGAAAAACATGCATTGTAAGATCATGTTTTATTATTATTATTATTATAATTATTTTTGTGGTGGGGGAAAATGGTAATTGTGTTCTGGTTGAATCTGGAGAAAATAACGGAATAATGGAAAGGGAAAGGAAACTGTTGAGTTTCTTAGATTTGGGGTTCCCTATATAAGCATTTTACTTTTATCCATTGTGGTGCTCAAGTTCATATCGATATATCGAAATGGTTCTTAGTGATAATTATTATTGCCTTTGTTCTAAATTTCAGCTACATGAAAGAAGGAATGAGGACCAGCGTGGAAGGCATCTTACTGGTGTGCTCAGTGATTTATTTATTTATTTATTTTTGTTAATTCGTTCTTCAGTGTTTTTGCATTTAGCAATTTTATGCATTCTGCATGGTCTTCAACAACTATCGACACAGTTTTTCCCTTATATTTGAAGTCGTAGTCATAATATTTTTTATATAAATTTATCACTAGCTAAAATCAAGTTCAGTTTCTACTAACTTGCATGATTGTGTCACATTCGTTGCTTTTTCTATGTCATCTCACACAGCTAATTACATAGGTCTCCTTTAATTTTAGTTTTAGTGTAATTGTAACAATGAATACCTTCCTCTAAGGTGGTAAAAGATGGCAGTTATAGTATGTTAATAGATAATAATAAATGGTCATATCTTTTATGATATATGAGCTTATGTTATGTTTGAAGCTGGAATCTGAATATTAGGATGGTAATGCAATTTTTGTTGGATATAAAACAGCCTACATGACCAAGTGGTCTAGGATTTGAACCCCCTGTTCTGTCACGTTTCAAGCCCAAAAAGGGGCATTTGCATGTGGGGTGTGTTAGACAAAACCATTCATGTGTCTCTACATATCACCTTAAGCAATTGGGAGAGATGGTTTCATGACACTTTTACTTAAGTAAATTTCACTTGATAACCAGCTTGCAAAGTCTTTAAAGTATACAATAACCTATTGTGATAAATCCGAATATATGCCTAGCACGGTATTTTCAGTTTGTAGAAGAGAGGTCTGTGTAATTTCTGAAGCGAGAAGTGCAGGCAATTCTGCCAAACCTTGGGAATGGCCATTAGGTTATTTTCATCTACTGTAATGCATCTGCCCTGGTGATTGTGTTTATTCTTCTGTCTCAGCATATGCTTTCATTTTGCAGGTACAAGAACACAATCATCCCCATATACTTCTTCTGCAAATTGGAAATACATTCTGCAAACTTCCAGGAGGGAGACTCAAGCCAGGAGAAAATGGTAAGATCTTACTTTTCCTGATGTTTATTATGATAGATGATCTGAAAATTGAAGCTCTTGGTTGTCCTGATGCACTGTTTTTGCTTTCATTCTTCAATATTTGTGACAGAAATTGAGGGCTTGAGGAGAAAGTTGACTAGCAAGCTTGGTGCTAATTCACCAACTCTTGTGCCTGACTGGCAGGTAATATTATGTACGTTTTAGGTGTAGGGACTTGAAATAGACAAGTTAAATTTAGCTGGATGGATAGAAATTATCTTGAGAGCGAAGGCTTGGAAAGGGGTGGTAGAACTGTAGAAGAATTGAAAGGTTATATTACAAAATGATTTGTGTCTTATGAATCAATCATACAATGAACTAGATAATCTTTTGGGTTCTATACCCACTGATGCATGAGTGTAATAATGTCAACTAGTCTGACGGGGGTGTACGTGACATTAACATTGTTGAAGCTTATTGTCTTTCCAACGTATGAAGGCTTGCACCAAAAATGAAACATATTCTTTCCTGTTGCAGATAGGTGAATGTGTGGCAATCTGGTGGAGGCCAAACTTCGAAACCATTATGTATCCATACTGCCCTCCTCACATAACAAAACCAAAGGTAATGTACCAAACAATGTCTTTGAAAATTATGTTCTCCCGGTTTTACCTGGTCCATGATAACAAATATGTTAGTAATTTATGCAGGAGTGCAAAAAGCTTTTCCTTGTTCATTTGTCTGAGAGGGAATACTTTGCAGTGCCCAAAAACCTAAAACTTCTTGCTGTTCCATTGTTTGAACTCTATGACAATGTTCAGGTATGGAAATTCTGCATGACTTGTCATTCTTCTTTCCTACTTCTGCGTTGAAACTTGTTTATTCTGTGGAGAACTAAATTGATTTCTTTAACGGAAAAACATTTCCATGAACTGTAACTGTTTCAACTAAGCTATGAATTTGATTTAGAAGATAGTTGGGCTAATCTAGAATGTCATTTTTTCCTTGTAGTCATCTTCAAACTCTGTCTTGTGATAGATCATATCATTTTATGTTTGTAATGGTATATTTTGTCTTGATGACATTTGTGTATAACTTGGTTGCAGAGATATGGTCCAGTCATATCAACCATTCCTCAGCAGCTTTCCAGATTCCAGTTTAAAATGATCACTAACTGAACATAAATTGGGAGCTTCCATTCCATGCTGATAAAATACCACCACCTTTGGTATTTTAAAAGCTAGGATTGAGTTGATTCATTCTTATCATTGCATTCACACCTGCTAGAGAACTCAATGTTGAACTTTTAGTTCCAGAAGAAAGTCGTCTATTTTTAAGTTTTGGCAACTATAGCTTTAGCTGTCTGACATGGTTGGTTTTTGCTACTCTGGTTGACTATGTGTTGATGTATTATTGCAATTATCAGATTCTTGTACAGATTACAACCAGGTACTTGTGTAACAGTCCTGGAAGTTATTTAATTTTCGTACAACTTAAAAGGCAGTGGCGGGAGGGGGTTGAAATTTGGCATGGTATAGTAAACAATATTAGATCTTTAATCACGGCCAACATTGATGTCACAAACTCAAGCCATGTGTTAGAAAGTATATGACTTGAACGATTACAATCTTAGTGTGTTTGGGTTAAGAGTTTGTAAAATTGATTTTGGATCAACTTGATGTTATGTAAGATTGATTTTGATCAAAAGTTTGAAATGGAGTGATTTATGTTTGGATACTTCGAAAGTGACTTCAATTGGATTGATATTGTTTGGATAGTATTTTATTAAAATCACTTTTAGATATCTAATTACTAACAAGAGTGTAAAATAAAATATTGAAAAACAAATGATGTGATGTTTTAAGGATAAAACAGTAATGAGCTTTGTAATGACATTGAAAGGTGTGTGGGGATTTGACGCAAAGTCTCACATTAGTAAAAGGTAGAAATTATGCTAGTGTTTTGGGTTATAAATATAGCATTTGGGGGTTGGGTTTGTATATTCTCAAGAGTGTGTGTGATTCATTGTATGAGTAATTTTTAGGAGTAGTTCATATAATAAAATATTTATAAGGATAATTTATAATTTTAGTCGTTCAAAAGTTGCAGATAGTTAAAGATTTTTTCAGTTGTGGATGTTGACAATTAATGTTGAATCATGTCAAATTTTGTGTATTGTTTAAAGTTTTTTTTTTTCCTTTTGTTTATGAACAAGTGGAATCAAAATCAATGGTTGAGGTCAGTTGGAAATAGTAGTATGGGGAATTGTGTGGGTTCCCTTCAGTTGAAAGTTTTTCTGGCAATGTGGAGATCAGGTAGTGTGTCCTGTGAGTAATGATTCAACAAGTGAGTATAGCATATGTTGAAATTCTTCATGGCAATGTGGAGGTCAAGTGGTGTGTTTTGTATTCAACAACCATGCAAATGAAGAGAGAAGATTTGTGTAAGAAGAATGTTTGTAAAGACTTTAAATTAAGGAGGGATTTGTTAGGATTGAACCCAGTCCCACATTCGGTAAGTAGAAATCTTGCTATTATTTTGGGTTGGGTGTTGGGTTTAGATATCCTTCAAGAAGAGGAGTGATTCATTATATAGATAGTTCTTAGAAGTTGTCTATATAATAAAAGATTTATAATGATAATTTGTAACTTTAGCTACTCAAGAGTTATAGATAGTTAAAGATTTATGAAGTTGTGGATGAAAGCAATCAGGATCGACTCAGATAAAATTGTGTTATTTAGAGATTGTTTTTTATGCTTTTGCTGCCCAACTTGTTGAGCCTTTAAACACAAGCAACAAATTTTTGCTTTTTGTCTAAGTGGGGCTGGCAGATGATAATCATGTTGAATCATAAGGGCTATAAGATATCCAAACTAAATGTTGCTGCATTCAAGGAGAAACCTGCGTTTGAAGCCTCAAACACCAAAACAAAGACACTCTTAATCTCACGGACTCTACCATTAAAGTATTGACAGGACAACATTCATTAAATGATTGCAACTTTTCTGTTGACAATTTATTTACTTTTTTATGAAGGAAATGTGTAACTCTTGCCCTGTCTATTCAAAAGTAAACTCACGACTTTTTCATACAGAAGATACCATTTTCTGTTCTTCAACTTGTACATATCAATAAAGTTAAGCATTTTTCAAAGTTAAAAAAAAAACTGAAATTCATATCTCTTGAATAAATTGGCTTACTTCAGGTTATTTTGATCTTAGTTATTTTATTTTATTATTTTGGTTTTTGGCTTCTCTTTCTTTAAATACTACATTTTTATCTTATGTTTTAAATTTCGATCTTTGAAAGTAGTTTACAATATGTATTTAGTTTGTACTAATATTTTTATAACAAATTCTTAAAATGTTTCTTTCAGTCCTTATAAATCACTATTATACACTGCAAACTACCGTCATCTATAAATATAATATTAACGTGAGAGTCTGAAAAAAAAAAATTAAAGAGACCGAAACAAAAACGACTTATATTTATAAGAAGTGATAGTATATTTAAGCTTAACTAATATTATCAATGGCTTTATTTAATAAAAATCTAAGCTTCTCTTCATTTTTTTTTCCCTACTTGTCATTAATAATTATGTCCACTGAACATCTGCTTTGGTATCAGAAGCCAAGCCAAGTATTTTGGAATATCTACCTGTTCTAATAATTAAAATTCTGCGTACCAAGGTCCACTGTAGAAGCCAAAGCGAACAAGAGAGTTTCACTTTCTCAAACATGAAGAGTTCAAGTCTAAACAAACTTGTATACACCATTTGAAAAGCATGAAAAGAGGTTAAACAAATAGTGCTTCACATTTCCATGATTTTTTTAACATCTTAGACCCTATTGGATGTTTGCCATATCTCAGTGTGAATGAAGATTAATTAAGAGTCAAAACGCATGGCTCTTAATTTATGGTAGCTACTGTTAGAGCCCAAAATCTTATCTTTGATCTGGATAGTGCTGTATTATGCACCAAACCCATAATTGACTTAGGAGATAATAAATAAATAAACTCTTTAAGGACCTAACAAATAATAATACAAACTCTTTTCAGAACATATGTTGCAACAACAACATTTTCACTCCATGTTTCTTGGATGTTACAACAACGCCTATTTGATGATATTAGGTTCGATTTTTTCTTTATTTTTTTCTTTTAATTTTGGGTTATGGCTATTGACATTGAAGCTTGAGCTTTAGCTGTCCCTTGAGCCTAGAGTCATCCCTAAACTCTTAAGTTTAAATGAGCAATCTTTTGCAGCTTATAATTAAGTCTAAATGCAACAACTTAAACAATGTTTATCATTTTGGTCGGTAATTAAACTTGTTATTATTATACATTGGATAAAAGAACCGTAGAATATACCCACAAAATAAATAAAAAAACAAAAACAAAACATAAGTTTCCTTCATGATTTGTATATTGAAACAAGTGTACGAGTTTGGCATATATAAATTTCACATAATGATAACTAAAAACAAAATAAAGTCTTCGTCAATATCTTGATAATGACTATGCGTTTATAAGGGAGGTGTACAGTTGACATTGGTTTCAGAGTAAAGACATTGATTTAATTAATTAAATAGTACTATTTCCATTACTTTATATATTACCATGCGTAAGCAACAAAAGGGTTTGGTTCAAATGTTAATTATTTCATGGCCCATGTCTTTCATCTGAACAAGAAACAGATAATGGAAGGAAATCTCATACAAGAAGATTTTCATTTTTCAGCAATGATTCTTCCTTTTGTGTGTTTTCGATATATCTAATATCTATGAGTTATTAATAAGCTTAATAATGGCTTTGATTTAATTTGAAAAGATTTGTCTTCCTTATCAATCTAATAAACTAGCAGCGTTCGGAAAATGTTCATTCATTTAGAATTTGATTCTGTTGGCCTGTTGTTGAGAAGCTAAGCTTAAAAATTAATGATTATATATGATTTTATTGTAAAATGTCGTTTATGCCCCTCTTTGGGAGAAGTTTTTGTCCCCTCTGCCTTGCTTCTTTTTCCCAACCCTGAATGCAAATGAAAAGTATGTGTCAAAACTCTATTTTAACAATCCATTAGATCTAATCCATTAATTTTTCTTAAGGAAAAAGAAAAATGTATTAAGAGAAAAACCTAATGACACTTTCAATCCATTAACTCATTTTAATGAACCTAATAACTTATTATACAATAGAATTTTAATGCATATGATTATGATATGTCATCTATGATTGTCGACTATATTATATGATTGAATAATATGATTTTTTATTAGTCAGGTCAGTATTAAATAGAAACTCACTAATGGTAGGAAATAAAATTAAACAGTTTTAAAAATGTTTAGATAATTTTTTTTAACTAAAGCCAACACTCACTTATTTTTTCAGGGATAAAAAACATATTTAAGTCATTTTGTTTTTAACAATTACCTTACTTAAATTTTTAAAATCTTCTTTGTCCAACTACCAAGAAATTAATATGTCCAAATAATCTTATATATGGTTTTAACATTTACACTAATATTTATAGTTTAAGCGAGTAAATTATTTGAATTACATGTGACTACTTATCAACGAGGTGAATTTTCTTTTTCTTTTTTATGTGAAAGGTGAAGTTCGAACATAAATATATAGTGATTAATTTTTTATTTTTATGCATTACACTATCAGTCGAATAGAGTTTATTAATAAGGAAAATGATAAATCATATATATTGAATAATTATTCATCATTTATTGACATTTTTCTCAAATTCTATTGGCTAACAATTTATGTAAAGTTATTGATTGAGTTTTTTTTGGGTGCATGTTATTGATTGATAATGCAAAGTTATTTTAAGCTGTATGGCATATATATATATAAACTCTTAAATATAACACTTTAATTTAACCTTATGATTAAAGTTTCTAAGTTACAAAGTAGCATATGTATATTGTGTGAAAACTAACCGATTACGATTAAGATAGTCAAAGAAGCATGACACATGCTCAACAAACGAATAACTCAGAAAATAAAATTAATTGTTCCAGAAGACAATTTATCAAAGCGAAAAGGCTAACCTTTGGAGTAGGCTTATGACAAATGTGTAGCTTAATCTCGTGCTGGGCCAGATTATTGTAACCAGTTCTTAGTGGTAAACAAGAAAGACTTGAATTTAGAACGACATCACTTAAGCAACTAACCCTGCAATAATTGTTTTTGCAATACATATGATCACCGTTCTATTGGCTAGCCTGTTTTTCTTGTATGGTATTTTAGAAAGTTGTGACCTTCAGTCTGCCATATTATTCGATGGGTCCTTTTCCCCAATTATGAGTTTGAAAGTTGCACTAAACAAGTCCAGGTTATCATTGTCATTCTATTCAGTAAGAGGATTGATTTTATTCGAGAAAGAGCGGAGGGAATTTGGTCCATATAATTATATATGAATGATTAAAGTTAAAAATTATTAAAAAATTATATAATTATTTAAAAAAATTACATAATTTTATATTTTAATATTAATAATTAATATAAGATTTAATAGCTCATATTTACTCATCTCATTTTAATATAAAATTACTCCTCTCACTTAATCCTATATATATATATATATATATATAAAAGAAGACACACATGTAGTGTGAAACAGGGAGCAAACAAACATACAATAATTCATAAATATATATAACACGAAATTTTTACATTGAGATTAGGAGAGTGCATGTGATTCATTTTTTTTTTTTGCACGAAAAAATATATTTTTGAACCAAAAACTTAATTTTTCATAGCAGTTAATTATCTCATGCTCTACTGAAAAGCTAAAGAAAATTTGTTTTCAACTTTTGTGTACAATTTTTTTTAATAAAAAATTTAAGTTGAGAGAAAGATATAAGGCGGTGGTGGAAGATGTGATGCAAAAGTTAGAGGGGGTGGATATATTAAACATATAAATTTTAAAAGAAGTATGACATTAGAGGGTCACGCAACGAAATAAATCTTAAAAAAAATATAAGATATGTTAATACCAATTTAAAACTTAACACATATTTTACATTTTCAATTATTTTCTATTGATTTTTTTTATATATAAAACCAACTATTGGATCGAAAGTTTATATATTATAGATCATATTTATAATATTTTACATTGATCCAAAATTGTTTAATCTATTTTTTAAGTATATCTAAATAAATATTTCTTAAATGTTGTAAATAAGAACTATTAAATTATGTCATTATAGATGGCCAATTATTTTAAAATTTAACATGTACAATCAACATAATATATAATTATAATTCAATAGTTGGATTGAAAAAAACTATATTGCATAAAACATTATTACTAAAGGAATAAATGTGTCAAGTTCTATACCAATTGATATGTCAATGAATTCCTCCTCATTTTAAAATAATAATATACAAATGAAATGAATTAAAAAAATTTTAAACTTACTATGTATTAGTGGTTTTTTCTTTATTATAATAGGACATATTAATTCTCTCATAGTTATAATAATCATATATATATATATATATATATATATATATATATGTATATTGTTATCAACTACCTTATAGAGATATTTTATAGATAATCTGGCAATGTGAACAATCAAGATATTAGCAAAGATTAAAATTGAGCTTGCAAAAATTGTTGTCTTTCAGATATCACAAGTTAAAAAATTAAGTGCGGCTAAATAGAAAAAATAAGTATGCCCGACTAGGACAGGGGCTTATACACGCGTGCGTCAGAAGAGTAAAGAATGTATAAGCATACGTACTAGGCATAAGAATATACACTTATAAATTATTCATCCAAAACAAAAAAAATTCAAACTTAACAAATTATTAAATTACAATGTTGGAGCTAAAATCTGGGAGGCAGGCCGCCGACATAAAATGTGAATGAAATATTTCTTTTGTTCTAATTTCTAATTTGTTCGAGAATTAATATAATAGGAACTAAATATTCAAACGGGTTGCTCAGATTTGTATTAAGGGACAAGTTAATTTTTCATATTTTAAAAATCTCAAATCGATCCCTCACATTTTAAAAAGGAGAAGAGATTGATTCCTCTGTACAGTTCCATACAGTTAAAAAGGGGACAAATTAGTTCTTTCATACACTATACGGAACTGTGTGGAGGATCCATCTATCCCTTTTTTTAAAATGTGAGGGACCAATTTAATATTGTTAAAATCTGAGAGATTAACTTGTCTCCTGATATAAATCTGAGAGACTTATTTAAGTATTTAGTCTATAATCAAATTATATTTTATTTCATTCAATATCTGTAGTTTATGTATACATATAGATAAAATAATAACGGTAAATAATAAAAAAGAACAACGGAACCAAATACAATTAATTCATTCCTCAAAATTCAGAAGAATCATATATTAGCGTTTTTCTCCTCCTTAAACCAAACATGCTCCAAATCATGAGGGACTATTGCTAGTTAGTTTGACTTGTTGAGCATCTATTCAGATATTCAATTCTTAGCATTGTGTATGAAAAATATCTTATGATCAAAAGTTTATTTGTCTAGAAGAGCTCACATTTATGAGGAACTAATCATGAGAATATATACCTATGAAACAAAAAAAAAAAAAAGAATTAAACATGCTCAAAGGTAATAATAAAATGATCTTTTAAGAACAAATTTATAATTTTCTGTGCCTGTTGTGTACGACAATTTTGTGGACAAAATCAAGATCTCTCATGAACGAATTCTCGACTGCAGAGAGCAAATAAAACCTATGTGGACTCCCATTAACCCATAAGAATAGTCTCTTTTCCAGAATTTTTCTCAATAGAATAAATACTGGACTTGTTTGCTTTGCATCTTCATTTCTGGATTTCATTTTTGTGTTTTCTATTTTCAATATTTTGTTAAAAAATAATGGAAAGAAGAAACGTGATTTTATTACTACTTTTACTATTTTCTTCATAGAACTCTAAAACTAAAAAAAAAAAAACAAAAAAATGAAGAAAAAAATCAGACAAACCAAAGTCTTCCAAAGCATAGCCAACTAGAAAATTCGCCACATGAAAATGTCTCCATTATGTAATATACGTGTGAGTATTGGGAAAAGGCCCCATTTCCAGCCCCGCAGCCACGAGTGAGAATGAGGGAGTCGAACAAACGAACGGGTTAACTGAGAGTATTATATTATTAGGCTAGATATTATATCTTGATTCAAAATCTTAAAGCAATGAGTGATAACTTCTCCTATATTATATACTACTTACTTAATCGATTTTCAACTAATATAAGACTTTCCCTCTTAAATTTAACTCCAACAATTTTGATGAAAATTAGTATGCACACACCATAGGTTTAGAAAAAAGGATTATAATTATCAAAGTTTTATCCTTGTATTCCCAGCCACATTATTTGTTGTGCAGCAAAAAACAATATAAAAAAAAATTCTCTTGGATATTAAAGCCAATAAAGTAAGAAGAAAAGCAATATAATATAAAGGAGATGGCACATTAACACACATGTGTATTATCTCTTTTATTTTTATTTTTATTGAGTTGTTATTTCCTTTGTTGTGAGAGAATTTATTTTTGTATTTCTTTTTATTTTTGGTGCCAACACTATTATCATAAGCTAGCTGATAAAATGAATGGTTCATGGTATTAAAAGGCGGCCAGCTTTCGGCCATTCGTGACATATTTTTTATATTATTGTTTAGTTAACTACATATATACATGTCTAGTTTTTTAATCAATTTTAAATGCTTGTATAACCTAGCAAAGATATTTATGGGGTGTTTGGTAGAAAAAAAAATTAGATATGATAGTATAGTTAATATTATATATTATGTCCTTATTCATTATTTGATGCAGATAACGTATTATATAACCTTATAAAATTTCTTTATATATCAAAATGTTGTATAACTCAATGCAACATAGAAAAATCATATTAGGTATGATTAGCTTTTAATGTATAAAATTATTTTTTAAATATTTATTAAAGTAAAATCATTCTTAAATAAATAATAATAAAATAAAATTATACAGATAAAAAATAATTTTTAATAAAATAGTTTTATAATAAAATAAATATAAATAATATATGATATCAGTTTAGTTATATATAATACAAATAAAAATAAATATAATTGATAAAAAATAAATAAAATAAAATAAAAAATATTTAATTACAAATAAATATTTTAAATAATAATATGTAATATATAAAAGTAAGGATTAGTAACTTAAATTTAAATAACTATGATTAAAAATATGAAATATAAAATTATATAAATAGTATATCTTTATATATATATTATTGAAATAAATAATAGTATTTAATATAAATTAAATTTTTATTAGTAAATATTTACATAAATATAATATTTTAGAATTATTATAATAAAAATTCCTATTTTACTATTATTATTTTATTTAATATTTAATTAAGACATTATAATTATTTGAAAATAAATAGTATAATATTATTGAACATAAAATTAAATATCTTATATAGTATTACACTAAACATTGTATAGTATTAAAAATTTATTAGGTCTTATATTATTAAGTTTTATCCTATCAAATCTTATATTATCAGCACTTATCCTACCAGATGTGCCAAATCCAAAATCTTTTTATTTTCTGTGCCAACACTATTATTTTAAGCTAGCTGATAAAATGAATGGTTCTTGGTATTACAAGGTGGCCAGCCTTCGGCCATTCGTGACATATTTTTTATATTATTGTTTAGTTAATATATACATGTCTAGTCTTTTAATCAATTTTTAATGCATGTATAACCGTACCTGGCAAAGATATTTAGTGTTAAATTAATCAGGGGACATATCATGTGAGAGACATCATTTATTATGAGAGTGAGACGAGTAAATTTGGATTGTACAATTATATATGAATAATCAACATTAAAAATTAATTAAAGGTAATTACTGTTCACATATTCATTTAAAAAAGTCACATAACTTTATATTTTAATCTTAGTAATTCATATAAGATTTAACGATCAAACTTAATCTATCTCACTCTCACAATAAATCGCTATTTTCATATGTTAAGCTCCCAATTAATTAAACCCAAAACTAAAATTTTCCTTATTTTATGTTTTGAAGAAGCACATTGTTCAATTCTCAACAATGATTATGATTCCTTGTTGATCTTATTCACTCATTTATTGGTCCAAGAAACAAACCTTGCACTGGCTTTGGAAGTAACTGACTAATGCTATGTGTTTGTCTCTTCTCTCCCAGATTCCTGTGTCCCTTAACCAACCTATTGCTATCAGTTTGTGAGTTATTGGCATCAATGTTGCTGTTTCGATTTTGGCATATATGTATGCTTCATTAAACAGAAACTATCAACTTGTAGATATATACCTAGGCTCTATGCTAAAAGATTAGAATAAAATATGACCTTCCTTCTTATTTGTTAGCTTGTTTTCCCGATTCAGCGAGACAAAATGTGCCAGCTAATTTATTAGCTGAAGTCTTTTCTTATGGTTTTGTGGAACATACTTGAAAATCACCTAACTCTATGAAATAAAAGTCCAAAGTGAAGATAATTAGTTAAAATCAACTGAAATATTATATAATATCAAATCATTTGACTTTTTAGCCACCCCTCGATAATAATATTTTCACACTCAAAAAGTAAGTGTCTATTCAGACACCCAAAAAGTAGATGTCTATATAAATACCCATTTTATAATTATTGGATGTGATGGTGGTCCCCACTTATGTTTAACATCCCTCATATCCAATGGTTATAAAGTGATTGTCTAAATAGACACTCACTTTTTGGGTGTCAAAATAGCATTACTTTAACATAATTATGTGTTTTTTTTTTTCATGTAGCTTTTTGAATTACCGCAACAGAAGTTGATCATGAGTGGTTAATTAGCCATCAGAATAATCCACCTAATTGTTACTGTTATTAGAATGCAGTAGCAAAACATGTTCCTAAATCACATAAGAACATTTTATTTTTCCTACCAATGTTAGCGGAAAGCGTGCCTTAGAGACCTAGAGCTACAAAAGAACTTCAAAAAGGAGTTTGAAACTTTCAACAGAACACCAAATATTCAATTATTTGAAAACAAAAAACAGAAAAAGAATTAATTGCTCATTAGGTAGATGATGAACAAATTAAATACACAAAGTATCAATGATTTCCACAAGTTATATATAAAGCATAAAATGCTTCACTTCTGTCATAAAACATGCATAATCATAACTGAGATTTGGCTAATTAACTAATTCCTGAAACTAACATGCTTCTTCCTTTGAAAATTGAATGGAGAACGCCATAGGATGGTTGTGTGCCAAAAGAGGAGAAAATGTCACTTTTTAAGCCATGAGGATTACAAAGAGGTTCAGTTAAAAAAAAAAAAAAACAGTTAAACTGTAAATGTGTAATATATATCCTAAACAGGAGCACCTTCAAATTGTTAAACAAGATCCTGCTTGAACAGCCTCTAAGATATGCATTTGTCGAGAATGCTACTGTAAGAGTTGACCAAACTGTATCCACCCCATTATTGATGCAATCATCATAAAGTGTTTCTTTTAACAAGCTAACTTTGAAGGTGATTTTCCTCCTACAGAAATTTCACTAGCACAAGGCTTTAGATTCTTGAATCTTACCTAATTGGTTGGAGCTGGCATTTATGTCATCGCTCATCAGATGCATGCATCAGCCAATTATAGAGGATAAACACCGGTTTCTTAACTGCATTGAGTTAGTAAAATAAAATTCATGTGTGCCAAAAGAATAGGAATTTGATGGGTTCTTTATGCAATATTCTATGCCTAGTTGTTTATACATAGTGTTTTGAAAAATCATATTCCTTGAAGTGTATGAGCCTAATTTGGTCTCTCTCTTCACTTGCCACGTCATCATCCCAAAAATGATTCCAAGCAAGATATTAACCAATTCGACCGGTGGAGAAGTCATAATAAAAAAACCTACAAGGCATATTTGCTCACCAGATTTAAACTATACAACTACATACATGATTTAGCCTGTAAATGGTAGTAAAATGAACAGTTTTTCAGGTTTGTCTATGCTTTCATGTATTTTATATCTGTAAGTTACAACTAGCTCGAGATGAAACAATTTTAGATGATCTAGTATTATAAAGCACAGTACTTTTGTTAATTGCTTTTGGATATAGAGAATGTGTCGGCACAAGATTGACTTGGAGAAGCTTCCTAAGTCCTAAACATTAGGTGCTCAGGCTCAGGATTAAAGTCTTCTCTTTGGCTATAGAAGGTACAAAATTTCGCGTCAGTTAGACTAGTTTAGGTTGTAGGTGAAGTATGAAGATTCTTCACATATTTTTAACAAAGGCTTTGGCATTAAATAAGATTTTCATATTAGGTAAGGAAGAAACTTAGACATTAAACAATAGCCGAAGGTTTAAATACAGTCATATATTCAGTACTAATAATAAGGACACCATTTACTATTCATTACATGGTCATGAATATGATTTATTTTTTCATGTATTTGCAACTATAAGAAGTTTAAAATGGGGCCATTCCAAGTTCAAGAAAATCAAACCATCTACGGCTTAGAAAAGATTAAATTATGTGGCTTTTGATGGTATCTGAGCGTTGTTCTAACTTATTTTGGTTAATGATTGGGGCAGGGAAATATGACATAAGGTAATTCTTCCTTTGGTACAAGATTATTCCAACATCTTCCAAGTTGGTACCCTTTGAGAGAGTAAGGTAGAACATGGTTTCAACTCATGGAGCACGACAAAATTTTATTTAAATTTTAATCATTTAAGAAAGGGTGTTACATGCTTGGTTTATATATATATATTTTTTATCTCAAAGTTCTTCTGTGAATAAGTAATAGATTTACACACTGCACAATCACAATCCGTACAACTATTCACAGCTTTATATAACAGTCTGCTTGTTCACTGCTTCTATGCCAAATATTCTACTTCCCTTCTCTGTTTGTTCTGTCTCTCTATACTTCATATCTCTTCTAAAGAATCCAAACTTACATTTGAACTGTTAATTTCTGTCATAAAAAGGGAAAAAAAATGCGGTTTCAGCAAATAGAGAAAGCAAAACCAAAATACAGAAAGGGCTTATGGTCACCTGAAGAAGATAATAAGCTCAGAAACTATATCCTAAAGCACGGTCATGGCTGCTGGAGCTCTGTCCCCATTAAGGCAGGTGAGTTTTTCCTTTCCCTTCCCTTACTATGTCCCTTTTACACTCATATATCATTAGCATATTCCTGATATGTAACTTGCAAAGGAGCATTGTTATTATGCTGTCATGTCATTCAATTGAGACTTACTTGGTTTTCATGAAGAAAGGTTATACTCTTTTTCTTTTTCATCTGAGAAATAAAAAATGTGTCTACCTCAGATTGACTTATTAATAAAAGAATGTGGCCATGCTTCACTGATTTTTGCACCAATAAACTTGTCCATTCATTTCTAAATCAGAAAAGGAGAAATGTGGTTAAAAAGTTCATAATCCTCAGTGTAAAAGACAACCTAAGCATTTTTCTCACCTCTTAGTTGCAATTTTTTTTGTACTTTTTGGCTGAAATAGATAGGCATTTTGAGTCAATACAGTGGTTTCATCTGATGATAGTAAACTTGATAAAGTTAAAAGTAGATACTTTGGTTGTGAATAACTTTCAATAATTACAAGGTGAATTTGTATTTATTTCTACTAGATGCTGACTTAGTATATATAATTAAATACACAGGCTTGCAAAGGAATGGAAAAAGCTGCAGACTAAGGTGGATTAACTACCTGAGGCCAGGGTTAAAGAGAGGGATGTTCAGCAAACAGGAGGAAGATACAATCCTGAACCTTCACCACATGTTAGGGAACAAGTAAGCACGAAAATAATTTTACTTTTACTTTGTAAATGTTTGATTAAATTGGATCATTTTAAGTCAAAATAATGACACGGATTTTCAAGTCAAGGAGTTGTTGATCACCTATTAATTAATTAGGGCAATTGGTGCAAGCAAAGGAATCTTTTTTTCATTTAATTTCTTAATTTCAGGCTTCAAGTTAAATAGTTCAGTTGATGAATTTGGCAGCTATTTGCCCAATTAATGTTATTTAATAGAAGCAATTGGGCCGTACTTAATGTGCTACTAAAGAAAAACCAATAGGCTAGCTAGTCAAACCATGAATTGGCATGGATATCATTATACCCTTTTTTATGTGAACGTACACAGAAAAGACATCTGGTCTACTATTCCTTATTCATATATTTATATATAAATTAAACCTGGCCCAATATTATTTGTTCATATATATCTAGACTTTTCCATCACTAATTATTTTTCCTAATAATGTGGTGGGGAGAAATTGTCTTATTTGTGGGAAGACATTTTCAACATGTTCCACACTTCACATAAATAATACATTATTAAATATAAAAGCTTTTTACATCATTAACTAATCATACATTACTCTATAATAAAAATATTCGATTATCACAATCTTATGCTTGCTGAAAGTAACTAAAATGACAGTGCAGTGTTAAAAGGAGACAACATATACAGCACAATCACAAAAATAAGATAAACAATACATCTATCTCTCACTTATAAACTCATCTATCTCGATGCTCATTCACTCTCCCATTAATTAAAATGCAATGTTTATATTCATAAGATTAAAATTATTCCCCTAAATTATATTGTTTAGGTGGTCTCAGATAGCACAACATTTGCCAGGGAGGACAGACAATGAGATTAAAAACTACTGGCATTCATATCTGAAAAAGAAAGTGGCCAAAGCAAAAGAAATAATGGAATCCAATCAACAAGTTCAGTATGCTTGCTCAAGCTCAGATACAATGGACAATACATTCTCTCCCCAGAAGCTTGTAATTCATGATCCAAGTTATGGATTGTTAGATAACATGGAAAAATCAGGAGCACATTCTGATCACTCTTATGAACATAATTATTGCTTCTCCAACGAGGCTTGCAATCAGAGCTCCTTACCAAAACTGTTATTTGCTGAGTGGCTCTCACTGGATCATGTAAATGGTGGAGGGGGGTCTGTGAATTCATCAGATGAGTCTTTGGTAGTGGGGAATGGGTTTGATCAAAATTCAACATTCCAGGAAGCTGGGATGCATATGTCAGAAGGACCCTTTTGTGGAGAGTATCATAATAGTTCTATGGATCATAATAGTCTAACTGAAAGTTCAGCCATTGAGGTGTACAATTCACAGCTCAAGTTTTCAAATCAAGTAGTTGGAAATGACTTCATGCAACCTTGTATACCCGGCGCTGATTTGTGTTGCAGTTTCAGCCTCAACAATGATGCAATGTATGTATAATTAAGGATGAAAGTTTCCAAGGTATGCAGCTCAAAGAGAGGAAGAATAATTTCTAATTAAATCCTTATATATTACAAACTGCTTGTATGATATACTCCTACTCAGCTTAAATGAACTCAGTAGGATGCCGGAAAAGTGTACTTAATTGTCTAGAGTTGTTTTGTGGATACTCATGTAAATTTGCTTCAAATAAAGGAGTCAGCATCCTGTGGTGGTCTTAAATGTGTTTGTCTAATAAAGGTTGGAACATTTCTAATGTTGATTTTTATGCCTAGATAATATTATGTTACTGATGTATTTGTGAAAATTTTACTGCTCAAGCCTCGATCAGCATGTAGGGAAACTAAAGATTACTTTAAGATCTGCTGTAAATTAACCTCCACTGTGCTTATATTACAATTTTAAGTTCAAATTTGTTTGTTTGCAGAACAGTACATCAATTCTGCTTCTGAATTAATGTGAGCATGCAGCATGTATACATTACTGTAAGATGCGACGATAACTGTGCATTATCCTACTTTTTTCATATTTATTTGTTAATTAATTAAGATCTTTTTCTTAAATCTTTTAATTTTTTGGATAAATTTAAGATATTTTTGGTATTACTGAGATTATATTTTAATTTATATTTAAATTGAGTTTGACATTTAATTGGTAGACATTCTCACAAATTATTTTTTTCAGAACAAAAAAACAGTAAAATCAGTTAAATGAATTGAAGAAAAGATTTGGATAAAGATTTGAAAAGATAGAAGATTTAGGTAAATATTTGAAGAAATAAACGATTTGCGTAAAATCTAGGCGATAATTATGGAATATTTTAATTCAATTTTATATTATGCTTTTCAAATCTTTTCAGATGTTTTTTAAATCGAAAAACATAATGTTAAAATTAAATTAAAATCTTCCATAGTTCTCTTCTAGATTTTAGGCAAATCATAATAATTAGTGGAGAGTATCATAATAATCACGGTGGAGCTGCACTATGTTATTAGGGGCCAATACCAAATAACTAATGTTACATGAAAAATATATATACCTCACTAGTTTTTAACCTTATTTAAAATTTAAATAAAAATTATCATACGTCAAAGAAATAAATATTATACAATCAAAACTCAAGAAAAATAGACATATTTACATAATATATTATCTAATTAAATAAAAAATTGATAAAAATTAATTAAATAAATTTTTTGGGGGGTAAATCAAAAAATAAAAAATTTGACAATTTGTGAAAGAAATTAAAAAATTTAGGGACCCTCCGCCTCTGATAATAATCGTGTGGATCATAATAGTATAACTGAAAATTCTGCCATTGAGGTTTAATTCACAGCTCAAATTTTCAAATCAAGTGGTTGGAAATGGCTTCGTGCAACATTGTATAACTGGGGCTGATTTGTGTAACAATTTCTGCCTCATCAATGATGCAATGTATGTATGAGGATATGAATTTTTTTTGAAGGCAGCTCAAAGAGAGGAAGAATAATTTCTAGTTAATCCTTATACTGAAAACGATCAAAACATAGCAATATATTGCAAATTGTTTGTATGACGGTACTCCTACTCAACTCATATGAATTCAGCAGGATGCCGGAAAAGTGTATTTACTTGTTATTCTTTAGAGTCGGTCTTGTAAACTCATGTAAATTTGCTTCAAATAAAGGAGTAACATCTTGTGGTGGTCTTATATGTGTTTGTTTAAGGTTGAAATATTTCTAATGTTGATTTATATGCCCATCAGAGGAAATATGTTACTGATTTATTTGTGAAAATTTCATTGCTCAATCCTCCGTATTAGGGAGTGTATAAATGACGGATTAGGTCAGGTTGGACAAAACCCAAACCGATTTTGATTTTTAGATCGCGTCAATTTTAATTTTGAAACCCGAACCCAATGTGATATATGATGACCAGATTATATGTACTAGGTCATACCAAATCAACATGGCCTTCAAACAATATATGAGAATCTGGACATTATATATTGTAAAATTATAGAATTTTATGTGCAAAAAAGAAATTGAAGAGATATTTTATAATATTGGTTTCAAAATAAATCATATCAATATAAAAATAATATCAAGTTATATAAAATATATCAATTGAACTTTTAAAATCTTATAATTATTTACAAATTATTATAAAGAGAAATTTATCTCTTCAGAAATTATTTGACTTCAATCCAGGTCGGGTCAACCCGTTGTAGGACTCAAACCCGGTTCAAAAAGTGTACTAAATTAAATTTATGATCCAAACCAGTTCCAATGAGTTTCGAACTACGTTGGATTGATGGACCCGATCCGATTATCAGCACCTTTACTCATTATGTAGGGAACTAAAGATTAATTTAAGATCTGCTGTAAATTAACCTCCACCAATGCATGTATGTGCCTTATATTACAAGTTTAAGTTCAAATTTGTTTGTTTGCTGAACATTACATCAATTCTGCTTCTCAATTAATGTGGGCATGTAACATGAATATATTTCTAAGTCAGGGGCTAATGATAAATAATCCAGACATGATTGGAACGACGAGTTTTCCCTTAGAAAAGATTCTTGATCCATTGACGCCGAACAGATTGAAGGCATCTGATCGAATTCCTAAGCTAGCATTGATATAAATCACGTGAATGATAATTAATCAAACTGCTGAAGCCTTTATATAAATCTCCCTCGCTTCCTCATATAGGAAAACAAATAATAACATAAATAATACTAAAGTTATATCACAAATTTTAAGTCCCCTCTTAATCATAGAATTGTATAAATGCTTTTTCATACGGCAAATCCTCCATGTGAATGGATACATGGTAGCAAGCATTAAAGACAATCTATACAACACATGGAAAAGAACAGAGAGGTAATCTTCACACGGAAGTTGATCAATACATGAATAAGAATAAACATAATAAAATAATATAAGGACAAAATTAAGCAATTCACTTTCTCCCGGAAAAATGAAGACGGTCTTGGATGAAGTCCTAAATAGTCGCATCTTCAGGATCAAGAGAAGTGTAGGAGTAGGAGTAGGAGGCTGAAGTAGATGATGATGTTGTAGGAATAGTTGAGGCACCGGTTCCACAAGGTCGAAGAGTGGTAATGTAAGGAATCAAATTAACTCTACCATCCCATTCATGCTCACACAGTTCTTTCGATTCCCAAGAATTTTGAGTGCAGTCATATGCGTAAGTCTTGTTCTCCGTGGCAAAAATCAAACAATCTCCATTAACCATTGTAAATCCTTGAACCTTAGGATGTTCCTCCTTCAACCCCATCCCTTTAACCCTTATTTTCAAAATCCTTCTCCATGTATTTGACTTGTAGTCAACCAAAACCCATATAGTGAAAACTTGTCTCATGCATCTTACCAAACACATGGAATGATCTAAACTACCTTCCTTTCCCCACTCGAAGATACGCATGTCACACCTCAAATCGTGACAACCTTTTCTTGCATCCTTAGGGATCTCAATCTTTGTTGACTCACCACTCTCGAAATTATATGCCATAATATATGGCAAAAAATAAGGACTACCCCGCGTAAAAAAAGAGGGACACCCTGATATCACGTGGAGGGCTCCATGGAAACAAACAGGCATATCAAGCCTCATGTTCATTCCTCCAACGAAGAAAGTCTTCTCCATTGCCCTCCATATACCTTCTTTTGGTGAGTATACTTTGATAATAACATAAGATGACCACTCCGGTGGATTTTCAATCAAAAAAATCGAGTAGTCATCTAAATCAAGATCCTTATTGATGCACTTCAAGAAAACATAGATATTTGCATAAGGGTTCTCAAGCAGTGTGGTTGGGGTAGCAATGGGGAGCCATGTTTGTGTCATAGGATTACATATACATAGCTCAATTTGACCCTCCAAATTCATGCTTCGACATAAAACTAGGCCATTATCTGAAGCAAGGACTCTTACCTTCGCCAAGAATTGCAGAAAGCTTCTTGGAAACCCAAAATATTGTCCCTCTCCAGGCAGTGGGTGGATCTCATTATTGCCGCAAATATTCCATATGTCTGGCTGAATAAATATGCAAGTATCATCTCTTTGCAACATATGTTGTGCATGTTTCATGCAAAAATGTCCTCCTGAAGTGTACTCCAATAAGGACTTACGAAGAGTTTTCAACTTGCATATTAATTTTGTGGGGAGATAGGAGAATATGTGAGACAATTCATCCTCACAAAAGAATGCCATGAGCATGTAAATGTGATAGGAATAGGATGGATAATACAAGAGAGAGAACTATGAAGATTATCAAAAAGGAGAGAGATATGTCAGTTATCAAAAAAGAGAACTATGTGTGTTACATGTGTCAATTGTTTAATTTCTATCACATCCATTTATATGCGTGTTGATGCAGTTTAAGTTTAATTATTCTTAATTATTAAGATAGCGTGATCTAACTGGATTAATAGATTTACATATCTATTATATATCTATTAGTTAAGTTTAAATCTCTTCAGCATGCTATTAATTTATTTCATTTTTTCTGGTATTCTCTTTTATTATCCGATTTTTTTTTATTTGTTTACATATTGATTAGGATTTTATAGGAAATAATTTGATTTTGAAACGGATATAAAAATCAAATAAAATCAAATTATTAGTTTATATTTCAATCATTTGAAATATTGTAATATGATTTTTTTCTCAAATGGAATTCTGAGTTTTAAAATTAATTTTTACGTGACTCTGAACCCTAAATTGGGATTTAAGGTTAATTAAATAAATTTACATGGTTGGAAAAAAAATTTTAAAAAAATTACTCTTCCTCTAGATTAAATTATAATTTGCAACAGAGAAACCAAGCACACCCATGACCCATGGCCCATCAAGCTCAATTTCTTTTTTAAAAAATAAAAAATTTTAGAAAGTATCTACCATCAATAATGACCAGTTTAGTCTCTCCTAAAGATGTAGACGATATAGATACATGTATTGCCTCTCTCCTAAGAACTTTTTTCCATATACACAACCATATGGTAAACATACAAGGCATCGGTTCTATCTAAGTGAAATATAGTAGATTGGTGCATAAATTGAATTTGAGTTGTCAAAGATATTCTCCTAAATATTTAGTAAATCTTTTTTATCCTTTTGTATTTTAAATTTGATCTAAATATTGCTCCAAATCTATACTATTAATGATTTAGACATATTTAAAGAAAAGTTTTATCATGTGTTATTCATTGAGAAATTTATATCTTATCATTTTCTCAATATTTCTATCAACAGAAAGTTTTTAAATTTTTATTTGTATTATAATTATTAATTATTTTTCTAACTATACCTCCATATCTCTCTTCTATTAGCACACATTCTACATTGAATATTATGCAACTTATTTGTTTAAAAATTTTTAAACATTCAAAATATTTGGAGCCTTAAAATCTTTAAAATGTTTAAAATATTATAATTGAAATTTTTTATAACTTATATTAGACATTGCAATGAAAGTTATATCAATAATCTATTTCAATATGACTAATTAGAAAATGATAGAATCAGAGGCAGGGGGAGGGGAGGACGATGGGGGGCCACGATCCCTCCAAATTTTACACATTTATATAATTAGATGTATATCTTATATTATAGTCCCTCTAAAAAAATTATGTCATCTCTATACATAGTATATATAATAAATAATAAAAGTCTTTTGATATAAAAGTATGAAACATATAAATATTTCTAGAATATATTTTTTAAGGTTTTTCTTTTATTAACTCATTTTATCCACTTAGTGGAGTTTCTACTTACTAGTTAGTTATTTATTATCAATACTCTATTTTAATATTAAATAATACATTGATACAAATATTTTTTTATGTTAAACCTAAGAGATGCTTAAGAAGAAAATAATTGACTTTTTTATTAAAAGAAAAGAGAAAATCAATGATAAAATAAACCTTATTTTACCAATAATTTGTCTAAAAAATACTATATAATGACTCATTTTATACTTTTTATATGATAATTTATTTTATTTTAACTATTTTGGCCCTCCTCTTCTAAAATTTCTGGCTCCACCACTGGACAGAATATTTAGTGAAATAAAACTTATGAATTTCAATTAAGAAATACTCATGCTTTCAACAAAAATGATTTTAAAAATTAAATATTTTCACATTGAATTTTATTTCATTAAATAATTATATTTATTAAAATATTTCATATGAGAATATTTTCGTTTCTTAATATCTTTGCACAATAAAGTGTAGTGTCTTTTATTTTAATGAAATTTTCAATAATTTTATTTACATGAACATAACTTGGTATGCATACTTTTATACGACTAAAAAAATATCTAAATACATAGTTCAATTACATTGGGGAAGCATTAAGAAGAGCATCCCATAATGATATAAATTGATATATAAGTATTAAATGAGTTTATATAAATCCATATAGTAGTTAAGTTATATAAATCTATCCTTAGGTACATGGGCTAGCCAAATTTATATAACTTTAAGTTTTTTTAAAAAATTAAATGCCATGAGCATGCAAATGTGATAGTACACAAAAGAGAACTATGTGGATTATCAAAAAGAGGGAGAACTATGTCCATTATTAAAAAAGAGAGAACTGTATGTCTCATATCTGTCAATTGTTTAATTTCTATCACATTCATTTATATGCGTGTTAATGCAGTTTGAATATAATTATTCTTAATCATCAAGATACCATGATCTAACTGGATTAATGAATTTACATATCTATTAGTTAAATTTAAATCACTCTAGCATGCTATAAACTTATTTCTTTTGTCTTCTCTTTGATTATCCAATTTGTTCTTTTACATGTTTACGTATTGATTATGATTTTATAGGAAATAATTTGATTTTAAAACACATATAAAAATCAAATAAAATCAAAATAGTTTATGCGCATTTACCATTGAGTCTAGGTGGAATCCAAATTAAGTGAGATTTTTTTTATAGGCAAAACAACACATAATCCAATCTAGAGTGGTGAGACTTATGTGCATTTCTATTTACACATAAGTTAATCCAGGGTGTTGAGACTTATGTACAAACAGAATTGCACATAAGTCATGCCAACCTTGTATGACTTATGTATTGTAGGTGTTCAACAATGGGTGCATAAGTCGTAACACTCTTGTGCAACTTACGTGTAAATTTCAATTCAATTCACTCTGATACGACTTTTATATAGTAAAAACAGGACACATTTTGAGTTTTTTTTCATAATAGGACATATTTCAAGTTACCCTTTTTAATTTTATTCCTTAAAAAACCATTGATTGGTGTATAAATCAAATTTGAATTGCCAAATATATTCTCCTAAATTCGTAGTAAATCTTTTTTATATCCTTTTGTATCCTAAATTTGATCTAAATATTGTTCCAAATCTATACTACTAATAATTTAGTCCCATTTAAAGAAAAGTTTTATCATGTGTTATTTATTGAGAAATTTATACCCCGCCATTTTCTTAACATTTTTATCTAAAGAATTTTTTCAAATTTTTTATTTGTATTATAATTCTTAATTATTTTCCTAATTATACCTTCATATTCCTCTTCCATTAACACATATCCTATATTGAATGTTATGCAACTTAATTATCAGTTTCACAATTTTTAAACATTCAAAATATTACAAGGCTTAAAATCTTTAAAATGTTTAAAATATTATTGAAATTTTTTATAACTTATATTAGACATAGCAATGAAAGTTATCAATAATCTGTTTCAATATATATAACTAACTAGAAAATGAAAGAATTATAAAGCAATAGACTATTTAGTGAAATAAAACTTATGAATTTCAATTAAGATATACTCATGCTTTCAATAAAAATGATATTAAAAATTAAATGCTTTCACGTTGAATTTTTATTTCATTTAAAAAAGTATATTAATTAAAATATTTCATGTGAGAATATTTTCATTTCTTAATATTGTTGCACAATAAAGTGTAGTGTCTTTTATTTTAATGAAATTTTCACTAATTTTATTTTCATGAATATAAATTGGTATGCACACTTTTATATGACTAAAAAATGTATCTAAATATATAGTTCAATTACATTGTGGAAGCATTATGAAGAGCATCCCATAATGATATAAATTGATGTATAAGTATTAAATGAGTTTATATAAATCGATATAGTAGTTAAAGATATATAAACCTATGCTTAGGTACATGGGCTAGCCAAATTTATATAACTTTATTTTCTAAAAAATTAAATGCCATGAACATGTAAATATGATAGGAATAAGATGGATAATACACAAGAGATAACTAGGTCGATTATCAAAAAAGAGAGAACTATATATCTCATATGTGTCAATTGTTTAATTTCTATCACATTTATTTATATGCGTATTGATGTAGTTTAAATCTAATTATTCTTGATCATCAATATTCTATGATCTAACTAGATTAATGGATTAATTTATATATCTATTAGTTAAATTTAAATCACTTCAGCATGCTATAAATTTATTTCCTTTTTTACGGTATTCTCTTTTATTATCTAATTTGTTCTTTTATTTGTTTACATATTGATTAGGGTTTTGTAGGAAATAATTTGATTTTAAAACACATATAAAATCAAATTAGTTTATATTTTCAATCATTTCAAATACTACAATAAGATGTTTTTGCTCAAATAAAATTGTGATTTCAAAATTAATTTTTAGATGACTCTGACCCTAAATTGAGATTTAAGGTTAAATAAATAAAATTATGTGGTTGGAACAAAAATTTTAAAAATATTACTCTTCCTATGGATTAAATTATAATTTGCAATAGAAAAACCAAGCACACCCATGACCTATCAACCTCAAATTCTTTAAAAAAAAAAATTCAGAAAGTATCAATCGTTAAGAATGACTAATTTAATCTCCATTAAAGATGTTGACGATAAGAACTTTTTCCAATATATATAACCATATGGTAAACATACGAGGCATTGGTTCTATCTAACTGAGATACGGTAGATTGGTGTATAAGTTAAATTTGAATTGTCAAAGATATTCTCCTAAATTTTTAGTAAATCTTTTTTTATCTTTTTGCATTTTAAATTTGATCTAAATATTGCTCCAAATCTATACTACTAATAATTTAGACTCATTTAAAAAAAAGTTTTATCATGTGTTATTTATCGAGAAATTTATATCCCATAATTTTCTCAACATTTCTATCTAAAGAAACTTTTTAAATTTTTATTTGCATTATAAATATTAATTACTTTCCTAATTATATTTTCATATCCCGCTTCTACTAATACATACTCTACATTAAATAGTATGCAACTTATTAGTTTCACAATTTTTAAACATTCAAAATATTACGAACCTTATAATAAAATGTTTAAAATATTATAATTGAAATTTTTTATAACTTATATTAGACATTGTAATGAAAGTTATATCAATAATTCTGTTTCAATATAACTAACTAGAAGAGGAAATAATTATTAAAGTAATATAATATTTAGTGAAATAAAACTTATGAATTTCAATTAAGAAATACTCTTGCTTTCAACAAAATCGATATTAAAAATTAAATATTTTTCACATTGAATTTTATTTCATTAAAAAATTATATTTATTAAATTATTTCGTTTGAGAATATTTTCATTTCTTAAGATCTTTGCACAATAAAGTGTAGTGTCTTTTATTTTAATGAAATTTTCAATAATTTTATTTAGATGAACATAAATTGGTATGCATACTTTTGCATGACTAAAAAATATATCAAAATATATAGTTCAATTACATTGTGGAAGCATTATGAAAAGCATCCCATAATGATATAAATTGATGTATAAGTATTAAATGAGTTTATATAAATCGATATAGTGGTTAATGATATATAAATCTATACTTAATTAGCTACATGGGCTAGCCAAATTTGTATAACTTTAACTTTTGTAAAAAGATTAAATGCCATGAGCATGCAAATGTGATAGAAATAGAATGGATAATACATAAGAGAGAACTACATGGACTATCAAAAAAGAGAGAGAACTATGTTAATTATCAAAATAGAGAAAGTTATGTGCGTCACATGTGTGAATGGTGTAATTTCCATCACATCCATTTATATACGTGTTGATGTTGTTTAAATCTAATTATTCTTGATCATCAAGATACTGTGATCTAATTGGATTAATAGATTTATATATCTACTAATTAAATTTAAATCACTTTAGCATGCTATAAATTTAATTCCTTTTTTTCGATATTCTCTTTTATTATCTGATTTGGTTTATTATTTGTTTATGTATTGATTAGGATTTTATAGGAAATAATTTGATTTTATAACACATTTAAAAATCAAATAAAGTCAAATTGGTTTATATTTTCAATCATTTTAAATACTATAATATTTTTTTCTCCAATGGAATTGTGATTTTAAAATTAAATTTTAAATCACTCTGAACCCTACATTAATATTTAAGATTAATTAAATAAATTTACATGGTTGGAACAAAAATTTTAAAAATATTTGGAACAAAAATTTTAAAAATATAAGTCTTCCTATAAATTAAATTATAATTGGTAACAGAGAAACCAAGCATGCCCATGACCCATCAACCTCAAATTCTTTTTCAAAAGGAAAAGAAGTTAAGAAAGTATCTACCGTCGAGAATGATTAATTATTTAATCTCCGTTAAAGATGTAGACACTATATATAGATACACATATTGCCTGTCTCCGAAGTGTAATCATTTGGTGAACATACAAGGTATCAGTTCTGTCTAAGTGAGATACGATAGATTGATGCGTAAATTGAATTTGAATATTCTCCTCAAATTTTAGTAAATCTTTTTCATCCTTTTATATCTTAAACTAGATCTAAATATTTCTCCATATTTATATCCACTACTAATAATTTAGACTCATATAAAGAAAAGTTATAATGTGTTATTCATTGACAAATTTATACCCCACCATTTTCTCAACATTTCTGTCTAAATAAAGTTTATAAATTTTTATTTGAATTATACTTATTAATTATTTTCCTAATTATGCCTTGATATCCCACTTCTATTAACACATGCTCTATATTGAATATCATGCAACTGAATAGTTTCACAATTTTCAAACATTCAAATATTACAAGCCTTCAAATCTTTAAAATATTATAATTGTCACAACCGGGATCGCGACAGAGACGGCGAACAAGAATTTATGGTTGAAAATATAGAGTCACCACCAAATTTATTAAAATTTGAAAAAACATGGAAAAACCCGTTCATTTTGAAAAATAGTCTTTGAAACCATATTTGAGTTCAGGAATTGGTTATGCATAAAGAATGGTAGACATTTAATCCCATGCACCCTTAATACACTTGTCTTCAGATGGTACCTTAATAAATTATGCAAATTAATTAATAATCCCTTTAAAAAATAGATTATTTACAAGTTAAAAACATAATAAATAAAAATGCACTAAAAGAAATATTTACAAGTAAAGCAAATTATGAAATTTTAATTTTGGCTTGACAATGATTGGAATTGCCTACTCCTACGTATCCCTTGGTATAATAGGAAATTCAAAGTCACGTAGTTCTATAGAAAATAATTCTGTATTGATTGATTTTAATTAAAAGAGAATAAAAAAATTAACAAAGAAAGAAATTTTGATAAATGAAAATCCATTTGTGCACAGAATTTAAGTTAGCACTAGACTACTCAATGAATCCTTATGATTCAACAATAGTGAAGATAACATTTGCTATTCAACCATCATTATTGCACATCACACAAATGTAAAAGTTTTTTTTGCAAAAAATTATTAATAAAGAAGAAAATATATTTTTGTTTTATTTCATATTTTTAAAACAAAACTCTAATTTTAACAAAAATTGGCGAAGTTAATTCATAAATGCAGACACAATTAATTTGAGCAAAACACATGAACACATAAAATAATTAAACTAAAAGTAAAATTAATTTACAAACACAATTACATAATTAATTTAAGCAAAGCATATAAACATATAAAATAAAAAGGAAAATTAATTTATAAACACAGGGACACAATTAAACAAAATATAATTAAAAAAATGATCCTATCTACTATTTTTTTATCCTTTTTAATTAATAAAACTTAACAATAAATTCACTTAAAATCAAAGAAATAATTAAATCACTCTTTTTATTTTGTTTTGCATAATTAAATTATCTTGAAACTAATTTATTCAATTTCACTAGAATACTAAAACTAAAAAAGACATATCATAAAGTCTTGTTCTTTTTTTTATATAAATCAAAATGATCAAATATTAATTTTGAACCAAATTAAATTAAATCTTTTTTATTCAATTCAAACCAAAACAAACCTACTAACTAGACCAAACAATTGAAATCTACTTCATAAAATAAAGAAAACACTAATAAAAACAATAATAAAAAAAAAATAATTTCCCAACCCCCTAATCTATCATCCTCCCTCTGGCGAGGAAGAAGAAGGCGGAGGCCGCCTTGTAGCGATGGTGGTTCTTCCCCTTTTTGTTTCTTTCCTTCTTTTTTCTTGTTTAGTTTATGTCTCTTTTTTTTGTGTTGAAAAAAATAAAAGAATTGGTGTTCGATTATGATCTGAAATTGGAATTTTCAGGTGGCCTGAGATGATGATGGAGATGGCTTTGGCCATGAAGGGGAGGCCTGGAGGGTTGGCGGTGAGGGATTTGAGATGATGATGATGATAAATTACGATGGATGTGGGGGGAAGCGGCTGTTATCGTGGCGGTTTCAGTGGGTGGTTGAGGGTGATGCACCGATAGTGGCTTAGGTGTTTGATGGAGGAAGAAAGGAGGCTGAGATGGAACATGAAATGAAGAGGCCGCGGCTTCCGCAGCGATGGTGGGGGAAGCCGCGGCCTCTCCGCCTTTTGCCCCTTTTTTAATTTATGCTAAAAAATACCTACTTATGTTCTTGTTATTTTCTAGGTTGTTGCTGATTTCCCTTGCAGATTTCTTGTATATTCCTTTTTGTTTGTTTGATGATTTTTCTGTGAATCGTGTTTGAAAATTTGCTGATTCTCCTCTTCCATTGATGATAGATGAATATATGATATTGTCCTCAGAAACAATTATTGCCAATCCCATTTTACAGTTGGCTGTAATCATGGAAGGAAAAAGAAAGATGTCATCCGGGAAAGGAGCTCATTATGATGTCTACCATTTTCTCTCCCCTTTTGAGAAACGGCCAGAATGAAAAGAGAATCCAATGCCCTTTCTCTTTTTTTTTTTGGACGAACGACTAAAAGAAAAAGAAGGGATCCAATGTTTTTTTTAAAATCTGAATTAAAGGAAATCAAAGTGTGGGCTTCAACAAAAAAATGAAAATGAACTGGACAATTGAAATTGGCCGAAAAGAATTAAAATGGGTTGAACACAATTTTTTTTTTGAAATTGGCTAAGAATTGTTTTTTGTCTTTTTTTTAAAAAAAGAAGTAATGGACAATATTATAAAAGAAATTAAAAATTATGTAAATTTTGGGTTTCCTATTTATGGGCCGGACAAAATTAAGTGTTCACAATAATTGAAACTTTTTATAACTTATATGAGACACTGCAATGAAAGTTGTATCAATAATCTGTTTCAATATAACTAACTAGAAAATGAAAGAATTATTAAAGTAATAGAATATTTAGCGAAATAAAACCTATGAATTTCAATTAAGAAATACTCATGCTTTCAACAAAAATGATATTAAAAATTAATTATTTTCACATTGAATTTTTAATTCATTAAAAAAATTATATTTATTAAAATATTTCCTGTGAGAATGTTTTCGTTTGTTAATATCTTTGCACCAAAAAGTGTAGTGTCTTTTATTTTAATGAAATTTTCAATAATTTTATTTAGATGAACATAAATTGGTATGCATATTTTTATATGACTAAAAAATATACCTAAATATATAGTTCAATTACATTGTGGAAGCATTATGAAGAGCATCTCGTAATGATATAAATTGATGTATAAGTATTAAATGAGTTTATAAAAACCGATATAGTAGTTAAAGATATATAAATCTATCCTTAGCTACACTAGCTAAATTTATGTAACTTTAATTTTTTTAGAAAAATTAAATGCCATGAGCATGTAAATGTGATAGGAATAGGATGGATAATATACAAGAGAGAACTATGTTGATTATCAAAAAAGAGAGAAATATATGTGTCACATGTGTCAATTGTTTAGTTTCTATCACATCTATTTATATGTGTGTTGATGTGGTTTAAATCCAAGTATTCTTGATCATTAAGATACTGTGACCTAACTGGATTAATAGATTTACATATCTATTAATTAAATTTAAATCACTTCAGCATGCTATACATTTGTTTCCCTTTTTTTTTGGTATTCTCTTTCATTATTCAATTTGTTCTTTTATTTGTTTATGTATTGATTAGGATTTTATAGGAAATAATTTGATTTTAAAACACATAAAAATCAAATAAAATCAAATTAGTTTATATTTCCAATCATTTGAAATACTATCATACATTTCTTTCTCCAAAGGAATTGTGATTTTAAAATTAATTTTTACATGACTCTGAACCCTAAATTAAGATTTAAGGTTAATGAAATAAATTTTTGTGGTTGGAACAAAAATTTTAAAAATATTACCCTTCCTATAGATTAAATGTTGATGGGAGCTGCATCATGAACCCATGGCATGCAGGCTTTGGAGGAGTACTGTGCGATAACTTGGGAAATTGGGTCCATGGGTTCTTTGGTTTCCTTGGGTGGAAGGACATCCTTTTTGCTGAGTTGGTTGCTATAAAACTTGGTCTTTTGAAGGCCTGGGACTTGGGTTATAAGAAAGTGGTGCTTGAAACATATGCAAAGGAAACTTGGAGATTAGTAACCATGAATACTAGTTTCTTTCATATCCATGGGGTTCTCTTGGCTGAGACTAAGTATTTGGTGGCTTTGGATTGGGATGTTTAGGTTTTGCATATTGTTTAGGGAAGCTAACCATTGTGCAGACTTTCTAACCAACCAAGGATCTAACCAGAGTATAGCGCTCTGGACTTGGCTGTCTCCTCCCGATGAGATGGTTGATCGCTTCACAGCTCCATTCTTAGTCTTTTCTTTTTTCTCTATTTGTGTCCTTTTTGTTTATCCACCCAAAAAAAGAGAAGCCAAGCATACCCATGACCCATCAACCTCAAATTCTTTTTAAGAAAGAAAAAAGTTCAGAAAGTATCTACCATCGAGAATAACTAATTGAATCTCTATCAAAGATGTAGACATTATAGATATGGGCATTGCCTCTCTCCTAAGAACTTTTTTCCTGTATAGATAACCATATGGTGAACATACGAGACATCGGTTCTGTCTAAGTGAGATACGGTAGATTGGTGTATAAATTGAATTTGAATTGTCAAAGATATTCTCCTAAATTTTTAGTAAATATTTTTTTTTTTATCCTTTTGCATCTTAAATTTGATCTAAATATTGCTGTAAATCTATACTACTAATAATTTAGACTCATTTAAAAAAAAAGTTTTATGATGTTTTATTTATTGAGAAATTTATACTCCACTGTTTTCTCAACATTTCTATCTAAAGAAAGTTTTTAAATTTTTATCTGTATTATAATTATTAATTAACTTCCTAATTATACCTTTATATTCCTCTTCTATTAACACATATTCTACATTGAATATTATGCAATTTATTAGTTTCACAATTTTTAAACATTCAAAATATTACAAGTCTTAAAATCTTTAAAATTTTTAAAAATATTATAATTGAATATTTTTATAACTTATATTAGCCATTGCAATGAAAGTTATATCAATAATTTGTTTCAATATAACTAACTAGAAAATGAAAGAATTATTAAAGTAATCGAATATTTAGTGAAATAAAACTTATGAATTTCAATTAAGAAATACTCATGCTTTCGACAAAATTGATATTAAAAAATTAAATATTTTCATATTGAATTTTTATTTCATTAAAAAATTATATTTATTAGATTATTTTGTTTGAGAATATTTTCGTTTCTTAATATCTTTGCATAAGAAAGCGTAGTGTCTTTTATTTTGATGAAATTTTCAATAATTTTATTTACATGAACATAAATTGGTGTGCGTACTTTTGTGTGACTAAAAAATATATCAAAATATATAGTGCAATTACATTGTGGAAGCATTATGAAGAGCATCCCATAATGATATGAATTGATGGATAACAGGATAAGTATTAAATGAGATTATATAAATCGATATAGTAGTTAAAGATATATAAATCCATCCTCAGGTACATGAGCTAGCCAAATTTATATAACTTTAGTTTCTTTTAAAAAACTTAAATGTCACGAGCATGCAAATGTGATAGGAATATACACAAGAAAACTATGTGGATTATCAAAAAAGAGAGAGAACTGTGTCGATTATCAAAAAAGAGAGAACTACGTGTTTAACTTGTGTCAATTCTTTAATTTTTATCACATCCATTCATATGCGTACCCGTGTTAGTGCAGTTTCATTTTAATTATTTTTAATCATCAAGATATCGTGATCTAATTGGATTAATGGATTTACATATCTATTACATATCTACTAGTTAAATTTAAATCACTTCATCATGCTATAAATTTATTTCCTTTTTTTTCAATATTCTCTTTCATTATCCGATTTGTTCTTTTATTTGTTTACGTATTGATGGGGGTTTTATAGGAAATAATTTGATTTTAGAACACATATAAAAATCAAATACAATCAAATTAGTTTATATTTTCAATCATTTCAAATACTATCATATGATTTTTTTTTTCTTCAAGTGCATAAGTCGTACCAACCTTATGCGACTTATGTGTAAATTTTAATTCAATTAACCCTAGTATGACTTATATACAATAAAAAAGAACATATTTTGAGTTTTTTTAGAATAGGACATATCCATTTTTTTTTATTTTATTACTTTAACAAAATCATAGATTGGTGTATAAATTGAATTTGAATTGTCAAAGATATTCTCCTAAATTCTTAGTAAATCTTTTTATCCTTATAAATGAGGATTTGGTAAGGGGCATATTTTATCTCTCATGGATACCTATTATTATCTTTATGAATGACTCATGATATAATAAAATTATCCGCTTATTATTTTTTATTTTTCAACAATTTTAACTTTTAAAACATTCTAAATTTCATAAAATAAGCTTTTTATTGTCAATTAAAGGTCATTTATCAAAATGGTTTTCAACCTTATACATATGATCTTCAAAATAAGATACAAAATAGAATGATATATTTTTTATTTTGTTCATTCATTTAATTATTTAATTGTTAGCTTATTTTCAAAATAAATTTATATACTCAATTTTTTATAAGATATATTAAACTAATTATTATTTATTTTTAGTAATAATCAACAAGTTATTTTTTATTATAGCCCTGTTCATCGCATGGGTTAAATAACTAATTTTCATATCTTTAAGAGTTTAATTTCCATGCATTAATAATGGATTTGAGACTTGACAATTTTTCTTGATTTGAAAGTGTATAATTAGATGACAATAAAATATTTTTTATACCATCAGTACACATAAATTAAATTCAGTCATTAATTTTTTTATGAAAAACGGGGCTTAAGGGCCCAAGAAAAACACTAGGAAGGTCCACCCACAAAACGGGTAACCTGAGTGTTTGCAGAATCATAAAAGAAACTAATAGACAAAAAGATTGAGGAGAGGGCGGATCTTGGTAACAAGGAGAGCGCACGGATGATGAGACATGATTCCTTCATCAATAAAGTTAACGGCAGTTAAAGAATCCATCTCCAGTAGGTAGGATGTTCCCAAGAGAGAGACTATGGTAGGATGTTTCCAATAGAGAGACTGCGAGCTAATTGAAGACCCCATAATTCGGCAACAGTAATGGAGCAGTTACCCAAACGAGCGCTAAAAGCATGAAGAAACTTCCCATTATGATCACCAATAATAACCCCACAGTAATTAATCCTACTTTAAAACAAATTGAGTTTAATTTTTATACAATAATTATCATTCAATTATGTATTTTTACATTAACAAAACCAATTGAGTATTACCTTTACTATTTAAAAAATGTGAGATAATTTTATGAAGAGCAGTGATAACTGTTATGAAAATCTTTTCATAAACAATGCAGGAAAATCAATCACATGATGAGCATTTGATATTTTTCAAAAAAAAAAAACAATGATAGGTAAAATTTAAAAAGAGATTGATGGAGTGAATATTTGGCACGTCAATTCGCATCGGGAGTTTTCGAGCCACACAACATTTTCGTTTGATGAATGAATATATAAAGTTTTACATTGACTCATGGCACATAGAAATTAAACTCAAACAAATCAAATGAGAATCTTTATGCATGTAAGCTCAAAATAATAATTTAAATTCAAATTACAAGAGAATGCTTACATATATCGGTCATAAACTAAATTTATTAAATAAATCCATAAAATACTATCTTCTTCAGATCTGGAATTTGTACATGCCATATTTATGGGGGAAAAAAAATACCCCCATTAAAAAAATAAAATGAAAACTGTGACACGACTGCCAAACTGTATAAGCCACGTTGACGTATTTGACTCTACAGGTATACCGTATAACTCTGCTATTATTATTATTATTTTTTGGGTACAAATACTTCTGCTATTTATTATAGATATTCACATCGTTAATGGCATGCGCCTGCCTTGTTGGATGTTACCTCACCAAAAACTGACACGTGGAATATGGCCCCCATGACATATTCTTGGAACTTAGTTCAATTCGAATGATTTTTTCCATTTATGATGTATGTGTCCATCACTCCCTTGTCTTTTTATCAGCTTTGTCCATTGGTTCATGGTTTTCAGTCATACTACAATGAAGCTGCTGAATTCTGCCTTAAAAACAGGAGAGAAAAATTAAAAAAAAAAAAGAAGCAAAAAACTATCATTTTGTACTTCAACAGCTTTTACTATTTAATTATAATGCATTAAATTTCTTACACACCTATACTCAATTACTCATGGTGTCGTCTATACGAATATATACACGTGTCACCAGCATTATCATTATTCCTTGAAATTTTCCAACAATTGTTTAATTTTCTTCCTATAAGTATAATAACTTGTTTAATATTGTACCAAATTCTAGTTGATAAATTGTCTCCCCTTATATCTTTGTGTAACATTGCATGAGATGCACAAACCCTGATCTTGGATTCAGGACATCCTCAAGAGAATTTTTTTTTTCTTTTTTTGGTGCTGCAAGAGAGAAAAAATTTGTATAGATATATTTACATAAATTTTTAGGACCTAAAAAAAAAAAGATAAGCAAGCTATCATGAATAAAATTAAGAAGACTCAATTTTATAATAAGCTTGTTTAAATGAGATTACACTTATATTCAAGCAAAAATCTATAGTGATCTGCTTTGCCAGTGTCTCTTTCCAGCTTCTTCACCGCTAGCAGTTGCTTCTCTGAATATTCTGTCTTTTCCTACCATTCTCTCTCATCCAAGTTTCAGGGTTGTGATGTGTATATTTTGCATTTTATGCTGTCACTGAGACCCTTGTGGCATTGCCATAGTGGTCATGTACTTGTATTAAATGCACTAGCCTGGACCTCTAAGCCACTCAATTGTCCTTTACATATGCATTTATTGTCCTCAGTTTTCAATTGACTTATCCGAGCACTTGGTTTTTCCTTCTGCAACACTCTTCTTACCTGTTATATGATGGGTGGGTTGGTGTGCAAAAAGGTTATAAGTATTTTGGTGAGATTATTGTTACTGTGGAAATGTTGCGGTGGTGGTGAAGATGGGGAAAGCACCGTGTTGTGATAAACAAGGAGTGAAAAGGGGTGCTTGGACTCCTGAAGAAGATGAAGCATTGGTTGAGTACATTAAGAAGCATGGCCATGGAAGTTGGCGTACACTCCCCAACCATGCAGGTGAAAGTTCATATGCCCTTTACATTCTTGGTCTTTTTCCTCTTTGCCTCTGCATTATTCTTGTTTTCCTTTTCCCAGTGAGGAGCTTTTGGAACTTTTGAAGCTAGTGAAAAAATAGAGCTTATTATATGGAAGAAGAGCTAGGTGGGGGTGTCTTTGATTTTATATTGCTGTTGTGATATACCACCCCACATACCTGAATTTAATTGGTTAAACTTTTATGAATATGCAGTTGGAATCTACATGGGACCAATTTCCTAAGTGAATGTTTGTTGCCATAATGCCATATGCATATAGCATGCTAAAACTTCTCCCCGTTGAAAAATGGTTAACCGAACCATGTTTGGGGGGGAATTTAATGTGCTGAAAAGAATGAAAAGAAGAAGTTGTAGTCATCCTTATTGTTAAGGATCTATTGAGAAGTTTAGTTCAACGTATGTTTAACTAAATTCGGGCCTTAACAATTGGTTGAATCTTGTATGAAACAAGAAACAAATAATACACCATTATATGATGCTGTGGTATATTTTGAGATGCTGCATTCCCTCCTAATCTGAAATCTCTCTTTATAATAGAAATCTACATGGCTCTATTAGCGACACTCTAATCTTCAAAACTTGCCTCTAACTAGGCCTCCTTCGATGCGGGAAAAGTTGTCGGCTTCGTTGGATAAATTATCTTCGTCCTGACATAAAGCGTGGCCCATTTACTACTGAGGAAGAGAGTACAATTATTCAACTTCATGGCATGCTTGGCAACAGGTACCATATTGCTCTTAATAATCAATCCTCTTGTTCCATGGAGACTCATTGTGAGTTAACATGCTGCATCATCTGGAGCCTTTCACATTCAAATTCAATCACTCATAATGCTTGCATTCTTGTGGATAACTTATGTTGACTACTTAGCTGTTTGGTCAGTGGAAATTTCTTCCAACCCTTCTCCCCAGAGGAAGAAAATAATGAGAAATTCTTAACACACGGTCTACCGCATCATCCTTTTTATCCACTCTATTTTAAACATGTCAAACAATAATTTGCACGCATATGATAGATCATGCCTAAGAGTAACCGGAAAACCATATTGTTTAGTCTCAGTTTCAGCATCAGTGATCTCTTCATGGAAATATTTGTAGTACCAGTTTTCACAGAAATATTGGCACTGTAGCAATTCCCTCATGTAATTGCAGAAGATGTTAGGTTGTTAGTCTCTTGCTTCTACTTCATGACTTGGTTGCACTCATCTGCAGTTGTGATGTTACATTTACTTTGCATGTAAGACCACACATACTTTCAGGTGGGCTGCTATAGCATCCCAACTTCCAGGAAGAACTGACAATGAAATCAAGAACTATTGGAACACACAACTGAGGAAGCGCCTCCCTCAGTCCTCTTCCACTCCTGATCATAGTATTGTTAAATCCGAATCTCCTCTTACGCGCCACATGGTACAATGGGAAAGTGCCAGAGTTGAGGCTGAGGCAAGGTTGTCAATGGAATCCTCACTGCATAATTCATGGTCAACAGCAAGGGAAGCATACCCGGATCACTTTCTTCAACTTTGGCATTCTGAGGTTGGACAATCATTTCGGTTGATCAAGGGAAAAGAAGGAGCAGGAGTGAGTCAAAGCCTTGTCACACCAGCATCATCATCAGCATCAAAATTGGAGTCATGTTCTGATGTCTCATTGAAGGAGAAAAACACTGGAAGCAGTGCCTTTGCAAACAAGAAACAAGAACAAGCAAGTAGCTACAAAGCAAAGCTTGAAGATGGCACAGCTGAGTCAGAATTGGGCTATTATGAATTTCTTGAAAATTCTGAAAATGCATTAAATGATTTGCTAGATGAGCCTGACGGTGAAGTATTATTCTTAGGACAGACTGAAAGTCTTCTTAATACCCTTGATGGCAGATGTGACTAAGATAGTCTTCAAAATTCCTGATGGAAAGGAAATATGATTTGATCTGAGGAAAATTTTGTTGCTTTTCTTTATTTCTTCATTTTTGTAAATGGAGTCACAGGCTCACAGCATTGCTGGTTTCCATGTTTCCTCAAACAACTGCAGCTTATTTGGACTATTAATATTCTCCTTGATTCACAAAAGTAGATGCATTACATATTTTAAATGGATAGGGATATGTTTCAACAAACCTTAATAACTTGCAATAAACACAGACTGAACAGTGAACATCAAATCAACAAAAGAAGATAAACTTTCTGCTATGCTGCTACATAAGAGATAGAAGTCTCAGAAAATTGTTCTTGAGGTAACATTGAGAATGTTATGAATTTCCTGGCCTAGCAAGATTATATGTTGATCAAGTGCTCAAACTGCAGACTTTAGTCTTATACATAACATGGATTTCATGGTGGTGGAGGAAGAATTTTTACCCTTATCATTGGTAAATATATCACTTTGTTTACCATTCTTTATAGCATTTAGCGACTGAAGTTTATTAGTGAACTCATGATACAAGTTACTGTTACACATTGAATAATTTAATTTCTTTATCCTCAAAGTAGCTGGTATATACACGCCAACATATCACTGTGTAGACACAACAAATGAACATGAACTAAATCTCCATCACATAAACCAGATCACACATGTATTGATATTTGAATGCCAAAAGAAGAAAATACACAATAATAATTCACATCTTTGGTTCCGATCAGGCTTGAGGATTGTAGCATTAGAAACAACCAAGGAGCTTCTTTGGAGAGGTTCCAGTTGCCCTGTACTTTGCAGCTGTCTCCTCTGCCTTAAGGACATCCTCTCCTTTTTTAGCCTCAATAATAGCCCTCTTTTCTTCAGCTTCCCTGTGAATTGCAGCTATTTTGTTCTTTATTTTCTCTGCATATTCTGCCTTTTTCTTCTCTAGTTGTTCCTACTCACATACAAAAATGTCAACCAAATTTCCCTCTTTGGCCATATTAAATGCAGAAAGAAGAATAGCAACAAATCAAGATTTCAAACTACAAAGAAGTAGAAAAGAGGTGATGAAGGGTAAAAATATTGCAAAGAAACTACTTGAGCTTTGCCAAAATTGTAATAATAAGCAAGTAGTTGGTTATAGGTTCAATGCTTATAGAACAGAAAGAATAATTTAAAAAGAGCAAATAACTAACAGAAAAATGCTATAATTACTTATGAAACAAATTCTTACTTCAATCTTCTTCAATTCAGCCTCCACAGCAGCCTTCTTACTGTTCTCCCATGCAGAAATGGCTGAAAGCTTTTTGTGAGCCCTGCTCCACAATTTTTCATTTGCATTAGTATTTGAAACATTGCCGAATAATATCGAAGAACCAAATATAATGTTAGATTACCATGAATGCCTGGTTTTATAGACTCATGCTAATTTGGCATAACTAAGAGCAGTCATTAGTTTTCTTATAGAAATCTCATATTTAAGTATACCTGTTTTAAAATTGACAATGATCATGATGGTGATATTTTACAAAGCATGATATCATAGCTTCCAAAAGAGAGCAATGCAAAGAAGAGCCAGAGACTAGGACCAGATAGAAAAGAAAATCAACAACTTTTCATTTAAACGACAAAAAAACCATGAATTTGATGTCAGTTTTGATTTCACCATAGTTAAGTCGACTCATTTATAGACTATAATAACAATTATTAGGCAATACCAAATCAACATAACATTTGAAGCAAGAGCTGCAGGCTCTTACTTGTTTTCTGCCTTTGATTTCTCACTTTCTTCCCATGCTTTGATCAGTGACAATCTCTTCTCTGTTGCAACTCTTGCAAGCACAGCATCTGAAAAGAGGTTTCTGTAATGTCAGGATATGAATGATGCATAAAAGGGAAATAAAATTTCTCAATGATAATTAACATACCTCGGTTCACAGAGCCTTCAGATGGTTTCTCTTCAGCATGAGGCTCTGGCAATAACCAAATTAACAATAATAAACAGAACAAAAACAAAAGTCATCAACTTATGATTATGGTTTTAGTCATAATAACCATGATGACCAAAACTTGGACCTTTGCTTGAAGGCTAGATAATTAAGGGGCTTGCAATTGGTTGATAGTAGTTTAATACGTTTATGCTGAATAAACTATTGTCCTACAAGGATTGGATTTTAAAGAAGAATCACTCTCTCTGCTAATAAGAGCCGAAAGGCGCATAGCAATTTGTTTTCAACAAGAAAATTCCAGCAAAAGTAAACAGATGCAAATACAAGAACAACAAACAATCAAATACAGGAGATTTATTTTTTTTTTAAATTGAAAAGGGAAGGGAAATAATAAAATAAAATAAAATAAACCTATTCTATGCAATTAAAATTAAATTTCAGTGGCTTTTACAATCGTTAAAAAAATGGAAAGAAAAATCCTTTAAACACCATGATTGTTAATATGGCACCGAAATTTCAGAAAATGAAAGAACAACGATGTAACTTGATATTCAGAAGAAGGAATAGTCCATAAAAACTATCCTCTTTCTCTAACAATACAACATAGTTGATTCCATATACCTTATGAATAAAAAAAAGGATTATTATTTTTTCAATTGCTTATTAAGGACTGGCTATCTTATTTGATTAAATTAAGCATAAAGAACTTATTTTTCTCTTTCCCTTTTGCAATCATGTTCTCACAAACCAATCATATATATGATATGCTTTGGGAACCATATAACATAAAAGGGGTGGTGAGCAATAACTAGTAAGAACAGTATCATACTCTCAGCTACAACAAGAGCTTTGGAATCATCAGGCTTGGTGGTATCTGGAGGAGGTGCTGGAATCACAGATTTCTCCTCAGTCACATCCTTTGGAGTCTCATCAGGAACATGCTCAGGAGCAGGAGCAGGAGCAGGGCTATGCTGAGCCTCAGTTGTAGCAGGTGGAGGAGGAGGAGGAGGAGGAGGAGGAGGATCAGATAGTCTTTCTGACTCAACAGTTTGAGGTTGCTGTTCTGTCATTTTTCTGTTCTCTTTTTTTGCTATGAGTTATGACTGAAAGAGCTTAATTAGAATTCTCTTTGCACAAAGTGATGGACTAAAAGGTTCAACACCACTTTCACTTACTGGGAAAGTTCGAAAGTTTGACTGGGGAGAGAGATGTTTATGAGAAGAAGGGGTGGTGTGTGGTTGGTTGGGATATTATGGTTGGAAACAAGGTAACTGTTCAATCCAACAAGTTCCAAGGAGGGCTTATCTGTGTGTTAGGTACAATTGGCCTCACAATGCGTTGGCACAGTAACAGATTGAGAGACCATTGTGGGGAGATGAAAGCTCCATATGCCTTCAATTATATAGCCAAACCAAATGGATAACCAAACCAGAACCTCTCAATCAGAGTTTTACACCTGGTGTTAGTGGGCTCCATCATTTTTTTTTCTTGATGCAATTTGTGTCTTGATTTTTTGGCTCTGAGTTTCCATGGATCGGATTAGGTATAGGAACTAGAAAGGGAAAATAATTTGTTGATTATAAAGGATGGGTCAAAAGATCAAAATACAGTTTGAGAAATGATCTTTTTACCTATTTGGTAGGCATCATATCAGATAACACGTTGGTTTTCAACGCAGATACTAACAGCTGTTTTATTAAGTTAATTTTAATGTATTGAAGGTTAACTTTGATATATTGATAGTTAGTCAATCAAATAATTATATTTATAATTTTTTTTGTAGTGAATATGAGATTTAGTCTCTTTTATTGATGTATCAATATATTATTGAATGACTATAAAAATTTTTACTTTATTAGTATATAGCAATTAAATTCTTTGCTAATGGCTAAAATGTTAATTTGTTTTTCTAATTGTGAGTTAATGAAAATCGAGCCAACCGATAGTTTTTTATTTCTAGTAAATCATATAGTTGGGAAATATTATTGTGCGTGCTCACTGAAGTTAATGATATGTAAATTACCCAATCTTCGACTGAAGTTAATGATATGTTAATTACCCAATCTTAGATTATGATAACCTCTCTTTCTTTAAAAATGTTGAAAAAATAAATGTTAGCTTACAATAACCAAAATGAATAAAATAGAAAGCACATCTCCTCAATCAATAGGCCTGTCCCTAAATTGTAACCTTAGTAGATAACACATAGTACAAATTTTGTCTTCAATTGAACACGTGGCTTCATTTCGTTGAGAAGATATTCTGTAATTTATATAATTTCATAATCTTCCAAATGAGAAAATTAAATTTAATAGCCATGAATTGTTTCCCTTTCATAGTTGATAGTTCACGCCATTGTTGGCGAAAAAATTGATGGTACAATAAAACATTATTATGTCATGACGGGGTAACACCTCTCACTTAATTAATCCCTGCTTAATGATGATAATCCATTGGCATTATCGTATTAATCAAGGTTGCACCACGTGTATCAAATAGTACTAATGAGTTCTAGCAACATCTGCCGAATTTGATTACCCTCCCGGCTGAAAGAGAAAAGATTCATTACAAAATTCAATACTTCATCGAGATTCTTTCATATCGTGCACACGACGGAATCTTTTTGGTGTGGGACCTCCTCATAGAAAGAAAATTCATTATCGCTCTCAATCAATCCCAATCAACAACGTTCGTTTCTTGCTCAACTTGTGCAACCTTACTATTAAAGCTTTTTTAAATTTTAGCTTTCAATGCAGTTATTAATTTAGACCCAAATCTCACCTAGATATGGAAAATTATAAGGATGATCCTTCCTTATTGTTAATTGTAATAAAGTTGAGGCTGATATATAGTTTCTTTTTTATTATTATTTAACATTATTGGTGATATTGAGATTTGGAATTTAGGCGTTTATTTAATTGAAAACTATAAACATTAGAGTAAAACTCTAAACTAGTCCTTAAAAATTATAGTAAAAGATAAATTAGTACCTTAAATTTAAAAAATTTCATATTAGTCCCTCAAATTTCATAAAATGGGATAAATTAGTCCCTTTCTAAAATTGTTGTTTAAGTTGTGTCCTGTTAACTTACTTGTGTATATTGTTAATTTATTCATATGTATTATTAACTTTTATAGTGAATCCTAATTTGTTGCACTCCTCTAAATAAAGTCGTTTAAACCTTTTTCTTTACTGTTATCTCATTATAGCTCTCTATTTAGAAGAAAGATTTTGAATTTAAATTGACATTTGTTATGAGCAGAACAAAAGAGTGAGGCAAGTTGAAACTCACTATAAAAATTAACAGTACATGTAAGCAAGTTAATAGAATATGTGAACATTTCTGTTAACAGTTTAGATAATAATTTGTCAGAGGGATTAACTTGTCCCTTTTCATAAAATTTGAGGACAAATATGTAATTTTTAAAATATGATAGACTCATTTATCTCCCATTTTAAATATGAGAGACTAACTTGGGTTTTAGTCTGAACATTATTCCAAAATTTTAACTTTTTTAAATAAACCTAGAGTATCTATGGCTAAAAATCACTCCAGAAACAATAACTAATCCACTCAATGTAAAACTCACAAATGTGAATTTTATCTTTAGCCATAAGGCTAATTATTATTAATCAATTCAACCAAAACAAGTCAGCAGTGTTCAAATGCCATAAAATTTATGTGAAGCAACGCATATTTTATGCGGTAATACAAATTAATCTCATTATTATTACTACTACTACTTAGTTGTGATTGGTTCCATCATGCCAAATACAATGAAAATACTTTGGTTTTTCAAATTATTTTTCTTATTAAGTTGCATGGATATTTGAAGGGGAAAAAAATCCAATCCAATAACTACATGGCTTCTATTAAGAATTTAAGGTGTTTTCTAGAACTATTATATTCTTTTTTGTTGCTAGAGAATTATTATACATGATTCTCATATGAAAATGTCTATAAAAGCATCATTAATTAAAAAGACTAATAGTCCTACTTTTATAAAGGACAATCATATTGTTCTTCTTCTTCTTTTTTTTGGTTGGTTGAAAAGGACAACCATCTTTGTTATCAATAATTATCCACTCGCACTTAATTATAGCTGCTTCCATCCTACACTAGTCAAATCTCACTATCTCAGCCATTTGGGGAGCCATTGTTGGGCTTCTTGGCCTCAAGATCAATCTCGAGAGTCCAACTCACAAGCACACCAGCATGTTCTCAATTATTATTATTATTATTATTATTATTTTATATTTTTTAAGATTGACTTGTATCGTCAAATGTTGGACACCTTTTTTTTTTTTTTGGTAATATTGTTGTCTTTTTAATTCCCACATGAAAAGGAAGCATAGGCTTATATATGTTATCTCATTTAACCCAATATGCTTAGATATCTGGGACTGAATGACTGATGTTGCCTTCCCAACCCACGATCCTTAGCTTAATGGTTAGTCCACTTTTTATTTGATGATGATGTACCCTTTTGGGGGTATTAATCTTCATCTTCAATTGGAGTATGAGTTAAAATTAAACAAATCATTTATCAAAAAAAAAATTAAACAAATCATAAAATTTTCTTGTTTGTTACCTTCGCTTGTAAAGTCATGGAAATAACCATAACTGAGACATCAATGATAAAGCCATAGAAATAATAACCAGTCTAGGACAAAAAATGGAAAGAAGAAAGTTGGACGAGGTTTGTTCGAACAAACTAGTACAAAGTGTAAAATTGATTGGGAGATTGTCATTATTTGCCGTTATGCCCCCAGTATTGGCCTTTCTTTAAGTTACGACAAAAAAACACTGTCTGCATATATTCCTTCACTTTGTTGGTACTTCGCAATTGCACATGCCAAGTTTCAAGAGAATCTTGTTTGAAGTGCAACTTTCCGAAATTGTAAGATTTATTTATGGCCATTCAGAATGGTAAAGATAGGATCAGTAACCATTTGAAGTATAACTTTGTAAGCCGCTTAAACAAATAAATAAATCATGAATTGAAAAAAAGAAAAGTAAAAAAAAATAAATTATAGACTCAGAAAGAGTTAGTTGAAGTGATAAGCCATCTTAACTCCAAAGAAAAAGTCTCGAGTATGAATGCTAGGGAGACAAATTTTGTGAAAATGCTGCATAATCCTTATATTTCTCAAATCGAATGAAGATTAATCTTATAAATGAAACCTATAACACATTATCTCATGGCCTCAATAAAAAAGATAAAGCAATGATAGTATCATAATTGGATCGCAGGGAATATGATTGTGCTTCACTGCTAGGACAGTTTGGTGAGCATGTGTGTATTTTTATTTTTTCCAGTATTCTCTTGTTGAATATGTGTTCTAAAAACACAAAAGTAGAAACACAGTGGATTCCAAATTTCCAACGTACTCGCGAAAAGAAGAAAGAAAAATATGCTGTTCATCATTTTTTTTTCTTCTTTCAAAATCAACTTCTTTAAACCTCCGATAATAATACAAATGAAGAACTTTTATTCAGGGACAATGAAGGGAACAAAAGAATTGTGTTCCTTAAACACTTGGTTCATACATATATTCTCACACTTTTTATGAGTATTGTTAGAATAAAATAATATCTTAGTATATTTTGAGTTTATTTGGGTTGATTTAGGTATATCTTGGATTGATTTGGATTTATTTAGGTTAATATTAGATTTTATCTTTATATTTTGATTTTATATTTGGTAAGAACATTTCTTTGTAATTCACACAGAAATCTACATTATATTATTCAACCTTTTACTCTGTTGTCCCTATTTCCCAAAATGCTTTCTAACAAGTATTTTTTGGTGCACATTCTAACAATTATTTTAGACAAATCACAAAAACATATATTTATGAAAAGCAAAAAAAAGGGGGTGAATAATATTGCTTCCATGACTGGCATCCATCGAACAAAAAGTCATTCTTCTAAGTAGCTGAAAAGAATATGCATCATGATAAATATAGCATACGATTTCAAAGCGTAAGTAGATGTCCAAAAGTAATAGCAATCAAAGTCCAAGTTATAGCAAGCACAAGCAATAACCAATATTTATCTTGGTTTACTTAAAGCTTGTAATTTCACTTTCCAAACAATCATTCAAACTTCGGTTCAAATAACAGTTATTTGTTTAATTTTGAAGAGGGTACCACAACTATCTTCCGCTTTTAACCCGGTTATTGCGATTTGTTTGAATTTCATCACAACAGTCTTTCAGTTTCTAATGTAGATGATTTATAATGGGAACAACCTCGCTCCATGAAAAGTGCACGTGTAATTGTATGCATAAGCAAAAGTGATACCGAGAAAGCCAAGTCTAGGTTCTTACATTTCCTCTATTTGTTTGTTTCTTGTGAGTGAGTACTCCATTCCTTTAATTTTGAATTTTTTTAAGCTTTAAGCATAATTCTTGGGCATTTCGAAGCTACTACTCTTTTGTTCCGTTGAATGCTTTCCTACGGCCATGGCCCTCACAAATAACTTTCATTTTTGTAGAGCAGTGAGATAAACAAGTGACGGTACACAAGCATCGCCATATAGTTGTAGAGAATAAGTTCTCACGAAGCATATGCTATATCATGTATCAATATTACGTTGCCGTAGAATTGCAACATCGAGATGAATTTCCTCCCAAGCAATGAGCAACAAGCAAGGTAGCATAGGCAGTAAATGAGGTTTGAAGGCACTTCATTTTCCCAATTTCCTTATCCCTCCTTATTAAACTTTAATTTAATCAAGCAATAATACCCTATATTCAAGAAATTCAAGTCAATGACTATGCGCATATAAATATCTATATACATCTTGTAACTTCATAGCCTCTTCGTTTTGGGTCAAGTAACTTAATAGCCTGTATGGTCAAAAATATTGTTTACCTTTTTCTTTAGAGGAAAAAAATTCCATAAGATCCATTTACCCTTATTCTGAAAGGCCCAGCTGGTTGCTGCACCAGCCCAATCAATCCAAAACTTAAAACGGCCCACGTCGTATATACCATTTTGCAACGCCTCCCTCCTGCAGTCTTCATTCCTCAAGCTTTCTTATTCCCTCATACAAAAGTACAAGGGAATTTTGTATAGACTGACTCTTTAGCACAATAGTGTAGACCGGATCAATAATCAATTTACACAATATAATTTCCAAAATAAAATAACTATGTAGCACAAAGATTTAATGTAAAGTGATACTTATGAGTTATTGAGTTGGTTATCATGTCTTGGCCTAATTTTCATTTTGTCAGTACACTGTGCAGAGGAGAGTTCGATTAGACCACAATAAATAAGCCATAATAATAATGGACACTTCTTCCCCTGTGCCACCCCTACCTCCCATTATATCTAACTACTTTCTCAGTTTTTTAATAATTATCTATTTTTAAAATTTTATTTATCTAAAAATGATTATTTATTTAAAAATTTTTAGTGATATTAATTATTTTTTTTAACAATATCTCTATTAAATAATATTGAAGGAGGAGGTAGATATAATAAAACAAGGGAAAGAGGGTTACAATTTTTTTTAATTTTAATACTTTTTCAATTAGTTTTATAATTTTAATACACATTTATAATTAGATAACTATTTAAATGACAGAGGGAGTATATAGAATGTGATTAAGTTTGACCATACCTCAATAAATATGCACCGCAAAATTTTAGTCAATCCATTCAAAGACAGCCTAGCTAACTCATTCCAAGCCATCCATTACACGACCCTATCTTGAGTCGAGTCTTTATCAGCTTTGTTATTCATTGATTTCTCGTTAATTTATTCTTTTAAGGGAGCTTAGAAAAATAGGGAGTAATGAAATAAATAGAAGCAAAGTATGCTCCTTATCCTTACCTTATCTTCTGGGACTTTAACAAAGTTTGTCAATACATTCCTGTCACAATCAAATTCTCAAACATAGTAATACTTTACTTTTAGAATTTAAGAGCTGAGGACATACGAAGGTTAGTAGTAAACGAGATATCTAAATCAATATGTGATAATTATATATAGTTCAAATAAATATGGATTCCAGTTATATAATATTTATATTGAATGTAATGTTAACTAAAAGTAACTATATAGTTTTATACTATTAGCAAAGACAAAACATCATTTCTGATATTTATATATATATAGCTCAAATCACACTTATTTAAATTGCGATCCGTGCATGTTGATCAGTATTTCTATTTGAATATATACAAATATCACAGTTGAAAGTGAGAAATATGAGAACATTGTTATACACATACATGTTACTTCCAAATAGCATGCATTATTTCCAACAACAGCAGTTTCGTCCCTTCTTTGTCACTTCCATAGCAAACATATGATTAATTTACAGAAGTGATATAAAAAAGGAATCTATACTATTATATGCGTGCATAATCATCATCTGCTGCGCCTGAGGGAGCGGCAGATATAGCAGACAACACAACAAAGGCACCATACAAGATTGTGACAATGGCAGTGAAGTTGACAAGGAAGGCCTCAGCACCATATTTTGCAACCCCTGAGTTCTCTAGGAAAGTGAGCTTCTCTAGAAATCCTAGAGAAGCTGTAGCAACAGCCAAGACATACACAATCAGCCCAAATAGGACATGCCATGGAAGTATCTGGCCTCTAATGGTTGGAGTCCCTCCAGGGAAGAAGAATATCACAAACCCAAATATCCACTGCAGGTATCAATACAATATTGTTGGACAATGTTGATATATATATAGCTGAATGACATAAAATCTGTCATTGTAATCAATATAAGCAGAGACAATGGCAATATAACACCATAAACTCAACCATAGATCATGTCCACAAAATGTCAAACATGGGGAAGACCAAGGTCACCTCAGGTTCGACCCAAATAATGTTTATGTTACAATGAACTGGGAAGAAAAAAATTGAGTAAATTTACATTGTCACTAAAAGATTTATGTTTTAACCCTTCAGTCATTGAAAGATCAATTGTATATGCTTCAATTGCTTAAAAATTTGGAATAATAACACTTTACTCCTCAAAAATTCAACAAAGATTTGGCATTATAACACTTTAGTCCAAAAGAAAATGATAACAATGGACTAAAGTGTCGTAATATAAATCTTTGAGGGATTCAAGTGTATGCAATTGATTTTTCCTTTGGACTGAGTGTTATAACCTCAAATATTTGGAGGACTGAAGTGCATGCACTAAACTTTTGATGACCAAAGTGCTATAGTTCCAAATCTTTCAAAAACTAAGGATTAAAGTGTTCAAATGCAAATTTTTCGGGGATCATCAAAGTGTAGTTTTACTTTTGTTGGGGGGGGGGGGGGCAGGGGACTTTATATATATATATATATATATATATAAAGAAGTAATAGAAAAAGAACAATCATTTAATGTTCAAACCTTCAAGGAATATTATATTTTCAGTATAGTTTAAGGTTTAATTCAAGATACCAATGGTTTACCTGAATTCCATAAAGTACAATAACCCCAATTCCAACCCAAGAATGCAAGCTGTAGAGATTAGCAATCCCACTCTCATTATGATTCTTGAAGGCAGCACAAATTCCAACTACTCCAAGTACTATTGCGATGGCGTGCAGAACAAGGTGTATCAATTTCTTAATTTCTTTCTTCAGCGGGAGAGATTTGTAACTTATGATAGCTGCGAGCGGAAAATATATATATAACAGCTACAGTTTTGCAAGTTGGAAGTGGACAAATAAAAAAATAGGAGGAGAAATAACAAGACAACAGTACATAAAACATCCTGTGGAAAGTATTTTGATTACCTTCGCCTCCAATTATTATTAATCCAATTAGCATAAGAACAGGATGGAGCTGTACCAACAAAAAGAGACGCAAGATTAGGGGACTTTACGAAAGTGATAGAGCAGTTCTACTGTTGACAATACATATATAGACACTTAAATTGAAAAAAGGGCTAAATCAACTTGTTTAATAAATTATTCTTCCCAAATTTGTCTAACACATGATGAGTGAGCAAAGATCACGAATTAGATGATTCAGGTTTAAATATGTTAATTATGCACTACTTATTCAATTTAAATATAGGTCGCTTCTGCTAAACCGTAGGCTTTTTCCTTCTTTAATTACTTTAGATTTACTCCAATCCAAAAGGAGAAATATATAGAAATTCTTCGCTAGGAGAAAGCTATATATGTATATGTTAATGGCATAGTGAATTCCAGCGCTAATTGAGCTACAAGATCGTTGGCAATGTCATTCATAACGGTAGGTAGGAACCATTTTCCATGTTTATTACTTGAGTTGGCAACACATGTAAGCAATTCATTTATCAGGGAAATCCGAAGGATAAACAGGTGGAACCCATTATGCAGGCCATTAATTTTTGGGACCCCATATGGTTGAGGGTGGTACAAAATAGGGTCCAATAATTAATCTAAAGCAATGAAAAAGAAAAATAGTCAAATCACTAAAAATCATAATCAAAAGAAGAAAGAGAGAATAAAAAAAAAAAATACTAAAAATCATTAACTTTGGCAGTTTAATAATTAATAAGATGAACACTAGTTATATAGCCATGATTTCAGACAAACGAACTATTTCAAGTTAACTACTTTGCGCTGCTTTGAGGTGGGCTTGTGCAACAATGACTCAAAATGCAAAATAAAACAAGATGAACAAATTTCTTGATAACCATCAAAGGAGATCATGCTAAAGTGAAAGTAAGCTGACAACATAAGAAAGTCTTAACACATTATGTAAACAAAAATAAAATGTTGTGTTTGGCAGCGTGTAAAACACTGTAAGATTGAAGTATAATACCAGTATGAAATACTATGCAGAAAACATAATGGTGGCAAATATCATATACTGCATAAAGCATAGTTGGTGTTAAATATTTGGCATGTTCACAAATAGAACATCTATAATTCAAATATAATAAAATAAAAAGTTAAACTTGACCCCTCATGAAAGCTGCAGATTAGGCACCTTATTCCATTCAAATACATAATTTTTTTTTTAAATAAAGCTAGTGCACTCAAGTTAGACGTACTAAACCAACCAAATAATCAATAATGTGTCATTAATTATAATAAATAATTATTAATAAGAACGTATTCGTAATTTATTAGTCTAATGCAACTTACTTATATGTATTATAGTTATGCAAAAATTTTCTCATTCAAACAATATTGAAAGCTCAAACTAAGGTCATGATTGGTTTTATTAAGCTTCACTAGAGAGATTTTCATATACTGCTTCGACACACAAAATAAATTAATTTAACTAAACCCAAATTAAGAATAAAAATAGATAAATAAAAAGCTAACTATATGAAATGGTTTTTGAGTGACATCTAGAAACAGCTGGCAAAACTTTACCATCTATGCTGCCATTTTCTAAAGACAGCAAAACTGTAACAAGCTTGCAACCAGTTCCTCAAAAACTGGCTCATATTTCTCAATCAAATCCCAAGTCCAGTTCGGGAAAATTAAGAACATTCATAGTCCTAAACTGAAAAAAAGTGGGCAAAAAGAGTGAGAGAAGATAGTAACATACATTGAATATGAGATTTTTGTTGGCAGAATCCCAAGCTAAGCCACCCCTGAAGTGTATGTTCCAAACCAACACCATCACAATACCAGCAACAGCCAGAATATGAGCTACATAGGTAAACGGAAGAGCTGGAACCCCCAAAGCCATCTTCTTCAAGAGTCTTCAATAGTTCTCTCTGTTACCTCTCAGCCTTAGAAGTGATAAGTTTGAGTGCGAACTGTGAAGGATAGTGCTATATCTGCTGGCTCTCGTACTCTCCCTACTTATTGTCCCGCTAGATGCTAGCCACGTGGCTCGTTTTCATTGGACGACTTGGTGCAGTTGGCTTTAGCCTCGTGTCTCTGTTTTTGGCCCTCCAAGTTTTCCTTCATTTCATGGCATTATTTTAGTGGTATTCTTTAAAAAAAAAAAAAAAATACATGTGATCCATCATTCACATGAGCACAAAATACAATAAAACAAAAAACGCTTGTATAGATTGTAATGAATTCTTAAACTCTTTTGACAAAAACTTAGGATTAAACACAATTTCTTCTGGATAAATAATTATAAACCAATTTAATCATATTTTAATCTCTCTTCTCTAATCTTCCCTTGTGTGAGAGTAGTGGAGAAGGCTATCATCTTTATTATGTGACTGCAATCTTACTATTTTTCTTTTTCTTTTTGTTGCTTAGGTGGTTTTTTTTGTCTTTTATTTTGTTTTTGTTGTCCCCATGATTTCATGTGTTTTTTCCCTCGTTTGTGGATGATTTTTTCTTCTCTGTGGATGTTTAGGGTCTGTTTTGTTTACTTTTTTCAGTTTTTAATTTTTTATTTTCTAAATTTGTGAAAAAAAATTGAAAATTAATTTTTAATTTTTTTAGTTTTTTTTTTATAAATTTAAAAAACTGAAAATTAAAAATTATTTTCAGCAAACCAAACAAATCCTTAATTTCCTCATCTGAGAATTTCTTTTATTTTATTATGATCTTATATATAGGGATATTTAGATGTACTTTAAAAGGGGGCATAATACTTTTTGCAAGTTGCAACACTTTGTGTTGGCCTTTGTTATGAAAGACATTTTAATATTGATAGTCTTTCAATAAAAAGTAGAGTAATAAATTATTAGTTAGTTCAGAATATAAAATATACTTGTTTCTTAATAAATTTAGATTTTAAATAGAGTATAACTTGAATACACTAAAAATATAAATTTTTTTTACATTATCATCTATCATGTATTGACATAAGTCCTATACTTATTATTTAAAAATTTATATAAATAAAATAATTTGATTAAATTACTATGTGAAAAACTTTTAAAATCAAATTGGCTAACTATTGGTGGGTAATTGAAGGACCCAAGAAAATTTTTGGTCGGAAGGACCCAAATTAAGCCAAGGCAGCAGCGATGGAACGTGATTCTCTTGGGCCCATTGAAATGCTTACCATGACTTTGGAAATTTTGATATGGACTCTATATCACTTGGGCATTTTCAACATAGACAGCGTTATTGAGCCCAAAAATTAGTCAAGACAGTGTTAGAGCGAATGCCCCTTTCACGGTCAAAAATGGAAACTCGAAAACCCCTCTGGACAAAAAGCTGAAACTGTATTTCTCAATATTTTAATAATATCACACATTAATTTTTTTATATATATTTAATTTTTTAAAAATTAATAGAATTATATATTGACCTACTAACATAATGTTAAGTAATATATATATTAATTCAAATAGAATAGAATTTAAAATAACTCATTTTAATAGTTAAAGTTTATAAAATGAGTTATTTAAATATCTATTATAAGTCATAAGGTGATTCATTTTGTGCAATTTTAGATATCAAAATGAGTATAATATATTCCAAAATAATTTTATTTAGTTTGCTTCTAACATTTTAATGGCACATCATCATTATATTATACCACATGTATAAATTCACTAATAAAAAATTAAAATAGAAAAACTAATGTATCAATCATTTTTAATATTAAGAGATTATAAAATTAATTTCTTTCCTTGAAAAGATAAAATTGTCGAACATAAAAATATTATCAAATAGAATATCTAGTCTGAAAATGAAAGATCGTGAACGAGGCTTGTAGTCAAGTGGCAATTAGTTGCCTTTGGGGAACCACGTAGAGGCAAAGTCCCCATGCCCCCTCCCCCGTGTGTATGTGTGTGTGTGAGTGAGTGTGACCGAAAAAAAAAAAAAAAAAAACTAAGAGGGCGAACTTGTAACTGTCCTGTATTGCGATTGTGATGATAATTGCGTATAAGAAAATGATATATTGTTTTAAAGGTATGGATTAAAAGCAAAAGCACATGTTTTAAAGGTATGGCTTCGGACGGAAAATAATGCCTCCAATTTTTTTTTTCCTAATCGCTTCTTATAGCATAAAAGATAAGCATTTAAAAATAGTTAAAATTAATATAATTATGAAATATACGTGGATAAATTATACTAACCTCCTATAAGATTTGTGAAAATATAATTCACATCCACTCTAATTATACAACTAACATTCACAATCTATCTGCTTGTCAAATTTTAAAAATTTATATTACAGTCATACTCCCCATTCACAGGACACCATTAGTAAACTTAACAGAATGACTTTTTGTAATATTAATTACTTTTAATTAAAAAAATTATAAAATTATCTTTATCTACTCTGTTAAGTTTAAAAGTATTTTTATAATTTTATTAATTAGAAATAATTAATATAATAAAAATATTATTCTATCAAGTTTATTAACGATATTCTGTAAATGAAAAATATGACTAAAATATAAATACTTAAAATTTAATAAGTAGAGAAGATGTGAGTATAAGAACTGGACAATTAGAGAGAATGTAAATTATATTTTGATAAATTTTATGAGAGATGAATGTAATTTACCTAATATATATTATTTATGTTTTACGTGATAAGCAATGATTAAAGGGATAAAGAAGATGACCTGATTGAGGGAGAAGTGATTTTTTTTCCCCAACTTGGTAGGTTAAAAACTAATTGACCTAATAAATAAAGTTAAACTTCTGATATTAATTGCACCACAGTCAATTTCAAATTTGGACTGAGTAAACACTATCAAACTATTTTTTCTATTTTTTTTTTTATAATTATAAGAAAGGCTTGACCCTGGTATTGGGGAAGCAATGATAGTGTAAGCGCCAAAAAAACGTAAAAGCACATTGTTCACGTCTAGAATAACAAATAACAGAGCCACCCCAAACAAGTCATCGCATGGAAGCACCAGCTGAAAGTTGAAAAGTGAGCAAATGGCAGCGCTCAAACCATCATTGTGAGGAGGGTGCACCTATGCTTGCAGCAATAAGCTTAATCCAGGTCCAATTAGGCTGACTTCTTTCCTCCATTTGTATCAAAACCATTCATATTTATCCTCCGTACAGAAACGTAAGCCCAATTCATAGATGAGATGATCCTTTCAACTAAGCCTTGTTTAATTTTTGGCTTTTAGGTATTTTGGTGAAAGGAAAGCTAATGACCAATAATTTCTCATCTAGACAACTCGAGAACTTCTCAATAATGCATCAATCCTTTCACTATCCATACCACTGGGGATAAGAGGATAAGCATTCTGCAACCGATTCCACATGTCAATATTTGAACCTTGACAGATATATGGTGTCATGGCATGATAAGTACCATGCAAAACAAAAGCCTAACGGTGCCATAAAAAGTTGAAGCACGATAGGCGATACGTCGCGACCCTAGAAGTTCGGCTGTAAATGACAAGAAGAAACTTACATTAACCCAACTCCAACTACAGAAGGAGACATTTTCAGGGCATTCTTTTCCAGTTTGGTAATGTTTTGGGTATTTACTTTTAAATAAAATAATAGAATTATTATAAGCCTCCGGATTTACTAGAGAGCCTGATTTACGCAATTCACCAAATTTCCCGAGTAATATGTAGTAATATAGTTATTTTTTAATTTCAATTAAAACTAATAAAAAAAAACTCACAACTGATGCAAGTTTACTCAAGTATCATCCACTATTTCTTAACTAGGGAATTATATCATTTTCCTTGTACACAAGATATAAGAAGACTAACAAGACCCGTCAAAAGAAGAAAAATAAAGATTTATATATGGCCCATGCGCATATACAATTTTCCTTTGGCGATAACAAAGTTGACACTCATTAAAGTGAAGATAAATCCTGTCGGCCTTTCCGCAAAGAAAGTGAAAACTAATTCAATCTATCAATTCGTTGAATCCGGAAACTAACTATTTTATGAGAAATCATTTTCGGTGAGCATCATTTGTCGGTTCTACAAGTCCATTACTCCAAGCACTCAAGTACTTGTAGTTCATTACTTTTTATTCTGATTGAAAAAATTGAATATGAATAATAATCCATGTCTTAAAATACATAAGTGAATGCTTGCACGATAAATAGGAAATTTTATAAATTTAATGTTAGGAAATTTTATAAATTTAATGTCCAAGTTTTACATTAAAATATGGTTTAATACCTGCTTACTACTATTTGAGTTGATGGGCTCCCCTAGCTAACTTAAATTTTGTAGTAAATGATCAGGCATCACTTTTTAAAAGGTGATTCAACTTTTTAATTTGTTAACATACTATCATAGTCGTGCAAAACCAGAGAGGTGAGGCAAGGAAAAGCTGTCGAATTGTCACCCTCTTCAATATGGTTGCAAGAATGAGAAGTGTGACCCATTCTTTGAACGGGTAATTGTTACTGTCTTTGCTCTGGGTTAAGGTTAGGCTAATGAGTGTTCAGAAAGGTGCTATCGTCTTTTCTTTCCTGTTAGAAATATTTGTGTCAGCCCTTCGAAGAATCCATTACTGGTCATTAATGTGTCAACCGTTTCCTCATTATGAGGTCAGTTGGACTCAAGGCAGGATATCTAGGCATTCCAGTTGGGAAGACGATTGAGGTGATCCTCTACTGCTTGAGTAGGGTAGAGGATTCAATTGAGAGCCTAACAAGCTTTCTCCGGTCAATTGAGCTGAGCATACAGGCTCAAGTAATGTGAATCCGGGTTGGTTGGGCACTGACCAGTCCATAACCCCCTAGTCTTGAAGTTTGAGGGGCTGAAAAGGCTGAATGAAGATGGGTTGGTTCAAAGTATCTCATAGATCTAGATCGGTTGGGCACCAACCAATCTAGTAACCAAGAAAACAAACCCGGGTTGAAGAATGAAGCGATCACTTCTTATATGATTTTAAAGGATAATATAGAGGTGGAGAGAGAAGCTATTGATTTCTTGGCGAATGAATGGTTACAAGGACCAAATGCACAACACAAAGCTTGACAATGATACCTTCATTAATTAGGGGAGTGGGGTATTCCATTGGCAAATGGCAAAGAAAGGGCAAACCAAGCATTAACAGAAACCTGACTGCAGTGGAGCAACACGGAAATTGTTGGGCTAACATTAATGATTGATGGATAAAGATCCGTATGACACTAACTATATGCTGCTCTGAGGATTTTGGCTGGAGCTACGTGGACAAAGGTTTCCTCATTAGTCATGAAATTGTACCTAACTGCGTTTGCATGTTGTGCCGCTTGTAACCTTAAGAGAGGGGCACTACCCTAGCCTACTAACTATCTAGCACAGGCCACACAGCACCCTAATTTGCTTAGGCTACACTAAATAGTAAAGCCCTAGGGAAGTTGCAACCTCTTCGAAAAAGCTCTTCTGCGAAATGCCAATTACCATGTTGTCCCTTTAGAAATATGCGGCATATTATTGTATTTTTTTTTTATGCACTCATTTTTTTCATGATGCAATGCGGCATATTATTGTTATCTAATAATGTTATTTTAACGCCCAATTTTTTTAAACATCCAAATACTCTACTTATAAAATATATAATTCTACTACTTACTTTTTCTCCCAATTTATTTTCTCTCCAGTAACATCATGGATATCTACACTCATATAGGTGTTAACATTTTCCTATTGTAACCCTATGTAATGTTGTATGTATCCATAGTACTCATAATTTAATATTTATTTCAATTAACAATAGTAATATTAATTATTTTAACTGTATTTTAAATTTTAAAAGTAAAATAAAAATAAAAATTGATTATAAACTCTATCATTAATTAAAGTTAAATTATTAAGTCATGAACGAAATAAGCACAATCTTTTACAATATCTTAGTACACAATAATTTCTCTTTAGTTTAGTAACCCTTGAGTCACCCTGGCGATGCATTTACACGATCAATTAATAGTTTCCCTGACTATTTTTCCCCCTCCTAAGTAGCTCAGTATTATGCTAACCCACTCCAATAAAATGCAAGTTAACCTAGCGGCAGGCCAATTTTTCCCCGTTTTATGAAATAAATTTAATTTTTAAAAACTAAACCAATAAAAATTAAGAAACATGAGCAACTTAATTTTGGACAATGACAAATAAATAAAGGAAATAGCTCTATTTTAATCGGTAAACTAAAAATGGTGGTATATTATTAGATAATGATCTATTGGGCTCAAAAATGGATTAAATTAGAGATGAATACATGCCGAACAAAGTCAAGTTATGCATATTAAAAAAAATGGATTGTTTCTTGTAATGACACTTAACTCCATTTTTTATAAAAATTAACACTCGACCCCATATTTTCAATTAAACTCAACACTCCACCCTGCAAAAATGCTAAGTCAAGTTTCAATTAGTAATATTCTAACAGAATATTCCATATTAACCAAGTTATACTAACTTTTTATTTTTATATTAAAACAAACATAGATGGATTAAGTGCAAGATAATTAAGCAACCAAGACAACGAAAAACAAGGGAGGAAGTTGCAAAACAGGATAATTAAGCAACCAAGACAACGGGAAACAAGGGAAGAAGCTGCAAATGCCCACTGTAAATGTATATCATGACGCAGTATATTGTACGTATCAGTATTCCACCAAGATCATTTCTTCAATCCTTTATTTCATAGGTTTTGGTGGTGTTTAAAATGTTCCTAAATACCTTTGCTCCTAATCAGAACCTTGGTTCCTCAATTATTCAACCTCTAACCCCCCAAACCCCACATAGTAGAAACTTCAAGAACAAAGAAGAGAAGGATAACACCTTCACCCAAGAGGAACACCATGATTGAGCACAGAGAGGGACCCTTGATGAGGAACAACACGCATTCTCCGCGCAAATGGAGAATTGTAATCACAGCGGCAATTGGGGTCCTCAATGGGTGCATGTTCACCTATTGTTTACAAATGGGTTCTTCATTTTTTTCAGGTTGGGATTCTTCTTCGTTTGTGACACTTTCAACCCAAATCCGCCCATATAAATGGGCATCTCTATATATATGTTGATGTGGCAGTGTTTTTACATTAACTACCTTCACCATTGCAAGAATGTTCTCAGATATTCCAGTTCCAAGAGCTAATAGTGAATGCAGAGGCCTTGGGTTTGTGCGTGGAGGTGAGAAGCAGAGGTTCTACATGGTTTATTGGTTGTATTGGTTGTTGGGAGCAAGTGCTCCTTGACGTGCGGTTGCTATGGTGCTATCTCTAAGCATTCTCCATGTGAAGAAGTCAAACTATTGTGAAGAAATCACATCACTGAAGTTGAATAGAGTTGGGTTAGTGTCAGAAAAATTTCAGATTAGATGATGATGATGAAGAGGAGGAGGAAGAAGAGAGATGGAATTTTTAACACCGTTAGCTCACTTAAACATTGGAGTGGAGTGTTATTTTATGAAAAGAATGGGATTTAGTGTCATATATCAAAATCTCAAGAGGTGTCAGTGATATTCATCCTAAAAAAAATATATAAATCCTCACAAGCCTAGCCATCCGTTTAAATGGTTTAATTGTGCTATCGGGACAGCCATTAAGTTCAGCCGAATTTGACAATGGTTTATGCAAGGATATAGATATCATTAACATGAAAAAATAAAAATGTATTCATTTTTTTTTTCAGAATATTCACCGACGTAACCCCTCCACATATAGTAGGCCCTATTGATTTGCGTCTATTTATTAATTTGTATTTAATATTTAATGTCATTGACATCTGTTTGGTAGCGGACAGTGGCAGGTGTTGGATTTGTAAGCAAATGAAAATCGCCAAGTTTCGTTTGTTCCGTTTTCCTACCAAGATTATCTATTGCCACTTAATGCACGCAAAAGTAGTGAAGAAAGCTGAAAGCTGCATAAGGGGGAACCAAATGCTTTTGCTGTTCTGCAGTTAAACCTCGTTCGCCGCTGATCTGCAGTGTGCTGTCATTGCGGCAGAAGGGTGTAGCATTCTGTGTCATGGGTGTGCTGTTTGCTTGGCAGAGACAAGCTGCATCCTTTGTCTGTAACCCTTCGGAAAATTCTGAATGCGTCGAGAATTTGGTCCAATAAAACGTCAATATAAAGCCTGCTGCAGGACTTTGGAACTTGGAACTCAACAATTAGCTGCATATTTTCACTTGTGCGCCTAGGTTCTCCTAATCTCTATTCTTCTCGCTTTCTCTCTAACACTGAGTTACAACTCTCTTAGCAAGCATGCGCTCAATATTCCACCGCCCACTATTCTCGAAGCCAGCATTTAGTAGCGGAACAGGAAAAAAAATACAGAAATAAGATAGACATAAATATAGGAATAATAGATAGAATAAAAATGAAGACATAAATAATAAATATATATAGAAATATTATTAAAAAAATATTAAATTTATGTCTCGATCTTCTGTTCCCCCTATTCTCATATTTTGAAGATATAGAAATTTTGTATTTTCCAGGCCACCAAAATGGTTTATGTCTCCAGTATCTTTATATTTCTATCCCAAAGACAATAAACAAACGCTACCAAATATCAAATAATCCTATTTACAATATATATGAGTTTCATTACTTATTTTTTCTTTCAATTTATTCTTTCTCTATCACTCCACTCATACCATAATAGATATAGTACGATAGATATCTATATTTATATGGATGTTAAAACAACATTTTTCCCCTCATAATATAATATTTAATACGTATTTAAGAAATATTCATAACTACTTATTTTTTTATTTTTATACAACTTATAAATATTATAAACTAAAATGAATGATACCGTAAAAGGTGAGGAATTTGTTTTGTCTTAAACTAATTACGCTAATTATTATTTTTTTAAAAGATTTAGAAAAACCCTCTCATAATATAATATATGATATGAGATATAGGTTAGTGCATATTTATTGTATTTGTGTTTTTTCCCATATTAAGAATATTGAATTTTAAATAATTTGATCTATTTTCCTTTTAGTTTTGATATTTTCTCCCGCATTTGGTGCATATTAACTGCATTATATTTGTTTGTGTTAAGAATATTGATTTCGAAGTATTTTAACATAGTTTCCATTAATTTTAGGCATTTTCTTGCCAATAATTTTTTGGCTTATGGATTTTATTAGAAAAAGGATGAAATTTACTTCAATTGAGATTTACTGAATGTGAAAACTTATTACATGAGAAAATTAAAAAAGTTAATGCTCATTTTAGCCTTTAGCTTTATATCCGTGAGTCATTTTAGTTCCTAATTTTTAAAATGAGTCAATTTAGTCACTGATATTGCAAAATATGAGTTATTTTAGTCCATCAACTCACTTTTATTTAATATTCCATCAATTAAATGATGATAGATAATTGTAAATGATACATTAACATATCTTGTGTCATTTGAAGTAGAATAAAGTTTAATATGACTCATTTTGATATCTAAAATTACACAAAATGAGTCATTTAAATCTCCATTCAAATCATAAATGACTCATTTTGTTCAATTTTAGACACCACAAAAAGTTATTTTAAACTTCATTCTACTTAAAAAGACAAATGATATCTCAAGTTATCACTTAAAGTTACTTATTATCATTTAATTGATGAAATGTTAAAAAATAAATGGATTAAAGGATTAACATGACTCATATTATATAATGCAAGAACCAATTTGATTCATTTTAAAAGTTGGAGATTAACTTTTAAAATTAAAATGAGAGTATTAACTCAAATTAAGAAGTTTCGTGTCAATATTGTCATTATAATTTCCTCACTCCCTCCCATTTTCTTAAAGTTGGAAGTTAGTAAGACCCAAAAAGTGAACCATACATTTCAGCAATGTTCCTTTATTTATTTCCTTACCTCCTTTAGTAATCTTTGGTTCGTAAAGTCTTACGAAGAAGCTTTTAATAACAAACTCATTTTTATTGTTGTGTTTGCTAGTTATGCAAGTTCAGTATAGCATCTAGTATCTAAGGCAAGAAATCAGGAGTTATCTAAACTGGTTGCTTTTAGAGCATACCGATATTTCCCTCCAGTTGTTAACTGAATCTGTCAGAACTCAGAAGCTTACTTGGAAGTTTCAAATCAACAGAGCAACTACCCAAGTCATCAATGATGTGTCATCCATAAAAACACTGTCAGGCTCAGGCACCTACAAAACCAACACTGCAATATTTATCAGCTTGAAAGCATGTTCAGGTCATGGAGCAAGAAGAACAAGATCAAAGCTGTATTCAAATTGCAATTTCAGGCAACTCAGGTAAAACTAAGACATAACACAGCTTTATTCCAACCGATACTAAATCTAAAAAGTGGGATTTGTCCGTAGTTGTATCTAAAACATATTGCCCAGGGAGTTTGAAAGTTACACTGTATCACACAGTTGATTTAGGTAAGGAATTGGACAGCTTATAGATACGGGGAATGTCACACCAGTATACAGATTCTGTATGCAGTGTCTTACCTTGTTCTGCATACCCTTTTTATCAGGTGCCAAAGATGAAAAAACCTGCACTGATGATAGCTTTGGTTCCAGATGAAGTTGGGAAACCAACGGCTAAACTTGAGAAAGTTGCTATCCAGGATGGAACCTGTCTATGGGATAATCCAATTTTTGAAACAGTTAAACTCGTTAGAGACGCAAAATCGAGAAAACTCCATGAGAAAATCTACCACTTCGTTGTTTCAACCGTAAGGAGTAGACTTGTAATTGCACACTATTCTCTACCTGACTAAGATGTTGATTGGAGAGCCTAATCTTTATGGGTCCCTGCAGGGATCTTCAAAATCTGGCTTTCTTGGGGAAGCCTCGATTGACTTTGCTGATTTTGCTGCTGAAACTGAGCCACTGACTGTTTCTCTACCCTTAAAGTTCGCCAATTCAGGCGCAATTCTACATGTGAGTACCTTCTATCTCACTCACCCCCTAACTCGTTTCTTGTCTCTCTCTTAACATGCACACGTTATGCATTCTCTTGATGTTGACATGCCTTCAAGAACCTAGGTATTACTCCTCACATAACAATTGTTGAAACAGGTGACAATTCAGAATGTGGAAGGATATACAGATCCAAGGTGAAAATGAACCCCAATGCCAGTTAATTTAATCTATACAAATTTCCATTTATTTCTTGATTTTATGCTTCTACATATGCTTGCTTAACATCTCAATTTGCTTTCAGAAATGGGGAAGAGAATGGAGGTGGAAGCTTGAAACTCCAACTGAGCAATCGCAGTACAGATGAAAGTTCTTGTAATGTTGATGAAGTAAGATCTCTCATATGATACAATGTATTTTTATAGCTAGAACTTGCTATTGAACGTAGTTGAGAAATTCCTCAACAAAAACTTCTAAAGAGGGTAAGTTAAAAAAGAAAAAAAGAATAATCCAGCTTATAATAATTATTAATATTTATGATATCGGAACCTGACCAAGACCAGATCTGGGTATGCTGGGAAAAATGTCACCTTTAAATCATCTAACGCATTGCTCCTGTGCTAAATTCATGGCAGGATTCTTCTAGGCTGTTACCACCCATCAGAATCAATTCAATGCCATCAAAAGCAATTGTTGCAGTCACTGCTACAGAAACCCATATGCATAGGAGGACAAACACAGACTGGTCAATAGTTCCAGCATCGGATGGGAGCTCAGGTGACTGGACTAACAGCCTGGAAGATTATCTTCCAAGAGAAAGATTGCAAGGGTCTTCAGATAATGCCACTGAAAAACTCGAGACTGAAATTGCTGCACTAAGGAGGCAAGCAGAAGTATCAGAACTAGAGTTACAATCACTTCAGAAACAGCTAGAAAAAGAAAGCATTCGGGGACAAAATATGGCAAGACAAATAATCAGCCTAAGGGACGAGAGAAATATGCTCAAAACTAAATATGAGCAACTCAATTCCCTGCAGAACCTCAATGATGAGGCCAAAACCTCAAAAACCTTGCAGTCTGAGATTGAAGATCCCAGGCTCCAGTTAGAAGCCACAAAGGAAGAGCTTGTTTATGAAAAAGAGTTGAGTGCCAGTCTTCATTCACAACTCGAGAAGACACAAAACTCAAACTCTGAACTACTTTTGGCAGTGAGAGAGCTTGAAGCAATGCTGGAACTAAAGAACAAAGAGATATTGGACGATGCTGACAAGCATAATGACGCGACAGAATTAGTTCTCTTGAGGCAAAAAATTGCAGACCAAAATCATGAAATGGACATTTGTTATATGCAACGTGAAGAGCAAAACGAGCATATAAAAGAGCTCACCTCGGACTATGAACTTCTACAGAAGGAAAACCTAGATATCTCTTTGAGATTAAAGCAAGGAGAAGCACGGCAAATTATGTTGCAAAATGAATATCTGGCTTCTTTGGCTACCACAGAACAAATCAAATCACAAGTAGAGAGATTAGAAGAAAAGATAAAGGATCAGGAAGATGAATTTTCAGAGTCTTTGGTCTACATCAACGAACTTGAAAATCAAGTCAATGATTTGGAGTGTGAACTGAAGACTCAGGCAGAAAAATTTGAAGAAGATCTCCATTCTTGGAAATGTGCAAAAATTGAGCTGGAAGAACAGGCCATGGAAGCTGAGGAGGCCTTGAGAAAGACAATACACAATAATGCTCTCACATCTGAGCGTTTTCAGGATGAATTTAGAAAGCTTTCACTTGCAATGGCATTGAAAGTAGAAGAGAATGAAAAGATGGTCATCAGAGCCAATGCAGAAGCAGATGAATTGCGGAAGCAGAACAAACTTATGGAAGAAACACTCCTGAAATGCAATGAAGAGCTCAGGCTTATTACAAATCAGAATGAACTAAAACTGCAAGAGCTCTTGAACCAAATAGATTCAAAAGAAAAAACAGTAGAGATGGTGTCACAAGAACTTGAGATCAAGTCTAAACAACTTCAAGAGGTACAAAGGAACAAGGATGAAAAGGATGAGGCCTTAGCAAAGCAAATTCACTTGCTTAGGATTGAAATTAATGAGATGATGGGAGAGGAGTATGCATTGTCTAAAGCTAAGCCAACAGAGCAAATGATCAAGATGGTATTGCAAGAGAACAAAGATGAGGAGATGATACTTGGGACCCTGATGACAGAAGTGGAAACCTTGAAGATCCATTGCAATGAATTAAAACATAGCTTGCATGAAGAACAATTGGAAAAAGAAAATACGAAGAAAAAAATATCTCAACTAGAAGGAGAGCTGAAGAAGAAAGCAGCAGAATTAAGCATTATGGAGAAGAAGCTGAAGAATAACAAAGGAAAAGCAGCAGCTACACATAAGAATTTAGCTTCAATAGACAATGAGTGTGCTGCACCTCATTCTTCCACAGAGGAACATATCAAGCCACCAAAATCAGAATGGCACAAGGTAATTGTCTGGTTTCTATGCTTGAGATCATAAATTAAGAACATAAGTATCTCTGCTGCATATTAAGTCAGGTTCTACAGTATTTACCACAACCACTCTCTTATAAATACACAACATATAATCATGTTCGAACCGAAGCAGACTGGCAAAATTTGCATCACATGAAATAATAATTAAAATTTGCACCAACCTTCCAATCATCATATCAAAGACACATTACAAAATTATAATATTTGTATGTTGTAAAGTCAAACATGAGAGGGTGAACCTCGGCAATAAGACTGTTGTCCTGTGACCTGGAGATCACGGATTTAAATCCTGAAAATAGCTTCTTTGCAAAGCGGAGGTAAGATTGCGTATATCTACCCTTCATAGACCCTACCAGATGGCAGATGGGAGTCTGGTGCACTGGGCTGCCCATGAAATTGAAAGTAAAACATGAACACTAAAACTGAAAGAAATTGCCCATGAAACAAGTTAGAATCAGTTTAGTACGACCTCTCATGGAGTGATTATGCACATTGCTTCAGGGAAGATAGTGTTAAACATTTTCCAGTTCATGATACAATTACAGATGGTAAGATCAGCAAGCCGAAGATCTCTAAAACTTAAAATTGGTAGTGGCTGATTTTCCAAGGAGCTTGTAGCTCAATTGGCACAGGGGAAGTCTTGGAGACATGGGCATTATGTTTTGATGTTGGAGGTTTGATCCTCCAAAACCACCTTCCTCCCTCCCCTAACCATGTGCTCACAACTGCTATGTAACCCAAAAAAAGGGAAAGAAATCAAACTATCTAATTATATTTATTCATAATGTTGTTATATTTCTAACTTCAATTTTGCTTTGCACACTATCAGACTTGACGCAATATATTTACTCATAATGTTGTTATATTTTTAACATGAAAAGGGCATGGATGCTGCAAACACGGCTGTCGGGTCTGAAGAAAAAGGAAAAATAGGCAACTCAGATAAGAACAAAGTTTGTCTAGCACCAGACAAAAGGTAAAAATCAACAACATTTCTCTCCATCTCAACCCCTACCTCCCTTGAACACAACCGATAACCTTGATACCGTTTATTAAAATTGTGATTAAAAATTAAAATAAAAGATCAGTGCCTTGGTCAAATTTGTATTTATGCTGCACATCGTCCAGGAAAATCGTTGTAATTAATTTTTCTTTCCCTTTTTTACTCTTGACAGTGAAGTGAAAACTTGCTCGGCAAATAGAATGATTGTCTCCAATTATGATCATAATGGCCTGTCCCATACAAATGAATTGTTGAATGAAGTAGCACTCCTAAAGGAAAGGAACGAATGTATGGAAAGTGAGCTGAAAGAGATGGAAGAAAGATATTCAGAGATTAGTCTTAAATTTGCAGAGGTGGAGGGAGAAAGACAACAGCTTGTTATGGCTCTACGTAACAGCAAGAATGGTAAGAAGAACTAAAATTATTTCCAGGTGCTGTTACTGGCATAATCAAATTATAGAACGCATAGGGGCCATGAAGCAGGCAGGATAGCATAATCACAGTGGTTTTCACTTCAGCTGAGGTTTGAGACCTTTAGCCTGTATTGCTAGCCAACACTGCCACTTTCTCTACAAATTGCCGGGCCACTTGGTTTAATATTTCTGGTCAAATGATATATTGACAAGGTAGCCTGGGGTTATTGCCTCGTATTCGCTATGTAGCAAATGGATTGTCATCAGTTTGACAATTTTGGTGTACAAGTATGAAAACAGTGTAACAGATAAATGTAGACTAAGATGCTCTGAAGAAAACGTGTAAATAAGACGACCACGACAAAGGCTTTTGAATCTTAGAAAACCCATCATGTTACATTGGTACTAGCGCTTTTCAAAAGCTATTGTAAGAAGCAAATTTTGGGAGTTCCTATTAGTAATTAAAATGGCAGTGCTTTGTATGATACAATAGCTACCTTTAACTTCTTGTTATTTATTTACGGGTAAATTACACGGATGTTATTTGAGGTTAGTGAAATTCTGGCTCTCCCTGGATATGCTGTTTATTGAATGATAAAGAAGAGTTCAATGTAATGATTTTATAAATTCAAAGGAGATTAGTATAATGATTTCATAAACTCATGGACTAAAGCAAATTTTACAAATAGAGGGAAAATGGTCTGAATTTTACTAAACTTCAGGGAGATCAATGTGATTTACCCTTATTTATATATTTTCTTCTTTTATAAGTTTTCTACCAGTTCTGCAATTTTTCTACTTCTCTAGATGCGACTGCGTCTGGCTTTACAAACATTCTCGTTCTATTATTGATGAATTCCATTTCCATCATTTGAAACCAGCTTAGTTTAATTCAACTTCAATTCATAGGAGTCAGGCGCTGCCATACTCTACTGACTCATTGCCAATGAAGAAAGTATAAAAGCAAAGTATAGACGATATATACCTAGTCCATGAAGCATCTGAACTAGAATTTTCTTGAAGGTAAACAATCTGAGTACATGAAACTTATAATTGTGTGACAATTTCTTTGTAATCATGGTTTTGAAGCAAAATACCTTTTAAAGGGTTGAATCCATCGACATGTATAATAGTAAATCTCCATTTTTTGCTTCCAACGATTGATTATTGTGCCTGATATCGTGACTTATTCCCATCACTCCAGACCAGTTTAGTTTGGCTTCCACTTCCCTTCCTCCCAAAAGTCAGTGTCTGCAATGACTGAATGTCAATGAATAATAGGACACAAGCACAGGTGTACAGATATCAACTAAATCAAAGGACACAGTTGTAACATGCAGGTCTTTTAGCAACTAGTATTATTGACAAAAGTAAAGACAGCGGCATATTTCTACTGGATGAAAGATTATCCCTCGTGAAGACCTCCCAGCCACGCAGGTTTACACTATTTATGCATTCATTCAGATCTTTGGAACAGGATAAAACCAAAACAGAAAATTGCTTTTTAGAACTCTTTTCCTGTCAAATTTGGCCATATAGCAGTTGGATATGTAATTGGATTATAGTCATTTGACTAATCTATGGCACATCACAGGAAAAAGGAGACCTATCTATACCCTATTGCACTTACTTTGGTTGATAGCTTATCATTAGGAGTGCATGAGGATAGGGAAGCAGAATATCTTCCTTTCTTGACTGAGATAGAAGATTGTCCTGATTGTGTCTGCCTTTTCTTTTCTGGAATATTTCTAGGTGTTTCACTGGATTGGTACTTAAACAAGTCAATTATCGATGGACTTCTTCTCTTAGAAAGGTTCGAGATATTCCCTGTGTACCCAAAACATGGGGCAGATTTCTCACATGGTATTGATTTTTGACGCGATTTGCTCTTTTCTTTGAATCTGTTGATAAATTCTGTTGTCCATGGTGAATTCTTTAATGGACTAGCTGACCAGCGGGCACGTGAGAGTGGAGTTCTACCCAAATGTGACATTTCCTCCTGGAAAGGTAATCTTTGTAGGTTTCTCACAGATGTCTGAGTTAAACCCTCCCCGAAAATGTTCTCACAGTCTTTGAAATCAAGAGGAAGTTCTTTTCCAAAATCTGGTTCGGCATACTTGCCAACTTCTCCCGGTGTATCTTTTGAAGATCTACATATTTTGGATGAGTTGGCTTCTGGGTGACTGCTATTATCAAATGACAACCTCCTTGCAATTTTATTCTTTCTTATGTGATCTTTCTCGGTATCATTCATTAAACTTGGGAAGCTCATGAAATCTGAAATAGAAAAGTTTTTATCTAATAGGGGGCAGTCAGTCAAGTCAACCACCTCACCTCTAACATCCTCATCCAGCTTCTCAGAATTACTGAGGTTATGCCAATTCAAATTTTTGCCCATCAGAGCAGTGTCCAGTATATCATTTTGAGCCAACTCTTTATGCTTTAAAGATAAATGAGGCTGTTCCAACTGCTCGGATATCACAGCAGCATTGCAGTTCCATAGATCACGTGATGACTGGGAGGCCCTGGGAGGGTTTCCCATCGAATTCGCACTGGACCTTTGCTTTTGACCAAAAAAATTGCCCATGGACAAACTAGCCTTTGCCAAGTCACTGGATCTACCAGTATCTTTTGACATACCAAGATCACAAAGTTTTGGTAAGGCGGAGGAACCCGGAACAGTCTCAACTACTTGATTTAATGTGTCGAATTGCAACAATTCATCAAAACGCAGTTCATCTTTCTGATAACTACTTGTACGAGTTTTCCTTTTTCTTTCATTGTCAACTTGATATGGATAACACTTATCTGAGTCTGGCCCTGAAGACACCGAAGAGGAGCAGTCTGTCATTATGGATTTTGAATCCTCCCGCTCCCCATATCTACAGAAAACACTGAATAGAGAAATACTTTCTTCTGGAACATCATACTTTTCTAGAACATCCATCCTTTGTTCATGTGACCAACCAAGAAACTCATTAAGCTTGGTCCCTGAAGATATTATAGAGTGTGCCGTTAAAGGATTTATTCCAGGAAATTGCGTAAGAAATGACTCTGCAAGAGTTACTGACTCAGGCATTTGAGGATACAGACCCCTTGTCAATTTGGAGGTAATCTTAATGCAGCTAACTATCACTTCACTTGTCAGTTCAGGTGAGTAAGAGAAGAAGATCTGCAAATCAATTCCCAAACTTGCTGCTGCAGCATAAAGTCCATCTGAGAATTCCATTACATTTGAAAGAAAGTTAAATTCTCCCTCAAAAACCTGAAAAGAGAGGAAAACATATCATAACCACTTAACTAGTTGAATGGAATAAAGCTCAACTAACAAGCACCACAGCAATGATTCTCATGTTTTAATTAATCATGTTTACATCCATCATGATACTTCTATTCCAACATATAAGAACATAATCAGATTCGACAAATGAATTTTGCCTGTTCCCTTATACTAAATTAAATACTTACTGTCTTCCGAGCATATAATGACTATGATTAAAATCCCTTTATTCCCCTTTTTACAAAGGTGTATATTACATTGTTTACTCTGTGAGATGTTATTCTTCCTAGGTGTCTAAAGGAAAGTCCTAAAATGGAAAAGCCAAAGCTGAGCTCTGAGATTGATATTCAAACCCTAAAAGGGCTTCTCAAGTAGCTCCTAAAGAAATCATCTGGCCAATGAGAAGCACCTTGATCATTGTTCTCGAACTGTACTTTGATATTGCAGCATTTTATAGCAGCAGTTGAAAAATAAATGTTGTGTGTGCACGTGCAAGTGTGCACATGTGTAGCAAAATTTATAGAAAAATTGAAATTACCAGAAAGCAGCCATGGAAGTAGAAACTCAGCAATGTCAGAACATCTGTTGCAATATTCTCAATGCATGAATGCAAGCTTGAAGATGCTTCAGTCACTGGAGTTGACTTCTTCCCAAGGTTTTTACTATCATACCACGCCAGGCAAATTGCAGAACTTAGTATAATATCTACGGGTAAATCCAAATCACGTTCAACAACTTGAATTCCTCCTTTCTCCATCGCAAGAATTGCTTGGTAAGAGCTTCTTCTAGAGAATATCATTTCCTTATCTATGTTTTGAGTATTCACAATGATAACTGATCCAGCAAAATTCTCCATGCCTTGATGAACATGTTCAGTTTTCCCTGCAGGCATTAGTGGCACAAAATCGTCTGCTTCAGGTGCAACGTGCGAAGATTTTATATCATAACTTTGCTCCACCGGGCAATATTTCAGTAGTTTCTCTAACTTCTGATTCGTCACACTTTCCTTAGGATTGAAAATAGGATGAGGCTCGCTTTCCTGGGATATAATCATCGTGGATTGCAGTGTTTTTACCTTTTACTGGGCTTGCAAATTGATTGTAAATAAAGTATATGAACCAAGAATTAAGAGTAACAATAAATTGATGCAACTATTCAGTAATTCCAATCAAAAAAGGGTAACGGATGAAAGCATTTGGTTTCCAGATCAGACAGTATCACAAATATGGCAACTTTGTCCTAAACTATAGTCACAAATATGAGGTAATCAGTCATCCTCAACTGTGGAATAAAGTCGCAATTTTGTTACACTTAAGATTTAAAAGTTTCAAAACTTTTTTTTCCTTTATAACTTCAAAGATTTTGTTACACTCAAACTCAAGTGATAACCATAACAAAAACCAGAGATAGAAACAGATCACGAGAAATTGAAGGCAAAACTAATAAGAAAAGATTTACATTTTAACAGTTTATTTATAAATATAGTTTAAAACAGGACATATTATAAACTATTAGTTTATTACACTATAGTGGAACATGTGCAAATAAAAATTTATGAAATTAGAAATTTTGACATAAATTATTTAAGAACTTATTGCATATCCATCTAGCATCTATAATACAGGTTCTATACACATCAGCTTATGCGTAATCACACAGATGCTTACCATCAAAATTTCAGCGTTTGGGGGCATTTCAACTCCTTCACATAGTGCTTTAAGAGCAGCATGACCATCCAACTCAACCGCCAAAAAGTGAAGATGAGGGAATCCAACTGAGTTTGGTGAAAGTTCAGAGATTCTGGATAAGCAATGTGGACCTCCACATTCCAAGATAAAGCCAAATTTGTTGAATGGAAACAACGGAGAAACATGCCTTCAATTAGACAAATCAATTACTAACATAGTTCATTGTAGAAAGTATAGAAAGTATGGCCCAAAATGGGCCATTAAAAAATTAAATTATGCTAGAGCAGAAACTTACTTGTATGAAACCAGCAAGCAGTCTGAAACCAGAAGTTCTTTCATTGTGGTATCCGAGTCCTCAAGCACATTATTTGCATATGGCTGATTTCTATAAGAATTATTTAGTTCACTGAATGATAACCTCAAAGAAAGAAGAAGATTTTTCAATGACCACCAAAACACTTCTTCAGCCACAATCAATGCCTTCAAACTATCCCCTTTGATGTTTGACTGTAAAATTTCCCTAACAGCTATTAGTGATGGGTGTGCTGCGGTGATATCATTGTCCACCTTCCTGTTTTCATCTTTAATCAAAGATTGGAGGAACCCTAACCTTGATCTCAAGTAGTCCAAGTTTTGACATAATTTGTCTACATACAAGCATGCTGGATGGAGGCCATAGAAACATAAGTACCAAGCAGCCTGCTTAATTGCACTTAGCACAATAAATGCCATATTGTTTCCATCTACATGCCATTGCATCAGCTTGTGCTTTTCAAGGCTCAGCAATTTAAAATAATCTACACCTGAGTTATGCATCTTTAACAGCTGTGTATCACTCTGCAAAATGGATAGATAGCAGTTCTCAAAATATCCGGCAAGCTTCACAATATTGTCCGACAACTTAATGGTATGCAAAACAGTGTACCATCCTTGTGATTGTCGACCTGCCTTCAATTCGGTGGATGAAATTTCTGGAACACAAACATTAGCATCGGTAGACTCTATCACAAAATTAGAATTCTCCCTAACAGTAGCTTTTTGGGTGTTTAAGAAATAATCAAGACTGGTGATTTCTGGCATAGACTTAAATAAAAATGAAGCCCTCTCAGCACTTTTTTCAGGTAACTGCTCTCGACTCCCTTGTTTAGAAGATTCATGTTCCAATGGTTTTGCTGAAGGAAATTCCAGTGGCTGATTGCCGAGCTGAGACAGACAATCAGAAGGCAACTTCTCCTTCTCTTCACTTTGTTCAATGTCACATTCACCCATGGTATCACCAGAGAAAACAAGATCAAATATCAATTTTTCATCATCAAAAAACTTTCCTCCGAAATCTGGGTTTTTCAGATCTATCTTGGTCCACAAGTTCTGATGCCAGTTAGAAATTTTGTAATTGCATTCATCTTTTTCTAGTAGATCCCAGTTTAAGTAAATTCCATCAGATGCGGATAGGGGACGGGTCTTCAAGTTAGAAAACAGTTCTCCAATGATATCATGCAGAGTTATCAGCTTTTTGTCCGATATTACAGGAACAGGCAATGCCTTGAATGTGTCATCTACTAATGTTATCTCATTACTTACGATCAATTCATCAAAATTCTTTAAGTTGAACTCTTTCTTAAGCATCCAGTCACTTGTTTCTGGAATATCTGATGCTTCTGTCTCGTAGAAGGCTTCAATGGTTTGAATGAAGTCCTCATCGAAGAACACAAATTCCTGAAAGGTTACTAGACTCATGAACAAATCACTACCAGCCTGAGATGTTCCCTGCAGGGCAGTATTCCCATCAACATGTTCAGTTTCCAACATATCTATAAAATCACGTTCAGGAAACATGTCTGATAACACCAGGCTTTGCTCTGATACACACTCATCTGAGAAAAACTTCATCATGTTATAACTCACAGAACCCAAAAGTTCCTTGCCATCATTGATGGATTGGCATCCTATATAAAAATCATGAGATTTGACACTATCAAAGTATGAGCCAACAATTTCTACCATAGATAAGCACGTGGGAATTCCCAAAATTTCCTCATCCACTTCCAAAGTCAGAAACGTGTTTTGGCCAAAGTGTGAAATTTGACAAATAGAGATGTTATCTTCAAAAGAATAAGCATCTTCCTCCTTCAGGCATTCTGAAATAACATTTTCAACCAAAGATATTGATTCCAGAGCCTTGTAAGGAAACTGCATTGATGGGTCAGGCTTGAGCATTCCCTGCTCGGAAAACAGACGAACTAATTCTCTATTAATTCCGAAGATGAGCACATGAACGAAGAAAGATTAATAAAATCTTTTGTTTCTGACCTATTTTGTAAATGTTGAGACCCTGTGTCGCTGGAAACTATATACTTGGGACCTATATCCCTCCAACATTACATTATCTATTATGCTTGAAATTTCCATACCGAATGATGCAATAAGTTACCGAACTTTCCGAAGGACAAAAATAAATAATAGCCCTAAGTATAGACTATAGTAATGCGTAGTTAGATAATATTAAATTTGATGAGTATATAACCAAACTTACAAGAAGGAAGCAAAATAATTACTCCACTAGGCAACTAATAGACTTGTTTAACGAATCTGTTCAAAGTTCACAATTTACCAACATGCAAGCACCCAAACCTTCAGGAACAGTATAATGCATGATGTACGAAGTAATTATATAGGTGTCAAGTCTAACGTCGTTACCTGGCAACTTTCAACCTCTGGAGTTTCATACAGCATTTGTATCCTCTCCTTCTCAGCGAAGCATGCGCTTTCCTTCAACATACAAAGAGAACAAAAGATTTTGTTGAAGCTTGAATGGAATTAGAAAAATCCAAAAGCCATAACAAGTTAGAACTACAAATATACTAATAACCATCACTCACAATGAGTGCATCAAGCTCAGGTGTTTCGAATTGAATCGTTTCACACGAATTCTGATCACTAGAAGCAATCCTCTTACTCTCCTGTGAACAATAACAGTAAGACCTTAGCCAAAAAATAACAACAATAATCATAATAAGAAATTAAAAAAATGCAGACAACAAGAATAACGTCACATACTTTCGCAGATGCAATATGAGCTTCAGATCCATTCTCTTCAAATGAAGCCTCTGCATCTCGCTGCAATGAATTCAGAACATAGAAGCAAAATAAAATAAAATGAAAACTTCATGTAAGCGTTGTACATAGAATACAGTTTCGATGCTAAGATTCTTGTAACGATAATCTAATCAACGCAAAACAAGAAGATCCGTCTACTCTTCATTAAACTCATGCAGCTATCAACAAAAGCTTCTAAGCTTCATTAAGCTGAACTCACCTCGGGATTACGATTTTCGACGCTTCCGCAGCTGAGCGACGAGGACCGATCTCGAATCGGAGAGTAGACGGCGGCGGGATCTTCGAGATCGCGAAGCTCGAGGTGGATTTTGTGAGGGAGGACGGCGGAGAGGAAGGCGGAGAAAGCGGCGGCGATAGGCAAGGGTTCAATGTGGTGGGAGACAGGGAGCGGTGATTCAAAGCGGAGGAGGTCGTGCACGGCGAAGGGATTCGGCGGCGCGTGGAGGCGAGGGACGGGGAGGTGGAGGAACCGTTGGGATGGAGGGAGAGCGAAATAGTCGTTGTTCAGAAAGCGAGTTCGCATTTTTTTTTTTTCCTTGTGAATGTGAAGCTAACCGATTCGGAAATCGGGGAATTAAATTTCGCGCTTTAAATTTGGTATTTATATAGTGCGTGGGATTCGGACTTTTGAGAAGTGAACCGGTTCATTCGGGTATGAACTGAACCGAGACTATTTTTTTATTTTTTGCTCGAACTGAACCGAGATTTCGAGTGTTATCTGCTCCGATGGCTCAATGATTGGATTTGAAGCCCATTACTACTGTTTCTAATTGACCGAAAAATTAGTGTGTCGAAATATTATTGCTATTGATGGTTTTGAAACTAAATGATATAGCTTACAAACCAATATGATTGGTATGGTGATGAAGGGTTTGGATTGAAAATATGAGTTCCATGCAAACAATACAATTTTTGAAATACCAAAGAAAATGACATAGCTTATAATAATTTTAAAAGCAAATTACATTAAAATTTGATGAAATTCACATTTTATTTTAATATAAAATTTACTTAAGAAATTCTTAAATTTATAAAATTAATATTACTCCTTAAATTTGTAAAATAATTACACTATTAGAAAATGTCAGTATCAATAGATAAATAAAGAGAAATCAAGATAAGTTTCACTGAACATAAATAAGTGTAATTTATTCTAACTTTAAAAGATTATGGCACTTAAATACGAAAGTTCATGATTAACACATTCACTATTTTTGTTTTCTTTTTAAAAGAAGAAAAAATCTATTTTTAATCTACAAATGAAACAGACAGTACTGGGAACTTTCTAAAACGTATCATGCAGATTCTATAAAGGAGTGCTCTCTAGATATTTTGCATAATAATACTCAAAAGAACATAGAATTAGTAAACTTCATAACAAATATATTATTGGATTTAACTTTGATGTGCCGGTGGAGTAAAAAAAATTTTATACGATCATCTAATCATATAATATTATATCAATAAATATAATTAATTCTCATCCTATTACTTGTAAAGTTATTATTCAAATAGAGAAATTTGATTGGATAATAGAAAAAATTATTTGACACCGTAAGTGTATTAAAATTAAACTTTATATTATAATAGATAATGTATCAAAATTAAACTCTATATCATAATAGATTGTTCTTTCATTTTTGCTAGATATTTAATTATTAAAAAAAGCCAATTTCACAGTATGTCTGTGCACACATCTTTTATTTGGATTTGGATAGACGGTATAGATGGTTCGCTGGTCTGTTGCTATTCATATAGTAATGTAATTTCCTTTTCTTTTACTGGATTGAACAATTCAGATCACTTTATTCTCAAATAGAAGGCGCTTTTCACAGTATACTATCACATTCTTCCAACAAAAGCAATATTCAGAAGGTGGAAAGTGACAAAAAATAAATGTCATGTTCTTCTAGCTCGTCAACCCATCCATCTCATAAAATAGCCGACTCTTGGAAATTACGTTCACCTACTCCCAATCGTGATATATATACACAAAGCTTTGAGAAAATCACCAATAGAAATAGAACCAACTATAGACACTACTGGTATTTACCGTGTCATTAACCAAAGTTGGCCAGTAGTATCATTCGTGTGATCTCAATGATTTATAGAAGAAGATAAATGAAACAGCTGGAATTTTCCATTGCCTCCAAGATCCAAAGAGAATAGTTCCATATTGGCGAAAAGAAGAGAACAGTTTACGTGTTTGTCTACCTGGACTCACATTTGGATAAGTCGCTGTCCTTCTTCTAAATATCGCATGGTGTCACTCGCGGCTCGGCAAATAACATTATCTATTTGTTCATAAAAGAGTAAAAAAGAATGGATTTAATTGGAGGCGCATTCCCAGATTCCCAGATGAAGAATAAAAAATTTTCTGTAACTATAAAAATAAGATAGATTAATAAGTAAAGTATATGTATAAGTGGGGTCAGTAGAAAGTTATAAACCTATGTAAAAATATTGTAAACCAATGTATAAATGTTATAAACTTATATAAACAATACAAATATTCCTAACAAACATTCCTAAAGGTGATTATCGAAAAAAAAAGTTGTAAATTACCTAGTAAAATATTATAAACTACTTAGTAAAATATTATAAACCACTGAATAAAATGTTGTAAATCTCATTTTTTTACAGGTGTAGAAAATTCTTTGTTCTGCATCTGAGAATTCCCCTTAATTAAAATATATTGACAATGTAAAGAAATTTTACATATTTATTCAATCATATAATGACACAATAGTAAATATGATTATTTTTAATTTTTATTACTTAAAAACTTATATAAAAAAAATATGATTAAAAAATAATATAAAATTATTTTACACTAATGTATCAAAATTAAATGAAAAAAAAAAATCTAGTTACTGCAAGGCAAGACGAAAAGAATAGTGCTCCTACTTCCTAGTTAAAAAGTCGCATGTTGGCTGAATATGAGCCACGTACACAAACCTAGACAACACGTGTCAAATCGATAAACTAAAGACACGTGTCTTCAGTTTTGAGATGCCACAGCCACGTAAAGGTGGCAAATCCATCATGTCGTCTCCTCTATAAACCGTATTAAGGCCCTTCGGTTTCTCATTCGTGGTAACTTAATTTCTACTTCAACGAGCACACACAAGTCTCTTTCTCTCTTAATTTTCAATCATGGATTCAAGACCAGTCCAAAATCATGGGCAAGCATACGATGAACATCCCAATCACCCCCGTAATGTTGGCTTACAACAAGGTACGACGAACCTCATTTAAATCAACCCCTCTCCTCTCTTCTAATGGATATGTTAATATTTTCTATTTATTATTATTCTATTCTTTTATGTTACTTAAAATTTTGGTTTTAGTGTCACATGATACAGAAGAGCACCAACATGACCATGAGAAGAAGTCGGTTCTGAAGAAGGTCAAGGCAAAGGCTAAGAAAATCAAGGACACAATCACGAAGCATGGTCATGATGACAATGAACATGGTCATGAGTATCACTATGATGATCAACACATCCCTGATGATCACGATTTGGATGAGGAAGATGATGAAGACGAAGAAATGATTGAAGACCCCGAAATCCACGGAGCACCAAGTATGTGTTGTATATTCGTAGTACTAGTATAGTACATTACAAGTGTTCATCATTTTTCTAACAGTAAATTACAGGAAACTTCATGAGATTAGAAGAAATTAAACAACCCGGCTATTTCCTTCATATTTGTAAAATTTTCTCAATAGTCACCACCACCTAAGTTTATAAGATCATTATATTGTCATTTTCTAACTTTGTAAAAATCACCACACTGACTTCTTTTTGGGTTTAGAATAAATAGTACATACTAGGTAGGTAAGTATTATATGAAGAAATAAAGCGGAGTTGAGTGAATTTGTGTTTCATCTAATGAAATACTAACTTGCCTAGACTAACCTTTTAACGAGAATAATAATTAAGAAAAATGAAAAAGCTTGATTTAAGTTGACTTGGATTGTCTCATATATCATATATGTGCGTGGTTGTTCTACAGTTTATGATAGTGCCGCTGTTAAAAGTGCTACAAAAGCACAAAATTTAGGGAAGCCTGGAGTTAACTCTGGAGGAGGTATATCAGTTATGGGAGTAGAACCTCATCACCAGCCAACAGTTGTAGTTGTTTCTCCAACTACTGCAACTGATCAAAGCAGAGCCACTGACCCAACCAGAACATTTGTTGGGGTGGATGAAGGTATGGGAGCGCATCATCATAAGGTTAACTTGGAGAGACCAATGGGCTTGGAGGAAGATCCTCATGCACCAGGAAGTAGACTTCAAGCATATACTCCTGCCAATTATGAAACCAAAGTCACTGATCCAACTGGTTCAGGTTAGTATGACTACTTAACAAAGTTGCATAGCTCACATTTCCATGATCTCTTGATATTGGAAGATTTGATGGTTAACTTGAGAAATATGGGTACTTAAAATGTTTATTTTTTTCTTAAAATATTGTGTCATTTGATTTTTCTAGACTCCTGAATTGTTGACTTAGTTTGATCCAAGTCCAATAAGGATCCATAATGGAATATTGAACATAATTGTACTAGAAGTCCTATAATTAAATTATGTACCATATGTTTTAATATTTTCAATCTGTGATTACACTGGGAATCATTAATAGGAGCGGCTCCTTGTTAACAAGTAGCAAGCATGCCAAGAGCTAATCCTAATTCTAATCTATTCTCTTACACACGTGGCTAACAGGTGGTGAAGAAATTGACATCACCCCAGTTCAGAAATCCTTTGCAAGAATGAATGTCCACGGTGAGCCAAAACCTAACCCAGACCCAAAAATTCTTCCAACTGTTGCTGAGACTCATCAGTACCCTTCTGCTGGAGGCCACCGCCAATTTGAGCCAGCGCTATCTACTGCAACTAAGACTCAGTTCCCACCAGCTGAAACCCATGATCTACACTTGCCACAATTTTCTGGTGAAATAAAAACTCAGTACCCTAGAAGCCATGACCTGTCAGGCTTGTCTACTGCAACTACTACTCAATACCCTTCTGCTATAAGCCATGACCAAAACTTGCCACAAATGTCTAGTGCAACAAGAACTCAATACCCTTCTGCTGGAAGCCATGATCAGTTTGTGCCAGAATTATCTAGTGATCCTACAACTCTCTACCCTCCAGCCAGGAACCATGACCGGAACTTGCAAGAACAGTCGAGAACTCAATACCCTTCTGCTGGAAGCCATGATCAGTTTTCCCCGGAGCCAATCCCCACAGGCACCGATAGATATGAGGAAAATCCACAACCATTAATAGGACAAGCCTCCTTCGATACCACAACCACAGTTGAAGAACAACCTCAACCACGCCATGAATCAATGGAGAAACCATCAAATCACAGCAGTTACACAGACAAAATCTCTTCTGCCACGTCTGCAATAGCCGAAAAAGCCATCACTGCTAAGAACATGGTCGCTTCCAAGCTTGGATACGGCGAACAAGAAGGCGACAGAGACCAAAACGAGACAAGGTACCATGAAGATACCACAAGTGGGGAGAAGCCATCCAGTCAGAGCAGTTACACTGAGAAAATCTCATCTGCAACATCAGCTATAGCTGATAAAGCTGTGTCAGCTAAGAACACAGTAGCTTCTAAGATCGGTTTCGGCGAGAAAGGTGACACAAACAGCAAGGCAACAACACATGAAGAGAACAAAGAAGAGAATGCTTCTTCTAATAGGATGTCAGGTTCCACTACAGAATATGGAAAGAATATTGCTCTATCTTTGACAGAGAAACTTGCTCCAGTTTATGGTAAGGTTGCTGGTGTAGGAAGTGCAGTGAAGTCCAAGGTACCTGGAACTGGAGCTGGGATTGAAAGTGATAAAGGGGTTTCTGTGAAGGACTATTTTGCTGAGAAGTTGAGGCCTGGGGATGAAGACAGGGCTCTTTCGGAGGTGATATCTGAGACCTTACATCAGAGGAACGAGGAAGAGACAAAGGAGGTGGAACATGGGGAAGCTGATAGGGATGTGAAGAGACTGGTTTCTGATGCTATACACAAGCGAGGAGAAGAGCCTGAGAGAGTAAATGAGAGACCATTGGGGAAGGTGACTGAGTCCGAGGAAGTGAAGAGGAGGTTAGGTAGTGGGGATGAGGAGACAGAGAGAAGGTGTGAAGAGAGCTATGTGAATAGCCCGGGAAAAGGTGTGGTTGAAAAGCTCAAGGGTGTTGTTGGGTCCTGGTTTGGCAAACAAGACGAAAATCAATCCTCACAAGGTGAAGATAGTAATTGCATTCATGGAAATTGTTTTCTAGTTTATGCTTTCGGAGTAATTAGTCTTCAAATTTGCTTAATCATTGCAGATATCAACATTTCAAAACATAATTTAAAATTATAATTATATAGATTTCATAAAAACCCTTATTGAATTGTGCTACAAGTGAACATGTCTAATTCACCATAAATTCGATTATCCCATTTATAGAGTTTCCCTTAAACTCTAGATTTTGTCAAAATGCTTATTAAAATTGTCACCATAAATCGGATTGTGTATAAGGTAACTCGAGTCTTTATTAATATTTTTTTTCATTTTGGGTTTAATAATTGAAAGTTGTAAATATATAGATTCTACAAAAAACACTGGTTGAGAGGTCAATGTGTAGGGTTTATCATAAATTCGATTGTCCTATATACAACATTTATTATAAACTTGAGTCTTTATTAATATTTTTCTATTTTGCTTTGGAAACAAACTACTTTTACTAACTTTTCCTTGAGATCAATTCTTACACTAGTTTTGATATTGATGATGTTTCGGGGTTGTTTGCAGGAGGTGAACATTTGTCTGGTGCGGAAGTCGAGTAGGTGAAGCGAGCTGCAGGAGAAGGGAGACTCGAGGAGTCGACTAATTGAGCAATTGGTGTTGGTGTGAGCAGGACCCGTTATTGTGTGCATGTTCGTTTGTGTAAATGTTGCAACTTGCAGTTTAAATTATCGTACTATTTGCTGTGTTGAGTAAATCTTGGTTATCTTATTAGGTTCGTTAAATGAAAACAAGTGTTTGTTGTTCTTAATATTAAGACACATTCTCTTCCATTCAGACGTCAAATTTAATGCAAGATTCGATATTAGATACCTTTATTTTTGTTCTTTCAAAGTGCTAGTTTGTCAGGTTTTTTTACCAGAAGATAAATATAATATAATAATAATATGACATAACTGAAAAATTTTATGAGTGAGTAAATTTTATAACTATATTTAATTGAACTAATAGTATATATTTTAAATTTTAAATTTTATGACATTATGGTGAATAGAACATGCTTTTTTTCTGTTGAATTAACACAAACTCTTGGTTTATCAACTTGACAATTTTTTGTAAGAATTTGCTGCTGAAAATTTATCTCTATATTCATAAATTCATAAAAAAAATATCTCTAAATTCTTACTTTAACAAGAACTTCATTATTTCTCATGTATATATAATATCTCTTAAATCAAATATTTTCTTAAAACATCAATAATCTCTGAAAATCATTAATACTCTCTGAAAACATAAATAATAGTACTCTACTAGAGAAACAGGAATCTCTGCTCTACGATTCTTCAAGAACCGAAGATGTTATGCTCTATAATCCATTGGGATCTAATGCGGACACCTAAATAGGTTCCATTCTCTGCTCTATGAGTTTGTCCTCTCAGGACAACTTGGTACCAAGGTTAACGATCGGGTTCAATCATTAACTCACTGTCTATTTCTCTATAGCTACCGTCTAGTTTCTAATTCAATAAACGTATTATTTTCTCTAAATCTCTGTTATATACTTTAATCTGGGAATCAAACTCTTTCATACATAATTACTCTATTTCTTGAAGTCATCAAGATAACTCATAAAATCTTTAGATACAATCATAATCATACTCTAGCTCTTTGTAAAACCATTTAAATATAAAAACTCTTGAAACTCTAAAAGCTCTGAACTCATATAACTCTAGCAACCTGACTTTAGCATAATTGTGACTGTAAAATCATGCTCAAGGGATCACCTGCTTGCAAGCATCCCAATTTCAAGCTCACAAAATATGTATCTGATACTCACTATGAATTATACTGAATTCCATGGTTTTGGAATATCACAAGGACTGACTTTCTAAAATCTCATTTCTCAAGATAACCTCTTTTATAAATTAATAACTCTAATATCATAGATTAAAACGAAAAGGTTGAAATCATGAAATCTCTAACATTATAATAAAATGTCTCTGCTCTAAATTCTTTGCCAAAACATCTTAACTAATACTCTAAAATCAAATTTCGAAATCTCTAGTCTTGAAGCATAAATATATCATAAACTCTTGAAATATGTTGGATAAACTAACAACTTATAAAATCATTTGTTCTTGTAAGAAAGCTTTTCATTAATATGTATAAAACCTTTTTCATGGCACTCTATACATCAATTATGGTCCCATGGTTTTCTAAACACATAATCCATGCTCTTTGAAAATCATGCTCTTTGTCTAGCTTTGCATTACTTGTAAAATCACAAATACATAGCTATAATGGGAAAACTAAGGCTATGGGATCAAATCCACTCACCGTTTGGAGCTGGGAGTATGTGGGCACTACCAACTTGACCTCCAAAGCATGGAATGGCGTCAACAACTGTCATAAAGCAATATAGACTTAAGATTAGTCATCGCTAATCTTTAAACAACTCTAATATAGCTCTAACAACATTGGGGGAGCATTCCCACATGACAACAATGGAGAAAAACAACAACCCAAACCAAGAACATAAAAGAATAGGAAGAACGGAGATAAAATCTATCAACATAAACATACCTTAATGATTTGGGGAAGCTAGATTGGAGTGGGATTGAAAAAAAGGGAGAGAAATGGAGAGGGAAAGGGTTTTTGCGTTCTTCTTCTTCTGTTTCAAATGGGGAGCCCGATTGAGTTTTTATTTTAGGCAAAAATGAAATGGCATCATTTTTTTGATACTGTGCTGTCACGGGTTGTTTGCTACAGCAAACTTTCTTCGCTATAGCGAACCATCACTCGCTGCAGTGAACTTTCTTCGCTGCAGTGAGCATGAAGACTCGCATGTTCATTGCAGCGAGAAAAGCTTGCTGCAGCGAACCTATTCTGCATAATTTTGCAGAACCTAGATTGCAGCTTGGTTTTGGCTTCTGGGGCTGATCTGGCTACTCGGGTGGGCCTCGAGGGATCTTAGGGCAGTGCGGAACTTGGTCACATACACGTGTACCACGGGTATTACAAACACTAAAGTTGGTAACAGTTCCAATATTTTGACACCAAAATTACCTGCATTTTTCCTACCAATGCTCAATAAAATGTTGAAAGTAGTTTGATTGAAATAAAGAATTCCATGGTAATCCTTTTTCAGAAGCAATATGCTCAAACTGCATTTATTAATTATTAAAAATCAAAATATAATAAACATATTCAATAGCATTCTTTTGAGCAAAGTAGAAAATCACAAATATTACAAACCCAAACTCAACCAAATGTAAAAATCCGAATGTATGAAGGACAATAATCAAAATACAATCAAACTACACAATAATCATCTTTGGATTGAAATAGAAATTGATACATATACTGAACACAAATGAAAATAAACTTAAATTTAAAGAGCTTAACCATAGAATCTTTAATCTTCATGTTTCTTTAACTCTATTGTGGTTTCCTCATTCTTCAAACCCCATTTACGAACTTTTCAGGCTGCGAGTGCACCTTTCTTGCCCTATCCCAGAAGTCAAACCATCAAATGAGAGACTGTGAGTGAACATTAATAAATTGCATCAGGTAACAATTTGTCTTTAATCCCGTTACCCTTTGCAAACCCATCAAAGAAGATTCTTTAGATGAATCATGAGTAAAAACCCATAAGAGACCTTCTTCTAAATGTATCTGCTACCCAAAAAATAGGAGAACAAAATAATTGAATTTTTTGAATGGTAGCTAGTAGCTTCGTTTGTGTATTTATGCCTCATAGTTCATAATATATATCATCAATAAATTGAAATATTACAAAGTGCAAGATAGAAAAATGACTAACTTGTGAGATCTCAACAATCATGACAGTGAGATTAGAATTTGTGAGGTGGATATTCCCCTAGGCAAACAACTCCAAAATAACATCTACTACCAAACAACACTACTAAGGGAGCAAATAAAACTCTGTGTGTACCTTTTTGCTAAAATTCTATGTCAGTTTTCACAAAACCAACAACTAAAGCACGAGGTAGAGCTTGAAGCCACTCATCCCTGCTGATATCTTGCAGTATAGCACTCATAACATTACTTAGTATGTTTTCCTTTGCAAAAATAGCATCAGATATACCATTATGCCCATCAAAGATTTGCTAATCAAGAATTCCTTATGTATATAGTAACCATTGTGGGAATAAATTGATGCTTACTTGATCGCTGAGAATTTCAAGATAAGAAAGAAACCATACATTTCAATGTTCGATTATTTACTAAACCTATGAAATCATACGCATTTCTCCAATGTCTAGAGCTAATTACCAATTTAGTCCTATCCTAGGACACATTCTTATTTCTTAATATTCTAATATTTCTTTCTGACAACATTTCAGTGAAGATTAAAAGGTGTTAATCAAGTTGGAGAAATACACAAGGAAAACCAAGCACACAAATATTATCGCAAAGATAGAAAACAGTTTGGATGAATCCTCAGGAACCCTCTACCAATCTGTCTTAATTAGAAAGTAATCTTCTCCCTTCTTCGCCATGCTAGCCTGCCTATACTTCATAACAAGCCTCGCATTTTCATCGCTTCGTAGCTTGTGGCCAATCATTGTTGGTAACTCAGTCCTATTCATCTCAGTTCAAAATTCAATATTTCTAACACCTTAGTGTCATGACCCGATTTGGATCATGACCGGCACGTGAGGAATCCAGTCCCCTCATAAGCCTCGTGATTTCTGTATTGTACTATATGCTTTCTTTATCTATAAAACAAAGTTTGGTAATATTTCAGATTAATTATAAATCCTTACTACTGGTGAAATAATGTCTTTCTCATAAATAAATTATGAAACTGTAGATGCAAAATACATTTCAATGGGGTTGTCCAAATACAAAATAACTATGAATAATCTACTATTAATTACAAGAGAATCATGGTATGATCAAAATGCAAAATAAACTATATGCAGTCCGAGATCCTGCCCATCACATCACTAGAGCACATCTACCATGAACAAAATACTATGGCTTCACCCCGAAGTGAAACTCACCCGAGCTGAAGGATGCTACTGCTGAGGAGGTAGGAGAGGAGGATCCTGTGCTACACCTGAATTTGTGGAAAAAAGGAGAAGAGATGGGTGAGTTTTGAAAATCAAAACTCACTGAGTAGATCCTCACTCATAACCATGCATGGGACAAGAAAACGTTATAAATAGATGATGACAACAATAATGAAACACTTATAAACATTTCTATTTACTTTATATACTAGTAATAATCTTTGAAGCCTCAAGAGTTATGCAAGGGAACATAGTATTCATCAACTGTAGGGAGGGTGCTTAGTCCCTGGCGGATAAGGCCCCTCACTAATGTGATCTCGGCGGTCCCTGGTTAACCGTGTCCCTGGCGGACTGATCTAACTCAAGGATAATTTGCCCCTGGTGGGCCTTGGTATACCAAGGTTAATGGAATAACTACCGTTAACTCACAGTTCTGTTCCTCTCAGTAACTCTCTCTATATCCAAAACCAACTGAAGTTGTAAAAAAAGGATTCTGTATTTTCTAGTTCGACATTCCTTAACCATAGCAACACAAATCTTTAGATTTCGATTGGCATATCATGGTAAATTCCAATTTGTCATAACAAATAAATATATGAATTAAACAATACAAACTCTTTATGAAATAACTATGGTCTCATGCATTTCTAAAATCATAATTTCATGCATAAATTTAAATTGAGCATTTCTAAACAAGGCACATTATTCATATAATTACATAGCATAAGAAAACAAATTGTTCCAAGTCTCTAAAAGCTCTGTATTAGTAGAAAATAATGGTATAATGACCAAAATAAGGTCATGAGATCAAACCCACTCACCTGGAGGGGTAGACTGTAAGGTTCCAACACCACGGGGACTCCGGGGAAGAGGAATGACACCAATGTCTGCCATTGAAGCAATAAAACTCATCAATGATTTGTGGGTACTTTTAGATTACCCTAAAACAACTTTAACAATATTGAGAGAGTACCCCCACTTGACAATAATGAGAGAAATAACAAGATCCAACTCAAGATCATGAAGGAATGAAGAGGTTGGAGACAAAAACTAGCAACATTTACATACCTTGATGAATTAGGGGAGCTAGATTGGAGAGAATGAGAGAAAAGGGTTTGAAAAAATGGGGTGGAAGGGTTTCTGCTTCGTATGGGAGGGGGAAACCCTTCAATGGGTTTTTAAAAGAGACAAAAACTGAAATGACATCATTGGGGACCACTATAGCGGTGATAGTAACCCCCAGCTTTTGCATTTTTCTGTCATTGGCACATGGGTTATCCCAATTTTCACTTATTTATATTTTTTAATTTTAAGTTAATGTCCTTATTTATTTTACTTTCCATTAACTTTAAAACATAAATGTAAATAAGGAAATATCCCCCATTTGGATTCAAATAAAAAAATTAAAAAAAAACCCAATAATTCAAAATCCAAATTTTGGGTTTTAGTTCAAATTTGGGAATTTTCAAGATTTTTTAAACTTGTGAGCTAAAAATGAAACGTTTGAAGGTCTCATAAAAATCATTAAAAATCACTCTTTAACTTATTTTCCTATTGACAACAATTACTGGAACTTTTGATGCCAAGAATGTGACTCTAACATATAGCCCTCCAAAGAGGTGTGGGATCTAGACTTAGCGAAATTTAGAACCCGGCAACATGGGTGGGTCCTAGGGACTCTAAGGCTGCATGAAATCTATCCACTGACATGTGTATCTCTGGTATCACACCTAATGATAAAAATAATTATAATTATCGAATGAAATTAAAAGAAAAACCATAAGATTCATCACTCATGTCAAATAATAATAAATAGAAATCCAAAGGAAACTCTGCTAGTGCTTGTAGATCTAGACATTTAGAGTCTCAATTTTATTAGCAGTACAATCCACACAGAGGGGAGATAGTGTTAGAAAATTATCAAAAGAAAGCAAGTTCAACATACCATTAGTGATTAAACACTATTTATTCATTTACCAAATATGATCCATTAATTTAAACCTCCCCTACACAATACATATAAGGAGTAAGAATAACAGAACAGATCACAAAAGCTTGATAATGTGGTGAATCAAGCCAAAGCTTTAATCCACTAAAACCAAGTAAATCAAAGTTCCTTTGCATTTAACAACTTAAATCAAAATAAATGAAATCATCACCATAGGAATCAAATTCTCAACAAACATGGAATTAAAATAGCTTTAACAAAAATTCGAGGCAAAGGAAAAAAAAATTCAGAACTAGGCAATTGATTTCATAATTATCTATCTTATACAAAATGCTTAACCATCAAACTATGCTGTTGAATTTCAAAGAAACAAGTTATTTAAAAATCTTAGCATAAAATGGAAGGAAATCCTAGGATGTTGCACCAAAAAGCAAAATAACAAAAAAAAAGAGAGAAAAAGAAAACATTTACATGTAAGAAATTTAGGAGATGGAGGTGGAAAATTAAACATATGACCTGTCACACTACGACCTCGTCATGTTGTCTCCGCCAGTTGCGTTTCCATGGGGCACTGCTAGCTGTCACCACAGCGCTGCAATCGGACAGCCACTAACATCATCGCCCATGCTGGCTGATGGCGATGGTAAAGCAGCAGCTAAGGTTAGGTTAAGGTGGAAGAAGAAGGAGGAGGAGAAGGTAAAGTTGAGACAATTTGGGGTAATGAGTGTGTAGGAGTTTGGGAGAGTAAATTGATGGGTTTCTTAGACACGAGAATTGGAGAGAAGGGGAAGGGGGAAGAAGGTTCACGGTTTCTTTTTATTTTTTCAAATATTTCTTTTGTTAGTTTTTTAATTACTTGCAATCTCCTCCTACCCATCATGTTCCCTTAACATGGCAGTGCATGCTAAGCACCCTCTCTTTCTGTACGCATGCGTTGCCATGTGCATCACACCCAATGCGTCACAATAATATTCGTCTCATTATTATACTTGGAAGTCTCTGATTGTATCAATTATGGTTGAAATGCTTTGAACTAAAATCCAAAGATTCTTAATTTGTTGAGGATTTGTACTTAGGACATGCATCTCACTGAAAGCTGCTATGACTGTCTTGAAGACTCAAACAGTTCATAGCATGATAAGGCTTTAGGGTATAGTTTTTATAGTTGTACAGTGATGCAGTCTTCTTACCATGAGAAGCTCGGAAACAGGGAGGTTGAACCTACAAATACTCTTATCACTGTTCCACCACAATTCATCTCAACCACCCTCTTAGAATGGATGACGAAGAAAAGGAGAAAAACCTATTTTTCATTTTCTCAGTTATGTTCTGAGCTTTTTTTCTTGGAAAAAAATTCCCTCGTTGATGTTAAATTTCTTTTCTTTTTGTATCCAAGAAAAGTCTTTCCCTTGATTCTTTCATAATTTGTTCTTTGCATTCTGAAGATGTTAAAGGAAGGGTAGGAGCCCCTCTTCTACGACCATGGTTGGATAAAGGGATGACGGGTTGGTAGGGATGATGGTAGTGTTACGTTGAGAAGATGATTGATTTGGTGAAAGATAAATTAATAATTTGAAAAATGTTATATCATATAAAATATTTAGTTAAAAACTTATTTAATAAATTTTAAATTGTTTAAAATAACTTTTATGGTGATAAAGAAAGGGAGCAATGTTGCTCCCTTAACATTTCCGGGGCAACGGATCCTTCACCAATCGTCAAATCTGATAATAAAAGTCCTTTACCAATTTGAATTGATTTGATTGTAAGTTGTAAAGTACTTTTATGCTCAGAAATTATTGTAAACATTGTAATTTAAACTGACTTGGAAGTTTAATTGTATCTTTAAATTTTTTTATTTTTATAAAAGATACAAATTTATCCATTGCAAAATTTGGGATATAAGTTCCCTAATATAATTTGACATATCATCTGACCATAATCTTGGCCTTTCGAACTTTGCCAAGTATACCAAACCATCTAGTATTTATTTACAAATTCTAAGAATACATTGAATCCTAAATTAATCAAAGTTAAGTCCTACAACACAAATTTCATAAATTAGAGTCCCATTATATGAAAGTTGTATTAAATTAGATTTAAATTTCAAGTTGTATTATTTATACTCATTGTGTATGGGACACCGTGTTGACACACACTTCATCCATCATTGGATGAGGTGTGGACTCAATTCGACTATGGTCCATAACTCATTCAATGGTGGATAAAGTGTGTGTCGACACAGTGTCCCACACATAATGAGTACAAATAATGTTTTTCTTAAATTCCTTAAATATTGATATAACATCAGCTTGGTAGCACTAACCCTAATATCACAAGCCAACCTACCTCCTTGCAATGTAGCCTTAATCTTCACCTAGTGAGGATCGATTTGGCCTTCCTCCCTTCTACACACCATCACCACCATCACTTTGCCTCCTTCATCTAGACCACCACTCAAATCCTGTAGGCTTTTGTCTTCCTCGAACATCATTGCATCAGTGTTCACATTATGTATGGAGGTGGACAGTGAGACCATCTCAGCGAAAGAATATGTATAAAAAAGATTAATTATATATTGTTATATCAATTAAAAAAAAGTGTAACTTTCTATATAAATAATGAAAATCAGTTTAATTTCTATACACTGGCAGTGTAAAATTTTTTTACACTGTCATATAATCAAGTATTATTATATCAATAAAAGTAGTTAAATCTCACCCTACTAATTGAAAAGTTTGAGAATGAAATGATTTGATTGGGTAATAATGTAAAACTATTTTACATTGTCAGTGTATACAAATTAAACTCAAATTAAATTAGATTCTTTTGAATTCGATTAAATCTCAGTTTATTCTAAATTCACATACTTTTCAATTAAAGCGTTTTAAATTAAATTTCAATTTATAACTTTATACAACATTAATTCAAAACTTTTTATTTGTTTAAACTTATATTTCACGGGCCAACTCTGAAAATTTGTTAGGAGAGTTTAACCTTTTATTAGTGGCAATGTCCAATTGTCTTTATCTTTTTTTTTTTTTTTTGGGTGCCAAAATTCCTGCTAGCTCAAAGCATGTGTTAAACAAAATGGTGCGTTAAGGACATCAGAAGATGCAGTTTGGTGCATAGGGTTTTACACTGTCACAATTTTACCCTCATTTTCTTCCCAACCCTACTTCACACACCAGCAACCATGCACTGGATCCTTCAATGGTGCACTTTCTCATATCAAGCTTCAATTTCTCGTCTCACTCTCTAAATTATCGCGCTACGCGGTGCGCATTTTTACCCCTTGCTTATCTCGCCGTGATTCTAGATTCAATCTACTCTGAGTTCATAGGTTTTCGGTTCGGTGGTTTCCCATCAAATCCCTAGCTCAATGGGCATCTCGAAGCTTCCATGGCCACGAAAACAATCCATCCTTTTACTGGGGGAACCGCGTTTGTTGAGTGTTTCAGAGTTTCAGAGATGATGATGGGTTCGAATCATGAATTCAATAGCCCTTTTAGGTCATAGGATGGTTCATAAGATTTCCCATTGTGTGATCATTTATAGGCAATTATGTAACCAACCGTTTCGTTGTGATGATGAGGTTAGGAGTGGGTTTGAATTGGTTGAGGAGCCTCTGAAGAAAATGTGTGCAGCTAATTGTGAAAGCATTGATGTTGATTTGAACGAGGAGGATAGTAGCTTCGAGAGGAACCAATTTTCACATAGAAATGGGTTCATAGAAAATGTGAGGATTGATGTTGAGAGGATTCTTGAAGTTATTGGATAGGATGGTCCTAACTTTGATTTTAGATTGGCCTTGGATGAGCTGCGTGTGATGCCATCGGCGATTCTCGTGAGGGAGGTCCTGTTGGGGATGTTGAAGGGGATAAACTGCGAAAACAAGGCAAGGTGCACAAAATTGGCGTACAAGTTTTTCTTGTGGTGTGGACAGCAGGAGTATTACTGGCACACTGCCAATTCCTACCGCTTGGTCATGCAGATATTCACGGAATGTGAGGAGTTGATGGCAATGTGGAGGCTTGTGGATGAGATGATTGAAAAAGGGTTTCCGGCTACTGCCCGTACTTTCTGACTTGTAGTTGTGGCGAGGTAGGCATTACAAGGAAGTTGGTGATGAAGCTCATTAAGTCGAAATCGTTCAACTACCAACCTTTTAGGCACTCCTACAATGCAATTCTCCGTTATCTTCTCGCTTTAAACCAGTACAAGTTGATTGAGTGGATTCACAGACAAATGTTGAATGAGGGTTTTTCCTCAGATGTTTTAACTTATAATATTGTCATGCTTGCGAAGTATAGACTTGGGAAACTCAAATCAGTTTAACAGGTTGCTTGATGAGATGGGTAGAAGCGGTCTTTCTCCTGATTTTCATACTTACAATATCCTTTTTCATGTTCTTGGCAAAGGAGATAAACCACTTGCAGCTCTTAATCTTTTAAATAACATGAAAGAAACAGGTATGGAGTTAACTGTTCTTCATTTCACCACATTGATAGATGGATTGAGCAGAGCTGGAAATCTGGATCTTGCAAGTATTTTTTTGATGCAATGATAAGGAACGGCTGTATGCCAGATGTGGTGGCATACACTGTAATGATCACAGGATGTGAAGAGACAAAGGAGGTTTTTGGGGAAGCTGATAGAGATGTGAAGAAGGTGGTTTCTGATGCTCTACACAAACGAGGAGAAGAGCCTGGGAGAGCAAGGAATATATCCTTGGGGAAGGTGACTGAGTCAAAGGAAGTGAAGAGGAGGTTGAGAAGTGGGGATGAGGAGACAGAGAGAAGGTATGAAGAGAGCTATGTGAATAGCCCGGAAAAAAGTGTGGTAGATAAGCTCAAGGGTGTTGTTGGCTCCTGGTTTGGCAAGCCAGACGAAAATCAATCCTCACAAGGTGAAGGTACGTAGTTGCATAATGGGAAGTGTTTCCTTGACCTGCCTTTTGGGTAATTGGTCTTTAATGTTGATAATTGATCAATCATTGTATATTTTTTGCTTGGAATTTGGATTATCAGACCAACTAGTTTTAGTGGCCTTTGCTTGAAGCCAAATTTCATTCTAGTTCTGGTATTGATGCTGTTTTGGGGTTTGTTGCAGGAGGTGAACAATTGTCCGTGTCTGGTGCAGAAGTCGAGCAGGTCAACCAAGCTGCACGTACAAGTAGGCTCCAGGAACCATCTAATTGAGGAACTGGTGCTGATATGACTTGTGAGCAGGACTTGTTCTTGTGTGTATTCTTGGTGTAAATGTTGCAATATAGATTATCACACTGTTTGTTGTGTTCAGTAACGCTGCGTTATTGTTAGGTTCCTTAAAATGAAACAAAAATGTTGTTTAAAATGTAAAATTGGATGTCTTATTGGATGTCACATTTATTTTAGATTTAATTATCACACTGTTTGTTGTGTTCGGTAACGCTGCGTTATCGTTAGGTTCCTTAAAATGAAACAAAAATGTTGTTTAAAATGTAAAATTGGATGTCTTATTGGATGTCATATTTATTTTAGATTTAATTATCACACTGTTTGTTGTGTTCGGTAACGCTGCGTTATCGTTAGGTTCCTTAAAATGAAACAAAAATGTTATTTAAAATGTAAAATTGGATGTCTTATTGGATGTCATATTTATTTTAGATTTAATTATACTGAAATTTCATATAGCTGGATTCAATTTTCAATTAAGCTTTTATTATTTAAAAATTTTTAAGTAGGTCCCTATAGTGTATGAGAATTTTCAATCAAATTCCTATCGTTAAAAATTAGAATATTCTATGGAATATGAAATGTTCTATTTCCATATCTTTTCATATAACAGCAAAGATTTGATTGAAAATTTTCATATACTATGGAGACTTAACTTAAAATTAAGTGAAATTATAGAAATCTGAAAAAATAATTAAATATATTAAGAAAATAATCAAATAACTTGAAATTAGAATAAATTTAAATATATTTTACAATAATACCATTATCATTTATCCTAATACTGTTTCTCATAATTAATTTATTCACTAACACTCTCTGTCATTTTATAATAAGATGTTTATAATTATTAATTAAAATAGATCAATATTTATTTTGAAAAATATTTGAATAAAATTAATATTAAAATTTATTAATTATAATATTTTTAAAACTTGTAACCCAATACAACTTATAAAAACATGCCTCATGTGAGAAGAAATTTTTTTTTCTCCAGCAATTGTCCATATTAGTATTGCGCAAGTATGTCCCATGTCATCGTCATCTAAAGGTAAATATATATGTGGTAAGTTAATAAAAAATATATTCCTTCATGAGTATTTTAGAATTTTCTTGTGTGATATTTACCCAAAAAGAAAACATGATTCATAGTTCATACCAAATCAGATTGGATTAACGGATCAAAATAACAGATTAAAACATGCAAATATTGTCTCTAATAGAAAATATGCTTTACAACTTTTTGGTCCGAATTGTGAATATTTGGATTTTTTTGGGTAAATGAAAACATGCAAATAGTGCATGTAAATAAAGTTTAAATTTTCTCTAACAGAACGTCTTCAAACGAATGCGTTTTGTTTTACCCCCTTTTTTGAAAAAAAGAAAAGGAAAGGAAAGAAAAGATAAATGTGTTTATTTTGAGTTCCCTTCCTTTTAAAATATATTCAGACAAGTGTGTAGCCAAAGAAAACAAGCCAATGAAAAATAATCATTCTAAAAACCAATGCTCGCAAGTTAATTTATTTTATGGTATATAAGATTTTGATTTTGATTTAGCGTATACAATTTATCTTGAAATATTAAATACAGCACTGATAAAATTTTCTTTCATTTATTTATTTATAAACTTAGATAATGGTAGAATAATGATCTAAAACTTTTAAATGTTTAATTACTCTTCAGGTCTCTATAGTTTTGATCAATTTTCAATTAAGTCCCCGTCGTTATGTGATGAAAGAGATAGAAATGGAATATTGCATATTATAAAGAATATTATGTTTTTTTTATAATAGCAGGGACCTGATTGAAAAATTTTATACACTATATGGACCTATTTAGAAATTTTTAAACTATAATGACCTAAATAAAAATTAAGTTAAACTATAAGAACCTACAGTATAATTAAACCTTTATTTTATTATCTTTAGACGTTATAGTAATTTCTATGTATTCCACTTTTTCATCCCACTTGATAGTGAATGGGATGTCACTTTTAGTTGTCTAAATACAACTACCCAAAATGAAAAGAGGTGTGTGTTGTGAATATTTGGATAGGTAGCACATTCTCTTAGAAAAAACTTGGTATCGTATTTAAAAGTGTGTTTGGCTTATGAAAATCTTTTCTGTTTTTATTTCTTAATTTCATTTTTTTAAATATGATTTTATCTTCAGATTTGTAAACTTTTGAAAATGTCTTTGGTTTGTAAAAGTAAATATTCTTTTTTCAAAGAATGAAAATATGCTTGAAATGCTTTTATTCAAAATAAATTTTTTAAAATGAAAGAATAAAACTTTATTTGTTATTAAACAATATATATATATGGATGGATTGCATCTTGATTTATCTATCACAAGGATTTGTTAAAATAATAAATAGATATGTAAATTTTTTTGGAAAATACTTGCTTTTTAAGTAAATTATAGTTATAATAAAAAAGAGATATGATTGAACCAAATAATTAAAATTATTTTAAACATGTATTCTTCCAAAAATTTAAAAAATATATGTTATTGAAAATTTTAAATTTTGAATACAAAAAAATTTAATACAATGTTAATGTCATACAATATATACCTTTATTCAAATTAAATTTTTACTAAAATATTTTGACCATTTTTGTTAAAGCTAGTAATAAAATGGAAGTGAATTTATGCAAGCAGTTTATTAAGCTTTTATAAATAGTAATAGACAATAAAAAAATTAGTTATAAATATTATATTAAATAAAATGTGATGGTTGCAAGAGTGAGACAATACAGGATTGTAATGTGGGTTTGGCTTAGTGATTTGTTTTAAGGAAAAAATAAATCGAATTGAGAAAGGTCTTCCACTATTGGTGGCTAAAAGAGTGACCTGATAGTTTGCTTCATTTTTTGTTTTTTTTTTTATAATTTAAAGATAAGATGACTTGATCCCAAACAGGAAAAGCACAAAGTGTACCATCAAATACAAAGACCCAAAGGACGTAAATTAAGAAAAAAAAGGACAATACCAAAGTACATCACTCAAAAATCACTTCACCTTTTACAACAAAACTAACATGCCGCAGTTTATAAAGACCCTAACAAGTTGCAGAACATTGAAGTAAGGACAAACAAGATGGATGCGACAGGACAATGAAACCATCGATGGAAGCCTGAAGATTCACCAATCTATCAATTGAAAAACTCAACCCTTTAAAGTAGACAAAAAAGTCGCAACTAATGCTTTGTGACCAAATAAAAGCAGCAACAACACATTTTATATGCATCATCCTTAAACACACATATTCTTCGAAGAGAAGCACATCAAAACCAGCTAGTAAGACAATGTCACCAACACTTTATATAAGATCCCAAGAAATGATCCTATCTCGAATAGAATGGCAAACATAACAGTCACACCTGAGAAATATATAAGATTTTTTAAACAAAAATTAAAGGGCCTCTTGAACCTGGGCTTTGCTTCTACACACCCAAATATACAAAAGTTCCAAAATAATTAACCACATTAGTGTTTTACTCAAACCAACAAAGTGACGCACACAATTGATATCCGCCCTCATATCTCGCACTTCTCCCCCTTATAGAAAGGTAGGTCACTGTGTATCACTTCTCTCACCACTCTAAAACTCCAATTCAAACCACAAGACAATCAAAACTGAACATTGAACTTGCCAAGTTCATAAAAAACCAAGGTTATGAGATAGCAATTAGGCCTCACAAGTGTATCTCTCCTCTTACATATTATTTTCACCCTTTGAATCTCATAAAAACTCCCTCTCATCTCAAAATAACCTCATTGTGTTTTACTCTCGCTACAAGAAACAGATAGGTTTTTTGATGGGTAAGATTTTTACTGACGGGTTTACCGACGGTCACGAGGCATCAATTTTTTGGCAGTTGATTAATTATTACCGACGGTAAATAGTAATCGTCAGTAATTTTTAACAGGTCTACTAACGGTAAAAAAAAACTAGTCGGTACAATTAGATTAAAGGCGTCACAGGTGGTGTTGGGAAATTAATATCACCGACAGACTATTCTAATATTACCGACGAGGTAAATAAAATAATAATAATGAAATATTTATATTACTGACTGGTAATTGTTTTTTAAAATTAATTTAATCAAACAAATTATTATTTTACCGACGGTTTTACCCCATTGATAATAGTTTTAATAAATTTTCTTTTTTTGGGTTAATGCCATTGTGGTTTAATACAATATATATATATATATATATAAGCTATGGACCGCATTTAATTTTTTTTATGTATAATAATTCAATTACCGATTGAAATGATATTAAGTAAGAAATTATAAAATAACCATTAAGTAAACAAACAAATACCATAACAAAACAAAGTATCATAAATAAAATAACAAAAGAATAAAATATCAGAAATCTATACAGGGGGTGATAGATGAAAAAATTATCAAAAATAAAAATCTAGCTAAATCCTGCTAGCTGTCGGTGTCGTCGGCACCATCATTGTCATCAGACTCAGCAGAGTCATCTACAGCATTTGAGGGAGAGGAATTTGTAGTGACATCTGGGCAAAGCCAGAGGATCCTGAAGCCAGCGTTTCCCTAAAAATGGCCATAAGATCAACAGTGAACTTCTGTTGAATCTTCTGCTATATCTTTCTGAACTTGATCTTATTTTTCTTGGCTTTCTCCCCCTACTGCTCCTCCAGGGACAGCTTAAGTTGTCGCACTTCCCTCAACTCCTGCTCCACTACAGCTCGACCTGCTGCTTGCTCCTGGAGCTACTGAAGCTGCTCCTACTCCTGCTGGATGAGTTGTACCTGCTACTGGAGCTCGTGATTTAGAGCATGCGTATGTTTCCTCAAGGTGTCATCCCCAGTAGCAGACTCGGTGGTAGAGGATAGGGATCTACTATTAGGGAAGTACCTTATCCCATATATGCGACTCTTGTATGGGTCCCCGACCACCTGTGTCCATACATCCTCCTCGTTCGGAGGAAGAAGGATATCAGCATGGCCCAGCTTCAGCTATCTGGGTCTGATACTGGGTCTGCGTCTGTTCCCACAAGCCCGTGAACTCGCGCTACAAAAGAGAAAAGATAAAAAAAATTGTAAACAATAATTAAGACATAAATGGAAAAAGTAATAAAAGTAAAGTACAAAGATAACTGAAGTGAAACTTACGTAAGTGGTCTCGGAGCGAGGATCTACCCAGACCTCTTTGGATTCCTCTCCCGCCACACCCTTTCAGGTGTGGGTATCCCTAAAGAGCTCTCTCTGGATCAGAAGATGGTTTAACTCCCTCGACTGCACAAATATCCAAAAGAAATAAAGTCATAAAAACATAATAGTTGTTACAATTCAAATGTAACAAGCTAACTTTTAAAGACTTAAAGACTTACAAGACGCTTTTGAGTACCTGCCTTTCTAGGATGCTCGGTTTGTCCCCCCCTTTTCCGACCTGTCCTTGAAGGTTGGGTTCTACAACTCGGCAAAGTTGGCATCATTCAGCCACAAGCGATCCATGTGCCCCTTGCGGACATGGTGCATTATGTCTTGCAAGCGCTTGGAGGACCTAATCCTCAAAGCCCTCTTAATGGTGGGCTCATACTCGGGCTGAATATAAAATGTCCTTTGCATGCACAAAAATAAAATATATTAGTAATCATGAGTAGATAATGAAATAATATGAACATATGTAAATTACCAAAAGTGAATAGTTTATTTTCATTACCTTCTACTCTAGCCACTACGGCTCCTTGACATCAACGGGGATGTCAATAAAGGTGGGCCAGGGACAGTTATACAGTACCTGTATAACCTCCATGATCCTATGGTAAGCCTCAGTAAATGGGTCAAAACTGTTATAAAATTATAAGCATTTTAAATAACATATGAAATGCAAAATTAGAATGTAATATAATACTTGTACAAGAGCTTACCTATCTTTACCGTCTGGCTTAATCTGTTGGAGTACTCTACCGTCAGGCTTAAGTGGCCTACCAGCTGGCCCGAAGGGTCTCCTATTCGAGGATCCAAGAGTATGGTAAGATGCTGGGCTAGGACTCAGGACAGTGGTAGGGCTGGGGAGGGGTCACTACTATGGATGGACTGTGATTGGGAGTGAGGGGGAAGTGGGGGCCAATGTACCCAGGAGTGGGTATCATGCTAAAGGGAGGGGTAGTAGTGCCAGGGATGGAGGTGGAGGTAGTGGAAAGGACAGTCACAGAGGTAGTGGGAAGGGTGGTAGCGGAGACGGTAGAAGGGACAGTCATAGAGGTGGTGGCAGGGGTTGTGTCGGTGGCGGTGGCAGGGGTAGAGGTGGAGAGGGTGGTGGGTAAACCGACCTTCCGAGGTCGGTCTCTGCCTCTACCAGCCATACTAAAACAATTAAAAGAGGCAACAAGAAAAAGTATAAATTGCATCAGAAAAAATCACTGACAATTTCATAACGATATTGCACATAATATTTGAGACCTTAGTTATTCTAAAAGTTTAGCACTGTTTTCATCATCATTTTGTTGTTGATCATTATCCGAGTCATTACCATTACTATCACTTAGATCATCTTTATGATGTCTCATTGTGTGATTACTTGTACATCCAATTATGTCAACTTCCCCGGTTGTCAACGGAAGAGGATATTCAGGATTGTCTCCATCAACTACTGCCCTTGAAGGGTGTGGATTGTCCACCTGATAAGCATCTTCAACATTATCTTCTTCTATTTCAGTTCTACTTCTTGGTTTTATCTTGTTTACAACCCTCCAATGTGACCTACTCTTCCCTAGATAAGACATATAATATACTTGTCTAGCATTTTGGGTTATAATAAACGAATCATATCTTCCATATCTTCTGTTATGGTTAATTTCAATGATTTTGTAACAGTTGTGTTGTCGTGTCCCAGTGACTCGCATTGGATCTTACTATTGACATTTGAATAGCACACATTTTTTCATCGCTTACCAATATACTCAAACTCAAGGATTTCCTTAACGACCCCATACCAATTAAATTCTCTGTCTCCAGCATCACCTTTAACACAAACACCAATATTGTCCATTTTTTTCCTATACCCTAACCAGCTTTGTGATACTTGTACCCATTAACATAGTACATGGGCCAACTTGCAACTTTATTTTTGGGCCCCTAAGCTAGGTTAAGCAAATGTGGACATGTTGCACTATTATTTTTGTTATGGACCTATGTAGATTAAGTTTGAAAGGTCAAACTAACTGTTGTATCAAACAAAATTAACTGAGATGTAATCTGAACTAATTTGGAAATTGTTGAAGAGGATCTTGACTGTGCAATTGTTCATAGTTTTTATTGTTGAACAATATATTGTAAGTTATTGTAAGGATGCATAAAATCTTATTAAAGACTTAGAAAGGAGGGTTGTTGACTTACGATCTGAATGGTTGCACCTCATCATAATTTAGCAAAATGTGTAAGTGCGCAGAATTCCACTCCTCAAAAGTCAGCCATCGGTTACGGACAATATTAGTGGAATAGAACACTCCCCTTCATCATCATTATGACCAACCCGAGTTTGCCCGGATTGAACATGTGGCTGAAAATAAAATGAGCAAAAATTTGAAGTCTCTTTTGCAAAATAGGCTTGACATATTGATCCTTCGACTTGAGACCTATTTTTCACGGTTTTTTAAACCCTCCAATTTTCCTTTCAAATGGACACATCCACCTGTACTGAACTGGTCCACACACTAATGCTTCATATGCCAAATGTATAGGCAAGTGTTCCATTGAGTCAAAGAACCTGGGAGGAAAAATTCTCTCTAATTTGCATATAATTATGGGAATTTTTTTTTCATCACAAGCAGATCATCAACCCTAAGAGAAGAAGAACATAAATCCTTGAAATACTGACTCAGCTCGGTTAAGGGTTTCCAAACAATATCAAGTAGTTGTCTGAATGCAATTGGAAGCAGACACTCCATGAAGACATGACAATCATGGCTTTTCATGCCAACAAGCTTACCATGTGCAACATTAACGCACCTACTAACAAACAGTCTATTTCTGAGTAGAATTCAGAGCATATCTGGCCTTTGGTTTATAGAAACGACGATCTCTTAATTCTTGCAAATGCAACTCAGGACGTCTGCAATATTCAGCTAGATCATGTCTTGCCTTGTCATTATCTTTGATTCGATCTGTATCCATTACAGTATTTATAATGTTGTCAAACACATTTTTCTCAATATGTATGACATCAAAACAATGACGCACTAAATTGTCTTTCCAATATGGTAACTCTCAGAAAATACTTCATTTTGTCTAATTATGAGATACCCATACCCTGGCCATCGCATTATCTTTCCGAATTCTATTATTTTTGGAATATCCTTAACTCGATCCCACAATTGGCGTACACTTGCTCTAACTGGAGGATTGTCATGTTCAATACAATTACGTTTAAATCCATATCTACTTTGCCTATATGGATGATCAGCATCTAAGAACCTCTTGTGACATTTAATCTTATTTACTTAACAAAAATTTAACAGAATTTCGACAGTATCTCCCTTTAAATTAGGAGCTTCCATCATAAGATATCTTTTTTAATCGATCTTTAAACTTTTTTTAATGCCATTATTTTTAATCTTTTATCCCTAAAAAAATTTTTACAAAATTTCGACGGTATTTCCCCTTAAATTAGGAGCTTCCATCATAAGATATTTTTTTCTAATCGATCTATCTCCCCTTAAATTAAGAGCTTCCATCATAAGTTTTTTTTTATCAATCTTTAAGTTTTTTTAATACAGTTATTTTTAATCTTTTATCCCTAAAAATTTTTTTACAAAATTTCGACAGCAACTCTCCTTAAATTAGGAGTTACCGTCATAACATATTTCAGTCAATTCAATAATTATAAATATTATTACAAAGATCAATAACAGAATAGATATAGTGAAATGATTACATTTTAATAATTATATACAATTCATATAATCCTAAAAATCATTCTATTACGCATCCCCTTATAACTCCACAACATGCATCCTACAATCTCCACAAACACAAAGAATCCCACAGCAAACAATGCAAACAAGTTATGGAAGGACCTCTACGCCCCCCCAGTCATGCAATCCTTATTTCCTACAACTTTATCCTAGAAGACATAAGTCTCTATCCTACATACATACTAAACTATATTAATAACAAGGATTTAGTTACTAACCTCTGCAATATTGGAAATAAACAGAATACGTAAGCTATCCATGTCGAACCAAATCCAATCCTGAAATTTCAACATGAAAAATTTATATCTATACACAATTATATGCATAAAAAACATAAAATAAAATAAGATAATTAGAATGGCAAACCGATCTTAGTCAATAATCACTACCACCCTAAACAATACTTCTAAATTAAAAATAAATAACAATAATTACTCTCCAGTGCAATTAAACAAAACCCCTAAACACAACACTATACCCACTTATAAACGAACAGAAAAATCAAACCAAATCAAAAAACTAAACTGATTAAAATGCTCACCAAAGATCCTAGATCACAATGGCAGTGTCCGTTTGTCGAACAGAGCTCCGGTGGCATTACATGGTGGGAAAGAGGTGCGATAGCGATAAAGTGAGAGAGAGCATTAGAAAAGAGAGAGAGGCACGACGAAGTGAGAAAGAAGAAAAAGATCTAGGAACATGTCCGCGCGTTACCAATGGGTTTACCGACGGGTATGCGAATAAATGAAACGATGCGTTTAAAAACTCGTAATTACTGACGGGCGTGTGGAACACCAAAGGTTACGCGCCAACGTGTCCAAATTCAAATACCCATCAGTAAACAATAAAAATTATTAATAACCCATCGGTAAAACTGTCGGTAATAAATAACCAAAAAAATTGTAAAAAACAAATAAAACACCCGTTCGTTAGGTAGTCAGTAATTAAATAAAAAATTAATTTAATCTGTGTACCCATTGGTATATCCGTTAGTGATATTAAATAAAAAATATTTTGAAAATCAAATCAGGGACCCATCGGTAAAACCGATGGTAATAATACTGACTAACAAAAAAAAATATAAATTAAATAAGACATTTATCGGTATACCCGTTGGTCATAGTTAATATAAAAATAATTAAAAAAATGAAATACTACACCCATCGGTAAAACCGTCAGAAATAATGCGTGCCATATGGCTAGATTTAGCGCCATTGTTTACTGACAAATAAATCGACAGGTATTTATGTAAATTTTTTTTAATTAGAAAAATACAATAGCCCGTCGGAAATTGTGTCGGTAATTACCGACGAGTTCAAACCCATTGGTAATTTCCGTCGGTATCCCGCGGATTTCTAGTAGTGTCTGCAAACCACCCATTTCCATGATCACCTTATGCATCCCCAAAAAACACACAGCGGAGCATAGATAACTTGCTTTTTATGTTCTACTCCATCAAACAATAAGACAACTAGGAAACACCTGCAGAAAAACTCTATACACAATAGTAATTCATAGATTTGAATTCAACCAAGATTGACATCTACGCATGAGGTTAAATAAAAATTTATTCCAATTAGTTTGCTCTTTTTGAAAATTAACTCTATTCCTCTATTCCCATATAGAAATTAAAATGACATAAAAATAAATTTTCCAGCCTTTTAACTTCCTACCCATGAAATCAACATTTTTCCACATTTTAAAATTTAATATAAGATCATCAGCCATCACCTATTTAATACCCCACCAATTACACCAAAAAGACCAAGTTTTCCAAGAAAATTCACAAGTGAAAACAAGTGTGACAGTGTCTTGTCAAAGAGTTTACAAAATACACACAGAGAGTCATTGCTAAAGATGTTAAAGCATGACAATCGATGTTTGACATTAACTCTACCAAGGATAACAAACCAAATAAAAAGTTTTGCTCTTGGGGGAGCACACCCAAGCCAAACACTTCATAAAACAATATCAACTTGAGAAGCAAGATATTTTTCATGAAAATACTTTATAACAAAAGATTGAACATTAAATCTATGGGAAGGATGGAAACTCCAAACAACACTATCAAGCATATTAAATTGCAACTGTACCTGATTAATAAGACTTTCTAATTCAGCTAAAAATGATAATTCTCTCTGAAAGAGATTCCTTTGCCAACTCAATCTTTTCCTGAGACTTTACCAAATTTCTCATCAAAAAGATATGCTCATAGCAGAGTGTGGTGTGTGGGTTGGTGCGAATTGGCAATGGAGATGAAAGAGTGTTCATTGGGGTATAATTGGGTATGCAAGAGATGAGAGAATGTTCATTAGGGTAAAAAAATATAGGACTCTACTCTTGTCTGGTTCGAATTAACTAGGTACATGCAAGTAAAACGACACAAACTTCTCTAATTTATGGCTATACTATTGTATTTTCATTTCTTTTTAATCGAAATCTGGGTATCCACCACTGGCGGAGCTGACTAACCCCCTTGTCGCGAGAGCTTTCCTGAAGAAGTAAACGGCTGGCCATGAATTGCTTTCTATTTCCATCAATGAGGATCGAACCCTCGACCACATGGTTAAGGGATAAGGTGAGCTACCACCACGCCACACCTCATGGCTACTGTATTTTCATTTGAAAACACTTTCAGTTTTTCACCCCGCTGAAAACATAAATTTGATATTTTCATATTTTGTCTTTTTCCAAAAATGTTTTGCACAAAATATCTTCTTTAGGATACAAACATATTTTCATATCAATTTTCTATTTTTACTAAAAATGAATACATAAAACATGCATATCAGACATACTCTTATGTATTTTTGTCTTTTTTATTCAGAGGCAAAATTAGCGTAAGGTTTGGTGTTGCAGAGTGTGTGTGTGTGTGTGTGTGTGTGTGTGTGTATGTTTTTTTTTTCTTTTTATATAACACAAGTCATCCCTAAGATTTTATTTCACTTCATTCTTACTCCAAAATTATGTTCTATGCAATTAAATTTAAATAATTGGAAAAAATAATGGAATATAATTTTTTTATCTAATGAAAACTGCAAATAAAAAATCAAAACATTTAAAAGAAAATAGAGCATTGTATACTCATGAGTTAAATATTATTTTAGTCCTTAAAAAAATAATAAGTAAATTTTGGTTTTATTGTCTTTTTTCATTTTGGTCTAAACATATATAAAATTGTTTAGTTTCAATGTCATGCTTCCAGATTGTCAAGTAGAATTGAAATATTCGACCTTTTATTGGTTAATGCGGCATTCAAGATATACGATTTAGGGCCCATATCACGACCCAACTTGGATCATGACCGGCATGTGAGGAATTTCATCCTGACATAAGTCTCGTGATCACTAAGTCATTGTACATACATAATCTATTCATAAAATCCATTTCAAAATGTAATTTTTCGTGCATAACCAATTTGTAATAACCATAAATACTCATTTTTCATAACTAAATCTGAATTGTAGCTATAATAAAAATATGCTGAGTTACTCTTCTACAAAAGAACCATAAATGTTAAGTCATTTAAATACAAAAGAATCATGATAAATCAAAATGCAGATGTACATGGTCTGGGACCCTGCCCACATCATCACTAAAGCACTTTACAAAATACCAAAATACTTCATGACCATGTGAAGTTCATCCAAACTGAAGTATACTACTATTGAGAGGGGAAATGGACGATCTAAAGCTACTGTTGTATCTGTGATGAAATGAAAGAGAAGAAGGGTGAGTTTTATCATAAAACTCACTGAATGGATCACCACCCACAACTGTGAATGAGATAAGAAGAAAGACACAAATAATAATGCAGCATCACACTTATTTCAATCATAATATGCATAATAGCTATGAAATCATAAGTTTGTTGGAAATATATACTAACATTATTTCTTAAGAAATTACTAAAGAGAATAGAGTATTAATAACTGTAAGGTGGTACCTAATCCCTGGCGAACATGAGCCTATAGCTGAGATCTTAACGGTCTTTGACAAACTGCGTCCCTAGTAGACTGATCTAAGTAAAGATAACTTGCCCTTGGCGAGCACTTGGTATACCAAAGTTAATGATTTAACTGTCATTAACTCACAGCTTTGTTCCTCTCAGTAATTTTCTATTCTAAAACCATACTGAAGTCATAATTAGGGTTCTATAACTCTAGATTCATCAAATCTTAATCTGTTAGAGTGAAGGAGCCCAACAGGGGGAGACACAACCAATGGGCAAAATGAGAGCACTATAACACTGGGCCGGACGCTACATCTTGACCCAAACCTTAAGGCAATGAGTCATGGGTCCTCCCATATTATATGTTACTCACTTTGTCCATTCTCAACTAATGTGGGACTTCACCTCATACACTTAACCCTAACAATCTCCTCCTCAAGTGTGAGACCTATCACATTGCTCCCCCATCAACCAACCGCTCTTCCCAGTACCTGCCACCCGTAGTCCATGCCTTTTCGGGAATCGAGCCCAACCTTGGCTCTGATACTCATTGAAGAAAGAAAACAAAAAACAACTAATCCAATTCCCAATATGACAAATGATAAGCAGGTACTACAATTGAGATTAGGCATCAGAATTACCTGGAACGGTAAAGGTTGATGAATCTATGGCTGTCTGTTTTGCTTTTCGGTGAGTGAATCCAAGCAGCAGAGAGAAACTCATCCTATCACCCTGTCAGTTGCAAAAGTTTGTGCGCTATCTCAATACGGCCACTCCGATTTTGAGTTGATGAATCTGAACCCATATTTGTGTGAAATTGTTTCGATTGTCATAGGGCTTTTGTAGATAATGAAATTTCAAACCTATTGACACCAAAATCATGAGTTTTATCGAGTAATGAGAAAGAAATCACCGAAAAATTGAGACTAGCCACTTAGTTCTTCACGGAATTTTCTGAGATGTTATAGGCTATGGTTAGAAACAATCTTATATATGGGTTTTGTAGAGCGTTGAAAGAAGAGTCAATAGATACCCAAATCACTTGATTTCGTTGAGAATCGAGAGAGATATCGCGCTCGACCCATTTCGCAGTGAAGCGGGTCGCGAAACCCAAATCCGCGACCTAACGCGAGGTTAGGGACGATAAATAGTGTCCATGGGCTTCCCCACGCACGGGCCTGGAGCGTGTGGCTCGTGCGAGCCCATTCGAGGCCCGTTTCGGCCCATTTTTTTCCATTTTGGATTTTTAAATTTTTTAGAATTATTGATAATTTTTAATTATTTTTCTGGCTGCGAAAATAATTATTGTTAATTTTTCACTATATATATTGCTTAAAAATATTGGATACTCTCCTAATTTTAGTCTAAAATTTTTTTGTGCACATTTCTAACACTGTTTGGCACATTATGTTCAGCATGTTCTCAGTTTTGATATCATTTGGTCAATTAAATAATTTTGTGCTTCATTATGTACGTATTATTAGTTATTGAGATTATGTTTTATTGCTATTACAACATTTTGTGGTGTATAATTTTGAGATATGCTATTTTAGTCCATTTTGTACTGTTATTGGGTATTTTCATAGTTGTGAGCTTCCATTCGCTGGACGAATTATGATAAAATACTATTATTGAAAAACTGTTGTTACTAATATGGCATTAGGAATTATTTTAATAATGCACTTACCCTATCTGTTCGTCTTTATTGAAATAGTCCTTGATGAGAGATAATTATATTTTAGACTTTTCAATATCTTCTCGATATTAGCTTTAGGAATATAATTATTTTCTGTAATGTATGAGTTAACTTATGCATTGTAATTCGGGACCCTTCGGCAGGATTGTAATTACATGAGATAACTTTATTGTGATCATAAGCTCTATTTCTTCTATTAGATATGCTTGATAAAAATCACCCATTAATATACATATTTCAGCTTTGCCTATGAATATGAACTCTTTACCAACGTTGAATGGAACGAATTATGAGGATTGAGCCGATTCTGCTAAGTTGTTCCTTGCTATTTCTAACATTGATGCTGCCTTTATTGAGAATGAGCCTGAAATTCCCACACCTGATTCTTCCACTGGTGTTATAGCAAAACATCATAAGTGGCCTCATTCTAATAGAGTTTGTTTGATAACCATGAAGTTCACTATGGACAAGACCATCAAAGATAATGTTCTTGAGACGAACAGTGTTAAGGAGTTTTTTGAGTCTGTGAGCAAGAAATTCAAGAAATTTGAAAAGACGGAGAAGGCTTACTATCTTTTGATATGATGGTGTGTTTGGTGTTTGTGAGCATGCTATGAAGCTCACCAATTGGTACAACAAGTTGAAATCTATGAAAGTGGAACTGGGAAGTGATTTTTTGGTTTGGCAGGTGTTGGACTCCCTTCTTTCTGAATTTGATGTTTTGAAGACTTCTTATAATGTACAAAAGGAAGACTAGTCTATTTATGAGCTCATAGCCATTCTAAATCAGGAGGAGCAGACTATGAAGAAGGGTAAGGCATAAGTTGTTCAGTTGGTTTCCCATAAGAGTCATGACAAGAAGAAGAAGCATTTTAAAGGAAACTTTAGCAAGCCTCAGTTCAAGAAGAAGTGGAGTGATAAGTCTGGACCTCCTTCAGTTCATGAAGATGGTGACCTATCTGGTGTGAAGCAGAAATTCAATGGTAAATGCAATTTTTGTGATGTTTTTGGGTACAAACATTATGACTGTTTTAAGTTTAAGAAATGGCTAGAGAAGAAAAAATAAGGTATTCATTTAGCTCTACTGTGTTTTGAATCTAATCTTGTTGATGTCCTTTCTGATACTTGGTGGTTAGATTCTGGCACGACCGTTCATATTGCAAAATTTGTACAGGAGCTCAAAACCAGGAGAAGGCCAAATGAAGGGGAAGTGTCTATTGCAGTTGGAAATGGGATGAATGTTAAAGTAAAACATATAGGAGTAGTTGCTTTGAAATTAAGTAGTGGACATGAGTCGATTTTGTGAGACACTGTTTGTATACCTTCTACAAGAAGGAATTTGATTCCAGTTTCAGTTTTGGATGAATGTGGCTACTCTTTCCATTTTGGATCTAATAAAGTTGTTTTATATTATGATTCTACTGTTGTTGGCTATGGTGTTAAATTGAATAGCATGTATATGTTGGATCTTGATCTTTTCTCTCTTGAACAATGACATTCCAATGTTAATAATATTGTTGGGCAAAAGCGCAGAAAAACTGTTGAGATTCTTCTATGTTGTGGCATAAGAGGTTGGGACATATATCTCGAGAAAAGATGAAGAGGTTGATCAAGGAGAACATTCTTCATAATGTGGACTTCTCTAATTTTGATACTTGTATTAATTGTGTGAAAGGGAAGCTCACTGCTGGAGTCAAGAAGAAAAGAGTTAGTAGGAGTGAAGGTATATTGCAGTTGATTCATATAGATATTTGTGGGCCAATTACTCCCATTGCTTTGGGAGGATTTAGATATTTCATCACCTTCATTGATGATTTCTTATGATTTGGCTGGATTGATTTGTTGTATGAGAAATCAGACTGTTTAGATGCTTTTAAGACTTTTAAAGCTGCCATTGAGTTAAAATTTGGCACACAGGTTAAGTGTGTTAGATCTGATAGAGGTGTTGAATTTTATGGAAGGTATGATGAAACTGGCAGGAATCCTGATCCTTTTGCAAGGTTTATGCAGGATTGTGGTATTGAGGCATAATATACTATGCCTGGCACTCCGCAGCAAAATGAAGTCACTAAAAGGCAAAATCATACTCTCATGAAGATGGTTAGGTGTATGCTTAGCTATTCAACTCTTCCTGATTTTTTATGGGGAGAAGCCTTGAAGATAGCAGCTTATATTTTAAATTATGTGCTAAGTAAGTCAGTTCCAAAGACTCCATATGAACTTATGAAAGAGAGAAGGCCTATTCTGAAGAATTTTCGTGTCTGGGGTTGTAAGGCAAAAATCAGACTCTACAATCCAGAAATAAAGAAACTTGATCCTAAGACGATTAGTGGTTTCTTTGTAGGATATTGTGTTGGCTCCAGAGGTTCTAGGTTTTATTGTCCTACTCATACCACTAGAGTTGTTGAGTCTGATCGTGCAGTATATTTTGAAAATGATACATAACATGTTACAACTCAGGAGCCGCCTGTTGTTAGCTTCAGAGAAGAGCATGTCACTATTCCTATACCTTTTGCTCCTTTGCCCGAGTCCATACCCACTGTTGTCACTCATGATGAAGCCACTGATCCCATTATTAATGCTGATGTTCATCCACATGATGATCATGATGTTCAGAATCCAGATATTATTATGCCTCAATTGAGGCGAACTAAGCATGTTCCTACATCTACTAAGTCTACTAGATTCAGGGATTATGTTGTTTATTTACAGGAACATAAGTATGCTTTTGTTGAGGATTCTGATCCCATTACCTTTCATGAAGCCATTTTTTATCCTCTTAGTTCACAATGGCTAGTTGCTGTGGAGGATGAATTGGCTTCTATACGTAATAATAATGTTTGGGATTTGGTGGAATTGCCTAAAGGTTGCAAACCTGTTGGTTGCAAATGGGTCTTTAATACCAAATGTGATGCTAGAGGAGAGATAGAAAGGTATAAAGCTAGACTTATTGCTAAAGGATACAACCAGAGGGAAGGTATAGACTACAAAGAGACATTCTCTCCTGTCTCTACTAAAGACTTTTTTCGCATTGTGATGGCCTTGGTTGCTCATTTTGATTTAGAGCTTCATCAAATGGATGTTAAGACAGCATTCTTGAATGGTGATCTATTTGAGGATGTTTATATGGATCAACCTGATTGTTTTGTTGACAGTGGCAAGGAACATATGGTTTGCAAATTGAAAAGATCCATTTATAGTTTGAAACAAGCTTCTAGACCGTGGTACTTAAAAGTTTGATCATGTTGTAAGCTCTCTTGGCTTCAAGGAAAATGCAGTTGATCAATGCATTTATATGAAGAATAGTGGGAGAAAATTTGTTATTCTTATTCTCTATGTTTGATGATATCCTTTTGGTTAGCAATGATGTGGGTTTTTTGAATGAGACCAAACAAATGCTTACAACTCATTTTGATATGAAGGATCTTGGTGATGCATCTTTTGTTTTGGGCATTGATATTCATCGTGATAGATCTCACGGTATTCTTGGTTTGTCTCAACAAGGATATATTGATAGAATCCTGAATCGATTCAATATGCAATTTTGTAAGCCCTGTGTTGCACCAATTCAAAAGAGCGAGAAATTTTCTAATGCCTAGTGTCCTCAGACTGAAAGTGAAATGGCAGATATGACAAAAATTCCTTATTCTTCTGCTGTTAGCAGCCTTATGTATACTCAAGTTTGTACACGCCCTGACATTGGTTTTGTTGTTGGTGTACTTGGGAGATACTTGAGTAAATCTAGTATGGCACATTGGTAAGCTGCAAAACGTGTTTTGAGGTATCTAAAGGTACCAAAGATTATATGCCTACATAATAGAGGTCAGATCATCTTGAGATAAGAGGTTATTGTGATTCTAATTATGGTGGTTGTCCAGATGATCATAAGTCCACATCAGGTTATGTATTCATGTTAGCTGGATGAGCTATCTCATGAAAAAGTGTCAAATAGACTCTTACAGCTACATCAACCATGGAAGTAGAGTATATAGTTTGTTATGAGGCTACACGTCAGGCAATATGGTTGAAGAACTTTATTGCTAAGTTTGATTTTGTGGAGACTATTTCTAGGCTCTGACCATATACTGTGACAACTCTGTTGTGGTGAGCTTCTCTCTTAATAATAAGAGCTCAAAGCAGACAAAACACTTTGAGACAAAGTTTATGTTTGTGAGAGAGAAGATTCAAGAGTTTAAAACTCGTGTTGAGCATATCCCTACACAGCTTAATGTTGCTGACCCCTTAATAAAAGGCATAACTGTTAAAAGCTTTTGTTGATCATGTAACCCGTATGGGTGTAGTGAGGTCTTTTGATATTTTGGATTAGTGGGAGTTTATGTTTATGTTTTGTTATGACCTCATATTGAATAATATTTGAGACATTGTTCAAATAATGGTTATTGTTGCTATTGTTATTACCATATGAATATTCTGCACAGTTTAATTGTCATAATTATTATTGTATATTTATATACTGTGATGGCATATTGTGGAGACATTTTGGACCAAGTCTCAATCTTGTTATTGTGATAAGATTTATTGAATCTTATGTGGCATATTGGGTGGATGCTTGGCCTATTTTGTTGGAAAACTGCACTTTGTTCAAACTTTGGCATGTCGTTTTGTTGTGTTTTCCCATTTATCCATATTCCACCTTGTTGTTGGGTCACAGGATATAAGTGTCTTGCAATGTATGATATCACTATTCCTTTGAGTATGATTTTCTGCATTGTTGATATGCTTGTAGTTCCATTTTAGACCTTTTCATGGTTTATGTTAGCTTATTTTGGCATCTTGTTATGGCCACATATTGTTGATTAATCTGGTATATCATGATATTTTGATTTATGTTGTCCAAGTGGGAGAATGTTGAATATTCTATGTGTGGACTAGCATAAATCATTTTGTTATAATTTTAATTTTAATTTGATTCTAGATTAATTGGATGATAAAATATATTTGACCATATTGTTTAGCCCAATTTTATAGTTAATTTTGTTATTGGGCTTGATTTTATTTTGTTATTAGTGGATATGGTATTGTTTGGTTATTGTTATTGGGCTTAGTCGTAATGGGTAAGCTTGGCCCATTTTATTACTAATCTGCAGAGACCCCTGCTTCTAACCCTAATCAAAGTAGCTGTTGTCCCATTGAGACAGTGCACAGACTTTTACAACTGATAGGGTGATAGGAGTGAGTTTCTCTTTGCTGCTTGGATTCACTCACAGAAAAGCAAAATAGACAGCTATGGATTCATTAACCTCTACCGTTCCACGTAATTCTGATGCCTAATCTCAATTATAGTATCTGCTTATCATTTGTCATATTGGGAATTGGATTAGTTGTATTTTGTTTCCTTTCTTCATAATCCTCATAAGTAATATAAAGTTTCACATTGCCTTCTATCCATAATAAATTTAAATTATCGTAATCAAACTCAGAATCATGAAATAATTTCATATAACATTAATTTAATCCAAGAATGGCCCCATGCCTTTTGGAAATCCTAGGTTTTCATGAGCAAATCAAATTAATAAGATGCATTTTCTAGTTCTTACATAAAACCATATCATGTAGAAACTTGATTTCTAATCTCTAAATAATTTATATTGCTAAAAAGTAATAATATAATGACCAACATATAGCTATGAGATCAGATTCACTCACTTGGAGGGGTGAAAAGTGGAGAACCAACACCACGGAAGCTCTGGAAAGCGTGAATGGCATCAATGTCTGTCATAACAACCATAAAACTCATAAATACTTTATGGATATCTATAGGTTACTCTAAATATAAACCCTAAACCCTAAACTCTAACAATGTTGGGGAGCACCTCCACTTGACAATAATGAGAGAAATAAACAATGCCCAACCCAAGAACATGAAAGAATGAAGAGAGGGATGACATAATCTAACAACATTTACTCACCTTGAAACTTGGAGGATGAAGATTGTGATGAATTAGAGAGGGGGAAAAATGTGGGTTTAGGGAAGGGTTTCTCAATTCTTAAATGAGAACCCAAGCTTGAAGGGTTTTATAAAGGTGGAGGGTCTCTTTTAATGAAACTATGTCGATTCTAATACTGTGCTGTCATTAGGGTGCTCATTACAGCGAGTAAAGCAAGCCTGTGTAGCGAAAGTGGGTCAGAAAATCTTGTTTGCTTGCTGCAGTGAGTATAGCTAGTTGTAGTGAACTTATTCTGCATAATTTTGCAGAACTTCAGCTTAAACATGGTTTCTGCAATCCAAGGCCTTCCCAACTACACAAGTTGGTCTCAATGGACCCTAAGGCTACACGAAATTTGTCAATGAACACGTGTATCTACAGCCTAGTTGTTTAATGTTTAGTAAACTTACTTTTAAAATAATTAAGTTGAAAGAATTATATTTAGAAAAATTGAAGTTGAAATTGTGTTTGGTTTGAATATTTAAAAGTCAGTTTCAAGAGAACTGACTTTATTTGGATAGAAAGGGATAAGTTTATTTTAGAGATAGAATTATAAAAAAAAAAGCAGGTTATAATTTGGTAAGTTTTAAGAAAAAAGTAATGGGGAGGTAATATAGGTAAAATTCGATCTCGTTTTGCTCTTTAGATGGCTTAAAAGTAAGTTTAGTGACATTAAAAAAAAATCCAAACGGGTATTGAATGTAAAAATTCATTTTCAGAAATTTGGTGGTCTTAAAATGTTAACTAAACCTGCACTTAATATTAAGGACTAATCGAATAACTTTATAAATGTATACATTGAATTTTTTATACAAATATTTAAATTGAAATTAAACAAGAAAAATGTTTTTGTTACACATATGATTTTATACATGAAAATGTGAAAAATATAAAAGATTAAACATTTGCAAAATTTATATGTGAAAAATGTTTATCATCACAATTAATTATGATAGAACTAATTTTATCTTTGGATATACCAAGTCTTTTGTTTAGATTATACTAAACCACTAAAAATACAGGCAAAAGTTTAGGTCTAAATATATATTTTATTTCTCGTAATATGAGTCATGTTAATTTTTCATATAACGTAGGGTGTGGTTGAGTGGTAAGGACTCATCATTCCTTAACTAAATGTTAGGAGTTCGATCCCTGACTTTAGGTATGAAAAACTAATTAAAAAACTTTAGGCCAGCTCTCCCACCCTTAGAGGTACCTACCATGAGCGAAGGGATTAGTCTCACAATTGCTGGCCAAGAGGATACCCTGAGAAATCTTAAAAAAAAATGTTAATTTTTCATATTTTCTCAACTTTTGGTTATTGTGTTTCTAACTTTATTAATTTAAAATATTCCTACTCATCATTTGAGATTTATACTTCTCCGATTAGGTGCCAAAGAATTGTCAATTGCTACGAAGTGTAATGCCATTGATCCAGTAACTATGGGCAAAACAGGTATTTGAAATTACTCATCCGACTTGGTTCTTTTTGGGACAGAACTGCCACCATTGCTGCAAACTTTGTTCTTTCTATTACAGATTGACAACAGTGGAGAAAAGAAGAATATAGACTAACAAGTACACAAAGATGGAAAAACAGAATATCCAGAAACTTTGAAATAGATTATGAAGTTTTCATTATGTATTTTCTTTCCCGTGATTTTATAAATATTTGCAATTGAGTTTATATTATTTTTAAATTCATAAATACTCATAAAAATATAAAATTTATGTATGACGACATGCATTAAAAATATTATTAATAATTATGTTTAGGGTTAAAAATATTTCGATAGATTATGTTATTAATAAATTATTATGAGCCATCCTAATTAATAATAAAAATATTCAAAATAATTATTTAAATTTACAAATAGAAAAATTTATACTTCAATGAACAAATTTCTATAAACAAATATGAGAAAGAAATGGGACGAGGATATCGGCAACGGGTTCAGAGCGAAGGGTATAATGAAATGACTCAAATGAGAGATCGAGTATAATTTAAGCCTTTTTGGATGCCACAATGTGACACCAACTGAAACTTTTTGGATGCCACTATGTGACAACAACTGAAACATAGTGACTACAACTAAACTTTTTGGATGCCACTATGTGACAACAACTGAAGCTTTTTGGACATTGGCATCGGATTTGAATCCTCCACTTTCCTGAAACTTTTTGGACATTGGCATCGGATTTGAATCCTCCACTTTCCTTGCACCCCTACCTTTGAGAGGTTTTTACTGCTTCAGTGCGAGTCGCGTCATCAAATGCGCTTTTTCAGCCTATAAAACAAGCTCCTCCCAATCACAAGGAATCACTCTCTGCTTGTACCCCCTTAACATACTTCTTTTGTTATAGTTAGTAAACCCTTCCTTAACATAACAATTGATGGCAAAGGAAGAGAACAGTGTGATCAGGAGGTTTCTGAACCTTTGTTATCTCTTAATGATGGAGCTGGGTATGTCCAAAACGGCACTCGAGGAGCTGCTCAACAGGGCCCATGCCACAACCACAACTGAGCTTGAAAGCTTCAAATCTGTCATGCATTGGGACTCTCTCACTGCAAAATTTTATGATGTGGAAGCGAAGATCACCATGGGGCCATACAACCCCAATTTTATGAAGAAGAAGCCTCAGATCCCTGATCTCAATCAGCCACCCCCACAGGATGATGATGAAGGACCTTCGGAGAAGTTGGTCATCGAGCAGGTAATAACAAAACAAATTCGCACACTTCGCTTACAATAACAAAACCTTTCGCTCTCCAACAGTACAGCGACTTTTACTCCACAAATAACCAGCGCCCACCCTTTGTATCTTTTCTCTGTCATTTAATTTTGGTAAACCACCCTTGTTCTAGCAAGGAATTTTCCTCCATTTTTGGTACCCACTGACCTTGCTGTTCTGTCTGCTGCTCCAGCCTCACAGTTGGGAATGGAGCATCTTTTTGTCTCACTTTCTAGTTCTCGGTTTTCAGTGTCATGATCCGATGTTTTTGAGGTTTAACTTAACAGTTCAGCACGTGTATGCTTCCTGTGTGTTTTGCTATTTCCGTTTTCATAAAAGGAAATACCATGGACGATTATTGAATATACAGATTCCTTTTTTGGTAGGGAACGATTATTAAATCTATTCTCACTTCCTAGATTTCGGCTGAACTTTGTCCATACTTTTTATCTTGTTTGGATTTGTATTCGGAGACATTTCCCAACTCACTTGGAAAACCATTTAGCTTTTCCATTTTGAAAATGCCCTCCGCTGCAAAATTAAATTTTTTATACCTATTTCCCCCCTTCTTTTCATTCTTGCATTTATTCCAACAATTGGCGTTGGTTTTGCTTCTCAACATTTGTTTGATTGTCTTTTATGATATCTTCATTCACAAGTGGCAACTACATTGTTTTACTTATTCTTTTGTCAGCTTCTGAATCTTAAATACTTATAATAAAAATTAACATTACTAGTTTCTACAGTATCATTTTTATTTTTCGAGCTAAACAATTCTTTATTTTTAATAACTTATACTTTCCTAATCATAACTTATTTTAATTATATTTAAAGAATATTTTATCAGAATTTATATTAACAGACAAATCATTACTTATTTTGCTGTTTTATTCAATTTATTATCTAATCCATAAAATATTGTATTTAAATTATAAATTTAAAAAATTAAAATGACTTAAAAAATTTAAAATATCACAATATATATAATGTAGTTTTTCAAGTATCATTATAGAATATAATAATTATTTATAAAATCTAAAAAATAAATACTAAAGTCATACTCCCTCTTATCACATTTCAGAAAGTATTTTTTATACTATCAAATAATATCAATTTTTTCAAAATTAAAATTTAAATAAAACTCCGAACATGAGCATAAAATCACGTTAGATCAAGTCATTTTGTAAAATCAGATCCACAAACTTCAGTCAATAAAGGAGGCGTTGACTTGATTTTGAATCGATTGATAAAAAAAGAAAAATCGGTTGTAAAAGAATTAATGTTAAGACAACTCGTGTGTCTTGAAACGTAATTTTTTAATATATATATATATATTTAAAATAACTGACTTAGTCACATCAGTTGTTATCTTTCCATAATTTTTACCATAATTTTAAGCTTCTTATTGGTGGGCTAGAGGACGTGGGAATTAGAGTGCCGACAACATTAATTAAGACAGACATTGCATCATGCTTTTAACTTTCAAAATAACTTCTTTTATGTATCATTTTTACATGCTACTAGATACTACTATTATTGATTCTAATCAATTGGGCATCGAAACCTTAAACATGAAATTTAGGACCATGGCAATATGGTGGAAGCTGGGGCAACCAGTACCACTCGTAAACGAGAGACAACGCAGGCCAATCACAGCATGGTCAAAAGGCCCAAGTTCACCCTAGAGACCGCGGGCCCCTCAACCCGTGACAATGGAAAGGGTATCCTGGAAATGGAAGGTTGGGGGGAAAACTGAAGAATGAAGAATTATCTAGGGCGATGCGATGCAGAACATGTGCACGTATCACGGTGCCTCGGGTATTTTAGTTTGGATCCCACATCTGGTAATAAATTGGCATGGGGTCCTATATCTTATATGTCCAAATACTACTCTTGTAGCGTTGTTTCTTCAACTCTATTATGTTTTTCTATGTATGCTTTTGTATTTCCGACTTATATCACCTAATCTAGTTATTCCATATCCGGCGTGCATTTCTGTTTTAATATCACCTCCCGTAATTGTTCTTATATTCTCGCTTTTTTTTTTTATCTTGACTTATCCCATATTAGCTTTAACCTTTCTACTCTCACTAAATTCATCCACGTTAGATAAATGCATAAGACATAGTTTTTTGGTTTGGTCTACTCATCATGCATCCCGGAAGAGGTGTCTCAGACCTCTATTGCACTTAAGCTTGCAACTCACTACTATCCACTTGTGCAGAGACTCGGTGTACATAAGATTCAATGACTCAGTTGTATATATACTAACGTTCTTGGATATTGTTTAGGCCTAAAATCCTTCGTTTTCAGATTAAAATAAAATCTCTAATGATTGAATTAAAAAAGAAAAAGAAGAAAATTTCTGATGTCATATTGCGTATCATGCCTAAATAGGCCAACTATGAGACACTGAAATACTTAAGTACTATCGGTGAACTGCAACTCAAATAGCACAATTATAGTCCCAAGGGGGTCAGTGGCTTTGAGTAGGGATTTTATTCCTGCTTACCTATCCCCTTCTTCATTTCTCTTAGCCCCACTGTGATGAGCTCCCTAACACTAAAAATAAAGTACGTAAATACTGGTGACAACAGGGTATATGAATATTTAATTTAAAATATTAATGGGCCTTGCAGAGTGGTTGGGTTAATAAATGGTTTTAACTTTTAACAAAATATATGGGCTTCGACAACAGCAACGAAAAAAAAAGGACATGTGGGCTAACGTCGCTTAACGGACTACTCCATAGATGAATGACAGTTTGACCCAAAACGAAAAAAAAAAAAGGGATTAGAGATGAACGACATTTCATCGTTTTTGTTTTTTTATGGGTCGTCGATATTTGAAATGTTATGGTCGTACCAGTATTTCACAGGTGTTTTTTCAAAACAAAAAAAGTGGACTGAAAGAAGAAAAATATTGTTGAGCACCTAGACAGCTGGTCATTTAATCTTATTATAGAAGTCCTTTAGCAAGTTGAATTGACATGTAAATTTAATTTTATCTTTATTTTTTTAATAAAAGATAAAAATTTATTTTATTATAAATCTTGGGATATAAGTTACCTAATATTATTTAACATATCACCTAACCATAATTTTGACTTTTCGAACTTTGCTAAGTATTGTAAAGCATATGCTACTTTATTACAAATTCTGAGAATACACTGAGCCTTAAAATAATCAAAGCTAAATCCTAAAACACATATTTCATGAATTAGAGCCATTATTTTAGAGGTCCACTGAATTGGATTCAAATTCCTCAAATACTGATATAACGTCACTGCCCAATGTGTATATTAACCCCAATGTCACAAGCTAACCTACCTTCTTGCAATGCAACCCTAATCTTCGCCCAGGCGAGGATCACTTCGCCCAGGCGAGGATCACTTCGCCCGTCCTTCCTTCTACACACCATCACCACCACTCTGCTTCTTTCATCTCAGACCACTATCATCTCGTAGGCTTTGTCTTATATGGTTGCATCAGTGTTCACATTATGTATGAAGGTGGACAACGAGGACCATCTCAATGGAACAAAGCGTATGAAAATTATTCAATTATATATCATTATATCAATAGAAAAAAAAATTAATTATACTACAGATTCGTATAATTTTACTCAATTTTCAATTAGGTCCCTATAGTTTAAAAGTTTCTAAGTAGATCCCTATAGTATATAAGATTTTTTAATTAGGTCTCTGCCGTTATAAAAAAATAAAATATTCTATAAAATATGAAATATTCCATTTTCATCTCTTTCTTCACATAAAGACAGGGACCTAATTGAAAATTCTCATACACTATAAGGCTTAATTGAAAATTAAATGAAACTATAGAGATTTGAAGAATAATTAAATCTTTTTTCCTTCAAATATATGAATGTGTTTATTTTTCCTTTTTATTAATAATATTATAATATTTTAATATTGTAATACCTTTCATTGTGGTTCAAAACATAAGTTATAAAAAATTTCAATTATAATATATTAAATATTCTAAGGATTTAAGGCTTATAATATTTTAAATATTTAAAAATTGTGGACTAATAAATGGCATAATATTCAATATAGATCTATGTGGTAATAGAAAAGAAATATGAAGGTGTGACGAGAAAAACTAATTAATAATTATAATATAAATAAAAATTTATAAATGTACTTTAAACAAAAAAATTGAGAAAATAGTAGGCATAAATTTTTTTATGAATTACACAGAGCAAAAATTTTTATAAAATAAGTCTAAATTATTAGTAGTATAGATTCACAAAGATATATATTAATGATCTTCATTTTAGAAAACTAAAATATTAAGTACTTAAAATTGTTTTTAATTATAAAAAATATTATTATTTTTTATTAATATCTATTAAAATATAAGATATTAAAGATGACCAAAATAATAAAAATAGGAAAGAAAATTATAATAAACGATTAATATGCTTATAGATTTTTTTATTTTTGGTGAAATATGCATATAGATTTTTGTTATTTTTGGTGAAATATGCATACAAATTTATATAGCACATAAAATGATACTAGAATATTTACCTACATAATAATATTGATAGTAGTAAAACTTAATTATATTATTAATGAATTTATGGATGCAAATTATATTAATATTTTTCTAATGTTACCTAATGGTTTTGAAGTATAATTTTGGTATTTGATTTATATACTAAAAAAAGTAAACTTTAAAAATAATTTTTTGTATTAAATTATGAGATATATTTTTTAACATTAAATTATGAAAGACAAATGTATATTTTAAAGGTTTAATTATTCTTTATGTTTTTCTAGTTGCACTCAATTTACAATTAAGTCTCTTATAGTATATAAAAATTTTCAATCAGATCCCTACCGTTATATGAAGAGGGAGATGGAAATGAAATATTTCATATTCCATAGAATATTTTATTTTTTTTGTAACGACAAGGATCTAATTGAAAAATCTCATATACTATAAGGATCTACTTAAAAACTTTTAAATTATAGGAACCTAATTGAAAATTGAGTAAAATTACAGAGACCTATGATATAATTAAACCTAAAAAAAGGTGCAACTTTCAATATAAATAATGATAAATAAAACTAAATTAAATTCTTTTGAATTTGATTAAATCTCAATATATTTTACACTCACATCCTTTTCAATTTAAGTATTTCAAATTAAATTTTGATTTTAATTTATAACTTTATACACCTTAATTCAAATATTTTAATTAGTTTAAATTTATATTGAACAAGCTCAAATAGATAGTAAGAGTTTAACCTTTTATTAGTGTGAAGGTCCAATTGTCTTTATCTTTTTTTTTTTTTTTGGTGCATCTTCTTCTTTCCCCCGTTAGGGTTTTACGGTGTCAGAATTTTACCCTCATCCAAAATAAAACATTGAAGAGCAAGCATGCCTAGAGCAAATCCTAATTCAAGTCCATTCTCCAGTATGGTTAACAGGTGGTGCAGAAATTGATATCACCCCAGTTCAGAAATCCTTTGCAAGAATGAATGTCCACAATGAGCCAAAACCTATGACCATCAATTTGAGCCAGAGATGTCTACTGCAACTAAAACTCAGTTCCCACTAACTGAATCCCATGACCAATGCTTGCCAAACTTTCTAGTGAAATCAAAACTCAGTACCCTGGAATCCATGACCTGTTAGGCTTGTCTACTGCAACTAATAATACTCAATACCCTTCTGCTATAAGCCATGACCAAAACTTTCCACAAATGTGTAGTGCAACAAGAACCCAACACCCTTCTGCTATTAGCCATGACCAAAGCTTGCCACAACTGTCTAGTGCAACAAGAACTCAATACGGCAATACCCTTGTCCCATACAATACTAACCTTTATTAAAGTCGCTGTAAAACTGTGTTTATTTTGACTTTAAAATATAATAAAAATATATTAATCTTTAAACCAATGATGTCGATTTCGAATGTGATTGACTTTATAGTGATTTTTACTTCGGGTCAATTATTGAATTTATAATTTTTTTTTCCTTCTGAATCATTGTTAATAGAGCGCTTTTGTTTTTCTTTTTCCTAGGTCAACAGAGAGCGCTTTTGTAAATTTAGGCCATCGTCAGACCTGTTGTCAAATGTATTGGGCCCAACCTATATGGGCTTGGGTTTTCGGGTATGTTGTAGGATATTTTATTTTGAGCAATTTTCTCATTTTATCATTTTATGGTATATTCAGGTAGGTAAGAATCTTTTAAAATAAAGATCTTATTTAAGAGAGCGAAGTAAGAAAATTTAATCTTTAGATTAATAAAGTTAAAAGTTTATCTCTTTTCACTCTATTAATCTAAAAATAAAATTGCACAATTTATCCTCTAAAATGTGATCCTCAATTTAAATGTTCCAAATCCGTTTAGATATATTTAGTGCTTTGTGTAGGTTCAAGTTTATATGTAGTTCTTATAAATATAAGTTGTTCTTTTTATTTAATTTTTTTTCTTGTTTTTCTAGCATTGTTTCAGTGCATTAAATTTTTTTATTAAAATAGTTGTATCTTGATTTAAAATAAGATTTTTTATAGTTTATGAATATTTTTAAAAGTTTTAAATATTTATAGGATAAAATTAGATCAAAAGTGAAAAAGGGCTTAAAAAATAAGAAACATTTATAAGAACTAAAAATATATTTAAGTCAAATAGTTTATGTATACTATATAATAATTTATCATAAAATTTAATATTTTTATAATTTAAAAATCGTATATATGTATGATAATAATATTTAGAAGATTCAGACAAAAAAAAAATTTCAGATTACTCCCTCCGTTTCATGTTATCTGTTCCATTTTTTAATTTTTGTTTTATTTTATTTAACCATTTATCAAATTAAAAAAAGTATTATTTTTACCAATTATATTCTTATTATAATTAAGAGTACCTTATTTATTTTTTCAAGAGAATAATTATACTTAAATCATTAACGCATAGAGACTTTGCAGATTGGATGAAAGAGCACGGGATCAGAAAGGTGTTGGGGGAGAAAGGAGTAGTTTGTCCAAGTAAGGTGTTGGGGGATCACGGAGTAGCCCATGCAAGTGGGCACCGCGTATGAGTAATCGAATATGCCCGTCGGCAACGAAAAAGTAGGATCGGCCTCGTCTTGCTTTTTTTTTTTTTTTTGTGGCTAGGAAAGGCTCTGTAGTTCTCATGATGTATAAGCAGTTCTTCTTAACATTATCTGTGTGGGCATATACCCCCACTTTTATCAACCTGAATCATTCCGAGTATTATGCGATCAACTTCAAGATGTATTAACTCTGCTTTATTCGGAAGCGTTCCAACAGAAAAAAAGAGATGGGAAATTTGGGAAGAGAAATGACCCAATAAACTCGAACTCCCTAATCATAGGTGCATCTGAAGAATACTGTTGTAAGTTGAAAAATAATAAAACATGTATACTTAATCTAACTAAATTAATTTTCGTCAAATATAATTTTTATATTTTTCGTCATCACTTAACATGTGAATTGAAAAAAAATATTGATTTTAATGAATTTATATTTATTTTTTAATGATTAAAGAAAAGACATTAATTTCAATGTAATTGTTATCTTGAAAAAAATATAATTATTCAATTATATATTATCATATTAATAAAAATAATTAACTCTTATACTAATTATCTTAGAAGTCTCATATATAATAACACATAATTGATTGAAATATTTTATATTTACATGGTATCAAAATTAAATTCTGAAAAAATATCAAAATATGAGTTTATCTCTAAAATTGTTTGGTTTTATTTTCTAATGTCAATATATATAAATTAAATCATATTCTAAAACCAAATATATAAAAAATATCAATGAAAAGAAATTTTATTGAATGAAGTGGAATCAAACATCATTACATGAATAAGAAAACAAAAACATATTTAAATTTTTATAATATTACCTTATATTAGCTTACTTTTATGTATTAGAAGTATAGAAGTTTTTCTTTTTTCATCTGACCATTCATTTTAAAATTCTTAAAGAGTCCCCGTAGATTTAGAACATTTCTTAGCAAAATCTTTTATTTCCAATTTTTATTGTACGAATTTATACTTAAATATTTTTTCTAAAATATAATGAATTAATTTAGAATTTTTAAATTTTGAGAGATTAATTTATTTTTTAATATATTTTTAAGTGATTAATTTAAATATTTAGTCCAAAATAATTTTTTTGGTGCATTTATATATTTTTAATTATTTTTATCTATAATTGTCATTGAAAATAGAGAGTATTTAATAGAGTATTTTCTTTTTTGTCTTTTTTTCTTTTCTCATTTTGGAAAGCTATACGTCCAGAGCCCCGTGGTTACGAGTCCGAGTCAGAGTCCGACTCATCATCTCTCATTTGGAGAAAGCGAAAGGAGGACATTTGTCCTCCAATCTCAAGCAATCAGAGTCCGTAAAAAGAGAGAGAAAGGAAAGCATTTTGGCACCGAGAAAAGAGAAAGGAACATTTTTGTCTCCAAAGGTCAAAGCAGAACTGGGAAAAGGTCAAAGGAGAACATCCAATCTCCAAGGAATCATATGACAGGGCCATTTTTATAAGAGCTATCCAAAAAAGAGAGATAGAACCATAGTTTTCCGGCCGATAATCAACTCGACTGTGGTGCTAGATTATTGATTTAACCAGTAAATTACTGATCAAATTGATTGAATCGAATTTATATAAAAAAAATATAAAAATTTAAATAAAATATAATAAAGTGATAACTAATTAATAATTTCATACTCTTTAAAGGATCCAAATATAAAAGTATAAATAAATAACATAAATTCTAAAATATTATTCACATTTCATATTCAGGAATTATATTTGACAAGTTTAAAATATAATTATACAAGCAAACTCATAAAGTTTTACCTCACAAACTCATAAGTTATGACAATATAAATAAAGTTATTGTATTTTTCTATAAGTCAAATTAGATTTTTTTTTAAGGTTTTTGAAAAAGTCATCATTTAGAACAACAAAACAAAAAAAAGCAAAAAAAAAAAAAAAAATAAAAAAGTAAAAAAAAAACTCGACCGGCCTAGTCACTGGTTTTAATACAAAAGCAATTTAAGTCAAATTTCCTGTAGGTTTTGATCGACCGTCTAAATACTAACTTCGGATCGGTTTACGACTGGCCATTCATTTGGTTTTTAAATCGAGCAGAGTCCGAACCGATTTTTAATACTATAGATACAACTACCATTCATGTATTAGAACCGCCATTTGCATATTTATATATTTATAATTTTATCTATAAAATTAAGTTTATATATATAACTTTATTTAATAAACATGGCAAGTTTGAATATATTCTTTTGTATAAATGATATTAATCTGCCTAAATGGATTTTTTTTAACTTAAAAATTCGTTAACTTAATATTTTAATAAAAAATAAAAACTAAAAAACTTATACCATAATTGAGTATTATTTTATGTACAAACAACTATAAGAGTTGAATAATAAATTCAATGATTAAAAAAAAACTATAAGATATGTTTTGATTTCTTAGGATAGGTATAAACTTTTTTTTTTTTTTTACCTTCTTAGATCTGTGTTTGGGAATGTAAATTTTTTCAACAAAATTTATAATGAAATTGTTTTATATACTTGGATAAAAAATTTGAGTGGTTAATAAGTACAAAATAATCTAATTTTTAAATATAAAATTTACCTATAAGTAAAAGTATATTTTTAAAATTTTTTATTATAAGCAAAAATAAAATTATTTTAGTATTTTAACTCTTTTATCGAAAGAATATTCAAACATAAACACCGGGCCTTGGACCTACTAACCGGAAAGTGATTGATCATCATCACTGGTGATGAAAGAGCTAGCAAACAACAACCAATTGACCATTTAAGATTTAAACGAAAAGTAGAAAACAAAAAGAAGATGCTGTTGGTCCTACCCAGATCATTTGCGTTCCATTTATGTATATATAAGAGAACCAAGCGCATTCATTCTTTGCCTGTATCCCATCACATACTCCCTACTCTGTTAATTTACAAACCCTTCTTTCCTTAACAATCGATGGCACCCGAAAAGAAGTTGGCGGACGTGTTCGTCGACGTCTGCGGTCTTCTAATGGAGGAAGTGGGTATGCCCAGTGCGGCACTGGCTGAGTTACGCCGCAGGGCAAATGCCACAACCACAACTAAGCTTGAAAGCTTCCAATCTGTCATGTTTTGGAAGTCTGCCACTGTAAACTTTTTGGACTTGCAAGAGAAGTTTATGGAGCTCCAATACTCCAAAAATCTTCCCGCGCCCATCTCAGACACTTTTGTGATACCCATGTCAGATAAGAATCAGATTCCTGATCTCAATGAGCCTCCGATTCCCGATCTCAATGAGCCGCTCCCTCAGAATGAAATACAGGTATATAATTATTCCCACTATTTAATTTTTGCTCCCCCCAACAACAACCTTACCCTTTGTTGTTTTTCGTCCTCTCTCATTTTCTTTGTCGTCAACAAAAGGCTGAGATGCTCCTTGGAGGAACAATCTCCTCCAGGGGTATAGAGGTGTCTTCAGTCGTCTTTTTTTTTTCTGTTTTGTTGGTTTGTGTTTGCAAAACATTCAAGAATTCCCCCATCTTGGTCACTGCTCTTATTCTAGCAAGGAATTAATACTCTTCCATTTTTGGTAACTACTCTTGTTCTGTCTGCTCGAAGCTACAAGTGGGGATGGAGTAAGTGAGGAACTTTTTGTCCCACCTTGTACTTTCAATCTGATGCTATCGAGGTTAAGGTTTCAATATTCAACACGTGTTTCCTGTTTCTGCTTTCTCTATTTGTCCCCTCGTTTTTGGATACCCTTTTTTATTCGTTTTTTATAAAAGGAAATATCATTGAGGATTATTAATTAATCTGTCCCTATTTCCTAGATTTCAGCTGACTCGTGTGTTCTCTCTTTTCTTTTCTTCTTCTTCTTCTTCTTTATTTTTTACACTGGCTGACTTACTCTAGTTTAAGGTGTGAAAGAGTGAATGTATAAAACACCCAGGCCAAACCATGTTTTACAGCACTAAAAATGATTTTGTCCATATTTTCATCTTATCTGGATTTTTATTCGGAAACGTTTCGAAACTCACTTTTGGCTTCAAACTGTAGTTTGGTTCGAAGAAAGCCCATCTTGCTTCTCCATTTTTAAAATGCCTTCCAATGCAAAATTAAATTTTCTACCTATTTTATTCCTCTTTTCATTCTTGCATTTATTTCAACACTTCCGTTAGTTTTGTTTCTCAACCTTTGTTTAATTGCCTTTTCTTTTCATTCGCACGTGACAAGTATATTTGTTTTGTTTCTTCTACGTACATGGACTTGTAGGCTCGGTTTGACGAAGGAAAGAAATTAAAAGGAAGAAAATGAAGCAAAAAGAAATTAAGATTTATAGATATGTTTGAATGAAAAGAAAATGGAAAGGAAAGAAATAGAAGAAAGATTAATTTATTTTGTTTGTTTGGAAAGAAAAGTGAAAGGAAAGAAATAATAATGATATCAAATAATTTTTTTATTCTTATAGTATAAAAAAGTAAAAAGATTATTTTTATAGAACCATCTAAAGAATTATTAAAAAATTAGAATTAGATACAATTTTACCATAAATTTATCTATTAAAATAATATAAATAACTATAATAAGAACTGACCTTATACGTGTTTATATAAAAACATTTAAGTCATTATCTTTATTTTATATTTAATAATTTTATTAATTAATATCAAATATAAAATTTAATTATTTTTTAATATAATAAGTTTTGAATAATATCAAGCTAATAAATAAAAAATATTAATAAAAATAAACTATTCAAATTTATTTAAAATCAAAATATTAAAGTCATGATTATTGGAATATGGATTTAAATAATGAACGTGAATATTTTTGGAATATGCAAATATCACACATTTTTTCCACACTTTTTCGTCCACATGGGTAGGGAAAAATTTGGATAGATCTCACGTACTTTTTGGCACTATTCAATCTTTCTCCTCCCAATTTCCTTTGCATCAAACAATGAAAGATTACTTCTTTCCCTCCATGTTCCTTCATTTCCCAATCTTTTCTCTCTATTTCCTTTCATACAAACATTATTAATGTAAAATATTACATGGAAAATATCATGTCTTTCTGAATATTTTAATATTCAAGAGTAGTTCTCATTTACACAATCTCAATTAATTATTTTAACATGGGTTTCTTAAACTCAATTCTTTCATCATCAAATTTTATAAATTTGTTATACTCGTATATCTAAGTCAGACATACCCTAGCTCTATATAATAAATTAGGAAAGATGCTAGACAACCATAAATTTAATCAAAATTTTATAACCATAATAATATGCTATAATTGATAGCTGTTTAATGAATCAACAGATCATATTATTTTATTTATCCAATAATTATCATAATTTTTATAAAATATTTTGTATGTTTGTTTTTAACGTGACCGGTTACTTAAAAATTATAAACAAGGATACAACCGACAACTGAGGTTAGCCGTTGCCATGACTTTGGCTTTTTGTTGGTGGGCTCGAGCGCGTGAGAATTAGTGTGCTTATAACATTAAGACAGACATTGCATCATGCATTTTAACTTTTAAAATAACTTATTTCGTGTATTCTTTCCCTTCTTATCATAAATATTAGTACTACTTAGTACTGTTGACTCTAATCAATTGGGTATTGAAAGTTGAAACCTTAAAAATGAATTTAGGACCATGGCAAGGCTGCGGAAGCTGAAGCCAGCACTACTAATAACGATAAAAGGAAGAAAACAGAGGCCAATCATAGCGTGATCAAAAGGTCCAAGTTCACCCAAGACAGCGTGGGCCCCGCAACCGTTGACAAAGGAAAGGGTGTCCTTCTCAAAATGGATGGCTGGGGAGAAAACTGAGGAATTAATAAAGAATTTATGGCGATGCCTCGTTTAGTATTATTTCTTCTATTATGTTATTTTGTCTATCTATCTTTCTGCATTTCTGGCATTGTATCCCCACTTGTTCTAATACCGTCAAGAAAAATTACTCTACAGGCACAAGGGTAGGAATGAACTTTCTGGCATTCCATAAAAAAAGAGTATGAAATCCATGATGAGTGGGTGTTTCTTTAATAAAATTGATAGGATCTACTTTTTATACGAGGATGTTTAAATATAATGTATTACACTTATATTTATATAAGAATCTATGTGGCTAATCCATATTCGATGTGCATTTCTGGTTTGATATCACCTCTTGTAATTGTTCTTACATTGCCCCTTTTTCTTATTTTCTTAATTTATTTCATATTAACTTTATTCTTTCTACTTTCATTTTATTCATCAACGTTAGATAAATGCATATAAGGCAGAGTTTTTTATTTGGTTCACTCACACACCCGGGAAGAGGGGCCTCTATTGAAGTTGAACCCGCGACTCACTACTATGCACTTGGCATAGACTCGGTCACAAACCACTAGATAATGCCTCTTGTCGTGTGCAAAAGGTTCGGTTGTATACTACCGTTCTTGAATGCTATTGTTTAGGCCTAACAACCTTAGTTTTCAGATTAAAAGAATATCTCTAATGATTGAATTAAAAAAAAAAAATTCTAACTTGATGTCGCTTATCATGCCAACAGTAAGATAAGTATTGTCAGTGAACCGGAGCTCAAATAGCACGATTGCAGTCCCATGGGATCGGAGTTGGTGGCTTTGAGTTTCCTGCTTATCCTAAATTTCTCTAAGCCCTTCTTCATTTCTCCATGCCCCACGGTGAGCTCCCAAACGCTAAAGATAAAGTGCACGAATATTATCTATACTACAATAAACTCACATCCTATTCATTAGCTACCAAAACAAAAAGGAACGTCCTATTTACTGTTGCTTTTACTTTCATAAGAAGTACATCTTTCTTTCTCTTCTCTTTTCTTTTGTTTTGGCTTTTTTTTTTCATTTTGTTTTACTTTATTTGCTTATTACTTTATTATGTGAGCGTAGAAAAGCGGCAGAGGTGTATATACAGCGTCAGATATTCACGCCTCCTTTCTCGTTGTTTCTTTTTCCTATTTATTAATTTCTTATGATAATATTATAATAATATATAATATAAATATATAAATAAATAATAATTAATTATAAAAAAAGAAATGCATGATAAATAGTATTAACTAATAAACAATATTGATGTAATACAGTTATATATAATAAAATTAGAAATATTAAAAAAGAAATAGTTCGTATAGATCAATGTTTATTATCATTTTTCACAAATTTATATATAAATGGTATTTTGAAAATATTAATTTGTATGATTTAGTTTTTATTTCACCTATCACGATGAAAAGTACAAATAGAAGCTATTAAAATATATAAGAGAAATGAAGTATTATATTCTACCAAACAATTTTTTATATAATTTTTTCCTTAAATGTTGTTTCCCACAGTGAGTTTAATTTCTATATATTAAAAATAATTATTAAAATAAATAATAATTAGTTATTAAAAATAAGTAAATTATGCATGATGAATAATTTTAAGTAATAAATACTATTTATTATAATATAGTTATATGAAAGAAGATTCAAAATATTAGAAATATTTAAAATAATTTTTATAAATCAATATTAAATTGTTATATATTTAAAATTTATATATAAATTGTAGTTAAATTTTTGTACTTCTATATGTTTTCTATTTTCATTTACATATTATGATGGTTGAAAGTATAAATATAAAATATTGGAATGTATGAGAGAAAAAATACATTTTACAAAATTGAAAAATTATTATTAAAAATGTTGAAGTGAATAATAAATCACATATAGCATCAATTACAATTTGTATATTAAAAATTAATAAATATTTACAACAATTATAATTTAAAAGTATTCAAATAATAATATTTACTTTTGGTTTTATGCATAAATCATTAATTAAAGTACCATTTTATTGATTTAATTTTTATACACTAGCAGTATAAATGAGTTTTATAATATTATCCAATATAATTGACTCGCACATCCACTGCTTAAAAGGTTATCTAAATAAATATATTCGATTGGATTACATTGTAAAAAAAAAATCCATACATGAAAATTAAAGTCTTATTTTTTTAGTTTTGTTATATATATATTTTGATAGTTCTTACTTCTACTTTTGATTACAATATGTGAAGTGAAAATAGAAAAACATATCAAAATAAGATGAGTGATTTATTATGAGAACAATAGGAGCAAATTATGGGCCGTATAATCATATATGAATGATCAGGATTGAAAGTTATTAATAGTAATTTATGATCACGTAATCATTTAAAACTATCACATGATTTTATTTTTTAATCTTAACCATTCATGTAAAATTAATGGCCTAGATTTACTCATCTCACTCTTACAATAAACCACCCCTCTCACTTTAGTTGTTCCGTATATATGTCACAACCCGATCTAAAAATATGACTGGCACGTGAGGAATCTCATCCCCATATAAGTCTTATGATCTCTAAGTCTCTTTATATGCATAATTTAATAATAAATATGTTTATAAAATATCATTTCATCTCTGATAAATCCTTTTCTCTTTGAAAACAGAATTATCATCAATAGTATATAATAACCAAACAGATGAGTAGATGAGGATTAGGTTTATAAAAATATACTTAGAATAATATCACATGTCAGACAAATGAGTAGCACAGGTTATCAGGAAGGCTCCCTACGAACCTTCTATGAAGATGTCCTGAAACTTTCTTTCACCTTCCAAGCCCATGTAATTCTGTGCACCGTCTTCTACACCAATCCAGAGAAAAATTGGGATTCAAAATGCCTTTTGCCTTTTTGGTTTTCATTATTGTTGCTTTACGTTTTGGTCCAACATTACTGTCTGTTTATTTCCAATATTGTCGATGACAAACTTCTGAAATTCATAAATTACATGGGCTACTTTTTCTACTATCATTTTACATTGTATTTACTTAGTTTTTAGAATTGGAATGGTGATTGATTCGGTTAAGATATTGAATGATTGGTTGAATCAGTGAATCATTGGTTGAACCGGATATAATTAAATTAATATAAACAAATATAACTTAATATAATAAAATATATATATATTATATATTAAAAAAATGAAATATAACACTAAAAGTTGATTAACCTAGTGATAAAAGATGGTGTCATCCATCTCCTTCCGGTGAGGAAGGGGTTCGAACCCCAACCCCATGGTTGATGTTTTTGAGAAAATTTTGAATTTTTTTTGAAAGCATTGAATTGATCCATGGTTCACCCGATTTTGACCGGTTCAACTATAGAGCTGATCCAATAGCAAAACCGGACTAGTCAGGTGGCCGGTTCACCAATTTTTTGATGGCCACTAGCTTTTCAGTTGAACCGGTCAGTCCAGTCTAGTTTTTAATTCACTGATTTGGACCTCCCACGAAACCAAGTTAAGAACAGGGCAGAGGAATATTGTTGAAAAAAAAAAAGCCCGAGTCCTTTTCCCCCCTTTTGACGTGAACGTGATCTATCCTAAGTCCTTGTTATTAAGCTGATGAACTAATTACATTTATTTTGACAAAATATTATGCAATCATCCTTTTGTGACAGAATCTGTGATCAAGAATCATATTCTGTATCAGTTCCAAACATTTGATCCAAAAACCAAAAAAGAAAGGATAGAATCGGTCTTTATAGGTCATGGAAGCAGATTAAAGCAAAGCATAGATTAATCAGGTACATACAAAATGTGCCATTCTGGGTTTTCACATAAATCCCGGAAATCATTTTGTGACATCTCTAGCTCCCCCGTTACTGTCAGTACATATGAATCATTTAAGCAAATCATTATTTGGTGGAAGCTGTTGTGGCTTAATATCTTCACTATTGAACATAGATGCTTGACTTAAATCATGATTTATTGATTTACAACTGCAATTTCAGCTTGAAAGTTTCCATAACTATATCATGATCGTAATTACGACCGCATTAGCAGTAATAGAAGTGTGATTGCAGTTCAAAAGCATGTGGCGCATCAGATTTAGTTATAGCTAACACCTAATAACTTGGTGATGTCTTCTCAAACAAGTACCGCTCAACAAAACAAACGAAGTCAAGGTACAAAATCATTATAGCGTTCATTTGTTCGTTTTTTGTATAATGGCATTTGTGATTTATGAAAGATGATAGGATTGCAATACCTAAACCATGTAACCAACCGGTGCTTGTTTTGTTCGAGTGATCCAACTGCATAACTAAGGAAACTCTGAACTTTAAATAATTTTGAAGCATGAGTAATAATTAACTGAAATCCTTCTTAGACTAGTAGATTTAGAATTTCTTTTGGGTACATTCTTAGTATTTTTTTTTTGCTACATAAATATCAGATTTAGAGCGTAAAAATTTTATAACTTTAATATTTAATTTTTTAAAAAAATTATAATCATAACTCTTATATACCATTAGTTTACTATCATTAATTTATATACCCTCAATATTCATAATAATCATTTTTAATATCTGGACAAGTTATGTCGAAATATATATGACGAAAAATATTATACATTATTTTGATAACCTTATATATTGGAGTTTATTTAAAATAATTTCTGGGATAAATAAAATAAATAAATAATCCAAAGTAATTTTAAATTATACAGTTTATTTTCAGGGTTAATTCTAATGTAACTGTTTGAAAAAATTTTAAATGAAATAAGTTATGTTACTTTACTTATATACTCCTAATTATCAATTAATTAATGAATATATAATACTAATTAATTACTCTATATATTGATAAAATGATAACATATACGTATGTGTGTGTACTACACACATGGTAATATGATAAATTATATTTAAATAAATATATTTTTAAATTATAATATTTGTTACAAACTAAAAATTCAACCTTGATATACTAAGATGAGGTAAATAACTCATTATATAATAAAAGTATTCATTATGATTGTTTATCAGGTTTATTTTATAACTCTTTTACTATCTTTATTGGTTATTTTTGGTTTACATTTTTTATTTTTAGTTTTTTTCCGTATTATATTTATGGTCTTATGTTTAGTTATCGCTTTTACATATTGCCATTTATAAAAATCAAAAGAGAATTTTAAAAATGTTTAGAAAGATAAAAACTAAATTTTTAATATTCATGAAAGTCAAATACATATTTTAATATATTTATATAGGGCTTAAATTCAAAATAATATAGACAAAGCAGTTTATAAAGTTATAATTTTCTTATTTAATATAAAATTGAGCTTTATTTATCAAGCTAATGTGATTTTAAGTTTTTTCAAATTTTCTTTTAAAAAATGATAAATTCATGTGCTAAGATGATTGAAAACTATTTTTTTCCATTTTGGAATTTTAATATATGAATAGAATTGATCAAAAATTTCTCATACATTTCCTAAAAAATGAATTTATTAAAGGTATAAAGGAAATTGTTGAGTTAGGGCCTAAAAATCAGTTAAGGAAACTCTGTTATATTATTAGTGATAAATACAATGAGCATCCCGCAATTTATATGGGAGTATGTTTGAGAACTTTAAGAAGATGAAATTGACCGGAGAAGTATATTAAGGAATTAATGTAGATTTTAAATTATAATTTTATTTTTTATCAATGATTTAATATTATATTTTAAAATTTTAAAGTCAACTATTGAATTTTAATGTAGATTTTTTTATTGAGTTTTTTTATTGTCAAATATTGAATAATTTATATTGAATATTTACTTTTAATTAAAATTGAAAAAGTTATTTAATTCAAATGAAAGGTCTTTGAAAGAATTTAAGTCTATGTCATATCCAAATGATTCTCTACTTAATAAATTTCAAAGTTATCTCTTAATTAAAAAACTAGAATATGACAAAGAGCAATTATATGATGATCTTAAAGGGTATTTATGTTCAATAATAAAATTCAGAAGATAATTTATGATAATATAATGAGGTCAATAACCACTAAGAAATGAGATTTTTATTATGTATATGGTTATGAAGGAATCTGAAAATATTCATTTGGAGAATATCAACTAAAATGATGTAAAAGGAAATGAGGTATAATTGAAATAATGTAAATTAAATTTATTCATTATTTTTTATTAATTACAAAGCATATTTTTATGCTTTTATAAATTAAATATTTTAATTTACTAAAAATATGTATGCACTCGGATGGATTAAAAAAATTGTCAAAGTAGGTCTGCACGAGATTACCTGAAAAAAAAAGATAAGAATGTGAACACATTTAGTCTTTACGAGGACAAGGGTGGAATCACTGTTTGCTAAATAGGATAGGGACAATGAATAAGGTCTTTGTCTCATGGATATCTGGCAATTCCCTCATTTATATAAATTATATGTGTATATATATATATGTGTGTGTGTGTGTGTGTGTGTGTATGCGTGTGTATATGTATAAAAGAAAATCTTAACACATATTCATTTTTTTTAATTATCTTTATTGAATATGTATTGTGCATGTATTTTCACTTTTAATTTGGATTATATTGTATTAGTAATATTTGTTAATTACTCCATTCTTTCCAAAATATTTGTCAATGTTGGACAAACATATATATTAAGAAAGATAATAAATGACATTAGTAATTGAGTAATATATAGTGAACGTACTAATGTATCCATATATATTAATTAATATAGCAGACTAATATTAAATGAAATGCTTTGAAAATATGAAATTAATTAGGGATAGTTTTCAAAGAAAAAATTAATGCTTTATTAAGACGTGAAATTGACAGATATTTTGAGAAGTTGGTTGAAAGTGGACAGATGTTCTGAAAGGGAAATGAGTATTATATATATTTATGTTTTAAATATTCAAATACTTTTCAAATTTTTTTTTGAAATTATTTTAATAAATTCACAAATACTCCTACATATTCAAATCATCGTCAGAAATATGAACTAGGAACCCATGACGAGGACGAGTATAGGAAGCGAGGACAAAATTCTAGATTGGGACCGGGTGCTAGAGGTATATTCACTTGTTCATGGACACCCATTGTCATCCATACTAATAGTATATGATATTGTAAATATATCCACTTAATTTATTTCATTATTTATTAATTTAAACTATCAAAAAGTGCAAAATTTTCATAAAATAATTTGTATTTTCAGTTAAAGGTTATCTATTAAAATTTTCTCAACCTTATAAATATGATATTTAAAATAAAATATAAAATAGAATGAGTCATTTTAGATCCATAATCATTTATAACTTTTTCATTGATTTAATTATTTAACTGTTAATTTATTTTCAAAATAAAGTTATATATTCAATTTTCTATAAGATGTATTCAAATAATTATCATTTGTTTTTAATAATGGTTAATGAACTATTTGTCATTATCATTCCATGCATCGCATGGGTCAAACGACTAGTATTTTGATAGTTCTTCTATTTTTCATTACAATATGTGAAGTGAAAAGAGAAAAATATATCAAAGTAAGAGGAGAGATTTATTATGAAACTTATAGGAGCAAATTATGGGCCGTATAGCCATATATGAATTATCAGGATTGAAAGTTATTAATAGTAATTAATGATCATTTGATCATTTACAATTGTTATGTGATTTTATATTTTAATTTTGGTCATTCGTGTAAAATTAATGACTCATATTTGCTCCCCTCGCTCTTACAATAAACTAGTCCTCTCACTTTAGTCGTTCCATATATATGTCACGACCTGACTTTGAAATATGACCGACACATAAGGAATCTCATCTCCACATAAGCCTTATGACCTCTAAGTCTCTCTATATGCATAATTTAATGATAAATCCTTTTATAAAATATCATTTCATCGCTAATAAATCTTTGGCTCTTTGAAAACATAATTATCATCCATATTAATAGTATATGATATTGTAAATATATCCACTTAATTTATTTCATTATTTATTAATTTAAACTATCAAAACGTGCAAAATTTTCATAAAATAATTTTATTTTCAGTTAAAGGCTATCTATTAAGATTTTCTCAACCTTATAAACATGATATTCAAAATAAAATATAAAATAGAATGAGTCATTTTAGATCCATAATCATTTATATTTTGTTCATTTGTTTAATTATTTAACTGTTAATTTACTTTCAAAATAAAGTTATGTATTCAATTTTCTATAAGATGTATTTAAATAATTATTATTTGTCTTTAATAATGGTTAATGAATTATTTGTCATTATCATTTCATGCATCGCACGGGTTAAACGACTAGTATTTTGATAGTTCTTCTATTTTTCATTACAATATGTGAAGTGAAAAGAGAAAAATATATCAAAGTGAGAGGAGAGATTTATTATGAGACTTATAGGAGCAAATTATGGGTCGTATAGCCATACATGAATGATCAGGATTGAAAGTTATCAATATGAATTAATGATCATTTGATCATTTACAATTGTTATGTGATTTTATGTTTTAATCTTGATCATTCATGTAAAATTAATGACTCATATTTTCTCCTCTCGCTTTTACAATAAACTACCCCTCTCACTTTAGTCATTCCATATATATGTCACGACCTGACCTGGGAATGTGACCGGCACATGAGGAATCTCATCTCCACATAAGTCTCGTGACCTCTGAGTCTCTCTATATGCATAATTTAATAATAAATCCTTTTATAAAACATCATTTCATCGCTAATAAATCCTTGGCTCTTTGAAAACATAATTATCATCCATATTAATAGTATATGATATTGTAAATATATTCACTTAATTTGTTTCATTATTTTTAATTTAAACTATCAAAACGTGTAAAATTTTCATAAAATAATTTTTATTTTCAGTTAAAGGCTATCTATTAAGATTTTCTCAACCTTATAAACATAATATTCAAAATAAAATATAAAATATAAAATAGAATGAGTCGTTTTAGATCCATAATCATTTATATTTTGTTCATTTATTTAATTATTTAACTGTTAATTTATTTTCAAAATAAAGTTATATATTCAATTTTCTATAAGATGTATTTAATAATTATTATTTGTTTTTAATAATGGTTAATGAACTATTTGTCATTATCATTTCATGCATCACACGGGTCAAACGATTAGTATTTTGATAGTTCTTCGATTTTTCATTACAATATGTGAAGTGAAAAGAGAAAAATATATCAAAGTAAGAGGAGAGATTTATTATGAGACTTATATGAGCAAATTATGGGCCATATAGCCATATATGAATGATCAGGATTGAAAGTTATTAATAGCAATTAATGATCACTTGATCATTTACAATTGTCATGTGATTTTATGTTTTAATCTTGATCATTCATGTAAAATTAATGACTCATTTTTGCTTCTCTCGCTCTTACAACAAACTACCCTTCTCACTTTAGTCGTTCCATATATATGTCACGACTTGATTTGGGAATGTGACCGGCACATGAGGAATCTCATTTCCATATAAGCCTCGTGACCCCTAAGTTTCTCTATATGCATAATTTAATAATAAATCCTTTTATAAAACATCATTTCATCCCTAGTAAATCTTAGGCTCTTTGAAAACATAATTATTATCAATAGAATATCATAACCAAACTCTAGCATAATTCTCTAACTTTTAGAAATATCAATCATCACAATTTCATTTTTTTTTCAGGCTCAAAATATATCTCTGTAATTCAAAATATATGAGTTGATCTCCATACAAAATATTCATGAAAACTATAGTCATGTAAATACAAAATAATCATAATGAATCTATGCAAATCTATCTCTACAGTCTGGGACCCTGTCTGCCATATACACTGGAGCACTCTATCTCTAAACAAAATATCAAAAGATACTTCATTTCAAAGTAAAGCTCATCAACTGGAACTCTCTATTGTTGGGGAAGAGGTGCATGAGAAGGACCCACAACAATTAACGTATCTATAATAGAAAAAGGGAGGGAGTGCGTTCCATCTAAAACTCAGTAAGCAGACCCTCACCCATAACCTTCTCATGGGACAACAATAAGGATAAATAATTATATAATAATCATCAAAACTGGTTAATGCAATAACTCTGAAAACATATTTGTATTTATGACATAGTGGTAATAAAACTAAAAATCTCTGGTAAAACATAATTAAGGGTACTCTACTAAAGAAACATGGATCTTTGATAATGCATTTCATAACTATGGCATAACTAGTTCTCTGCTTTATGATCCCTCTAGGATTTACATTGGACATCTAACTAGGTTTCTTTCTTAGCTTTATGAGATTGTTCTCTTAGGATAACTTGGTACTAAGGTTAACGATCGGGGTATAGCTGTTAACTTACTGTCTGTTTCTCTATAGCTATTGTCTAGTTTGTAATTTAATAAACATGTTATTTTTCTCTAAAACTATATTATGTGATTCCTCTAGGCATAAAACTCTATAATAGATAATTATTTTACTCTTAAAATCATCATGGTAATTTATAAAATCTCTAATCAAGTCACAAACATACTCTAGTTTTTTTAATAAAATCATTTTGACAAATAATGGTCACATCAGTTTACATTAAAACATAAATTTCATGCTCTAGTTGAAAATCGTCATTTCCATAAATATAGCAAACCAATCATGATCTCTAATCTCTTTGAAATATTCTCTAAAATCATGTGATCATGTTATAATTTAAGAAAATTAACTCTAATGACCAATATAAGGGCCATAGGTTCCGAACCCACTTATCTGGAGGGAAGAAGTGATGGTGTCAATACCAACTGAATTCCGAAGAGGAGGAATGACACCAATATCTGTCACTGAAGCCACAAACTCAAGATTAGACTCTAACAACCTCTAGATTCTCAAACATAACTCTAATAATATTGGGGGAGCATCCATACTTAACAATTATAATGAAACAACAATTCATTCACTAAGATATAAAATGGAAAAGAAAGGGACAATAAAACCCATAAAATGGAAGAAGAAGGATTGGGGTTGGATTCAATGGAAGATATGGAAAGGGTTTGGAGAAGAGGGGTTTTCAGAAATGGGATGAAAATCCCGAGTTTAGGGTGTTTAAAAAGGGATAGGGGCTCACTTATGCAAAACGACGATGTTTCACACCGTTTCTGCCTTACTAACACTGCTATAGTGGTCTAGATCGCCCATGCCCCCTGACAGAACCACTTATAACCACTATAGCGGTCTATAGAACCGCCAAACCTGCCCACCCACACATTATGACTACTATAGCGGTCTAAGACTGCTATAGCAGTTACAGTTCACCAAAATTGTAGGTACAAGGGCCTTTCATGCCTCTTGAGCTTTCCCGGCAATATAGGTGGGTCCCAGGGAACTCTAGGGCAATACAAAACTTATCCACTAATACGTGTACTATAAGTATCACAATGTATATAAACAGTAATTGATATATACATGTTTAAAATATGATAATTAAAAATATTAGTTTGTAACAATTATTTAAGAGTTTAATTTTGATACTGGCAATTTAAATAGTGTTTTACTTTGTTAGCCAAACAAATACTTGCATTTATATAACTTTTCAAACAGTGAGTCTACGAGTCGACTCTCATGGCTTATATGACACATGATTCGATGAGTATGTAAAAAAAAAAATTACACTATCAATTATATAAAAAATAATTCCTCACCTTATATATATCTATTTTATTATATAATTATATATTACATTAAATATTTTCTCTGATATTGGTTCTCTTAAAGACCTAAACATCAATTATGGTTTTAGCTACTCACTATTTGATATTTATTGGTCTGTATTATGTAGTACTACAAATTGTGAATATTAACATGTAATAGTCTTATTGTAGGTTATTAAATCTGCTAATTTTTTTTATTCAATAGGTTCAAATAAAAATTATTTCATTCTATATCTCTTTGCAATATTTAAGGATTTGTAGTCCCTTTTGGAGATGAAATTTCACCATAAACCTATAAAAGAAAAGGGTAAATTGTACTCACCTCCTCTGAGGTTTGTAGAAATACAACTCACATCCCCTCTAGTTATCCAGCTTACACTCATACCCTATCTGCTTGTCAAATTTTAAGTATTTATATTACAGTTACATCCCTTATTCATAAAACACCGATAGTAAACATAACATAATAATATTTTTGTGATAATAACTGTTCCTAATTAATAAAATTATAAAAATATCCTTAAACTTAACAGAATGGGTAAATATTTTTAAAATTTTATTAATTAAAAATAATTAATATTATAAAAATATTATTCTGTTAAGCTTACTAATAGTGTTATGTGAATGAAGAATGTGATTATAATATAAATACTTAAAATTTGACAAACAGAGGGTGTGAGTGTAATTTAGATATTTAGAGGGAGTGTGAGTCATATTTCCATAAACTTTAGGGGAGGTGAGTATAATTTACCCTAAAAAAAATATGTTATTCTTTTTTTTTGTTATGTTTAAATTAGTACATCTAGCTTCCATAATAATAATAATTTACTTAGCTTAAGATAATTTTATACATTGTATGTAAAATTTAAATTTTGAATTTTTAGACAAGTTTAGTACATAGTAATATTTTATTTGCTTATGCTAGCTAAATATTCACTTATCAACTAGCTATAAATTGAAGAGTTGATTGATTCTCCCTAATTAATAGCATATGTCTATAAAATTTGAACAAGGGATAAATTGTATGTTAATTTAATATTTTTTTTTTGGTTTTCATCAAGATGATATTTTATAATTTTAACAGAATATTAATACCAATTACAATATTTAAGTTAATTTAATTATATAAATAAAAAATAGTTACTTTCTTTCACATAGCATGGGATTATATTATAGTTTGACATAAAAGAAGGTACATGAGTATATAATTGGTAAATTACACTCACCTCTTTTGAGATTTGTAAAAATACAACTCATATTCCCTCTAGTTATCCAACTTATACTCACAGCCCATCTATTTATCAAATTTTAAGTATTTATATTATAGTCACATACCTTATTCCTAAAACACTAGTAATAAACTTAACAGAATGATATTTTTGTAATATTAACTGTTTTTAATCAATAAAATTATAAAAATTTCTTTACTTGTTCAGTTCTAAATGACATTTTTTTTTAGTTTTTCATCAAGATAATATTTTATAATTTTAACAGAATATTTATACCAATTATGATATTTAAGTTAATTTAATTATATAAATAAAAAATAGTTACTTTCTTCCACATAGCACGGGATTATATTATGCTTTGACATAAAAGAAAGTACATGAGTATATAATTTAATATATCAAATGGCCCAAACTACATAAGATGGGCCTCGCGGAGTCGCAGGGTTAATGCTTATATCTTTTGACAAAACATATGGGCTTCGACAAAAACAGATTGACTACTCCATAGATGAATGATATTTGGCATCTTTCTTTTTTGGGTCGTCGATATTTGACATGTTGTAAACCCAAAACATGAAAAGATATTTTACATGGCGTGGTCTTACGGATACTGGACAGGTTTAAAAATAAAATCGTTTGACCAAAATAAAGTTGTGAGCACCTGCACGGCTGGTCATCAAGGTGAAGGATCCGTTGGTTCGGGAATTTTAGGGGCCAACGTTGCTCCCTTCTTTTATCACCCCAACTCGACTTCTCTTCATCTTTAATTTTCCTTTTGCCTTCATTTTGGCACTTACTCTTTATCTTCCTCCCTTCATTCCATAATTATAATCATTTAGATAGTGTTTGACAACTATTCATGAGATAAAAATATGAAGGTATTGGAAATAGAAATAGAGGATAAATTTTTGTTTTTATCATTGGGGTAAAATTACAAAAAATTTATATATACGAAAATAAAAATTTAATATTTTTTTTACAATAATACTCCTATATATTTAATATTTTTAATATGTCCTCAAACCTATGGGCAATCAATGATGATGGTCTACCGGGATACACAATGTTTTTTGACATGTATTTGTTGTTTTGTTCTCATATTTCTAAATAAAATATAGAAATAATTATCATGTCTTGTACTTCACAACTGAAGATGTCAATAGGTTGAGTCTGTCGGGTTGGTCCACCAAATCGACCAATTTTAGCGGGCTGGGTTAAAGTTTTGAGCCTGCTAAAAAATTACAACCGTCCTAATTTGTCCTGCTTAACCCGTGGGTTTTGGCGGATTGGGGCGAGCTTGGCTTTCGGGCCAAGTTTTTTTCTTTTTAAGAAAAAATTTATAATTTATTCGTAAAAAAGTAAGAAACATGTAACCAGAAAAAAAATGTACAGTCATGAAAATAATAACATTATACAGTTGATACTATTTATTCAAAGTTAAAACTTAAAAATAAAACAGTGTCATAACTCACTAATAGTATTATTAATAATAACATTCTTTAGTCCAAGTTAATATATAATTATTATGGACCTTGAAAATTAGGTAAACATAAATAAAAAAATTATTTAAATTTTTTTAAAAAATTCATCAACATATTTAAAAAAAATTTGAATTTTTTTTTGTGAGTTGGCAGCTCGCCCTAAAATGGATTAGGCTGACTATTCCAGCCCATTTTATTTTGGCAGGTCGGTCCGCTCTGGCCTATTTTTTGAGGATTTTTGGCGGGGCGAGCCTAAATGGGGTGGGCTGGCTCGATTTGATACTCCTATCCATAACAAAACATTATACAGAAACAGTATTTTTTATATCTCAGTCTCCACTATTTCTACCATCGCTGTCTCCACTATCCAGAGACAGTTACCAAATGTTACCGTAATATTTCAATATGGGTATTAAGAAAACATATAAATGCTATTAATTTTAGAAAAAAATTTAGATTTAAATTACTAAATTATCCTATATACATTCCTCTAATTTTTTTTTTCTCTTTCTGCTTGTTAACTAACAATAAGAGATAAAATTGATAAAAAATAATTAATTTTCTATTGAAATGTTAAAATAACAATCAATATGATTTTTTTTTTCAACTAAAGTGACTATAATTATGGGATAGAGGAATAATTTGCTGCAAATGCTGCCGCCTCCACTCCTTATTCGATTCACTCCATCTTTTGCCCAACGCTCTTCTGCTCCACCCCGCGACCATCACTGCTGGGGAATCTCAAACAATATAGTGAAAAGGAAAACATGAGGATGTTTTGGCCGAAATTATAGAAGCTTTTGCCCAAATGTTGATAATGAATGGATTGATTGGGATGTCATTACTACACTTGAAAGTCTCTGAATGTATCAATTATGGTTGAAATGCTTCGAAGTAAAATCTGAAGGTTCTTTAATTTGTTGAGGATTCGTATTTGGGTCATGCATCTCACAAAAGGCTACTATGACTCTCTTGAAGACTCAAACAATTCGTAGCATGAGAAGGCTTTAGGGTACAGTCTTCATAGTTGTACCATGATGCAGTCTTCTTATCATGAGAAGCTTGAAAAAGAAGAAGTTGAATATGCAAATACTCTTATTACTCTTCCATCGCCGTTCACCCCTACCATCCTCTTAGAATGGATGATCAAGAAAAAGAGAAAAACCCATTTTCATTTTTTTTAAAAAAAAAATTCCCCTGATGATGTTAATGTTCTTTTCTTTTTGTATCCAAAGAAAATTCTTCCCTTGATTCTTTCCTGATTTGTTCTTAGCATTCTAAAGATATTAAGGGAAGGCCGGGAGCCCCTACGCTACAACCATGGTTGGATAAAGGGATAACAAGCTGGTAGGGATGATGGCAGTGTTGAGAAGATGATTGATCTAAATTAGTAATTGGAAAAATGTTATATCATATAAAATATTTAGTTAAAAACTTATTTAATAAATTTAAAACTGTTTAGAATAACTTTTGTGGTGATAAGGAAAGGGAGCAATGTTGCTCCCTGACATTTCAAAAGCAATGAATCCTTCACCGATCATGAAATCTGATAATAGAAGTCCTTTAGCAATTTGAATTAATTTGATTTTAAGTTGTAAAGTGCTTTTATGTTCTAGATTATTGTAAACATTGTAGTTTGAATTGACTTGTAAGTGTCATTGTATCTTTAGTTTTTTTTTTAGGGTTAAATGCATTTTATCCCATGAATTTCAGGCCATGTGCAACTTAGACTTTGACTTTTTATTGTGCAACATGACCTCCTATATTTTCTAGCCTGTGCAAAACAGACCTTCTGTTAAAAAACACATGTGCCAAATATGTGATATTTTTTTTTAGAGAAAATTACCCTTAATCTTTCAAGAAATTCCTGTTCCCTAGACACCTCTCTGTCTCTCCCCTTGAAGTTCCACCTCCACCTTCAAGCCTTCTTCCCATCCACCTCTACCTCCACCTTCACCTTCACCATCACCAAACAAAATCCCATAACTCATTTCACTCATCACCCACGACCTCTTTTCCAGCACTGAAGCCCAATGAATCAACCTCACAGCTTCTTTCGAATCCAAACCCCTCTTATCCTTCACTTATGGCAAAACCCACACACTTATCCTTCACAGTAGTGAAGCAAATCAATCTTCGTAGAGCTCTCGCTCCGTCAAATCAGAGGGTTTTGATTCAAACAGAACCTTCCACCATGGAGGCACTGATTGCACACCTTCCTCGCACCACTGAATGATCTTGTGCTCGCAGGATCTGAAAGCAGAGGCCCAGGCCTACTGGTTGCTGAACCCCAGCACGCGCGGACCTGTCGAGGGGCTGTCACGAAGGCCTACAGGTAACAGCCGTAAAGGAAGGGGATGGACCGATCGAAGGGGATTTTTAGGTTTAATGGTTGGAAAATCAAAATCCTAGCTTGATGGTTGCTGCATGTAACTGAATACCTAGATTCAGAAGAATTGATTTTGTGCAAATGGATATGAATTTGTTTGACAATAACCTGAGATAAAGTCATGGTCTTGGAGGGTGTGATTGTGCTGCAAATCATGTATAGGTTGGGGTAGAAGTGAAGGGTGCTTGGATTAAGGCTTGAAGGTGGAGGGTGAGCGTGAAAGTGGAGGTGGAGTAGTGTTCTTGAACATGAAAGACTGAAAAGGAGAGACAGAGATCTATGGTGATGGTTAAGGATTGGGGTTAGGAATTTCATAAAAAGGCTAATAGTAGTTTTGTCTAAAAAAATATCACCTGACTGGCACATGTGTTATTTAACAGAGTAAATAGATATAAGTTAACAGAAGGTTTGTTTTGCATAGTCTAAAAACCATAGGGTCATGTTGCACAATTTAAAATGTTAGGGTCTAAGTTGTACATGACTTAAAATCCACGAGAATAAAATACAGTTAATCATTTTTTTTAAATAAAAGATACAAATTTATTCCATTGCAAAATCTTGGGATATAAGTTCCCTAATATAATTGGACATATCACCTAACCATAATCTTGGCCTTTCGAACTTTGCTAAGTATACCAAACTATCTAGTATTTATTTACAAATTCTAAGAATACACTGAATCCTAAAATAATCATAGGTAAGTCCTAAGACACAAATTTCATAAATTAGAGTCCCATTATATGAGAGGTTTATTATACTAGATTTAAATTCCTGAAATATTGATATAACATCATCCTCTAATTTAATAGCACTAACCCTAATATCACAAGCCAATCTACCTCCTTGCAATGCAGCCCTAATCTTCACCTAGTGAGGATCGATTCGACCTTCCTCCCTCCTACACACCACTACCACCATCACTTTGCCTCTTTCATCTAAGACCACCACTCAAATCCCTTAGAGGAATGATAGGTGAACACCATTTTACATCCACAATATACATCCACTTCACTAAATGCCAAATTTTATGTATAGAGATGTATTGGATATGGAAGGGTATTTTGGCCAACAAAAGAAAAGGAAAGAAAAAGGAACGTGCATGTGATAATGTGAAAAGTAAAAAGGATAAAAAAGGACCTACTCTCACATACCCCTTTAGAAAGCTTCCATTTTATCTCTCAGTTTTCTCGTTCATCTCTCTCACTCCCTTATAGCTCTCATTCATGGCATCGTGGAAAGAAGAGGAAGAGCATAAAACAAACTTATGTTTTCAATGCACAAAACTGTATGTAACTATTTATCATAACTCATTTCATTCATGTTTTTCTATCAATTTTTTGAGGAAGTACAAGAGAGGGAATTTGAAACTGATATCTTTGACATTTGTTCAAGATTTGTGAAGGAGTTTCTGTTTGTAATGTAAGGTATGTAAGTTCATTATTTTCCAGTTGATGTTAGAAAATATAATTTTATTTTTAGAATATGTTCGGCAAGAAAATAAACTGTGAATGACTATATTAGAAAATAGAGGTTAACATTAATAGTGAAAGTTTAGTTGCAAATGCCTGGAAGGAAATTGTAAACTAGTGGTAAAATATTGTGAACTCATGAGCAAAAAGTTGTAAACTTTTTTAAAAATGTTGTAAACTTTTGAGCAAAAAGTTGTAAACCTTTTTAAAAATGTTGTAAACTCTGGTTATGCATAGGATTTTTTTTTAATCAGAATCTTTTCAGTAAAAAAATAAACTAGGAATGACTCTGTTAAAAGCTGGCTGCTAAGGTTAAGAATGGAAACATGAGGTGCAAATGCGTGAAAGGAAGTTGTAAACCAGTGGTAAAATGTTATAAACCTATAAGAAAAAAGTTGTAAACCTTTTTTAAAAATGTTGTAAACCCATAAGCAAAAGGTTGTAAACCTTTTTACTGATCTTATAAGTGTATTTACTACTCCATAACACTTATAATCTGACCACTTGTTATTTCCATTTTTGTTTTAGTGCAGGAGAAGATTATGTATTTTGCAAGGTTGCTACAAAGATGGATTAGTAAATAATTATTTTAGGTTCTTTCCAGGATAATGAAATTCTTTGTTACAAGTTATTTTCCTTGTAATTATATTTTTGGGTGGATTATTTATGGCACATCAATGAGGGTTTTGAGAAATGCATAGGTGGATCATGCATTCATGGAATGATTTAATCCATATGCGCCTTTAAATATTTCATATGTAGGAACAATCTATTTATTAAATATACATTATTTCTATAAATAATGGGTAATATTTTTTGTACATAATGGCTAAATATAATGTAAACCTCCAAATTACTCCAAAATTATGCTAAATATTCATTTTAAATAAGTGATTAGAATCATTTTCACTAAATTATATTTACCTGGGAAAAAGGAAAAATATTATTCGGGTCACTGAAAGGTAAAATAGATGAATAAAAAAAGATACATCAAGATAAAAAGACGCTATGAAAAGTTGGAAACCACTGAGGACAAAGTTTTAAACCTGTGATTAAAAAGTTGTAAACCTCTGAATAAAAAGTTGTAAACCTCGTATTAAAAAGTTACAAACCGCGGTGAAAAAGTTGTAAACTTATGATTAAAAGGTTGTAAACCTTCGAGTAAAAAGTTGTAAATCTCGTATTAAAAAGTTAAAAATCCCTTGTTAAAAAGTTGTAAAGCTCTTATTAAAAAGTTATAAACCCCTGAATAAAAAGTTACAAATCTTGAATAAAATGTTGTAAATCTCGTATTAAAAGTTATAAACATGTGAATAAAAAGTTGTAAACCCCTTATTAAAAAATTGTAAACCCCTTTATTAAAAAGTTTTTATTAATAAGAGGTTTACAACTTCTTAATAAGAAGTTTACAAGGTTTTTATTAAAAACTTTTTAATCAGAGATTTATAACTTTTTAAAATGAGGTTTAAAACTTCTTATTCAGAGGTTTACAACTGTTTAATCATGACATTTATACAACTTTTTATTAAGGGGTTTACAACTTTTAAATAAGGGATTTATAACTTTTTAATCACAGGTTTACAACTTTTTAATCATAGGCTTATAACTTTATCATCAGTGGTTTATAATTTTTATTCAGAGATTTAAAACTTTTTAATACGAGCTTTACAACTTTTTAATAAAGGATTTTCAACTTTTTAATACAAGGTTTAGAACTTTTTATTTAGAGGTTTACAACTTTTTAATCACAGGTTTACAACTTTATTCTCAGTGGTTTACAACTTTTTACAGTGTCTTTTTTATCTTAATGTATCCTTTTTTATCCATCCATTTTACCTTTAAGTTACCCGAATAATATTTTTCCTTTTTCTTAGGTAAATATAATTTAGCAAAAATGCCATAACCACTCATTTAAAATGAATACTTAGCATAATTTTGGGATAATTTAGAGGTTTAAATTATATTTAGCCATTATGTCAAAAAAATATCGCCCACTATTTATAGAAATAATGTATATTTAATAAATAGATTGTTTCTGCTTATGAAAAATTTAAAGGCACATATGGATTAAATCATTCCATGAATGCATGATCCACCTATGCATTTCTCAAAAACCTCATTGATGTGCCATAAATAATCCACCCAAAAATATAATTACAAGGTAAAATAACTTGTAACAAAGAATCACATTATCCTGCACAGCACCTAAAATAATTATTCACTAATCCACCTTTATAACAATCCTGCAAAATACATTATCTTCTCCTGCACTAAAATAAAAATGGAAATAACAAGTGGTCAGATTATAAGTGCTATGGAGTAGTAAATATACTTACAAGATTAGTAAAAAGGTTTACAATTTTTTGCTCATAGGTTTACAACATTTTATCACTAGTTTACAACTTTCTTTCACGCATTTGCGCCTCATGTTTCTACTCTTAACTTTAGCGGCCAGCTTTTAATAGAGTCATTCCCAGTTTATTTTTTTTACTGAAAAGATTCTGATTAAAAAAAAAATTCCTATGTATAACCAGAGTTTATAATATTTTTAAAAAGGTTTCCAACTTTTTGTTCAAGATTTTACAACATTTTTAAAAAAATTTATAACTTTTTGCTCATGAGTTTATAATATTTTACCACTAGTTTATGATTTTCTTCCTGGCATTTGCAACTCAACTTTTACTATTAATGTTAACTTCTATATTCTAACATAGCCATTCACAGTTTGTTTTCTTACCAAACATATTCTAAAAATAAAACTATATTTTTTAACATCAACTGAAAAATGATGAACTTACATACCTTATAATACAAACAGAAACTCCTTCACAAATCTTGAACAAATATCGAAGATATCAGTTTCAAGTTCCCTCTCTTGTACTTCCTCAAAAAATTGATAGAAAAACACGAATGAAATGAGCTGTGATAAACAGTTACATATAGTTTTGTGCAGTGGAAATATAAGCTTGTTTTATACTCTTCTTATTCCTTCCCTGACGCCATGAATAAGAGCTATGAGGGGGTAAGAGAGATGAACGAAAAAAGCTGAGAGATAGAATGAAAACTTTTCTAAAGGGTTATGTGAAAGTGGGTTTTTTTTTTCATTCTTTTTACTTTTCACATTGTCACATGCACGTTTCCTTTTTCTTTCCTTTTCTTTTATTGGCCAAAATGCCCCTCTGTATCCAATACATCTCTATACATAAAATTTGACATTTAGTGAGGTGGATGTATAATGGTGTTCACCTATCATTTCTCAATCCCTTATGCTTTGTCTTCCTAGAACATTGTTGTATTAGTGTTCACGTTATGTACGGACGTGCATAATGAGACCATTTCAACAAAAGAAAATGTATAAAAAAGATTCAATTATATAATATTATATTAATTTTAAAAAATGTAACTTTTAATATAAATAATGAAAACCAGTTTAATTTTTATGCACCGACAGTTATCTAATTAAGTATTGTCATATCAATAAAAGTGGTTAAATCTTACCTTATTACTTGAAAAGTCATGAAAATGAAATGATTTGATTGAATGACAGTGTAAATTTTTTTTATACTATTAGTGCATATAAATTAAACTCAAATTAAATTAGATTATTTTGAATTTGATTGAATCTCAATTTATTGTAAATTCACATACATCTCAATTAAAGTATTTTACATTAAATTTCAATTTATAACTTTATACAACATTAATTCAAAACTTTTTATTATTTCAAGCTTACATTTAACAGGCAAAGTCTGAAAATTTGTTAGGAGAGTTTTTAGTGTCAATGTCACTGTCTTTGTCTTATTTTTTGGGTGCCAAAGTTCCTGCTAGCTCAAAGCATGTGTTAAACAAAACGGTGCGTTAAGACACATCTGAAGATGCAGTTTGGTGCATCTTCTTCCTTCCCCCGTTAGGGTTTTACAGTGTCACAATTTTACCCTCATTTTCTTCCCAAGCCTACCTCACATACCAGCAACCATGCACTGGATTCTTCAATGGCGCACTTTCTCATATCAAGCTTCAATTTCTCGTCCCACTCTCTAAATTATCTCCCCACACGGTACGCTTTTTTACCCCTTGATTATCTCGCTCTGATTCTAGATTCAATCTACTCTTGAGTTCATAGGTTTTCGGTTCAGTGGTTTCCCATCAAATCCCTAGCTCAATGGGCTTCTCGAAGCTTCCATTGCAACGAAAACAATCCATCCTTGTACTGGGGGAACCGCGTTTGTTGAGGGTTTCAGAGTTTCAGAGATGATGATGGGTTCGAATTATGAATTCAATAGCCCTTTTAGGTCATAGGATGGTTCACAAGATTTCCCATTGTGTGATCATTTATAGGCAATTATGTAACCAACCTTTTCGCTGTGATGATGAGGTTAGGAGTGGGTTTGAATTGGTTGAGGAGCCTCTGAAGAAAATGTGCGCAGCTACTTGTGAAAGCATTGATGTTGATTCGAACGAGGAGGATAGTTGCTTTGAGAGGAATCAATTTTCACATAGAAATGGGTTCACAGAAAGTGTGAGGATTGATGCTGAGAGGATCCTGGAAGCTATTGGACAGGATGGTCCTAACTTTGATTTTAGATTGGCCTTGGATGAGCTGCGCATGAGGCTGTCGGCGATTCTCGTGAGGGAGGTCCTGTTGGGGATGTTGAAGGGGATAAACTGTGAAAACAAGGCAAGATGTGCGAAATTGGCATACAAGTTTTTCTTGTGGTGTGGACAGCAGGAGGGTTACTGGCACACTGCCAATTCCTACCACTTGGTCATGCAGATATTCGCAGAGTGTGAGGAGTTGAAGGCAATGTGGAGGCTTGTGGATGAGATGATTGAAAAGGGGTTTCCGGCTACTGCCCGTACTTTCCACATCTTGATTTGTACTTGTGGCGAGGCAGGTATTACAAGGAAGTTGGTGATGAAGCTCATTAAGTCGAAATCGTTCAACTACCGACCTTTTAGGCACTCCTACAATGCAATTCTCCATTGTCTTCTCATTTTAAACCAGTACAAGTTGATTGAGTGGGTTCACAGACAAATGTTGCATGACGGTTTTTGCTCTGATGTTTTAACTTATAATATTGTCATGCTTGCAAAGTATAGACTTGGGAAACTCAATCAGTTTAACAGGTTGCTTGATGAGATGGGTAGAAGCGGTCTTTCTCCTGATTTTCATACTTACAATATCCTTCTTCATGTTCTTGGCAAAGGAGATAAACCACTTGCAGCTCTTAATCTTTTAAATAACATGAAAGAAACGGGTATAGAGCCAACTGTTCTTCATTTCACCACATTGATAGATGGATTGAGCAGAGCTGGAAATCTGGATGCTTGCAAGTATTTTTTCGATGAAATGATAGGGAACGGCTGTATGCCAGACGTGGTGGCTTACACTGTAATGATCACAGGATATGTAGTGGCTGGTGAACTTGAGAAAGCTCAGGAAATGTTTAATGAGATGATTTCTAGAGGACAAATCCCAAATGTATTTACATACAATTCCATGATTCGTGGATTATGTATGGCAGGAAAGTTTGATGAAGCATGCTCAATGCTCAAGGAAATGGAGGCCAAAGGTTGTAGTCCAAATTTTGTTGTTTATACTACACTAGTGAGTAATCTGCGGAATGCCGGAAAGCTTGCTGAAGCTCATGAAGTAATAAGACAGATGAGGGAGAAGGGGAAATATGTCCACCTTCTTTCAAGGTTCAAAGTGAAAGGACGTAAGAGATAGTCAGATAGTAGATTTTCTGATTGGAGATGATAACTCATAGGGGGTCAACTTGTTGATCTGATTAACTGCAGCTAATTGCCTGCCAGTTGTTCAGCTGCTGTAGAAACTGGAGAAATAAAGTATGTGATTTCTCTCTGCAAATACATATTTCTTTCGATGCTTAGTAACTGACATGTAAACCTGAAGCTCATCATTTTCATAATATCTCAGTACCAGCTTGTTATTTTCGCTTTTCATTCATAATGTTACTTACTTACCTTTCAGTCAGGTGACTTAGCTCTGATAATCACTAATCGGTGATCCAACTGGAAGCAAAAATAGTGGTACTGTGGAGGTGCTGATGACTGCACAGCATTACAGTGATAATATGTTCTGTCTACTCAGTTCTACGTTATTGCTTGCAGATGTTGAACTATTAAGATTGAGAGCAATGAAAGCAATGCGTTGTTCGTCCCTTGGTTTATTGATCAGTTGTCTCGAATCTGAAGCAAGCAATAATCAGCATAGAATTGCAACAAGCTATTTACAAGAGCTAGATGTGCAATCTCTAATTTTTTGCTTTCCACACACATGCTTGAGTTGGTTGCTCTGCTTCTGGGCTTCAATGACAGCCATTAGTCTACTGTCATTTTTCCAGATGAAGATTGAGAATCACATCCCTTGTTATTAGGTTATTGTTTGGCTGGCTTACTTGTCAGCTAGCTATCTTGTGCCCAGTTAACTCATGATAGACATTTGTCATCATCCTGAATGTGGCAAGCTGTGCATTCTGATTTTGAAGCGCTTGATGCCATCCTAGGCACGTAAGAATGATATTCTTACTTCTGCAAGATGTAATATATGCAATATGCTGTATTTTCCTTCCATGACATGTGATAGATGCCTATGGAGGTCGGCATATTGAAGTTTGTTGTAGATATCATCTCTTTTCTGGCCTCAAAAAAGTGATAAACATCACCTTCTGTGAACTGCATATCTAAATCTGGCCGTTTTGGTGATCTTTAGTGCAAGCTTGAACTCTTAACGACTCATAGCAGTTGTTTTTGTTGTACACCAACTTCCATTACTTTCTCATTCGTGTCATAATTTACAAGGTAGATACCATAAATGTCAGATTCTTCATTCTTATGTTCTCATTCTTCTGTGTGAACCTTAGATTAATGTGATACAATTCAATGACCACTCTAGAGGAATCTTATGTAATTTAAAGCTTCATGATATTCATTATGTAACTAATTGCCCCGAGGGCTGCTGAATAAATGCCTTTTTTTGTTCCATATTTAATTTCATTTACATACAGATGCCCTTATTCTATCTGATTCTTTGCTCTGATTTATCCTATTAGTGATCAATTCAGGATCCAGAGGCTCAGATAGTCCTTAAGTGGTTGTTTGTTTGGTTTAGCTTATTGAAGGCTTAGAATCACAAACGGGATTCTTGCGGCAGACTACCTTGAATAAGTTATTTTCTAAACCAGCTGGGTTGATGCAAAGAGTTGATTAATAGGACACTTGGTCTACCTGGAGAATATAATCATACGTGTTTTCTTTGAATTTTGACTTTTATATGATAACGTTTAGATTGTATTTCCACCTGAGAGCTTGCTTAGAGGAATAATGTCTATGCCACATTTGTACAATTTGTCATCTAGTTATGGTACCCTTTACCTTTCTTCTTGAATATAAAGTCTAATTCTTCCATTTACCTCAAATGTGAGAAATATGGGAGGTATTGGTGTCATGAAGCATTACTGGGTTGCAAATTTGTTCATTGTTATGTTGGATGCTGTTATAAAAGAACTTATCCTTCCAAGATGAAGAGCGATCGCAACTGTGGAGTCTACACTTGTGTTTCCCATGCCTTTCTTAGTTCTTATGTATCATTATGTTCATTTTGGTCATTTACAACTGGTTGCATTGCGTTCCCTGTTCGGTTGAATGTTGTGTTATACTCTTGATTGAACTGGTCAATTACATACCTTAATGCCCGAAGGGTGATATTCCAATACATACAATCAAGTCATGAACGGCTAGCAAGACAGTATATGAATGCAAAATACAACCATTTGGTGCTAATTAAAACTATCATTGGAAATTTGGAATTTCCAATTCCGACTTTTTTTTAAGGCTTCATTCATGTGTCATGTCTAGATTCGTTGTTGATGAAGATTCAGGATCATAAAGAGATTTGACTAATCGGTGGTGCTGCACTGCTGCACGTATCTTTGATCAATTATAAGCTACGATTCACTAGTTACAAGAGAAAGGGTCTGCTTGTATTTCACAATAGCAGTATGTCTCCAATTAAATCCTCGAATTTTCAAGTCACTACTCACTGGAGCCCAGTTACTTCAGATATCAGAAACAATACCTGATATTCTTTTGCTTATTTTGCCTCAACATTGTTCATTGTTCTATGCATCCTATTGATTATTATACGAAGAAAATAAAGTATTTTCTTTCATCCCAAAAAATGGATGAATCTTTGCAGTATATAGTTATATCTATGTCTTCAACTACGTCATAACCATTGTCGAACAAAACTTTTTGCGTGGACACTAGTCGGCAGAGTCGCAGCCTAAGGTGGGATAAAAGTTTGAGTTCAATACATTAGCTATGAGTGGGTCCTCCATAAATACTGTTGATATGAGTCTATATACTAGAGTTCCATTATTTATACACATTCCAGTTGAGGTCAATAATTATAATTGATTAAGGTGGCACATGTATGCTTAGAGATATAAAATGACCATTAACAATCATCCACATTTAAAAACTAACGTCCTGTTTAGTTTTCATTTTTATTTTATGCTTTTCTTACTTAAATTTTACAAAGGAAACAGTGAAAACAAGAAATAAAAATTGAAAATTGTAAACAAACGGATCAATCCTTACAATTGAATCTTGAAACTAGTACTCGTAAAAAGTTTTTCAGTAAGCCATAAATCTATATTGATTAGGCATTCCTACAACCTAATATTGAGCCCTGAAAATATGTTGGTTGATTGGCGTGGGACAGTGACTGTTGCACTTGCTTGTAACCAACCAATAAAACAAGTGTCATTGATGCCCAAAATGAATCACTTACAGCCAAACCTAATCAGTGACTTAAAAAAAAATGATTAACCCAAATGCTTTGCTCAGCAAGCAATGTTGTGCACGAGTAGTCTCTCCTCTCGCCCTCATAAGAATAATTTGAAAACCATTGTCTTTATTGAATTTTTATTTATTTATTTTTGGTTATGATTAAATCTATTGTTTAGAAGGCTGGATTCGCTAGCCCCTTTGGACTTTGGTGCCAATTGAGTTATTAGAAAATGACCCACAACCGAATAGGATTGGAATTTCGTGATGCCAAAACATTTTCTTGGCCTCACATGCCAATCTTTTGCCACAATTCATAAACCATGAACAAAAGGCATCGATGTTGCCACAGCCACAATAGGCTAATAGCAATTTGCACTATAACACGAGAGTAAAACAAAATTTAATATGGGAATGAATGAAGAGAAAACTAAAACCATTTGGACATCGATATTATCATAAACAATTTTCCAGCTTACCAACTACCAAACTTCTCTATATTGGAAAATGTTTAAAAAAAAAAAAAGATGGAAAAATAAAAACAAGAAAAAGTCCCATCAAAAGCATTGCCTTTATTTATTCTCTATTGGTCAATTTTTTGGGATATTCTTCTAAAACTCGTGTGCATCTTGGCAATTGATTTATGCAGAAAAAGGTTGTGAACAGCAGATTTGAGAAGAAACCCACAGAAAAAAAAGATGAAAAAAAGAAAAACAACTCTATGGACAATTATGCAGCTTATATTGGCTTCTCGATATAGATAAATATGCAAAAACAATTATAAAAAAAAAAAGAGGGGAAGAATTTGATAAAACCGATGTGATAAGTATTGAACGACTCTTATTTCTTGTCTTCCTTCTTTTCTTCTTTCTTGTCTTCCTTTTTCTCTTCCTTCTTCTCCTCTTTTTTTTCTTCTTTCTTCTCTTCCTTCTTCTCTTCCTTTGCAGGTCCAACTGATATGATATCCACCTTCCCCACTTTCTTCAGCTTCTTCACAATTGCCACTGTGTCCATCTGACCAATCACTGTCAACTTCTGGTCCTTGATATCTGCTGCAATTGAATCAACACCTTTTCACCAAAGTACCAAAAAATTATAACAGATCACAACCTTAGTCACCATATATAAACTAAATACTATTAATATGAAATTATGAATTCAAGGTGGAAAATTTGGCTTTGTATGAAGTACTCACCATATATGTCTGCAGCTGCTTCTATAGCTTTCTGCTTTGTTTTGTCATCAGTCATAGTCAGCACCTTTAACACAACCTTCTGCTATGGATTCATTGATGGACATAAAGGGTGTTAAAAAAATTAGTAAATACATAATTTTTTAAAAAAATTTCTTTTAATCATAAATATAAATGTTTAGCCAAAAAAAAGCATCAACATGTTCAAAAGGAATCAAAGAGGAAGAGAGAGAGAGAGAGAGAAGAGAATATGAAGATTTCATGAATACCTGAGCCATCTGGAAAAGGGTGTGGAATGCAGAGAGTTTGAGAGTCTTGAGGGCCTTAAATTTGTACTAAAAGGGTTATTTAGGCTTGAGGGAGGGTGAGGCTGTCTGTGTGGGGTTGTTTCTTTTTAATTGTGGGTGTGACTGTGAGAGAGTCATATCCAACATACGGAACCTTTAAATGCAAATTTTCTTGCCGCATGGAGCAATTCATCAGCACATGCGACAAATGTTTGACAAGGTGATGCCATGTTCCCTCTCACTTGGTTTTTCCTGTTTTTTAGATTCCTTTTTTGGCCTCCTTTTCTTTCTCATCATTTTCAGTGTTATCTTTTTCTTACTTACGAAAACGAAATTTAATCATGCCAGGGGTATGTATGTTGTATGTTGTATATTATATATTATAATATACATACCTAAGTGGCTAAGTGAATGGTGAATCGGAAAGGATATGAAAATAAACAAAACATAAATATCAAGCCAAATTACTATATTCCATTGGTTAAGTTAGTCAGTAGTTAGTTACTATAATTTTTGTTCTTCGATAGCTTTCCATTTTCAGAGAAAAAAAATCATTTTAGAGAATATTCAATAAGAAGAAAATAGTCAAAAACTCAACAAGATCAATTAAAATGTCCAATTTCCTTTTTTCTTTGCATTTTATGTTTCTTTCTTCTTCTGTAGCAGAAATGTTTGAACGTTTTCCTTAGATCTTCTGTAATTTTGTACAAGATCAAGGTCAGAAGTCCATAATGTCCCAAAATAAAAACAAAGTGCAATACTCAACTTGGTGATACTGTGATAGATAAACATTGATATTCAACACCATGAATCTTTTCAAAATGATGCTTTTGTTTCCGATGCCAATGAGGCGACCCAAATTTCCTTATCAAAACAAAGACTTCTTGAATATAAAATATAAAACTAAGATGTAGAAAGGCGAAGTGACTTCTCAGCAGACCTATACGCATGCCTTACATGTATAATATTCCCTCAAGATTGTCTTTTCTAATGATTTAAGCTTTCGCCACAATATTCCTGAATGTTGCACAAAACTATTTCTTAATTACCACAAAACTTTTGAAAAGGAAAGTTGATATCTTTCTTAAAATAGTCCCACTGGAGCTTAATCAAACGTATCCAAAACAAGTTAGGATCCTACAAGAGTTCATCTCTATTTGTTATGGACTTGATGTAGAGATTATAAATTTCAAGGCGTTTAGTCATCTCACAAAATTACATCGGTTTGTCACAGCGCTTGACCGCTTGTGCTGTAGAGCTTGTCTCTTGGACATTTTTTTTTTTTTTCCTTCTATTTTTCAAGTTTTATAAACATGTAAAATAAATTAATGTCATTTATTATAAATAAATCAGCTGGGATGCCTAAGGACGCTCGAATAACGTAGCACCATCAAACTTGTTTAATGTTTTCCTTCTCTTGGAAGGCATATACTATATACTATATAAATAACAAAGTGGTTCATATACTTTGCACAAAATAAAATTCACTCCATATATCAATCTTAGTAAACACACACAATTGAATTGAACCATAAGTCTCGCAAGGACGATGGAGGGGTCAAGTTGTTGAATAATTATGGCAGATTCAAATTCAATGGTTCAGAGTTGAAATTACAGCTGGTGCGTCAAGTTAGCCACGCCAGCCATTGGAAAGGACCATTATTTTCTGCCATGCTGCTTTTCTAAATCAAGAATCTCTTTATTCAAAAAGTTGTAATGGAATTATGCATCAAGAGCAGTAAGGCTTTCCCCCTAGTACCCTACACGTATAGGAGAAGAACAGAAGCAATACCGTAAACTACGTGACTAAATGCAAGCGACACATTGAATATGTATCCACTAATCCACTCACGTTTTCAGAAATAGAATTCTGTTGGAGAAAATTAATATAAATAATATTTTTGACATACAAAGAAAAGACATTATAATTTAATAGTTCTGCTACATACGTCTAAACAGAACTTTGTTTTCTTAAAATAATATTATTATTTAATTAAATTCAAATATGAAAAAAGACATAAAAGACTCTGACATATTGCATACACACAGTAGATTAAATTAATTGGTTTGTTGTCAATTGAATTGAATAACCATATATTGGAGCAAGATCCTTATTCCCTACTTGTGGGCCGGGTAGATATCACATAGTCTTCTAGCACTTTGCTTGGCAATCCTTGGTTTACAACATTATTATCGGAGTAATTGTTGTTAGGTACAGAGTTAGTAACGATGATATTCAATATAGAATCATAAAATTGTTTGCATATGAACTAATCAACGGAAGGAGATGGCAAATTATGAAAATTGCTCTTCATTAGAGGGTTTAGCTTGTGTAATAATTTGTAGAGATAAATGGAATTGCATATGATGAATTTGTATAAATGTGGAGGAAAAAAAAAATTCTACAGTTTCGTTTCATAGGACAAACCAGGGCCCAGCTCTGATTCATGTGTCATGTTCCTTCCCCCACATGTGAGTAACAGTCATCTTGCAAAGTTGGTGGAGTTTGTCTCGGCCAGAAAAATAAAAGAAGTGGTGGTTGGAGTCCTGGAGATTTCTCATAAGAGTTGATATATATCATTTTCCGAAGGAAAAAAAATAATATGTTGTAGAGTAAAATGAGTCAGAATCCAAGATTGATTTATTTATCCAAGCCACAGTAAAAATAGAACTTAAAATTATTGGCCATAATGTGGCACTTTCTCTTTGCCTTTGCTTTGTCAAGCAACAGTGTCAGTGGCACTGGCCAAGGCATGACCCGGATACAAGAGGAATGACTCATGCAGAGCGGTGATAAAACAAGTTGGACTCGTGGGGGTGGTCCACTGATCTGCTATATTTTCACAGGACGAGTTGATATATTTTCAATCCAAATGATTATTTTGGATTAACTAATTCATCTTGTTTAATGGTTAATTTGAGGCGAGTGTGCTATATTTTGATAGGGCAAGTTGATATTTTCAATCCAAATAATTATGTCAAGTTAACCTAATCTATCTCTTTTAATGGTTAATTCGAGGTGGGGGTAGATGAGTTAGTAAAATAGTTAAGAATATAACTGAAAATCAATTGATACTTTCAATTCAAATAATCAAAATGGATCAACTTACCCATCTCATTTGCCACTGCTACACACATATCAAGAAATAATGTAATATGAATATATATGTGATGTATTATTAGGACGAAGGAGATTGATCTATAATCTATAATTAGGGAAATAATAAAAAGATTCTTCCACTTGTCTAGTTTAATAGAAAAATGCCCGTTAAAAGCAGCGATTTAGTTCCGTCACGGCTAAACAGAGATCTAGACAAAACATAGCGAAGGAATCCAAGTAAATGTAAATTTTATTTTAGTTATGTAAGTGTCATGTAACCAAAAAAAGTTATTAAGTGTCACGTCCTATTTACCTTCATTAGTAGTATAGATTCATTTTTAGTTAAGATTAAAATAAACACTTGCATAATTAAAAACTGTACTTATTTATTTAAACTGTGGTCACTGTATATCAATCTAGGTGTCAATATGTACTAATCAAGAAAACATTCTCTAAACACGTCATGAATTGTCTCTGGTTCAAGACAGCTGAGGAAGAATGCATCTTGAATATTTTGATTGTAACTATGTATTCCTTGGTAATTTGTAGGAAAATACAGTGCATCGAAATTGAAACGACATTGAATTTTGTTACTATGTCGTGTGTACATTGTAGCAACTCCGTGTTCAATAAAAAAAAATGTCTCATACATCTACAAGTTAAAACAGAACTATGTACTATTTGATAGGATTACTTATTCAGTTTCTGAAAATCACATTGGAATTAAAGTTAAATAGTTGATAACCAGTTAACGACCACAAAATATCACATTAAAGATTTGCATTGCATTATACTAAGCTATTTATATCTTGGTGAAGTATACTAAGCTGTCTAAGATATACATAAGCATGATAAAAGAAAAAAAAAACGAAACGCGGTAGATATTTAGAGGAGGCACATAATAATACGCTCAAGGAAATTGGAAAAAAAAAAAAAATCAACCAATAAACAAACACAAAATTCCTGATGATTCCCTCAAAGTGGAAAAAAGATACCTCCCTCAAATTTTCTCCTTCTTCATCTTCTCTCCAAAGACAAAGCATAATTGTGAGGATAACCAGTATATATAAACCTGGTTTACATTATAGTGCATGCATGAGGGTTATCATCACTAAAAAGGGAAGCAAAAGCCTCATCAGATGCAACAGCAACAGAATAAATAGAAGGGGTGTGGAAGAAAGTGTGGACTCCAGTGGTGGCTTCACTCTTGTACGCATCATAGTAATGGTTAACAATGTAACTAGGGTACTTGTAGAATGAAGTAAAATGAGCATGCCCTGGAAATGGCCATGGCTCTGCTGCCTTGCCTGTCCTTTTGATTGCTTTCAGAACCTTTTTCTCATCCAAGCCATAGCCTCTTACTGTTATTTTTTGTGCCTCCATTTCGACCTCTACCTCATCTACTCCTGCAATTCACCCATTCAAAAATCAACATGATACATACAAATGTACAATTAATTATTCAATCATACAAATAGCTCAAGGTGACCCATTTCAGAATAAAGTGAAATTTCTTTACGGTAGACTTCAATTGATATAGAATTAGCAAAGTAGGAAAAAGAATAAGGCAATTATTAAGTTGGCCTCTTAGTTGCATCAGAACCCAATAGTAAAAATACTTCAAAGATGAAAAAAAATGGGCACAGTGCCCTGTTTTGTTTGAGGCCATTCTTTAAGAAGAAAAGTAACTATTGTTTGTTCAATGCAATTGTACATTTTAATTTTAAGGCATCATCTACACCACTACACCTGTGACCTGTTTAGTCTCAGACTCTCTCATTACAGTGACCTGTGCTTAATAGTCTGTTTCAATAGCTTGCAACATTATAAGAAGTTATTAACATGACCGTGGAGGTATAAAACTGTTACAAGTTTTCACCTCAAAATAGCATTATCCTCAAGAAATTTACCAAAGAAGAGCAAGGCCAAGCCATCATGGACGATTTAGATAATAGAAATGCGAAGGATCAACTCTTCAATAAACATAATGCATTTGTTGTACTAGTGAGCCAATAGAATGATTTTTATTTTATTTATTTATTTATTTATTTTTGGTCTGAATGATTTTTATTTTTAACAACATGGAGTGACGTCCTTGGTGTGAGGACTAAGGACTAAGGAACCATCCTAAATTGTTTGTTTAGAAAACAGTAAATGAAGACACAGGGAGCCCAAAAGGGAAGTCTACATGTATCCCAGAAAGTGGAGTGAGGTCAGGTTAGCTCACTTGCATAAGCCCAAATTCATGGTCTGCTTGTGACTCTGCATCTAACTAAGTAAGGGAGAAGTGCACATTGGATATTAGGAATTGCAGCCCAAATGACATGCTCAGATAAATCCCAAAAACCGTTCCTGTGGCCCATGATTGCAGAAAATAAAAGTGAAAAAAACAAAAGGATAACCAAAGTTGCTTGACCAAAATGTACCTTTGAGCTTGAAGATAGCTTTCTTTAACTTTGAAGCACATCCCTCACAGTCAAGATTTGGAACTCTCACCTCAACCATATTCTGCAGTACCCCACATTGCAGCTTTCTCAGTCACAGTCACCTTCTACTCAAGAACACAAATAACATGAACCATTCTGTGTTTGTGTGTGCCATGAGAGAGAGATCATAGAGAGAACGACTTACAGACATTGCTTGTTTAGCTTACACAAAAAAATATGGAGAAGTCTCTCTTGTTTGGAGAAGAACTAAAGAACTAAACCTGTGTGAGAGAAAGAAGTGAATGGTGTGTCTTGGCCACCCTTCGGCTTAGATCAAGATGATGTTATTGGTAACTAAACTCTATGAAGGGTCTCTTTTAAACAGTTAGGCTCATGAGAAAAAAGCCTTATTGCGTTTTGAAATTCCAAAAAGGATGCAATAGTATAGTAGTATATTCACGCGTGGATATGGCAAAAGGCATGGCTCCATCTTGCGCTCCCCAATTTTGAGGCACACCCTCTCCCCTTATGTCCCCTTCTCCTTACATAGAAATGCCACCAACACTGGACCACCACCATCTCAAACAGCTCTCTATTTGGAATGATGGAAATGCTAGACATTCACTGATCGATTCCTTTCTTGCCCTTTTTCTTTCTTTTCTTTTTTTTGACACACAACATGATGATGACTAGCTGCATATGTTGTTGTGTAGGACCTTGCTTTGTACACTCTCTTAAGGTTGCATGGGGGGTCTCCACATGATTTATACATGTGATGTAGATTTAAAATTAACAATCATGTACTTCCAAACATTTTTGTCGAGTTTTTAATAGCTAAAGTGTATAGTTATCTTTTCTTAAATTACAAGAAGAAATTATTGGTGTCCGGAGTGGAGGTTTGTGCTAGGCAATAGTATGTAACAGCAGAAATTAAATGATTTTATTTGCATAATTCCTGCTATCACATCAGTGCACAATTGTTGGTGTTGCTCAATTTTATATTGATAAATGTACCAAAAATTCTAATTCCTGTGATTCCAAGTGGTGGTTGTGCCCTTGAAGTTCGGTATGAGCCTAATACTTATTAAAAAGACAAAAAAGAAGTTTGATTTCAACTGCATAAATTTTAGATGGACCTACTTGATAATATGCTAAGTTGTGAATAGATAATTTCGTAAAAAATTTTCTTGAAGTAATGTGTGAAGAGAACTAACTAAGACCTCAAGAAGAAGAAAAAAGTGGAGGACTAACTAACCTAGCTATTTTTTGTAATAAAGTTTGACCAACTATGAAAAGGCACTTTTGATACAAAAAAATGCAGATAAATAGTCTCCTGGGGTAAAGCTGATTTTCAATATATGTCAAAAAGCATCTTTTCACACGAAGTAAAAAAAAAAAAAGCAACTCTTGCAAAGAAAATAGATAAAAAAAATATATGTCAAAAACAATCAAGAAGGCATTGTGTATAGAAAATGGTGAACAACTCACGCTGCCTAAGTTCTGCGTACATCCTCATCCAGTGTGCAACAATATTCTCGCATGTGATGGAAAGAGGCAAGTACAGGTGACACTTCATGAAGATCAACATCATATTGACACCAATTGATCAGCAGAAAGAAATCAACAAACCAGAGAAATATAGCATGTAAAGATGGAGGGACTTGACATGTTTTGAGTTGGACACGCTTTACACCATATAAAGGTGGCAGTATCCAGCACTAGCTCTGCTTACTACTACTCTCGAAACATGAACCTGATCCAACTTGGAAAAATTTTTTTCTTCTCTTTTTGTCATTAAGGTATTTTTACGAAGACATTGCTCTGAGATTAATTTTTTGGACTTGTAACTAAGCGTCTGTCCCTTTCAGTCATTACCTTTTTTAATATTTAAAACTTGATGCTCTCTGAGTGAAACTTATTACTTCTCCTAATCCTTGTTATTCTTTGCAAAATTGACTTTACCATTGAAGGTGTTATTCACAAGTATCTTCTTAACACTTACAAAGCAGAATGTATTAAGAACAATGTTACGGTAGAATATTTTATCCATCTATCTGACTTGCATATTTTTTATGACTCTTCTTTTGAACACGGCATAGATTTTATCATGACAAACCTATAGCCCCTATCCAGATTCACCTATGTTAATAGGATCTCTCTAATTAGTTAACACATTATGCCTCATCCATTTGAGGATGTAGATATATAAAAGAAGGGATCATAAAGCTTATGATTTAAAATTAAATTATGGCTTAGGATACACAAACTAGCATGAACGGGAACATAGTCTGCAGTTCCGTGGTCATGGATATGAAGTGCATATATCAACAATGCCTTGGGCGTAACTAAAGTCTTCTAACTGAAAGTGAAAGGAAAAATACTAAAAAAAGGGAGAATCATATTCATTGCAAATCAGTGAGTTAATAGTTTGAAAAACCAAATTATTTAACAGAATTTAATTTAACTAAGAAATAAAGCCAATATTACAACACGCAAAAAAAAGTGAGTTCATGCAAAAAGGCAGAACAGGTTGATATGACTCCATAAGCAAAAGTATGAGGTGTTGGCCATTTATGCTACAAAAGCCTGCCTCAACCTACGATTGGTCAATATGGGAGGCATAGTTTTTTATATCGAATGACCTGTATTTGTGTTTATATTCCTGTTCTTTTCTTTGTTTCTTTTCTTCTTTTTTTTGACAAAATTCTCCTCTTCTATTTTGTCTTAACTTATTTCATTTATGTAGTCATTTTTTTCGTAGGACTACATGGTGCATCCACACCCTTCCATAACGCCATATTTTATTTATTCATTTATATTATTTAACTATCTTTGTTTTCTCCTTCACAGATTTCCGATTAATATTCAGAGAGTCTGAATTTATAGAAAGAGGAGTTAATCTACTGAGATATTGCACATTTTTTATTTTTCGTTTTTAATCTCACTGTAAAGATATTTTTTGATCAAAAAGCGTTGTCTATTTTTGGTTATGGGTGAAGAAGACTTCTCATATCATTTTTGTTTTTGGGTCATGTCATATCATATCCTTAACTAAAATGGATGAACCAAACAAACACACAACCAATTGTTTCTTTATCTTTTTGGTAATGACCCATTATCTAATTTTTTTTTCGGTTGAACCCATTCTCTCTTTGGAAAAATCTGTTACACAGGTTCTCATTCATATTAGGCTTTTTCCAAAAATTTAATGCTGGGCTTTTGAGCCCTGAAAGGTATAGTCCAATATCCAATAGGGGAGCCCATTAATATTTACTGGGTCAGCACGACCATGTAAGTTAAGATCAAAAAAATCCTGGGTCGGAAAGCGAAATTACTGACCACACCTCAGTGTAGCAGATAATAAGAAAAGCAAGGCGCATTGGATAAGGCTTTTTTCCTTTGTTGGTGGTGGTGGATGAGAAACTTCTAACAATGGCTTCCTCTGTTACCTCTTCTTTACAAATCAGGTCAATACCCCTTATCTCTTCCTCTTCTTTGCTTCTGTTATGCAACTTCAGTTCTTCAATCCCGTACTTTTAACTATCATCGACCAAATAATAAGTTGCCGTAAGTGTTGCATTGCACTTTTAACTGTTCTTCAATGATGATATAATTATATGGTATCAAGTGTTGAATTACAATGAATGCTAAAAAACCCCATTAATGGGATTCAACATCTCTTATCATAGGAGCACACAAAGTCTCAAACTTGACGGAGTCCATCAGCCCAGTATTCTGAATTCTGTGTCTACTTCAACATGTGAATGTAGTGTTGGGGGGGGGGGGGGGGTTTCCACATGAATGGCCTGTGTTCCTTCAAGTCTAAACTGGTTCATGGAATTATTTTCTGATCTGGGGCAGTTATTGGGTTTTGAGTTGAATCTGGATGTCAAGATGATCTGCTTGTAGATAATAATGTTGTGATTATGCTGATGCAATTCAGTGTTAGGATTTTGCGTTGTGGGTATATGATGAAATGCTTGTGTGGACCACGGTTAGTGTTTGAGAAAATGATGGTTCTGGATCTGTTTTTCATATTGCTAGTGACATATGCATGCTTAAAGAGAAGTTCAATGAGCACGCTACTAACTTGTTCAACCTGAAGTCCTCTAAGTACCTTTTCATGAGGAATAGATTCTTCCTTTTACTATCAAGAAAAAATGGAGAAGCAAATAGGGGCACGGACTTGAGATTTTATTGTTGTGGCGTGGTCACTTCAATGCTTTCTTTTATACAAAAAATCGTGATGTCAGGCATGTATTATGTTTGATAGGTCATTGCACTTTACTTCTGTTCAAAATTGTATTTTTCACACTGGGCGCAATGCTGTGAAGGGGAAAATAACTTCTAAGTTTAATGAGAACATCAACTTAATCAGGACTGCTGTCTATTTCAGACACTCTTGGGTGTTGCTTTTATCTTTTGTTCTCTTACCGGATTCATTAGATTAATAAAATTTTATTGTTGATAAAAAGCTTATTAATTCAAATTAATTAATTTATAAATTTGAGAAATCTCACTGGTCATTTGCTATCCTATTTCAGCAATTTGAAGTCTTCTTTCTTGGGTGAGAGAAATAAGTTCAGAGTTTCAAGTGTTCCTGCCACTAATGTTGGTTTCCTTAGAAAGACTACGGAATGTAAGGAGTCACGAATTGGGAAGCAACCAGTAGTTGTTCCATCCAATGTTACAGTCAAATTGGAAGGACAGGGTATACAAGTAAAAGGTCCGCTGGGAGAACTTGCATTAACTTATCCTCGAGAAGTGGTTGTTGAGAGGGAGGAGTCAGGGGTTCTAAGGGTTAGAAAGGCAGTCGAAACCAGAAGGGCCAATCAAATGCATGGGCTTTTTAGGTACTTCATTTTACAGACCCTTGTCTTCAGACTATGGCATTTTCGCTTTTGTATCAATACATGCTATTTCACTTTGGGTCAATATTGGCTTTTTTAACACACTTAAACGAAGTTGGACTGAAACGTATTGTTTGACCAATAGTAAGCAAGAGATGTTGACAATTTTTGTGGCATAATGATATTTGTAAATTTGTAAACTTTGATTCATTTGTTGATGACTTGATGTTACCTTCTCAAGAGCCATGACTCCTGACAATAAATTATTTGAGCTTGATGTTTGTAGTCAATATTTGGTTAAAATTTACTTGAAACATTGGCGAAGAGTAGATGTCCTTGTTAAGTAGGATTTTCTTTAAAAAAAGGACTATTTGGGGGTTTTAGGATAATTATGTCATCTAGGATTTTTTTTTTTCTTGACAGTTCTATCTTTGATAAGTTATTTGCTTTTGTGAAACTGTCATGTGATTATGATTTCATATTTGATTAGGATTTGATTAAGTTTTCAGTTACCTTTGGATTATGAATACCTCATTAGGTACCTACGGTATTCAGATTTGATACTGATTAATAAATATATAGTGTTTAGAATCCTGAGGACTCATTGTTCAAAGAATTGCTGGTTATTGTAACCCTGAGGCTTCTTGCGCTTTTCCTAGCTTGTTCTTAAACTAGCAGCCAATGGGAAGCTTTTCCAAACTGAGAGAGAAATTAAGTTAAAATTCATATTGGGGATATGGTTCCATTAAATTTTAACTGAGAACTTCCGACTTGATGTTATCCTCACTCTTTTTACCCCTTCTCCCAAGGTGTGTGTATATGTGATTAAACAACACTCGTGTTCTTTGCAGCTAATTATAGCTGTTGATACAGTGAGAACATTGATCTCACTCTCATTGAAATTGACTTTTGCCATTAACCTTTGGTAGTTTCAGAGATTGGTTACTTTTGTGTTATGGAACTTGAGATGTTGGAGCATCCTAAAGGATTCAAGTTAGACTGATGCCTGCATTTGTGAATAATCTCTAAGCAGTACAATAATACATTTTGCAGATACTCTTCATTCACCCTTCTTTTGTTATTACTTAGGAGAATTAAACTCTCTGAACTCATTATTACTCATTTGTCTATTTATATATTAGATTCTTATGTGGTTCACAAATAAACGGATATGATTAGGACGCTTACAGACAACCTGGTGGTTGGAGTATCTAAAGGTTTCGAAAAGAAACTTCAACTCATTGGTGTCGGATATCGTGCCATGGTAGAAGGAAGAGAGTTAGTGCTGAATCTTGGATTTTCTCATCCTGTTAAGATGGCAATCCCTGATGGCCTCTCAGCGAAGGTGGAAGACAACACCAGGATCACAGTCAGTGGATATGACAAGTCTGATGTTGGCCAGTTTGCTGCTTCAATTAGGAGATGGAGACCCCCAGAACCATACAAAGGTAAGGGTGTCAAATATGCGGATGAGGTTGTAAGGAGAAAGGAAGGAAAAGCAGGGAAGAAGAAGTAACACCGTATCAGTGGTTTCATGTTCTCTTTTTGTTTATCTCCTGTTGTTTTGTTCATTTGTTAGTAATGGAAATACGAAAATACCGGGCCAAAGAAAGTCATCTTGATTAGCACAAGCTAGATTCACTTATGCTCATTATCTTTAAAGAATAACACTAGGTTGGTTTATTATAGTCTGATTTCTTAAGATTGGGCAAAAAAATAAAATTTGAGATCCATAAGTCAAATCGACATTTCAAGGGAAAGAGCTCATATTGGAAATTAATGTTTAATCTTTCAACAGTCATGTAATGAGACAAAAGAATCGCATTACTTGAATGAAAAGAAGAAGAAGACTACTTTGTCAACAATTAAGTCGACTTGGGATGTAAGACCATAAAGAACAACAGCATAAACAAATTTATTTGCTGTGTGATGAACAAAATTAAAGGATTATATAAAAACTTTTACATGTTTTCCTTTTCTTTTTTTATGAATTTAGTGTCAAAGACTATCTGAACTTAAAAAAAAAGAGTTAATTACAATGTATTATAGATATAAATTTAATTTTAGTATATTGTTGGTATAAAAATATTTTATATAAACATTCAATCATGTATTATTATATCAATATAAGTATTTGATTCAACCACCTATTACTTTGAAAATCTTACTAATACAAACATTTAATTTAATGACATTATAAAATTCTTTTACGCTGTCGATATATCAAAATTAAACACAAAGTATTTTACATATTATCCATCATCTATAGAATATCTTTTATGATGCATTATGTGGTAATCCTTCTCATAGACGCCCGTTAATATTTTAAAAATGAGTTTTGCTAATAAGTGTTCTAAGAACATTTGTTAAGGATCTAAAAGTAGAAAAATTTTAAAAAATTTATCATGTTTAATGGATCAGAAACCTTGATTTTCAAGTAAAAATCCTTCACTTTAAATATATTTGTTAAATGAGATATTTGTCATGTTTAAAAATTTAAAATCTTGTAGAGGTTTGTCTTAAACTGTGCATGAATCAAATCCTTGATATCTAGTTGAGGTAAAATTTAAAATAGGATCCTTGTGCGTTTGGCCTCGTAGCATTCGATTTACGTTAATTTTTGTCTCATTCAATTCGTGGCATGAAATGTTGGTGGAGATTGCAATAAATAGATTAACGACATTATGTTATACACGGCCATTCTTCACATTTACTCCCCATCAATAACAACCTTTTTCCATGGAAAGAAATCCGTCAAATTATAACTACCTTATTGTACAAGTCACGGCACTAACTTTAAAAAATGGAACTAGAAAATGTTAAAATGCAGTTCATTTTTCATATGGTTTTATTTTCGTAATTAAGTATGAAAACAATGATTATAAAGAATAATTTTATATGGCCACTTAATAGAATTTTATTAAAATGATAAATAAAAAATAATAATTATCCACTATTACAATCACCTATTATGATTTGTCTTTTTAATAAAGTTCTATTGATTGAGAAAGTTATTTTTATATTATTAGTATATATAAATTAAATTTTTTTATTATTTTTGTTGATTAGCTATAGAGCAGCTCACTCACATGAATATTATGAATAATTCAACATAATGATGATTTGATAATAAGATTGAACATCTAATGCTATATTATGAATCACCTCTTCAAAAATCTTAATCAAATAGCACACTTTGAAGAGCCGAAGTTTCTTGTGCTAACTATTTAAAAATAAGTGATGTTAAAAAGAGTTTCCAGTTCTCGCTGCTATTGATTTCTTCTTTCTTTTATCTCAACTTGCATATTTTGTATTTTTTTCTTCAAACAAATTCTATTACTTTTTGTCAGAAATATAGGGGAGGCTTTAATGTGGGAGGCCACCCTGGCGCGCAAGCTACTATTCCATTGTGGTCTGTGGAGGCGGCGATTCAATCATGTATGGCAAAATAAATTCAGTAACGTGCTACAACATTTCTTTTGCAGTTTAAAAGACTGCAACCTTTTAATAAGTGGTGAACCCAATAGCTAACAATCGATGCCCAATCCACAAAGTACTTTATCTATAATTAGCAATCGATGGCCCATAAAAAAAAGTACTTTTGAAGAAACTTTAGCACACTTCAAATTTAAATATGTTTGCTGAAATTCTTAATTTACTTTTGGCTATTAAATCTCTTCCATAGTTTAGTAATTATATATCACTAAATCTATGTTCACATTTTGATTAAATTTAATGAAAGGGATTGTGTTTCTTGAGTACTATATAAAATAAAATATAATTATTTTATACCTTTGTTAAAGTAGAGTTAAAAGAGATTTAAGTTTTCTAAGACATGAATTATATTCATCATTTTAAATTAATCAAAATACTTAAAAGTGGTCGATATGGTCCAAAAGAATTAAATACTTATAAATTAGCCACTAACGAAAAACTTAAATTGAACATATGTCAATAAAAACATAAAAATTAAATCCAAATTATAATACTATATGATCAAAAGGCTGTGAATTAACCCACATTTGACTTCAATATTAGCCTTTTCATTCATAAAAGCTGAACACAAATACCTTAATTAAAAGAAGCAGATTTCAAACAATTTAAACCAATCAAATATCGATAGTATCGGGTGATTAATTACTCTCCAATTGAATATATAAGTGACCATTATTAAGATCATTAAAAAATTACCACAAGCAATCAAAGGATAAGGCAATCGGTGAATTCCTGAGATCAGCACAGAGCTCTGCACCGGTAGTTCTCCAACTTTTGTACGGTTCCCAAATTGTGGCCATCAAAAGTGTCATTTCCAGCGCCATAAATGACACAAGAACCCTTTGTCCTCGTCCCATTTGATCATCAAATCCTGTACCATTTATGTATGTCAGCGACCAACCAAACAAACAAACACAGAAACAAACAGCAGTGAGACAATAGTCATGCTCATTCAAGCTGTATGCTGACGAGATTCAACCCCAAAAACTCTCTCCCCATCCCCACTTGAAATTTTGATTATTTCACAATCATCACCACCTCGTAAATCTTAGTTTCTTCTCTTCTCCTCTCTGCCCTCTCCAACATTTATTAGCCTTTTCTCTCTCCGCTCCTTCCTTTTTATCATATCTAATTGTCCAGAATCTCTTTCTTTCTTCTGTTAATTGTACCATCTTCTTCTCTTATTCATTTTATGTCCTTTCGAATCTCCAATCTACAGGCCCTTTGTTTGTTAAAAAGTTAGACACCTTTTTCAGATTCTCACTCAGCCTACCACAAATTCTCAACCCATCCCCATTACCACCAAATTACATCATAAACAAAGGAAACAAAGTAAAAAAAAAAAAAAATCACAGGTTCTCTCTCTCTCTCTCTTTCTTTGTGTCGGTTGTTGTGATCTTCTTCTATATATGTTTATTATATCCTCAGAAAACATATTTCCACTACATCACGTTGTACCAACCAGAATTTCTTTTTCTTCTTAATTCTTCAGCCACCGTTTGCACAAAACAAAAGAGCTAGAGCGCCTCAAAAACCAAGAAGAGAGTCTCCCATTTTCGCTCCAAGGGGATGTCCATTTGGCTGAAACTCACCGACCCAATTGCAGAGCCATTTTAAAGTTTGAATCTTTGGAACATTTCAGGTAGAAGAAGCTCGAAACCTCAAAAGCGGGTGGGAAGCGTGTGACAAAAACAAAGCGACATTATTAACAGTCATCATCATCATAACACAGAAAGAAGCAGAGCATGAACGGTATGGTCGGGCAGGGAGCAGAGAATTACGGTTGGGGACACTTTCGTCATTTAAGGGAGGGAATCTGGCGGCCGTTGGTGAAGTCGCTGTCGAGATCCACAGTGGTTCTCGTCTTCTCTGTGATCCTCATCGTCGGCGCGTTCGTCTACACGCGCATGCTCGACGATTCGCATGTGAGTACCCTCTTTTGTCCAAAGGTGTTTTGATTGGCCATATGAGTTTTACTATATTTAACGTTATTTAATTTGATTATTTGTTCCCCACGTTACGCTTGTCTCACACTGAGACCGGCAAGGGAATTCCTCCACGAGGTGAGTGAATTCCCGTTGTCCGAGGCATGCATGATTGATCGACATTGTCGTTTGCTAAGTTGGCCCAATAATTTATAGTATTAGTTAGTGTTATTTGATTAAAGGATATTATCTTAGGCAATTAAATACTCATATTTGCCCATACGGTGTATTTATTGATAAGATTGAGGAAAATAATTTTTACAGAAAAAAGTAGTTTAAATATTGAAGAATTTAATTGTATTTAAAGAACTTTATGTTTATATTTTTCTTACCAACAAGAATGTAGATCAGTTGAAAAGAGGCTGTTCTAACTTAACCGGCTCAAATAGGACTATCTTTGATAAGATAATACATGCCAAAATAGCATATGTTTCGATTATACATCAAAAACAGATTTTTGAGTTGTAACTTTAAAATTCTTTTAGAAAGGCAATTTAACCACACACCTTTTAGAAGACATTCCCGAGCGAAAATGCCCATGAAAAATTAACTGTTTGTAAAGTTTTATTTTAATAATGTGAAAATACTATATGAATCCATTGGAAGATAAAGTGTGTACGAATGATAGGACCGCCGGCTATTCAGGTACTTACGACTTTGCTGTAAGTTCAAAGATATAAATGCTTGGGTATATGCTTAATTAGCCGATGACAAAGTTTAAAAGAAAAGTTTTCAAGTGATAAAGTTGCCTTTTAGTTTTTGTGTCTTCTGATGAAGAACCCACAAGGTAATTAAGGAACCTTTCATTAGGCAAATGTTTCTGCTTATGAGTTCCTAGATGTAGCTTAGTGCATGGAAAAACGATTTCATTTGAATGGTGTAACATTAACATGATAGTAGTCAATGGAAAGCTATGTCTGTTTTAGAAGAATTCAGTGTCTCTTGCTAGAAAATTCCAAGCCTTAACAAGCGCCGCGAGTGTCGGCTAACCAGGCATTGAATTCCAACAGCTACAAATATTGTGAGCAAGGTCTTGTTGGCCACGTGTCCTTCAAATATTGAGGAGACACAAAGCAAGTGGGACCGACTCGTTGACTTTAATAGATCTTGAACCACGTGATTGAGCGCCACCTGTTTCATGCCTTAATATATCTTGGATCCCCAAAACTTGTTGTTATCTTGGATCCCCAAAACTTGTTTGATTCCCCTTAAATTAAATTAAATGATGCTTGTGTTAGTGTAACATAGTAGCCTAGGCTAGAACTGTTCTACTGGCTTCACTTCATCTAACCGGGACGCGTGTTTCCCTCTTGCTTTTCTGGGATTTCCAACTTCGGTTAACCTCTGAAGCAATCCTAAGCTAACATCTGCTTGCAACTAGCAGTTTGTTATTACGTTTGGTCGAACCATCTAGGCTCTAGTTGCGTGCGTGATGCGTTGTTGTTAGTAGTTGGTGGTCTGTTTGACTAAGTGTAAGTGGTACTCCCCGAAATTTTTCATATTTTAGAATGTTTATTCATTTGGTAGTATTAACTTTTTTTCTTTTATTTATACTATTAGTATGAATGTATTAGTTAAATAATTAATATATTTTATGAAAATAAACAATAATAATTCTATAAGAATAGTTTTATTGTATATTTTTTTATATTTATCAAGATGCCTTCTAAATGTGTTTTTGTTTTTTTTAATATGTATGTTGTTTGATTTTTTACAATTATTTTGAAATGAAAGAAAAATTGTTCTTAATTTTTACTATTTAACTTGGGCAAACTTATTAGATGTGCACATATGGATGTAATCAAAATAAATATAGTCCAGAAAAATATTAGAGAGAAGTATTGAGAAATACAAATATATGGATAATTAAAAAATGGACTATTAGTTACTTGCTCGAATAAATTGATGTGTTGTTACATACTCTATTTTTTTTCTTACAAAAAAAAAATCAAAACCAAAATGCAACCCTCGATTTCTCATATATAATCTCACAATATTTTTCACATTATGTTGAATTTTACAATATAATGACCTCAGAGCAATAATATCACCCGCCTTTTCTTTTTCTTTTTCTTTTTTTTTTGGGGTCTGTTCAATGCTTGTCTAAGTTGCCTCTTGTTGATAATGTATATTGGTCATGAAATTATGCATTGAAATCTAATCTAATTAGCGTTTGCCAATGGGATAGGGACAATGTGCATTAAGCTGGCCAGAACTTCTATCTAGTTTCCTCTATTTCACATCTTCATTTGACTTTGTTGTGATTTTGATAATTTCATCATTCGTCAAAAATAAAAAAGCACTACTAACCCCTTTCTTTGACCATTTTGTGTTGTGCACACGTACCACACCAGCTCGTTTCCGGAGGTTCATCTTCCAACCCAATACTAACCACTACAATATACAACACGCCTCCCAACAAAGACTCCGAAATACCCAAAAAGCCCCCGAAGCAAATAGAGATCCCGCTAAACTGCACTGCATACGACCTCACAAAAACATGCCCGAACCGTGAAGCAATCCAAGTGGACGATCAGGACCGTTCACTGGGCTCCACGTGTCCAGATTACTTCCGTTGGATCCACGAGGATCTTAGGCCGTGGGCCCGCACAGGCATAACAAAGGAGATGGTGGATAGGGCTAAAAGAACAGCGAATTTCAAGTTGGTGATATTGAAAGGGAAGGCTTATTTGGAGACATATGAGAAGGCCTTTCAGACAAGGGATGTTTTTACTCTCTGGGGGATCCTACAGTTGTTAAGGAGGTACCCTGGGAAGTTGCCTGATTTGGAGCTCATGTTTGATTGTGTTGATTGGCCTGTGGTTTCATCGGAAAATTACGGCAATGGGCCTAATGCTAAGGCCCCACCACCACTTTTTAGATATTGTGCTAATGATGCCACGTTGGATATTGTCTTCCCTGACTGGTCCTTTTGGGGATGGTAAGCCCATTTAACTTTTTTGTTTGTTTTATAACCCCTTTCGTTAATACTTCTAATTAAGTGTCATTTTGGTGCACAATAGTCAAATATGTACAAGTCTAAAAAATATTTTATGAGCATTTAATATGTAGAGATAATATACAACCCTTATGAAAACTATCTATATAAAAGTGAGTAAATACTGAATGTGGGTGTAGAATAGATGTATCATTTCTATATGATAAACATTTTTTTAACTTATATTTTAGACATAATTTTGGATGTTTAAAGATTAATATATGGATTTATTTAAGTTTGACATAGTTATTTAATCATATATTGTCACATTAGTAGATGTGATTAACTTTCACCTCTACTGCTTGAAAATTTATGCAAATGGGATGATTTAATTGGATAATAGTATAAAAATTTTTTTGCGTTAAAGTTAATCTGTGAATATATAAATAACTCCTACATCTATTTTTATGTTCAAGAGCTTGTACATATTACAGTTAGAAACAAAATGAAAAAAGATAGCCTATACATTTCAAGTAATTTGGAACCAAATTAATTCAATCTCTTCCTGACAGTCTTTCTCTGTTATACTGCCAGCATTATTGCACAAATTGTTCATGTGCTGTGTTTTATCTATTATGGCCATTGGCAAGTAAACTTGGTTGATTGTAGCCTTTTTTTTTTTTTAATTTCCATTTGAGTGCAACTACGTGGAAAAAACAAATGTTGATATAAATCTAGTATGAACATTGTGGCATATGTGTGAAATGAGTTGGTGTTGGTATATAACCGGGGAGGATGCTAAAGAGAAGTTTGAAATATTGAATTGTCTCTTGTTATAGGCCTGAGGTTAACATAAAGCCATGGGAGATGTTGTTGGGAGAGTTGAAAGAAGGAAACAAGAGAACAACATGGATGAATAGAGAGCCATATGCTTACTGGAAAGGTAATCCTTCTGTTGCTGAGACCAGACAAGATCTCATGAAATGCAATGTATCTGACCAACAAGACTGGAATGCTCGTTTATTTGCCCAGGTATATATATTAATCTTGATCTGCTTTTCAGAAATCAGCTTTTATTTATTTCCTATTCCAAGTCATCCATTGAAATATAGTGCAATATTTCTAACATCAAAGTGATTCTTTGACTAAAAGGGTATTATAACATTTCTACAGTTTTTCTTCGCTTGGAATTGAACATATATAGCTGAGTTCGAGAGGAGATCAGCTAAATCTTATTTGTGAAAAAAAAAGGGGGTTATGTTCACCATTTCCATTATAAAAAACTACATTAATTTCATTAATTTCATAAACAATGTGCTCTTTCAATAATGAATGTTATAGCAAGCATCTTAACAAATGAAAATTCTGTTCCAGGATTGGGGACGGGAATCACAAGAAGGGTACAAGAAATCAGACTTGGCGAGCCAATGCACTCACAGGTACAGCATTCAAATTTTGCTTTCTCCCATACTATTAATTCTTTAGTGTTATAACTTGCCATGTTAATATATCTTTATTCACTGGATATGTACATTTATCACTAAAATATGTCTCTTCCAATCTTGATGCGTGCAGATATAAGGTGTACATTGAAGGTTCTGCTTGGTCTGTCAGTGAAAAATACATTCTAGCATGCGATTCTCTCACGTTGCTTGTGAAACCCCATTACTATGATTTTTTCACAAGAGGGTTGATTCCGGTGCACCACTATTGGCCTATTAAGGAAGATGACAAGTGCAGGTCCATCAAGTTTGCTGTGGATTGGGGCAACAGTCACAAGAAAAAGGTAATCTCTAAGTTCTATACTTTTCCCTGTTGTTATAACATTGTTCTTACCAAATTAAATCACCTACATAAACAAAATTTACTTTCTGAATATATGCTTTGAATGGTGGATTATATTTGAGAGACTTCATTTATAACACCTTCTGTGGTCTAATATGGTCACCTTGGTGAAGAAATAACCCAAATTATTACACTAAAATATGTGCTTAGAGCATAGGGTAATGATGCCTACCTTCTTGGAGTTGAGAAATAACCTGCTCCCCGTTGAACTTCACGTCTAATTGTTGTTTTTGGACTTCATCAGGCTCATAGTATTGGAAAGGCAGCAAGTGATTTCATCCAAGAAGAATTAAAGATGGATTATGTGTATGACTACATGTTTCATCTTCTGAATAATTATGCTAAACTCTTCAGATACACACCCACTATAAGTGCTCAAGCTGTTGAGCTATGTGTGGAGTCAATGGTTTGCGGTGCTGCAAGGTTAGAAAATAAATTTATGATGGAATCATTGGTTAAGGGTCCTGCAAACAACAACCCGTGTACCATGCCTCCCCCTTTTGACCCTCCATCTTTGCGTGCACACTTACGGAGGAAAGAAGGTTCAATTCAACAAGTGGAATCTTGGGAGAAAAGTTATTGGGAAGATCAAAATCTTAAATCTTAATGCATATATTTTGGCAAATTCTATTGAACAAATACACGTACTCGGATTATATTGCTCTTCTCCAAATATAGGCTTTCTTTTTCCGGGAGCAATAGATAGGATATACCTTGCTCATAGATGGCTACATATAATTTATTCATGTGTGTAAGAATTGAGTTTTAGACGCAATGACTAGTGGGATTTCGTAACTTGCTTGTTAATGTTCCACTGTTACAAAAGAACATCATAAAAGATAATGCTTTGACATTACTATGGTGCAATGACTCAAAAGTAACACAACTATTTTCACATGTAAAGAAAGGAATCCGTAACAGATTTATTAAAGTGATTTACCAGATATCATATGCCAAATTATCACACGAAAAAAAAAATGAAGAAGAAGAAGAATAGATAGGATTGGTAGGAGTTTGTTATATGGCAATCTTGAATTTTATGTCAAAGCAGTGGCATGTAGTGTAGAAGGTTGTGACAGAAATTTACGATGTCTACGAAGTGCACAAACATGACAAACCAATCAATGTATCAAAGCTCTTCAATGCACGTACATTTAAGTTGAAGCAAAAAGTTAAATTCATCAAGTGAACAGACTGTGTTTTATAAATGTGATGTGATGGTTAAAGCTGTTTGATTATTTTGAGGTTCCTTTGGTAAAACTAGGCTAAAAGTTAAGGGTAGATCCAATAAAAAATTGATACAACGGTTAAAAGGTGCCATGGCAACACAAATGAAGAGAACAATTAGAGATTAGTAAGCAACCAAACAGGTCTCTTAGTAGCCTGCTATTTCATTTGACAAAAGTTTGTACAACTTATTAGAACCTGAAATGATTACAAATGCAACAACCAAAGAGAGAGTCCCGAGTATAACTAGTAACAAAATCTAAGTACAGAACATGCTAATAAAAGATATCATTACTGGCATTGCCTTATTTGAACTGAGATGAAACACATTCAGATAGCAGAGCTTTTGGACAGTCATTTCACCCATTCTACACACTTATTCACCGCAACATGTTCTTTAGTTTTGCTACTTTCAATACAGTTGCAACATATATTTTGTCTGCTACCTCGTCCACATATCTGAAGCAAGCATGCCTCCAATTCTTTTTCACCAACAAAACCCCAATCACTCCCCAGAAACCGGTCGCAAAGCCAAGGGCTATGACAAAGTAAAACCACACTTTGTCCGACTTATCATTTTCTCCAGCTTCATCTTCATAGCCTCCACTATGAGGAACTTGATGAGAGTAATCACCGGGGCAGATTTTTGTAAGTGGAGCTCCACAGAGATATGGGTTGCCAGTGTAACTAAGTGGATCATTGAGAACTTGAAACTGGTTGCCTCTTGGAATTGGACCTGAAAAGTTGTTGTCTGACAAGTTCAAGTGACTAAGAAATGTTAAAGTGGACATGCTGCTGGGAATTGCTCCGAAAAGCCGGTTGTGAGAGAAGTCAATAGATTCTAGTGACTTCATGTCTCCTATCATTTTGGGGATCTCCCCAGACAAATTATTGAATGACAAATTGAGTCCAAGCAATCCAGCGAGGGTAGATATTCCTTCGGGAATTGATCCATCCAATCTATTATTTGACATGTCCAAGTTGGTTAGAAGTACCAAGTTCTTAGTATAATCAAACTCTCTTCCCTTGATGACTTGCCTGACATCCTCTTGCTTCCAGCCCTTGGAGTAATTAATGGGCATCATATCTTGTGGTTGGTCGTCTTTTGGTTTTGAAACCATTCCTGTAATGTTGCCAATGCAATGAGGAATTGGACCTTCTAAGTTGTTGTTAGCAAGGTCCAATATTCGCAATTTAGCAAATTGGCACAAGTTTGGAGGGATGATACCATTGAACATGTTTCTGCTCAATCTAAGAATTTTCAACATGGGGAATGTGTCACCCTTCCATAAAGGTATGGCACCAGATAATTTATTATCACCAAGATCCAAAATAAACAAGTACTTCAAGTTTGTCAAGGACCGTGGAATTTGCTTGTGAAGACTGTTGTTGTTCAAATGCAGCCACACCAGCGATGACATATTCCCAATGGAGCTTGGAATAACACCTGATAATTTGTTGGATGACAAATCAAAATCATACATAATGGAACAGTTCCACCAGCAGTCTGGAATTTTACCTGATAATTTGTTGTTGGAAATATCAAGGCTCTCCAGTCCTTTGATTTTGCAAAGTGAGCTTGGTATTGAACCATTTATATGGTTATTGTCAAGTTCCAAGTACACCAATGTAGGCATTATCTCACCAAGGTTTTTTGGAAGGGATCCATTTATTTGGTTATTGGAGAGATACAACATGTCAAGACTCATTGAATTCCATCTTTCTACATTGGTAATTTTGCCTTCCAAAGAGTTAGAAGACAGATCAAGGACTAATAGGTTTCTGAGTTGACCAAGACTGTGCGGAATGTCTCCATATAGACTGTTACTTGCAAGATTCATATATGATGCCATTTGGAGTTGGCCAATGCTTTCAGGAATGACACCAGTAAGGGAGTTGGCTGAAAGATCAAGAAATAATAGGTTCTCAAGCTGCCCAAGACTCCGAGGAATAACACCATTGAAAGAGTTAAAAGAAAGGTCCAACCATGCCAGATTCACAAGTTCCCCCAGACTATCTGGAATGGGACCAAAAAATGAATTTGAGCCAAGTCTAAGGTCTTCTAAATTTTTAAATTGCCCCAGCCAACTTGGTAAACTGTCACTAAATTTATTATCACTCAAATCTAGCTTTTCTAAAGCATAGGTGCTGCAACCCGAAATATTTGGATTGCTATGAAACACTTTCCCTTGAAGCTTGTATCCAGACAACTCAAATTGCTTCAAGTGACACATATTTCTCAGAATTGGTGATAGGGACCCCCCCTCTATACTACTGAAATGGTTTTCTCCAACAAAGAGATGGATAAGATTTTCTAACTCACCAAACCACAATGGAACTGATGTAAGTTTGTTACCAGAAAGCTCAAGAATTGTCAGAGATGTTAAATTCCGCAGAGGATGCGGAATCGAACCGTGAAGCTGATTCTCTGCAAGGCCTAATTTGACAAGGCTTTTAAATTTGCTTAACCATGATGGCACTGAACATAGATTTGTTTTACCAAGGTCAAGGGCTCTGATAGAAGTCTTGTTTTGAAAAGCAGAAAGAGATTGACCAGAAACTCCGCTGCCAGCAAGGTATAAACCGACAGGGTTATCAAACTTATCGAACCATTGTGGCACTAAAGTTAAATTGTTCTTTGAGAGGTCAAGAATTCTAATAGAAGTCATGTTTCTGAAAGCATCAAGAAATGGATCTTGGATACCATTCGATGCAATATTAACGAGTTGAACACTTGTAAGATTAGCGAGATTAATTGGATGAAGAGGAATTGGCAGTTTTCCAAGTCCACAATGAACTAGGCGTATATGTAACAAAGAAGGAAGCATATTAAGTACCTGAAACAAATTATGTGCCTTTCGAAGCTCAACACCTATCATTGTAAAGGATTCTAGTGATGAAAGTCGAGCAACCCAACTAATACCATCGGAATAAGGCCCATCATTGGAATAATCCTCATCATCGAAATAAACCGCATTATCGAAGGTATTGATGTGAAGAACACGCAAGTTGGTGAGGTTTCCAAGAGTGCTGGGAACCATCCCTTGAAAATCAGTGGTTAGAGAAAGATATCTCAGGTGTTGCATAGAACCAATGAGCTTTGGTATTGGGGTGTCAAGAATTGAAATTCCACTCAAATCCAAATGGCTCAAATGTTCTAAATGTAACACAGACGGATAGACGTCATCTACAACCACATAGGAGCAGTCTTGGTGTTCTTCTATCCCAAAGTCATGGTAGTCTTCAAATGAGCATGTTGCATAGGTGCTGAGGTCAAGCTTGACAACATGTCCAGTGACATTGTTGCAAGCTATGCCTTCCCACTGGCAGCAATCATTGCCTTCCCATGACTGAAGTATGGCCCCTATTGGTGATTGTGGAGAATCAAAGCTCGGAATGTTGTCTTTGAGGTTGAGAAGAGCCTGCCTTTCTCGCTCAATGCACCGCGAGGTTGAATTTCTGCACAAACACAAGTCACCAATTTTAGTCAGTAGGAAAAGAACACAAAACACGAAAGTATTCAACGACATTCTCGTTGTTTTGCAGGAGATTGGTTAAGAGTACATCACAATGCCAACGAACTTTGCAATTATATAGGCATACAAGTACCATTATCATTTCACCTAATATGTTTAATAATTAATATCGATAACTTCATTTAAATAAACTACTCCATTCATTTAAAAAAAACACACATATTAATATATATATATATATAATTGTTTAAAATTGTATAAATGACCACGATTATTCTTCTTGAAAAACAAAAGCAATTAAATAGAATCAATTAAAATAAGTAAGTAGAATTAATTACACTAAACTATTGATAAAAAGTTATTACTTCATTGATAGATGCTTTAAAACAAACAAATCTAAAAAATTTAACAGATAAAATAACACAAAATATTACCTATAACAAAAAGCAACATGTTTAATCTAATAATTAAATACCTTCCCTAGCTTTCAATGGAGTTGCTATTTAGACATTAAAAAATATGTACAACAGTAAATAGCCATATAAAAAATATCAAATTTTTTTTACCCCATTCACAGGATATTCTATACTCTTTACTTTTTGTCACTTTTATCTCCATTTTTCATAATTTTTTAAGATTATCCAAACAACATTATATAAATTTAAAACTAATGAGCAACACTCATTGTTTTGAAATTTTGAGTTAAGCTGTGATATCCAATTTATTTTTATAGTTTACTGCTCGATCTATTTATTTATTTAAGTCTCTCAAATTTTGGACTCCTTGTGCCTCTTTACTCAACAACATAAAGCTTAAAGTTTTAAACTAATTTTAATTCTAAAAAAGTTAAATTCAAATAAAAGTTTTAAATTTCGATTCCGGCGTCGAAAGAAAGCCGGGATTAATGTAGAGTTTTTTTAAACATCGTGGCATTTGCAATAGTGCCTTTCTATTTTGTGTTTTGTCTAATTCAAATTGAAACTTGCCAAAAATATATATATATAATTGAGAAAGCATCGCTTCCATGGCTCCGCGCTTAGGGCGAACCATACGTCGAAAAAATCGAAAGAAACGAAAGTGCTCAGCCCACAGTTGGCAAGAAACAATAAAAGGCCAAACGCACTTACAACACAGTGGAATTAATCCCCATCACGTGGCAAGATAATGCTTAGATATTTCAATGGTGCAATGAAACAATGCAACTTAACCATTTTTACATGTAAAGAAAAGCGTCCATTACAGATTTATTATGCTAAACTGATTTACCAGATATCATATGCCATATTAACACACAAAAATGAAGATTAGATAGGATTGGTAGGAAGTTGTTACACGGCAATCTTGAATGCTATGTCAAAGCAGTGGTATGTAGTATAGAAGGTTAAGACAGAAATTTGTGATGTCTACAAAGTGTAGGAATTTTAAATATCAAAAGATATAAAAAGTAAATTAAAGCTAATATTGTAATAATGGAAAGAAAACTTGTTCTTCTGGGATTTTGTTAGTGTATTCTAGAAAATAAACTCATCAAAATGTGCAATTTAAGCTGCTAAGGAAAAATTGAAGAATGTGAGTTTATGCACATATATGATTTGTTACATAAGTGCTTGTATCTTAAAATATGACTTATCAGATAAATATATGTAATTTAATGTGTAAACAAATAGTTTGGTTTTTAAAATTGACTATAATTACAGTTTTAAAATTGGCAGTGTAAATTTTTTTTACACTATTATTTAATCATATATTATTATATCAATAAAAATAATTAAATCTTATACTTATTATTAAAAAAATTATAAGTAAAATAATTTACTTGAATAACATTGTAAAAGGAATTTACATGCATGATCTCTCTTGAATCTAAGGAGGACTCCGCGAATACGTTAGTGCTTCCCGAAGGGAACCACCGCATGCTGCACGGTGTGCTAGGTATATATCCATTGTACAATTCAATGAGGTAAAATGATTTACACAACGTCTACTGCAATAATATACAATCCATTAATTAATTATTTTGCCTTTATAATGCGTTCTGCCAAATTCAACTTTAAGACTTGCAAAGAATGGAGAAAGTGGTGCTTTCCACGCCATTGTCTTCGTGATGACTCCTTTGTACCTCCCAATTAAGAGTGGGTTGAAATTATTATAAAGCCAAATTATGGAACCATCCTAGTATTATTGTTCTCTATTATTATTATTAGAACTATCCTACTACTATTGTTCTCTGAATTTTATAATTTTCGCCGAAAATCCTGAAAAATAAAAAATAAGTAAATGTTTATTTTAGTCATTGAAATTATACATACGGTCACTTTAGTCTCTAAAATTTAAAAATTAACATTTTAGTCCTTCAAATTTTAAAATGAGTTAAATTAATCCTTGATTTAGTCTATGTTAATATATAATCCCATTTTTGTAGACATATAATGTTAAGTAATATATTAATGATCGATTAGAATCCAATTTGAACTTAGAGATAAACATATTTAAACAATAGGGTCAAATTACTAACATAAGATAAATATAATAATAATGTTACTTATATGCAAAAATCATATTATTGTCTTCACATATTATTATTTCCACGCAATTTAATTGGCAAAGGTCATGCACAATATCAACGTATCATTGGTATGTCAATTAGCATAAAATGTCAGAAAAAATATGAGAATACAATAATAGAAATAGGGTCAGGGACAATGTGACTTATATTTTATAATTATAGGGATTAAAATGTTAATTTTTAAATCTTAAGGATCAAAATAACCTACACTTATAATTTTAGGGACTATAATAAACATTTATTCAATAAAAAATTAACTAAAAGTTGAAAATGAGAACTGCTTTATGAAAACAATTGCACCCTTAGGACTTTTCCCAAAGGGAACCACTGCATATGGCAACAAGTCCACCCTATGGCTGGTGTTTTTATTAGGCTTTCATCACCACCTAAGAGTGTTACAATATATATCAGTTATGTAGAGTAATAACTTCCATAATTGAGTTAACAAACTATTGTTACAGTAATTAACTGATATTAACAGATTAACAAACTAACTACATTATATATCAGGAATGCTTTCTGAGGTTGAGACCGAAGAGCCTGCCTTTCTCGCTTAATGCAGCCCAAGGTTGAATTTCTGCACAAACATAAGTCAACAATTTTAGTCAGTAGGAAAAGAACTCAAAATACGAAACTAGTCGACGATATTCTCATTGTTTTGCAGGAGATATGGTTAAGAGGACCGCACAAATGACAAAGAACTTTGCAATTATATAGCATTTTCCTTTCACACGTTCACATTTTTCGTATAAGAAAAGTCACACAAAATAACATGATTTCAGTTACGTACTACAGAAAAATGAGAGTGATGTCGTTTAATCATTAAAAAAGTTGATTTCTATTAGGATTTTGTCATGACCTGACTTAGAGCATTATCAGTGCATAGAGAATATATTCCGCTACAAGCATTAACATGTAAATTTTTACAAAAAAATAGACAGAATTTACTCTATTTTTGGTATATCCCCAAATTAAAAAAAATAGAACTTGGATGAAAATAAAGATAAAATACAGAATTGAGTTTTAAACATTTTCAGAATGGGCTCCCAGCAATAGTGCAACCAAATCGGCATATAAATTCCAATTCATATTCTAATACGTAATTTAAATCAAATTCAATCCTAAAATCAAAATGAATCAAGTTAGTTTCAAACTAGTCTCAAATGTAAATTCATGATCACAAGGTATATGTCTAATCATACAGAAGACATAGTTCAAAATATAATTCTAAATTAAGTTTACAAATCCTTTCCTTAATATAATCTATCTATATCTATGTCTTAACTACACATAATAAGCATAAACATAAACCTAAGCATAAAATTAATCTAAGCACCCTGCCTGTGATATATGGAGCATTATGGATGGTTTTAACTAGATACCATTCAAAAAAAAGCTAGGTTCCAATATACAAAATAGGCCTTTTTAAGAAGGCTCATCAACTCAAAACTTGGCCATTGAGGAGTTGCGAGATTGAAACCTAAAGTTGTACCTGTATCTAGAAAAGAGGGGGGAAACAATAGAGTGAGTTTTGTAATTCGGTAGTAAACTAGATGCCTATAAATCACATGAGATAATATGTAATTCATAAGTAAAACAATAATAACTTCATAGTTCATATAAATTCAACAAATTCTTTTACTTACAGAAAAAGATTTTTGAAAACAACCAGATTTATATAAAATAATAGGGAATCATCAAATTCAAGATAAACAGGAGGATTCACATTCAAGCAGTCATTTCTTCGTGTGATTTTAAAACAGAATGGTTCTACCCATGCGAGTAGCCATAGAATAGGAGGATCTACTATGTGGTCCTAATCAAATACATTCAAGGTACACCAAGGCCAACGCCTACTGTCGTTAACTATATATCTCGTTAGAGATTCCTCCCAAAACAGATAATAAGGATTTTACATATCATATCAATTCAATTCTCAATAACTCCACGAATCGTTATAACCACAATTTCTCAAGTTCTTTCCTCAAGTCCATAACAGAGATAAAATAATTTTTCAAAGTCAATATCATATCATCTCATGTGTCAATTTTGATAAAACATAAGCTAACATAAATGATGTAATTTTATTAAAATTACGTAAAACTACCAAATAATTTTTTTTTAGTTTCTAAATTTCTAAAATATATTTAGAGCTAATTTAACATAAATAAAAATAATTATAGACAACATAAATTGGTTCAAAAGAACCGAAGATCAACTCCCAAGTGCTACCAATCTAACAGTTGATACTCAATTACTCTATAACCTTAGGAATAAGATAAATACAATATTAATAAGTTAATAATACCATTAATTTATACTAATTAACCTCACATACTAGAAAATCTCAAATCTATACACTTAGGGTCCCAAAAATCTCAATCAACTATGAATAACTACATATAGAGCTCAATAAGATAAATAGAGCTAGATTGTCACTTACCATTACTCTAGGAGGAAGATTAGAAGTAGGAAACCATCCAAAACAAATTGCTCTAACTGGATCCTCCACTTAAAGAGAGAAACCACGAGTTACAGAGAGAGAAGGGGGGGAAGAGGCACGATTTTGATGGTGATAATGATGATGAGGAGGAGAAGATGGTGATGGAGGTGGTGGAGATGATTGGTGAAGGTGGGAAGAATAAGAAGAAAAAAAGAGAAAGAAAAAGAAAGAGGGAAGTGGGAAATGGGTATGCAGGGGTTATGGGAAGTGAGGGAGGAGAAGAAGAAAGGAGAAAAAAGGGGGGCCAGAGTGGTCTGTACCATTTAAGGTGTATGGATGATTTTCACTCTTTTTTTTTTGTTGATTTCTATACACTTTCACCTTTTAGGTGTTCAAATAATATTTTTGAAAAATAAACTACAAGTTTTATTTAACAATAGTTACACATTCTCTCTTTTGTTGAATTGTTTTTCAATTATTGATAAAAATAAATTAGAATTCACTCTCAACAATTTTTTAAGAGATTTGGTTTCGGTTGAAATAATAGGTATCCTCTTACTTAAGGTAATTCTGTTGAAGCTAGAAAGGACCACTAAGATGGCAAAACTCTCCCTCCCGAGACATCTAATTAAGTTAGAACAATATTTAACCCATTAATCTATGTGTCTGTCAACATTTAAAAGATATTTGAGGATTTTTTAAATACTTTATAAATTAGTACATATAATATTTTTTTAAAAAAAGGTTAAATCTTGTCCTCAGTTATCGTAGGTTGCGATATAATTTGTGTTTTTCTCACTTTTTGAATATTGACTCTTATATTTGCTTTTTATATCCTAATAATTTTTTTTTTCACATCATCTACAAATCTTTGATTTAATGTGTAAATACTAGTAAATATACTTTAGTGTTTAAAATTGATTACCAACCCTTGATAATTAGAGTGCTTTTGGATAATTTTTTTCTTTTTTAGGTAGATATTACTTTCTTTGCTTAAAAATTTATTTTTTATTTATTTAGATAATTTTTAAAGAATAATCATAATCTAAGAAAGTCTATTTTTAAATTTTATAATTATTTTCAAAATATAAAATAAATGCACACAAATTTTAAATGTTATTCCCAAATGTTTATTATCACTCCTCTCTTAGTATCTTTATTTATATATTTCAAAATTATCCTTAATTATGAGTTAAGAGCTTTAATTTGTTACATTTTTTAATATTGCCACTCCCATATTTCAAATCATATTTCATAATTATGCTAATTAATATTAAATATAAAATTTAACTATTTTTACTTTTTTATTTTAAAATAGATTAAGCCTTTGAGGCAAACAATGTAAGATAAACATTTATATCTTGTTTTGTGATATTCAAAGAATTTTTGTTTTAATTTTTTGAGATTGCATTTCTTATGTATTTTGCATATTAGGATTTTTTTTAACTTTTCAATTTTTTCTGATAACAATATATTTTAAAAATTTGTCTATTATTATTTCAATATTCTAAAATTCAATTTAACAATCAAACTAAATAAAAATACCTATAACTAAACTTTCACCTCAGCGCAAAAAACTATTAATTTTAATACAATGATTAACTTGAATTAATAATGTAATAAAATAAAAATTTAACAAACTTTCCAAATTTAATTAAACAAAAACTATAGCACTCAGAAGCTATATTAACGTGCCCCTCTTATATATTATGGTAGAGCTAAATTCCTTGTGCTAATAATAGTTGAAGCACTTTATTAGATTAAATAGCGTAACAAAGAATTCGTAAAAATAACAATAAGTAAAAATAATTAACAATAAAAATAATTACAAATCATAATTTCATCCAGATATAAAATATACAAGTTAGCTTATTTTAAAAAAAAACTAAAGAACAAAGCATTATAATAAAAATTATTTGGTTAATAACAATAAATTTTGGAATTATAAGATTTTTTAATATTTATTTAATTATATATATATATATATATAAAGACTAGATGTTCAAAGATTTTATGCATAGTGTATATTACATTTTTTTCCTTTTTGAGTTACGTTGTTTTTTCATTAACTTGAGTTTACGTTATTTCTATATTATGATTTGCTAATATAGTCTTTAAATTCCAATGTTATTAAATTTTACTTAAAATAATTTTTAAAGAAATAATCATTATTATAATATTTAGATACTTATTTTATAAAAAATTTTAAATAAATAAATTAATGTTTACATCTAAATAATTATATTAAAATATTAATTTTAGTACTTTTAATAAGAGGGGTATTTTAGAAAAATTAACTAAAAATTATTATAAATAAGAGTGATAATAAATATTTAGTAGTGTCAATAATTACTCCCCCAAATTTTCTATTTCATAATATATTTTTTTTTAAGTTGAAACAAAAATGCAACCAAAATGGATGTATTTCTGACGTGGACTTTGCGGAGACATTGGAATTTCCCGAAGAGAGCCACCGCACCGCATACGGCAACAAGTCCACGCGGTCTCCTCAGTGTGTTAGGTCTATAACCATTAGATAATTTAGCTTTGATTGAGTTGAAATGATTTACAACATTTACTGCAACATACACTCCATTAATTAATTAATTTTTATAATTGAAGTGACCATATTTTATATTGCACCACTTGCAGCATAGATATCACTTACTTCTTGTGTTTGACGGATGGAATTGAATAAGAAATTGAAATTTTGAATTAAACATGAAATTAAAGTCTAGAATTGGAATTTGAAGTAGCACATAGAATTTGAATTATAATTCAACAATTCAATGTAATAGAAGTAAAAAACAATTAAAATGAACAATTCTTCATTCTTAACATATACTTTATGAATTGTCAATTTAGAACTGACTATTGTCACTCTCATTTATCTATTGTCACTCTTTATTTATTACAATTATTTATAGCATTCCTAAGATGCCTTTAATAAGAAACATGTTTAGTATTAACAATTTATATTAATCCAAGTTCTGAGCAATCTTGGATAATTACATTGCCAAATAAAAATATCTAGAATTAAAAAATATTTTTTGATAAAAATTATTACTAATACTAAATTATTCGATGAAAAAAATAGATAAATTTCTAAATTATTTCATAACTAAGCTATTTCAAAAATTACTAGTTAATTATTTATGAGTAAATTACACTCACACCCCCTGGGGTTTGCTAAAATGTAACAAATATCCCCTCTATTTGTACACCTGACATTTACCTTCCCTGAACTCAGTAAAAACAAAACATTGAGTAAGTCAAATTATATTTATACCTTTTTTACATTTACTCCACATCATATCATCATCATCACCGGTTTCCCTTCTTTTCCACCATCTCACCTCACCATCCACTCCTCTACCCAACACCAAAACGCCACTAACCGCTGCCGCCACTTCCACTGTGCACTGCCATATGCATGCGGCCAAGGAGTCCCTTTTTTCCCTTGAAATCGCGAATTGAGGCCGTGGCCGCAGGCGGTGGTAGATCTTCAAATCGAGATGTTGAAGTTGATGGCCGGGTTCGAGATCATGGTGCGAGGGGGCACGCGATGGAGAAGGTCATGGCGGTAGGAAGGGCGGCTGTGGCTTGTGATGGGGTACGCGGTGGTGGCCGCGGATGCTCGGTGGCGGTGCGCGGCTGAGATCGAGCAAAGGAAGGGGTAGCGCCAATGGAGCTTCGCGCAGAGGGGAAGAGGACGGTGCGTGGCTGGGTTCGGTGCGGCCTTTGAGGGTAGGGCGCGCGCGAAGGAGAGGAGCTGACGGGAAGGAAGGGGCTCCACAACGGTGGCTCAAAGGTGGGGTGTGATCAGTGCGGAGGTGCGGCGAGGCACAGGCGCGACTTCGCGGAGAAGCTCCAAGGAGTGAGCGGCGACTGTGGGTTGTTGGTGATGGCTTGCTTGTGATCGGGCTTCAACCAGCGACTTGGAAGGAGCTAGAGGGAGCAGTGATGGAGGCTGACTAGCGACAAGGAAAAAAAGATGGAGGTCTCTGTGTTCTTCCCTTTATTTTTACATTTATTTCTGGTTGAGATTTGATTTTCCCTTTCTTTTTACATTTATTTTCTGATTTTGAGATTTGATTTTAATGTATGGATTTGTTAGTGGGTTTGATTCTTATTCTGATTAAGCTGTGGCTAATATTCATGATGTGGTGGTGATGGTCTGTGGCTGATATTGATGGTGGTGATATTGTTAGTGGTGATTTTACTAGTAGCGCCACAAGCTTCCCCTCTCTCCCTCCGCCCTTGCATACTCCTAGCCACCCAGCTCTCCCTCTTTGTCCCTTTTCTTCTCAGTCCCTCTATCTCTTGGTCCATCTCTCTCTCTTTTGTGAATGAGTGGGTACAAATGTAATTTGACTTTTTCAATGTTTGGTTTTTACTGAGTTCAGGGGAGGTAGATGTCAGATGTACAAATAGAGCGGGTGTTTATTGCATTTCAGCAAGCCTCAAGGGGTGTGAATGTAATTTATCCATTATTTATTGTAGAATAATATATTGAGTTATTAGTTAAAATTTAAGACCTAATTAAAGACTTTAAAGTTCACAATGATTATTTCTAAAAAAAAGTTGAAGAAATTATTTTGCACTTTTTTCTTATTTTTTTTGTTTAAATGTTTTCTCATTTAGACCTGGATGACATTAGATAAAACTATCATTTTTATTTATAAATGTTAAAAATTAAGAGGAAAAAATATACACACAACATAAAACTTGATCATGGAGATTCAATATCAATTTCCTTAATTATGTTAATGCTTAAACATAATGCAATAACTTAGAACAAATTATCAGCTCCAACCAATCTACCAAAATTTGTTCACCCGTATCTGCTTCCATGTATACCACAAAGACATAAACAATAATTCGCAAAATTTGTGCCTTGGGACAAGTGCCCCTTTTCTCACTATTTTTGGCCTAAGCACCGTGACAGTACATGAGCTTCTTGTGCGTGCGTTATTTTGCTCAAATAAGGGCAATTTTTAAATATTATTAAATAATATAAATTTAAAATATCATAGTAATAATATATTATAAATATTGAATAAGTTTTTTGTTAAAGAAATTTAAAATGACACAAATAAAAAAAGTGATAATAGATAATTGAGATTCTAGTATACAATTCTTAATTTAATCTTAAAAATAAAAGGTTATTTATTAAAACAAACTTAAGGGCATTTTAAGAATAACACAACTAAAGGCAATAAAGATGGAGTGTCAATATCCACTCCATGTCAATTCTAAAACTTATCAAGTATCCATCTCCTCATTAAACTCTATATAATTATTTCTCTTTCTATTAATTTTTCATCAACCATGATATAGTTATTTAGTAAACTCAAACATAAAATTTATTATTATAAATCAACTCCAATTTTTTTCGAATTAGAATCGAAATTAAAGTTCTAAATTACAATTTCAATTATCCAAAACGGACCCTTAAGAGTGTCGTTGTAGATTTTTTTTTTCGAATATTAATTATGGCATTGCACTTATCCCTTTCATAATGTGTTTTGCCAAATTCAACTTTTAATAAGACTCGCAAAGAATGGAGAAAGTGGTGATTCCAAGCAGTTGTCTTCATGATAAATAGAGGTGTCAAAACAGGTCAGCTCGCTCTACCAAAAGCTCAGAAAAAATGGGATCGACAAAGTTGGTTCGCCAAAATAAAATAAATTTGGAATAGTTAGCCATTGCTTTAAGTAGCCAACCCGTCAAAAAATAAAAAAATTTAAATAATATTTATTATTTATATATATCCAATTTTTCAAGATCCATAATAACTATATATTAACTTGGATTAAAAATTATTATTGTTAATAATATTATTTGTGAGTTATAAGACTATTTTATTTTTATATTTTAACTTTAAGTGAATAATATCAACTGTATAATGTTAATGTATTAGTGACCGTATATATTTCTTACTTTTTTTTGTCTTTTTTGGGTCACATGTTTCTCATTTTTTTATTTATAAATTATAAATTTTTTCTTTTAAAAAAAAGAGTTGGCCCACGAACCAAACCCGCCCCCAACCCGCCAAAACCCGCGTGTTAGGCTGGGCGGGTTGAAATTTTTAGGCGGGCTCAAAACTTCAACCCAGCCCTCAAAAAATGACGGGTTTGACGGACCAACCTGGCGGGTTCAACCCGTTTTGACATCTCTAATGATGAATGATGACTTTTTTGTACCACTTAACTAAGAGTGGGTTTAAACTTTATAAATGTTATAAAAATAAGAATAGAGAGAATAATGAAGAAGAAGAGAAAGAATAGTTTCATTGATAATATCAAAGGTGCACTATATGAAGCATCCAAGGGGCTGTTTATAGTTAAAGGAGAAGAGATATAATATCTCATCAAATCATAACAGATTCTATCTAATCTAATCAAATCTTAACTAAATCAACTAAATATATAGACATCCACAAATGAATAATATTTCATAACACTACCACTTAGATGTCCATTCGGAATATGCCTCATTAAAACCTTACTAAGAAAGAAAAAAATCTTAGTAAAGAAAAAAGAGTACAGTATCCTCATAGTGGGAATCTATGACTGCCTCGTTAAAAACCTTATTAAGGAAAAACCCAGTGGGATAAAAACCTTGATTAAGCAAAAAAGAGTATAGCATTTCTCCCCTTCTTCAAAGTATCACCTAAAATCTCATAATTAGTGTATTCTAATTTGTGCACCTCTTTTACAAAGAAGAAATAGGTAGTAACTCTATCACTTGAACAAATTGGACATCAATTCCTCTCTTTAGTTGAACAATCTAAACCATATTATCCTCGGGTAAAGTTGTGCAATTTTCTTCTAAAAGAATTTGCATAATAGTTTGATCATGTAGATCCCTTGCCTTTAGCCAAAAAGATTCACGAGCTTCATGCATTGCACTAATTTCTCTGTGATTTGAAGAAACAGTGACTATCGTCTGCCTTGTATATCTCCAGTAGATAATCATGTCTCCATAAGTGAAAGAAACCTGTTTGATATCTGCCTTTATGCAGATTTGATAAATATCTTGCATACTAATATACTTCAAGAAAATATATGCAACTTATTCACATCAAACTTCATAAGAGTTATCTCTGTGTAAATTGATTGGCAAACAAACATCTTGTTTGTTAAATGCTTGATCTGCAGGCCGAGATATTTATGACTATTGGAACTTCTTCAGGAGTTCCAATGATATTCAAGTCATCAACATACATAGCTATTATAATGAATCTAAATATAAACATAAGGCCAAATGACATCATTTGTAAACCCCTTCGTAATCAAATACTCATTGAGATTGTTATACCTCATCCGTCCAGATTGCTTAGACCATATATGGATCTTTGCAACTTGATTGAGTATGCAAGGACGTTCATTAGATAATCTTGATATCTATGATCCTTTAGGGACTTTTCATATAAATATCATTATCTAATGAACTGTATAGATAGGTTATGACTACATCTATCAGATGCATATTTAGCTTATTATATGCAGATAAGCTAATCAAATATCGAAACATTGTTGCATCCACTACTAGGAATGCGTTTCGCCATTATCTATACTAGTCTTTATAAAAAATCTTATGCTACAAGTAGAGCCTTATAGCATATAATTTCATTTTTCTCATTTCTTTTTCTCACAAATACCCATTTGTATCCCACGGGTTTCACACCTTCTGGTGTTTGGACTACAGGTCCAAAGACTTCACGTTTTGCAAGCTTGCATGACTTCTTTCCATTTTTGGCAAATAATTTCTACATAGTCATTCTTCAATGATTATTGGCTCAAGATCCTCATTTTCATGCATAATATTAGCGCTATATTATATACAAATATATTGCCGACAATTATTACTCGTCGATTCCACCCTTTTCCTATAGAGACATAGTCCATTGAGATCTCATCATTTTCAATGAATGTATTCAGGTACCTGAACGTCTTCTGATGTTTAAAATATATCAAAATTTTGGACTGTAAAAATGTCTTTTCTATGTCTCTATTCTCTTTAGCAGGAAGAGCATCATTTGCCTTCATAACATCACTTGGCCTCTTTGCGCCTTCTTCCTTTTTGAGGATTTTATTTTTTGGAATTGACTGGTCTACCACTCTTCTAGCGTGTAATTTTTACGTTGACCAATTGTCCAACAAGGACATCAATTTAGATTGGGGCATTTTCAACTGGTATATAGGATTTAGTTATCCTTTTGCATCATAAAAAAACACATCTGGCATTCATTTGCTATTCTTTGCAAATCGTTTGAACTTCTAGTTCACATTGCCTTGTGTGAGGATCTAAATAGAATATTGATGCATTTCAATTTATTTTCTTTTCCAGCTATGTGTACTCTCTCCCCCTAATGTTGGAAACATTATTTCTCACAAACTGAGCCTTAAAGCATCTCCTATTTATATTTCAATGTATTTGACTATAAAGGGAAAATCATATCTAATATATATCTCCAATTTTCTTTGGAGTCCCATATGGCAGTTAGGAAATATACTGCACTTGTGAAGTTCTTAAATGGGAACCTTTTGGCTGCGGGCCAAAGTAATTGTAGAGGAGAGAATTATTGGCAATTTGTTAGTCTTAAAGAAATAAGTACTGCAAAATAATATGCGCCCAACTAGAAATTGAGAGATTTGTTCTCATGAGCAAGCGGTCTAGCAATTAACTGGAGGTCTTTTATAAGTTAATTATACTAGCCAACTTTTTCTATATGTGAACATAATTAGATGTTCAATATTTATAACATTGGCCTACAAGCAATAAAAGCTTGAGAAATAAATTCACTAGAATCATCAAGATAAATTATTTTGATTGGATTATCATGAAATTGTGCTCTTAATATTTTGCGCAATTAATATTGCAAGCTTCAGGTTGTGAAATCATAATGAGCACACATGTGACTATTTCATAGATGCATCTGTTAAAATCATAAAATATTTGAAAGGTCCACATGGTAGATGAATTTATCCATGTATATCACCTTAAATTCCTTTTGAGAATTTAAGAGATTTAAATCCAATCTTTGCTCGTGAAGGCCATATAATTAATTTACTTTGAGAACACGCAGTACAAGAAAACTCATTACAATGAAGAATCTTCTGGCTCTTCAACAAATGCTTATATGAGTTTTTAGTAATTTCTTACATCATTATGGCTTCAAGATGTCCCAACCAGTCATGCCAAAAGATAAAAATCATTTAGGCTAGCAAACATCTGTTTCACAATAGCATATGATGCTTCAATTGTACTCATATTAGTACTATAGACCGGATGAAATTGCAAACAAAATTTTCTAAAGCAACTTTCTTGATTGAAACACAAGTTGTGATATGGAGGTATACAATATTTTTCTCACTCACTATCATAATATGATATCCATTTCAGCAAATATTTTTAAGACTCTTGTAGCTAGTAGAGAATCATTTATGTTTCTTCAGGAAATAAAATATATAGCAGCTCTTCTGGAGCCTTCATTAATTCACCTTGCTACTAAGAATGATATCAATATTTCTAATTAATTTTGTTTCTTCAGGAAACATAATAATAGCTCTTCTGGAGCTTTCAATTATTTTGTTATCAAGAATGATATTTATATTTCTAATTAATTATGTTTCTTTAGGAAACATAATAGTAGCTTTTTTGGAGCTTTCACAAAACTAATAATCGAGTTAATATTTTATTATGTTGTTACAAGATAAAAATATCAAAACATGTCATCAAAGTATTAACATATCATGTAAGTGAAAAGAAATTTATCATGATATGCTGGTGATATAAATATATGTATCACAATTTCCCCAAAAATGTCAGTATATTATTTCATGATATATTAATCGCAATAATAAATAAGATTATCATGTGACATAAATCAATAAAGTAAGTAATATTGCATAAAAATATAATCAATAGTTATGAAATGTGCCACAAATAGCATAGCTATTTTATTCAATATTGAGAACAATCAGTACTAAAAGTTTTGAAATAAAATACTCCTTGAAAATAGTATCAAATAATATCTAATAAAAACTTTCATTATTAAATCAAATAATCAATATTTATATAAAAGATAAAAAGATATATCCAAATGGCTCATATTAATCATGAAATGATTTCATAATATATCTTGAAAAAAAATCACCTTTGTATTTTCTCATTCTCCTTTAACGATACTTAATGAAGATCAAACAAATATCTCAATGTACAAAGGGTACATGCCAAATTTACTTTGATGTTATAGCAATAACATTCATCACATTTGAAACCAATAATCTTCCCCAAAGTGTGAGGTCCAACATGGTTTGCTCTCTCTTAATGGAAGCTTTCACGGACAAATCAAATACAAAATCTTGGCCTAATGCTTTATCCAAGGGTTGATGCTCCACCCAAGCACGAACAAACAGCCATGGCCCAGTCAAACCATCGGCTTTGATACCACTTCTGGGGTTATAATTTTTTTTCTCTATCACATTCACTTCAGGGAATGGAGCAGAGCCAATTGGGCAAGTTCCATGATTTTTTTTTTCATGAAAACTCATTATTTGATATCTTATAAAACCCTTTTCTTGACAGTGTTACCCCAGGAGCACATATGAGACATAAAGGTCAATAATATTTTTCAAAATATATTTATTAATAATGTAACTACAAGTGCTATCATAATGGGATCATAACTCTTCTTTATCAAAAAGATCAGCAGGATCTTTTAAAAATATTTAAACATAATCCTTTATTCTCTTCAGGAGAATTTGAGTATTTAATTTAAATACTCAAAATTCAAAAGTTATATATTGTAAATATTCAAAATTATCCTTGGAGATACATCCACTTCAGGGAATATAAATATAAAAATATTCCTTCTAGGAAATATACAAACTTATTTTAGATTATGATGTCACACACTTTATGTGATGTGAATAATAGATTTATTCACTTCAGGGAATAATCTTTTGACATATTCACTTCAGGAAATATGTAAATCTCCTTAAATAGAGAAGCAAATCTATTATAATTTTCTCGGATAATGTTGAATAATTCAGATGCATTCACTTCAGGAAATGATTATCTATTTTCTGTATAATTCTCATTCACTTCTGGGAATGATTGCAATTCACTTTTGGGAATGCAATATTTATTATTTATTAGTCTGAAGACCTATTGAGTACAGATAAATCTCGACATATAACATTTAAGATAAATATGGCTAGGATATCTTACCTCAAGCCTTTTTATTCACCACCATATACTGATGCTATAGTAGTATAGGGGAAAGAAAAACCAACCAAGAACAAGTGTCTCTGTAAGTATAAGCGGCACTTGGAAAAGAATTGTGGCTTGTGTTGAATACTCTCTCAATTTCCACCATAAACCAAGAATTCTAGAAGAAGGAATCATGCATGCACTGTATTAACGAGCTTCTTCACTTTTGAGAGTAAAGTCGTGCTGATAACGTGTTATAAAAAGAAGAATAGAAAGAACAATGAAGAAGAAGAGAAATAATAGTTTCATTGATAATCTCAAAGGTGCTCTATATGGAGTATTCAAAGGGCTATTTATTGTCAAAGGAGGAGAGATATAATATCTCATTAAATCATAATAGATTCTATATAATCTAATCAAATCTTAACTGAATCAGCTAAACATATAGATATCCACAAATGAATAATATTTCATAACAATAAACGAATTGTTGTTCTCTATTATCAATAGAAATTGCAAAAACATGCATAGTCGAGGCTTAGGTTGTTATGCTACATATTTGTCCTAATGCCTTATCAGCTCTAATCAAAATTTTCAACGGAATGAGTGAAAAAGAAGATAATTTGAGAGGTCCATTACTCGAAGTGCCTAAGCTCAATGGTTAAATAATTCCTAAGTTCACGTTTGTCGTCCAAAATTGGGCATAGAATTAGAGTTTGAAAATATAATTTCAGCCCATGAGATAAGTTCACTTTTACCCTTCATTCTTATATACGCTGTTTGGCATCGTTGCCAAACTTACACCACACCAACATAAAAAGATCATGGTATCCACTCTCCAGCCCTATTGTTATCTTATTGAGCAATGCATGGTGCATACCAATTGCCATAGAACCCAGCTAATCAAAAACTGCTAAAGATTACACAGATTCGTTGCAAATCGTACTATGTACGGAGAGAAAGGTTTAAAAGATAACAAGTCAAAGGCATCAAGAAATAGAGATCCAAGAGGACCAAGACCATAGAAATTAAATTGAGGAGACAATGTAAATTATCCACGTTCAACGGGTAAGGACTTGAGACTTTTAAGCAATGTTCGGAAGGTCACTTCAGACCGGCCAGTTGGACTGGTTGAACCGAGAATTGACCTGTTGTTTGGTCCGGGTTGGACCTGAAATCACTTTGCAAAGAATCACCTGGAAACTAGTGAACTGGGCAAATCGATCTGGTCAAAAAATTGGTCCAACCAATTTTTTGTAAAAAAAAATTACAAAATTGCATTATTTTAGATTTAAGAAAAAAAAGCCTAAAATCTCATATTTTCTATTTTTTTTCCTTTTCTAATATGGAAAGTAGTAACTCGGGAGATTTGATCTATATGGATAATGTTTATTTTGATTAAAAGATGAATTATGTTATGTTATGTTCTATAGATTTTATTAATACCTAATTTAATTTTTAATTATTTTATGACATATATTTTATTTTATATTTTTATACATTTATATAAATATATATTTTATTATATACAGATTATATTCTAATTGGACCCCAATTAAACTGATTAAACCCCTAAACTCTTGTCCCGACCGGCTCAAAGTCCGGTCCAATTTTCACAATCTTGCTTTTAAGTGATACTGGACATTTGCGTGGCTAATGTGTCGGTCTTTGTGTGAGGCCACAAATTTTCCTTTTAACCATATTTAAAATAAATAATATTTCATATGTAATTAATAAGATTTGACCTTCAATCAAAACGTGGAGGAAAGAATATTAGTTTCAAGAAAGAAAATATAAAATCACTCTAAATTTTTACCGCTTTGCAAATCGCCATCACGAACTTTAAAACATTTTTAATTTGTCCCTGAAGTTTTATTAATATTTCAATAGATCTTTTTGTTTTAAATTTATTCATACGTACAATAATGACATAGTAACACATAAAAACATATTAACTATTTATTTTGCATTAAATTTGGACCATTTACTAAATATAGACCACATCTTTCACTATAACCAGTAGTAATTTTAGCAAATTTCTATTAAGTTAAAGTTTAAGGATTGATTAAGAAGATTTTAAAGTACATAATGCCACTTTGCAGATGGATATAAGATTAAGGGATTTAATTTGGATAATTTTTTCTCTTAATTATATCTCATGATACCTTAGAAACTTGAGTTATGTTATTTGCATTCACAGTTGGGTCCACACTCTACTTAAATAGAATTCACACTTCATCTAATGATTAATGAGATGCGATTCGACACTGTATCTCATATATTAGGACTACAAATAACATTTTTCTAAAAACTTTGATGAGGAACAATTGGAGTGATTGAACAAACATTAATCTTGTCCTAAGTAATGGTATAATTGCAAGATGAGTCATGGTGCAAATTGCCATGGAGAAATATTTTTTAGACCAATCATATCTTGACATCATGTTAATATCTAATCTATTACCCTTAAATTTTATATGGTCATTACTTAAAAATAAAAATTTTGATTTTATACCTTTATATTAGATTGTGAGTCTATGAAAACTCATTTTTTAAGTGTTAAAATAACACTACCTAATTGCCGTAAGACCAAAATTAGCTAATTCGTAAACTGAGAATCATCGATATGTTTTTTTTCCCGATACATCGATAAAAAGTCTAAACAACCGATAGAGTTGAGAAGTTACATGTATAGTTTTCAAAATCGAACCAGAAATAGTGAATCGGTCACCGCTCCTATTCGTTCCTTATTTCAACCGGTTTTGCACTCAAATCGGTCAAATCTCTGGCGAACCGGATGGGCCTGTAGTTGTACAAACCATGAATCCGCCGGATCAACTTTTGACAAACCATCCACCGTACGAACCATGTCAAGTGATTCAGAACCAAATTAGTTCAATCTCTTCCTGACAGTCTCTCTCTGATGTACTGCCAGCATTATTGCACAGAATATTTATGTGCTGTGTTTTATCTATTATGGCCATTGGCAAGTAAACTTGGTTGATTGTAGCCCTTTTTTTTTTTTTTGTTAATTTCCATTTGAGTGCAACTACGTGGAAAAAACAAATGTTGATATAAATCTAGTATGAACATTGTGGCATATGTGTGAAATGAGTTGGTGTTGGTATATAACAAGGGAGGATGCTAAAGGGAAGTTTGAAATATTGAATTGTCTCTTGTTATAGGCCTGAGGTTAACATAAAGCCATGGGAGATGTTGTTGGGAGAGTTGAAAGAAGGCAACAAGAGAACAACATGGATGAATAGAGAGCCATATGCTTACTGGAAAGGTAATCCTTCTGTTGCTGAGACCAGACAAGACCTCATGAAATGCAATGTATCTGACCAACATGACTGGAATGCTCGTTTATATGCCCAGGTATATATATTAATCTTGATTTGCTTTTCAGAAATCAGCTTTTATTTATTTATTTATTTCCTATTCCAAGTCATCCATTGAAATATACTGCAATATTTCTAACATCAAAGTGATTCTTTGACTAAAAGGGTATTATCGCATTTCTACAGTTTTTCTTCGCTTGGAATTGAACATATATAGCTGAGTCTGAGAGGAGATCAGCTAAACCTTATTTGTGAAAAAAAAAAGGGGGCGTTATGTTCACCATTTCCATTATAAAAAATTATCATAATTTCATTAATTTCATAAACAATGTGCTCTTTCAATAATGAATGTTATAGCAAGCATCTTAACAAATGAAAATTCTGTTCCAGGATTGGGGAGGGGAATCGCAAGAAGGGTACAAGAAATCAGACTTGGCGAGCCAATGCACTCACAGGTACAGCATTCAAATTTTGCTTTCTCGCATAGTATTAATTCTTTAATGTTATAACTTGCCATGTTAATATATCTCTGTTCACTGGATACGTACGTTTATCACTAAATTGTGCCTCTTCCAATCTTGATGCGTGCAGATACAAGGTGCACATTGAAGGTGCTGCTTGGTCTGTCAGTGAAAAATACATTGTGGCATGTGATTCTCTCACGTTGCTTGTGAAACCCCATTGCTACGATTTTTTCACAAGAGGGTTGATTCCGGTGCACCACTATTGGCCAATTAAGGAAGATGACAAGCGTATGTCCATCAAGTTTGCTATGGACTGGGGCAACAGTAACAAGAAAAGGGTAATCTCTAAGTTCTATACTTTCCCTGTCGTTATAACATTGTTCTTACCAAATTAAATCACCTACACAAACAAAATTTACCTTCTGAATATATGCTTTGAATGGTGGATAAAGTTGGAAGACTTCTTTTGTAACACCTTCTGTGATCTAATATGATCACCTTGGTGAAGAGCTTAGCATGTTTTACACCATTGCAAAATCAAATCATTATACTAAAATATGTGCTTAGGCCTTAGAGCATAGGGTAGTGATGCCTACCTTTTTAGAGTTGAGAAATAACCTGCTCAACGTTGAACTTCATATCTAATTGTTGTTTTTGGACTTCATCAGGCTCATAGTATTGGAAAGGCAGCAAGTGATTTCATCCAAGAAGAATTAAAGATGGATTATGTGTATGACTACATGTTTCATCTTCTGAATAATTATGCTAAACTCTTCAGATACACACCCACTATAAGTGCTCAAGCTGTTGAGCAATGTGTGGAGTCAATGGTTTGCAGTGCAGCAAGGTTAGAAAATAAATTTATGATGGAATCATTGGTTAAGGGTCCTGCAAACACCAACCCGTGTACCATGCCTCCCCCTTTTGACCCTCCATCTTTGCATGCACACTTAAGGAGAAAAGAAGGTTCAATTCAACAAGTGGAATCTTGGGAGAAAAGTTATTGGGGAGATCAAAATCTTAAATCTTAATGTATATTTTTTGGCAAATTCTATTGAAAAAATACACATTCTCGGATTATATTGCTCTTCCTTCCAAATATAGGCTTTCTTTTTTTTGGGAGGAATAAGTGGGATATACCCTGCTCATAGATGGCTACATATAATTTGTTCATGTGTGTAAGAATTGAGTTTTAGACACAATGACTAGTGGGATTTAGTCACTTGCTTGTTAATGTTCCACTGTCACAAAAGAACATCATAAAAGATGATGCTTTGACATTACTATGGTGCAATGAAACAAAGTAACTTAACCATTTTCACATGTAAAGAAAGGAATCCGTAACAGATTTATTAGTAAACTGATTTACCAGATATCATATGCCAAATTATCACACTAAAAAAAATAAAGAAGAAGATTAGATAGGATTGGTAGGAGTTCGTTATATGGCAATCTTGAATTTTATGTGAAAGCAGTGGCATGTAGTGTAGAAGGTTGTGACAGAAATTTTTGATGTCTACAAAGTGCACAAACATGGCAAACCAATCACTGTGTTTTATAAATGTGATGTGATGGTTAAAGCTGATTGATTATTTTGAGCTTCCTTTGGTAAAACAAGGCTAAAAGTTAAGGGTAGAACCGATGAAAAATTGATACATCGGTTAAAAGCTGTCATGGCAACACAAATAAAGTGAACAATTAAATTAGTAAGTAACCAAACATGTCTCTTAGTGTTGGAGACTCGATTCACAGCCAGAATTAAACGACGCTTAATATGTAACGAGACTCAAAATAAATCCGATAAAATTAAATCTACTAATCTCCAAGCAGTCACAAATGAAAATAAATACTGCGTGAATAAGTAATCCACAGTGGGACCGCTGATCACTATTCACGGTGGGGCCCACTTGTCACTATTCACACGACAAAGACTCAAGAATTAATCAGATCACTATTCTCGTGAATAGTAAATTCAGAGTTACTATTCACTGTGGTGGGACCCACATCACTATTCACACCACCAAAAATAGATCAAGAAATATGCACACCGAATTTTTAACGTGGAAACCCCCAAATACCGGAGGAAAAACCACGGGACAAACTCCCAAGTATATTCCACTATATTCACGATAATTACACAATATCCTTTCCACACTCTCCAACCCAAGAGGTAAATATAGTGTTTCGTGAGAACCTCCTATTCAAATACTACACTTTTGCAGTACCAAGGAGTAATAAAGATGATACCCAAAAAAATATTCCCGGTGTATATACCCACACCTTACACTCTTTGGGATTTACTCACACTCTCTATCTTCCTCTCACTCTCAGAAAAATAACACACTTTCTGTTATTTTTCTCTTCTTTGCAGCTTATATCTTTGCTGCTGCTTGTGTTCATCAACTGAGCAAACGCCTCTATTTATAGAGGGAGCTCAACGCGTGCACAGTAATTAATTTCATCGCTTACGCCGAAAATTCTCCTACGACTTTACGCTGCAACAATGATTTCACCGTCACGCTGAAAACTTAAGGAAGATCGACATCATCATGCGTGAACAGTAATTTTACTGTTCACGCATTGAAAAATCTCTCCCAGTTGCTTCAAATTTTTCGGCTGGACCCCACACTTAGTAGCCTGCCATTTCATTTGACAAAAGTTTGTACAACTTAGAACCTGAAATGATTGCAAACGCAACAACCAAAGAGATAGTCAGAGTATAACTAGTAACGAAATCTAAGTACAGAACACGCTAATAAAAGATATCATTACTGGCACTGCCTTATTTAAACTGATGTGAAACACATTCAGATAGCAGAACTTCTGGACAGTCATGTCACCCATCTACACACTTATTCACTGCAACATGTTCTTTAGTTTTGCTACTTTCAGTACAGTTGCAACATATATTTTGTCTGCTACCTCTTCCATATATCTGAAGCAAGCATGCCTCCAATTTTTTTTGACCAACAAAACCCCAATCACTCCCCAGAAACCGGTCGCAAAGCCAAGGGCTATGACAAAGTAAAACCACACTTTGTCCGACTTATCATTTTCTCCAGCTTCATCTTCATAGCCTCCACTGGAAGGAACTTGTTGAGAGGCATCACCGGGGCAGCTTTTGTAAGTGGAGCTCCACAGAGATATGGGTTGCCAGTGTAACTAAGTGGATCATTAAGAACTTGAAACTGATTGCCTCTTGGAATTGGACCTGAAAAGTTGTTGTCTGACAAGTTCAACTGACTAAGAAATGTTAGAGTGGACATGCTGCTGGGAATAACTCCGAAAAGCCGGTTGTGAGAGAAGTCAATAGATTCTAGTGACTTCATGTCTCCTATCATTTTGGGGATCTCCCCAGACAAATTATTGAATGACAAGTTGAGTCCAAGCAATCCATGGAGGGAAGATATTCCTTCGGGAATTGATCCATCCAATCTATTATTTGACAAGTCCAAGTTGGTTAAAAGTACCAAGTTCTTAGTATAATCAAACTCTCTTCGCTTGATGACTTGCCTGACATCCTCCTGCTTCCAGCCCTTGGAGTAATCAATGGGCATCGCGTCTAGGGATGCATTGTCGTTTGGTTTTGAAACCATTCCCGTGATGTTGCCAATGCAATGAGGAATTGGACCTTCTAAATTGTTGTTAGCAAGGTCCAATATTTGCAATTTAGCAAATTGGCACAAGTTTGGAGGGATGATACCATTGAACATGTTTCTGCTCAATCTAAGAATTTTCAACATGGGGAATGCGTCACCCTTCCATAAAGGCATGGCACCAGATAATTTATTCTCACCAAGATCCAAAATAAACAAGCGCTTCAAGTTTGTCAAGGATCGTGGAATTTGCTTGTGAAGACCGTTGTTGTTCAAATGCAGCCACATCAGCAATGACATATTCCCAATGGAGGTTGGAATAATACCTGATAATTTGTTGAATGACAAATCAAGATCATCTATACGGGAACTGTTCCTCCAGCAATCTGGAATTTTACCTGATAATTTATTGTTGGAAATATCAAGGCTATGCAGTGCTTTGATTTCACACAGTGAGCTTGGTATTGAACCATTTATATGGTTATGGTCAAGTTCCAGGTACACCAATGTAGGCATTATCTCACTGAGGTTTTTTGGAAGGGATCCATTTATTTGGTTATTGGAGAGATACAACGATCCAAGATTCATTGAATTCCATCTTTCTACATGGGTAATTTGGCCTTCCAAAGAGTTGGAAGAAAGATCAAGGGTTTGTAGTCTTTTGAGTTGACCAAGACTCTGCGGAATGTCTCCACATAAACGGTTACTTGCAAGATGCAAACCTGTTGCTTTTTTCAGTTGACCTATGCTTTCAGGAATGACACCAGTAAGGGAGTTGGCTGAAAGATCAAGAAAGTCTAGGTTTTCAAGCTGCCCAAGACTCCAAGGAATAACACCATTGAAAAAATTAGAAGCAAGTTCCAGCCGTTGTAAATTCACAAGTTTCCATAGACTATCTGGAATGGGGCCAAAGAATGAATTTGAGCCAAGATTAATGTATTCTAAATTTTTAAATTGCCCCAGCCAACTTGGTAAATGACCACTAAACTTATTATTACTCAAATCTAGCTCTTTTAAATCATAGCTGTTGCATGCAGATATATTTGGATTACTATGAAACACTTTCCCTTGAAGCTTGTACCCAGACAACTCTAATTTTCTCAAGTGACACATATTTCTCAAAACTGGTGAAAGAGATCCCCCCTCTATACTATTGAAACGATTTACTCCAAGAAAGAGATGGATAAGATCCTTTAACTCACTTAACCACAATGGAATTGAAGTAAGGTTGTTATTAGAAAGGTCAAGAACTGTCAGGGATGTTAAATTCCGCAGAGTATACGGAATTGAACCATGAAGCTGATTATTTTCAAGGCCTAACTTGACAAGGCTCTTAAATTTGCTTAACCATGATGGCACTGAACGTAGTTTGGTATTACCAAGGTTAAGGGCTCTAATAGAAGTATTGTTTTGAAAAGCTGAAAGAGATTGACCAGAAATTTCATTGTCAGCAAGATATAGACTGATGAGGTTATTAAACTTATCCAACCATTCTGGCACTGAAGTTAAATTGTTCTCTGAAATGTCAAGAATTCTAATAGAAGTCATGTTTCTGAAAGCATCAAGAAATGGATTTTGGATGCCATTCGATGCAATATTAACGACTTGAACACTTGTAAGATTAGTGAGATTAATTGGATGAAGAGGAATTGGCATTTTTCCAAGTCCACAATCAACTAGGCGTATATGTAACAAAGAAGGAAGCATATTGAGTACCTGAATCAAATTATGTGCATTTCGAAGCTCAACACCTATCATTGTAAAGGATTCTAGTGATGAAAGTTGAGCAACCCAACTGATATCATCGGAATAAGCCCCATCATTGGAATAATCCTCATAATCGAAATCCGCCCCATAGAAGTTACTGAGACGAAGAACACGCAAGTTGGTGAGGTTTCCAAGAGTGCTGGGAACCATCCCTTGAAAATGAGTGGCTAGAGAAAGATATCTCAGGTGTTGCATAGAACCAATGAACTTTGGTATTGGACTGCCATAAATTAAAATTCCACTCAAGTCCAAATGGCTCAAATGTTCTAAACGTAACACAGACGGATAGACGTCACCTACAGAAAAATAGGAGCAGCCTTGGTGTTCGTTTTCTTCTATCCCAAAGTCATGGTAGTCTTCAAATGAGCATGTTGCATGGGTGTTGAGGTCAAGCTTGACAACATGTCCAGTGACATTGTTGCAAGCTATGCCTTCCCACTGGCAGCAATCATTGCCTTCCCATGACTGAAGTATGGACCCTATTGGTGATAGTGGATAATCAAAGCTCGGAATGCTTTCTTTGATGTTAAGAAGAGCCTGCCTTTCTCGCTCAATGCACCCCGAGGTTGAATCTCTGCACAAACACAAGTTACTAATTTTAGTCAGTAGGCAAAGAACACAGAACACGAAGGTATTCAACGATATTCTCATTGTTTTGCAGGAGATTGGTTAAGAGTACATCACAATGGCAAAGAACTTTGCAATTATATAGGCATACAAGTACCATTATCATTTCACCTAATATGTTTAACAATTAATATCGATAACTTCATTTAAATAAGAGAAGTAATAAATGTCTGCCGGTACGCATCATACACTTACAGTAAGTTAAAAGTTATAAACTAATATGTAAAAAGTTGTAAACTAATATGTAAAAAATTATAAACAAGTATGCAAAAATTACTTATTTACAATTTTTTACATATCGATTTATAATTTTTTACTCACTAGTTTATAACTTTTAACTTGATATAAATATGTGGTGTAAGCGTGGTGGTGGTTGTACATCACTCTTCTTTAAATAAACTACTCCACATTTAAAAAAACATATTAAAAACTAAATATATTTTGATAATAGTTTAAAATTGTATAAATGAACACGATTATTCTTCTTGAAAACGAAAGCAATTAAATGCAATCAATTAAAATAAGAAAGTACAATTAATTACACTAAACTATTGATAAAAAGTTATTACTTAATTGATAGATGTTTTAAAACAAACAAATCTAAAAACTTTAGCAGATAAAATAACACATTACCTATAACAAAAAGCAACATGTCTAATCTAATAATTAAATTTTTTCCTAGCTTTCAATGGAGTTTCCATTTAGACATTTAAAAATTGGTACAAAAGTAAATAGCCATATGAAAAATATCAAAAAAAATTTACCCCATTCACTATCACAAGATATTTGTCATGACCCAAAAATCATGATCGACACATAACGGATATTGTTCCTTATAGAAGTCTTCTGGAGTTAATTTCACATAATCATGTGTAATAAATTACTAAATTAATGCTTATAATAAATCATAAAATAAATAAATAAATTCCTCAAAACTTCTTAAAAACTTTATTCATAACATATATAAAATATTTAGTTTTTCCAAATCATTCGAAAATGAAATAGACAATCTTAAATTATGTTCACGAAAGAAATTGAATATCTTATCATTATGACAGAATAACATAACCTTAAAATAATCATACATGATAAATAATATTCGAGAACTCTGCCTTCACATTACTAGAGCATTTTATTTTAACATGATCCTAATTCAAATTTCACTACAGAGTAAAGATCACCACTAGAACAGTTACAAAGCTATTGAGGTTGGGTCTGAATGATAACTAAATCTGCAATTGTAAGTATATGTCACAATGTACCCAGACGGCGCTTCGACGGGGAACGACAACCAATTTTAAAATAAGATTGGGAGTCACCACCAATTTTAATTATGGCTAAAATTGAAAAAACTTTTTGATTTGCAAACTGGTCTTTTAAAAGTGATCTAAGGTTCGGGAGTCTAATTATGATTAGATAAGAGTGAAAACTTAATCCCGTTGCACCCATAATATATCCGTATGAATATAGTTACCCTAGAGCACATTATGCAAATTTATTTATAACTTTAAAATATTTATTTTTCCCTAAAAGTCATAGTAATTATACAAAAAAATAAAATAAAAGAAAAAAAAAACTAAATTAAAAGAGAATACAATTTAATGAAAAATTAATTTTAACTTGATAGTTGTTGGCTATATTAATGTATTCTCTGGTGCAATGAGTAACTTAAAGTCACGTCATTCTTGTAGAAAATGATTATGTGTTAATGAATTTTAATTATGAAATAGAAAAAAGAAATGTTTGTTGATTGATTTTATTTGTGAAAAAGAAGCTTTAGAATATCAAGTTGTCATAACTAAAATATTTCAGGACGTAGAATTAACAAACCCTTTTTATGAAAGAGACATGTTTTTGTTTTTTAGATAGAGAAAACATAATCAAAGACTCTTTTTTGGGAAGACAAAAACATATTTTTTTTCAAAAAAAGAAACAAGGGACATCAGCCCAACAACAATTTCTAGCCCTAAACAAAATGTCACCAACAACCCTAATAAAATAATAAGTAAAAAAGAAAAAAAATTTAGACACACACACTCAACCTATACTAAGTGAAATAGACTCTGGCCAATTACCAAAAATGAAAGAATCATGTCCGAATATCCCAATAAAGCCCCAAAGGAAATAAAAAAAAAAAAAGGAGAACTGACCAGAAACAAAAGGAAAAAAGAAACAAGAGCTAAAATAGGGATGGGTTCTTCAGAGTGCCCCACACGCACACACTAAAATAATCTCTTACTCTCACCAACACACACACATTGAGAGAATGAGAAAGAGAGACAGAGAGTGGGAAGACAAGAGAGAGAAGACCGCGAGGGTAGAAGCGATGGAGGGGCGGCTGCGAAGGGAGAACCGTGGCAATGGGATGGCGATGCGACGGTGGTGGATCCGAGGTGGGGGTGCGCAGCTTCATGCCTGTGCTGGGGTAGCAATGGCAGCGAGGGAAAGGGGTGCTTCAGGTGACTTCATGCAGGCTTGTCAGGCGAGGTTTCCAAGCTTGAGGATACCGCGACAGCGAGTCTGCTAGTGGCAAGATGGAGGGTAGGAAACATATCGGGATTGGTGGCGAGAAAGGGGGTGACTGTGAAGGTGGTTCACGATTGTGGAAGCGGTTGTAGCGGGGCGGAGTCCATCGCAGTTCCCTTTTTTTCTTTTTTATTTTTGTTTATTTTCTGATTTTGGTTTGTTGATATTGGGTTTGTTTTGGTTTGGATGTACTGTTTGGCTTTGTTTTGTCTCTGGCTTGAATTTTGGTTGGGTTGCAGATGGTGGTGATTGTAATGGTTCCAAGTTGTGATGATGATTTGAGGTAGGTGTGAGGGGAAGGCTTATGATAATAAGGTGACAAATTTAGCTTCTGAAAATGATGTTAATGAAAACAAAGAAAAATGATATGGATATGCTTCAGGAACTCATTTTACTTTGTTGATCCTTTTTTATCTAAATGAAACTCACTATGTCACTCTGTGTTTTCACTCACTCTGTTGCTCTATATGTCACTCACTGTCACTGTCTCACTCCCTGTGTAACTTGCTGAATCATTTCTGTATGTTCTCTCTGTATCTTTTTCTGATTGATCCCTCTTCCTCTGATAATGAATTCCTGTATTTCTACATATTCTTGCCAATTTGATTAAATTTTTCAGTTGGATTTTCCATGGATTATGCTCTGATTGAGGGATTTTGTCTCTGACTTTACTGATTTTTATTGTTGATCTGAGCCACTCTTTCTAAATTTCTTGCTCGGTGATCCACTCTTGTTCCTCAAATGTCAATGAAACGGTGCAAAAGAATGAAATTTTATTTTATAGTGAAAGAAGACAAAAAAAAAAAGAAGCAGTGCAAAGACTTTTTTTAATTTCTTTAATCCAAAGGGAAGCCGGTGGATGAAGCATTTTTTTTAGAAAAATAAAATAAAATGGGCTTACAATTGGGAAAATGAAATGGGCTTAGCATTTTTTAAAATAAAAATAAAATGAAATGGATTGAGATTATTTTTTTTCAGAGTGAATGAGAAGCAATTTATTTTAGAACAAGGATAAAAATATCCGGACAAAATATGACATTCACACTATAAAGGGGAGGAAAAAGGAGGGGTGAGTTCATCAAAACTCAGGGAGCAAGTAGCTACCCATAGCTCATATGGGACAACAACGAAATGCATAATAATACATACATACAACTTGGACATACAAATAATTATATAATAATAATAATATTTATAAACATTCATTTTGTTTCCTATCTTAACTTAATAAAATCCAACTTAAAGGAAATTAACTTAAAACTAAATTCATATTCGATGCGCATTCACTTGCATTGTAAATATTTACTAATGGGTTTGTCCTCTTAAGGACTGTATCATTGGTATATTTGAATCATAAAAGTCTGTCTCCATGGCCATTTAGCATATTGCTTCCAGGGTAGCTAGATATGCCAATGTTAATGACTTGTAAGATAGCCTCCATGGCACTACTTGGAAAGCCGCCTCCTTGGCAGCTAGACATACCAAAATTAATATCTTATAAGACTGCCTCTATGGTCACTTGGTACACCATCTCCTTAGCAGCTAGGCTTACCAAGGCTAATGACTTTCCAACACAAACTGCAATTCTACTAAATTGATCTCAAGCATACATAAGTTTACTAAATCAACAATAAATTCAAACACTGAATCATATTCCCTGTATCCTGTTTGCTGCTTATGAGATAACAATTTAGATATTAAACATTATGTCATAGAAACTGTTCATGCTATGCTATTTACTAACCATTTGTAACATCAACAGTGATGTTAATAATATCAATAATTTACTTGCAAGCCTTTAATTATTATTTACTTATTTTATTATTTCTAAAAGTTGGGTTCCCTTACGCTATATAAGTAAATTAACTTTAGAAACTGATAATTGTTAGATAATACCCGTGACACTGAAACTAATATTGTTATATTGAATACTTCTTATATTTTAGAACTCTCTCGCACATAGTATTAAAAATCGGATCGAACTGGCCGGTTCGACCGGAGAACCGGCCACTTGACCAGTCTAGTTCACTTATTGGATCGGTTTTGCATTCGACCCGGTCAAACCCAGTTTGATTCGGGTCAAACCAGCCGAATTTGTGTTGAACCGGGCAACTAAACTGGACTGATTTTGAAGGCAAGGAAACTTCAGAAATTAATTCCAAAATATCAAACATGGGAACTGAAACCATGACTTGCCAATGAGAAGTATAAGCCACTACCACTAAACCACCATCTCTCTTATTATAACATGTGCTTTTAATTATATATATCATATCTTTAGTTGTTAAATTGTATAATTCTAAAATTTCAAGCATAGGAATCAAACCCATGTCTTCCATGTAAGGAGTGTGAATCACAACCACTAAGCCACTATCTCTCTTATGATAATGTGTGCTTTTAATTATATATATCATATCTTTTAAATTATTTTTTTATATATTTATTTAATTAAAACTGGTTCGACCAGTGACTGACCAGTTGAACCGGTAACCCAGTGACCTAGTGCCTCGATCGAGTCAATCACCGGTTCGATTTTTAATACTATGCTCTCATACATATTTCACACCCTTCTCCCTTTCTCAAGCAGGAAAACACTGCCTCCTAACCTCATTCCACCCTCTAAGCTCCATTTTCTTCCATTTTTTTCAAGTTTAACTTGGAATCCTCCATCATCTAAGCTAAAAGGTATGTTATTTTTCTAGTTTTGCTCCATTTTCTTCAAGTTTTCTTTGTTTAGAAGAGGTTCTCTATGTTTCTCAAGGAAAAGAAACTCTACCTTGTTAGAGATGGATTCTTTAGTATTTAGAGGCTTTAGAGGTTAATCTAGGTTATATTGCTTCTATATCAGATACTGCTATCAATCCTAGCTCCAAGTGTTCTGTTGATATAGACTCTTCATTATTTATTCCTCCAAGTGAGTGGGTTCGCATCTGTGATATCTATGTTATGTATTAGAATTATTTTCATAAAGATATCATTTGCTGCTTGATTTTAGAGATTTCTGCAAAGAAGTTTGAGATTTCTGTTAGTTTATATGTTTTAGAACACTTGGTTGTAGAGCATGAAACTTTTCTTTGGTAAAACTCATGGGACCATGTTTGTTATACTGATTTTATGTAGAATTGATGGTATATGTGATTGTTAGAGGCTTTTATAGTTGTTTTAATGGATTCTGAAACTGATTTAGATATATGAAATGGTTTTATACCCAAATATACAGTTTAGAGAAGAAAATGGAATTATGATTGCAAGCTTTGCTATTATGAAGCATGATGTTGAGTTTTCTAATTATGAAAGCTTAATAGTTGAGATATATTTTAGATAATCCATCAAAAGTTTTAGAGCTTTAATCTTAATGAGATTTAAAATAGTTGACGGCTGCATACTCTGTGGAGGTATGGAATCATAAACGTCTATACAGGGTGATCTTCTGGACATGATTCCATAGCCACAGTTATGCTAAGGTCAGACTGTTAGAATCAGATAGATTCAGAGGTCTGAAAGTATCATGAGTTTGTTGTTAATGAAGAATAATCTAAAAATTCAGACACAAAAGGATTTTAGAGTATGAATCTTGTATAACTCAGAACAATTGGCGGATACATATTCTGTGGATGTGAAATCATCATGTATGATTTCATAGTCACAGGTATGCTAAGGTCAAACTGTTAGAGAGTTACAGAGATTTAGAGCTCACAGAAAATTAAAAAGTTTTATGGATTTCCAAATATGGATAGATTTATTTAATTAAGTTAGAAAATAGCTATAAAGAAACAGGCTGTGTTAACGGCGGTTAATCCGTTAACCTTGGTACCAAGTAGTCTGGGCCAGAGACTATAGGGATTTATATCCAGAGATTACAGAGAATTTATTATCACACTGGGAACGGCGATACGTAACGCCCATATATGACCAAAGATTCATATTCAGAGTTTGAGATCAATCCACGAGTGATGCGGTTCATGAGGAACCATTAAGATCTCAATTAGAGACCTTTGTTCACGAGAAACTGGGTATCCATAGAGCAGAGATTACTGTTTCTCTAGGAGCTACTGTACTATGAGCTTATATGATTTCAAGTATGAAATTAGTTAAGAAAATTGTTTTTGAATTGTAACATGATGATTGGAATTTAAATATAAGTGTATATATATACTTGGCTATGAAATACTTTTGAGTATTAATGATGTTATTATGATTCTTTGCATTATTCTTTGGTGTCTCATGGAAGGGGGTTTCACGTAAGGATTCACTTACTGTGTTTTGGTAACAAAACTCACCCCTCTCTCTTTCTCCTATTTTTATAGATAGAGCAGTTGTTACGGATTCTCTTCAACCCTCTTTCTCCCAGCAGCACTAGACTTCAGTTGGTGAATCTTGCTGTCATTTTGATTTAGAGTGCTCCAAGGTAGATACAAGCAGGATCCTGAACCTTAGATCATGTTTTGCATTTAGCATACTATGATGGTATATTCATATTTTGTATTTAAAGACATATTTGTATTAATTTAATGGACTTTTGAAACAGAGCAATGTATATTTTTATGTGAGGTATTATGATTTCAGACCTCAGAGACAGATCATGAAACTACAAACATGATTATTTTGATCAATTTGATTATTTTGAATTTAAAGAATAGGTGACTTATATATAGAAAAAGAGAAATTTTATAGTTTTTATGAACAGAGCATGCATGTAGAAATAGTTAATAGGTCACAGGTCAGGTTGTGAATGAGATTTCTCACGTGCCGGTCATGTTCCCAGGTCAGGTTGTGACAGTACCATTTGGTGTTTCCACAATTATTATATTATATATGTATTTATTGTATTCAGCAAATATTGTTCCTGATGCTCTATCGCACTAAAATAATTTCGTTATTGATTATGATTTGGAAATGCTTGTCTATAAATACATGGAATGAAAAGTTTTTTCTTAGCTAGCTATATATTTATATATCAAATGTATTTGTAATTGCTGTATGCATATTGCATTATATATATTTCTTTGGTTGTCCCATGTGAGTGATGTATGAGATTCACTCATTGAATCCATTGACTCACCCATTTTCTTTTCACTCATAGTTGCAAGTACAGGTTTAGGTTTGACCCCAGTTTGGTATATATAAGTATTCTCAGTAGTGAGCTTTATGTTGGAGTAAGGCTTAGTTTAGATTAATGTTAGTATTAAAGTGTTCCAGTAGATATGCAAGTAGGATTTGAGTCTTGCATTTATTTTGAGATACTGTATTTATTTTCAAAGATTATGTATTCCCTATATGTTTTCAAGGTTCAAGTCCATATTATGAAATGTGGACTATGCCTAAGGATTCATGTAGCGAATCGAAAATGTATTAGTGTTTCAGCTTTCAAGAATTTAAATCAATTTTGAGTTTATGACCATGATTAAAAGGTGAACTAGTTTACCATTTTATGAATAACAGATTTAATCAAGACACTTTTAGAGTTATATATTTTAAATACCTTAGTTTTTATGAATTTGAGTATTATGTTCATATAGAGAAATGATTGTTGATTTAGAAGGAAATCATATTTTAAATCATAATGTTATGATAAATTATGCATATTGAAAGACTCAGCAATCATGAGGCTTATATGAAGATGAGATTCCTCACATGCTAGTCACGTTCCCATGTTAGGTCATGACATATTCGTATAAATTATTCTATGATGTCTTGCCTATTGTTCGAATATGATAATTAAATAATACTTTTAACTGTGAAATCATGATCATTGCCAACCTATTTTCTGATTAGAAGATTCATATAATGCCATATAAAATCATATATTCTTGAAATATAATATGACTTGAACTAGCGACACCATCCGACAATTATGCAACAAATGATGGTCCCATGAGTTTTTTAAAATATGATTTTTATGAAAATAGTGATAATAATCATTTATAAAATACTTTTACCGGCTAGAATATAGCCATGAGCAACTATCCACTCACCATTCATTACCAGGAGTGCCTGACATTCTCAACTGTCATAGAATTATAGACAATAATCAAGAATGATTGAGAATTGAATGAGAAAAAAAAAACTATACCACAATAACTTAAAGATTTACCAAACACACATAAACCATATAAGGATATAGATGTCCGGAAGAGATTAATTGGAGAAAGTTGAAAAAAATCGTGTTTTTCTCTTTAGGGAAGAATCCTTTGATGGCTAGGATCCTTAGAAGAATGTTTGGGAGTATTTTAATGTGGCAAATATATAATGGTGGTATAAAATTCTAAACCTCAAACAAAAGGAGTTTCGTATCCCTATGCATGTGTTGCAGTACCTCATTTATAGCAACTGCCAAAATATACTATTTAATTTAAATTAATTAATAAATCACGTGTTCTTCCATATTCAAATCTTTTTATTTACTTTTCCCTTTTTTTTTCTTTTATAACAAACAAATCTTGCCATGATTTTGTCAGCACCCAATTTTTGATTAAGTTAATTTTACTTTATTTTATCTTTTGATTTAATTTTAAATGTCATTTTTAACCATTGTCAAATATTTTGTTTTGTTTTGCATATAAATAAAAAAAAATGAAAAATGTAGTTTTTCTTTATGTATGCATCAGCCTAGTTTTTTTTGTTGATTGATAGTCTAATCTATTTCCTTTTGTTTAGAGCGGTCCATGACTTATGCCCAATCATTCTAGCCCATTTTTTTTCCTTGTTTGTTGTAGTCCATATTTTGGTCTCCATTAATTTAGATTCAAAAACAAAATATATACCCCATTCTTCTTTCTTTTTCTTTTCTTTCTTTAGGCCAATTCTGTTTGTCCCAAAAAAAAATAAAAAATATCCATTTTGTAAAATAAATAATTTAAAAGAAAGGGAGGGAACGGACGAGGGTCACGGGCACTATCCTGCCAAATACATGTGAAGTAATGGCGGACATAATGACATGGGTTCCTTTCCACTCCTGGCAAAAGGATGAACTCTTCGTTCTTTACAAATTAGGGGTGAGTTGGAGTCCATACTACTAAGCTGTAAAGGTGATCAATGAGCAACCATATAGAGGACCAACATCAGAAAAAAGGGGGGGATCATCATCAGCCAGAGGATTCCAAAGAATACAAAGAGAAAACCCAACATAGAGAGGGGATCATCAGTAAGAAACCTTCAGATCACACAAAAAAATTTTCAGCAATATTTGATCAGCAAAATTTCCAAACACAGAGCCATCATCAGTTGACTAAAAGTTCCAATTCAGTCCAACAATAACAAGAAGCGAAGGTAATAACATCAACAATACTATCATCACCTAAAATTTTAACAAAAGAGAGAGGAAAAAGAAGGAGGAGGCTGCGATGGCCTCCCTTCCCCAAGCCGCGACCTCCCATCATCATCACCACCACTCACAACTTCTTCCTGCCCCACTATGAGCCACCACCACTACTAACTCCGATTCTCTTTTTCTCATCCCTCTTGCGGCGGACCTCCACCATGCCACTACCAAGGCCGCGGCTTCCCATCCTCCATCTTCCCCTGTTTCCTTGCCCTCTTCCCCATCACCTCTCTGCCACCTAGCTTCCTTCACCTTCAACCACCGCTGCTGACTCTTCCTCAACTGCTTTACGCGCTATTATCAAACTCAGGCCACACCGTCGTTGCAAATCGAAGAGGTCATCGCGGTTTCAGGCAGCAGTCACCGCCGCCAAGTCGCACCGTCCCCTTTGATTGCTCCTTCGCTACCGCCACAATTCCTCGGCGACTCAGCCACCAACAGCGAGCCATCCTTCTCTTCTTCCCCACTAGTGCCATCTCCCTCCTTTCCCTTTGTACCACACTGCTACGCACCTGTGTCGGCCGACCACCTCCTGCGAAGCCCAACCACCGCAGCGGACCTCCCCTCTCCGCCCCTTCAACCGACACCGCCACGGCCTTGCGCGGCCTCACACGCCGGCCGTCTTCAGTTCCCTCCTCCATCGCCGGCTCTCCCTCTCTCTTTCCTTTTCTTTATTCCTCTCTCTTAGTATTCCTCTCTCTTAGTCTCACCTTCCCTCTCTGTTTCTCTTCTCTTTTGCCGTGTGAGAGAGAGTTGTTGATGTACCTGGTGATTGCGTGAAAAAGAGAAATGAAGGTGTGGTGTGGGTGTGAGTGCGTGTATGCTTGTGAGAGGGTTTAGTTTGGTTTTGTGTTTGTGGGGGGGGGGGCGAGAAAGTGAGAGTACCGTGTGTGTGAGAGAGAGAGTAAGGTCTCTGTGTGCGTGTGTGCTGGTGTGAAGGAGAGAGAGTGTGCCGTGAGTGAGGGTATGAGAGAGACAGAGTTTTGAGTTTTTTATATTAACTTATTTCTTTAGTTTATGCGTGTGTGAGAGAAAATGTTCAAATTGTATGTGTAATTTAAATTTAGAACGTGTAAAAATAGAGAATTGGGGAGTTTAATTTTAATTTCATTTATATTTTTGGTTAGTTTTATTTCATTTTCATTGAATCATACTTTAGAATGTATTTTGTTAGAATTTGGGTTTGCTTGTTGGGTTGGTTTTTATTTTATTTTTAACTTTTCGGGGCTTATTTTGTGTGGGTTTGAAATATGTTTGTTTAATTAATATTTATTTTGTTCCTAGTTTTGAAGCTTAGTTGTTTGAGGTCAATGTTAAATGCGAATTTGGTTTAAGTGATCTATTTATTTATTTGATGTTTTTTTTAGTTTATTTTATGCAAAAAATAAAAAATAAAATACAAAATAGATAAAAAAAATATGTATTTTCTTTTTAATAAAATGAAAATCTTTTTGGGGATTATTAATTCGTACAATGATCAATAACGATAGTTGAGTAGCAAATGTTACCTTCATTGTCGTTCAAATCATAAGGATTCATTGAGTAGCCTAGTGCTAACTTGGATCTTGTATACAAATTGATTTCCGTGATTTGATAATCAAAATTTCTTTTCAAAAATAGAGTTAATTTAACCGTGATGGTTTATTAACTTTATGTTTCGGGATATTTTAGCTATGACAGCTTATTATTCTAAAACTCTTTTTTTAAATAAAATTAAACAACACACAAATATTTTGTAAAGAACTATGTAGCTTTGAGTTCCTCATTGTACCAGAGGATACGTAGAAGCAGGAATTCCTGTCAAGCCAAACTTTAATCGTCACAATTTTGTCCTCGATTTTTTTCATTTTATTTCTCCTATTTGTAAATATTTTAATTTGATTTCTTTCTATTTGTAAATGTTTTAATTTTTTTTTGCTGCTCATTTATTTGGAAATATTGTATTTGTTTACCTTTTTGGTTAATTTTATATGCTTTAAATTATTATAATTTGCACAATTAACTTTTGGGTAACCGTTTTAAGACGAATGTATCGGGGTGCGTGGAGTTTAATCTATATCCTTCTCTGTGCATAAACAGACTCTCAGATCTAACTCTGTTTTAGCAGACTGGTTTAAACTTTTTACAAAAAAGTTTTCCCAATGATTTTCCTTAATAAACCTTGGTGGCGACTCCATTGAAAAACTATTTTCAAATAACATTTTTCGCCGCCCCGTCGTGATCCAGGTTGCGACAGAGTTCCAATACTAACTTATCTACATAATAATAATAATAATAATAATAATAATAATGATGATGATGATAATGATGATGATGATGATGATGATTTACATGATCAAGAAATTTCATATATAACTTTAATCACTAATAACTTCTTAAATAATATCTAATAATTCTCTATTAAAATAATATGTAACAAACATGTTCATAACACATGTTAAATATAAAAAAATCTAATATCTTCAAATAAATATCATTATAATTCATCAATGAATAGAAAATATTTTTCAAATTATAATATTCATAATTTTGGGTAATTGTCAAATATTTTCAAAATCTATAAGTATTGATTTATCTGTAATTAAATTTTTTTAATGAAACTAATATGTATATAAAGAAGCATATTTGTCTAACATATTTGTTTAATTCTATATATTTATATTATTAAAATTTTTTGACTATTTTATAACTACTTGAAAAATTATATCTATTAACAATATGAAATACTTTATGCTAATATTGTTACTACGAAAGTAATATCTGTGGAATATTCCATATATGTATATATACTAATAATTAAATCTTTATTAAATAATTACAATCTCTACTAAAAGGAATGAACCAACATCAAACTAATACTTTATATTATATTAGATTGTGTGTGTGTGTGTTTGTGCACATGTGTATTCTCAAATCCTAATTGATATTTACACTATAAATATAAATTATAGATATCTAAATAAATCTTAATGTAACCTTAGTAATTAGACTAAAATTAATTTCTAAAGAACATATGTGAAAAGGGAAATATAGTATATTTCATTTTTTATAATTCCAACAAAATGTATAACATATAATGCTAATACAAATATAAATATCAATGGTACTTATAAACATATTAGATCTAATAGATTTGATAAGATAATATTTTTAAAGTATTAAAAAATTCAAATGGGACATCACAAACTGAATATTAGATTTCATAAAAAGAATAAATATTAAATTTAAATAATAACTAAATATCAGTATATAAAAGCATTCATATACAAAATTTATTATAAATTTATGACCTATTTTCTCCTTTTAGGATATATTATTTGTTTAAGTTAACTTTATATATATATATGAGGTATTTGAATTTTTCTCAAATTTTATCTAACACTTCTATAGCTTAGATTTACTTAACCTCCCAAAAGATCTTTATTTTCGGGATATTACAATATTCTATACTTTTTACTTTTTGTGGATATTCACTTTTATCTCCATTTTTCATCATTTTTTAAGATGATCCAAACAACATCATTTAGCTTTAAAATTAACGAGTAACTATTTTTTTTTTACTTATTTTCTACCATCCCTAGGTTAAAGCTATTTTTTTTTAATAATGGAAAGAAAACTTAGATTATAGTTTTGGGATATTTCTCCATTAAAGTGATGAGTGTATTCCAGAAAATAAAATGGACAATTTTAACGGTCAAAGAAAAAAAATGAAGAAAATGAGTTATGCACACGTATGATATGTGATATGAGTGCTTATATCTTAAAGCAATACTTATCAAATAAATAATAAAAAAGGAATGAATTATTATACATTAATAATGTAAAGTATCTCTACACTATCAACACTTGAAAATTTATCCCTTTTGTACCATTTTTTCAAATTTGAATTAGACATAATGTCATAATGGGCCACATGACAATTTTTTTTTTATCTGAGTGTGTAAAAACGATTACACTTATTAAACAAATATTTTTAAGAATTTGATTTCTATATACTAATAGCAAAAAAAAATTTATATAATTATTCAATCAGATTATCTCATTTATATGATTTTTCAAGTAGTAGATATGAAATTTAATCATTTTTATTGATGTGATAATACATAAATAAATAACTATATAAAAAAAATTATATAGTTAATATATAGAAATTAAAGTTTATTTTTAATTTAATTAATGTGTCAATAGTTTGGTGTTTGGAATTGGATCTAACCACTCTTGAAAATTAAAAAAAAATTCTGATGTGGACTTGCGAAGACTTTGGTTCTTTGCTGAATCTAACCACTCTAGAAAATAAAATCCAAATCATCGCATGCGGCAACGAAGTCCACCTTGTAATAGTATGCCCGGTCTTTTAGGGTTGTCATCTATTAAATTCCACTTCTTTTCTTCTTTTTTACTCTTTTTCAAACGAGGCGTTCGCATCGCCCAAACGGCAGGCTCCACTCCGAAGATTTTTTCCACTAGATGGAAATCCCGTGGGGACTGCCGTATTTGGGGCTCCGAATTAGGGCAAGTTTTTTCCTGGAAAAGACATGGGGACCAATCCCCCCAAGACAAATTCAGGAATGCCTTGCGAGGTCCACGTGATTATCAAAGTATCACTATGTTATAGCTTTTAATAAACCCAATCATGCGTTGGTTTCAACAGTGAATTTGGAGTGGTGAAGTTTTGACTAAATAAATAGTATACATATGATGGAAGGATACACAAATTTATTCTCTTAAGATTTTGAATTAAGGTATGATATTAAATCTAATTTTATGATTTATTGATCAATCCATTTATTTAAATCTCTTGAATTTTGGCCCCCCTTCCTCTTTGTTCATCAATAGAAAACACAAAATTTTAAACTACTTTTACTTCTAACAAAAATTAAAAATTCAAATTAAAAATTTAAATTTCGATTCTGGCATCGGAACAAAGCTGAGATTAAGTTTTATAATTATTTTTAAAATCTAAAATAAATACACTCAAATTTTAAATATCATTATCAAATATCTATTGTCACTCCTCTCTTAGGGCCTTTATTTATATATTTTAAAATTGCCCTTAATTATGAGTTAGAAGCTTTGTTACATTTTTGTCTATTGACACTCAATATTTCAAATTATATTTCATAATTATGCTAATTAATATTAAAAACAAAAATGAACTATTTTTAATTCATTTATTTTAAAATAGATTAAGCCTTTGAGGCAAACAAAGTAAGATATGTGTTTATATCCCTATTTTGTGATATTCAAAGAATTTGTATTTTAATTTTTTGAGATTTTATTTCTTACATATTTTGGATATTAGGATTTCTTTTAACTTTTCAATTTTTCCAATAAAAATATGCATTAAAAATTTATCTATTATCATTTCAATATTCTAAAATTCAATTTAACAATCATACTAAATAAAAATACCTATAACTAAACTTTCACCTCAATGCAAAAGGCTATTAATTTTAATAAAATGATTAACATGAATTAGATAATGTAATAAAATGAAACTTTAACTAAATTTTAAAATTTAATCAAATAAAATCTATAGCACTCATAAGCTATATCAACGTGCCTCTCTGTATATTATGGTAGATCTAAATTCCTCGTGCGAGTAATAGTTGAAGTGCTTTATTAGATTAAATAGTCTAACTGTGAATTCATAAAAATAATAATAGGTAAAAGTAATTAACAGTAAAAGTAATTACAAATCATAATTTCATCCAGATATAAAGTATAACAAGTTTGCTTATTTAGGAAAAAAGAAAAGAACTAAAGAACAAAACATTATAATAAAAATTATATGGTTAATAACAATAAATTTTGGAATTACATGTTTTTAAATATTTATTTAATTATATAAACACTAGATGTTCAGAGATTTTATGTGCAATGTATATTACATTCTTTTTTCTTTTTAAGTTATGTTATTTTTTTTTATTAATTCAAGTTTACGTTGTTTCTATAATATAATTTGCTAATATATCGTCAAATCCTAATGTTATTAAATTTCACTTAAAATAATTTTTAGAGAAACAATCATTATTATAATATTTAGATAATTATTGTATAAAAAAAGTTTAAATAAATAAGTTAATGATTAGATCTAAATAATTATATCAAAACATCAATTATTTGTACTTTTAATAAGAGGAGCATTTTAGAGAAATCAACTAAAAATTATTATAAGTAGAAGTGACAATAGATATTTAGAAGTGCCAATAATCACTCTCCCAAATTTTCAATTCCATAATATTTTTTTTTTTATAAATTGAAACAAAAATACAACTAATTTTTTTATAAGTCGAAACAAAAATACAACCAAAATGGATGTATATCTAATGTGGACTTTATCGTCTAAAATTATTTGTTCCAAAAGTTTAAACTTTTAGTTTATAGCACACTAATAATTTTATATTTAATACATCCCTTCACGTAATTATATTTTTTGAGGGGCTTGAAGTGTGAACATTATATAGACCCACTATACTTTGTGTTAAAATTTAATTAAGTTTTTATTTAAAAGTAGAGACAATAAGAATCAAGCTTTAGATCACTTGATTGTAAAAATTTTAATATCATATTATGAAATTATTTATCCAAAAACTTAAACTCATGAATTATGACATATTAATAATTTTATATTTGATAGGCTTCATGGAGACATTGAAATTTCCCGAAGAAAGCCACCGCACCGCATAAGGCAACAAGTCCACCCGGTCTCCTCAGTGTGTTAGGTCTATATCCATAGATAATTCAGCTTTGATTGAGTTGAAATGATTTACAACATTTACTGCAACATGCACTCCATTAATTAACTCTTTTTTTTTATAATTGAAGTGACCATATTTTATATCGCGTCACTTGTAGCATAGATATCACTTGCTTCTTGTTTAACATTTGGAATTTAACATGAAATTGAAATTTGGAATTAAACATGAAATTGAAGTCCCACTAGAAGGAAATCCCATGGGGACTGCCGTATCTGAGGATCCAAATTGGGGAAATTTTTCCCTGGGAAGAGATGGGCAAAAATTCCCCCCAAGACAAATTCAGGAATGCCCAGGGTTCATGTGTGGATAGACGTATCGGTATGTTATAGTTTTTAACAAACCCAACCAAACACGTATTGTTTTCAAGTGTGAGTTTTGAGTCACATTGGTTAAGTTTATATATGGTGGGAGGACCCTTTTACCTTAAGATTTTAAGTGATGATATTGTGTCCAGCCCACTTTTTATAATTTATTATTTGGTCTGGTTATTTAAGTCTAGTAAAATTCTAAACTAATTTTAATTCTAAAAAATAAATAAATTCAAATCGAAATTTTAAAGTTCGATTCCGGCGTCGAAACAAAGCCGAGATTGATGTGGAGATTTTTTAAACATCATGATTCATGGCATTTGCAGTAGTGCCTTTTTATTTTGTATTATGTCCAATTCGAACTGAAGCTTGAAAAAAATAAAATAAAAATTGAGAGAGCATTGCTTCCATGGCTATACGCCCTTTTTTACCCCTATGAATTCCATTTCACTTAAACAAGGAAATAAGGGCCAACTACACGTCGGAAAAAACAAAAAGAAACGAAAGTGTTCAGCCCACAGTTGGCAAGAAACAATAAAGGCCAAACGCACTTACAACACAGTGGAATTAAGCCCGATCACGTGGCAAGATATGCTTTGACATTTCAATGGTGCAATGAAAGAAAGTAATTTAACCATTTTTACGTGTACAGAAAAGGGGGAAATTATTTTTTATATGGATAATGGGTGAATGATTGTCATTGATATGGATTTGGGGCGAATATTACAAATATATGAACCTCTAAATCATGTATAAAATGAGATTTACCGATCAAAATACAACTGAAAAATAAATTGAAGAGTCTCAAGAAAAAGCAAGAAGCAGAAACGCAACAGCGGAGTGAATGAGAGAACAATAGTGAAGTGAAGCTGGCCTCACGGCCCAACAGTGCTGAAGCGGACCACGGAGCAAGCGGACAGGTGGCGCGCTGGAAAGCAAGGGACGCAGACCCATGGCACACTGGGAGGTAGCGAGATGTCACGTCCGTCAGCCCACAGGGGAATCTTTGAAATAGCAAGATTTCAAAGATTTCTACGCTTACTGGTTTGACACGTGGCGATTAGGGAGAGGGAAATAGAAGAATCTCATGAGAGCCGAGATTTCAAAGAGCAATATTGTGGTTGCCGAGATTTCAGCTGATGGGAATCCCTACAACAGCATCACCTCATGTTGTGAAGCCGCATTGCATATATAAAATGAGAAGTAGGGAAGAAAGGAGTCCGACTAAATGAGTAAAGCTTTTAAGTGCTGGAAGTGTTGTATTAGTGCGTGTTTGAGTGGCATTTTGAGAGCTTCTATTGTGAGACTTCTCGTGTGCGTAGGAAGAGAATTCGCTTATTTACGGTGTTAAGAAAATGGCATCTAATAAAACAGTAATTTCAAATGAACAAGTGTCTGAGTAAATTCGTCAAAAATTATAGGTACTTCAAATGTTAATGAAAATATTGTTTAACTCTATATTTTTTATTCACAATTTTTGTTACAGTATATTCGTTATTTTTTTGTTATTCATATTTTACTTTTCATGTAATGGGCAACATGCCCGCAAAATATATATATACATTACTTTATTATTAATTAGTGCATGATTTACTATTTATAACAGGAGAGAGAGTTATTGCGGCCACGTCATCTATATATATAAAGCTATCGACAGTGGAGATATATGAGCATTTATGACAAGTTGGTCTCTACCACGTTTCCCAAATTTCTAAAATAGAGATAGATAGACCTCTAATAAGTGCTTTAGTAGAAAAGTGGAGACTTGAAACTCACACATTTCATCTTCTGGGGAGTGCCCGATGACACTGAAGGATGTTGCCATGTTGCTTGGACTTTGCATAGATGGTTTATCGGTCACTGGATTTACTAATGGCACGACCACAGTTCTTTAGAATATTTGCAAACAATTGCTTGGTGGTCGGCCAAATGTGAGCGATGTTGTGGCAGGAGAAATAAGTTTTGAAAGGCTTTCATATCATGTAACTAGGCTTGAAACAAATACTAAGGAGTTGATAGTATTTAATGTTCGTAGTCATATACTAGCTCTATTGGGGCATTTTTAATGTCGAATAAGAGCAAAAACATGGTTCACAGGAAGTTCTTGCAACTTCTTGTAAATTTGGATGAAAAAGATGGTATAGTTGCTGCTCTGCATGCCTCATTGTGCTTTATCAAGGGTTAGATCGTGCTACGCATAAGAGTATGTGAGATATTGCTAGTAGCATGGCACTGTTACAAGTATGGGCATGACAGCGACTCCCATGGTTGGCTCCTTTGGCAAGCATGCTAGTTGCTTTTCCCCTTGCTCTCAAGTAAAAATACTTAAGTAAATAAGTTTGTTATAAAAAATCTTTTCTAAATAAAAAAATTTCATAGGTGGAAGGAACCACGATATCAACGCAACCATCCATACAATAATGTCCCTACCATTAGACTTGTATTGGATCAAATGGAATTTCAGTAGGTAAGTATAATATATCAAAGAATTTCTTTTAATATTAAATTAAATATTATTTGCAACTCGTGTGAATTTTTTTTGTTGACGCAATTTGTGTGGCAACCATGTGTGGCAACCATATATGGATCCGGTGATTGATGCTTAGAGCGTATGATGTAGTCAATTGTTAGCCCACTTATATGTTTTGAGGTCATAGAGTGGCATGCTTTTGATAGTGTGATGCGTCAGTTTGGGCTTCATTAGTTTGTCCCTCTCCCACCTCGTAATTTAGGGCAATCACATAATAAAGATTTATGAGGAAGAAAACAAACTAATTAGAGGGAGAAGCATCATGAATAGCTCACATTGTGGGAGACCTCTTATAAGTGTTTATTGTAGGGACAACCCACTAATGATATGTTCCTTCAAATGAATATCAAGACTGGTATATGCAATATGCAATAAATTGGTTATGGTTGTTCCCCCAGATAGAACAGTAGCCAATCCCCAAGCACCAGCTAATTCTCGAGCACCAGGCAATCCCCCCAGCACCATGCGCCACCACAACATGAGCTACCACACCGTGAGCCACTACACCATGACCCCCTACACCATAAGCACCAACCATTCCCATATGAGCAGCTATTCCTATACCATGATCTGCTATTCCCACTATACCATTCATTCCTACAGTAACCGCTATTCCCATCATACTAGTCATTCCCATAGTACCTACCAGTCACAGTGCCCTTGCTACCCCTCATTAGCAAGAGGCATTGCATCCTTACAAGTTTCAAATGATGATGTTGATCAGTGACTGAATCAACAGTACTCGCATGTACAAAGTCAACAAAGTTAGCAAAGTCGACAGAATTTGGAACCAACTCGAACGTCCTTAGATGCAAGGGACAGCTGCCATGGTTCAGGAAGCATTCTAAGTTAAGGTAGAAAGTCTTTTGACAGTCGCGCCAGTAGGCCATCTCATTTAGGGTTGTTTAGGGAAAATTATGAAATCAACATTGATGAAGCCTAATCAGCACTTGATGCCTCTTTGACTTAAATAAAAAGGCAAATGTACAGGAAGATGTATACAGACCAGTTGTATCTTAGATTTCTCCTCAACCAATACTTTCCCCGACTGATTTTTGGATACCGACAACGTTGTGCGTTCAAACAGGACAAGGGATGGGGCTAGTGGGAACATCTGCATCTAGCCACATGGCAGTACCTGAGCTTGCACGATACGATGCTGTAGGAGCAGAAGAAGAAGAAGAAAGAATGGATGAGAAAGCAAGAGAGAGGCGTAGAAGAGGATTTAGGTTTGGATTCCAAAAAGCTATTTCTACACCCATCCAATATTATTTGCAGAAAAGAAGCCATTGAAAGGAAATAGTCATTAATATAATTATACTTGATTTTGATTACTTTGTACAACATGTACTTATTTTATCTTTTTTCACATGATTTATCTAATTGGCATACATGATTAATGTTAATTCATGATTCATGAATAGTTTTGAATATTCTTAGTACTAAGTTGCTAATAATTTCAATTAAAGAATCTTTTAAAAGTGATACAAGTTGCTAATATTGTAAAAAATTAATCTTTCAAATAAATCAAATATTAATACAAATGTAATGCTTGAGGATTTATGTTTGGTAAATCCTTTTCAATTTTGATACAAATAGAGAAGAAGACAATCCATTACAAACATGAATTATAAGAAATCATAAAAAGAAAATACAATAAAAAAAACAACATTACACTAAAAGTGATATTTTCCAGCACTTATACTTTTCTTATAAAAATGAACTTAACATTTCAGCACATACAGACAAACGGCTTACAGGATAAATCACTTCATAACTATAATAACAAGGGCAACCATAATAATTCCTACAGACATTACAACCAACAATTTAAAGAAAGATAGTGTATGTAGCTTTCGTAATACTAATTTTGTTCTTGCAGTAATTCAATTCATTCTCCATTGCATTCTTCCATCCATCTTGGATATTTGCTTCACTGTCATCATTAGGGTAGCACCAACTAAAAAAAAAGGGGGATTACTCCTACTTATAAAATTCATAGACTCTGCATCTTTGTGATAACTTTGTACTGAAAGTTTGTCACATGTCCCACTAATTAAATCAATTACTATTTTAAATGTTCATGATTAAATCACAACCCTTAGATTTAAAAGGGTACTAATACCCTTGGGGTACCAAAGCAAAAACAAAAAAAAAATTGCAGTTTCCATCTTTACAAGTATTAAAAAGCCTCCCAAGATTTTTTGTTTGTTTGTTTGTGAAACCTTAATATCAGCATTTTCTTCACACTTGCAGCTTCTTGCATGATGTCTTAACCTTCCAATTATAGTATCACAGACACTTGAGGAATCCATTGCAATTGCTTTTCTAGAAAACAAAATCAAATAAGGGGAGTCATAGGACTACGCACAGAACACTTATTTTTTATCTCACAGAACACTTTTTTGACACAAAAATAATTTTTGTTTTGTCATAGGACTACCAACACAGGGAACTCACCAACATGAAATAAATAGATGAATACAGAAGCAAAATGAGTGAGAGATCTAAATAACATTTTTTTTTGGAACTAGAAACGAAACAAAGAAAAAAAGAAACAATTAGAGGAAAAAAGAGGTGCAGCTACCCAATTTGCGTATACTTTAACCCATTTTTCCCAACTCTACGTCACTCTATGCAAAACACACATAGCACTCTCATACCTTTAAAAACCAAACATACCAAATGAGATGAGAAGAGACAGAAGCAGGTTCATATAGAGAGAGCCTACTATTTTAATATATTTTTGAAATCTTGTCACTACCAAGGTTTTTTCTAAAATCTTGCGGCAAGATTCTAACTGGAATCTCACCACTACCACTATTATATACAGGTTATGGCTAGATTCTTACTGGCAAATTAACACCCAAAAATGAAGATTAGATAGGATTGGTAGGAAGTCGTTACATGGCAATCTTGAATTCTATGTCAGAGCAAGGGTATATAGTATAGAAGGTTATGACAAAGTGTAGGAATTTTAAACATCAAAATATATAAAAATTAAATTAAATTCCTATGTTCCAAAGGTTAATTTAATTCAAAATATTACATGTACGATAATAATCATATTAACAATTTACTAGAAGAGATTGAGGAAAAAGATCAATCCTTAGCCATCTTCAACACTGCAGAATTGCTAGACCATTTTCCTGCCTTGGCATCTTTCTTCATTTCACAGTTTGTGTAGATAAATGGAACTTGCCATGGCTTATTGAATGACGAGTTAATGAATATGCTTATAAGGATTAATGAATGATATGAACTAATAAGGAGGCTTGATTTAGGAGCTATCAACTTTATTTCATGAAATATATTAACAGCAACTTAATCTAATATAACACTAGCAGAGCAAGAACATCCACACCTAAAATCAAATGTAAAATCATGATAAGATACCAAACAAAGATAATGAACATTTAGTTCCAAACAAAAGAACCAAATTACTTCATAAACTTGGTCAGTACTTGGAACTAAACCATCTTCTCATGATACTTGCAAACACAGGAAGCTTTACGCTTTCCTCATATGCCCAAATTCAAAATCTTTATGTAGATTGACCTGGCGTGCTGCCGGAGGCGTCCTTGTGGGAATGACAATGGAATTTTAAAATAAAATAGAGTCGTGCCACAATTTTAATTCTACGGTTAAAATGGGCTTGGCAACTTTTGATCTGTGAACCAGTGCTCTTTAAAAAAAAAAAGATTTGAGATTAAAGTTTCAATTATGATTGAGAATGGTGGAAACTTGAATCGACTGCCACTATAATACATCCAGTACAAATCTGATTCTGCCTTAGAACTCATTATGCAAATTGATTATAATTTTATAATATTTATTTTCCCCAAAAATTATAATTAAAAAAAACAAAAACAGGAATATAAAAAAATAAATTAAAAGAGAACGCAATTTAATGAAAAATTAATTTTGACTTCATAGTTGTTGGCTATGCCAACGTATCCTCTGGTGCGATGAAGAACTCAAAGTCACGTCGTTCTGTAGAAAATAAGTGTGAGTTGATTGATTTTAATTAGAGAAAGAGAAAAAAAAAAGATGTTAATTGATTTTAATTTTAAAAACAAGACTTAACACATTAAAAGAAAGTTCATTTTTTGTATTTTTGGTTTTTTGTCTTTTTTTTGTTCTGTTTTCTCGTTTTTGATTTTTTTGTTATCATATGTATTTTTTACACATCAAAACCTAAGATTCTAAAAAATATTAGCCCATATTTTTTGCAAGAAAAAAAAATCAGTCCCAAACAAAAACATTAAAAAAAACAAGAAAATAAGATCTCTACAGTTCTGGCAGCCAAAATGTAGGCCAAAGCATAAGACTAACTGTAAAAACAAAAGAACTTAAAAAACACACACACACACACAAACACATCTCACACACACTCACTCACTCACACACGCACAAATACATTCCTTACACGCACACATATCCACTTGACACAAACACGCACCCACACTACCATACACACCACACACGGTTTCCTTTTCTCACGGATGACACACACTTTGCAGCTCCCACACATACACGCTCACATTCTTTCCTTTCTTCTTCACACACCAACAGCACGTTTTAACTTCGAGAGAGAAGAAAGAAAGAGAGAGAAGGAGGAGAAGAAGAGAGAGAAGGCGAGTGAGACGGAGAGGATGGGATGGTGAGAGGCGGGTCATGATGGCGATGAGGGAAGAACACCGCTTGAAGAGGAGGAAAAGAAGATGCAGTGTCCGCCGCGGTGGATTCGTAGTCAAGCGGAGGTCTGTGTGAAGATCCGATCAGAGAAGATCGCAGTGGTTTCTGGCGGAGGAAGGGATCGGAGCCCGGAGAAGCGTGGCGATACATTGGTGAGGGGAGGAGTTAGCGCGGTGGGCCAGTGGATCGGTGGAGGCGTGAGGTCGAAGGTGGTTTCGTGGGTGAGGGCTTTGGTGAGGCGCGTCCGGTTTGGTTGAGTCGCGGTTGGGCAAGAGAGGGTGTTCGCCGGCAGTGCGGAGGAGTGGGTGGCGAGTTTCATAGAGCTTTGCGTCACGGATTCGTGATGTGTCCTTTCGTAGGAGCGAGGCTTGGGAAGCGGCGGTTGCGGACGGGAGACATGGGGTGTGCGATGATGGCGATGATGTGAGGCGGAGGAGCAAGGCGTGGTTCTTTGGAGTTCGCGGAGGCTGCGATCCACGCTGGCTACTGGTGGGGATGAGTGGTGGTGGAAGATATTGTGATGGTGATGTGTTTGATGATGATGAAAGTGGCATGGAGGCCGCAACTGGGGGTGGAGGCCGCCGCGGCCTCCTCCCTATTTTCCTCTTTTGTTCTCTTTTTCTGTAAATTTTAAATGATGATGAAACTGTTATTGTTGCTGGAATTACCTTGTTATTGGGCTATTGTGCTGGAATTGTTGTTGATTTCTTTGTAGGTTTTCCTTGATTTGATCTTGTTTGCTGAATAATCCGAATGTATTTTTTGATTTTTTTTTGTTTTTGTTTTGAATTTCCTTGCTGATGACTGTAATTTGTGCTCTGGAAAATTTTCCCTCCTCTTCATTCTTGCTGATTCCCGATGATTTATCATGTTATTGGTCAAATGAAATTATTGTTCTGGTCTCTTTACATTAGCCCGCAGTCTTTGTAATCATGAAAGGAGAAGGAGTAATGTTGTTGGTGGAGAGGAACTCATGATCTTTGTCCATCCCCATACCTTGTTTTTGAGGAACGGATCCAAACAGAGGGATCCAACGTTCCTTTTCCTATTATTTATTTATTTTTTAATTTTATTTTTAGGGAATCCAACGTTCCCCTTTTTTTTTTTTGAAAACGGGCTGAAATAAGGGATCCAATGTCCCCTTCTTTTTTTTTGTTTGCCAGACTAAAAAGAAATTAAAATGGGCTGATGAAATGTGGGCTAAAAAAAGTGGAATGGGCTCCAATAAAAAAGAAAATGGGCTAGATTTTTTATAAAAACAATAAATATGAAAATAAATAGAAGTTTGGATAAAATATGGTGTTCACATAGATAATATTGCATTGGTGCTTTAGAATAAAATAAAATCAGCAAAACATGTAACAGTGACACGAAAAAATAAAATCCACAACATTTCCCCTAGGAAACCAAAATTAAAATTCACTTAGTAAATCTAGCAATTAACAACCATAAATAGATAATCACATGCATGTGGGTGCACCATAGACAAGAAAAGTCTCAGATCCAAACACTAAGAGAAGTTCAATGCTCAAAACAATCATAATTGGACACCCAATTGAAATAGATCTAATGAGCAAGAACGAATTAGGAAATGTCACTTGGGTCTTCTCATTCAAGCAATACTCAATGAACCATCTCCAATGGTTTTCATCAAGAAAGAACCCCCAGGATTCCTATAAAGAAAACAAGAAAATAGAAAGCATAGAAAACACACACACACAAACAAAAGGAGACACCCCATCTCTACATAATATAATAAACAGATTATAAAAGGCACAAATAAAACAACTTGACAGTGGATTTGCAAAGAAGAAAAGAAGGGACCTGGATGAAGCAGTCATGGAAGAAGAAGCGGAGGATAGCAACCAAAAAAAGAAAAAAAAAAAATCAAACCACAAAACTCCCAAATAGCTTAAACTACAGGGGTCTGAGGGTAATAAGAGTATTACTTTAAAATTGTAATATTTATTCGAGCTTCATTTCCCACTCAATCATGATTCTATTACAATAGACAAGGTATTGTGAAAAGTATGAATTTCTTGCTTTCACATTTGGTGTTATTCCATTCATTAACAGTAAATAGATTTAACAAATGACTTTCCAAATAAAAGTACAAATTATAATCCAATCATTCCAAATTCATTTTTAACAGATCACTTCTATCAAAGTCTGCAAAGACAAAGCAGTATCCACACACTACATTTGTTAGCCGGCTAGGTAAATATCGAGTTTGGGTATGTTTGGTTGGATGGTGAATTGGCTTGATGTGTTAAATTTACACATAAAATCCAATTATGTAATTTTAACCCACACTTTTACTAATCAACCAAACGCACCCTAAGAACCATCAAGCAAGCTTTCTTAATCAGAATTACTCATAAAGAGACTCCACAATCAATGACTCCAAGTAGATATAAATCGAGACCAAGAAGATCACTTAACAATATAATTGAATATGCATCAGATCAAAAATCACAACAAGCGCCACATTAGTCTTGTGAATCTCATCAAGAAATTTTGGGTATGCTCGGTTCTTCTAACTTGTTCTCAGTTATAAGAGTACCTTGTTTTTTTGTAAAGTCTACAATCCTTTTTAATATCTTTTTTTTTTCTCTCCTTTCAATCTCATGATACTTGAATTTAGAATCTCGATTAATTAAAGAAAACAATATCATTATATCAGAATCTAACGGAGTAAGTCACCTGAGTAATGCACAGATCTTTTTGTTCGAAATTATTTCATGTATTCTTAAAATCACTATAACACCTCAAGGAAATTCTCAACGGTGAGAGCCAACACATAATCGAGCTTGTTCTGAGTCTCACCAAGGAGTCCGTAACGAGAATCATGGGATATATATGAGAATGCCAAATATAATGCCAATAGGAGAAAATAAAATAACCCAATTTACAGATACACCCCCTAAAAACAAAACAGCTCAACACAGAAGCAGCACATAAAAATCTCGGCTTTATCTGAAACACAAGTCTTGAACACCAAAACACCAAAGCTTACACACAATTATTTTCAGGATTAAAAGGAAGACAGCCCATAATTCATGTGAGGTATAGATCAAAAAAAATATTTTCGTGTCTAGTTCCAAAATGGAACTATTATCTTCATATTTGAATTTGTTTCACTAAATACCACTGATTTCTTATTTGGTTACTCATCAGTCATTTATAAAATTTGATTTTGTTTTTTTCGAATACTTAGCATTAATAGAAAAGTCCATACCTTTCAAGGAGATTTCCTATATCCTCACTCTGAGAACCAGTGTCAAGCATCTCTCTATACCAACACACAAAACAAGCAAAAAATGAAGTTAAAGAGAAAATCAAAAAAGGACAAAAGGAAGAAACTTGCAAGAAGCAAGGAGCTGGTAGAGTATAAGGTTCAAAGACGGTGACTTGAGATGAGATTCAAGGACTCCGGGAGCCCTCCGTGCGTGTCCTCGGATCTGGAGGGACAGCAGAGCGACCGTGCGTGTTGTTCAGTAGGAAGAGGCCGCGACGTTGTGGCTCCGGGAGCGGTCTGTGCTCGTCGGCGTTGTGGGTCAGGAGGAAGAGGCCGCGATGTGGCTCCGGCGGCGGCGAAGCTGCAGTGACGGAGGGACGGAGAGGGAGCGGCGGAGCTGCAGTGACGGAGGGACCGGGAGGGAGCGTTCAGATCTGTGTGACGGAGGAAGAGGCCGCGATGTTGTGGCTCCGGCAGCGTTGTTTTGCTTCAGATCTGTGTTGCTGTGAGGTTCAGGAGGAGAGTTCCTTTGTTTCAGATCTCTGCGTTTATTGTGCGAGTTTTGGAGGAGAGAGTTCCTTTTGTTTCAGATATGTGTTTGTTGTGGGGTTTAGGTGGAGAGGGTTCCTTTTCTTACACAGAGAAGAACAATGCGGCATTCCAAAAATGATTTTCCCCTTTTTAAATTAGCGGCGGTTACATTTTATTTAAACGGCCGGATATAGTAACCGCTACTGATCCCTCATTGAACTGCCGTGCTTCAATTTAATTTGCGGCGAGAAGTGTAAACCGCCGAAAAAACAAAAATGTAGCGGCAGTTAGGCAAACCGCCGCTAAGAAACCGTTGCTAAGCAGCATTTTTCTTTTAGAATTTACCGCTCCTATTCCATAGAAGCTTTCTTGTGACCCAGTGTCAATTGAGGCAATCAAGGAACCCTATATATATATAGCTAGGAGAAGTGTCTCTTCTTGTATTAATAAAATAATAGGTCAAGTTATAGATCACAATGACAATTATATACAATGACCCACAAATATATCTATAGTGTGTAGTACTTAACAATAATTAGCCTAATAAAAATAATAATGATCACAAATTATTAAGCTTAAACAATAAACATTAATTATTTGACATTTGATTAATTTGAATCTAAATTAAATTTAACAATGGTTTATATTACATCATAAACTTATTCCGACACAAAGTACGCAAACGCGACAAATCAATCAATATATCGAAGCTTGCCAGGCGCCAAACATGCTCAATGTAAATTACATTTAAGTTGAAACCAGAAGTTAAATTCATCAGGTGAATGAAAAGGCTGTGTTTTATAAATGTGATGTAATGGTTAAAGCTGATTGATTATCTTTGAGCTTCCTTTGGTATTGATTATCTTTGAGCTTCCTTTGGTAAAACAAGGCTAAAAGTTAAGAGGTAGAACAAATTAAAAATTGATGCAACAGTTAAAAGCTGCCAAGGCAATACAAATAAAATGAACAAAAGATAAGTAAGCAACCAAACACGTCTCTTAGTAGGCTGCCATTATTCATCTGACGTAAGTTTTAAAACCTAGAATCTCAAATGACTGCAAATGCAACAGCCAAAGAGATAGTACAGAACATACTGAGCAAAGATATCAGTACTGGCACTGCCTTATTTAAACTGAGATGAAACACAATCAGAAAAGGGGAAGAAAGCAAAGCCTCTGAACAGTAATGTGTCACCCATCAACATGCTTCCACTGCAACATGTTCTTCAGTTTTGCTACTTTCAATACAGTTGCAACATATATTTTGTCTGCTACCTCATCCACATATCCAAAGCAAGCATGCCTCCAATTTTTTTTTACCAACAAAACCCCAATCACTCCCCAGAAACCAGTTGCAAAGCCAAGGGCTATGACAAAGTAAAACCACAGTTTTTCTGATTCATCATTTTGTCCACCTTCATCTTCATGGCCTCCAGGAACTTGTTGAGAGTCATCACCGGGGCAGATTTTTGTAAGTGGAGCTCCACAGAGATATGGGTTACCAGTGTAACTAAGTGGATCATTGAGAACTTGAAACTGGTTGCCTCTTGGAATTGGACCTGAAAAGTTGTTGTCTGACAAGTTCAAGTGGCTAAGAAATGTTAAAGTGGACATGCTGCTAGGAATAGCTCCGAAAAACCGGTTGTGAGAGAAGTCAATAGATTCTAGAGACTTCATGCCCCCTATCATTTTGGGAATCTCCCCAGATAAATTATTGAATGACAAATTGAGTCCAAGCAATCCAGAAAGGGAAGATATTTCCTCAGGAATCGATCCATCCAATCTATTATTTGACAAGTCCAAGTTGGTTAAAAGCACCAAGTTCTTAGTATAATCGAGGTCTCTTCCTTTGATGACTTGCCTGACATCCTCTTCACTCCAGCCCCTGGTGGAATTAACGCCCATGGTGCCATTAACGCCCATCAAGTCTTTTGGTTTCAAAACCATTCCTGCAATATTGCCAGTGCAACGAGGAATTGGACCTTCTAAATTGTTGTTAGCAAGGTCCAATATTTGCAATGTAGCAAATTGGCACAAGTTTGAAGGGATGATGCCATTGAACATGTTTCCGTGCAATCGAAGAATTTGCAACGAGGGAAACGTGTAACCCTCCCAGGAAGGCATGGCACCAGATAATTGATTCTCACCAAGATCCAAAATTGATAGATATTGCAAGTTTATCAAGGACCATGGAATTTCTCCACTAAGACTATTGTTGTTCAGATGTAGCCACACCAAGAACGAAAGATTTCCAATGTTTTTTGGAATAGCACCTGATAACTTGTTGGATGACAAATCTAGATCTTTCATTTCATAACCCTTCTTCCAGCAATCTGGAATTTTGCCAGATAATTTGTTTTTGGAAATATCAAGGCTCTGCAGTGCTCTGATTTTGCAAAGGGAGCTTGGTATTGAACTATTTATATGGTTATTGTCAAGTGCCAAGTACTCCAAGGTAGGCATTATCTCGCCAAGGTTTTTTGGAAGGGATCCAATTATCTGGTTATTGGAGAGAAGCAATTTGCTGAGATTCATTGGTGTCCATCTTTTCATATGGGTAATTGGACCTTCCAAAGAGTTAAAAGAAAGATTAAGGCAATACAAGTTTTTGAGTTGACTAAGACTCTCTGGAATATCTCCATGTAAACTATTATGGGCAAGGCTCATAAATGTTGCTTTTCTGAGTTGACCTAGGCTTTCAGGAATGACACCACTAATGGAGTTGGCTGACAGATCAAGGGAGTATAGGTTCTCAAGCTGCCCAAGACTCCAAGGAATAACACCAGTAAAGGAGTTGGCAGAGAGATTGAGTGACCATAGGTTTTCAAGCTGTCCAAGACTCCAAGGAATAACACCACTGAAACAATTAGAAGAGAGGTCAAGACTCGTTAGGTGCACAAGTTCTCCAAGACTATCTGGTATGGGGCCAGAGAATGAATTTGAGCCAAGATTAAGGTATTCTAAATTTTTCAATTGCCCCAACCAACTTGGTAAACTATCACGAAAGTTATTATGACTCAAATCTAGCTCTTCTAAATCATAGTTGTTGCAGCCAGATATATTTGGATTACTATGAAACACTTCCCCTTGAAGCTTGTATCCAGACAACTCAAAGTTTTTCAAGTGACACATATTTCTCAATATTGGTGATAGAGATCCACCCTCTATGCTACTAAAATGATTTCTTCCAAGAGATAGATGGATAAGATTCTTTAACTCACTTAACCACAATGGAACTGAAGTAAGATTGTTACTAGAAAGGTCAAGAATTGTCAGGCATGTCAAATTCCGCAGAGCATACGGAATTGAACCCTGAAGTTGATTCTCTGCAAGGCCTAACTTGACAAGGCTCTTAAATTTGCTTATCCATGATGGCACTGAATATAGATTGGTATTACCAAGGTCAAGGGCTGTAATAGAAGTCTTGTTTTGAAAAGTAGAAAGAGATTGACCAGAAAATCTGTTGCCAGCAAGGTATAGACCGATGAGATTATTAAACTTATCCAACCATTGTGGCACTGAAGTTAAATTGTTCTCTGAAATGTCAAGAATTCTAACAGAAGTCATGTTTCTAAAAGCATCAAGAAATGGATCATGGACACCATTCCATGCAATATTAATGAGCTGAACACTTGTAAGATTAGTGAGATTAATTGGATGAAGAGGAATTGACATATTTCCAAGTCCACAATGAACTAGGCGTATCTGTGACAAAGAAGGAAGCATATTAAGTATCTGAAACAGATTATGTGCCTTTCGAAACTCAACACCTATCATGGTAAAGGATTCTAATGATGAAAGGTGAGCAACCCAACTAATATCATTGGAATAAGCCCCATCATTGGAATAGTCATCATAATCAGAAAAAACCCCATCATCGATGTGAAGAACACGCAAGTTGGTGAGGTTTCCAAGAGTGCTGGGAACCATCCCTTGAAAATCAGTGGTTAGAGAAAGATACCTCAGTTGTCGCATAGAACCAATGAACTTTGGTATTGGACTGCTATCAATCAAAATTCCACTCAAATCCAAATGGCTCAAATGTTCTAAATGCATTAGAGATGAGTTCATGTGTTCTAGAGCATAAAAATCGTAGGAACAAGTGGTGGGATAGACTTCAAATGATGAGCATGCTTCATGGTTGTTGAGGTCAAGCTTGACAACATGTCCAGTGACATTGTTGCAAGTTATGCCTTCCCACTGGCAACAATCATGGCCTTCCCATGAGGGAAGTATGGGTAATGATGGATCATCTAAGCAGTGAATGCTTTCTTTGAGGTTGAGAAGAGCTTGCCTTTCTCGCTCCATGCAGCCCAAGGTTGAATTTCTGCACAAACATAAGTCACCAATTTTAGTTAGTAGGAAAAGAACACAAAATACAAAGCTATTCAATGATATTCTCATTGTTTTGCAGGAGATCGGTTAAGAGTACATCACAAAGGCAAAGAACTCTGCAATTATATAGCATTTTCATCTCACACGTGCAATTTTTTCAAAACAAAACAGATAACAAAATAAAAAAATTTCAGTTATGTATTAGATATGAATTACAAAAAAATAAAATAAAAAAATAACCAACGTATCCAAAACATTAGTTACAGAAATTGGGGATTAGAAAAATATATTAATTATAAAATAATTGGCATTCATTCTTAACAAAAATTAAGAGATATCTGAATGTGTTATCGTAGGTTACAAAATGTTTCGTATTATTCTCACTTTATGAATATTTTATTCTTATATTTACTTTTTATATATCTAAATAATATATTTTTTGAGACATGATCTAAATATCTTCATTTAGCTTTAAAACAAGTGTAAACGTTGTTCATCATATTTTATACCGCCCGTGTTAAACTTAAACCTGATATTGTAATGACTGAAAGAAGACTTGTTCTTCTAGGATTTTGCTAGTGTGCCTTTGAAAATAAAATCATAAAGGACGTTTGTTTCTAAGTTTAAAATTACATTGCCAAAAATCACATTTTCGTAAATGGTATTCTTGATAATATTATTTCTTGATATTTTAAACAAATTATTTTTTTAATATTAAATATTTTTTGGATTATTTGTTGTGATTCTCAAAAATAAATTTAAAATTTTTTTATTTTGTGACATATTTCTGGTAATATATGTCATAATTTTTAAAATATCTCTAAAATATTTATTATTATTATAATCTAAAATGAAAATTACACTTCCAGAAAAGAATATAGAATTGACAATTAATTTTTTAAATTTTTGTTATCCCGATCCCTATAATAATCAACAAAAAATTTTAAATTGAGAGCGTAATAGATTTATGAAATCAGATGAGTGCGGCCAAATGAAAATTGTCAAAAAAAAAGTCAAATAATTGAGAGATATTTTTGTGTTTATACTTAATAACTACCATTTTCAAATCATAGAAACTTTTTATTTCCATCTTTAATCGTGGATATATATGAGATAACATTAAATCGTGGGAAAAGCTTTTTTTAGTGAATAATTGATACCCAAAATAATTTTAGATAACTTGTAACAACATGAGAACGCATCATTCTGAAAAAGTCATTCCCAAAAATAACTAAATATAATTTGAAACAGACGCCATCTAAAATGTACAATTTAAGCTGCTAAGGAAAAATTGAAGAAAATGTGTTAATGCACATCTATGATCTGTTGCATAACTGCTTATATCAGTCTTATGTTATCTTAAAACGTGACTTATCAAATGAATATATTTGTAACTAAATATTATTTTTAATTTAATGCGTGAATACTAATAAATAGTTTAGTGCTTAATATTGATTCTAAACAACCAGATTGGATGTGTATAAATGGACTTTGCGAAGACTTTGATGCTTCCCGAAGGGAACCACCGCATACGGCAACAAGTCCACCCGGTTTGCCCAGTGTGTTAGCCATATATCCACTAGATAATTCAAAATTCAACTTTGATTAAAATGATTTACAGCACTTACTGCAATATAAAATCCATTAATTAATTATTTTATGAGTGAACTAACCATATGCTATATTTCGTTACTAATTACGACACATATCACTTAAGGACGTTGTTTTATATATATATATAACAACTAAAAAATCTTACTACTAATCTAACTGATTCACTTATCTTTCAAGGAGATAGGGGTCTTTGGAAGGGTAATTTTTTTTTTTGGTTAGAATTTGAATCTGAGACATTTGGTTAAAAGATCAAGAGATATATCACGTTAACCAATTTCATATTTTTTTTTAAAATATTATGGCATTGCAATTATGCCTTTTCATAATGTGTTTTGCCAAATTCAACACTAAGACTTGCAAAGGAGGAAGGAATTAGTGGTGATTCCACGCTATGGTCTTCATGATGACTCTTGTGTATTGTACCACTCAGCTAAGAATGGGTTGGAATTTTTATGCAACCAAACTATAGAACCATCCTAGAATTATTATTCTCTATTATCATTAGAAATTGTGATAACATGGTCGAGGGTAAAGCAATAGGAGAACATTTACAAAAGAGAGTTTAAGTTGTTATACCATAATGCATCCTCTCATATATAAACTAATTCATTTTCACTCTTAATTTTTTTTTATGTGTACTTTTTGTCTTTTTTTGGAATAAAAAGATTAACGATAAGGATGAAAATATAACCTCTCATGAGTTTTTTAACATATGGGAGAATCCACTCACAACTTGCCCTTTTAGCTTTAATCAAGCTTTTCAACAAAATAAGTGAAAAAAAGATGATTCGAGAAGCCTGTACTCGAAGTGCCGAAGCTCAATGGTTAATTAATTTCCTAGTTTCGAGTGTGTTGAGGTCTCCAGCATGAGGCAAGCAGGCAACATGTCATTCATATCATTACGTGCTATATTGCGTTGAGGATTGCTATTTGGCCCAAAAAGAAAACTTGTGTGAAAAGAAATTAACCAAACACAATACAGGAAAAGGCGAAAATCAAGGAGGTGGAAAAAATTGACGAGAGAGAAAATATCATGTAATAACCCACTTTCTTACTTTTGCACAGGTGACCAACGAGTGTTTTTCTATCGCTTTATCTAAAACATAGATATAAGTTCACCTTTGAGTTACAAAATTGAGCACAAAATTATAGTTTGAAATTATAATTACATATCTTAATTTTAATTTTATGTTTTTTTAAGGGATTTAATTTTATATTTTATGTTTAAAATAACATATAAAATTATAATTTCATAAACTAATTTTATGAAATTGAAAAAATAAGACATATTTTTTATTCTTAATCCATCGCATACCAATTTCAAAATTTACTAAATGTCGCTCTTATTAAAATTTATATGATTATTTATCTTTCTTATTTATTTGTCAACAGTCATGTTGACAGGAATTAAATATCTTTTAAAACAATATATAAACAACTGCAAGTTTAATATTTTACATATAGATAATTTTCATAAAAAATTATTGTTTTATTAATATTTTTATTAGTTTTAAATTTTAAGTCACAAATTTATATAACAAAATTAAATTTTACAATTACAAAACGTTCTAATTTAATAAACCCAAACATATAACATAAAATTCTAAACTAAATTTAATTCTAAAAAATAAATAAAATAAAAATCTTAAATTTCAATTCCACATCGAAACAAATCCAAGAATTTTTTTGGTCAAAAAGCATATATATATATATATATTCAAATTGAAACTCGCCCAAAAATATTGGAACAAGTATTGCTGCTCCGTGCCATTCTATTTTGTTTTTTGCTTTTTTATGTTAAAGAAATTATCTACTATTTACTCACTTAACATATCAACTACTCGCCACATAAAATGAGTTTAAAGACAACCCACTTGTCATTTTTTTATTATTTCAGTCTGTCATGAACCCACTTGTATTCGTGATGACTCTTCTCTACCACTCAACTAGGAAGCCAAATTACAAAATCATCATAGATTTGCGCGATTTTTTTGCGGTCATAAGCCAGTTTTTGTTTGAAAGTGCAATTGTAATGAATATTGTTGCCCAAATGTTTCAATATGCGCAATAAGCCCAATATAAATTTGGACCAAGGTATGAGGCAGGGGAGTTTTGACCAAAAACGAAGGAAAGGAGAATACTGCGAAGTGTATTGCTTTTTAGCTTTTTTTGGCTGAACAAAAACTATTTTTTCCGCGAATGGATTTCTTATTTACAAACATTATGATAATAAATTTTTTCTCGAAATATATAGAATATATTACTTTAGATTAGTTCATTTTGAACTTATGAAAGCTCTAACAAAAATGTTAAAAGGTTGAAAGACTATTTATATACAAAAATTAATCAAATCTATATGATTACTTTATTGTTTTATTAATGTTTTCATTAGAGTATGCTGTTTTCATTAAATACTAGATATAATCCCGTGCGATGCACGGATTTATTAAAATTTTGTTAAGAAATTATTTTAATATAATATTTTTGAAATAAATATAGAATATTGATTATAAATTAGATATATACTATAATTATATGTTAAAATTTTTAGTTGTTCTATACATCATGCTTTTAGTATTGTAAGTATTTATAATATTATAATACTTTAGTTATTTTTAAATTAAGATTAAAATTTAAAATATTAATATTTTTATGTGTAACAATATATATTATTTTTATCTATTAAAAATTTTAATTATAAATTATATTATTACTTAAATTGTATGATAAGCACAAACTAAAATATATTTAAATTATCAAATATGGTGAATCACTAATCTATTGATGAAAAAAACTTGACAATTTTTTATTCTTCATCCTGTTTTGTTTGTATAATGCATTGTAGGCAAGGAAATCAAACTAATTAAAAGGAAAAAATTGAGTTTCAAAACTATAAAATAGTTGAATGGTTGAACAGACTAAAGTTTAAAGTAACTAAATTTTTTAAACAAATTTCAATTTAATCTCATTAGGGCCAGTAAACATAACAATTTAATAAATTTTCTTTCTTTGATAGATATTCTTTTGAGACACCACAACAAAACAAAAAGAGATAACAAATCAAAACAATTGAGTTTGTGAGAAAAGAGATCTAGAGGAGGAATTTAAGTTGGGATAAAGGATTTGAAACATAGGACTTCTGGAAAACATAATTCATCAATATATGAAGTAGAACTTACACAGATAGAAATGATTTAAAATAGAAACATGCAACTAAAATCTTTGAAGATTTAGGGTTTTATGAGAGCATAATTGTTATTGAACTCAAACACGATGCAATAAAAAAATATTATCGGATTTATTATAACATTTTAAAAGAGTTTTTGAACAATCTAGTGTAATTGTGTGTCGTTCTATAATTTCTCTTAAATCTATAAATTAGAACTGTTTACAATCTCTATATTTTTTGTTCGTAACCTTTTTATTCAATATACACATCAAGTACTTCAAAGATTTTAATATTTAGCAACACCAAATAAGAATATATACCTAAAATTTTTTTTTCGTATAATTAAGCTAGTAAGAAGAAATATTATCAAGAATCATTTTCATTGTTAAATTAAGAAGCTATAACATTTCCTTAAAAAACTTGACTATAAGATAATTAAAAGTTAATTTAATTTTTAAATTTTGTTACATAGGAATAGACAAAAGTGAATTTGATTTTAAGAGAAAAATATTAAATATCTCCTTTAAATGATTATGAGCATATCAAAGATTAAATAGTAACCAAAATAAAATGAAAATGTTTATGTGGCAAATAGAAATCATTAAAATATGAAAGTTCATAGTTAAAGACCAGAAGTGCCTTTGTTGAGAGAGAGAAAGAGAATGGTTATTACTAACTTCAATTCTTGTTTTCAAACTTTATTCCTCAACAACTAATGCAAATCCTCTGCGTCAAAGTATATATAGAAATATAAGGTATAGTTTCACAATTCTAAATACAATTATTATTATGAAATTTGAAAATCAAATGCATTATAAATACCAACCATCACTATGATAGTACTTAATAATGGTTTGCTAAATTGTAGCCCCGCAATTCCAAACATTTTAGTTGATAACCCAAACAATTTTAGGAATTCAAAAAGGAGTAAAAATAAAGATATCAATGCCATACATAAATTGGTTTAAAATATTTCCACCGTTATAGAAGCAAATAGACAAAAACAACCCGCATGCATCAAATCTATTCACAATTACAAAGAATGCAACATGCTTTTTTTTAATTGGAAGAATACAACGTATATAGTATAGAAGTAAAAATGAAGAAGAGCATTAATAGCTCTAATATATCAGATTGGATCATACCATATGATTGCTATTTTGGGGCTACCATTGCATATTCATCTTAGTTCCATATCTATCCAACATTATGCTCTCCTAGCCACATATAGTATAAAAATAAGTCATGTTAACCTGAATATAGATGTTACATTTATATTAAATATATTTTATTTAGCTTATTCAAATGTCAAATTTCAAGTGTGACATTTGAATAAACCAACCATAAACAATAACAGTAGAAATCATAATAATAAATTAGAAAAAGGAAAATTAAGGAAAAAAACTCACAATGTTGGCAAGTCAATTTGTTGAAATGAGGAGAACCTTGCCATTGTGGCCTGTAGCAAATCCAAGTGGAGTTCAAGCAGGGGCACGGTACAAAGAATGTAATCTAACTTGGAAGTTGCCTTTTCATTACCACAGTGCTTAATGTTGAGTGGCAGTATTGAACAACAGATTGATAGCATCATTTCTCTTCTTCTTCTTGTGCTCTATGCTCTCTTCCTCATGACATTCTCTTCACAAAAGATCTCATTTTATGATCATTTGGTACGTTACAAATACAACAATTATACTATGAAACTACTCAACATTTATTTAGTTATTATTAAATTGTAACCCCATACTTCTACATTGTAACTCTAACAGCCCTTTTTTTTCTTCATATTTTGAATAAGCAGAATTCTATAATTGTGAAAAATGGAGGGTTTGTGCTTTAAATTTATTTATTATGAGATTCATTTAGTGCAATTTACATTATATGCCTCCAATTATACGTTACAACAACTACGCATAACCTATAGGCCTTACGTGAATTCATGCCTATTACAACACATTTAACATTTCAACAATTTAATAAATGGGACAAATCGTTCACTTGCTAGTTTTTCCTACATCTAGTGATATGAACTATAAGAAATGGAGCAATATAATAAAAGTTTCTCCATTTTATTAATAATAAAATTAAATATAATAAATAAATTTAAATCATTGCTAAAATTTAAAAGATTAATATAATTATTGAACCCATACTTCCATTAAATTTTGATTTTATATATATGTTTGAAATTACATATATAATTGATAAAGTTGTAATATATTTTATTAGAAAATAATTCATAACTACAAAGTAGCTAGTTGTAATTAGTTATATATAGATATAAATATAAGTTAATAGTACATGCATGTTTGAAATTACATATAATATAATTGATTAAAATTATAAAATTTTTATTAGAAAATAATTCATAACTTCAAATTATCGTAAATATATATATATATATATATATATTGGTGTATTTTTCACTTTGATTACACATAGCAATAAATGCTATAGGCAGTGAATTTTACATATATAAATAAATATAGATAAGAAATGTTATGAAAGTGTTGTTTTCACTTCATTTCAAGTGTTCTTATTTATTACTCTCACTTTTTTTTTCCCATTTTTATCATTGTTGTAATATTTAACACTTTTTTCACGCATAAATTTAGGATAAGTAGAAGGTTGTCACATTTCAAGATAATGACACGCTTCAAACTTTGACGATGTCTTAATAGTTAATATGTGTAAGTAACCTATTATCAAAGGACCACATGCGAAAATCGAAGTCTAAATCCTAAACACAAATGGATAGTACACGTGCACTGTATGAAGAATTACTTTTCAAAATATTCTTTAATTTAAATTTATTTACATTGTTTAATATTTTTATTTATAATATATTTCATTAAATTTGATAAATTATATATATACATACTTTTAACTTGTGAGTAAAGGCTAATATATACTTTTAAATTTTGAGCAAAAGGTGGTATAAATAGTTTATATGAAAAATAGTTATTTTTAATTAAAAAATCTTTTAATTTTATATTTCATTTGTGATTTGCACCAACTAAATCATGTCAAGATTTTTTTTCAGTATTTAATGTATATACAGTGTAAATATTCAACCATGTATTTTCATGTCACAAAATAATTCAATTTAACTACTTACTAACTATTTTCAAATTTTTAAAGTCTTATAAATATGAAGTATATAAATATTTATTTAACATCCTAAAAATACAGCAAGTTTTTTTTTTCATTCACTTAAATTTGAGTTTGTGGATTAAAAATGTAATTGAATGACACTACAAATTAGTATATGAAAATAAATATTTAAATAAAATATATCTCTATACAAAAAAAAGTATCTAATTATATAATTACAGACTTTTCATATATAAATGGGTGCTAAATTAATAAATTATTAAATTAATAAATTGATGAGTAAGATAATTTAATAGTGAAACATATTTTTAAATTTTATTGTAAATAAAGAAGAAAGAGAAAGTTGAGTGATTTTAGAAAAAAAAAACTAGACTTTTCATACATAAATGGGCAGGAATAAATTTTTTAAATTTAAATTTGATTCTAGATAAAAAAAAGGAAGTAAAATGACTTAGGAAATTGAGTGATTTTAGATTTTATATAATATTTTTTATAGTATTTCTTTTAGATATAGATATATGATGCGAAATGATTTGATCTTATCTATTAGATAACTCGCTTATCAAAGTAAATTAACTTTAAAATATTTCTTTTCTCTCTTCTTTATTATTCTATTTTCTCTCTCTTCTAGAACATGATTAATCATAGCTAGGATATTAAAAAGATTCGTATTCAACGGCCATGTCATTTAATTGATGCAAGAGAAACATAGAAGAACATCCAATAAATTGGCACATTTTTTTTTTGTGAGGCAGCCACAGAAAATGCTCACAAAAAAAGGATAAATAACCAATACTACAAACGATGTAACGTTTGGGTCTCAAACGGTTTACATTACATGATATGATATGAAAAGGTATAACTTGATTGGTACTTTTGGTACCACTTGAGCTAAGCTCCATAAAACCAAAGCATAAGCCATGCAACCAAACTTTGCAACAATCTCTTTCTCTTGTAAGAGGCACAGTTCTTTGCCGTGGCCGTTTCATTTGTACCCTACTTTTTCCAATTTTGGGAACTTCCTTCAGCTGAATACACAAAAGAGACACACATTGTAAATATCATTGGTGCATCACAGTAATTAAAGCCTGAGTCAAGGTGCAAAACCAAATTTTTTAAAAAAATGGAACAAATTAAAAAAGAATATGCACTTTGACATGACCATTACCAGAAGGGTTGGGAGAAGGACTGATAGAGCCACCATTTGAGTTCTGAACCACTTGATTAAAAGCTTGAGCTTGAGCTGATTTAGGATCCAAGTGAAGAAGTGCGGTACAAATCATTTAACATAGCAATTCTCAAATTACAATCAGACCTCAAGCAGTTTCAACTTCCGGAATTCACAATTATAACTTGGAGATAGCTTCAGAAATAGACTAAACTTGGAAGATTTGGATACTACTTTCTTTTAACCCTTTAAAATATGGTAGTGTCAAGTAACTGTTGGCATCAAATTTTTACTAAGTGTCAAATTGTTGAACCTGCATTCGACCTTAGATAGCTTGAGGATTAGTCAAGAATTTGGTATGTTAAAACTAACAAAGCAGTGTGAAATTGACAAAGTTTTAGGTTTGTTAATCAACATGTTAAAATTTGTGAAAGTTGGAACGAAGCCTGAGTTAGAAGCTAACGACGACAAATTCTCTTACTCGATATTTGACCAATCAAAGTTGGAGTTTGTCACTTAAAGATTTAGAAAAATTATGAAGGTTTTGGGGAGATTGTCATAATACTCCAAGACAAACATTTGTCAATTGATGGTTATCGACGGTTACCAGCAGTTATTGACAAATACTTAGTGGAGGCATGACAAAGTGGTAGCTTCTCAATGACAAGAGCAAATGACAAACCAAGAAACCGTCAAAGCCATGTGGACAATATCTAAAGATAGCCAGGGACAAATGTCAAGATCCTAGAATTCTAGGTTGTCTATAAATACTAATTTTGTACAAATTATAAAGGATTGGAATTTTACACAACTCATACACTCACTCTAAACGTCTCTAGATGACTCTATAGAGTTCAGAGTCCATTGAATATTGTTCTTAACCTATTTTTCTTGCTTTCTTAGGATAGACTTCCTTTAAAGTTCTTTATAATTTTATGTGCTTTATCTTTAATTTATCAATTAAACATTCTACATTCTACAACTTCTTCTTCTTCTTTAATCTGTTAAACATTACATCCACACTATCACAACACATCACCGTTACATTGCATTTCATTCCATCCTTATTCCATTAAAAGACAGTTTGACACATGATTTCTTCGGTGTAGAGACCGAGATAAGTAGCTTTTCGCTCTTTAAATTGAAATCTTGAAAATGAAAGACTGTCATCCAAACTCCTAAGTTTGTAGATTAACATTGACCTCCTGCACAAGAAAATTATCAATTATTTATTTTTGACATATAAATGTCAAATTCTACAATAAACGGTAACAAAAAAAAGGAAATGAAAGGAGTTCCTGTATAGGACTTGTAAACCACTACACAGCAGCATAGATAATAAAACATAATACTTAATTAGTTCTTCAAGGTAAATGATATAATCCAAATAAAAGATGGGCTTGATTAAACTCACCAGGACACTGGGAGAAATTATTAAGAGCTTTGCAAAGTGAAGGAAAGGCATGAGCAAGTGCGATGTTGACCTTTAAGGCAAGGTCAGGATCATCCCTGTCTTTGATAATAAGACAGATGCAGTTATTATTGTTCTTGATGGCTTGTACGAGACCACTGCAACAATCTGGTGTAGGGGATTTGGCATCACCGCCAACATATGGAGGACATGTTGCAATAACAGTCAATTATTCTACACATTTCTGCTTCTCTTGAGCTGAATCCCCCATTGCATGGCTGATCAACACCAATGTCACTAACAGCAATCAATTTGTTTATTGTAGAAACAAATAATCGACAATTTCCTTTGAACAGGAGGCCAAACCGCTTTAAACCAGGTGTTTGTCGAGAAACTCAAGAGTTTAGACATCAATCTTTTCTTGTCCATACCTCAATTCAGGGAGTGAAAAACTTCTTTTCTTGAGTTCCACCCTAAAAGAATGGAGTGTGAAACTATTTTAAATAGAATGAGGACAGAATGAAGTGTACTGTGATTTGTGTGTGAATGTTGACTGACAAAGTGTAAAGTATACAAGAATTGCATAAAGTAAATTGATTGCCAAACATAAACAAGTATAGAAATTATAAAGGAATTAAAGACTATCTAATCCTAAGAAAACAGGAAATTGGATTAAAAAAAATTACTTAGTGGACTCTGGACTCTATTTTGTTATTAGAATGACCTTTCTAGAGTGTATGAGTGAAAATTCGTGATACCCAATGTATACATGGTAGTGGATAAGTTCCGTTTTGCCCCAAGGTCCCTTGGGACCCACCCGTGTTGTCGGAAAAGCCCCAGGATGCTCGGAGGACCCTTAACATAGCTAATGTGTGAACTGTCACCTCTATAGCGGTCCAGGACCGCTATAGCAGTCATGAAGAGGTTTTGGGGGTGATGGAGACCATTATAGTGGTCTTAGACTGCTATAGCGGTCTCCCAGGAGTGAAAACACACTGCGGTCCAGGACCGCTATAGCGGTGTGAACAGTGCATGAACAGTGCAAACGCATCGTTTCGCGTAAATGAGGCCCCCAACCCCTTTATAAATCCTTCCCTTCAGATTTCTTCCCCAAAATCCGAATTCCCTTCACTCTTAAACCCCCCTCTCACCTCTTTTCTCAATCTTATTCAAGTCTAGCTCCCCCAAATCATCAAGGTATGCTTATATTGATAGATTTTGTCTCCGTTCTTCCCATTCTTTTATTTTCTTGGTTTGGGTTATTGTTTTTCTCCATTATTGTCATGTGGGGATGCTCCCCCAATGTTGTTAGAGCTAGATTAGAGTTGTTTAAAGATTAGCGGAAACTAATCTTGAGTCTATATTGCTCTATGGTAGTTATTGATGTCATTCCATGCTTAGAAGGTCAAGTTGGTGGTGCCCACATACTCCCGGCTCTAAACGGTGAGTGGGTTCATACTCATGGCCTTATTTTAGCCATTATATCTATGTTTGATGCATGATATTTGTGAAATATGAAATTTGAGATGAGAGAAAGTATAGAAATGATTTTATATGATTATGTCAAGCTAGAAAAATTATGATTTATGATGATAGCATAAAAGAAAAAGCTTTACAAAACCATGGGACCATGAGTAATTATAAAGTGCTATGAAAAAGGTTTTATATATATATATGAAGAGATTTCTTGCAAGAGCATATGATGTAATAAGTTGACATTTTATCAAAATATGTTTTAAGAGTTATGATACCCTTATGATTCAAGACTAGAGACTTTGAATTATGATTTCAGAGTAACAGTTAAGATATTTTGGCAAATATGTCAAATAGAGATGTTATGTTATAACGTTAGAGAATTAATGATTTGAACCTTCTCATTTTAATCTATGTTATTAGAGTTATTAATTTATAAAAGAAGTTATCTTGAGAAAAGAGACTTTTAGAAAATCTAGTTTTGTGATATTCCAAAAGTATGGAATTCAATATAATTCGTAGTGACTGCCAAATACATATTCTGTGAGCTTGAAATTGGAATGCCTGCAAGCAGGTGATCCCTTGGGCATGACTTCACAGTCACAGTTATGCTAAAGTCAAGTTGCTAGATTTATATGAGTCCAGAGCTTTTCGAGTTTTAAAAGTTTTCATATTTAAACGGTTTTATAAAGAGCTAGAGAATGAGTATGATTGTATCCAGAGACTTTATGAATTATGTTGATGATTTCAAGGAATAGAGTATTTATGTATGAAAGAGTTTGATACCCATATTAGAGTATATAACAGAGATTTAGAGCAATAATATGTTTATTGAATTAGAGATTAGACTGTAGCTATAGAGGAATATACAGTGAGTTAACAGCTAAACCCCGATCATTAACCTTGGTACCAAGTTGTCCCGAAAGGACAATCTCATAGAGTAGAGAATGAAACCTATTTAGGTGTCTGCATTAGATCCCAATGGATCATACAGCATAACATTTTCGGTTCTTGAAGAACCATAGAGCAGAGATTCATGTTCCTCTAGTAGAGTACTATTATCGATGTTTAAGAGAATATTTAATTTAAGAGATATTATTTATACAAGTAATGATTTCCTTTTTGGAATAAGAATTTAGAGATGTTTTCCTATGAACTTATGAATACAGAGATATATTTTGTATTAGATTATATACAAGAATAGCAAATGGTTTGTAATAGATTATAGTTTCAGAGGTACTTGTTTATGAATTTTATGGCATGGAAAGTGTTTTTTTTTTCCCGAGAGTAGCTATGTTATGTAAATATTGGAAATATTTTGCCAGTGCATATATATCTATATATGGTATTTGTTGTCCCATGTGGGTGATGGGTGAGAGCTCACTCACTGAGTCCGTTGACTCACCCTTCTCCCTTCCTCCTCATAGTTGCAGGTACAGATGTAGCCCAGACTCCGGTTTGGCAGATGCGATTGTTTTTAGCGGTGAGTCTTACCTTAGGGTAAGGCTTAGCTTAGAGTCTTGTTAGAGTAGAGTGCTCCGGTAGATGTGCAGACAGGATCCGAACCATGCATTATTTTCAGACCATGTATTTAATTTTAATATTTGAAACAGTGATGTATATGTTTCAGTTCGCAAGCATGGACTTGAAATTGTAGAGTTTGATTAGAGTTTATGTAATAAACCTTGAGAAGTATTTGTAATTTAGATCACATATTTTCGGAATATGATTAAGAGGTTTTCAGAGTTTTATATGTCAAGTATTTCGATTTTATATTTCCAAATACAAAGACTAAATAGAGTTTTTAATGAAAATATGATTTCAAAATGAAAAATATGCCATTTTATGCATATCGAGAGACTCAGGGGTCACAAGGCTTACGTGGGAATGAGGATTCCCCATGTGCCGATCACGAGCCCAGGTCGGGTCGTGACAAAATCCCAACCTTTGCAAATGTATAGAACTTGTATTTATAAACAACCTAAGACTCTAAGATTTTGATACTTGTCTCTGTTTGCCCTTAGATATTGTCCATGTGTCTTTGACAGTTTTTTTGTTGTCATTCACCTTTGTCACTAAACAGTTACCACTTTGTCATGCTTTACTAAGCTTTTGTCAATAACTACTATTAACCGTTGATCAACAAATGTGTCTTCTTCTAGTTATTATGACAATCTCTCTATGATCTTCAAAATTTTCTAAGTTATAGATGACAAACTCCTACTTCAACTTGTCAAATCTCGAGTTTGAGAGAACCTTGTTAGCGTTGACTTTCCATCTTGGGTATTCAGACTTTGTCACAAATGACTTTAATATGATTCGTCATGTCAAATGACCAATTAGAAGCTTTGTCAGCTTTGTCGAACCTCATAGCTTTGGTCAGTTTGTCATCCCAAACATTTGTCATACATAGAAACTGCACGTTTGTTACAATCAAACTCTTCACAATAGGCTATAGCCTAATGAGGTCAAACATCAGTTCAACATCTTGACAATTGTGAAATTTGGTGCCAACAAGACCTTACAAAAGAAAATTTAAGATTTTATATTTCATGATTAAGCAGTCGTCTAGTGATTATTAGAAATAGTGGCAAAAGAATTAAAAAAGCACAGGAGCACTGAGTACACCAACTTAAGCAGATACATTGTTTTTCAATAAAGCAATAACATTGAGAAACTTCAAAGGACCAAGATACATGAACAACCCAAAAAGCACATGCTATGACAAATTTACATATTTTGGATGTGATAACTCTCAAGGGTCAACATTTCAACATGGTACAATGCTACATTAGCACTATATGAGCTAGGCTCCAAAAATCCAAACTAGAATTCCTGTAACCAAACTTTCGAGTGAATACCCTATTTGGTCCATCAAGATTTTTACGTTGGACTATTTAATCCTTTAAGAAAAGAAATTAACCTCATGGTCCTTAAGATTAAAAATGATAGACACATTAGTCTCCCTATTATTTTTTCATTAGTGAACTTATATATGTGGCACTGTACAATGATGACGTGTCATTAAAACATTAGAGACAAGTTAAATGAAGTTATTTTGGAATATATTACACTCATTTTGGTGTTTAAAATTATATAAAATGAATCATTTTATCACTTATATTAGAGATTTAAATAACTCATTTTGTGAATTTCAACCACCAAAATGAGTCATTTTAAACTCTATTCTATTTCAAATAATATATACATCACTTAACATCATATTAGTAAGTCAATATGCAATTCTATTAGTATTTAAAAAATCACACACATATATAAGGACTAATGTGTCCTATTATTAAAATCTCGAGAGATTACGGATTTAATTTTAATTTTTGAGGAATTAAATAGCCTTTTGAAATTTTTTTAAGGGACTACATAAGTTATTTGTTCCAAACTTTCTAACAATGTCTTTCCCTTGTAAGAGGCATCGTTCTTTGTTGGGGTACTTGTTGCTGCGGGCTGTTGAACTGCCAAATACATTGAAACTCAAAGCGCTTATCATCCCATTAAAGCCAAAGTGAGAGCTAAAAATAACTACAAAAATAAACAAAGGCATGTTGTTGAAAGGAAGCACGAGGGCAAAGACTAATTCCAAACACAAATATGATTTTTATATCTCATTCAACCAAACTATCTTCATTTATATACTTTTCAAGTAATAGATACAAAATTTAATCACTTTTACTAATGTGATAATATATAATTAAATAATAATATATATAAAAATTATATTATCAATATATAGAAATTAAACTCTATTTTTAACTGAAAAACAATGTGTTTGGAATTGAATTTAACCACTCTTGAAAATAAAATATTTCTAATGTGGACTTGCGAAGACTTTGGTTCGTTCCTGGATCTAGCCGCTCTAGAAAATAAAATCAAACCATCGCATACGGCAACAAGTCCATCCTGTAATAGTATGCCCAGTCTTTGAGGGATGTCATCTATTAAATTCAACTTCTTTTCTTCTTTTTTTTCTCTTTTTCAAACGAGGCGTTGCGCATCGTCAAAACGGCAGGCTCCAGTACGAAAATTTTTTCCATCCTCCCGGAGGAAAACAGATCCTTCCTTCACATGGGTCTTGGACAATTGAAGTGGTTTTGGAAGAAAGTGTACAAAGCACTAGGCCCACACAAAATCAAAAAGTGTGGAAAAAGAGTTTTTCTCTGGAAGAAGAAGGTATCTCTCCTCCCCCGCACCACGGCGAAGAGTCGTGATTTACTCCGTCTATTACGTCCCCCGTGGTTAAAGCTGTAAAAGTGGGGCAGCATTGCTCGACCCCACCATAGCTGATGGGTTAAACGGATTTAGGGATGACAATTTTTTCCACTAGATGGAAATCCCGTGGGGACTGCCGTATTTGGGGCTCCGAATTAGGATAGGATATAGGGACAAATCCCCCTAAGACAAATTCAGGAATGCCTTGTGAGGTGCACGTGATTATCAAAGTATCACTATGTTATAGCTTTTAATAAACCCAATCATGCGTTGGTTTCAAGAGTGAATTTGGAGTGGTTAAGTTTTTACTAAATAAATAGTATCTATAACAATAGATAAAGATAATATTGCTCTTTTGGTATCCAAGTTTTTTTTCCTATTATATCCTTCCTATAAAACTTTTACAAATTTAAGTTTTTTTAACTAGCTCATCCTATTTCTTTATCTAATTCTCAATTTTTATAACTGCTTCTTCTCATTCTTTCATGCTTTCAATTTTTATATATGGATTTAATTGAAATACACTAACAATGTAAAGAAGTTTTACACATTTATTCAATCATATAATGATACATCAGTAAATATAATCACTTTCAATCTCTACTACTTGAAAAGTCATATAAAATAAGAGATGTGATTGGATGACAGTGTATATCAAAATTAAACCCTTTATATATTTGTGTCCAATTTTTTTTGAATATTTCTTATTCTTTCCCGCTCCTCACTTTACTTCCCGCTCATTCTTTCGCGTGTTCCATTTTTATCTTTTTCTGAAGCTTCTTCTTAATAAGCGTGGCTTCTTTTATTTTTTTGGTGGCTATTTGTTTGCATTTTCGTGAAACGGTTTGTTCTTCTTCCAATGAATTGTTCATCTCTGTGCTGGTACATTTTTTTAATTTTATTTATTTATTTTTGTTGCTTTTCTTCAAATTCTGGTTATTATTACTTACTTTTAATCGGCCTTTTTCTGAAAATTTGGATAAGACCAACAGCAAGACCACCATTATGGACAACATAAATTTACTTGTGAGAACGTCAAAGCAAATAAAACTTCATAGTAGCAGATATATATTGAGACAAAGCCTATTTTTTTATTTTGATATGATCGACATGCTTCTGGAACAATGTATTATTTACACTTCCCAGTTCTAAATTTTTTCGATTGACATATTACATATGTTATAGAACGACTTAAATGAAATGACATGTAGAACATCAAAGCTGTGCCACGTAAGTTACTAGGCAACATAAAACTCTCAAGATCAAATGAAACCGAAATTTACTTGATGCATTTTATTCTTCTATTTTAACCTTGGCCTGTACCATTGTCAAATAGATCCACTTTTAATTACTTTCGTTGTTTTAAAAGTCTGTCTATTCATGATACCCGTTTAAATCTTCATAAATTGTGTGTAATGAGCCTTTTCATAATATGTGTGACTTGGTATATGGATATGTCATTTCATTGCTTAAATTAAAAATTATTGCCATTTATCTCATTAGCTTTTATTGAATAGAAATATCCCCTACATATCCACAAAGATTGATGTATTTAAATTGATAAATTAAAGCATTCTATTGATGTATTTACACTGTATATCATTATGATGATACATGATGATACAATTTTAAATATATGTATCCATAGCCATATAAAATTATTATGGTGCTAATAGATATTGACAGATAAATTAAATTAACATTAAATTATTCATGAATTATTTGATATATGTTGTTTACATCTTCTTATACTACAATTATTTATGTCATTTGATCATTAGAATATTTGCTTAATATTTTTATGTACAGTCAAATTGAAATTCAAGGAGCTTTTACAACTATGTCAGGAGCTAAGAATAAAAAAATTGGATATGTACTATTTTAGACAAGTAAGTGCTAAGTTATATTTATGTCTCCTATGTTTAATTACTAATTTAAAAACAATTAGATAACTTCACATAAAATTTATAGGAGGGAGAATTTGAAAACCACAGGAATATTTGGAAATATGAGCAGTCACTTGTGTCAATGAGAAAAATTGACAACAAGGTATATTTAAATGATACAACCATATGTTCATTTATTTTTTGCCCATATTATATTTTCTAATTTTTTATATTTGATTTAAATAGGTTCATTGTCTCAAAATTTATTCTTTTGGATGAGAAGCCATAGTATTAGCTGATAAAACTCAATTTTGGAAGATGATAAAAAAAAGAGTTGTTGTCACACAAAAATAAATAGTAATTAAATTTGCATATACAATTTTTTTTGTATAGTTAATTATCATTAATAATGTTTGTTGATGCTTGGAATAAGTTATATATTGAGACATGTATGCCAAAAAAAATAAAAATGAAAAAATATTAAAGGAGTGGCCATTTAATTTTATTACATATAAAATCAATATTAATCTTATTTATTCTTCATATGTAGTAAACTTGAAGACCCAGAAGTATGTAATGATAGTGTTACTCATAATTGCAGGTAACTATTATTTTGGAGGTCAATTATCAACAAAATTTTAAGGCTTATTTTTTCTATTAAAAATAATGAACTTTTAATGTTGTACTATGCTACACATATAGAAAATTCTATGCAAAACAATATCTCTGCATGTTGCAGGTTTTAGAACATTCTTTAATTGCCAAGATAATTGTATTAGTTTGTATATCCGACATGAACTTTTATTTAATTCTAATATTAAGTTATTTTATAATTTTTCAAAACTCAACAACTCGTTGATGATGAAATGTATAAAGAATTGAGAGGAATCCCTGCTATGTTATAGGTTTGAAAGATGAAATAAAATACTAAGTATAGTAATTTATGAAAGATGGTATACTTAGTCATATAAAATTATTTGGAATATAGTTCAGAACAATTATGAGTAAATAATATTTGGAATATAGGTTTTTCTAAAAAAGAATATAGTTCGAAACAATTCTTTATATTAAGAAGCGGAAAATAATAAATGCGAGTTGACAATCATGATAGTGCATGTATTGCTAATAGGTGTTACAAATTGAATATCGATGCAATATAAAATTAAATACGTACATGTATATTTAAATATAGCAATGTCCAAAAAATAAAAAGGCGACTTAACAAGCACGACAGTGCTTGTTAAACCGCTAGTATATATAATATAAGGATACACAAATTTATTGTCTTAATGTTTTGAGTCAAGATGTGATATAAAATCTAATTTTATGGCTTATTGATTAATTCATTTATTTAAATCTTCTGAATTTTAGCCCCTCTTCCTCTTTGCTCATCAACATAAAACAAAAAATCTTAAACTAATTTTAATTCTAAAAAAATTAAAAATTCAAATAAAAATGTTAAATTTTGATTCCGGCATCAGAACAAAGCCGAGATTAAGTTCTATAATTATTTTTAAAATCTAAAATAAATGCACCTAAATTTTAAATATCACTTTCAAATATCTATTGTCACTCCTCTTTTAGGGCTTTTTTTTGTATATTCCAAAATTACCCTTAATTATGAGTTAGAAGCTTTGTTATATTTTTGTTTATTGCCACTCAATATTTCAATTATATTTCAAAATTATGCTAATTAATATTAAAAGCAAAAATTAACTATTTTTAACTTATTCATTTTAAAATAGATTAAGTCTTTGAGGCAAACAAAGTAAGATATGTGTTTATATCCCTATTTTGTGATATTCAAAGATTTTGTGTTTTAATTTTTTGAGATTTTATTTCTTACATATTTTGGATATTAGGATTTCTTTTAACTTTCCAATTTTTTTGAATAAAAATATATATTAAAAATTTATCTATTATCATTTCAATATTCTAAAATTCGATTTAACAATCATACAAAATAAAAATAACTATAACTATAACTAAACTTTCGCCTTAGTGCAAAAAGCTATTAATTTAATAAAATGATTAACATGAATTAGATAATGTAATAAAATAAAAATTTAACTAACTTTTCAAATTTAATCAAACAAAAACTATAGCACTCAAAAGCTATATCAACATGCCTCTCTGTATATTATGGTGGAGTTAAATTCCTCATGCGAGTAATAGTTGAAGTACTTTATTAGATTAAATAGTCCAATAGTGAATTCATAAAAATAATAATAAGTAAAAGTAATTAACAGTAAAAGTAATTAAAAATCATAATTTCATCAAGATATAAAGTATAACAAGTTAGCTTATTTTTTAAAAAAAGAACTAAAGAACAAAAAATTATAATAAAAATTATTTGGTTAATAACAATAAATTTTGGAATTATCTGTTTTTAAATATTAATTTAATTATATAAACACTAGATGTTCAGAGGTTTTATGTGCAATGTATATTACATTATAATATCCAGTGTACACGTGTCAGTAGATTTTCTTTTCCGAATAGTTTCAGGTTCCCCAGGACCTACCCATGCTGCTGGGTCCTGAATTTCGCTAAATCTGGATCCTACACCTCCTTGGAGGGCTATATGTCAGAGTCACATTCTTGAGATCAAAAGTCCCGGTAATTGTTCCTTGAAGGAAAATAAGTTAAAGAGCGATTTTTAATGAATTTTATGAAATCTTTAAACATTTTGTTTTTAGCCCACAAGTTTAGAAAATGACAAAGATTTCTAGATTTGAACTAAAACCCAAAATTTAGATTTTGATTTGTTAGGATTTTAATTTTTATGATATTTTATTTGAATCCAAATGGGAGTATTTCCTTATTTATATTTATATTTTAAAATTAATGGAGAGTAGCTTAAAATTAAGAAATATAAATAAGTGAGGAGTGAGACAATCCAGATGCCAAGAGAACCCAGATGCTAGGAGCACCCAGAGATACTGACAGTAAGCTGAACCAGTTTTACTGTCACCGCTATAGCTAGCAATCCTCCAGGACCGCTATAGCGATCACAGTGTGCGAAACAGGGCAGTTTTAGGGTCTGAGGACTGCTATAGCAGTCATAAGTGTGTCTGAGCAGGGAGCATGGGCGTGCTTGACCGCTATAGTAGTCATACACTGCTATAGCGGTGTCAATGGGGCAAATACAGTCTCAAATGATGCTGTTTCACTTTAGTGATCCCCTATCCCTTTTATATATCCCCAAACTGAGGTTTCACTCCCCATTTCCGAACCCTCCTCCTCCTCTTCCTCCATCAATTTTTCTCTCCTTCTCTCAAATCTACCCCATTCCATCATTCCCAATCATCAAGGTATATTTATGTTAATAGATTTTGTCTCCGTTCTTTCCATTCTTCCATATTCTTAGTATGGATTATTATTTTTCTCTCATTGTTATCAAGTGGGCGTGCTCTTCCAATGTCGTTAGGGTTATATTAGAGCCATCTAGAGGTCATTAGAAATTAATCTAGAGTTATGGTTGCTCTATGGTAGTTGTTAGTGCCATTCCAAGCTCTCCAGGTCATGTTGGCGATGCCCACACACTCCCGGCTTCAAATAGTGAGTGGGTTTGACCTCATTGTCTTAGTTTTACTATTATGATTTGTTTTTTTATGCATGATAGTTGTGAAATATGAAATTTAATATGAGCAAAAGTATATAATATAATTTTACATGATTATGTTAAGCTAGAAAATTATATTTTATGATGATAGTATGAAAGAATGAGTTTTACAAAACTATGGGAGCATAATTATTATGCTGTGTGTTGTGGAAAATGTTTTACATGCTAATGAGATGATTGTTGGAAAAATATATGATTTTATCTAGTTACTTTTTATTGAAATATGTTTTATGAGTTTATGACATTATTATGTTTTCATGATTTAGATTTCAAGCTATGTTTTGAATATTCAGTTAAGATAATTACACATGTTAGAGAAATGTGAATAAGAGTTATGACATATTTATACTTCAAGATTAGAGATTTCAAAATGTGATTTTAGAATATCAGTTAAAACATTTTGTCAAGAATATCAAGCAAAGATGGTTTATATATATTAGAGATTCTATGATTTCAAGGAATAAGAGTAATTATGTATGAAAGAGTTTTGATACCCAGATTAGAGTATATAACGGAGTTTCAGTGCTTTAAGAGATTTTAAGAGTTTTCAGATTTATATGAACTAAGTACGAACTAGTTTAGACGGTAGCTATAGAGAAACAAACAGTGAATTAATGATTGGGAGAAAACGATTGTTAACCTTGGTACCAAGTTATCCTCAGGGGCAATCTCACAGAACAGAAAATACATGTTCTTCCCTGTACTTGTATCTGGGGGGAAGGAACAAAGTCTTGAGGGTGGAGCCCGTGTCTGGTACCCATAGAAGATTGGTTATATCATGGTTGACATGCATAACTGGACAGATATCCATATTTTCTCTATTAGAATACTGTCAATTATATTTTCAGAGATTATTGATATTTTTTGAGAATATTTTATTTAAAAGATATTATATATATGAGAAATGATTTTCTTGTTGGAGTAAGAACTTAGCGATGTTTTCTGATGCATTTATGAATACAAAGATTTATTTTCTATGAGATTATGCATATGAATATCAAATGGTTTATGATTGTTGCATGCATGGTATTATATGTATATTTCTTTGGTTGTCTCATGTGGTTGATGGGTGAGAGCTCACTCACTAAGTTTGTTGACTCACCCCTTTCCCTTTCTCTCATAGTTGCAGGTGCAGATCCAGTTTTTTCATCAGTCCACTAGCCGTAGTGATCCCTTGGTGAGCTTTACATTGTTGTAAGGCTTAGTTTAGGCTTTTGTTAGTTTGGAGAGCTCCAGTAGATGTGTAGACAGGATTCAAGCCAAAGCCATGCATTTATTTTGAGATACTATATTTATTTTCAGTGGCTATGTATTTCCCTATATGTTTTCAAGGTTCAAGTATGTATTTTGAAATGTAGACTATGCCTAAGGATTTTGTAGTGAATTAAAAATGTATTAGTATTTAAGCTTTTAAGAATTTAAATTGATTTTCTATTTATGACCATGATTATACCTTAATTTTTATGAATTTAAATATTATGTTTTAATTAGAGAAAATGATGATAATTTATAAGAAAGGTCATATTTTAAGTATAATATCATATATTTTATGCATATAGAGAGACTCAGAGGTCATGAGGCTTAGGTAGGGATGGAATTCCTTACGTGCCGGTCACGATTCAAGTCGGGTCGTGACATACATTCTTTTTTCTTTTTGAGTTACGTTATTTTTTTTAATTAATTCGAGTTTACGTTATTTTTATAATATGATTTGCTAATATGTCATCAAATTCTAATGTTATTAAATTTTACTTTAAATAATTTTTAGAGAAACAATCATTATTATAATATTTAGATAATTAATGTATAAAAAAAGTTTAAATAAATAAGTTAATGTATACATCTAAATTATCATATCAAAACATTAATTATTTGTACTTTTAATACGAGGAGCATTTTAGAGAAATAAACTAAAAGCCATTATAAGTAGAAGTGATAATAGATATTTAGGAGTCGCAATAATCACTCCTCCAAATTTTCAATTTCATACTATTTTTTTTTTTAATAAGTTGAAACAAAAATACAACCAATTTTTTCATAAGTTGAAACAAAAACACAACCAAAATGGATGTATATCTGATGTGGATTTTATCGTTAAATCATTTATCCTAAAAGTTTAAGCTTTTGGTTTATAACATACTAATGGTTTTATATTTAATATGTTCCATCACGTGAATACTATTTTTTGGGGCTTGAAGTGTGAATAATACACAGGCTCATATGTTTTGTACTGAAATTTAATTAATTTTTTATTTAAATATAGGAGCAATAAGAATCAAACTCTAAACCATTTGGTCATAAAAACTTGATATCATATCATGAAATTATTTATCCCAAAAACTTAAACTTATGTGTTATAGTATATTAATAATTTTATATTTAATAGACTTTGCGGAGACATCGAAATTTCCCGAAGAAAGCCACCGCACCGCATAAGGCAACAAGTCCACCCGGTCTCCTCAGTGTTTTAGGTCTATATCCATTAGATAATTCAGCTTTGATTGAGTTGAAATGATTTACAACATTTACTGCAACATACACTCCATTAATTAACTTCTTTTTATAATTGAAGTGACCATATTTCATATCGCGTCACTTGTAGCACAGATATCACTTGCTTCTTGTTTAACATTTGGAATTTAACATGAAATTGAAATTTGGAATTAAATATGAAATTAAAGTCTGGAATTGGAATTTGAAATAGCATATAGAATTTGAATTATAATTTCACAATTTAATTCAACAGAAGCAAAAAAAAAAAACAATTAAAAAGAACAATTTTTCATTCTTAACATATATTTTATGAATTGTCAATTCTAATACTTATCAAATATCCCTTTCCTCATTAAAGTTTATATAATTATTTAGTAAACCCAAATATAAAATTTAATATTCTAAATCAATTCCAATTTTTTCAAATTAGAATTGAAATTAGAATTCTAAATTAAAATTCCAATTATCCAAACAGACGCTTAAGAATGTCGTTGTAGATTTGTTTTTCGAATGTTAATTATGGCATTGCACTTATCCCTTTCATGGGTTTTGGCAAAGAGCAATATTTTATCTACAATAAAATTATACAATAAATATATATCATACACTTTATCACTATTAGATGTGTTGAGTGAATGGATGAGTGGAGACCACACATCACATCCAATGGTAATAAGATGTATAGTTCGCATTTGCAATTTTGTTGTCACCAAACATTACCTTTTCATAAAGAGTAATATTTGACGTACAACAAAATTGCACAATAAATATATATTATACATCTTATTATCATTGGATTTAATGAATGAGTGGGATGCGTGGAAACCACACATCATATCCAATAATAATAATGTGTATAGTGTGCATTTATTGTGCAATTTTATTATATATCAAACATTATTCTTTGCGAAATTCAACTTCTAAGACTTGCAAAGAATGGAGAAAGTGGTGATTCCACTCAATTGTCTTCATTTATGAGTGACGACTCTTTTGTGCCACTCAACTAAGAGTGGGTTGAAACTTTCATGCAACCAAATTATAGAACCATCCTAGAATTATTTTTCTCTATTTTTTTCTTATAAACGAACTGTTGTTCTCTATTGTCAATAGAAATTACAAAAATATGGTCAAGGGTATAAAGTAGTCGCAGAAAATAAAGGCAATGTAGTAGAACGGTTACAAAGAAAAGAGAGCTTAGGTTGTTACACAACATATTTTTCCTAATGCCTTTTAAGCTCTGATCAAACTTTTCAACGGAATGAGTGAAAAGAAGATGATTTGAGAGGCCCATTACTCGAAGTGCCTAAGCTCAATGGTTAATTAATTCCTTAGTTTCAAGTATGCACGTAACGAGTTCTCAGGCTTAGGCAAGTATGCATCATGTCATTTATATGCAATATCGCATTACATAAAACATAGAAATAGGTTCACGTTTGTCGTACAAAATTGGGCATAAAATTAGAGTTTGAAAGTATAACTACAGCCCATGATATAAGTTCACTTTTACCCTTCATTCCTATATACGCTGTTTGGCATGGTTGCCAAACATACACTACACCAACATAAAAAGATCATGCCATCCACTATCCAGCCCTATTGTTCTCTTATTGAGTAATGCATAGTGCATACCAATTGCCATAGAATCCAGCTAATCAAAAACTGCTATAGATTACACAAATGTATTGCTAATCGTACTAGATACGAAGAAATTAAATTGAGGAGACAATGTAAATTATCCGGGTTCAAGGTGCAAGGACTTGAGACTTTTAAGTGATACTGGACATCTGCGTAGCTAATGTGTTAGTCTTTGTGGGAGGCCACAAATTTTCTTTTTAACTATATTTAAAATAAATAATATTTCATATGTGATTAATAAGATTTGACCTTCAATCAAAACGTGGAAGGAAATAAAATCACCCAAAACTTTCACCTTTTTATAAATCAGCATCACGAACTTTAAAATATTTTTAATTTGTCCCTAAACTTTTATTAATACTTCAATAGACCTTTTTGTTTAAAATTTGTTCATACAATAATGATATAACAACACATAAAAACATATTAACCATTTATTTTGTATTAAATTTAGATCATTTACTAAATTTAGACCATATATTTCAGTACTAGAAATTTTGGCAAATCTTTTATAGAATGATCTATTAAATTATAAGTTAAAGTTTAAGGATTGATTAATAAAATTTTAAAGTAAATAGTGCCACTTTGCAAAAAGATATAAGTTAAGGGGTTTGGATGCTCTTTTCCCTTAATTATATCTCATGACACCTTAAAAACTTGAGTTATATTATTTACACTCACATTGGAGTTCACACCCTATTTAAATGGAATCTACACTCCATCTAATGACATCAGTCAACATAGTGTGTTATGCATTATGACAACAAATAAGATTTTTCTAGAAACTTTGATGAGGAACTGTTAGAGTGATTGAACAAATATTAATCTTGTCCTAAGTAATGGTAAAATTGCAAGATGATTCATAGTACAAATTGCCATAGAGAAATATTTTTTAAACCAACCATACCTTGACACCATGTCAACATATAATCTATTACCCTTAAATTTTATATGGTCTCTACTTAAAAATAAAATATTTGACTTTAAACCTTTAAATTGTGTTTGATATCTATGCAGACCCATTTTTTAGGTGTTAAAATAACATCACCCAATTGCCATAAGACCAAAATTAACTAATTCGTAAACTAAGAACAATCGTTAGTTTTTTTTTGTTTCCAATACTTGGATAAAAAATCTCAATATCTAGTAGAGTTAAGAAGTTTTCTACATAGTTTTTATAATCGAACTGAAAATCGATGAACTGATCACTAGTTCGGCTCAGTTCTTTATTTCAACCGATTTTGCACTCAAATCGGTCAAATCTCTAGTGAGCTGGACGGCCTGTAGTCAAACGAATCATGAATTTGCCGAATGAACTGTTGACAGACCATCCACCTAGGAAATTATGAAGCTACTCAAAAACTTCCAAAGTGGGGTTTTGCTATGAGGAAGATTAGCGATGTTGCTTGCATTAGACCATCAAGCTCTTTTGTTCATTGTGTGGCATTCTAAGTGCTAATAAATTATATTTTTATATGTTAGTTTATTTATAGTTGGTTCAACTAATAATCCACCGGTTGAAGTAGTGACCTGGTGTCTTATCCTGGTCAATCACTTGGTTGAGTTTAAAAAATATGGTTATATGTGTACCGATTTCACCATAAGACATTGTATCTACTCATATCATCAAACTTAAGCCAATTTTTTTTTTGTTGAGAAAAACACTTATCAGTTGTGATGCCATATGAATGAATGGCCCTTGGTTATCTATTGATGAATGGTGACAATTTATTGTACTTAAATGCCATACTTGACTGAATTGTGATTATTGACTATTGATTTTGGATTTTGTTGAGCATAGATCATGGTTGATTATATGAATGAGTCTTATCAATGGAAAGTATTAAGCCAAGTATACATTCAAGATTTTAATAAGAGAAATTGTAAGACTTTTACATGATGTTAGAACATGAGATTCCAAAAAGATTAAACTTAATGTTAAGTGAAATTGTTCCCCTCTATCCCCATATAAATCTAGCAACGGCTAGTTAGTTTGAACTCATCCCAGGTGATAGGTGATGCGGAGTTTAGGTGACAATTAAATTGCCAGGAATGAAGATGCGGTTGGTTTAGGTGATATGAGAGATGGTGATACATTAAAAGAATTAAAGTTACTAAACAAAGTGCTAGAGAAAGTGTGATATCTAGATTCTTTTTACTCTTTCATGCAAGTTCTCTCTATGAGATTTATATGACAATAATGGCAAACTCTCTAGATTATTATTTGAAAATCAAGAATTTTTACAAGACTTAAAATGAGGATCAGTTCGAGACTTTTATTTGTGAACTAATTAAAATAAACTAAAACATGCTCACTTATTTTTGTAATTAAATCGAAGTGACTGGAGACAATAATGATAATACTTATACTGTTTTCATTTAATTACTGAGATTCTTTTGGATTCTTATCCTTTTTTTTTTTCATGTCATCTTCAGACGAGCCAGTGAACCAAAATGCTGAAGTCCCTTGATTTCTTGACTGTGGAGCTAACCCATGTTTAAAGACTTTATTATTATCTTTTGTATATTTTGTACTTGTCTCTTGAACATGTAGACCATTGATCCCTATTTATTGTTTTCCTTGTCTTGAAATTTTTATGCCTTATGAACGACTATATTCGAGATTAGGCCTATTACCGGCTCTTACCTAGGATTTACTTATGGTTTGTTCTATTATGTGCTTATTATTATTATACTGTTGTTTCACTCACGGGTCACATTAGTTTTAATTAAGCATTGACGAACAAGGCTTTTTGTTAAGACTATTTTCAAATTACTAAACATACAAAATCAAAATATAAGAAATCTAATGATTGGTCAATTATGATGTACTCATAAAAGGTTAATAATTAGGGTATTTATATAACTAACTACCAACTGCCCTAGGCCTCAAGGCTTTTACATTCTGTATTTAATTATACTCATAAAATAATTGGTTTTATCTACTTTACTTAAATTAAACACTATACTATATCTACTTTTTAGCAATATTTATTTATAATAATTGTTATTTAAATTCTTTAAAAAAGCTTTTTGAGTATTGTATATAACTATGTCACTGAAGAATGTTACTAATATTTTAATGTAATTCAGCAATATTCTTTAAATATTAGTAGTGACACTCATTTACTGATCTTATCATTTTTTTAAAATTTATCTAAATCTGAGAAAGAATTTTATTGTCCTAATGATCTTACTCAGTGATCTTACTCAGCTTGAGTATGATTGTATATATATATATATATATTGATTTCAACAAATGAAAAAGAAAAATTGCATCAGTAAAATTTGTCTCACCAAAATATTTATGGTATGTTTGGATTAGAAGAGAAAATAAAAAGAAAAAATAAAATGAAAAAATAGAAGAAAAAAGAAAATTTTAAGAGAAAATGAAAAGAAAATATAATTTTTTATAGTATATATGAATGAAGGGAAAATAAAAAGAAATAAAATAAGAATTGTAATGAAATGATGTATGTACCTCTATTATATGCTAAAGTCGATAAAAACATAAAGAGAATTGATACATAACCATCATCACACTTATACTATATACTTGTATTAAGTTAAAAGTTATAAATTAGTACGTAAAAAATTATAAACTAATAAGTAAAAAGTTAAAAAAAATATATATAAATTTTTTTTATATATTAATTTATAACTTTTTTATGTTAATTTATTAATTTTAATTTAATATAAGTATGATTACAGTTATTTACTTTTTCTCAAATGCAAATCAACACATTTCTTTGTTGCTTTTCAGTTTTCCGTCCTTGGAAGGGAAGAAAAGATAGAAAATGGGTGCCACTTGTTCTTTTCCTCTTCTCCCTTGTTTTCCATTGTAATTCAAAGGAGGAAGCCCGCTTTTCGAAGCATTATCCCTTCGCTAGGCTTTTTCTCGGTCCATTTTCAACTATACCAAACACAAGGTAAGCGAAATCCTCTGTTTCCAATTTGATATCTCATTTTTCATCTATTAATAAAATGAATATATAGGAGTTATGAGTAGTTATTAAAAACTATTTTTGAAAAAAAATTAAAGTTATACTACATAATGAGATATTTATTAACACGAGTAGTAGAACTAAAAAAAGGACAGAAAATTGATTACAGAAGATCTCAATCCAATATTTATACTTGTAGCTAGCATACCATAATTAATGTGTATGTATCATTATTCAATTCAATTATTCAACATCAGTGTTCTGGTCGTGGAAGGCAAGGAAAACTTCTATTGACTGCAGAAGATGAAAATCCGTGCAATCTAGTGTGATCTACTCCTTCAATTCTATAATACAAGTCATTTAACTAATTATAAATAATAATTAAATTTTATTGGTCTTATAAAAAAATAAAAATAAAAATATTATTTATCATAAATTATCTCTTAATTAAATAATATCCACATTTACTTATTCTCACTTATTATAAATATAAGGGTAAAATGAGTAAAAAGTAAATTTTTTTTGAAATATGAAAATGATTTATATTACAGATTGGATGTAGTAATTTTCAACATTTTTTAATACTATTTTTATTTTAAATAACCATCAATTTAGAAAGGGTAAAGTGCATTATACCCTCATGAACTTTAGGTCATGTACAGTTTACATCCTAACTTTTTAAAACATGCATCGAGACACCTTAAACATTTTAAATAGTGCAAAACATCCCCTATAGTTAAGTTGACATTCATTTCCACCTTTAACTAGTCATGTGCATGTCACATGCACAATTAAATGGATAAAAATACCCTTCCTTTTTATCAAATTTCCTAACCCTGAATCCTCCTCCACTAAAAAATGGATAAGAATACCCTTCAAATGCTAGAGTTTGATTATAACAAGAGGATATTTTCATCTATTTTTGGGTAGTCGAGAGTTGAAGGTTAGGAAATTTGATTAAAAGAAAGGATATTTTTGTCAATTGTGAATGTGATATGCATATAACTACTTAATGGTGAAAATGGATGTCAACTTAATGAAGGTGGTGTTTTACACTATTTGAAAAATTCAAGGTATTGCAATACACGTTTTGAAAAATCAAATTGTAAACCATACATGATCTAAAATTTAGGGGGTAAAATGCATTTTACCTTTTTAAAAATTTTATTTTTTCATAAATAACTATCAACTTAAAAAAAATTAGGTAATGTTAATTATCTTTTTTCACCTGCACCCTTATTAAATGAGTAATGAAGAACAGAGAATAGTGGAGGAGACTAGGGTTGAAAGTGAGTCGAGTCAATTCACGAGCTATTTTTTGCTTGGTTCATTAATAAAGAGAGAGGGAAGTAACAAGCTAAATTTAGTAAAACACACACAAACTTTCCCAACATCATGACTTTATTAATCATTTCCTTAATTCATATATGCATTTGTATCTAGACACTTATTTGAGAATTGGGTAGCAATAATTTTTAAGAAGAATATTTTGAAAAGAACAATGTAATAGCAATTAAAAAATATATATGGCCACAATCCACATGTACTGATTATTTTGTTAATGTAATTATCTAAATTTCAATCAGATAATTTGAATACAATAGGTAAACATAGTTATCTTCCACTCTTATTATTTGAAAAGTCATATAAAATGAGATATTTGATTATATGACAGCATATAATTGGTGTGTTAAAATTAATGTGAAATTCTATAGCCATAATGTATAATATATGAGCTTTCAATTTAGCAGTGAGTTTTGAAAAAGAAAAAACTTTTGAATAAAAAATTATCCATCATGTAAGATATGTTATCAAGTCTTACACCAATCACACACACACATTCTATATATGTGTGTGTGAAGATCCATTTCTATTGGGTATAAGTTTTGGAATACTTGTGTCCTTCGATAGTTTTTAATGAGTATAAAATTTTATCAATTTAATTGTTGAAATCAAAATTCTGGTTAAGTAGATAAAATGTATCAAGTTTTATATAATTTTAAACTGATTTAATATTTCATCATGCTATTTTATTTTGACGAATAATATATTTTTGAAAATACAAATAAAACATGTCTATTATTGTCTGAGTTTTTTGAAATTTGACATGCTTGATTGTCAATATAATATCACATAATTCAAATATTAGATTAATTAAATTTAATTTTTATGAAGAGTTATTGAAGTTGTAAGCATACAAAACTTATACTTAGTGTAAATGGATCTGTACACACACACACATAGAGAGGGGATCAAGTGAGAGGAGTGATTTTATATGAAAGCAAAATGAGTAAATCTAAGTAGTCGAATCTTGCATTAATGGTCAGAATTAAAAAATAAAATCATATGAATTTTTTAAGTGATAATGTGGCCTTTTTAATAACTTTTAATCATAATCATGCATGTATGATTATATAACCTAAATTTGATCATTTTACTCCTATATAAAATTATATCTCTCACTAGATACATCCCTATACATAATGAAATATTTAAGATTGAATTATTTTTGAAGTTTCTATAGTTTAAACATTTTCAATCAAATTCCTATACTGAAGTGAAGTTTTCAATTGAGTCCTAATATTTTATAAAACTATAGGAACTTGATCAATAAATTTTTAAACAACAGTAACTTAACTGAAAATTCTTGTGTAATATAGGAATCTAATCATAAATTGTTAAAATATAAGGACTTGATTGAAAATTTTAGTAATATATAAGGGCTTAATTACAAACTCTTAAGCTATAGATGTCTAATTAAAAATTAAGTAATTAAACCATTAAATTATAAAAGTCGTTATTAATAATTGTTCAACAAAATACTATCGACGCAGTGAAGTCCCAGACACAGCACTTCAGCAAGGCCATTGGAGGCGTTATAAATATGTGGACGCTAAACTTGTATTCCCATGTCCTTGCCTTTCTAGTATTTACAATTCAGTTCTTCCAACAAAAATGAGAATACACTTGAGCAACACTGCTTTTGCTGTGCTTCTATTACTATTGACTGGAATTGCTGAATTATGTTCATGCAGAAATAATTCAACCTTCGTTGGGTGCATTGAGCGAGAAAGGCAGGTTCTCCTCGATTTCAAAGGAAGTTTGACCTTGGATTTTGCATCAGCATCACAGAAGCTTTCCTCTTGGGAAGGGCATGATTGTTGCCAATGGGAAGGCATAGAGTGCAGCAATGTTAGTGGACATGTTGTCAAGCTTGACCTCAAGGATCCGTGCTCCCCATTCGCTGACTCATCACCAGAGCAAGAACTACTATATGCCTATGGGGCAATGTTTACGAACTGCCCCGATCTGGCTCGTGCTCAACATGTTTCTCGATCTCTGTCACAGTTAGAATATTTGAATTATTTGGATTTGAGTAGAATTGTAATTGAAGAGAGTCCATTTCCAACATTCTTTGGTTCTATGCAACGGCTACGGCATCTTTCTCTAAGAGGCTATGGTTTGCGAGTGATGATTCCTAGCACCCTTGCAAATCTCACCCACTTGCGTGTTCTTTATCTGATAAACCTCGGCTATTCTAAGGATATTAGTTGGCTTGCTCGGTTATCATCATTACAATACCTTGGCATGAAAGGTGTTCATCTTGGAGGGGCTCATGATCTGTTTCAGGTACTAAACATGCTTCCTTCTTTGCTACGTATACACCTAACTTCTTGTGATCTTGGATACATGCCAATCCTATCTTATCCAGTCAATCTCACAAATCTTAGTCGTGTTCAAGTTCTCAATCTGGCAAATAATGGTCTTGAAGATTCATTTCTAGGCGCTTTTCAGAACATGACTTCCATTAGAGACCTTGGCATTTCATCAAATTTTCTAAACTCAGTGCCCTCATGGTTAGCCAAGAACAAGAAACTTGTTAGACTAGATATGTCAGGAGCTTTTGACAATCCTGTGCTTGGTCCTTTAAGAAACATGACCTCCATTAAAGTTCTTGACCTTACTTCTTGTAATTTAACTTCATTGCCACTATGGTTTAGGGAGTTTAATAACCTTGAACTTTTCCTTCGTGACAATGGTTTTTTGGGTCAACTTCCTTATGCTCTTCAAAACATGACCTCCATTAGGGTCCTTGACTGTAGTGATAACAATATAACTTCAGTACCATTGTGGTTGAGTAAGTTTGAGAATCTTATTGGCCTAGATCTTTCAGGTAATCTGCTTTATGGTCCGATTTCCAATGCTTTGCGGAATCTGACTTCCCTAGCATTTCTTGACCTTTCTGGTAATAGCATTACTTCACTTCCATTGTGGTTAAGTGAATTAAAGTGTCTTGTCCAGCTTCATCTTTCTAGGAATAATTTCACTTATCTAGAGGAGGGTTACTTATCATCAATTCTGAGAAATCTATGTCATTTAAAACAATTTGATTTGATCAGCAGCAATGGTCGAGGATTAGCTCTTCAGAGCAATGAATATCTCCATGGCTGCACTAGCTATGACTTAGAGTTGCTGGATTTGAGTGGGAATGAATTTGGTGGTTCTTTGCCAAGTTGGTTGGGACAATTTAAAAATTTAAAACGCCTTCTTCTGGACTCAAATTCCTTCTTTGGTCCCATTCCCTCTTCTCTTGAAAATCTAACAAACTTGACAGAACTTCGCCTTGGAGGTAACATGTTAAATGGGTGCATTCCACATAGCCTTGCACAACTTGTGAATCTAGAATATCTGGAGCTTTCTTCTAATCATTTTGGCGGTGTCATTCCACAAAGCCTGTTTCAACTTAAGAATCTATTTGTGCTTGATCTTTCTTCTAACTACTTGAAAGGCACACTTACTGATTTAAAAGCTTCGCCCCAAATGATGAGCCTATCCTACTTCAATCTTTCCTACAATCAAATAACTGGATCGCTTCCAAAAAGCCTTGGGGAGAAAATGCCCAAATTGAGGTTCTTGCTTCTTCACAATAACCTTATTAATGGTTCAATACCGAGTTCATTGGGCAAAATCAAAACCTTGTACTGTTTTGATGTTTCCAGCAACAGACTATCAGGCAATATTCCAAGCACACTCTGGAACCTTCCCTCGTTGGTCTGGTTGCATTTGAACAATAATAGTTTTCATGGGAAACTTTCATCATCCTTGACAAACATGACAAATTTGATAATTTTAGATCTTGGTGAGAATCGATTATCAGGTGTCATACCTTCCTGGAATGGCAGCACATTTCCCCACTTGCAAATTCTTAGAATGCGAAGAAATATGTTCAGTGGTAGCATCCCTTCAAGCTTGTGCCAATTTGATGCATTGCAAATCTTGGACCTTGCTGACAACAACATATTGGGCCCAATTCCTCAATGCATCAGCAATAATAGAGGAATGGTTTCAAAATACATTTCAGATTGGGACCCTTTAGCTTCCAATTACTTCACTACTGATGAGTGGCAATTCGAGGATGTGAAGCAAGTTATCAAAGGCAGAGAACTCGATTACATCAGGAACTTGAGATATGTAGTCAACTTGGACTTGTCAAATAACTATTTGTTTGGATCAATTCCTGATGAAATATGTTCCCTCTCTGGATTGATTGGACTCAATTTGTCTCACAATCATTTGTCGGGAAAGATCCCTGCAATGATAGGAGAAATGACATCTTTGGAATCTATTGACTTCTCTCATAACCAGCTCTGTGGTGGCATTCCAAGAAGCATGTCTGCTTTACCATGGCTTAGTCACCTAAACTTGTCTTTCAACAATCTTTCAGGAGCAATTCCAAATGAAAATCAATTTCAAGTTCTGAATGATCCGCTTAGTTACACTGGCAATCGATATCTCTGTGGAGTTCCACTTCAGAAACTCTGCCCTGAGGATGAGTCTCATCAAGCTCATCATAACAATGGCAATGAAGATGAAATTGGTGAAAAAGATGAGTTAGATAAAGTGTGGTTTTATCTTGTCATAGCCCTTGGCTTTGCCACGGGGTTCTGGGGATTTATTGGGGTTTTGTTGATGAAAAAGAATTGGAGACATGCTTACTTTGGATATGTGGATAAGGTAGCAGATAGAATATATATAGCAGTTATCTTGAGAGCAGCAAAACTAAAGAAGAGGATGCAAAGAAATGGTGCTGATGAGTGACACGCGACACCATTATGCTCTGATGTTTACCTCTTGAGTTTTTATGCCCCTCATCCACCAAGCTTGTATGTCTGAACATACTATTCACCTCAATTTAAATAAGACAATGACAATCATGTTTTCTCTTTTTTTTAATTAGAATTATGTTATTTATACTCACTATATATGGGATACTATGCCGACTCATATCTCATCCATCATTGGATGAGGTATGGACTCCATTAAAGTATGATCCACATCCAATCCAATAATGAATGGAATGTAAGTCGACATAATATTCAATGCATGACAAGTACAAATAACATTTTTCTTTTAATTAATATGAATAGAATAGAATGTGGCCATTTTAAAATTTTTTAAACCAAAAGCATGTCTATTGTAAGTTTATAACACATCATTCGTTCGTAGGTGAAGGATTCTATGCTCCTCACATGTTAACGACTAATGTTAGCCCCTCACAATGCACTACAGATTACTCATTTAACTTTAGGGTAATGATATTTTGATACCCAAACGCACTTTATAATCATTAGATGTGATGGTGGTCCTCACTTATCCTTAATATTCATCATATCCAATGGTTATAAAGTGGATGTCTGAATAGACACTCACTTTTTAGTTGTCAAAATAACATTACTCTTAACCTTATTATAATTTTTTACTTTCAAATTTAGCCTTCACTTCTTCACCCTTGACAACTGTTTTTTTTTTCCACCACCCTTCTTTCGCTATGGCAGTTAAAGACGTCATTCACGTTAGTTATTTTTAGAGCCACATCAAAATTAATTGCAGAAATGGGAAATCGTTGAAAGTAAAAAAAATTCACTCCTAGTCGACCATTCTATGAAGATATGTTCAAGGTTGCCAAGCAATAGAGAACACAAAACAGAGTAACCTATGATTGGAACTAACATAAAATCAACAAAATAAAGAACACAAATCATTTTTCTTCTTTTTCTTCTTCTTCATTATTATTATTTTCTCTTAATCCTTCTCCTATCAATTTTTTAATTTCAACCCTTTTTCCACCAGAATAAATCTCTCAATTTCCATGAAAGTTATGGTTATAGGGCGCTCTCTCATTTGCCCCATTTGCAAGAACAACAAAAAGGCCCTGCACACACGCATCATTGTGGATGAACTTGATGATGTTGATGTTGATGAGGTTCATATTGAGATGCTGATTTATAGCTTAAAATGTAGGAAGAAGCACGTTTTACTGTGGAATAATTACTGATTTTGCCAAGTGCATTTCGATATTAGTCTTGTCTCAAATCTTTGGAAAGTACTTGTGATACCCGAGGATGTCAACGTATGTTCTCAGATAGCCTCAAGGATTCCTTGGAAACCACTGTCGGGTCTTGAATTTTACTAAGTCTGGATCCTACACCTCCTTGGAGGGCTATATGATAGAACCATACTCTTGGAATCAAAAGCCCTGGTAATTGTTCCTTGAGGGAAAAGAAGTTGAAGAGTGATTTTTAATGAATTTTATGAAACCTGCAAATGTTTCGTTGTTAACTCACAAGTTTAGAAAATCTCGGAAATTCCCGGATTTGAACTAAAACCCAAAATTTGGATTCTGATTTGATGGAGTTTTGATTTTTGTGATATTTTATTTGAATCCAAATGGGGGGTATTTCCTTATTTACATTTATGTTTTAAAGTTAATGGAAAGTAAAATAAGTAAGTGTTGGAACAACCTAGATGCTGGAATGACTGAAAAACACAGAAGTTGGGAGTTGTTGGGAGTTGTCACACCAAGTATAGTGGTCTAGATCAAGCAGTAGCTATCACCAAAGACTTGTTCAAGCGGTGCAGTGGACTGAGGTACCGCTATAGTGGTCCAAGACTGCTATAGCGGTCATAAGTGACTTCGTGTGATTGTCAGATGCTGTTAGACCGCTATAGCGGTCATATACTGCTATAGCGGTGTCAGAGAGAGTTTAAAACCCCAAATCGTGCAGAAGAATGCAAAAACGCGATTCTCTCCTTCTCCCTTCATTTTTCTCTCTTTCTCTCAAATTCACTCCAATCCATCATTCCAAGCTTCAAGGTAAGTTCATGTTATTAGATTATGTCTTTATTTCTCCATGATCTTGGATTTGGACCGATTATTTTTCTCATTTTTGTCAAGTAGGGGTGTTTCCCCAATTTGAGTAGAGTTAGAATAGAGTTCTCTAGAGATTTTTAGATGTTAATCTAGAGTTATTGTTGCTCCATGGCAATTATTGGTGTCATTCCAAGCTCTTCAGGTCAAGTTGGTGGGGCCCACATACTCCCGACTTTAAACTGTAAGTGGGTTCAAATCCTATGATCCTTATGTTGATCATTAGAGTTAATTTCAGTAAATTATAGCATGAGATATATATGTTTTTCTGAAAACTCATGGGACCATTATTGTTAAAGTGATTTTTATCAAAGAGCTAGAGTATATATTTAAAGATTTATGGAACATTATGATGATTTCCATAGTAGAGAATATGTATATGATAAAGTTTTTAGAGAAAATAAGTGTTTTTATGATTCTCAAAAGTATGGAATTCAATATGATTTGTAACAATCGCCAGATACATATTCTGTAGGCTTAAAATCAGAATGCCTACAAATGGGTGATCCCTTGGGCATGATTTCACTGGCCACAATATACTAAAGTCTGGATTGTTAGAGTTATATGAGATCGTAACTTTTCGAGTTTCAAGAGTTTTCATATTTAAATAATTTTATGAATTTTAGAATCATGATTTATATCTTTGGAGCTTGTGAACTCTAGGGTAGAAGACTTATGAGATATAGAGAAAATTTAGATTTCTCATCGAATCGACAAAGAAGGCTATGAGAAACATACGCGAAGTTAACTGATTATTCCATTAACCTTGGTATACCAAGTCGCCTTAGGGCCAGAGAAATAATGAACGGGACCTATTTAGGTGCCCCAGAGATTAGAGACTTTGTTATGCTATGCATAACCAGAGATTTGTTATATCACATGAATTGAGCATAACCACAGATTCCCGTTTCTCTATTATGCATATAGAGAGAGACTCAGAGATCACGATGCTTACGTGGGAATGAGGATTTCTCACGTGCCGGTCATGTGCCCAAGTCGGGTCGTGACAACACTTTAGCAATCGCCTTTCAATCAAATTGAGCAGCTTGAGCCTTCCAAGCAGCACCCCTTTTGATCTCCTCAGAGGGATGTTGGAGGATGATCAAGAGATCATGTGGGCTATGAAGGATGAGGTTTCAGTGTCCTCAACAATGACAACGGCACGGATGGCAGCTGTGCTTTTTGACAGAGACAAGATAGGCTTGAAGATGAGGAAATGGTGGGGAAGGCTGCTTGAAGATGATGGCAGTGGTGGGTGTTGATAGTATGGTCAATAGAGAAGGAAGAGGTTGAATATTTAGGTATGCGAGTATGGGCTCAGGATTAGTTAGTTCACCCTATATTTTTAGGGACTAACGCTGATCCACCCTTTTATTATCATTAGATATAATATTAAAATGAATGGTTGGCTCAGATTCAACAATAAAAATAAATGATTTAACTAAAAGCCTTGAATAATTTTTAAGGATTCCAAATAGTCTTTGTTCATGCTTTCCATAGGAGATTAGGTCATCTATCTGTAAAAGTTGTTACTAAAGTTCTTTTCATATGTAGTGCTTGTAAAACTGCTAACAAAGATAGTTCGGATGTTGTTTGTTCTTCAAATTCTACCTTATGCCCATCTACTACTGTCAATGTGTGTGGTCCATGTTGTATGGAAAAGTCTCATCAATTACCATTCTCAGATTCCAAAACTCAGTACCATTCACCACTTGAATTGATATTCTCGTAAAGATACTATATTTGTTTTATAAATGCATATACCAGATTTACTTGCATCTACTTACTCACAAACAAGTCCCAATCCTTCAATGCCTTTCTGAAATATAAATCTATGATGGAAACTAAAACTAGTCTTAAAATCAAGTCTCTTCAAACTTATAATGGAAAAGAATACATATCCCACACATACACTTCATACCTTCAGTCCAATGGCATAACTCACAGGTTGACCTACCCTTATACACATCAATAGAATGGTACAGTGGAAAAAAAAAAACATAGGCACATAACTGAAATGGGGTTGATACTCTTAGCTCAGGCTTCTTTCCCTACAAGTTACTGGAAAGGTTACCTATCTCATCAATCGATTACCTTCTCCCATCACAAACTAGAAATCACCCTATGAAATTCTTCATGACATGCAATTAAATTAATCTTTTCTCAAAACCTTTAGCTGTTCATGTTATCCTTACCTCGGACCTTATAATAAACATAAAATTTAAATTTAATTCTCACAAATATCTCTTTCTAGGCTATGCATCTAACCAATAAAGCTATAAGTGTCTGTCCCCAAATGGAAAAGTCATTCTCTCAAGACATGTCGTATTTGATGAAACTGAATTCCCATACATTTCTCTATTTCCCAAATCCAACACTCCATTTGATACTTTCCATCATCACACTCCAATATCCATTCCAATACCTATAACCATTCCCCAATTATCTCATAACAACACCTCAAACCCCTTTAACCATACTTCTGCCAATGTTGAATATGGTTTTCCATTGTCTATTACTAGTGCTGGCACTCTTGAGCCTATTATTCTTCTACTAGTTCTCAATCTGCAGGTTCAGCCCAGCCACCAGTTGATGCAGCACTTCTTGAGCCTATCATAATAAAGTCCAAGAAAAGTTCTAACAGTAGTACTTCTCCCCCTATGCAGGCTAGAAGAAAGTCAGGTATCTATAAGCCTAAATCCTATGCTATAGTGGTTGCTATTGATTCACCAGATATAGTTAACAATGAACCATTCTTAATGTGTCAAGCCTTAGCCTCCTGCATTGGAAAAAGTCTATGGAAGAAAAGTTTGGTGCTCTAGAGAAAAACAGCACATGGAGACTAGTATAACCTCCTTCCCACACTAAACCTATAGGGTGGAAGTGGATTTTAAAATCAAGAGACACCCTGATGGAACCATTCAAAAATATAAAGCTAGGTTGGTGGCCAAGGGTTTTCAGCAAAGAGAGGGATTGGATTATGATAAGATTTTTAGCCTAGTGATTAAACCTCCTATAGTTAGGGTCATGTTGTCTATTGCACTTTCCAAATGTTGGTCAATTAGACAAGTTGATTTCAACAATGCTTTCCTTAATGGAGATCTTCAAGAGGATGTCTACATGCAGCAACCTGAGGGATTCACTACCAATAACCCCAACTAGTCTGCAAGCTACAAAAAGCCTATATGATTTTAAACAAGCTCCAAGGGCCTAGTTTTCTAAACTTAGTTCTATCCTTCAGTAGTTTGGATTCCTTAACACCATATCTGACCCTAGTTTATTCACTAGATTTACATCCTCACCCACTATATATATCCTTGCTTATGTGGATGACATACTCGTTGCTGGGAACAATCCACAAGAGTTATCCACTTTTATCCAAAGTCTGCACAGCATCTTCACATTGAAAGACTTAGGCTCAATGAATTTTTTCCTTGGAATAGAAACAATTAAAACTGCCTTCGGTGCCATTCATTTATCTCAAACCAAGTATCTCAAGGAAATTCTCTCTAAAGCTAGTATGATTGATGCTAAGCCAATGCCTATTTTAATGGTGTCCTACTCTCGATTATCTGCTCATGGAGATACAACCTTCTCAAATCCTTCCTTATATAGGTTAGTGGTGGGGGCACTTAGATATGCCACTGTCACCAATCCTAATCTGTCCTTTGTTGTCAGCAAGGCATCTCAGTTCATGCATAGCCCCCTTGAAATCCATTGGAAAGTCGTTAAAAGGATTCTAAGGTACAATGTGGTACATTACATCATGGTCTGGCCTTTTAGCCCTGCATTGATATGAGACTCCTAACATTTTGTAACTCAGATTGTGCCTCCAATGTGGCTGGCAGAAAATCCACAAGTGGTTTCTGTATGTTCCTCGGCCCAAATCTAGTTTCTTGGTCAAGTAAGAGAAAGAATGTAGTCTCAAGGTCAAGCACAAAAGCAGAATTTAGGAGTATGACCTTAGTAGCAACTGAATTAACCTAGTTGCAAACTCTTCTCACAGAAAAGAAAGTGTCGATTACTGCTCCTCCATCCATCTATTGTGACAATCAGAGTATAGTACTTGCAGCCAACCCAATTCTGCATAGTCACTCCAAACACTTTGAACTGGACGTACATTTTGTAAGGGATAAAGTGGTACAGAAGAAAATGTTTGTTCAACACATCCCATCCCACATCCAGATTGCTGATGTTCTAACTAAACCTTTATCTGCTCCCTCATTTCTCATGTTTAGGGACAAATTCAGGGTTGTCGATTCTACACCCCGAAGTTTGAAGGGGGATGTAAGGGATAAAGGATGACTTGTAACAAAAAGAAAAAGTTTGTTAGAATCAATTAGAAGTTGTTAGCTTTCATAACTAATCTGTTAGTTTGTTATTGAACTTATCCTAATGCTAGCTTAGAGGACAAGTTCAGGAATGCTTGTTTATGAGAATCATCATGTATCACTTGTAAGACTGCTGTGAATGAAAAATCACAACTTCATTTTTGCATTCTCTCTCTTTCGCTCATTAAACAGAGCACTGCTTCTTCACCTTACCATTCCAATTTGTAAGTAAAAATTATTTTTAATTTAACGTGTAAATATTAATAAATAGTTTGGTGTTAAAGAATGGTTCTAAACAGCCAGAGTAGGTGTCGCGGACTTTGCGAAGAATTTGATGCTTCCCGAAGGGAACCACCGCATACGGCAACAAGTCCACCCGGTTTGGCCGGTGTGTTAGGCGTATACATATCCTTTAGATAATTCGAAATTCAACTTTGATTAAAAAGATTTACAACACTTACCGCAATACAAAATCCATTAATTAATTATTTTATGACTGAAGTAACCATATTCTATATTTCGTTACTTACAACACAGATATCACTTTATATATATATACACACTGTCAGTCAATAAACAAATAACAAATTATCTATTATAGGTAATTTTTTGAAAATTTAAATCTAAATTGATTATAAAATAATTTATTTGGTAACTTTCTATTACTGATAGTGTAAATATATTTTACACTGTTAATACATGCTAATTAAACTATATATATATATATATATATATATATATATATATATATATATATATATATATCTTTTGGGCTTTACTTCCTAAGAATCTAACTAATTCGGTTATCTTTTAAAGGTTGGGGGCTTCTGAACAAGTATTTTTCTTATTGTCGGAGGCTTGGAGCTTGAATATGAGATATTTGGTTACGAGATCAAGATATGTATCATGTTAACCAATCCCATACTTTTTTTTTTTCAATATTATGGCATTGCAATTATGCCTTTTCATTATGTGTTTTGCTAAATTTAACATTAAGTCTCCATTTGAATAAATAACTTATTTAAACTCTTATATAAAAATAATTTTTGAAAAGTATCTTATGAATAAGTTATTTTGTATTCAAATATATAATAGTAAGAGTGCTTACTTTTAGTATTTTAGAAAGTGTTTTTTAAGAAGTTAAATATTTTAACTTCTCAAAAAATACTAAGAATAACTTTTAGAGAAGTAATAAGGCAATAAGTTGTTTAGCCAAACAGGATAAAAATAAAAATATGATTTTTGAATTTCAGAAAGTTAGAAAAAGTTAAAAGTTGTAGTATCCAAAAGGATCCTAACACTTGCAAGAAATTAGTGGTGATTCCATGTTATAGTCTTCATTACAACTCTTGTGTATATATTTTACCACTCAACTAAGACTGGGTTGGAATTTTTATGCAACCAATCTATAGAACCATCCTAGAATTATTATTCTCTATTATCATTAGAAATTGTAATAGCATGGTCGAGGGTAAGGCAATAGGAGAACATTTACAAAAGAGAGAGAGTTTAAGTTGTTATACCTTAATGCATCCTCTCATATATAAACTAATTCAATTTCACTCTTACTTTTTTTATGTGTACTTTTCATCTTTTTTGGAATAAAAAGATTAAGGATAAGGATGAAAATATAACTCTCTCATGAATTTTTTAGCATATGAGAAATCAACCAAACAAAATACCTGAAAAGATGAAAATCAAGGAGATGTAAAAAATTGAGGTGAGAGAAATATCATGTAACAGCCTATTTTCTTACCTTTTGCACAGGTTGTACGAAATCAAATTTGTACCAAAGAGTGTTTTTCTATCGCATTATCTAAAACATAGGCATAAGTTCACCTTTGAGTTACAAAATTGATCATAAAATTATAGTTTGAAATTACAACAACATATCTTAATTTTAAATTTTATGTTTTTAAGGGATTTTAATTAAATTTTATGTTTAAAATAACATAAAAAATTATAATTATAATTTCATAAACTAATTTTATGAAATTGAAAAACAGATAAGATACATATTTTTTACTCTTAGTCCATCGCATACCAATTTCAAAATTTATTAAATGTCTCTCTTCTCGTTGAAATTTATTTGATTATTCATCTTTCTTATTTATTTGTCAACAGTCATGTTGACTGGAATTAAATATTTCATAAAACAATATATAAAAACTTCCAAGTTTAATATTTTATATATAGATCATTTTCATACAAAACTATTATTGTATTACTACTTTTTATTATTTTTAAATTTTGAATCACACTTTTATATAATAAAATTAAATTTTACAGTTACAATATATTCTAATTTTTAATAAACCCAAACATAAAACTTAAAATTCTAAACTAAATTTAATTATAAAAAATAAAATAAAAAATTTTAAATTTCAATTCCACATCGAAACAAAGCCAAGAATTTTTTTTGGTAAAAAAGTATATGTATGATTTTTAACGTCGATAGTGTCTCTTTGTTATGGGTTGTGCCCAATTCAACTTGAAACTTGCCCAAAAATATTGGATCAAGTGTTGCTGCTCCACGCCATCCTCTTTTGTTTTTTTTATTTTTTGTGTTAAAGAAATTAGGAATTGTTTATTCACTTAACATATCAACTATTCGCCGGATAAAACAGGTTTTTCAGTCCCAATAAAACGAGTTTTTTCTAAAGATAACCCACTTGTTTTAAAAAAGGTTGGTCCAAATGATTCAATATTCGTATTGAGCCCAATATAAATTTGGACCAAGGTACGAGGCAGGGGAATTTTGACCAAAAATGGAAGGAAAGGAGGTTTACATTTTAGATTTCTTTTTTCACTGAACAAAAAAGGTCTCTTTTCTCCGCGAATGGATTTCTCATATTCAAACATCATGATAAGAAATTTTTTCTGGAAATATATAGAATATATTACTTTAGATTAGTTCATTTTGAACTTATAAATTTCTGAAAAAAATGTTAAAAGGTTGAAAGGCTATTTATAAACAAAAATTAATCAAATCTATACGATTACTTAATTGTTTTATTAATATTTTCATTAGAGTATTTTGTTTTCATTAAATATAAGAAATGTTATGAAAATGTTGCTTTCATTTCATTTCGAGTGTTCTTATTTACTACTTTCACTTTTTTTTTCTATTTTTATCGATGTTGTAATATTTAATACCTTTTTCACTTGGAAATTGAAGATAAGTAGAAGGTTGTCACATTTCAAGATCATGACACGCTTCAAACTTTGACAATGTCTTAATAGTTAATACATGTAATTAACCTATTATCAAATGACCACATGCAAAAACTCGAAGTCTAAATCTTAAACACAACTAGATAGTACCCGTTTCTTAAATTTAAATTTATTCACATTGTTTAATTTTTTTAATAATATATTTAATTAAATTTGATAAATTATATGTGTATATATATATATATATGCACTTTCAACTTTTTGAGTAAAGGCTAATATATACATTTAAATGTTGAATAAAAGCTTATACAAATAGTTTCTATGAAAAATAGTTTAAAAAATCACTTAATTGTTTGTTTTATTTGCAATTTACATCAACTAAATCATGCTAAGATTTTTTTAGTATTTAATTTATATATAGTGTGTCAATATTAAAAATTTACAAAATATTTAACCATATATTTTCATGTCACAAAATGATTAGATTTAACTACTTACTAACTATCCTCAAAGTCTTAAAAGTATAAAGTATATAAATATTTTATTTAACATCCTTAAAATGCAGCAAGATTATTTTTTTATTCACTTAAATTTGAGTTTGTGGATTAAAAATATAATTGATTGACACTATAAATTAGTTATATAAAACTTAATATTTAAATAAAAATATATCTTTGTAAACAAATCAAATTATATAATTACAGGCTTTTGTACATAAATGGATAGCTATAATAGTGTGTTTAATTAATAAATTATTAAATTAATAAATTGAGTAAGATAATTTAATAGTGAAACATATTTTAAATTTTAGTGCAAATAGAGAAGAAAGAGAAAGTTGAGTGATTTTAGGGAAAAAATCTAGACTTTTCATACATAAATGGATAGATGTAAATTTTTTAAATTTAAATTTGATTGTAGTAAAAAAAAAAAGAAGAAGTAGAGTGATTTAAGAAATTGAGTGATTTTAGATTTCATGTAATTTTTTTACTAGTATTTCTTTTAGATATATGATAAGATATAATTTAATCTTATCTGTTAGGCAACTTTCTTGTCAAAGTAAATTAAATTTAAAACATTTCTTTTCGTTTCTTCTTTATGAATCTATTTTTCTCTCTTCCGGAACATGATTAATCAAAGCTAAGATATTAAAAAGATTAATATTCAACGGCCATGTCATTTAATACATGCAAGAGAAACATAGGAGAACATCCAATAAATAGGCACACGTTTTTTTTTTTTTTTGTGGGACAGTCGCAGAAAATGCTCACAAAACAAGCATAAATAACCAATACTACAAACGGATTAAGGTTTGGGTATCAAACGGTTTACATTACATGATATGAAAAGGTATAACATGATTAGTACTTTTGGTACCACTTGAGCTAAGCTCCAGAAAACCAAAGCAGAAGCCATGCAACCAAACTTTGTAACAATCTCTTACTCTGGTTAGAGGCACAGTTCTTTGCAGTGGCTGTTCCATTTGTACCCTGCTTTTTCCCATTCTGGGAACCTCCTTCAGCTGAATACACAAAAGAGACACATTATAAATATCATTGGTGCATCTCAGTAAAGCCTGAGTCAAAGTGCAAAACCAAATTCACAAAAGAAAAAAAAAGAGAGAACAAATTAAAAAAGAATATGTACTTTGACATGACCATTACCAGAAGGGTTGGGAGAAGGACTGATAGAGCCACCATTTGAGTTCTGAACCACTTGATTAAAAGCTTGAGCTTCAGCTGATTTAGGATCCAAGTGAAGAAGTGCTGCACCAATCATTTAACATAGCAATTCTCAAAATACAATACGACCTCATATAGTTTCAACTTTCAGAACTTAGAATTATAACTCAGAGATAGCTTCAGAAATAGACTAAACTTGGAAGATTTGGATACTACTGTCTTTTAAACCCTTTAAAATATGGTAGTGTCAAGTAACAAAAGAGAGAAACGAAAGTGGTTTCTGCATAGGACTTGTAGACCACTGCATAGCAGCATGGATAATAAAACATAACACTTAATTAGTTCTTCAAGGTAAATGATATGATCCAAATAAAAGATGGGCTTGATTAAACTCACCAGGACACTGAGAGAAATTATCAGAAGCTTTGCAAAGTGAAGGAAGGCCAAGAGCAAGTGTGAGGTTAACCTTTAAGGCAAGGTCAGGATCATCCCTGTCTTTGATAATAAGACAGACGCACTTCTTATTGTCCTTGATGGCTTGTATGAGACCACTGCAACAATCTGGTGTGGGAGCTTTGGCATCACCACCAACATATGGCAGACATGTTGCAATGCCAGTCAATTGTTCTGCACATTTCTGTTTCTCTAGAGCTGAATCCCCCATTGCATGGCTGAATAATAACATCAATGATATCGTTAACACTAGCGTGTGTGGTAGAATAGATCTGGGGTATTGGAACTTAGAAGAAGCCATATTCAGTTGTAATGAATGGATGGGTGGAGATAGATTATAATTTATAAGCTGTGGCAGTAGAATTGACAGAAGTCTTAAAATGAAATGAGGACATATATGATAGTCCAAAATTCCATTATGTACAACAGCAAGGTACTAAAAGTCTAAAACAATATGTACTGCTCTATTTCCTTTGTTCAAAGCATGCAAATCCTGAGAAATTACTGATTTAAATCTAGATCCTGTTATTAACTACTAGTAAATATTGAGTGTTTCTGAACAAGTGGGACATTATTCAAAGACTGTGGTTCTTCCCTAAAATGGCGACTTGGCAAGTCTAGTACAAAAGTGAACAAGAGCCTACACCAACAAATGATGCCAATATAGATCACAAACCACTTAAAACGAACCCATTTAGGCCTATAGGTAACAATTAGATGATTAATCATGGATAAAGACATTAGTAAGGCAGCGCAGCCCGTGTGTTTCTTTATTATGTATTCTGCACAGTTCCTCTTACAACTTGCCAAAAATAGAGAAAGTGGGCCTTACACACCATTTGTCTCCATGACTCTTTCACACTGCCACCAAAAAGTTGATTTAACTTATTTTTTTCATAGAAAACCATAAAATAAATTGAGAATTATTTCCATCAATCATTGGATAGTGTAATTATAATAGAGAGCAAAGCATTGTGCTGCTAAGAGGAAAGTACTTGAACAATATGTCTAGTTTCTAAGAGGCCCAACTTTTTTACCGTTGGATTCATATTGTAGTTCACATTTTGATTAATGTTCAATTAATAAAACAATCAAGTATATTGAAAATGTTGATGTCAACGTAAATTCATTCTTTTTTAAGGTTCAGCCATGATGATTTTATGAAATCAGAATATTTTACAGTGCCAGATAGTCCACTTCATGCTTTCATCAAAACAAACTCTGTAACTTATATATAACTTCTAGATTATGCACCACTATAAATGAATTGAGAAATGATGGTTTAAGCTTTATAGAGAAAAGCTGCGTGAAAAGAGCATCAGTTGGGGGATGGAATTGGTCTACAAAGTACTTCTGTTAATGCAATCAGCCATGCATTATTGAAATAAATTGAAAACTAAATGTGGAATTCTTTGTAGAATTAATCTTGTTTCTTATTGCCCACAGAAAACGCTAGTTGCACTAATGGGTTGGTAAGGGCCCTACCGCAGCCACCTTGCACCCTGTACCACATAGCCATTGAATCATTTTTCTTCAAAATATATTTGCCAAAAAATGATATATTCAACTGACCAAGTAGTCGTAGTTGTAGCCAGTGTCCAGCGTCCTAATCATAACCTGAAATCTGGTTTCCCCCCACCAAAATAAACTAAAACACGAGACATAAAACAGCGGCCCGTAAAATTAAAGGTGTGAAACCGGGTCTTGCACGTTACCATTTAATGGAACAGTGATGAATTCCTTCAAAGTTCACATAAATGGTTAGTGTTGAGTGTTGTGTTAGTATAAATGACGTATCACATTAATGACTACAGTGATATTTACTCACAGATTCATCACATAGTCCTCACAAGCTGTGTTAAGCAAGCACTAGTGCTATACACAAACTGTGCACTAGCCAACAGTGAGCTTCATCTTCTTCTTTTTTCCCTCTCCTGGTTTGATACTTGATCATGGCATCACCATATAGAATTCAAGTTCTTCTCTTGATTTTGTCCATTTTTGTAACAACCCTTTACTTCAGTGCATGCATGGCAAAAGGGCTCAATATGACTTGCAGTGAGAAAGAAAGGAATGTACTCCTCAGCTTCAAGCATGGACTATCAGACCCTTCAAACAGGCTCTCTTCATGGTCTGGTGAGGATGATTGCTGCGGATGGCTTGGAGTTCGCTGCAACAACATCACAGGCCGTGTCGTGGAACTCAATCTTAGCACACCTCTGGACTCCCCTTACATGGAGTTGAGTGGTGAGATTAGTCCTTCCTTGCTGGAACTAGAGTCTTTGATTAGTTTGGACTTGAGTTTGAATTATTTCGTAAATACTCAAATACCAAGCTTCCTTGGCTCAATGGAGGGACTAAGGTACCTGGACCTTAGATTAAGTGGGTTCATGGGACTAATCCCTCATCAGCTAGGAAATCTCTCAAACCTGCAGCACCTTAATCTTGCATACAATTATGCTCTTCAGGTGGATAACCTTAATTGGATATCAACACTTCCTTCTTTAGAATACCTTGATTTGAGTGGTGTAGACCTTCATAAAGAAGTTGATTGGCTCCAGGTATTTGGTACACTTCCTTCTCTTTCAGAATTGTACTTGGAGAACTGTCAAATTGACAACCTAACATCACCAAAAGGGAAAGCCAACTTCACACATCTCCAAGTCTTTGACCTTTCAAACAACAATCTCAATCAAGGAATCCCTTCATGGCTCTCCAATCTCAGTACAACTCTTGTACAACTAGATTTGAGTAGTAACTTTCTACAGGATGAAATCCCTGAGATGATATCAAGCCTTCAGAACTTAAAAGCTCTAGATCTACAAGGCAACCAACTCAGCGGGGCACTTCCAGATTCATTAGGCAGGCTTAAGCATCTTGAAGTCCTAGATGTCAGCAACAATACTATCACAGGTCCAATTCCCTCATCATTTGCAAATTTATCATCCTTGAGGACATTAAATCTTGGTCACAACCAACTCAACGAGACTATTTGTCGCAACTGCGATCGCTTTTTACTATTAAAAGAGAATTTAAAGAATTTTATTCAAAATATCGAGCCACCAAGTTTATTTAAAATTTAAAACGCTGAAAAACCCATTTTTAAAAATACTTTTGAAACCACTTTGAATTCTGAGTCGACATGATGTGGCTGTTATAATTTAATCCCACGCATCTCTAAGACAATCTCCGCCCCTGATTTCCTGACTTTAATTAATCAAATTAAATAAATAACCACTTTTTTTAAAAAAAAATTGTATTTTCGATGAAAGTTTAAACAAAAGAAATTATTTAAGAGAAACTTCTAACAATTTAATCGTCGCAATTCGTGATCCCAAAATATTAAGCCAATGTTCTGTCACGATTAAATTAACCCTATTATTTGAAATAAAAGAAATAAATGGAGAAATTTAAATCAAAAATTAAAACACAACTAATAAATATTTACAAATAAGATAAGAAGAAATTAATTTTTTATTTTTTATAAAGAATATAAAAGAAAAAACAAATATTTTTAAGGGAATTTTCGAGTCATTAAGCTGTCACAACTCAAATGACCAAAATATCAATTAACAAGCCGCTCAAGCTAATTAACATCTTCATCTAAAATTCCTCTATACAAATGATTATTAAATAAAATATTCTAGAAAAGAAATTATTTATAAATATAACAAAAAAATGCAAAATTTGCATAAGAAAACAAGTAAAGAAGTATTAAAAATTTACAAACAAAAAGAATTGTGAAAAGTTGATTTTGAAAGAGAATTTTAGAATATTAAGCTGTCGCAGCTAAAATATTCTAAAACATAAAGTTAACAAACCGGTCATGGCCAAATTAACTCTATTTAAAAAGACTTTGAATATCGTTCACTGTCAATAAAATATTCTCAAACATGAGATTAACAAACCGTCTCTTTACCAATTAACTTCTTTTTTTATATAATTCATCAATTAATTAAATATATAAATTTAATAAAATACCCAAATATCAAGAAAATTAAGTCACTCTTTCCTTTATTTTGTTTTTTTTGTAACTAATTTATTTATTTCCCCTCAAATAAAATAATAAAAACACATCATGTGGAGAAAAATAGTATTTATTTTTTGAATCAAATAAAACTCCTTAGTTTATTTTAGATCAAAATAAACTTAAACCCAAGAATAAAAATAAGAAGACATTAACTATGCAAACACAACATCAAACTCAAACAAATTCGAAATTTAACCTAAAATAAAATAATAATTAACTAAAAAAAAAGAAAATTAACTTGACTTAATTTTATTTTTATCAATACAACCTAAACAAAAAAACTAAAACATAAAAAAAAAATTCATTCTCTCTCACCTTACACTCACTAACACGCGCACACACACACACTAAAATAAACACACGCACACACACTTATTCTTCTTCCACATGACACACTCACACACGCTATCGAGACACGACACACACTCAAAGACATACACTTTCCTTTCTTCACACACACACTTGATGTAAAGAGAGAGGAACCTGAGAAATAGAGAGAGATGGAATGTGAGATTGAGAGAAAAGAGAGAAGGAAGCAAAGCGAGGATCGAGAGCGAGATCGAGGAGCAGAGAGAGAAGGACGCGAAACCGCGGTGCAGAGTGGCGCCGAGGGGAAGATCGCGCAAGGCTTGGTCATGGATCTGAGGGGTGAGAGGGGTGAGGAGACAAAGCCATCCACATGGCAGAAATGAAGGCAAACAGTGGAGGGAGGACACCGCAGGGTGAGGTGCGTGATGGGGTGCGAGGAAGGAATATCGCAAGGCCATGGTGGAGACAGATCCACCACTCACGCTATCGGGCAAAGACAAGGAGGCGAGACTCGCAAAGATCTCGCTGCTGATGGTTGTGGTGGAGTTGAGGATTGGGTCAATGCGATGGCTAAGGCATGGAGAAGAAGGCCGATGGTTTTGCGTGGTCGGGGAAGTTGGGTTCGTGGGTGGCTCGAGGAATTGGAGGTTCTTGCAATGACGCGGTGGTTTCGAGAGGAAGAGGGGAAAGAAGCTGGCGGTCGCGGGTGGGAGAGTTGGGTCTAAGTGGGAGCGTGACCAGCTTTGGGTTCTTCTGGCCGAGGAAGGAGGAGGAGCGCCTGGGTGGAAGGGAAGGCTGGCCGGGTTTCAAGTCTTATGGCGAGGGAGGGGTCGAGCTTCACGTCGCTCATGGCAAACTGTCCGTGATGATGATGGATTCACGATGGAGGCGTTTCAATGGTGGGTCAAGGTGATGGAGTGGTGGTGGTTGAAGATTGGTGGAGTGGTGGTTGAAGATTGGGAGGCCGCGGCTATGGTGGGGAGACCGCGCCTCGTGACTCCTTCCTCTTTTTTTTTTTAAAAAAGAAAAAAAAAATTGTTGATGATGTTTCTGCTGCTATTACCTTCTCTTTTGGTTGTTGTTACTGGGTTGTATGGCTGGACTGACTGATGATTTCTTACAAGTTCTCAAGATTGGTGTTTTAATTTTTTTTGGTCTTCTCAATTCTCTCCGTTGATGATCCTTTTCTGATGATCTGCCCCTCCATATCTATATTGTTCTCTTTGCATTTTGCCAATTCTGCCGAAAGGGGAACCAAAAATTCAAGGGCATCATCATTCGGTTTTTGATTTTTCCTGCTTTTCTCGTCTCTATGCCTCACGGGTTTACTTCGGGGAAGAGAAGGAGAGGAGCCCGTGACTCCTTTTTTCATTTTTCATTTTTTTTTTTAAAAAAAATTAAAATTAAAAACAAACTAGTAATTAATTAGTTTTTTATTTTATTTTAGGAAGTAATTAAAGAGATTGTAAACTGTGAATAATAACAAAAGTAAATCAAAATGCAAATTTTTGGATTTTCTTCTCAAAGACCGGACAAAATCAGGTGTTCACACTATTCCTAAGAGTTTTGGGTTCTTGAGAAACCTGCAAGTATTAAATCTTGCAGCAAATTCCCTGACAGGTGGTATGCCTGTAACTCTAGGAATTCTCTCAAATTTGGTGACATTAGACCTTTCATCAAATTTGTTGGAAGGACCAATAAAAGAGTTACATTTTCTAAAATTCTCCAAATTAAAGGAACTACGCATGTCCTCAACAAAACTATTTCTCACTGTCAACTCCAGTTGGTTGCCCCCACTTCAACTTGAATACTTTTTAATGAGCTCCTGTGGAGTAGGGCCTAAGTTTCCAGCATGGCTAAAAATGCAGAGTTCCCTCAAGGTATTGACAATATCCAAGTCAGGCATCTCAGACATGGCTCCAAATTGGTTTTGGAATTGGACTTTGCAACTTGATTTCCTGGATCTGTCAAATAATCTGATAAGTGGGGACCTATCTAATGTCTTCCTGAATACCAGCATCATAAATTTGAGTTCTAATCTATTCGAGGGTCGATTGCCAAGTGTGTCTGCAAATGTTGAAGTGCTGAATATTGCTAACAACTCAATATCTGGACCAATTTCTCCCTTTTTTTGTCAAAGGGTGAATGATACTAATAAGTTAACCGTGCTTGATGTTTCAAATAATCACTTATCCGGTGATCTTGGTCACTGTTGGATGCATTGGCAAGCTTTGATGCATTTGAACTTGGGTAGAAACAATTTTTCTGGAGAAATTCCAAACTCCATAGGGTACTTGTCTGGACTTGAGTCATTGCTGCTGGATGACAATGTCTTCTCTGGCTCTATTCCTTCAACTATGCAAAACTGCTCTATGTTGAAGTTCATTGACATGGGCAACAACCAACTTTCTGATGCATTACCAGCTTGGATGTGGGAAATGCAAAGTCTAATGGTTCTTCGATTAAGATCCAACAAGTTCCAAGGCATCATTACTCCACGGATGTGTCAACTTTCTTCCCTAATTGTGCTGGACCTAGCCAACAACAGCCTCTCAGGAACCATTCCAAGTTGTTTGGATAACCTGAAAGCAATGGCTGGTGAAGATGACTTCTTTGCCAACCCCTTAAAGTATTTCTACGGCTATGACTTGAACTATGACAACTACAAAGAAAGTCTTGTTTTGGTCCCCAAAGGAGATGAATTAGAGTACAGAGACAACCTGATCCTTGTGAGAATGATTGACCTTTCAAGTAACAAGCTGTCTGGGGCTATCCCTCCTGAAATTTCCAGGCTATCTGCTTTGAGATTTTTGAACTTGTCTAAAAACCATTTAGCTGGAGAAATACCAAAAGACATGGGAGGCATGAAGTTGCTAGAGTCCCTTGATCTCTCATTAAACTACATTTCAGGCGAAATCCCTCAAAGCTTCTCTGATTTATCCTTTCTAAGCTTCCTGAACCTATCATACAACAACTTATCAGGTATGATCCCTACAAGCACTCAACTTCAGAGCTTTGAGGCACTTAGCTACACAGGTAATCCTGGACTTTGTGGTCCTCCTCTGACAAATAACTGCACAAGTGAGGAATACTTGTTGGGGAGTGCTTCTGTTGGACATGCTGATGACAGTTTCTTTGACGCATCAAATTTTTACATAGGAATGGGAGTTGGATTTGCTGCAGGGTTTTGGGGAGTTTGCAGTGTTATTTTCTTCAACAAAACTTGTAGGCATGCTTATTTCCATTTTCTTGAGCACTTGGGAGATCTGATTTATGTGACCATAGTCTTGAAGGTAAGAAGGTTGCTTGCTAAACTATGAGTTTACCTGCTAAGGAGTGAAGACATCATCACAAGGTGCTATTGTAGACACGGCAAGTTAGGAAATGTTGCCTTGTTATTTGTAGATATAGTGTGTGATTTCTGTTTTGGTTGCTTTCATTTGTAATAAAAGTTCTTTATGTGAGGAAGACTGATGTCACGACCCGACTTGGACCCGTGACTGGTACGTGAAGACTCTTATCCCCATATAAGTCTCATGACCTGTATCGTTTCTATTTTTGCACCTTGACTTAAGAAAAATTCATAAAATAGTTCTCTTCTTCTTCTTCTTTTTCCGTATACAAATTACCTACTTTCATAATCATGATCGTAAAACTGAATTCTCGTAATCTGTTTCAAAGGCTAATACTATAATATCGCAAAAATGTGCATAAAGTCCTTTATATCAAAGTGCCTCAGAAAATAAATTATACAGTCCAAAATAACATTCTAACATGTAAGTCTATGCAAAATATAACCATGCTCTACTGTCCAAAATCCTGCCTAGATCACACTGGAGCACGTCTAGAGCAAAATATCAAACATCTCACCTAACAAACTCAACAACTCAAATTTAATGCTGCTGGGAGAAAGATGGTTGTGTAGTATTCTCAGCAGTTACGGTATCTGTAAACTATGAGAAGCAACAGAAGGGTGAGTTTTGCAACCAAAACTCAATGAGTGAGTCCCCACCTGGAATCTCTTCATGGGACACCAAGAGAAGATAAACAACATTGAAATAATACTGCAAATAGTGAAATACTAGGGGATTTCATAATTAAAATCACATTATCAAATCTTAACTTTCTATAAGCCGACCTAACAGTACTCTAATAGAGAAACAGTAATCTCTGCTCTAATTACGCATAATATTTATGACGTAACAAAACTCTAAATATGAATCTATGGTCACATCTAGGCGTCACGTATCGTCATCCCCAGTGTGACAATAAATCTCTGTAATCTCTGGACCGGACTACTTAGTACCAAGGTTGACGGATTAACTGCCGTTAATACACAATCTATTTCTCTATAGTTATTGCTAGCTCAACAAAACCTCACTCTTTGCTCTGTCATTCACAAAGTCTTCTATCCTAGGGTTCAAAATCTCTCTTTATATAACAATATGCAGTACCAGAGTCATATGATCATAGCATTAGCTCTAAATAATTAAATTCATCATGAAACTATACAAAAACTCAGCCTCAATAGTGAATGTCCCATTGTTTTCAGAAAAAACATATTTTCTTATTAAAAATTATGGTTAATAACACAGTATTTCACATAAATCTCAGTGGTTTACAAAACAAACTCTAAAATCATATATAATCTCATGTTTTAGGTGAAAATAGACACAACAATTAACATAGAAGTTATAGATGTGAACCCACTCACCTAAAGTGGCAGAAGTTGAAGGTTCAACACTAACAGGATTTCTTGGAGTAGAAATGACACCAGTATCTACCATAGAAATGATAGAACCTTATATTAGCCTCTAGAATTACTAAAAACCTCAAATTTATCTCTAACATAGAGAAAGAGCTCCCTACTCTCATAAACATAGAAACCACCCCAAGACAAAAAGAAATAGAAGAAAAGAGAGCAAAACTAAAAAAACTACATACCTTAACGCCTTAGGAATAAAGAATTGAAGTTAAAATTGAAGGAAATGGAAGAAAATGAAGTTTGAGGGTGAATGCAAATGAAAGAGCGAAGGTTCTCGAGTTTTGGGAGGGTGAAATGTGTTTTTGTGTGTTTTGGACCTAGAAACAGGAGTTTTTATCAAACTATTAATTGCTGCAGCACTCACTAGAGAGCATAAAATCGTTTTTGTGTGTTTTTGTGAGGGTGAAATGTGTTTTTGTGTGTTTTGAATCCCAAAATAGGGGTTTTTATAAAAATGTTGACCACTACAGCACATAGTAAAGAGTATAAAATTATCCCCTGTACCGTCTTACTATTCTCTTGACCATTGAGCGCTGCAGTGCTTTTTAGAATGGATTTTTTCTTCCAACATGAGCTATAATTCAAGTTCTGGTGTGTAATAAGTTGGGTTGTATCATTATTCACTTATTTACATTTCTTCGAACTTGAGCTATAATTCAAGTTAATGTCCTTATTTATTTTACTCTCCATTAACTTTAAAACATAAATGTAAATAAAAAAATACCCCCATTTTATTCAGATAAAATATCAAAAAAAAAAATCAAAATCCCAAGAAATCAAAATTCAAATTTTAGGTTTTAGTTCAAATTTAGAAATTTTTACAATTTTATAACTCATAGACTAAAAACGAAATGTTTAAGGGATTCATAAAATTTATTAAAAATCACTCTTTAACTTATTGTCCTTTTGGGAATAAATACTGAAATTTTTTATTCCAAGAAAGTGACTTTATTATAGAGCCCTCTAAGGACATGTAGAGTCTAGATTTAGTGAAATCTAGTATCTGAAATGACAGGTCAAGGTAACTAGTATCTTTTTTTATTCGGAAAAATTCTCTACCCTTTTTATTTAAAATTAGAGTATTACAACTGAGAATATAGATCGGTAGTGAAAATTTTGTTTAGAATTGTCTATCATCATTAACTAAAGCTGAAATTTTAAGTTGTGAATGGAAGTGAGTGTAATCTTACATAACATTCTACGAATATGCATTAATTTCTTGTCTTCCAAAAATATAGGTAAGAAGTAAGAATTTATCTGTATACTGCTATTTTCAATGGAGAGATGCTACGCAGTCCAAAGAATGGCCTGATTTTGACTTGCTCGGCTGATTTGTATTAACATTATTGGAGGAAAAAAACAAAGCTATTCAAAGATGGGTGCAAGTATAACTGATAATAGATAATGGATTGACAACTCAGTTGGTCTTGGAAAACATTTCGGACTGTACAGTATTTTTCTTTTCGATGTGGCAAATAGTCAATTCTCTTTTTTTCTTTATGTATATGTAGGTAAGTACCCAATTCCCATCTTATCTAAGCTTTTTATGGATTTGATTTTGATTATTGAATACAATTTTGTAGTATCTGAAAACGAAATACCTTATTTATGTGAGTAATAATACACTTTCTTAACCTAGGAACTGATTCAAGAACGTCTACATCTTTGTTGTCTTACTTCAAATACAAATTTATTTTAGAGATGCGTTTTTCTTAATTATATATTGTGGTAATGTATCAAATTTCAACATTTTTCGTGTATTCTGTTTTATCTTCGATTTTATTCACTATTAATCATAGACACCTTACAGAAGAAAATCGAAGATTTTATATTTCATGACTAACCAGCCGTATAGTGATTATTAGAAATAGTGGCAACAGAAATAAAGAAGCATAGGAGCACTGAGTACACCAACTTAAGCAAATACATAGTTTTTCGAAAGAGCAATAACATTCAGAAACTACAAAGGACCAAGGTACATGAACAACCCAAAAAGCACGCTATGAGCCTATAACAGATTTACATATTTTGGATGTGATAACTCTCAAGGGTCCACATTTCTACATGGTACAATGCTACATTAGTACTATATGAGTTTGGCTCCAAAAATCCAAACTAGAATTCCTGCAACCAAACCTTCTAACAATGTCTTTCCCGTGTAAGAGGCATCGTTCTTTGGTGGGGTACTTGTTGCTGGGGGCTGTTGAACTGCCAAATACATACATTGCAACTCAAAGCGCTTATCATCCAATTAAAGCCAAAGTGAGAGTGAAAAAAAAAACAACTACAAAAGAAAAAGAAGGCATGTTCTTGAAAGGATCATTACCAAAAGCATGAGGAGAAGGACTAATGGATCCGTTGTTGGAGTTCTGACCCAGTTGATTAAAAGCTTGAGCTTCAGGTGATTTAGGATCCAAATGAAGAAGGGCTGCTCAAAATTCAAATCATCTCAAATGGAGGTTCAGAAGTAGTTTGAAATCTTGCAGAGTTGAAAGTTGTGAGATATATAGCTTAAGCAGCATGGACTAATAATAGTGAACCTCTATTATTTTCTTTTCCCAAAAGCATTATAGTATATTCCATATTCCAATATAGAACAGCATAAATTGTTTCTAAGAAATGCTAGAAAGCCATAATTTTTCAGCAAAGCGAATCTATTTGTCAAAATAATGTAACCCGGATGTTGATCCTTAGATGGGTAAATGACTAATATTATTTTATTCTATCCAACAATCAGTATTTTTTCTCTCTAGCAAAACATTGTACTGCTTATTATTTCTTTATGGGACTTGAAAATCATATCACATGTTTGTGTTTCTCTCATACAAAACTATGTACTGTCAAGTCATTATAGAAAAATATAAGATTCAAAATTAAAATTGAATTAATCCATAAAACTTACCTGGACACTGTGAGAGATTATCAGGGGCTTTGCAAAGAGAAGGAAGGCCAAGAGCAAGTGTGATGTTAACCTTTAAGGAAAGGTCAGGATCATCCCTGTCTTTGACAATAAGACAGATGCACTTCTTATTGTTCTTGATGGCTTGTATGAGACCACTGCAACAATCTGGTGTGGGAGCTTTGGCATCACCACCAACATATGGAAGACATGTTGCAATAACAGTCAATTGTTGTACACATTTCTGCTTCTCTTGAGCTGAATCCCCCATTGCATGGCTGATCAACACCAATGCTACTAAGAAAAGCATCAGTGATGTTGGAGCCATTTTCATTGGTGATGAATAAAGTAGTAGATATAAATCATAAGCTATGTGGAACAATATTTGGACTTTTAGTACTTAATATAGAGTATGGTAGTAAGAAGAATCTAGTAAGTTGTGGTTCTATAAGTGAAGCGTATGTCTCAAGTTTAAATTCATTAAAAGGTTGTGAGAAGCTAAAATCCCATTAATGTTTGATTAGGAAATTTTGTTTTGATGTGGAAGGAAACTGGTTGGTGACGTCAACAAAAGAATAAATTGGTGCTATGTGAATGAAGCCACTGAAATCTCTAAATAGTTGTTGGCCTAGTCGATTCTTTCTGACGTAGGTCTGAATCATTTTGGTTCTGCTTTCAGTTTTGAACAAATCATACTATCTATTAATACATTATGCGTATGTTTAAATTTAAGAAAATAGTCTTAGCTATGTTCGTGTATAATTTTACACGTAAATTTCGTGTATGAAAATTTTTTCTTTATTTTTATTTTTATACCCAAACATATCCTTTCAATAATGTAATTTTTCTAAAATATAATTTAACACATGAAAAAATTAATTTTTATGCATTGTCAATGTAAAAAAATTTTACTCTATTATCCAATCAAAACCTCTAATTTACATAACATCTCCAATAGTGAATATACGACATATAACAATACATAATTGATTAACAATATAAAAAAATTATATAATTACTGTGCATAGAAATTAATCTCTACTAAAGAATGTCAAATAATTTTTTTGGATTTTAACTCTTTAAAAATTTTATCTAAATGATTTTAAATTTTGTATGCATATTTTATTGATCAAAAATCTTAATTTGTTTGAATAAAATATCAAACAAACACGATATTATTTCCTATCTTATAAAGTCAAGAAGCAAGTCTCTCTAAAACTTTGGTTGGTCCAATCAAAGATAAGACTGAGTCAGTGTCTCTGCAATGCGTGGGGAACTTAAAGATAGAGTTTGGTTAGTGTTCTAGGATAGAAATATAGAGATAGAGATAAAAATACAGGGACAGTGGAGATAAAGACATAAAAATTATTATCCCCACTTTCTTCACTTTTTCCACAAAGAAGTTAAATTTTTGTCTCTGTGTCCTGTCTCTACTGTCCCCAATTTTTGGAGGGACAGAAATATTGAAAATTTCTGTCTCTGGGATAGAAAATGTTTCTATTCTCATATTTCATTTCTACTACTAAAAGGAACAGTCTGTCCCTGTATTTATGTCGTGAGATATAGAAAATAAACACCGCCTAGGGAGACTCCGGTTCTTTCCAAGAGAGGCAACGGAGGACTTGTGAAGATAAGGACAAGAGTCAACGAAAGAAGCCAACATAACTCACCAAACCACGCATTAAGACATGTAGTCCACCTTGCAGCCCAGATTTTCAAGGGCTGCATCATTTGTCTCATTGACTCTACCACGCCACTAACCTAAAACTGGGTTGGGATTTTTTGTATTTTTTAGAGCTCACGTTGCCAACAGGCTTGACCTCCTCACCTTCTAATCCATATTGGAACTCAGACATTGATTTTCAGTCAAAATAAACTGCTAAGTAAATAGAAAAGTTAATCTCGATTAGAAATAATATAGTCTCTTAGGAGTGATCAAATTTTGGCAGTCCACTAAACCAAATAAACTAATTACTCTAAAGTCAAAATATTACTTTCAACTATGAATAGAGCCTTCAAATACTTGGGAATAGGCAACTTAGCTTTATTAGGGTAAGTCAAAAACTAGATGATGAAAATATTTGTAATTTACAAAATAATGTTTCCTGTAGGCCAAGGAACACGCTACTAGTACCCGTAATGACGTTGGTTAATTAGTGCATTGTGGCTCATATTGTGCCACATCCTGGTATTCCGCACCTTCACGGAACCAGCGTTCCTGATAACCACATAGGTCAAATCGCCTTACGGTCATCGTATAAAGGGAGTTTCTTAACTTGCACTTTGGCTTCAATAATAAAAGACCAAGACCAGAGAGGGTAAAATTGAATTTGTGAAACCAAGCATGCCAATATTGATATGAACAGTGAATAATACTTGAAAGGGGCAATGAATAATTGAATATTCACAGCTGCATAGTGCCCGCGAAGTATCAGGGATGAGTGTTTTTAACATCAATCGTCAGTAATGTTTGATCAAAGTGGGTTTCATTTAATTCAAATATAAGTTATTTTTTTGTGACATTTTACGCTTCATGACATCATTTAATGAAAGTATTAACTATAACATACACGAAACAGTCTAAGCATTGAACTAATACTGAAGAGTTCGATAGTTAGCATACAATTATACCTTCAAGTCTCGTTGTTTTAAAAATTGTGATGCACCAAAAATACAAAATAAAATAAAACGAAACAGTTTTTATAATCAATATTCACATCGGGCAACGGATTCGTTGGTTGACAACATAAGTGAGATTTAATGTATAAGTGATATCTTAAAAAAATTAACAACAAATGTATATAATTTTAGGTATTTGCAGAAGAGTCCCTATTTCCTCCTCTCTCTCCTTCCCAACTTCAACTCCGTTGAGCCCTCCTCCTTCCACCTCTCCCCAGCCCCTGCAATTCTCTCCTCCATTCACCCCTTTCTGTTCCCAGTCACATTATATATATATATATATATATTACAATCATAATAAAGTTTAAAAATTGAAATCACGATTGGATTTGTTTTACCTCGAAGCAATGGCTCTTCTGAATCTTCCACTCTCCTCTTGCTGCTTCTTCATCTTCATCACCTTCACTTTCTTCTCCTCCTCCTCCTTGTTCCTTCTCTTTCTTTGCGATTTCGCGAACCATTCGCAAGTAGTCTTGAGCGATTCGCTTCCTTGCTTCAGCTCTAGTTTCTTCTTCTCCTTCTTCGTCTTGTTTGTCATGTTCACCAGAATCGGTGTCGCCATCACCGGCGAAGAAGTCATCTTCGTCGTCGAAGTCGCTGTCGATCTCGGCTTCGTCTTCAGGATGGTGAAGAAGGGATAGTGGTGGTGATGGCGATGGAGATAATGGAAATAGAAAAGGGTGAAAGGAGGAGAGAAATGGAGGGACTGGGGAGAGAGGGAATTGGTGCTCAATGGCGTTCGATTTGGGAGTGAGAGAAGGGAAATAGGGACTCTTCTGCAAATACCTAAAATTAAATACTCTTATTAATTTTTATAAAAGAAGAAATTATAGTTACCTGAAAATTTTCACTGTTACACTTTGCTCCTTCAATTTTGCATGCTGACACCTACCTCCCCTCATCTAACAGACGCTAACTCTGTTAACTTAAAATGTGAGTTGTATTTTTCACCCTCCCTTCATTGTCAGAGTCTCAATGAAACCAACCCACTTCATAACTATAGCAAGATGCCAACCCATCACCATTGCTGCAGGAGCCACGTGAGAGATGGGATCAAATTGCTGGCACACCCAAAATGCAATTTTCATCTTAGAACAACAAATTCAAATTAGCAAAAGAAGTAATGGGGTAATTACAGATTCCAAAAGACATACCCCCACAAGCCGTCACAGCCAAGAAAGTAAGATCAAAATATGGATATATGGGGCTGCAATAATGGGGTGGGGAAACTTCCAATTGCAGATTGAAAGATTATATATCTAACATTTTGGGCCTTAAAGCTACACAAGTTCATAATTCATACCGATTAATTAACGTATGCTTCCAATGCAACTTTGTTTGATATTCTTCCTATTATAAACCCATTTTAACCAACACCACCAGGTTAGGAATCCTCTTTGCTCGACCCCATCTTCCAAAATCAGATCACCTTCCAATTGCATTTTGGGTGTTGAGACCTCGGACTTCAACTCCTTGCCGCTACCATCGGAATTGCTGCCATCACGTCAACAAGTGCAAGCAACCACCGTGGCAAGAGGCACGTCAATACCCTTGGACTGCACCTCCTTGTCGTCGAGTGGAATAGCGTAGCATCTTCCAACTATCACCACGAACCGCCATTGGAACTGCTTCCATCGCTTCAAACCTCCACTGTGAACTGTTCTACCGTGTCGTCCACCTTAGCACCACCATGAGCTCCGCAAGTTCTTCATCTAGTAGCTGTCCCTCTCTTCCCCTCCCCGCCTCTCTCTGCGATCCCTAACTCCTAATTAGTCAGGCTAGGACAAAATGGTATTTTTCATATGATTAATTTAAGGTAAATATTGTAAAGCTGACATTCAGTTAATAGAATTAGTGTTAGAGGAGGAATATGTAATGTTAAGAGATTAATCAGGGGAGCCAAGTGTTATTGTAAACTAGAAGGGGTAAGGTGTAATAGTGAGAGATGTGGAGGGAGGTAGATGTAATTCTCCCTTTATAACACATCACTTAGACATCAACTCTCACTTACATAGCCAAAATACGGTGCTCCATCGTTGATCCCATCCACAACTAAAGGGAGGGGGGGATCAACGAATCCGTTGCCTTCAAACAGGTCTTCTCAAGATTTAAATTTTTTTTAATCTTTGGTTTGTTCTTTCAAGTTTTTTGGTGTTTTCTTTTTGGTCATGTCAAGATTATTTTTATTTTTTGGTCTTTATCAAGAATTTTAGTTAAGATTTCAGTGTTTACAGTAACAACATGTTTTTCTGGTTAATGGTCAGCTATCTGTACAGGGGAATGCTACGATGTTGATGCCAATCAATGCCTATGCTGTTGATGGCAATGTGGAATGATGTAGAGATGGCATGTGACCGCTCTACTTTAGTGCAAGGAAACACACTAACCCAATCTTATAACATTAAGCACTGTGATTAAATCTTTTTGTGAATATAATTTGGGACATCGCCAACAGGATAGCAAGGGAAGCGACTCGGCGATGTGCGCGACGGGGCAGCGCAGTTGGGGCAAAGATGTTGGTCACGCGAGGGAGGGTGGAGCCGTGCGTGATTGCTGGGCTCGCGTGACGATCAGGGACGGGTCTATGCTATGTGAAGTGGGGGCATATGCCCCACAAAATTTCTAAAATTTATTTAGTAGTTGTAAAGATATATGTATTTTTATCTCCTTTATATTATTAAATTTGACCCGTATAAATTTTATTGAGATAAAATAATAAAATTTAATATATTTTATTTTTTAAAATATTGATTTATTATTCTTGCTCCTATTGTTAAAATTGACGGTTGCAATCATCACCTCGACGGAGAAGGGAGCGGTGTGGGGTTTTGCTGGGAGCGTGCCAGTGAATTCGATGAAGGTCATTGGATGGGAATTTTAAACAAACACTTGGTGTTTTGGTGAAACGAATAATCCCTACGGTGAATTCGACCATCACTGAGTGTGCGTTTTGGATAAAGCAATTACATAGAGAAATGTAATTTTTAGAGGGATTTAAAACTTATTATGATAAATTATGTTGTTGGATATTTACTTAGAAAAAATTACAGAATTCAAGAAATTTTAAAGAAGAATTTTATCTACCTAAAATAGAGAATTTTAATTTTAATTTATAGAGAAAGAATTTTGAAAATTTATACATGTACAAGTATATGTTTTTCTCATTTTAATAAGTCTCACTTTTATTATATTTTATTAAAATTTCTTTGTATTTATGATATTTTTGTTTAATGTTATTTTTAATTCATTTTGAGACATTTTAATTTTTTAATATTCAATTTATATTACATAATGTTATATTCATATATCATTCTATTTTATTTATATAACAATTAAATTTTATAATTCAAATTTAAAAATTTTTTTGAATAAAATTTAAGATAATTTATAAAATATGAACTCATTATAATTGATTTTAGGTAAGTTGAATTTTGATTATTAATAAAAAACTTATTTTCAAAAAAATACATTACGTTTTTCAAGTAAAAATATGTTAAAATCAAGGTAATATACCCAAACAAAGTATTTTAAAATGAAGAAAATGTAACTATTTATCCAAACAAAAAATTTAAAAATTAAAGAAAATTTAATTAAAATATTTTAATTTTCTAACATTTTAAATTTGTTTATATTTTAAAAATATTTCATCCAAATGCCCACGTAATATGCTGACTGCTGAGAGCAATTTGGCAACATTTGGGGTTTGTTCCCTCCTGTATGTTGATCCCAGTCGAGGTAGGTGGAGAGAGAGAGAGAGAGGAAAACTGGGGTAAGTTTGGCAGATAATTTTTAAAAAATTTTAAAAGTAAATTCATTTATTTTAATCGCAATCAACACAATTAATTCTCTCTAGACTCTAGTATTTTGCTAAGAAAATATTTCTGTTACTAAACACTATCACCAAACCAATTAATCACTTGTTAAAGGCCAAGGCCCAAAGTCAACATTAACACTACCGGGCCCACAACACCACATATCATCTCACTTTTGAAGAACGAGCCATCAACACCATAGCATTCACCATTTATACAATTTGTGTATGGAGTCGGTTTTTTTTTTAATTTTTGGTGAACAAATCAAAGGAATTGTTTTAGCCCAGGACTACATTTGCCCAAGACAGAAAAGGTCCAGGATTACAATGGCTCCATCAATAAAAGTCCAAGGCAACAAAACATTGGGTTCATCAAAAACGACAATCAGCAAATAAAAACCATTTTTCAGTCACCGAAAACGTAAGCATATAGAACAAAGGAAGATCTTACAATTTGCCATCAAAAAGACTCGACAGTATAGTCTGAAGTTCCAGTTCAATAGACATGAAACCTCTCTACTATAGCGGATAGGGTAGCTGTGATCAATAGTAAAGTTTTAAAGCAAAAGCAAACGAAAGCATTGCTACCATTTCAATGCCGTGACACTTTCCTTCCAAGCAAAAATTCTATGATTCCACAGATCAATCAACTTAAAACTCATGCTTCAACCACCGCTAGAAATAGTATACAATTACAAAAAATATGCCTCTCTTTATCTTTTCATCTATCGCTACTCCGATTGATCAGAACCTTAATTGCTTGGACCACATTCGTTATTATTCTTAGAACAACACCCACCGTCATTGTGATCGTGGCCATGTTTATCTGAGTGATCTGGATTGTCATCTTCATCACTGTCATCCTCATCAAATGGCTTCTCTTTATGAAAGATACAACATTTCTTGGAGCTCTTCTTCTGCATAAACTCATTGTCTACCGTGCCCTCTTTCCAAGAGACCTTCTTCTTGCGATTTAGGGGGAGGAAAAGGACTGCTGGTTGCCGTTGTTCTTGCTGATAGGAAGAGGATGATGGTTCAGAGTTTCCAATGGTTATAGTGGTAGTGGTGGTGGCAGTGACTGAAGGGGAAGACAAGGCAACTAGCCTGGTGGCAGTCATGCGTCGTCTATCCATGATTGGCAAAATTGAACTAGTCTTGTTTACGATTTAAGAGACTATAATGTCAAAAAGTTTTTGAAAAGGATAAATATAAGAACCAACAAATTATAACACCAACTAATTAATGTTATTAAGAAAAAATTAGAACTGAACACGCACAAATTAGTAAATGAAAAACACAAAAAAGAACGAAAAGCATCATTGGATAATCTAACGAAAATCGTTAAACATTCTAGTATATATACATCCAAAAGGCACTCCATATGTTATTCTTATATTCCAAAAGTGAAATGGAAATATATGGAGATTAAAGAGCAACAATCACGTCAACTCATAACTTACTAAGGTAAACACCCATTTCATACAAAGTAATCACATATACTACTCGAAGAGAGTGTATCAATGAAGGGCATCATCAATCCACACATTGTTCATCAAAAACAACTTGGACAAGAAACCGTGTTTCCTACATTTTTCCTACTTCAAGTTCAGTTTCCAAAGAAGGCATCTTACCTACCTACTAATCAAATATCAAAGAACAAAATTAATGGATATTGATCAAAAATGCATAATGGAAAGCGATTTGATGCTATAGGCATAAAAGAAAATGAAAAAAGTCAAAAAAAAAAAGAGATAATGAAAAGTGTCCATCACATTTCCACCAAAAGAAAGTAAATTCACATGCAGATCAATATCTAGCTAACTCACAAAGGCCCAATAGACAAACTCTCAACAGATCATATTCTTAGCTTGAACTCGACCCTCCAGCATATTCACCTCAAAAAGTATAAAAAGATCAATCTACAAATCACATACTTGTTCGTGAGTGATCAAATGACCAATGAACAAAGTTATGAATTCACAAGGGATCTTCACAGTTCACACTGACCCCAACGCTTGATACTCCTCCTCACCATTTCAGGTCAACATGCACGTTGCAACTATCTTTGAAAAACTATTGTATATTCAACTAGAAACAAAAGTTCAGCAACCAAAAGAAATTATTTTCAGCTCAAATACTGAAGTAGATACATTTCTTTTTTCTTTTCAAAGGGAACATAGCATTGTTAAGATGATGGACAAAAGTTTTAATTTTCATAAAGACTGAAATAATATAACCATCTTCATACCTTGAAAAACAACATAAAACATGCCCAATCTGATCCTATAAAAAGATCAAAACAAACATTAATCAAAATGGAAAATAGCAACCTAACAAAATGCACCATTGAACACAAACCTCGTAAGACACACCCTCTTGTGAAATTAAAAAATAGCCCCCTAGGGCCCTCCAAATGCATTCAGCTGAATTAGCACAAGGCAAGTGCACCAAATCATGAAAAAAGGAAGACCCACATCCAAATTCATATTACATTTTCTCATAAACAGATTTCACCAACATATAGTGAATTCAAACTTTAAAAGGGTAATACTCGAATATTGAAATGAATGAATCCCGTTTTGCCCAAACCATAGGGTCACATACCCCTTAATTAAAAAAAAAAAACAAAACAAAACACTGTTTCCTTTCTCTTATATCATCAAACAATTTTGCGTAAAAAGGATGCACAAAAAAAAATATCATCTGGCAACGACGAAAAAGCAAATTCTTACACAAAAATAAATAAATAAATAAATAGACAAATAGAAGATATGCTACATTGCAAAAAGAGGTTCATAAACTAAAGTGAAAAAATTAACCTTTACGATTTGAAGGACCAAATTGGGGTCTAGAGTAAGTTGATTGGAAGACAGGGATTTTTTTTCCCGACAATGATTAGCATGAAAAGGGAAGAGATTTGCCTCTGCGCTCTGGCTGTTCTATGCCCTTGGGTTTGGATTGTGAGAAGGACATTAATTTTTTTTTTTGGGTACAAAGACGAGGTGATTATGAGGAAGACAATACGGAAAGAGACGGGGGGTTGAATTCGCAAGGCTGCATTTGGCTAATTATAAAAATAGGGAAATTTTACCCCAATCATGTATCGTATCATGGATAGATGGCAGAATATAATAAAAATATTAGAAAATAATTTTTTAAAACCTTTAATTAAAAAAATAGAAGATATTATATGGAAGATAATGAAATTAATTTATATTTTTTTGATTGGTTAATGAATATTTATAACAATGATAAGATTAAAGAATTCTGCCCTTTAGTCAAAGTCACCATGGCATAGGGAACGTTTACTAGAGATATAATAGAATCTGAGTATCGTCCAAAAGAAAATATAAAAATAAGATTGTAAGAAATACTAAAATAGAAATGGCTAAATATAAAGATATTACTGATGAAAATGGAAATATAGAAAAGAAAGATATAAGGAAAATTCATCAACAACTTAATTATTCAAATACAATACTAGATGTAATGAGTAATCAATTAAAGAGAATTGAAGAAAAAACTGAGAAAAGTAGTACTAATACAAGTATAATGAAAAATAATTTAGTCCCAAAACTAATAGAAACTCCTATATATAAGATAGAAAGTAATTCACAAATATCAAAACCTAATAGAAAAATAGAATCTGATATTGAAGATATAAAAGAAAAGCTTAAAGGTTTAAGCATTAAAAAAGAAATAAACACTCTAGATCTGGAAGTAATAAGATTAACAGCTCATGCTAATAAAGGAAACTCAAGAACTCGAAACTATTATCCATGACCCACACCTGCAGATATAAGCTATGAAGAAAGAGGCAAGCAATATCAAAATACTTATTCAGGAGGAAATATAGAAGAAAGGAATGTAGATGGTATGAGTGAACAAGCTATATTAGACCTTACTTATCAGATGGCTATGTTTGTCACAGCATTAAAATCTAACGGATTAGCAGAAAGAGAAGCTGCTATAATAATAGTACATGGATTTACAGGACAACTAAGAGGATGGTGGGATAATTTCCTATCTCAACTAGACAAAGCGATAATATCAAATAGCATGAGGTACAGAAACTGTTTCAGATGTAGTAACAACATTAATAGTATCCATAATTAAAATTTTTCATAGGAGACCCCAGTAGTTTTAGAGAAAGAATAGGAGCTCAATTATCAAATTTAAGATGCTCAATTATGTCTGATTATAGATGGTATAAAGATATATTTAAATCTAAAGTAATAATAAGAAATGATGCTAATAATTCATTTTGGAAAGAAAGATTTATAGCAGTCTTACCTAATTTATTTGCGACAAAAGTCGTATAAAAATTACAAACTTATTTTGGAAATCAAATCCTTTATGATAATTTAACCTTTGGTCAGATACATAATATTGTAGTTGAAACAGGAATAGAAGTATGCACTGATATGAAATTACAAAATAAGATTAAAAAAGAGAAAATGACTAATAAAAGAGAATTAGGAATATTCTGTCAACAATATGGTTTAGACCCTTTAAAAGCTCCAAGTAGACAACATAAAAAACAAAATAAAAGACAAAATAAATATGTAAAAACCAATAATCCTAGAAGATATTGTAAAAAGAAAAATCTACAACAATCTCCATCAATTTATTATAATAAACCTCCCATGAAGAAAAAATACAAGAAAACCATTAAAAAAGGAAATGTGTGCTGGAAGTGTGGAAAACCAGAACACTTTGCAAAAAATTGCAAAATACAACAAAAAATAAATGAATTAACTAATGAGAAACTGAAACAAACATTATTAAATATATTTATTAATTTCGAAATTGAACCAGAATCTGAAAAAGAAATCATAAGTGAAGAAGAAGATGCTATAGATAATGAAATTTTCCAAATAGATAATAACTCTTCAGAAGAATCAGAAATAGAGGAAGAAAAAAATTATTGTTTAGGACCAGGTTTATGCAAATTTGAAAACTGTATGGAAAAAACTTTAAATGTCTTAACAAATAATCAAACATCTATTTTAATATCCATAATAGATAAGTTAGAAGACTGACCATTAAAAGAAGAATTCCTACAACAATTAAATACATTAATTTCTAAAGAAGCAAATCAAAGAAAAGAAATAAGATCAACAGAAATGAAGGAAGTTTTTAATAGATTTAAAATACTTAAAGAAAGTATAACTGTAAAATATTTACAAAACGAAATAAAAAATCTTAAGCAGAAAATTTTACAAATAAGAGAACAAAATATCACTTTAGAATATAGATTATTAAAGTTAGAAGGAGAACAAATAATACATAAACAAGAATCAAAAGCTTTAATTATAAAAAAATCACGAGAAGAAAGTTCAACCCCTTTTATTAATATATTATGCTTAATAACTATGCATAAATGGTGGACAAAAATCACTTTAATTGTTAAGAATGAGAAATTTGAATTAATAGCTCTAGTAGATTCAGGAGCTGATATAAATATAATACAAAAAGGAGTAATACCAACTAGATATTATGAAAAATCAACTGAAAGAGTATCAGAAGCAAGTAGCACAGGATTAAAAATTAAGTATAAACTTTCAAATGCAAAGATTTGTAAAAATAAAATCTGTTTTAAGACTTCTTTTGTATTAGTAAAAAATATTGTAAACACTATAATATTAGGAACCCCTTTTATATGTTTACTATATCCATTTTGGATAACCCAAAAAGGCGTAGAAACACATGCTATACCAAATACCCCAGTTCTTTTTGAATTCTTAGAACCTCCTAAAACCAAAGAATTAAATCTGTTACAAAAAGCATCCGTATCAAAGGAAGAATTAATAGAACAAAAACATAAGTAGATTAATTTATTAAATAGAGAAATTTATTATAAAAGGTAGAAGAACAAATTGAAAATCCCAAAATACAAAGAATAATAAAAGAATAGAAAAAGAAATTTGTGATAACAACCCAATGGCCTTTCATCATAGGAAAGTTCATGAAATATCTTTACCATACGAGAAAAGATTTAAAGAATCTAACATACTGACAAAAGCCAGACCCATACAAATGAATGAAAAATATTTAAAATACTGTAGAAAAGAGATACAAGAGTATTTAGAAAAAGGATTAATAAGACCTTCTAAATCACCCTAGAGTTGTTCAGGATTTTATGTTATGAAAGCTTCAGAAATAGAACGAGGAGCTCCCAGATTAGTAATTAATTATAAACCCCTAAATAAAGTTTTAAGATGGATAAGGTACCAATTACCAAATAAACAAGATCTAATCAAAAGACTATATAAAGCTAATATTTTTTCAAAATTTGATATGAAATATGGGTACTATCAAATCTCTATAAAAGAAGAGGATGGATATAAAACTGTATTTGTAGTACCCTTTGGTCATTATGAATGGAACATAATGCCTCAAGGTCTTAAAAACGCTTCAAGTGAATTTCAAGAAATAATGAACAATATTTTGAATAAATATATGGAGTTTTCCATTGTTTATTTAGATGATGTGTTAATCTTCTCCAAATGAATTAATCAGCATAAAGAACATCTAAATAAATTCATTCAAATAATGAAAGAAAATGGATTAGTTATATCAGCCAAGAAAATGAAAATATTTCAAATTAAAGTAAAACTCCTAGGGTATGAAATATATCAAGGAACTTTTACACCAATTAAGAGATCAATCGAATTTACAGACAAATTTCCAAATGAAATAAAAGATAAGAAACAACTACAAAGATTCTTAGGTTGTCTAAACTATGTAGCAGACTTCATTCCTAATATTAGAACTATCTGTGCCCCAATGTAGAAGCATCTTAGGAAAAATCCTCCTCCATGGAATGAAGAAATGAGTCAAGTGATTATAAAAGTCAAAAGCATTGTTAAAAGTCTCCCTTGTCTAGGAATACCAAACCGCTTTGCATCTTTAATAATTGAGACTGATACCTCTAATCTTGGTTACGGTGGAATATTAAAACAAATTATTCCCGAATCTATAAAAGAACAGGTGGTTAGATATCATTCCGGTATTTGGCATCCAGCTCAGCAAAAATATTCAACAATTAAAAAGGAGATCTTATCTGTAGTGCTATGTATTACAAAATTTCAAGATGACTTGTTTAATAAAAGATTTTTAGTACGAACTGATTGTAAAGCAGCACCTCATGTCTTACAAAATAATGTAACAAATCTTGTTTCAAAGCATATCTTTGCTAGATGGCAAGCGATTTTATCTTGTTTTGATTTTGAAATAATACATATAAAAGGAGATAAGAATACCCTTCCAGACTTTCTTACAAGAGAATTCTTGCAGGGCTCTATTCAGAATGAGCCAGAACCCAAATACGAGAGATAATTATGGTCTTCGATGGAACCATGAAAAAGAATCTGTACCAACTTTGTCATCTACACCTATGACTATGTCACAGGTTGTTAAAAGCTCAATGATATCAAGCAATAAAAGTTTTATTGGTAAAAGCTCTACTGATATATCTTCTCAGCATGAATATCATACACCTCAACCAGTAACACCCTCTCAATTATTCTTATCTAAACCCACATATAAAGACCATCCTTATATAGAAACCCTAATTCATTGCCTGTAATAGCTATAGAAAAAGAGTGGTTCGTCTTAAATAGAAAAACCATGTATAAACACATATTTCCTAAACCATTCCATCATCTACTAGTACATCCTCAAAAAACCCAAAAATTTGATGAGTATATTTGTCGCAACCGGGATCGCGACGGGGACGGTGAAAAAAGAATTTTCATTTTGAAAATTAATGGAGTCGTCACCAAGTTTATTAGAATTTGGAAAAACATGGAAAAACCCATTTATTTTGAAGAATGATCTTTGAAACCAGTTTTGAGTTTGGGAGTCAGTTATGTATAGGAAAGGGTAGAAATTTAATCTTACGCACCTGTAGTACACCCGTCCTTAGACGGTACCTTAGAAAATTGTACAAATTAATTAATAACCCCTTAAAAAAAGAAAACAAGAAAAAAGACAAAACATATTTATAAATTTAAATAAACAAATTAAGGAAAATTAATTTTTGCTTGACAAGGATATGAATCGCCTGCTCCTACGTATCCCCTGGTGCAATGGGGAAGTCAAAGTCATGTAGTTCTGTAAAAAATAATTGTGGGTTGATAAATTTTATTTATGAAAAAAAATTTATAACAAGAAAATTCATTATTGCACAGAATCCAAGTTAGCACTAGGTCACTCAATGAATTCCCATGATTTAAATAACAATAAAGGTAACATCTGCTACTCAATCATCGTTATTGATCATTGCACGGATTAAGAAGATTTTTGTGAAGAGGTAATTCCTTTAGAAAACAGAATCCGTTCTCGCACAGGATTTAAGTTAGCATTTAGTTACTCAATAAACCCTTATGATTCAATAACAATAAAGATAACATTCGTTACTCAATTATCATCATTGATCATTGCGTGGATTAGAACAAATCTTGTCAGATCAATGAAAATCTATTTGTGCACAGAATACAAGTTAGCACTAGGCTACTCAATGAATCCTTATGATTCAATAATAGTTAAGATAACATTTGCTATTCAACCACCATTATTGAACATTGCACAAATGTAAAAGATTTTAAAAAAAATTTATTAATAAAAAAATATATTTTTGTTTTATGTCATATTTTTAAAACAAAACTCTAATTTTAATAGGAATTGACAAAGTTAATTCATAAATGCAAACACAATTAATTTGAGCAAAACACATAAACATATGAAATAAATAAACTAAAAGCAAAATTTATTTACAAACACAATTACATAATTAATTTAAACAAAGCACATAAACATATAAAATAATAATAAAAAGGAAAATTAATTTACAAACACAAGTACACAATTAAACAAAATATAATTAAAAAAAGGGTCCTAACTACTATTTTTTTCCTTTTAATTAATAAAACTTTTAACATTAAATTCACTTAAAAATCAAAGAAATAATTAAATAACCTTTTTTGTTTTGTTTTGCATAATTAAATATTTTTTGAAACTAAATTATTTAATTTCACTCAAATGATTTAAAATTATTACTGAAAAAGATATATCATAAACTTTTATCAAATATTTATTTTGAATCAAATTAAATAAAAACTTTTTTTTCTATTTTGATTTCAAAATAACCCGAATTCCAAACAAGCAAGCCCAAAAACTAAAAAAATAAAATAAACACTAAACCAAACAATCAAACCCAAATCTAAACCAATAAGTCCAAATTTTGATCCAATAAAATAAAATAACACTGACAACATAATAGTAACAATAATAATAATACTGAAAATAAATATTTCCTAATTAATCTACCATTACCAACACACACACACACACACACACACACACAAAACTCTCTCAACCACCCACACATACTTCCACACGCATACTCACTTCTCTCACCCATGCACACGCGCACAGCTCTCTTCCACTCTCACTCTCACACACACACATACTCACCTCTCTCTCACTTACGGTCTTCACACACGCGGCACTCTCACACACTCTCACCCACTCACGCACCTCACTCTCTTTCACACACTTATCACCTAAACTAAACACACACACACAGCCTGAGAAAGAAAGAGAGAGAGAGAGAAAGAAAGAGAGAGAGAAAGAGAGAGAGAGAGAGAGAAAGAGAGAGAGAGAGAGAGAGAGAGAAACCAAGACTAAGAGAGGTAGAGACAAAGGGAATGAGAGATTAAGAGGCTGAGAAGGAGCGAAGTGGTGGAGGCCGCAAGGAGGAAGAAGATTCGCGGAGGTTGCAGATCGGGATGGAGCGGCCATGGTGGTTTGGGGTGGCTCGCGGAGGTTGCAGATCGGGAGGCTATGGTGGTTTGGGGATGGCTTCAAGGATGGTTTAGTGGTGGCCGTTTGCGGTGCGGTGGTGTGCGAGAGAGAAGGGGAAGCTCACAGTGGGGAGGCCAAACGGAGGGAAAGGGCGCCACAGCCAGGGAGGCCGATCTCGGCCTCGTGCGCCCGGCCTTGTGCGCGGCGGTTCAGGTGACTGACGAAGAAGTAGCCGCGCGACTTGGGCTCCACGATGGTGCTGCATGCGCGCTTCGATGGCTTGGCGGAGCTTGGGTTTCGCGGCCAAGGTGCAAGGGGGTTTTGGGGTGCTGAGAAGCGGAGATCCACCATGAATGATGATGGCAGAGACGGTGTCACGTCGGAGAGTGAGGCCATGCGCGAGGTGAGCTCGCGGCCTTCGCGGTCCAGAGGCACGGAGATTGCACACACGAAGCGGCGCGACGTGGAGGCTCGGACAGCAGCCGAGGAAGAGGTGCCCCTGCGGTGGTTCGTGGTGGAGTTGTGGTGGTGGCTGGATGGAGGACTGCCGCGGTTTTAGAAAGTGATGGTGGTGGAGTAGAGGTTGGTGATGGTGGGAAAGACGAAGATGGAAGATAATGAGGAGGTCGCGGCGGTGGTGGGGAATATCGCGGCCTCCATACCCTCTTTTTCTTCTTTTTTTTTGACTAATACTGAGAAAGGAACAATACCTATGATGATGCTATTCTTCTTGCTCCTGTTGTATTTTCTGATGTTGTAGGAAAATTTTTGGGTGATGATCTTTTGCAGGTTATCTGTATTTCCTCTACTTGCTGGCTTGATGTATGAATGTGTTTTTATTAGTGTGGTATGTTTGAAAATTTGTTGATTCTTGATGTGGTTTGGCTAAGATTTTGATTGTTGTATCTGTTTCGGTCCAGAATGGTGATGAAGTTTTTCTGTGTTTAGAGGTTGGCCCCTTCTTGATCATGAATTTTGATCTTATTTATAAACATTGCAAACCCTATCATACGCTCCTGTAATGATTTCCCGGAATGGTTGAAAGCACTGTGAGTTATGGCCGAGGTCATATCATAGTTCTTGATGATGATGATAGGCATGGTGCCTCAACTTTTGCCCCCTTTTTGTTATCTTCAGCTTGGTGCACTACCTTCTGTCTGTCTTGCTTTTCTTTCTTTATTATTATTTTTAAATTTTTTATTTTTAAAACAAATCAGTAACAGGCATGGGCTAGACACGAAAGGGAAGAAGAAAAAAATTCATAATAAAATAAAATGGACAGATTTATTTATTTTTTTAAAATAACTCAACAAAAATCATGGGCTAATACTCTTTTTTTTTTTGTAAATGGGCTGAATGATTTTTTTTTAATAACTGCAAATGGACTGAAACACTTGGATATATTTTTTTTTTCACATAAGTTGAAACATAAAACAACAATAATAATAATGAAAAAAAATCCAAACATGATCTAAACTGAATTGACTATCATGAGTCTACAAATAGGCTAAATTATAAAAATATGTCAATTTTGATTTTTTGTTTTAAGGTCGGACAAAATCAGGTGTTCACAATATTCTTGTTGATACAGACTTAGTAGAAATAACCCATGTATTTGATAAAAAAGGACCCCAATAAGATTTCCCACTCTAAGCTAGAGATCATAAAAGTCTTATCCTTGAAAGATTGGAACCAACCTCTTTTCCAAGTAAAAGAATTTACTAGAGAGTTTGAGCCTCAATATTATAATTATTTTGATTATATAGAAGCTTGACATTATGTACTAGACTTCTCTCCAAGCCTTCATTCATGGTTCTTTTGGTTTAAAAAGGGAATATCTTTACAATTTCCTAAATGGTTTTTGGATTTCGGTCCAATTCCAGCCATCTTTCCAAAAAAAACAGCAATAGGATATGAATATTGGAAAGCTAAGACATCATTTACACCAGAAATGAAGATGATCTCATTTATAGCATGTCTAGGTGTTACTTGGATCATGCAATGGGACTATAGTTCAGCAAAAATAGAAGAAGATAATAGTTTCTTGTAAAAATCATAAAAGTAAGATGGTGAGGAGTATTTGATTTAAATTTAGTTAGTAAAAGCGCTATTGATTCATGGATGTTCATTTCACATAAAAAAAGATCTCATTCCTCCGCTATTTCTCCAAATACATCTAAGAAGAGTGAAAGTGAAAAAGAAGCTCAGTTCTTAGCACAGAAAAAGCAATTACTAGCAGCTTTAGCAGTGGTTACATCAGAAGAAGAAATTCAAGAACAAATCAAAGCAATATCAGCCAAATCAGAAGAAGACGAAGAAATCAGTTCAAGTCCAGGACATTATTTTGAAGATACAGAAGATCAATACAACTTTTGAAAAAAGATCCAAGAAAAGAATCTTTAAACCGGCTAAAAGCAAGTGTCGGCAGCATCTTCTGATAGTAAAAGCAGAACAAGACAAGCCCACAATTATTTCAAGAACAATTATTACCAACAAATGTCAAAAAGCCTAGTAGAAATTGTCAAAAGGCTAAGAAGATAACTTTGTCTTAAAGTTATAATTGTTATAATTGTAATAACAACTTTTAGATGTCATGAGAGATTCTTGGTGTAATAGTAGATATTAGGTGAAATAGTAAAAGAAAAGCCTCCTATAAAAGGCCACCTCCATGCAAATGGAGGATATGGGAAAAATCTCTCAGAAAACCTTAGACTAAGTTTTGAGTGATAACTTACACTACTCTCATCACTTTATCTGGAAAAAAACCTTGTATGGTCTTTTGTACAAGCTCTTTGGAAGCATTCAATAAAAATCTCTGAAGTTTATCAACATATTTTCTTGTAAGTTATCCTTATTTTATGACTCTTCCTTATATTTGCAAGCTTAAACGAAGTATCTATTTTCTAAAATACAAGTTAGATATAGTTTTAAACCGCATAAATGAAAAAGAAGCAACAACATATTACAATAGAGATTTAAATCTATTACTAGATTTATACTTTGAATTATTTAGAATAGTACAACTTTTAAGCACCTTCCAACTTTTTTAGAAGTTTTAAGTAGAGGATAAAATTGTTTCTGTGTTTGTATGTCGATATGCTTTATATCGTATAAGAAAACATCAAAAACAAGTTTTAGATACTATAGAATTATTTGAAACCCATCCTTTTCCAGAAGATCAAGCTCTTTTAGATCAATTATATGATATGTATTTATTTTTGGATAATAAAAAAGAAAAAATAAAAAAATTAAATATTTTAAGCCAGTGTTAAATGTTTTCAGCCTATTATTTAAGATTAAGATTGAAAATATTAAATCAATATTGGTTGGGAACTTTACAAGAATTATTTGAAATAAATAGAAGACAACGTACTTTTGCAAATAGTATAAGAACAAATGATTTACACCTTGAACTTTCATCTATTGAGTATAAAATTAAGGTTATTAAAGAGCAATTAAAAGTTTTAGCTGCCTAAATATATAGTTAAAAAATTTTCTCCGTAATGATCCTAGAAGAAGTGGTATCAGAGCCTTAATTTTATTGGGGTCTTTTTTATCAAATACATGGGTTATTTTTACTGAGTTTGTATCAATAAGAATATACTAATAAAATTTTTGGGTTTTTTGAGGATGCACTGGTAGATGATAGAATGGTTTGGGAAATATGTGTTTATACATGCTTTTTCTATCTAAAGTGAACCACTATTTTTCTATAGCTATTACAGGTAAAGAATTGGGTTTTTCTATATAAGGATAGTCTTTATATGTGGGTTTAGTTAAGAATAATTGAGAGGGTGTTACTAGTTGAGGTGTATGATATTCATGCTAAGAAGATATATCAATTGAGCTTTTATCAATAAAACTTGTATTGCTTGATATCATTGAGCTTTTAACAACCTGTGACATAATCATAGGTATAGATGACAAAGTTGGTATAGATTATTTTTTATGATTCCGTGGGAGACCATAATTATCTCTCATATTTGGGTTCTAACTCATTCTGAATAGAGCCCTGCAAGAATTCTCTTGTAAGAAAGTCTGGAAGGGCATTCTTATCTCTTTTTATATGCATTATTTCAAAATCAAAACAAGATAAAATCGTTTGCAATCTAGCAAAAATATGCTTTGAAATAAGATTTTTTACATCATTTTGTAAGACATGAGGTGCTGCTTTACAATCAGTTCATACTAAAAATCTTTTATTAAACAAATCATCTTGAAATTTTGTAATACATAGTACTATAGATAAGATCTCCTTTTTAATTGTTGAATATTTTTGCTGAGTTGGATGCCAGATACCGGAATGATATTTAACCACCTGTTTTTTTATAAATTCGGGAAGAATTTGTTTTAATATTCCACCGTAACCAAGATTAGAGGCATCAGTCTCAACTATAAAAGATGCAGAGCGGTTTGGTATTCTTAGATAAGGGAGACTCTTGACAATGCTTTTGACTTTTATAATGACTTGACTCATTTCTTCATTCCATGGAGGAGGATTTTTCCTAAGACGCTTGTACAGTGGGGCACAGATAGTTCTAATATTAGGAATGAAGCCTACTACATAGTTTAGACAACCTAAGAATCTTTGTAGTTGTTTCTTATCTTTTATTTCATTTGGAAATTTATCTGTAAATTTGATTGATCTCTTAATTGGCGTAATAGGTCCTTGATATATTTCATACCCTAGGAATTTTACTTCAATCTGAAATATTTTCATTTTCTTGGCTGATATAACTAATCCATTTTCTTTCATTATTTGAATGAATTTATTCAGATGTTCTTTATGCTGATTAATTCATTTGGAGAAGATTAACACATCATCTAAATGAAAAATGGAAAACTCCATATATTTATTCAAAATATTGTTCATTATTTTTTGAAATTCACTTGGAGCGTTTTTAAAACCTTGAGGCATTACGTTCCATTCATAATGACCAAAGGGTACTACAAATACAGTTTTATATCTATCATCTTCTTTTACAGAGATTTGATAGTATCCAAATTTCGTATCAAATTTTGAAAAGATATTAGCTTTATATAGTCTTTTGATTAGATCTTGTTTATTTGGTAATTGGTACCTTGTCCATCTTAAAACTTTATTTAGGGGTTTATAATTAATTACTAATCTAGGAGCTCCTCGTTCTAGTTCTGAAGCTTTCATAACATAAAATCCTGAACAACTCTAGGGTGATTTAGAAGGTCTTATTAATCCTTTTTCTAAATACTCTTGTATCTCATTTTTACAGCATTTTAAATATTTTTCATTCATTTTTATGGGTCTGGCTTTTGTCGGTATGTCGGATTCTTTAAATCCTTCTTCATATGGTAAAGATATTTCATGAACTTTCCTATAATGAAAGGCCATTGGTTTGTTATCACCAATTTCTTTTTCTATTCTTTTCTCAAATTCTTTTATTATTCTTTGTATTTTGGGATTTTCAATTTGTTCTTCTACCTTTTTATAATAAATTTCTCTATTTAATAAATTAATTTGCTTATGTTTTTGTTTTATTAATTCTTCCTTTGATATGGATGCTTTTTGTAACAGATTTAATTCTTTGGTTTTAGGAGGTTCTAAGAATTCAAAAAGAATTGGGGTATTTGGTATAACATGTGTTTCTACGCCATTTTAGGTTGTCCAAAATGGATCTAGTAAACATATAAAAGGGGTTCCTAATATTATAGTGTTTACAATATTTTTTACTAATACAAAAGAAGTCTTAAAACATATTTTATTTTTACAAATCTTTGCATTTGAAAGTTTATACTTAATTTTTAATCATGCACCACTTGCTTCTGATACTCTTTCAGTCGATTTTTCATAATATCTAGTTGGTATTACTCCTTCTTGTATTGCATTTATATCAGCTCCTGAATCTACTAGAGCTATTAATTCAAATTTCTCATTCTTAACAATTAAAGTGATTTTTGTCCACCATTTATGCATAGTTATTAAGCTTAATATATTAATAAAAAGGGTTGAACTTTCTTCTCCTGATTCTTTTATAATTAAAGCTTTTGATTCTTGTTTATGTATTATTTGTTCTCCTTCTAACTTTAATAATCTATATTCTAAAGTGATATTTTGTTCTCTTATTTGTAAAATTTCTTGCTTAAGATTTTTTATTTCATTTTGCAAATCTTTTACAGTTATACTTTCTTTAAGTATTTTAAATCTATTAAAAATTTCCTTCATTTCTGTTGGTCTTATTTCTTTTCTTTGATTTTCTTCTTTAGAAATTAATGTATTTAATTGTTGTAGGAATTCTTCTTTTAATGGTCAGTCTTCTAACTTATCTATTATGGATATTAAAATAGATGTTTGATTACTTGTTAAGACATTTAAAGTTTTTTCCATACAATTTTCAAAATTGAATAAACTTGGTCCTAAACAATAATTTTCTTCTTCCTCTATTTCTGATTCTTCTGAAGAGTTATCATCTATTTGGAAAATTTCATTATCTATAGCATCTTCTTCTTTACTCATGATTTCTTTTTCAGATTCTGGTTCAGTTTCAGAATTAATAAATATATTTAATAATGTTTGTTTCAGTTCTTCATTAGTTAACTCATTTATTTTTGGTTGTATGTTGCAATTTTTTTCAAAGTGTCCTAGTTTTCCACACTTCCAACACCCATTTTCTTTTTTAATGGTTTTCTTGTATTTTTTTCTTAATAGGTGGTTTATTATAATAAATTGGTGGAGATTGTTGTAGATTTTTCTTTTTAGAATATCTTCTAGGATTATTGATTTTTACTTATTTATTTTGTCTTTTAATTTGTTTTTTTATGTTGTCTACTTGGAGCTTTTAAAGGGTCTAAACCATATTATTGACAGAATGTTCCTAATTCTCTTTTATTAGTCATTTTATATTTTTCAATCTTATTTTGTAATTTCATATTAGTGCATACTTCTATTCCTGTTTCAACTACAATATTATGTATCTGACCAAAGATTAAATTATCATAAGAGATTTGATTTCCAAAATGAGTTTATAATTTTTGTATAACTTTTGCCGCAAATAAATTAGGTAAGGCTGCTATAAATCTTTCTTTCCAAAATGAATTATTAGCATCATTTCTCATTATTACTTTAGATATAAATACATCTTTATACCATCTATAATCAGACATAGTTGGGCATCTTAAATTCAATAATTGAGCTCCTACTCTTTCTCTAAAAATACTGGGATCTCCTATGAAATTTTTAATTATGGATATTATTAATGTTGTTAGCACATCTGAAACAATTCCTGTACCTCATGCTATTTGATATTATCTCTTTGTCTAGTTGAGATAGAAAATTATCCCATCATCCTCTTAGTTGTCCTATAAATCTATGTACTATTATTATAGCAGCTTCTCTTTCTGCTAATCCGTTAGATTTTAATGCTGTGACAAACATAGCCATATGACAAGTAATTGTTCACTGATACCATCTACATTCCTTTATTCTATATTTCCTCCTGAATAAGTATTTTGATATTGCATGTCTTTTTCTTCATAGCTTATATCTGCATGTGTGGATCTTGGGTTATAGTTTCGAGTTCTTGTGTTTCCTTTATTAGCATGAGCTGTTAATCTCATTACTTCCAGATCTAGAGTGTTTATTTCTTTTTTAATGCTTAAACCTTTAAGCTTTTCTTTTATATCTTCGATATCAGATTCTATTTTTCTATTAGGTTTTATATTCGTGAATTACTTTCTATCTTATATATAGGAGTTTCCATTAGTTTTGGGACTAAATTATTTTTCATTATACTTGTACTAGTACTACTCTTCTCAGTTTTTTCGTCAATTCTCTTTAACTGATTACTCATTACATCTAGCATTGTATTTGAATAAAGTTGTTGATGAATTTTCCTTACATCTTTCTTTTCTATATTTCCATTTTCATTAGTAATATCTTTTTATTTAGTCATTTCTATTTTAGTATTTTCTGACAATCTTATTTTTATATTTTGTTTTGGAGGATACTCAGATTCTATTATATCTCCAGTAAACGTCTCCCGTGTCGTGGTGCCTTTTACTAAAAGGTATAATTCTTTTATCTTATCATTGTTCTGGATATTCATTAACCAATTAACAAAATATAAATTGATTTCATTATCTTCCATATAATCCTAAAATATTTTTCTAATATCTTCTATTTCTTTTTCACTAAAGGTTTTAAAAAACCATTCTCTAATATTTTTATTATATTCTGCTTCAAAATCTTCTCTTGTCCATTCCTTATCTATTTCAAAAGATTCTCTTATAGTTAAAGTGTTTAATCTTTGTGAAGCTGTTGGAGAGTATTAGGTATCTTTATAGACTGGTGTTGCAACTCTAGCTCTACTATTATTTATTCCTACTAAATCAATATTAATGGTTGAATTATCTACTGAATGTCTAGAGTTTCAGGTTTAATTATTTGGGGTTCTTGTACTCTTACAGATTGTGATCTATTCATCCTGAGTCTTATATTATTACCTTCTTGAATTATTTCTCTAACTTGTGTATTTTCAACTGTTATTGGTTCAATTACGTCTTTTAATAACTATTTCTTTGGAACATGTTTTATGATTTTTGAATGCTTAAGTTTTTTAGGAACTTGTATTGTAGTTTTAGGAACTTGTATTGTAATTTTTCTTAAATTTGCTTGAACTAATATAGTTTCATCTTTAGGGGATTGTCTTAGAGCTTTGAAATTGTAATCTATTTTTGTAATCTTATAATATATTCGATATATTATCTGGAGTGGATCATATTTTTCATCAATTTTATCATCAGGGGTCTTTACATATAATTTTATTGCTTCTGAAGTATAATCATTATTTATATTCATTGCAAAATTAGAATAACAATTGAAGAAAACTGGACAATCATAACAATTGCTTTCTAAGATAGCTATTGATGAATCTTCAAACTTTTTAAACCTTATATCTCTTAAAATTATTAAAATAGGGGTATTTACTCCTATCTTAAAGTTTGGTTTTGTGGCTACTTGGATTAATCCTATATGTATAAAATTAAATCCTTACTCTTTATGTTCTTTAAGTTTTCATCTTCTAATATATTTATGATATTGTTATTACTTGTTCCTGGGTAGCTATATTCTAACACATGTATTTCTTCATCTCTCTATTGCAAAAAATGTTGACTTTCATATATTTCATTTTTTCTTATTATTGGTATAGACCAATTATGTAACCTTTCTTCTATTTTAGCTATTTGTAATTCTAATGAGGGATTATTATTATTATTATTAGATGAAGCTTTTTCATTATTTGTTCTAACTATTATCTCATTATTTCTTCCTAAGTTTAGGTTACTTAAAGTTCTAAGAAGTCTCGCCATTAGTCCTATCAGAGTTTTATGTTACAGGACCACCCTAGCTGACCAACGGTCTCATTGCCTCTCTTGTAACATCCTAATTTTTAACCTAATACTCTAGAACATATTTAGGATAATCATTAGTCTGTTATGTCATAGCTTCCTTATTACTTTAAAATACTTAGCGGAAATATTGGTAAACTTTTTTTGAATAATGAAAGCAAAGTGAGAGCTGCGCGACATGATGAGCAATAAAGCATGGATGAAAATAAAGCAAACATCTCGTCATAACACAAGATAAGTAAAGACACATCACAATAAAATTGAACTGCATATTTATATATATAATATGATATGCCCACTCATGGCGAGTGGGGCTTAGTTTAGTACATCATGAACAGATACAACTAAAAATAAAATACAAAGGAAAATATGACGGAAAACATAAAAGCAACTCCCCTACCCAAGTGCAACTAAAGGGATAACCTCTAAACAAAAGGAGGTCCATCCTTATCTAAGTGATGTGTGCTCTACCCGGGTACTCCATCGGTCGTACGTCACCTCCTACCGACGTCCATCTCGCGAGCGAGGCACATATCCGGGAAACTGGGCGAGCTCCTCTGGTGTATAGAGGCGGAACGGGGATCGAGAGTGACCACCGCGACGTGACCGCATCTCCGGTCGTCGTACAAGTCGTGGCTGAGTCACGGTATCCTCACTGCCTTTTCTCATCAGTAGTGGAGTGGGGGCGGAGCTCTCACTGTACGGATGGATAGGTGGGTCCTCCGACGGATCTGTCTCCGAGAAGTAAGTCCGGGGCACGTAGTCGGGATAGTCACGCATGGCTGAGGCGGCGGTGTGCATGCGAAGCACTCTCTCGTTATGCGTACGCGTGCTCAAAAACCCGCTCGTCGTCGCCGTAGGGTGCTGTTGGGGAGAAGCGATGGGTATGCACGGGGTGAGCGAAGAGACGTCCAACGAACATGAAGAATCGCACCGGGCACTGTCCCTCAAAATGGTATGATTCGTGCTCCGGATCATAGTGCACCTCCTACGTCGGGGTGTCCACAAAAACTACGAACGTCGCCATCTGAAGACGTGACGGAAAGAAAGAGATAGAGGGAGTGAGAATCTTGCTAAAGAATCTTAGTAGGGCCTCCTATTACCTAGGTGTCATCATCTACGTCCTCAGGAACCTTGGATTTAGTATACAAATAAGTGAGCATGCATTAAGTCCATTTTTAAGCTTTAAAACATAATTAGCCAAGTTCCATTCATTTTAGCATGATTCTTAATGACATGGATGCAATTATATTAAAGAATGTATGCATGGCTCTACTTAATGCAAGAAAGTAGTCATAACATTAAGAACATCATAATAGTGGCATAAAGTGGCAATTAAATTCTCATATGGGAAACTTTGTGACATAAACATCATACTTTACTTCCTCATAGGCCACCCTAAAAGACAATCGCTCTAGGGGTGCTCATGGAACCTGTCACCGTAACGTATCACATCTCTAGGTTATAAGCTTATACCTTAACTAGTCGTCACTAGTTCTTACTTATCAATCCCGATAAGCGTAACATAATCATAAACATAATCCCAACTTATCCAGTACGGGCTAGGGGGCATTTCTTGGGGGTGCTCGGCCAAACCGGTGTCACCCAAGAATTCATCTTGGTACCGATGTCATATGAGTTCTCTGGAGGTGCTCGGCCGAACCGGTGTCATCTGAGAACTCATCTTAGTACCTCATAAATAAAATCTCATAGGTTTTCAAAAACTTTCTAAGTTCCCGAATTTGTTAGAAATTCGGCAGCATGACCGCAGCATGCCGAATTTCTTCCAAATTCTGCTTTATGCCACATAAGTCATTCAAACATGCATCCTCCATCATAATTTTATGCATTCACATAATCATTCTCATACATTCACAAGCAACATTAAAATTTCATTACGCTCTTGGTCCTACGGTATCTTATGCTTTGACCCTTACGGGCCTTAAACTTGTGATGTAATTAACCTATCATCTTCTATCAACCTCTTATACACCTAAGGGTTCTCGTCTAACAAATCTTATTATTATTTATACTCTCTAATAAATCTGAACAATACCATTCCTTAGGGGCAACATTATAAACTTATAATTGCGAGGTTCTAGAACTTACGTTTTAGACCCTTTCTTGGTTTTCTCTTCGCCTAAGGCGCTATAAATTCGACCTAAACCAATTATGAGGCATTTCTATGTCTAAGAACTAATTATGAGCCATGTTCTCTTCATTATAAGGTTGCTGGACAGATTCTAAAAATTAAATGTTCTAAGAGTTCTAGAATTGCGATTTTACGGTTTTCTAGTTACTAGTTTCTCTATAGATGCTAAAATTCAATCCTACTTCAAATGTAACCAAAATTTTCATGATTAAACAATCCTAATCTGATTATATTCCCATTAAAACAGTTTGGGCAGTATCCAAAAATAAATGGGTTAAAACTATGCTAAATCTTAACTTTACGGTTTTTCTAGAAAGCTAGTTTCTCTCCTATCATGCATGGAAATGTTTCCACCTCATCATACATAATTTTCACATATCCTAACACATCAAAACATCATCATACAGCAGTAAACTTATCATGGAAGGACCGAAACATTAAGTCCCAAAAAGATACATAACTTGATATTTTCTAAAGCATATAAGCTGCCTGTTTCTCTTTGAACCATTTTTAGGACTTCTAAAACTCTTTGACAAACCATTTTATTTTGTCAAAAGGATAAAAATACCCTTAGGTCAGTAACCAACTTGATCCCTCCTTAAAAGAGGATTAAATTCCTAAATCTTGTTGGTTTTGATTTCATAAACTTCATGAGACTTTAAAGAGAATCTTAAAACTTAGATTGTTGGCCCTTGTAGCTAGATGAAACTCATTCCAAGTTCATCATCACTACTTGACCGAAACCATGCAAGACTTGAATATAAACATGCAAGGCTTGAAATAAATATGCAAGACTTGAAATATAAATATGCAAGTTCATTTCTTTATTTTAGTGCTCTAGGCCCAGCAACAATCGACTTTAAGGCCAAAATAGAAAGGCTTTGAGATTTAGTTAGGTGATAGTGCAAGCTCTCATTTTAAATCTTTATGTTCTTTAGTGATGAAAAGTAAATATGCTAGACAAGAATGTAAATATGAGGTGCAATCCATTCTTTATCCTTTAACTTTATGTGATGACTTGGAAAATAAATATGAATGCAAGGCTCAAAGTAAATATGTAATGCATAAGCTTGAATTTAAATATGAATGCTAGTCCATTTTATTTCTTATTAGAGCTCATACAAGACTTTAAAGGAACTTAAATCTCAACCCAAACTTATCATGACAAGGTAAAGTAAATACAAGAGTGAACCTCAAGGGTTCTTTAAAACACAAAGGTTTTTTCCTTGAAATGAGGTCATGAATAACATTTTCATTAAAACTCAAGCTCTAGAGGCCTCATTGTGATGAACAAATAGTCATTATCTAGAAGCTCTCATCATCAAAGCCTTTGTGAACCTCATCGGCCAACATAGCCGAAAATGTGGAGAAAGAAAAGGAAGAGGAACCGAAACTTTTTAAGAAGAAAAAGAAACTTTTGAAACTCTAGAGACCATGATCTTGATGATGCATTAACACCAACATCATGAGTCCTCATCATTGAGTTCATGTAACCATTTTAAAACATCATCAAAGTGAAAGGTTTCAAGAAGAAAGAACTAAGAACATCTTTAACTTAAGAACAAAGATCAAGCTTTAGAGATTGTTCAAGTGATGGACATCACCACCATGAAACCTCATCATGAAGCTCTCATTCCTTTGTCCTCAAAGGCCCATGGCCGAAATGATAAAGACAAAGGAGAGGGAGAGAAGTTCTAAAAAGACTCAAGAGAAACCATAAACACATAACTAGAAATAGAACTTAAATAAAGAAAATACTTGAAAGAAAATCCTTACCAAGTGATTAAAGGTTGGGATGAGAGAAGAGAATGAAGAACTTGAAGAACTTGAACACTTGAACTTGAGAGAAAAAGGAAACTTTGAAGTGCTCTTTGAAAACTTACACTTAGCAAATGAACCCAAAATTATGCAAGTTCACCCAAGCATGCTATTTATAGAGAAATGAAACACATGCAAGGTGCAAGGAGGAGGAGGGGGTTTCGGCCAACATGAGCAGCCCCATGAGTTCCATGAGATGAGATGTTGTGATCTTGAGGCATGGTGAGGTATGGTTCAAAGTATGGTTCTTTGAGTGAGAAACAAATCAACATGTGATGTAATTGAAGGAGGAGTGGCCGAAGGTGCATCGGCCATGGGGGAGGGTTTTCTTGCATTTTAATTGTGGTTTAGACTTGTGTTTAGGTGTATCTTTTATTAGGATTAAGATTAGGAATTTGTAAAAAAGTGTTTAGGTGAGAAAATAGGTAATCAAGGTTGTCAAAACATATTTAAGGAGTGGTCATGCATCATTAGTGAGTTATAAACTCATTTTAGTGCATAAACAATTCTAGACATAATTCATTGATTTAAGGAATTGGAGAGAGAAAACACCATTCAAGATTCCAAGAGTGAAATCTTGAGTTTTAAAAAGGAGTTTTAAATCTAATCTAAGCAATTTTAGGTTTTAATTAATTTTAATAGTTTATTTTGACTCTAGATTAATTATGGAAATTAATTAATTTTCAATTAGAGCCTAATATTGCTTAAGTTTACTTAATTACATCATTAAGCTCAAAAACACTATTCTAGGGGCAAAATCGTAATTTTGTACTAAAACTGCCCGGGACCATCGGGACTCAGACAGATGCTTTGAAACATGTAAAAACATTATTTTAAACCTTTGGGGAAAGTTTCGGACTCAAATGACACCTTTACCCGCGTAAAAACGCTATAAGGGTATTCTGGTCATTTTGACCCGAAATTGCAGAAAATGAGACTTTCGCCTCTAAAACCACTCAAGGGTCATTCAATCCCCTTCAAATATTGAGTTGGCCCTTCAAGGACTGTCGGGCTAGCTATCCTCGAATTCCGGGCCGAAAATGACCTCATGGGCATTTTGGTCATTTTTCACTCAGGCAGAAAATCGGGGCGTTACATCTCTCGGGCCTTACTGTCGGGACCACTATCTTGGCTGACCAATGTATACACAGCTCTCACTGCTACACTAGACTTTGATTCGAATTTACAACTAGAGCTTACTTAGAAAACTAAATAGCAAAAACTTAATGGCAGAAATAAATCAACAGCAGTTTAAACTTATAAGAAAAAGCTTGTATCAACATACAGACAGTTTAATCATAGAACCTATTAATCATAGAATATATATATATATATGTGTGTGTGTGTGTGTGTGTATAAACTTCGATCTTTTTCTTATTTGAAAATAATTTCTATCCAAGGACTTTTAGTCAGATGAAATCTAATTTGATACAATTTTTCATAAGAAATTAGATTTATTTAAATGTATTTACGACATAAATTTGGTGTCCAATCAAACTCTTTGATGTATATAAAGGTATAAACAGGTTGATGCGAATTAGATTTAAGCTAAAAACGGATATGAACGTTCAATTTTTAATTGGTTCAGAAATGAATATGAATGATCAGTTTTTAATTGGTTCGAATTTATGATCTTTTTTGCAAAATTTGAACCAAACCGATCTGATTGAATTCAATTGGTTCAGATTTGGGTTTATTTGTTTCTTCTTTTCAATTTTTGTCCAAAGAAAATAATTAAACATACCATAAAACATCAAATTTTATTTAAACAAATTTTTATTTGTTAATATGCTATCTGAATAAATAGGGGCTAAAAGCCTAGAACATAGTTATACCCAAATAGCACAATTCTAATATAACAACATTCAAACTTGAAGTTTTTGAATATCATAGCATAGTACCGAAAAAAAAACACAATTCTAATATCATAACAATTCCAATTTTAAAAAATTAAATGATACAATTCATATTATCTGTCTACAAATCCTAAATTTGAGTTGGTTTGAATCACGTCATGCGTTGGGGATGGAAATCCGATGATTGAACCAATGTGTAATAGATTATAATCGAATCCGAATAGATTGACATATTGGTGGATCTTAACCAAATCAATTCAATCAAATTGATTCAGCTTTATTGGGTCGGTCGGGTTCACTTATGCCCTTGCATGTATATAGCTTTTGAAATAATGAGGTCAGAGTCAAACTTGTTAGGCTAACTGATAATATGTAATTGAATAACTATGTAAAAATGTTCTGCACTATTAATATATTAAAATTAAATTCAAAACAATATTTTATTATTATCTTACATGAATGACCTTTATGTGTAAATTTACACATAAAATTCATCCATATAAATTTTACCCCATTTTTATCTTCCTATCCAACTCACCCTAAAATATGCAAAACATAAGTATCATCCTCCATTATTTTCTTATTATTAGCTAATGTCTTGTGTTAATGAAAAAAAATATTATGTCTGTAGTGGAGTCCTTTTTTTTTGGGGGAGGGGGTAAGACTCGGCTGTAGTCTATTTAAATCATCTATTCTTTTTACCATACTTTTCGATGTAGTGTGCTTGCACCATGTTTTCTTTTCTTAAATATCATCATTTATTCTCAATCACTCACTAATGTCACTAATATTACTTTCATTTGATCCTCTGAAGGGAGTTTGTGGTTTTCTGAATGATTCTTCATTGTTTGAAATGCTATCCTCGTCAAAGTTATTCTTAGCAAAAAGGATAGGGTATTATTTTTCCCAAAATACTCATCACCAAATGGCTTTGACAATGGGTGAAGGTAGTTCGATGGTGGTCAGTAGTTAACAGTGGTCTGCGGCAGTTAAGATGGTTTGGCAACGATTTAGTCATTGTTATAGTTGTTCAAGATTTAGCATGACTTTGTTAATTTAGTCTTTTCATTTTCAAAAGCATTCATTTCCTAAGGAAATCCAACATTAACATTCATTTCCTAAGGAAATCCAACATTTTCATGAGGCGAACAGGGATAAAATTTGGACATCTTTTCATTGCAAATAACTTGTCTACAAATTTAATTGCAAACCGAACATGAGGATGGTATATTTTCAAGTTCATAATCCTATAAATGTTAAAAGATTTCACAAGACACATCCACACATCAAATGTGCTCTTAAAGCATGCAAGGTGAACATCGATTAGTGAGTCTCACTTATATTATCATAGTTGACATTTTTATTTTCACATTCCCTTAGCCTGTGTTTAGTAACTATCCTGAGATAGAAATGATAGAGACAGTGAGATAATAGAGAAGAGATGATATTAGAGATGGTGACAGAACTGTTTGGCAGTGGTGTACTACACATAATGATTGATGAAAAAGATAAAGAAGATTAAGTTATAAGTTGATGAAAAATTGAAAAGTGAAAAAGATGAATATTGAATATGAAATGTTTAAAGGGGTATTTTTAAAAAAATATTTTAAATTTCTATCCCAAAATATGCCTTAAGCGTCTTTTCTTTTTGAAACTACAAAAATTGGCTTAAAATTTGTCCTAGGATGAAAACAATTTTAAGGGTTTTGGCTCTATTCCCTTCTTCAAACATGTTTTTATCCTAAATAAGAACACATTTCTACCCTATATGTCTCTGTGTCCTTTTTGAATGTTGGATTCATACACTTCAATTGTTGTATTTAACAAATGATATTCTTATTCTTCATTGATTATTTACTGTACAATAAATTGTGTATAATTGTTCCATCTCTTAAATCTATCTACCTACCATTTTGTTATTATAGCTTATGTGCTTTCATTTTCTTCATGATCAATAGTTTTTTCTTTAGATGCTTGGGCTATATTATTGTTTTTCAATCCTTTTCGTTTGACATAGATACATGATATTTAGGAATTATGAAATTAGGATTTGAGTTTCAACCCTCAAGTTTTATTGTAAGCAAAGATTGAAATGATGGAGGAGATAAAAAGTAGGAGAACGAAAACGTTTAAGAATTGCCTACCTCAATTTAGTTGAAGAAAAATGTAATTTCAAAAATCATTATGACTCATGTTTTGAGCAACCAAACATAATTTTGAATTTTTGAGAGGAAGGATAAGAAACAATAGGTTGCGTTTGTTTACTATCCAGAGCAGGAAATACAGGGACAAAAACAGAAATACAGGGATAATAGAAACAGTAAAGATGGAGACATAAATAATAAATATATATAGGGATATTATTGAAAGAAAAAATATTAAATTTCTGTCTCCATATCTTGTCCCCATTGTTCCTGTATTTTGAAGGTATAAAAATTTTATATTTTTTTGTCCCGTGTTCCTATCTCGACCACGAAACAGGTTTGTATCTTTGTATTTTTGTCTCGGAGACAACAAATAAATGATACCTAAGGTAGTGTTTGGTAGGGGACAGTGATAGAAATATAGGGACAATGGAGATGAAAACAAAAATAATAAGTATATTTAGGGGTATTATTGGAAAAAAATTAAATTTCTGTCGCTATATTTTATTTCCACTTTCTAGAGATATAAAATTTTTGTGTTTTTCTATGCCTAGGATAGAAAATTTTTCTATCCTCTATTCCCATCTCTCCTTCCAAACACATTTTTATCTCTATTGTTTTTATATTTTATGTATTGTCTCTCAAAGTAAATGCTACCTAAGAGACTTGAGAGATATGAAAATGTGAGAAAGAAAATAAAAGAAGTGATAGTTTTTTGCTTTAAGTATTTAGGCCTTATTTACTTTGGGTATTTTTAGTTTTCAATGAAAACTGAAAATAGAGTTAGTTTTCAATGAAAACTGAAAATAGAGGGAAAATGCGTTTGGTTTAGAATTTTAGAAAATTTTTCTACAAAAACTTAAAAAAAGAAAAAAGGTGAAAAACAGAAAACTGTAAAAATCTCTTTTCCTTCTTTCCTTTGAGAATTTTTGAGAATTAGAAGAGAGAAGTATAAAATCACGGTGGCATGGATGTAAATATAATGAACTTCATTGAGCTCTTCTGAAACCCGACAAGCACCAGCGCCTCCAGAGCACTAACACTTTCACTCTTCTCTCTGCGTTCCTGTTATCGCGTCTTCCATCAGGTGAGCACCCTTCATCCTTATTTCACCCCTTTGATCTCCTTCTTTTTCTGCTTCCATTCTTCCCGCCGTTGGAACCGCGACCGCCACTGCCAGCAGAAGGGAGCCGCGACCGCCAGTGCCAGCGGAAGGGATCAGCGACCGCCGCAGCCGTGAGGAAGGGAGCGCGACCCCCGCGAGAAGTGGGGACCCGCGACCACCGCTGCGAGAAGGGATCCGCGAGAAGAGGGGAGCGCGACCACCGCGAGAAGGGATCCGCAAACGCAGCTACGAAAGCCGCGCCACCGCCGCCGCGAGGAAGAGACCCGCAACCGCCACTGCCAGACCACCGCGAGAAGAGCGGACCCGCGACCGCCACTGCCAGCAGAAGGGCGCTGCTGGTTCCATGGATTTTGAGCTCCCACCGCTACTGGTTCCATGGATTTGAGCTCCGACGCCACTGCCAAACTCAATTTTTTATTTTTGTTTCCTGATTGTATTTATTCCTGATTCTAATTCAATTTTTTTTCTTCTGCTTTTCAGATAAACCAGGTTAAATTTCAACTGACATTACAGGTATGCTTCTTCAATTATTTATGCCTATTGATTGTGATTTGTGTTATCCTGCACTTGGTGGATTTGATTTATTCTATCTTGTGCTAATTGGGTCTGATTTAGTTGCTAATTGGGTTTGATTTAGTGGCCTGATGATTTGAATTATGCTATCTTGTGCTAATTGGGTCTGATTTATTGGCTAATTGAGTTTTCAAACTTGTAACATTTACCTCAACTTGTCATATTCACAGATTTTTATGTTGTAGCGATAGTTATTATATACTTGTCATTGTTCATAATGAATGATGTTTGGTTGATATAAAGTTATTAGCATAAGATGGGAGGAAAATCTGAACCTGGAGATAGTATGGAATGGTCTATCTGAAACACAAAGTCTTTCATTGATGTGCTTTATGAAAGAGTGAAGAAGAAGCAACAACAAAGTTCATCATTTAAGGGAGCAGTTTGGGAAGATATAAACAATGAGTTGGCTACCATAATTGGAGAGAGCTATGGTGTAAACAGATTGAAAGGAAAGTATATCCTCTGTTACGCACATTAAACCTACAACGTGCTCCGTCTATTTTTGTAGGTTTTGTGAAAGGAGCGTAACAGAGGACATACAGGAATCAGAGGATATACAGGAATCATTCTTATAGATCTTAAAGCGGAATGAATGTATAGTGGTGGAATTTTGATCAGAAAGGATGAAATAACTGATATGGCAGTTACACTCACACGATGGTTTATAATGAAATTAGGTGCACGAGACGGGCATTCGAATATGTTCAATGGGGTTAGGAAGCTTGAATTGGGTTATGTTTTGACTTCCTTTTTGATTGGAGGCAGGGGATTTATTTGGTAAAGCTATAAGAAATGAAGTTAAAACATAACTCTTCCAATAACCCAATTCAAGCTTCCTAACCCCATTGAACGTATTCGAATCCCCGTCTCGTGCACCTAATTTCATTATAAACCATCATGTGTGAGTGTAACTGCCATATCAGTTATTTCATCCTTTCTGATCAAAATTCCACCACCAGAGATTCATTTCACTTTAAGATTTATAAGATTGATTCCAGTATATCCTCTGTTACGCTCCTTTCACAAAACCTACAACATGCTTTGTCTTTTTTTATAGGTTTTGTGAAAGGAGTGTAACAGAGGATATATATGAATCATTCTTATAAATCTTAAAGTGAAATGAATCTCTGGTGGTGGAATTTTGATCAGAAAGGATGAAGGAACTGATATGGCAGTTAAACTCACACATGATGGTTTATAATGAAATTAGGTGCATGAGAAGGGATTCGAATATGTAGTATGGGGTTAGGAAGCTTGAATTGGGTTATTGGAAGAGTTACGTTTTGACTTCCCTTTTTATTTGAGGTAGGGGATTTTTTTGGTAAAGCTACAAGAAATGAATCCTTGAAAATGATTTTCTCAATTTTCTTGAGACAGGAGAAAGAATTAAAGAAAATGAGGAGTGTGAGTAGTCCTTCTAAATGACAAAGAAGAATAAAAGAGAGAGCAAATAACAAAGTTTTTCAATTCATCAACACATCATTTTGAAAAACCCTTGAAAAGGCTGCCTGCATTGCACCAAATAGATGTGAGCCACCAAATCTTACCCCAAATCGAGGCCCCATTTGGTTCATCTTTTAGTAGAAGTATTTTTGAAAGAATTACGTTTAGAACAATTGATTTGTGTTAATGGTTTTGATATTGCAGAAATAGGTTCAAGAGAATGATTTTTGTTTGGAAGGAATAAAGCAAAATCACTTTTAAAAACATAATTACCAAAAAGTGAAAGAGAGGTAGTTGGAAGAGAGTAAAATCTTGGATAATGAGGGTAGATGTGTAAAAGTGGATTTCATTATATTAGAATGAGAATGAAAAGTAAGTTTGATCTCCTTCCACCAAAATTACTTTTCACCACCTTAAAAGTAATTTTCATCTTGCCACTTGAGTACCCAAACATGTTTAAAACTTCTCATTCTCATTTTAAGGTGACTAAAAGTACTTTTGGGCTTACCAATTGGCAAACCAAACAAGCACCAAGTTGTTAATATTTTTATTTCAATAAAATATTAACCACTTAAGAAAATGAGTGGGTTGCTTATTAACTACTTTCTGAACACCTCTAACCAATTGAGGGGTTAATTGTTACTAGAATTTTTTTTCCTTTATTCTGTTTTTGCTTTTACTTTTTTCTTGGTGGGGGCGGCCTTAGTTTTAATTTTTTTGTTTGATTTCACTAACATGCTTGTAATTAATTTCTGTAGAACAATGAAATTATTGATGCTGTGTCTGGGAATATAATACTTCAGCAATGTTTGAAGGACTGGTTCATCAGTTGCTTCTGGGTTACCTAGGTCGATATTTCAAAGATATCCAGAAAGAGCAGCTGAAGATTAGGCTTGGTGCGTGATACACTAGTAATGCTGCTTCTGTAGTTATGTTGCTTAATGTCCTAATGCTTATCTTCTTGGAGCATGAAAATATGGCAGGAATTTTTGTTTCAGGGGTTCAGTTCCCCTCCTTGCAGTGTTTGGGCTGATTTTATTCCAGTGATACAGCTCATTAAGCTCTAAATTGTGGTTTTAAAATTTTAGTCATAACTCTTTGTTACCTTTTGCTTGTAATTGAGCCTCGACATTCATTCACACTGTAGTTTATATTGATGCCCTTCCTGCTGCCCCTTATTCGTGCAAAAGTTAGTTTGAGTAAACACTCATTTTTGGTCTTCTAAATATACAAGCATCATCAGTATGGTCCCCTAATAATAGATGCATCAAAATGGCCCTCCAGTGTCAAATTTTAAAATGTCCATTTTTATGACGAAAAGGGACATTAAAGGACCAATTAGATGTCAAGAATTGCTATTGAAGGGCCATTCTGATCTACTTACCTTTTATTATTGGAGGATCTAACCCATACGTGTATCGTGAAGGATCTGAATGGAAATAGATGTTTACTCAAGTTCATTTTATTAGTTTGTGAACTGATTTTTTTTCACAATCTATCCCCGCACTATACCAGATGCTTGCAAATGTAAAGTTTACTATATGCAACTCTTTCTTTTTTATTTTTTTATAGTTTTTTCAATTTCATGAATAATTGAATTTCTATAGGTATGAGAGTTTGTTCAATTCTTTCCAATAATTGCTTGTGCACTTTGACTATACACATGTTGTCCTCCCGGTTGGCTATTTTATTGCAATCCTTATTAATCATAGCCTGATAAGGATTAGAATAAAATTTTGTCTCTCTCTAGAGAGATAGTTAGTTTAAATGTGGGTTGTTAGTGAACTGATTTTAGAGTTAAATGTTTATTGTCGTATAGAGGAGGTACTATTAGAGAATGTAGAGCTGATACTCGAAGCATTTGATTATCTCCAGCTTCCATTTGCACTAAAGCAAGGTGCCGTAATCTTATCCTTCTATAAAAATTTAATTGAGTTCTTCAATTTATCATTATACTGTACCTTTTTCCTTTTTTCCCCCTCTTTCCTGATGGATTAGTTGATTATAAAGTGCATGGATGGCACAATGCATGTGTGAAGGTGCTCCTATTTTCTCATTTCTAATGAAGCTTGAAATTGTTGGCTAGGTCGAGTTGGGAGGTTAAGCATAAAAATTCCATGGAAGAAGCCTTGGGACCCCATTATAATAATTTTAGAGGATTTCTTTATTTCTGCATCCCAGCGAGGTGATCAAGAGGTACTTCTTATTAATTCTATCACTCTGTCTACAACCATCTGTTTTATAGGATTTGACAACCTATATCAGATGATTTGTAACAGCCATTTGTGTCAGTTGAACAATTAATTAATGAAAATAACAGCGAACAAAGAAATTTTAGATACTAAATCATACCCTTACACCTGAACTGTTTTGTTATGTAAAATAAAAATCATACAGTTTACTAGCAATTCAATTTTGTTGTGATAGTGGAGTGCTGATGCGGTTGAAAAAAGAGAGTTCGCAGGCAAAAAGGCAAAGCTGGCAGCAGCAGAGTTGGAAAAATTGTCCAGACGTGTGTGTGGTAAGCCATTTGTCTTCATGTTGAAGTGCTACATTGGGCATTATGTTCACGCTTTTCGTAGTCATTCCTTTGGGAAAAAAAGGCAAAAGGGAAACATGGGGCTCCCAAGATTTTCCTTATCAAACTTCAAATAGGGCTTCAATTTTAGGAAACCTTCAATTTAGACATTAGAGAGTAGAGTAGAGACAGGGAATCAAGGCTTCAAGATGGACTTACCTTTGTGTTCAAGATGTAAAAATCTATTTTGCCCTTCTGCTGTACCATTCGCATCCTTATGCTGTGACTCCTTGATAAAGCTCCTTCTCCATCCAGTAGCTACGCTTCCTTGATGGCTGGACCTATTCAATCCTTGATTTCTGTCTGTAACTGGTTTCTTTCTTTCTCACCATTAATAAATTTGTTATTGTATAAAAAGATTTTCATGTTCATTCCTTAACCTTGATGTCCTTTCCCTTTGTGCCTTCTTATGATTACTCTCCAATTCTAACATGTGAGAGAACTCAATGTCTTGTAAGATCTCCTGTTGTCTATACTTAGTTTCTCAAAATGTTCAAGCTCCATTCCTTTGACATTTCAAGAGATTTCAAATTATCCTTTTACATAATACCTTTGCAACCCTTATCTCTAGTTTCCTCCTACTCATCTATATCGGAGAATAGGATAATTATTTTTGTATTTATTTTGTTTTAGTTTTCACTTTGTTGCAAGTGTTATGCTGGGGGCCTTTGCTAGAAGGATTTTGGGAAAGTGTGGCGATTCCTTTTTCCGTTTTCATGTTCAAATGTTTTATTCTGTGGACTCATTTTTTTTTTCCTTGTTTTTTGTTGCTTCCTAAACTAGATCAAATTCAGTTGGGATTGGTAAGGTAGGTAGTGAAGTGGTTAGATCTGAAACCCGAACAGGTTATCTATTTATACTTGTATCACAAGATCAGAAATATTATAGATTCCATCATTCACGCTCAATCCTCAAAATTTCATTCTGAAGTTTTCTCTCACTTCTCACCTTTCCTCTTAAATTTTATCTTCTTCAACCTGATTTCTTCTTTGTTTGTCACTTCAATAATTTTCTATCCTCTGTTGTATTTTCCTTTTCTAGTCTGGTAATATATTTTTTCCTACTGAAACTAACCCTACTCATCTTCAACATAAGTGATGGATGAACAATTATTAATTCATATTTCCTCAGAGAAGAAATGTGAGCTGGAAAGGTTTATTGTTTATCGACAATTTTATTCGTCGATTGTTCCTATATTAAACAATGATTCAACAACAGTTAAGCCTTTTCACATTGGGTGAGGTTAGCTACATAGATCAAACAATGCCATTGTATCCTCATAAACCATGTCATAGACAAACCATTAAACTTTAAATCCCTTTTAATGATCTCGTCCATAGTTCTTCTTGGTTTTCCTATTTCCATATGTATTGGACTACCTTATTCAATATTCTTCTCTTACTGAGTTTCTATTAGTTTCTCATCACATGACTAAACCATCAACAGCTGGATTTTACCATCTTTTCCGCAATTGTTACTATCTCATTTTTCTCTCCATTATGTTTATTCCTAGTTTTGAAAAAAATATAAAAGATTGGTTTACTTTGTCACATCAGTTACCTTCACTAGAGGGGACTATTATTCTCCACAGATATAATTTGTTTTTCATTTTTCATTCTGCTTTTACCCTATAAAACAATGGATAATTGTTGAAAAAAGAACAGTTGTTTACTTTATTGCATCGTTTACCTTTACTAAATGCTATATATTGTTCTGCTCTGGTTTTCCTCTTCTTCCTCTTTTTTCAAAAGAAATTTATGGGAAAATAATATTCTCCCACAAGAACACATTTTGAGCTTTTGATCTGTGCTAATTTTGTGCACTGGTCAACCTAGTAGAGGGTGGGACTGGAATGCTTTTTTTTTTTAAATTGGAAAAAGAAATTTTATTAGGACAGAAGATTTTAAAAGAGGATAAGGCATCCTTACATAGAAAGCAAAAGTTAACTACGGAATCCCATGTGGATAATCCATGCAACAAAGCATGCTGATCCCTTTGTAGGTCTATGTAAGAAGCAACATTAAACAGACCAAGACTATAGCACCAATGGGATGCCCAAAAAGTAATCGCATCCCAAAGAAGGAACCATTCAAAGTTGTAGCAATCTTTTCCAGCCAAATGCACAGCTGCAAAAAAAAAGAATGATTTCTGCCACAAGATCTTTGCTTCTTTATGTGAGCCAAAATATCTGGATTTTTTGAGGAGAAAATGATGTCAATCCATAGGGTAGTACTCTCCAAAAATCTGGAAAAGCCTGCTTGAAAGAGATCTTCTCAAAACAATATAATAAAGATGACCTCATTATACTCATTTTTGGGGACAAAGCGGGGAGGGTCCTGCACTTTTGTAGTATGTCATTTGTGCTGTTTGAAATAATCTTATTTGCTGTTTGATTGAAATATTTGTAAATTTGGCCTTTATTAATAGCTTATCTTCTGCAGGTAGCAATACTGGGCAATCATTCACTTCTCACATCACTGCGAAGGTAGGATTATTTTACATAGATATTATTGTTGTTTCTGCTTAAGTTCGTTTCTTTATGTTAATCCAATCATGTTAGTCATAGCTCGTGCTGAAACTTGATAAGGCTAATGGAGGCAGCAAGAATCAAAACTCTTGGCCACTTGGTCAAATAGACTTTGTGAATGAAATAATGGAAAACAGTGAATTGTTATTTTCTATTTTCATCTCATGTTTTCACTATTTTCTTAACAAAATCCTAAAAATATAATACATATGAAATAAAAATAGAAAATGTAGACAGGAAGCAAACATACCCTTATGTGGTTAGTTGCTGGACTAGGAATGGTTCTTAGATGGTAAAAATTTACTTGTTATAATTGTGGTGGATAACATTGTTTCAGTTTCCACAGTCAAGTAATGGGGTATTTGTAATGCGCGTGGATGTATACACACTGTTTAACAATTTTCTTTCTTATTTTAACCTGTTTTCTGGCCCTTGATTCAAAATGATTAAAGAAATGAAGAGTTGAAAAGTCTGATGCTTTATCAGAATTTATGATACTATATAATACCTGATGCTTTATCCTTCTTTGTCAGATTCTTGACAGCATTCAAGTAGACATTCGGAATTTTCATGTTGTGTACAGTGATGTGCAGAATGATATGGTAAGTTTATCTTCATGTAATACATTTTTGTTCTTCAAATTAGTGGTTATGAGCTTGAATTAAAATCCACGGATTTGAATTTTCAAGGAATAACTTTGATGGACATTTCTTTTTACTATGACTTTCCAGGGGCATGTAATGTTTGGTTTGAAGTTTTCTAAGCTGACCATGAAACAAAATGTTGCTGGGTGATGCTCTCTCACTTTCATCTTGCTTATTATTTTAATCTTTTTAGATTTGTAAAACATAGGTTAATTGATTGTCCTTAGGGGCGCTAAAATATATCGGCATGATTACCACCTTATTGATTTTGTCTTCGCTTAGCCCAGCAGGACAAGAAATACAATTTTTTTTTCCCTTTTTGTGGGCGCTTAATTGTTAGCATTCTCAGGGCTGTTTGGAACAATTTTTTTGTTTTTGTTTTTAAAAACTATTTTTAAAAGCTAGTTTAGAAACAATTTTTTAGAAGTAAAACACAAAAACACACTTTGTTTGGTAACTCTTTTTAAAAACCCACACTTTTGTTTTCCAAAACCAAATACAGCAAACAATGGGAGCAAGGGGCGGCGACCGGCAGCGGGAGAGGCTGCTCGTGGTGGCGGTCCGTGATGGTTGAAGGTGGGAGGGGCTGCTCGCGGTGGTGCTCTTGCTTCCGACGTTGAAGGCGATGGTGGTCAATGATGGTTGGTGCTCCTGCTTCCAATACGAAGGGTTGCAGATCGGAGGAAGCAGATCGAGATCTGGTCGTCTGGTGTCACCGTTCGTCTGATCATCTAGTAGCCGACCGAGATCTGGTCCGCTGGGTTCACGTCGGTCTTCTCTTGCTCGCGGTGGTCGACCAGTCCTGCTCGCGGTGGCGCTGGATCTGGTTCGCTGGGTTCACGTCGATCTTCTCCAACTTGCAGTGGTGCTGCTTGCTGTGGTCGACTGGTCCTGCTCGCGGTGGTCGATCGGAGCTGGCCGCGATGGCTCCGAATTTGGTCGGCTGGGTTCGCGTTGATCTTTTCTTGGCCGCGGTGGCGCTGCTAGCCGGAGCTGGCCGCGGTGGTGCTGGTCATGGTGGCGCTGGTGCTTGAGAGGGGGACAAGTTTTTGTTTTTGTTTTGTAAAACACGTAAAAGTTGTTTTCTGTTTTTAGTTTTTAAAACTCAAAAAGTGTTTTTTAGTTTTTAAAACTAACATTAAGAAAACAAGTTGTCAAACAAGTTTTTTGTTTTTAAAAATCAAAAACTGTTTTAGAAAATACATTCCAAACAGGTTCCTCATTTTTTCCCCCCTAACCAGTGGTTCCTTAGCAAAAGGTCTTTCACCATTTAGGCATTTTGTAATGCATCTCTGTTGGGTACAGAGAATTATAATTATGAATTGGACCTTAATTATAGCTGTTGGATATGGAAGATGAGAGAGAATGGGTGAACTCGTGTAACTACCTGCTGAGTCTGCAGTAAGATAGTGGAGGGAGGGGGATACCATGTGATTCTATTATGAGGAGGAGGTTATTTGTATTGGGGGGATCAAGAGGAAAGGCAGGTAGTATATTGACTGGGTTTGCAGGGCTTTTCTCTTTTTCTGGTTACTTCATACCGTAACTTACTCTTTACCTTGGCTGGTCCCACCTTTGTATCAGTCCAAGAGTGTGCATAATACATACATTTCTTTTGTTTCTTGTTCTTTCTTGTGGTTTCTATCAATCTCCACTGAAGTTCAAAAATCAACTGTAGTTTGACTGTACTGGTAATGGTATTGTGATGGAATTGTTCCTGCCCTGTTTCATATTTTATATCTACCCTGATGGAGATTGTAAGGGAAAATATCCAAATCAAAGCAAGTGGTTGATTAAAGTTTTCTTAAAGGAGGAAACAATAAGTTTAAGATGCTAGTTTATGTGTTGATTGAGATTTAGCTTATACATTCTCCAATATTTCAGGTCTTCTAATGGAAGGGTGAGGATGGGTCAAGAGCATAAAATTGTAGAGATCGAAGGACTGGAATTTTACTCCTCTATGTTTCATGGTTTTGACTTGGTAACTGTGAATGGGATGAGTAACTCCTGCACAGCAAGCGATATAAGATCTGAAGAGAAGCATAATTCTATATTAGCACCTTGTGATGTAACTGTAATTCTTTCGGTATGGACATCTTAATGGGACTCTTATTGTTTATTTCATCTTTCATCTTAATTATAGTCATTTTAGTTATAATTGTAACTTCTCCATCTAGATCTGAAGGGAAACATTATAATTAATAATTCTATACTTGCACCCTGTGGTAACCTTATTTTGTTTGGTATGCACATCATAATGGAACTCTTATTTCTCATCAATTTTTCATCTTAATTATGGTGTCGTTTAAGTTATACTTATAATTGTAACTTCCCTATTTGAAAGGTAACTGTTACTCTATTTCAAGAATATATTTGTTGTACACACCCAAAAAATTATGTATAAAGTTATAGATTGCAGACACTGCAACCCTCCTTCCTTTGTATTTGTTCCATATTTCCTTGAATTGCTCAATAGAGGTGTATTGCATTCCCTTTTTTTTTTCCACCTGCTCAGTTATTTGGGTTCTGATTATTATTTTATTGCAAACCTTCAGGTCTCAATTCTTTTTATTCACTATTAGTATCTTGAAAAGCTGTCCTTCCTACTCAAGTTTAGTTTTTTTTTTTTTTTTCTATCTTCTAGGCTGACAGATCACATATGCCTGATGACAATGCTTCGCAGTATTCTATCACTGCTGAATTGAGTGATTTGGTTGGTACTCTTTCTTATGGAGTTGGCTAATTTAATCGTGCATTGCTGCATATTTTTTCTTTTCCTATCTTGCATTACTTTTATATGCTAATATTGTCTCTTGTTTTAGGTTATATCCTTAGATGAGGTTCAGTTACAACGGATGTTTCTCGTGTGGGACTATGTTTGCATTTGTAGATTAAGAGAAAAGTAAGTTGATTGCTGCAGGCATGCTATTATTGTGTTTGCACTGTTAAAGCACTTCCTTTGGGACAAACCTTTGCTTGATGTATAAATCAGTGGCCCTTTTTGAAGCAATACAAAATGAAAGATGCATTAATTAAGGAAACATAATTATTGCAATCACTTGAACTCTTGATCTTAATATTCTTTAACAATTTATTTATCAAAAGAATCTTGTATGACACATTGAAAAAACTTTTTTGGTTTTATTTGGGATAGGATTATTTATGTGGCTTCCCTTTGGTGCTCAGTTTGTGGTGTGTTTAATAGTGTTTCTCTGGCTGATATTTAAAGTGATTGGCATACATTGTTATATTGTTTATCCCTTTAGGTTTGAGCTGTATCATTCGTATCTATGTGAGGATGTCTCATCCTCTTTTGTACTTTCTCTTCTCTTCTAATTAATATCCCTTTTCTATCAAAATAAAGAAAGAAAAATTCTTTAACAGAGATATTCCCCGCTCTGCTAATAAAAGCCTGTTGCACTTGCCTATTTCAGTGGTTTAAGGCAGACCAGTGAAATTAAAGATGCTTCCAGTCATTGACTTCTCAGTTATTCTACTTTAATATGAAAAATACAACACCCGGTTTTAAACTCAAAATAATCATTGGTTGGTGCATCCTGTCTATTATAAGATTCAAGAGTGTTGATCAAGGAAGACTTGTGGTCCCACCATTTATACAGTTTTTGTGGTGTGTACACTAGCTAAATGCCATTTTAGCCCTTATCAGGGAAGACTTACCCTAATCATACTGAGCTCAAATACCTCGGTGAATCATTGAAAAAAATCTTATATCAATTGCTTTTGTATGTAAATGTTTTGTGTAATTTAGTTTGTTCTTTTTTTTTTGATAAAAAAGAAATGTATTAAAATTTGGTTTGTTCTTTTCTCTTCCATAGTCGTTAAGTTGGGAGGAAAAAAAAAAAAAGCATTGGTAGGATCAGCATGACAGCTGTTATTTTTGTTGAACCTTGACTTGTGCTCAAATCTTATAATTTCAACTCTGAGTGAAAATGTTTCATATACAAAGTCTAATATTTTGTTTTCTGAATATTCTTTTTATGATTTTATATAGGTATGGTCGCTTTCGTCCTTGGCATTGTCCTCTAGCAAGGAAGTTTGAGGGTTGGCAAATATTTTGGTGGCACTATGCACTGGAATCAGTGCTTTCAGATGTCCGCAAGAAACTAAAGAAAACCTCATGGAGATACCTTTGGGATCGATTGTAAGTTCATCAAGAGTGTTTTACTCAATAGTCTTTAATGTTATTTCACTTTTTCCTCAATATTCAATTCATGCTTGGCTTCTCTGGGTGGACTTCTGGTTTTGAGGAATTTAGGCATCTTTCTTTTCTTCTTCTTCTTCTTTTTTTTTTTTGTATTGTATGCCATAAAGTTTGGCTGCTGTTACTGTTTATTACTGTTTGAATTCGTCATTTTTCCTCCTTTTTCAAGAATCTTGACCTCTCTTTTTATATTTTTTTCCCCCTCATCAATTATGTTTCTTTTCTATCCATTAAAATGGCCCGACCATTTTTATCTGTATTTTTCTCATGTTGTGGGGCTGGAGTTCTTGTTGTGGTTCTTAGGCCTAGGTCCTACAAGGCCTACATTAATGTTTTGTCTAGGACCTGAGTCCTTTTGTCTCTGCTTACTAGTGTTTAAATTTGTTCTTGGTTATTCTTTTTCTTTTCTCTTGGGGTGATTCTTATATATTTAAATTTGCAATAAAAATATTGCTTGGTGCTTCAAGCACTTATAGCATGATAGGTTTACACAAGTATAGAGTAAATGCTCAAATCGCCCTTCAAAAGATAGACAAGGCATCAAATTGGTCGTCCAATTGTTTTTTTAATTTATTAGATGACTAAACTGATGTTCAAAAGTGCATTGGAGTATTAAATTGATGCCCATTTTTAAAAATTAGGGACCAAATCAATGAGAGATTGCGAAGCTATGCTTCATTGATAGTTTTTCTCTTGCTAGTATTGGTTCTTGTCTAGAGAATCTCATCCTCTTATCTCCTTGTAATTTCCCAGCTTACCCTCAATGTAATTCTTGCAGACCAACTAAATGTCAGTACGGTCCATTTTCTCAATACATTCCATATTTTCTTGAGGTTGGGGGAATTATACCTGTTAATTTGCGAAAATTGTTTTCTTGTCCCGTTGCCAATGCTTTTCCTTGATCATTAAATTTAAGTTTCCCTCTTTTTAAGTTTCAGATTATGTGACCTCACCATGACAGTTGTATGGACTTTAGAAGTGGTGGGTGGGAAGGTATAAATTTCTTGTTCTATATAAGAAGAATGTACAAATCTGTAGAGCAATCAGAAAAGCTGAAAATTGTAGAATAAAGGTCTACAGCAGCTCAAAGGGAACTGACAATATGTCACCCCAAGAATAGCCATGTCGATCCTTCAGTAATGCCTGCTGAAGCTTTTAGAAGACAGTATTGACTTATTGACCATAACTGCTATAATGTGCGGTTGGATTATATTTTGCAGACTTATTTTTGGATAAACTTGACTCTCTAAAGAATTTATTCATAAGTTAGTGTTTACTAATATTATTTTTTTTCAGTAACTTTTATGTTAATTTTTTTTAATATAAAAATGATTGGTTGTTTACTCTTGTTTAAAATTGATGTCAGGCGTGTAATTACTGAAAAGCATATGACTATTTTTTACCTTCACCATGTTACATGTTTCTATATTTCTATTTTTGATGTTGTCATTGTAAAAATATAACATGTATATGATATTTTAATTTTTTTTAAAATTATTAATTTGAAATATTTATAGTTTTATACAGAATAATAATTTTGAAAAAATAGAAAGTTACCTTAAAGAATGCATATACAAGTTAATTGAGAAACAAAAGAAAAGAATTATGGTGGATTTATAATTCTTGTACAATATTCAAATTATTGAGAAAATAATTCAAGGGTAAGAAAGAAAACAAAACTGAGGGTTTAGGACCAAAATCAAGTTTCTGAGATAAATTCCAGTGTTTATCTGTGCGTCAATTTCAAAGGCAAACTCTCTATTGGTTGATCAAAGGCTGGCTTGAGGGGAGTTAACAGCCTATTCATGTCTTTTAGTATGTAGCTTATGGTCTGACCGGTGTTGGGCGATGTTGCAGCCACACATACCTTTTGGATAGGGTTCTTTTGAATTGAGCATTGCCCTTCTAATATGGTTTTCACTAGTTACAGTTACATACACCTCTACTGGCTGGACATGTGGTTTATTTTGGTGGCAAAAACCTCCCATGCAGTAATCATATCTATTCTTCCTGGCGGAAAAAGGGTCTTTGTTAGGATAGCACTGCTTACACATATTAATGTGACTTTCTGACGATACATAGGCCTCACATCACTTGCTCTCTCAATGTGTTATGTGCAGAACAAGTTAGTAGGCAACTTAATTTTGGATTGTCAGGTCACTACTCTTCTGTGGAACAATATTTTTTTCCCGAAGGGATCACTGAGCATGTCCTACTTCGGATCAGTTTTAGATAGTTCACTGTAAAGGTTTTGGTAAAAAGGAGGAGGTGAAAAGCCTAAAAGTTTGTGATAGTGTGTAGTTTAGTTAGGCTATTGTCTGTTTGATTTTGTTAGGGCGAAATGCTCCTATTTTTAAGGGTGAGATCTTTTTTTTACACTTAGTTTTGTTGTGCATAGGAATATCTTTGTGGCTTCTCTTTGGTGTTATGGGATTGCTGCTTTTTGCGAATTTTTGCTTTTATATTGGATAGAATTTATTTCTTCATCCCACAAATATAAAGAATGCATCTATGTTGTCTTCTTTTCTGACTTTGACTTTGTGTACAAGGAACTGAATTTACTGATGTTTGGGCCATCCTTCAGTCCATCCTAATTTACTGTCCCCATTCTGTTCTGTTTTTCTCTTCTCCCCTCCTCCTCTTTTCTTTTGGGTCTCTCCATGAACATGGCTGTAATATTTGTATCTGTGCATTCTCTATGTGCTGCACTTCTTTTTTTTTTTTTGGGTTTTCTCTTCCCTCTTCTACTCTTTGGGCAAAAGAAAGGGGCAAAACTACATCCAGCTTCCTTTTGAGGTGTTTCCTTATGCAGCTTCTTGTTGACAATCGTCTGCATTGTTTGATAAATCTCTGTTTCCTGGATACAGAAGTTATCGTCGGAAATATATTAACTTGTACAAGATTAAGTTGGATTTTCTTCAACAAGAACAGGTGGTTTCTCTCATATTTGATCTCCATGTATATAAAATTCTTGATAGATTTTCATTTATGTTGTCATGGAGTACATTTAGTGTTACATGGTTTGGATTGTTAGTTTTATTCTTTCCCTTTGATTATTAGACTTGTGTTTATTAGCCAGTTGATGAAGATGTTCTTCGAGATTTGGAAGAAATGGAGAGAGAATCAGATCTAGATGATATTTTGAATTATCGATCTGCTGCAGAATATGATATGCGGGTAAGTCTGCAACAGGTCCTTTTCTTGTCTGGCGTTGTATTCTTTATTTGATTGTTTATTTTGGGTAACTTTGATGCTATTTCAAGTCATTTATGAGATGCGTTATTTGTTATGGATCGTTTTTTTATGTTTTTTCAGGAATTCCTTTCGAGTTGTTCTACTCCGAATAATGGAAGGATTCACACTGATAATCCTACAGAGAAGTTGTGCAATGATGATCGTACAATCAAACCACGGGGATGGTTGAATTGGCTATCTCGTGGTATGCTTGGTGCTGGTGGAACTGATGATTCCAGTCAATTTTCTGGAGTTGTGTCCTATGATGTTAAGGTGCTGGTGCTCAACTATTTCTTAAACTATAACAGTCTTGAGGATTGGTCTATTCTTGGGCTTGATTGGTTTGTGCTCCATAATTGATTCTGGCATCAAGCTGATGTTCAGTGGTATTTTCCATGTCTGGAATGCATCATGGGGGAAATGCATTTTGATTCAATTTATATACATTTTTGAATACCTATTTAAATGCAAAATTTGCAGTGTCTTATTCTTGTAGTGGCATGTAGATATGTTGCTTAAAAAAAGAATTTAGACGTAGAAAATATATTTATCAAGGGAGACTTTTCCAGGGTTGCAGATGGTTTATGAAGGAAATGGCCATTGAGAAGGGTTACAACTAACAATGCAAATTGAATATTTGAAATAATGAATGCATATTCTTGTGTTTGTTGCTGAGAGAATTTTCTTTGCCATTTTGTTAACTCAGGAGATAACCAAAGATGAATGTATGATGAAAATTGCATATTGCACTGCATAAACTTTTGTTTGACATTGTGTATAATGAAAATCCCATATTGCATATTTATTATTGAATACCATTTTCCTACTTATGGTTTTTTTTTCTTTATTTTTGCAGGATATATCTGAGGCAACAGAATTTCATCCCATGGTTTCATCCAGTGTTGATGTTGCTACGAAGAATGAATTGTGTATATTTGCATTGAAGTTTGAGATTCATCAGATTTCTGCAACCCTTTATAACAAGTATTGTGCTCTTTGCTCTGTTTATAGTCATTTTAAGAGAATTCCTTTCCTAAGGAATGCTTCCGTGTTTTCACTTTGTTTGCCAGTTATAGAATTCTTTTTTCATCAAGAGGGGAAAAAAAAAAGTAGTAAAGAGGAGATATTCTCAATTTTGGAGAAGCCAGACATCTTGCATTTACCAAACTTTGCAATGAGTTTATTGTAACACGAATCAAAGCATGTACTTGTGTTTTTTATGGTCAACTGATTATATTATTTCATCCTCATCTTTTTCTAGGAGCTATGGTAAAGGAATTGCAAAAATAATTCTTGAAGTTGGAATTGTTGAGTCTAAGCTCTACAAAGAACATGGAATTATTGTTACTAAATTCAAGTCTGGGAAAGTTGTTGATCTGAAAAGCCTGGAAGTTGTTCTACATATCAGACGGGTTTGTATCTTTCTTATCATTTATTCAATATTAAATTATTAGTAGATATAATTAATTGTTCCTGGGCAGCTTGCTTCTTAACATCAACTAATAGTAACTTTTTAGCCTTAGTGCTATTGGTCAGAGTTTTATTTCGAGTTTGATAGGAACTTAACGATCACTAACCGTAACAAGTCTAAGTGTCTAACAAGGAAATAAGCTAAATGCTGTGGAGATAAGGATGTTGCAATGGATGAGTGAATACACTTGAAGGGATAGGAGTAGAAATGAGTGCACAAGAGAGAAAATTAGGGTCACACCAATTGTAAAGAAGATGGTATAATATTGCCTTAGATAGTTTCGATATTTATGGATTAGACCTATAAAGACCCTGGAAAGGAGAGTGGATCAGATGGAGGGAAGTCCTGTAACTAGAGGTAGAGGGGGACTTTGAAAAATTATATGTGAACCAATTAAAAGAGATTCAAATATTAATTGTACAAACATAAATATGATTTATGATAGAGCATTATGGTGACGCTTGATCCATCAATCCCACCTAGTGGAATAAGGCTTAGCTGTTATCTTATCCGCTTTGCTTGATTCTCATGTTTTACATTATCTCCTTATCACTTTTAAAATGTATTCAAGATGCCTAATCGGTGCAAGTTGTGGTGAAAAGGGAAAAAGGATTGGAACACAATGATAGAAACTTCAAGTAGATAGTTATTATTTTCTCCCTTCTATTATGATATAAGATTTCTCACATTGCATTTATAGAGATCAACTTAAAAGAGCTGTAGATGGAACAAGTTTACAAACTGCATGCATTTATTTGGTTTGTTCACAATGGTGATGTGGTTTAGATTTCAAATTCCGGGCTCATCTCTTTTTGCATTGCGTCATAACATGGTTGCTTTCAAACAGGTATTTCAGAATCTTTGCAAATGTACAAACAGGCTTTTCATAATGTAGATGGAACAAATTTACAAACTGCATGCACTTATTTGGTTGGTCACTATGGTGGTGTGGTTTATATTTCCAATTTGAGGCTCGCCTCTTTTTGCATTGCCTTATAGCATGGCTGCTTTCAAACAGGTTTTTTAATTAAAAAAAATACTATTACAAATTAAATAATAAATCTGAATCTGACCTTTGGGTTTTTGTTCGTAATTCAACAAAATCAGATGCTAGAATGTGTTTTACTCGATGCCTTTTGGATCGACTCCTAGATCCCTGGTTTTTCTTTTTTGACATCAAAACTTGAAGGTGGGCTTGGAAGCCAAATCCTCACTTTCCTCAATTGGTATATCTTAAAACCGCGTTCCTCCCATCTTACTTCAGAGTATTTATGGCATTAATGTGGTCAATTTTTTCACTGCATTGTCTCAATTGCATTTTAGAAAGACTGAAATGAATTTGCATTGAAATATTGGCGGACTTTCCTCCTTTTTTCCTCCATCAGACGTGGGATGATATTTTCATGTTCTTTATGTTCTTATATTTTGAAATCGTCTTCTCTTCTTTGAACTGAAAAGGTTCCGTGGGCTTAACTTCTATCATTCCAATGTTACTGAAATATTTGCCTTGGTAAATGCATCTTAAATGGTAATCTATGACTGTTATGTTTGTAATTTCAATATCAATTCTACTGATATGGTGGTGATATTCCTTGAGTTGCAGCCTATCATTGAAAATAACACACTGGACAATATGGATCATTCATGCTTCATTCAAGTAATTTTTTCATCTAATAGAGATATGGACATGTCAATAAAGGTATTGTTGATGTGCATAGTGAGTGGCTAGCATTTTTGTGCACTTATGTTGGTATGCAAGTTTAAAGCGGAAATATACTGTTGCTTTCATATTATATTTATATTTTCCAATTTCATGCTACAGGGAGTGATTCAACAAATTGATGTGAGGTTTGATGCAAACATCTTATTGAATATGTTGGGGTTTTATGGTGTCTTCAAATCCTTCAAATTTCAGAATGAAAGGGTATGCACCATTTTTATTGATTTGCTTTTCTTTTTGCATCATTCTTCCCTAGTCTCCACTTCTAGTTTTGCTTATGTTAGTCAATGAGATTTTAAATCCTTTAATATGGGCTTATTATATGCTCTTTATCTTTCTGGTTGTTAAGGATTCATTCTATATGAATATGTGACCATTTAAAATCTAGAGTCTTCTCTGATGTTTTCCAGCTGACATTGCTGCATCTCAGTTTGTCCGATGTTGAAAGATTTCTTGTGGGAGCAAAGCTTAATTGCTTAATAAGTATAATTATACATGTTAACATATTCTCGGTTTATCTTCGGGAAGGAATTTCACATCTTGAGATTAATATTTTCAATATTTATAATTTGGTTTCCCCAAAGTTTAAATGTCAGTAAATATCTAATTATGATTATGTTTTTCTTCAATAAGTCGATCTGTATTGGAGGATTTTTGCAGTATACAAGTTGCCAATACTTGTGTAACTTAAACTGTATCTGAAATGTAGTAATACGGAAACTTCTGAACTGATTAACTTTTTCTCCTATTCGGTTTTTGACTGACATCAATAAAGACCAAGTCTTTTCCCCCATATTGCTGGGGTTGGGTACATGATTCAGATATGCCATTGGGCTTTATCAAATACTCAGCAACATGGAGAGCTTTGGTCTTTGGGGGACAAGTTTTCTGTCTTATGTATTTCATTCTAGTTATATTTGTATGGTAAATATATTATTGTTTTTGTACTTTTGAATTTAATGGTGTTAAATTTCTATTTTTTCTGTCTCACTGCAGGTGCTGTTGTCACTGAATGGAATGAAAAATGACAATACCCGGCTCTTATCCAAAGCAGAGTAAGTCTTGCTTTGGCAACTATTCAAACATCTCTTTCATGTTGAATTTATCTCAAACAATAATAACGTAAATATTGGGTTTCATCTGATCTGCAGATATGTTTTTGCAAACCATAAGAAAGTTATGTGGGATATCACTATGTTTGATGTTTCCATTAATATTCCCTGGGGAAATACAGCATCAGAATTCTGCAACTTGGTAACCACTCTTTGTTTCCAACCTATATACAGGATTTGTGTCCATTATTGTTTGATAACCTCAATTGACAAATTGATTTACTGTGAAACAAGAAGTTATGACATTTTTTCTTGCATTTTGAGGCTGCTATTGGCCTCTGGAACAAACCTTTATGGTTTGTGGTAAGCTTTGGGTGTGTTCTTCAACTTCGAGGATTGTTGGTTTGGATTTGAAGTTTGTTAAAAAGGAGCTGAATTTTTAACAATCAAGTGACCTCTACTGGTGTGAAGCTCATGATTGTTAGAGGGTTGCTCTCTTAAATATGTTGTAGATTGGAAAGTTTAGCTTTATTGATGTTTTCCTTTTTTCCTTCTGTTTGCATCCCACGTCCTATTTGTTTTTGTAAAGAGCATCTCTCATCCTGCTGTCTATTTGTATTCTTCTTTCTTTTTATTAAAATTTATCTTTTATGAATTAAAAAAAAAGTAGAAAAACTGATGGCAAGTGCAGTTTATGCGGTCAGTTAGTGCATTTGGTTGGAGTGAAATGGTTGCATTTTTATGGATGTGATCCTGTACCCATTATGTATTGGGCTGATCTTTATGGCCTCTCTTTTTTTACCCTCATGGTTGTTTCATGGGGGATGCTCTTTCTGACATATGGGGCATCCTGCATACAAAGATTTTGCGACAGACCTCTGTTTTTTCGGTGCTTTGGTGTGTTTGGTTGGAAAGGAGTTCTAGGGTTTTTAATGATTCCTTTCCAACTATTGATTTTATTTGGGATGGGACTACTTTTTTGGTTTTGCTTTGTGCTCAGCACATTGTGTGTTTAATGATGTTCCTCTCACTGATACTTAAAGGGGTTGACATGCATTATGAAAGAGTTTATCCCTTTAGGTCTTGGCCATATCTTTTGTATCTATGTGAGGATGTCTTATCGTATTTTGTACATTATTTTCTAATAGTGTTTCTTTTTCTATATAAATGAAAAAAGATATTGGGCATCCTCCTTATATTCTTGAGTGCTTACCTGTTTTTGTTGTGTCTAGTGGCAGCTGTCTTATCCTCACTCGCCCTAGTTGTTTCTTTCTTCTTGACCTTGGTTGATTTTCTTCATTTATTTAAAAAGGTTTTGTGCCATTACCAACCTATTGCACAGGCTAATACTGGCCCAAAGAGGGCTGGTTCAAAATCTTTGGGATGTTGCAGTGATAGAATGCAATGTCTGAAGTATCAGTCTATGACTAACTGCAAACAGTTGCTTTATGATCTGAGCATGATGAGTGAATAGAGGTGGCAATTTATGTCAGTATATAGCTGGGAAGAAAGAATTAAAAACTTGGCTGAGTTCCAAAGTATGCACGGTGTGGCTGTAAAAAGCATGCAAATGACAATTTGTATTCATTAAATCCTCGCTTGACCTGTTACCTTTATCCATAATAGGTGTGCAGAAGTATTCTTTTGGTAACAGATGGATTGAGAAAGGGAAGTGACTGCTTGATTAGGAAACTCATTACTGCTATGCCTCTGATAAAAGGAATTTTTTTATTTTTTAAATTCAGTGTGACTTTGATGTCTCTGTTGGGCCAATATCTATCGGTCCTTCTAATTATGATTTCTGTTGTTCTAAAATCTCTTAATGTGAAAAGATGTAATGGGAAATGGATATTAGGTTCAATACCTGTTGTTTCTTCCTGGCAGTTTTGATAGCTTTTTCTTTTGTTTGCTTTTGTTCTTGTACACAGAATCTCATGTCCTCTTAGTTTGTTTCATTCTTTTCTTCATCTCAATAAATCTCTTTTTTCTTTTGTTGAAATTGAGAGTTTTAGATAGTGGAGAAAGAAAAGATAGAGAACAAAGACTCAATAATATGAAAGTATATTTGATATATTGTGTTATGATAATACAATGAGATAATCCTATTTATAAGCTAAAGATAAAATCTAATCATAATGATAGAATCAACCTAAATAAATATAAATCAATCTTAAGATATGATATGAAATAATCTAAGATATAATGGAGATATTACTAAATATTTCCTTATTTCTAACACTTCCTCTCAAGTTAAAGCTTATTAAGCTTTAAGCTTGTTACAATTAAACCCTTGAAATATAAAAAAATGATCTCCATTGAGGACTAGGAAGGCAACTCAGGGATGCTAAATATGTCTAAAAAAGATAACACAACAAGGCAGCTGGAATGAACATCAGCTTGAGCAGCTTGTTGGATAATTGCACAACTCGGAAAAGAAGAGACACACACAGCTATCAGCACTGGAAGAGACGCAATGAAGGCGGTGGAAATTCCCTATGCATGCAACAATAGATCGCAATAACAACATATGGAAGCCTTAAACGGTTGAACGAATGGAGATCCAAAGTCAAAAGAGCATATCACTGTCATGACTTAGTGAAGACAAATATCACCATTGGTATGATTCACAATGGGAGGATGGTAGGAAGCACAACCAAATATTCATTACCCACAGCCATGGGTCACAAAAGGACAAGGGTAGAACGGGATTACCAAAAAGTCACGTCGCCGGAGAGCACGGATCGTGAAACAAAGGATAGATCCGGAAAGAGGAGGACGACACGAGTCCAACACAGGAGGCGGAGGCTTGAACGGAGGTGGCACGTGCCGCCATGCGCTGCCGGAAGAGGCCGCGGCTGAAAACACCGTAGAAGAAGGGAGCGGCGTGTGGGGGCGCGTGGAGGCTGCTCTGAAGACGCAGTTGTTGGGGGTTGGCCGTGCAGGAGGAGGTGAGCATGGTGGTGGGCTCTCCGGCCGGGATCGGCACTGGAAAAAGGTCGCCGGAGGCAGTGATAGGTGGTGGACGATGGTTTTCTAATTCTTGGAAAGCAAGAACATTGTCAAACCTAAAATAACATGAAAGAGCTTGATAGGCAGAACGATGACGGGATAGAAAGAAGAGTAAAGATGGCAGGGATACAGTACAAGTGAGTTCCAAATTAGTGGAATCTTTGCAACGGAACAATAGACACAAGTTATGGTGGATGGTAGTGCTTTGATATCATGTTGAAATTGAGGGTTTTAGATAGTGGAGGAAGAAAAGATAGAGAATAGAGACTCAAGAATATGAAAGTATATTTGATATATTGTGTTGTGATTGTAATACAATAAGGTAATCTTGTTTATAAGGTAAAGATAAAACCTAATCATAATGATAGAATCAACCTAAGTAAATATAAATCAATCTTAAGATATGATATGAAATAATCTAAGATATAATGGAGATATTACTAAATATTTTCTTATTTTTGACATCTTCTAAAGAGTCCTACAGAATAAATGGTATCCTTGATATTGTCAATTTCTAAAATAAACTTGGAACACAGCAACAATGTCTATTTAATCTATATCAGGGACGTATACCACAACATAATAATCGTAAATAGAAGATGAGTTCTGTTTTGTGTATAACTGGTAGCTATCAAAGGTATCAGACATGTAGAGAACAACAGGTTTAGGAAAAAAAGTTGAGACTTTCAATAGTGGTGATTGATGGGGGGCCAAAGGTGTAGGTGGGTGTTGGTGTTATCATGAAGATTTTAAGCTGTGATATATAAAGTTTAGGAAATCAGGAGATGCTGAAGAAAGTGAAGGATTTAGTTCCAAGGCTTTTGTGAATATTGTCAGGCTTCAAGAAGAAAGTAAATCATTGGTGAACTTCAGTAAGGCAGACATTGCCACAACTTGTGCATCATTATCTCCTCATTATTTGGAGTCTTTTAAGGTTAAGTAGGATTATACGCCTTTGTGAGTACTGATTCCAATTTACCCTTTGTGAAAGAGGTACTGAGAGCTTTAATGTTGGAGGGATGGGATGGTTTAAAATTGATGATGAATGAGGATGTTAAAGATGTGGGAGTCACGTGTTTTTTAATCTTTACTTTGTTTGCCCCGTTTGGATGCGGATAATTAGTTGCTTCTCTCTGTGTTCTCTAAATATGGCAGGTATAAATTAGCATACTGAAAAATCCCAAACTGTAGTTGAATTGACTCATGGGGCAGAACATTTTTGACATCTGGTTTTTATTCGGTATAATTTGTCATGACTTGCCATTAAAGCATGGCATTTAAGCTGAGAAATTGTTTGTCCCACCCCGCCCTGGTTGGCACCTTCATTCCTTGAGTACGAAGATAAATTTTGGTAGTTGTGTTGGACAAAGCATTTTGTGGTGCTTGAGATCTGGCTACAGGATGTAATGTTCAATTTTGTTTAACCTGCTCACTGCTTGAAATTTCTGTCGTTACCATTTCTATATTCCCCTTTGGTTCTTAATCTTCTTTTTGTCCTGTTAATACTTCTTATTGCTTTTATTTTTCTGCAGGTAATGAATTCAAGTTCTTTCTGCTTAAAGTCCACAGATAGTCCTGAATCATTCTCTTCAAAATTCAAGGGACAGCCCTACTATGTGAAGAACTTTTTAAATTCGATATCTACATCTGAGATTGGTTTAGGCATCCAACTACAAGATCTATATAATTATTTTGATTTTAGACTCAATGATTTTAAGGTCAGTTCTTAATCCAAATTGTATATATATGTGTGTGTGTGTGTCTAAATCTCTGGTATTGGTAACTATGAGTAGTTTGTTGTTTCCGCAGATCACCATATTGAATTCTGACCAGTCACGAAAGGTTTCTATTCTTCAGAAATTTGGTGCTTCTTTCTTCCTGGCATCTTGTGTGATCCCTGATGAGTCTATTTTGAAGCAGTTGGAGGTGATCAACATATTAAATATAAATTAAACCGATGCGAACATACACTCCTGTGCACACCAAGACACCCAAATTGGGTTGGGATTCTCTCAGCTCCTAACTAACAAGAGTGTGTCATTTATGACAGAGAAAGGCACAAATTTTGTTATAATAGGACCTACCATTATTTGTATTGACCTTTCATTTTTACTTGTGTATCTATGTTATAACTTGACACTCATGTTAGTGAGGAATGTGAGAGGATATTAATCCCACATAAATAAATCTCCAACTAGAGTGATTTTCCATTTGTTTTCCTGTCTTCTCTCTCTCTTTTTGTTGATTCCCGTTTCTTAATTTCAGGTTTATGTACTTATAGAATCATTTAAAGCACACTTCTCTCCTTCAATATGTGGTGCATTCATGGAATTGATCTCTTATGTCGGCACATTGCATTTGAGTCGTGAATTTGAAATCTTGAACAGTCCTTATCCTCCTAACATGGTTTCAGTTTTGCCGAAATCTTCTACTTTTGGAATATCCGTTAGTTCAAAACTTGGTTCAGTTGATCTGGAAGTGGACCTTGAAAATAATGGAGATAACAGCTCAGAGCTCATGGTTTCCCTGCAAGAAATGGATCTACGGTATCTTTGCCAAAATGTCTCGGTGTCTGCCTCTTCCCATATGGGATATTATTGCATCATGACATAAATTTGATACATGAAGAATCACTCTATATATCCTCCTTACCTCAAATTTTTAACATTGACACTCGCATTTTGATTACTTTATACATTCTGTGGTTCCATTAAGGTTTGAAATAGGCCTTTTTTGGGTGGAAACCAGTTGGAAGCAAAAATCAAAATTCAGATGGGTTAAGGATGCTGATGATAATACAAGTTTGTTCCGCAGGGTAGTTGTTGGGAATTGAGACTTGTTAAGTAGTTGGATCATGACATTGTATTAGAGTTTTTATGACCTGTCATCTAGAGTTCAATGTTTGCCACCCTTATTCTTCTTGTTAAGTCCCACGTTGCTTAAGGATATGGCCAAGATAGTCTCTATAAATAATTAGGCATCCCTTTCCCTTTGAGCTAGCTTTTGGGTGGAATTAGGGCCACAATCTATGAGTATGTGGTCTAGATTTTGATCTTTGAAGCCTGCATTCTTCTGAATAAAACAAATTGAATTTGAGTGGCCTATGCATTGTCCATGCTCAAGTCCAAAGGGCCCTTGCATAACAGAGCATTTTAACATATAGAATCATTTATTTGCGTCTGCCCAATATCTTCAGCTTTTGGAGAGATGGTTTTAAGGATGTTATTAGAGCCTATCCTATGATTGAGTTTTTGTAAATCGCAGATGTCCAGCATGAAGGGGGTTTGTTAAGTCCTACATCGGTTAAGGATATAGACAAAATAGCTTTTATGAACACTTGGGCTTACTTTCCTCTTTGAGTTAGCTTTTGGGGTTGAGGTCGGTCTAATCTTAATACTTCCAAGTAAATTAAGTTCAGCACAAAACCAGTAGGTTGTTTACGCTTCAAACCCAAAGGCTCTTGCGTGAGGGTTGTGTTAGGGAATAAAGTTATTCTTTTGCTTATATCTAATAGCTTAATCTTTGAGAAAGATGATTTGTGATAAGTTGTGTCAGAGATATTTGGGCTATTGTGAATGAATGAAATTGCTTCTTCTACACGCCCTCCGCACCGAAGAAAATCCTAGCAGGATTGAGAAAATTGTGAAATATTTTTCCTGCAAAATGAATTTCCTTTAAATGAAAAATCAATATATTATACCAGTAATTCCATCAAAGTAAATTTCCTTGAATGGTTAAGATACTGTTGTCTGAGGGACGGAGAGAGTTTTCATCACCTCATTTTAAAATCGTATATTGTGTATTCTTCTACTTGTTAGAATCTTCTTATTTCTGTAATAGAGAATCTTTAAAATTGACACTGTAATCTCTTTTGTCTTGCTTGAATCTGTATGCTTGTTTTCTTTACCTGATATATGTGGACTTTAGTTTTCTTTGAGCTGTCTTCCCGACTCCCTTTTTTCCCCGAGTCTCCCCTTCGTTGTCCAAGATCTCTGTGCTGTTAAATTTTTTTTTTTTTAAATATAAATTGCATCTATTTACAAGATTGTAAAAAATGATTGGCTGCAGGTTTAGCGAACACTCAACTTGTCTTTTGATATGTGTATTGTGTGTTCTCTGATTGTGGTTGTTTGCCATAAATCAAGATTCTGGATATGTGTTAGTTCCATTTAAATGGATTTTATAACAAGATTTCACATTACAATAGCCATGCTCGATGATTATTGTCCTTGTATGTGCTTATTCTGCCCATAGTTTTCCTGAGATTTGTACTTCAATTTCTGCCACCCAAACTCTCAATCCCTTTTTTTTTCCGGGTCATGAAAAAGGGTGAAATATTGGACATCTAAGACTGTAAGCAACACAACCAATGGACCATGCATGGATTCCATCCTTTTTGAAAACAGAGCAGCATAGCTTCTTAATTTAGCAATTCAGTTCCAACAAGGTTCTTGAGTTCCACCACACTTCCCTTTTCTGGTGGTCTTGAATTGCTTTATAGCTTGTTTGGTTTATTTTTTGTCAACTGAAATGAAAAATTTGGCTTCCTGCACTTTTTCTCAAAGGAAAATTAAGCATCCTTTGGTCAAACATCCATTTGACCATTTCCAACCATACAACAAGCTAGCCCTTAGTATATGCAAGATGATTCAATGCATATAAAACCTTAAAACTTTGTCGTTTGGTCAAAGCGTATTGTTGATGTTCACTGAAAACAAATCTTTGTGCTGTGCTGTATTATTTCCAGGTATGGCTCTACAGAATTTCAGGAGTTGTTTCTCAGTATAAGATCTTTAATGGTCTCTGTTCATGAAAGGAAAGATGAAAAAGACTGTCGTTTAATGCTTCTATCAGGGAATTTGTCTGTTGGTACTGCTGTTGGAGAAGAGTCTGTTTCCGGACCAAGTAATGAAGATGATCAATGTCCTGATGCAGCTATTTTAGGTGATGCGTGTTTCGCCATGCATTATGAATCTCCTGGAACTGATTTAGTTTGTCATAAGTGTGTTATGTACTTAAATAATGCTGATATCCACTGCTACCCGCATATTGCTGGACTTCTTATTGGATTGTTTAATAAGTTGTCTTCCTATAATACCAGCTTTGAGAACTCTGCTGCTGGTAATACTTCTGAGATCTCAAGAATTTTACCAACTTTTGGGTCACAAAAGTTTGGCTTCTCAAACTATTTTGAATATGGCTCTTCTGATTCTGCATGCATTCCGTTGGAGCACTTTCCATTTGTTACAATTTACAATTCTGGTTCTCTTTGTAATCTAGAGAGTGCACTCATATACACCATTCCTGAGTGGAGAAAATATTTTGCTCTGCGGGACAGGAAAATCAAGAGTTCCAAATTCAACATGAGAAGAGGGTCCAAATTTTTCCAAGTCTCACCTCCAAAGTCCAGATCCAATTTTGGATATCTTCTTGAATCTGGGATTGTCAGCATCTCTGATATTTTTTCTATTGAGTTGCAACTATGTGGAATACGATTACATTTCCATGACTCATCATCCATTATTGGAACAATCGTGGTGCCTACATCTAAATTTTCTCTAATATTTTGTGAAGACAGTATGGATATATTGTCTTCTTCGGAAGGGTTGGTTCTTACGTCATCTTGCTGGGGCAGGAATTTTGAAGATTATCTATGGGGTCCCTCCTCAAATTTATCTCCTATTTTAAATGTGCGGGTCAGGAAAGGACAGAACATATCTTCAACTACCAAGCTAGAAGTAAGCATCAGCATTCAGCATGTGTACTGCATGTTACCCTCTGAGTATCTCTCCATCATCATTGGTTACTTCTCATTATCTGAATGGGGTGGTGATTCAAGTGGTTGGGTTTCCATTGCAGATCAGGGTGATATAAATGTTAAAAATGAAATGAGCACTACGTATAAGTTTGAAGTCTTGGACTCCACTCTTATTTTGCCAGTGGAAAGCAACGAATATCAGTTTCTAAAGGTTGAAATGCAGCAGCTATATTGTAGTTTCATTGAGAATTCTGGTTTTGAAAATGTACTGAAGAACATCCCTCCTGAATGTTCAGTTCCTATTCACAAGCTTGCCAAAAGAAATAATTATTTAAATGTTTTTGCGCGGGACTTGTACCTATCATTCATTTTGTGCAAGAATGACGTGCTTGGATTAGCAACAATTGAACGGAATACAGAATTTGTGACAAGTACATTAATTGCACCCATAAATGCTGATGTTTGGGTTAGAATTCCATATGAAGGTGAATCTAACTGCAGTAGCTCTTCTTCATCGATATGTTTCATGACAAGCATCAGCAGGTGTCATATTATTGCCGAAGGTAGCGCTTCTTATTTTGGTCACCTTTTCCTTGTTCATTTACTTTTTCATTGTTGTATTATCTACTTGTACTAATGATTTTTTTCCTTAAAAAACAGAGCACCATTTTTTTGATGGATGTATGGCCATATGTGATGTAATGGATGAATTCTCCACTGTTGACGATAAATCGAAATGCTTCAAATCAGATGTTCTGCAATTCCGACATTTGAAGAGAAGTGTCAAGGCAATTGGTGCCATTTCTCCAACCCAGGCTTCAACTATGATATTAACAGAAGTTAAATGTTGCACTCAGTCTTTATTGATAAGCTTCTGTCATAAAAAAGAATATTCTGTTGAGTTAATAGCTAAGGGTGATTTCCAGTTCATTTGTTCTGCATCCTTAATAAATGATTCTCTGGTATGGTTAGATTTAGGTTTCTCTACCCTTGTGTTGTACTCCCCTCATGATTCTGTGTTAGCAAAATGCACCTCAACTTCCTCTTCTACATTAGTCCTTGGCCTATCTTTTTCTAAATCTGTTGACAGTCAGAATGAAGTCAGCCTCTTTCTTTCGTCTCTTGATATCTGGCTTTGTTTGTCTGAGTGGACTGAGGTTGTTAAGTTCGTCAAACATTTCAGTGTACATTTGGAGAAAACTGTTCCTGTAGATGCAGCACCCAAGAGTTTGTCCTTCAATGCTGCTGAATCTGTAAAAAAGACGGCAGTAAGAGATGCTTCCAGTCTGCTTGATTCTGAAAGTAACTCCACACAGTTTACAATGCAAGAAGTAGATAATGTTGTTTTACTGCTTATTAGGTCGAAAAACATTTGTATTACACTTCACATACCTGTCTGGTTTATGGAAGAACCATGTGTGGAATTTCAGCATGCTGAAGGTCTCAAAGTGACACCTTTAATTGTATCATCTGATTTAGTTAAAGAAAAAGACACAAAATTCCTCACAGCCACATTCAACATGATTGGTTTTGAATTACTCATAAGTAGCATGGATATCCAGCTAAAGTCCAATATGGAAAAATTGAGCAGTGTAATAATGACTGTTGAGAATGGAAGGCATGCAGCTTTGCCTCTTTTTGACATTGTTCAGGTTCATGTGGAGGCTGTACTGTGTAAGAACTCTACAAACACAATTGAACCCAGAGTGGAGATTATATGTGATCATTCAAATATGTGGCTTTCACATTCTGCTTTCTATTTCCTGGGTGCCGTAAAACTTGATGTTCCCAAAGCAGGATCTTCTCAATATTCTTCTACTGGCATTGCTTTCAAATTCCACATGAGGAAGGTTTCTATTCTGCTAACAGATGGAAAGGTATCTCAGTAATGTTTCCTATTTAACTTGTAAGACTGTATGTTGCGGGGGTACTTGAGTGTGATGCAAAGATATGCAAATGAGTTACCTTTTAAAAAGTCAAGATATGAGTATGACCATGTGGTGGTATTATATCAAATAATCTATTCATATTTACATATGTAAAAAGAGTTCATTTTATCTACTTGTGATTGTCCTGTGTTCCATGGATTATCTAAATCGTTCGGTGAGGAAGAAAGTCAGTTATTTGATTTTGACGAGGCATGATTGCAAGAGTTAGCATTTACATTGGGGGGGTTATATATTATATATATATATATATATTGAGGGGTTTATATAAAGGAACCCAAAGGTATGAAACTATTTTTTTGACACTAAAACTATTAATCTCAATTATCAGTGAAATAAACTGCTTTCATGCTTGATTCATCATGTGAAATGCTGGGATTACCAACCCCATTTTCAAATGGCTCCCTTGCAAGTGAGGTCCCACTTTTTGTTCTTTTGATCATTATAGTCTGTTAGACATCAAAATATTCATGAGCTTTTAGTTGACTCCTTGAGCTTTTATTAAAGTTGGTCCATGACATAACATTAAGAGTTTCTATAACCAAGTCGGTAGGGGTTTGATCTTTGCCTCAATTCTTCTTGGCAAAGTTGAATCTTACAACAAAGCAGGTTAGGTCTGTGTTTGGGTACACCTCAAGGTCAAAAGGCTTTTGCATAGGGGTACATATTGAGTTTCGTGAGCTTTCACCCAACAACTTAAGCTTTCATGAGAGTTGGTTCTTGACATAACTGTTATGTAGAAGATGAAGATTTGTATTAACTTAGACCTAATCTTGAGATGTATCAAGGTTAAAATGGTAAACATATTTCTTTTGATCATCAGGATTAGCCTCTCGAGCTCACTATATCTACATTAGATGTTTCACCATTTTTTTCTTTTTTCCATTTATTTTCCAAATACAATCTGAATATTGACCTTTCATCCATGTATTGTTATTTCAAGATCCTTTAGTCATTCAATTTGTGTAAATTGTTCCTCAACTTACATTGCATTTCATTTATTTCATGTTTTAACCCTTTTTGTTCCTTGTAGTGGAGCTACAATGGGCCTCAGTTGGAGATTCTTGTTAGAAACATACTCATCCATGCAAACACTAGTGGAAAACACATCGAATGTTCAGTCAGTGGGGATCTTGAAGTAAACTACAATAATATTGAGAAGGTGTATTTAGGAAGAATGCCATGGTTATTTCTTAATTCTATTGCTCTAATTATTTGCTGATGACGTTATTGTTTGCTGTAAAACTGAAGGTGTCGTGGGAGCCTTTTATTGAGCCTTGGCAGTTTCTATTGACTTTAGTTAGGGAACAAGAACTGAGTGTTTTGTTGAATAGGTCTGTTTCAACAGATATCGCTCTCAAATCACATACTCAGCTGAACATTAATATCACGGAATCCTTAGTAGAGGTATATCAATTTTTGTTCTCTACCTTTCCTCTTTTTTTCATAAGAACCTATCATTTGAATGATACAACACTACAAATCGTCTCTTTCCAGTCAGTCTGTGAACCATTGTGAAAATAACTTGATCTGGTTCTAGTATTTTGTTCTTATGGATGATCTTGATGTGTAGTTGTAACAAGCAATTTTTTGCCATTATAATGTTGATCAAGTGAGTAGTATTTACTCATCCATTGACCCAATAGATATGTTACTAGTGTTTGATAGTGTAAAATATAATTCATTTGCGTCTCAAATTTATAATGACAACTCTGGTCCCATCATCATAAATTCATGTTTTTTCATTCTATTTTGCTTGTAGAATGATTTGTCTCGTTTGAATGACTGAATAAATTGGCTTAAAAAGGTCTTCAGTGTCTTGTGTCAGAAACACAATTTCAATCTGGTTAATCTACATGTCCTGCTGTGTCTGGTGGTTTTTGATATACTGATATTTATCACTCTTTGATATGGGATTACTCTGTAGGTATATTGAGCTTTTTACTACGGAAAGTTTCCCAAATGTGGACTTATTAGCTTTGTTTCTTGCAGTGTGTTTCGTGCACAACTGAGATGTTAGCGGATGCACTAGGTCTGATGGGATTGGACAATTCTGATGGCAACAAACTTCTACGTTCGCAATATGGTGAACTCATGTGTACTAGAAGATGCGCTGCTCCCTTTGTCCTACAAAACCTAACTTCTGTTCCACTTCTTTATCATATACATCATGGTCCTTTGAATGCTGATGGGTGTTATGACTGTAACAAGAAACATGGAAAATATGTGCAGCCAGGTTCTGCAATTCCAATATACATGGATGAAAATGCCGAAGAGCAACTCTCCCGTTACAGGCCTTCTCATTCTTCTGATAGTCTAAATGAGCAAAGGTTAAATGGGTTTGCTCATCATTATATCACTGTACAGCTTGAAGGAACATCTATGCCATCTAATCCAATGTCAATGGATTTAGTGGGACTCACATGCTTTGAGGTTAATTTCTCCAAGACACATAATGAAAATGCTGAGGATGGTAGAATGAATACAGCCCCCACCTTTGTTGTTCCTGTTGTTTTTGATGTTTCAGTTCTGCGCTATAGCAAGTTAATTCGAATTTACTCCAAGGTATGTACAAAGTGATGATATTTTTTTCTTGATAATGGTAGATTTTTCTTTTACCTCTTGCATCTCTTTTTCCTTCTTATGAGCTATTGACTTACAGGTTGTACTTGAGAATGCAACTTCTACACCTCTTGAGCTGCGGTTTGATATTCCATTTGGTGTGTCACCAACGGTACACAAGCTTTTCATGCTACAACACAATTTCAATATCGGTGCTTTTTTTTTTTTCAAAAATTATATTGTTCCGTTTGTTGTTGTTGTTGTTGTTGAATGATTTATCATCTCATTACTTCAGATATTAGATCCGATACACCCTGGGCAACAATTACCACTTCCACTGCATTTGGCTGAAGCTGGTTGTGTAAGGTGGCGGCCAATGGGGAGCTCTTACTTGTGGAGTGAAGCTCATAACCTCTCAAATCTTCTCTCAGCAAATAGCAAAGTAGGAAATTTTAAAACCTTTGTGTGCTATCCATCTCATCCCAGTAGTCATCCATTTCGGTGTTGTCTATCAGTTAAGAACATCGGCTTGACTTCATCTGGGTGGCTGAAAAATAATATCACTACAGATGATGTCAAGAAGCATTATATTCATCACTTGATCCTAAGTGCTCCCTTAATAATCAGCAACTACCTTCCAAAGGAAATTTTGTTGACTAGTGAAAGTGGTGGGGCAAATCAAACTGTGAGAGCTACAGAGGTTTGTGATATATTTTTCTTTTGTCTGTTTATATATTTATTTAATTTGTTGATAATACACTACAGAATAAGCAGTTTTTCCTTCAGTTCTTTTTGATAATGCAACAGGCTGATGATTACATTATTTGTTGTCTAGGTGGAAACTTCGGTTTATCATATTGATCCCTCTCATGACCTGGGGCTGGAGATCTGCATTGAAGGATTTGAATGTTCTGATCTCAAATTTCCTCGTTTAGAAACTTTCTGCACAATGGCCAAGCTCAGTGAAACAAAGTTTTCGTTGTCTGAAACCCTGGTATTCAAACCAAATACTGCAAATGGTAATTTTTTGTTTGTTTGTTTTTCTCTTTTTTGGGTGTAAATTTCCGTATTGCATGTAGCATATTGTGAAAGCATCTCTGTAAGCATTTGCTTTTTCGCTTGCAGGCCCTATGTATGTTACCGTGGAGAAAGTGATGGATGCATATTCTGGTAGCAGGGAACTAATAATTTTCATTCCTTTTATTTTGTATAACTGCATGGGTTTTCCCCTGCATATAAAAGAAACTGCTGGTGGGACAAATCAGAGAGGATTCATTATTCCTTCTTATTATGTTGTAAGTGAAAATGAAACCTTTCCTTCAAAAAAGGATGGTCTCTCTCTCCTGGCATCCAGCAATGATTTACATGCTGAAGTTCCTTGTAACACGAGAAGTTTTCTGAAGAATCACTCCCTCTCATCCAGAGACAATGTCACTGCAAACTCTGTGAGTTTAGTTAGGAACTCCTTATTCTCTGGTAATGACCATGAAAATTTGGAAAGGCAACAAAGCAAAAGTGATTCTACTGTTCGCAATTCCTCTTTAGGAAGACTGAAGAGTACAGTCAGCTCCGGAACCCAGTCAACTTGGAAGGATTTGGGTTCTGGTAGCCATGAGCATGAAAAGGTTGGGCCGTGCATGTATTCTCCTAGCCCTAATTCTGTTGTAAATGATGTTTTGGTTAAAGTAAGTAGATATTTTCCTGGAGATGTTAATGAACAGTCACCATATTCTGTGTGGTCAAGTCCATTTTCTCTGCTACCACCAAGTGGTTCAAGTACTATCCTTGTTCCTCAGTTGTCTTCAAATTCTGCATTTATTGTAGCTGTGACTTCTAACACAATTGCTGAGCAATACAGTGGGAGGACAAATGCAATTACTTTCCAGCCTAGGTAACATTGATTTTCTTGGGTATTGTGATTGTTCAAAATCTATTCCTGGACATCCTCTTAAAAGCTTATAGCCTCTTTGGCGAAGTTTTTAGTTTGATCCTTGCTTCTCTATACTCTTTAAAGAGACTTGGGGTAATTTACATTGACCACCTTTGAAGTTCAATAAAATTCACCCGGCTTTCCTTCTTTGTGTTCAGGTGACATTGACCTCTCCTGGATGCATGGAGGAGGGTAGAGCTATATAATAATTTTATAAATTCATATGAGGTCAATCTAATGATTTTAAAAACTCAAAGAGCAAATTTTACAAAGAGGGAAGTCGGTGTGAATTTCATCACTCCTTAGAAGAGGTCATTGTAATTTGCCCTTAAGCAAAAGGTATTCAATTTTAAAGGGTGTTAACATGAGGATGATTTTAGTTGAAAACCGTTCTTTTGCCCCATCATGAAGTCATTTGGGATGACGATTTTCTCCATAGATAAATATAATTGTTTATAGTCGTTTTAAATCTGCACTCTACAGATTTGTGATCAGCAATGCATGCAGCAAGGAAATATCTTATAAGCAGAAGGGCACTGATGTCATTTTTCATTTAGGAATAGGGGAACATGCACATCTTCATTGGACAGATATAACCAGGTATGTGTCTTGGATAGTTTGTTGAATCTTTATGTTGGGTAAGGCTTGCTGCTATCACTTGTATATTTCCATATGAGCAGTGATATTTACCCAGACTCAACATTGTATGGTACCAAGGATGTTTTCCAAAAAGCTCACAAATTTAACATGTTACAGTTTCATTGGAGAGGATTTTGTAGTTGATGTTCACAAAATTTCATGACAGTAACAGGAGGAGGTTTTTTTGTTGGGGTTGTTGTGGGGGGGGGGGGGTAATTTTCATTCTGCAATATGACTTTTTGTTAGAAATAAGGAAATATTTAGTAATATCTCCATTAATATATTAGAATATTTCATATCATATGTTAGATTAATTTATATTTATTTAGGTTGATTATGTTATTATGATTAGATTTCATCTTTACCTTATAAATAGGATTATCTTATTGTATTACAATCGCAACACAATATATCAAATATACTTTCATTTTATTAAGTCTCTATTCTCTCTCTTTACTTCCTCCACTATCTAAAACCCTCAATTTCAACATGCGATACCATCTACCATGACCCGTGTCCATTGTTTCGCTGCAGAGATTCCACTAATTTGGAACTCATTTGTATTGTATCCCTGCTATCTTTACTCTTCTTTCTATCCCGCCATTGTTCTGCCTGTCAAGCCCTTCAATGTTGTTTTAGGTTTGACAGTGTTCTTGCTTTTCAGAAAATTTCAAACATCAAACCACTCCTGTTTATGCTTCTGGCCACTTTTCGGGCGACCTTTCCGTTCTCCTTCCCGCCGTGTCAACCCCTCCGACAGTGTGTCACTTCCCTCTGTTATGTGTGTCACTTCCAGGAATTAGAAAACCATTATTCACCACCTGCCACGGCCTCCGCCGACCCTTTTCCGGCGGTAATTTTGGCCTGAGAGCTTACCATCGTGCTCACCCCCTCCTACGCGACCAATCTTTGAAAGCCGTGGAAACACTTTTTCCCTGCGGTGTATCACTTCCAGCAATAAGAAAACCACTATCCACTGCCTTCCTCTACCACCGGCGAGCTTTCCCGGCGCTGACCCCACTAGTAGCCTCGCCTTGCCTCGCCCTGCGCAGCCGACCCCCGGCAACTATTCCTCCAGATCTGCTGTTATGCGCTCCCATGTGCCGCTCCTTCCTTCTGCGGTGTTCTTAGCCGCTGCTCTTTTTGGCCGCGCGTCCGGCCTCCGTTCTAGTTGCTGCTTGCTACGTTTGACTCGCACTGCTCTCCTCTTCCCGGATCTATTCTTTGTTTTGCAATCCGTGCCCTTCGAGGACGTCACTTTTTTCTTATTTCTGATTCTACCCCTGCTTGTGATTCATGGTTGTGACCTGTGAATGATGAATATTTGGTTATGCTTCCTACCATCCTTCCATTGTGAATCATACCAATGTGGATATTTGTCTTCACTCAATTATGACAGTGATATGCTCCTTTGACTTTGGATCTCCAATCTTTCAATTGTTCAAGGCTTTCATATGTTCTTGCGATCTATCGTTGCATGTATAGGGAATTTCCACCGCCTTCATTGCGTCTCTTCCAACATTGATAGCTATGTGCGTCTCTTCTTTTCCTAGTTGTGCAATTATCCAACAAGCTGTTCAAGCTGATGTTCATTCCAACTGCCTTGTTGTGTTATCTTTTTCGGATGTATTCAGCATCTCTGAGTTGCCTTGCTAGTCTTCAATGGAGATTAGTTTTATATTTTAAGGCTTTAATTATAACAAGCTTAAAGCTTAGTAAGTTTTAACTTGAGGGGGAGTGTTAGAAATAAGGAAATATTTAGTAATATCTCCATTAATATTTTAGAATATTTCATATCATATTTTAGATTGATTTATATTTATTTAAGTTGATTGTGTTATTATGATTAGATTTTATCTTTACCTTATAAATAGGATTACTTTATTGCATTAAAATCACAACACAATATATTAAATATACTTTCATTTTATTGAGTCTCTATTCGCTCTCTTTACTTCCTCCATTATCTAAAATCCTCAATTTCAATAACTTTCAAAATTTTTAAATAATAGTATAATACTTTTCAGTTTTCAAACATTTATTCTTTCTCAAATTTGGTATGCATGCCAAATTGAATGATTCATTAATTTTCTGCCACTATTTTACCACTCATCTTTTGGCATTTTGTCTTTGCTTAGTCTTTTTCTTCCACTTGTTCTAATTAGTTGTATTCTATTATATGTCACAGGGAACTACTTGTTTCAATTTGTTACAATGAATCTGGATGGCAGTGGTCTGGAAGCTTTTTACCAGATCATCTAGGAGATACGCAACTGAAAATGAGGAACTTCATTGTTGGCACTTCAAACATGATTAGAGTTGAAGTGCAAAATGCTGACATATCAATGGGGGATGAAAAAATAGTTGGAAGCATCAAGGGAAACTCAGGGACCAACTTGATTCTTTTATCAGATGATGATATGGGGTATATGCCATACAGAATTGATAATTTCTCTAAGGAGGTTTGTCTGTAGTTTTTCAATTATTATTGCACTTGTTGGAACTCTATAGTTAAACTGCCTTCTGAAGGGTTACTCCTTTTATAATCGGGTTTTGAATTGTTTTCTCTTTTATTTACGGATGTTAATATGTATATTTATATTCCTTTATCTTTTCATGCGAATGTAGAGACTATTGCTATGTTTTGATGCAATTTCTAATTTTGAGTTAATGGTTCTTCCTTATGAATTTATTTCCGAAGTTAAATTAATATGTTACTCCCTGAACTCCTTTGGGGGAGTTCGAATAGGTCTCTATATTTTGAAAATTTGTTGTTGGTCCTGTTCTTACAAAATGTTTGTAATTGTATCCCTAGACATGAAAGAACGAAATGTTCTAAGATATCATTCTATATGTTATGTACCTATTTAATTGGATGGTAATGTCAACACGATACCACTAAATCACAAAACATCAGCGAACAATAATAGAACAACAGATTAAAAGCATCAAAGAACCCAATTACAAATATTTTGTAAGTTTAGTGACCTAGTTACAAATAAAGTATAGGAACTTATTTGAATTTTCACAAAAGGTTAAGGAACTAACAGATTAATGTTAACAATTTTTTTTTTTTAACTCTACACGGTTCCATTTAGAGGTGCCTTCTTTAGATGAATTAAACACATTTGGGTAAAATTATACTTCCAAGATTTGAAATAACTTTATTACTTTTATATAATTAATGCATTGGTAAATACAAAACTTAATGTTGGATAAGTAATACCTAAGTCAACATTGGAAGATTAATGCATATTCAAATTTTCAAAAGTCTTTTTACTTGAAAAGTAATTCGATCTATTTCACAGACAAAGCCTTTATTATTCCTCCATAATTGCCGCTTTATAAACTGTGAATGTGCTGGCTCTGCAGTTACTAAAGACATGGTCCAAAAGTGCATGGACATTGCATGGCCATTATTAACATATTGGTTGTTGAAATTTATTTTATTTTATTCTATTCTATTGCTGCAATTTATCTTATTTTATCCTATTTTTTGCTATATTCTAGAGATTGCGAATATATCAGCAGAGGTGTGAAATGTTTGACACCGACATTCACTCCTACAGTTCTTACCCTTATACTTGGGATGAACCCTGTTATCCTCATCGACTTATAGTAGAGGTAAACCTCTTTATTTATAAAAAATAAAAATAAAAATAAAAAACCATATTGAAAGTTAAAATTACTTGACATACAATGTCGGTTTTGAAAATGGAAGGTACCTGGTGAGCGAGTTTTGGGGTCATATGCCCTTGATGATGTGAAAGAATATAGGCCTGTGTACTTGCCATCAACTTCTGAGGTAAGCCATTTTACATTTTTACATAATGTTCCAGTTGTACTATTTGGTTAACATTGTACGTTTGAGGGTAAGACTGAATACATGTGCCATCCTCAAATTTCATCAAATGGAGCCTCGGTCTCACTAAATTTTTAAGCAATAAGAGGTGTTGAGAAACAGAGAGAAAGAGAAAATCATAGGATGAATCTGTGTGTCTAAACTATACATTGGAGAGAGTATATAAAGACAATGTACAATAAATATACAATAATTACAAAGATATATTTCCCTAATTACAGATAATTATAAATATTCACAGATTCTAACATTCCTCCTCAAGCTTGGGCATATAGATCATATGCACCTAGTTTGTTCCATAGGTAACTTATTCTAGGATCTCTCAATGATTTGGTGAGAGCATCTGCCTGTTGGTCATTTGAATCGACGAAGCTTGTGCTGATGTCTCCAGATAGAATCCTCTCTCTGATAAAGTGACAATCAACTTCAATGTGTTTGGTCCTCTCATGAAAAACTGGATTTGAGGCAACGTGTAAAGCGACTTGATTGTCACAAACAAGTGTCATGTGCTTGGTCTCCCCAAATTGAAGTTCTTTGAGGAGTTGCTTGAGCCAGATAAGCTCACATATGGTTGAGGCCATGGCACGGTACTCTGCCTCAGCACTAGACCGCGCTACTACAGTTTGCTTCTTACTCTTCCAGGAAATGAGATTGGCTCCAATAAATGTACAATACCCGGAAGTGGAATGCCTATCAGAAGGGGATCCCGCCCAATCTGTATTAGAATACCCGACTATATCAATATGCCCCTTATCTTTACAAATAAGGCCCTTTCCTGGTGCTCCTTTGACATACTTCAAAATACATATAACAGTATCCTGGTGAGCTTCACATGGTGGGTTTAGGAATTGATTAATCACACTTACTGTGAAAGAAATGTCTGGACGAGTATTGTGAGATAGTTCAATTTCCTAACCAATCTTCTATATCTCTCAGGGTCAGATAGTGGCTTCCCCTAATTTGGTCGGAGCTTGACATTAGGATCCATAGGAGTATCAACAGGTTTTGCAGCAAGTAAACCTGTTTCCTCTAGAATGTTAACAGCATATTTTCTTTGAGAGAGACTATGCCATCTTTGGACTGTGCTAATTACAGATAATTATAGATATTCAGAAATTCTAACAAGAGGTTTGGTATTTCCTTCTAGTTGAAGGATCTCAACTTGTTGTGTGTTTGTTAATTCTGTCACACTTGTTTAGTTCCCCTACACTTTTTTATTTTTTCCCTGACATTGGCAATAATGAGGTTTGGGCCTATATCCTTATTCAAACTACCAAAATCCTTCAGCTCTACTAGCCTACTCCTAGTGGCTTAGTTCTCCTACTATGCATTGTCTCAATTCTTAACGATGAAGCAGTCACTTGAAAAAGATACTTGAAGAAAGGCTAGGAATTATAGAAGTGATGTAATTCTATCTCACATTTTTTTTGGTATAGAGAAAGATACAATTTATAGGTACATTGCAAGAACTACCTAATAAATATGTATGATACTAACTTACCTAACCATATCTATCATAATAAATGATAAAGACAAAAAACATAAATATATGATACGTTTCAACATATGATACGTTTCAACACTTTCCCTCAAGCTGGTGAATGGATATCTATCATTCCCAATTTGCGTGTAAGCTCCTGAAACCGCTTTGTGGGTAGGCCCTTTGTGAACTCATCTGCCAACTGTAATCTTGAAAGAACATGTATCGTGGTTATAAGTCCACTATCCAACTCCTCCTTGATGTAGTGTTGGTCAATTTCAGTATGCTTTATCCTATCATGTTGGACAGGGTTATGAATGATGCTAATAGCTGATTTATTGTCACCTAACATCTTCATAGGAGCCTCATATTTTTAGCTTCAAGTCATCCAAGAGAATTTTCAACCATAGTAGCTCGCAAATTCCTTGCGACATGGCACGAAATTCTGCCACTGCACTTAATCTAGTAACATTTTGCTTTTTGTCTCTCCAAGTCACCAATTTCCTCCCAATAACATACAACATCCTAATGTTAATTTTTTGTCACTAATAGAGCCTGCATAATCAGTATAAGTGTAGACTTCTATAGAGCTTATCACCACTTTTGAACAGCAGTCCCTTACCAAGTGTGGCCTTAAGATGCCGTAATATTCTTTCTATTGCTTGCATGTGTCTCACTTTAGGATCATGCATGAATTGGCTAGCCACACTCACAGCATAAGCCAAATCTGGCCTAATATGGGCCTAGTATATGAGTTCTCCTACCGATCTTTGGTATTGTGCCTTATCAACACTAGAATTCTTATCTTCACTTACCATTCAATGGTTTTGTTCTATGGGAACACTACCAGCTTTGCTCCCAAGCTTTCCAGTCTCTTTAAGCAGATTTAGAATATATTTTCTTTGAGAGATAAAGATGTCTTGCTTAGAGTATGCCACCTCTATTCGAAGGAAGTATCTTAATTTTCCTAGATTTTTCATTTTAAATTCAGCTGCTAACTTCTCCTCCAAGAGCTTCTTCTCAATTGTATCATTACTTGGTACAATGATGTTGTCCACATATACCAGGAGAATCGTAAGTTTTCCTCCAACTGTATGTTTAAGGAAAAGAGTATGGTCCCCTTGACTCTGCTTGTATCCAAGCAACACCATGATTTTTGCAAATTTCCAAAACCATGCACGAGGGGACTACTTCAACCCATACAAAGCTTTTTTAGCTTGCATACCTTGTTTCTTCCATTGGTGACATTGTTTCCAGGAGGAATTTCCATGTAAGCTTCTTCCTCCAAGTCTCCATGTAAGAATGCATTTTTTGCATCAAATTGATGCAAATTCCATCCAAAATAAGCTACAAGAGAAAAAAAGACTTTGATTATATTCATCTTTACTACAGGAGCAAACGTCTCCTCTTAGTCAATTCCATACGTCGGTGTGTACCCTTTTGCAACTAGTCTTGCTTTATATAGATTCAATACACCATATAACCAATACTTCACAGTGTATATCCACCTACATCGCCATTGATCTTTTATCTCTTGGCCTCTCAACAATCTCCCACGTTTCATTCTTCTCTAACACCCTCATTTCCTCATTCATGGCTTGAACCTAGTTTATATCTTTTAATGCCTCTTCTACTGAGTTTGGGATTTGTATGGATTCAATAGCTGCAATAAAACTCTGATGCTGCAAGGAAAGGTGTTTAGAGGATACTAAAAGAGAAATAGGATGTTTAGTGGAAGTCCTTTTTCTTTTCACAAGGCAATCGGTAAGTCATCTAGGTTGGGCTCACAAATATTGGAAGAGTCAGTTTTTTTCAGTACTTACCACAAGTTCGGATTCTCAAAGTTGCTGCTAGATCATATCGGGTTGGTTTCTCCTTTCATACACCAAAAGTGGTTTCTTCTAAGTTTCCTCAGGTGGTGTAGTGGAAAACACTAACTCTTAGGAACCCGATGGAGTAGTAGAGGAAACTAACTCTTGGGAACCAGAGGGAGTTAACTCTTGTGATGATGGGAGAGGGAGAAAGGATTGAGGAGGAAAGGTGTTTGCTTCTACTAGAATCTCCCCTTGAAGCGAAGGACTAAAAAACGACTTGGTTTCACAAAATGTAACATACAAAGCGACAAAGAAATGACGACTGGACAATGAAAACATTTCTATCCTTTCTTGTTAGTAGTATAACCTATGAAAACACATTTGATGGCCCTAGGATCAAGTTTAGTACGATGTTGATGATGCACATGGACAAAGGCTACACATCCAAAAACCCGAGGCTGTAAACTTCTCATAATTGGAATTAAGGTTGTCAGGAGCGAGCTCCTACGTAGGAACGGAAGAGGGATACAGGAACGAAGAACGTGGAAACGTAGCACGGAATGGAAGTTCCTACTAGAATAGATAGTTCCATTCATACAAATATATATATAACACAAATATGCAAAATTAATCACAATTAGCATAATAATAAACTATCACTTCAGTTAAAAATGCATGAAGTCACAAAAATATCTAATTTTTTATCCTGATTAGCCCTATTATCTTCTCTTTGGGTTAAAAAAATGTGGATAGCAAAATATCAACATTCACGTCCACCAAATATAACACGACACAAGAATGTAACACACTAACACAATAAAATAAAAAGCCCATTTAGCCAACGGCCACAAGCTCTTAGCATAATACACAATAAAAAACCAAAATGCTGTACCCAAGAAAAAAAGGCCCAAAATAACCCACCCTCAAACAAAGCCAACTTCACTCACCCGCAAAACCCCCAAACCAGAAGGCAGAAACAGCAAGAGATGAAAATCTTGATCGTGAGTCGAAGATCTAAGAGCCGACAGAGAACTTAAGGGAAATGATGGTGTGGACAGCAACACGAGCAGAAAGGTGAAGACAAACAAGGATGGCGACGTGATCGGCAGGGACTCGACGGCCAGAGGCAGCGCCACGGCCGGTAGCAGCTCTGGTGAGGTGAATTGAACGAGATTAGAAAGAGAGCGAGTGAGAGAGATCGAGGGATTGAGTTAAGGTAGCTGGGTTGTTTGTAAGGTATGCTTCATCTAGGGCTTTTTCTCTCAAATTTGGGGCAGGTCGGGCTCCAAAATGTCGGACCCAAACGGAGCGAACAGAGCGCAAGGAGCGGCCGCTTCAAGCGCTTTTACGCTCTAGCATGACGCTCCGTCGTCAACTCTCAAAACCGTGCCAGCAACCAGGAACAAGCACGGATAGCCACTGTGGGTTCGTAGGAGCATTCGCTCCTACGCGCAAGAACACACTCCTGACAACCTTGATTGGAATAGAGGGAAAGTGAGACAACATAGATTGAACTGGATTGAAATTACCAAGGATCCGAGAAGGCACCCTATTAATTAGGTAGGCAGTTGTTAAAACCGTTTTATCCCAATAAGAGCTAGGGATATACATTTGGAAAAGAAGAGTGCGGGTAACCTCTAGTAAATGCCTATTCTTCGCTCTGTCACACCATTTTGTTGAGGAGTATCAACACATGTAAGTTCGTGAATAATGCCATGTTCTTTCATAAAATTACAAAATTATTGATTTATATTCCCTGCCATTATCTGGACGTAAACGTTTGATGGATTTTTCAAACTGTGTTTTAATCATATGATAAAACTGAACAAAGTTGAAAAACTTCAGATTTATCCTTCATAAGAAAAAGGAAAGTGACGCATGTTCAATCATCAATAAAATAAACAAACCATTTTGCGTCAATGATATTAGGAATAGATGCAAGACCCCGGACATTAGAATGAATAAGTGTAAAAGGTTCATCGCTTCTATTAAAATTAGGTGGAAATTACACTCGGTGGTGTTTAACAAACCGGCAAACTTTAGAAGAAAAAGACTCAATTGAATTCTTTAAAAAAAGAGACAGATACATAGACTTTATTAATTGAAAAGGAGGATGTCCTAGATGCTTATGGTGTAACCAAATTTGTGATGCCTTAGATTTTGAGTTTGTAGTATAACATGTATCTTCTGTTTACTATCACCTTCGGCTAGTGCATTAAGGAATATAACCTTCTTTGTTCCTTAGCAACTCCAATCGTCCTCCCCGTGGCAAGATCCTGAACAACACAATGTGAATGGAAAAATGTTACCGCACAGTTAGATGTTCGGTAAGCTTATGAACAAAGATAAGATTACTGGCGAGTTAGGAAACGTGAAGGACATAATTTAAGTGTAAGGAAGGGTGCAGAAAAATGTTACCAGATCCTGCAACTAAGGTTTGGGAGCCATTAGCTACAGTGATACAGCATTTTTCAAGAATGGGAAGGTAGGAAGAAAAATGAGGGGTTCTGGAGGTCATATGATCAATCGCACTAGAGTCAATGATCCATAAATCATTCAGTATTAGATGCATGAAAAGATTGAGAACAAGGAACCTTATCGGACAAAGTCAGAGAGCAAGAGCTAGAAGGCTTACTAATAGAGCTTATGACAAACCGCAAGTGTGTAAGCTTATCCTTACTAAGGGTAGGAACTTCATCATCCGCTTGAGGAAAGGGGGCATTGTCTGATGCAGCCATAAAGGCCTGACTCCTTTGTCTTTCCCGTGAAATTTAAAGCAAGTCTCTTTAGTATATCCAGACTTCACAATAGGGGCACCAAGCCTTGAAAAAGAAGAAGGGGGTCCTGCCTTAGCTGTCTTGCCAGTAACCAAAGCTGAACCGCTACTAGGTTTGTCATCAAGCATAATTGCCCTATGACTTTCCTCTCCCCACATAGTGTAGAACACCTTGGATATAGATGGGAGCAGCTCTTTACCTAGAATTTGAACTCTAATAGGGTCATATTCTGGATTTAAGCCAGAGAGAATTTAAAAAATCCTGCTACTGTTAACAAAGTCTGCCAAAGTTGAAGTATCCTTGCTACATTGCATTTGTAAGTTTTGGTATTGGTCCAACTCAGTCCACAGACCAGTGAGAACACCATAGTAATTTGTTACCGACATTACTCCTTGCTTGGTGGAGAATATTTTTGTCTGCAACTTATAAGTAGTAGGAATATCCTACTTCTTGGAGAAAGTTTTGCTAAGTACATCCCAAACTGCACGGGAGAAAGTAAGAAACATATAATTCCGACTGATTTCAGGAATCATAGAGTTCCATAGCCATGTTATAATAAGAGAATCTTCATTATCTCAAGCCTCAAAAGTAGAGTCGTTCTTTTCAGGAAAATTTTCCATTTTGAGAGTATGCCTGATAACTTTAGCCTACTGCAAGTAATTTTTTCTGTTCAAGTGGTAGGTTAGGTGTAAAACAAGAAGGTCATTAGGATTTAAAGGTGTATGTGTAATAGCAGCAGAGGTTTTAGGTTCTGCCATGGTGATGGGGTGGCCGAGGGATGGTCGGAGTGGGTGGGAAAAGGAAGGGCAGCTTGTAACAGTGACGGATAGGAACAAAAACCAGGGAAAACTTCCCGTGCCCGGGGGGGGGGGGGATGGATAAATAACTATAGTAATTAAGGCTGTAAATGTCCAGCAATAAAGGCTGGAAGACAGCGGAAAAGTGAGCAGGCTTCTAGATCGGGACCTCTGATACCAAGTTGAAAAAGAAACTTGAAGAAAGGCTAGGGATTATAGAAGTGATGTAATTCTATCCCATTTTTTTTGATATAGAGAAATATACAATTTATTGGTACATTAATAAATGTGTAAGATACTAACTTATCTAACCATTTCTATCATAATAAATGATAAAGACAAAAAATATAAAGAAGGATATGTTTCAACACAGTAACACATTATTGTATCGTTCAATTCGATTTGAACTGGTTTTAATGTGTTATAATCCAATCATATTACTTGTTTGCTTACTCTTCTATTTAGTACTTGGTACAATTCATTGTCACACTATCTTGTGGTACCACCCTTGTTCAAGCCATGTTGCCTGTAGAATTGAAAATACTTGAAAACAATAAATAACAGAGATATTTTTGAATTGCTCGAATTTACAGCAGTTCAGCAAGCTTAATATTTATATACATCAAGAAATGCAACCAGAAGTAAATACAACTATTATTTTACAATAACAATGGATGCCACTTCCTATGTACATAAACTGACAAATAGAAGGATCAGGTCTCTTTCCAATACAAGATCGAATACTACCACTATTTTCAACATTGAAAGCGCACAACTCATCCAACTTACATTCACTGTGGGATCACACACACACACAACACTCCCCCTAAAGTTAGGGAATAGGAGAATCAATAAATCCCACGTCGTGAGTTAGGTTTTGAAACTTGTGAGAGTTGCCTTGCCTTTTTGTTACACATTTGCTGACTGTTAATATGAGGGAACAAATGAAGTGGTAACACCATCTAAATTTTCCTTAATGAAATGAAGATCAATCTCAGCAAGCTTGTTTCTGTCATGTGAACTGGATTGTGGGCAATACTAATAGCAGAGTTGTTTATACAACACAATTTCATGGGGCCACCACATTTTATCCTTAGTTATCTACAACAATCTTCGGCCAAAAAATTCACAAGTCCCGTGTGCAAGAGTTTGAAATTCTACTTCTGCATGTGATCGAGCCGCAACATTTCGTTGCTTATTCTTCCAAGAGACTGAATTCCCTGGAAGAAACGTACAAAAATCTATGGAAAAATCTATTAATAAACATCAGATTACACTTCAATGGAAAAATCTCCACACATTTTAAATAGCAATCTTTTTTTGGGTGTAGCTTTGAGATATTGTAAAATCCAATTTACAAGTTGTAGATGTCTTTCTCGAGGATCATATGCATAGATTGACTGACGACAATGATGACATAGGCCAAATCTGGACTTGTATGAGATAGATAAATTGATCTTCCCACAAGTCATTGATATTTGAACTTCAACAGTAGGATCTTCCTGTATGCTCGCCGTTTTTATGGTTTGCTCACTGGGAACTCTACCAGCTCGACCTCCTAATTTCCTTGTTTCCTTTAACAAATCCTAAATACTTACTTTGTTATAGAAAGATGCCTTATTTTGAATAGGTAACTTTAATGTAAAGAAAATATTCCAATGTTCCAATATCTTCTATTTCAAGTACTGTTAATAATTTCCAATATTCTGTTGATGTCTTTGCAAAGGTCCAGTTGCTACTAATATCAAATGAGGATGTTGAAATATTCAGTAACTAGAGAATCTCCATGTTTAGATCATGAAGCAAGCTCTTGATATCAAAGATTGCTTAGTTGTGTTTGCCATGTTTTAATTAGTCTCGTTCGCTGCATCCCATGTCTCTAGCGGTGTTATAGTAGATGCAGTTCTCACCCACTGATCTCATGTGTCATTGTGTTCAACAGCCAAAACATCACCAGATTGTTCTCGAGTTTCCATGGTTCTTCTGATCATTGTTCACTGATTGTTTGACATCACTAGTGATGTACTCCTCTATTCCCTTTCCTTGGAGAAAAATTTTAACTAAACTCAGCCTAGCCCATTCAACTTTTGGCCAAGCCAACGATAGGAAGAGCGGATCCTCTGATCAAGCTGCTTATGGCAGAACACAACCTGAGTTATCACTATTCTATTCATTTTCCATGGATAGAATGCAGATAGAGTTTGAAATCAACCGTGGTTCAGGTTGTGCCCTGATACCATGCAGAAAAAATTGTATTTTCCTTGTGTTTGATTGATTAAAGGATGGCAGAATAAATAGGGAATCAGGGTAACAGCTGTACACTAATCCAGGTCAAAAAAACAGGAGAGAACAATCTCCTCCTAAATGGTAACAGAAATTACAGATATGAGAAGCAGGTGATCCCTGAAATATTGGAACTAACATCTACTCCTGGCCCTTTGTAAAATACAGAATCAGAAGATTCTATCCCTAAAAATCAACTTCCAATAAGCAAAGGTAGAGGGTGTCATCTTGATTCCTAAGATAGGTATGCCTTAGATGTTTACGGCAGTATCTTCATAATTCACAACATGCTTGGATACAATCTGGGAGTGAAGATGAAATTCTTTCCTTTGTCATCTTTCTGAATGATTGTTTATCTAATACAGAAGCCAGAGAGGACTTTCTTCTTAACAGTCCATGCAGAGGGAGCAACAAAGGTGATTCCATGGTGGTTTGATTTTGTATAATTTACTTCGGAATTCGCTGCCTTCCTCTTGATGAAAATATTTAATACTTGCAGGTCCTCAGTGTTCTTGATTCAAATTATCATATTTTAAAAGATGTGGAGAAGTCAAGTGTCTTGCATAATGCAGATAAAAGGATACATGATCACAAACAAGTTAAGCCTTCAGAGTACAAGGAAAAAATATCAATTTTTATCCCATATGTTGGGATATCTTTGATTAATTCATACTCACAAGTAAGCAAACAGCCAACTTTCATTTTAGGATCTCTTCTATCTATTCAACCTTTGGTAATCCTGCTTTTATTTCTGTAGGAATTGCTTTTTGGCTGTATTGAGGATATACAGATGGAGCTACAACAAAGTTTGGATCGTCAAAATCTTTCCTTGCAGATAAAATTTTTACAAATTGACAACCAGTTGCGCTCCACTCCATATCCAGTTATGTTATCATTCGACAGTGGATACAGGTCCTACCCTGTTGACAATGTGAAATCTAGGGACGGTGATGCAAGAGCAAGAATGGAAAAATTAAATCAAATGAATTGCTACAGCAGCTCTTCGACTCCCGTCTTCAGCCTAGAAATGTCGAAGTGGAGGAAGGAAGACATTTCATTCATTTCATTTGAATACATAAAATTGAGGTTTCTATTTTCTAAGTTTTTTACTTCTTTATGGTTTATGTTACTTGTATTTCTTGGTGTTTGTGTACTTTTTAAGCATTTCATATTAAGCTTTGTGCTTGCAGGATGGCAGATTTCCGTCTTGAGATAGAACAAGGAGTCATATTAAGCTTATTTGAGTTCTTCACAAATGTCTATTCGGGGCGGCAACGTGGAATCATGCAATCTTCAGATCACTATGGCGGGGTGTCGGTAAAGGGCTCCTTTGTTCAATTTAGTGAGAATCTCACTTCAAGTGCTGCCGACCAGTGTCCTCCAAAAATTGGTTCCATGCTTGATGGAAAATCTAAAAAAAATGTGCCATTGCCTTCTGTAGTTCCAATTGGGGCCCCCTGGCAGGAAATATATCTGTTAGCCAGAACCCAGAAGAAAGTTTATATTGAAATTCTTGAATTGGCACCGATCAAATTGACTATAAGGTAACTCGTTCATTCTTATGTTTATTCTATCAGCAGTTTTCAGTTTCTTATGTTCAGGATTTGCAGACCCACCTGACAAATTGTTTGCAGTTTTTCCAGTGCTCCATGGATGCTGCGCGATCGGATCCTCACATCCAAGGAATTTCTTATCCATGTAAGTAATATTCCTTTTTAAAACATTTTTGTTGTGGTGATGAGCTCTTTTTCCATTACAAGAGCATGGGTGAGAGTTGAAGTTAAACTGTAGTCTATGGATGAGAAACTATCTTGCATACACTGAATATACCGGAATGACTGTTCTGACAAGGTATATGAATGTTGACCCAAACAACCGATTTTATATCCTAAATACAAATAATCTCTAAATCCACAATTATTAACCCTGATTCTCAAATTATAAATAGATCATTAAATTAATATAGAAATCTTAGATGTCATCTATTTGTGGTGTAATGTTCTCCTAGTGTTGGAAAGGACTTGTCCTTGACCTTAGAAGGGAAGCAGCAACACAAATCAGCCTCTTCAGGATTGCTGAAGAAATATGAAAGCGGTGGGTATATGGACGAGATTAACCAAGCTAGCTTTTTAAACGGACTGGCTTTTTAACTGTTATTCATTGGCACTATATTATTGCGCAAGTTTACAGATTGGTCCACAATGTGCAACAGTGTTTTTTTTTCCTCTTTGGTCGAAACATCATTTAATGTTGAAAATTCTTATTTGAAAAATGATATTAATATCTAGATGCAACTACTTTTTATCTAATTCAATAATAAAATGTTAGTTTCTAGTAACTTGGGGCCTGTTTGGCAAAGATTTTTGAAAACTGCTTTTGATTTTTAAAATGCGAAAAACCACAAAACTTGTTTGGTAAACTATTTTCTTAAGACTGATTTTGAAAATCTGACTATTCATTTTAAAAACACAAAACAGAGAACATCTTTAAGTTTTGTGTTTCTTCAGTTTAAGTTCCTTCAGTAAATCAGTAGCAGATACTTTTGTTTATTTGTATTTATATGTATATATTCATGTAAGATGTACTTGCTTTTGTGTTGCACCGTACGCTGACACAGGATGGGGCAGACAGCTCATTCTGTTTCTACAAATAACACTTGGATATGAGTTGGTAATCACTTGAGTTTTGAGCATTCACAGTAATTTTGATTTCCTCTTGGACCGGTGCTTTTTTATCATCACTAATTTTGATTTGATGTTAGCTTCTTTGCAATCTAAGGAGTCTGGTATGTTTACATTGCATCTTCATCTATATCTGAAGGACATTTGTAGCGATCCGCTACCCTAGCATCAACCAGTCAGCCTTTCCTTGACGTACACATTTAGAGCCTCAGATTCCTTAAAAGGCTCATATGACATCATTTAGTCAAAATTCTTCGGGCCTCCTCCATTCAATTTGCTTGTTATCTACGGAAATTGTCCAAAGACTCTGAAATAATAATATTACTTGAAAATAGAGAACTTGAAAACAGAGAGAAATTGAGTTAAATGATTCTGTTTTCAAAATTGATACCTTAAGAGAAAGATACAACACAATTTATATGTACATTGTAGGACCCACCTAATAAATGCATAAACCAACCTAATAAATGTAAGATATTGACATTCCTAAAACTATCCATCACACAATAAATGATAAAGACAAATGTCAATATTTCAACACACCCCCTCAAGCTGGTGAATGGATATCTATCATTCCCAGCTTGCATGTAAGCTCTTGAAACTGCTCTTTGGGTAGGCCTTTAGTCAACACATCTGGCAACTGTAGTTCGGAAGGAACATGTATTGTGGCTATATGTCCACTATCCAATTTCTCCTTGATGAAGTGTCGATCAATTTCAATACGCTTACTCCTATCATGTTGGACAAGATTATGAGCGATGCTAATAGCTGATTTATTGTCACCTAACATCTTCATACGAGCCTCATATTTTATTTTCAAGTCATCTAAGATAATTTTCAACCATAGTAGCTCACAAATTCCTTGTGATATGGCATGAAATTCTGCCTCTGTACTTGATCGAGTAACATTTTACTTTTTGCTTCTCCAAGTCACCAAATTTCCTCCCAAAAACATACAATATCCCGATGTTGATCTTCTGTCACTAATAGAGCCTGCATAATCAGCATCGGTGTAGACTTCTAGAGAGAGCTTGTTACCACTTTTGAACAGCAGTCCTCTACAAGTGTGGCTTTAAGATACCGTAATATTCTTTCTACTGCTTGCATGTGTCTCACTTTGGGATCATGCATAAATTGGCTAACCACACTCACAACATAAGTCAAGTCTGGCCTAGTATGGGCCAAGTATATGAGTTTTCCCACCAGTCTTTGGTATTGCGTCTTATCAACACTAGGACTTTCTTCTTCACTTCCTATTTGATGGTTTTGTTCAATGGGAACACTAGCAACTTTACACCCAAGTTTCTCAATCTCTTTAAGTAGATCTAGGATATATTTTCTTTGAGAGATAAAAATGCCTTGCTTAGAATATGCCACCTCTATTCCAAGAAAGTATCTCAATTTCCCTAGATTTTTCATTTCAAATTCAAAAGCTAACTTCTCTTCCAAGATCTTCTCAACTGGACCATTACCTGATACAATGATGTCGTCTACATATACCAGGAGAATCGTAAGTTTTCCTCCAACTGTATGTTTGAGGAAAAGGGTATGGTCCCCTTGACTCTGTTTGTATCCAAGCGACATCATAGGTTTTGCAAATCTCCCAAACCATGCACGAGGAGACTGTTTCAACCCATACAAGGCTTTTGTTAGCCTGCATACTTTGTTTCTTCCATTGACGATATCATATCCGGGAGGAATTTCCATATAAACTTCTTCCTCTAAGTCTCCATGTAAGAATGCGTTCTTTACATCAAATTGATGCAAATCCCATCCAAAATGAGCTGCAAGAGAAAGTAAGACTCTGACTGTATTCATCTTTGCTACCGGAACAAACGTCTCCTCATAGTCAATTCCATCTATCTGTGTGTATCCTTTTGCAACTAGTCTTGCTTTATATCGATCTAATGCACCATCTGACCGATACTTCACAATGTATATCCACCTACATCCCACCGGCCTTTTATCTCTTGGCTTCTCAACAATCTTCCATGTTCCATTCTTCTCTAACGCCCTCATTTCCTTATTCATGGCTTGAACCTAGTTCATATCTTTTAATACCTCTTCTACTGAATTTGGGATTTGTATGGAATCAATAGCTGCAATGAAACTCTGATGCTACAAGGAAAGATGTTTAGAGGAGACAAAAAAAGAAATAGGATGTTTAGTGGATGTTTTTTTTTCTTTTCTCAAGGCAATCAGTAAGTCACCTAGGTTGGGTTCACAAATATTGGAAGAGTCAGTTTCTTCAGTACTTACCACAGGTTCAGACTCTTGAAGTTGTTGTTGGATCATATCGGGTTTCTTTCTCCTTTCATATACTAAAAGCGGTTTCTTCTAAACTTCCTCAGATGGTGTAGTAGAAGACACTAACTCTTGGGAACTAGAAGGAGCTAATTCTTGTGATGATGAGAGAGAGAGAAAGGATTGAGGAGAAAAGGTCAAGGTCTCTACTTCTACTATACTCTTCCGCTGAAGCGGAGGACTAAAAAATGACTCAGTTTCAGAAAATGTAACATCTAAGAATACAAAGAAACGATGAGTGAATGGGTGAAAATATTTGTATCCTTTCTTGTTAGGAGCGTAACCTATGAAAACACATTTGATGGCCCAAGGATCAAGTTTAGTACGATGTTGACGATGCACATAGACAAAGGCTACACATCCAAAAACCCGAGGCTGTAAACTTTGCATAATTGGAACAGAGGAAAAGTGAGACAACATAGATTGAACAGGATTGACATTAGCAAGGACCTGAGAAGGCACCTTATTAATTAGGTAGGTAGCTGTTAAAACCGCTTCACCCCAATAAGAGCTAGGGACAGACATTTGAAAAAGAAGAGTGCGGGTAACCTCTAGCAAATATCTATTCTTCCGTTCTGCCACACCATTTTGTTGAGGAGTATCAACATAGGTAAGTTCATGAATAATGCCATGTTCTTTCACGAAGTTACAAAACTGTTGATTCACATATTCTCTACCATTATCTGAACGTAAATGTTTAATGGATTTTTCAAACTGTGTTTTGATCATTTGATAAAACTGAATAAAGAGTTGAAAAACTTCAGATTTATCTTTCATAAGAAAAAGCCAAGTCACGCGTGTGCAATCATCAATAAAAGAAACAAATCATTTTGTAGGAATAGATGCAGGACCCCAGACGTCAGAATGAATAAATGCAAAAGGTTTATCACTTTTATTAAAATTAGCAAACTGGCAAATATCACAAGAAAAAGACTCAACTGACTTTTTTAAAAACAGAGATGGATACATGGACTTTATTAATTGAAATGGAGGATGACCTAGACGTCTATGATGTAACCAAATTTGTGATGCCTGAGATTTTGAATTTATAATATGACATGAGGTTGGTGTCTTCTGTCTATCATCACCTTCAGTTAGTGTATTAAGGAGATAATATAACCCTCTTTGTTCCTTAGCAACTCCAATCGTCCCCCCCGTAGCAAGATCCTGAACAGCACAATGCGAATGGAAAAAAGTTATAGCACAGTTAAGTTCTTTGGTAAGCTTATGAACAGAGATAAGGTTACTGGCGAGTTGAGGAACGTGAAGGACATTATTCAAGTGTAAGGAAGGGTGAAGAGAAATGCTACCAGATCCTGCAACTGAGGTTTGGGAGCCATCAGCTACAGTGATGTGGCGTTTTTCAAAAATGGGAATGTAAGAGGAAAAATGAGGAGTTTTAGAGGTCATATTATCAGTCGCACCAGAGTCAATGATCCATAAATCCTTACATTTAGTATTAGATACATGAAAAAATTGAGAACAAGGAACCATACCAAACAAGGTTAGAGAGCAAGAGCCAAATGGCTTACTAATAGAGCTTATGAGAGAACGCAAGTGTGTAAGCTCATCCTTATCAAGGGCAGGAATTTCATCATCCACTTGAGGAGCGGGGGTATTGTCTGATGTAGCCATTAAGGCTTAACTGCATGACAAGCCGCGAAATCCTCCTGTGCGGCTGCGAACTTTGTCTTTTCCATGAAATTTGAAGCAAGTTTCTTTAGTATGCCCGGACTTCTTACAATAGGGGCACCAACGACTATCTCGAGAAGGCCTTGAAAAGGAAGGAGAGGGTCCTGGCTTGGCTATCTTGCCAGTGACCAAAGCTGAACTACTACTGGGTTTGTCCTCAAGCATAACTGTCCTACAACTTTCCTCTCCTCGCACAGTGTAGAACACCTCGGATATAGATGGGAGTCGCTCTTTTCTCAGAATCTGAACTTGAATGAGATCATATTCTGGATTTAAGCCAAAGAGAAACTCAAAAATCCTGTCCCTATTAACAAAGTTTGCCAAAGTAGAAGTATTCTTGCTACATTCTATCTGCAAGTTTTGATATTGGTCCAACTCAGTCCACGGACCAGTAAGAACACCATAGTAAGCTGTTACCGACATCACTCCTTGCTTGGTGGAGAATATTTTCGTCTTCAACTCATAACAAGTAGCAATATCTTGCTTCTTGGAGAAAGTTTTGCTAAGTACATCCCAAATTGCACGGGAGAAGGTAAGAAACATACAATTCCGACTGATTTCATGAATCATAGAGCTCCATAGCCATGTCATAATAAGAGAATCCTCATTATCCCAAGCCTCAAAAGTAGGGTCGTCCTTCTGAGGAGAATTTCCCTCAATGTGGGACAATTTCCGACGACCTTTAAGAGTATGCCGGATAACTTGAGGCCACTGCAAATAATTTTTTCTGTTCAAGTGGTAGGTTGGGTGCAAAACAGGAAGGTCATTAGGATTTAAAGGTGGAGGTGTAATAGCTATGGAGATTTTTGATTCTGCCATAGTGATAGGGTGGTCGGAGGCTGGTCGGAATCGGTTGCCGGTGGCTGTAACAGTGGCAAAGAAGGGAAAAACAAGGGGGAAAAAAAGGAAACCAGGAAGAAAAAAATAGTATTTCTGACTTTTAGCTTTTGTTGCAAGTATTTGAGCTAGTGGTGTTGGAGTGAATCTTCAAGCTGCTGACACTGATCTTATTGGACACTGAATGGAATTTACAGGTTGATCTGTTTTGGTTGATGATGTTCTAAATGAAGGCTTGGACTAGATCAGGGTTAGTTGTGAATGCTGGAAAAAACAGGCCAGCAATGAAGGCTGAAAACAAACACTTGTATAACCGAGCAAATGAAGGCTGGAAAAAAAAAAATCCTAGCAATGAAGGCTGGAAAAATAGTGGAGAGTGATCAGGCTCCCAGATTGGGAGCTCTGATACCAACTTGAAAATAGAGAACTTGAAAACAAAGAGAAATTGGGTTAAATGATTCTGTTTCCAAAATTGATACCTTAAGAGAAAGATACAACACAATTTATATGTACATTGTAGGACCCACCTAATAAATGCATAAACCAACCTAATAAATGTAAGATATTGACATTCCTAAAACTATCCATCACACAATAAATGATAAAGACAAAAACAATAAATGACAAAGACAAAAGTGTCAATATTTCAACATTTTGCTAATTAAAATTCAGTGAGAAGTTGACAGCCTTAAATTAATTCAGAACCCTGATTCAGAAAAAGAAAAAAAAAGTTACCTCCTTACTAATATTGGGAAACCCTACAATCCCTAGTGGTGAAATGATTGATACATCTGACATTGATAAGGGATAACTGATAATTGATATTAACTCCTTATACTGCATTGTGAAAGTTGTGGTCTATGTGGACAGAGCTCCTAACTTAAGCTGCATATCATAACCATTTAATCACCAATAATTTTACCATAATTATCCTATGCTTTTCATTACACACTTTTTTCCCCCTCTTTTATGTAATGCTTCAGAGTTTCTGAGATATAGGAATTCACTGTTACTTTTTTTTTTATCTGTTTTATCTTTTGTTTAGGCAGATTGCCAATCCTCCTTTCCTTTTGTGAATTTTTTTCGTCTTCATAATAAATATTTTCTTTTATTTCTTTTTGAAATGTCTCCTCACTTTTTAAGCATTCAATTCTTCACAAGTGATTTTGAATATTTACAGAGAGGTCTAATGGCTCTTGCTGATGTTGAGGGAGCACAAATTTATTTGAAGGATTTAACTATTGCACATCATATGGCCAGTTGGGAATCTATTCAGGAGATTCTAGTTAGGCATTACAACCGCCAACTACTTCATGAGATTTACAAGGTAAAAGATTAATTTATATAGCAAACTGCCGTTGGTTCTTCCTTACGTGGGCTAGAAATGTGAAGTATGAATGAGTGCCAATATCATAGAAATGATGAGAATTGATATTTTTATTCCTTCTATTTACATTTATCCTTTTGTAATTCTTGTCCCCACAAATACAAACTAGAATTAAACCCTCTTTTTCGGGGAAAAAAATGATTTGCACTCAGTCGAGTGATGGATTCTCTATATTCAACTTACTGAGTTATAAGATTACAAGGAAATATAATAAGATTCTTAATTAAATTTGTAAAATCTATTGTATCATGGTGCCATGTCTCAAAAAACCTAATGTTACTTGTGTATGACAACCTTGAACCTTTTCCTAATTTTGAAGTTGTTCGGTTCGGCTGGTGTCATTGGTAATCCTTTGGGTTTTGCAAGAAGCATGGGGATTGGCATTAGAGATTTCTTGTCTGTGCCCGCAAGGAGCATCATGCAGGTGACATATTAAAACCCACTGGTCCTTTTAGTATTAATATTATTAGATCCTCAATTAACTAACTACTTTAGCACCATTGATTTAACTTGCAGAGTCCTACTGGCTTTATTAGAGGCATGGCTCATGGCACAACAAGTCTTTTAAGCAACACAGTGTATGCTATTAGTGATGCCACTTCCCAATTCAGTAGAGCTGCACGCAAGGTATTTCTTGCTTCATTGTAATCATAGTTCGATATATAGTGGTTACTACGTTTTTAACCACGCCAGCTCTTTTCCTTGTAGGGTATTGTCGCATTTACATATGATGACCAAGCAGTTGCAAGGATGGAAAAACACCCGGCAACTCTAACTTCTGATAGCAAAGGCGTAATTAATGAGGTCTTAGAGGTTTGTGAACGAGTTTCATTTTCATGTTTTACCTTTTCAAAAGAAAATGTGTGCCTTTCAAGTTACATGAAAATGAAACATAGACAAGAGTCTTTATACCCAAATAAACATCGGGGGTTTAGATGAACAGTGTAGAAAAATTGTTGGATGGGTATTGATTTTTCTTAAAATAAGGCAGTAGGTTATCTTGTGTGATTCATTGTGCAGCATGTTGACTTGATAATACACAATTTTTTTAAGCTGAATTTTGTTGAAAATATAAGACATGTCTTGAGGAAATATTCTTGCCCTGAGTATTTATGTTGTGCTTCTATTAGGCACATTAACACAGGAGAGCAATTAGAGTTCCTGCCCCCATGTTTATAAAATTGTAAAGGCCGTTGAGGGAAAAGAACAGTAAATGTTTCTTCAATTGGGAGAATGATCCCTGGTTCTGTAGGTACTGGAACAAACAAGAAAACCAAAGTGTATGGTTGGATTAGCTTATTTTTTGTTTGCAACAGTTCATGATCAAAAGCTCCCCATTCTATCATATGTTAGAAAAGAAAATTGAAAGCTCCTTGGCAGAACTTTTTTTCCCAAAAAAAAAAAAAAAAAAAAATCTATTTTTTCCCTTAAAATAAGCTAAATCAAACATGTTGATATGTCCTTTGAAGTTGAAGTTTAATCTGTAGAGAACTAATAATTAAAGCTAAAATAGTTTTGAAAGGTCCAGCTGTCCGGTAAATGTAGTCCAAAATTGCAATTATAACTTGAGTTTTATATCCTTCATATTTTAAATTCGAATATTCGCGAATAATTTGTGCATATACCAATGAAACTAAACATCTTTTATTTACCCTCTGTTTGATTGTTTGATGTTTGGCACGACATATTTAAACCTTTGCAAGTGAGATATTTTCATTTGTGTGCTCTTAAAAGTTAAGTGTGGAAAAAAAAAATCAAATCAAATGAGTTTCTTGGAGTCGTGCTATTGATTTTATTATATCTGTTAACAGATGAACTCGATAAGAGTGCATGATGCTACTTCATCTCCATTGAATTTCTACCTGTGCACTGTTGCTGGATTTTTGTTTTCAACCTCTTGACGAGTTCATTTCTTGATCTGTCTAAGGTTTATTACTATAATATGAATGCTTTTATCTAGTCTATTGAGGGAGTTGTGCTCACCTTTGTTGTTTACAGGGACTAACTGGTCTTCTCCAGTCACCTGTAAGAGGAGCTGAGAAACATGGTCTTCCTGGTGTCTTCTCTGGTAAAACTAATTGAATGAATTTTTCCTCAAAATATGAACCCACATTAGGAATTGCTGGTGGCAATTTTATATGTTATTTTCTCCTGGCTGCTAACTGCTTTTCTTTTTCCCATTTCATTATTGCAGGAGTTGCTTTAGGAATTACAGGACTGGTGGCAAAACCTGCAGCTAGTATACTTGAAGTTACTGGCAAAACTGCACTCAGTATTAGAAATCGCAGTAGACCCAACCAATTAAAATCACAATGCTTTAGGATCCGGCTTCCAAGGCCACTAAGCCACGAACTTCCATTAAGACCTTATTCATGGGAAGAAGCTATTGGAATATCTGTCCTTATGGAGACGGATGATGGCCTAAAGTTCAAAGATGAGAAGTTAGTGGCTTGCAAAGCCCTTAAAGAAGCTGGTAAGTTTGTTGTTTTAACCGAGAGAATTGTATTGATTGTTTTCAGTCCTAGTTTGGTAACCTTGTGCAAGCCTGAGTTCTGTGGCGTCCCTGCTGATTTGGAGTGGATAATTGAATGGGAGATTGGATTGGAAAGTATAATACATGCTGACACTGATCAAGGGGTTGTACACATCGTTGGTAGCAGACCAGATTCCCTGTTGAGACAAAATCAGCATTCTCCGAAGAGAAGTGGTGGCAGAACCAGATCTATGCGTTGGAACCATTATCCTACTCATCTTCCGCTTCCTCAGACAAACTTGGAACTAGCATCTGAAGAACATGCATCCAACTTGTTGCAGCTTTTGTTGTCCGCCATAGAAAATTGGAGAGGCAAAGCTTGGGACTGTGGGCGGATACTGCATCGAGTTAATATGAAGTAGAAGGTTACAGTGTAGTAGTGATTTAGTATTCCTCTGAAAGTGTGAATAGTTACCACAGTCAATGTGTTTCATATGGGGTCATGTTTTGGAATTACTAAGACTTCTGCTTTGGCAAGTGGAAAGAAAAACAGAATGAGCATCATTCTCATTTGCATTTGATAGGGCTTATTGTTCAAGAACGCATCTTAGATGCATCCCTGAGCAATGCTGCCTTCTGACTCCTCTTCCCAAGATGGCAATACTATGAGTCAGTATCCACTGATAATGCAATTTATTGATAAAGCTCTGTGCGACTGCAACTTCAGACCCCTCCTCCTTATATATGCAATTAGTTGGATGAGTTGTGGTAAGGCGTCGTACATGGACTCATCTGTCCATGTCATAAATGAAACAAACACGAATGAGGGAGGGGGATCCATCTCTCTATAGCAGCAATTAGATGTTACTAGATTTTCTATTTTGTAATTATGCTTCTGCATTGTATGTTTGTTTTGTTCCCCGTTCCCCATTTGTTCCGGGATGTACATATTTCCAACAGTTTGTACAGAACTGTGTTCACTTTGTTTCTTTACTCCCTGTTATTAAAAGGGTGTTGATTTTCCCTTTTTCCCCCCTCCATTTTTGGAGGCGCAGCGATGGGTGTACAAGCTGTAACAGTTAATATATGGGAGATGTTATTTGCAACCCAATATAGTGCATGCGTTATTTGATCATTTAGAATGACACATCTCTAAATATTTTAAGAGTTTAATTTTGATGCATTAATAGTGTAGAACAGTTTTACACTGTTATCCAATTAAAATATTTAGTTTTGATAACTTTTCAAGTAGTGGGTATAAAAGTTAATTATCATGAGTTATGTGGTGATACATGATTGGATGATTATATAATAAAATTTTACATTGTCAGTACATAACAATTAAATTCATATTTTAAACTACCAATCGTTATTTATGCATTAATTTATTTTTCATTTTTTTTGTTTTTATTAACATACATCAGAATAAGCGGTGTAGTCATGTTGAATCATGGCATGATTTTATGAATTGGATTGAGCCAATAGCTTGGATTAAATTGAGTAATAGCTTAAACTTCTTTAAGATTGATAGTAGATCAAAAATAAATTTATAATTTATTGTCACCTTATCGAAACCTTATTTAAGAGTTTGACAATATATAAACGCTCTTTTAATCACACACTAGAAAAAAGTGTTGCAAGATAGTTTTCAATGAAAATGTATTTTTTTCTTGCTGACCACACGTAATAATTAACATATGTTCCTTCTGGAAGAAAGTTAACAAAAAGATCTCCAGTCTTCCAACTTGTTGCATTGGGCTTGGCTTTGGAATTCCTGCAATGAATGATCCGTGTCCAAGAGATAAGGATTCAGACTAGAAGTGATATTGGACATATGCATGGATGATATATTCAGACTTTGTGTGGGGCCACCAAATTTTTTTAATTTATATTTGGCACTCAGTCAAACCTAGAAGAAAATGATATTTTTATTCCATTTATTTTAATATTTTTGTCATTTAAAATTTTACATGCATATTAAAAATTTAGTGAACTTCTTTAATAATAATATACTAAGTTGATTTTATAAAACTGTCTTTATATTAAAAAATTATAACTATTTGAATTTTCATTCGTGCTATAAAAATATAATTAATGTAATCAAAGATAAAGCACAGAATACATAACTAGATTTTTTTTTATTGATTTTGAGATGAAGGGAGAATTTAAAGTACGAAAAACTCTGACATAACAGATATTACATACGAAAGAAGTATTTCTCATGACACTGTTGAAAATTTAATGCGTGATTTGAGTAATTAAACAAATATTAATACAGCACTGCTAAACGCGAATTAAATTTCATAAAATTGTTACAAAAGAGATGTAGTTCTTCATAAACACTTCGTACGTACTGTATGAAGAATATTTTGCATCATTTAGTATTTTCGATATTAATAATATCCTAAAGGTAAAATTACAAACTCTTTTTGAAGTGTGGCAAAATTACAAATTATTAATATTATATGATGTTATCGTGTTGGGCGGTGGAAGCATAAAAAATACAAAATACAAAACTAAGACAAAGCATATAAAATTTAACATGGTTCAACATTTACTATCTATGTCCACAATTTTATAGATCAATTCAAAATCTATCACTATCTGTGACTTTAGAATTACTAAAATTGTAAATTATTTTTACAAATATTTTGTTACATGGACATCTCCTAAAAACTATCAATGCAATGAATTACTCCTACTCTTGGAGGATAACTAAATTAAACTACCAAATATCATATTTATAACCCAAATCTCATACAAAACTTCAACTCTCTTCTAAGGTGACATCTTGCACTAAATCCGAACACGTTGTATTGTATGGCAAAAATTAATAACCTTAGTAAACTTAACATCACTTTTTAACATAGAAGAGCCCAAAATTATCTCAAAATAAATAGATCATAAATAATAAAAAAAATTATCTCTAATACCTTTTAGTCAGGTAAAAAGCCGATCTACCTCTTATAATTCTCCTATTAAAATATGCATTAAATATAAAAAATGTATAAAATGTAAAAGATTTAAGTATTTTTATTTCTTATCTGGAAAACTTAAATAAAATTGACGAAGAAAGAAAGAGATATGAGATAAAAATTCGTGTATCATTTTAGTGTTTGCTCCCTTGCCCTTCAGTGTCAATGTGTTCCATCCACATCACCATTCACCATCGTGGAAGACTTACCAAAAGGTGCATGACATTAGGAGGCATGACTTGGTTGTGAGTATAGAATGGGTAATCAGACTAGAATTGTGCTGGGGTGCGGAAGGAAAAGAAAAAGAAAAAACTTCACAAGTGAGACAAAACACACAAGATATAACATTATTTGGCCTTCACTGTAACTTTTAAATGACTAAAATTATAAATTATCCTTACAAATCTTTAATTTTATGGATAGCTCCTAAAACTACTATAAATCACTCTCACTCTTAGAGGATATTCAACCTAAACAATTAAAGGCTATACTTTTAGGCCAATATTCTTGTAAAACTTTCACTTCTTCTCTATGTAAAAGTTTTAGTTAAATCCTAGCAATAAGTAATATGTATATATCTTCATTCAATATTTTGGTGTTCTGTTACAAAAGGCTAAACAGAAATATATTGACTTTAGGAGATGTGAATTGTGAATAATAATACTTTAAAGATTATTTTTCACTAAGGTAATGTTATTCACACAAGATTATTCTCACGGCTTATACCAACCAAGTATCATATAATTAAAACGTTTAATTATTTAAAACTGGTTGTTTAAATGGGTTATGCCTATTAATCTTTATTTATTAAATAAATTTAATATCTGTGATACATATAAATATAATAAATTCTAAAAATTAAGAACATATTTGGTTTCAGTTTTTAGTTTTTATTTTTAATTTTTCAATTTTTAAGATTTTGCAACAAAAATACTAAAACTGGAAATAAAAACTAGTTCTAGTTTTCACAAATTTCAATATTTTCTTTATAAAATCCAAAAAACTGAAAAAATAAATTCTTTACAATATTTTTTTAATTTTTTTTAAATTGAAGACTTCTTAATTTGTCTATGGCAAACTCGTTTTAAAATACACCATATTTATATTCTACCCCTCAAAACCCCATATTAATGTAAATACCCCAATAAAATTGCATACTGAAAAAAAGGCCCCTCACTTTTTGTAGTATATAAAAAATTAAAATATTTTTATTTATTTTTTGAATATCTTTCTGTAATCATCTTAAACTTTGTATATAATTTTTTATGAAAACCCACGCTTTTTCCCCAAAAAAACTAAATGATAAAATTTTGAAAAGTGGCTATAAATAAATAAATATCATCCTCGTTGATTAAAATGGATGTATTTTAACACAAAATTTTTACACACGAAATTGAAAAGATACATATGGAACAATTATTACATTTTGATGAATATATATAACAATGTTTGAATATGGCATGAATAAATAAGTAAATACAATGACTAAAAAAATAAAAATAAATAAAATAGCGGTGGCCCATTAGGAAAATGAAGGGAGAAATAGGGGGTGACAGCCACGGCCTTTAACAAATAGCGTGTGGCGCCAATATAAATAACGGAAAGCAGAGTAAGGCAGAAACACAACAAACACTCACAATACAACTTGTTTCGCATCTTTGTCATTTACAATTTTACATGCATATAAAAAATTAATAAACTACTTTAGTAATAATAAAAAAATAAGTTAATTTTATAAAACTATCTTTATATTAAAATTAGAACTATTTTAATTTTTCATTCATGCTATTAAAAATATAATTAATGCTAAGAAAAAGTTCACAATAAATAACTAATATTTTACTGATTTTAAAATGAAAATACAATGGATAAATTATACTCACTTTCCATGATTATTATCAAAATTCAACTCACATTTCCTCTAATTGTTCAACCTACACTAACCTTCCATATTTCACCAATTCAAAAAGAAGTATTTCTCATGACACTTTTGAAATTTTGGTATGTGATTTGAGTAATAAAACAAATATTAATAAAGTAATACTGCTAAGCGCGAAGTAAGTTTCATAAAAGTGTCACAGAAGAATTGAGAACTAATTATGGATGAGTCAAATTGGTTGTCAAAATGAGGAGATAGAAATTTAAGTGGAAACAAAATGCAAGAGCTCTATGTAGTTCTTTTTAAACATTTCATACGTGTTGTATGAAGAATGTTTTGCATCATTTAGTATGTTCGATATAACTATATCCTCAAAGTAAAATTACAAATCCTTTTTGAAGTGTGGTAAAATTACAAATTGATTCATATTATAGAGTGTCGCCATATGGAGAATAAAATCAATAATCCAGTAAACTTATCATCATTTTTTGGTAAATATAAAAAAGACTCTAAAATTATCTTGGAATAAATAGATTATAAATAATAAAAAAAATCTTTAATAACTTTTAGTCAGGTGAAAAATCTCTATATCTTATAATTCTCCTATTAAAATACGTATCAACTATATAAAATATATGCAAAATGTAACAGATTTAAGAATTATTTTTATCTGAAAGATGAAGAAAAAAAGTGATATGAGGTGAGAATCTTGATATTTCAAACTTTACATTGATATTTGATATCTATATATAAATTTTATTGTTTGCTTCCTTGCTCTTTGTTGTCAATGTATTCCATCCATCCACATCACCATTCTCCACTGTGCGTGGAAGACTTACAAAAGGTGCATGACGTTAGGAGGCATGACTTGATTGTGAGTACAGAACGGGTAATCGAACTAGAATTGCTTTTTCACTTCTATGGCTTGTCAAATTAAGTAGTAAGCAAGAGACATAGAGACAACATTGAAGGAGGATTATGAGGCTTTGATGGGAAATCCTAGTGTTATTTTGGTTTCTATTTTCAATTTTAATTTTTTTTAGTTCTAATTTAAAAAAAAATAATTTATTTTTTAAAAAATTTTTGAAAAAAAAGAAATAAAATAATAAAATATATTTAAATTCTGCTTTTATTTTTCCCAGATTATTTTCTAGTTTTCAAGATAGTAAAAATAGATAACGAAAATAAAAAATAAAGTTTTGAAATTATTTTTACTGCACATTATTATAAAAGAGTTTTATACTGTAATTGAATCACATACTTATGTTTTGTGACTTTTAACATAGTAAATGGCTAAATCAAATATTTTTACTTATATGATAATACTTAACTAAATATTTGTGTAAAAAAAAAAATTTTAATAGTATTTTTAAATTAAATCATAAACTTTTCTTTCTTTTTTTCATTCTTTCTTTCATGCAATCTTGAAAATCATGAAGTAGATAAAGAATAAAAAATAAAATAGTGATTCCTTAAACTCAATTTTCTTGTTTTTCACTTTTTATTTTTTGACACTCACGAAAGTAAGAGACAAGATGATGGCATTTCTTTAATTAACACTAAGAATAAAAAGCAAGTGTGGAAGCCAATAGGGTTAGTTCATCGGGTAGACTTTCTACTCATGCACTACTATAATTTGGGTCAATTCGATTTTCAAGTTTTCTTTGTTAGTGTATGATTTTAAATAAGTATTTTTGTAAGTGTTCAACGAGATCAGTGTAATTTATCTAAAGATAATTTAAAATATGAAAAACTCTAAATTAACAGATATTATATACGAAACAAGTATTTCTCATGACACCTTTGCAAATTTGGTATATGATTTAAGTAATTAAACAAACATTAATATAGCAATACTGCTAAGCGCAAATTAAATTTCATACAAGTGTCCCAGAAGAGTTGAGAACTAATTATGGATGAGTCAAATTGATTGTCAAAATGAGGAGATAGAGATTTAAGGACAAACAAAATGCAAGAGCTCTAGTTCTTTTTAAATATTTCATACGTGTTATATGAAGAATGTTTTGCATCATTTAATTTTTTCGATATAAATATTATCCCAAAGGTAAAATTACATATGTTTTTTGAAGTGTGGTAAAATTACAAATTGATTCATATTATAGGGTGTTGGCAAATGGAGAAAATTAATAAATTTAGTAAACTTATCATCACTTTTTAGTAAATATAAAAAAGACTCAAAAATTATCTCAAAATTAATAGATCATAAATAATAAAAAAATCTCTAATACATTTTAGTTACGTAAAAAGCATATTTATCTCTCATAATTTTCCTATTAAAATATGTATTAAATATAATATATATACAAAATATAAAAGATTTAAGAATTATTTTTATCTGGAAGGCTTAAATAATTGACGAAGAAAGAAAGTGATATGAGATAAGAATCATAAAATTTAAAACTTTACATTCGATATTTGTGTTCCATCCACATCATCATTCACCATTGTGCATGGAAGACTTACAAAAAGTGCATGACATTATAGGCATGGCTTGATTGTGAGAATAGAATGGGTAATCAGACTAGAAATGTGTTTTACTTCTCTATGAATGAAGTTTTAGAGACTTGTCAAAGTAGTAAGCAAGAGACATATAGACAATGCGGAAGGTGGATCATGACGCTTTGGTGGGAAATGCTAGGGTTATTTTGGGTTATTTTTTCAATTTCAACTTTTTTCAATTTTAATTTAAAATTATTGTATTTTTTTAATTTCTAGAATTATGTGAAAAAATATGAAATGAAATAATAAACATATTTAACTTATGTTTTTATTTTTTCCCAAATTATTTTATAGCTTTCAAGATAGTAAAAATATATAATAAAAATAAAAAAATGAAGTTTTGAAATTAATTTTAACGCACATCATTATAAAAGAGTTTTATACTATCATTGAATCATATTCTTCTATTTATGTGACTTTTAACATAGTAAATGGCTAAATCAAATATTTTTATCGATATGGTAATACTTAATTGAATATTTGTGTGAAAACTTTTTTTTTCAATAGTGTATTTAAATTAAATCATAAAGTTTTCTTTCTTTTTCATTTTTTCTTTTACACAATCTTGAAAATCATGAAACAGATAAATAACAAAAAATAAAATAGTAATTAAACAAGCTCAAAATTTTCTTGTTTTCGCTTTTTGGTTGTTGATACTCATGAAAGTAAGAGACAAGATGATGGTGTTTCTTTAATTAACACTATGAGTAGAAGGCAAGTATAGAAGCTAATAGGATTAGCTCATCTGGTCGACTTTCTGCTTATGCACAGCCATAACTTGGATTCAATTTTTAGATTTTTTCTATTGATGTGTGATTTATAAGTATTTCTATAAGTGTTCAATGAGACAAGAGCATGCCCCGACTCTGGATTATGCCAAACTTTCCTCTAAACCTAAATTTTTTAAATACAAAGAAAAGAAAATAAATTTAGAAAATAAAAATAGACCAAATACACTCTAGGTTTCCACTGCAGATCAAACTGTTATTAAACTGCATGGGAAGTGAAAGCTCTTGTCATTGAAATTAAAAAAGTAGCTATTGCCACACCCTATTATCTATTGTCATACCGTATTCAATGAGTTATTATTTAAATGTTCTAGAATTAATACCCTTCACTTTCTTTCACAATAAAACTAATAATATATTATCAAATCATGATTAATTCATACTTAATACTATTAATAATTGAATTAATTTTTTCTGATTACTTCAAATAACATTATTCAAGCATAATAATATTTCAATACTTTTTATTTTATTATTCGATAAATATGATCCAAAATAAAATATTATGATCAATGTAGTAATAAAATATAAAAATTGGAATTACAATAGTAGTGACAAATTTGAACTAAATAAAATGAATCTTAATAATAGTTCTATAATAATTTTTTTCATTCTACTAATGAGTTTAATATCTCATATATTATCAAAACACATTAAATAATGTGAAAATATATTATCAAATATTAGAATAAAATTTTTATTGTGACCATGTATATATAATTATCAAGTAGATAGCTAATTTAAAGAATTGTGTAACCTTAATTTTTAAGAATAAAATTTAAAAATAAAAACTAACATAAAATTTGAGAGGTCAACACTAAAAATATTGATATGATATGTGTATCTCGTGCTAAATTGAATTATACAAACAAAAGCCTTAGAAATCTTCAGTATGTATGTTGTATATTATAATTTATTTGTCAATTTTTATTTTTAATTTTAATATACTTACTATTTTATTTTGTAGATAATTATTACATTATAAAAAATTATAAATTAATTCAATATTTACATCAAATAAATTAATAAAATACTTATAATATTTAATGGTCGTTTCAAAAACAAAAAATAACTAATATTAACATTTTGAAATTAAATTAATAATCATTTGATAAAAAATTGTATATAATGTTATATATATTTTTTTTTACAAAAAAGGTATAGAAACTATATTCGAAGAAGATTTATTTAGCAATATTAATAATAATGAATTTGCATGATATTAAATTAACAATAAATGATTATAATTAATTTATTATTATTAGTTCAAATTTTTATAAAGAATATTTTTGGACAATTAATTATAAGTTCACTAAATAAAGTGTGTCAATAGACAATAAGACGTGACAATAGCTACTTGCTAATAAAATTAAAAACGGCACATGTTTGAAGAAAAAAAAGAGAATCATAATCTAATTCATTAGTTTTTTTTTTCATCTTTCAAAAATCGTAACTTAATACTATTAATACTCTACAAGTAGATTCAACAAGTGAAAATACAAACCGCAAACATTATTATGATAATTAACTATGAATGGTTGAGTTTTAAAATGGGTTACACTGTAATAAAAATACTGAGTATATGACCTATAGTTTTAACAGCCATCAACAAGGATATATAATATAATATAACTAACATTATTCCATTCCACCAATTTAATAATTTTCTCCATATATAATCTTAAACAAGAAAGAAATAGTAAGCGACAAAAAGTTGCGTATTGGACTTTTTGGTATTCCATAACTGACGTCGTTTAATAATTTTTGTTTTTTGTTAGCTTGACTTAACCTTCAACATCACTTGACTTTAACCTTCAACGCCAGTGTCAACGATAGAAATGAGACTTATAAACAATGGATGACTTTCACTAAACTTATGGTCACCAAAATACTTAGCGTACCATAAGTAACATGTACATATCTTCATTGAAATTTTCGGTGTTCCGCGTTCTGCTTCGAAAGACTAAACAAAAATATTGACTTCAGGAGATGTAAATCGTGAGTGCAAGCTTTAAAGATTAATTTTCACTAAGGTAATGTTATTCACACAAAACATTATTCTCACAGTTTATATTAGCCAGGCATCACCAAATTAAAACATTTAATTATTTAAAACTGGTTGTTTAAAAGGGTATGCCTATTAATCTCTATTTGTTAAATAAAATTAATAGCTGATACATACAAATATATTAAACTGTAAAAATTAAAGCGGCAATCGAAAAATAATTATACGTAGCATATATATGCAATTTATATACTTAAAATATCTAATGTGTTTAAATTGTTTTCTCTCAAATGTAATTTTGAAAATTAGTTAAAATGTTTTATGTTTTTATTTATATTTAATGAATTAATTCATATATATATTGAATATTTTAGCACAATGTTTTATATAGTTTTTATACAGAACAATGTTTGAATATGGCATGAATAAATAAGTAAATACAATGATTAAAAAAATAAAAATAAATAAATAGCGGTGGCCCATTCGGAAAATGAAGGGCACCACCTTTAACCAATAGTGTGTGGCGCCAATATAAATAACGGAAAGCAGAGTAAGGCAGAAACACGACAAACACTCACAATACAACTTGTTTCGCATCTTTGTCATTTACAATTTTACATGCATATAAAAAATTAATAAAAAAACCAGGTTTCTTCACCTCTTGCAAATTGCAGTTAGCCCATAATCTTCTGATCAGCTTAAAATCTATTAGGGAGTCAAATTTCACCACCACACCTACAATAACCTAGGCCTCCCATCACTTGTTAAATTCTCCATCCTTTCCCAGAATAAGAAGAAAAAAGAAAAACAAAACCACAATAATCCAAACCAAAAAGTAAGTTTAATTATCTACTCTAACCGCTACATCGATTATGGGGAATAAAAACTCAACAACCTCAAAGGCACTTGGCCAGCCAGCAAGGGTTCCTCCAGTTGAACCACAGCATGCTCCAGGGAAGCTGATGGGAAGAAGGACCCCAACAAAGGCAAGGATGGTGGATCATGGATTGTATCCAGATCAGCAACATGGTAAGCAGCCACTAGTTAATGATGATACTTCCAGCAATTACATTCAGCGTGCTAAGCACGGACTCATCAGGAGCCTAACAAACATTGGCCCCCGAAGGGAGGAAATTAGCAACGCTCCGCCGGATGTGGCTAGTGCCCCCGTTGCCAACAACACTAGGGATGATCACAACGACCGTTTTTCAAATTTTATTCGGCATACTAGGGGTTGTCCAGGAAGATGACCTTGCAAACTTTACTAATTTAAAGGTGTTTTATGGACCTAGTAACAATCTCATTTTAAAAGTGGGCCGCAACTGGCAACCTAGTTTTCAACTTGATTATTTGGATATGAGCTCGTGGCAATTAGGTCCAAGTTTTCCATCATGGATTCAATCCCAGAAGGATCTTACATATTTGGGTATGTCCAATACAGGGGTTTCAGATTCCATCCCCACTTGGTTTTGGAAAGCATTTCCCTATGCTTATGATTTAGACTTCTCTCATAATCAAATCATGAGCTTCCAAATACATTAGAGAGTCTAAAACATATTGAAACGGTTGATCTTAGCTCAAACCACTTATACGGAAAAATATCTTATTTGCCCCTTGGTCTATGGTGGTTAGATCTTTCAAACAATTCATTCTCTGGGTCCATGACTGACTTCTTTTGCCAAAAACATGACAAGCCAAAACAATTACAATTTCTCAATCTTGCATCAAATAATTTATCAGGAGATATTCTTGATTGTTGGAAAATGTTACCATATCTAGTGGATTTAAACTTACAGAGCAATTATTTTATTGGGAGCTTGCCCTCGTCCATGGGTTCCTTGACTAAGTTATTGTCTTTGCACATTAATAACAACATGCTTTCAAGGGGATTTCCTCTCGTTTTCAAGAACACTAGCAACTTGATTTCTTTGGATCTTGGGGAAAACAACTTTTTCGGAGTTATTCCATCATGGGTTGGAGAAAGGCTCATAAATTTGAAAATTCTTCGCCTTCGATCCAATAAATTTTCAGGTAACATTCCCAATGAAATATGTGATATGAAATTTCTTCAGGACTTGGACCTTGCACAAAATTGCTTGTTAGGCAAAGTACCAAAGTGTTTCAACCACTTGAGTTCCATGGTCATAAATAAAAGCAGTGAACAATATCCATCCATCCGTGAAAAAAACATCACAACCAGAATGACTATTATTAGTGTGCTCATATGGGTGAAAGGAAGAGGTGCTGAGTATGGTAATATTCTTGGCTTGGTGAAAAATATTGATCTTTCAGACAATAAATTATCAGGTGAGATACCAGGAGAAATCACAAATTTATCTGGACTAAATTTTTTGAACTTGTCCAAAAATCAGTTAAGTGGTCACATTCCTCAAAGTATTGGCAACATGAGGTCATTGGAATCTATAGATTTCTCAAGGAATCAACTGTCAGGGGAGATCCCTTCATCTATAACAAACTTAAGCTTTCTGGGCAAGCTAGACTTGTCTTATAATCATTTGAAGGGTGAAATCCCAACAGGCACTCAACTACAAAGCTTCGAAGCATCCAATTTTATAGGAAATGATTTATGTGGTCCACCCTTGCTGGTTAATTGCAGTTTGGATGGGGAAGGTCCTAATGCTGATCACCATGGCAAAGACAGTGGTGGGCATGGAGTGAATTGGCTTTTCATAAATATGGCCTTTGGATTCATTGTGGGGTTCTGGGGAGTGGTTGCTCCATTGTTCATATATAGATCATGGAGATATGCCTATTTTCGTTTCCTTGATGATATGTGGTACAAACTGCAATCTAGGTGGTGACTTGCATTCGTGATGTAGTATTTTTATTTTACATTAGTGGAATAAAATCATCTTAAACTTGTTCTTCCTTGTTTAAAAGTGTATCCAATTCATGTTGTTATCCCTGCAGATTCAAACAAATAATATATTATATTGGTTATTGTTCTTGTTCTAGTTTAATAGTAAACTTTTGAAACTCTTAATTAACTTTTTTCTTGGCAGGACAATTTTGTGATAACACAGTACTAAAATGGTTATATATGAGAATATGAGTTGGATTTTCCTTTGGCTCTGAATATCATGGAAGTATATGCTTATTACTGATCTCTTGCTGATGTGAAAATCAACTTTCCTTCCAAATCTAACTATTTGGCTGGTAGTACTAATTGCTACAATGTTGGTTTCAAACCACTGTCATGTATGCACATATATGTACCTTTCATGATTATGTATTATGTCTTGGATTAAATTTGTTGTGCGATAGTTTCCATAGCTTATCGCCATCCACTACAAGAAAAACCCGAGTTACCGACGGATTTTACCGACGGAATTTTTCCGTCGGTAATACCGATGGAATTACTGACGGAAAGTGAGAAATTCGGGAAAAAAAATCTTTTTTTACTACTTGGACATTACCGACGGATTTTCCGTCGGTAAGCCGCCGGTAATATTCGCGCGACATTGCGGGAAGGGAGGCGCGCGAGTTACCGACGGAAAATCCGTCGGTAATTTGATTTTAAATTTTTTTTTCAAAAATTTATAATTACCGACGGATTTTCCGTCGGTAATTATATGAATAATTTTATGAATAATTTTATTACCGATGGAAAATCCGTCGGTAATTTTATTTTTAAATTTTTGTCGGTAAAGATTATTACGACGGAAAATCCGTCGGTAATTTTATTTTTATTTTTCGATTTTTAATTATTACCGATGGAAAATCCGCTTGCAATTTCGCTTTCAATTTTTTTCCGTTGTTAATTATTACCGACGGAAAATCCGTCGGTAATTTTGTTTTTAAATTTTTGTCGGTGTTAATTATTACCGACGGCAAATCCGTCGGTAATTTTATTTTTATTTTTTCGATTTTTAATTATTTCCGACGGAAAATCCGTCGGTAATTTTGTTTTTAATTTTTTTCCGTTGTTAATTATTACCGACGGAAAATCCGTCGGTAATTTTATTTTTATTTTTTCGATTTTTAATTATTACCGACGGAAAATCCGTCGGTAATTTTGTTTTTAAATTTTTGTCGGTGTTAATTATTACCGACGGCAAATCCGTCGGTAATTTTATTTTTATTTTTTCGATTTTTAATTATTTCCGACGGAAAATCCGTCGGTAATTTTGTTTTTACTTTTTTCCGGTGTTAATTATTACCGATGGAAAATCCGTCGGTAACTTTATTTTTATTTTTTTGATTTTTAATTATTACCGACGGAAAATCCGTCGGTAATTTTGTTTTTTAATTTTTTTCCGTTGTTAATTATTACTGACGGATTTTCCGTCGGTAATTTTATTTTTTATTTTTCCGATTTTTAATTATTACCGACGGAAAATCCATCGGTAATTTTGTTTTTAATTTTTTCCCGTTGTTAATTATTACCGATGGAAAATCCGTCGGTAATAATATTAATTTTTATTTCTAATTTTTAACGGATTTATTGATTACCGACGGATTTTCAAATTACCGACGGAAAAATCCGTCGGTAAATAATCAGAATCATTATTTAATAAATATTTGAATTTCTTTTTTATCTTTTATAGTTACCGACGGATTTTCCGTTTGCATTTGAAAACCCGTCGGTAATGTTATATCATATACTCTCAACACTCAACTCTCAAACATACTTCCTCTCCACTCTCATTTTCTCTCGCAGACTGGGACCGCCGCCGACCAATCAAGGTCGCCCGCCTCGACCACGACCGTTTCATACGATCAGATCGCCGCTCGGCCGCCCCTCGCGTCGCGTCGCCCTTCCGCCAGGCCAGCCGACCACCCCTCGCGTCGCCTTTCCGCCCGGATCGCCGATCGCGCCTCGCGTCCGTCGCCCTTTCCGCTGCCACCGCTCCGAAGCGCGTCGCCTCTTCCTCCCGGCCGCCACTCGGCCGGCCGACTTCGCCCGGCTTGCGCTCAAGCTCGCCGCCCGCCGCCACGCCACGCCTCGCTTGCCGCCGGCGACACCAAGGCCTCCTGCTCGCAAATGGGAGACCGCCTCCTGTAAGCCTCTGTTTCTCACTTCCTTAACTCTATTTCTAGCTTTTTATCCATTATTCTTTTCCTGTATTTGCATGAACAACTTATCTTAAGTAATTTCAAACATTGCCTCTTCAAACATAGATAGAGATAGATTTATTCATTCTCGCTAAATATTTCATCACTAAATTTTAGTCACAGTTAAACCTTTGTGAAAAAACATGACAAATGAGAAAGACACTATGAGTGGGCTAATGATTGATATTTTGTTCATAATAATAATGAAAAGCTTACCTTGGATTTTTTGTTTAGAACACTTTCACTTTAGAATTGAAAATAATTTAGTTATTAGATAGAATTATTTACTAGTTTATAGCGTTTCCTCACTATGAAGTGTTAATTCCATGCAATATAGTCAAGAAATGTTAATTCCTTTATTGTTTCACTGTTGATATAACAATTTTAATTATGCATGACTAATTTCAGGAGCTCCCTGAAGGTCATTACTTCTGTTAGGCACAAAGAGAAGAATTCATTGAAAGAGCTACTAAGCCATATATAAGGACCATCCGAGAATTCTGAGGTAAGTAATTATTTCTTCTCCTCATTTAATTATATTTTTGTTAGGATAGAGACTTATGATTTATAAGTTAGAGTTGTAGGAAATTGGGATTGTATGGCTGGGGGAAAGGGCGTAGAGGTCCTTCCCCGACTTGTTTGCGTTGTTTGCTGTGGAGATTGATTGTGTATGCGGAGATTGCAGGAAATGCATGTTGTGATGTTATAAGGGGGTGTGCTCTAGAACGGTTTTAGGATCTTTAAATGTTTGTTTGATTGTTTGTGAACTTTATTTGACTGGATTGATATACATGTATATTGAAATCAATTTCCTGGGATGTGTTAATTTAAGGGGAGGTTCTATCAATTTTTTTTTTTTTAAATTAAAGACTGGAAGATATTTTGTGAAGTTAAAGACCACAATCCATTTACTTAAAAGATTTTTATTTTCAAAATTTTAATTAAGATTTTAACTTTTGAATCTTTAAATGAATTTGTTAGGTAAAATTACAGGCAAGAACCATGATTCCCACAAACAGACTATGGATGTATGATAGGGTGCACCCCAGTCGAGGGGGAATCAAACCTGAATTTTACGCGGGAGTTGAACAATTTATAAGGGTGGCTTGTCAGACTTATGAATGAGCGTAGTTAGGTGTCCCTGTGCTAGGTGTAAATGTAGGAAATATTTTGATATGGATACCATTAGGTATCACCTATATAAGGATGGTTTTATGACGGATTATTGGGTTTGGATTATGCATGGGGAAGTTGCCACACAAAATTTTGAACATGCTAGTGTTGAAAATGCCTATGTTATAGGTAGTTCAAGTAGAGTTAATATTGGTGAGCATGTCACGGAAATGTTAATTGGGAGGATAATTCTAGGCGATATGAGGAAATGATTTATGATGCAGTTGGTCCTCAAATTCATGCAGATTATGAACCTTCTGTCGAGGCTCCTAATGCCGAGGCTGAGAAGTTTTTCTCTATATTGAGGTCGTGGAAGGTTCCTCTATGGGAAGGGTGTGTTCACTCTGAGTTGTCTCTAGCGGTTAGGATGTTAGCTATAAAATCGAAGCAAACCAAAGTCAAAATTCATTTGACCAAAGGCAACATTGATGCGTGAAATTAGTCAACAATCTAGTTCTATTCCAAAGGATTTCTATCAAAGTTAAGAAATTAGTTTCAAAACTTGGGCTAAAATCGTAAAAATAGATTGTTGTTTGAAGGGATGTATGTTGTACTACAAAGATGATATAGACCTAACTGAATGCAAATTTTGTGAAAACCCTAGGTTTAAACCAAAAAGATCTGGGAATGGAAGATATAAGGATGCCCCTTACAAAAGAATGCACTATTTGCCCCTAATTCCAAGGTTAAAGAGGTTGTATGCTTCAATGAGTTCAGCACCTCACATGAGATGGCACTTTGAGAATAAGAGAAATGATGGTGTCATGACCCACCCTTCCCACGGTGAAGCCTGGAAACACTTTGATCAAACTTATCCCGATTTTGTCATGATCCTAGGAATATTAGGTTGGGGCTTTGTGCAGATGGATTTACTCCGAATAATCAGTTTAGCAAACCTTATTCCTGCTGGCCTGTTGTTGTTACACTTTACAATCTGCCTCCTGAAATGTGCATGAAAGATCCTTACATGTTTCTAACTTGTATAATCCCTGGTCCCGATAATCCCAAAGCCAAGATTGATGTTTACCTCCAACCATTGATTGATGAACTTAAAGAGCTATGGTATTCGGGTGTACAAACTTATGATATTTCTATGAAGCAAAATTTCTTGTTGAGGGCAGCATTGATGTGGACTATCAATGATTTTCCGGCCTATGGAATGTTATCCGTTGGATGACGCAGTGGAAAATTGGCATGTCCAAAGATGTATGGAGGACACAAAGGCGTTTACATTGAAACATGGTCGAAAAAACTCATGGTTTGATTGTCACAGGAGGTTTTTGGATCTTGATCATGAATTTAGGGGTAAAAAGGATGCATTTAAAAAAAAGACTGTTGAACGTGATGAGCCTCCTGTGAGGCTTAGTGGTAACCAAGTCTGGCACCGAGTTAGAGACTTTCCAAAGATAACGGAATTGGGAAAATCCATACGATTGCCAGGATATGGGGTAGAACATAATTGGACCAAACAAAGTATATTTTGGGAGCTGCCTTATTGGGGTGATAATCTAGTTCGTCATTGTATTGATGTAATGCATGTGGAAAAAAATGTGTGTGATAACATCATAAATACTGTGATGGACACTGATAAGACTAAGGACAATGTGAAAGCAAGAAAAGATTTGGTTGAGTATTGCAAGAGACCTGAGTTGAGTTTACAGAAGTTGCCAGACGGTCGTGTATGTAAGCCGAAGGCCAATTACACACTAACTTCTGTGCAGAAACAAGCTGTGTGTAGGTGGATGCAAGAGTTAAGGATGCCTGACGGTTATGCCTCAAATTTAGGTAGATGTGCTAATGTTGCACAAGGACAATTTTTTGGTATGAAGAGTCATGATTGTCATGTATTTATGGAGTGTTTACTTCCTATTGCATTTAGAGAATTACCTCTCCCTGTTTGGAAGCCATTGACTGAGTTGAGTCAATATTTTAGAGACATATGCTCGTCCACTTTGAGGGTTGAAGATCTCCTAATTATGGAGAGAAACATCCCTATAATTCTCTGCAAATTAGAGAGAATATTTCCTCCCGGTTTCTTTGATTCTATGGAACACTTGCCCATACACTTGGCATACGAAGCACGAATGTGTGGGCCGGTTCAATATAGATGGATGTATCCGTTTGAACGAAATATTGGAAGTTTCAAGAGAACTGTGAAAAATAGAGCTCAAGTAGAAGGTTCCATATGTGAGGCATATATCTCAAAGGAGACGTCTTTCTTTTGTTCCTATTACTTTGAGTCTCATGTTCAGTCTAGACGAACAAGGGTTGGTCGGAATGATGATGGGGGTGAAAGTTCAATTCAATATACTTTATCTATATTCAATCAGCCAGGACGTGCTGCTGGAAAGTCCAAGGCACATTGGCTATCAGAGAGAGAGAAACATGCTGCGCATTTGCATATCTTAATCAATCGTGATGAAGTACAACCATTTAAGACGTAAGTTTGATCAATGTATCACTTTCAATTATTGATACACCGTCATGCATCAAATCTTATTTTACCTGCAATGTTTAATTTACAGGTATTTTGAATAAGTTGATAAGCGACACACCCTTCAACAATTTCCAGCATGGTTTAGATCCTTTGTATGTAATCTAATTATTTAGTAACCATTTGATCCAAAATTCATACACATGTTCTAGTTGTCATCTTTTGTGCTGATGTTTGAAGTTCAATTATTCATGTAGGTGTTTGATAAAAACAATAATGTAACATGTCCTTATTTACAAAGTTTGGCTTGGGGTCCCGCTAACAAAGCTAATAGTTGGCGAATGTATTATGTGAAAGGATATAAGATTCATACATTTGAATGGGGCCAAGGGAAAGCTACAAACAATAGTGGGGTATGTGTCGAGGATGCAGTAAAGTGGGGAGAGTGATTGGTATGGAGTAATCAAACAAATACTGGAGATTGAATATGTAGGTGATGGACCTCAAAAATTGGTAGTGTTGTTCGGCTGTGATTGGTACGACCCCAGACGTCCTGACGGAACACGCACACATAATCAATATAAACTTACTGAGGTGAATCATACTAAGAGATATCTTGTCAGATATGATCCTTTCATTATTGCCCGTAATGCAAGACAGCTATATTATGCACCATACCCCGGAAAGTGTAGAAAGGATTGGAAGATGGTCATGAAAACTAAACCTAGGGGTCGAGTTGAGGTTGAAGAACTACCTAACGATGCTTATCAAGTGAATGACCCAATTCCCTCTCAGGTAGTTGTTGATACGGGAACATTGCCAACCTTACGTTCTGATTCAGGCGATGTTCAGATAATTCACTCTTCTAGTGATCAATTAGTGAGTGAAAGCAACGAAAGTGATGGTAGTGATGAGGAGGATGGGGAGGACCAGGAAGATGAGTTTGAGGATGATGTTGAGACTGAGAATGATGAAGATAGTCCTCAACTTTCAGATTAAATGTGATGTGTCCAACCTCAATTTATTACTTTTTTTCATTTTAAATTATTATACTATGAATTGATTTTTCATACGTTGTTGAATCTTTTTCAGATATGGCACCTAAACTCAAAAATAAGGGCAAAGGGAAGGGTGTCCCAAACAATCAAACAATCAATCCTCCCACTCAAGCATCCACCACAGCCGCTCACACCTCCACTTCTATCCCTTCCATGCCACCAGCCCATGCCCATGGGGAGTTTACTATGATACCTACTCCTGGGCGTGTGACCGAAGTAGTGCCTTCACCTCCACCTTTATCACCATTGGCAGATCCTATGGTCACCCCCACACATGACTCAGAAGGGTGCCGAAGCGAGGCGATGGGTGGTGCCTCGGCTGGGCAATCAGACATGGATCCACAGCAGATAATCGGATAAAGCTTATACGTGTCCGTGACAAGTAAGTTAATTAATTTTTCAATTTCTTATAAATCATGTAACAATTTGAACAATTTCTTGACATGCTCACTTCGATGTTTTGTACTTTTGCCAAGCGGTTGGGAGCCAAACACAATGCCATGCATGAGGTGACACACACCATCCAAAAATTATATGAACGGCCGATTGAGTCATTCGGCAAGTTATCGAAGTCTGAGAAGGAGCGCTGGTTTCTTGAGTGGAAGGTTCATGAAATAATTATTATGAAATGTGTGATTTACTTTAAAAATATTTTCAATTACCTTTTTTTTTGTTTATTTTCATGCGTAGAGCCACTTCATCATCCATCCCAAAGATGAAGAGTTTATGTTTAAGTGCTTCAAATCCAAGGCAGCTCATAGGTTGCAAGACATGTACATCGACATTCGGGAGCGGCGGGATGAGAACCCCAGGTGGATGACTCAGGCTAGCCTGGACTATTTGTGGCAACATCGAGAGGTGACAAGTTCAAAGCGAAGTCTTTGAAGGCTAAGGAGAGCCGAAAGGCCGCATAAGGGTGGCTCCTTCATTGTGGTGGTTACGCTAGTATTGAGTCTACACGTCACCGAATGGTTTAGTCATTATTTTAAACATCTTTTAATTTCTCTTGTTAAACTTATATTTTATCATACTAATGTTTTACATGTTTCACTCGAAATGCGTACTAATGAGTTGAAGATGCCACCTACACAGCGTGAGTTGTTCAGAAAGACTCACACGCGCAAGCTAGAGAAGACGTGGGTCGATCCTCGCTCAGAGAATATTTGGGTATATATGTTCTCAGGCTCTTATTCATTGTATATATACATAATTTATTATTTCATATATTTGATCACATTACTTTCATTTTTTTTTATAGCATGCCTATGAGCAGCGCTATCTGGAGGCCAAAACCCAGCGAGAACAAAGGATCGCAGCTGGTGAAGAATGCCCATCGCATGATGACGACAAGTTATGGCAGAGGTAGTCAGCGGTCCTTACAAGAACCGCATCTACGGCATGGGATCATTTTATGCGAGTAGTTTATCGACTGGCTCTCACATCAGGGCATCTACAGGTCTTTGGATCCACCGCTGATGATGATGAGGTCCGCGAGCAAGTTCACTTGCTCAATGCGGAACTTCATCGTATGCAAGAAAAGGAGGCGGCTACTCAACGGGAATTGGAGGAGGGGAAAAAGAATATTAAAGACAATGAAAAGGCCTTGGAGATCAGATTACGAAAGCAAATGAAGAAGGAAATGATGTCTTTGTGGCAGAAGATGCAAGCAGGCTCTTCTGCACCACCAGACATTGATGATGATGATGATGATGGTAGTGGCGGCGATGGTGATCTTGGCGATGTTCTTGACTTTTCTCGATTTGAGTTTACATTTTCTTATTATTTATCATATGTTGACTTCTTTATATTTATGCTTGTACACTTTGTTGTATTTGTATTTATGTTTGTCGACGATGGTGGAACTTTATGATGCTTATTAATTGAGTATTTTTTTTTATAATTTGTTATTATTAAATGTATTTATAATTATTGTTAAGCAAAACATCAATTCTTAAATAATCAGGTAATCCAAATATTGTTAAATTTTTATTTTTTTAAATAAATAAATTACCGACGGATTTTTCGTCGATAAAATAAAAATATTACCGACGAAAAATCCGTCGACAAATAAAAATTTAAAAAATAGAAATTTTGGATGATTACCGACGGAAAAATCCGTCGGTAAATATAAAGACCAAAAAATAAAAATTTCAGACTTTGTTGATTACCGACGGATTTTCCGTCGGTAAATATTACGAATAAAAAATAAAAATTTCAAATTTTATGATTACCGACGGATTTTCCGTCGATAAAATAATAAACAAAAGAATATAAAATTTTATTTTGAACCATTACCGACGAAAAATCCGTCGGTAATATTACCGACGGAAAATCCGTCGGTAAATTAAAAAATATAAAAAAATCTTAAAAATTAGCGACAGAAAATCCGTCGGTAATGAATAAAAAATCCGTCGGTAAAAATTTCAACCGACGTTTTTTCTTACGGCTATGCGAATCAATTTACCGACGGATTTTTTTTGTAAGAATCCGTCGAAAAATCCGTCGGTAAAAATTTCCGACGGATTTTTTCCGTCGGTAATAATTTCCGACGACGTTATTACCGGTTGACAAAATCCGTCGGTAATTCCGTCGGTAATAAATTTATCCATCGGTAACTCAAAAAATCCGTCGGTAAATTCCGTCGGTAACAGCTATTTTTCTGGTAGTGATCCAACTCCCTCATCGGTTGGATGTCCAACTTTAATGAGTACAATGTGCCCAAATGACCCAGTAGATAATGGGAAAAGTGTGGTAACCAATTTGGCTATTTCACTCAAGGTGTGGACCTCTCTACCCTCTTTGCATTCCCAAGCCCTTTCTCTTTCTTATCAGTTCATTTACTGAGCCTGTCTTTCATACTACTGCAGGATGGTTCTCATCAATCAATGGAACAATGCTAGCCATGAACACTAGCTGTAGTGTTGTTTCTTGTTTTAATTTTATGTTTTGAACTGTTAGTGGCGTAAAGCCACTTGTGTGAGAGAGAGAGAATGAAAAAAAAAAGAAAAAAAAAAAGAAAAGAGAGTCAAGAAGGGAGGCGTTTCACGAGAGTTACTGTGCAAGTTACTATACTTGCACAGTAACCTTGCATGTGAACTTTGAATTCACGAGAGTTACTGTGCAAGTTACTATGCTTGCACAGTAACCTTGCATATGAACTCTGAATTCACGAGAAGTTACTGTGCAACCAATGCACAGTAACTTCCAAAGCCTCTATAAATAGAGGAGCTGCAAATGGTTTTAGAGCAGACGAGAAAACGTATTGAGTGTTCTAAGAGTTTCTCCTATTTTTATAGAGAGAGGTGTATTCTCCTTGTATAAGAGAGGGTGTTATTGTTCTCTCCTTATATCTAGAGAGAGGTGTAATTTTATCTTCCACATAGTGAAAATCTTTCTCGGTTCTTGCCCGTAGTTTTTCCCTCATCATTAGGGGGTTTTCCACGTAAATATTTTGTGTCAGTTCCTATTCTCTCAACTCTATTTTAGTTGCGTTGATCTGTTTCCATAACTCTGGTACCCAACATGAACTTTATTATCAGACTAGTGGAGTCACATATTCTATTTCTCTTGAGTGTTTGCTGAGTTTTCAATTCAGCTTCCATTTTATTGTATAGGAGCATTAGGATTGAAACATACTACTAGTTTTCTTTTAGTATGGTGCTTCCTATGATTAAATATACTCATAGAAGTTCAATCATCATATGACATACAATGGGTGCCCTTTGATGTCTTTTTCTGAAGTCATACTATCCAAATGTTAAAATATAAAAATTATCCAAGATACTCGTTAAGGTCAGGTATTTCCTTAAGTTAATTAAACTATTATACGAATAGTTATGTTTCCTCCATTTCATGTTTGCATCTGTGTCCTAGTTATGTGGGTATTGTATCCTTATGCCTGATATATAACATAAATTAAAACTGAATATGATAGTTGATGTCAGTTCTGATTCTTTAAAACTAAAATAAATGTAGAATATGGAATAGACTTTCTATCAACTAACATCTCCTTTGTTCTTGTAGTTTAACATATGGCAATAGATTCAAGTTAACTTCAGTTACCATAGCTATCCAATCATAGAATTATTATTCAACCAACCATCATAACTAGAACTTCCTTTTACCATTTTGATTAATGAGCACTTCCAAGTTTTTAAATAGTTTGTTGCTGGAAAGGAAGAGCAACTTCACAGTGAAAAGCAGTTGCCTACTTTAAGACTAAAAGAATGTCCTGCATACAATAACCCATAAAGTCCTAGTGTGGTATGACAGCATAACATAGTGTTTCTCTTGGTTTTACATTGAACTAAAGGCTTACACTAAAATCCTTCCATCAAAAATAAAGAAAATCATACCTAAGGGAGAAAATCAGGAATGCTACAAAGAATTGTTAAGTTTTTGATTGAAATTTGGTTTGGGGAATTAGTCTCACATTGCTTAGAATTGGGATGGAAGTGGGTTGCCAAGACTATATATAGAAGTCTAAGTTCTTCATTTCAATTTGCACCAGTCAGAAACATTTTAAGCTTGTATCTGATTTTTTTTCCTCTGTACTCTTGTTTTAGAGTGTTGTGAGGTGTAGTTCAAATATTTGCTTTGTGAGAGTGTGGGTGTACTGGGGTGTGGTAAGAGAGAAGTCTGTGTGTTGTAATAATTTTCACATAGTGAGATTCTCTGGTTGTCTTTTGACAGGGGTCGTGGTTTTTCTCCAGTTTTTGAATTTTCCACGTTAAATTCTTGTGTTGTGGTTGTGTTCCTATTTTATTTCTCTGTTTATGGTGGTTCTCAAGGAGGGAAAATGTCTTAGTTTCCCAACAAGAATTGTAGGGGGAAAGTATGAACTATGAACAACTAGATCACACTATTATATTGCTCAAGCTTTTATGATATCAAAACTCATTTCAGTAGGATCTGTTGCTTACAACTTAACTTGAATACCATCAAGTTCCCTCTTGAATCTATCCTTGGAGTTGGCATACACCATTGTTTGTCTAAATTTTTATGTATCAGGAGACCAACACATCATAAATAATAAGAAACTAAAGTTAAATACATGACAGGAAGACAATTCCCATTTACATCGAAATCTGATACGTGCAAAGATGATTTTGCTAATTTCGATAAATATATGCTGTTAATTGTAGCCTAAAACTTCTTCGTCACTAGCCTTACAAAAAATGACAATTTATGTGCTAAGTACCCTATAATGTCTTCTGCAATATGCTATTGCCATTTCCTCGTATAGCTAGAACATGCAATAATGTGAGCATGAAGAACTTCAATTACCATGCAATGAAGAAAATCAAAATCAAAGACAATACAATGACTATCATTAGGAGGCAGAGATGCCATGAAGTCTGTTGGGAAAATACGCCACTTTCCCTCCTTGAGAACCACCCTAAACAGAGAAATAAAATAGGAATACAACCACAACATAAGAATTTAACGTAGAAAAGTCCAAAACCGGAGAAAAATCACGGCCGCTGTCAAAAGATAACCAGAGAATCTCACTATATGAAAATTATTACAACACACAGACTTTTCTCTTAAACACCTACATCCCAATGCACCCACACTCTCCAAAGCAAATATTTGAACTACACCTCACAACATTCTAGAATAAGAGCATAGAGGAAGAAAAATCAAATACAAACTTAAAGTGTTTCTGACTGGTACAAATTGAAATGGAGAACTTAGGCTCCTATATATAGCCTTAGCAAACCCCTTTCATTCCAATTCTAAGCAATGTGGGACTTCTATCCCAACTTAAATTTCAATCAAATACTAACAATCTCCACCTTGATTAAAATAAACACAGCTTCAGCTTCCATTGTCAATATCGACAATCCTTTGCTGTCATTGTTTATACCGATAATCATAGTTCAAATAACTATCATACTCCACCATAAAAAGTATGCTCACTTGGAATAGAACAATTCAAAGAATTTCACCTTGGCACATGTCGAAACCTTGCTGAAAAGTTATGGTGCAACTTCCACATTGGCTTTTCCTGAAAGTTCCTCAGCTATCAACATAATTCCCACCACATACTCTGCATCTCAATGCCAATCAATGCCCATGTGTAATTGTGGATCCGCTAGCAACAACTTATCCTTTTCCATAGTAATGTGATAATGCCATGGGGATACACTTCTGACCTTCTAGTAAAGATCATCCTCTCCCCCTAGGAAAGCAATGTTGCAAGCATCAGATTGAAAGTCCTTCTCCAACATCGCGCCACTTGGACAATTTTTCTTTACATGCCCAAGATTTTCTGCATTTCTAGCATGTCACACTCCTTCCACGAATCCTTTTTCCATAACTGTCACTTCTAGCTACAAATAATGAATTAGAAGAAGTGTTATCCTTATTTTTCATTCTTCTTTCTTTAGTGATGATTTTACTAGCAACTTCTTCATAATTCAGAGTTTCCTTCACATACATCAATACAGACTTGATATGCTCATAGGAAGATGGAAGACACAATATAAGTCTTAGTGTCTTATCTTCATCATCAATCTTCACTCCAATTGCCTCTAATTCAGAAACAATACCATTGATGGCATTAAGATGGTCAGAGACTTTCATGCTATCATCCATGCGCATATTATGAAACTGCTCCTTCAAGAACAACTGATTTGAGATGCCCTTTGCCTTATATGATCCTTTGAGTTTCTCCCAAAGTTCCTTGGCTTTCGATATTCCTTGCACATTTGTAAGAATATTCTTAGCCAAACACAGACGAATTGTACTTATTGCTCTCAAATCCAGTTTCTCCCAGTTTTCATTATCCATATCAGTGATCTTTTCTTTCAACACCTTATGCAAACCTGATTATATCAATACATTCTTGACTTGTATCTGCCGTAAGCCAAAAATCAAATTTCTCTACATTATATTTCACAGCACTTGAAAAACTTGACATTGTTACAACCGTATACTGGAATAGTATAAATCAACTGTAAATCATGCACCAGGAGGGTTATCAGGAAAGAGAAGTGGATCACAATGGACACGCTTAAATACTAAGTCTTTCCTTAGCCAGAACCTTTCCAAACCGCACTCTAACATTATCACACTGCCTTCCAGCAACAGACAATATCACACTGTCTTCCAACAACAGCAACCAAGGATAATCCTCAAGCATTAGGGAGAAATTCTTTTCTGATATGAAAGATCAGACAAAGCTGCACCACAGAGTATACTAAGAATAAATCCCACCAAACTAAAGCTCCTGATACCAATTGTTGGGAAAATACGCCACTTTCCCTCCGTGAGAACCACCATAAACAGAGAAATAACATAGGGTACAACCACAATACAAGAATTTAACGTAGAAAACTCTAAAACCGAAGGAAAAGCCATGGCTGCTGTCAAAAGACAATCAGAGAATCTGACTATATGAAAATTATTACAATATACAGACTTCTCTCTTAAACACTTACACCCCAGTACACCCACACTCTCCAAAGTAAATATTTGAACTACACCTCACAATACTCTAAAATAAGAGTACAGAGAAAGAAATATCAGATACAAGTTTAAAGTGTTTCTAACTAGTGTAAATTGAAATGAAGAATTTAGATTCCTATATATAGCCTTGGCAAACCTTTTTCATCTCAATTCTAAGCAATGTGAGACTTCTATCCCAACTCAAATTTTAATCAAATACTAACAAAGTCATCATAGGTATGTTGTGGGCTTCCTATTGTGTCCACTACCATTGCTTGGTCCTCAATCTTGCAGACAATGAAACGGTAATTCCTTTTTGCCTTTAACTCCAAGAACTTCAGTTTACATTCATCACTAACAGCCATTCCAGACGTTGCATTCGCCTAATTTAAAGTGACATTTTTACGCTATATATATATATATAATATGGTGACAATGGAGCATAGCCAAGTTAGTGAATGAGACATTTTGGACATAGGAAGCAAGGCATTGAGAAATTGAGGTGGAGGGAGATTGAAACTTAGAAAAAACGTACCATGTTGCTGCTGATGTTAGAGAAATCCTAAGAGAAAGAAAAAACAGACAGAGGAAGACATCCTTATTATTATTTTTGTGGTGGTGGTGGGGTTGGCGGAGGGGGTGGGGAAGGGATGAGAACTTAGAGATAAAAACGGAGGACAGGAAAATTTTGAGGAAGGGAAGCAAAGCTTCATATTCGGTTCAAGGGATATGATCATGTCTACAAAGTGAGAACATATATACTATGTTCTATCCATTAATTAAATGCATTGCTTTGGCATGATGAATCTTGGTTTTGTTGGCTTCTTAAATCTAGCAAATGGTTACTGTGGCTGTTATAAAATTTAAAATAATAGTAATTATAAAATAATGTTGATTGAGAATTGAGTGAAAAAAGAAATACATAACTGGTGAGCTTATTTTATTTAATTTTAACCTTAGTTCGATATGTAACGGTTACTTTGTTTTTGACTACGCTAGCCTCTTTTTTTTTATTGTAGGATTATCGCATTTACATATGATGACCAAGAAGCTGCAAGGATGGGAAAACACCAGGCAGCTCTAACTTCTGATAGCAAAGGCGTAGTTAATGAAGTCTTAGAGGTTTGTGAACGATTTCATCATGTTCATGTTTTACCTTTCCAAAAGAAAATGTGTGCCTTTCAGGTTACACGAAAATGAAACATAAACGAACAAAAGAGTAAGTCCCTATGCCCAAAAAACCATCAAGGATTGATTTTTCTTAACAAAAGGCAGCGGGTTATCTTGTGAGATTCACTGTGCAGCATGTTGACTGGATAATACACGTTTTTTAATTTGATGAAAGCTGAATTTTGTTGAAAATTTAAGACATGTCTTAAGGAAATATTCTATTAGAGACATTCACACATGAGAACAGTTCATGATCAAAAGCTCCCCATGTTATCAAAAGTTAGAAAAGAAAATTGAAAGCTCCTCCGCAGAACTTTCGAAAAAAAAAAAAACCAAACCTACTTTTTTTCCTTGAAATAGGCTAAATCAAACATGTTGATATATCCTTTGAAGTTAAAGTTTAATCTGCGGAGAACTAATAATTAAAAGCTAAAATAGTTTTTGAAGGTCCAGTTCTCCGGTAAAAATGGCCCAAAATTACAATTATAAATTACGAGTTTTATATCCTTCCATATTTTAGATTCAATTATTCACGAATAATTTATGCATAAACCAATGAAACTACACATCTTTCATCTACCCTCTGTTATATTATTTGATGTTTGGAACGACATATTTAAACCTTTGCAAGTAAGTGATATTTTTATTTGAATGTTCTTAAAAGTTAGGTGTGCAAAAATAAAATAAAATCAAATCAGTTTCTTGCAGTCATGCTGTTGATTTTATTATACCTGTTGACAGATGAACTCGATATAAGAAAGCGTGATGTTACTTCATCTCCATTGAATTTTTACCTGTGCACTTTTGCTGGATTTTTGTTTTCAACCTCTCGACGAGTTCCTTTCTTGATCTGTTTTAATGTTTATTATTATAATATGAATGCTTTTATCTAGTCTATTAAATGAGTTGTGCTCACCTTTGTTGTTTACAGGGACTAACTGGTCTTCTCCAGTCACCTGTAAGAGGAGCTGAGAAGCATGGTCTTCCTGGTGTCCTCTCAGGTAAAACAAATTGAATGAATTTTTCTGAATTCTTCCTCAAAAATATGAAGCCACATTAGGAAATTGCTGGTGGCAATTTTTCGATGTTGTGTTATTTTCTCCAGGCTGCTAACTGCTTTTCTGTTTCCTATTTCTTTGTCGCTGGAGTTGCTTTAGGAATTACAGGACTGGTGGCAAAACCTGCAGCTAGTATACCTGAAGTTATTGGCAAAACTGCACTCAGTATTAGAAATCGCAGTAGACCCAATCAATTAAGATCACAATGCTTTAGGATCCGGCTTCCAAGGCCACTAAGCCACGAACTTCCATTAAGACCTTAATCATGGGAAGAAGCTGTTGGAATATCAGGCGGATGATGGCCTAAAGTTCAAAGATGAGAAGTTAGTGGCTTGCAAAGCCCTTAAAGTAGCTGGTAAGTTTGTTGTTTTAACCGAGAGAATTGTATTGGTTGTTTTCAGTCCATGTTTGGTAACCTTGGGCAAGCCTGAATTCTGTGGCGTCCCAACTGATTTGGAGTGGATAATCGAATGCGAGATTGGATTGGAAAGTATAATACATGCTGACACTGATCAAGGGGTTGTACACATCGTTAGCAGCAGACCAGATTCCCTACTGGGGCAAAATCAGCATTCTCCTAAGAGAAGTGGTGGCAGAACCAGATCTGTGCGTTGGAACCATTATCCAACTCATCTTCCGCTTCCTCAGACAAACTTGGAACTAGCATCTGAAGAAGATGCAGCCAACTTGTTGCAGCTTTTGTTGTCTGCCATAGAAAATTGGAAAGGCAAAGCTTGGGACTGTGGGCGGATACTGCATCGAGCTAATATGAAGTAGAAAAGGTTACATTGTAGTTGCGATTCAGTAATCCTCTGAAAGTGTGAATAGTTACCACTGTCAGTGTTTTTCATATGGGGCCCAATGTATTGGAATTACCAAGACTTCTGGCTTTGGCAAGTGGAAAGAAAAACAGAATGAGCATCATTCTAATTTGCATCTGAAATGGCTTATTGTTCAAGAACGCATCTTAGATGCATCCCTGAGCAATGCTGCCTTCAGACTCCTCTTCCCAAGATGACAATACAATTGAGTCAGCATCCACTGATGATGCAATTTATTGGTGAAGCTTTTTGCGACTGCAACTTCAGAGCCCTCCTCCTCTTTTGCAAACTGTTTTGAGGAGTGCACAGCTTCTATATGCAATTAATTGGATCAGTTGTGGTAAGGCGTCCTAAATGGACTCATCTGTCCAGGTCAAAAAGGAAACAAACATGAATGAGGGAGGGGGACTCATCTCTCTGGCAGCAATTCAACCACATTTTCTATTTTGTAACTATGCTTGTGCATTGTATGTTTGTTTACTTCCCCCTTCCCCGTTTGTTCCGGGATGTACATATTTCCAATAGTGTGTACAGAATTGTGACTACTTTGTTTCTTCACTCCCTGTTATTAAAAGTGTGTTTATTTTCAATTTTCCTTCCCTCATTTTTGGAGGGGTAGTGATGAGTGTACAAGGTGTGATGGTTAATATGGGAGAAATGTTACTTGCATCCCAATATAGTGCTTGCGTTATTTTTTGAAGATATATCTCTTAATATTTTAAATTATATGTATGCATTAATTTATTCCTCGCATTTTCTATTTTTGTTAACATAAAAAAATTCAAATGTAAACAGAAGTAATTAAATAAATGTTTAAACATGATAGAAATCAAAATGATTTTTGTGTATTAGGATGATTACTTTCTCTTTGAAAAATTTAAGCTGCTCGGCTTGCAACAATTTGATCGTACATGAAACCTTGTATTGCGTTACGGAATTTCCCCCACGCTAGAAAATGTTTTACACACTGTATATCCAAATTTTATTGGATTCTCCCATTAAAAAAAAAAAAGAAATCTATTAGACGTACGTTTATACATACATACATTCACGTGATTGAGCGATATAGTCACTTTGGATCATGGTGTGATTGTATGAATTGGATAGAGCCACAATAGGTCGGACTAACTTGAATGAGAATTCACAATTCAATAATAGTTTAAAATTCTTTTATATCGATAGTAAATCAAAAATAAATTCATAATTTAGTCACATCATTGAAAAGTTTGACAACGTATAGACAAATTTTTAATCAAAGTCTAGAAATAATGTTACAACATATTTTTCAATGAAAATGTATTTTTTTTTCATTGATCATCTGTATCAATTAAAAATTATTAAAAAAAGGTATTTGATTGTATTAAAAAAATAGAAAGAGAATATGTTACATATACAAAAAGTATAATACATTAACAAAAAATTATAGAGACGAATAATACACCTTATCTTAAAGAAACTATCATTATTTGAGCATATTTTACTCTTGGATTTGAAATTTATCATGAGCGATGTATGACGAAGAGTATGAGTTGCATCGTATGCCTCATTTCCTACTAACTGTCAAGACTCTACGTTTCTTCCATGAATCTCCAATCTTCCAACTTATTAATTGGGGCTTGGCATTGGAATTTCTGATTTGAATGGTCCGTGTCCAAGGGATAAGGAATAAGATTTGAAGTGATATTGGACATATGCACAGATGATATGTTTAGGTTTTGTGTGAGGCCACTAAGTTTTTCTACTTATGTTTAAAATAAATATTGTTTCACCGAAAATGACATTGGACATTTAGTCAAACCTAGAAGAAAATGATATTAATTACTACCTAGTTTAATATTTTTGTCATTTCAAATTTTACACGCATATTAAAAAATTAATAAACTACCTTAATAATAAAAAACTAAGTTAATTTTATAAAACTATCTTATATTAAAATTATAACTATTTGAATTCTTCATTCGCGCTATTAAAAATATAATTAATGGAATGGAATCAAAGATAAAGTTCAGAATAAATAGCTAGTATTTTATTGATTTTTTTTTGTACATATATTATCGATTATTAAATGAACAGGTAATTTAAAGTACGAAAAACTTAAAATAATATATTATATACAAAATAAGTATTTTATACTATTAATACAATTATCAATATAAGTTGTTGATTCTTCACTTTGTACTTCCAGAGTTTCACAAACAATAATACATAATTAAATTATAGTTTTAATTAAGAAATTCTATATTGATAGTAAATTAAAATTAAATTCATAATATATTGCCATATTATTTAAGAGTTTAATAATATATAAACATATTTTAATCATACTCTGGAAATAGAGATACAACACATTTTTAAATGAAAATGCATGTTTTCGCCGGCCATATATATTAATTACACTCAAAAATTATTACAAATAAATATTTGATTGAATTCAAAAGTTTTAATATGTTCCTATTAAAAAAATTATAATATGTCAACCAAAAACTTCAGAGACTAATGTTCATTTTTTTAAAAAAATTATTCATAACAGATATTACTCTAATATCTATATAAAATTTATCAAGATGAGTAGTAAAGATACATGACAAAGAAGATTACGGGCTCTCCCAAATGCCACATTTCCTACTACTTGTCAAGACAATTTGGTTCTTCCATAAATCTCCAATCATCCACCTTATGACTTGGGGCTTGGCTTTGGAATTCCATGTCCAAGGGATAAGAATGAAGACTTCAGGGAATTCCATCTCCAATTTTCCAACACATGGTTTGGTTCTACACAGAAAAAGAGAAGAGGAAAGGGAGAAATTGTTTTGAGTTTTCATCGGTTTGGTTTAAAGGAAAACATGAAAGGAAAAGAAAACAAATACTGATGGGGCCCAAAAAAAGTTTTCAAGAAAGTGATATCGTGGAATTTCAAAATCAGACTTACATTCATATATCATTTTTGTGTTTGGTTTCGCTTCATTGTCAGTTTGTTCCATCATGGACGACGTACCAAAAGTGCTTGACTTTGGGATGGATGACTTGTAAGGAACGGGTAATCAGACTATTTTTTTATTTGTTTGTTTTTTGTCAAGTATATATCTTTCTCGTAAACAGATTAATAATTAAGTGAAAAATGATTACTAAGTAAGAGATATATTACTATTAACTAATTGAAGCATCAAAAGGATTAAGACGGAAAAAAGAGTATTGAATCCTGAAAATTTTACTTACTGAACTTTAAATTTCTAATAAATATCCTAAACCTTTCAATTTTAAATGAGGAGGAAAATGACTAATTATTCACTAGAAACATTTATATTTGGATAAAAGTAAAAATAAAAATTAAGCAATTTGTAACAAAAAGTGAAAAATAAAACGTAATGGAAGTTAGTAAACTAGATAGATAAATAAAAAGACGGAGATGGGATCTAGTTTTAGTGAAAGAATATTCTAAAAACTACGGAAGAGACTACAATAAATAATCGATTTCAAATAGTGTAGAAATTCAACAAGTTCTGTGCTTACGAATAGATAACATGAACATGATGATATGTAACAAGACAACCTATTACTCATATGTCACGAAAGAATGAAAGAGAATTTGCGTGAGCATCCAGTGAAATTAAAATGTTAAAAGCATAATAATATACAAATTGGACGGAATAAATGCGTAAATATGACTTGTATAGAGTATAGTTATAGAGGATATATAGTTTGATTCTGTTATCATTTAGATGAGTTTTACTTGTAACATTAAAAATTTAAATCTTTAAACACATTGTTACTTCGATAAATATTTACGTATCAATTGTTCTTTATTTAGAAGATTATTCTTAAAATAACATATTGTAAGAAGAACTTTCTCTAAGCCAAAGAAAAAAAATTATAACAATATTTTTTTTGGTCAAGGTATAACAATATTTTTAATTTAACTTAAATATATTATGTGTGTAAGATATTTTAATATATTAGTTGATTAAAAAAGTGTTGTTAAAATGTAAATAAAACATTTTAATAAAAACTAATTAAGCCAAATTTAGAAGAGACACATGTAAATGACACGTTAAATAAAAACTTTTTTTGTCACTTATATTTATTCAAGGAGACCAAAACAAGCATGAGATTAATATATAATTTTTTTTATGAACACATACCCTATAAATGTGTTCTACCTCTGCGAATGAAGTTTTAGAGACTTGTCAAAGTAGTTAGCAAGAAACATATGGACAACGTGCAAGGTGCATTATGCGGCTTCGATGGGAAATGTTAGGGTGATTTTGGTTTCTATTTTCAATTTTAAAATTTTTTTAGTTTTAATTTCAAAATATCGCATTAATTTTTATTACTAGAATCTTGCGAATAAAATATGAAATTAAAAAATGAAAATGAAAATAGAGCCAATACACAAGCAAGACACGAAGTTGAAAAGATGCTTGTGGAACAATTATTACTTTTTGATGAATGTATAGAAGACAATGTGTGAATATGGCATATATAGTTGTGGAACCTTTGGAAAATGAAAGGAAAATAACGAGGTAACAGCCACTCCCTGTTATGAGCAGCGTGTACCGTGAATGAATATAAATAACGGAAAGCAGAGTAAGGCAGAAACACTCACAAAACAAGCTGTTTCATGGATAGTGTGAACATGGATGCTTGCACTCGCATCTTTATGCGTTCCTTTGTTCTGCTTTGCTGCCTAATTACCTTACTAACGCGTTGTGATTTTGGCGTTTGCGTTAATATGACACGATCATCATCATCATCCTCTGAGAATGAGATTGAGTGCATTCCGAGTGAGCGTGAAGCACTTGTGAGGTTGAAGCATCATCTCAAGGATCCTTCGAACAGGCTCTCCTCTTGGAATGCTTCCAATCCCAACTGCTGCCACTGGGATGGAGTTGTTTGCAGTCATCTCACTCCCCACGTTCTTCAGCTTCACCTCAACACTTCATTTCCTACTTCTGATGATGGCTATGTTACTGTTGAAGTGCATGAAGCTTATGAGAGGTCGAGGTTTGGTGGTGAGATAAATCATTCCTTGGTTGAATTGAAGCATTTGAATTACCTGGACTTGAGCGGCAATGATTTTGGAGGTATGCAAATTCCTACTTTCCTTTGTGAAATCACCACCTGAACTTTCCTTAACCTCTCTGATGCTGGATTTGATGGGAAGATTCCTCACCAGATTGGGAATCTCTCCAATTTGCTCTATCTTGACCGGGCATATAATGCCAATGGAACCATTCCATATCAAATTGGGAACCTCACAAAGCTGCTCCACCTTGACCTTCGGAGTAATTATCTAGTTGCTGAACGTATTAATTGGCTTTCAAGTCTCTCCAACCTTCAATATCTTAATTTGGGAGGAGTAAACCTGTCGAAATCATTTGATTGGCTAAAAACTATGCAAGCTCTCCCTTCTTTGGTGGAGTTACACTTGCTAGGATGTACTCTCGGTGGTTATAACCAACCTTCCACACTTAATTTTTCATCTCTGCTCTCTCTTTCCATTTCTGTTGCCCCCAAATGGATCTTCAGATTGAGCAAACTAGTTTCTCTTCAATTTGGTCCAAATGACTACTCTGGTATTAGTGGTCCAATTCCTGATGGTATTCAAAACCTCACTATGCTTGAAAGCCTTGATTTGTTTGACAATTCATTCTCATCTTCTATACCTAACTGGTTATATGGTCTTCATCACCTCAAGTTTTTGAAACTTCCTGAGAACCATTTGAATGGGACTATTTCAGATGCTGTGGAAAATTTGGCTTCCCTTGTTATCCTTGACTTGTCAAATAATCAACTTGAGGGAATGATTCCATCCTTTTTGGGAAATTTGAAATCTCTAGTTAACCTTGACTTGTCGCCTAATGAACTTGAGGGAGTGATTCCAAGCTCTTTGGGAAGTCTGAATTCTCTAGTTAACCTCTATTTGTCGTATAATTACCTTGAGGGAGTGACTCCATCCTCTTTGGGAAATCTGAATTCTCTTGTTGACCTCTATTTGTCAGGCAATCACCTTGAGGGAGTGATTCCATTCTCTTTGGGAAATTTGAAATCTCTAGTTAACCTTGGCTTGTCGGATAGTCAACTTGAGGGAGTGATTCCAAGCTCATTAGGAAAACTTTCATTGTTAAGAGAGCTTGATTTGTCCACAAACAAACTCAATGGAAACCCATTTAGAGTTCTTGGATTAATCCGGAAACTCTCAAGCCTTTATTTTTATGACAATCTATTTCAAGGAGTTGTCCAGGAAGATGACCTTGCAAACTTTACTAATTTAAAAGGGCTTGGTGTGTCCAGTAACAACAATCTCACCTTAAAAGTGGACCCCAATTGGCAACCAAGTTTTCAACTTGAATATTTGGACATGGGCTCGTGGCAATTAGGTCCAAGCTTTCCATCATGGATTCAATCACAAAAGGATCTTAGATCTCTGCATATGTTCAACACAGGGATTTCAGATCGCATCCCCACTTGGTTTTGGAAAGCATTTCCTCTTGCTCATTATTAGACTTCTCTCATAATCAAATCCATGATAAGCTCCCAAATACATTACAGAGTCTAAAATATACCTATCTAGTTGATCTTAGCTCAAATCACTTATACGGAAAAACACCTTATTTGCCAGTTAGTCTATTTTGGTTAGATCTTTCGAACAATTCATTCTCTGGGTCCGTAATTGACTTCCTTTGCCAAAACCGAGATAAGCCGAAACAACTACAATTTCTCAATCTTGCGTCCAATAATTTATTAGGAGATATACCTGATTGTTGGAAAATGTGGCCATCTCTGGTGGATTTAAACTTACAGAGCAACTATTTTATTGGAAACTTGCCCTCATCCATGGGTTACTTGGCTGAGTTAGAGTCTTTGCACATTAATAACAACATGCTCTCAATGGGATTTCCTCTTATTTTCAAGAATATTAGCAAGTTGGTTTCTTTGGATCTTGGGGAAAACAACCTTACTGGAGTTATTCCAGCATGGGTCGGAGAAAAGCTCGAAAATTTGAAAATTCTTCGCCTTCGATCCAACAATTTTTTGGGCAACATTCCCAGTGAAATATGTGATATGAAATTTCTTTAGGACTTGGACCTTGCACAAAATTGCTTGTCAGGCAGTATACCAAATTGTTTTAACCACCTGAATGCTATGGTCATGAATGTAGAAGATTCATTCATCCATGAAAACAACATCATACAATCAAGGACTGTCAGTGTGGTTCTATGTGTGAAAGGAATATGTGTTGAGTACAACAATATTCTTGGCTTAGTAAAAAGCATTGATCTTTCAGATAATAACTTATCAGGAGAGATACCAATAGAAATCACTAAGCTAACGGGATTGATTTATTTGAACTTATCAAAAAATAAGTTAACTGGGCACATTCCTCAAAGCATTGGCAATATGGGGTCATTGGAATCCATTGGTTTCTCAAGGAATCGACTTTCAGGGGAGATCCCTTCAACCATGGCAAACTTGAGCATGCTAAGCAAGCTAGACTTGTCTCATAATCACTTGAAAGGCAAAAATCCCAACAAGCACTCAACTGCAAAGCTTTGAAGCATCCAATTTTATTGGAAATGATTTATGCGGTCCACCATTGCTGGTCAATTGCAGTTTGGATGGGAAAGTTCCTGATGATAATCACAACGACAGAGAGAACAAGAAGCATGGAGTGAATTGGCTTTTTGTAACTATGGGCTTTGGATTTATTGTGGGGCTTTGGGGAGTGGTTGCTCCTTTGTTCGTATATAGATCATGGAGGTATGCCTATTTTCGTTTCCTTGATGATATGTGGTACAAACTACAATCTAGGTGGTGACAAGCATTTGTGATGGAGTCTTTTTATTTTATGTTAAGTGGAATAAAATCGTCATAAACTTATTCTTCTTTGTTTTGAAGTGTATCCAATTCATGTTATCATCCCTGCAAATTCAAACAAAACAACATATTATATTAGTTATTGTTCTTGTTAGTGTTCAACCAAAACAATATTAGTTATTGTTCTTGGTAGTGTTTAATAGTAAACTTTTGAAACTCTCAAGAAACTTTTTTCTTGGTAGGACAATTTTGTGATAACAAAGTACTAAAATGGTTCTATACTAGAATAGGAGTTGGATTTTCCTCGGGGTTTGAACATTGTGGAAGTATATGCTTATTACTGATCTCTTCCTGATGTGAAATTCAATTTTCCTTCCAAATCTAACTATTTGGCTGCCAGTACTAGTTGCTAAAAAGTTGGTTTCAGCACTAGTTTCCATACACAGCTTATCGCCATCCAGCTCCGTCATCGGTTGAATGTCCTACTTTGATGAGACAACGGCCCAAATGACCCAATAGATAGTGGGAAGAGTGTGGTAACTAATTTTGCTATTTCACTCAAGGTATGGACCTCTCTACCCTCTTTGCATTCCCAAGCCCTTTCTCTTTCTTATCAGTCCCTTTACTAAGCCTATCTTTCATACTACTGCAGGATGGTTCTCATCAATCAATGGAACAATGTCAGCCATGAACACTAGCTATAGTGTTGTTTCTTGTTTTAATTTTATGTTTTGAACTTTATTATCAGACTTAAGGAGTTACATATTACTATTTCTCTTAATTGTTTGCTGAGTTTTCAATCCAATTTCAATTCAGTTTCCATATTACTGTATTTGAGCATGAAGATTGTTACATACTACTAGTTTTCTTTAGTATGGTGCATGCTATGATTAACGGTGCTCATATAAGATAATCTTCATATGACATTTAATGGGTGGCCCCTTGATGTCATTTTCTGAAGTCATATTATCCAAATGTTAAAATATAAGAGTTATCGAAGATATCTTGCTAAGTTCAGGTATTTGTGTTAATTTAGTTATTACACGAGTAGTTATATGTTTCCTCCATTTCATGTTCGCATCTGTGTCCTAGATATGTGGTTATTGTAACCCTATGCTGGATATATGACATAAATTAAAACTGAATATGATCTTTTATGCTAGTTCTGATTCCTTAGAACTAACATAAATGTAGAATATGGAACAGACTTACTGTCAACTAACATCTCCTTTGTTCTTGTAGTTTAACATATATGATAATATATTCAAGTTCACATCAGTTACCATAGCTATCCAATATTGCACGATAGAACTATTATTCAACCAACTACACAACTAGAACTATCTTCTATTGTTTTGATTAATGAGCGCTTCCAAGCTTATAAACAGTGTCAGGCTGGAACGGAAAAGCTACTTCACATTGAAACGCATTGCCTATTTTAAAACAAAAAGCTAGCATGACATAGTGTTTCTCTTCGTTTTACATCGAACTAAATACATCAAGTTCCCTCTTACCTCAGTATTGTTTTGTTGATACAAGGAGAGAATATCACAGGTAAGCAGACAACCAACTGTCATTTTAGGATCCCTTCTATCTATTCAACCTCTGGTAATCATGCTTTTATTTCTGTAGGAATTGCTTTTTTGCGCTGTTAAGGATATACAGATGAAGCTACAGCAATATTTGGATTGTCAAAATCTTTCGTTGCGGATATCATTCTTACAAATTGGCAGCCAGTTGCGCCCCACTCCATATCCAGTTATGTTTTTTTGGTAATTATTCTCTACTTGACAATGAATTTCTTCTTTTATTTCTTTGTAAAAAACTCTCCTCACTTATAAAGCGTTCAATTATTGACAAAGTGATTATGAACAATTACTAAGGGGTCTTATGGCTCTTGCTGATGTTGAGTGATAGCTCAAATTTATTTGAAGCATGTAACTATTGAACATCATATGGCTACTGAGAATCCATTCAGGAGATTCTAGTTAGGCATTACAACACCCAACTACATGAGATTTACAAGGTAAAAGATTAATATAGCTAACTGCTGTTGGGTTATCCATTATGTGGGCTAGAAGGTGTGAATATGAATGAGTGCCAATATCATAGAAATCAAACAATGAATAGGTTTTTTCTTTTTTAATTTTTTGTGCATAATTAATATATAGATTCTTTCTACTTGCATTTGTCCTTAATGCAAATCTTGCCCTAACAAATGCGAATTGTGATTAAAACTTCTTTTCTATTTTCCTGATACAGTTATCCTTAATGTAACTCTTTTTTGTGGCGTCCCTGCTGATTTGGAGTGGATAATTGAATGGGAGATTGGTATGGAAAGTATAATAATACATGCTGACACTGATCAAGGGGTTGTATACATAGTCGGCAGCAGAGCAGATTCCCTTTTGAGACAAAATCATAATGAACATCATTCTCTTTTGCATTTGAAAAGGCTTATTGTTCAAGAACGCATCGATCTTAGATGCATCCTCCCTGAGCAATGCTGCCTTCAGACCCCTCTTCCCAAGATGACAATACAATGAGTCAGTATCCACTGATAATGCAATTTATTGATAAAGCACTTTGCGACTGCAACTTCAGACCCCTCCTCTTTTGCAAAGTGTTTTGAGGAGTGCACAGCTTATACGTGCAATTAATTGGATCAGTTGTGGTAAGGCGTCCTACATGGACTCATCTGTCCATGTCATAAATGAAACAAACACGAATGAGGGAGGGGGATCCATCTCTCTATAGCAGCAATTCAACCACATTTGGAAGAGATGTTACTAAATTTTCTATTTTGTAATTAAGCTTCTGCATTGTTTGTTTAGTTCCCGTTCCCCATTTGTTCCGGGATGTACATATTTCCAATAGTTTGTACAGAACTCTGTTTACTTTGTTTCTTTACTCCCCGTTATTAAAAGGGTGTTGATTTTCTTTTTTTCCCCCTTCATTTTTGGAGGCGCAACAATGGGTGTGCAAGGTGTAACAGTTAATACAGGGGAAATGTTATTTGCAACCCAATATGGTGCATGTGTTGTTTGATCATTTAGAATGACACATCTCTAGATATTTTGAATTACCAATCGTTATTTATGCATTAATTTATTTTTCATATTTTTTGTTTTAACATCAGAATAAATTAAAACAAATTTTTCTAATCATACTGTAGGAATTTATTAAGTGTTTAAACGTGATAGAAATTAAAGTGATTTTTACGTATTAGGATGATTACTTTCTGAAAAATTTAAGAAGCTCGGATTGAAACATTTTAGTTGTACATTGAGCTTTGCATTGTGCTTAACCTTACATAGGAACTTAATCAAAAATTTAAATTCTATTGGATTCCCCAGTCGGAAAAAAAAAGCGATCTATTGGAACTTGGAAGTATTTATTCATATACATATAGCACTCACATGATTAAACCATGTAGTCACATTGAATCATGGTATGATTCTATGAATTGGATTGAGCCAATAGGTTGGACTAAATTGAATAATAGCTTAAACTTCTTTAAGACTGATAGTAGATTAAAAATAAATTCATAATTTATTATCACCTTATTTAAGAGTTTGACAATATATAAACATTTTTTTAATCACACTCTAGAAATAGTGTTACAACACAGTTTTCAATGAAAATGTATTTTTTCACGATGACCATAAGCAATAATTAAACTCAAAAGTAGTTATCGCAAATAGAAGTTCGATTTTACTTAAAAAAAATAGAAAATATGTTCCTATTAGAAAAAAGTTACCAAAAAAATTACAAAGATTAATAATGTACATTTTCTTAAAGAAATTATTCACTCAGCATATTTTACTCAATAAAATTTATTGAGATGAGCAATCCATGGTGAAAGTTATGAGTTGCATCATACGACCCATTCCCTACTAATTGTCAAGACTTTACGTACTTCCCATGAATCTCCAATCTTCCAACTTGTTACGTTGCATGGGGCATGGCTTTGGAATTCCTGGGGTGAATGATCCGTGTCCAAGAGATCGAGATCAAGACTAGAAGTGATATTGGACATGTGCATTGATGATATATCCAGACTGTGTGGGGCCACTATTTTTAATTTATATTTAAAATAAATATTGTTTAATTCATAACAACATTTGGCACTCAGTCAAACCTAGAAGAAAATGATATTATTATTCCATTTATTTTAATACTTTTGTCATTTAAAATTTTACATGCATATTAAAAATATAATAAATTACTTTAATAATAATATACTAAGTTAATTTTATAAAACTGTCTTTACGTTAAAAAATTATAATTATTTGAATTTTTCATTCGTGCTATAAAAATATAATTAGTGTAATCAACGATAAAGCACAATAGAATACATAACTAAATTTTTTATTGATTTTGAGATGTGAACATAGAATATAAAGTACGAAAAACTCTGGCATAACAGATATTATATACGAAAGAAGTATTTCTCATACACCTTTGAAAATTTAATTTGTGATTTGAGTAATTAAACAAATATTAATACAACACTGCTAAACGCGAATTAAATTTCATAAAAGTGTTACAAAAGAGATGTAGTTCTTTATAAACACTTTGTACGTATTGTATGAAGAATATTTTGCATCATTTAGTATTTTCGATATTAATATTATCCTAAAGGTAAAATTACAAATTCTTTTTGAAGTGTGGCAAAATTACAAATTATTAATATTATAGGATGTCATTGTGTTGAGCAGTGGAAGCATAAAAAACTCAAAACTAAGACAAAGCACACAAAATTTAACGTGGTTCAATACTCACGGTCTATATTTACAACTTCACAGATTAATCCAAAATCTATCACTATTTGTAACTTTCAAACAATTAAAGTTGTAAACTATAAAATTTAATGTGGTTCGACACTCATTGTCTATGTCCATGACTTCACAGATCGATCCAAAATCTATCACTATCTGTAACTTTTAAACCACCAAATTTGTAAACTATCCTTACAAATATTTTATTATATGGGCATCTCCTCAAAACTACCAACAAAATGAATCACTTCCACTCTTAGAGGATAAATAAACTACACAACCAAATATCATATTTATAACTCAAATCTCATACAAAACTTCAACTCTTTTCTGATATGGGATTTTGGGCTAAATCCGAACACGTCGTATTATATGGTGAAAATTAATAAATTTGGTAAACTTAACATCACTTTTTAGTAAAGACATAGAAGAGTTCAAAATTATCTAAAAATAAATAGATCATAAATAATAAAAAAAATTATCTCTAATACCTTTTAGTCAGGTAAAAAACGTATCTACCTCTTATAATTCTCCTATTAAAATATATATATATATATATATATATATATATATATATATATATATATATACAGTGTAAAAGATTTAAGTATTTTTTTTTTTGGAAGATTTAAATAAAATTGACAAAGAAAGAAAATGATATGAGATAAGAATCTGTGTATCATTTAGTGCTTGCTCCCTTGCCCTTCAGTGTCAATGTGTTTCATCCACATCACCATTCACCATCATGGAAGACTTACAAAAGGTGCAAGACAATAGGAGGCAAGACTTGATTGTGAGCATAGAACGGGTAATCAAACTAGAATTGTGTTTTACTTCTACCACATGTCAAATTAAGTAGCAAGCAAGAGACATATAGACAACACGGAAGGTAGATTATGAAGCTTTGATGGGAAATCTTAGGGTTATTTAAGGTTCTATTTTCATTTTTATTTTTATTTTTCAGTTTTAATTTAAAAAATATTGTATTATTTTTATTTTTAAATTTTATGAAAAAAACACAAAAAGAAATTAAAAAAATCTATTTAACTTCTGTTATTATTTTTTGTTTCCAAATTATTTTCCAGTTTTCAAGATTGTAAAAACAGATAATGAAAATAAAAAATGAAGTTTTGAGATTAATTTTGATGTATTGTTACTGAAAAATGATTTTACACTATCATTCAATCATTATTTCTATGACTTTTAACATAATGAATGACCAAGTTAAATATTTTTATTAATATGATAATACATAATTGAATAATATCAATATAATTTTTTTATGTAATAGTGTATTTAAATTAAATCATGAAGTTTTCTTATTTTCAGTTGTTCTTTCCCAAGATCTTGAAAATCATGAAATAGATTAAGAACAAAAAATAAAATAGTAATAAAACAAACTCAAAATTTTCTTATTTTCACTTTTTGTTTTTGGCAAAATCATGAAAATAAGAGACAAGATGACATTTGTTCAATTAACACTAAGGGTGTATTTGGTTATGGAATAAAATTAGGAAGTAAACTTTTATAGATAAACTCTATATATAAATTTATACATGAATTTCATTCATAAAAAAATTTATTTTCACCCCTAAACATACCCTAAAAATAGAAAATAGATACAGAAAATAAAAACAGACCAAACTGACTATAAGAGGTTCACTTCAGATCAAATTGTTATTAAACTGCGTGGAAACTTCAAAGTAAGAGCAACTTCTTGTCATTGAAATTAAAAATGTTACATGTTTGAAGAAAAAGAAAGAGAATCGTAATCAAATTTTGTAGTTTTTTTTCAAAAAATAGTAAGATAATACTATTTTTTAATGGAAGTAAGATAATATTGTTAATAGTCTATAAGTAGACTCAATAAAAAAGTACTGGCAATATTGACCTATACACTAACAATATAACTAACATTATTCCATTCTACCAATTTAATGATTTTTTCCATATATATCTTAAACAAGGAACAGATGGAAAACTAAGAAAATTCAAAGTTGCGTATTGGACTTTCTATCACATAATTGGCGTCGTTTAATAATTTTCCTCTTTGTTAGCTTGACTTAACTTTCAACATCGCTTGACTTTAACCTTCAACGTCACTGCCAACAATAGAACGAAACTTAATGGCTGACTTTCCCTAAACTTAAGGTCACCAAAATACTTAGCGTACCGTAAGTGTTGGGGTGCGGAAGAAAAAGAAAAACGCAAAACTACACAAGTGAGACAAAACATACAAGATATAACATTATTCAGCCTTTAGTGCAACTTTTAAAGGGCTAAAATTATAAATTATTTTATAAATTTTTTATTGTATAAACAGCTTCTAAAACTACTATAAATCACTCTCATTTTTAAAGAATGTTCCACCCAAATAACCAAAAATCATATTTATAGGCCACACTCTTGTAAAACTTTCACTTTTTCTCTATGTAAAAGTTTGGGTTCAATCTATTGAAGAGATACATATGGGACAATTATTACTTTTTGATGAATATACAGAACAATGTTTGAATATGGCATGAATAAATAAGTAAATACAATAACTAAAAAAATAAAAATAAATAAATAAATAGCGGTTGCCGACCATTCGGAAAATGAAGGGAGAATAACGGGGTGACAGCCACTACCTTCAGCCGATAGTGTGTGGTGCCAATATAAAGTGCAAGGTGCATTATGAGGCTTTGATGGGAAATGGTAGGGTGATTTTGGTTTCTATTTTCAATTTTAAAATTTTTTTAGTTTTAATTTCGAAATATCGCATTATTTTTTATTACTAGAATCTTGCGAACAAAATATGAAATTGAAATTGAAAATAAAATATGCTTGCACTCACAGCGTGTAGCGCGAATGAATATAAATAACGGAAAGCAGAGTAAGGCAGAAACACAACAAATACTCACAATACAACTTGTTTCGCATCTTTGTCATTTACAATTTTACAAATTCATTTTGAAGTGTGGCAAAATTACAAATTATTAATATTATAGGATGCCATTGTCTTGGGCAGTGGAAGCATAAAAAAACTTAAAACTAAGACAAAGCACACGAAATTTAATATAGTTAGACACTCATTATGTATATCTATCACTTCATAGGTCAATCCAAAATCTATTATTATATGTAACTTTTGAATAACTAAAGTTGTAAACTATCCATACAAAACAAAATTTAATGTGGTTTGACACTCACTGTCTATGTCCACAACTTCACATATCAATCCAAAATCTATCACTATCTATAAGTTTTGAACGATTAAAGTTGTAAATTATCTTTACAAGGACATCTCCTAAAAACTACCAACATAATGACACTCCCACTCTTAGAGAATAACTAAACCAGACAACCAAATATCATATTTATAACCCAAATCTTATACAAAACTTCAACTCTCTTCTAATATGGGATTTTGAAATTAAATCCGAACATGTCGTATTGTATTGCAAAAATTAATAAACTTGGTAAACTTAACATCACTTTTTAGTAAAGACATAGAAGAGTCCAAAATTGTCTCAAAATAAATAGATAATAAATAATAAAAAAATTATCTCTAATACCTTTTAGTCAGGTAAAAAGCTTATCTACCACTTATAGTTCTTCTATTATAATATGTACTAAATATAAAAATATATATATAATGTAAAAGATTTAAGTATTTTTATTTATTTATTATCTGGAAGACTTAAATGAAATTGACAAAGAAAGAAAGTGATATGAGATAAAAATCTGTGTATCGTTTTAGTGTTTGCTCCTTTGCCCTTCAATGTCAATGTGTTCCGTCCATATCACCATTCACCATCCACCATCATGGAAGACTTATAAAAGGAACGTGACATTAGGAGGCATGACTTGGTTGTGAGTATAGAATGGGTAATCAGGCTAGAATTGTGTTCTACTTCTACCACTTGTCAAATTAAGTAGCAAGCAAGAGACATATAGACAACACGGAAGGCAGATTATGAGGCCTTGATGGGACATCATAGGGCATTTTAGGTTCTATTTTCATTTTTATTGTTATTTTTAGAATTTTATGTAAAAACACGGAAAGAAAACAAAGAAAACTATTTAACTTCTGTTATTATTTCTTGTTTCCAAATTATTTTCTAGTTTTCAAGATTATAAAATTAGATAATAAAAATAAAAAATAAAGTTTTGAGATTAATTTTTTCGACTGTAAAATGATTTTACACTATCATTCAATCATTATTTCTATGACTTTTAGCATAATATATGATCAAGTCAAATATTTTTATTGATATAATTATACATAATTAAACATCAATATAATTTTTTTTTTTGCAATAGCATATTTAAATTTAATCATGAAGTTTTCTTCTTTTCCCTTGTTCTTTCACAGGATCTTAAAAATCATGAAATAGATTGAGAATAAAAAAATAAAATAGTAATAAAACAAACTCAAACTTTTCTTATTTTCACTTTTTTTTTTGGCAAAATCATGAAAATAAGAGACAACATAACATTTGTTCAATTAACACTGTGTTGGTTACGGCATAAAATTAGAAAGTAAATTTTTATGGATAAGTTACATATATAAATTTATACATAAATTTTATCTATAAAAAAATTACCTCTAATTTTACTCGTAAATTAAATATACCCTAAAAATAGAAAACAGATATAGAAAATAAAAACAGACCAAATTGACTGTAAGGGTTCCAGTTCAGATTAAATTGTTTCTAAACTGCGTGGAAACTGTAAAGTAAGAGAAAATTCTTGTCATTGAAATTAAAAATGGTGCATGTTTGAAGAAAAGAGAGAGAATCGTAATCAAATTTTGTAGTTTTTTCTTCAAAACATAGTAAGATAATATTATTAATAGTCTACAAGTAGACTCAATAAAAAATACTGACAATATGACCTATACAATAACAATATAACTAATATTATTCCATTCTACCAATTTAATGATTTTTTCCATATATAATCTTAAACAAGGAAGAAATGGAAAACTACAAAAATTCAAAGTTGCGTATTGGACTTTCTATCCCATAATTGACGGCGTTTAATAATTTTTCTTTTTATTAGCTTGACTTAACTTTCAACATCACTTGACTTTAACCTTCAATATCAGCGCCAATAATGGAACGAGACTTAAAAGGATGGCTTTCACTAAACATAAGGTCACGAAAATACTCGGTGTACCATAGGTGTTGGGGTGCGGAAGAAAAAGAAAAAGGCAAAACTACACAAGTGAGACAAAACATACATGATGTAACATTATTTGGCCTTAATTATAACTTTTAAATGGTTAAAATTTTAAATTATTTTTGTAAATCTTTTATCATATAGATAACTCCTAAAATTACTAAAGATCTCTCATTCTTAGAGGATGTCCAACCCAAAATTTTCACTTCTTCTCTGTGTAAAAGTTTAAGTTAAATCCTAGCAATAAGTAATTCTCATTATTTGAGCATATTTTATTCTTGGATCTGAAATTTATCATGAGCGATGTATGACGAAGAGTATGAGTTGCATCATATGCCTCATTTCCTACTAACTGTCAAGACTTCACGTTTCTTCCATGAATCTCCAATCTTCCAACTTATTAATTGGGGCTTGGCCTTGGAATTTCTGATGTGAATGGTCCGTGTCCAAGGGATAAGGAATAAAACTTGAAGTGATATGGGACATATGCACAGATGATATGTTTAGACTTTGTGTGAGGCCACTAAGTTTTTCTATTCATGTTTAAAATAAATATTGTTTCACCGAAAATAACATTTGACATTTAGTCAAGCCTAGACGAAAATGATATTAATTACTACCTATTTTAATATTTTTGTCATTTAAAATTTTACATGCATATTAAAAAACTAATAAACTACTTTAATAATAAAAAACTATATTCAAAAACTAATAAACTACTTTAATAATAAAAAACTATATTAAAACTAATAAACTACTTTAATAATAAAAAATTATATTAAAAAACTAATAAACTACTTTAATAATAAAAAACTAAGTTAATTTTATAAAACTATCTTATATTAAAATTATAACTATTTGAATTTTTCATTCGTGCTATTAAAAATATAATTAATGGAATCAAAGATAAAGTTCAGAATAAATAACTAGTATTTTATTGAACTTTTTTTGTACATATATTTTACTGATTATTAAATGAACAGGTAATTTAAAGTACGAAAAACTATAAAATAATAAATTATATACAAAAGAAGTATTTTATACTATTAATACAATTATCAATATAAGTTGTTGAGTCTTCACTTGGTACTTCCAGAGTTTCACAATAATTAAATGATAGTTTTAATTAAGAAATTCTATATTGATAGCAAAATTAAATTAAATTCATAATATATTGCCCTATTATTTAAGAGTTTGATAATATATAAACATATTTTAATCATACTCTGGAAATATAGATACAACACATTTTTTATTGATAATGCATGTCTTCACCGGCCATATATATTAATTAAACTCAAAAGTTATTACAAATACATATTTGATTGAATTTAAAGGTTTTAATATGTTCCTATTAAAAAAAATTATAATATGTCAACCAAAAACTTCAGAGACTATTGCTCATTTTCTTGAAAAAATTATTCATTGTCTAGGCATATATTACTCTAATATCTAAATAAAATTTATCAAAATTAGTAGCAATAATACATGACGAAGAAGATTACGAGCTTTGCCAAATGCCACATTTCCTACTACTTGTCAAGACAATTTGTTTCTTCCATAAATCTCCAATCTTCCAGCTTATGACTTGGGCCTTGGCTTTGGAATTCCATGTCCAAGGGGTAAGAATGAAGACTTCAAGGACTTCCATCTCCAATATTCCAACACATGGTTTGGTTCTACACAGAAAAAGAGAAGAGGAAAGAGAGAAATTGGTGAGTTTTCATCGGTTTGGTTTAAAGGAAAACATGAAAGGAGAAGAAAACAAATACTGATGGGGCCCAAAAAAAAAGGGATTTCAAAATCAGACTTACATTCATATATCATTTTTGTGTTTGGTTTCCCTTCATTGTCAGTGTGTTCCTTCCATCATGGACGACGTACAAAAGTGCATGACTTTGGGATGGATGACTTGTGAGTAAGGAACGGGTAGTCAGACTATTTTTTAAGAAAAGAAAAAATGTCATAAAACGGTATTTTTAGAAATGTTGATTTCAAATAGGTGATAATTAGCTCATATACACATTGCATGGATAGCATATTTATAAATGATCATCTGTCTATTTTAAACTTAAATAAATAAATTATATTTAGATTAATTTAATTTTTATAATAACTATTTTTTATAAGTAATTTAAATCATTATCAATTCATTTATTTAAATATTACAACATTCTGATTATTATAAATATATTTTGTATTTAAATTGTATAAATGACCCATGCATCATTGCATGGGCAATTGAACTAATATATTTTTTAAAATGAATTTAATTTCTATACATTAACAGTATAAAAATTGTATACATTTTCATTCAATCATATATAGTCAAGTCTCATATCCATTACTTAAAAAATCATTCAAATAAAATAATTTAATTAGATAACAGTATAAAAATTTTATATGATTAATGCATTAAAATTAAACCCTTTAAAAATATTGATAAGGAGTTGATAGTTGTTAAGTGATTAATACTACTAAATGGCTAATATATCATATATGCGTGTGTGAAGTTTTTCTTTTTTAATTTGTTAAGTATCAATCTCTTTGTGCCAATTACCTGGCTCTAGTAATTTTCTCTAGTTTTTATTTATTTTTTTGGTCTAAATGAGCAAGCAATTAAAGTCTAATCTAATTGTTAAAAGTATGGCAGTCGTAATTGCAGTCATCCATTTTGTGATATGAGCAAAATTGGTATTAATTTATAATTAAGAATTAAAAAGATATATCAGTGAGATAGTAAATGAGGTGAAAGAAAATAAATTTAAGGCGTCTTTGTTTAAACTTGAAAAAGCTTATGTAATGTGACTCTTTTTTAAATATCTTCAGCAGTCACTTTTTGTAGTATATAAAAAATTAAAATATTTTTATTTATTTCTTGAAAATATTTCTGTAATCATCTTTAACATTGTATATAGTTTTTATGAAAAGCCACGTTTTTTTTATAAAAAAACTAAATGATAAAATTTTGAAAAGTGACTACAAATAACTAAATGAATGTCATCCTCGTAAATTAAAATGAAGATGTATTTGAACGACAAAATTTTTATACACAAGCATTACACGAAATTGAAAAGATACATATGGAACAATTATTACTTTTTGATGAATATATATAGAACAATCTTTGAATATGGCATGAATTAATAAGTAAATACAATGACTGAAAAAATAAAAAAATAAAAAAAATAAATAGCGGTTGCCCACCCGGAAAATGAAGGGAGAATAACGAGGTGACAGCAACTACCTTTAACCAATAGAGTGTGGCGCCAATATAAATAACGGAAAGCAGAGTAAGGCAGAAACACAAAAACACTCACAATACAACTTGTTTCGTATTAATTATTATTGTTGCCGATAGTGTGAACATGGATGCTTGCACTCGCATCTTTATGCATTCCTTTGTTCTGCTTTGCTGCCTAATTACCTTACTAACGTGTTGTGATTTTGGCATTTGCGTTAATATGCCCGGATCATCATCATCATCATCATCCTCTGAGAGTGAGATTGAGTGCATTCCGAGTGAGCGTGAAGCACTTGTGAGGCTGAAGCGTCATCTCAAGGATCCTTCAAACAGGCTCTCCTCTTGGAATGCTTCCAATCCCAACTGCTGCCACTGGGATGGAGTTGTTTGCAGTCCTCTCACCGCCCACGTTCTTCAGCTTCACCTCAACGCTTCATTTCCTACTTCCGATGATGGCTATGTTACTGATGACGTGTATGAAGCTTACGAGCGGTCGATGTTTGGTGGTGAGATAAATCATTCCTTGGTTGAATTGAAGCATTTGAATTACTTGGACTTGAGCGGCAATGATTTTGGAGGTATGCAAATTCCAACTTTCCTTTGTGAAATCACCACCTTAACTTTCCTTAACCTCTCTGATGCTGGATTTGATGGGAAGATTCCTCACCAGATTGGGAATCTCTCCAATTTGCTCTATCTTGACCTCGCATATAATGCCAATGGAACCATTCCATATCAAATTGGGAACCTCACAAAGCTGCTCCACCTTGACCTTCGGAGTAATTATCTAGTTGCTGAACGTATTAATTGGCTTTCAAGTCTCTCCAACCTTCAATATCTTGATTTGGGAGGAGTAAACCTGTCCAAATCATTTGATTGGCTACAAACTACGCAAGCTCTCCCTTCTTTGGTGGAGTTACACTTGCTAGGATGTACTCTTGGTCATTATAACCAACCATCCACATTTAATTTTTCATCTCTGCTCACTCTTTCCATTTCTGTTGCCCCCAAATGGATCTTTGGATTGAGCAAACTTGTTTCTCTTCAATTTGATCTAAATTACTACTACTCTCGTATTAGTGGTCCAATTCCCGATGGTATTCAAAACCTCACAATGCTTGAAAATCTTGATTTGTCTTCTAATTCTTTCTCATCTTCTATACCGAATTGGTTATATGGCCTTCATCACCTGAAGTTTTTAAACCTGGGAGACAACAACCTGTGTGGGACTATTTCTGAATTTGTGGGAAATTTAACTTCTCTTGTTAGCATTGATTTTTATGAAAATCAACTTGAAGGAGTGATTCCATCCTCTTTGGGAAATTTGAAATCTCTAGTTAACCTTGACTTGTCATTCAATCAACTTGAAGGAGTGATTCCTTCCTCCTTGGGAAATTTGACTTCTCTAGTTGAACTCGATTTGTCAGGTAATCAACTTGCAGGAGTGATTCCGGCCTTCTTAGGAAATCTTTGCAACTTGAGGAAGATCTTTTACTCATATCTCAAATGCAACTGGCAAGTTCATGAAATCTTAGAAATTCTCACCCCATGTGTTTCAGATGGACTCAAGATCCTCCAAGCTTCTAGCGCTCAAATCTCAGGCCATTTGACTGATCAGCTTGGAATGTTCAAAAATCTTGTGGAACTTGATTTTTCCAACAACTCAATCACTGGCACAGTTCCTCGATCATTAGGAAAACTTTCATCGTTAAGAGACCTTGATTTGTCCATGAATAAACTGAATGGAAACCCATTCAGAATTCTTGGATTAATCCTGAAACTCTCAACCCTTTATATTGATAACAATCTGTTTCAAGGAGTTGTCCAAGAAGATGACCTTGCAAACTTTACTAATTTAAAGAGGTTTTATGCATCGAGAAACAATCTCACTTTAAAAGTGGACCCCAACTGGCTACCGAATTTCCAACTTGTTTCTTTGGACGTGAACATGTGGCAAGTAGGTCCAAGCTTTCCATCATGGATTCAATCACAAAAGGATCTTAGATCATTGGATATGTCCAACACAGGGATTTCAGATTGCATCCCCACATGGTTTTGGAAAGCATTTCATCATGCTTATGATTTAGACTTCTCTCATAATCAAATCCATGATAAACTTCCAAATACGTTAGAGAGTCTAAAATATATCGATCTAGTTGATCTTAGCTCAAACCACTTATACGGAAAAATACCTTATTTGCCCGTTGGTCTATTGTGGTTAGATCTTTCGAACAATTCATTCTCTGGGTCCATGACTAGCTTCCTTTGCCAAAAACATGACAAGCCAAAACAATTACAATTTCTCAATCTTGCGTCAAATAATTTATCAGGAGATATACCTAATTGTTGGAAAATGTGGCCATCTTTGGTGGATTTAAACTTACAGAGCAACTATTTTATTGGGAACTTGCCCTCGTCCATGGGTTCCTTGGTTGAGTTACAATCTTTGCACATACGTAACAACATGCTCTCAAGAGGATTTCCTCTCATTTTCAAGAACACTAGCAAGTTGATTTCTTTGGATCTTGGGGAAAACAACCTTACAGGAATAATTCCAGCATGGGTTGGAGAAAGGCTAAGCAATTTAAAAATTCTTCGCCTTCGATCCAATAAATTTTTTGGTAGCATTCCCAATGAAATATGTGATATGAAGTTTCTTCAGGATTTGGACCTTGCACAAAATCGCTTGTCAGGTAATATACCAAAGTGTTTCAACCACTTGAGTGCCATGGTCATAAATAAAAGTAGTGTAGAATATTCATTCATTCGTGAAGGAAACATCTCATATGGAGGAGGTATTATTAGCATGCTTGTATTGGTTAAAGGAATAGGCATTGAGTATCGTAATATTCTTGGCCTAGTGAAAAACATTGATCTTTCATCCAATAAGCTATTAGGAGAAATACCAAGCGAAATCACAAACCTATCAGGGCTAATTTTTTTGAACTTGTCCAAAAATCAGTTAGGTGGCCACATTCCTCAAAGCATTGGCAATATGAGGTTACTTGAATCTGTTGATTTCTCAGGGAATCAACTTTCTGAGAGATACCTTCAACCATAACAAACTTGAGCTTTCTGAGCAAGCTAGACTTGTCTTATAATCATTTGAAGGGTAAAATCCCAACGGGCACTCAACTGCAAAGCTTTGATGCATCCAATTTTATAGGAAACGATTTATGCGGTCCACCGTTGCTGGTCAGCTGCAGTTTTGATGGGGAAGTTCCTAATGCTGATCACAAAGACAGAGAGAACAACAAGCATGGAGTGAATTGGCTCTTTGTAAGCATGGGCTTTGGATTTATTGTGGGGTTTTGGGGAGTGGTTGCTCCTTTGTTCATATATAGATCATGGAGGTATGCCTATTTTTGTTTCCTTGATGATATGTGGTACAAAATGCAATGTAGGTGGTGCCTTGCATTCATGATGTAGTGCTTTTATTTTATGTTAATTTAGTGGAATAAAATGGTCATAAACTCGCTCTTATTTGTTTAGAAGTGTATCCAATTCATGTTATTATCCCTGCAAATTCAAACAAAACAATATCATTATATTAGTTATTGTTCTTGTTAGTGTTTAATAGTAAACTTCTGAAACTCCTAATTAACTTTTGCCTTGGTAGGACAATTTTGTGATAACAAAGTACTAAAATGGTTCTATACGAGATTATGAGTTGGATTTTCTTTTGGCTTTGAACATCATGGAAGTATATGTTTATTACTGATCTCTTGCTGATGTGAAAATCAACTTCCTTTCCAAATCTATCAATTTGGCTAGCAGTACTAGTTTCTAAACTGTTGATTCAAACCATTCTCATGTAGTTGTATATATGTACCTTTTATGATTATGTATTATGCTCTTGGATTAAATTTTCTGTGTACTAGTTTCCATAGCTCGGCGCCATCCAACTCCCTCCTCGGTTGAATGACATAATGGGCCCAAATGACCCAATAGATAGTAGGAAGAATGTCGCAACCAATTTTGCTGTTTCCCTCAAGGCATGGACCTCTATAGTCTTTACCCTCTTTGCATTCCCAAGCCCTTTCTCTTTCTTATTAGTCCATTTACTGGGCCTGCCTTTCATACTACTGCTGGATGGTTCTCATCAATCAATGGAACAATGTCAACCATGAACACTAGCTGTAGTGTTGTTTCACGATTTAACATCATGTTTTGAACTTTATTATCAGACTTGTGGAGTTACACATGACTATTTCTCTTTATTGTTTGCTGTGTTTTCAATCTAATTTCAATTCAGTTTCCGTATTATTAGAATTGTTACATCTACTAGTTTTCTTTAGTATGGTGCATGGTATGATTAACTATATCCATACAAGATAACCATCATATGACATTTAATGGGTTGCCATGATGTCATTTTTTGAAGTCATATTATTGAAATGTTAAAATATAAAAGTCATCGAAGATATCTTGCAAGTTCATGTATTTCTTTAATTTAATTAAGCTATTATACAAATAGTTATGTTTCCTCCATTTCATGTGTTATTGTATCCTTATGCTGGATAACATAAATTAAAACTGACTACATTTTTTATGCCAGATTTAATTCCACAAATCTTACATGAATGTAGAATATGGAATAGACTTGCTATCCATCAACTAACATCTCCTTTGTTCTTTTTGTTTATCATATATGACAAAAGATTCAAATTAACGTTAGTTACCATAGCTATCCAATATTGAACGATGGAACTATTATTCAATTAACTTCACAAATATTCTTGTTTTGATTGATGACCATTTCCAAGTTTGGAAACACTGTAAGGCTAGAAAGGAAGAGCTAGTTCATTGTGAAATGCAGTTGCATATTTTAAAAGCAAAAGAATGTCCTGTATACAATAAGCCACAAAGTCTAATATAGTTTGACAGCATAACATAGTGTTTCTCTTAGTTTTACATCGACCTACAGATTTAGAATAAAATCCTTCCATAAAAAAGAAGTAAGAAAATAATATCTAAGGGAGAAAATCAAGAATACTACAAGAATTGTACGGGAAGAATGAACAATAAACAACTAGATGACACTGTTATATTGCCCAAGCTTTCATGATATCAAAGCTCATTTCACTAGGATCTGTTGCTTTGCTTGCAACTCAACTTAAAGCTGGCATACACCATTTTTTTTTCTCATTTTTGATGTATCAGGAGACCTACACATTAAAAAGAGAAAAAAGAAACTAAAGTTAAATAAATGACAGGAAGACATCTTCCATTTAAATTGAAATCTGATACGTGCAAAGATGATTTCGATAATTTCAATAAATATATGCTCTTTTTTTTTGGGGGGGGCGGCGGGGGGGTCTTGACATCTTGTACCAAATATTTGCTTATTTGAAACCAAAAACTTGTCCTCAAGTTAAATGTGTGATAGTGGTTGCAATTAAAAGATAGCTCCTGGAACTTCTTTGTCACCACCCTTACAAAAAAAGACAGTTTATTTATGGGCTAATGTTGGTTTATGTATTCTTATATGATGGCAAAACATTATAGCTAATCATACTCTTTCCATCTTGATTATAATTATTAATCTTTAGTGAATATGCTAATATGTGTGTTGAGTGCTTTCAGTGTTATTCTATTTTATTTAACTCATACAAATGGACTTTGCTTTGGGAAGAACAACACGTGAGCTGGTAGTTTTACAAATCTAGATTAAGAGGCAGAAAAAGGAAATGCAGTGCAGAACCGGTGTTTGCTAAGAATGGCAAATTTCGGGTATCACAATGGTTGCTTATTGAAATAACTAAAAATGTTGTGCTGCTGTTCTATCAGAAAAACTGAAAAGCTAATAAGTCAAAGGCTCTCTTTCTTTCTCTCTCTCAAGCTCTCAAATGGACATTTCCCTTTTATTGCAAAAACTGAACTGCACAACAACCACAGACAAAAGGAAGAGTAGTACTAGTCACTAAAAAGGAAGAACTCAGCAAGAAGCATGAGCTCAAGACCTCCAAGCACCATCCAACGGTTACAACTCCCATCCTCCTATAAGAAGGTGCTCTTGGAAGACATTCAAACTAAGAAGAAGAAATTAGAAATCGAGACATATTCTTCTGCAACATTCATATTTGAAACTCAAGACAGAAGCACATTGCTTTTCTCTCAATTTTCTCATTATTGATGATATATTGTTTCTGAGAGTGTAGCATATAGCTATTGTACTGAGAGTATTACTATTATTGAGCAAAAATAGCAAACACTTCATTAGAAATCTATTTGTAAAGCTAATCTATTTGTAAAGCTTTATCTTGTGGGATAGAAGCTAGTGGATTGAGCTTGGAGAGGCTCATTAAAAAGACTGCTTGGTTGTGAGCTTGGAGAAACTTGGGAAGAGAATACTCACTATTTGTGGATACACTCACCCGGAGGATGGGGACTGGATATAGGATCTCGGTTATAGATCCGAACCAGTATAAATACTTGTGTTAGCTTCTCTATTCCTCATTCTTCATATATGCATATCTGTTGATTATTTTGTTTCTAGGCATTATCAAACTGAAGTCTAAAGATTTGATCATCGTTGTTTAACAATGATATAACTGTTATATTTGGATTGGTTTCCTAAATCTTTGTTCCTCTAAATCTGAAGTTTCATCAAAAGTTTCCTAAAATCTGTTAAAAAATATAATCTCAGCATCACCTTTGATAAAGTTGTATTTGACTTACACATAAACATCAAACACATACATTACTATATATTTGTTAAAATTATTATATACCTGTGATGAAAATCTCAAGCTATAATAGGAGACTTTTGACTGAACATTCTAACTTGTGTGTTGAAGTGTGTAGAAATTTTTTTAAGGAATACTTAATTCAACCCCCTTCTTAAGTATTATGATACCATCAATTGGTATCAGAGGTTGGTCTCTAGAGGTCAAGGTTAGCCGCTTCGAGAAAAAGATTGAGAGGACCTGTGATGGCAAACTCTGTTCCCTACACACTCCCAGAAGGACAATCTACAACATGTCCTCTTTTCTTCAATGGAGTCAACTACTCTTATTGGAAGGAAAAGATGAGAATATTTATCCAATCTACCGACTATAATCTCTGGAAAATCATCATCAAAGGGATCGAAATCCCTATGACTACAAACTAAGATGGCTAAACAATTCCTAAAACTAATGAAGAGTGGACACCCGAGGAGAAAAAGAAAGTAGAAATGAGTGCTAAAACTATTAATCTTCTACACTGTGCAACAAGCTTTAAAGAGTATAGAAAAGTATCAAGATGCAGGAGTGCCAAAGAAATATAGGAAAAATTGCAAGTGACACATGAAGGAACAAAACAAATCAAGCAAACAAAAACTAACATGCTAATGAAAGATTATGAACTCTTTAGCATGAAAGATGAAGAAAATATTGATGAGAGGTTTGAAAGATTTGCTATCATTATCAGTGGACTTGATATGGAAAAATGTTTCGAGGATGAGGAACTTGTGAGAAAAATATTGAGGAGTCTAACTCCTCCATGGCTCTTAAAAATTACAGCCATTTAAGAGGGGAGAGATATCAATACCTTGACATATGATGAACTCAGAGGAAACTTGATTGCTTTTGAAACCATTCATCTCAAGAATAAAAAGAAGCAAAAAAAAAAGGTTGGCCTTAAAGTCAAAGATTGAAGAAGATTTTGACCCTGATGAAGAAATGGATGAAAATGATGAGTTCAGTCTTTTTGCTAAAAGAATGATGAAGCTTTGGAAAAAAAGAGGCAAAGGGAAAAAAAAAATCTTTGCCAAGAAAAAAAGATCTAAAACAAGCAAAAGGGATGGTAACTGTCATCATTGCAAGTAACCTGGACATTTCAAAGATGAATTTCCTTTGCTTCAAAAGAAAGACAAGCATAAAGAAATCAAAGAGAAAAGGATTGCTAACCATGTGGGAGAATGATGATAGCAGCTCTAGTAGTGATAATAATGATGATCAAGCCAACCCATGTCTAATGGCTAATAAAGATGACAATGAGAAACCACCTCCAACAAACAAAGAAAGTAAGGAGTTATGGTACATAGATAGTGGATGTTCAAGATACATAACAGAAGATGCTGCAATGTTCAAGAATCTCAAAAATAAAAAAAGATGAAGTGTCACTTTCGGAGACAACAAAAAGGGAAAGATTATTGGAATAGGCAAGATTGATAAAAACTCCTCTGACACTATTGATCATGTTTATCTTGTTGATGGTTTAAAACATAGCTTGGTTAGTGATTAGTCAATTGCATGATAGTGGTCATCGAGTCATCTTTGATAAAAATGAATGTACTGTGAATGAGAAAAACATTAACCATACACTCTTTGTTGGACAGAGATGTGGAAACATCTATGGCATTACTTTGAATGATTTAAAAGCACAGGATGTAAAATGCTTTGCCTCTTTTGAAAATGATAAATGGATTTGGCATAAAAGATGAGGTCATGCAAGCATGTACCAAATATCTAAATTGTTAAAAAAGGACTTGATAAGAGGCATCCCAAAAATTAAGTTTGAAAAGGACTTAGTTTGTAATGCCTGTCAAAAGGGTAAACAAACTAAAACATCTTTTAAATCTAAGGATACTGTCTCCACTTCAAGGCCATTAGAACTATTACATCTTGATCTTTTTAGTCCTACACAAACACAAAGCCTAGCTGAGAAAAAGAATGGTATGGTTATTGTCAATGATTTCTTTAGATTTAGTTGGGTCCTATTCCTAGCTCATAAGGATGAAGCTTCTGACCTTTTTGAAAAATTTTGTAAAATGGTTCAAAATGAGAAGGGAACAACAATTGTCTCAATTAGAAGTGACCATGGAAAGGAATTTGAAAACCATCATTTTGAATCTTTTTGCAATAAACATGGAATAACTCACAACTTCTCTTGTCCTAGGACTCCCCAACAAAATGGGGTTATTGAAAGAAGAAATAAGTCCTTACAAGAAATGGCTAGAGCTATGCTTTGTGAAAATGATTGTCCAAAGTTCTTATGGGCTGAAGCTATAAACACAGCTTGTTATATCTTAAATAGAAGTCTCATAAGATCTATTTTAAAGAAAACCCCCTATGAGCTATGAAGTGGAATTAAACCAACTCTACATTATTTTCACATATTTGGATGCAAGTGTTATGTCCTAAACAACAAGGATAATCTTGTGAAATTTGAAGCTAGGACATATGATGGTATATTTGTTGGATATTCTACTAGAAGCAAGGCATATAGAGTTCTCATTAATAACACTAGAACTGTGGAAGAAACAATGTTGTTTTCTATGAATCTAACCCTGTCATTGCAAAAGAAAGTCCAGAAAATGAAAATTCTGAGATTACGCAAATAGAAAACACAGGAATAGAACCTGAGATTACAATTTCTGATGAGATTCTAGAAAGATCTCCTGTCACAGCAAGAGACATTTCAGCTGCAGAACATGAACCTGAGATAGATGATGATCTTAATGAGCAGCAAACAATGTCAAAGAAGAATATTCCTAGAGAATGGAGATCTTCTAATAATTATCCAACTGAATTCATCATTGGAGATCCCTCTCAAGGAAGATAAACAAGATCATCTCTCAAACAAAATCACTTAGCCTTCATCTCTAAAATAGAACCAAGTTGCATTGATGAAGCATTGAGTGATGAAGCATGGATAAAAGCAATGAAGGAAGAACTTCAACAATTTGACAAGAATAAAGTATGGAAGCTTGTTCCTAAACCTGAAATCATATCTATTATTGGAACTAGATGGGTTTTTAGAAATAAACTTGATAAACAAGACAACATCATTCGAAACAAGGCTAGGTTGGTTGCTCAAGGATATAACCAACAAGAAAGTACAGACTTTAATGAGACTTATGCTCTAGTAGCAAGAATGGAAGCCATTCATATGCTACTAGCATTTGCATCTCACAAAGGTTTCAAACTTTTTCAAATGGATGTTAAAATTGCCTTTTTAAATGGTGTCATTACGGAAGAGGTTTATGTCAAACAACCACCTAGTTTTGAAGATGAAAAATATCTTCATTATATGCTTAAGCTGTCCAAAGCCTTATATGGTTTAAAACAAGCTCCTAGAGCTTGGTATGAAAAGCTAAGCAAGTTTCTCGAGGACAACAAATTTCAAAGGGAAATGGTTGATACAACTCTTTTCATTAAAAGCCAAAATGATGACATTTTATTAGTTCAAATTTATGTAGATGATATCATTTTTGGTTCTACCAATGACTATTTATGTGAAGAATTCTTTAAGCTCATGGCAAATGAATTTGATATGAGTATGATGGGTGAGCTAACATTTTTCCTTGGTCTACAAATTAAGCAAACACCTAGAGGAATATTTCTCAATCAAGAGAAATACACCAAAGAGTTGCTGAAGAAATTCAAGATGAACCATGCAAAACCTATGGCAACTCCAATGCATCCATCCTCAAGGATAGACAAAGATGAAAGAGGAAAAAATGTGGATGAAACAATGTAAAGAGGCATGATTAGATCCTTAATGTACTTGATATCATTAAGGCCAAGCATTGCCTTTAGTGTTAGGCTATGTTCTCGATTCCAATCTTGTCCTAAAGAGTCACATCTTGCTGCTGTAAAAAGAATTCTCAGATACCTTATTGGAACACCTTCACTTGGTTTATGGTATCCTAAAACTGACTCCTTCACTCTTAAGGGATTTTGTGATGCAGATTTTGCAGGTGAAAGAGTATATAGGAAAAGTACAAGTGGCTGCCTCACTTTCTTTGGAGGCTTTCTTGTATCATGGAGTAGCAAGAAACAAAACACTATGGCTCTCTCAACTGCAGAAGCAGAATATATGGCCGCCTCAAGTTGCTGCACTCAACTAATATAGATGAAACATCAACTGTTAGATTACAATTTCGAGTTTGATAACATCCCTTTATTCTGTGACAATATAAGTGCTATTAACTTGTCTAAAAATCCTATTTTACACTCTAGAACTAAGCACATTGAAATTAAACATCACTATATTAGAGAACATGTGTAAAATGGAAACATTGAAGTTAAGTTTATTGCATTTGAAGAACAATTAGCTGATATTTTCACAAAATCTCTTTTGGAGGAGACATGATAGGCATGATAAGTTCTTCTGACATATAGCTTGCATCACTACATATCATAATCATGTTTCATTTCATGTGCACGTAGCAAAAAAAAAATATTTGTATGCATTGTGTCCATTAGAGAACTGAGATATGCCAGTATCTCTCTTGGGATAAGAGGAGATTTTCGAAATAATGAGAATTTGGACTTAAAAGAAAGATCCTTGAATTTTGAATTGGTAACTGGGTTTATTACAACGATGATTTGGACTTAGTAGGCTGAAATAAGGATGTTTGGTCCTTATCTTGGGCTTCACCTCTTATGGGATAGTTATGATCATTTGGAAATTACTGAAATACTTAGCCCATAACCATGAGAAAGTTTATTAGTTTGATGGGATGATAAAGAAATTTGCGATTCAATGCTTTTGGGCCTCAAGATACATTCAGATCATTTGGTAGCCTGAAGTCAATGTCTGGAAATGTCTTGATTAATTTCAGTTTTGGCTTACAACTAGAGAATTTTTTTTTTTTAAAAGCCATCACTTCTAGGACCAAAGAAAGGAAATATTTGGACCTTATCTGTATCATGGGCTTATCACAATAATACTTATAAATCACCTGGGATATCAAAAGAATGAAGAAACGTCGCTTGTGTTAGGCTGATATAAAACTTTTGGGCCTCACCATCACCATTTACTTCAACCCACTACTGTAATTCAACTCCCTCTTTAACTCAAAGTTATCCCCAACCACTCTAACCTTTCATATCTGTGCATATATCTAGAGCTGTCACCACTATTTTTCACAGCAGTCACTTTTCAAACCAATCACCAATTCCCTTTTCCATGCTTCCTTATTTATTTCCCACTATTTTCTATCACACTTACCCACTTTCTTGTTTCCCACTCCTTACTGAAATGTCTCCATGCTTCATCTTCATCACCTTCCCTCTCTGCAATCTTTGCTATTCTTTTGAAACTCTCACATCATTATCTTTCCTTCGATCATCATAACAACATAACTCTCCACTATTATCTTCTAAAACTTCCACCGTCACTTTATTTTTTGTTTTTGCAAACTCTTCCTCCTTCACTCTTTTTGTGTCATGCCCAAAGTAAAAAATCACTGCAAATAAATGACCACCCTCTGAGAGATTGAAACAAAAGCTCGCTACAAGATGTGAAATGGCATGAACGAAAGCTTCTGTACTGAAAGAGAAGGAGCAAACCGAAGTGATATCTTCAAATGAGGAAATGCTGGAAGTTGTAGGAAGAGGTCATGCATGAAAGATTGAAGCTAGCTCTTCATCTCCAAAAGCCAAAAGTAAAGGACCCGGCTCCAAAGACGAAAACCACATAACAAAGCTGCTGACTCGTCTGGCAATTGAAAGGCCAAAAATACTGCATATGATGATGACAGTGATGCTGTGCAACATAACCGAAAAAGAAACAAAAATATGGGGGTAGTTTTGTAATTCCTCACACTTATTTTTAAACAAAGTAACCCATCCCCTCCCACACACACATACTCACTTTACACATCTCTCTCCCTCCCGTCCCTCTCTGTTCCCTTACTCACCCACACCCACATTCACGACTTCTTATTCTTCTCTTTTCTTCTTATTTTGTCAACCCACAAACGCCATTGTGATCTTAGTTTGTCATTAAATCTTCATACCCATTTGCTTCCAAGCTTGAGATTCTGTTGACGCAAAATGAGCTACTCCCTTTGGAGCTGTCAAGGAGACGCCTAGTTGATCCCTTTGTACTGTGAATGGCTATTTACATAATGACGATGTTTTAAATTATTTTTATGGGAGAAACTAATTTTTTAGATTTGATAAAAATTTCATGTTCAGCTACTTGGATTAATTGGATAGTTCGAGTAGTTGATTTTCTCAAATACGATAGTTATGAATATGACTTGATGATTGGTTGACTCGATAGTTTGGTTGAAATTATTACTAGCTCTCTTTGTTGATTTTATAATGCTATGATTTTGCTATATGTTGTTTCAATGTGTGTTGGAAAAGTTATGATATTTGGCACTTGTAAAGTTAGATTAATATGAAGATTGAGTTTTAGATTTATAAATTGTGTTTGATAAAAATTTATTTAAGAAAACCATGATGGGTTCTAAGATGAAATTTTCGCTTGCCATAGCGAAGAGAAGTAATGGCAATACCGCTAGCCATGGCGAAAAGATATAATGGCAATACCGCTTGCCATAGCGAAGAGATATAATGGCATTACCACTTGCCATAAGGAAGAGATATAATGGCATTACCGCTTACCGTAAAGAAGAGATGTAACGGCCTATGTGCACATAGTTTTTCTTAGTGAGACAAAAATTTGAAAGAATATTATTTGAGAATTAATAAACCTTGTGATTTATGGGTTGATATTACTCCCCAAGTAAGATTTATGCTTCTTATGTAACCCTCATGAATATTTGATGATGAAGTAAATTTTATGTGAGAATAAGGAATTAGAGAAAAGTGGAAAAATATGTTTAGTAATTTATTTTCTTGAGACTTGCTGAGAAATAAAATTTTGAAGAGTATTTATTTTCAGACTATGGAAGAAATATAAAAGTATGACCTATTATATTGTTATTATTGGCTTTTGGAAATGTGTATAATTTATAGCCTATCTCGTTTTCTATCACATGCTCGTGTGTTGATTGGCTTCTCCTTCTCGTCCACTTTGTTTATAGTCCTCATTGGGTCTGTTTGACTCACCCTTTCCTTTTTTTTTTCTCTAGATTTTCAGGTAGCTGAGTAGTAGGTCCCTGGGATTGCTGTTTGCCCAAGATATTCTTTTTGGTAGGCCTCTGTTGCCAATTGAGGCTTTTTTTTTTTTTGGTTATTGACTCCAATATTTTGCAACTATAGGACATAGGTCATGTATTTTGATTATGTGTGAGCAAGAGTTTAAGCCTAATTATTTTGTATATATGGAATTACTAGAATATTCTGCCTGTTGATTCTGGATTATGAAATTGCATTATGTAGCAAGTAAATTTTATATATATGGATTGTCTAGATTGTAGGGGAGGTGCTGCCAAATTTTCGATAGCCGAATTTTCGATAGCCAAAGTATTTGAGTTTTGAAATTTATTTTAGTGAGACCACATCTTTAGGCTTACCAGGCTAAGTGAGTTTATCTGGCCTGTGTGTCGATCACGGCCTAAGATTGGGTCGTGACAAAGTTAGTATTAGAGCTATGGTTGGTAGGTCCTGTCATCCTAATTGCTGCAAATATTTGGGCAAGTATGGAATCTTGCTTGTAATTTGTGTACCCGGGCACAACGTACAAGTAAGAGGCTATAGCCGTCCATTGTTAAATTGGAGTCCTTTGTCCTGGTTGTCATATGCTATTTGATTTTGTCTTTGCAATTCTCATATGGTGATTACATCTATGTTTTTCTGATCTCTATTTATGTCCTAGGTGATGATGCCACCTAAGAAAAAATCTACTAGGAGGCCGACTACAGATGAGGCTTCCACTCAACCTCGTGCAGCTGCCACAAGAGGTGGTGGGCAGGTTGGCCGCCATGCTAGACGTACACGGGGTGGTGCAATGCCCCAATTCCAGATTCCTAAAGCTACACGTACGGATCCTACTCTAGCTAGACTAGCTGCGAGTATGGATACTGTTCAACAATCAATTCAACAATTAGTGAATGCCCTTGGAGGAAATCGACAGCCTCATGGGGATCATAATCAAGAGGGTTCGGAGTCTAGTCAAGAGGTGGCAAATGTTGAACAGCCGCTAATACACCGTCAAGGGCTAGTGGTTTCTTTGTCTTCATTTATGAGGCATAACCCTATAATATTTAGTGGTTCCGACTCTAATGAGGACCCCGAGAGGTTCTTAGATGATGTGGCTTGGATATGCAGAGCTTTGGGTTGTTCTCCTACTCAGATGGTTGAGTTAGTAGCCTTTCAACTATGAGATGTGGCAAGAGGTTGGTATGAGACTATGCTTCATGCGAGGCTTGGAGGATCACCACCTTTGGTTTGGAATGAGTTTAGCCAATCATTCTTAACTTATTTCCTAGCAAAGAGTATTTACGTTAGCAGAAGACAACAGTTTGAGTCTCTTGTGCAAACAGATAAGATGACTGTGATGGAATATAGCACCCAATTTGAGAAGTTGGATAGATATGCATCACACATGGTTGCTACAGAGGAGTTGCAAGTTGATCGCTTTATTGATGGTTTAAGGCCATATATATATAGGGTACTAGCAGGTTCTAAGATGACATATGAGCAAGCCTTGAATAGAGCTTTGGCCATTAAACGGGGAGGCAAGGATAAAAGTGGAGCATCACGTGACTCACGCAAAAGGTCATGATCAGAGGGCGATCTTAGGGGCCATCAAGGCCACAGTAGTAGAGGTTCTAGAGTTGATATCAGTCAGGGCTATCAGGGCCAACAGAGAGCCCCTCAATCACAAACCTTCCGTGGTAGTCAGACTACTAGTAGTGCTCCTAATCATGGCTTTCCACCACATTAGAGGCATTTTGATCAAGTCCCTCCTACTTGTGCTACATGTGGGAAGGCACATTTCGGACCATGCAGCCAGGGCTTTACAAGGTGTTATCAGTGTAGGCAGATGGGACAATTTGCTAGAAGTTGTCCTATGATGCACTTTCAGCCTTCTACTAGGGGAGCTACAATATCTACGGTTCTAGGCCGACAGGGAAATGGTTCGAATGGACGAGGATTTGGCAGTACACAGTAGAGTGGTAGAGGATCGGGTGCTAGAGGTCAGGGGCAAGCAAGTAGAGGACAAGCTCATGTTTTTGCTATGACCTGACAAGATGCTCAGGCATCTAATGCTATTGTGACAGGTATACTCTCAGTATGTTCTCATGATACACATGTTTTGATTGATTCAGGAGCTACCCATTCTTTTGTATCACCTTCCTTTGCATCTTGTTTTGGAAAGGACCCTACACCCCTTGAGGAACCTTTGATAGTAGTTACACCAATGGGCACCTTATTAGCCACTTTGGTGTTTAGAGGATGTGAAGTTTCGATGGGTGGCAAACTTTTAGTAGTTGATCTGAGAGTTCTTAACATGGTAGATTTTGATGTGATATTTGGTATGGATTAGTTAGCTTCTTGTCATGCTAATGTAGATTGCTACAATAAAGTGGTAAATTTTAGCATACCAAGTGAACCACCATTCACTTTTCCAGATGATAGGGATTGGTCACCATGTAACTTGATTACTTTTATGGTGGCTCAAAAATTGTTGAGAAAGGGTTGTTATGGGTACCTAACGATGGTGAGAGATACTATTTTATCACAGGGGAAATTGGAACATGTTCCTGTGGTATGCAAGTATCCTGATGTTTTCCTGGAAGAGTTACTAGGGTTACCACCCGACAGGAAGATAGAGTTTTGCATATATTTTCTTCCAAATACCCAGCCAATATCTATACCTCCATACAGGATGGCTCCAGCCGAACTTAAAGAATTGAAATAACAATTGAAGGAGTTGCTTGATAAGGGTTTCATTCGCCCAAGTTGTTCTCCTTGGGATACATCGGTGTTGTTCGTTAAGAAGAAGGATAGTTCACTACGTTTGTGTATTGATTATAGGCAATTGAACAAAATAACAGTGAAGAATAAGTATCCTCTTCCTCGTATCAATGATTTATTTGATCAGCTTCAGGGATCCCAATGTTTCTCAAAGATTGACTTGCGATCTGGATATCATCAGCTGAAGATAAAGGGTGAAGACATTTTGAAGACGACTTTTCATACTCGTTATGGTCATTATGAATTCTTGGTTATGTCTTTTGGGCTTACGAATGCATCGGCAGCCTTTATGGATTTGATAAGCAGAGTTTTCAAGTCTTTCTTGGATCACTTTGTTATAGTCTTCATTGATGACATCTTAGTGTATTCCAAGAGTAAGGAAGAGCATGAAGAACACTTGAGGTTGGCCTTTCAAACCTTAAGAGAACATAAGTTGTATACTAAGTTCTCTAAATGTGAATTTTGGTTAGATAGCATGACTTTCTTAGGTCATGCTGTGTCTAAAGAGGGGATAAGTGTTGATTTTAAGAAAGTAGAAGCAGTGCAGAATTGGCCAAGACTTGCTTCTGTGATAGAGATTCACAATTTCCTTGGACTTGCAGGATATTATCGCCGTTTCGTTAAGGATTTCTCTAAGCTAGCAGCACCTTTGACAAAGCTGACACAGAAGCAAGTTAAATTCCAGTGGAGTGATGCATGTGAGCAAGGTTTTCAATAGTTGAAGAGTTATCTAACATCCGCTCTGGTGTTAGCATTGTCTACTTCTGGTGGTGGTTATGCAGTTTACTGTGACACTTCTAGAGTTGGCCTTGGTTGTGTATTGATGCAACAGGGAAGAGTGATTGCCTATGCTTTTAGACAGCTGAAGAAGTAGGAACAAAACTATCTCACACATGATTTAGAGATGGCGGCAGCGATATTTGCTTTCAAGATTTAGAGGCATTATTTATATGGCGAGACATGTGAGATTTTGCACTGATCATAAATGTCTTAAGTATATTTTTTAGTAGATGGACTTGAATTTAAGGCAAAGGAGGTGGATGGAACTCTAAAAAGACTATGATTGCACGATTATGTATTCAGCAGAGGTTAGAAGACCAATGGTGAGAGAGTTCCAAGAACTTGTTGATAGAGGAGTAGGATTTGAAGTCATAGGTACGCAGTCCTTATTAGCTCATGTTCAAGTTCGTTCTACCTTGTTGGAAGATATTAACGGTAATCAAGAAGAAGATCCCGTTTTGAATAAGCTTATGGAAGAGGCTTAAATGGGCAAAGTTTCAAAGTTTGTTGTTGATTCTGATGGCGTTTTTCACCTTGGCAAACGCTTATTGTGTTCCTAATGTGTCTAATTTGAAAAATAAGATATTAGAGGAAGTGCATCATTCTTCTTATACTATTCATCCAGGTTCTACAAAGATGTATCAAGACTTGAAAGAGTTCTATTGGTGGGAAGGAATGAAAAAGAAGTAGTTGAGTTTGTTTCTAAATGTTTAGTATGTCAGCAAGTGAAGGCTGAACATCAAAAGCCTGCGGGATTGCTCCAACAAATTGAAATACCTGAGTGGAAGTAGGAGAGAATCACAATGGATTTTGTTATAGGATTGCCTAAAACCGTGAGGGGTTATGATTCAGCTTGGGTTATTGTAGACCGATTGATAAAGTCCACACACTTTTTACCTGTAAAGACTACTTGCACGACAGTTCAATATGCTAAGCTTTATTTGGAAAAGATTGTATCTCTGCATCGAGTGCCAATATCTATTATATCTGATTGAGGGTCTCAATTCACTGCTCACTTTTGGAAATCTTTTCAGATGGCGTTGGGAACTAGATTGGACTTGAGCACTGCTTTTTACCCTCAGACAGATGGTCAATCTGAGAGGACAATACAAATCTTAGAAGATATGCTCCGCACTTGTGTCTTAGATTTCAAAAGTAGTTGGGACCAATATCTCCCATTAATGGAGTTTGCTTACAATAACAGTTATCAATCTAGTATTCAAATGGCTCCATTTGAAGCTTTATATGGAAGACGTTGCAGGTCACCTATTGGTTGGTTTGAGACAGGAGAGTCCAAATTGGTTGGCCCAGGTTTGATTCAGAAAGCCATTAAGAAGGTTTAATTAATTCGAGAACGCTTAGTGACAGCTCAGAGCAGGCAAAAATCCTATGCAGATCGGAGACGTCAACCTTTAGAGTTTAGTGTACGGGAACACGTATTCTTATGAGTTTCTCCCATGAAAGGCTTATTAAGATTTGGAAGGAGAGGAAAGTTAAGCCAAGGTTTATTGGACCTTTTGAGATATTGGATAAGGTGGGGCAAGTAGCTTATCGCCTAGCCCTTCCACCAGATCTTTCAGGAGTTCATCCAGTTTTTCATGTTCGATGCTTCGGAAATATGTCCATGACCCTTCTCACATCATACAACATCAATCAGTAGAGCTTGATGAGAACCTAAGCTATAGTGAGCAACCGGTAGCCTATCTCACATCATACAACATCAATGTGTATAATTTATAGCCTATCTCTTTTTCTATCACATGCTCGTGTGTTGATCAGTTTCTCCTTCTCGTCCACTTTGTTTATAGTCCTTACTGGCTCTGTTTGACTCACCTCTTCCTTTTTTTTTCTCTAGATTTTCAGGTAGCTGAGTAGTAGGCCCCTGGGATTGCTGTTTGCCTAGGATTTTCTTTTTGGTAGGTCTCTGTTGCCAATTAAGGCTTTTTTTCGGTTATTGACTCCAATATTTTGCAGCTATAGGACATAGGTCATGTATTTTGATTATGTGTGAGCAAGAGTTTAAGCCTAATTATTTTGTATATCTGTAATTACTAGAATATTCTGGCTATTGATTCTGGATTATGAAATTACATTATGTAGCAGGTAAATTTTATATATATGGATTGTCCAATTTTTAGGGGAGGTGCTGCCGAATTTTCAGTAGCCAAAGTATGAGTTTGAAATTTATTTTAGTGAGACCACATCTTTAGGCTTGCTAGGCTAGGTGAGTTCATCTGGCCTGTGTGCCGGTCACGGCTTAAGATTGGGTCATGACATGCTGACTTCCAAACTTCTGCTTGCACTACCTATCACTACCCAAAAGCCTTCATAGAGCCCAAAACCTTCAAGCTGAAAGATGTCATGAAAGAGCTGTCATCGAGCTCATTTCATTCGCTAAAATGCAGCAGTTTATGTTCTCATCCATTTCAAGGTAGCACAACACCTTTGCCCACAATATGCAAGAGGCCTCCGATAAATGGAGGATAATTGAATCTCACCCGAAACAAGTACCCTTTGATGATGAACAAGCCTCTGATGTTGATAATGACATCTTCTCGGACCCATGATGATCTTTCTGGCTATATTTCAGACTCTCTTTGGACATTTTATCTTTATTCTGTCTAGACAATCTATTTTTGCTTTTATTTTTACTTTAACTTGGATGACTATAGCACTTATATATATTTTATTATTACGACCTGATCTGGCCACGTGCCCGGTACATGAGGAATCTCATCCCTACGTAGGCCTTATGACCTGTGTACTGCTCTATATGCATATTCTAATAGAAAAGATCCATTTAAAATAGAATTTCAATATACAAATCATCTGTTCTCTGAAATCAAGATAATTATATTTGAAATCTCAATCAATATCTAAAGTCTGTAGTCATAGCATCATCATATATGAAATACCAAAGTATCAAACTACTCATATCCAGCTTGCTCAGAAATAACCAAATCCTTTAAATACAAACCATAATACGATTAAAATATATAAAATGCAAAATAGTCTCCATATGATTCAGGACTCCTGCTCGCAATAACACTGGAGCACTCTAAATTGAATTAAGATTGCTTCACTCAAGTGAAGCTCACCAACAAAATCTCTATTACTCTAGGAGGTAGAAGGCTAGGAAGAATCCCCAGCGTCTACAGTACCTGTAATGGAGGAAAGGAGAAGGGTGAGTTTCATCTAAAACTCAGTGAGCAGGTCCTCACCCATAACCTTCTCATGGGACAACCAAAAAATAAATAAATAGTCCTATATAATCAAACTGGTTAATGCATTAATCTTTAAAATCATATTCATAGGAATAATAAATAGCTCTAAAACCAATATTCTTTTAGAAATCATAAAACCACAGTACACTAATAAAGAAACAGGAATCTCTGGTTATGCCCAATTCATGTGGCATAACAAATCTTTAGTTATGCATAGCATAATGAAGTCTCTAATCTCTGGGACACCTAACTAGGTCCCATTTATTATTTCTCTGTCCCTAAGACAACTTGGTATACCAAGGTTAACAGAATGACTGCCATTAACTCACAGTCTATTTCTCTATAGCTACTGTCAGCTCAACCAAAACCTTATTCCTTTCTCCACATTTCATAAAGGCTTCTATCCTAAGATTCAAAACTCCATCATATATAACATATCATTCTGGAAATCATATCATCATTTTAACCTTGCTAAACACAAGTAGTTAGAATACTCTTTATAAACACATTTCAACAACAATGGTCCTATGGTTTTCATAAATCATATAGTTTATGCCATTTGAAAACTACATTCTCATAAGCTTAATAAATCAATAGAAATCTTTAATTTCTTTGCAGAAATTCCTAAAATCATATTAATAAGCATATTTTTATGAAAATAACTCTAATGCTCAACATAGAGATCATAGGTTTGAACCCACTCACTTAGAGTGGTAGAATAACCAGGATTGACACCAACAGGAGCTTGGGAGACAGACATAGCACCAGTATCTGACATAACAGCCATAATATACTAGATTAACCTCTAATGATCTCTAAAGAGCTCAAATCTATGCTTAACATACCAAGAGAACTCCATTCCCTCTAACAACATGAAGAACCACAATCTACCCCAAGAACAAGGAGAGATTGAAGAGAATAGGAAACAATACTAGTAGAATTTCTTACCTTTAAGCCTTAGAAGTGAAAGATTTGAGTCGAATTGAGTGAAATGGAGCTTGGAGGGGGTGAAAATAGTGGAAGGACTGAGTTTGGGGTAAGGGGGCGTTTGAGGTTCATGTTTTTGTGTCTGAACCCCGAAATGAGGGTTTTATGCTCTCAGATGACCGCTGCAGTGCTCACCCTGTCATACCGCCTTACTAATTCCTCACCGTTGCAGCGCTCACCAAAATACACTTATTTACATTTGTTAATTTTAAGTTAATGTCATAAATGTAAATAAGGAAATACCTCTCATTTGGATTCAAATAAAATATCAAAAAAATAAAATCTAAATTTTGGGTTTTAGTTTAAATCCAGGAATCTTTGAGATTTTCTAAACTTAGGGGCTAAAAATGAAGCATTTAATGGTTGCATAAAATTCGTTACAAATCATCCTTCAACTCATTTTCATCTTGGGAACAATTACCGGGACTTTTGATCCCAAGAATGTGGTTCTATCATATAGTCCTCCAAGAATGTATAGGATCTAGACTTAGTAAAATTCAGAACCTAGATATTCAGGACCCGAATTTTTCTAGCGACACGTGTACAGCTCTAAGCTTTCCTAGGTAACAGTATACCTGGGGCATTACATTTATGCAGTTTCTATTATATTTGCCTTGGATATGTCCTTTGCTCTAAGTCTCCTTGCAGTTGTCCTTGTTCCACCCTTTGATGACAAAAGGGGGAGTAAACTAAGATGATGATAATAGGGCACAATAAGGCACAAAGATCATAAAGAAGCAGAAGCACGAAGCAAAAGAAGGAAGTAAGCAAAAGGCAGAAGAAGGCATCCTTACAGAGGTGAAATTTTAAGTCAGTATTCCTAAGGTAAAATTAAATCTTTAACTTGCATTTTATATGTTCTGATATATTGCTATAATTACTTGATGTATTAATTCTGATGTGTTGACTTGCTTTGATATTTGATGCACTGGTATCTTGTTGCAATTGATTCTGGTTCATACTCAAATAAAATAACTTGACTGGTTTTAACTTTATTATTTGCTCTAATACATAATGTGATACATCTCTGGTGTGCACACACTATATAGTGGTATAAGTTTATTTATTTGGCATGATAATCTGATACATTGTTTGGATTGATGTTCTGAAAAATTATGGATATGTGTGTTGTGCTTGAGGTATAATTCAAGTCACTGATTGCTTAACATGCTGTTTGAAATGTATGGAGTTGTATTCTTCCTAATCGTGTGTTGCATAACTTCCCTCCTTATGCATGACTACATGTCTATGTGGCCCTATGTTGCATCTTTTTTTTCTATAAAAGAAAGAGATCAAATTTGGGGCAAAAATTTCAAAAATTCATGCACTTCAATTTTTCAAGTGAAGAAATTGAAAAACTTGTACCTTTTAAATTAAAATTCCTTAATGTGTCTTTGATGTGATTCAAAGAAATGAAAACACAAAACTCATGTGGAAATATGTGCATGACTTGAGGGGGAGCTAATATTAAGAGGGAGCTTGTTGATTAAAATGCTTTCTATCTTTTGCTTTTCCCCTATTATGTGTGTTTGTCATCAAGGGGGAGATTGTTGGTTTATGTATCCTTATATGATGACAAAACATTATAGGTAGTCATACTATTTCCATCTTGATTATAATTATTAATCTTTAGTGAACATGGTAATATGTGTGTTGAGTGCTTCAAGTGTTATTCTATTTTATTTAACTCACACAAATGGACTTAGCTTTGGCAAGACCAACACGTGAGCTGGCACTTTTACAAATCCGAATTAAGAGAGGCAGAAAAAGGAAATGGAGTGCAGAACTGGTGTTTGCTAAGAATGGCAAATTTCAGGTATCACAATGGTTGCTTGTTGAAATAGCTAAAAATGTTGTGTTGCTCCTCTATCTGAAAAGCTAACAAGTCAAAGGCTCTCTTTCTTTCTCTCTCTCAAGCTCTCAAACGGACACTTCCCTTTTGTTGCAAAAACCTAAACGGCACAACAACTACAGACAAAAGGAAAAGCAGTACTAGTCACTAAAAAGGAAGAACTCAGCACAAGAAGCATGAGCTCAAGACCTCCAAGCACCATCCAACGGTTACAACTCCCACCCTCCTATAAGAAGGTGCTATTGGAAGACATTCAAACTAAGAGGAAAAAATTAGAAACTGAGACATATTCTTCTACAACATTCATATTTGAAACTCAAGCTAGAAGCACATTCCTCTTCTCTCAGTTTTCTGATTATTGATGATACACTGTTTCTGAGAGTGTAGCATATAGCTGTTGTACTGAGAGTATTATTATTATTGAGCAAAAACAGCAAACACTTCATTAGAAATCTATTTGTAAAGCTTTATCTTGTGAGATAGAAGCTAGTGGATTGAGTTTGGAGAGGCTCATTGAAAAAATTACTTGGTTGTGAGCTTGGAGAAGCTTAGGAAAATAATACTCACTGCTTGTACTGATTGTACAAAGATTATAGTGGATACACTCACCTGGAAGGTGGGGACTGGATGTAGGATCTCGATTATAAATCCGAACTAGTATAAATACTTGTGTTAGCTTCTCTATTCCTTATTCTTCATATATACATATCTATTGATTATTTTGTTTCTGGGCATTATCAAACTAAAGTCTAAAAATTTGATTATCATTGTTTAACACTGATATAACTATTATATTTGGATTGGTTTCCTAAATCCTTGTCCCTCTAAATCTGAAGTTTCATCAAAAGTTTCCTAAAATCTGTTAAAAAATATAATCTCAGCATCACCTTTGATAAAGTTGTATTTGACTTACACATAAACATCAAATGCATACATTACTATATATCTATTAAAATTATTGTATACTTGTAACGAAAATCTCTTACTATAACAGGAGACTTTTGACTGAACATTCTAACTTGTGTGTTGAAGTGTGTAGAAATTTTTTTAAGGAATATTTAATTCAATCCCCTCTTCTTAAGTATTCTGATACTATTAGCTAAGTATCCTATAATATCTTCTGCAATATGCTGTTGCCATTTCCTCGTAAATAGCTAGAACATGCAATGATGTAACCATGAGTACATGAACTTGAGGAACTTCAATTAGAAAATTACCATGCAATGAAGAAAATCTTGCTTTTCTGGCACTTCTCACCAGTGGTGAAATCAAAATCAACGGCAGCATGATGACTCTTATTACGAGGCAGAGATCCGGTGAAGTCATCATAGGTATCTTTTGAGCTTCCAATTGTGTCCACTACCACCGCTTGGTCCTCAATCTTGAAGACAATGAAATGGTAATTCCTTTTTGCCTGTAACTCCGAGAACTTCAGCTTACATTCATCACTAACAACCATTCCGGATGCTGTGTTCGCCTAATTTAAAGTGACATTTTTTTCACCAAATAGAATGAACATATAGATATGAATATTGGACATTCTTTAGAATACAATATATGATGACAATGGAGCATAGCCAAGTTAGTGAATGAGACATTCTGGACAGGAAGCAATGCTTTGAGAAATCTTATGAGTTATTTGGATGCTGAAGATGAAACTGATAGGGGCATTAGTGTGTGTCCAAGGAATAAGCATGGATTATAAGATTCTACAGAAATTCGTCCCGAACTCAAAATTTCTGAAGTCAAATTCGGTAAATAATTTTAGAATTGTTACATTTCTACTATGAGCAATAGAAAGAGCACCATTCCTGTCACTTTATAATTTATATATTAACTCTCAAATTTCTCTCATTGACAATGTGCTAGATGTATATTGACATCAGATATTGTAAATATCTGCTGTAGAATGCACGATTGGCCCATGAAAAGAAATGCTAGTGTAGTTTACATTGTGCTCTATTTAATCCTCCACTTACCGATTAAAAGACTTAGACACGGTGAGCGACATGTAAGGATATTGTGGTGGAGGGAGATTGAAACTTAGAAAGAATGCACCATGCTGCTCTTGATGTTAGAGAAAGCTGTAAAAGGTATCACCCTCAGACAAGAAAGGAAAGAAAAGCTGAGTGACAACTCAGAGAATTTGGAACTAAACTTCAGCATGTATTATTGAAGAATTCAAGAATGAATCATTGTGTGTACAAAAGCTTAACTATTAGACTTATATAGTCTGTTTTATAACAGAATGTTTAACACAACTAACATTTAATAATGAGCCTAGCAAACTTTTTTACAAGTTGTTTATCAGTTAATACTATTGGTAACACCCCCCTCAAGCTGGGAGTGTGAAAATCAAGCATTCCCAGCTTGGACTGAAGTAATGAGAAGGGACTAGGGGCTAGAGCTTTAGTGAGAACATCTACAATCTGTTGAGAGGTTGGAATTGGTAATAGGTGGATGAGGCCTTCTTGTACTTTGTCGCTTATGACATGACAATCGATTTCAATATGCTTTGTCCTTTCATGAAAAATTGGATTAGCTGCTATATGGAGTGCAGATTGGTTGTCGCAGTATAGGTTAATTGGTTTGGAAATTGGTAGCTGCAAATCTTTTAACAAGTAGGACAACCATTGTCCTTCACAAGTTGTTTGTGCTAGAGCTCGATATTCAGCTTCTGAAGATGATCTAGCTACAGTTGTTTGTTTCTTACTCTTCCAAGACACCAGAGAAGATCCTAGGAAGAAGCAGTAACCTGAGACAGATCTCCTAGTATCTGAGCAGGTTCCCCAATCCGAGTCAGAGTATCCACTTAATGTGAGATCAGAGTTGGCTGGGAAAAACATACCAGATGCAAGAGATTGTTTGACGTATTTTAGAATCCGATGAGTAGCTTGCATATGTGCTATGGTAGGACAATCCAGGAACTGACTGAGGAGTCCAATAGCAAATGATATGTCGGGTCTTGTGTTAAATAAGAGAAAAAAAAAAGAAAAAGAAATAAGAAAGAAAAAAAAAAAGAAAGAACATATAGACAGAGGAAGAGATTCTTATTTTGGAGGGAATGGAATGAGAACTGACGGATGAAAACGGAGGGCAAGAGAATTTTGAGGAAGGAAACAAAGGTTGAAATCTCCCTAAAGTACAAGGGATATGATCATGTCCACGCTATCAATTAGATGCATTGCATTGGCATGATGAATCTTTGTTTTGTTGGCTTCTTAAATCAAGCAAATGGTAAACAATATTGTGACTGTTATAAAATTTTAAAATATTGTTAAGTATAAAACAATGTTTATTGAGATATTTTGTGTGTTTTAGTGATGAATTTATTAAACAATTGAAGATACTAGAGATGATACTCAGGTTGAGAATTGGGTGAGAGAAAGATGATGCATAACTGATGATTTTATTTTATTTAATTTTAATTTAATGTGACTATATTTTTTTATATTTTTATTTAATCATATATTATCACATTATTAAAATATTATTATCCTATTTTATTTAAATTTAATGTCATAGTTAATTTTTATTAGTTTAATTCACATTTTAGAATAACTGGAATATATTTTAACCAAAAAAAAAACAAAGAACAACATGTATATCTGTATTTATTATAAGAGAAGTAATTTTATATAATGTTTTAGAGTTTCTGAGATATAGGAATTCACTGTTACTTCTTTTTTTTATCTGTTTTATCTTTTATGAATCTCTACAGAGAGGTCTTATGGCTCTTGCTGACGTTGGGAGCACAAATTTATTTGAAGGATTTAACTATTGCACATCAAATGGCCAGTTGGGAATCCATTCAGGAGATTCTAGTTAGGCATTACAACCGCCAACTACTTCATGAGATTTACAAGGTAAAAGATTAATTTATATAGCAAACTGCTGTTGGTTCTTCCTTAAGTGGGCTAGAAATGCGAAGTATGAATGAGTGTCAATATCATCGAAATGATAAGAATTGATATTTTTATTCCTTCTATTTACATTTACCTTGCCAATATCCTTAAGTGTAATATCTATTGTAGCTTAGCGTCATGTCTCAATAAACCTAATATTACTTGTGTATGACATCCTGGAACCTTTTCCAAATTTTGAAGTTGTTCGGTTCGGCTGGTGTCATTGGTAATCCCTTGGGTTTTGCAAGAAGCATGGGGCTCTGCATTAGAGATTTCTTGTCTGTGCCCCCAAAGAGCATCATGCAGGTGAGATACTAAAACCCACTGGTCGTTTTAGTATTAATATTATTAGATCCTCAAATAACTAATTACTTTAGCATTATTGATTTAACTTGCAGAGTCCTACTGGCCTTATTAGAGGCATGGCTCATGGCACCACAAGTCTTTCAAGCAACACAGTGTATGCTATTAGTGATGCCACTTCCTAATTCAGTAGAGCTGCACGCAAGGTATTTCTCGCTTCGTTGTAATCATAGTTCGATATATAATGGTTACTGTGTTTTAAACCATGCCAGCCTCTTTCTTTATTGTAGGGTATTGTCGCATTTACGTATGATGACCAAGCAGTTGCAAGGATGGAAAAACACCAGGCAACTCTATCTTCTGATAGCAAAGGCGTAATTAATGAAGTCTTAACAGGTTTGTGAACGAGTTTCAATTTCATGTTTTGCCTTTCCAAAAGAAAATGTGCGCCTTTCAAGTTACATGAAAATGAAACATAAACAAACAAAAGAGTAAGGCTTTATACACAAAAAACATCGGGGGTTTAGATGAATGGTGTAGAAAAATATGAAGTAGAAGGTTACATTGTAGTAGTGATTCAGTATTCCTCTGAAAGTGTGAATAGTTACCGCTGTCAATGTGTTTCATATGGGGTCATGTATTGGAATTACCAACACTTCTGGCTTTGGCAAGTGGAAAGAAAAACAGAATGAGCATCATTCTAATTTGCATCTGAAATAGCTTATTGTTCAAGAACGCATCTTAGATGCATCTCTGAGCAATGCTGCCTTCAGACTGCTCTTCCCAAGATGACAATACAATTGAGTCAGCATCCACCGATAATGCAATTTATTGGTGAAGCTATTTGCGACTGCAACTTCAGACCCTCCTCCTCTTTTGCAAACTGTGCTGAGGAGTGCACAGCTTCTATATGCAATTAGTTGGATCAGTTGTGGTAAGGCGTCCTAAATGGACTCATCTGTCCAGGTCAAAAAGGAAACAAACATGAATGAGGGAGGGGGACTCATCTCTCTGGCAGCAATTCAACCACATTTAGCAAAGATGTTACTAAATTTTCTATTTTGTAACTATGCTTGTGCATTGTATGTTTGTTTACTTCCCCCTTCCCCGTTTGTTCCGGGATGTACATATTTCCAATAGTATGTACTGAATTGTGACTACTTTGTTTCTTTACTCCCTGTTATTAAAAGTGTGTTTATTTTCAATTTTTCTTCCCTCATTTTTGGAAGGGTAGTGATGAGTGTACAAGGTGTGGTAGTTAATATGGGAGAAATGCTATTTGTATCCCAATACAGTGCATGCGTTATTTTTTGAAGATACATCTCTTAATATTTTAAATTATATGTATGCATTAATTTATTCTTCGCATTTTCTATTTTTGTTAACATAAAAAAATTCAAATGTAAACAGAAGTAATTAAATAGATGTTTAAACATGATAGAAATCAAAGTGATTTTTGTGTATTAGGATGATTACTTTCTCTTTGAAAAATTTAAGCAGCTCGGCTTGCAACAATTTGATCGTACATGAAACCTTGTATTGCGTTACGAAATTTCCCCCACGCTAGAAAATGTTTTACACACTGTAGATCCAAATTTTATTAGATTCTCCCATTTAAAAAAAAAATCTATTGGAAGTATGTTTATACATACATCGTTCACATGATTGAGCGATTTAGTCACTGATTGTATGAATTGGATTGAGCCACAATAGGTCGGACTAAGTCGAATAAAAATTCATTATTCAATAATAGTTTAAAATTCTTTTATATCAATAGTAAATCAAAACTAAATTCATAATTTAGTCACCTTATTGAAAAGTTTGACAACATATAGGCAAATTTTTAATCAAACTCTAGAAATAGTGTTTCAACATATTTTTCAATGAAAATGTTTTTTTTTCATTGATCATATGCATCAGTTAAAAGTTATTTAAAAAAGATATTTGATTGTATTAAAAAAATAGAGAGAGAATATGTTACTATCAAAAAAAAGTATAATACATTAACAAAAAATTATAGAGACTAATAATGCACCTTATCTTAAAGAAATTATCATTATTTGAGCATATTTTTCTCTTGGATCTGAAATTTATCATGAGAGATGTATGACGAAGAGTATGAGTTGCACCATATGCCTCATTTTCTACTAACTGTCAAGACTCCATGTTTCTTCCATGAATCTCCAATCTTCCAACTTATTAATTGGGACTTGGCTTTGGAATTTCTGATGTGAATGGTTCGTGTCCAGGGGATAAGGAATAAGACTTAAAGTGATATTGGACATATGCACAGATGATATGTTTAGACTTTATGTGAGGCTACTCAGTTTTTCTATTTATGTTTAAAATAAATATTGTTTCACCTAAAATAACATTTGACATTTAGTCAAACCTAGAAGAGAATGATATTAATTACTACCTATTTTAATATTCTTTCATTTAAAATTTTACACGCATATTAAAAAATTAATAAACTACTTTAATAATAACAAACTAAGTTAATTTTATAAAACTATCTTATATTAAAATTATAACTATTTGAATTTTTTCATTCGTGCTATTAAAAATATAATTAATGGAATCAAAGATATAGTTCAGAATAAATAACTAGTATTTTTTTGTACATATATTTTATTAATTATTAAATGAACAGGTAATTTAAAGTATGAAAAACTCTAAAATAATAAATTATATACAAAATAAGTATTTTATACTATTAATACAATTATCAATATAAGTTGTTGAGTCTTCACTTAGTACTTCCAGCGTTTCACAGACAATAATACATAATTAAATGATAGTTTTAATTAAGAAATTCTATATTGATAGTAAATTAAAATTAAATTCATAATATAGTGCCTTATTATTGAAGAGTTTGATAATATATAAGCATATTTTAATCATACTCTGGAAATAGACACACAACACATTTTTAAATGAAAATGCATGTTTTCACCCATATATATTAATTAAACTCAAAAGTTATTACAAATAAATATTTGATTGAATTCAAAAGTTTTAATATGTTCCTATTAAAAAAAATTATAATATGTCAACCAAAAACTTCAGAGACTAATGTTCATTTTCTTAAAAGAAATTATTAGCATATACTATTCTAACATCTGAATGAAATTTATCAAGATGAGTAGCAATGATACATGATGAAAAAGATTACGAGCTATGCCAATGACACGTTTCCTACTACTTGTCAAGACAATTTGTTTTTTTCCATAAATCTCCAATCTTCCACCTTATGACTTGGGGCTTGGCTTTGGAATTCCATGTCCAAGCGATAATGAAGACTTCAGGAAATTCCATCTCCAATATTCCAACACTTGGTTTGGTTCTACATAGAAAAAGAGAAGAGGAAAGAGAGAAATCGGTGAGTTTTCATCGGTTTGGTTTAAAGGAAAACATGAAAGGAAAGAAAACAAACACTCATGGGCCCAAAAAAAGTTTTCAAGAAAGTGATATCGTGGAATTTCAAATCAGACTTACATTCATATGACATTTTTGTGTTTGGTTTCCCTTCATTGTCAGTGTGTTTGGTTTCCCTTCATGGATGACGAACAAAAAGTGCATGACTCTAGGATGGATGACTTGTGAGTAAGGAGCGGGTAAGCAGACTATTTTTTTATTTGTTTCTTTTTTGTCAAGTATATATCCTTCTTGAAAATAGATTAATAATTAAGTGAAAAATGATTACTAACTAAGAGATATATTATTCTTAACTAATTGAAGCGTCAAAAGGATTAAGACCGAAAAAAGAGTATTGAATCTTGAAAATTTTGCTTACTGAACTTCAAATTTCTAATAAATATCCTGAACCTTTCAATTTTAAATGAGGAGGAAAATGACTAATTATTCCCTAGAAACATTTGCATTTAGATAAGAGTAAAAGTAAAAAAGAAAAAAATATGAAACAATTTGTAACAAAAACTGAAAAATAAAACGTAATGGAAGTTAGTAAACTAGATGTTGGGTACCAAAGTTATGGAAACAGATCAACGCAACTAAAATAGAGTTGAGAGAATAGGAACTGACATAAAATATTTACGTGGAAAACCTCCTAATGATGAGAGAAAAATCACGGGCAAGAACTGAGAAAGATTTTCACTATGTGGAAGATAAAATTACACCTCTCTCTAAATATAAGGAGGGAACAATAACACCCTCTCTTATACAAGGAGAATACACCTCTCTCTATAAAAATAGGAGAAACTTTCAGAACACACTATATATGTATTTCTCTCTCTGGAATGTGATGAAATGAACTGAGGAGGAGGTCTCTATTTATAGGCGCTTGGAAGTTACTGTGCAATCAATGTACAGTAACTTCTCGTGACACAGTAGGTGCACCAACCATGTGTGCACAGTAAATTTTACTGTGCAAGTTTGAAAATTTTGCCTCTGATACGCTAATCTTCACGCGTGCACGTGAAATTCTCCATGCACGGTTTGAAAATTCAAAGTGGCTTTACGCCACTTACAATCTCCCACTTAAAGCCACTTTTGGTGAGCTTTCAAAACCTTTTCTCATCTTGCCAGTTCCATGCTGCTTACGTTTCTGATAGGCCATAGGAAGACCTACACCATTTAAACTTGTCAGTGTTGATCGGTTTTGTCATGACATCTGCTAGGTTGTCTTTCGTATGAATTTTCTGCATATCCACATTTCCTTCTTCTACTACTTCTCGAACAAAATGATATTGAACACCTATGTGCTTTGTCCTGGAATGAAAGGCTGGATTCCTTGCAATGTGTAATGCGCTCTGACTGTCACAATACACAGTAATCTTTAACTGTTTGTGCCCGAGTTCCTCCATTAACCTTTGAATCCAAATAGCTTCCTTGCAAGCTTGTGTAGCTGCCATATATTCAGCTTCTGTAGTAGATAGAGCTACAACAGTTTGTAACTTGGATAACCAACTAAAAGCTCCACCTGCAAGTATGAACACATAGCCTGTAGTAGATTTTCTTTTATCAAGATCACCTGCAAAATCTGAATCAACGTATCCCCTGACAATGAACTCTGATCTTCCAAAACATAGTGCAGCACCTGAGGTTCCTTTAATGTATCTAAAGATCCTCTTCACAGCATTCCAATGTTCATTTCCTGGATCTGCCATAAATCGACTGACCACACCAACTGCTTGTGCAATATCAGGCCTAGTACAAATCATGGCATACATAAGGCTTCCCACCGATGCATACAAGATTTCGAGACATTTCCATCCTCTCTGCTTCACTGCTAGGACACATATCTGAGGATAATTTGTAATTCACGAGAAGTGGGGTTGAAACTGGCTTACAATCTTGCATGTTGAAGCGCCGCAAGATTTTCATCAAGTAATTCTTCTGGGAAAGCCAGATCTTCCTGTCCTTTTTGTCTCGGTGAATTTGCATCCCTAAAATCTTGTTTGCGGGTCCCAAGTCCTTCATATCAAATTCCCTAGCCAACTGTGCCTTTAATTCTTGGATTCGATCTTTGTTGGGGCCTACTACCAACATGTCATCCACGTACAACAACAGGATGATGAAAACATTGTTATCAAACTGCTTGTAGTATGTACAATGGTCGGAACTCAGTCTATTGTATCCGAGGCGAATTATGAAGGAATCAAATCTCCTGTACCAACACCTTGGCGCCTATTTTAAACCGTACAGAGATTTGGTCAACCTACAAACCAAGTTTTCTTTTCCTTTTTCCTCAAAGCCTTCTAGTTGGAGCATATATATCTCCTCTTCAAGTTCTCCATGAAAAAAAGCAGTTTTCACATCTAACTGCTCAAGATATAAATCAAATGTAGCACACATAGCCAGCACTACTCTGATAGTGGTAAGTCTGACAACTGGAGAAAATATCTCATTGAAATTGATACCTTCCTTCTGAGCAAATCCCTTTACCACCAGTCTTGCACGATATCGTTCCACCCGATCATTGCCATCTCGTTTGATCTTATAGATCCATTTGTTGCCAATGGCTTTACAACCTTTTGGAAGTGCAACAAGTTCCCATGTTTTGTTCCTATGCAAGGCCTTCATTTCTTCTTGCATTGCTGCCATCCACAGAGATGCATCCGAACTACTCAAGGCTTCCTGAAAGGTTGATGGCTCTCCTTCTTCTGTTAGAAGACAAAATGCATCATGACTTGCTATAACATAGTCTGAATGCCATGCTGGTGGCTGTGTCTGGCGTGATGATCGCCTGACTGTTGTATTATTGGCCTCATCTGGTACTTGTTCATCATGCTCTGGTTCTGCTTCAGAATCTTTTCCTCCAAATTTCTCATCTATCTGAACCGTAGTTGTTTCCTTGACAGTGCTGTCATTTCTTTCTTCACTTTGCAGTTCATTTTCTGCAAATATAACATCCCTGCGACAATAACCTTGCGGATAGTGGGATCCCACAAGCGATACCCCTTTACACCGTCAACATAACCCAAGAATATACATGTCCTGGACTTTGGATCCAACTTAGTTCTTTCTTGGGTGTTGTACATCACATAAGTAGGACATCCGAACACTTGCAGAGAAGAATAATTTGCCGGCTTGCCATTCCACATCTCCATTGGTGTCTTCAAACCAATTGCGGTTGATGGCGACCGATTAATCACATAACGTGCGCTTTGATCGCTTCGCTTCGTAAAGACTTGGCTAAACTCGCCGTTGTTCAAAGATTGCCCTTGTTCTTTCTAGGAGAGTCCTGTTCATCCGCTCTGCTATACCATTTTGCTGAGGTGTATGTGCAACAGTTAATTGCCTTTGAATACCCTCATGCTTGCAAAATGCTACAAAATCTCCATCTGTATATTCTCCTCCATTGTCTGTCCTTAAACACTTGATCCTCTTTCCAGATTCAAGTTCCACTCTTGCTTTGAAGTCTTTGAATATTGGAAACATATTTGACTTCTTCTTGATTGGGTATACCCATAGTCTCCTGGAGTAATCATCAATGAAGGATACAAAATACTTTGCTCCTCCTAGGGACATTTCTGGTGACTCCCACACATAAGAATGAATCAAGTCTAGAATGTGCTTACTCCGAGCAGTTGATCTACCAAATGCCAATCTATGCTGCTTGCTTGTAATACAGTGCTCACAGAACGGTAAGTTCACCTATTTGAGCCCAGGAATGAGATTACATTCTGCAAGAACCTTCAAACCACGTTCCGACATGTGGCCTAGTTTGCGATGCCACATTATTGTCGTTTCTTCTTGACTTGCTGATGCAACTGATGCATCTGCCTCTTGCAAAGTATCTCCTTGAAGCTTGTATAGATTTGCCACGATCTTTTCTGCTTTCATCACTACAAGAGCACCTTTAACAACTTTCAAGATCCTACCTTCCATATGGGTCTTGCACCCGAGGTCATCCAGTTGCCCAATAGACAACATATTCTTCTTCAAGCCTTTCACATGTCGTACTCCTTGAATTGTACGAGTAACACCATCAAACATTTTTATTTTGACAGTACCAACACCAGCAATTTCTAAGGCATGATCATCTCCCATGAACACAGATCCTTCCGAGACAGGTTCATAACTGTAAAACCAGTCACGATGTGGAGTCATGTGCCATGTTGCTCCTGAATCCATGATCCAAATATCAGTGAGCCGTTTACCGCCTTTAGAACTAATTGCTGCCTCACTGCACAAGATTTCTCCATCCTCAGAGGTATTCGCAACACATCCTTGAGAGGTTGATGCCTCTGGAGCTTTATCTGCATTCTTCTTGTTATTCCGACAATCTCTCTTCAAGTGCCCTCTCATGCCACATTGGTAGCATTTGAAGTTCTTCCTTCTTCTTGACTTTGATCTACTCCGACCATGACTCCCACTGAAGTCACGCTCCATTGATCTCCCTCTCGTCACCAACAATGCCTCTGCTTGCTTTGAGCTTTCCAATCTATCTTCCTTATTCTTACGCCTGGACTCTTCTTCAAGAATAGCACCGGCGACATCATCAAAGGATAGATAGTTGATAATATTATTATTTGTGATGTTGATGATGAGTTGATCATATGAATCAGGTAGACTTTGAAGTAGAAGCTCTGCACGTTCATTCTCCACTATTTTATAATCTGATGCTGTGAGCTGGGAGAATAAGGTGTTCAGATTGTTGATGTGGTCCGTCACTGATGTGGACTCACTCATCCGAATAGTATACAGCCTCCGTTTTAGAAATATCCTATTGTGAAGAGACTTGACCTCGTACAGTTTGACAAGAGCATCCCAAATTTCCTTTGCTGTCTTCTTTTCTGCAACACTGGACAATACTGAATCTGTCATTGCAAGATGCAGATTGGCAACAGCATTATCATCCATCTCCTTCCACTTTTCATTAGTAATATCAGCAAGTCTGCCTTCAATTGCTGATAAGCAATTGTCCTTTCTCAAGATTGCCTTCATCTTCAATTTTCACAGGGAAAAATTACTCCCATTGAACTTCTCAATCTCAAATTTCGCTGCCATAGTGTTTACCGGGATCTGTTTCTCTACTGGTCACTTTTTTTTACTGTGAATAGTACCGTATACGTGAATAGTACTGTCTACGTGAACAGTGCCTTATACGTAAATAGTACCGTATACGTGAAACAGTACCGTATATTATACCGTATATGGAATAAATTCAATATACGTTAACAATACTATAAAAGTATACAACTATACGTATAAACGGTGACCAAAAGTAGTAACCCGTAGCGGACTATAATTAATGGTTGTGATAATCTCTAGGAAAAAATTCTTTTCTGATGTGGAAGATCGTACTGCTCGCAAACTACAGAAAGATACTAAGAATAAATCCCACTGAACCAAAGAGCTCTGATACCACTGTTGGGTACCAAAGTTATGGAAATAGATCAACGCAACTAAAATAGAGTTAAGAGAATAGGAACTGACACAAAATATTTACGTGGAAAACCCCCTAATGATGAGGGAAAAACCACGGGCAAGAACCGAGAAAGATTTTCACTATGTGGAAGATAAAATTACACCTCTCTCTAAATATAAGGAGAGAACAATAACACCCTCTCTTATACAAGGAGAATACACCTCTCTCTATAAAAATAGGAGAAACTTTCAGAACACACTATATATGTATTTCTCTCTCTGGAATGGGATGAAATGAACTGAGAAGGAGGCCTCTATTTATAGGTGCTTGGAAGTTACTGTGCAATCAATGCACAGTAACTTCTCGTGACACGGTAGGTGCACCAACCATGTGTGCACAGTAAATTTTACTGTGCAAGTTTGAAAATTTTGACTGACACGCTTAATCGCCACGCCGCGTACGAGAAATTCTACTGCATACCCGCTTGAAAATTCAAAGCGACTTTACGCCACTTACACTAGATAGATAAATAAAAAGAGCGAGATGGGATCTAGTTTTAGTGAAAGAATATTCTAAAATTTAAGTATTAGGATGATTACTTTCTGAAAAATTTAAGAATCTCGGATTGAAACATTTTGGTTTTACATTGAACTTCGCATTGCGCTTAACGTTACATAGGAACTTAAACTTAGTCAAAAATTTAAATTCTATTGGATTCCCCAGTCGGAAAATAAAAAGAAAAAAAGCGGTCTATTGGAACTTGGAAGCATATATATATATATATATATATATATATATATATATATATATATATATATATATATATATCACTCACATGATTAAGCAATGTAGTCACGTTGAAATCATTGTATGATTCTATGAATTGGATTGAGCTAATAGGTTGGACTAAATTGAATAATGGCTTAAACTTTTCTAAGACTGATAGTAGATCAAAAATAAATTCATAATTTATTGTCACCTTATTTAAACCTTATTTCAGAGTTTGACAATATATAAACATTTTTTTAATCACACTCTAGAAATAGTGTTAATAAGTAATAATTAAACTCAAATAGTTATCGGAAATAGAAATTCGATTTTATTGAAAAAATAGAGAACATGTTCCTATTAGAAAAAAAGTTACCAAAAAAATTACAAAGATTAATAATTTACATTTTCTTAAAGAAATTATTCACTCAGCATATTTTACTCAATAAAATTTATTGAGATAAGCAATCCATGGTGAAAGTTATGAGCTGCATCATATGACTCATTCCCTACTAATTGTCAAGACTTTACGTACCTTCCATGAGTCTCCAATCTTCCAACTTGTTACATTGCATGGGGCTTGGCTTTGGAATTTCTGGAGTGAATGATCCGCGTCCAAGAGACAAAGATTAAGACTAGAAGTGATATTGGACATATGCATGGATGATATATCCAGACTGTTTGGGGCCACTATTTTTTTAATTTATATTTAAAATAAATATTGTTTAATTGATAACAACATTTGGCACTCAGTCAAACCTAGAAGAAAATGATATTATTATTCCATTTATTTTAATATTTTTGTCATTTAAAATTTTACATGCATATTAAAAATTTAATAAACTACTTTAATAATAATATAGTAAGTTAGTTTTATAAAACTGTCTTTATGTTACAAAATTATAACTATTTGAATTTTTCATTCGTGCTATTAAAATATAATTAGTGGAATCAAAGATAAAGCACAATAGAATACATAACTAAATTTTTTATTGATTTTGAGATGACCAGAGAATTTAAAGTACGAAAAACTCTGGCCTAACAGATATTAGATACGAAAGAAGTATTTCTCATGACATCTTTGAAAATTTAATATGTGACTTGACTAATTAAACAAATATTAATACAACACTGCTAAACGCGAATTAAATTTCATAAAAGTGTTACAAAAGAGATGTAGTTCTTTATAAACACTTTGTACGCATTGTATGAAGAATATTTTGCATCATTTAGTATTTTCGATATTAATATTATCCTAAACGCGAATTAAATTTCATAAAAGTGTTACAAAAGAGATGTAGTTCTTTATAAACACTTTGTACGTATTGTTTGAAGAATATTTTGCATCATTTAGTATTTTAGATATTAATATTATCCTAAAGGTAAAATTACAAATTCTTTTTGAAGTTTAGCAAAATTACAAATTATTAATATTATAGGATGTCATTGTCTTGGGCAGTGGAAGCATAAAAAACTCAAAACTAAACAAAGCATATAGAATTTAACGTGGTTTGATACTCACTGTCTATATTCATAACTTCATTGATCAATCTAAAATCTATTATTATCTGTAACTTTTAAATGACTAAAGTTGTAAACTATCCTTATAAATATTTTATTATATGGGCATCTCCTAAAAACTATCAGCACAATGAATCACTTCTACTCTTAGAGAATAACTAAACCAAATAACCAAATATCATATTTATAACCCAAATCTTATACAAAATTTCAACTCTTTTGTAATGTGAGATTTTGGGCTAAATCCAAATACGTCGTATTATATGGAGAAAATTAATAAACTTGGTAAACTTAACATCACTTTTTAGTAAAGACATAGAAGAGTCTAAAATTATCTCAAAATAAATAGATCATAAATAATAAAAAAATTATCTCTAATACCTTTTAGCCAGATAAAAAGCATCTCTACCACTTATAGTTCTTCTATTATAATATGTAATAAATATAAAAATATCTATAAAATGTAAAAGATTTAAGTATTTTTATTTATTTTTTATCTGAAAGATTTAAATAAAATTGATGAAGATAAAAAGTGATATGAGATAAAAATCTGTGTATCGTTTTAGTGTTTGCTCCTTTTCCCTTCAGTGTCAATATGTTCCATCCATATCACCATTCACCATCCACCATCCACCATCGTGGAGGACTTACAAAAGGTACATGACATTAGGAGGCATGACTTGGTTGTGAGTATAGAATGGGTAATCAAACTAGAATTGTGTTCTACTTCTACCACTTGTCAAATTAAGTGTCAAGCAAGAGACATATAGACAACACCGAAGATAAATTATGAGGTTTTGATGGGAAATCATAGGGTTATTTTAGGTTCTATTTTCATTTTTATTTTTAACTTTCAGTTTTAATTTAAAAAATATTGTATTATTTTTATTTTTAGAATTTTATGAAAAAACACGGAAAGAAACAAAGAAAACTATTTAACTTCTGTTATTATTTCTTGTTTCCAAATTATTTTCTAGTTTTCAAGATTGTAAATGTAGATAACGAAAATAAAAAATAAAGTTTTGAGACTAATTTTATGCATTGTTACTGTAAAATGATTTTATACTATCATTCAATTATTATTTCTATGACTTTTACATATATGATCAAGTCAAATATTTTTATTGATATGATAATACATAATTGAACATCAATATATTTTTTTTTACAATAGCATATTTAAATTTAATCATGAAGTTTTTTTCTTTTCCCTTGTTCTTTCACAAGATCTTAAAAATCATGAAATAGATTGAGAACAAAAAATAAAATAGTAATAAAACAAACTCAAACTTTTCTTATTTTCACTTTTTTTTTTTGGCAAAATCATGAAAATAAGAGACAACATGTCATTTGTTCAATTAACACTAAGGATGTGTTGGTTATAGGATAAAATTAGTAAGTAAACTTTTGTGGATAAGCTCTATATATAAATTTATACATAAATTTTATCTATAAAAAATTTACCTCTAATTTTACTCTTAAACTATACATATCCTAAAAATAGAAAATAGATATAGAAAGTAAAAACAGACCAAATTGACCGTAAGGGGTCCACTTCAGATTAAATTGTTACTAAACTGCGTGGAAACTTTAAAGCAAGGGAAAATTCTTGTCATTGAAATTAAAAATGATGCATGTTTGCAGAAAAGAGAGAGAATCGTAATCAAATTTTGTAGTTTTTTTTTTCAAAAAATAGTAAGATAATACTATTTTTTAATGGAAGTAATATAATATTATTAATAGTCTACAAGTAGACTCAATAAAAAAAGTACCGACAATATGACCTATACAGTAACAATATAACTAATATTATTCCACTCAACCAATTTAATGATTTTTTCCATATATAATCTCAAACAAGGAAGAAATGGAAAACTACGAAAATTCAAAGTTGCGTATTGGACTTCCTATCCCATAATTGATGTCGTTTAATAATTTTCCTTTTTATTAGCTTGACTTAACTTTCAACATCACTCGACTTTAAGCTTCAACATCAACGCCAATAATGGAACGAGACTTAAAGGGTGACTTTCACTGAACATAAGGTCACCAAAATACTTAGCGTACCACGAGTGTCGCGGTGCGGAAGAAAAAGAAAAAGAAAAAACTACGTTTAAAATAAATATTGTTCCACCGAAAATAACATTTGACATTTAGTCAAACCTAGAAGAAAATTATATTAATTACTACCTATTTAATATTTTTGTCATTTAAAATTTTACACGCATATTAAAAATTTAATAAACTACTTTAATAATAAAAAAACTAAGTTAATTTTATAAAGCTATCTTATATTAAAATTAGAACTATTTGAATTTTTCATTCGTGCTATTAAAAATATAATTAATGGAATCAAAGATAAAGTTCAGAATAAATAACTAGTATTTTATTGATTTTTTTGTACACATATTTTATTGATTATTAAATGAACTGGTAATTTAAAGTACGAAAAACACTAAAATAATAAATTATATACAAAAGAAGTATTTTATACTATTAATACAATTATCAATATAAGTTGTTGAGTCTTCACTCAGTACTTCCAGAGTTTCACAAACAATAATACATAATTAAATGATAGTTTTAATTAAGAAATTCTATATTGACAGTAAATTAAAATTAAATTCATAATATATTGCCATATTATTTAAGAGTTTAATAATATATAAACATATTTTAATCATACTTTGGAAATAGAGAGACAACACATTTTCAAATGAAAATGCATGTTTTCACCGGCCATATATATTAATTAAACTAAAAAGTTATTACAAATAAATATTTGATTGAATTCAAAAGTTTTAATATGTTCCTGTTAAAAAAAATTATAATATGTCAACCAAAAACTTCAGAGACTAACGTTCATTTTCTTAAAAAAATTATTCGTTCTCTGAGCATATATTACTCTAATATCTGAATGAAATTTATCAAGATGAGTAGAAATGATATATGACAGAGAAAATTACGAGCTCTGCCAAATGCCACATTTCCTACTACTTGTCAAGACAATTTATTTCTTCCATAAATCTCCAATCTTCCAGCTTATGACTTGGGGCTTGGCTTTGGAATTCCATGTCCAAGAGATAAGAATGAAGACTTCAAGGAATTCCATCTCCAATATTCCAACACATGGTTTGGTTCTACACAGAAAAAAAGAAGAGGAAAGAGAGAAATTGGTGAGTTTTCATCGGTTTGGTTTAAAGGAAAACATGAAAGGAAAAGAAAACAAATACTGATGGGGCCCAAAAAGAGTTTTCAAGAAAGTGATATCGTGGAATTTCAAAATCAGTCTTACATTCATTTATCATTTTTGTGTTTGGTTTCCCTTCATCGTCAGTGTGTTCCTTCCATCATGGACGACGTACAAAAAGTGCATGACTTTGGGATGGATGACTTATAAGTAAGGAATGGGTAATCAGAGTATTTTTTTTTATTTGTTTGTTTTTGTCAAGTATATAGCCTTCTTGAAAACAGATTAATAATTAAGTGAAAAACGATTACTAAGTAAGAGATATATTACTATTAACTAATTGAAGCATCAAAAGGATTAAGACCGAAAAAAAAGTATTGAATCTTGAAAGTTTTACTTGATGAACTTCAAATTTCTAATAAATATCCTGAACCTTTCAATTTTAAATGAGGAGGAAAATGACTAATTATTCACTAGAAACATTTGCATTTAGATATGAGTAAAAGTAAAAAAAAAAAAAAAACTATTTGCAACAAAAACTAAAAAATAAAACGTAATGGAAGTTAGTAAACTAGATAGATAAATAAAAAGAGGGAGATGGGATCTAGTTTTAGTGAAAGAATATTCTAAAAACTACTGAAGAGACTACAATAACTAATCGATTTAAAATAGTGTAGAAATTCAACAAGTTCTGTGTTTAAGAATAGACGACATGAACATGATGATATGTAACAAGACAACCTATTACTCACATGTTACGAAAGAACGAAAGAGAATTTCCATGAGCATTCAGTGAAATTAAAAGGTTAAAAGCATAATAATATACAAATTGGACGGAATAAATGTGTAAATATGACTTGGATAGAGTATATTTATAAGAATATATTGTCTGATGCTGTTATCATTTAGATGAGTTTTGCTTGTAACATTAAAAATTTAAATCTTTAAACATATTGTTACTTCGATAAAAATTTACCTATTAATTGTTCTTTATTTAGAAGATTATTCTCAAAATAATATATTGTAAGAAGAACTTTCTAAGCCAAAGAAAAAAAAAATATAACAATATTTTTCTTTGGTCAAGGTATAACAATATTTTTAATTTAACTTAAATATATTATGTGTGTGAGATTTTTTAATATATTAGTTGATTAAAAAAGTGTTGTTAAAATGTAAATGAAACATTTTAATAAAAACTAATTTAGCCAAATTTCGAAGAGACACATGTAAATGATACGTTAAATAAAAACTTTTTTTGTCACTTATATTTATTCAAGGAGTCCAAAACAAGCATGAGATTAATATATAATTTTTTTTATGAACACATATTCTATAAATGTGTTCTACCTCTGCGAATGAAGTTTGACAAAACTTGTCAAAGTAGTTAGCAAGAAACATATACAAAAAGTGCAAGGTGCCTTATGAGGCTTTGATGGGAAATGTTATGGTGATTTGGTTTCTATTTTCAATTTTAAAATTTTTTTGTTTTAATTTCGAAATATCGCATTATTTTTTATTACTAGAATCTTGCGAATAAAATATGAAATTAAAAATGAAAATGAAAATAGCGCGAATGAATATAAATAACGGAAAGCAGAGTAAGGCAGAAACACAACAAACACTCACAAAACAAGCTGTTTCATGGATAGTGTGAACATGGATGCTTGCACTCACATCTTTATGCGTTCCTTTCCTTTCTTCTGCTTTGCTGCCTAATTACCTTACTAACGTGTTGTGATTTTGGCGTCTGCGTCAATATGACAGGATCATCATCATCATCATCCTCTGAGAATGAGATTGAGTGCATTCCGAGTGAGCGTGAAGCACTTCTGAGGTTGAAGCGTCATCTCAAGGATCCTTCGAACAGGCTCTCCTCTTGGAATGCTTCCAATCCCAACTGCTGCCACTGGGATGGCGTTGTCTGCAGTCATCTCACTCCCCACGTTCTTCAGCTTCACCTCAACACTTCATTTCCTACTCCCGATGATGGCTATTTTACTGATGAAGTGTATGATGCTTATGAGAGGTCGATGTTTGGTGGTGAGATAAATCATTCCTTGGTTGAATTGAAGCATTTGAATTACTTGGACTTGAGCGGCAATTATTTTGGAGGTATGCAAATTCCTACTTTCCTTTGTGAAATCACCACCTTAACTTACCTTGACCTCTCTGATGCTGGATTTTATGGGGAGATTCCTCACCAGATTGGGAATCTCTCCAATTTGCTCTATCTTGACCTGGCACTTGCTGCCAATGGAACCATTCCATATCAGATTGGGAACCTCACAAAGTTGCTCCATCTTGACCTTCGAACAACAGATTTTTGCCATAATTATTATTATTATTATTATTATTTTTACTGCTCATCATTGGTTGCCGAAAATCTTTATTGGCTTTCGGGTCTAACCTCCCTTCAATATCTTGATTTGAGTTTTGCAAACCTATCCAAATCATATGATTGGCTACAAACTACGCAAGCTCTCCCTTTTTTGGTGGAACTACACTTGCTAGGATGTGCTCTTGGTCATTTTAACGAACCGTCCACACTTAATTTTTCATCTCTACACTCTTTTTCTATTTCTGTTGCCCTCAAATGGATCTTTGGATTGAGCAAACTTGTTTCTCTTCAATTGTATCCAGTTTATTACTCCCTTGGTATTAGTGGTGGTCCAATTCCTGATGGTATTCAAAACCTCACTATGCTTGAAAATCTTGATTCGTTTTATAATTCTTTCTCATCTTCTATACCGATTTGGTTATATGGTCTTCATCACCTCAAGTTTTTGAATCTAGGAGACAATAACTTGGGTGGCACTATTTCTTGTCTTGTGGGAAATTTGACTTCTCTAGTTAGCCTCGATTTGTCATCTAATCAACTTCAAGGAGTGATTCCTACCTCCTTAGGAAATCTGATTTCTCTAGTTACGCTTGATTTGTCGTATAATGAGCTGGAAGGAAAGATTCCAAACTCTTTGAGAAATCTCTGCAACTTGAGGAAGATCTCTTTCTCATATCTCAAATGCAACCAACAAGTTTATGAAATCTTAGAAATTCTCACCCCATGTGTTTCACATGGACTCAAGATCCTCCAAGCTTCTAGTGCTCAAGTCTCAGGCCATTTGACTGATCAATTTGGGATGTTCAAAAATCTTTTGGCACTTGATATTTCCTATAACTCAATCACTGGCATAGTTCCTCGATCATTAGGAAAACTTTCATCGTTAAGAGAGCTTGATCTGTCCACAAATAAACTCAACGGAAATCCATTTAAAATTCTTGGATCAATCCCAAAACTGTCCACTCTTTCTATTGATGACAATCTGTTTCAAGGAGTTGTCAAGGAAGATGACCTTGCAAACTTCACTAATTTAAAGGAGTTTAATGCATCGAGTAACAATCTCACTTTAAAAGTGGACCCCAACTGGCAACCAAGTTTTCAACTTGATTATTTGGACATGGGCTCATGGCAATTAGGTCCAAGCTTTTCCATCATGGATTCAATCACAAAAGGATCTTAGATCTTTGCATATGTCCAACACAAGGATTTCAGATTGCATTCCCACTTGGTTTTGGAAAGCATTTTCTCATGCTAATGATTTAGACTTCTCTCATAATCAAATCCATGATAAGCTCCCAAATACGTTAGAAAGTCTGAAAAATATAGATATAATTGATCTTAGCTCAAACCACTTATACGGAAAAATACCTAATTTGCCCATTAGTCTACGGTGGTTAGATCTTTCACACAATTCATTCTCTGGATCTATGGCTGACTTCCATTGCCTAAAACTTGACAAGCCACAATGGTTACAATTTCTCAATCTTGAATCAAATAATTTATCAGGAGAAATACCTGATTGTTGGAAAATGTGGCCATATCTAGCGGATGTAAACTTACAAAACAACTATTTTATTGGAAGCTTACCCTCGTCCATGGGTTTCTTGGCTGAGTTACAGTCTTTACACATTAATCACAACATGCTCTCGGGGGAATTTCCTCTCATTTTCAAGAACACTAGCAAGTTGATTTCTTTGGATCTTGGGGAAAACAACCTAACAGGAATTATTCCAGCATGGGTTGGAGAAAATCTCACAAATTTGAAAATTCTTCGCCTTCGATCCAACAAATTTTCGGGTAACATTCCCAATGAAATATGTGATATGAAATTTCTTCAGGATTTGGACCTTGCACAGAATCATTTGTTAGGCAATATGCCAAAGTGTTTCAGGAACTTGAGTGCCATGGTCATAAACAGAACCAGTGTAGAATATTCATTCATAAGAGAAGGAAACTTGACACAATCAAGTATTGTTAGTGTGGTCCTATGTGTGAAAGGAATATGTGTTGAATATAGCAACATTCTTGGCTTGGTGAAAAGCATTGATCTTTCAGCTAATAAGTTATCAGGAAAGATACCAGAAGAAATCAGCAAGTTATCTGGATTGATTTATTTGAACTTGTCCAAAAATCAGTTTACTGGGCACATTCCTAAAAATATTGGCAATATGTGGTCATTGGAATCCATCGATTTCTCAAGGAACCAACTTTCAGGGGAGATCCCTTCAACCATGACAAACTTGAGCTTGCTGAACAAGCTAGACCTGTCTTATAATCATTTGAAGGGAAAAATCCCAACAGGCACTCAACTGCAAAGCTTTGAAGCATCCAGCTTTATAGGAAACAATTTATGTGGTCCACCATTGCCGGTCAACTGTAGTTTGGATGGAGATGGTCCTAATGCTGATCACCATGGCGAAGATCGTGATGGGCATGGAGTGAATTGGCTTTTTGTAACTATGGCCTTTGGATTCATTGGGGGGTTTTGGGGAGTGGTTGCTCCTTTGTTCATATATCGATCATGGAGGTATGCCTATTTCCGTTTCCTTGATAATATGTGGTACAAGCTACAATACAAGTGGTGAATTTTTTTCCTGGTATTTTGAAAATTATATTGGTTACAATGAGGTTTAAATCTAGAACCATATGCATACCATCCAAATTTCTCACTATTAGAATAGTTCAAGTGGTGAATTTGCATTTGCAATGTAGTATTTTATTTTATTTGCTTTTTTTTTTGTCAATATTTTGTTTACGTTGTTAGGCTATGTTCAGTAGTGGGTTGTACAAACTGCAAGCCCAATTGTAGTTTGACTTTGTGTATTTTCATCTGCTTTGTTTTCGAGGTGTTGTTTTAACATCGGATAATGTATCATTTGCTTCTCTCTTGAGAGCCAAGCATCTTTGTCCAAAAAAAAAAAAAAGTCGGTGGAATAAAATCGTCATAAACATGTTCTTGTTTGTTTAGAGGTGTATCCAAGTCATGTTGTTAGTTTAATTATATTAGTTGTTATTGTTCTTGTTATTTGAATAGTAAACTTCAGAAGCTTTTTAGCGGTTTCTTGCTGGGACAAAATTTTGTGAAAACAAAATATTTAAATGGTTCTGTGCTAGAAAATGAGTTAGATTTCCTTCTAGTTTTGAATATCATAGAACTATATAATTATATGCTTATTCCTTGTCTGTTGATTATGTTGTGTAATGACGGGATCAGAGTAGCGCAAAATAAAATATATGGAAGCGTAAAATAAATGACATTAAGAATTTACGTGGTTCGGCTTAAAGCCTACATCCACGGGCAAAGACGACAATTAAATACTTCAGTATGGAAATATGATGGAGATACAAAAAGTGAATACACTCCGCTTAACACCCTAATCCCAAATACACTCAGAATACCTTACAGTATTTCTCTCAACAGTGTATACTCTCAACTCTCGATATAGAGAGAAAATAAGGGAAACAAAATACTCTCTAAATTCTTAGAATAGAGGAAGAGAAGAATGGATTGTTGTTGGTGTGTGAAGTTTGATGAATGAAGCTGTATTTATAGAGCTTAGATTGCACACCATGGTTGAAAATTGAAGCCTCCATGTTTGAAGCCACCAATCTTGAAGCCTCCATGTTTGAAAATTTGTTTAAAAAATCTAGCCATTATAACAAATCTCCACCTTGACTTGATTTTCATCAAGTTTCAAATTTCTGAAGTCGCTTTTTCCAATGTGCCCATAGGGGCAGACTCACATATTGTGAATACCAATTAAGTCCAAGCAATGCTTGAACTTAGCAACAGTGATTGACTTTATCAACATGTCTGCTAGATTATCTGAGGTACCAACTTTCTTCATTGCAATGGCTCCTTGAGAAATAATTTCCCGAATAAAGTGATATCTGACGTCAATGTGTTTGATTCTCTCATGATACAGTTGATTTTTAGTCAAATGTATGGCACTTTGGCTGTCACAATAAATAGTTGTAACATCTTGTTCTAAGCCCAAATTACCTACCAAACTTCTTAGCCAAATGGCTTCCTTCATTGCTTCTGCTGCTGCCATGTATTCGGCTTCTGTAGTGGATAATGCAATAGTAGACTGTAAAGTCACTTTCCAACTGATTGCACTACCTGAAAGCGTGAAGACGTATCCTGTCAGAGATCTCCTTTTGTCAACATCTCCAGCATAATCTAAGTCAACATAACCTATAACACTAGCACCAGTGTTAGAACTTTTGTCATATACTAAGCCAACATCTGTCGTACCTCGAAGATATCAAAGTATCCATTTCACTGCCTACCAATGCATCTTGCCAGGATGCCCCATATATCTGCTAACAACACTAACGACATGTGAAATATCTGGACGAGTGCATACCATAGCATACATTATGCTTCCAACTGCACTAGCATAGGGAACATGTGACATCTGTTCCTCTTCTTCAATGCACTGTGGTGAATGTGCGGCTGATAATCTGAAATGAGCTGCTAACGGAGTACTCACAGGCTTTGCATTTTGTATCCCAAAGCGTTCAAGTACTTTTTCAATATATTTCTTCTGAGATAAATATAATTTGCCAGCACGCCGATCCCTGTGAATTTCCATGCCCAAAATCTTCTTGGCTGCACCCAAGTCTTTCATTTCGAATTCACCACTCAGTTGCTCCTTTAGCTTCTTGATCTCAGACATACTCTTAGCAGCAATGAGCATGTCATCAACATATAGCAACAAATAGATAAATGAACCATCTGAGAGCCTTCTGTGGTAAACACAACAATCATAGTCACTCCTTGAGTAACCATGACTTAACATGAAAGTGTCAAACCTTTTATACCACTGGCGAGGAAATTGCTTTAAGCCATATAACGACTTCTTTAATAGACATACATTATCCTCCTTGCCATGAATAGTGAAACCTTCAGGTTGCTGCATGTAGATCTATTCTTCAAGCTCACCATGAAGAAAAGCTGTCTTAACATCGAGCTGTTCAAGCTCTAAGTCAAACAATGCAATTATAGCGAGCAACACACGAATGGAGCTATGTGTTACAACGGGAGAGAATACTTCATTGAAATCTATTCCTTCCCGTTGGCTGAAACCTTTTGCAACTAAGCGTGCTTTGTACCGAGGTGGTTCAACTCCAGGAGATCCTTCCTTTTTCTTGAAGATCCATTTGCGGCCAATAACTTTATGTTCTTTAGGTGGTTTCACCAATTCCCAAGTCTGGTTCTTATAAAGAGACTCCATCTTTTCACTCATTGCAGCAATCCATTGTGTAGACTCTTTACTCGAAATAGCCTCATGGTATGTGGTGGGATTTTCTGATTCCATATCCTCTGCCACTGATAATGCGAAAGAGACTATGTCTGCATGACCATACCTCTGTGGTGGTTTTATTTGCCTTTTTTCTCTGTCTCTAGTAAGGCTATAATGCTGCAACTGTTGTCTTGCATCTACAGCATCAATAATATCCTGTTCTTCTTCTTGAATGGGTTGATCAGGCGCATCTTCTTCCATCTGCTTTGGTGGTTCAGCTTCAAACTCCACCTGCTTGCTAGCATCTTGGTCTTTTGTTTCATCGCCAACCTCCATTTTTGGATGAAGCATGGATGATTCATTAAATCTTACATCTCTGCTGATTATGAATTTGGATGACTTAGGTTCTGTACACCATCATCTATAACCTTTCACCCCAGTTTCATACCCGAGAAATATGCATTTTAGTGCCCTTCGCTCAAGCTTACCATTATCAATATGAGCATATGCAGGACAACCAAAAATTCTCAGATTTGAATAATCAGCAGGAGTACCGGACCATACCTCAATAGGAGTCTTCAAATCGATCGCAGTTGACGGAGACCGATTCACCAAATAGCAAGCCATATTGACAGATTCAGCCCAAAATTCTTTAGGCAAACCAGCATTAGAGAGCATACAGCGGGCCCTCTCCACAAGAGTTCTGTTCATACGTTCTGCTACTCCATTTTGTTGCGGAGTCTTTCGCACAGTACGATGTCTTACTATGCTTTCATTTTCGCAGAACTCATTGAACTGACCTCCACAAAACTCCAAACTATTATCGGTTTGGAGGCGCTTGATTTTCTTGCCGGTCTGGTTCTCAATAAGCGCTTTCCATTTCTTGAAAGTATGGAACACATCATTCTTGTGTTTCAAGAAATAAACCCATACCTTTCTCGAGAAATCATCAATGAATGGCAATAGGTATCTAGCACCACCTTTTGACGAAACAGGTGCAGGGCCCCACAAATCTGAGTGGATGTAATCCACTGTGCTCTTAGTCCTGTGGATTGCAAGATCTTGAACTTGACTCTGTCCGCTTCCCGTAGACACAGTGTTCACAAAAGTCAAGCTTTCCAATTTTGTGATCACCCAGCAATCCGCGCTTGCTCAAAATTGACATTCCTGTTTCACTCATATGCCCAAAACGCATATGCCACAAACGAGTAGTTTCTGAATCAGAATCAGAGGAAGATGATACTGAGGCAGCACCAACAACTGTACTTCCTTGAAGTAAATAAAGACCGTTGGCCAACTTGCCTCTAATCACAATAAGAGCACCCTTAGAGATTTTCAAAACTCCACCTTCAGCAGAATACTTATAACCTTGAGAATCAAAGGTGCCCAAGGATATAAGATTTTTCTTCAAGTCTGGTATGTACCGAACTTTAGTCAGCATTCTCACAATTCCATCATGCATCTTGATTTGGACTGTACCAATGCCAATGACCTTACAAGGCATATCATTTCCCATAAGGACAACACCGCCATCAATTGACTGGTAAGATGTAAACCAATCTCGGTTCCAACACATGTGGTAGGAACAACCTGAATTAAGAATCCAAGTATCACCAATTGAACTGGTTGATACTATGACAACATTATCGCATTTCACTACACTTGTCAGTATCACTTGAATCTTTGTCCCTTTTGTCTTTGAGTCTCGGACATTCTGCTTTCCAGTGCCCTTCCTTCTTGCAATATCGACACTTGCCTTTACAATATCTAGACTTAGATCTAGACCTTCCCTTGCTACTCGATCCAATCTCCTTTGACCTTCCTCTAGCAACCAAGCCAGATGCAGTATCATCACGACTGCTAGTATCGTGCTCCATTTTGTTGCGACTTAAAAGTGTAAATTTCACCTCATCAATTTTGAGGCTTTCACGACCATATATGAGCGTCTCACGAAAGTGCTTGTATGAGGAGATAAAGAACAAAGTAACATCATTACCTGTTGCTCACTTGAAAAAGTCTCATCCATATTTTTCAAATCTGTGACGAGTGATGTGAACTCAGCTATGTGAGACCGGATTGATGTCCCTTCTGCCATACGAAGCATGTACAGATGTTGCAACACATCGAGACGGTTGGCCACCGTCTTAGTCATATATAATGACTCCAACTTGGTCCACAGCATTTTTACTATTTTCTCCGAAAGGATCTCTTGTAGTACATCATCTGTAATGCACAACTGAATAATAGAAAGAGCCTTTTGATTGGCATCTTCCCATTCAGATTCCTTCATTGTCTCGGGCCTCTTTTCCTTGTCAGAAAGTACTATTTTTACAACTTGCTGTACAAGAACAGCCATCATACGGACCTTCCACATTCCAAAATTAATGCGCCCATCAAACTGCTGAATATCAAATTTGGCAGTAGACATTTTGAACAAATTAGCCCTGAACTCTATAAGAGCTCTTATACCAGTTTGTTGTGTAATGACGGGATCAGAGTAGCGCAAAATAAAATATATGGAAGCGTAAAATAAATGACACTAAGAATTTACGTGGTTCGGCTTAAAGCCTACGTCCACGGGCAAAGACGACAATCAAATACTTCAGTATGGAAATATGATGGAGATACAAAAGGTGAATACACTCCGCTTAACACCCTAATCCCAAATACACTCAGAATACCTTATAGTATTTCTCTCAACAGTGTATACTCTCAACTCTCGATATAGAGAGAAAACAAGGGAAACAAAATACTCTCTAAATTCTTAGAATAGAGAAAGAGAAAAATGGATTATTGTTGGTGTGTGAAGTTTGATGAATGAAGCTCTATTTATAGAACTTGGATTGCACACCATGGTTGAAAATTGAAGCCTCCATGTTTGAAGCCACCAATCTTGAAGCCTCCATGTTTAAAAATTTGTTTAAAAAATCTAGCCATTATAACAGATTATGTGAATTATGTCATGTTGGTCGTAAAGTCTTTCCTTCAAAATCTAACAATTTAGGTAGCAGTACCACTATTAATTGATCAAACATGGTATTGATTTCAAATCATTCTCATACATATATTTGTTGTATACACGTGCCTTTCACGATTATGTCATGGATTAAATTTATGTGCGCTTGTTTCCATAGCTTTTCACCATCCATCTCCCTGATCATTTGAATGCCCTGCTCTAATGAGTATAATGGGCCCAAATGACCCAATAGATAGTGGGAAATGAGAATAATGGATTAAAAAGAGGAAACAGAGGGCATGGGTTTTGACCCAATTTTATTTCAGTTTCTGCATTATTATATCTGAGCATTAGGTTTGCTACATCTACTAGTTATCTTTAGTATTGTGCATGCATTGATTAACATTTAAAGGGTGGCCACTGGCCAGGATGTTATTTATGAAGTCATATTCCTTCGAAACATTATTACATACACACAAGTTTGCCATATCAAATTTATACACACTCATAATAAAATGTGGAATCCACTAATTTTATTTAGTGTCATTTTTTTCATTATGATCTGTATTGACAAAATTTAGCATGAAATGAGTTTGTTTAGTTATTTACATGTATATGGGGTGTGAAATCATACAAAAAATAATAATTTTTAAAAAACTAACCTGTCGCTATCCACCAATCATATTTAATAAAATATAATTTTTTTCAAACGAAATCTCATCAATGACAAGATTTCATTAATAAAATATTAATTTTTTAAAAAATCAACTGCAAGTCGTGTCAAAAGGAAAATCTACTTTTGTGCAGATGAAACCTTGCTAATTGTGGCTTTTGACAATAGATCATAATGATGTAATTTTCTTCTTGATGTAATATATAAAATATTGTTTACTTCACACACCATGAAAAAATAATTTCCCCATTTTATTTAACATACAATCACTTATACATGAGTCCCACCTACTATTATGTGAGTGTGTCCAAATTTGAGATACTTAACTTATGTCTACCCAAGAAAAATCCTATTCCTTATTCAAATGTTAAAATATACAAAATATCGAAGATATCTTGTAAGTTCAGGTATTTCTCAAGGTTAATTAAGCCATTATACAAACACTTATGTTTACACCGAACTAAAGGTCTTGAATAAAAGCTTTTCATCGAAACGAAGAAAGAAAGCCATGATTTAAGAGGAAAATCACAAGAATGCTGTAAGAATCGTAGGGGAATATTGCGTGAGCTTTTATGATATCAATGCTCATTCCATCGGGATTTGTTTGCAACACAACTTGAATACCATCAAGTTCCCTCTTGATAGTTGAAACTGTCCTTGGAGCAGGCATACACCATTTTTTTGTCTCACTTTTTGATGTATCCGTAGATCTGCACGTTAGAAGTAAGCAAATAATGTTAACTACATGACAAGAAATAAACATCTCCCATTTACATTGCTATCTGATATGCACAAAGTTAATTTTATTAGTTTCAATAAATACATGCACCTAGTGGGAGATCTTGTACCAAAGATGTGCTTATTTGTAATCAAAACTCAAGTCCTCAAGTTAAATGTGTTCCAGCGGTTTCAATTAAAGATAACCCGATGGAACTTCCTAGGCATTGGCTCCAAATTAAAAGAATCAGTCATTTATGGACTGAGCCTACTATAATATTTTCTACAATATGTTGTTGGTTCTCATCAATAGTATTAAAATCAAACCCAACATAAAGACACCCAGTAGGAGGCAGAAATGCAGTGAATTGAAGTCATCTTAGGAATCTTGTGGGCTTCCAACTGATTCCACCACCATTGTCTGGTCCTCTGTCTTGAAGAAAAACGGTAATTCTCTTTGCCTTTAACACCAAGAATTTCAATTTAAATTCATCACTGATAGTCATTCTAGATGCCTCATTCGCCTAATTCAAAGTTACATTTTGTACCAAAGAGAATAAACATATAGATATCATTGCTCACATAACCAAGTTAGTCAATGAGGCATTTATGGCATGAAGATAAATCATAAGACTAATATAGCAACACTTTGAGAAACCGCATGATATATTTAGATGGTGAAGATGAAACTAATGTAAGCATGGATGTCAGTCGAATGAATAAACTGGGATTATAAGATTCTACAAGAAGCATTGGGCTCGGCATTAGAGATTTCTTGTCTATGCCCGCAAAGAGCATCATGCAGGTGAAATGTCGAAACCAATTGGCCCTTTTATTTTTCAATATTTTTCGATCCTCAGTTAACTAATTACTTTAACACAATTGATTTAGCTTGCAGAGTCCTACTGGACTTATTACGGGCATGGCTCATGGCACCACTAGCCTTTTAAGCAGCACAGTGTATGCCATTAGTGATGCCGCTGCCCAATTCAGTAGAGCTGCATGCAAGGTACTTCTTGATCTGTTTTAATGTTTATTATTGTAATATAATGTGAATGCTTTTATCTATTCTATCAAGTGAATTGTGCTCGCCTTTGTTGTTGGCAGGGACTAATTAACTGGCCTTCTCCAGTCTCCTGTAAGAGGAGCTGATGAGAAGTATGGTCTTCCTGGTGTCCTCTAAGGTAAATCAAATTGAATGAATTGTTCTGAATTCTTCCTCATAAATATGAACCAACTTTAGGAATAGCCTGTGGCAATTTTTCGATGTTATATAATATTATTTTCTCCTGGCTACCAACTGCTTTTCTGTTGCTTATTTCTTTATTGTAGGAGTTGCTTTAGGAATTACAGGACTAGAGGCAAAACCTGCAGCTAGTATATTTGAAGTTAGATACTGACACTGATCAAGGGGTTGTACACATAGTGGGTAGCAGACCAGATTCCCTATTGAGACAAAATCAGAGTGAACATCATTCTATATTGCAGGAGTTGATTTAGGAATTACAGGACTATTATTCAAGAATGCATCTTAGATGCATCCCTGATTCCGTGAGCAATGCTGCCTTCAAGCCGCACTTCCCAAGATGACAATACAATGAGTCAATATCCATTAATAATGCAATTTATTGGTAAAGCTCTTTGCAACTTCAGCTTCAGACCCCTCCGTTTTTGCAAAGTGTTTGAGTGCACAGCTTATACAATTAACTGGATCAGTCGTGGTGAGGCATCCTACGTGGACTCATCTGTCCAGGTCAAAAAATGAAACAAACATGCATGAGGGAAGGATCCATCTCTCTGAAAGCAATTGAACTACATTTAGCTGAGATGTTACTATATTTTCTAATTTGTAATTGTTGTGAAATGGCAGGCTCAAAAGGCACAAACAGAATGGTGCAAAAATAAATAGGTGGAAGCGTAAAATAAATGATACTAGAAATTTACGTGGTTCGGCTTAAAGCTTACGTCCACGGGCAAAGGCGACAACCAAATATTTCACTATAAAAATATGATGGACATACAAAAGATGGACATAGTCCACTCAACCCAATTCCCAAATACACCCAGAATAACTCACAGTATTTTTCTCACAAGTGTGTATTCTCAACTCACAAAAGAGAAAAATTTATATGGAACAAATAATTCTTCTCTATCACTAAAAGGATAAGATACATGAGTTGTTTGTGTTTATCCATTTCTCTCCCTTGTGTTGTTCTATATCTTCAAGTGCTCCTTTTATAGGGTCTCCTTGCATTTCCTTCACATCAACGCATTTAATGATTTTCTCACTTCCACTTGCTTTTCTTCTTCTTATGCATTTAATGCTTCTACTATCTCAATTAATGCTGACGGCCCCACATGCATTAATTAATGATCAAATTTGGCTTATTAGCCATAAAGTCAAGCTACCACTTGACAAATTGCCACCTTGGCTTGATTTTTTATCCATTTTCAAGTTTTTGAAGTCAACTTCTTTAATGTACCCATAAGAGTAAACTCACATATTGTGAATACCAACTAAGTCCAAGTAATGCTTAAACTTGGTAGCTATGATTGACTTTATCAACATATCTGCTAGATAATTCGAGGTACCAATCTTCTTCATTATAATGGCATCTTGAGAAATAATCTCCCAAATGAAATGATATCTAACATCAATATGTTTGGTTCTCTCATGATAAATTTAATTTTTGGTCAAATATACTTTGGCTATCATAATAAATAGTTGTAACATCTTGTTCCAAACCCAAATTGCTTACCAAAATTCTAAGCCAAATGGCTTCCTTCACCACTTCTGCTACCGCCATGTATTCGACTTCTACAGTGGATAGTGCAATAGTAGACTGTAAAGTCGCTTTCCAACTAATTGCACTACTTGAGAGCATGAAGACATATCCTATCAGATATCTCCTTTTGTCAATATCTCCAGCATAATCAGAGTTAATGTAACCAATAACACTATGACTAGTGTTAGAACTTCTATCATATACTAAGCCAATATTGTGATACCCGAGGTACACGGGTTAGCAGTAAGGTTCTGTATAGTCTCAAGGATTCCCTAGGAACCACCGTCGGGTCCTGAATTTTACTAAGTCTGGATCCTACACCTCCTTGGAGGGCTATATGATAGAACCATATTCTTGGGATCAAAAGTCCCGGTAATTATTCCTTGAGGGAAAACAAGTTGAAGAGTGATTTTTAATAAATTTTATGAAACCTGCAAATGTTTCGTTGTTAACCCACAAGTTTAGAAAATCTAAAAAATTCTCGGATTTGAACTAAAACCCAAAATTTGGATTCTGATTTGATGGAGTTTTGATTTTTTTGATATTTTATTTGAATCCAAATGGGGGATATTTCCTTATTTACATTTATGTTTTAAAGTTAATGGAGAGTAAAATAAATGAGGACATTAACTTGGGGATTGCTGAAAAACACAAATGCTAGAATGACTGAAAAACACAGAAGTTGGGGATTGCTATCACCACTATAGCTGTCCTGGATCGCTATAGCGGTCACCAGAAAATGTTCAAGTGGTGCAGCGGTCTGAGGTACCGCTATAACGGTCACAATGTGTGCAGCAGGGCAATTTTGGAGTCTGGGTACCGCTATAACGGTCATATACCGCTATAGCGGTGTTAGTGGACTAGAAACAGTACAGAACGACGTCGTTTCACTTACTGAGAGTATAAATCCTCCCCACTCCCTTCCTCCCACATTTTTGAAGATCAGAAACCCTTCCCCCTTCATTTTCTCTCTTTCTCTCAAATTCACTCCAATCCATCATTCCAAGCTTCAAGGTAAGTTCATGTTATTAGATTATGTCTTTATTTCTTCATAATCTTGGATTTGGACCGATTGTTTTTGTCATTTTTGTCAAGTGAGGATGTTTCTCCAATTTTCTTAGAGTTAGGATAGAGCTCTATAGGGATTTTTAGATGTTAATCTAGAGTTATGGTTGCTCCATGGCAGTTGTTGGTGCCATTCCAAGTTCTCCAGGTCAAGTTGGTGGGGCCTACATACTCCCGGCTTTAAACGGTGAGTGGGTTCAGATCCTATGATCCTTATGTTGATCATTAGAGTTAATTTCAGTAAATTATAGCATGAGATATATGTTTTTCTGAAAACTCATGGGACCATTGTTGTTAAAACGATTTTTATCAAAGAGCTAGAGTATATATGTAGAGATTTGTTAAACATTGCGATGATTTTCAGAGTAGAGAATATGTATATGCTAGAGTTTGTGAACTCTAGGGTAGAAGACTTATGAGATGTAGAGAAAAGATTTAGATTTCTGATTGAACTAGACAGTAGCTATAGAGAAACAGACTGTGAGTTAACAGCAGTTATTCCGTTAACCTTGGTATACCAAGCCGCCTTAGGGCCAAAGAAATAACAAATGGGACCTATTTAGGTGCCCCAGAGATTAGAGACTTTGTTATGCTATGCATGACTAGAGATTTGTTATGTCACATGTATTGGGCATAACCAGAGACTCCTGTTTTTTTTTTTAGCATACTGTGGTCTATGATTTCTACAGAATATTGATTTCAGAATTATTTATTATCCCTAGAATTATTGCATTAACTGGTTTGATATATATATATATTATTTATTTCTTTTGACTGTCCCATGAGAGGGTTATGGGTGAGGACTTACTCACTGAGTTTTAGATGAAACTCACCCCTCTCTCTTCCTCCATTACAGGTGCAGTAGACGCTGTGGGTTCTTCTCTTTCATCTCCTCCCCCGCAGTAGAGATTTCTCAGTTGGTGAGCTTCACTTTGTGAGTGAATCACTTTTGGTATTCTATTTAGAGATAGAGTGCTCTAGTGTGCATGACGGGCAGGGTCCCGAACCATAGAGATAGACTAACATATTTTTATCATGAATATTTTGTATTTTCATAATTACGGATTCTATGGTTTATTTTGTATTAAGAGCAACTCATGTGTTTTGTATCGGAGATATATATTAGAGCTTGATTATGAAAGTATTTATGATGATTTGTTTTCAAAGAGTTAGACATTTATGTCAGAGATGAATTTCTGTTTTGGAAGGATTTTATCTTAAATTATGCATATAGAGAGACTCAGAGACCACGAGGCTTACGTGAGAATGAGGATTCCCCATGTGCCGGTCATGTGCCCAAGTTGGGTTGTGACAAATATCCACGGTACCTCGAAGATATCGAAGTATCCATTTCACTGCTTGCCAATGCATATTGCTAGGATGCCCTATATATCTGCTAACAGCACTAACGGCATGTGAAATATCTGGATGAGTGCATACTATAGCATACATGATGCTTCCAACTGCATTAGCGTAAGGAATATGTAATATATGTTCTTCTTCTTCAACGGACTGTGGTGAATGTGCGGCTGATAATCTGAAATGAACTGTCAATGGAGTACTCACAGCTTTGCATTTTGCATCCCAAAGCGTTCAAGTACTTTTTCAATATATTTCTCCTGAGACAAATATAATTTGCCAGCATGCCGATCTCTATGATTTTCCATGCCCAAATCTTCTTAGCTGCACCCATGTCTTTCATTTCAAATTTACCACTCGGTTGCTCTTTCGGCTTCTTTATCTCAGACATACTCTTAGCAACAATGAGTATATCATCAACATAGAGTAACAAATAGACAAACGAAGCATTTGAGAGTTTCCTGTGGTAAACACAACAGTCATAATCACTCCTTGATTAACCTCGACCTAACATGAAAGTGTCAAATCTCTTAGACCATTAGCGAGATTGCTTTAAGCCATATAACGACTTCTTTAAGAGACATACATGATCCTCCTTGCCTTGAACAATGAAACTTTCCAATTGCTGCATATATATCCGTTCTTCAAGCTCACCATGAAGAAAAGCTATCTTGACATTGAGCCATTCAAGCTCTAAGTCAAACAGTGCAACTATAATAAACAATACACGAATGGAGCTATGTGTCATAACAAGAGAGAATACTTCATTGAAGTCTATTCCTTCCCTTTGACTAAAACCTTTTGCAACTAAATGCGCTTTACAGTGAGTTGGTTCAACTCCAGGGGATCCTTCCTTTTTCTTGAAGATCTATTTGCAGCCAACTACTTTATATCTTTTAGGTCATTTCACTAACTCCCAAGTCTAATTCTTATGAGGAGACTCCATCTCTTCACTCATTGTAGCATACTCTTCACTCGTGATGGTCTCATGGTACGTGGTAGGATCTTCTGATTTGACATCTTTTACCACTGTTAATGCAAAAAGGACTATGTCTGCATGAGTACCTCTGTGGTGATTTTACTTGCCTCTTTTCTTTGTCTCTAGTGAGGCTATAATGCTGTAACTATTATTTTGCATCTACAACATCAACAATATCTTCTTCTTCTTGTTGATTGGGCTGATCAGAGGTATCTCCTTCCATCTGCTTTGGTGGTTCAGCTTCAAACTCTACTTGCTTGTTAGCATCTTGGTCTTTTTCTGCATTACTAACCTCCTTTTCTAGATGAAGTATGGATGATTTATTGAATTTGACATCTCTGCTGATTATGAATTTAGATGACTTAGGTTCTGTACTCCACAATCTATAACATTTCATCCTAGTTTCATATTCGAGAAATATACATTTTAGTGTCTTTTGCTCAAGCTTTCCATCATCAATATGACCATATGCTGGACAACCAAAAATTCTCAGATTCGAATAATCAGTAGGAGTACCAGACTATATCTCAATAAGAGTCTTCAAATCAATTGCAGTTAACAGAGATTGATTCACCAAATAGCAAGCCATATTGATAGTTTCAGCCCAAAATTCTCTAAGCAAACCAGCATTAGAGAGCATACAGCGAGCCCTCTTCAAAAGAGTTCTGTTCATATGTTCTGTTACTCTATTTTGTTGTAGAGTTTTTCACACAGTACAATGTCTTACTATGCCTTCACTTTCACAAAACTCGTTGAACTGACCTCCAAAAAACTTCAAACCATTATCTGTTCAAAGACGCTTGATCTTCTTGCCGGTTTGGTTCTCAATAAGTACTTTCCATTTCTTGAGAGGATGGAACACATCATTCTTGTATTTCAGAAAATAGACCCATACCTTCCTTGAGAAATCATCAATAAATGTCAATAAGTATCTAGTACCACCTTTTGATGGAATAGGTGCAGGGCCCATAAGTCAGAGTAGATGTAATTCACTGTGCCCTTAGTTCTATGAATAGCAGTGCTGAACTTAACTCTGTTCTACTTCCGGTAGACACAGTATTCATAAAATTCAAGCTTCCCGATTTTGTGATCACCTAGAAAGCCACGCTTATTCAAAATTGACATTCCTATTTCACTTATATGCCCTAGATGCATATGCCACAAACAAGTAGTTTTTGAATCAAATAAGATGATGCTGAGGCAGCACCAACAACTGTACTTCCTTAAAGTAAATAAAGGTTGTTGACCAACTTGCCTTGTATCACAATAAGAGCACCCTTGGAGATTTTCAAAACTCCATATTAAGCAAAATACTTATTACCTTAAGAATTGAAGACGCTCAAGGATATAAGATTTTTTCTTCAAGTCTGGTATGTACCAAACATCAGTCAGTATTCTCACAACTCTATCATGCATCTTGATTTGGACTGTTCCAATATCAATGCCTTACAGGGCATATCATTTCCCATAAGGACAACACCACCATCAATTGACCGGTAAAATATAAACTAATCCCGATTCCGGCACATGTGGTAGGAACAATCTGAATCGAGTATTCAAGTATCACCAATTGAACTAGTTGATATTGTGATAACATTATCAGCACTTTCAGCTACACTGGCTGCATCACTTGAATCTTTATCTCTTTTGTCTTTGAGTCTTGGATATTCTTCTCTCCAATGCCCTTCCTTCTTGCAATATCTACATCTTCCTTTATGATGTATAGACTTAGATCTAGACCTTCCTTTGCTACTACTCGATTCAATCTCCTTTAACCTTCCTCTGGCAACCAGGCCAGATGCAGTATCATCACGACTACCAGTATCGTGCTCTATTTTGTCGCAACTTAAAAGTGTGAATTTCGCCTCATTAATTTTGACGCTTTCACGACTATATATAAGTATCCCATGAAAGTGCTTGTATGAAGGAAGTAAGGAATAAAGCAATATCATTGCATATTGCTCACTTGAAAATATCTCATCCATATTTTTCGAATCTGTGCTAAGTGATGTGAACTCAACTATGTGAAACCAAATTGATATCCCTTCTACCATACAAAGCATGTATAGACATTGCAAAATACCAAGACGGTTGGCCACGGTCTTAGTCATGTATAATGGCTCCAATTTGGTCCACAGTGATTTTACTGTTTTCTTCGAAAAGACCCCCTGTCGCACATCATCTGTAATGCATAACTAAAAAATAGAAAGAGTCTTTTGATCAGCATCCTCTCATTCATGTTCCTTCATTATCTCGACCTCTTTTCCTTGTCAAAAAGTGCTACTTTTACACCTTGCTGTACAAGAATAGCCATCTTACAGCCCTTCCATATTCCGAAATTAATGCGCTATCAAACTGCTAAATATCAAATTTTATTGTAGACATTTTTGAACAAATTAGTCTAGAACTCTATAAGAGCTCTAATACTAATTTGTTATGAAATGGAGGGCTCAAAAGGTATAAACAGAGTGACACAAAAATAAATAGGCAGAAGCGTAAAATAAATAACACTAGGAATTTACGTGATTCAGCTTAAAGCCTACATCTACAGGTAAATGTGACAACTAAATATTTCACTATAGAAATATGATGGAGATATAAAAGATGGACACACTCTACTTAACTCAATTACTAAATACATCTAGAATAACTCACACTATTTTTCTTACGGGTGCATATTCTCAACTCACAAAAGAGAAGAATTTATATGGAACAAATAATTCTTCTCTATCACTAAAAGGAGGAGATATATGTGTTGTCTGTGTTCATCCATTTCTCTCAGTTGTATTGTTCTATATCATTAAGTGCTCCTTTTATAGAGTCTCCCTACATTTCCTTCACATCAAAGCATTTAATGTTTTTTCTCACTTCCACGTGCTCTTCTTCTTCTTATGCATTTAATGCAACTACCATCTCAATTAATGTTGATGACCCTACATGCATTAATTGATGATCGAAGTTGGCTTATTAGCCATAAAGTCAAGCCACCGCTTGACACTAATTGTGCTTGTGTATTCTATGATTGTCTACTTCCATATCCCCAATTTCCAATAGTTTGGACATAACTGCGATTGCTTTGTTTCTTTACTCCATGCTATTAAAACGGGCTTATTTTCCATTTTCCCCCTCATTTTTGGAGGGACAGTGATGGGTGTACAAGCTGTGATAGTTAATATCGGAGAAATGTCATTTGCAATCCTTAATATTTCATCATGCACTTAAGGTGTCGATTGTGAAGAAATTATATTTTTATGTAAATTTTATTGACACATACGAAGTTATAAATGAAAAAACAAATTGAGAAAAAACACACACACACACATACATATATATATATATATATACTCTCTCCTCTCAAATTCATATATGTTAATATAGGGTGTCGATTGTCGGACCTTTTTTTGGGTGAAAACTTTCTAATCCAAACTTGCAAATAAATGTTTCATAAATGTTAAGTTGCGCTTGTCGAGAAAGATGAACATTTAGCATGACCCACACAAAGTAATACGTAGTAAACATTGTTTTGCATGCCCCTAAGGTAGGTTCTCTTTGCACCCAAAAACTTCTCTAATTTCAAATGGCAATTGGCAAATGTCGAATTTCATTACCCTTACTATTACCTGATACAAAGCCTCACATGTCACTCCACTCATCTAACTAGTTATAACAACTTTATGTTATGGCAGTTAGTTAGGTTGGCTTATCCTTGAGATAGATGCAGTTGGATCATCTTGTATATAGTGTCACTTGTATCACAATATGATGTAACTTTTACATCACCACATTAATGAAGTATCACCTCTATCTTTCTCTTTCTCTATTTCTTTTCTCTTCTTTTCACATAGTATCACAAGCCTTTTCTTCCTAGGCACGCTTCTTCCTTTGCCCATGGCAAATCATGATGATACTTTGGTGATGAATCCACTGACCACAGCTTCAACAGTGGATATTCAGTATCTCCTCAATCTTCTCAATCAATTTTCAGCTTTGCATGCTCATATTTCTTCAGTAAATGTTAGCCCAACTTCAGACCCAGGTAGTCTTATTTCCTGCATCCATAAAAAAAATCCAAGTATCCCTCTTACAACCATGATCTTGAATGGTAGCAACTACAGTACTTGGTCTCGTTCCATGTGGTTAGCATTAAAAGGAAAGAACAAGATGAAATTCATCGATGGCTCAATCCCTAAGCCAAAGAAGCATGATTCCCTTTTTGATGCATGGGATAGATGTAACACTTTCTCATTTCTTGGATCAATTTGTCACTCTCTCAAGAAATCTCGCAAAGTGTAATATGGATCAATGCTGTACACGATCTTTGGAAGGATCTTAAGTGCAGATTTTACCAAGGAGACGTCTACAAAGTTGTTGAGCTGAATGAAGAACTTCATGTAGCAAAGCAAGGTGATCTCAACATTACTTCTTACTTCACTAAATTGAAGTCGATTTGGGAAAAATTAGATAATTTCAAACATGTTCCTCCTTGTGTTTCTTGCACTGATTCTTGCTCCTGCGGGTTAGCAACCATCAGAAATTACAAGAAGAAAGATTATGTTGTGCGTTTTTTATGTGGGCTCAATGAATAATATGCAAATGTTCGTTCCCAAATCATGCTGATGACACCACTACCTGATATTGATTCTACTATCTCCTTATTGACACAACAAGAGCGGCAGCAAAACCTAGAAATTCAAGATTCCAGAATTCTCATCATAGACTGATCAATCTCCACCTCATCTTCTAGAGGTCGAGGTAAAGGTCGTGGGGGAAGAGGTCATGGACATGCTGATAGAGGCATTTCTAAAACTTGTTCTTTCTATGGAAGAACGAGCCACCTCATTGATTCTTGCCATTGAGGGAACAGAACAGTAAATGTTTCTTCAGTGGGGAGAATGATCTTTGGTTCTGTAGGTGCTGGAACAAACAAGAAAACCAAAGTGTGTAGTTGGATTAGCTTATTTTTTGTTTAGAACAGTTCATGATCAAAAGCTTCCCATTCTATCAGAAGTTAGAAAAGAAAATTGAAAGCTCCTCGGCAGAACTTTAAAAAAAAAAAAATCTATTTTTCCCTTGAAATATGCTAAATCAAACATGGTGATATATCCTTTGAAGTTGAAGTTTAATCTGTAGAGAACTAATAATTAAAGCTAAAATAGTTTTGAAAGGTCCAGCTGTCTGGTAAATATAGTCCAAAATTGCAATTATAAATTACGAGTTTTATTATATCCTTCCATATTTTAAATTCAATTATTCACGAATAATTTGTGCATAAACCAATGAAATTATACATCTTTTATTTACCCTCTGTTTGATTGTTTGATGTTTGGCACGAGATATTTAAATCTTTGCAAGTGAGAGATATTTTCATTTGTGTGCTCTTAAAAAGTTAAGTGTGGAAAAATAAAATAAAATCAAATGAGTTTCTTGCAGTCGTGCTGTTGATTTTATTATATCTGTTGACAGTTGTGCAAGTGAGCGCATGATGCTACTTCATCTCCATTGAATTTCTACCTGTGCACTGTTGCTGGATCTTTGTTTTCAACCTCTTGCCGAGTTCCTTTCTTGATCTGTTTACGGTTTATTATTGTAATATGAATGCTTTTATCTAGTCTATTAAGGGAGTTGTGCTCACCTTTGTTCTGAATTCTTCCTCAAAAATATGAAGCCACATTATGAATTGCCGGTGGCAATTTTTCAATGTTATGTTATTTTCTCCTCGCTGCTAACTGCTTTTCTGTTTCCCATTTCTTTATTGCAGGAGTTGCTTTAGGAATTACAGGACTGGTGGCAAAACTTGCAGCTAGTATGCTTGAAGTTACTGGCAAAACTGCACTCAGTATTAGAAATCGCAGTAGACCCAATCAATTAAGATCACATTGCTTTAGGATCCGGCTTCCAAGGCCACTAAGCCACGAACTTCCATTAAGACCTTATTCGTGGGAGGAAGCTGTTGGAATATCTGTCCTTATGGAGGCAGATGACGGCATGAAGTTCAAAGATGAGAAGCTAGTGGCTGGCAAAGCCCTTAAAGAAGGTGGTAAGTTTGTTGTTTTAACCGAGAGAATTGTATTGATTGTTTTGAGTCCAAGTTTGGTAACCTTGGGCAAGCCTGAGTTCTGTGGCCTCCCTGCTGATTTGGAGTGGATAATTCAATGGGAGATTGGATTGGAAAGTATAATACATGCTGACACTGATCAAGGGGTTGTACACATCGTTGGTAGCAGACCAGATTCCCTGTTGAGACAAAATCAGCATTCTCCTAAGAGAAGTGGTGGCAGAACCAGATCTGTGCGTTGGAACCATTATCCTACTCATCTTCCGCTTCCTCAGACAAACTTGGAACCAGCATCTGAAGAAAATGCAGCCAACTTGTTGCAGCTTTTGTTGTCTGCCATAGAAAATTGGAAAGGCAAAGCTTGGGACAGTGGGCGGATACTGCATCGAGCTAATATGAAGTAGAAGGTTACAGTGTAGTTGTGATTCGGTATTCCTCTGAAAGTGTGAATAGTTACCACTGTCAATGTGTTTCATATGGGGTCATGTATTGGAATTACCAAGACTTCTGGCTTTGGCAAGTGGAAAGAAAAACAGAATGAGCATCATTCTCATTTGCATTTGAAAGGGCTTATTGTTCAAGAACGCATCTTAGATGCATCCCTGAGCAATGCTGCCTTCAGACCCCTCTTCCCAAGATGGGAATACAATGAGTCAGTATCCACTGATAATGCAATTTATTGATAAAGCTCTTTGCGACTGGAACTTCAGTTTTTAAAAACAGCTCTACTATAGAACATGAAAGCCATTCTACTCATAAAAGAACATCAAAGTGACAGAATTTACATGATGGGTAGCATATCTTTTGGCTATAATCACTAGAAATATTTATGATTACAAAAAAGAAAATAAAGAAAATCTAATAATGGACAGATAAACATAGACCATAAGATAGACTCTTCTAAATCAATCCTGGATAATTAATGTTAGCATTTTAGAATTGACCTCTAGCCACTACTTGAATTTTTAATTTTTCAGTTTTTAGGATTTTGAAGGAAAAATTAAAAATTGAAAATGAAAATTGAAAATTGAATTTTGTAATTTTTAGAATTTTTAGTATTTTCTTTATAAAATCTAGAAAATTGAAAAACTGAAAATAAAAATTAAAAAATCAAAACAATCAGGCCCTGAAAAAGCTCGGATTGAAACATTTTGGTTTTACATTGAACTTTGCATTGCGCTTAACGTTATATAGGAACTTAAAATTAATCGAAAATTCAAATTCTATTGGATTCCCCAGTCGGAAGAAGAAGAAAAAAAAGCGATCTATTAGAACTTGGAAGTATTTATATACATATATCACTCGCATGATTAAGCGACGTAGTGATTCTATGAATTGGATTGAGCCAATAGGTTGGACTAAATTGAATAATAACTTAAACTTCTTTTAGATTGATAGTACATCAAAAATAAATTCATAATTTATTATCACCTTCTTTAAGAGTTTGATAATATATGAACATTTTTTTAATCACACTCTAGAAAAAGTGTTGCAATATAGTTTTCAATGGAAATGTACTTTTTTCTCGCCATGTAATAATTAAACTCAAAAGTAGTTATCGCAAATAGAAATTCGATTGTATTAAAAAATAGAGAATATGTGTAACATAATAGAAAAAAAAAAACAGAGAGAGTGAAAACTTAGTAGGGGTAGTTTTGTAATTCTCACTTCTTTTTTTAAAACAAAAAAAAAGAAAAGAGAAGGGGGTGGCTTTAAACCACCGTAACCCACCCCCTAACACACATACACACACTCACTTTCTCTCTTCCCTCCCTCTCTTTTCCCGTCTTCCTCTTCTTCTCTTTTTATTTTTTTTTATTTTTTTTCAACCCACAAACTCTATTATGAGCCTAGTTTGTCATTAAATCTCCATGCCCATTTGCTTCCAAAGCTTGAGGTAAGTCTCCAATCTCAATCTCATCCATTTTTTTGTTACTCTAGGATATACCTTAAGAACTTATGAGCTCTCAAAATAGTGGATGGGTATAGGCTTGGTATTTTAAGTATAAATCTAGTGAGTTAGAAGCTCTAATATTAATGGGTTGTAGTGGATAGTATTAAGATTTGATTTTTCTCTAAGTCTTATGAACCCTAGGTTTCATAAATTCGGGGTTTTGTTCAATAGGCTCTCAAATTGATAAATTATTCTGAAATAATTTATTTATCATGTTATGTCATAATTTATTGCAATTTTTGTTAATTTTTTTATCATGCTATGTAATATTTGTAAATATATATTTATAAAAAAAACTAGATTAAATCCTAATAAAAGCAATTAACAATTCTCTCGTGTTTTTTTCTTAAAAAAAAAACTTTCTTTGCACTTTTAGGACAAAAGATATGAAAAAAATAAGTCTTAATTAACTTAAAATTTGAAGATACTAAATGTTCAATATCACATACAGGTCGTCATTTTGATTTAAGTATTCAAAAATCAAGGACTATACCTGCAAAACAAAGGGCAAAATTTATTTAGTTTGGAATTAAAAAAATTCAGTCATTTTTTTTGCTATTTATAATTTCTTAGTTCCTTTATTAATATGTAAAATTAAAAATGAATAATATAATAAGAAAAAATCATTAAAAAATTACAAATATTATGGTATGTAACATATATTTTGCCATGTGAACAAGCTAAACTCTAAATTAAATAATACAATTAATTTTTAAAATTATTGTAATTTAATAATCAAATTAAAAGATTTAAAATCTAATAATACTGTGGTATTATTCTGGGCTTTGTAATTGATTATATGAACTGATAATCGATTACACGGTTCAAATTTTGAATAATGGCATGATAGTCACATTTCTGGTAATCGATTACATTTCATGTGCAATCGATTACGATGATGAAATTTTAACACAGAAATCTATTATAATCGACTTCTGTGTTGTGATGAAGTCTATTATAATCGACTTCTGTATTGCAATGAAGTCGATTATAATAGACTTCAGAAGTCTATTATAATCGACTTCTGTATTGCAATAAAGTCGATTATAATAGACTTCAGAAATCTATTATAATCGACTTCTTCTTTGTGATGAAGTCGATTATAATCGACTTCTGTGTTATTTGATGAGTCACAATGTGTGGGTCCACCAGTGTGAAAGTCGATTATAATCGACTTCTGTTTTAAGTGGAAGTCGATTATAGTCGACTTCTATTATATAAAAACAGGACATATATGTAAACGAGTTTAAGATGGGGGATTGAAGTAATATACAATTATATTTATTTTATTTTTGTAAAAAAGCCAAAAAAAGTGTTGCAATATAGTTTTCAATGGAAATGTACTTTTTTCTCGTCACGTAATAATTAAACTCAAAAGTAGTTATCGCAAATAGAAATTCGATTGTATTAAAAAATAGAGAATATGTGTAACATAATAGAAAAAAAAACAGAGAGAATGAAAACTTAATAGGGATAGTTTTGTAATTCCTCACTTCTTTTTTTAAAACAAAAAAAAAGAAAAAAGAAGGGGGTGGCTTTAAACCACCGTAACCCACCCCCCTAACACACATACACACACTCACTTTCTCTCTTCCCTCCCTCTCTGTTCCCGTCTTCCTCTTCTTCTCTTTTTATTTTTTTTTTATTTTTTTTTCAACCCACAAACTCCATTATGAGCCTAGTTTGTCATTAAATCTCCATGCCCATTTGCTTCCAAAGCTTGAGGTAAGTCTCCAATCTCAATCTCATCCATTTTTTTGTTACTCTAGGATATACCTTAAGAACTTGTGAGCTCTCAAAATAGTGGATGGGTATAGGTTTAGTATTTTAAGTATAAATCTAGTGAGTTAGAAACTCTAATATTAATGGGTTGTAGTGGATAGTATTAAGACTTGATTTTTCTCTAAGTCTTATGAACCCTAGGTTTCATAAATTGGGGGGTTTTGTTCAATAGGCTCTCAAATTGATAAATTATTCTGAAATAAATTATTTAAACTTGTCAAAATATTTATTTTTGCTAGATTCTGTTGACGTGGAGCGACCTACTCCCTTCGGAGCTATCAGGGAGAGGCCCAGTTGATCCCTTTGTACAGTGAGTGGCTATTTACATAGTGGCGATGTTTTAAATTATTTTATGGGAGAAACTAATTTATTAGATTTGGTAAAAATTTCATGTTAAGCTACTTGGATTAATTGGATAGTTCGATTAGTTGATTTTCTCAAATACGATAATTATTAATATGACTTGATGATTGGCTGACTCGATGATTTGGTTGAAATTAGTACTAGCTCTCTTTGTTGATTTTATAATGCTATGATTTTGCTATATTGTTTCGATGCGCGTTGAAAAAGTTATGATATTTGGCACTTGTAAAGTTAATATGAAGATTGAGTTTTAGATTTATAAATTGTGTTTGATAAAAATTTATTTAAGAAAACCATGATGGGTTCTAAGATGAAATTTCCGCTTGCCATAGCGAAGAGAAGTAATGGCAATACCGCTAGTCATAGCGAAGAGATATAATGGCAATACCGCTCGTCATAGCGAAGAGATATAATGACATTACCGTTTGCCGTAGTGAAGAGATGTAACGGCCTATGTGCACATAGTTTCTCTTAGTGAGATATAAAAATTTGAAAAAAATATTATTTGAGAATTAATAAACTTTGTAATTTACGGGTTGATATTACTCCCCAAATAAAATTTATGCTTCTTATGTAACCCACATGAGTATTTGAGTAGTTGATGATGAAGTAAATTTTACATAAGAATAAGGAATTTGAGAAAAAGCGAGAAAATGTGTTTAGTAATTTAATTTTTTGAGACTTTGCTGAGAAATAAAATTTCGAAGAGTATTTATTTTCAAACTATAGAAGAAATATAAAAGTATGGCCTATTATATTGTTATTATTGGCTTTTGGAAATGTGTATAATTTATAGCCTATTTTGTTTCCTATTACATGCTCGTGCGTTGATCGGTTTCTCCTTCTCGTCCACTTTGTTTATAGTCCTCACTGGGTCTGTTTGACTCACCCCCCCTTTTTCCTTCAGATTTTCAGGTAGCTGAGTAGCAGGCCCCTGTGATTACTGTTTACCCAGGATATTCTTTTTGGTAGACCTCTGTTGCCAATTGAGGCTGTTTTTGTTATTGACTCCAATATCTTACAGCTATAGGACATAGGTCGTGTATTTTGATTATGTGTAAGCAAGAGTTTAAGTCTAATTATTTTGTATATCTGGAATTACTGGAATATTCTGACTGTTGATTCTGGATTATGAAATTACATTATGTAGCAGGTAAATTTTATACATGGATTGTCCAATTTTTAGGGGAGGTGCTGCCGAATTTTCGATAGTTAAGGTATTTGAGTTTGAAATTTATTATAGTGAAATCATATCTTTAGAACATGTCATTTGGGTGAGTTAAATCAGCGCGTCTTGTGCGTCACGGCCTAAGATTGGGTCGTGACAATATGTTCCTATTAGAAAAAAATTAACCAAAAAATTACAAAGATTAATAATGTACATTTTCTTAAAGAAATTATTCACTCAGCATATTTTACTCAATAGAATTTATTGAGATGAGCAATCCACGGTGAAATGAGTTGCATCATATGACTCATTCCCTACTAATTGTCAAGACTTACGTACCTTCCATGAATCTCCAATCTTCCAACTCGTTGCATGGGGCTTGGCTTTGGAATTCCTGGCGTGAATGATCCGTGTCCAAGAGATGAGGATTAAGACTAGAAGTGATATTGGACATATGCATAGATGATATATTCAGACTTTGTGCAGGGCCACTAAATTTTTTTAATTTATATTTAAAATAAATATTGTTTAATTGATAACAACATTTGGCACTCAGTCAAACCTAGAAGAAAATCATATTATTATTCCATTTATTTTAATATTTTTGTCATTTAAAATTTTACACGCATATTAAAAATTTAGTGAACTACTTTAATAATAATATACTAGGTTGATTTTATAAAACTGTCTTTACATTAAAAAATTATAACTATTTGAATCTTTCATTCGTGATATAAAAATATAATTAATTTAATCAAAGATAAAGCACAGAATACATAACTAAATTTTTTATTGGTTTTGAGATGAAAAGAGAATTTGACGTACGAAAAACTCTGATATAACAGATATTATATTCGAAAGAAGTATTTCTCATGACACCTTTGAAAATTTAATACGTGATTTGAGTAATTAAACAAATATTAATACAGCACTTCTAAACGCGAATTCAATTTCATAAAATTGTTACAAAAGAGATGTAGTTCTTTATAAACACTTCGTATGTACTGTATGAAGAATATTTTGCATCATTTAGTATTTTCGATATTAATATTATCCTAAAGGTAAAATTACAAACTCTTTTTGAAGTGTGGCAAAATTACAAATTATTGATATTATCGGATGTCGTTGCGTGTTGGGCAGTAGAAGCATAAAAAATTACAAAACACAAAACTAAGACAATGAACATAAAATTTAACATGACACTCACTATCTATGTCCGTAATTTTATAGATCAATTCAAAATTTATAACTTTTAAACGATTAAAATTATAAATTATTCTTATAAATATTTTATTACATAGACATATCCTAAAAACTACCAGCACAATGAATTACTTTCACTCTTAGAGAATAACTAAACCAAACAATCAAATATCATATTTATAATCCAAATCTCATATAAAACATCTACTCTCTTTTAACTTGGGATCTTGGGCTAAATCTAAACATGTTGTATTGTATGGCAAAAATTTACAACCTTGGTAAACCTAACATCAGTTTTTAGTAAACACATAGAAGAGTCCAAAATTATTTCAAAATGAATAGATCATAAATAATAAAAAAATTATCTCTAATACCTTTTAGTCAGGTAAAAAGCAAATCTACCTCTTATAATTCTCCTATTAAAATATGAATTATATATATATATATATATATATATATATGATGTGAAATATTTATGTATTTTTTTTTTATCTGGAATACTTAAATAATATTAACGAAGAAAAAAAGTGATATGAGATAAAAATCCGAAAATCTTTTTAGTGTTTTCTCCCTTGCCCTCAATGTGTTCCATCCCCATCACCATTCACCATCGTGGAAGACTTATAAAAGGTCCATGACATTAGGAGGCATGACTTGGTTGTGAGTATAGAATGGGTAATCAGACTAAAATTGTGTTTTACTTCTATCACTTGTCAAATTAAGTGGCAAGCAATAGACATATAGACAACACGAAAGGTAGATTATGAGGCTTTGATGGGAAATCTTAGGGTTATTTTAAGTTCTATTTTCCTTTTTATTTTTATTCTTCAGTTTTAATTTAAAAAATATTGTATTATTTTTATTTTTAGAATTTTATGAAAAAACATGAAAAGAAACAAAAAACCTATTTAACCACTGTTATTATTTTTTGTTTCCAAATTATTTTATAGTTTTCAAGATTGCAAAAGTAGATAATGAAAATAAAAAATAAAGTTTTGAGATTAATTTTGATACACTGTCACTATAAAACGATTTTAAACTATTGTTCAATCACTATTTCTATGACTTTTAACATAATAAATGACCAAGTCAAATATTTTTATTGATATGATAATACATAATTGAAAATTAATATAATTTTTTTTTTGTAATAGCATATTTAAATTAAATCATGAAGTTTTCTTCTTTTCACTTGTTCTTTCACAAGATCTTAAAAATGATGAAATAGATTAAGAACAAAAAATAAAATAGTGATAAAACAAACTCAAAATTTTCTTATTTTTCACTTTTTTTGGTAAAATCATGAAAAAAAGAGACAAGATGATATTTCTTCAATTAACACTAAGGGTGCGTTTAGTTATAGGATAAAATTAGGAAGTAAACTTTTATGGATAAGCTCTATACATAAATTTATATATGAATTTTATCCATAAAAAATGTATCTCTATTTTTACTCTTAAACTAAACATACCCTAAAAATAGAAAATAGATATAGAAAATAAAAACTGACCAAATTGACTGTAAGGGGTTTATTTTAGATTAAATTGTTATTGAACTGCATGGAACCTTTAAAGAGAAAATTCTTATCATTGAAATTAAAAATGGCACATGTTTGAAGAAAAGAGAGAGAATCGTAATCAAATTTTGTAGGATTTATTTTTTCTTTCAAAAAATAGTAAGATAACACTATTTTTTAATGGAAGTAAGATAATATTATTAATAGTCTACAAGTAGACTCAATAAAAAGTACTGACAATATGACCTATACAGTAACAATATAACTAACATTATTCCATTCTACCAATTTAATGATTTTTTCCATATATATTTTAAAAAAGCAAGAGATGGAAAACTATGAAAATTCAAAGTTGCGTATTCGACTTTCTACCCCACAACTGACGTCATTTAATAATCTTCCTTTTTGTTAGCTTGACTTAACTTTCAACATCACTTGACTTTAACCTTCAACATCAGCGCCAATAATAGAACGAGACTTAATGGATGACTTTCACTAAACTTTGGTCACCAAAATACTTAGCGTACCATAAGTGTTGAGGTGCGGAAGAAAAAGAAAAAACTACACAAGTGAGACAAAACATAGAGGATAGAACATTACTTGGCCTTAATACAATTTTTAAATAGCTAAAATTATAAATTATTTTTATAATTCTTTCATTATATATATAGTTTCTAAAATTATTATAGATCACTCTTATTCTTGGAGGATGTCCCATCCAAAAAATCAAAGGCCATATTTATAGGCCAACACTCTTGCAAAATTTTTATTTCTTTTCTATGTAAAAGTTTGAGTTCAATAGTAGCAATAAGTATATATCTTCATTCAATATTTTGGCAAAATATATTGACTTTAGGAGATGTAAATTGTGAGTAATAATACTTTAAAGATTATTTTTCAGTAAGAACACGTAACATTATTTTCACAGCTTATACCAATCAAGTATCACATAATTAAAACCTCTAATTTTTTAAAACTGGTTGTTTAGATGGGTATGCCTATTAATCTTTATTTATTAAATACTTTTAATAGCTGTGATACATATAAATATATTAAATTTCAGAAATTAAAAACATGTTTAGTTTTGGTTTTTAGTTTTTATTTTTAGTTTTTCAATTTTTAAGTTTTTATAAGAGAAATACTGAAACTGGAAATGAAAACTAAAAACTGGATTTTCAGTTTTTACAATTTTTAATATTTTTTTATAAAATCTAAAAAATCAAAAAAATAAATTCTTTACAATATTTTTTAAATTTTTTTAGATTGAAGACTTCTTAATTTGGCTATAGCCGAGTCATTTTAAAATGTACTATATTTATATTCTACCCATCAAAACCCCATATTAGTGTAAATACCTCAATAAAATCCCATATTGAATAAAAAGCCCCTCACTTTTTGCAATATATAAAAATTAAAATATTTTTATTTATTTCCTGAAAATCTTTCTGTAATCATCTTAAACTTTGTATATTATTTTTACGAAAAACCACGCATTTTCAAAAAAAGAAATAAATGATAAAATTTTGAAAAGTGACTATAAATAAATATCGTCCTCGTTAATTACAATGGATGCATATTAACGACAAAATTTTTATACATGAAATTGAAAAGATACAAATGGACCAATTATTTCTTTTTGATGAATATACAGAACAATGTTTGAATATGGCATGAATAAATAAGTAAATACAATGACTAAAAGAATATAAATATAAATAAGTAAATAGCGGTGGCCCATTCGGAAAATGAAGGGAGAATAACGGGGTGACAGCCACTACCTTTAACCAATAGTGTGTGGAGCCAATATAAATAACGGAAAGCAGAGTAAGGCAGAAACACAACAAACACTCACAATACAACAACTTGTTTCGTATTAATTATTATTGTTGCGGACATGGATGCTTGCACTCACATCTTTGTGCGTTCCTTTGTTCTGCTTTGCTGCCTAATTACCTTACTAACGTGTTGTGATTTTGGCGTTTGCGTTAATATGACAGGATCATCATCATCATCATCCCCTGAGAATGAGAATGAGAATGAGAATGAGATTGAGTGCATTCCGAGTGAGCGTGAAGCACTTCTGAGGCTGAAGCGTCATCTCAAGGATCCTTCAAACAGACTCTCCTCTTGGAATGCTTCCAATCCCAACTGCTGCCACTGGCCTGGCGTTGTTTGCAGTGATCTCACTGCCTACGTTCTTCAGCTTCACCTCAACACTTCATTTCCTACTTCTGATGATGGGTATGTTACTAACGAAGCATATGAAGCTTATCTGAGGTCATGGTTTGGTGGTGAGATAAATCATTCCTTGGTTGAATTGAAGCATTTGAATTACTTGGACTTGAGCGGCAATGATTTTGGAGGTATGCAAATTCCTACTTTCCTTTGTGAAATCACCACCTTAACTTACCTTAACCTCTCTGATGCTGGATTTGATGGGAAGATTCCTCACCAGATTGGGAATCTCTCCAATTTGCTCTATCTTGACCTGGCATTTGCTGCCAATAGAACCATTCCATATCAAATTGGGAACCTCACAAAATTGCTCCATCTTGACCTTCGAAACCATTATGATTATTACAATGGGCGAGCAATACTAGTTGCTGAAAGTATTAATTGGCTTTCAAGTCTCTCCAGCCTTCGATATGTTGATTTGGGAGGGGTAAACCTGTCCAAATCATTTGATTGGCTACAAACTACGCAAGCTCTCCCTTCTTTGGTGGAGTTACACTTGCTAGGATGTACTGTCAATAATTATTACCAACCTTCCGTACTTAATTTTTCGTCTCTGCTCTCTCTTTCCATTTCTGTTGCCCCCAAATGGATCTTTGGACTGAGCAAACTTGTTTCTCTTCAATTTGGTCCAAATTACTACTACTCCTCCTCTCGTATTAGTGGTCCAATTCCCGATGGTATTCAAAACCTCACTAGGCTTGAAAATCTTGATTTGTCTTATAATTCTTTCTCATCTTCTATACCGAACTGGTTATATGGCCTTCATCATCTCAAAGTTTTGAACCTAGGAATCAACAACTTGGGTGGGACTATTTCTGATCTTGTGGGAAATTCCACTTCCCTTGTTAGCCTTGATTTGTCAGACAATTACCTTGAGGGATTGATTCCATCCTCTTTGGGAAATTTGAAATCTCTAGTTAACCTTGACTTGCAAGGTAATCAACTTGAAGGAGCGATTCCTTCCTCCTTGGGAAATTTGACCTCCCTAGTTACCCTCAGTTTGTCATATAATCAACTTGAAGGAGCGATTCCTTCCTCCTTGGGAAATTTGACCTCTCTAGTTAGCCTCGGTTTGTCAGGTAATCAACATGAAGGAGTGATTATTCCTACCTCCTTAGGAAATCTTTGCAACTTGAGGACGATCTTTTTCTCATATCTCAAATGCAACCAGCAAGTTCATGAAATCTTAGGAATTCTCACCCCATGTGTTTCAGATGGACTCAAGATCCTCCGTGCTTCAAGTGCTCAAATCTCAGGCCATTTGACTGATCAGCTTGGAGTGTTCAAAAATCTTGTGGCACTTGATTTTTCCAACAACTCAATTGCTGGCACAGTTCCTCGATCATTAGGAAAACTTTCATTGTTAAGAGAGCTTGATTTGTCCACAAATAAACTCAATGGAAACCCATTTAGAGTTCTTGGATTAATCCCGAAACTCTCAGCCCTTTATATTTATGACAATCTATTTCAAGGAGTTGTCCAGGAAGATGACCTTGCAAACTTTACTAATTTAAAACGGCTTTTTGCGTCTAGTAACAACAATCTCACCTTAAAAGTGGACGCCAACTGGCAACCAAGTTTTCAACTTGAAGCTTTGGACATGGGCTCGTGGCAATTAGGTCCAAGCTTTCCATCATGGATTCAATCACAAAAGGATCTTATATCTCTGGATATGTCCAACACAGGGATTTCAGATTGCATCCCCACTTGGTTTTGGAAAATATTGACTTATGATTATTTGAATTTCTCTCATAATCATATCAACGGGGAGCTTGCAAATATATCAAGTAATCTACATTTCATCGAGATAGTTGATCTTAGCTCAAATCGCTTACATGGAAAATTGCCTAATCTACCATTTGATGTGTGGTGGTTAGATCTTTCACACAATTCATTTTCTGGGTCCATATCTGACTTCCTTTGCCATAAACGCGATAAGCCACAATGGTTAGTATTTCTAAATCTTGCATCAAATAATTTATCAGGGGATATTCCTGATTGTTGGAAAATGTCGCCATCTCTGGTGGAAATAAACTTGCAAAGCAACTATTTTATTGGGAACTTGCCCTCATCCATGGGTTCCTTGGCTGAGTTACAGTCTTTGCACGTTAGTAACAATATACTCTCAGGAGGATTTCCTCTCATTCTAAAGAACACTAGTAACTTGATTTCTTTGGATATTGGGGAAAACAATCTTACTGGAGTTATTCCAGCATGGGTTGGAGAAAGGCTCGTAAATTTGAAAATTCTTCGTCTTCGATCCAACAAATTTTCAGGTAACATTCCCAATGAAATATGTGATATGAAGTTTCTTCAGGATTTGGACCTTGCACTGAATCATTTGTCAGGCAACATACCAAAGTGTTTCAACCACTTGAGTGCCATGGTCATAAACAGAAGCAGTGTAGAATATTCATTCATCAATGTGAGCATCTCAAAAACATGTTTTATTAGCGTGCTCGTATGGGTGAAAGGGATAGGCATTGAGTATCGCAATAATCTTGGCCTGGTGAAAAACGTTGATCTTTCATCCAATAAGCTATCAGGAGAGATACCAAGAGAAATCACAAACCTATCTGGACTAATTTTTTTGAACTTGTCCAAAAATCAATTAAGTGGCCACATTCCTCAAAGTATTGGCAATATGAAGTCACTGGAATCCATTGATTTCTCAAGGAATCAACTTTCGGGGGAGATCCCTTCAACCATAACAAACTTGAGCTTTCTGAGCAAGCTAGACTTGTCTTACAATCATTTGAGGAGTAAAATCCCAACAGGCACTCAATTGGAAACCTTTGATGCATCCAGTTTTGTAGGTAACAATTTATGCGGTCCACCGTTGCGCGTCAACTGCAGTTTGGATGGGGAAGGTCCTGATGCTGATCACCATGACAAAGATCATGATGGCCATGGAGTGAATTGGCATTTTGTAAGTATGGCCTTTGGATTCATTGTGGGGTTTTGGGGAGTGGTTGCTCCTTTGTTCATATATAGATCATGGAGATATGCCTATTTTTGTTTCCTTGATGATATGTGGTACAAACTGCAATCTAGGTGGTGACTTGCATTCATGATGTAATGCTTTTATTTTATGTTAAGTGGAATAAAATCATCATAAACTTGTTCTTCTTTGTTTAGAAGTGTATCCAATTCATTTTGTTATCCCTGCAAATTCAAACAAAACAATATCATTATGTTAGTTATTGTTCTTGTTAGTGTTCAATCAAAACGGTATTAGTTATTGTTCTTGCTAGTGTTTAATAGTAAACTTTTGAAACTCCTAATTAACTTCTTTCTTTTGGTAGGACAATTTGTGCTAACAAAGTACTAAAATGGTTCTATACAAGAATATGAGTTGGATTTTCCTCCGACTTTGAATATCATGGAAGTACATGCTTATTACTGATCTCTTGCTGATGTGAAAATCAACTTTCCTTCCAAATCCAACAATTTGGCTAGCAGTACTGGTTGCTAAAATGTTGATTTGAAACCACTTTGATGTATTTGTATATAACTATATATGTATCTTTCATGATTATGTATTATGTCTTGGATTAAAATTTCTGTGCACTAGTTTCCATAGCTTATCGCTATCCAACTCCCTCATCAGTCAAATGTCCTACTTAGTACAATGGGCCGAAATGACCCAATAGATAATGGGAAGAGTGTGGTAGCCGATTTTGCTATTTCCCTCAAGGTATGGACCTCTCTATCCTCTTTGCATTCCCAAGCCCTTTCTCTTTCTTATCAGTCCATTTACCGAGCCTGCCTTTCATACTACTGCAGGATGGTTCTCATCAATCAATGGAACAATGTCAGCCATGAACACTAGCTGTAGTGCTGTTTCTTGATTTAATTTTATGTTTTGAACTTTATTATCAGATTTATGGAATTACGTACACCGAAAAAAACACTTGTGGAGTTGCACATGACTATTTCTCTTTATTGTTTGCTGAGTTTTCAATCCAATTTCATCAATTCAGCTTCCCTATTATTGTATTTGAGCATTAGCATTGTTACTTAACATTTACTAGTTTTCTTTAGTATGGTGCATGGCATGATTAACTATACCCATACACGATAATCATCATATGACCTTCAATGGGTGGCCATTATGTCATTTTCTGAAGTCATATTATCCAGATGTTAAAATATAGAAGTTATTGAAGATATCTTGCTAAGTTCAGGTATTTCTTTCAGATAATTAAGCTATCATACAAAGAATGTTTCCTCCATTTCATGTTCGCATCTGTGTCCTATGATATGTGGGTGTTGTATCCTTATGCTGGATATATAACATAAATTGAAACAGACTATGATTTTTTATGCCAGATCTTATTCCATAAATCTAACATAAATGTAAAATATGGAATAGACTTACTATCTATCAACTAACATAGCCTTTGTTCTCGTAGTTTATCACATCTGACAATAGATTCAAATTAACTCCAGTTACCATTGCTATCCAATACTGAATGATAGAACTGTTATTCAAACTAACTACACAAGTAGAACTATCTTTTACTGTTTTGATTAACGAGCACTTCCAAGTTTATATATAAACGGTGTTAGGCTGGAAATGGAAGAGCTACTTCACACTCGCAGTGAAATGCAGTTGCCTATTTTAAAACTGAAAGAATGTCCTGTATACAACAAGCCATAAAGTCTAATATAGTATGAGATGCATGACATAATGTTTCTCTTCGTTTTACGTCGAACTAAAGGTATAGAATAAAAATCTTTCATAAAAAAGAAGAAAGAGAGTCATATCTAAGAGAGAAAATCAAGAATGCCGCAAGAATGCTTTTATTATATCAATGCTCATTTTACGAGGATTTGCTCCTTTCAACTCAACTTGAATACCATCAAGCATACACCATGTTTTCTCTCAGTTTTGATGTATCGGGACACCTGAGTACGTCAAGCTCCCTCTAAGTTCAAAATTTGCAGCCCTTTCTCTCAATGAAAATGTTTAATACCTGTAGGTCCTCAGTATTCTTGATCCAAATTATCATATTTTAAAACGCAGTTGCCTATTTTAAAACTAAAAGAATGTCCTGTATACAAGCCATAGAGCCTAATACATAGTCTGAGATGCATGACACAGTGTTTCTCTTAGTTTTACATCTAACTAAAGATTTAGAATAAAAGCCTTTCATTGAAAGAAGAAAGCGAGTCATATCTAAGAGAGAGAATCAAGATTAATGCTGCAAGAATTGCAGGGGAAAGAATGAACTACAAATAACCAGATGACACTATTATATATATTGCCTGAGCTTTTATGATACCAATGCTCATTTTGCTAGGACTCAACTTGAATACCATAAAGTTCCCTCTTAAAATGTATCGGGAGACCAGAATACATCAAGTTCCCCATTAGTTCAGAACTCGCAGCCCTTGCTCTTATCTCAATGAAAATGTTTAAAACATGCAGGTCCTTAGTATTCTTGATTCAAATTGTCATATTCTAAACGTTTAAAATATGTGAAGAAATCAAGTGTCCCATATAATGCAGATAAAACTCCAAAGGATATATGATCACAAACATTTGAGCCTTCGGAGTACAAGAAGAAAATATCAATTTTAATCCATACTCACATGTAAGCAGACAGATAACTTTCATTTTAGGATATCGTCTATCAATTCAACCTCTGGTAATCATGCTTTTGTTTCTTTAGGAATTGCTTTTTGGCTGTATTAAAGATATACAGATTGGAGCTACGGCGAAGTTTGGATAGTCAAAATCTTTCCTTGCAGATGACATTCTTACAAATTGCCAACCAGTTGGCTCCACTCCATATCCAGTTATGTTGTCGTTCGATAGCGGATACAGGTCCTACCCTGTTGACAATGTGAAATCGAATGCATTGTTACAGCAGCTCTCTGTTCTATTCCCGTGTTCAGTCTATAAATGTCAAAGTGGAGGAAGGAAGGAAGACATATCATCCATTTAGTTTGAATACAAAAAAGTGAGGTTTCTAAGTTTGTTGCTTCTTTATGGTTTATGTCACTGGTATTTCTTGGTGTTTATGTACTTTTTAAGTTCCGTCTTGAGATTTGAGTTCTTCACAAATGTCTATTCGGTGCTGCAATGTGGAATCGTGCAATCTTCAGATCACTATTCGGTGTCGCTAAAGGATTCTTTGTTCAAATTAGTGAGTATCTCACTTCAAGTGATTTAGGCAGATTCCCAACCCTCCTTTTTTTAGGTAAATTATTCTCTTCTTCACAATAAATTTCCTCTTTTATTTTTCACAAGTGATTTTGAATAATTACAGAGATGTCTTATGGCTTTTGCTGATGTTGAGAGAGCGCTAATTTATCTGAAGGATTTAACTATTGCACATTATATGGCCATTGAGAATCCATTCAGGATCATGAAATTTACAAGGTAAAAATTTAGTTTATATAGCAAACTTCTGTTGGTTCTTCCTTTGTGTGGGCTAGAAATGTAAATATGAAAGAGTGCCAATATCATCAAAATCATAACAATTAATTTTATTTTTTTTACATGGTTAATATTTTCGTTCTTTCTACTTGAATTTGTCCTTAATGTAATTATTGTCCCCATAAATACAAATTGGGATTAAAACATCTTTTCTGTTATTCTAATACAGTTATCGAGGGTGGCAATTTTTTTTGTATGCAATATTATTTTCTCGTGGCTACTAACTGCTTTTCTGTTTTCTGTTTCTTTATTGCAGGAGTTGCTTTAGGAATTACAGTTGTGGTAAGGCGTCTACATGGACTCACCTGTACATGTCATAAATGAAACAAATATGAATGAGGACGTCTCTCTATGGCACCAATTCAACCACAATTAACAGAGATGTTACTAAATTTTCTATTTTGTAATTACGCTTGTGCATTGTATGTTTGTTTATTTGCGTGCTCACCATTTCTTTCCAGTAGTTTGCACAGAATTGTGATTACATTGTTTCTTTATTCCCTGTGATTAAAAGGGTGCTTTGGAATTCCTGAAGTGAGTGATCTGTGTTCAAGGGATAAGAATTAAGACTTGAAGTGATACAGGAAATATGCCTGAATGATATGTTCACCCTTTGTGTGATGCCACCATCATTATCAAACTCTTGAATTCATATGAGTTTAGGTTACCAAATTGAGTTAACTCACTTAAAAACTCTAACCTAAGTAAATTTAGGTAAGCTCATGCGAACCTAGATAAACTTTTATAAACTCCCGATTTTAATTACACGACCGGTTAAAATTTAATCTCTTAAGTAACAATACGTGGAATTTCACAATAAGCACTTGTTATTAGACCTTCCAAAATCAAAGTTATGATGTATTGATTTAAATTATTTTGATTTTTTACATTCTATAATCTTGATCTATTATATTTCTTAGGAGCTTAATTTGTATTTTATATTTTATGACTTGTATTTACTTCACTATGATGTTACAACTTTATTTTTTACAAATTTTATTTTATCATAATTTTTTATTTTAATTAGATATTATAAATATTTTTAATATTATTTTTTGAAAAAATTATGAGTTTACGATTCTGATTTATCATGGTTTCATAAGATGAGATAAACTTGTGAGTTTGATAACCCTGCATGTGACTAAATTTTTTATGTATGTTTAAAATAAATATTGTTTCATCGATAATAACACCTGGCATTCAATCCAACCTAGGAGAAAATTATATTAATTATTCTATCTATTTTATCATTCCAACTATTTTTATTTATAAATATTTAATTCATTATACACAAATCTGAAAATATTTTTTAATTGACATTTTGAGGGCCAATTAAAGGCTAATAAATAAACAAATAATTCCATAGCAACAATTTCCATCAAAAAAACTTCGTTAATAGAGTTTAAAAAATATTTCAAATCTTAAGAGATATAAACCTATGCTGTTTCTCAAGAATTATGAACTCAAATATTACAGCAAAATATAATACAAGCATATTTGGTTTATAGAGATTTTTATATTTGATATATGTGAACACCTTATTTTGTCCGATCTTTTAACAATAAAACCCAAAAATTTGCACTTAATTTACCTTTTTTATTTTATTATAGTTTTATTAATTGTTTCTTTTGAAAAAATAAAAAAAAGATTTGCTGTTTGTTTTTGTATTTGCAAAATAAAAAAGCCTATTTCATTTATTTCGGTCCAGTTTTTATCAACCTGATACCCAATTTGGTTTTAAGTCCATTTGTGTTTTGTATATTCTTCTCACTACACCTCAGTTATTGTTCAAATTTATAAGGGCCTAACCCGTTTCAGCCCATTTTCACTTCCTAAAATAAATAAATAAAATAAAAAATAAAAATAAAAATTGGAAGAAGAGTTCACGGACTCTGGTTTTCTCCTTTCCCCCACCCCCCGAGACATGCATGTGAGCTAATAGTAAAATGGGGATAAGTGAAAGCATAAAAAATAAGAAACGGGAATGATGTTGTCCCTGAAAAATGTTGATCTTTCTTTTGGTGGAAGGGGAGGAATCCGAAGAACATATTTACATATTGAAGGGGGGCGGAGCAATACGGGGAGAATTTTCAAAGACACTGAGACACCAACTCTAGAGAAATATTCAGATTATTAGGAAATTTTTGAAGAATTCAGCAAGAAAAATAAAAAAAATCATCAAAACATATGTAGCCCATAAACAGAGATCAAATCCAAGAGAAACCTGCAAGAAGAATCTAGCCATACAATCCAGCAGAAAAATAAAACAGAAGCAGGTACACATCATTATCATCAAAAATAGAAAAAATAGAAAAAAGGAAAGCATAGGGGCCGCGGCCTCCCTCCACCACCGCCGCGGCCCCTCCCCAAGGCCTCTTCCATCATCTTCTTCTTCCTCTCACTTTGCTTTCTTCCACCTTCCCCATGATTCCAACCTCCGTGAACCTCCATATCATCATAGCCACCCTTCACGTTTTCATCGCCCCATTAATAGCCATGACCACGTTGTGAAACCAAGGGACCCTAATCTCTACCCCATTTCTGAAACCACCATGCATGCCAGCACCAACCACCGAAACAGCCACGAGTCACCCTCCACCAAGCCCAACCGCTGCAGCCCTCGCTGCTGTTGCAGGAAGCCTGGATCGGAGTCGCGGTTGCAGTGGGCTTTCTCTGCTCTGATCTTCGGTCCTCATCTCGCATCCTCTTGCACCATCATCCTCCTCCACCACGATCTATCGTCCCTCAACCCGCGGCCTGCCCCTAAGCTAGCCACCCAGTTCGCGAATCACCCTCCCCTTTCATGCTTAGCAGTAGACCCCTTCCGTCGACCCAGCCACGGTCTGAGCTCCAACCACGAAGCTCCAAGCCGCCAGAAGCACCTCCTTTCTCAGCCACAAAGCCTCCCGATCTGGCTGCCGCTAGCACCCTCAGCCAGAGATCGGCCTCCCCATCTTCGCGAAGCGTTCCCTTCCACCGTGACCACCATGCCCCCGGCCGCACTCACTGCCATTTCACGACTTCGAGATCGTGGCCTCCCCCTTCAAGTCCGCAAGCTCGCCGCCACTCCACGATCGTCTAGCCATGAAGTGTCCCTGCCGAGAAGCCACCGTCGCCAAACCCAACGCAATGGCCACGACCCATTCCCCCTCTTTCCCTCTCGCGGCCCTTCCTTCTCTCTCCATGCTCACCCTCTTCTCTCACTATTGTCTTAATTCTCTGTTCCTTGCCTTTCCTTTGTACGCGTGTGTATGAGTGTGTGAAAGAGAGAGTCCGTGAGTTTGTGTATGAGAGAGAGAGAATTCGGTGTATACGTGTGTGAGAATGGCTACGCGTATGTAAAAGAGAGGATTATAGGTATGTGTGTGTGTTTGTTAGAGAAGGGAATTAATTGGTTTAGGTAAAATTAGGGGAATTAGGGATTTAGATTTTATTTTTTTTTTTTTTTTTTGGTAAAAAAGTTTTATTTTTGTTTGGCTCAAATTTTGGGTTTATCTGCTTGGGTTCAGTTTTGTTTCACTGGTTAATTTTTATTCTTTTAATTTTTGGATTTGTTTGTTTTGGCCTAGGTTAGTTTGGGCCTAAAAATTAAAAAAGGGTGGAGTTTCTTTACTTTGAGTTTATAATAAATATTTGAATATTTTGATTCATTTAAAAAAAAAGGAGCTTGTGATATGTCTTTTTTTTCATTGTTGTTTGAGTAGAACTAAGTTAATTTATTTCTAAAATAAAATAAAAAGGAATGATTTAATTATTTCTTTGATTTGAGTGAATTTAGTGTCAATGTTTCTTTTGATTAAAAAGGGTAAAAAAAAAAAGAAGAAAATGGTAATTAGGACCCTCATTTGTTTATTTAATTATCTTATATATTTTGTTTAATTGTATGATTATGTTTACAAATTAGTTTTATTTTTGTTTAATATTAATTGTTTATGTGTTTTGTTCAAATTGTTTGTGTAATTGTGTTTATGGTTTTAGTTTAATTATTTTATATGTGGAGGTGTTTTGTTTAAATTAATTGCGAAACGGTTTTTAATATAATTTTGCTAATTTCAGTTAAAGAAAAAAATAATATTAAAATATTTTTATGAATTTTGAGTTTAAAATAAATAATTGAATAATTTTGCTTTACAAAAAAAAAAATATTTCGAGTTAATTAATCTTTTTCTTTAAAACAAGATTAATTTAATCATGACGGTTTGTTAATTCTATGTCTTGGAATATTTTAGCTGTGACAGCTTGATATTCGAAATCTCATTTCAAAGATAGAGTTAATTTAACGGCGACGGTTTGTTAACTTTATATTTTAGAATATTTTGGCTGTGACAGCTTAATATTCTGAATATCTTTTTCAAAATAAGATTAAACAATATCACAAGTTTTTTTTTATAGAACTACGTGACTTTGAATTCCCTATTGCACCAGGGGATACGTAGGAGCAGGCGATTCCGATCTCTGTCAAGTCAAAATTAACTTTTCATAATTCATTTTTATTTTTAAATTTTTAATACTTTTTTCTCACTTGTTTTTTATGCAAATTTTGTATTTTGTTATATTTACAAATAATTTCTTTTTTTTGGAATATTTTATTTAATATTTATTTACGTGAGAAATTTTAGATAAAGATGTTAATTTAGCCGCGACGGCTTATTAATTCCATATTTCGGGCATTTGAGTTGTAACAGCTTAATAACCTGAAAATTTCTCTAAAGATATTTGTTTTTTTTGTTTTTTTAAAAAGTATAAAAAATGAATTTCTTTTTTATCTTATTTGTAAATATTTATAATTCATATTTTCATTTTCAATTTAAATTCATTTATTTACCTTTTTTTAATGGGGTTAATTTAGCCGTGACGGCTTGTTAACTTGATATTTAGACATCTGAGTCGTGACAACTTGATGTTTCAAATATCTCTCGTAAAGTTTTTTATATTTTCTCTCACAAAAATACCAAAAATAAATTTTCACTTTTTAGATTCTATTTGCAAATATTTATTATTCTTTTATTTTAGTGCAAAAATCAATTTAAATTATATGCTTATTGTCAAATGCTTTGTTTCAAATAAAAAATGTTAACTTAGTCGTGACGGCTTGTTAACCCATCATTTAGGATACCTGAACTGTGACAGTTTGGTGCTCTAAAAATTCTTTTCTTTTAAGAAAAAACAAAATTTCTTTTAATTTTCTTATAAGTAAAAAATAGAAAAGTAAATCTTTCAAAAGGTTATTAATAATTTGCACAAATTAATTTAAGGTACCGTCTAAGGACGGGTGTATTAGGGATGCATAGGATTAAGTTCTTACCCTTCCCTATGCATAACCGACTCCCGAACTCAAATTTGGTTTCAAAGACCATTTTCAAAATGAATGGGTTTTTCCATATTTTCCCAGATTTTAATAAACTTGGTGGCGATTCCATTATTTTCAAAACCGAATTTTTTTTTTCGCCGTCCCCGTCGCAAGCCCGGTTGTGACAGATGGCGACTCCACTGGGGACTTCCAAGAGAGTCAGGCCTGTTTTAGTTAGTTGTGCAAATTAAATATAGCCTTTTGTTGTTTATGTTCTTATTTTACTTTGTCTAGTATTTCTCTTTATGCTTTATTCTTTTGTAGAGTTTTCATGTGTTTATTTATAATGATGACTTTATTTGTTAAAACCTTAGGGTAGATGATTATTTTTGGGTTCTGTGCATATTTGTTTATGTTATCTTTGCATGTATTAGTCATGGGTAGTTTTAGGATTTCAGGTTTGTATGCTCTCTTCACACACAACACTAACACATTAAATCTCACACGAGTGGGGCCTTATACCCGGGTCTGAGTGCAACTTGAGATAGGTAAGAGATTACATAGTGGTAGCCATTTTGGATGTTCATCCTGTTTGGTTATCGCAAAGATCTCGTCTAAAGTGTGATTCTTTCATGAATGTCCTACACCTAGCGGTTCACCTGCTGTTGTGGATAACATTCTGAAATGAGTCTTAACTCTAGAGACCATAGAACTCTGAGAATATAGACCCACCCGGTGAAAGTGTTCACAAAGTAGAATGACCATAAGACCATAGAATTGACCTCCAGAATTTACTACAAATAGGACACAAAGAGAGCATGCATTTTCTTTAATTCCTTTTCTTTTCTTATAAATTCCTATCACTGTTCTTTGTATATAATTTCTTTTCATTCCCTAAATTGTTCATTATCCCTTCTTTTGTTTAAATCAAGTTTTCTTTTTGTTGTGGCAGGTTTGTTAGAAAGTTGAATTGAATTTTATTGTGAGTATCTTGGTAAAATGGAAGCAAATATGAAACCAGACAGTCAAGAAAATGAGAAATTGAAAAGAACTCTACGTCTTAAAGTCAAGACACCTGACACAAAAAGCCTGAGATCTTTGGGTCAATTGTTGAGGGTACCACAATGCCTTTCTCTTACTAGAAAATATGGGAAGATTTTGGACCTTTTAGAAGTGGAAGAACAGGAAGAGGCAATCACGGCACTGGCACAATACTATGATCCTCCGCTCCGATGTTTTACCTTTCGGGACTTTCAGTTAGCATCAACCATTGAGGAATTTGAAAAAATCCTGGGACTGCCACTAGAAGGAGAAAAACCTTATCATTATCAAGGTCATTATCCTTCTTTACATACCATATCAACTGTTCTAAGGATAGGAGTGAAGGATTTGCGCGAAGCACAGAAATGTAGAAATGGGACCTATGGATTCCCAAAGGATTACCTGGAAGGGCATATGCACCGTTTGGCTCAAAATGAGGACTGGGATACCTTTATAGATGTACTGGCCCTCACTATCTACAGCACTGACTTATTTCCGAATATTGAGGGCTTGGTAGACTTTGCAGCTATTGATGTATTCCTTGCTCGCAAGTTTCATGGTCATAATCCTATTCCAGCTCTCTTGGCAGATGTCTATTGCACTTTAAACTTTTGCTATGAGAGGAATGACAAAAGAATTCTGTGCTGTTTACCAATGTTGTATGTGTGGGCTACCGCGCACATATTCCAAAGAAGTTACAAAGCGCCCTGTCCCATTGAAGATCTACGAATGCATAATATCAAGAAGAAGAGTGGACAAGAGTGGGCCCAAGACCTGGCCAAGTTAAATGAAAAGATGATACGATGCTACCCTTGGTGGGAGGATGGGCAAACTTTGATTTATCAATGCGGAAGCTTCCCAAATGTACCTCTCATGGGTACCCGAGGATGCATAAATTATAATCCAGCATTGGTATTGCGCTAACTTGGCTATCCCATGATGGGATCTCCTTTTGAAGCTGCAATCACTCCATTTGTCTCATATTACCAAGATTCCAAAGATCTTGGTTTACTACAGAAGATCCGATCGGCCAGGAACAAGGTTGTCAAGAAAGGAAAAGAACTGGGAGTTAGGAGTTGTGCTGTGAAAGAAAGTTACCGACAATGAGTGAAAAATAGGGCTCATGAGATCAAACTACCATTCAGGGCCTTAACAATTACTCCTCTGGACAAGGCGTCAACCTGGCACTTCAATGAAAAAGAAGAAATCAAAGAAGTGAAAGAAAAATTAGACAAGGCTGAGCAAGAAAAGCCGCAAATAGAAGCTGAATTGAAAAATGCCCATCATAACTACGCAACCTTAAAACGAGAAAGCACTGAAAAGGATCGAGTTCTAGAAGGAACGAGTAAAAAGTTGAAGATGGGGCACGAGCACATGATGAAAACCAAAGAATGTCTCAAGGCTGCCAACAAAGAGCTAGGGCTTCGAAGACAAGAACGTGACAAGGCACTAGCTGAAAATCAACAATTGAAGGAATTACTCCGAAAGGCCAAAGTTGTTGAAGAAGCTGCGTTAAAAGGCAAAGAGCAAATGCAACAACAAATGGAAGAATTGAATGAGGAGTACCAGAGGAAGATTGAAGAACTAAGCCAACACATGAATGATGAAATCGTGCAATATCAAGTTGCTTTGGGAGAAGAAAAGAAAAGAACTGCAAGTTTGGATTTTGAAGTACATCAAAATAACATTATTCATGAGTTGAAGACTCGCTTCTCAAACTAGGCAAGGTTGGCTAACGCAGCTATAGAATATGTTCCAAGCTATTTAAGATTGGCTGAGCAAGGAATAATCCCTTTCAAGACCCCAATTGAGATTAGCAGTTTTATTAACTATTGTAAAGACTTGATTGGGAGAATGAAGCAAATGATTGCTGAGAGATGTTGAGAAAGGCATTTGTGGCTTTACAGTGTATTTTCTTTTGTTATTGTGAGAATAAATGTGAGAAAGATGATGGTTGTAATATGCCTTTATGAATAAAAGAATCTTTGTTTCTCTGTATTGTGTTGGTCTCATAGCAATATCCATGACTTAGTACTTTTGAACGAGACGTTCTGAGGAACGGTTATCATCAAAGATACTCACATCAAGATTCGGTTCAACTGATGATTTCTAACAAATAGCTATGTTTTTGTCTTTTTCTTTTCACTAAAGTTTGTTTTTATAGGTAAAACTTCATCACAATTGGGCGCCCAAGGAAAACCGATACCGATCAAACTCGAATTCACAATACCAGAGCCTGGACCAAAATGGCTGGAGGAAATGGTGACACAGAAAGGGGTATCCCAATCACAACTGCTTCTGAAGTAGGAAGAAATCTGAGCAATGAAGTTAATGCGGTGAGAGGAAAACTGAATGAACTGTCAAACAACCAAGGAAGACTGGAGGATATGATGCGGGCCATACAAGAATCACTTAGCTTATTGGGAGCTCATTCAGCAAGTGTGCAACCAAATACCACGACACTAGGTATGCCTGTAGTATCAAGTGCAGCTCTAAATGTCACTTTAGGGATGAATGGTATGGGTGAAATTCCGAATAACCTCCATGGGCAACCACCTCCCACGATACCATTGATGATCCCTATTGGAGAAGGCTATCGTTCCTTAGAAAATGTGAAAACTCATGAGCATGGGCATATCACCCCTGTTTGGGAGCAACCTCGTGTGGTCATCCAGAAGCAGTCATCCTCCTCAGAAAATAGTCGTGCAGAGGCAGAAAAAGGAAAGTTCAAAGAAGAATGGATGGAGAAGATTCAAGAGCAGATTAGGGCTATTCAGGGACCTAGTCCCTATGGTTATGTGGAAGTTGAACAGCTCTGCCCTTCTTCTGACGTAGTAATCCCTAAGGATTTTAAAGTTCCTAATTTCTCAAAGTATGATGGGACGGGTAATCCTCTTTTTCACTTAAAGAGTTATTGTACCAAAATGGCGATATGGTCAAAGGACGAAAAATTTCTCATCAGCTTCTTCCATGAAAGCCTGACCGGACCTGCTTTGGAGTGGTACATTCAACTAGACCACTTAAAGATTTCTAGCTGGAGAGAATTGGCTGATGTGTTCATGAGCCAATACAAGTTCAATCTTGATGTGGCACCTACCCGGGAGCAATTAAGTTCTATGTAGAAGAGGAATGATGAATCATTCAAGCAATATGCTCAAAGATGGAGAGCCTTGGCTGCCCAAGTTCAACCACCACTTATCCCAACTGAAATGTGCTCCTACTTTTTGGGAACCTTGGGATCTCCTTACATCGGGGCAATGGCAGGAGCAGCATATAAGGATTTCTCTGAGTTAATAACCGCTGGAGAAAGGATTGAGAGCTTGGCAAAAGCCGGTAAACTTCCCATGAGCAATGAAGACACAAGAAAAAGTTTCCCGCCTAGGAAAAAAGAAACAGAGGTGAATTATGTGCAAGGCCGCCAATCCTCCGTCCCAAGATATACACCAACACGTCCACGACCCCAACTGTCGTCATACCACACACCCATCGCTCATTACCCATCTTACCAAACCACACCAACCATAAACACTGTCTCATATCCGCAGCCACAGGTTAACAATATCCACATAAGGTCATACCAACCAACTCGCCCAACATGCACCCCAGCATCTCGACCAAATTTCCAAAACCAGAACCGAAATCGATTTCCTAACCTTCCACCTTTTCCAAAGCTATCCATTTCGAATACTGACCTCTTTCAAAAACTAGTTGATGCTCACCAGATCTCTGCATATCTCGTGCACCCATTAGAACCGCCATTTCCAGCATGGTACAACCCAAACCTTACTTGCAAATATTACATGGATATTGCGGGACATTCCATAGAGGATTGTGAGGGATTCAAAATGGCAGTAAGAAGATTAATTGCTTGTGGGAGGCTGGACCTTCAGGAAGATTCGAAGCCAGACATTGTTAATAACCCGATCCCGAAACATAAAGGAGGAAGTCAGGTGAATGCCTTGGAGGTAGAAGAACCTTTGATTAAGAAAGTTTTGAATCTTCGAACACCGATGGAAGAAGTGTTCAACGACTTGAAAAGGGCTGGGTACAACATCACAACAGCTGCATCCATGATGAAAGAATATGAGAAATATGACATGGAATCAAGTTGTTTATATCATTGTGGAGGTCTTGGCCATGATATAGAAAATTGTTGGGTTTTCAAGGCTCGTGTACAGGGATTGCTTAATTTGGGGGTGGTTTAAGTAAAAAAGATGCTAAGTTTCCAAGAAGAAGTAAATGTGATTGATCGCTTTGTGCTTCGGATACCATCACTTAATCCGACTCCAAAACCGGAAAAAGTGGTGATCACTGTGAAAAAGCCGATACCCTTTGGTTATGAGGATACACATGTTGTACCTTGGAACTATGAAACCAATGTGGAGACAAATAGAGACATAGGGGAAACCTCGGAAGTCCAAACAAGTGAATTAGTAGCGGAGGTAAAAGGAATAACAAGAAGCGGAAGGGTTTATGGACCCAGAGAGCTGGAAAAAGGAAAGCTTGTTGAAGAAGAGAATATCGGAAAAGGTTCTAGTACGGAAAGAAAAGGAAAAGAAGAAGATGAAGAAGAGGAGTTCCTAAAGATCATGAAGCAAAGTGAGTATGACATACTGGAGCAATTGAAGAAAACTCCCGCCAGAATCTCCTTGTTGTCATTAATCTTATCATCCGAATCTCACCAAAAAGCATTGCTAAAAGTCTTGAAAGATGCTTGTGTGAAACCAGATGTCTCATTGGTGAGTATGGTGAATATGGTGGATCCGGTAAAACGTGTCAACATGATCACCTTTTCAGATGAAAAAATTGTATTACAGGCCAACCCACGAGCACGGTATAACTCTCAAATGTGGATAGAACACATTGAGAGTGAAGGGCAAGGGACAAAAGTGATATATGGATATCAGTTATCGAATGTAGATTTTAAAATGTCAAGATTCTTATCTCATATTAGTTTCTTTCTATGAAATTTAACTCGTGCTTGGCAGTAGTGCTATATTAATATTTGTTCAATTACTCAAATCACATACAAGTTTATAAAGGTGTCACAAGAAATACTCCTTTCGTATATGAATCTGTTAATTTAGAGTTTTTTGTATTTTAAATTATCTTTTGTTTAAAAATCAATAAAATATTAGTTATTTGCTCTGAACTTTATCTTTAGTTACACGTATATTATATTTTTAATAGCACTAATGAAAATTTCAAATAGTTATAGTTTTAATATAAAGATAGTTTTATAAAATTAGCTTAATTTTTTTTATTATTACCAAAGTAGCTTATTATTTTTTAATATGCCTGTACAAATTCTTTTTGAAGTGGGTAAAATTACAACTTATTAATATTACAAGATGACGTCGTGTTGGGTCGCAGAAGTATAAGAAATAAAAAAAAATGAAGACAAAACACACAAAATATAATATGATTCATCATTCAATGCCTATGTTGATGACTTCATATATAAATCAATCCAAAATCTATCATTAAATGGCTAAAATTATATGTATACCATTCTTATAAATATTTTATTATATGGACATTTCCTAAAAATTACCAATATAATAGATCACTTTCACTCACTCTTAAAGGATAACTAAATCAAATAATCAAACATCATATTTATAAACCAAATATCATATAAAACTTCCACTCTCTTCCACCGTGAGATTTTGGTTTAAATCCAAACACATTATATTTAATGGGAAAAATTAGAAACTTGGTAAACTTAACATCGCTTATTAGTAAAGATAGAAAAGAGTCCAAAATTATCTCAAAATAAATATAAAACAATTAAACTAAAAAAATAAGGGTCCTAATTACTATTTTCTTTTTTTAATCCCTTTTAATTAAAAAGACATTAACACTAAATTCACTCAAAATCAAAGAAATGATTAAATCACTCTTTTTATTTTATTTGTTTACATAATTAAATCGTCTTTGAAACTAATTAATTTAATTTCACTCGAATGATTTAAAAAGTTTGAATGTATGATCTTCTAATCTCTGTATTTAATTTCACTCGAATGATTTAAAGCATAAGGTTATGCAGCGTGATGGAGGATCATGGGTTAGTTGGGCTATAGTGGAACGAGCTCCGACTTCGTTCCAGACCCAATTAAGGTCGAAAGTTGTGGTACGTATTCAACGTTCCTGCTTTCATACCTATGATCGTCATCACTTGGGCTTGAGTGCATTAGCATTTTTTGTATGAAGCGGCCCATTGAAGGGGATGATGGGCCATGGTGACGATTTTGAAATATCAGGTCGTAACAGTGCCTCCAACTTGGTACCCGAGTATTGATAGTTGGATATCAAGTTCGAGGTTTTTTTGAGGAATCCCCGATGAGATTGGACTTTGGGTTCTATGCCTTTTCATATCCTTCGATATCCAAGCTCTTTAGTCGTTATTCCCTATGAAAGGATTTCAACTTATCAAATGAGTTCTTGGAGAGATAGGTGGGTTAGAGGAGAATTCTAGTCTAGCATGATTTGGGAAGATTCAGTCATTTTCCTAATCCAAGTTCAATCAACGGTGTTTTGATAACACGTAACGCTCACCACATTTCCTGAGGTGATGTAATAAATGAAGAGCGTTGCACTTTTCCTAAAATGCCCCAGATATAAAATCGGAATGACGCTTTTGCCCCTGTCTGGTCTCTTTTACTTCCCGCATTTCTCCCTTTTCCTTTTATTCCTATCAATGATTCCTGGGTTGTTCTTTTCAGAGAATACTAGGTCAAAAGTCATTTTTTTTTCTGAGTTTATTTGTCTTCTGAACTAGCATCAACTCTCATGACTTTCTTCAAGGCCCTTTTTCCGGCAGACTTTGAACATCCGCCTCCAGCGAACCATCTAGCTATGGTGTGTATGGTCTTTGTTACCAACATGCCTTGATTGTTTTCTCGATGCTCGCCATCCTCCTGTTTTCAGGATTTGCTTCTGTTCTGATTTCTTTCATTCGATGACTGTCTTCTCCTAGGGCTTTTCTGTGTGGCTACATATTTTGCCAACTTTCTCACTTTTATGAGCTCTTCCACGGCTTCTCGAAGATCTCTATAATCTTTCGTTTTGTGTTCGAAGCTTTCGTGAAAGTCACAAAACTCCAACTTGTTTGTGTTAGCTCTTGGCCTGATAAGTCGCATCCTTTTGAGACGCTCTGTGCTCTATATTTGCTTGTAGACTTCGCTCAAGGATACGTTTAGGGGAGTATAGTCAACTTACCTCCCTCGTGTCCGAGCTTTTTTTCTCAAAGGCCTCTCTTCCCTTCTTGGACTGCTTCTTCTCTTTAGGCCTCGTTCACCTTTCGATTTGGCCAGCATCAGTTCTTCCATGTTAATATATTTCTCTACCTTCCTTAGCAGTTCCTCTACATTTCTAGGTTCAATTTTTTATAAGGATTGTGCAAAGGCTTCTGACCTTAATCCCTGGATGAAGGCCACCAAGGCCGTTTGCGGTTCCAGTATGGCTATCTCCAAAGTGGCCTTGTTGAATTGGTCTACGTAAGCTCGGAGGCTTTCATCTATTCCCTGCTTGAATCCCACGAGACTCATCACTGACTTGGGTCTACTTCTACTGGCAGAGAATTGAGCCGGGAACTTATTGGCCAGGTCAAAGAATCTATGTATGGACCCTGTGGGGAGTTTGTTGAACCATTTTAGCGCCACTTTCTCCAGAGTGACGGGGAATGTTCGGCACCTTATGGGATCCGAGATCCCGTCTAGATACATTTGAGAACGAAATATGTCCAGATGATTTTGCAGATCCGTGGTGCCATCATATAACCTGATATCACTCGAGGGCTTGAAACTGGGAGGTAGGGCATACCTCATTATATTTTCAGAGAAGGAGGAGGTTATATCCTCTTCCAATCTTCCGTGATTCGCCCCTTCATACACGCTTCTTCGCAATCGGGTATTGCCGTCGAGGGCTCGGGAGCTTCCCTCATTGCTCTGACTTTGCCTTTTTACAATTGAACGCACCCGTTATTGTGCTTCTGGGCCGCATCCATCAATGTGAAATGCAGATTCAGAGGAGGCCATCTGTCCATCATACGAAAAATCTGGGTGCCCAACGTTGCCATCTTGGAGGATAAGCCTCATTGTGGTCTTAGTTCTGGCCGTGATTCTCCTGGTATAAACACGAAAGAAAGGAAGAGTGACAATCGTGTCCCCGACAATGGCGCCATTGTAACAAAGTAGTAAGATAGATGGTTACCTAAGGATGATGATATCATGAACTCACTCTTACTTCCTTGATTGATCTTGATTCGAGATGGGTTGTGGGTATCTGCAAGGACTCTACCGGGGGCGTCAGTGTTGGTTATGGCTACGAGGGTGTAAAGGTTTGAATGTCATACCTGTTTACCCGTTTGAATACCTATTTAAGTAGTTCATTGTGCCTCTGTTACCATTAACCTGGTTTCTCAGGGATGGGGCAGTTAACTTGTGGGACGTGATGGAGGATCATGGGTTAGTTGAGCTATGGTGGAACGAGCTTTGACTTCGTTCCAAACCCTATTAAGGTCGGAAGTCATGGTACGCATTCAACGTTCTTGCTTTCCTACCTACATCCTCATCACTTAGGCTTGAGTTCATTAGCCCTTTTTGTATGAAGTGGCCCATTGAAGGGGATGATGGGCTGTGCTGACTATTTTGAAATATCAGGTCGTAACAGTGCACATTGAAAATAGCCCACGTCGCAGTACCAAATCTTCTTTTAGTTTATATTGGTACATAATGATTGTTTTTTTTTTTTTGCTTATGTGTAAAAAAACCCTGCACTTACGGAGAACAACATATTGGGAAATTGAGTTGGAGGGAGATTGAAAGTTAGAAAGAACGTACCATGTTGTTGCTGATGTTGGAGAAATCCTAAGAGAAATATAAAAAGAAAGGAAAAAGAGGGGAAGATATCCTTATTTTTGAAGGAAGGGAATGAGAACTGAGAGATAAAAATGGAGGGCATGAGAATTTTGAGGAAGAAACAAAGGTTCAAATCCCTCTAAAGTACAAGGGATGATCATGTTCACAAAGGGAGAACATATTATAAAATTTAAAATAATAGTAATTATTATTTTAAAATAATTTTCATTGAGAATTTTGTCCATTTCAGAGATGAATTTATTAAACAGTTGAAGATAGTAGGGAGGATACCAAGGTTGAAAATTGGGTTAAGAAAATACATAACTGGTTAGTTTATTTCATTCAATTTTAATCTAATTTGACTACAATTTTTTATATTTTTATGTAACCATATGATTATTATCCTACTTTATTCACATTTATGCCATAGTTAAATTTTGTTAGTTTTTAATTTACATTTTAGAATAACTGCAACATTTTCCATATACTTAAACAAAAAAACAAAGAACAGCATGTACATCTGCATCATTTGCCCTCAAATTCTACATGCATGGTGAGCTTCTGATGGATCGATTTGGAAATTTTACACAAAAGCCTACTTCAAATAGTAACATTTATTTATTTCCCCAAATTTAGCATGTGTCACACTCACACCACAAGGGTACTAGCAACAATAAGATGCAAAAATTCCTGTTTTCTTCTTACTTGGGAATCCCATCGTTGCTTGGTATCCCGGCAAGAGCATTGGTGGCATATGCCTTTTGTTCAGTACTGAGTTATAGATGACAATAATGGTTATGTATGTTGCACGGTTACATTCCTCTCGGGATAAGAAAGTGCAACTATTCTCAAGTTCATATCAGACCTTTGGTCTCACAAGTGTTTTTAATTAGTACTCTGTAGAAAAATTTATAGCAATAGAGAATCAAGTATCCCACTTTTAGTTACACAAATCTCAGCAACTTCCCTTTATAATGATTATTTTATAGAGGGGCACTGAATTCTTTGAAAGAATGAAAAAATGCATGAAGACAGACAAATGAATAATAAAAAAGTGAGTCCTTTGTCATTTATTTTTAAATCTATGTATAAAGGCTAATAATTCTAGTTGTTTCTATTTGTGAGAATTATGAATTTTAAGATTTGTGTGATCTTTAATTGTAATTTTCTAAATAATGAACTTCAGAAAATTACAACTTAAAAAGATGGTGACAGCTTTGTAATGAAGGTTCCTGTGATCAGTGATCACTATATCTGCTGTTACTTGTATGTCACTTTTAGATGAGTCCTTTGCTTCTATTGTTGTCCATCATACTCGAGAAAGCTTCTACTGTAATAGATTGTTTATAGATTCTTCCCTCAAGACCCACCATCTACTTTTGGCTACAGTGAAAGAACAATTAATTATTTCTACTTGTTGCATTTCTATTTTTAATGACAGTTGGAAACAAATAAAACATTAACAATGTACATTTTGGTTGAAATTATGTGTTAACATTAATGAACAATCCAGACATAAAATCACACACGTCCTAATATAGTTCGTTTCTGTTATCAGTTTAGCAGATGCTTACTTTCAATCTAAAATGCAATATTGCTAGGAGCATAAGCAGCTGCGAACTTACGTTTTGGTTGGTAATGGTGTGTTGTCGGTATTAATAGACAGGGTGTAGAAGCCACAAATGAAATGCGCTCGAGGTACGTACAAATATATAATTGATTCTTGATAGTGCTTTCTGCACAATTATATTATGGTTGCTTCATTTTGGATCATAGAAAACGTTATGAGAAAGGAAAATAAAATGTATGACTGTATGAGAGTGGAAACTAGTGAATAGATGGAGTTTTAAGGCGATAAACACCATCATGTACCCAATAACTAACATGTCCTTTTAGCCTTGTTACTCAAAAAAAAAACTAACATGTCCAATCTTTCACTTCTAAACTAACACATATGGTCAAATCCTTTAATAATAGGGTAATTGTAATTTCAGCCTGCAATGCGTACAGGGATTCAAGTTCAACTTAGAGGGAGTGACATCTCTCATTGATCATGCACAACACTAAACCAATGATTTATGGTAACGTGATTTTTCTAAGCTTATTGTGCATGAAAAATACATTATTCTTTTAAAAGAAAAGTTCCTTCTATCTCAATTTTATATTTCTAAGCAATATTAGTAGTGTTCATGTTGCAGGAAAAATCCCTCGTTGCATCATTGTCACTAGAAAAATTGAAAAAGGCATAATAAAAAGCTCAAGCAGGAAGTACCACTCACGTGACCCAGCCCACAATCACGTGCACTGTTGCCAGCTTTCGAAAGCCCAAACACCAAGGGAAAAAGGGAAAAAAAAAAAAAGAAAAGGTCCGGTTTAACGCGCGGCAACAGGCGCGCGACGCAGCATCATTCCCAAATATTCCCATTCGTCTCAGGGACATCCAACACCCCCAAACCTCAAGAAATCACAACCGCCCACATTACCCCTATCAACCGTAGTCCGTAAAACTAACGATGGCTTCTCCATTAAAAACCTGAGCATGACCGCACATAAACTACCAAATCCAGATTCAAAATTTAAATTCCCCCTTAAAAGCCAACGTCACCGTCAAATCCCCGCCGTTAACGTTAACCCCCAGAAAACCCCAATTAACGCCGTTGACAAACCCGTTACCCTCCCACCTATAAAAGTATCAAACCCCACATCTTCTTCATCTTCAACCTCATTTCTCACCGAGTTCACTCTCTCGCACTCTCACTTCCTCACTCACTCTAAAACTCTCGGTCTCTTAAATCACCATTCGAAGATGCGTGAGATCTTGCACATCCAGGGAGGCCAATGCGGGAACCAGATCGGAGCCAAGTTCTGGGAAGTGGTGTGTGCTGAGCACGGCATCGACCCAACGGGAAGGTACCAAGGCGACAACGAGTTGCAACTCGAGCGAGTCAATGTCTACTACAACGAAGCGAGTTGCGGGAGGTTCGTGCCACGCGCTGTGCTCATGGATCTGGAGCCAGGGACGATGGACAGCGTCAGATCTGGGCCGTACGGGCAGATATTCAGGCCAGATAACTTCGTGTTCGGGCAGTCTGGAGCAGGGAACAACTGGGCGAAGGGGCACTACACTGAGGGAGCGGAGTTGATCGATTCGGTGCTCGATGTTGTCAGGAAGGAGGCCGAGAACTGTGACTGCCTTCAAGGTAAATCGTCGTCGTGTGACTGTGAATGTATTTCGATGATCGTGGAAATTTTGTGTTAGGGTTTTGGTTTCGAGTTGCAAAGTGTTGGGGTTTTAGTTGTTTGCTTGTAGATCTGAATGCTTCGTTGTCGTTTGGTTAGGGTTTTGCGTTGTTCTGTTTTTTGGTTTTCGTTTCCTGATTTCTGAAAATGGATTTGCTATTTCTTTTTTCTTTTAATTTTTCTTTCTGACTTAGATTTGTTTTTACTCAAAATCAAAGGATAATTACCCAAAAATGAGGCAAATCTATTTTTTTTCTCTCTTCTTTGCTTTGATTTTCTGAAATGGATTTTAGTGTTCAATTTTTCACACACACACACACACACACATATTGTGCTAGCGGTTTCTGACTTATTTTAAATCATCCGGTGGCTTTTCATTCGGATAGTTTTCCCTAGATATTTCACTTTTAAAATTTGCTCTGCGACGGCAACTGTGGTAGCATGGCAACATTTTAGTTGTTATTATCTGTGATTTATGTAATCGTAATAATCAAACCTCAGAATAGTTAAAATCATAGTACTTAAGTCAATACATAAGGTCAGTCGTGTAAGATCTAGAAAGAAAATGTGCATTATTGAATTGGTGTTTCCTTCGAGTTTATGTCAATATGTAGTAGTGTGTGAACAAGGGATAGTGTGCTATGTCATTGTTACATTATGATTTCCTATTGAAAATTGTTATTACATTATGATTTCCTATTGAAAATTGAGTTTTCATTGTTCTTCGTGTGATTGGGGAGCTAACAATGTTTTTTGTTCTTTCAGGGTTTCAGGTGTGCCACTCATTGGGTGGGGGAACTGGGTCTGGCATGGGAACTCTTCTGATTTCCAAGATTAGGGAAGAGTACCCTGATCGTATGATGCTCACTTTCTCCGTGTTCCCATCCCCTAAGGTTTCTGACACTGTTGTTGAGCCTTACAATGCAACTCTCTCTGTTCACCAGCTTGTTGAAAATGCCGATGAGTGCATGGTTTTGGACAATGAAGCTCTCTATGACATCTGCTTCCGCACCCTTAAGCTCACCACTCCCAGCTGTGAGTCTATGTTCTGTTTTCCAATTAAAATTTGTATCTCAAATTGTGTTTTCATCTCCAATTTCAATTTTCCAATTGTTTTCTGAAACTGGGTTGATGTCTTTTTGTCACAGTTGGAGACTTGAACCATCTAATTTCAGCTACCATGAGTGGAGTAACTTGTTGCCTTCGATTCCCTGGTCAACTCAATTCGGATCTCCGAAAGCTGGCTGTGAATCTCATTCCCTTCCCTCGGTTGCATTTCTTCATGGTTGGCTTTGCACCACTTACATCCCGTGGGTCACAGCAATACAGAGCTCTCACTGTACCTGAGTTGACACAGCAAATGTGGGATGCTAAGAACATGATGTGTGCTGCTGATCCCCGCCATGGTCGTTACTTGACTGCTTCTGCCATGTTCCGTGGCAAGATGAGCACCAAGGAGGTTGATGAGCAGATGCTCAATGTACAGAACAAGAACTCATCCTACTTTGTTGAGTGGATCCCCAACAACGTTAAATCCACCGTGTGTGACATTCCGCCATCTGGTTTGAAGATGGCTTCCACCTTCATTGGCAACTCTACCTCAATTCAGGAAATGTTTAGGAGGGTTAGCGAGCAATTCACAGCCATGTTCCGCAGGAAGGCTTTCTTGCACTGGTACACTGGCGAGGGTATGGATGAGATGGAATTTACTGAAGCTGAGAGCAACATGAATGATCTTGTCTCCGAGTACCAGCAATACCAAGATGCAACTGCAGATGAGGAAGGGTATGAATACGAAGATGAAGATGATGTTCCGGATGAAGATGCTTAAGTAGTACTGTTGAATGGTGTTCTGCTTCTGTTTGCTGTGATAACTATTATTGATGTGTCTTTTTTTTCCTTGTGATCTACCTGAAGACCTCTTTCGGGGGTTTGAACTGTTTTTGGGCTGTTTGTTGCCTGTTTGTCGGGTATTGTAGCATTAGGACGTTATTTCCGAGCATGTTTACATTTTCCAAAAATGGTACCCATATAGATTGAAGTCTAGGTGACATTGCAATATTGGAATGAATGCCGTTCTTCCTGTTAAATGATTTGGATCGCATCATGTCGTTGCTGAACATCTCAACAATGGGGTTACTTTTGTGGTTGTGCTAACAACTGGGGGACAATGAGCCGAAAACATTTTGATAACAAATGACAATGACTGCAGGGATGTTGACTGAATGTCGCCTATATTTTCTGACCCATTATCTATTTTTTTGAAAAAAAAAATTTCAACGCTTATCCATTGTTCTGCAACTAGCGGATTGGATTCTTCTGACAACCATTTTGGTAGCATTGTGCCGCTACCATTGTTTCCTGAACGCTTGTTTCTAATCTTCGCTAGATAGACAGATACCTAAGAAGGCTTCTATGATTGTATCCGAATTTCTGATTTGGCACGTGGACCAAATTTGGAGGGCCACATGAGAAGGGATGAATTATGATTACCGTTGCAGAGATTTGTCCCGTTGTTTTGGCAAACACAGGATGTTACCTGCAAGTGGCAAGAACCACTTAGTTTCCCACCTCTCATGACTCTCAAAATGTAAAACAAAGTACGAACTTCTGAAAGAATTACACGTAACAAGATAGCATTATATAATTTTTGTGGTTAAAAACATTGCCTTGTTTTATAAACCCTTCACAAGAATCATCGAAAATCACAATCTATTTTATACTGTAGGAAAACACCAGCTGCGGAAATTTCTTTATCTCCATTGCCAAGAGCCAACATATTGTTAGAAATTTATGGATTGCGGACTCCAACCCTTTATTGACCAGGAATGTAGGCTTCATGGAGGGGGACTCCAGCAGCTCAAACTTGGGAGACAAAGTGTTCTGCTACTAGACGCCTCAGAATCTTGCCGGTGGCTGTCTTAGGCAAAGAGTCAGCGATGAAGACCTTCTTGGGGACTTTGAAAGATGCTAGATTCTTCTTGCTATATCTTAGCACCTCTGCCTCATCAATGTTTGATCCTTCCCTTGGGATGATTGCACAGTTTATCTGTTAACATGGTACCAAAAAAAATGATCAACACAATTTTCAACAATAATTTTAATATTTGCATAATTCATGCAAATCCCCTTGGCAGTAAAAACATAATAAAGGGTGTATACTCATTTCATGTGCAGTTTCATGTGAATCCTCGGAACATTTCTAAGGAAGTTCTTTGGAATATAGATCAGCTATTAAAGAAAAAGTTTTTCGTCGTAGCAGTTGGTCACATGAATAGGATAGAATACAAGCTGCTGCTAGGCAGCCAGCTGTTTTTTTCCTAAGAAGGAGGGCATCAAAAGTAAAGTAGATGAATCATTAACTGCAATAGAAAATTTAGTCATGTAGAATAAAGACTACTCTATACGCTTTCCTTTCCATATCCTGTTCATAAAATATTGTCATCTTGCGGTGGAAAATAAGCCAGTGAATTGATAATTTTCATTTCCGGTAGTGTGTTATTGAAAAGCCAATTCCATTAGCCAAAAGACGTTTTCTCAATAAGGAATTGCTTGTACGCCACAAAATGTTGGAACGTGATTAGAGCGTGACCTTTAACGACTTAAAGCCCAAAAAAGTGATTATAGAATAATCCAATACCACAAAAAACCTCAGATCACTTTGGCTTTCAGGTACGTGATGCCCACATGGTGGGCCTCACTCATGAGTACTCATTGATTACCAACTAACCAATGCAAAAAATAGCAGTGTCCTATCGTATGAAATTAATGACGTGTGTGGAACAAAGTGGGGCAAGTGTTTAAATCCTAGGAACTTCCATTATTATTACTTGATTTTTTTGGTTTGAATTACTATTTCATATTTTCATTCATTGAGCAAGATTTTTGCCAGGGGAAAAAGACACAGCCATGATGGACACAATGGAAGGCCCAAAAGCAAGATGAGAAAAAGACATACCTCCTCTCCATACTTGTCATCTGGCACTCCGAAAGCAACTGCCTGAGCTATGTCCGGGTGAGATAGGAGGACAGCATCCACTTCTATTGGTGATATTTTTTCTCCTACGAAAAACAAGATAAAACCCCTTCAACAGATGATTCATAAGTGAAATTAATCAATGATAAGAATAGTTTTGTGAAACAAATCTATTGTTTACCATTACAATAATTTAATAAATTCTTTGATAGGTGTATAAACCTTAAAATAAAATAAATGATGAAATAAAGAAAGTAAATGTAAAATGATCTCAAGATTTGTAAATTTCTAGATTTGCCTAAAAGGCTATGGATACTGCTATGCTATTTCATTGAGTGGTGACAATTGCACCTACCTGGGACTACAGATTACTTCCTAATATCAAATCAAAAGAGTATTAACATCACTTTCACACCGCCACACAACTCAATACCAGCTTAATACCAAACGAAAAAGGCAACTTCAACGAAGATTGTTCAACCCTTGAAAATTATCAGATGAGACAAAGTCAGTTTCACTAGTCTCCAACCGTTTCAAAATTACTTGAATGTTTTCATAGAAAAGAAGATTATTCAAAACTCATTATACATTTCAAAAATCTACTATGATCCAACACGCAAAGGATTCTCGAATTTTCCTAGCTGACAAATTGGGCAATAAGAATAGAACTGAAAAAACCCACGCGTCAGTTACTAGCAACCAACATTTACTAAGACCTTCGAAAAAACAGTACTGGTAGTATATTCAATTCAAATACACAACTTGCAAAAATCAGAGTATTCAGCATGTTTTCACACGAAACGTCTTTGAAGCACACATGAAATTTTAAAAATATAAAAATATTCTGATTTCCTTAATTCATGCATCAGAAGTATACTTATCTCGTTTCCATCAATCCCAAGCAACCAATATACTACAATTCCTGATTAAGTTAAATATTATATAAACCAACAAAATTTAACTTTTTGTATTGACAATAACAAGTAATTTTTTAAATATATAATAATAAAATTAAGAATTAATTATATTTATTATTATAATAATTAATCCATTATCACATTATCGATGTATAAAAATTAAATTAAAAAAAAAAAACATAACATACCTCCACGGTTAATAAGCTCCTTGATCCGACCCACGAGATGCAAGTACCCCTCCGAGTCAAAGTACCCAAGATCACCCGTATGGAACCACCCAAACTGAAACGCCGCCGTATTAGCCTGCGCGTTATTCTTATACCCTTTAGTCACATTAGGCCCTCGAATACAAACCTCACCATTCACCTCAGCCTCCAAGACCCGGCCCGTTTCATCCACAATAGCCATCTCCTGGCCCACGGGCCTCCCAACCGACCCGGCCTTGTGGGGCCCATCTTGCGGCAACGGGTTCGAAGCCATAAGATGAGACGCTTCCGTCATCGCATAAGCCTCCAAAACCGGAGCCCCGAAGGCCTCCTCCAACCTACCTAGTATAGCCGGTGCGAGCGACGCGCTGCAGCTCCTGATAAACCGGAGCTTCGGGTAAACCGGTTCGGGATTGTTCTGGTGACGATCTAGTATGATCTGATGTATGGTAGGGACTGCGGTGTACCACGTGGCGTTGTACTTAAGCATGTCCTTCCAGAACGCTGACGCCGAGAACCTCCCTGCCGCCGGCAACACTACGGCTGCTCCGGCGCCGAGTGAACTCAGTAAACCGGCGATCAAGCCGTGGACGTGGAAGAGAGGGAGGACGATCACCGTCGAGTCGGACTCAGTGAGTCGGTACACCGATTCGATGTTTAGAACGGAGGACAGGAGGTTGTGCTGAGTCAGCGGCACTCCCTTGGGGCGGCTCGTGGTACCGGAGGTGTGGAGGAAGAGTGCCACGTCTGATGGATCGTTGGTGAGTCCGGAGAGCGAGTCAACCGAGTCAGACACCGAGTTCGCGTGGTTCAGCGAGAGAGTGAACTCGGCTTGTTCGGCTTCGGCTTCAGGTTGGGTTAATGAAGCAGAGGCAGAAGGGATGTTGAGCCTGGAAGCCGCGGCTTGAGCCGGCTTGATTCCTTCTGGGGAAGTTACTAGAAGCTTGGATTCCGAGTCTGATAAATAAAACTCGAACTCTTCGGATGTATACGCTGGGTTTAGTGGCGCCGCCGTGGCTCGAACTCGGATAACAGCTAAAAACATTATAACAAGCTGAAACCCAAAAAAATGAATGAAAAAATAAATGAAATTAGAGAGGAGAGGAAAATAATAAAGGTGAGGGATTTTGTTTTTGAGGGAGCGGACCTCGACGGTGTTGGGGAAGGTGAGGGCGACGACGTCGGCGGGCTTGATTCCGGCGGAGATGAGTTTTGCGGCGGCGATGTCGACGAGGCGATGGAGGTCGGAGTGGGTGAGGTCGAGCTTTCCGGCGACGGAGATGGCGCGGCGGGAGGGGAACCCGTCGGCGGCGTGGCGGAGGAGGCCGGTGAGGGTTGACGGTGAAGCCTCCATTGTATTTGCGACGAATCAAATTAAGTATGGTGAGAGAGCGAATGGGTTGTGTTATGTGTTATGTGTTTGTGAAAGAGTGAATGGGTGATGATGTGTGGAAATGGAATTGTTTATATATATAGAAATGGGGAAGGGAGAGGGTGGCGGTGGCATGTGAGAAGGGAATGGGAAACGCAAATTTGGTACGTGGAGAGAGTGGATGATCGTGTACGTGAGAGGTGCATGTTAGACGAAGTTTCAGTCAAATCTGTGTTGCCAATGGTCAGCTTAGAGCACTTGTTGATGTGATGTTTTTGTCCTCCATTGCAAAGTGCAAACATAAGATTGTGTGAGCAGAATTATTCCCTAGGATTTGTTGAGATTAAAGAAAAAAAACAACTATGTAAGTTAAAGTACTCAAGATTATATATTATACATTAGGTGTTTTCTTAGTAGCACCTTTTTATTTTCAAGGCTTATGATTTAATATGTAATTTTTTAGCTTTTAATAAATTGAATTAATACGACATATAATATATTATTAATCATACATAACTCAAAGATATTGATACTTTTAAATTTTATAAAAATATTAGAAAAAAAAAATTTTCCCCCTAAAGTATGCTATTTTTAGTTTTGTTTTAGTATCAAGCTATTTTTAATTAGCTTTACTTAATAAAAATTTCGTAACTCCCACAATTAATTTGTAGTTTTATACAAATATTTGATTAATCAATGATTCTTTAGTGTTAATAAAAATTTTTACTTTCAATTAAAAAAAATGCTATTTTGGTTTGTCTCAAAACATGAAGTCATCATGTTGTCCCCAGCTATTTTTAAAAAGGAGATGTTAATCTTCTATTATACTTTCTTGTTGTTTTAACACTTAATGGAGAAGTACACATGATAATGTGTCTCCGTTAAATTCCATAATAAGAGTTGACGATGTCGTATTGACGAAAGATGCATGAGAATAAAGGAGTTAGAGAATGAGATTGAGATTTGAGGATGCATGAGTATCGAAGAAGACGATCAAAACGTAATTCTTTGGGCAAAAGAAGTAGTTATATGTCACGATTGATTCAAATTAGTAATTTAATGATTCACACGCATTTTTCCATTAAATATTGAAAAGACAAATAATTAGAAGACTAAAGGATCTCCACTATCAGTAAATCAAAATTAAATTCTTAATTAAATATTTAAATTTGAGTAATACTATAATTCAGACCGGCAATTAGTTTCCTCATGAATTATTGCGCTAAATTAACCCTCGAGTAATATACTTGTTGAATGATATAAATAGTTTTTATACTTTCTCTAGTCTATAATATAAATCATTTAAGATGATGATTGAATTTCATTGATTTTATCAAAAAAACTAAAAGATAAAAATATTCTTTATCACTTATTAATTATTATAAATTATCTCTCTATTAAATAATCATACTCACATCTATTTATTCTCACTCATCATAAATATAGGAATAAAATAAATAAAAAATAATTAATATTTTTTTGAAATATGAAAATGATTGATATTTTAAACTAGATAAAAAGGGAAATTTATTTTATTACGAAGCTTAAAAGATTAAATAACAATATGAGATTTGGGAGAAAATTCAACTCACTATGGTGTCTCAAATCTTCCATAATGCGAGATTATACACAACAAAACTTGTGATTGATCATTATTGCACTGTACAACATTTGAAATGAACTCCCATCATGTTAGCACGTCTGGCCACATGTTGCCACCATTCACTGCTCGAAATCTCGCACCATGTGAGATTTTCCAACCCGTCTCGTCACTAGAGGCACACGGCGTCTTCCCCTTTCAGCCAAGCCACGCGACGGCTCCCCAAAATTTGTGCATAGTGCAAGATTCTTCAGCTGTCACATCGTCTAGGCTATGCAATCCCTCCTCTGTATGCAACCCACACGGCGCCTCCTAGTGCCTTCTATGTTGTCCCCTCTGCTGTGCATAAGCACACAAGAATCTTGCAAGAGAATGTGCGTGCACTGTGCTTGGTTTGTCCGCCTATATAAGGTGCTACCCTGGAGAGAAAGAGCAACAAATAACAAGAGTGAAGAAGAGGAACACGGTTAAAGCTTTGGCTGTGTGCTTTCTTCATCTTTTATATAGCGTATTGTGAGTCTATGCTCTGAGTGTAGTGAGGTAGTGTTAAAAAAAATAGTGAAGAAAAATGCCGATTAATAACACAGTAATTTGTAGTGAGCATGTATCAGTAAAAGTTCATCAAAATATTATAATTTGGATTAGTAAGATGAAGAATAAGTTTTATAATTTTTAATTTGAATTGTTTTCAAAATTTTCATTTATTACGTATTGAAATGTCCTGAAACTCACTTCCTCCCTCCCTTACATTCTAGTATTTAAAAATAGTTAACTATATGGGTTACTTTATTTAATATGAATTTTGTATATTAATTGTATAATGAAATGGAATTCTAAACATAATTACAGGAGAAGGAAATGTCATTTTATTAGGAATCATTTTGTTATTTCATTATTAAATATTGAAAAAATTATTATTTGTTATAGGACAGGGAACTGTTGAAGCCCTGTCATTTATTCATGGAATCACTTGCGGTGCATATACATGAGCATCTATAGCAAGATGGTTTTCACCACATTGAGTGGATTTGCCAAATGGGAATAAATAAATATCTTATAAGCACATTAGTTGAAAGATGGAGGCTAAAAACACACACATTTTACTTTTCTTGCAGGGAGTGTTCAATCACACTAGAGGATGTCGCAATTGTGCTTGGGCTTCGTATTGAAAGTTTACCGATTATTGTGTCATGACCCGACTTGGGCACATAACCGGCGCGTGAGAAATCCTCATTCCCACGTAAGCCTCGTGATCTCTGAGTCTCTCTATATGCATAATTTAATATAAAATCATTTTCCAAAACATAAATTCATTTCTGACATATATATCTAACTCTTTGAAAAATAAATCATCATAAATACTTTCATAATCAAGCTTTAGTAAATATCTCTGATACAAAACACATGAGTTGCTCTTAATACAAAATAAATCATAGAACTCGAAACCATGAAAATACAAAATATTCATGATAAAAAAATATTTCAGTCTATCTCTATGGTCCGGGACCGTGCCCGTCATACACACTAGAGCACTCTATCTCTAAACAGAATACCATAAGTACTTCACTCACAAAGTGAAGCTTACCAACTGGAAAATCTCTACTGCAGAGGAGGAGATGGAAGAAAAGAACCCGCAGCGTCTACTGCACCTGTAATGGAGGAAGGGAGAGGGGTGAGTTTCATCTAAAACTCAGTGAGTAAGTCCTCACCCATAACCCTCTCATGGGACAGTCAAAGGAAATAAATAATACATATATATATATCAAACCAGTTAATCATATACAAAAATTAAAATCAGTTGATGCAATAATCTCTGGAATCATACTAATACACATGTGAAAGTAAAAGCTCTAAATAAAAGTTTCTCCAAAATTATAATAACAATACTCTATGAGCGAAACAGGAAACTTTACTCTATGGTTCCTCAATAATCGAAATATTATTCTCTATGATCCATCAGGGATCTAATGTGGACACCTAAATAGGTTCTGTTCTCTGCTCTATGAGATTGTCCTCTCGAGACAACTTGGTACCAAGGTTAACGATCGGGGTCAGCCGTTAACTCACTATCTGTTTCTCTATTGCTAACGTATAGTCTCTAAACCAATGAACATAATATTTTCTCTAAGTCTCTATTCTAATATTTCTCTAAGCACAACTCTATGATTCATAAATCGTTCATTCAAAACATTATCATGGAAATTTTATGGAAATCTCAGTTCAAGAATTATAATAGTAATACTCTAGCTCTTGTGATAAAATCATTTAACAATAATGGTCCCATGTGTTTGTAACAAAATAAATATTTCATTCTCTAGTTGAAATTCCCCATTTCGATAATTATTACGGAGACTCTAAGCTCTTGAAATCTCTTTAAAACCATGCAATAATAATAATTCGACGGAAATTAGCTCTAATGACCAACATAAGGGTTATGGGTTCCAAACCCACTCACTTGGAGAGGAGGGAATGGTGACGTCAACTCCAACGGAGCTCCGAGAAGAAGGAACGGCACCAACGTTTGCCATTGGAGCCACAAAACTCATCAATGATTTGTGGGTACTTTTAGATTACCCTAAAACAACTCTAATAATATTGGGGGAGCACCCCCACTTGATAACAATGAGAGCAATAACAAGATCTAACCAAGATTATGAAGGAATAGAGAGAAAGGAGACATAATCTAACAACATAAACTTAGCTTGATAATTGAGGATGATGGAATAGAGTAGATCAGAGAGAAAAGGGGATGAAAAAGAGAGGAAAGGGTGTGTATGTATGTGTGTGCGTTCTGCTTCTGATTCTATGAGGGAGGGGGGCCCGATGGCCTTTAAAGGGCCAAAAACGAAACGGCGTTGTTCCACTTATATTGTGCTGTCACGGGTTGTTCGCTGCAGCGAACCATCACTCGCTGAAGCGAACTTTCTTTGTTGTAGCAAGCTGCAGCGAACCTGTTCTGCATAATTCTACAAAACCTAGCGTCGCAAACTGGTTCCTGCATCTGGGGCCAGTCCGGCTATCCGGATGGGCGCAGGGGATCCTAGGACAGTACGGAACTTGTCCATAGACACGTATATCTCGGGTATTACACGAGGCTCTTCATCCTTATTGTCAACTTCATGGTTAGTAGGAGTAGCTTCTTTAAAATCAATATACAACTCGATGGCAGAAATTTATTCTCGATGTTGCTAGTATGTTTGAAACATTTGTTGCATGTGATCATTGTCACTAATTGGAACTGCTTGAAAATATGTGAACTTGCCAAAAATTGAGACTGGACACCTATAAGTTATTTTTTTCACTGTCTTAGGTGTTTCAAAATCCATGCATCGACAAAGTCCACTTTCTAACTCTAAAAATGACCTAGTATATGGAATAAAGAAAGATGTTGTATTCTCACAAATAAATGTGATCCCGATACTTGGATCTGTAATAATATTGCCATTAAAATATACTATTATATTTGCACTGGTATCTATTTTTACCTTTTTTCCTTATAGACTAGTAGTATAAAAATTACTGATCAAATGAAGAGGAAAAAGAAGACCAAAAAACAAAAATTAGACAAAGAAATGATATTCTGTTGGACCAAAAAAACCTGCTGTAGACTAAAAAAATACTCATTTTTTTTTTACTGGTACTCTATTTTGTTGGATAAAGAAATGATAACTTTTTTTTTCCAAATTATTGACCCAAAATAAACTAAGCACAAGTGAGGGAATGAAACTTAGACAAAAAAAGAGAGGAAGAAATTACTAAGATGAAAAAAGACTACTCTAATATTTTTCTGTTGAATACATAAAGAGATGATGAAGAATGTAAATACGAGCTCATGATCAAGTGAACTGAAATGAAAGAATGATTTTTCTCATTTTTTCCTCTCCTCACAATTCACTACTCTTTGTGTTTTGAGCAAAAAATATTGAAGTATACAATGCACAATGGAAATGCTCCGATTGAATTGAACACAGATTTACATAAGCAAACTTTATAAATATTTTAATATTTTTATAAATTATCGCAGCATGTGAGATTATTTTTTAAAATTTTTTTTTCCCAATATCTTGCATTGTGCAAGTTTTTCATTTTGAAAAATAAAAAATTACTTTTTCCTCATTTCCCATACATGGCAAGATTTGTTTATCCGCCCACCCATAATTACACTTTCAAATCCATATAAGTGTATAATGGCAATCAACAAGCCATATTAAAAAAATTGACCCTGATAAAAAAATAAAAAAACGATCTATAATAATTTAGTCTATAGGGATATGCAATAAGTTATTCATTGATGCGTGTGCCCATTTGATTTTCTAACACATGTATGGTCTCTTTCGTAGTATTAATTAAATAATAGTTTTAATATTAATTATAGCAACAACGGAAGAATATTGCGGAAGCCAAATAGAGTTGCTCCAAACAAAAAGAGTGTGGTCGACCTCGAGATTCTCAATGTGAAGTGTTCATCGACCGAAGATGGGAAACACGTACGCGTCTGCTCTGCTACGTTGTCGTTTTGGATGACGTTATCATCTCACATGCTCTTCAAGGGCAAATGACAATACAGGGAACAATGCGAAGGTTCGAACGAATAATGCAAAGCATGACTGATATCGTATCATTTTCATAATAAATATATTATAACAGCCAATCAAACCAGAAACTAACAAAGATGATCGAGTTGTATTGCTATAAAATTGAGTTGGATAAGCTAGTCATAAATATTTTAAAAAATAATTTCATAACAATATATAAAAAATAATAATTTGATAAAAAATAAAAATAGGTTCACTAACCATATTTCTTTGTCGATTTTCATGATATTTTATAGGTTTTTCTTAACACAGTGGTATACTTATTCTAAATTAATTGAAAGCCTATGTGACAATTTTTTTCCAAACTTACACATGCCTTCGGAAACCAAACCATAACTAGATGATTAAGGAATCCAACTAACTAGCTAGCTACGTACAAAGCATAATTTTTTTTACATACATAATAATGTTTATGATAAGATATTACTAATCCCCCTTATTAAGGCAATTATATATGTTCTGATATTCTTTTTTATCAATTACGCTTATGCATATTCAAATTCTAATGTTTGTGATTATCTAATTCTTTTTCACTTTCGCATATTTCAAGTTAGAACAACTTCATCCCGTGCTATCAAAGAGTTTAAGGGAATCATGTCATCAATTAAATAAATAGTAAACCACTAAATCTAGCACCTTTATTCTCTCTCTCTATTATTGTTATTATTATTATTCTTAGGTTTTTATTTTGGTACCTTAAGGATAGCGGTATCTTTTTAAATCTAAGGGTTATAATTTAATCATGAGTATTTAAAATATGAGGATTACTCTGGTACACTATAAAATTCATGGGTACCGATACCTTTTAGATGACTTGTGACTGAAAGATTGCCACGTGTCCCACTAACTAAATCAATTAATATTTTAAATGCTCGTGATTAAATCACAACCCTTGAATTTAAAAGGGCACCAATATCCTTGGGGTACCAAAGCAAAAACCTTAAAATATTAATTAATTTAGTTAGTGAGACACATGGTAAACTCTTAGTCATAAGTTATCTAAAAGGTATCAATATCTATGAATTTTATAGGGTATCAAAGAAATCTCCTTATCATCATCATCATCGTCATCTCTTAAACTAATAAACAAAGAAGTAATATTCGCCAAATTAAATGGAAACCAAGAGGGATAGGGATAGCCCAAACTTTTCAGTAGGGTATCTTCCGGGAATATCCTTAAATCATGCCCTTTTTTGGGCTAAATTCCATTTTAATTTTTAAAAAAGTATTATTTATATTCATAAAGTATGAAATATCGTATTAACTGATATCCTATTTATTATTAAATAGAGTGTGAATTTTATTTAAATATGATCTATATTCAATCTAATAATAAATAAAGGATGAATTGATACGGTATTTTATATAAAAATGAGTACAAGTAATGTATCCTTAATATTTAACTTCTTGATGCGACCTAGTGAGAGACCGAACAAAAATGGAGAATGGGTCACGAGCCGGTAGTATTTTATTTGCAACCTCACATTAGCCAACCAAATTTGATAAATTATAAGTATTTTATTTTGATTGTAAGTGGACACCTCACACCCAGACATACCTTTGCTTTCGTCACCAATATTTAAACAGGAAAGGTTATGCTTCTAAAATTGAAGAATATATCCGAAAAATTATTTGTTTATTTTTAAAAGATATTGCTAATTCTCAATTATTCAATTGAAATAGCTAATTATGTGTTTCCAATTAGAGTTAATTGAGTTTAGCCTATCCATTTTGTATTATATAGATTTTGAGATATGGGTTTGGTAAATACATTCAAAAGATTCATATTTTAAAAACCAATATACTAATTTTAAAACTTAGCACCAGATATCCTGGGACCAAAATAATAATAATAATAATTTTGAAAACTTAAATATACCTTCAAAATTATCTGACCGAATTCGAAGTGATGCTTGATTATGATCTTGGAAGCTTCATATACTATTCTTGGCGATGATATTATCTGAAATGAACCAAAATTGAACTTTGATTCTCGAAGCAGAACTCACCGAGTTTATTGGGCTTGATTTGAAGGGATAAACGACAGAGAACGACCGCGAATAAGAATGTAACAACCAAGGAAGGTACATCTATACCATTGTATATGCACCAACCAACTACTCGCGGAGAAAGAAACTAGGGGAGGCACTATCTCCCTGCTTTATCTTGGTTCCAAAGTCGAATTAATTAAAGGCGTGTGCGTGTGTATCCCTCTGTGCTTTACTATTACTATCCCATTGTCTATTTTAAATTTTTTTTATTAAATAAAAACGATTATTTATTTTAAAAATTTAAATAGTATTAATTATTTTTTTCATAATATTTATATTAGATATTATTTGAGGAGGAAAGAGATAATAGAAAAGAAAACAGAAAGTTAAAATATTAAAAATGGACAAAAATAATTTAATAAATTACTTTTAATTCTTTTTAAATTTAATTTTTTAATTATTTTTTTAATTTAAATATATTTTTATAATTGTATAATTATTCAAGGACTCCTACATCTTCAAGGAAAGCTCAGCATTAGATGTGAAACAAACGCACACATGATATCACATGCTTAATTAAGAAACCGTGACAACTGTAGCCTACTTCACATTACGAAATAAACAGTTGAAAAACGCAAAATTGACCCACGCGCAAAATTTCAAGGGATTATAACAAATCCGAAAATTGGATTGGGGACTCAACTCAATTATTTATGCATAACATTGATCTGGTTTTAGTTAGCTTGATTTGATGTATAATGTTGATTTTAATTCTATTAATTACATGCAATTTTCTCCACGTGTCGTGTTTGGAAGGATCGACATTGAACTGCAATAGAGTTCAAGTTATACAAGTTATTCCCTTTCGTCTTCGAAAACCCATATAATTTAAAACACTAGAAAATTAACGTATCTGCATACACAATATACCAAATAATATCGATTTTCTATTACAATTATTAATAAGAAACAGAAAAATTGCAGCGGACCTTTTAATTTTCCTTTATAAGCCAACAAAACAAAGGGTCAATTACGGTGAGGTCACCAGAGTTTTGTGCCCTTGATTTTTGGGAGGCGTCTTGAGTCATGATTGAACTCTCCATCGTCAAAAACCTGGAAACTTGACAACTTAGGTTTGAAAATTAGCAAAAGCACCTGGCGACAATATTATTTTTTTCCAATAATTATATCATGCCAATGTAAAAGGACAAACAGTACAATTTGTTTCCAAATTTCAGATCAACGGGAGCAGCCTCTACAGGCTTTTGGGATTTGTATACTGGCCTCTCTTTTAGCGGTTCAAATGAATCTTCCTTGCAATTTATAAATGACTTGTGACAATAATTGTCTACGTAAAATGTAATTTCCTTTATTTAGAGAAAAGTTTGAAAAGCTTAAACAACGTATATATTCACCCTGTGGCACATCTCTGAGGTTCATTTACATTAAAAAAATAATAAACAAAAAATCCTCTAATCTTTAATTTTATTCAATCTTTTTTTTTTTTGGGTATGGGGATGGGAGATATTGAGGGACAGAGATTGGGAGGGGGAGCAAATTAAACACTCACATGTGCGATTGGAAGCAAGAATATAATTCAACCATTATCATAAAGTCAAAACCATTTTTTTTTCCCAACCAAGTTTCATTGATTAAACTTCGAGAACAAAGCCTATTACAACATAAACATAATGAACAATGAAAACTATACACCTTTACACAACCATTTTAGAATAGACGATTTCACATATAACATTGTACAAATATACGTGTAGCAAAGGTGAGCTCATATCTGATCTAATTTTGAAGGAACTTTTGAGACCACATTTAATCATATACTGTATAAATAGATCTAAAAGTAACTAGACTTAAGTATAAACTAAAGCATCATAGTTAACCATTGTAGGAAATTAAAGCATTGAATTAGTTAATATGGCAACACGAGGCTATGGTCTTTAGGTCTACTCTGTAATACACATCAGCACACAAATACAACTGAATGTTGTAAAAGAGACCTTCTATGAGGTTGCTAGTCTATCATCTAGCACAAGCCTGGTCTTCCGAATTAAGGATGTATATGCAACCACAAGAACTCAAATGCGTGCTCATGATTCAAACATCTTACCATAAAAAAAACTTGTCAAAGGTGATATCAAACGTAACACACCATAAAATTAACGAAAATAAAGAAAAAGACTATCTACAGAGAGAAGTGGTAATTGCCGAAACTGTCATCAAAGGGATGGTCCATCTCCATTCGTTGGCTCCCCCTTGGAGAGAAGGGAAAAAAAAAAAGAGAGAATTAAAGTTGACATAGCTAAAAAAGCATTCAAAAAAAATTGTAAGGGGTGAAGAGAGGGGGTGGTTTTGTGTACTGCTCCGCAACGCAATGAGATTCCACAATCATTCATGTACATACAAAATCAAATCATAATTATTATTATCATGTACAAAATATTATCCGTTGATTCCTACAACTTTAATTTTATAGTTGATTTGACATTTTTATGGCTTTTTAAGAGTTGTTGAGGTATTTAACTGTTCAAAAGTTGCTTTAAAAGGTCATTGCAGTATTATGTACTAAAATCTAATAATATAAATGTTGCTTTTAACATGGAAAAACCATGATAATAATATTTGATAAATATATTATAAAATTGATCTTGAAATCCAAAATGACTATAATGAATATAGATAATAAAAACAGTAATTTCTATATTTATTATCGTTAAATAAAATAAGATTATATTAATTTTTTAAGTCTTATAGAACATAAATCATATCCTAAAAGCATCACATAAGGTGCTTTGAAAAACACACATAGCTTTTAAAATCAATTTCTTTATTTATTAAGTAGAAAAAATTGACTTACATTTTTTGTAACTTGAAGCACTCCTTGAAATGCACTATCAATCCTAGCCTTAGACTCATGACAATATAGAGACTTCATCAAATCCTCTTCCACCCCTGCCCACCATAAGTGGGACTGTAACTGTAAATAAGATCGTCTAGGACTTCTTGAGCAACTAACTGGTCATTTGAGGATTTCCTAACTTCACTTGACCAGTCTTTTTGTTTTTTGTTTTTATCACCTATGTACCTTCATCAGGAATTCAACTGGGCTCATCGATCCATTACTGTGGAATGTGTGAAGTCCATTGAGTTTTTAACAAAAAATAAAAGTTAGTGTGTTGAATTTGGGTTGTAGAGTTTAGCCCAAAGTTGCATGGATCTGGCGTGTTGGAGATTAGTCCAACAACCGCGACAAAAGATAAAGTGAGTCCAACGCATAATCATATATTCATTTTATGGACCGTCCTAACATGGTTGCCTATTATGTGCAGGCAATCAAGTGGGATTCCTAAAGTTCCTTTTTTTTCCTGTAATTATTGTAGCCTTTAAGTTTTAACACTCAACGAGTGGAGAAAGACAAAAACCACATGGTAAAAGGCCACCTCTAATACAAGACATTATAGACACGGAGCCTTACTCATAAGGAACACACACAGACTCATCCTAAAGTACGTTGTTAATCGGTGGCTGACGGAAGTTGTCCATGCATCCTCAAATTAGAATTAATATAGTAAAATTATATTTAAGTAATGAATGCATCAAAAATGTAGTTAAGATGTAACTTAGGTTACCTTTTCAGAGAGGCTGTGTCACTTAGTTGGAAATTGAGAGTTTTGATAATTAAATTTAGACAATTAAAATTAAATAGTAATAAGCAAGAATTAAAGGTATTAGTGCAAAATATTCCTATGATTGAAATTAATTATCACAGCCTAAATATTAAATATATTAGTGGCTATTAGTAATCACTTACTGATAATTATATTAGTAATTAATCGACCTTTAGAATTTGGTCAATGCAAATAACTAATAAATGAGATCTCAATTTATTTAGAAATTATATTAATTTAATATACCAATTGCTATAAATTAATTGCCAATCATAAGGTTAATTCTAATGTTCTCTTTTAAATATATAAACCAATTGATCAATCAATTTATACCCAAAGGGTTTCCCTAAATGACAATCATCAATCTAGTTATTCAAGTAAAAACGGTAACAATCACAACAATAATTATAAGAATAAAAACTTCATAACATTGAGAAAAATAATGTATTCAATATAAAAAAGAGGTCTCAAACATGATCCTAATCCATATGGAAACTCTTACACTAGTAAGGAAAACTGCTCCTTTATATTTGGAGGATTAAACCAGTGAAATAAAAAGAGTATCTGAAAATAATAATAATAATCTTTGTCAAAATCTCCGAGAACAAAGTGAATTTAACAATGGAATCCCTATAGAAAGAAGAATAAAGAAGAAGGAGATAAAGAGAGAAAGTAGTTGCCAAAGGCTAAAAGTAGATTAAAAGTCTATGTTAATCCTATTTATACAATACGCAAAAATAAGCTAAGCAGAGCCCAAAATTAAGGCTAACATTTAGTTTCCACACATTCTTGCATGAGCACCGCAACACTCAATAGTAAGTTGCACTGTTTAAAGTCTTTTACCAAGTGCTGTTGAGTGCCACAGTGCTCATTATGCACTGTAGCTCTGGGCAGAATTGATATCTTCCCATATTTGGTCAGTTTTGACCCATTAAACATCTGAATCTATCCTTGATACTAGAAACAATGGTTGCATCCCTTTGAATAAGCTTTCAAATGCCCCAAGAATCATCTCAATCAAACATTTATAGCTCCAGATATTACCAAATACTAATTAAAGGTCAGGCTAAACAAGATCAGAACATCAGTAACCTTTAATTTTGCAACTTGATTTTCAGCAAGATGCTCTAAGAACTAGGTTTTGAGTTAAACATGAAAGTTTTAGAGGATTTTTGAGCTTTCCATAATATCTTTATTTGTCCCAATCCGATCCTTATAGAGAAAGATACAAATTTTTTATTACAATACTTTATGCAAATGTACTCAAATGAGCTCCAAAACTTTACTATTTAACTCCCAATCCTCTCAAATTAATCGTTGCTACAAGCTCATGCATCTCTATGATCTTCAGACACCAACATGGGAAGTCCCTGTAACAAAATTATATTCACAAGGAGGACTAAAAGTATAGGAAGCTCCAAAACATATTTATTCATCAAAATGATATAAATAATCATGATTATACTCAATGATACCTAATGAAAACTAAATACAAATCAACCAAATGTCAACCAATTAAATATATAAATGATACAATATGCCTAAAGTTATATAGGAAAAGGAGTGCATAAATGCAAACCATCTACAGCTTATTAGCACTCATCGTTGCAACCAAGAAATCATTAAGATTAAGCAACGTAAAATTCATTTTATAGAACAAAGCTTTCAGCAAAAAGAGAAGATCAAGAAATATATGAGCAGGGTATGTATAGGTTCAATTTCGAAGGTGCAGCTTTATTCATGTCATCAGTGGTTGTACTAATCATTGTTAATGTTGTTATGCAGACTACTCATCAATGTGAAAGATTTTGAAGAGATGTTTGGTCAACTTTTCCTTCTCATCAGCTATCTAATTGCTCTTAGTTATCCCATTTTTGTGGGGATGATAACTATGAAAAGCAAGTCTGGGTAATGAACTTTAATTCTTTCATAAAGAATTGGGATCATTCACGTATCTGAACCTTGCTATTTGCTAGTGTTATAAACGGCTTAGAAATTTTTACTTGTATCAAGAGATGGAGTTGTTGAGCTTTATCATGTCGAGCTTATTAGATGAATCTCTCCTTATTAATGTAATGTGTATGCTACACTTCATGCTGAATTAACTTGCCCTCTTTTGATTGATTTGTTTCTAGAGGTTTGTTATTTTAAATCATTGTTGATTTGGCCATGTTGTTGGATAGAATTACCAAATGTAGCAAATACAAGCATGGAAGATAAGAGGAAAGGAAATTACAAGAGTAAACTAGATCAGAAAGTGATAAACCCAATCATACTATTCCATTGCTCACCTGCATTATGGTATAAGGAATATAATTCAGTACCAACAGAGTTAAGATGACGAAGGTGGTTTTATTTTTTTACTTTTTATTTTTTGGTGTTTTTTTTTGGGGGGGGGGGGGGAAGGGGTGTTAAGGAATGCAAGAAGAAGAGTAGGCTAGAATCATATATACCTTTCATGCCCTTCCATAGTTCCATGGTGCTGTCTTCCAAGTAAAATGCCCCTTCTTGGTACCTCACATAGGTCCTGCTCGAGGGAACAACTTAATTAAACCTTGTGTCACAAAAAGATTCGTATAAAAATTAACTCACAAACAAGTTATTTTAGGTTTAGATTTCCGATAATAAAAGTGCTTGGTTTAGTTGGGAGTTATTATTTTCACAAAACTGTACATGAGAGTTTTTTTTTCTTAAAACAAGTAAACATGGCTCCTTCTTTATGAAAAATGATAAGTTGTATAGTATTTTAGATTAAGAAAATACAAAAAAAAAGTAAGTAGTATTCTTTTAGGCTCGTAAAAGGCTAGCTCATAAATGAGTTAGCAAGACATATAACACAAGATGTATATACATTTATGGGGATTTTTATAACCCCAATTTTCTTCCTAGATAACTCTGTTCCCTACCTCTTCTTCTTTCTCAACACTCTTATGCCTCATAAGAAAGTCTGAATCATATAACCGATTTGATACAAATAAAGTGATTCCTTTCTATTAAAAGATTAAAAAATTCATGAATATTTCTATTCAAATGCACTCATATATGTTAAAAAAAATATTAAACCAATCCTAGCTAGTCTTGCACGGCTATGTGTTGTTTGTAAAGAAACTAAAATTGTTGTTGTCCAAAATGTGTAATGCAAGGGTTTCTTAAAACTTATATCACCTACACCTCATGTTGTACACTTGATGAGTAGGACTTACTTTGCTGCATGTTAGTTACTTCAGTGTTGGGTTTTGTTTTGTTTAAATATTTTATTGGCTTATATAATGCCTATGAAAGGCAAAGCTATGTACCATCAGTCCATCAAGTTGTGAAATTCAATAAATTTCCTCTTCCGTTCATGTGTAATGTATATCAGTAAGAGAGAAAAATATTAAGTGTGTTATTTTTAGTGAGTTTCTAATATCAAATTGGTATCAGAGTTAGTTAAATCCAATACCAATTTATTTAAAGAGTGTGTGAGGAACAAGAGTGTTCTCAAATAGTTAGTGTCATTATGATAAAAAATTATAATATTGTTTGGTCAGGTCCCAAATTAGATGGGAAATTGGATTATAGTTATTGGGAGACCTTGATGGCAACTCACTTAAGGGCGCACAATATTTGGAACCTTGTTAATCCGGGTTTACCAGAAAGAGCTAATGAAGCTACCCAAAGGAGAGATCAATTAGCACTATTATAAATGCATCAAGGAGCATATTATTCCGTGTTTGGTAAAATTGCTAATGCCAAAACCGCCAAAGAAGCTTGGAATATTTTGAAACTGTCTTATAAAGGTGTAGAGAAGGCACAAAAATCAAAATTGTAATCCTTGCCCAGGAAATATGACAGGTATAAAATATCTAGCTCGAAAATTATTGAACAATATTTTTCTCATGTTATTGACCTTGTTGATAAGATGATAGTCTATGGAGAGAAGATTTTAGATAGTACGGTGGTAGAAAAAATTCTACGCACCATGCAAATCAAGTTTGATCATGTGATGACTATAATTTTGGAGTCTCATGAAACAAATAAAATGACAATTGTAGAATTGCAAGGCAGCATAGAAAGCCAGAATTTTAGAGAAGACAGAAAAAATAATCGAAAAAGCCCTGAAAAGTCAGGTGAATCTAAACAATGATGCTGAATCAAGCTATGATGAAGAAGTAAGAGGTCGAGATTACAATAGTAAAGGCAGAGCCAGAGGAGGTTTCAGAGGAAGAGGTCGTGGTAATAACTATTGTCAAGGAAGAGCAACAGTTTCAAATCACCTAACCAAGGAGAAGTGGAAACAATTTTGGCCTTGCTAGCCGAGAAAGAGGAAGAAATAACTACTACTAGGAAAGAACAAATTTCAACTGCTTTCACTGCAGGAAATTTGGTCACAAAGTTGCAGATTATAGATTCAAGTAGATGAGTTAGAATAATTTTAACAATCAAGCCAATGCTGCTGGAAGCCAAAGCCAAGAAAGTGGTGAGATTTCTAATCCACAAAGTCTTTTTCTAACAAGCAATTCTTTTTCAGAAAATGAAAATGCATGGTATTTGGATACCAGTTGTAGCAATCATATGTGTGGTAAAAAGGGATTATTCTTTTCACTTGATGAGTCAATTAAGTCATCTATTGTATTTGGCAACAATACAAATATTCCTATTTTGAAAAAAGGTCAGATAGAAATCAAATTGAAAGATGGTATTCACAATTTCATTTCTGATATGTTTTATGCTCCTGGACTTTATTACAATCTGTTAAATATTAGACGGTTGTCTAAAAAAGACTATAACATACAGATTTATCAAAGTTACTGCATGATATTTGATAAGGATGGAAAGTTTATTGCAAAGATAAAAATGACTTGAAATAGACTTTTTCCATTGAAAAAGCAACATGAAAAATTTTTCTACTTAAGTTCTATGATACATGATGATAACTGACTATGGAATTTGTGTTTTGGGCATTTTCACTTTTCTAGATTGAATTATATGTCAAGAAAAAAACTTGTTTCTGGTTTGTCAATTGTTGAAATTCCTAACTGTATCTGTGAGACTTGTCAATTAGGAAAAAAACACAGAGATTCATTTCCTGTTGGGAAATCCTGGACAGCAAAGAAGTTATTAAAAATCGTGCACTCATATCTGTGCATTGTTGAAATTCCAACTCATAGTGGGAGCAGGTATTTTATCACCTTTATTAGTTATTTTAGTAGAAAAACATGACTATATTTTCTGAAACAAAAATCAGAAGCTTGTGATGCCTTTAAGTCATTTAAGGCATTTGTGGCGAAACAAAGTGGCTGTAGAATCAAGATTCTCCAAACAGACAGAGAACAAGGGTATCTTGCTTTTGTAGATTTCTTTGAGCAACAAGGAATTCAATATCATTTGACAACTAGATATACTTCTGAACAAAATAGAGTAGTAGAAAGAAAAAACAAGACAATCATGGATATGGTCAAATGCATGCTGAGATTCAAACAAATGCCTAAAGAATTTTGGGCAGAAGCAGTTGCTACTGCGGTTTATCTTTTAAATAGGTGCCGCACAATGAGTGTTTGTGATAAGACACCAAAAGAAGCTTTGGGGGTATTGCTTATGCCCATGTACCAGATCAGCTGAAGAAGAAGCTAGATAACAAAGGTGGGAAATGCATTTTCATTGGCTATAGTATGAACTCAAAGGCATAGAAGTTGTATAATCCAGAGACAAAGAAGGTTATAATCAACAGAGATGTAACATTTGATGAAAACGGAACATGCGACTGGTTAGTCAAATCTCAACAAGTAACTGTGACACTTCCTGACAGTTATATAGAAGAAGATGAATAGCTAGAAACATAAACTCAACTCAACTACCAGCCAGATCGAAGGATTATGTTGTGGGTAATAAAAATGATAATGACTAATGAAGAGATTGCCAATTTTGCTCTATTTGTAAACTGTGAGCTAGTGAATTATGAAGAAGCTTCTAATGATGAGAATTAGAGAAAAGCTATGGATGAGGTGATTTATGCAATCAAAAAGAATGATACATGGGAGCTAACTGATTTACCTGCAGAGAAAAAGCCAATTAGAGTCAAGTGGATATACAAGACTAAGTACAAACCTAATGGTGAGATTGATCATTTTAAAGCCAAATTGGTTGCAAAGGGGTACAGACAAAAGCCAAGTATTGATTATTTTGAAGTATTTGGTCCTGTTACTAGATTAGACACAATTCGCATAATTATTTCCCTCTCTGTTCAAAAAAGGTGGAAGATATATTAGATGGATGTTAAGTCTGTATTTCTAAATGAGACTATGGAAGTAGAACTATACGTTGAGCAACATGTAGGTTATGAGATCCCTGGAGAAGAAGATAAAGTTTACAGATTGAAGAAAGCTCTGGATGGTTTGAATCAAGCATCGAGAGCATGGTATAAGAAGATTGACTCCTGTTTCATTGAGAATGGTTTTCAGAAATGTCTTTTTGAACTTGCTTTGTATATTAAATCAGTTGAGCCTAGAGATATTCTTATTGTATGTGTTTATGTTGATGATTTGATTTTCACTGGCAATAACTTGAAGATGATTAACATTAAATCAGTTGAGCCTGGAGATATTCTTCTTGTATGTCTTTATATTGATAATTTGATTTTCACTGGCAGTAACTTGAAGATGATTACAGAATTCTATGAGGCTATGGAGAAACATTTTGAAATGACTGATTTAGGCTTGATGTTGTATTTTCTTGGTATTGATCGAAGTGATTCTGAAAGAAGATGGGATTTTTATTTTTCAAAAGAAATATGCTAATGACATTTCAAGAAAATTCCAAATGGAAAATTCAAAGTCAGTTGCTACTCCAGTTGAAGAAAAATTGTGGCTGATAAAAGAAGATAAAGGAAGAACTATCAATCGTACTTATTTCAAGAGTTTGATTAGAAGCCTGAGATACTTGATAGCAATTAGGCCAGACATATGGATTTTGGATTCAATTTACTTAGCCAATTTATGGAGGAGCCACGAGCTTATCATCTACAAGCAGCAAAATGGATTCTTTGATATATCAAAGGTACCTTGAACGATGGAATATTTTATAAAAATACTCATGATGTGAAACTTGTTGGATATATAGACAGTGATTAGGACATAGAGATAAGAAAAAACACTTCAGGGTGTCTTTCCATCTTGGGTCAAGTGCTAGTCATGGTCATCAAAGAAACACCCTGTTGTTGTACTTTCTACAACAGAAGCGAAATACATAGCAGCTACAAGTTGTGTTACACAGGTAGTATGGCAAAGAAAAATTCTTGAAATGTTGAACCAGAAACAAAGCTCTCCCACAATGATATTTTGTAACAATAAATCAGCAATTGCACTTTGCAAAAATCCCGTGTTCCATGGTAGGTTCAAGTACCTTGATATTCGATTTCACAAGATTCGAGAATTCGTTATTGATAAAGAAATACTCATTGATTATTGTCCTATTGGAGATCAAGTTGCGAATATTTTTATAAAGCCATTGAAACTTAAGTTGTTTTACAAGTTAAGGAAAATGCTTGGAATAATAAATCCTATAAGCTTGGTTTAAAGGAGGCAATGTTAAAAAAATATTAAAGCAAGCCTAGCAAGTCTTGCAATGCCATGTGTTGCTTGTAAAGAAACTAAAATTGCTGGCGTCCAAAATGTGTAATGCAATGGTTTCTTAAAACTTGCAACACCTACATACACCTCACACTGTACACTATGAGTAGGACTTACTTTTGTCGTATGTTAGTTACTTCAGTGTTGGATTTTGTTTTGTTTAAATATTTTATTAGCTTATGAAGCCTATAAAAGGCAAAGCTATGTACCATCAGTCCATCAAATTGTGAAATTCAATAAATTTCCTCTTCTGTTCATGTGTGGTATATATTAGTGAGAGAAAAAATATTAAGTGTGTTATTTTTAGTAAATTTCTAATATCAATGTATAATCCTTCCCCCAATGAGTTGGTTATTTTTGTTATCCTCCCTTATCCCAATTCCTAAATCATAACTATTCCGATCATTATATTCTCCTTCTCTGCCTCTTGTTCTTGCTCTTCTCCACCAATTGGTTCCCTTCACTTCACAGATGTCCTTTGCGTCAGCTGTCATCCACCTCAGCAACTAATCCAACTGGACTCATCAGATGGGATCCGTCATTTGTCTTACTTCCATTTCTTCTCTTTCTACATTTTCTATCACTCTTTTCTATAGATTTCCCTATTCATGTGAAAAAAATGGAAATCTTATGTGTACAAATGATGTTTTTCTTTATATTTCTTTAATTATATATTGACACGTGATAGATAGTTGTTATATATTGAATAACTTATAAATTTTTAAATAAAGACAACAGTTGTTTCTAATTATTTTGATTTTAATTTTTTATATGTCAATAAATAATTGAAAAATAAAAAAGAATACATTATTAGGTGGCAAAGGATTTCCATCGATGAAAAAATACACTACGTATGTACAAATTCTTTTTCTGTAGTAATAATTAGTAATTAAACATCATTACTTCACGTTGAATGTTAGCTCTATAAAGCATAGTTTATCGCTACTAAATTCCTTTTCCAAAATTTGCAGAAGTCTTTCTATGTTTTAAGAGTATTCTTATTTCAACACGTAAAAATTAATGTTTAATTAAAATGTCTACTCTATTACTATTGAATATAATAGATTTATGAAAAAAAATGAGTGTTTTAATTAGACACTCACTTTTAAATGTTAAAATAATATTTTTTACGGTTGTACCAAGTTGGCACGTAAGCACGAGACAAATATATGACTGGCTAACGATAATTGATAACGACTTACACTGTTGCATTGCCAATTTGCTTATGCTACACCTATATAATTGACCAAGTACAATAGTACATACTGAGGTGAAAACAACAGGTGAAATTCCTATGTAAAGGGAATAGAATAACATCAAGTATATACTTACTACGTACCTGTATCTTGACTTTGAACAAGCAAGAATGCTAATTATAAGTTGATAATTAACCTTCCGCTTTTCGCGGGGCATAATTGATGATAGTTTGGCGGGGCAGAGATTTGGCGGCTAAGATGGTTATCCGTGGACTAGAAACATGTTTGAAATCGACTCCAACGTGCATGCGCATTTTCCATGACGAGTTAAGAAGGAAAATTGGTGCCTCGGCTCATATGTATATAATTGGTTTCTCATTTGGATCTTCAAACTTTGTCTTGAACTTTAGGATACTTAAGCACATTCAAATTTTTATTAGGTTAAATTAATTAGAGTCCCTATAAGTTATTTTTTTGGATAATTATAAAAAGCTGAACTCAAAAGGAGGAGCATGCAGAAGGTACAAACCAGAAAAAGTTCCATAATAGGAACATAACCACAAGACAACTTGCTACCAAAACAGAAAGCCAGCATAATAAAGACATCGACCAAATGAACAACAAATCAGAGGAAGCATAGAGGCAAAAAAGAAAGGACGCTCCAAAAGATCTGGACCCAGATTCATCGTATTTGAAAAAAATCATTTTTATCGGTCTGCACTAAGCCGTTTTTAAATAGCTTTAGTGTGTTTTTAAATGGTTCCATATATACTTATGCACCAAAAAAGGGAAAAAAATTGCTCCATATACTATTTTATTGGATGAGCACAAAGTTACTATTTTACTTTTCCCTCAATAACAATAAAAATGAGTTTTTATCAATCTTTAGTTAACATATGTTCATTATGGATCTCATTTATTTTACTATGAGTATATGCAAGAATGAAGATGATAAACTTGTGTTTATAAAAAAAAAAAAAAGAAATTCTTAAAAGGGAGCAGTTGTATTGCTTTTTACCATAACTGATCCCTCTTTTGAATTAAGATTGATGTACAATGATAATTGTACATTATATTAAGATTAAATTCATGAAATTTTACTTTTTACATATTTGTACATTTTTAGACTAATTGTAATTTCTATCCGTATTTTATGCATTGTTATTTTCTTTTTTTGAGATACGCTTTGGCAATAAAGTGAAATTTGAATTTGAGTAATAGACTGGCCTATTCCAAGAACCAAGTGTTATACAAGGACTTGTGACCTACAAAGCTCATATCTATATATAGTTGACTGTTTTTTTTTTTTTGACGAAAGAAAACATGTTGCGTTTGATATGCCCGTTAAATGTGCTTAAATTTTAAGGGATTCATGGCATGGTCAATATATATTTACACATTAAGAGGGATTACGATCCTGCGAAATTAAAGTAAGAAAGTGAAAAATTATTCATTTTTAGATAGATAGCTTATATTATATGAGAGTCCTGTGAATTTACCTATTTTAACTTAAATTGATAACTTGCATTATGATGTGACAAAAACTTCTCATCAATGGCCCTATCGTACCAACCTTATCATGCCACTGCTCAACATAAACATTTTTCCTCTTATAATGAGTTTGTCTTGGTGCTTATAGAATTTAGCCTATATATAACACGTATACGTACCAAGTTTTACACCAAGCAAAAACTATATGAATTTTGTAAGGAAAAACTACTCTTCCTCTTATTATGTACTGCTTTAGTTATGATCTTCTGATGTAAAATATCTATTAACTAAAACCCGGATGGCTATTATATTCTAAGTTCGAATAGAAAACGAAATTTTTTGCTTCTGAACTATAATATGCAGTTATATATAATAAAAATAGTGAAAGCTGCACTATTATATTATTTTTCATGTGAAGAGTATTTTTTTGGTACATCCTTATGTGTAAGAGTATGAAGACTATAGTTCCAACATTTTGTGTACAAATTAAACTATATATTAAATAATGATACATTCCAAACCCCACGTTGCTACAATGGTGCAACTGCCTGCCTTATTGCAAACTAAAAACATATACTAAACACATCAAACACGCCAATCTCGGGTCCTTAATTTCCTGCATTATAAAAGGCTACTACTTAGAATGGAGGGTATGCTGGAGCAATCGCAGGTTCAGCTGTGAACTCCGCAGCGTTAAAAGGCTCGGGAGAAGTAGCGGTGAACTGCACAGAGCGCACAGGTCCTGGCGCCACAATGCCAGAGCTTTTGATCTCAGCCATTCCTCTACGTGCATTTGCACCTTGCGCTTCACACAACTTGGGAAGAAAAACACCTATACATAAAGGGAAACAAAAACACAGATTAGACATATTAGCATCATTTTGGTTCATATATATTCCTTCTTTATATTGACTTCTAAATTTAATTTTGATCTAGCATGATTTCCAACCACATAATAATAAGTGTTCGATAGGTAAAAGATGTATCAATATATAACTAACTAATTAATAAGTTAACAAATGTTATACACATGCGTCTCGTGTTAAGAGCTGTTTAGATTCATTAATCTAGCATGAACAATATATAGCTTTATATATCTTGTATTGAAATTCAACTTATTTTACTCTGAAGAATCGAGACAATAAGAATTAAATCCTAACATTTGATCAGTGAGACTTTAATATCATATCAAAACTATCTACTTCCGCAAGTTTAAATTATTAGATAAACACGAATAAGTATTTTATATCTTAAAAAAAAAATACACCTTCGCCGGCAGCAAGATTGAAGAATAGGTCAACAACGTTGGGGCAGGCTTGGTAGCACTGACGGGAGCAGAGGTTTTGTGTGAAGCGAGAGTCAAGAAGAGAGTCCGATGAAATTCCGAAGGACTTTCTGTCCAACCCACAAGCCTTGATGCATTGGTCACTTTCAATGTGGTCCTTGAGCTTGTCAGCTTCAATCTCCGAAGTCCTGCACGTGTATGCTTCCTTTCCTGACGACCTCTTCACCTGCTTCTCAAGCACGCAGCGTTTTCCTGCTGACGACACCGCAAATGCGCATGTTTCGTGGCTCAGATTCTCACATTCTATACCTCCTGCAATATTTCACCATCAACACATGTATTAGAGACTATATTCTATGCTCTAGGAACACAATAACCATCTTTTGAAATATATATATAATGACTTATTTCTTTTTTTCAGAATAATATTATTTGTAAATAAAAAAATCCACATAATGATAAATATCATATAGAGAGAGAGACATAAAACCTTTGATCTCACCTATCAATACCAAATTCAACGTGTAATTCTCTCTTCAATGTCCATCCTTAACATTCACTTTTGGTATATAATAATTAATAAGATTAGTCTTTTTTTTTTTTTAGTAGGATCCGATTATATATATATATATATATAGATAGATAGATAGATAGAGCTTTATATAAGGCAATTACGTACCCAGAGCTCCTTGCACGGCGAGAGAAAAGGCCAGGACAAGTACCAAACTCCACAAGCTAATGTTAGAGGCCATGGTTCAAGCAAAAAAGAAGATGCTAGGAGTGGCAAAAACTAGCTTGGGATTTTGGTAAAGCAACTATCTGTGTACACTCGGTACTTGGAGGGTTGTTGTGATGCTTTGTGTATCAAGTAGTAGAGGGTATTTATAGTGGTTTCTCAAAGGGCAAATTGAGATATTTTTTAAAAAAGGAAGACAAAATTTACCAGTATATATGTAGTTGGACTTTTCAAAGTGAATTAAATTACAGATACAAGTATGAAGAATACTGCTATAGATATTTATGGAAGCCTAATTTGCCTTGTACATATACTCCTATATATGTATGTTGTTGATTTGATTTGATGCATGCGAGCCACGTGGTTGAGCGGTGTTGGCGAGATTATGAACCAAGACGGCGACCACGTTTGATCACTAGTCAACGAATACCGCAATCAGAGGAGGACCCTTCGGTTCACAGTATCTGCAGTTAACGTTAAATTTGTGTGTCCCAATGACCAATCTATTTTTGAAAGAAAACCGCCGCTGGGTCCGTATGTTGAGCGCGCGCGTCCTCTCACGTTGAAAATCACGTTTTGGTGTTATTTAATTATGTCATAGACTCGTAGCTAGTCGTGTTTTTCTGTCCTAGTTGTTTGTTTTTGTTTTTGTTTTCTTAAACAAATGGCAAAGGAATGAAGCTACGTTACCCGTTCTCCTAGAGGAGTATCAGCATAGTTCTTTTGATCTTTCTGGGTAATTATTGATATGTTATATTCAAATAAAAGTAAACAATCACTTAGGTGTTCTTAGAGTGCACGTCTGAATGTAGGTGTATGAAGAGAAAGACAAGAGAAGAGTAATTGTGAAATTGATCAACATTTTTAAATTGAAAAATAATATAGCAGTAGTAGTGTATATTTATAAAAGTAAATATTAAGAGATTATTGAAGGATTGCACTAATATTTTATTTGAGGGAATTTCTCTGGTATTCATACAAAATTTAAAAGTATTGGTATCTTTTAATTATGTATAGCTAAAAATAAGTCATATATTGCATTAACCTAAGTTTTTTGAAATGTATTAAATCACAATCACTAACTATTACACAAAGGGTACCAGTTCTATATCGATATCGGTACTCCATAGATATCTAAATAAAAACCTTTATTTTATTTCTCCCATTTGAAAATGTTTGAATGTACATATATACATGATATTCACTAATACAAGTTGGCTGCATTCTTGTTAAGTGATCTAAACCCTCAAAAAGAGGAGATCCATGTGTAAATACTAAGCAAGCTGATAATTATTGGGAGTCTTTTCTTCGCAAAAGTGTACAACAGATTAATTTTACAACATCATTTGTAGCACACATTAAAAAGACCAAAGAAAAATGTACATAATATTTACTTAACACGAAATTTTTTTCTCCATCGCTTCCATAATACTATCATAACGAGTACATAAGAATTGATTATTGATAAGACCATCAAATTCCTTAGATTAAAATAAAGGAGTGGCTATTGTTATTTTTATTTATCTAATGTCACTTCTCATTTATTATCTTCTTGTATAAAATTCTTAAAATAATCTTCATAAAAAGCTTGTTATATTTAGATAATTTATATTTTCAAAACTAAATTAAATTTTATGTGATATAATATAATCTTCATTGTCCATTGTTACTCCATATATTGTTTTTATTTATGACATTTTTAAATGCCTGTAATTAAAAAATAATTTTGTATTTATAATGTACTGCTACTTTGATATTTTAAATTTATATTTAATAATTATAATAATAATTAATTCTAAACATAGCTAGGAGGTTAATTATAGAAAAAAAGTATGACACCTGAACATAAATATTAATCCATCTTCAATATGAATTTCTGTCCTTTAAAAATAAATTATAAAAAATTAAAGCGGTATTAATCTCAGAAACTGAAATATATATATATATATATATAAAATAAACAAATGATTCCCAAATATAACAAAAAAACACAATTACAAAACTTAGAATTAAAAATATCAATATGTTTAACTTTATGGATAAAAGTACCAAAAAATTGATAGAAGTAGCAAACAAATAACGAAAAATAAAAATGATATAAGAGATGTGGTGAGAGATTTTATCCCATTTAATTTTTTAAAATCAAAATAATGGAATTTAAATCACTTCATCTCGTTCTCCTTCCATTTCTTTCCATCAAGCCAAATATAAGTATATAGCGTAAAAGATTATGCAGCACGAATCAAATTCCTGTAAAACAAAGTCATGGACATAACTCACGGACCATTTTAAATTATTTAATCTCGTTGGTCAGCAGACCACCGAAATGAATTGATATTCTCTTATTTTGGACGAACGATGATCACATGGTACTGTTGACGATTATAGGTGGGCTATGGTGGGGGATTACATTAAGAGTCTCGTTATTCAGTAATTAAGCTTCACGCCTTCAACATTTAACCCGATCAAGTTTGTACTGTTGATGATTATAGTTAATCAGTAACTTGCAGTTTTGCTTTCGGATGTTTAATACTAATTATATAATTATTAAATATAAATTTAAACTATCTGTGTAGTAATATATTATAAATATAAAATTTTTTAATTAAAGACATTTAAAAATATCACAAATAAAAATAATAGATGATCAAATTTAATTTAATTTTAAAAATACAAATTAGCTAAATATAAAACTAGCTTTTTATTAAGGCCATTTTGATAATGTTACATATAAGTACATGTTTTTTGATAATATTGTTTTATAAATATGCATTTTTTTTCTGGACAAAATGTGTTAATTCAATTTTGTATAGAATGATTTGTATCAGCGAGCTTTAATTTAGATCATTTAACTGTATCGAATTAAGAAACAAACTTTGTTTATGTGTGTCACAACGATGCCCGGAGGGCGCCGCGACCAAGGGAAATGACGACCGATTTCAAAATAAACTTGTAAAAATGGGAGTCGCCACCAATTTTAATTTTGGTTAAAATTGGAAAACTTTTTAATTTGCAAACTGGTCATTTTAAAAGAAATCAAAGGTTCGGGAGTCTGATTATGATTAGGGAAGGGTAGAAGCTTAATCCCACTGCACCCCTAATGCATCCATATAAATACGGTTACCCTAGAGCTCATTATGCAAATTAATTATAATTTTAATAATATTTACTTTTCCCCAATAGTTATAATTAAAAAAAGAAATAAATTAAAGCAAAATTAAATTAAATTAAAAAGAGAGAATATAACTTAATGAAAAATTAATTTTGACTTGATAGTTGTTGGCTATGCTGACGTATCCTCTGGTGCAATGAGGAACTCAAAATCACGTCATTCTGTACAAAATGATTGCGTGTTGGATAGATTTTAATTAAGAAACAAAATAACAATGCGTTGATTGATTTTAATTAGAAAAGTATTGATTGATTTTGATTTAAGTTTTTTTTTGTTTTGGAAATGAATTTTATTATGGAATGACAACATTTAGACAAACACTAATTTTAATAAGATTTGACGAAACTAATTCACAAACATGTAACAAACACAATTAGTTTGAACAAACATATAAAATTAAACAAAAAAAAAAGAATTACAATTTTTATTTTTTTATCATTTTCAGAATAAAACAAAAAAAAACACACAAAAAAATAAAAAAAAATAAAAAATAATGATTAGAAAAAAATTGAATTACTATTTTTTATTTTTTTATCATTTTCAGAATAAAATAAAAAAAATAAATAAATAAAACGAAAAAAGAAGAAAGAGAAAAGAGAAAAAAATAATAATAATAAACTACCAAAAAAAAAAACGGAGCCCAAAACCGAGAAAAAAAAATTGAACTAAAACCCAAGTAATGATAACCCAAAATAAAAGAACCCAACCTGATAAAAAAAAACAACAACCCAAATTCCCTAAAAAGAATCTAAACAAACAAAATAGAAAGATTGGTCCAATAAAACAAATCTGACCCAAACCCAAACAAAGAAACAACCCGAACCCAATTAAATCCAAAAAAAAAAAAACTAATCTAATGCACGCACACACGCACCCACTCACAATCACTCACACACACACTAACACAACACGGGAAGGAAAAAAAAGAGAAACAGAGAGAGGGTTGGAGAGAATGAAGAGAGAGAGAACACGGGGAGAGAGAAAGGGAGACCGCGAGAGAGAGAGAGGTCGCGAGAGAAGAGGGCGACTGAAAGAGGGGAGTCGTCGCCGCAGTTGGAAAGGCTGGAGGTTGCGCCGGTTTTGCGAGGTTTCGCGGTCGCCGACGGGGAGTGGAGCGCGACGAGGAGGCCGCCGATGCGAAGACGAGGCGCCGAGTTGGGGTTGTCTTGCGGTCTGGCCCGGCAGCGGAGGAAAAGGAGAGCCACCGTGAGGGAGGAGGCTATCGCGGCGGTGCATGCGGAGACAAGGGAAGAGATCGCGGCCGGCTTTGCGGATGGAAGCGGTTGAAGTGCGATGGCGGTCCCAACGCGATGATGGATCCGAGGCGGAGGGTCCTTGAGCCGCGGTTGGCGTCTCGTGGCTTGAATCGCGGCGGCTAGGTGGAGAAATGTAGTCCCTGCTCGCGGTGGCTGGGCTCAGCGATGCGAAGGGTGGTGGCGGCGTCGCAGATGAAGAGGGAGGAATCGCGCGGTGGTGGCTGAAAGAGGGGAGAGGTCGCGGCAGTGCATGCAGCTGAAGTGCGATGGCGGTCCGGCTTTTCAGTGATGGGTGGAGGAAGGAGTTGGTAGTGGTGGTGACATGGTGGTCCACGGCGGAGGTCCACCGTGACTTCTTCTTCAATTTGTTTTTTTTTATTTTCTGATATTCGGTTTTTGGATTTGCTTGGATTTTGATATTATTGTCTAGCTTTGTTTGCATGTGATTGTGCTGGTTGTGATGGTGATAAAAGGGAGGAAGAAGATCACGAGGAGGCCGCGGCGGTGGTGGGGGTGACCGCGGCCTCTACCCCTTTTTTATGGTGATGAACTACTACTCCTGTTATTACCTTGTTTTGTTGCTGGATTGAATTGCTGATTATCCTCTTGAATTTGTTACCGAATTCTTGTTGTATGATTGCAGGACTCTTGTGTATACCTTTGTTGGTTATCTCTTTGTGATTTTCCTCTCTGTGTTTTCTGATTGCTCTCTTGCTGAAATCTCTCCAACGAATCTGCCTCTCCCTTTTCCTTGTCAATTTTGCCTTATTTATATACATACAAATCAATCATACACTCCTGTAATGATGTTGCAAGGGATGGTCTGATGATGATAACAGGCATGCTCTAATGATGATGGTAGGCCTGATCTTTCAGCCTTTGAATTTGTTTTTGTTATCTTCAATTTGTGCGATCTGTCTGTGTCTCTGGCTTTTCTTTTTCTTTTCATTTTTATTATATATTTTTTGATTTTTTTTGTTCTGTTTGGTTTTAAGTTTAGAGATCACAAAACGTGGGCTGAAAGGAAAATGGATGAGATGGGCTATTAAAACTTGGACTAAAATGATAATATATAAAAAAAAAACCAAAGGTTGGGCTGAATGCAATTCTTTGTGAAAGAAAAAAAAATGAAATGGGCTGAATGAGATTTTTTTTGGTACCAGGCTAAAATGACAAATTAGTGAAAGAACTGAAATAAGGAATTGTAAATCAAATGCGAATTTTGGATTTTCCTGTTAACGTTTTGGACAAAATTGTGTGTTCACAGTTGCCCCTCTTTACTTGTTTCTTACTGAAAAATATAAAGGTTGAGACTTTAATATTTTACTGCAAGAGACAAGTAAAGATATGAACACAGATTTTGTCCGAACATATGATGCATGATGATGATGTATGCACAATGAATGCGTGATGACAATGTGAAATGATATGATGAATGATGTTAAATGATGTGAGAATTCAAAAGTATTTGCAAAAGCATGTGTAAAGCATATGAGAATTAGATCTGTGAGAGGTTAGGTGAAATGTGAATGTAAACTCTACAGAAGCAATGCATGTCAAACTTAAAGTAAATACATGTGAAAATATTTGTGAAAGCAATAAATATCTATGCAAATAAACATGAAAGCAATGACAGCTTGTGAAAGTAAACGTGAAAGCAGTAAAAGCTTCTGGAAATAAACGTGAAAGCAGTAAAAGCATGTGAAAATAAACGTGAAAGCAGTAAAGGCTTGTGAAAGTAAACGTGAAAGCAGTAAAAGCTTGTGAAAGTAGTAGAAGTCTGTGAAAGTAAACGTGAAAGCATTAAAAACTTGCGAAAGTAAACGTGAAAGCAGTAAAAGCTTGCAACATGAAAACAGTAAAGGCTTGCGAAAATAAACGTGAAAGCGATAAAGGCTCGTGAAAATCAACGTGAAAGCAGTAAAAATTCCTAGAAATAAACGTGAAAGCAGTAAAAGCTTCTAGAAATAAACGTGAAAGCAGTAAATTGTGAAAGCTGTAGATGTGAAAGCTGATAAACGTGAAAGCAGTAAATTGTAAAAGCAGTAAATGTGAAAGCAATAAATTGTGAAAGCAGTAAATTGTGAAAGCTGGTAAATGTGAAAACAATAAATTGTGAAAACAGTAAATTGTGAAAGCAGTAGATGTGAAAGTTATAAATTGTGAAAACCTTGTGAAAGTATGTGAAAATTAAATGTATGAGTGAAACAATGCGAGATTAATGTGATGATGGTATAATGAATGATGTAAAGCTAGTGGAGTGATGTGATGATGATATGATGAGTGATGGTAGGATTAAATGCATGAATGATGCAAAATTGATGTAGAGATGATGTGACCTATGACAAAATGATGACAATAGTTTTTTAAAAAATAAAATTGCCCCAGTTTGAAGAAAGCATTTGTCTATCCCAAAAATGATCCGTCTCTCTAGATGAGCAACTCTGTGAGCTTTCTGTTGCAAGTTTCAAGTGTATCTTCTTCTAGTGGTGCTTCAACATCCCCCTTTTACCCCAGTTCTTTCATTGTGTTCTCACTTTATGTCTTGATCACTCATTTGGATTTCTGATCAAACAAATATCCCTTGGAGTCCATCAAGACTCACATTTGAGTTGTTCTCTTTAAGTCTAGGCTAGACAAGTCGTTTCATCTCTTTGCGAGTCAATCTTGGTCTTCAAACCCCCTGCCTGATTTATCTATCATGAGCTTTGTCAGTCAATTAGTTCTTTGGTTATGTTTCAATTATAATATCATGATTATGCACAGTTTTTCAAAGAGAGTATAGAGATAAAGATTTTAGTAGAAATGAAAGATAAACAGAGACACAGAGGTGAAGAAAGACAATTTTATTCGCTTTCAAATTGGAAAGCATTTATAGGATTTCAACAACTGTTAAGAGGTAAGGAATGAAGAAAGAAGAAACTGGTAGTGCTGCTTTCATGTGATCAACTCATTTTACTGATTCATTAGCTACACCAGACTCAAAATCCATGATGACGAATACAATCCTTCATTGTGCTTCCGACAATATTACAATCAAATTGCCCCAGTTTCCATATCCCACGTAGCTTCTTGATCATTGGCTCAACTTTTACCATTGCATAGGTTGCCTTTTCAGGTTTTCAACCTAGCATTTTCATTTTCTATGCTCTAATTTTTGCCTAGACCGCCCTTTCGGGTTTTCAACCTAGCGAGCTTTCTCTTTTTTCTTTTTCAGTTTTCAAGCAAAGTATCTCTTCACGGCATCTGAATTGATCGGCTTTGCAAGTATGTTGCCTTCCATGTCAGTCAAAATCAATGCTCCTCCAGAAAATGCATCTTTTACAATGTAAGGGCCTTCATGTGTGGGGGCCCACTTGCCTCTGTTATCCTCCTGATTTGGCAGAATTTTCTTTAGAACAAGGTCGCCAGATTGGAATGTTCGAGGACGAACGTTCTTATTAAATGCTTTAGCCATCCTTTTCTGATATAACTGACCATGGCAGACTGCATTCAGCCGTTTTTCCTCGAGCATGTTCAATTGCTCATATCTGGTTTTGACCCACTCGGCTTCTTCCAATTCAGCTTCCACCAAGACTCTTAAAGACGGGCGTTACTGCCTCCATCCCATACACCAGCAAATACGGAGTTGCCCCAATTGAGGATCTGACAGAAGTTCGATAGGCGTGTAATGCATAAGGTAGCATATCACTCCAATCCTTATATGTGACCACCATTTTCCCTAGGATCTTCTTGATGTTCTTGTTTGCTGCTTCTACAGTCCCATTCATCTTTGGTCGATAAGGAGCCGAGTTATGATGCTTAATCTTGAATTGCTCACACAGTTTCTGTACATCTGCATTGTTGAAATTTGTGGCATTATCTGTGATGAGCCTTTCTGGCAACCCGTATCTACAAATGATATTATTCTTCAGAAACTTCACTACCACTTTCCGTGTCACATTGGCATAGGAAGCGGCCTCTACCCATTTGGTGAAATAATCAATAGCTACCAGAATGAATCGATGCCCATTGGAGGCTTTGGGGTTAATTGGCCCTATGACATCCATGCCCCCACATTGCAAACGGCCATGGTGATGTAAGAGTATGCAATGGCACAGGAGGAGAATGGATTCGATCAGCATATACTTGGCATTTGTGACATTTTCTGACAAACTCTATGTAGTCTTTTTCCATTGTTAGCCAATAGTATCCCTGTTTGAGAATCTGTCGGGATAACATGTGTCCATTAGCATGAGTACCACAAATACCCTCATGGACTTCAGATAAGATGGAGTTCGCTTCCTTAGCATCGACACACCTTAACAAAACTCCATCATAACTCCTTTTATACAACACTTCCCCTGATAAGAAGAATGACATGGATAATCGCCTGAGTGTCTTCCTGTCATTCTCATTTGCTGCTGCAGGGTATTCTTTCTCCTTGATTAACTTCTTGATATCGTAGAACCATGGTCGGCCGTCTAGCTCATCTTCAATGTTGGAACAGTATGCTGGCTCTCTTCTAACTGTCACTTGTAAGGGTCGCACTTCTACTTCCAGATCGAGCTTGGTCATCACAGCCAAGGTAGCTAAAGCATCTGCAAACTGATTCTGATCGTGAGGCAAGTAATGGAAACTGACATCCTTGAACTCTTCTTTTAAGCTCATAAGATGCTCAAAGTATGACAGTAACCTATGTTCTTTGACTCGCCATTCTCCATTGACTTGAAAAATAATTAAGGCTGAATCTCCATAGACCTCCAGGAATTGCACACCAAGGGATATCGCTGCCTTTAGACCTGTTATGCATGCTTCATACTCGGCCATGTTGTTGGTACAATCAAATGTCAATTTCACGGCAATTGGGAATTGTTTTCCATCAGGGGATATTAAGACTGCTCCAACCCCATTCCCTCGGATATTGACTGCACCATCAAAATACATCTTCCACACTAAATTATCTTCTTCTTTATTCTCACTGTTCTCTTCTACAACTGCTAGGACATCTTCATCAGGAAATTCAAGTTCCATTGACTGATATTCTTCAAGCGGGTTTTCAGCCAAGTGATCAGCTATCACACTTCCTTTTATGGATTTTCTGGACACATACTTGATGTCAAATTCTGCTAGAGCTACTTGCCATTTAGACATTCTTAGGGAGATATGCGGGCTTTCAAAGATGCATTTCATGGGGTCTATCCGAGATATGAGCAAAGTCGTATAATAGAGCATGTACTGTCGTAATCTTTTTGCCGTCCATACTAGTGCACAACAAGTCTTCTCAATAGCCAGATATCTAGACTCGCAGTCATTGAATTTCTTACTCAAGTAGTAAATGGCTTGCTCTTTTCGACCAGACTCGTCATGCTGACCCAATACTGCCCCCATAGACCCATGCAATACTGTGAGGTATAGTATGAGTGGTCGCCCTGGTGTTGGTGGAACTAAGATAGGTGGATTTGAGAGGTAGTCCTTGATCCTGTCAAAAGCCTCTTGACACTTCTCATCCCATTTGCTCGAATGATTCTTCTTCAATAGCTTAAATATCGGCTCGCAAGTGTGAGTCAAATTGGAGATGAATCTTGCTATGTAATTCAGTCGGCCTAAGAAACCTCGGACTTCTTTCTCTGTCTTGGGTGCTGGCATGTTCTGGATAGCTTTGATTTTGTCTGGGTCTACTTCAATACCCTTCTTGCTGACGATAAATCCTAACAATTTTCCTGTTGACGCTCCGAGAGTACATTTTGCTGGATTCAGTCGAAGCTTGTAAGTCCTTAACCGTTCAAATAGTTTCCTGAGCACCGTAACATGACTTTCTCCTTCCTGTGACTTTGCTACCATGTCATCCACATACACCTCTAGCTCCTTGTGAATCATGTCATGGAAAAGAGTCACCATCGCCCGCTGATATGTTGCCCCAACATTCTTTAGTTCGAACGGCATAACCCTGTAACAGAACACTCTCCACTGAGTGACAAATGATGTCTTCTCTTTGTCTTCTTCTGCCATCAAGATCTGATTGTAACCTGAATAACCATCCATGAAAGAGAATCGATGGCCTCTAGCCGTGTTATCAACCAGAACGTCTATATTTGGGAGAGGAAAATTATCCTTTGGGCTTGCTTTATTTAGGTCACGATAGTCCACACACATTCTGACCTTTCCATCCTTCTTCGGTACTGGCACTATGTTTGCTATCCATTCCGGGTAGAGTGGAACTTCTAAGAAACCAGCATCAAGTTGCTTTTTGACTTCTTCTTTGATTTTGAGCGACATTTCTGGACTCATCCTCCGTAACTTTTGTCGCTTAGGTTCCATTCCTTCAATCAATGGGATGCTGTGAGCTACTATCCTTGGGTCCAAACCGGGCATATCTTTGTAGGACCAAGCAAAAATATCCAAGAATTCACGGAATAGTGCAATCATCTCTTTCCTTTCTGGATTATCGACTATTTTCACTTCTTTCTTATCTTCGTCAGTGCCTAGATTCACAGTTTCAACAACCTCATCATGTGGATTTATCCCTTTCTCCATTGAATTTATGATTTTGGCAAATTGTTGGCACAACTCAAGATCTTCATCTTGTTCATTTTCATTCAAGTCTGTTGTAACGTAAGAATCGATTAATGGGTTTTCACAATCATTTGCACATGATAGTGAATCTGATGGAGATGAGTCCCTAGAATTAAGATGAGACCCGAAATAAATAAAACAAAAGAGGATAGAAAAAAAGAAAACCATGCATAATCATCTTATTCAATTGAAATCGAAATACAACAAAGCAACTAAAGCGTCCATTACTCAAGATACAAAAAATCATCTAAGGGCACAGAATCCCAATTGTTTAACGGCTCAAGACTAGGGTAGATCAGCCGAGGTATCTCCCTGGTTCCTCTAAGGGTGCTGACAGCTTCATCTGTTTCTATTACCATCACTTCTGCAGGTGCAGAAAATGTATCCTTAATATGTGGGATTTTCTTCTTAGTGGATTCAAAAGACTGTTGATCATTTACGGCTTCATACCCGAGACCAAACTTCCCAGAATTGTCAGGAAGTGAGATTGGATTCTTGATTCCTTGCAGCTGACTCCCTAATCCTTTCCCTTCTTCAAACCCACTTTTGTACATTATTCGAGCAGCTACTTGATGCACATCACATTTTGACCCCACTGGCTCTGCTATCTCAAGGTTTTGAAATGATACCTCGAGAGTGTCTTCAGCACAATCAACGTATGGCACGGACACCAGTTTAGTCACCAATAATTCTTCTTCCCCTTTGACAGTGATGAGTTTCCCATTATCTATGAACTTTACCCTCTGATGAAGCGTAGAGGGAACAGCACCTGCCTCATGAATCCAGGGTCTTCCTAACAGCATCGTGTACCCTGGATCAATATCCATTACTTGGAATCTGGTCATGAAGGCAGTTGGCCCAATCTGCAACTGAAGATCAATGGCTCCCATGATCTCCCTTAAGGTCCCATCAAACACCTTAACAATGATTCCACTTGGTTCAATAGCGGAGGGATCAATTGGGAGTTGTTGCAAAGTGGAGTAAGGAAGCACATTGAAGGCTGACCCTCCATCAATCAATACTTTTGCGATGTTACAATCCTGGCATTTCAGGGTAATATGGAGCGCCTTTGGACGCCCTGCTAGATGAGGGAAAACTTCACTTTCTGTGAAGGTGATGGTGTTAGCTGTTCTGATAGCATCTACAATTCCTTCAAACCTATCAGGGGTTATGTCTTTGGACACATATGCTTGATCCAACACCTTTTTGATTGCATTGCGGTGAGCTTCCGAAGATAAGATTAAGGAATAAAGTGAGATCTTTGCCGGTGTTTTCTTCAATTGATCCACCACATCATACTCACTCTGTTTCATTATCTTCAAGAACTCCTCTTCTTCATTTTCTTGAGTCTTTTCTCTGTTTTCCTTTACAGGCGCTACTTGGGAATCCTTTAATAACTTCTCAGGAGTATAACACCTGCCACTCCGAGTCATTCCTCCTATTCCTGCAACATTTGTTATTGACTCTGTTGCAGAGGGTTCCGAGCAAGCTCCATTGCCAAGTTCTCCAATTGCCTTTGGCTTATTGAACATTGCGGTTGTGGTAAGATAAGAAGGCAAACTAGATACCTTGAAGACCGGTACTGATCTTTGAATAGGAGATATTACTCGGGATGTTGTAGAATGAGGCTCCACAACTGTTTCATACCTCCATGGAACCGCATGATCGCTCTCATAAGGAAATGGCTTGGGCACTTTGAAAACAAGTGCTGGCTCTTGGTTGTAGACTTTAAAAACAGGGGGTGTACGATGAATCATATTGACACTCTGTTCGATATCTCTTGGTATCTCCAGTACCCCTAGTTTGATCATTCTTTCGACATAGAGCTTCAGCTTTGGACATTCCTCTATGTGGTGCTTTATTCCGGAACACTCACTGAATAGATCAATTTCATCACCTTTCACCGTCCTTTTACCTTTCTCTCCTTCAACTTCCATCTCGTAACCTGCCCTCTTCAGTGCTTCTAGGATCTCCTTCATCAGGAGCTTGACATTCTCTACACCTTGACTTGTAATCTCCTCATAGCAGATAGAATTTACCTGACCTCCACCATGATTGGGGAACGGGTTATTCCTTATGTGTGGTCTTGATTCCTCTTCCAACTTAATGGCACCACGGTCAATTAAACGCCATACTGCGCTTCTGAACCCATAACAATCTTCAATTGAGTGTCCCGGGGAATTTGAATGGTAATCACATGTCTGATTTGGATTGTACCACCTGGGGTATGGTGGCATGAAGGTCTTCCCCGGACGTGGGCCTAGCAAGTTGTCTCTACACAAGTGTTTAAACAACTCGACATGGCTCATGTGGAAATCGGGTAAGGGTCGATTCTCCATTGGAGGTCTTTGTGTGTTGTTGGTATTGGATGGTGAAGGAGTTGTGAAGGGATTACTTGTCTGGTGGGCCTGGGGTGGTGTTTGGTGAGGTCTAGGCGTCGTTGGTGTATAAGGTCGTGGATAGGAGACGTGGTTGATTTGGTGGGGTTGTGGTGTATATGGTATTTGTGGTGAAACGGCTCTTGGGGATGGATATTATTGGTAAGATGGGTGTTGTATGTGTAGATAAGTGGGATGATGGCTTGGTCGGGGAGTGGGTTGTTGAGAGTGGATGTAGTTAACTGCATTCTCTTTCTTCTTAAAATGGAAACTCTTCTTGGATTGAGACTCACTTGCTTCTATCTCTATCTTCCCTTCTTGGATGTTAGTCTCAATCCTTTCTCCGATTTCGACTAAATCGACGAACTCTTTGACATGGGTCCCCAGCATATTCCTGAAAAAAGGTCCTTCTAGTGTACGAATGAAATAAGAGCACATTTCTTGCTCTAACATTGGTGGAACAACCCTCCCAGCCATGGCCCTCCATCTCTGGGCATATTCTTTGAAAGACTCATTTTCCTTCTTCCTTATCCCTTTCAGCTGATCTCTAGTAGGTGCAACATTCAAATTGAACTTGTATTGGTTTGTGAAAGCCTAAGCCAGGTCTTCCTAACACCTGATCTGTGTTCGGTCCATCTGCATATACCATTCCCATGCAGCACCTTCTAAACTCTCAGGAAAAAAGCTTATCAGGAAGATTTCATCTTTTGACCACATTCCCATCTTCGTACAATACATTCGCAGATGCATAATAGGATTGGTGCTACCGTCGAACTTGACGAGTTCAGGCATCTTGAAGTCTTTGGGAATAACCACATTAGGAGTCAAGCACAGATTGCTAATACTCATTGAGCCATAGGGATTAGGTCCTCGTAGCATTCGGATCTGCTCCTGCATGCTTTCTTGTAGCTCTTGTTTCGGCTTTAGTCGTTCTAACTCCTTCGTAGTTTCACTTGCGGATCCAGCTCCTTCATCATTCTCATACCCCGCATGTTCTTCATGCTCAGCATTTTCAGCATTTACCTTGGCCATATTCACTATATCAACAATGAATTTCTTGAATTCCGGTCCAAACATGGACTTCATCATTTCCTTGAGGTCATCAATTTCTTGACTTAAATTCCTTCCTCCGGTAACGCTGTCTGCTGCCATAGCTTTTTTCTTGCCTTTATCCTTGGTAGCCTTCTCTTTCTCAACTCTGGATCGTAACTTGTACAGCTCTCTAGCTGATGCACTGGTATTTGACAAAGCTTTCTTTGAAGGAGCAATCTTGGATAACCTTCACAAAAAGTAAGAAAGATAAACAAATGGTAAAAACTTAAAGATCCTTTGATGGCAAAGAATCACATTTATTTTGACAGTGTCGAATTGATTCATATCCTATTCAGAGGACTTAATGTCCATAAGACAGGATATGTGATGGATTTAAGTATAGGGGATTATCATTCCATAATATACTTTGTTAGGAGCATACTAGCAATGTAGAACTTGATCTTCTTTCTTACATTTTACACAGAAGAAAAAAAAAATTCTATAAGGTAGAAATGTAATTGACAATATATCCAAGGGAGATTTTGCTCCACGATGAATATAGTCTTCCCTGTTTATTTGAGGAGGAATCTGGAAAATCAAATTTATTTCATTCATTTAAAAGAGTACAGTTACATCATAGTTGAGTCAACAATGGTCATTCTCTTTCTCTTAAGACCTCTAGCAAGGCCTTTACTCAGGTTCATGAAATCACTCATCTCACTTGGCAAATGAAGCTTGAAATTCTTTTGAACTTCTTTTTCTGCTTTTTCAAAATGGTAAATGAACTTCGGAATGTGATGATCAAATTCCTCAGTTAGCTTTGTGTATTTTCCTTTCCATTCCTCAGCCTTCATTGCCCAATTACCCGCTTGTTTCTTCCAGAATCTTCTTGCATCTTCTGTATTCAGAAGTTGGTTTCGACATTTCATGAAACGGGCCCATTCTTGATCACATTCTTCTTTAGCTTGGGCTAATGATGTATTTAACTCTTCTATCTTCAACTGCAATTCTTCTTTTTGTCCTTGCATTTCAACTTCCAGCTCTTCTTTCATTTGTTCTTGCTCACCAATCTTCATTTTCAATTCTTTATTTTCAACTTCCAGCTCTTCTTGCATTTGTTCTTGCTCATCAATCTTCATTTTCAATTCTTTATTTTCATTGTTTAGTTGACTAATGTGCTTCACAAACCTATTCTTCTCATTAGCCACCATTTGGACTTGCTTTTCAAGGTTCTGGATCTTCTGTCTTTGCTTCTCTTGATCAGGGACATCGGCCAGCTCATCCTTCAGTTGTTCAATCAGCTTTTCTCTCTTCTCACATTGGCTCCGAGCAATGACAACTTCTAGTTCTGCTGCCTGCTTTTGTTGTTCTAAGAGCCTTATTTGTGCTTTCATAACCTCCATTTGTTCAGCCAATTGAGGATCATTCTTCTTTTCATGAAGAGAGATAGAAACACCTTGAGGTACTTTCCTTGTTTCTCTCCATGTGACATACTCGCGAGTGCTGATCACGAGCGGCTTTCCTAGCTTATCTCTTTCGGCCATATGAATATCTCTCCATGCTTCTTTGACTTCTCGTGATAACTTCTTAGTGTGTTCACCTTCCTTGTACCAGAAGTAAAGTCCGCTTAATTGCTCATCTCGTGGCTTCTTTTGTGTCCAACAAAGTTGTCTGAGTACTATTGCTGGCGTGTATGATATGCAACCTCTTGGACCCATCAATGGTATGCTATGATAATTTCCACAGCCGAGAATGATGTCACCTCTTTTATGTTCATACCATGGACAAACCTACTTGAATGACTGTTCTTTTACATTATCAAATTCAGCCTTCCACTCATGGTCTTCTCTTGGCTTTGTTGGGATACGATGAAAGCTTTTTAGTGGGTCTGAGACATTTCTGATGTGATTCCCTGCATACATATGTGTGATGATCCACACGTACAAGAGGTGTAAGCAACATCGAAGCTTTCCTTTTTGTTTCTGATGACAGAAATTCAAAGTCAGAAACGTTTCAGCCAACACAGCAGGAACTGGATTCCTTTGCTTATTTTCAACAGCAAAGAAAACATCCATGGCAGCTTGATCAACTATGTCCGGTGCAGAAGGAAACAACACCAGCCCATAGATAGCAAAAGCCAGCACTTTTGCAAAAGTAGCCCACTCTTTTCGATGCCCCAAGTCTTTCAAATGTTCTTCTATGAAGATTTTTGTCACCCCTTTTGATTCTGGATGTCCTGTCAACTTCACTTGAGCCACTGGCACACACAATAATTCACTGAATTGCTCTACCACCTTTCCACTTGAAATAGGTTGTTCTAGATGAAAATAAATGGAAGTATTCTTTCTCATTGGTAATTTTAACATGCAGGCATATTCTTCAATGGTAGGAGTGATATCCATGTTTGGCAGCTCAAAACATCTCAAAGTGGGGTTCCAATACTGGGCAAGAACATTGAGGGCGGAAGTTTCCACTGATATGAATAACAAATCTAGAATTGATCCATATTTATTTGAAAAAGCTTTTCTGCTTTTAGTGGGCAGCAACTGGCTTAACCGACGTAGATTTTCCAGAGAACTGGTATTTCCCATCACGTTGAAATGCTTTTTCAAGTTGGATACATTGCTAGTATATCGTGCTCTTTCCATTGTTCACTGTCTAATATGATGTTGTTCTTTTGCCACCAATAGATCCTTCAAAAGAAGAAAAGATGAATGAGATGCGTGTTATGAATAAAATAAATATGCATGGGCATGAAGTGAATGCATGAAAATGGATTTTTCCTTTTTTATGCTTAAAATGAACATGCTAAATGGGAAAATATGAATGTCATATATAATTGAAATACAAACTGATAATGCATGTTGTAATGTCCATGATGAATGTTATATGATACCACAAATGCATGACGTATAAAAGATGGAAAAAAGAAAAGAAGTATACTCCCTTGTGTCTTAACAGGGTGGAGTCTAATGCTTGGTTCTATGGTCAAACCTATTTGAGGTAGGCATCTAGCATCATTCTATCAGTGCACAGCTTTTGGGTGGATCTAGATCCTTGAAAGATTGTGGTCCTCAGGCTGCCTTTACCAATAGGATAAAGACCTAGTTCCATGAGTTAAACCATAGGGACATGAAAGTCACAATATGGCAACCCATAGTTTCAGTAACAACCTGAGCGGATGAGTCAACGACTGTCAGGGAAGCATAAGCCTCACAATAACAACGTCGAAACCCCTTCTTGCCCTATGGCTTTCCAAGGCTCGGGTATAGAGCCCAAATCGTGTGTGAGGACGGTGATAGTGAGAGTGTGTGCAGGGAGCATACAAACCTTGTAATCCTAAACACTATTTACAACCCTGCAAAGCAAATCAAAGAAGCACATATATATACAAAAAGTCTTCTACCCTAAGGTTCCAAATGTATACAAAAATAAAATCTCTAACCTAAGATAACAAGTATTTACAGAAATAAAGCAAACTATCCTAAGATTTGAATAACAAATATTAACAAATAAAATAAGCAAATATTTACAAAAGGAAGACAATTATTTACAAAATGAAAAAGATGGGGAAATATAAAGATTATAAATTATAATTATTTGCATGATTTACTCTAACAGGCTTGACTCTCAAGGAGTCCCCAGTGGAGTCGCCAAGCTGTCACAACGATGCCCGGAGGGCGCCGCGACCAAGGGAAATGACGACCGATTTCAAAATAAACTTGTAAAAATGGGAGTCACCACCAATTTTAATTTTGGTTAAAATTGGAAAACCTTTTAATTTGCAAACTGGTCATTTTAAAAGAAATCAAAGGTTCGGGAGTCTGATTATGATTAGGGAAGGGTAGAAGCTTAATCCCACTGCACTCTAACGATTCCATATAAATACTAAGTACCCTAGAGCTCATTATGCAAATTAATTATAATTTTAATAATATTTACTTTTCCCCAATAGTTATAATTAAAAAAAGAAATAAATTAAAACAAAATTAAATTAAATTAAAAAGAGAGAATATAACTTAATGAAAAATTAATTTTGACTTGATAGTTGTTGGCTATCTTTGACGTATCCTCATACAAGAATGAGAACTCAAAATCACGCTATTCTCTGTATAAAATGATTGTGTGTTGGATAGATTTTAATTAAGAAACAAAATGACAATGCGTTGATTGATTTTAATTAGAAAAGTATTGATTGATTTTGATTTAAGTTTTTTTTTGTTTTGGAAATGAATTTTATTATGGAATGACAACATTTAGACAAACACTAATTTTAATAAGATTTGACGAAACTAATTCGCAAACATGTAACAAACACAATTAGTTTGAACAAACATATAAAATTAAACTAAAAAAAAATTACAATTTTTATTTTTTATCATTTTCAGAATAAAACAAAAAAAACACACAAAAAAAAATAAAAAAAATAAAAAAAATAAAAAAAAATAAAAAATAATGATTAGAAAAAAATTGAATTACTATTTTTTATTTTTTTATCATTTTCAGAATAAAATAAAATAAAAAAATAAATAAAACGAAAAAAGAAGAAAGAGAAAAAAAATAATAATAAACTGCAAAAAAAAAACGGAGCCCAAAACCGAGAAAAAAAAAATTGAACTAAAACCCAAGTAATGATAACCCAAAATAAAAGAACCTAACCTGATAAAAAAACAACAACAACCCAAATTCCCTAAAAAGAATCTAAACAAACAAAATAGAAAGATTGGTCCAATAAAACAAATCTGACCCAAACCCAAACAAAGAAACAACCCGAACCCAATTAAATCCAAAAAAAAAAAAACTAATCTAACACACGCACACACGCACCCACTCACAATCACTCACACACACACTAACACAACACGAGAAGGAAAAAAAAGAGAAACAGAGAGAGGGTTGGAGAGAATGAAGAGAGAGAGAACACGGGGAGAGAGAAAGGGAGACCGCGAGAGAGAGAGAGGTCGCGAGAGAAGAGGGCGACTGAGGGAGGGGAGTCGCCGCCGCGGTTGGCAAGGCTGGAGGTTGCGCCGGTTTTGCGAGGTTTCGCGGTCGCCGACGGGGAGTGGAGCGCGACGAGGAGGCCGCCGATGCGAAGACGGAGGCGCGGCAGTGGGGTTGTGCGCGGTGCGGCCCGGCAGCGGAGGAAAAGGAGAGCCACCGTGAGGGAGGAGGCTATCGCGGCGGTGCATGCGGAGACAGGGGAAGAGATCGCGGCCGGCTTTGCGGATGGAAGCGGCTGAAGTGCGATGGCGGTCCGGCGCGGCGATGGATCTGAGGCGGAGGGGTCCTTGAGCCGCGGCTGGGCGTCTCGTGGCTTGAATCGCGGCGGCTAGGTGGAGAAATGTAGTCCCTGCTCGCGGTGGCTGGGCTCGGCGATGCGAAGGGTGGTGGCGGCGTCGCAAATGAAGAGGGAGGAATCGCGCGGTGGCGGCTGAGAGAGGGGAGAGGTCGCGGCGGTGCATGCAGCTGAAGTGCGATGGCGGTCCGGCTTTTCGGTGATGGGTGGAGGAAGAAGTTGGTGGTGGTGGTGACACGGTGGTCCACGGCGGAGGTCCACCGTGACTTCTTCTTCAATTTGTTTTTTTTTATTTTCTGATATTCGGTTTTTGGATTTGCTTGGGTTTTGATATTATTGTCTGGCTTTGCTTGCATGTGATTGTGGTGGTTGTGATGGTGATAAAAGGGAGGAAGAAGATCACGAGGAGGCCGCGGTGGTGGTGGGGGTGACCGCGGCCTCTACCCCTTTTTTTATGGTGATGAACTACTACTCCTGTTATTACCTTGTTTTGTTGCTGGATTGAATTGCTGATTATCCTCTTGAATTTGTTACCGAATTCTTGCTGTATGATTGCAAGACTCTTGTGTATACCTTTGTTGGTTATCTCTTTGTGATTTTCCTCTCTGTGTTTTCTGATTGCTCTCTTGCTGAAATCTCTCCAACGAATCTGCCTCTCCCTTTTCCTTGTCAATTTTGCCTTATTTATACACATACAAATCAATCATACACTCCTGTAATGATGTTGCAAGGGATGGTCTGATGATGATAACAGGCATGCTCTGATGATGATGGTAGGCCTGGTCTTTTAGCCTTTGAATTTGTTTTTGTTATCTTCAATTTGTGCGATCTGTCTGTGTCTCTGGCTTTTCTTTTTCTTTTCATTTTTATTATATATTTTTTGATTTTTTTTGTTCTGTTTGGTTTTAAGTTTAGAGATCACAAAACGTGGGCTGAAAGGGAAATGGATGAGATGGGCTATTAAAACTTGGACTAAAATGATAATATATAAAAAAAAACCAAAGGTTGGGCCGAATGCGATTCTTTGTGAAAGAAAAAAAAAATGAAATGGGCTGAATGAGATTTTTTTTGGTACCAGGCTGAAATGACAAATTAGTGAAAGAACCGAAATAAGGAATTGTAAATCAAATGCGAATTTTGGATTTTCCTGTTAACGTTTTGGACAAAATTGTGTGTTCACAATGTGCTAAATAGCTTAAATAAGGATGAATTCATGTAGAATTTTTTTTTCTTTAAGACAAAGTGGCAATTCACCAAGTGTTGTATCAATAATCTTGAAGTCATGATATGTTAGAGTGAATGTGATTAGATAATAGAAATTGGTTAGAGAGTTTGTTGAATTGATTAGATATTGGTTTTTAGTTAGTTACAACTATTAGTCTATATTAAGTATAAACTTGTTATGTCATTTATATGACTTATTTCTTTTATCATTAGTAAAATTTACCATTTGAATTTTCTCTCAATTCTCCTAATTCTAACATATGATCTGTTTAATTTACAAACCGTATATCACTATGACGTTTTGATGAGAAATTAATTACAGCAGTATTTTTCTTTGACATAAGAGTTTTTACCCTCCATGTCGGGTAGGACGGAGGACTCAGGGCACGCATATCCGTTAAGTGAAAAAGTAAAATGATCAGGATTGCATAGGCATGACGCAGAGAAGTCTGAAAAGCGAAAAAATTAGGTATGTATCAAATTCTTGTTTCCAAAAATATGGGGGAGGTGGTAAAGTGCTTTAAAGGATGTGATTTACTAGGAAGAAACCCAATATCTTCTCCCTAATCACCGGGAGGTGAATTATTCATTGATTTTTAGGTCAATACATAACTAACTCCACTTATTAGCCCTGTTCCCTGATCATAGCTATGGTCCATGATTTGTTCCGCACACAAAGGAGGAATAGTGCGCATCGAATTACAATTCTTAATTATTAATACGGCATGAATTTATCATTACACAGTTACACTTTTCTTCATCTGTTTGGTAAGTGTAAGAAGAAACTTATCAGCTAGAAGTAGAAACATAGATATATGTTTGTCGCAATGAATGAGCTCATTTTAATCTTTGTACAGAGAAAATACTCATATAACAAGACAAAACATTTACTCTATACTCTATTTATTGATTAATAAATTAATTATTATATTAAAAATATAGAGAAAGTAAAAAATGATAATGACTCGTAAAATTGATGCGTCTATTAATAAATAGATCAGAGTAAATATTTTCTCTTATTCTGGATAAACCTAAGTATTTCTCCTTTGTACAATAGTAACCAAGAAAACTAGCACCTACTTAAATTGCACATTTAAAATGTACCAATCAAAATCCAAACATTTAAATTTCTCTGAAAAACATTCATTGATAATAAGAAAAAGGGAAAAAAAAAACAAAGATCTAAGGCCGGTAATGCATTAAAAACTTTAAGATAGTTATAAATAAATTGGAGCATATATGCTCGCATATGTAATAATATTTTTCAAAAAATTATTCAATAATTCATATTTTGAAATGACAAGTGCACCGTATTGCATCTTTCTTCTTCTTGGCACGTCACCGGTCACCCCGCCATGCGCTGTGCATCTTTTTCTTGGCACATCACCGCAGTAGAGTTGTGAGCAAGCTTGTAGCTGCACCACTGTCTCGCCATCATCACTGCGACATGTCATCGACGACGGCCACCGCCTCACCATCTCCACCACTATCGTCGACCCACAGCCATCACCTTGTTTCTAATCTTTTGTGACTTGCCACCCTTTTTCCACCAATCAATTATGAAGATTATGTTAATGGCTGATCCTTTTTCACCTTAATATTTGGGTTAGACTTCACACAACTTCTAATAACTATTGAAGCTTGAAAGAGAATTGATAAAGTTCTAGAAAAAGTTATAGTCTAGGTTTATTCCAATTGCATATTGTTGCAACTTTCCTTTTCGCTTGCAATTTTGAAAAATACAGGAAAAGAGAAGTGAAAAAATAGAAGAATACATCAACATGATGCACCCATTCTTTGCTATATATTGTGTTGTTTGTTTGGCTTGAGAGACCGACAAAATTTATGGAGCAAGCAGTTTTGAAGGAGACTATAGAGGTCTTTTGATACGAGGGCTTGAAAAGAAAATTTGATTTAGAATGAAGGGGTAGGTTGTCTTTCAATAATTATTGGAAAAAAGAAAAAGAACCTTGCTATAATTAGTTAAGTACACATTGAATGTTCCATTTTAGAGAGGAACATTGTAAACGTCACCTACTTAAATAGTTCTGCGAAGCTAGCTAGAGATTTTCATTCACCTTATTCTTTTCTTCTTTGCCATATGCAGTTTTCAATTTTCTTGCTGCCTTGGAATGTTTAATCTCCTTTTTCATTAAAAATCATTAAACCCTTTATTTATTGGGATGTGATGTTCATGCAACTTTCTCTTTAGACAACTAGACATTTAGAGAGAGAAGAGAAAAAAAATTATAAGATAGATGGAAAAAAAGGGTGTTTAGTTGTGTGTCATATCTCAATTGTACCCAAAAAAGAAAAAATCTCTTATTTACTAGGTGCCATTCATGATTGAGTGGCATCAATTTGACAAATTAGTAATAGTAAACCACCCTAAAGTACTTTCATCCTTTGACTTATATAAAATTGAAAAATCTTTTTGTAACAACGAATTAACTTAGCAAATATTACACCCCCACTTGGTTCTATCGTTGAAACTTAATTTGTTATACATCAACAGTGCCATTAAAAATTAATTGGGCATGCAACTTCTCTGTGTTTTATAATTGGTACTTTATTCCATAAATTTTAGATATTCATTGTCAACAAGTATCATTTTTCTCTTGTTTTTCTTTTTGGACCACTGTTCGGAGACTCTCAAAGGAGCCCAACAATGCTGCAGATTGATCCTCTGTGGACAAAGAACTTTTCTTCTAAAGCTAACCGTAAATTGATTGGGCTACATACTTATGATTGTACACGAACGACACTTTCTTAGTGGCTCTTCTTTTTTTGGTAATTTCTTAGTGGTTCTTAAAATGACTAGAAGTCAGACCAAAAACAATTGAGTAGAATTGGACAACTACTTATGCCCACAAAAAGTAAAAGACAACTACTTCAACAACAAATATGAACTATATAGATTTAGTGCAAGTCAAGTTTTTGGGTGGTGGCTCAAGTCTTTGTATGCATCCAACAAACTATTATAGCGAAGTGGGCCACCGCTATATTACTCATTCAATTTTGTTTCTTTTGGGCAGCAAGCTCAAGTTGTTTTGGGCTGACAGATATGCTGATTAAGTGGAAGCAAATTAATGTACATTGGTAACGTGCCATTGAAAAGAAAGGAATAGGGGTAAAAGCCCAGTATGAATGTTGGCCAGTATATAATGAGCCAACATGGTATATGACCAAAACAAAAAAAAAAAAAGTAAAAAATATAGTACGACAATTCTGACCACAAAGCCCAGAAAATGAAAGGAAAATGACAGGTTATGAAAACTGCCTCGGACCGATCGGTTCGATTAGAAAATCTATAAACCAGCCATAAAATCAATTCGAGCAACTATTTAAATTGGTTTCATATCGAAATTGGTGCGACTTGGTTCAACTCGGCTGGCTTTCAAGAGCCGGATCGGATCTCTCCTTTTTGTTTTTTTTTTTTGTTAAATGATGCAATTTTTTAAAACCTTCAAAAAAAAAAATTCTAATGACTTATAGAAAAATGTAGTGACTTTATTTGTATTGTTATGACTTGAGAGTTTGTGATATAAAACTTTGTGAGTTTACTTGTGTAATTATGTTTTGAACTTGTCAGTTGAAATTCGTAATTGTGAAATGTGAATAATATTTAGGAATTTATGTTGTTTATTTATGTTTTTGTATTTTGACCTCTAAAAGAGTGTCAAATTGTTAATTAGTTATCATTTTATTGTATTTTATTTAAATTTTTATATATTTTTATATTTTTTTTGTATAAATCTAATTCAACTGGTTGAACCAGTGACCTACTAATTGAACCAATGACCTAGTGCCTCGACCAAGTCGATCACCGGTGAGTATGAAAACTATTGACATGTTACCCTGAAAGGTTGAAGCATCATTGAAGCTGAAAGAATAAGACAGACAATACTACATATATAGCATTACGTCAAGGAATATGTATGCCCTTTTACTTGAATTGCAATCGCCATAAGGGGAAGCATGCATGCATTTGTCTTTCTGCCAATAATAATTCATATATATTTTAATAGTTCAAACTTGCAAGTATTCTCTATATTCTTCAAGGGGGCTTCAAAAGGTTATATTGTATATATTGTGATAAATAGCACTCTCTGAATTCCTATTCAAGAATAATATCCCAACTAGTTAGTGTGAACATGATCAGTAGGATTTACCTTAGCTATATGTCAGGGTCAAAAAGTGTTGGCTTCGCTGATTGGAGCCTCCATAGAAAGTTCTTGAATTTCATTCTTGGTAGTAGTTCTTTATTGTTCATCTATAACTATGTATGCTGGTGCTTTAATTTGTGAGTATATTGTATATGTATCGTTATAATATGTTCATGTGACATTTTGTAGATCAGTCTGTCAAAGAGTACAAACGATTGAAAAACCAAATACAACATTAGAATATAAGCTCAAAAATGTTTAGATGCATTGATTTAATAAAGCCAAATTTCCTTAAAATTAAAACAAAAGCATCCAAAAAACTGGACGAAATTAAACTCCTAGTGTTGGATTAGACTTCACACTACGCCTAGACCAAGGTCTCGGATTCGAATTTTGGGTATACAGCTACATTAAAACTTGGTGAGGGAGAACTTTGTCACCTTAATAGCCATACCCAACTCGAACAGCATTGCTCCCAACAGTGAGAGAATACCTGTGGTTTGGGGGAATAGAAAGACTTCACACTATGCAGGAAAACAAATTTAAGAAATGATACTGGAATCTGCTCTTCACGAAGGACATGAAAAGAGGAAGTGGATTTTCAGGTACACCGTACTCACATAGTCACATTCTTTTGGCGCATATAATACTTTATTTTTGTGGCTCCACTACATCTGTTACAGTAGCTGATGCTTTTTATTGTGACCACCATGATTGGTATAAATGCCTTCCTGCCTCCTCTAAAAAGCAAATTAAACTCTTCTGCCTTTCTATTGACGATCAGAAAGTAATTGACATCATTATAGTTATAATTGCTCATCATATTATACACCAGTTTAAGTAACAAGTTTTTGATAGATCTTGTCATAGTAGAAAACAGATAAATGCAACAAGCCAACAATTGTTCTATTTAGATCCTTGTACAAAAATGAAATCAAAAGTGTGTGAAAGTATCTATGTTGCAGGAAAGTAGGTTTATCCTGTACTTAAATTAAACTAAAAATATGTAAAATATTACTAAAAGTATCGTATTGAAATATGATACAATGCATATCCACACGGGTATGTAGACTATATCAAAATATCTCTGCATCATGGTAGTCAAAATTGGGCTTATTATCTATTTCTTTTGGAAAAAACAAAATTATGATGAGAGGAAATCTTAAATTTTCCGAAAGATGAAGCCAATCCATATGCACATAACTGTGAATTATGATTAGAGTATGTAAGGAACAGTATTTCTCATAATTTGTTGTCTCGTGTAGGTTTAATACGACTGAGTGGAGGCACATGACATAATGCAAGCAACAGATGAGCCTTTGTTGAAGTGTGAAAAGTAATTGATGAACCGACATGTTTGGTTGATGAGTTTGTCATGGGGCACTCGTGTTGGGTGCTGATGTGATTAAGATCTCGCTTCTCATGCAAATCTTTCCTCACACAGTAAGTGGAATCTGTCATCAACTCACTTACTATGTCCACAATGATCAAATTAACAGGATCCAAATAATAATAGCGACTTGATTATTTATTAATGATATAATATAACAGCAGGAAAAACATGAAAAGTCGAACCTAATTTTACATGATATTGATAACTTCATTTCTTGAGAGATTTCTCTTATGTCAGCAAGAAATTGTTTATTATGCTTGCAAGATACCAAGGAAACAAATTAAGAGTTCCTATACAAAACGATTATAAGGGGTGTAAAGTGGAATTATATTAATTATATGTCAGTTATATATTGTCCTTATATGTGAATGTTAAATCTAAAATAAATTAAAAGAAGATCAAAATATAGCGTGATTTCTTCATTTCTTCCTTGAGTTGTAAAGTATAAAATTGTATTTCATGGAGAGGAATGAAGATGAGTTCCTCCTTAATCTCCTCCCTTCTCATGCTTATGGAATAAAGAGATGACATCGCTGGGAAATGATATTTTTTTGAACTAATTATTATTACACCAAATTAAAGCAGGATGCTGAAATAATGGTCAGCTGACATGTTATCACCAACAATTCTTGTTAGGTAGAAGCGAGAAAGAATTACTAAATAAAAATATTAAGGATTCAAGACTACAGTTGCAATGGACAGAGAGTCTAATTTTGATGCCCATAAAGATTAATCAAATTGGCTGTTATATATAGTTCTTTCCATCAAGACATATAATCTGCAAGTATATGTAGTAAATGCATGGATTGATTCTTGCCTTCAAACAAATTTGCTTCCGACTTAAATCAACAAAATTTATCTTCATGAAATAGCATAATTCTTAAAAAAAACATGGCAGACTGAGACACATCTTTGCAAGTGATGATATACATAAACTTGAACCATAGTGATTAGCTATGGATAATTAAAGTCATACCAACCAGTATCAGAAAATTAAGTGCTAACCAATTGAATTTGATAAGATATACATATGAAATAGATAGAAGAGGAGATGAACACTTATATACTTACAGTAGAGTTTCTTGCTTTGTTCAAAAAGGATCAAGAAAAAATTTAGAGCTGATGGAAAATTCCTAAGGGATCGCATGATCCAATGAGAGAGAATCAGCGAAAACAAATTAAGCTGATTCCAGGAACTGTATTCATCCACAAGAACTAGATCAATGCGATCCCTTTGGAACTATCCACCAACACTAAGAGGTACTCCCCTCCATCCATCACAAAGTGTCTAAGAGGTACTCAGAGCTTTTCTATATTGGAGGGAATATTTGTACATGTGTGGTGGTCCAAAAGTAGTTGTGAGTTGGTTTCTGATTTATACAAGAAGATAAAGTTTGGGGGGCTAGCCTATTCATGCGTTATTTATGTCATTCTAAAGTTTGTTTCAATTCTCACATACACTTGGTGTGACATGCAAATGTAGGTGATGAGAACGGAATCCCACTTGGTTTGTGAAATTACTGAAGTAGCTTTCAGTAGTATTCATGTACGCTTGAAACATTCTTATGCTTTACTTGTCTCTTTACGGTTGTGTGTCTTTCAATGATAAATTGTCATTTTATTCAACAAAATAACCTCAGTGTTGGATTCTCGTTTTTCGGTGCTGTGAACTTTTGCAATTATATATGGTTTTTGCCCTTCTCCTTTGGAGAGTTTTGAGCTTTTTGTCCAAATTATCTGAAAAAATAAAGCTAGTCCACTATGAGAATTAAAAAAACTCTTCTAATGTTGCTACTCTTTCAATTTATAAAAGTTAAATTCAAGACATTTATTTAAGGGGAACAAGTGTCTAATCCATAGGTATTAAATTTGGACCAATGATTAATTTAATGAAGATCGGTTCTAAGTCACTAATCCAATCAGTGGTTGTATAAGTTGAATTGGATTTAATTAAATATATATATAAAAATATAATATAATTAATATAGGTATGGAATATATATGTTATGACATATATAACACAAGAAGTTGCATAATTTGATAATATATAGAGAAGATTTGATTCTCAATCATGCAATTTTTCAAAATAATATTCTCAATTCCTTAATTAGTTCAAACTCGATTATGGGTCACATCAAAATCTATTAGTTGAACTCGAGTTTGACTCGGTCAATTGTAAGACTGATTTAATGGCAGAACCAGACCAGACAAGTGATTGGTTCACCGAATGAACCGAGTGGATCAAGCTAAGTCAAACAACACTAGTCTAAACAATTGGATCATTCTAAGCACTGATAAATGTATTAATTTATGTGTAGTATTATATATTATTTAACTATAGAATAGAAAATAACAAATAAAAAATTATAAAATTTCAAAGAAAAAAAAGTATTATTCCATTTTTCTCCAAGATACAAAAAAATAAGTTTTTCCGACCAGCAAAAGCAATTATAAAGACTCAACATTTTTGAGCTACGGTTTGGAGTGACTATCACCATAAGTTTTGAATCTTGTGAAATATATAAATCCCTATGCTTTCATACATATACATAATCTTCATCCTATTCCACAGCTACTCCCTAGTTTGACTTTTCAGGGAAAAAAAATTATGGGAAAACAGATTAGTTGTCACATTTATACTTTTATACACAAACCGTAGGCCCTTTACTCTGCAGTGAAATTTGTTATTAATTATGGGGACCAAAAAGATAATGGAAGATTATTTGCATTACAAGGCAGGTGAAGGTTGCAATCAAACATCTAATGCTGCTGGGGAGAAGCTAGACATGTAGTCTATTTTTGACAATGACATGCTGCACTTGTTCAAATTTTCCGCCCCTTATTTCATCTAACATTAAATTAAGTACCTAATTGATGTGTTAACATCATACACTTGTTCAAGTTTAGCGATATACTGATTTGATCTCCAATTTTTTTTTTAATTGACTAGCTTTGTTGGATTAATTCTGTGATTTGAAGGTTGGAGATTTTACATTTTTGAAAATAAAATGAATGGTCCTATGCATGATTTTGGTTATCTTTTGACGGGTGTTTATACATGCAAATGCTCTTGAGGCTGGATTGCTTGGTGCTCAATTAATGAAGGTTCTGATGCGATCAGTACTTTGCATTTTAGACTTTGATGTGTTGCAGTGTTTTCTGATTGTATTGAGGTTCTGATGTAAGGTGCTAGAGTTGATGTATATTTGCGAAAAAATGATAATTGTACTCGTAAAGTGTGGGATACTATGTTGACCCATATACTATCTATTATTGAATGGATGTGAATTTTATTTAAATGAGGTTCACGTCTCATTCAATGATGGATGAGGTATAAGTCGACACGGTATTCCATATACCATAAGTATAAACATCACTAGTCATATTTGTGTTGTGGCCCTATGTAATTGGTGTTTTTGAAACTCCTTAAAAGTTTGAGGGATCTCCTTAAACTGTCTATCCAGCCTATTCCTAATTGATTGTGTGGAACTTCATTAACTCACTTGAAATTTGAACTTCTCTCTTCAAGTGTGAGTTCTAAAATTAGTACATCCCTCTCTTGGCAGAAGTAATTATAAATATTCATCATAACAGAGATTTAAGTCTTAATCATCAATGCTCTAATAAGATTTGGGACCAACAACTCGAGTACAAACTAAATGCCATGTTTGAATTTCAAATGCCTGGCCTAGTTGAACCAATAGCAGCTCTGATATCACATATATATTCGGAAAGGTGGTAAATGGGAGCTTAAAATCCACAGCAACAACTATCAATGGGATAAGTGATAAATCACGATAGCCGATTTGACCTTATATTTTAACTCAAAATATTAAAATAGTGAGTTTATGAGTTTTCTCACTCTTGCTTAGAAGCTCATATCCTTCCATTTTTAATTAATATATATAGTCTTATCACCCCCAATTGAAATTCCAATAAAAATCTCAAACTCTTGAATTTCATTTGCTTGTTCTTCCTTTATACTAAGAGCACGATTAGATGTTAGAATTATAATTAGAATTATTTAGAATCTTAGATTTTATGTTCAGTTTATTGAAAAATCGTAACATGAATGTTAGCAATTAAACGGAAAAGAAAAAAATTATATAAACTTTAATGGCAAGAGAGATATTTAATAAGTTTGAAAATTAATAATTCATATGATATTGGGTAGGAATTAAAAAGAGTCAAGTTTAATTGAATTAAATTTCAAAAATCTGGATTGTAGAATTATAATTTTAATTCAATATCTCATTTAAACATAAAATTTGAAATTGTGGCGTGAAATTTCAATTCTGAACTTTAATTACATGCTTAACTCAGACGCGGGAATTATAAATTGAAGTAGCATTGAAAGCAAAGAAAAGGTAACGAGCCAATAGGAGTTTTGTGAAATTTCCTATAACGTTCCTACTAATAGGAGTTCTATTGCTGCTCAACAACGTCCCTTCAGAGAACTTGGGCGATTGTGAGGATTTTTTTTTTTTTAAGCAACGATAATGAGAGTTTGAAATCTTAAAATATTATTTAATGTATATCCCATCACTGTCATTAAAAAGAGAAAATTAGCTGTATGGATAAAGAATTATATATGCTTTTGTATATAGTACCAAAAAAAAAAAACTGTCATATCAATTTCGATCGGATAAAGATTATCTAAAGTGAGGATTTCACTTTAGAAGGTAAAATAAGGAGATTTTATCTTTGAATCAATAAAGTTAAAAGTGAGACTCTTTTTAGAATAAAATTACTCATTTTATCCTCTAAGGTGAGATTCTCAATTTAAAAGATTCAAATATCAATCAATCCATATAAATTAACATGATCGACTGAAATGAGCCAATTTGAAAGGCTTCGGTGAAATCACAGAGATATAATATAAGGCCAAGCTCTAATATTATACTTATTCCATTTAGCTTTTAATATTATATTTATTTATTTTTATTTATATATGACATTTCAAAATTTTAAAATTACTCTTTATTAAAAAAAAAAATCCCTAAACTTTCTTCTCCTCCATCACCACTGCCACCACTTCCTATCCTCCTTCTGCCACTCCATTCATTCACAGACACAAGGAATATGAACCCAAGGGCCGCGAGCAACTGCCGTACCACCAAAATCATACTAAGACCGCGCCATTGCCACCCACAGGTCTGCTACTCCATGCCATTGCCCTAAGCCACATCGTCACTACCCCTCTCGCCAGCGTCACAGTCTAAGCTACATGCGCCACTGTGGAGCCACTTCATCTATCCGCCATATCATGAAGCAACATTGCATTGTCTTTGCACCACGGAGCCATCTCGTCCTTGCGCCACTACGGAGTCGCCTTGTCCTTGCGCGCCACAACACGTTGACACTTCACACCACCACCGTGAACCCCTTCTTCCTCGATGCGATTGCCTCCGTTCCTAGGGATTTTGTCAAAGAACATTTTTGTGACTAACATTTGGAGAGCCAGTGAAAGGATTTTTTCCCCTCTCTTTTGATTCTTTTTTAGTGGTTTCTGCCTCTATTGTTATTTGGATGATAGCTGTGATACAAGAGGATAAAAAGGATATAAAAGTCATTTGAAATTTATAAGGAATGTCATTATAATAATTTAAAAATAATTAAGTGAGGTAACTATAATATTGAAGGACGTTAGGAGAGGTCTTTGTAATTACTTCTATTATATTTTTAAACTATTCATCTTTACTCCTTTTTATATAATTTCTTTATTGTTTAGAAAATATAAAAAATAAAATATCTTAAGAATTTAATTTATATGCATCAGTAATGTAAAATTTTTTTATACTATTATCCAATCATATATTGACATGTTAGCAAAAGTATTTAAGTTTTACACCAATTACTTCAAATGTCATATAAATTAGATAATTTGATTACATAACAATATAAAAATATTTTTCATTGTCAATGCACAAACTATTAAACTCATATCTTACACTTTTAATAGCCAATTTTTAACTGTAAACACTTTTTCCAAAATAAAACCTTAGAAATGTTCTCCATAATTTTCTGATCTATTAACAAATATTTATGTCATAGTTTGATATTTTGTATAAAATACAAAAACAAAATCAACATGAGGGTCCAACCGGGTTCGAACCGGTGACCTCTTGATCTGCAGTCAAATGCTCTACCACTGAGCTATGGACCCGTTGGAACAAGGGAGTCAAGCTTTCTTTATAAGTCGGTGCTATATTAGAGTAGTTGATTCTGTTCACTGAACCTGCCAAGGAACAAATCACTCCTTGTCTTGGTTCTAGCACAATTATGGATGTGCCCAAGTTAATTCTTTGTAACACGAATGAAGTTATGCTATTGTCTCTTTCTGGTTTTGCAAATGAAAATAAAATTCCAAATATCATAAGTTTTTAATTTGCTAAATTTATTTATTCTTATCAAATTATTGTCTTTTTGTTGTTATTCTATGTTTGCATGTAACGAAATGGATTAGACCCTTTAAATTGAGAAAATAAGGGACTTGATCATCTTTTTGGAAGTGAGATGACAAGCAACATGAGGCAAAGCAATAAAACAATGACCCAATCGTTCATAAAGGAATTTGGAGTGCGTGTGGATGAGATTCTCGAGGTGTATAGTTACTTTTTTTATTAAAAAAAATTATTTTTTGAAAATAATTAGAATCTTAAAAATCAGCTTTTAATTTTTTATAGAAGTCAAAAAGGATAGCTTTTTGAAAAAAAAATTATTTTTTAACGTTTTAAATTATATATAAAATTTAAGCTTCATAATAATTTTTTTTTCAAAATATGAAATAAACACGTTTTGATTTCACTCTCTATTGGGCCTCTTCTTAGTCTCACTATCTATTGGGTTAAATAGTCAAACTGTTGTTAGTTAGTGTAGAGGGCTTTCAAGCACTAATAAGGACCTAACTTTTATTTTTTTTACTCAATATAGAATTGACACATCAAATGATCAATACCAAGATAGAAAAAACCCAAAGTGATCAACACAAAAGGCCCAATAGTTTGACCAAACAAAAAGGTCCAACAAGCACTCTGACAATGACCTACCAGCGACCACGTTACAATGCCATGAAAATGAAGGAACAAATTAAATAGCTAGATTCCAAGTATTTTGAACCCTGTAAAAGAAAAAAAAAAAACCGAGTATAAACGCGCCTGCATAAAGCGCAGACACTGTCCTCGTCATCCCTCACCCATTACACAAGGCATGAACTGTGTATCAGCACAATCATGTGATGATTGTGAATGTCCACTTTTTCACAGGTTTTCCCTAGCCATGAATTAATCAAAGATGGCCAATATTCAAAGCACCCTAAAAAGTCAGCCTTTGTTATCTTTTGGATTTGGCCTGCTATTATTATTATTATGTATGCTCTTCGAAAATACTAGTTACCAGTAATAAAAAAAGGACAGTTTCACGGATACCGACTCCTTGACTGAATTGATTGATTACTTCTGACACATAAAAAAAATAAAAAATAGAAAATAAAAAAATGACTGATTACTTTGTTTGGATGCATGGATCTTCAATTCGAAGGTGGTTGCCTCCAATTGATCTTCGCCTTTGAATCCTTAACTCCATGATATCCAGTTAACTATAAATCGGGGATCATGCAAGCAATGCATGAATCATGATGTTAATTATGTGGAAAGCATTGACCTTTGGTCAATATAATTCTACAATTCATGTTCAAGGCAATGATGCTTTCCTCCCACCGCCCTTTGTGTGTCCATGGCACTTGCCTTCGAAGTTCCTCAGCCATACGCTTCTTAAATGTTATCTCCATCTGTTTCTGTCATCCTGGATTGATTGCTTCTCAAGAGGGCTGGCGCCAGATTCGTTTGTTGATTTGAATGTCGATCTTACACTTGGGATGTTCACAAGGATGACCTTTTTGAGTTCAAAAGACATGATATTGGCATTGGAATTATATACAACACCTAATACGCATGCGCAAATGAATGAGTCAAATATGTTATTTAAACTCATATTTGACTAAATTAATGTTTTTTTTCATCACCAGAAAAAGAAAGAATGTGATAATGTATGGTAAGCAGACCAAGTACAAGTTTTTAGCATTATATATTAATATAGACAAGATGAAATATTAGATAACAATTCTCCCACTTCTGTAGTTGAAAAGCTTTTATACACTTGTGATTAATACATGATTGATTAGAGTAGCATATACAAAAAAAAGGAAAAAAAAAAAAGCTATAGTACATACGCAAAATATTAATCACACAAAGTCGGGTGTTTGGTATTAATTATAAAAGGAGATAAAAACAAACACAAACAAGCAATGTATGTTATCCACACTGAAAAGTAGCTAGAATTTTTTACCAAGTCCAAAGACGGATCATGTTATTCTAGTTAAAATATTTCTAGTGAAATTTCTAAATCTCTTAACACTTTTCTTTCTCCTAAGTAAAGCATATGATATGGATGTGTTGAAGAACAGCCATGCGCAGCACAAAGTCAATAAATCCTTAGCAGATTCATATTCAAGTTTTAGCAATTCATATTTTGCGACTGGCCTGATACTTGAGACTCTTTCATCCACTTTTTTCAGGTCATTAAATAAACACTAGATTTTTCTTTCACGTCTCTTTTTTTTTTTTCTTTCATTCCAGAAAAATATTCTACATGTGTGTCTAATTGTCTGTTACATTGCTTGTAGTTAGTTGCTCTCTTTATGAACACCAACAAAATTTTGGCCGCAGCACTCTCCTCCTTCTGTATCCACAATTTATATGATAAAAAATTTATGTGATCAAAAAGTCATCCCCGCAAGTCCACAACGTTATGGATGTGCAAACTAGACGAAGAAAAACGAGGGAAACACACACATTGTAGCGAGTAAACACATCTTCACATGTAAAACATATGAAGGCAATTAAACACATTGTGCGCAGCCTCAAATTATACTCACCGTTGCGATTTTTGCCAATCGACCTGATATGTGAGTGAACCTTTTTCTATCAATAATACGTAATTGATTGACATGATTCATACCACGACGAGTTAAGAATTTAGATTTGAAAAATTATGTTTTACTTTAAGACTATGCCCAAAAGAAAATTATTAATTGTTTAGACCTCGAAAGTTAATATCTTATAAACATAGTAAAAAGAGAAAGTATATATACAATCTTAGGATGAGTTTGGTCTTAGAAAGCAATTTTTATTCTTCATTTTCTGTTGTTCAAGATTTTGTGAATGAAACTTAAAACAAGGGGTATATATGTTTAATTAGTTTAAAAAATATTTTTCATTTTTCATTAATTTCTCATTTTCAATTATTTTTCCTATTTTTCAGGATGTCGTGAAAAAAAATTTTAAAACTAGAAAAGTCAATTTTCAAATTTTATTTTTATTTTTCATTATTTCATTCATAAAATCCTGAAATATAAAATAAATTGAAAATAGAAAATTAAAATATGTTTTCTGAAATCAAGTTTAGGGTGCGCCTGATTTTAAAAAACAACCTTTAATTTATATTTTTGATTTTCAATTTATTTCTTATTTTTAAGATTTTACGAAGGAAATAGTTAAAACTAAAATCCTTACGGTATGTGTTGAAATAGGTGGCAAGCTTGGGGCATTTTTTCTCAAGTGGAGTAATCTATTGGTGGTGATCATGTTTCGATCTGCTTTGCATTTGGTTCTTATCGATTTCCATGTGATGATACTGGTGCTCTAGTGTTTTGGTTATCTCAGACAGTGTGCTCATATTTGATTTTATTTTCTATGCCTGATGTACTTTTTTGGACTAGAGGATGGGAGATATCAAATGTGGATACATTTTTTATTATTTTGCTTTTTCTAGCAAGTCTGGCATTTAGTGTTAATGCTGTCTTGTTTGTACAATTATTTCTTCTTTTAGAGTTAAGCCTTTCTTTTTTTTAATTATAAAAAAATTGTGAAAACTAAAAATTGACTTATTTTTTAATTTTCACTTTTTTCTTAAAAAATCTTTAAAATAGAAAACTAACTAAAATCATGAAACAAAAATTGAAAGTTATTTTCTAAAAACCAAACACACCCTTGCCTTTTCTCTCTTGACACCCATTGCCACTTAGATTTTATATCTTTTTATATGCATTACGTATGTGAATGTCGACTTTTTCATATACAAATAATATTTTTCTGTTCAAAAAGCATAAATGTCATTCATATCACATTTATGGACACTAGCTCGATATGACACATTAAATATTATTATATATGTTTTTAAATAAGACTGTCCATTTTGAAAATTAAATATGGGTGCGTTTAGTTTCAATTTTATAATTTTCAGTATTTTATGAAGGAAATACTAAAAAAATTTAAAATTAAATTTTATAATTTTTACCGTTTTCAGTATTTACTTCACAAAATTTTAAAAACTGAAACTAAAACCAAATGCACCCATTAATGCCTTTCCAAAAATAAATGTCCATTTTATAAATTTAGATGATGTTAATTATTTTTTTAACTATACTCCTACTAAATGATAAGTGGAGGAGAGAGGGTAATTAAGAAAGAAGGAAAATAGTGATGATATTTTAGTAAGATTCACCTAAATTATCTACATAAAGGCATTGCCAATCTTTTTTTCAATTCATTTGTGGATTTAAAATTAGGCTCTTATTGAGATTAAGGCGGAACACTTTTTACCTTGAGAGCCATGCTAAAGGGGTTAATGGAGCTTCTCTTTTCCATTGTAGTTTCGTGGTGTTCTCTTGTTACTAAGATTGAATTTAGTTTTCGGTTTTGTTTTTCTGTATTCCTTTTTTAGTACTCGAACTTTGCTCGCTTCCCTTTTGGGCTGGTTTGAGTTTTTCCTCATCGAAAAAATTAAGGAGGTAGTAGCTGAGAATGGATATCAACTTTTTATTTTTTTTTCCCAACAAACCTAGGTAACACTTCAAAGTGTCTCTTAAAAGATAGTATCTACCATAGCTTTAAATATCTTTTGTAACATGTGAGGAGCAAGTAGTTGCACGTTTCTAATGTTTATAATACCGAAATGGATCAGATACGGAAGTGAAATTAGAAACGATTCTATACCAATCCTGGCAAATTAAAGAGGGCTCTGAACGACAGCAACAAGAGTTTTTCTACTTGTGAATATTATCACGCCTTAAGTAATGTTTAATTAATATAATTAAAAGGGTTCTGGTCATGGGAACTTTTTGTCTTTATCTAATTGCCTTTCGATCTATTTTCTCTTCAAGAGATCGATGGGTCTTTTTCCATGCCACAACATCCCGGTAACATAATCTCGGGTTTTGAATTTTTTATACATAAACATTACTCAATGGGAATGCACATTGTTTTGAATGTGTTACTTAACATGCGGAGGTGAAAGTCGCACGTTTCTACTGTTTGTAACAGTGAGCAGACCAGACTGAGGAGTCCCATAAGAAACGACTCCTTATCACTCGCTCCTGCCATAATTATTTATCTGACCGCAATGGCAATGCTGCTCTTGGTTGACCTTTTTCATACTCGGGGTAATATTTGCACGGCAACAGCGTCTTGAATGAAACGCGTTGAGTTTTGTCGTTTTGTTAGCTAGATAATTGTTTTATTATTTAAAAAAAAAGTAGTTATTTTCTTTAGAATTTATTTTCAATTATTTATATATCAGTTTCTATTTAAAAGTTAAAATCAGTATTTAAAATTTTAAGTAAAAATTAAACTGGGTAACTTATATAAAAAAACAAATTCTAATTAGAAAAAGTTATTTTGAAGAAAAAAAATAAAACAAACAAACGCACTAGCTAGTACAATTAAAATAGTTTGCGATAAAAAAAAAACTCTTGTGAGTATAGTGTACGTAGAACTTATCGTCCTGCATAAGAGAAATCAATGAAAAGCATTCAAAAGTCAAAAGGGTAAATTACACCGAGATTTAGCGCAATTACATTAAGTATCTACTTATTTGCATAATTGTCCCTGAAAGTTTCTAAATTTTGCTAAAGTCACACTGACATCTATTATAGTCATTGATTTATTAATTTAAGTGATAAAAATAATAATATATAATATGTACATAATTATCAAAGATAAAATCATAATATTTTAGCAATATTTAATTTGACATATAGATAGACATTATCATGTGGAGATGAAATTTACAATTTCAATGTTTGATAAAAATGATATTTCAGTCAAGCTATAGTGAAGTATTACTAAAATATTATAATTTTTTCATTAATGATTATATGCATTTTACGTATTGTCTTTTTTGTCATTTAAATTTGCTAAACACTAACTACAATGGAGATTAGTCTGATAATGTGATTTTAACGAATGTCAGGACCGCTAGTAACAATATATTTTACTTATAGAGGAGTGTTAAATATAATTGCAATAGATATTAAGAGAGTTTGGCATAATTTTTTTCAAAAAATCGTGCCATAATTTGGATTGGCGAGGGGGCCTATCACGGATGGAAATTTCCAATCCTTAAATGGTATCTCACTCTCTATCTATCTAATTATTTATTGACAAGTAAAAGATACATATTATATATTTAATTACTTATAAATTTTTAAATTTATTTTAATTTTTATATGTCCATATAACAATAAATAATTAAGGAATAAAGAATGGAATACCATTTAGGGATAGAAAATTTCCATCTTTACGTCTACCACATTATTGTGATGACTTAGAACTCCAAACATGTAAGAAGGCTATAATGTTTGTAAGGTGAAGAAATTTAGTTGTTTGAGTATATATGACATAATTTGAAATCTTTGTATATCTTGTTTAGAAATTTAATTTTAATGTGCGAACAATATAAAAAAAAGACTTATAAAATTATTTAGTTAAATATTTTTATTTGTATGATATTTTATATTTTATATAGATAGAATTATTTATATTTAGTGGTATGATAATATATTTTTGGAAGACAATATTAATGGATAAAATTTAAAATCTTTGCTTAATTATTTTTTTAATATAAATATTTTCTTGAACTTTGGACCAAGTTTGATGAATTTAATTTTAAGAGTAATTTATATTCACATCTCTTAAGATTTAATATAATTATACTCGACATCCTTTTATTTTGTCAAATTATACTGACATTCTATAAATATTAATTCATTAATTTAAAAGAAAAAAGATAACATGTGGTATATAGATGATTATTACTTATTTGTGATAAAATTATTTTATTTTGTGAATACCTACATATATATCAATTAAAATAGGCCTTTTATTATAAGTTACATGTTTAGTTATTCTACAGATTCCTATGATTTTACTCAATTTTCTATTAGGTTCTTATAGTTTAAAAATTTATAATTAGATTCTTATAATGCATGATATTTTTCAATCAAATCCATGTTACTATAAAAATAGAATATTCATAGAATATATATTCTGTTTCCATGAGTGAGTGAAGATGGAGATGTAAATAGAATATTCTTAGAATACTCTATTTTTTATAATGATAGAAATTTGATTAAAAAATCTTTTATACTATAGGGATCTAATTATAAATTTTTAAACTATTTAAATCTAATTAAAAATTAAATAAAATTATAGGGATATGCAGAATAATTAAACTTAGGTTATAATTATAAGTTTCATGTCATGTGATAAAAAAATATTTTATTCAATTAATATATTAAATATTAATAATTAAAATATTATAATTTTATTATTAATAATTATATATAGGTCTAATGTTATCTTTTTTTAACACTTAAATTAACAAACTATATATTATTTATAGGGAAGGTCAATGTAATTTTATTGAAGCTCAGAAATTGTCAATGATAATTATTTACTGCCAATGATAATTATATAAAATATAAGTATGTTGAGTATAATTATATTAAATTTGAAGCCAGGGTAGCTAATAATTTTAATTAATCTTTGCTTTTGATCTTTGGTGTTGTAATCAGATAGTGTCTGAACTCATTTGTATTTTCGTCAGCTCCTCCGTTTCTTCAGTTTGGTCAAAGTCAAGTCATTGACGTCAGTACCAAAAGTGAGAAATCGGAAGATATTTATCCTTAAAGTATGTTATGTTTCTATCAATTGATTTATCTCAACATTGCAGTCATTGCACCGTGTCCGGATTCCAGTTTATGTCATTTCATCGGGACATTGCCAAGTGATTAATTGCTTAATCAAAACAACTTAAACAACTAATCAGTAGATGCAGCATTGCTCTCTCTGTTATGGTTTGTGAAGTGTTCATATCCGACAATTATAGCAGATAAATGACGATCCTTGCACCAAACATGTACCCTACTTTCAAAACAGGATGTCGCTGCTAGTGTCAATCACTAAGAAAAACAAAAGGATATTGCTACTACTAATTGGAAAATATATAAGGAACCAATGTGAAGGCATGCAGATTTCACATTGGTTTTCGAAACGCTAAAATGAGTGCTACCAGTGTTATAACATTAGAAACGTGGCTCTTAATTGATTGATTGGCAGAATAGATGGAACTTAAACTTTTTTTTTTCACTTTCATTAACACTGAAAATGATTAATTACTAATCACAAGCTGTGAAATTGAACTTATATATTGTTACTTGTATTCTTTTTTATGTCACGACATAAATAGAGTTCACATATAGTTTGCGATGCAAACTACTCAAAAGTTGTCAGTTGCAGTAAAAATGGATACTTTAAACGAACTTTATTTTTGATGTCATGAGTTTGAATTTGACTTGCTATTTTGAAAAGTCAAAACTGCATGTTATTGTAGTTTTGAGTTTACGATAAATTTATATATGATGATATATTAACTATGTATTTAAATCATCATTTAAAGTTATAAATATAAAAAATTCATAAAATTATTGATTTGTATTATGTCACTCTGGAGTTTATATTAGGATAAAATATATTTTATCTCCTTAAACTTTTTAAGTCATATGTAATTACGCTCTAACTTTTTAAAATGTGTATTATGACATCTTTAACTTTTCAAACAATACAAAATACTATATATGTTGAGTTGACATCTATTTTTATAATTAAATAGTCATGTGCATATTACATACACAGTTAAATGAATAAAGATACCCTTCATTATAATCAAAGTTTCCAATCCTAAACCCTTCACCATCCAAAAACAAACAAAAAATGCCAATTTGCTACAATCAAACTCTAGCATTGGAATGGCATTTTTGTCTATTTAGGTGGGAGAGGATTTAAGGTTGAGAAATTTGATTATAATGAATGGTATCTTTATCTATTTAACTATGTACGTGACATGCATATGACTATTTAATGATGAAAAGTGAGAGGAAAGAAAAAAATAATGATATCAAATGACAACATTACCCTTTATATTATTTTTAAGATATTATTTTAACAAAATATGGAGTTATCTAGAAAATTAATTGAATGAAAATTTCAGTTATTAGAGAATAATTAGTAAATAAATGACTTAAAATATCAAATATTTATTAATAAATTTTTACCATAATAATAAAAAATATTAGAAAAACTCAATTAGTTTATGTTTAATGTTGTCTAATAATTATCAAACATTGTTTGCCTAGCCTGAAAAGATCAAAGCCAACCTTACTACGATCATATACAATTACACAATATAAATTAATGATCTCCTTTTTGGCAATCCATGCTAAGCCCAAAAAAATGACAAAAAATTGAAACACAGACAAAAACGAACAGAACTCTTAAAATGACATAAAAATATAGTCTCAAAGCCGTATCAATTTAGATCACAAATGAAGCAAAATTTTGGTACAAAGAGGGTGGCGCTTCACAGAAGGAGTGATAGTGGTGCAGCTGAGGGAGTCCACAGCAGCCACTCACAGCCGTGCCAATGGAAAATTGACGAGCACACAATGAACAAGATGGAGACTTGCTGTCTAGGTGGTTAGGTGGTAGTGCGGCTGAGTTTGTGCAACAAAGGTCGCGGGGCTTGACCCTCACACTTCACCGTGGTTGTGGGCGTATATAGTGACGGGCTGGGTCGTGGCTATGGGTGGATGGGCATGGGGGTGACAGTGTGGTGCAAGCTAAACACATGGATATTTTTGGAATGAGAGAGTGTCTGTTCAATTTTCCTCACATTTCTGCCTGGTTATGGGAGGAAAGAAAATGGTGGGTCCCACATAGCCATTTTTTTTCCCACCTATTTTCCTTTCAACCAAACAATGGAAAATTGTACGTTTCCTTTCAATTTCCTTCCTCCCCTTTCTTTGCTTCTGCTTTCTTTCCAACCAAACAAAACCTTAAAAGAAATAGTATTTTTATCTATTTAACTGCGCACATAACATGTACAAGATATTCAATGGTAAAAATAAATGTCAACTTAATAGAAGAGGGTGTTTTGCACTGTTTGAAAAGTCCAAAGTATCACAATACACATTTTAAAAAGTTAGAGTCTAAATTATACATAGGGATAAAATACATTTTATCCTTTGTATTATAATAAATTTTACATGTGATAATATATATATATATATATATTACTAACTTTTTAAATCATAATTTAAAATTGTAAATATAAAATTATTGATTGGTATTATGTCACATCTCAAGTCTACATAACTGTATATTTTCTTTGAAAGATATTTTGTAAAAAGGAGCACAACATGAAAAAAATATGGAATTAAAAGTGTCTTTTCTGTCAGTGATATATGTTGTATTTAAGTTGGTTGAGGTAACGATCAGATAGTTTTACTATGAGATAATTCATTTTGTTAGTTGTACTTTTTCATGTTGATGCACATTGTAAATCTTTCTCAACTTTCCAATACCAACTATTCAAATTGATTGTTCTCCGTCTCGCATTCTTCCCCCTCTCGCATGCCTCTGGTGATCTCACAATAATATTGTTTAATAAATATATTATAAAATTATTTTTAGAACTTATAAAAATGACTATAATAAATATGTATATATATATATATTAATGGGATAATTTTTCTTTCATTGTTGTTTAAAAAGAATAAGATTAAATTAGTCTTTTAAGTTCTAGAAGTATAAGTCAACTCTAGAAAACTTTTCAAAAATTAGAAACAAAAACATTTGTAATGCCCCAGGTCCATGTGTCCTGGGCCAGGCCTGACACAATCTTTTGGGGCCCAGGGACTCCCGGTATCCAAAGAACTATGCTGATGTTGAAATATGTAAAATTATGCAGAACAAACTCGATACAGCGAGAAATTCTTGCTGTAGTGAGCAGGCAAGCCAATCTGGTCCCCTGATGTCTGTTAGTCTCGCTACAGCAAGATATACTTGCTGTAGTGAGTAGGTAGTTCAGTAGGCTCACTGCAGCGAGTCAGATTCGTTGCAACGAGGGCACTCGATATCAGCACATTAGAAAATGACGTAGCTTCACTTATTGATAACCCCATCTCTTATACAAACCCCCAACTCAGGATTTTTTTCCCATTTCACCAAAACCCTATCTCCAAAACACTATTTCCTCTCTTTTCTCTTAATCCAACGTCAATCTTCCTCCTCCAAGTTCCAAGGTTAGGGATTTTTCATGGTTTATGCTTTATTCTTCTCCTTTTCTCTATGTTCTTAGGTACGGGTTGTCTATGTTCTTGGTTGTTGCAAGTAGGGATACTCTTTCAATATTGTTAGAGTTGTTTTAGAGTTATCTAGATATTAATAGAGAATTAAAGATTAATCATGGATTTATGTTGCCCTATGATAGTTGATGATGTCATCCAAGCTCTCAAAGTCAAGTTGGCGATGCCCACATACTCCGACCCCTAACGGTGAATGGGTTCAAACTCATGACCTTATTTCAGCTATTATAATTATGTTTGATGCATGATGATTGTCAAATATAGAATTAGAGGTGAAAGTATGAATAAATATGATTTTGCAAGTTATGACAAGTTAGCAAAGATCATGATTTTGACTATAGCATGAAAAATGTATTTTAAAAAACCATGGGACCATGATTTGGATTGTTGTGTGCCTTGAAAATGTTTATATGCTCATAAAAGAAATCATTAGAAAATATACAATCTAGCAAGCTTACTAAAGTTGTCAAGTTCATTTTATGGTTTTATGATATTGCCACGTTTTCAAAATATTTCAGGAAGCTTTTAGAACATCAAGTTAAGTTATTTGGAAAATGATAAACAGAGTATGACTTAGCATCTATAATAGAGATATTATTATGATTTCATAGTTTTTATGATTATGAACCCTATTGGTTTTAAAGTATGATATTAGAGTTATCTAGAGTATAAAATTATGTTAGCTAGAGCTATGGTTTTAGAATCTCAATTTTTATGATATTGAGAAGTACGAAACTTAGTATGATTAATAGTAACTGCCAAAGAAATCACAATGCCTATAAACTGGTGATCCCTTGGACATGGTTCCACAATCATGGTTATGCTAAAATCAGATTGTTGGGGTTATATGAATTCAGAGCTCTCAGAGTACTACGAGTTATAAGAGTTTTTCAGATTTAATGGATTTTGTTCTAACTAATTTAAATGGTAGACATAGAGAAGCAGATGTGAGTTGACGATAATTAAATTGTTAACCTTGGTATACCATAACGTTCACAAGGGGCCAGAGTATAGAGACGGAACCCGGTTAGATGCTCATTAGTTAAAATGATTTCAAAACAAATTATGAATTTAGAAATGCTTGCCTACGAATCTATAGAATAAAAAGTGTTTTCCTAACTAGCTATATATTTAAATATCAAATGATTTAATTTATGTTTGTTATATGTATATTGTATTTATGTATATCCTTGGACGTCCCATGTGAGTTATTATGGGTGAGAATCCACTAACCAAATTTGATGACTCACCTATCTCCCTTCCTCCTCGCAGTTGCAGGTACATATATTATTCAATCACCATTTTAATAGACGCAACTATTCCCAGTTGTGAGCCTCATTTTTGAAGTAAGACTTAATTAGTTTCATATTAGTATTAGAGTGTTCCAATAGTTGTGCAGGCAGGATCTGAGCCATATATTTATTTTAAAGTTATGTATCTATTTCAAAGTTATGAACATCATTGCATGTTTTCAGATTTCAAACATGTTTTCAGAATATACATTGTAATTAGAATAGTATGTAACAGGCTTGAGATGTACTAATGATTTAGCTTTCAAGTGCCAATTAAGTTAATTCTCAGAGTATGATTAAAATGTTTTTAAAGTTTTGTACGTTAAAGTATTTCAGATTTATGATTTCAAATATTAGATTTTGAATAAATATTTAGATAAAGTTATGTTTTTGGAATGAAAATTATGATAAAGTATATATTTAGAGAGACACGTCACCTATTAGGCTTACGTGAGAAAGAGATTTCTCATGTGTCGATCACAGTCTCAAATCAGGTTGTGACAACACCTCAACTTTTTTTGTTTATCAAATAAAAAAGATCGATTTATACTTTTCATAAGCACAAACAATCTATTGGAGAACACTCCTAAACTAAGCCTAAGAGTGGTGGCATGCACCTTAGTGTGGAAGAGTTTAAATTAACATGAAAGTTACGTATACATACACATTATAGTAGCATTAAAATTGAATATGTTCTTTGTTAACCAAAAAAAATAATTTAGTTTTAACGTATTGTAAGCATTAAAAAATTATATTTATATTTAGTAAAACGTTATTACATTCTTTAAAATTTTTTAACATATTACGCTTCTACTAATTTAATTAATTACAGATATAAATTAAAGTAATATTGAAAGAAAGACAAATTGGCTTTGTTTTCAAGATCAAATAACAGCAATAATAGCGCTCTGTAGCAACTTCACATGTAAAAATTTCCGCCTCCATTTCCTTTTCCAACTTTCCAAAATGGTGAGGTCATTGCTCCCTGAAATATAGCTATCTCACTTTTACTTTAAGCAATCGATGTAGAGAACTGTTTAACGTCTACCTTTTCGCCGTGCGAGTAAGTTGAATAAAGACATTAATTTGGACTCGATCTTGATAATAAATCTGAAACTGGTTTTACTTTGATCTGATCTTTGGAGGCCGCAATAAAAAACTAAAGTAGCTAGGTTGATCAAAATTTGACTTTTCTACTACAGTATTAAATGCATTATTTAGTGCACTTTTAGATGTCATTCGACTGTTTGAAGTGTCAACATGATATATATGGGTAAAAATTCTTAAGTGCTTAATATAAAACATTTGTTTTGTTATATTTATTAATTAGATTTAGTTTTCTGAGTTATTATTATCTCTTGCTCTGCTTTTTTAATACAATAATTAATATATCAATTAATAAATGAAACATGCTAAGTATTTTGTTTTGTTATCATTGTATTTAAGAATTTCTCATATGTACCACTACTAGAAATCCACAAGAAACCGATGAGTGTTACCAATGGATACAAACCCTATTAGTGACTACCAATTAATGTACCGATGGGTTGACACTTTTTTTTGCTATTTGGATTTTGATAAAAAAAAAATGAATGACAACCCGTCGATATACCCGTCGGTAGTGCTAGGAGCCATCATGCGGCATATGGCGCATACAATTTCTAATGGGTATATCGACATGTGTTATCGACAAAGTGCATATTTATTCTAAGCTCATCAGTACAAACAAGCGCGTCACGTGGCACAAATAGTGTATCAGTAGGTATATTTTTTTATTTTTAATTTTCTTAAACATAAATTTTTGATTGGTTACTTATGGTTATGTACTAAAATAAATTTTATTTTTTTTAATTTACATCACCGACAAAATTATCAACGGGTTTGAGTTAATTTTTGAACTTTTTATTGTTATTAATTATTGACGGGTTCACCGACAAGTTTATATTAAATTAAAATTTTTTAAATAGATTACTGACGGATATACTGAAGGGTTTTAATAAATTAAATTAAATGATTTATTTTTGAATATCGATAGGTAAATTGATAGTTTTTTTTTTTAATTTTTGGGATGTTGGTGCATCTCTTTGGATTTTCTGCACTCGTCGGTAACTAGTGACACCCGAAATGCAACATTTCAGTTAATGGTTATCAAGGGTTGCCAATAACCCGCATAAATAACATGAGACAGAGTCATTCTCCTTCACCTTGAGTTCTCTCTCTTTCTCCACTACCACTGCCACTACCACCACCACTGCCACTACCACCACCGCTTAGCTGCTGTCGGAGCCTCATTTTGCGAACCAAGCCCAACATTGTGATCTAGGTATATTTTTTAGCATTTTAATCGGTTTAGTTTTTTTATTTGGCTTAGGACTTGTTTGGTTTCAGTTTTCAGGATTTTATGAAGAAAATATTGAAAATTGAAAATGAAAATTGAAAATTAGAATTTGTAGTTTTTAAAATTTAGTACTTCCTTTACAAAATGTGAAAAAGTGGAAAACTGAAAAATTGAAAATTCAAACCAAATAAGCCATTAGTTTTTTCGCTTGTTTTGTTTGCCCAAAGTTTTGGCTTTTAACGCATTGGAGGACTTATTGTTGTTGCATTTTTGTTAATGTAAGAATTCTATTGGAGGGAGCAATGATGGTGTTTGTTGTGGAGGCTTTGGGTTTGAGCTATATATAACTCCATTAGAAGTTTAATTACCTCATTGATTTCCAAATGACTATTAGCCAAAACATATTTATTGTTTGTGCTATTTGCTTAGTATTTAGGGCATACTGTTTGGATTTATCTACAAATTTATTGTGTATGTGTGTATGTATATATTATTTAGATATTTGATGATTTGTATATGTTTATAAATGTGTTAGTCATCTTCTACGAAATAAATATTGTACGTTATTTATCTAAGCCTAGGGCTTCTATTTTGATTTTTGTAAAAAAAAAGTTATTACCATTATTTTCCTTATATCTTATTTTATGAGAAAAATTTATGAGATTGAAACATAATAACTATAAGTTAATCTCAACACGACTCGAGCATGAAGTGGATGGTTAAAATTTAGGGTGTTATATAAGGATGTTATATTAGGATGTGGTTAAAATTTGGGGTGTTCTATTAGGATTATGTAAATTGCATATAATTGTTAAGATGTAATTGTTTAAATATGTCTATTATGCTATTGATATTTTATAATATCTCTGATTGTTGAATACATTGAAATAATTGATAATAGAAGCTCCTAATTTAAGTAGAGATGCTATCAAAATTTTGTGAAATTTTTGTTAGGTAAATAAAATTAAAATTAATTGAATTAAAAACATTTAAAGATAAATTGAATATGTTTAAAAGTAATAATGTCATGTCTTTAAAAAATTATAGGGTTTACAGTTACTCACATGCATAATATTTCCTTCAAACCAATCATGGATATATGATAGATTGCATCCGAATAGATAAGATTAAACCGAAATTCTATAATAATGTTGAAGAATTTATAAATGTAGCACGCCAAATACAACAATTCATTGATGAAACAAAAGTTAGGTATCCATATAATAAGTGTAAATATAGGAAGTATTTAGATAATGATATCGAAGGGGTTCATTTGTACAAAAAAAAAACATGTTTATCGATGGTCATGCCCATAGGAAATAAATGTATTTCTAAAAAATAATTGGAAACCTGTTAGTAAATAGCAAAAAAAAAAATTATTTCTAAAGTTTGCAATAAAAATTTAATAGCCATTGGTAAAAAATAAAATAAAATATTTTTTATTTTCAAAATTTGTTGGTATGAATACAGAAAATCATCGGTAATCTTATTACCCTAACGACCTCAATGATGCCTTTAATATACATGTACCAATTGATTTTTTATTTTTTTCTTGTCGGTATGCTTGTTGAAATTTACCGACTTGTGTTCTTACCCATCGGTAATATTTTATCGACACATCAAAAATTGATGACCCATACCCATCGATAATGTTCAAGTAATGCTCTTTGGAGGGCTCTGCAGCGCTCGTGCGATGATGGGTTAACAGCTAATTAATCTATTTTTTGGCCTTACTTTGGGCTAATTTAGATGGCAGTATTTAAGGAAACTGAGTAGACTTTTAACCTAGTTTATGGATTTAGATTAGAGGCAGCTAAGATTCTCTCTTTACATCCCTTTCTCTTTCTACATATTTCTACATCTTCTTCTTCTCTATTCTTTTCTCCCTAGGGATTCCTTTAGTGATTTTAATTTATGTTAGAGATTGTGACAAGGATGCTTGCTATTATCTTCAAATATATTTTTAATTTCATTATTGTAATCCTGTAGAAATGGAGAAATGGATCTCTTTTCTAGTATAAGGGTTTTTGGATGGATTGTGATGATATTTGAGACTTCTTTTTTATATTGAGTGCATTAGTTTTTTCAATGTTCTGTAGTTTCTATTCTTAAAATTATTGTTGTGATTGTTACAATTTTTATTTGGATGACTAAATTGGTGGTCGTCATTTAGGAAAACCCTTTGGGTATAAATTAATGGATTCATTGGTTTATATTTGAGGAAGAGCATTAGAATTAACTTTCGAATTGGTGGTTAAGCTATAGCAATTAGTTCATTAAATATATGTGATTTTTAATTAAATTGGGATCTCATTTGTTTGTTATTTACATTGGTTAAATTCTAGAGGTCGATTAATCTCTAGTAAAATTACCAGTTATTTTGTTACTACTAGCCACTAATGTATTTAATATTTGGTCAATAATAATTAATTTCAATCCTAGAAATACCTTGCACTAGTGCCTTTAATTTCAAATTCATTCTCTTATAATTTTAATTCTCTCAGTTTTAATTCTTATAAACCCCCAAATTTTACCAACTGAGTGGTATAGCTTCTTTAAAAGAAGACCTAGGGTATTCTTTTTCCTATATTTTTTATGCAACACATGGTGAATCAGAAGGTTGTTCAACATCGCTTTAATTAAAGTAATTCTCTCAGCCTTAGATAAAGTCTTTGCTTTCCATAAAGCTAGTCTCTTCTCGATCTTGTCCAACACATGGTGCCATTTCTTTGCATTTCTCATATTCGCTTTGAGAGGAATTCCAAGATACATAAAAGGAATAGTCTTCTATTTAGAACTCAATAGATCACACAATTTATCAGCTACAACAACATCATCACACCCACAAAGTGATGAACTTATTTTAGTAAAATTAATACTTAAGCCTAACATCAGTGAAAAGTAGTCCAAAAGCCTCCTATAATTAACAATGTCTCCTGCTAGGCACGACAAAATATTAGAATTTCATAAGTAAACTTTAAGGGAGACAACTCAGTTGATTGACTACCAACCACACTCCCTTAACCAACCTAATTGTCTTAACTCTCAATACCAAAGAAGAGAAAACTAGATTGGGCATCGAACTGGTCAAGGCATTGGTTTAAAGGTTTAGAGGTCCAACAATTAAACCATTATTTTTTCCCAACAATTAAGAAGGCCCAACCCAATAAAGGTCCCAACCCCAACAATGAAAAACTCTAGCCTGCATATGCTATTCCTTTCTTTTTCTCCTTACAGCAATAATAGCATCGCCTTCTCTCACACACTCTCTTTTTCTCTCACACTTTCGTTATCTCCATCTCTGCCACTGCTGCATGTCCCTCCTTTCAGTCGTGCACTCTTCCACCATGAGTCATTCCCTTCCCGTCATAGATTGTTGTCGCGCCAAAGCCACTGCGATGGCGTCCTTCCCCATCACAAGCCCATCATGATTATCTTCAATTATCGTGAAGCTTGTGGTCTCCTTCTTCGCAATCGCGCACCACGGCCTAGATGTCGCCTTCTTCCAGTAAGCGCTGTAGTGAACTTCACCACCACGCCATGCTGTTGGAAGTTGCATGCCAGATGCAACCTTTCCCTTTCCCTTTCTCTCTCTAGTGCTCTCTTTCTAGTGTCATCTCTGTTGTTTTGCCTTTTTTCAAGTGAAAGAGCCCGAACTGATAACCTCTCATCAACATTGGGTCGGTCCACTGGTTTTCCTGCTTTTATCTAGGTTTGACCGGTTCTTGACCAGTTTGAACTCCTTTGGTTCTAAGCCCTTAACCGGACTGGCAAGGTGAGCAATTCTCGGTTAACCCAATCCGACCTGCCGGTTCGGTCTAGTTTTCTTTTCTATGCTCAATATCGTTTGATTAAAGACCTTACCAACAATGACAAACAAAAACAAGGAAATCCCCCTAATATAGCCCACATTCAAGCCTAAAAGAAAATGTTGGTGAACTGTTCATCAAAATGGACATAGAGGCTGTTGATACGCATTGAGATTGATATCCACTTCCTCTATGTTTCCAAAACCCATCACCTTTAAAATCATATGAAGTAAATTCCATCTTATAGTATTGTAAGCCTTTTGAAAGTTGATCTTTAATAATACGACCTTTTTTTCTTCTCTTCAACCATCACACCACCTCAATAGCAATAAGTATACCATCCAAAATACTCCTATTGTTCACAAAGGTTGTATGGGATACTCTATTTTTAACATCTCAACAAATTACACAATTCATTACCCATAACATCATCACACCCAAAAGGCGACAGAGTTGATTTTTAGCAATATTTTGAAAACCAAACCGGACCGGCAGGTCAGACCAGTTAAACGGGAACCGGCTTACTGTCTGGTCCGGGTTAGACTCGAAAACCACATTCCAAAGAACCACTGAGAAGCAACTAAGAATCGAAAAACCGAGCAAACCAGCTCGACCAAAAAACTGGTCCAACTATTTAAATGCAAAATTGCATTATTTGGGGGGGCTTTTTAAAGAAAAAAGGCCTAAAATCTCATTTTCTAATTTTTTTCCTTTTCTAATATGTGAAGTAGTAACTTGAGAGATTTGATCCATATAGATAATGTTTATTTTGATTAAGAGATGAATTATGTTAAGTTCTATGAGTTTTGTTGATACCTAATTTAATTTTTAATTATTTTATAACATATATTTTATTTTGTATTTTTATATATTTATATAAATACGTGTTTTATTATATACCGGTTATATTTCAATTGAACCCCCAATTGAACCGATTGAACCTCTAAACCTCTGAACCCTTGCCTCGACCGGTTCGATGTTCGGTCCGATTTTCAGAACCTTGATTTTTAGTAAAACTATTACTTCGGATAAGTCTTGTTAGCAACCCGCAAGCGAGACAACTCAATCGATTGTCTACTAACCACGATTCCCTCAACCAACCTAACTGTCTTAACTCTCAATACCATTTGTTGAGGACCTCACCAACAATGAAAAAACAAAAATGGGGAGCATCCCCTTAATTAACGGAGCCCACCTTCATGCCTAAAAGGATCTAATTGTGAACCGTTCACCAAAATGGACAAAGAGGCTATTGATACGCACTGACATATCCATTTCCTCCATATTTCTACAAAATCCATCACCTTTAAAATAAAATCAAGAAAGCTCCATCTTATAGTATCATAAGTCTTTTGAAAGTGAAGGTTTAATAACACAATATTTTTTTTTCTTTTTTTCAACTACCACACCACCGCATTAGCAATAAGTACACCATCCAAAATATTCTTTTTGTTTACAAAGGCCGTTTGGGATTCACCAATAAGATTTGGCAAAACGACTTTAATCCTATTTGCAAGAATTTTGGACATAATCTTATAGAATAGAGATATCCAATGACACTAATTAGACAACAATATTTTACTTCCTTGGCATTATCCACTTTAGTAATCAATTTCACCTAGGTGCTGTTAATATCTAGTGAAAACCAGTTAGAGTTAAAAAAAAAAAAAAACCACATAAACTTTGCTAGCTCCTCACCAATATCCTGCCACATATTTTTAATGAAATTTAAATTGAAACCATCTTACCCAGGTGGCTAAGATGAATCACAACTCGATTCTGCTTCCCTAATTTCTTAAAGGAAGGTCTTCGTTCCAAAAGTGCAGCCCCATCTTCATTTGTCTTTGGCGAAAATCCCTCAGGTACTGAATCTTCAGGCATAGCCTTTTGCTTATACAACTTGAAATATATAATGTACTACTTCTCTTTTAATCGCCCCTGGATTCTTAAGATTTCTTATGCCCACCGGATCCAATTCTTCTGTCCTCACATCCTGTCTCATCCTTTGTCTCTCCAATCAAGTTTTGTCATGTATCCAAATCATAGGTAGTTAAAAAATATTGGTTGGATAAAAGATTATAGGTAATGTCATCACTATATACATGCGTGTCAAAATTTTATTGAGGGAACAAGAAGTTAGACAGAGAAAGAGGATAGAAGATTTGCTTCCTATGCCCACCTTCAACATTTGAATTTTCTTCCTCATCCTCCTTCTAACTGCCATTGAATGGAGGTACTTTCTATTTCTATCATTTCCTTTTATGTTCTTGTCCTCAGCCAACTGCCTCCAATAACTTCCGTTTTCTCACATCACATATTTAATTGTCTTTGTAGCATTGATAATCATGCGCCTCATCTATTTCATTCATCCAACCCATCGATGTCACCCTTCGGCTTTTCTCTTTTTTCATATTTGTAACCCATATGTTATAAGTTCTATATGGGGAACCTTATTATTTAAGCATGGCACTAATTAAACTTTAGAGACTTTATTTTTCCCGCAGCTTGATTTTTGAGTTGAGCTCTTTCTTTTATTCAAATCTATAACATTGGTGTTTTAGAAGAGACTCCTTAAAAAAGGAGTGATCCAGACCCAATAGATTTTTTATTTTTTGAATAATTAACCAAAATTTGAATCTCAGAGAGAAGTAAGGAAACATCAAGAGTTCAACAAAACACCCAAATGGTGAAAATGAAAACTCAATAGAAATGAAAGGTCAGCAGGAAAAAAAAACATAAAATTAGCATCAAGACATCAAATTAAGAACAACAGAAGGTAGCTCACAAAAAAACCGAAAACAAGAAAATACCACTACAACATAATTGAGTTTTGCTAAATCATATAATAATATTAGTAAAACTCTTAACCAACATAGGTTATATGCTACACTTAAAAAAGTGTTACTAAAGAATTTTAACAATATTTTTTATATTTTTAGTAACACTTTTTAAATGTTAGTTAAATGTTTTAACAATATTTTTTAATAATAAATGATACTAAAAGTTGAATGACAATGGACATCCGTCCAATAAACTAATCTTTTAGGTTGGACTCATGCTTGAACTTGAGTTCCTGACACATGTTAACTATATAGAGGAGTTTTAGTTTTTTTTTTTTCTTGGGTGAAGAGAGAGCTCTAGATTCAATATTCATTAACAAAACAAATCAATAGAACTATATTTTTTTGTTATGGCATTTTCTGGCCTTTTCACCCTCCCATTGAAACCTTAATAAAGTAGTTGTTTATCGCTACTGAATGTTGTCACCTTTCTTTGTTGAGCACCTCCAACTAACACGTCTCAATCAATTGATTATGCGAATGACAAATTAATTAAGGTAGACTAATAATATATTATTTGGTACTAAATATAATTCCAAGCCATTTATATATATATATACTGATTTTTTCCCCAAGTATTATGAAACAAAAGCACAGAAATGAATATTTGCCATTCTCGAGCTATCGCCATTTATATGCTTTATAATTTTATGATTTGTCCTGCCTATAAATTCAAAAGTAGTAAAATGTTTTATAAGAAAGAAAATATATTGTTCCTTCATTGGATTGAGCGTCGTTTTTGTGGTCTTGAGTGCTTAATTAACAGTGTAATCGAATGGACCATGTCTGCTTGATAATAAATTGCGATGACCCACAAATAAATTGAACCATACATACGAACCGGTCATACCTACATGAACCACCACTCAATTAATTTTGGTGAAATTATTGGGTAGTTATTGTTTGTTAATTATGAGCATTTTAATAAATTGTTTAAAATTTTGGTTTTGAAGACAATTAATTTGTTTAATTTAATAATTTTTATCTTTATTTTCTAAAAATTTATGCCTCAAGAATACATGTTAAGAAATTTGTATTTGAATGAATAATTTGAGGATCAAACATAATATAAAATTAATTTTTTTTAGTATAATTGAGATAATTTCATATGCATTAACTATTAATTTAAATACATATAACAGCTAGGCAAGCTTGGCTAAGAACTTCTCTCAACCATTTTTGCAAACAGAATCTCTTGTCTCAAACTTGAATTGGACGGAAGACTTTTCTCATAAGCACTACACAGGTAATTAAGTGCAAACATCCCCTCATTTAGACGATTTCAAATTCTTGTTCTATTTGGTTCATCATAGACAAATTTCATATTTATTTAATTTAAACTGATAAATGAACTTTCAAATAATAAAAAAATTATTGAACAAATTTGTTGGTTTGAATAATATTCTAAGTTCCACATCAACATGTGTTAACTATTAACACTAATGGACCGGTCATCGTCTTCTTTTATAGTTGTATCTTGCATATACATAGTTTGAGAAGTTTTTAAATGCTTTGATAGTTAAAAAGAATTGTTTTCTATCATTTATTACTTAATATATATGGATTTTTCAAATTATTATTATCTCTCATTTTTTTTGATATTTTTAATACAATAATAGTTAATATATCAGTTGATGACAAATAGAATATAACAACTCTTTTTTTTTTTTTAACTTTGAGAGCATCTAAATATTTATTAAACTAAGAGTATTAAACTAATTAATCAAGGGACCAAGATGGGGTGATAAGCACATTTTCTTTCCTTAACTGATGTGTCAATTATTCAATCATCATATTAAAAATGGAACGGTTTTAAAACTCATAGCAGCATCTATCTCTTTAAATAAAACTACAATATTAGAGGAAATTAGAGTTTATTTGATTTCAGTTTTTAGAATTTTCAATATTTTCTTTATAAAATCTGAAAAATTAAAAGAATAAAAATTAAAAACTAGGAAATGAACCCAAATAGCCCTAAGTGATTGGGTTGGACATTGAATATCTGGAAAAACCGCAAAAAAGGGTATGAAAGTGATTAAAATTAGGCGAAGGGCAACTTTTTTTTTGGCTGCGTAGGCGAAGGGCAAATTTGAAAACAGAATAGTGGTTTGAGAAAAATAAATAATACGAAATGTGATTTTCCCCGCATATGTATTCTTCTTATTTTGTTGGTCACCACATATGGATTCCGACCAAACCAATGGGAAAGTACATATGAGGTCCGTCCAAAACAAAAAGGCAAAGATTGATGAGAAACACAACGTGAGTCCAAAACTGTTTCAACAGAGCATCCTTCGGAAATGTTCAAACATAGCTGTGGTCTTTCTCCACAGTCAAAAGCCACGCATTCTGTGCTTTTCTTATCCCCCATCTCCTTGCTCTATAAATACCCCGTATTCCTCACCTTGCTTTGCCATAAACCAACACGCTGAAATTGAGCTAGCAACTGGCTTTATAACAGCTTAAGTTCTGAAATCTTAAAAACAGAGAATAACCACAAACTGAAAAGAGGCTGAGAGAGAGAGAGAGATATGGAGATTTTAGTGGCACTTGCCTTCTTGGCAATCTTCCTAGCCCTCCCATTATTGCTCTTGAAACTAGCATTTTCTTGGTGGGTTTCACCCATCCAAACACATCATAAGCTCAAAAGATGTGGATTTGGAGGCCCACCCCCAAGTTTCCCACTCGGAAACATTGAAGAGATCAAAAAGAAGAATAGCTTCAATTCTTCACTCATGTCTTCTTCAAACCTCACCCATGATATACACCCCACTGTTTTCCCCTACTTTTCTCGCTGGCGAAATTCTCATGGTAAGCTTTTCCAATATTCATGTAAGGGAGAAATTTTTATGTGCTTTTGAAGCAATAAAAATTTCTGTAACTCATTTATTGATTATATATCACTATCAACTTTGTAGGCTGCTCATCAGCCTCCTTAACCACCCCTTATCCTTTTTTCTTTTTTCTTAAATCTACAAAATTGACGTGACAACTAAACTAATGAAGGGATTAGATTACATAAAATCTCTTAAACAAATAACATATATTTATATAATAATTTCTCGTATATATGCATATAATGTTATGCCTAATGCGAACTAATGTTTATTATGTAGCCTCCCTATTGCATGCAATGCAAGCTTTGGGGTTTCCATAATTAAGAAATGAATATATATACATCAGTTGTGTGTTTTTGGTTCTGCTATGCAGGGAATGTCTTCATCTACTGGCTGGGCACAGAACCATTTTTGTACATTGCAGACCCTGAGTTCTTGAAGAAAATGTCCACGGAGGTGTTGGCGAAAAGATGGGGAAAACCCAATGTGTTTAGAAATGACAGAGACCCTATGTTTGGAAAAGGTTTGGTTATGGTTGAAGGCAGTGAATGGGATCATCACCGGCGTGTTATAGCCCCAGCATTTACTCCCCTTAACTTGAAGGTTTCTGTTCTTTTCTCTCTTTCTTTCTGGCTAGCTAGGCATATAGTCTAATAATAATATTATTGTTATATCAAAAGTGGTTATTCCATTTGATGGAAATCTTTCCTACCTATCCAATTATTTATTTGTCACGATCAAAGATAATAAAAATCAAAATAAATTTAAAAATTAATAAATTATCAAATATATAATACATCTCTTCCACATGTCAATAAATAATTGGGGGACATCATTTGGAGACAGAAGATTTTCATCCATTCCATTTAAAAATTTATCCTATTACTATTGAATAAGATTGTTACCCTCATTCAATCATCCTCTTTACCCTTATATTTGATGGGTGTCAAATGCTTATCATCCACCTTTAAATGTTTACCTACTTAACCAAAAAGAAAAAAATTTACCTATCATTATTGATAACCTAATCTGTCCCAGAGGAAAAAGATTTCATCATAGGAAGCAGTAATTTCAACTTGCAATCCTTGCGCGACTTAATTTTTACAATCGTGGCATCCTAGCAAAAGTTGTCTTTGCAAGGTGTCATGACGGTGAATTTTGATTAGTATGCATATATTGCAAATAATGATTGTAGTTGATAATAAGATTAAGATCAACTTGGTTTAGAGATACCAAATATGGAAATATAACCTAATTATGATCGTAAAACATTCTGGGCTACCTTTCCCTTTAAATTGAATAAAGCAACTATACCTAAGTTATAGCACTTTAAATTGTAGGAAGCTACTGTATGGCCCACCACATTAAACAAACTCCATTGAGGAGTTAATTAATCACAAATTAAAGATCCTGGCCCCCCTCTAATTAAATATTAAAAGTACAAATTTCTTCCTTGATGATATCATGAGTGACACCAATATGGTCAAGCATGATTAAAGTTAAGTTTTTATTCTTCTACGTACGCTTTATACCAAAAGCATACTAAGATAATTTTAACTCTGAATGTTATTTGACTATATAAAGTAAAAATAAATATATACTTCTTCATCAACAAAACAATCACAAATATGTTTTTCCTCTAATAAAATTTTATTTCCCTTCATATGACACCAAACTTTCTAACCAAATTTGTGACTACTTTGTTTTCGGTCATAAATTATTATATTTTACTGATTTTTTTTTATCAATTTCTTTTAATTCACAATTTTTCGTTTATCCTCTTTGTTGATTGGCTTATGTCCCAAATTCAATCACAAACTATTTCTCATCCAATCTATGGTGTCTAAGAAGATGAGAAAACCACTTCCTTTACTTATAATTTTATCTTGAGCAACGTGATAGGCAATGGCAATCATGATGAAGGAGTCCACAGAGCAAATGATAGAGAGGTGGCTTACCCAAATAAACTCCGGCAACCCCGAAATTGATATCGAGAGGGAGATTATAGCAACGGCAGGAGAGATCATAGCAACAACAAGCTTTGGCATTAAAGACAAAAAAGCAAGGGAAGTGTGCGGAAAACTAAGAGCACTACAAATGATACTTTTCAGGACAACAAGATACGTAGGGGTTCCATGTGGCAAGTTTTTCAACTTGAAGAAAACCCTAGAGGCCAAGAAGCTTGGGAAGGAGATAGATGACCTCTTGTTGTCAGTGATAACGGATCGCAAGAACTCGAATAATAAGAGACAGGATCAACAAGATTTATTAGGGTTGTTGCTGCAAGAGAATAACAAAGTTGGTAGCAAGTCAGGGAAGACATTGACCACACGGGAACTTGTGGATGAGTGCAAGACGTTCTTCTTTGCTGGTCATGAGACAACGGCATTGGCTATCTCATGGACTCTGTTTCTGCTAGCTGTGCACGAAGATTGGCAAACCCAGTTGAGAGATGAGATAAGAGAAGTGGTGGGTGATAAAGAGATTGACATCAATGTGCTTGCTGGGTTGAAAAAGGTAACGTAAACTTACTCTCATTCATTGTATATAATTATTTATATTAATTATATATGAGATATCATGTCGACTTATACCTTATTTAATATTTGGATAGGGATAAATTTTATTAAAGTAAGATCTACATCCATCTAATGATAGATGAGATGTAAGTCGATAAAGTGTCCTATATATTAAGAATATAAATGGTATTTTTCATATATAAAATATAAGTGTTACATCTTGCATGATAAATTAATAATTAAGAGCAATGTTTTTATACCGTAAGGGACTATTTGGTGTGGAACCAAACACACCCTATTATAAAAAGAGAAACACCCATAATACTCAATGATGACTTCATACTTCTCTATAATGTTCATTGTTAATGACCAAATATTACTCTAGGTACTAATAATTAGCTAGATATATGTCTGATTCTGATACAAATTGAAAAATATAGCTTGGCAAAAGCTCTAACAAATATTTATGTGATCTTTTGCTACAAAATATTTAACTTTATGCCATTAGTTTATAAATTTATTTCGAATTTAGACTATTGCTTAAGTTGACCAATGCATGCATATCAAGTTCAAGAATGTGACAGGATCTAATTGACTCAATTAATCGAGGATTAACATTCACCATATATATTTCAGCCTTTAATTAATTTAACATCATTCAACAACTTATAAAACTGCATGGACTTATAGCCAGATCAAAATATTAAACGCGAGCTGGAGTTTCGATTGAAATTAGAGGTTCAATCGGTGTAAGGTTTGTAGTTCATATTGAAATCAATTAAGATCTAAGATGGTAATAAAGTAGTAGTTTGAAAATAATTTTGAAATTTAATATGACTTACGGTTACGTTTAGTACTTGTTTGGTCGCTGAACCATACTAGTACGTTAATCATGGTCAAAGTTCAAACCTTAGATTCTTAGCTGTAGGTATTAATTAATTGGTTTATCTACGGCCAGTCCGCGACAAACTAATTGTTCAGATAACGAATTCAAAAGCTTGAGGGCCCACAACACACATTAAAATTTGAAAAGCTCGTGTGAAGCTGCAAACGTTTGAGTCCTGTTGTTTGATCATGCTTCTCCGAGATACTAAAGGAGTGCAACACTTTTCACTCGTACGTACAACTGTACTACGTTAAACAAAGTAGCAATTTGACACTTGGCACTTGGTCAATGGATTGACTTTTCTTTATTTTCTTCCTTTTTTTTGTTTTCTTTCTTTACTTCTTCTTCATTTTATTTTTATTCTTTTCGTTGGCAGTTTTTCAAAAGCAAATCAAAGGGCTGATAAAATTTTGTTAGCCGACTCAATATAAAGACGACCATTTATATAAAGAAAAGAAAAGCATGAAGAACATATTGGAATTTGACTATATATATTTAAATCGAAGAATTAGCAAAAACATTTGAATATTGATTTTGCTCACCTAATTAATTACCATAGACATTATTTGTACTTAATTTTAGACACTATAATGAGAATACCATATATAAGTTGCGAGACATAGTTGTAATTATTAATTATATATATGCCTAATTTTTTTTCCTGATTTTGTCTCTTGTTTTTAAGTGTTCCTTAATGCTAGTTTCCCGAGTGGCATGTTGGTTGGAGCATGTTCCCTAACCCTTATCTTATTGGTTTTAAGATTTAGGTATATAGATTAGGAAATCATTTAAAGAGCACAACTACTAAAACAAATTAGTTCATGTTGATAAAATTGTCTTTTGGTTTTATTTGTGCAATAATTGTCATGAGAAGTATGAAAGAATCTATATAAGGGCAAATATGGAAAAAAATAATTAATATTTTTTTGAAACTATAAAATGACAGATAATATTGAACAAATTTTTTTTTCTAAAAAGACACCTATTCATGGATAGAGAAAATAATTAATAACACTCAATAATTGATTACTTCTTTATTGAAAAATATTGATACCTGCATGAGCTTTTGTACCCCTATTCCCTAAATTCATTGAGATATATTTCTTACATGCATATTTTGTTGACCATAACTAAATGCAGATGAAATGGGTGATGAATGAAGCTGTGAGACTCTACCCGCCAGCACCAAATGTGCAAAGGCAAGCTAGAGAGGACATTCGAGTTGATAATCTCACAGTACCTAATGGGACCAACATATGGATCGACGTTGTGGGGATGCATCACGACCCAGCATTGTGGGGAACGGACGTTAATGAGTTTAGGCCAGAGAGGTTCATGGATGATGTCAATGGTGGATGCAATCACAAGATGGGGTACTTGCCTTTTGGGTTTGGAGGAAGGATGTGTATTGGTAGGAACTTGTCCTTTATGGAGTATAAGATAGTTTTAACCCTGCTCCTTTCTAGATTTAGTTTTAAACTTTCCTCAGGTTATCACCATTTACCCTCTGTCATGCTCTCCCTGAGGCCCACTCATGGAATTCCTCTCATAGTCCAGCCCCTTTAAACCGATATTGTCATTCGAAAAATAAATAAATAAATAAAATCCGATATTGTCGTGAATAGACCATCTCATATGAAAATTTTCACATTTGGTTAAGAATGTGGAGTTCGCCTACATGAAAATTCATTAGGAGTCTAATCAACGTCTAATCTATTCTTGTTATTATTATTATTTTTTAGTCCCGAGGTACGTATTTAGTGGTGCTATAGGTCAGTCTTTTTCGTTCTTAGACATAATAAATTTCATAGGTCCAAATGTGTATTTTTTTTAATATATATATATATATATATATATATATATATATATATATATATAATGTATTTGTCTATGATCCTTTTGACTTTCTTTATTCTATACACATGGCATGTCATCTGAATGTCATATATATAATCAAAATCTGGCTAATTTCTAATGCTAGCGTCTTGAATTTGACGATCTGCATAACCAAAATGAGAAGCTAGCAGCGTGAAACTTGCGCCCAAAATATAAACAGTTTTTGTCTGCTGTCTTGTAGCACTTTGTCAATGTAACTTGAGAAGACGTATTACTCCATCCCCCAATGATTACGAATATGGCACTGTGTAATCATTCACCTATTGCTATAGTCTTAATTCACACGATGCATATCTTTGGCTGCCAATTCTATGATATTGACGTTGTTGCGCTATCTTCGACACCATCAAAGTGTCTGTTTCCGTTGGTGGCACCCCTAGAGTTAGATCTATTCACTTTCTTTGTCTCAATTATTCCTAAGATATGCTTTTGCAATTTTATATAATTTATGAGGATGCGGATTTAATTTAGTCAAAAGACAATAAAGGATCCATAGAACCATAGAGAAAATATTATATACATGAATTCCTAGTTCATAGAACCAAAAAAAAAAAAAATCCAGAAAAAAAAAGAAAAAATTAGGGATGCAGTCTCTCCATCCAATAATAATTGTCATTTTTTTCAACGTATCTGGACACAATATATGGATGGAGGGATGCAGAGTACTCTCGTCTTTCAACAACAACAGTCATTTTTCCATCTGGCACTATAGTATCTAGATATGTTGAAAAAATAACAGTTATTATGTTGTTAGAGGGAGGGAGTACCAACATACTATATATTTCTACTTTTTTATGGAGGAAATGAAGTTGACTTTGGTATCTAAAATCATATGTGTAGTTCAATTTCATCTCTAAAATTAATAAAGTATTACTTTAGTCCTTGAAATTTTAAAAAATAATTTAATTTAGTCCTTAGTAATAGTAGTATAAGATTAATTTGAATCACTTTTTGAAATTTTAGAGACTAAAATAATATTTTCTTAATTTTAAAGATTAAGGTGAATCACACGTATAATTTCAAGGACCAAAATGAATCTTTATTTTATTTTTTTTATGAGCTTACTAAGTATTCTCAACAATGCTTAGTGATAGCAAGCTTGTTTTGATGAATATATTGCGAATAGTGAGTGAATAAAAATGGTTTTCTTCTAATTCTATTTCAAGTAATGTTAAACTGTAAGAAAAAAATATATCGCAACTTTTGATAAAAAAACAAATGTGGTTATTTAGATAGAATGAAGTGATATGATTCACATTGAAAGATACCAGGGAGTGGTGGAAGAAGATGAACGCACTTAGCTCAGAGAAGATAGCAAACAAATGAAATGAAACTGAGTTACTTTCATTTACTAAATTGAATGACTCAGTAATAAAAAGGAGGCTATATATAAAGCCCTTTATACAAGAGAATTAGAGATATTTACAACTAACCGAATGCTTATCACAGCTAACAGGATGCTAATCAGTTTTAGCAACTCTGATAAAAAATTGATAACAATAGTGGTTACTAAAAGCTCAACTGATTTTATCCCTTATCCTCGGAGTCAACATACATATCATACCATTTACTATAACATTTTCTTTCTACTTCTTTAATTAATTTTTCTACCAATTCTGATTTCTATCATTTGTTGATTATGATTGGCCCACACAATTTTCATTCTATGTTATTACTTTCTCTTTCGTAGCCAATTACCAGTGCTCTTCTTGTAAGTTCAACGCATTTGAATTGCTGTAAAACAAATTATTATATTTTGGCCGTCAGAATGCAGTTGATGTATAGAAGTATTGCAATAGGATTGTATCGTATAAAACATGGCTATGATTAGTGCACATATATACTTTTCATAGGTCGTCAGCTAGAAAAGTTTACTTCAGGTGGTGCATCACATCCTTCCCAGTTGTCAACCTTAGGGCACACAATTTTGTTGTGTCAAAAGAAACCTCTTCCACTAGTTGGATAAGTGTTTTAGTGGTTGTTGATGTTCCGAAGAAGAATGATGATTGGTATACAACAAATTATATAATAATGTTATAACACTACTCACAAATTTATTTTGCCTCCTAGTGTATTAATATTCACTCTTACTAAAAGACCAAACAAATTTATGAATGGTGTTGTAATATTATTAAAGACCAAACAAGTTTATGAGTGGTATTATAATATTATTGTACAACTTTATTGTGTATCTAACACTACTTAAGAAAGAACTTAGACCTAAACCTAAGTTTCAACATCTCTATTGCTTTGTCGAAGCCACCTCTAGTTGGTCGAAGCCACCTCTCGCTGGCAATTTGTTTGTTATTATAAAAATTAATTAATGACCTTCTCATTTCTTAACCAAGTATCGAACGTTTGATTTTCGCTTTAAAAAATGAGCAGTTTTAAAATTTATGATTAGCATCTATCCTTTTAAATGGGTTTACAGTACGCGAAGGGATTAGTCACCGCGTCTGACAATAGATGTCCTGATAAACCAAAAGGAAATATATGCCCTGACCTGCTTACTAGCTATTAAATTTATTGAATTTCCTTTATAATTTTCTCTCAAGTCTAGGGGAAAATGTCCATTCAGTTTTAACCATGGTGGTCATTCCTTTGCGTGTTAAACACGCACCTCAGTAACGTGAAATTTCTAATGCTATAGGCCTATATTCCAGGAATCGAATTACATATGCATCTAGCTGTGGCGTACATTTCATGCGATGTTCAACTTTTTCTTTTCTCTGTTTCATATTAATTAATGCAGAGAGTAGAACACATAAAGTTCGAGTATGAGTAAAGGAAGAGAAATTGAGAACTCCTTCCCCTATTTCTGTTGAGTATACTGGTAGAGGGAAACCCAAAATTGATCAGGGAAATTTGAACAAATGAACAAAGTGATACATCAGAAAAGGGAGTCAAATGCTACAAACATTTTAACTTAAAACCTTGAAGCAATGAGTTTGTGTTCCTTTCCATCTTATATTCCAATTTCCAAGTGTGGGGTCCAACAACCTTAAACCAAAGAGTGTGTGGTCCCTCCATCTTATATTCTAAGTTGAGGTCCAACATAATGTACCCACAACAAAAACGACTCTAATACCACTTGTAATAACTCAAAATTTGAAAAGACTTGAACAAATGAGTTAAGCAATAAATCATAGAAACAAATTGAGTATCATATCTTAACCCAAAACTTTAAATTAACAAGGTTATAGATCATCTCATCTTATATACTATTAACTTTTTATTTACTTAACCAACATGTAACTTTTGCACTCGAAATTTCAACCATTTCAAGCTTTCTTTAATTACATTCCAAAGAATATACAAAAACAAGAAAGAAATTGGAAGATATATCGTGAAATTTTGAAACCACTGATTGTTTATGGCATATGAAATGAATCATGATACTGAATCCCTGAGGAAAAATTGTATGATGGCATTTTCTATAAACATTACTTTTTCCTTTTAAACAGTACGAGTATACTTAGACTCCACCAAATTTTAATTTATCTAGCTCGAGGTAGACGGACCCAACTCTAGAAATAAAACTTTTCAACATTAATTTTGGAGAAATATTAGATTATAAGATTTTTTTTTATAACAAATTTACACCTCTATAATAAAAAAGTATATAAAGACAAAACACTTTATTAATTCCCAGACGTGTTTTATCTTCAGGTGTTTTTATACTACAGCGGTGTGTGTACTTATTATGAAAGAATATTTACACCTAATATTTCTCTTAATTTTTTTCATAAGTTTTTAAATGACTCTCAACAAAAGAAATAATGAGGCAAAATCAGTGGAGAGCATGCACATTGTGTGTGTGTGTGGACCACAACAGATTACATCATAGGACTTCAAACTAGAATAAAGCCAAAAGAATAATATTTTGTGTAAACTAAAGTTGTACAACAATCCTATACTAGCACTCATAATTTTTTTTTTTTGTATATAGTTTATCAATACCTACTCTTATAAAAGATAAAGAATATTGTGAGTATTAATGTAAGATCATTGTATACCTTTATTATACACCTTACATTACTTTAGTCAAAACCCATTTGTTCATAAGAGGTGAGATCTCGAGTCTACACCAAAGCTTTGGCCCCTACAAATGGGCATCAAAACAATAGCTTCAACGTTCAAAGATGACTTTTCTAGCTGCATCAATATTCTTTAAGAGTTTATGATATCACTACATTTCTAGACTTGAGATTTCAAAATATATTTTTAGAGTATTAGTTAAGATATATTGACAAGAATATTGAATACAATATGACTTAGTTTCATGAATAGAAATATTATTATGATTTTAGCATTTTCAGGATTTTGAGACATGATGTTTGAAGTATGATATTAGAGTTATGAAGTTTATAATATGATATTAGTTATAAGAGAAAACTTAGTTTTTGTTTTCATGATAATCCAAAATATGGAATTCAGTATGATTTATAGTAACTGCCAGATATATATTATGTGGGCTCTTGAAATCATAGTGCCTACATGTGGTGATCCATTGGATATGATTTCATAGTCACAATGTTATGCTAAAGTGAGATTGTTAGAGTTGTATGAATTTATAGTTTCAGAATTTTTGGAGCTTTAAGAGATTTTAAGAATTTTCAAAATATTTGAATTAAGTACAAACTAGTTTAGACGGTAGCTATAGAGAAACAGACATTGAGTTAATGACTAAAAACTATCGTTAACCTTGATATCAAATTATCTTTAAGGGACAATCTCACAAAGCAAAGATAAAATCTAGTTAGGTGGTTAATTTAGATCCTTAAGGGATCAAAGGGCAAAGAATTTGCTATGCCATGATTGACATGCATAACCAAAGATCAAAGAAATTTAGGGATATTATTATTATTATTGCTATGTATATAACCAAAGATTGATGTTTCTCTAGGAATTATACTACACCACCGATTAAAATGATTTCATGATAGACTATGGATTTACATATGCTTGTTTATGAATTTATGGAATGAAAAATATTTTTCCTATCCAGATATATGTATGTAAAAATAAAATGTTTTTCCCAATTGCATGTATATATTATGTATGTTTGTTGGTCTCCCACGTAGGTTATAAGTGAGAATTCATTCACTGAGTTCATTGACTCATTCCTCTTCCTTCCTCCTCATAGTTGCACATAAAGATATCATTCCGCCTCCAGTTTAGTAGACACAAATATTCCCAGTGGTGAGCCTTATTTTAAAGTAAGGCTTAGTTTATGTTCATGTTAGTATTGAAGTGCTCCAATAAATGTGCAGATAGAATCTAAGTCATGCATTTATTTTTAGATTATGTCTTTAATTTCAGAATTAGAAACACTTATATTTATGGTTACTGTTTTCAAGTATAAAATTGAAATTGTAGAGTTTGATTAGATTTGATGTAACCAGCTAGAAATGAATTTATGATTGGGCTTTCAAGTGTTAAATTGTTTTTCAGAGTATGGTTAAGATGCTTTCGGAGTTTTGTATATTAAATAGTTTAGTTTTCATGAATTTGAGTATTATATTTTAATTAGAGAAAATGCTAAAGATTTAAAAGAAAATCATGTTTTAAGTATGAAATTTTGCTAAAGTATGCATTTAGAGAGGCATGTCACCCAACAGGCTTACATGGGGATGAAATTCCTTACGTACCGATCATGTTCCCAAATCGGGTCATGATAGTTACATATATGCAAACCATTACAATAGAGCAAAAACAAGTGTTTGATGAAATTGTTAATTGTAGTCTACAATAATTGTGGTGGATTTTTCTTCTTATATGGTTATGAAGGTACAGGAAAAATATTTTTATGAAAGACTTTATCTACATTCATAAGGTTAAAGGGTGATATTGTCTTAATGTGCCTCTAGTGGCATCGCTTCAGTATTACTTCCCAATGAAAGAACTGCTCATTCAAGGTTTAAAATTCTTTTGAATATTAATGAAGACTCATCATATAGTATACAATAGGCACTATTCATGCAAAACTCCTGAATATGATTAAATTGATTATATGGGATGAAACACCTATGTTGAGTAAGTAATGCTACACGAAGCATTAGATAGATGCTTGAATGATGTGTTAAGATTTTCACCTTCTTTTAAGTCTGATTTGCCATTTGGAGGAAAAGTCAAAGGGAAGTAGACAAGAGATAGCTCAATCTATAAACAATGCTTTCTTAAACTTTCTTCTCACATGAGGCTTTTGATTGGATCTGATGGTATTATGAAGGAAGAAATTAAGGCATTTAGCAAATGATTGTTAAAAATAGAAGATGGATTTGCTGGTGATTCCACTGACGGAGAAGCTGAAGTTGAAATTCCAAGTGACATTCTCATAAAAAATCTTCACACTGATTTTCATGACCTAATTGAATTTGTCTACTTGGACATTTTGCATAATTTATCAAGGGCAAATTATTTCAAGGAAAGGTCTATTCTTGCTCCTATGTTAGAGATTGTTACACATGTTAACAACTACATAATGTGTATCCTTCCTAGAGAAAAAAAAGACCTACTTAAGTTGTGATTCATTATGCATAGAAGAGGGAAACATGGAGTATGAATTGGATGCTTTTTCTCTAAAATTATTAAATGGAATAAATTGTTCTGGACTTTCCCCTCATAAATTGATTTTGAAAGAAGAGGTGCCAATAATGTTGTTAAGAAACATAGATCAAATGGTTTGTGCAATGGAACTAGGTTTCAAATAAGGAGAATGGGGAATCATATGATTGAATGTTAACACTTACTGGGAGCAATGTTGGTCAAGTTGCTGTGATACCTAGAATAAGTTTGATTTCTAACAACTACTCAATTCCTATAAAATTTCAGAGAAGACAATTTCTAATCACAATCTCTTTTGCTATGATCATTAATAAATCTCAAGACCAAACATTATCTACAATAGGGTTCTATTTATCAAGACCAATGTTCACTCATGGTTAATTATATGTAGCTCTTTCAAGAGTAAAGGACAAGGAAGGCTTGAGAATATTCTTGGAGAATCATGATGAAATAACACTTGGATGCACAATTAATGTAGTTTATAGCGAAGTTTTCCAAAATATTTCTAGAAATCGTATGTGTTGAGTAATACAATTCATTTTGTATTTGATAAATTTTTTTTAATATACTTAACATGCAAGTAATAGCATTGATTTTATTATAGTATGCAGGGGTTAATCAATAATTAAGAATTCAAGAGTCTTATCAATATCAACATTTGGTTTTTAAACCGAAGCATTACCATAGTGTATAATGAAAGTGGAGCAAGCAATTTGTGGAATTATCCTTTCATGCCATATATTTCTATATTTTTCATGTCATCTTGCTAATAATGATGATAGATCAGTGTATATTATTTACTCCCTTTTTCAATCTAATGCTGTTATAAATTATTTAAAATACCAATGTGCACCTCATCTTTTTTCATTACTCTATCAAAACAGCCCTGTGCAGAGCATGGGCTATATTAAACTGGTGAAGACTGAAGACTGAAGACTGAAGACCCCTGGCGTGGTCCGACGACCTTTAATTTGCCCTGTTTATGCACCTTTGCCGAACTCACTCTTCCACACAGATTCATTCATTCGTGTCGTGTCACCTAACTGTATTGACCTAACCAAGCCATAAAAAACTGATTTCTAGTTTCGTTTCTCCTCACAGACAACTTGAGGTAACCACCTAGTTTAACAATCATTAAAAACAAGAATGTGTGAGTGAACCAAGCCATGGAGTAGCACGCATGTGGACTTACTTTCAAGTATGAAAATGTTGGAGATTCTGATACTTTCCGTTCGATGTAACTACCACTACTCCGATCCTTGATGGAGGAGCCGTACGCATGCGCACCATCAAGTATAAATATATATATATATATTATTTAACATTTGTGTCACCTACCTAATTATTGATTGATAAAATGATTTTGGACATGCATGATGGATGGATGGATGGATGCAGTGTTCACTTCAAGTATCCCCCACCAAGCAATTCAATTCGGCGGAGCGTGTACTTACTTAGTGACTGCCAAATTAAACATGTGGAGCTAGCTACACAACGTAAAGACAACGTTCGAATTGATGAGGGGGGCAAAGCTGTGTACGTAGCTCAAGGGATTTAAGGTTGCCTTAATCGTGACTTTGCCTCTGCCTCTGCTGAAGGCAGCGCACGCACGGTCATGGCTGCGTTGCTGTTCCATCTCCGCGTTCCTCTGAATTAGTCCACCCTCACTCCCTCACGCCTCAGCCTCAAACCACATTGACTTGAATAATTCCCATCCATTTCACAAATGATTCTGTTTTGTTCAACTTAAATGAATAAATTAACGCACCACCCCTCCCCACACAGGACAAACACACTGCTTCTAATTTGTTGTATATTGCTGCTATGATGAGTTTTTTTTTTTGAAAAAAATAATTGTTAACTTGACAATTATTTGTAGAAAAATGAAATTTTAAAAGTGGGCGTAGTTTTTTAAGAATGGAGCTAATAATAAGCATCTAGCTTGTCAAACTCAAAATCATAGTGTTAAGAAACTCATGAAAAATTATATCTTTGTGATTAATATTGAAAATTTCAAATAAAAAATAATAATGAAAAAAAATTCTTAAATTTAGTTTAATGCAGGACTTGTTTTTTATACCATATTCTAGTTTGTATATTTATATTATTTGTGTTGTTATAAAGCATAATTGAATAATGATAAATATGTGAAATTAGTTTAATAAACATAATAAATATTATATAACGTAGAGGAGTTAACCCAAGTACCCAACAAAAATTACCTATATTTTATATCTTAAGGACAAAATCAAGTTTAAATTTAGACTAATTTAAGTTAGTCCAAAAATATTTATATTCAAGGGTGGAGCCAAAAATTTTAGGAGAGTGGGGCCAAATTAATCAATATAAATAAAATAAAATAAATTATCATATAGAAAATATAAAATAATAAGTCATAAGATAGTTTTTAATCGAAGTTATTGATAAATTAGAATTTATTTCATTATCAATCCTCTCTTTTCTATTAATAAATGAGTCAATAATTTTCTTCTTAAATACCTCTTAAGCTCAATAAAAAATTAATAAAAGAAAAATATCAAAAAATATATTCTAAAAATATTTATATATTTCATACTTTCATATCATATATGTATCTATACTAAGATATTTTTATTATTTTTTATATATACTACTCCCTCATTTGATTTTTCAATAAACTCAATTCGTTTGAAATGGCTATTGCTATGGAATAGAAGTAATATAAGTAAAAGTGATTAATTTTTGCGAGAGCATAATATATATATATAAAAGTGTAAATTAAAATTTAATTTGGGGGCATGGCATCCACTGGCCCCCGCGCTCGGCCACCGTTTATATTTAGATTTGTAATCTCGCTAGCAGAATATAATTGAAACTTTACAATATTGTACTGTTCGAGTCTATTTCAATTTGTACGAGTATGACGAAAACAATTTATGTGCGAGTTAGCTCGTATTGTACAATAAGATCATAACTTCATAAAAACTTAAAGAGTTAATTCTAAAATTTAACAATCATGATAAAAATAAATATTTAGCAATTCATTCCAAATGTATGTAATATATATATCCAATAAACTATCCAGCTTGGTGCACAGATTGTATTCTGCACGAGATATTCTATTTTCCTTCTCAGAAAAAAAAAAAAATCTTTCTCCTCAGAACTTCTTCATCACACGTTTAATTTTTTTTTTTTATTGCTTGTTCTTTATTATTTTTTTAGGAGTTTGTGGTGAGGATTGAAGTGGAGGAATAGCTAGGGCATACAAGTATCTTTCACTGTTTACGTAGGTCAAACCAGCATAACGAACTAACGATGCCGGTTCTTTGAGATCAGCAATTGTTCAAGAATTCAACCTTTGTTATTTTTTTATTATAAAAATAAATAATCATATTTAAGTTTAAAAAAGACATTTATATGAGAATGTTGGAGTATAAAATTATTTAAATAAAATATTTGAATTAGTCTCTCAGAAATATATGGGGTATAAATTAGTTTCTCAAATTTAAAAAATTTTAAATTAGTTTCTCATATTTGAAAAAAGAGAATAAATTGGTTTATCTATATAGTCTTGTACTTTTTTTTAATTAAATAGACCTATATAGGAATCAAATTGTCTTCTTTTTTAAAATATAAATGACTAATTTAAGATTTTTAAAATCAAATAGATTAATTTTTTATACCCTCGTACATTTTTAAGAAAATAATTTGAGTATTTAACACAATTATTTATGTCCCTCTTACATTTTATCTTAAACCATTTATATATAAGATTATGCTCTTACCCATCGGATAAAAACCAATTTCCATGACTATGACCAAACACATAAGTGGGGTACCTGCTTTTTTTTTTTTAATACGATCAGAGTATCCATCATTAAACATGATGATTAGTTCTTTTATTGGTTTGTAGGTACTCAAGGATTTAAGACTATTCTATATCCAAAGTCAAAAATTGAAAAAGGTGAATAAGTTCTTACTATTCAATCACACCTCTTTGATTTGCTATTTTTTATTTTTCACACATGTACTTAGATCATTTGGATCAAACCCACAATCTCATATATATTTAATTAATGGATGCAAGTGTTTTTTTTTTTATTTTCTTGTTACTCGGAAGAACACCTTTTGATATGAGCCCATAAAATTATAGAAAACATGTTTTTCTAACATGAATAAATTAAAATAACTTTTAGTTTTAAAAATATATTTTTCCTCTTAAAATTATAGAAATATCAAAAAAAGGTGTCTCTACGTAATGAGATGTGATTGATTAAGAAAACACTTTTACATTGCATCAAAATTAATATCATTAAGAACAATAATTAACTGAGTGGTTGACTTCTTAGCGGCACTATAAAAATACATTTTATATGTAAACTACTTTAATTTAATTTCATGTGGTCAATGTTGAAAGGTTTTATACTATACATCATCTGATATCTGATTATATGCTATATATATGTGATGTTATTATGTTATTGAATGATAAATTTGACTACAGTAATAACTACATAAGTAAACAAATTGGAACATATGTAATTATAGATGATAATATAAAAAGTATTCTATAATTAAACCAAAACTGAATCCTAATATAATCCTTATAATCAAATAGAAAACTGATACTGAAACCAAATTATTGAAATTAAACGAAATAATTGCCAAGCAAATATATATTGTTCGATTCAAATCTAGCTATATATATAGAGGAAGATAAGGCTCAACCCTTTAAAGAAATGGGTAAATTAATAAAGAAGTAGATATCATTTTAAAAACAGAAAATAAAACGAAATATCACATTTTGCTCAGTCAATAGCTTCGAAATGCAAAACACAATATACAAAGCACCATAATACAACACACAAAAAATTAGACAATCAATTAAAGTCTCAATTTTCGGAAGAAAATATTTCTGTAAATAAAACTTTTAGAAGTTGTAAACTCTATTGACTGTTATCTATTATCTATTATTTAAAATAAATATAAATTATTGATTATGTGGAGAAAAAGGAGGGGAAAAAATAGAATCGTCACATTAAAATAAAGAAAGTTTTTATCATTCTTTTGTTTATCATTTAAGGCAATTATAGGCAAATTAAAAATGTCATTAAATATGTACCTTTCTGATGTAAATTAAAATAACAAACTGAATTAAATTTTTTTGGGATGTTCATAATATTCTTTTGTTCATCATCTACTAGTAATTTCTCCCACTAATTAATATTAAATATAAAATTTTGAAATCTCAATAAAAAAATACAATTTTAAAAAGTAATATTTTTTATTATTAAAATGAGAAATAATTAGTAACATTAATAACAAAACACTTTTTAAAGCATTGGAAGACTAATCACTAATGGTGGCCTAAGATTTTCAATGAAGGGGCGTCACTATAATGTGAAAAGTTGTGCTCTAGTATGCCAGCCGTCTTTACCCTTTCTTTATATCCTCAGAAACAAAAATACAATAAAATAAAAATTTCAAAAGCCAGATACAAGTTGCTCTCTTCATAGTCAAAAAGCCTTGCATACTTGATTCTTCTTCCAAGATACTTTATTCTATAAATACCCAAAATTCGCATTTGCTTCTCACAACATCCAAACACCATACAGAAAGCAGATTATTGAGAGAGAGAGAGAGAGAGATGGAGTTTCTAGGGTTATCATCATCAGGGGCTTTTTTGGTTGCTACCTGCATGTCAATAACCATTGCCCTTCTCTTATGCTTGCTCATGACAGTAACATGCTTTTGGTGTGTTGCACCTAACCAAAAGCTTCAAAAGCTTAAGAAATGTGGGTTTGGAGGGCCATCTCCAAGTTTTCCTCTTGGAAACATCAAAGACATGAAAAGGAAGAGTAGCAATATTAGTTCTATTTCTTCTTCTTCTTCCTCTTCATTTGGGTCCTCAAACCTCACCCATGACATACACTCTACTGTTTCCCCTTATTATTATTCATGGCAAAAATCTTATGGTAATCATAATGAACCCACTATTGCAAATATTGTAGTACTTTAGCTGGTGAAGTGAAAACATAGACCAATTTTCATACCAATATAATATATTGAAAAAGTGCATTTTTTTTTTTTAACTTTATGTTGTGCAGGGAAAGTGTTCATTTACTGGCTAGGCACGGAGCCATTCTTGTACATTGCAGACCCTGAATTCTTGAAGAAGATGTCAAATGAGGTTTTGGCAAAGACATGGGGGAAACCGAGTGTGTTTAGAAATGACAGATTCCCCATGTTTGGGAATGGTCTTGTTATGGCTGAAAGCGACAGTTGGGTTCTTCATCGCCATGTCATAGCCCCGGCATTTTCTCCCCTTAAATTGAAGGTTTTAATTTGTTTATCTCTTCATGTCTCTCTCTCTTTTTTGTCCCTCTCAAATTACAAATTACCAGATAGATTTCAACCATAGATTTTGCAATATGATATGCTCTTATTACTAGGATTATATTTGGTTTTGAATTTTATTTTTCTACATTCCTATTTGCTGGAACTTTGCTTGTTTCTCTTTTCCGGTAGTTTAAACTTTTTCTCATTGAAAAAAAATAATCATGGCTTCCTAGTAGAAGATGGCCTCATAGAGCATATATATATATATATATATATATATATATATATATATATATATATATATATATATATATATATATATATATATATATATATATATATAATTTTTTTTAATCTTTATTATTGTTATACGTTTTTGATGCTTGACACTGACCCATAAAAACAACCAAATATCAATTTTTTTTTTTTATATACGGATAGGATCCAAATCTACATATATAAAAGAAATTAGTGTTACCTTACCTATAAACTTTTATAAGGTATTGATACCTTGAATAAAGTTGAGGCATAGGAGAGATCACCAGAAGATTTTCTTTCCATTAAATAGTGCTTCCCTTTACCACTTTAAACATATTTTTTATTTTTCTCAAACAAGAATATACCCTAATTACTTTGGCATTATCTTAACTCTCGATGTAAAATACACGAGCTGCTAAGCCATTGGAATTGATCTAGTGATTGGGGATTAAAATATTATATATGAGATTTTAGGATCAAATTAAATCTTGTTATGATAATTGCAATTTCATATATATATATATATATATATTAAAAAAAAGCACGATGTGTTGCTCTAAAGCTCTGTGTCCTCTGATTTTACCAATTCTTAGATGTTTGATTTTGTTATTTAATTTAAATAAAAATATTCATTTAGAATATGTGGAAAATTGAACTATATTACTCAATTGAAGCATAATTCGTCTTTCCATTAAAGGTTAAGAGAGGATTTGAATCTATCACCTTGTTCTGATACTATTTATTTTGATTAAGTACTTATCAGCAATCCAAAAGCTATAATTTAAAACAAATCTTCATAACTGCGTTTAGCATATGGAATTGAACCTGTTATCATAGGCTGGTATGTTAAGTGGATTGAATCGTATTTAATCACCAAATGTAAAGCCAACATTCATATGGTATACGTGTTGTGTGTCGTAGGCAATGGCAAGCATGATGGTTGACTCCACAAGGCAAATGATAGACCGATGGGCCTCCCAAATAAATTCTGGAAACCCTGAATTTGATGTGGAGAAGGAGATTATAGCAACAGCAGGAGAGATCATAGCAAGAGCAAGTTTTGGCATGAGAGATGAAAAGGGCAAGAAGGTGTTCGAAAAACTAAGAACCTTGCAAATGACCCTCTTTAAAACCAACCGATATGTGGGGGTTCCATTCGGCAGGTTTTTTGCTATCAAGAAAACCCTAGAGGCCAAGAAACTTGGCCAAGAAATTGACAAGCTCTTGCTGTCCATCATAGAAGATCGGATACATAGTGGGCAATCTCAAGATGATTTATTGGGTCTTTTATTGCAAGAGACTCATCATGTTGATGGCAAGTTAAAAGGGACATTTTCAATGCAGGAATTGGTTGATGAGTGCAAGACCTTCTTCTTTGGTGGGTATGAGACTACATCACTTTCCATCACATGGACTTTGCTGCTTCTAGCCATGAATGAAGATTGGCAAAACCAGTTGAGAGATGAGATAAAAGAAGTCGTGGGCAATGAAGGTCCTGACATCAACAAGCTTGCTGATTTGAAAAAGGTAATTAAGATTGTGCCAAACCTAAACATTTTGGTTGAGTTCTATCAAAATATAACCACCCATATATCTTAAGATTTTTAGATTGAGTTTAATTTCTATCTAGAGTTTGTAACAATTTTACTCTTTAACCAATAAAATTTTAATAAAATGACAAAATCATAGCTAGGAGTTGTAATAATGAGTAGTTATTTTTTATGATTTATCACTTTAGTGAAATTCTATTGATTAATAATATAAAGTTGTTTTACATCAACAAACGTAAAATCATTTTCTATTGACAATGTATAGAAATTATTTTTTAAAAAATTGTGTTTATAATTGGGTTTCACCTCTATCTTTTCATTATGTTGAAAACCACTTATTTTACTAATCTGCTAATTTTTTGTATGAATATTTTACTATTAAATCTGTCTTGAGTTAGGTTAACTAACTACGTGGATATTTTTTTATAGCTATAATACTCAAACTTGAAATCTTATTTCAAAAGAATAAGTGTACTCAAAAGCTAGTTTGTGATGTTATTTTCCATTTTCTCAATCGTCGTCGTCGTCGTTGTTGTGGTGTGTGTGTGCATGTGCTTTGGCGTGTTTGGATCCAAAATGGTCAAAAAATTACGTGGTCATAGTTTACGCATGAGATTCTTATAAGTGGACGATGACTTATTTGGAGAACATAGTAAGATTCTCATTTCTAACAAAGGTCCGATTCTATATTTATATATAGAGAAAAAAAAAAAGATGCTGTAGATATAAAGTGCGAGGACTTTCTTTTGTTTTTTCTTTTGTTGTTTACACTCCCTTCAAAAGTTCGCTTTTTTCCTTGATTGACCGTGTCTCTTGATACGTGCGGTTAGACTTAAGAGGTTTGACTTTGAATAATCAAATCTCCGGTTTGTCGTTTTGTCTCATTTATCTTTTTTACTTAATTTCTTAGTATCGACCGTCTGTATGTAGATCTGCTGAAAAATGAGGTTGAAAATGGAGAGGTATGCCTGAACGTGTGTGCAGAAATAGTATAATTTTAAATGAAAAATAGAAATATATATTGAATCTAATTTCTATGTATTGATTGTAAAATTTTTTTTATGCATTGTTATTTAATCATATATTGTTATATCAATAAAAATAATTAACTCTCACGCCTATTTATAATAAGTCATGCAAATGAGATGATCTAATTGAGTAACAGTGTAAATAATACATTGAAATTAAACTCTTATTTTCTATGTACATTAATGATCGATACTTTCTATGATGAAAAATATTTTTATATTTGTGTTGACCATGCATACATGCAGATGAAATGGGTGATGAATGAAGCCGTAAGACTCTATCCACCATCACCAAATGTGCAAAGGCAAGTCAAAGAAGACATTAGAGTTGATAATTTAGCGGTGCCTAATGGGACCAACATTTGGATCGACCTTGTAGCCATGCACCATGATGTGGCATTATGGGGAAGTGATGCAAATGAGTTCAAACCGGAGAGGTTCATGGATGATGCCTATGGCGGATGCAACCACCAGATGGGGTACCTGCCTTTCGGATTTGGAGGGAGGATGTGTGTTGGTAGGAATTTGACCTTTATGGAGTATAAGATAGTGTTAACCCTACTCCTCTCTAGGTTTAGTTTTAAACTTTCCCCGGGTTATCACCATTCTCCTACTATCATGCTCTCATTGAGGCCCACTTATGGACTTCCTCTCATAGTTCAGCCTCTTTATTAGAATGTTAATGTAACGTGCAAATTCTTGGATATTTTTGAATAAGAAAGAATAATAGTTCTATTTCATTTACCGTTTAACAATTTAGTATTGGATTAAAAATGTAGTGAATTGAAATGACAAATAATAATGATCTATAAAGTTGAAGTATTGAATATAACCTACAAATAGTTAAGTGTTGAACTATAAATAAAGAGGAGCATCACCTTTTTGTTATTTATACACTTATATATCATTTGTTTATGATTATTATACTCTCGAATTAATTGATAACGAGATTATAGGTTAAGATCTTAAGTTAATTCACTTGAAAACTCAAGTTTACTTAGGTTAAGGTCCTCTCATGTTAATATTATTTTTTTATTATGTATTATTGTTCATAATTGACAAATTAATTTTGTATGTCATTGTTATCTCTATTTTTTAACAATTTAAATTCAATAGCTAATGCCAATTGATTTTTTTTTATTAACAAATGCAAATTAATCAATTGATAAATAGTGCGGTAAAGAAAATTTTCTTAATTTTGAGAGAGTTGCCACATATCTCAGGTGTGAAGCGACGTGTTTTCAAGAGTTTTGCAAGTAGGATTTTCCGTCCTGCATGCTCCATGTGGGAATTCCTTCATTGTTATTTTATTATGTTTTGTTGAAAGTCCAAGCTTACGTTTCATTTGACTGCATGCTACATGCTTCCATCTTGGCACGTAGTCCTTTTCGTTATTATATTTTACTTTTTGTCTTCAAATTCAAGGACATCAAATCCTAACAAGAACATTACAGTTAGGAATTTCGGTAATCTTTCTTTAATTTAATTTAATATAATCCGTACCGTTGTAAACTGCACAGTACAACTGTTTCAACTGCTGCTGGCTCTACGTGAGAAAGGCCACTCTCTCCCTCACCGCTTCCGCTGTTTCACATCACACACGGTTTGGTCTTAAATATAATATATGCAAATTTGTTACTATCATTGGCTGTGATATTAGTGACCAAAAAAGCTAAGAGAAATATTATATGTAATTATCATTTATGAGACACTGTGTCGATACACTTCTATTTATCATTGGATGGGATATGAATCCCCTTTAGTTTGGAACCCATATCTCATCCAATATGATAGATGAAGGTGTGTCGACATGGTGTTCCACAATGAATATAAATAATACTACTCAAGAGCTAAATATATTTTTCAAAAAAATTGAGACGTGATTTTTCTTTTTCTTTTTTTTGTAATGTATGTAACTGAGTCAAAATTAATTTTTTATATTTATGTCAAGTAGTAATATAAGATGCAAAACCTTGGATTTGAAGCTGAAAACCGTTTTCGCAAGGAGTGTGGGAAACAGGAAAATTGTCGCTTTCTTTTCATCTCTCTTCATGTACAGTACGTGTCAAAGTATTCAATGTAAACAGGTATATGCAGACTTTCAAGTAGATAGGGAAAAAAAAAAAGTAGAGATCAATCTTTCTGCTGGGTCGATTTCTATTATAAAGTCAGGAATGCAATGATTATGAAATAGAGCAAGGAAGAGATCTAGTCAAATTTAAGAAACATAGTCAATCAATCTACTTAATTCATAACAAACATAGGAAGAACATGTGCCATTACAAATTAGGCGGTGAAGAACAAATTTTCTTGTTCTAATGTTTATATATTCATATCCAAGCTAAAGTCGTAAAGAAATTGCACATAATATGTTTGAATTTAAGGGAGAAAATCCGATATCATAGTTTGAGGAATTTGAAGGGATTTATTAAATCCCATCATGATGAAGAGATGAGAGCACCAAGCTGCCAGCGGTTAGCTAGTGGTGAAGAGTACTCAATTTTCATCTCCCAAGAAACGAACGGTGTAGAAAATTAGTTCTAACACTGTAATATGTCAATAGGATGCACTTTTAGAGATAAGATCATCTATGTAACCAAAAAATAAAATGATTAATTTTGCGATGTTTTACAGAGTATTTTGGCTTAATTTTCAAAAGAATAAATTAAAATGGTAATATTAGTATGAAAAAAAAATGATTTTATGGCACATTCGAAAAAACAGACTAAAATACTACATGCTTCATGCTTGTAGTTTATTTAAGCAGCATATCTTTCCCACTTCTATTTGTTTTCGCAGGACTAAACTAGAGGTGAAATAGAATATACAGCAAAACATAACCAATAACTAGTTAACAGAACACTGTCAGGCTTTATTATAATTATCAAATTAATGCAAGGAGATTGGCAATCCCTTGATGTGGAAAGCCACATCGAAGGATTGTAAGTACACCTGAATGGCAAAGCTCCCACATTACATCCGTAGGCCAGGTCAACATGTGTACAAAAAGAAAATGATGTTTCATAGTACAAAAATCTGATGTTGCATGAATTGTTCTCACAAATACAAATTATTGAGAAAAAAGACTTTTACTATGCAACATTCATACACCCGATGGGGAGGCCCTAGAAGAGGGGCAAGCTTGGAGGGAAACGCACAAGCATCCACTCTCTTTCATATGTTGCCCAATGTTTCCATCCAATCTCATCAATCAAAGAGAGCTTCAGTTCATAGAATTTCTTCTTGGCAGGCCCTGGATCATCTTGAATTATGTCACACAGTACCTGAATCAAGGGGAAAAAAAGTTTAGATAAGACCAGTGATTTATCTAACCTATGTCCCTTAATATAATCTATGATCTATCTCAACACAAGTTCTTTGCATCAATCACACAAGTTATAATATTTGACTACTTACAAGCAGCTCTAAACCTTCAATAGAAATTACTCAGTTGTCAGCAACAAAGAAAATTACAAGTCTTACTCAAGCAGCCACCAGTGTCATAGGATAGCGTTAACAATTAATTAAGATCAATTAAGTCGGTGAGTTATCATCCATGCAGCAATCAATAAAAGACTTGCAAAAGATAATACCTTCAATGCTGTCCCAAGCTTTTGAGCACGCCTCTCACGTGTTACTAAGAGGATTCCATATTTAGGGGACTTCATATCAACCCATTTCTTCAATTCTTTGAAGTTCTCCTCAAACAAGTCTGGATCACTGCCATCATCTGAAGATTGCTTATCACTCTTGTCTCTTTTTTTCACACCTTCTGTTGCTGCCAAAGTCGAGAACTCGTCCAACCCCTTTGACAATATACACCAAGTCAAGTCTGCCAACTTTTATTTGATGAAAGAATTGTTCAAAATGCATAGTAATTGCTTTGACGAACATCATCAAAAAAGGAATAAAAGCTCTAACCTTTAAAGACTCTATCTCTGCCAGTGCAAGCCCCTTCTGATACAATGCCTCTGCTAACTGGTCACGGATTGACTCCATCTTTTTCCTGATTTTCTACAGTGAGATTGAAAGATCATTACATATCAACAACTTGCAAATAACCACAATGCATTGTGAATTTGTGATTTGTGAAATTAGTACAAATTAGACTTTCAATATGGAATGAACTTTTATGACAAATTTTGCAACCATCATTTGTGTTAACATTTTGATACCATCAATGTAACGAAATGCTAATACATTAATTTTCACCCAATTTTTACATTAAAATAATTTTTAAAAGGCTAACTTAATCCACCAATCCTGTACTATTTTGAAAAAAAAATAAAAAATCAAGCCCCTATAATTTAAAGGTTTGTAGACGTATTCAAGAGTAGAGTTTTATAAACCAATAACAACCAGGGTTTGCTCTCACCAGTTTTGCATTTTGCACAAAATAGGGTTCATTAACTGTTAGATTTAGCACATCTAATCGTTAGTTTCAGCACAGGCTAAATACGTGTAGCTGTAGGTCGACTGAGTAGCTGTGATTGGCTTCCAACTTACTTGCTCCCTCAATTTACTGTACTTATGTATAAAAGAATACACTACATGTGTGTATTAGCATACACAATTTGTCCCTATCTTGGGTTTCTTTGGTAACAATTCCAGAACTGGTTGATGGGAATAACTAAAAGCATTGGAGACAAGATTAAGCACCTCTGCTTCCTCATCTTCTGGATCATTTCTTAGTGCAAAAAATTTTGCTAACTCTTCCCTGTCAATACTGTCAATCACCTCATTTGCTGCATCAATCACCTGCAAAATGTAATCATGATATCCGTAGTTACATACACACTAATACAAACTTCTATAGGAAAAACTTTTCATGAAAATCATAATTGGATCAAAAGTTCACATTATATAGACTATGCTCCCAAATCAATTATAAATTAGTTTATATTCTTCTAAGATTCCATAAGATAATATTACATCTAAATAGGACCTCATTGACTAAAGATGAGAAGGGGGAGGGGGAATAAATCATATTGAATACATAATTCCAACAAAATATACCTCTTCATCATGATGGATCTTGTCTCTGTCATTAGTCCTAGAGACCAAACCCTCCAAAATCTTTGCAAGCAATGGAGTGTATTTTGGATATTCTGACTGCAAGGTGATATAGCATATTTATGTATATTTTATTCAGAATATATAGAATAGACAACCCAATAGCTTTATCATAAAATACAAAGCCATTTTTTTTTTTTTCTGTCATACCAAAGAAAAGAAATTAGAGTTTAAGAGACTAAGAAATAAGATGAAAGCAAAGGCAACCACAAAATCTACAAGTTTTCTTTACTGACTTTAAGCGAGGCAGATAGTTCTTCCCACTCCGAGCGCTCTTCATCAGTTTCTTGTTTAAGGCCTCCTAGAACTTTTATTTTTGCATCTCTTACCTGATGGACAAGTCAAGAAAAAATTAAAGTATAATTAAGGCACACAATAAACAATCTGAAATATACAGAGCAGAATCTACATTATGATAAAGTGATAACCAAGAAAATAAGGGAAAGCTGACTAGAGGTTGTATTTAATAAAGATGGAATAGTAATTTGCATTTATGAGTACAGAAGATATTTACAACAGTTTGTTTTACAATTCATATTCATATTGGGGTGCATTTGGATGAGCTTTTTTTGGGTCAGAATCACTTTTTTCACCCAAAAAAAAAAAATTCTGTATATTTGGATAATTTTTTAAAAAATAATTATAATTTCAAAAAAATCTGATTCTAGCCATTTTGTAGAAGCTAAAAACAATAATTTCTAAAATATATATATATATATATTTTTAGCCTTTTTCAGTTATATATATAAAACATACATATATGCTAAACTCAAATATCAAAGAAAGAGACATGCATGGACAAATTGCCACCCATTACAGCCAAGATTTGACCATCTTCAATCAAATTATTAGCCACTTCTATATTCAAATACCTAAACATTCTAGAATACAGGTTTTCAATTACAGAATCAACATATAGAGAATGTTCTAAATAATTCCATTGAGTTAACAACAAGTAGTTACCTTCTTTTACAAAAATAAATTCAGTATAAGTAGTACTTGCAAAATTTCATCTCTATATAGTTGACCTTGAGCCATCCTTGTTTAATTTATTTTCAGGCATTTTAACACTATTCAAGTAATACAAAGGGCTTGATTGGGGGGGAAAAAGTAGAAGCGAAAATAGCACAAATTCAGCCATTAGTGAAATGGACTATAATTTTTTTTTGTTTTTTCAAAGGAGCTCTTTCTTGAACTATGACTTGCGTACCTCTTCTTCCAAACGTTCAGAAACAGTCTTCTTGGAAGAAAAGGAAGAACCTTTTCCCTTGTCCTCATCAATCTTTCAACAGAAGACAATACAAAAATGTAATTAGGTATTAAATTAATGTGTATTATATGGTAGTAGATTTAACTACAGCACAGCTTGGTGCTTGTTCAAACCAGAACTTATGGGCATGTATGTGCGATTATGAAGAACACAGAGACATTAGGGAGATAACTTCAGAAGGCAGAGAGTAACCTTATTTGGAGGAACTACATAACAAAGGGGATATGCTGCAGGGTGCTTTTCCGGATTTCTATTCTCTCCCTTATCAGCAAATGACAGTTTCCCATATGATATTGCCCCTAACAATACAGATCCTTGAGTAGAATTCTGCAGAAATATTACACACGATATTACATACAGCTAGTGGCAATATCCAAAAGGTTAACAAAGGAGAATATACCTTAGGAAGCTTATCTTTTGGTGGTGAACCCAGATAAAATCCTTCTTTTACACTATCAAAAAGCAAGAGTCAACACCACAACCAAAGAAAACATTCAAACTTAAATAGTTAAGAACTAGAAACCCACTCACATACCCTGGAAATAGCAATGATGACTTAAAGGAACTATTTCCAATCAGCGGACCATCAGGTTGAGAAAAAAAGGATAGCCGAATGACTTCCTGGAAACAAGGACAAACACACATATGTATAATCTAAATTTAACTAATGTACATTGAATTTTTATGCTCAAAAGGTGTCGATAGATATAGACAGCTGAAGCTTTACCAGATGTAAGCATGTCAAACATTCAAACTCCAAATTACAAATTATTTTCAAACAGAAGAATAAATTAACGGGAAAATTACAATACTTAACAATTCCGGGCAAAATTTTCTCCAAGTTAGGCACATCAAACCCAGTGGCATAGTTGGATATATAGCTAATGCCACCAAGTTGTAATATTCTAGTAAAGCACTAGGTAATTTTACTTTCATTAAACTCTCCCCTTCATATGGCTTATGACCCCAAATTTATCAAGAGTCATATATTCATATGCTAATTCAAAAAACCTTTAGCCAAAGGAGGAAAGCTTGACAGCAGCAATTGACCACTTGAGAAAACATAAAATTGATAAGTTTAACCACCTTCTCTTCCAAATTCCGCTCAATGAATAGCACCAAATGCCTCATCTTCTCCAAAATTTGCACATTGTCATGTCTGAAACAGTAAATTATCATTAATGTAGAATGCACCTGTTTAAGTCTAAATCTTTTGATGGACCTAGAAATACTCCACTTGCAATACAAATGCTAGCTTTCTCATTGCAAGTGTTAATAACTAAATCAAATTTCTAAGTCCTCTAAATAACGCTAGGTTACTAGCTTTAAATAACTACCTTTCAATTCAAAATATGTCTTGAAATATACTTTTCAAATGCATAATAACTGTCATCAAGTTAATAGCACTCTCCCCCAGCAACAAGCATACATTCACACTGATCCATGATTTAATCAACAAAACCTTTTTCATAAGTTGGGCTTGGCTAGCACTCATATGCGGAATATTGTCAGAAAAAATCATGTACCTCAAATATAGCTGTAAATTGTATTCTCCCTTGGGAAGCTTAGAGGAGCTTGGATAGACATCTCCACTTGAATATACACGCTATAATCAGAACAGTGAAAAAGCAAGAGAGAGATGAATATATGAAGCAAATAAGAAGTTACTAAAATAGAAAAGATGTTGAATCCACCAAAGAAATAGCCAATATATGAAAAGAAGAAGAAGAAGAAGAAGAAGAAGAACCAAGCCTTTTACAACTAGGTGGGGTCAACTTCACAGATCAAACAATGTTATATTGTCTTATCATAAACCATCTTTATAGACAAACCATTTAAATGAGCATTTTTCTTAACGGTTTTGCCAATAGTTCTTCTTGGTTTCCCTATATGCCTAACTATTGGGCTACACTGCATCTAATCTACTCCCATCATTAGGGTTTCTGAAGGTTTTTTTTCTTTTTTTCCCCACATGTCCAAACCACCTAGGGTGAGAGATTCTACCATGTTTTCCACAGATGGTGCTACCTTCTCTTTGATGCATTCATTCTTTACCCTATTGTATCTTAGTGTGTTCACTCATCAGTGCACCTTTCTGATCTTTGCGACATTGAGCTTATTCTCTTGTTGGCTTTTTTCCGCCTAATATTTTGTCTCTCTCTCACACACAGACACAATATCATAGGTCTTATACTTGTGCAGTAATATTCTCTCCAATGCTCAATAGTACTTTTCTATCACAAATAACACGAATCGCTCCTCCATTTCATCCAGGCGCTTTAAATCCTTTCTTTTACATTTCCTTCTATCTCCTCATCATTTTCTATGATGGACCCAAGATACTTAAAATTATGTGACTTGTAGTATGATATGTTTGCAATTTTTGCATCTATGCTAGAATTTGTGCGCCTCCTACCAAACTCATATTCCATATGAAAAGAAGAACATTGAACAAAAGGCCATATCTATGTAATGGCACCAATAGTAATCAAGAGAGATAGAGGAAAGTAAGTGTTTATTGCTGAATGGAAAAGAATAATAAAGAAATAACTCCTAAATTAGGATCAGGACTCCTAACAATGAGTGGTGGTAGCACTTCGAGAGGCTGCCAACTCTCCTAATGGTTCTCCTTGACTGACTGTCTGAATATCAAATCAGCCTACTAGTAGTCCTTATATACTAGCGACTTAACCTAATAGTTATGTAGATTTATCCAACCACCCTTTCTAGTATAAAACTTATCATTAGTGGGCTTATACTTAATCCTAGTTTGGGCCTCATTACTAACATTGTGATTGGGGCCCAAACCCAAGCTTTGCTCTTATACAATCTATTAGTGATTAATAACATGCCCCAGCATCCAATAGGTTATATATCTCATTGCTTGCCATCATTGACCACAGGGATAGTTACAATTAGTTAAATGGTAATTTGGTATAATAAGCAATATAAAGTCAGCATGAGTAAATATGAGCACAAACTACATGCAATTTACTATTCATATAATTAAGGAAAAAAAATATAAAATGGAAACTATTCCAATCATTTTGAAAAACAAAGGAAATGAAGTATTAAAATACCTTATTTGAGTCGGAAATAATATAAAATTGAGACTCAATTTTATTATCATATATCCGGTTATTGAGCAAAGGTATATGAGGTTTCACTTCAGCTCCATCTTCCAATCTGACCTTGTATCTGCAAAATCAGAATACTGAGAGAAGGCCATCTATGTGAAATACATACAAACGTCGCAGATAATGGAATTCATAACTCACGTCAAAATTAATGCCAGTGTCTGCTTTCCAGAGGGGAGTTTGTCACGATCCGCTGAAAGTGCATTAATCATAGAATCTACAGGTCGATATGGAACCCTTATCTGCAAGTTCAATATGCATAAGGAGAACAGATTAACCTCATCGCTATCCAAGAGCACCAGCACAATGAAATAGCACCAAGAAAATGTAATCAAGCTTTAAAAAACAAAAAACCTTGTTTAGAATTGCTGCTGGTGCAAGTTCCTCAGATGCCAGTAACGTTTCAGCTTCAATTCGAACTGGTGCTTCACTACCATCAAGTATAACTTCTTCCTGATTGACTTTTATACCATGAAACACAACCTGTAAATTTATATAATCAGCAAGATTTATCTTCAATGAAGAATGATATACACATCACATATTTTCTTTTAATTCTTTCCATAACAGAGGTCACAAACTTGCCCAAGAAAAATCCATTCACATAAGAAAACAAAAACATGCATTCGTCTCAGAGATTGCAGTCATATGAACAAATAACTATAAAAAGTTATGTATTTTTAACTTCATGAAATATGGATACGGCCTCACTGTTTCAACATTTGTTATTTAAGTTCTTTGAAGTGATAGATAGATGAAAAATTATAAGTTATCAATCATTATCACACAACAAAAGCAAGGCAAAGTAATTTCAAGGAATTGAGATATATTAGATATAAAAACCATTAATGTGCCATAACCTTACAACCTAAGCTTTTGGAACAAGTGATTTTATGATAAAGTAAGGCGAGCCTGTGTATTATCCATGCTTCAACCCCAAAAGAGATATTTGCGTGAGGGGGTGTATTAGATATAAAAACCATTAATGTTCCATAACCCAACAGCTTAAGTTTTTGGGACAAGTTATTTCATGATAAAATACATCATCAAGATTGTTTACCGAAAGAAATAGTAAAATTATCATGTGCCTTGGGCAATTCAAACACTAGCAGTTTTTCAACCTATTAAAAGAAACAGCAAAATCTATCCAAATATCTGGGAGAGGAAAATAAACTATGCTCACAAATAATAATTCTGTTACCTCAAAATCCACACTGGCAGTCTCGTGACTCCCTATCCCACTTGACCAAAACTGAGAAATGACTAGTTCCAATGTCTGACCGCTTACAACCCTAAAGGCAAAGCTTTTGTCAGCAGGAGATGGAAAGGTTACCACATTCTCCCATTTCAGAGGTCTTTGCAGTGGGCGTATCTGGGCATAGAAAACATGTCAAAAAAGACTACCATAATTTGACAAAGTATCAAGCTGCATGTTATACCTGAACAGTGTCCACATAAAATTTTCGAGCTGTATCAAAACCAGATGTTTTCATTGTTGCTTCAGCCCAAGAAGCACCATGTGGAACTTCTATATATCTTCGTTCTATATGACCTAATGAAGCAACAAACACAGAGCAAACAACTTGAAAGTATTATAACCTAAATCAACACAACCGAAAATGTTAGACTACGTACAATATACGTCCTTATCTGTTTAGGTAGGATTACAATATGGTCCCCGTTTATGTGTATGAGTTATGACAGTTTTATTATACTTGTGCTGCATCCTCATCAGGGGGTCTCTCACATGCACATGAAATAAGCATCATTTTTAGACCAAATACCAGAAACTGGACCAGCATTGTGAATGAAAAGCGATAAACTTAAGAACACTGAAATTTCCAACAACGTTAGATGTATCAGGTAAAGGGCCCCAGGAAGTAGCTCAAATATTTTGGTTGGAATGCATTTTATGTTGATTCAAGATTCAAACATTGTTAGGACCCCAGCAGAAAGAAGCATAGAGATTAACTTGAATGACTAATGCACACCTGGCTGGAATAACATCTTTGAAAATGAAACTTGTGGAGGCTGATTAGTTATAGCCTTGGGCTTGGTTATGGTAATTGGAATTCTGAAAAGAGGACCACGCCATGGTGCTTTGCAGTCAATACCATAGACCTCATAATAATGAAGACCATCTGATAGATTGGAAGGATCCACAACTACACTGAAAGTAGAAGAGAATTAACAGTCACTATTAAGCAAACTATAAATTAGCATCATTCAACAGAAATTCAGTTGAAATAGAAACAATGGAAAACAAAAGGAATATAGAAAATTTATGGAAAGACTAAATTTTAGCATAACAGTTTCAAGATGATGGCCATTGAAGAATGGATAAAGAATTGTGAACTATGGGTTTGCATGTAGCACGTGCAATTGCATAGAAAAGCACCAGCATCTCCTGTAACTTCTTGCAATAAATCACAAAAATTCAGGCTAAACATATTATTCACCAGTTTGGTGTGCTGTCTAAGATTACCCCAACAGCATAATAATATTTCATTTGAAGGCATGGACCAAACAAAAATATTTTCGATAAAAATGGAACAAACAAAAATCAACTATCATCCAAGGCATCAGATCGAGTTACTTAGAATTTAGACATATTAGATTGTCATGTGTCTACTTTAAAGTTACATTTTTTATGAACAAAATTTCACCATGAAAAGGTTAGATCTAATACTTACTGTGCAACAGGCTGCAACACAATCAATTTAAGAGATCACCTGTCTTTCTAATGAGGAATTCTGATCCATACAACAGCCACCAAGATCACACAATGATACCAAAATAAACTAGGACGGATGTCAATTTCTGAAGTCCCAGGAACAACATTCCAATTACAGGAAAAATTATCCAAAGTCAAAATTTATGATGAATCCAGTATATGTTTTGGTAACTATTAGCTATTATTTAAACACGAGTACCATTTTTTGACTTGGCAAACACAAGTGCTTATATACCACATGGGTCTTTTTTTCTACCAAAAAGAAACTGTCTATGCTCGTGACCTGCATAGTTTCTACCACCGCAAACAAAAATAGTTTGTTTGACTTAATAATAGGTCAAGAATAAAAATACAAAATTATGATCATATGAATTGCTTCACAAATTTCCCCCAATGGAATTAGCAGCGAGAACATTTCAATCAAGCATGAGGGATTAGCATTTTAGAGGCAGACACAAAACGATTTACACTCCCAAAAAAGTCATGCTCATGGTAAGGTTACCATAATATCAAATAATTATTTGTGTCTTGTCATCTGCTTTTAAGTTTATACAAGCTTAACAATAATTAATTTCAGTTTATCACCAAAAACAAAAAAGTATACAATGGTGAATACTATTTTAGCAACACTTATATCACAAACTTGGGGCAATATGTGCCAAGAATGAAAGACAAGCACACTAACTTACTTAAAGGTGCGGCCATTATGAGTGAGCAGCAAATAGTCAGGGGCCTTCACAACTTTGGTATCAGAAGAATGTAACTCAATACACTCCTCAAATGGAACCAATTCCTTGAAGTTGCTGGCATCTTCATGAAATTTTGGATCAACTTGCACTATCCACTGTCAACAAGTACAACCATAAGTTAAAAAAATAAAGAAAAAATAAAAACTAGTTGAAATCACTTAAGGGCTCATGATCAACCAATGAAAAAGATTAGAATATGCATAATATTGGTAATGGAGAAGCAACCAGAGAAGGCATGTAATGAAAGTTGGTGAATCTAATGTATTGGTCGCAATGTACCCCATGATAAGTCAAGGGGATTAATTTGATGATTGATTTTAATTGACAAATTGTTGTTAATTGGAAGTTTGAAGTTACAGGATACTATTGTATACTCTTACATATAAAATAAATATTAGATATGGGCCAGAGCCTATGCATGTTTCATCCTACAGCCCTTTACATTTTCTGTCTATTTCCCTCTTTCTTTACCTCTTCCAAACTCTTGTTCCTTCCCTTGAATATTTAAACAGAAGCAATCACAACATTATACTTATGCATGACTAATACATATTATTATATTGAGATTTTATAATTGTTTACTGGATGAAGGAATGCAAACGAGTTGATCGAATTTCACAATATAACTCCCTACCAATTTTTACTAAACAGGATTTCTGGGAAAACATTTTTGTTGTTGTTGCTGCTGCTGACATTCTATTCCACTATGAATCAACCGAGATTGCATCCAATTATAAGTCATCAGTAGAAATACTGCAATCATCAATGCACACCCATTTCATTAATGGTCTCACCTCAGTACATTGTCGGCAAGCACTAGCCTCCCTAAGGTAGATGCCCCGTGATAAAGGATCTGCCACAGCAACCATACAAAACAATATCATTTTGCCAGTTTTGCATACATGCTCTTAGTTTAATATGTCAACCCTCAATACCATCTAGCTTTTAATCCAAAACAAGTTACATATAAACTATCTTAATATAAATTTTATTGTTTCTCTAACTACAATTGTACGTCAAGTAATCTGAGTAGTCACAATACTTATACACGTGTAATGCAGCAATTATTCAAAGATAAATGAAACCTTGACCTGCTTAGAAGTCACCGCTAGCTAAGTTTGAACTGCTTAGAAATGTTGACCAGCATAGCCATGCAATATCTTACAAACATGAGGTTTTTTGGGCCATCATTATTCTAATCATTTGAATTTTCTTTTTAATCCTACCAGATAGGTTGTCATGTGTTTTGCATCGCTGTAACCAATTTTAGGGTGAAACAAGGAAGTTTGGACTCAAATCTAGGAAAGATGAAGTTTAATTTTCCACTAGCAGCATAAAAATCCATTCTTATTTGACAAATACCTTCACTATATTTTGTAACATACTGTCAGGCAACCTATTTTCCCCAAGTACTGTAATTATCTACAGTACAAACATACTACATTTTCTACAGTATAAATATGAGGGAAAGTCAAAAAAGATAATATCTTTCCTTCCTTTTGTTACAGAAAAGGGGAACATGAGGTTCACTGTAGAATGTAAACTCACATGTTTTTCCAGACTGCTGGACATTTATTTTATACCAAACACATGGAAATTTCTGACACTTCTGTATATATTCATAAGCCCTGTCATTGAGTATATGATTTAAGTCAATACAAATCATATATAATTACAATTTTAATAAAATTCCATGAAAGTAAAGGCTGAGAAAATTGTCTAACTTGTCAACTTGCAAAAGTCCTTGTCCAGTGGTTAATTTATCCTCTGGTAAATCCCCTACAGGAATAGCTGTATTCTCAAGGGCCTTCCTCACACTATACGGACTCACAGGAATTCCCTCAGCCTGCATGTGGATAATACACGTGAGACAACTATAGACGTGTGTGCAAAATAGCAGCAACAAAATGAATAAGATAAGCTACAAAAGAACCACATCCAAGAACCTTCATTGCACTTATCAGCAGTGCAGTTCCTCCACAAGCTGATGGTGATGCCATTGATGTCCCATTCATGAGCATACGGCGTTGAAGAGTCCATGTAGGAACAGGAGCAACAGCACCGCCAGGAGCGCTTATACAGACGCCCAGCTCTCCATCAGCAGTTGGACCTCGGCTAGACCTGCAAAGTTATTTCCATCAATCATGCAATGATAATAATGCAAAATCAGAAGAACAAAATCAAAGCCAAAAGGGTAGAATTCATCTTCCAGTTAGAAGGTTTTCAGAGAAGCAAATGTACCAAGTGTACTCAAGCCCCTCAGCAGGAGGGTCAACAACACAATGTGCACCAGCAGCCATAGCAGGAGAAACATATGCACCAACACCTATGATACTTGAAGATGTCCCACCAGGTGCGCCAACAGTGCTCAGTCCTGGCCCACTATTACCAGCACTGCTTACAAATATCAGACGATGCTTGTTCACCACCTAGATGTAAATCAACCAAAACATATATAACTTAGAGAAAAGGAAATGTCAAGGAAAATATATAACTGGCCCAGTTCAAAGGAAAGTCTAGGAGAATACTTCATTAACAAGGTCAACAAAGCGTCCATAGTCTGGCAATAATGTTGCTTCACCGTAACTCATGTTGATAAGATCACATTTATGCTGAAAAGAAAAATGCCAAATGATCATCACTTAAAAGTCTTATTCATGCCAGATGTTATAAAGTCCTAAAACAAACATAGTTATGTTAAACAAACAAAGATGAAAGACAGATAAAATCATAAACAGAGGAAAACATATTTAAAGCACCTCCACAGCAGCTATCAGCGCCCGAATCAAACCAGTTCCAGTTTCCATAGAACCTAAGCGAGAATCCCCAATTTTACAAGATATTAATTGTGCGCCAGGTGCAACTCCATTCAACAAGGGCTCCTAACAACACCACCATATATCAAGAGGTATCCTGCTATTCGTAAGAGCTTCACTAGAAGGATGAAATTATATATCAGTACCTTTGGATGGAAGGCAGCAGTAATACCAGCCACATGGGTGGCATGGGGAGAGCAGTCTGTTACAATGCTTAAGACATTCCCATCATTATAGACATTAACAACAAATGTACAAGCATCTAATTTGCTGAAGACACCATACTTCCTCTCAATCCTGAAAGAATAGGATGCCATAGTTAGCATTGACATAATTTACACATACTACACTCATTACAACTAAAATGATAATTGCTTCAACAGCTAAACCCCATAAATTTCTTCAACAGCAATATACTAAAGTAATTCACAAATTTCTTCAATGTTCAAAGGGGAGTATTAGAGATAAAACCATTAGTGTCCACTACCTAACAACTTAAGCTTTTGGAAGAAATGATTTATAGCAACATGTATGCACAAAAGCTATCAACTGAAAATAACATTTTAAATAAATATTAAAACCAGCAACAAAATTTACCTATAATTTGTTAAGGGCACAAAGTTAGCAAGCTTCCCACAATCTGGATCATCCTCAAGACTCTGTGTGTCAACAGCAACCCTCCAGAACTCTCCATCATGCCAAACAACAGCATCTATGACAGGCCCTTTATCATCGTAGCTCTAAAACATAAAAAACAGCATTACTTTTTGAAATGAAGAAAAATTGAATAGACAAAATTTTGGGTAGAAGCAAAAAGACAAGTATAAAAGTCTCTTATAGTTTGAGGAGTCCTTGAGATAGAGAGAAGAAACATAAATTGCATGTTTCGGCTAAAAATAAACTGCTTCCAACATTATTTCTTATAGTGACTAACATTTTATCAATGTCATCATTTTACTACTTCTGAGTGTCCTATAATTGAATAGGAACTGAAATAAATTACTCATTTCCCATTTTTGAGAACCGGAAAAGGCAGGAATACCTAAAGAGTCATGAAGTAATGAACAACACGCACCTCAGATTGCCTTCTCAGAAGATCAAGCCTATTCTGGAGATCTTCACGAGTCCTTTTAAGTTTTGCATCATCCATCTTTTTGTGTTGCTACAAAATGCATCACATTTTGAGTTACATAAATAAGAAAATGTAATGTGACCAAATGCAACCAACCATATTATATCTCGAGAGGCATCATATTGATACATAAAATTGGGAGCATTATCTGCAACTTGATCTGGTAATTATTTATTATTTATTATTACTATTTTTTTTTTTTTGTTAAAGAAAAAGTCAACGAGAAATGAAATACAGGGTTCATCTTTGCAAATGAGTAACTGGAAGCAAATAATTATGCATCTTGAAGTGCTTATTTATGTTCATTGGTTTGATTCCTCTTTCTCTTCTCTTTTTTTCTCTTCTTTTCGTAAGGGCATATGTGGTGCAACAACTGATGAGTATTTTGAGAAAGAATCTTAAAAAAACGACAAATATAGCAAGCTGAAATATGAAAAGAAAAGGAGAATTTTCAATTTATTTTTCCAAAAACAGTAGTAATCTATGAATGGAAATACAACAGGACACGAGAGAAAATACTAGCCTAAGAAATGCAATAACAAAATTTAAGTCAACATATGAGCAACTTGCCTCTATGATACCTATTAAACAAAATTCTGGCTATGAGAAAATCATATCTAATCTAAGGTTCTACCATTCTAGCATATGTAAGAAGAATCAATCAAAGTTTCCAATGAACCTGATCAAAATCATGAAGCTGTTTTACAGCCTTAGCAATTTCCTCCTGGTTTTTCTCATCCCACTTTTTCTTTCTTTCTTTCTGCCAATGGAAATTAGATCTATTAGCAAGAGGTCAGAAATTAGATCTATTAGCAAGAGGTCAGAGACCAAAAGAAAGACTAAAATATTTCTTAAAATTGTAATGCCTACCTTCAAACGAGAAACCAAATCTTCTGTGAAGAACTCATAAACCAATTTATAACCCACATGCCATTCACCAGAAGGATTTTTCCATGAATTATTGATAATCAAAGATGCCCCTGTTCAACATTTTCCATGAACATCTAAGCATAGGCAAGAGCTTAATAATTCAATGGTTCAATTCCAATGACTAAAATGAAGAAAGGGGGGAAAAAGGAAGAAGAAACAATCATGTGAACTTAAGAGATTAGTGCATGCTATGACACATAAATACTGAGAACGAAAACAGGAGGGAAAAAGAAAGATAGAAAGAGATGCTTCATCAGACTAGTTGGAGGAGAAAAACTTAAAGGCGAGTTTGCTAGAACAATTTTTGTTTGCAAAAATAAAAAATAATTAAACTGTTTGGAAGAATTTTTTTTTTTTTTCATCTTTAATATTTCAAAACAATAGAATAAGACAGGTGTTTTAAAAACAAGAAAACAAGAACAGTTCAAAGATGTTTTTAAATTGATTGTTTTGCGAACAATTAAAAAAAATGGTATACTGCCTCATTAATGACAAAAGACAGGTTGACTTAACGACCATTTTGAGAACAAATGAAATTTTCATTTTAAGTTTGTTTTCTTTATCTCTGAGTTGGTACGTTATGCATAATTATTGATTATTTCTCTTTCATTATTTGCTTAGTATAATTTTACTACAATGATATACTGGCCTACTTCAAAACAAAAACTAAAAGCAAAGAATTGTCTAGCGTCGTCCCTAAATAAGGAGCTAGCTCTTCACAAGCAGTGCATGTAGTTTTGTTTTATGAATAGCTCTAGAGTTACATGCAGTTAAAGTTAATACAAACTATCGAAGAATGTCATACCACAATTATTATCACTTGTATATAGAGGCACTAACCAGATGCGCCGCTAATACAACCATCAGCATCAGCCTTCACCACCTTTGAGGTATCAACATCTCCACTCCCAGAGCTGGAGACAGAGAAGTCATATCATATATTTATTGGAAAACTAGCACAAACTCAAAAGAAGATTAAAGGACCACATAAAGTAGGTTTCTATTTACCAATCGATGACATCAAGAATTTTGGGTTTCCCATCTGAGGTAACCTGCAATCCAGCAGCAGCCGGGTCTACACCAGAATCTGTAAAGATGAAGATCAAATTAATGATTGAACAAACTAGTCATATGAACGACTAATTACATCACAGTATAGCACTAGCACATAAGAATACAAGAAATACATAGATATTAGCCTTAAACGCATTTAAATTACAGCAAATTAGAAGGGGATGGAACGAGTGACAGAAGATTGCAAGATTGCAAGATTGCAAGCCTCAAATAACCTTACACAATTCCACGGAGGGACTCTCTTCAGAGAACAATGAACAAGAACCTTTCCCCAAAATAAATAAATAACATAAAATAAAGAAAATTGAGTAGTACTGCTAGCATAATACATTGTTCGTTGCATAGCTCGTGATGTACACAGCAGTCAAGTAAATTCATCACTAAAATTGAGTAAAAAGCAAATGAAGATTCAAAAACAACAAATCCCGTGGATATTGACACACACAGTTGTAGAATGCGTTTACTTTCATAAAACAGTTCCAAGTTTTCAAATCCCGTTTTCAATTAGCTTCCTTTTTTTTCACGATTTTGCTAAGGAAACCTTGAAAACTACAGAACTCAGTTCTCAATTCGTCCTCACTATTTCCTTCGTAAAATCCTGGAAACAGAGAATGGAAACTGAAATCCTGTTTTCTGAAACCAAACGCAACCTTAATCAGCAATATTCACTTTCTAAGGCACCTAAAAGATATACAATAGACTCTCTCGCCTTTCGATTTCACATGCAAGAAAATGGAGATAACTATATCACTGACCAACAACTACCACTGCATGTTCAGTTTTTTATCACTTTTTTTTTAAAAAGAAAAAATTCCATCTGCGAAGCCACTATAAATCAATTCCTACAAGCTCAATAATTCTTACTGGCGCAAAACCAATTATAAAGTTAATTTGAAAATTCACCAAGGAACTAGAAAAATTTTAAAATAAAGAAAAAAAATTAAAACAAAGAAATTGAAGCACTCATTTGATTTCATTTTTGGACCAAAAAAAGGGAAGAGAGAGAGAGAGTGAAGAAAAGAGGGAGGTGAGGAGAACGGGGTGGGGTGGGGTACCGAAGATGGCGATGAGGGCACCGCGACCATCGTAGTTAGGGTGGGCGTCGAGGAAGCGATCCACGCCAATCTCTTTCTTTGGCATGAGTGAAGCCAAGAACGTTAACTCCTTCAGCTTCGAATTCAAACTGCTGCTGCGATCATCATCGTTGTGGGCAGCTCCTCCAACAGTAGCATCTGGGGTGCTTGAAGTCAAGGAAGAAGAGCAAGGCATTGCCTTTTTACTACTCTCAACACAACAACAACAACCAATCCCCCAAAGAATCCTAATTAACCAAAAAGCTTATGATGCTTTGATTATGATGATGATGATGATGATGGATGGATGGGTAGTGTTGTGTTGGGTTGTTGAGCTTCTTGGGATGGGAGTGATGACTATGAGGAGCAACGAATGATGAGTGACAGTAATTTGTTTTCACTATTTATTATTTATTGTGGAAAAAAGAGAAAGGGCAAGGTGAGGGTCACGTGGGGGAATCTCAATTCATATCATATCATAGTGCAGTGTAAGGAGGATCATATCATGCACTATTCCCGTTTTGCGTGCTGTTCTCTCTTTCCGATTCACAAACGTGCGGTGCCTGCCAACCGACCCGACCTGAAAGTCACTAGATCGGTTTCAATCTTTATATTTGACCGGATATATTTTTTCGGCGAACTTGAGTTATGTGTCAAATTGGTCAGTTCAGCCTAAATCAAATAATTTTTTGATGGATATATATCTTTTAATAATATTTAAAAAAAATTTAAATTTAAATAATATATTTTATATAATTTGATTTTTTTTTCTATATTGATATAGTTTATCTCAAAACTTATATCATAAAATATTTTTAAAATTTTATTTTTTATTTATAAAATTTTATAAATTTACTATGTACAATACTAAATTTACATATATTGTTAGAATGTCAGATTGACCCAATATTACTCAAGATATACTCGGGTCACTATCTGATCCGGTTTAGATCTTAAAAATTAACCCGAACAAAAAATCAAACCGGATTCGAGGGTTGTCCCACCGACTCAACCCATCCGCTGTAGACGCATACTGCGTCTGCGAGGATTACCTGGGAGGCGAGGCTAGAGGTCACTGCCACGGAACTCGTGTAAGCTCGCGTTTTATTATACACTACCATTTCCCACGTCATAGATACTTGCATAGTCATACGGTGCTATATATATATACACACACTCAATTCACTCATTTCTATCAAATGTGTTCTATGATAATATTTTTATATGGTACATATAAGCAGGTAAGTGAGAATTTCCTTTTTTTCGATAGCTTTACCATTCAACTTTTCTTTTTTATTTTGTTAAGCAATATTTTATTATCATTAGTTGTTAGGATAATATTCACAAAATACTTCAAAAGCTACACATGAAAAAAATTAACTCAGAAGCACGGGGAATATTTTGCATGTTACACTACTCAAACTTAAACCCGATCAAAACCATAAAGAAAATAAAATAAAGCTGATCTTTATAACCCAAAGAAAAAGAAAAATTGTAAAACCAAAAGAAGCATTATATTCTCCCTCGTGGCTACAACAAAGCAGAATTTGAGAAGTGGTGGGTTTGGGGAGAGAGGAAAGAAAGGGGATGAGAAAGGGCGCACATATAATAAGAGACAATGATGAGATGATAATTTTGTTTGTACATAATAAAATAATAATGGTAGTTGCGCAGAGAAAAAGAACAATAGGCTTGTGAAGAAGAAGTGTTGTTAGTTGTACTATTTGGAAGTATTGAAGCCTCACATGAATGATGATAACAGAAGAGTGAATCCGGAACATACTAACTTGAGTATGTGATGATGCATTGGATTCGATAGACCCAACCACGACCGCCACCAAGGGCAGCAAGCCATGGGTTTCCATAGTAAACATGGTGGATTGCCTCTTTCTCTTTTCGAGCAACTAGTAGGCAGGGGCCGACAACTGGGAGGGCAATGGTGATGGTCATCAGAAACAACGGCAGAGTGGTAGTTTTGGTAGCCTTACCCGGTGGTGAGAGTGGAGATTTGGAGAAGAGAGGAGGTAGAACTAAGGGATTTGGTATTTTAAAAATTATTTTTGTTTTAGCTTTAAAATTATTATTTATCTTATAATTTCATATAATTATTATACTTTTAAATCTGAACCCTCCAGATGAAATCTAACGATGTAGATATTGATAAGTGAACCAACCATGCAATGGTCTAGAATATGGTGTGAACCATATTAAAACGACCTGAGAAAGAAAATGCATGACGAGTTACTCTTTCCCATCGTACACGTATATATTTACACTTTATAGTACTCAAGGATACAATGTCTCAGGCATTTTTTGGAACATTGAATGTGCTGAGGCTAGTGGTGGTAAGTGTAGGAGACGCATCCTTGACAAGCTCCAAAGTCTAAATTCAAAACCAGAAGAGTTCAATTCCTAAGGCTATGATTGAGAGTTTTAAAGAGGGTGAAAGGGAAAGGTTATTGACGAAATAAAGAAGAAAAATGAAAAGTGAAATGGACGATAAAATACTACTATATTGTTTAGAAATTTATAATGTAAGCAAGTGAAATGGAATGATTATAAATTTTATTATCTATTTTTACCTTTTACTTTATAGGTATTTTTTTATATAAGATATTAAAAAAATGGCAAAATAGTAAACACTCGGTGATTTGTGGGGGTCATTAAGACTCATCACTATACATTGGCTTCAAATGACTTTGGAGACCCTTATGTTTTTGTCTCTCAATTACTTTAGAGCACTTTCAAACACCAGCAAACATGTCTCTTACCTTCCATTCCACTCCTCTCCCACAAATTTTATGCTTCGGAATATGGCTTAAAGGGGATCACTCATTATTCTACTTTTTTTTTTTTCAGATACAACTATATTGCCTTTTACTCTGAAGTATATCCTAATACTCCTAATTTATTGTCATTACAAAAGTTGTTTGTGACTTTTGTAATCATATCAAAATCAAATTGCAAGAACTCTATGATGGTTTAGGGAAATTTGATTTTAATACAATCAGAGGAGCCACAAACAGCACCAATAATGATAATAAATTAGAGGAAATAGGATACACTAGTTCATTTTCTTCAAGTAAAAAGTTTTGATAATTAGATAAAATAAATTTTTGAGGAAAAATGATTATGGGTTGTGATTTATTAAAATAATTAAATGGTTCAAATTAATTTGACAATAAAGGTTAACCATATTTTAACGGAAAGATTTAAAATGTTGCTAAATGATCACCTCACGTTCCTTCTTACTCTGGTAAATTTAGAATAAATTTAGAATGGGTATTATGTGTTCCGATTAGCCACATTGGTAATGTCAATTAGTCACACTCAAAATATGGGTAAATGGCTACTATGCTCCATCAAGAACATGTTTCCAACAATTAACCACACCCATTATTTGTCATGTCCCATAATTATGCTTCCTTCTTGGTTGTCTACCTATCTCTATTCTACAAAAGGCTCATGTTCCTCTTGTGTTTTCTTTCCTACAGCATTAGAATTAAATCCTTATACAAGACGTGGTATTATTAGAATATGAATATATCCAAAAATAAATTTTTATCATCCTGTAAAAACTACAAAATTAATATGAGAGAATATAAATTAGAATAATCAGCAAAAGTTTACCCCTTTAAAAGGGCAACATAACTCTGGTTTATTCCATCTGGACAATATTCTGATAAGGGGTATGTTAATTTTCTAAAAAGCTTTTATAGTGGGGTATGTTAATTTTCTAAAATAAGGGGTATGTCAATTTTCTAAAAAGCAATATTCTGGTTTATTTCATCTCTTGTTAACATCGAATGCCAACATAGGCATCGGCATGTACTACAGCATAACAAGCTTACCACAAGTTACTCTCCCACTAGCATTTCCAGTGATTTTGCTAAGTTCACGGCCACCTACACAAAAAAAAAAAAAAAACAAATGAGATATGTACTAAGCCGAAGTACATAGAAAGCTTTCGCAAGAAATAGGGGAAGGTGAAGCAAAATTGTGACCAAATAAATATTTAATTGATGCACATAGGGCAACATGAAGCGACAGAAAAAAAATAAATGGAAGATCAATGATTGAAATACCAATACATAAGAAATGGATTAGTGAGTATATACGTACCTTTCCCAAGATCATCAGGATCAGCATGAACAACAAAATCCCTTCCGAAGAGGGAGTTATGGGCCAATGAGAGGGATATATCCGCAATTATTTAGCTACTTATCAAAAACTAAAACTTAAATGTGGCATGTCCGAAGAGACGAGACTTATCCTGCTTGCTTTTTGTTATGGATTTGGTTCAGGTCCTGCTTAGCTTCAACTTGATACATTAACTCTAGCTTCATCAAATATTATTCCATTTCCAGAAAATTTCAAAAAGGCAAACCTTTTCCCTTCACAAATACTTCTATTGGAAATTTCTAAGACTAGATAAAAAGGAAAAAATGATTTTTGTTTCCTGAGAAAAATAGCACACATCGACCCTTGCATAAAAGTGAAGCAACTCACTAATCTACCTTCATCAAAAACTTCTTCCCAGTAACAACAGACAAAAACATTTCTCTTGTTTCAATTAACATTTCATTTGAAACTTCCCATACCAATAAAAAGGAGGAAAAAAAATTGATCTTTTTCGTTTCCCAATAAAACTAGCACATATCAAACTGATTGGCCGATTGGCAATGGTGGGATTAACTAGGTGGTGATTAACTACGGCTGGTCAGAGGTGGTACAGAGGTGAAGGTTGGAGAGGGGAAGCATACTGAATGGTATTGGGCCGTGGGTGGTGGCAGTGCAGAGACAGAAGGCGGTGAAGGGGTGGCTATGGGTGCTAAAGGAGTGGCCAATAACTCGTTTTGTGTATTAGAGGGCAAGATGGGAAAGATAACTTAAATATTATAATTTAATAAATTTTTAATTTCATAATATAGTTAGCAATATATAAATAAATTATATTTTCATTAATTAAACTCTAATTAAAATTTATCTCCACCATCATTTTGTTATTTTAATTGCTAGGATTCAAGGACTACTATAATCCTATTGTCCATACTTCACGTGTAGGAAGAATTGAATTCCACATCTTCATAGTTTGGTTAACTACTACAGTTGTCATGTTTTGCTGCATTCACGTTGGCCCGGAACCATGCATGAAATTTGCATCCGCCACTGTAGAACGCAACTTTATCAATTGAATAATAATATGTGTTAAATATTTGTATAATGTAGATATAAAAATAAAGAAGGTGATCAGCCCAAAAAATAAAAAATTGAAATAGATCCACCATTTTCTTTATTTTTATATCTATGTTACATGAATAATGTAAAATTATGTTATACATGTGTCATTACTCTTCTCAATTACCTGCTTGCATGCATGGCCAAATTTTGGACCCTGAAGTGAGCCTAATTCTTGGCCATGAGTGCAGTAGTTGAAGCCTTCATATGCCGCTCTTAAATTCACACCATCAGCTATAGTTCAACATTCCATATATAGCCATTAATTAATTTGATTCGGCTCTTGTGGCGCATGATAATAATAAGTTCTACAAGTCTAGAGACCTTATCCTTTTATGCATTTTCTTTTGGCTTGTTTTTCGCTGGTTTCAGATATGGTTGATACAACAATGTCATCCGCCTTTCGGCCACCAATAATGTTTGCCATTTTTTGTGTGCTTGTGAAAAATGACACTATACAACTATCGAATGCTAACTGTTAATATTTGTTGTCATCAATAAGTTATTGCAAACCGAAAAACAAGATGGTGATGAAATAGCATCATTGTTAGTGCTGCTGATTCATGTTGGCTTAGTCATATACCATTGATCAATATATTCATATTTCCTTGTAGAGTCCTTATATTGCAGCTTCTTGCAATTGTCTTCCAGAGTACTTTATTCTACTACCTATAGTGGATACATGTTTCAAGTATATGGTACTTATAACGCATAGACACTTTTCAAGTCTATCTTGAATGAATATGCTACTAAGTTTGAACCTAGAAAGACATACTTACCACACTATTCAGCTAAAAGGGTTGCTTCCTCTTCTTCAATCTTCTATGGTTTTTAGTGGTACAAAATACACTAGTGATGCTGCAAGAAACAAAAAAGAGGCCGAGCATTTAGCAGCACTGCTATTCTTTCAATTTTTGCTTCGTCATTATTAGCAGCAACAAGACTTGCAACTTCCATGCCTTTATGATCCAGCGAACTAGAGGCATGCCTTGTGTTTGCTAGGACTGATACAGTGGTAGCATCATTACACTGAGATTTGTTTGGATTGACTGTAGCATGAATTATATAGATTTTGACTTTATCATCCTGTAAATATTCATTTACTTTAATTAGTCACAGGACAACCAAATAAAAACTCTTCAAAATAAGTATAACACGTACAAAAAGCTACCTAGAGTTGAAAGAATAGCAGCGTGCTGCTAAATGCTCAGCATCTTTTTGTATCTTGCAGCATCATAGTGTATTTTGTACCAGTAAAAACCATAGAAGATTGAAGAAGAGGAAGCAACCCTTTTAGCCGAACAGTGTTGTAAGTAGGTCTTTCTAGATCCAACTTAGTAGCATATCTATTCAAGATAGACTTGGAAAGTGTTCATAAATAGCATATGCTGTGAACACGCAACCACTACAGGTAGAATAAAGCATTTAGTCAGCCATGAATTTTGAGAAGTAATATAAATAAAAACAAGCTGAGGAGTGAACCATCTATATATAAAATGGTAGCAAATATATGATTCATCTTTTAACTGATGCATCCTAAGCTAGTTATTAGTTATTACTCTAAGAGACATCCCTAATATCTAAACATTTTCGAAAATCAGCAGAAGTTTACCCCTGTAAAAAGGCAAAATAACTCTTGTTTATTCCATCTGGACAATTTTCTGATAAGGGGTATGACAATTTTCTAAAAAGCTTTTATAGTGGGGAATTTCATCTTGTTAACATCGAATGTAAACTTAGACGGCATTTAAGCTTACCACAAGCTACTAGCATTTCCAGTGTGATTTTGCTAAGGTTATGCCCACATACCACAGAAATAACAAATATATAAGATAAACATGTACTAAGCCGCAATACATAGAAAGCTTTCGCAAGAAACAGAGGAAGGTTAAACAAAATTGTGACAAAATAAATATTTAAACCTCCACCAACTTGAACTTTTTGGTGATACAAAGGAATGAATGAGAATCTGCATCTACATACATAAAAATAATACCTTGAAAAAGAGGGTAGCTCTTGAATGCATGTTATGGCCAGTTGCAGCAATGGAATCGACCATCAGCTAGCCAGACAACAATGGCAGTATCCCTGTCCCGCGAGATTTTCCACTCCTCCAGTGGATCCACCCACACAAGATTGAAGAAGAAGAAGATTTAAACATGATGTATAGCAGCGTCACCACCATCAGTAACAGCACTAGTTGAAGTTAAGGAAGAAGATCATCGAGCAAGGCATCATATATATATTGCCTTTCTCAACACCCCGAATCTCAATTAGTCAGCAAAAGCTTCTGCTGCAGCTGCTGATGATGACATAGATATACACTCAGGCACTGCCAGGGTCCAGCAGAATATCTTATGTTGACAATGCCAAGCAAGCAGCATGTAGTTATGTTCACACATATATATGACTCAAGTAGTTTCAAAATGTACGTGTTATTAGTTATAGAATCAACACACTTCTACCCTTCAATGGCATTGCTAATTTTTTTGTTTTGTTATAATTATATTATATATCTTCATTACAAGAGCACATATATGACTTCTCTTGTTTTGTTTGTGGCTTTGTGCCTTTCTAAATATAAATTAATAGAGATTACTTAATTATTTGCTAATGGTGCCTGTGGAGGTGTAACACATTGCTTTTGTGCCATTAAAATGTATAGTGCTTTCATTTTAATAACTGACCTTGCACGCGACCCAAAAAATAAAAGATATGAAGTGACCCTGCAAAAGACCATTTGTTATGAAAGTAGTCTCTTGCGTGTGCATGAAGGTCAAGCCACTTATTAGCTGTTAACTTATTATAGTTAACTTGGCTGCTCATAGCTAGCTTAGTTTGCTGGTCACTATGTGCTAGATTAGCTATCATTTTTTGGGCCTAGATTCCTATTTCAAGGAAACTGAATCCTCAAGATGAGTTCAGTACAGAGATTTGTTGAGCCATTCATGTGAAACTTCCTTGCTTTGGTTCCCCCCATCACCATTGCTAGCTGTTCTGAGTTCTGACCATATTGGAATCAGATTATATATATCTGTGTGAATTAAATGTGGTTGCTTGCAGAAGCAGCCTAGTTTTCTAGCATCCCCAAGCAACACATTTCTTGATTCCTTTTACTTTTCTCTGGTCAAGTTTTATCAATAGGAAAGATCTGTAAACTGGGTTCAGATGGAAATTATGAATCAGGAAAACATTGGTATTAATTAATTAATTTAATACATTTTAAATGTCGTTATTAAATTAGGCACCATTTTTCAATGCTAAATATTACTCAAATTTGAGAAACTTGTTTCTTTCAAATATAATGTTATAATGCCAATTAGAGAGAGAGAGAGAGAGAATTAAAATTTTATATGAAGGCTCAATATTTTGATGAAACAAATAAAGAGAACATGCCATTAGAGTACGAAGACCACCATTGCTGTGTTGATTATGAACCAAGAACTAGCTTCACTCAGAGAATTTGTAGTGCTGGGACCAATGAAAAGAAAATAGGGACTGATCTACTCTCACTCTTATTTATTTACTTATTTTTATCATGCACCTGGCCTCTCTTCATTGCGTTAGTCATGTTGGACCAATTGAAGCCACTTTTTCATATTTCCCAAGCCAATGTTTTTCTACTCTTGAAAGCCCATTTCAACATGTTGGGCTTCAAGCTTAATAGTAGATTTTGCAAAACAATATGAATTGGCATCGGAGGCCCATTTACTGTAAAAGGAGTCGCGCTTGCTGCCAAATTTGTGCGCTCATAAATTGTGCATTGGTCAAGCCACAAAAATGTTCCTGTCATTTTCAGCTATTTCTACAATGTTCCTAACTTCTAAAAATAGATCTTCTGACTTGTATGTGTTGGTTAATCCTCGTCCTCAGATGATTTTGGATGCTTGTATACCCGGAAAGCATATTATCCTAAGTTAATTCTATATATGATTCTGATTAGGTTGGTGGCTTTCTACAACATGTTGCGGAAATATCTAACAACAACATGATATAATTAAAACTAAATATATATCTACCGGTCAATGTATCTTGCAACCATATATAATAGTTTCAATTGGATATAAACTATATATAGCATTTAGCTTAAATTATTGTGGGGATATATATAATATTATTTTGAATATAATTTACATGCATTATCAATGTAACAAACTTTTATATACACATTTAACCATATATTACTATATCAGCAAAAATATTTGATTAAACCACTCACCACCTTAAAAGTAATTTTACAAATAAAAATATATAATTAAATATCAATGTAAAACTTCTTTATATTGTTAGTACATCAAGATTAATTTATGTTATTTTAATACTCTGTCGTCACTTTATTAAATGAATATTTTTTGGCAACAACTTTATTAAATAGATTTGATAGTGAAGAACAATTATAAGATTATTATTTAAAAGGTCAAACACTTTTTACATTATAATAATACATACTTAATAACTGAATAATAACATTAACATACATAATAGTTGAATAATAACATTAACAAATTTTACAGTAAGTCAACATATAAGTTGACTTATGAGGGTGGTTCATAAGAAGTTATAGTAATAACCAAAAAAAATGATGTTTTCAATTAAAATAAATGTTAATATAAGATTTATATGTGCATAAATAAATGAGAAATTTAATTTATATGCACTATTAGTATAAAAAAATTATAAGAACAAATCATATATTGTCAGCAAAATTATTTGATTCAATAATATTTAATTATTATGTTGAAAGTCTTATTAATAATCGATAAGATTATATATGATAGTATAAATTTTTTTTTATATTATCTATATATCAAAACTAATCTCTTAAATAAGTTTCATCTCTCAGGTTATATCCAAGTAAAAGTTTTGGAGAGCCATATGATATTTTTGACAATATTCAAAGAGACTTTAGTGTGCTTTTCCTTAAGTACTCTTCTGGAATCTTCAAAACTGTTGGGAGAAGTCCATGATCCCTCTACATCTAATGAAATTTATTTATAGTTATGTGATAGTTAGATAGGTACAAATTTCTCACTATAAGTATACAAAAATTAGGATTTTTTGATATCAGAATTTTAAAAATGATGAAATTTTAATTTACAATCCTACATATTATTCAAACCCCTCATCACTTACTTAATTAGTCCTAAAGCGTAAAATCAACACAAAAACTGAAGTCTAAGACAATGAACCAGTTAATGCATCTGATGTGCATTCACTTTCGTCCTTGGTGCTGATGACAAAGGTCTCATGTTAGTTTGATAAAAATAGCAGCAACCCTTTTAATTTATTTTGTTATATATTAGCATCATAAATAAATAAATGCAATAATACAAGGCAACGTGGTGATTATGGGGTGGCAAAACTTGCGATTTAGGATCGATCCCATTTGGTGTAGGTGTGATCCCTTTTGACTATCTTCAATACTAATCAAAAAATATTGAACCAACCAGACTGATGAGAAAGTGAAATAAACCAATTTATTAAGGCCCTTGTGTTACCGTACTCCTTGCCGTTGTCACCCGTAGCACCACTTCTCTTCAGTGATTCACCTCATCTTATTGCTATATGAGAAATGTTAACTCACAAAAACATGTCGGTATATGCCTCACACAAACCAAAGCAGCCACCGATACAAACAAATATGAAAATAAGGACAAAAACAAAAGAAAAATAATATGGGAAGAATAAAATTGTACAATAAATATATACCATGCATTTTATTATTATTGGATGTGATGAGTGGTCTCCACTCATTCCACTCACTCATCACATTCAATGGTAATAAAGTGTGTGGTGTGTATTTATTATGTAATTTCATACTTCTATAACATTACTCAAAACAAAATGAATTCTGATAGATAACCATTTTTGTCGACCTCGTAACGATAACGATCTGTTAATCAAAGTTGGTTTGCATGGTAAAAATGAATTACACTGCTTCAAAAGTTATTAGTTGTTTTGTTGAAAGAAAATGGTTACATGTTTTGAGTAATAAGTGCAGGTTTGGGAGGTCTCCAAAAACAACTTTTTTCCTTGGGCAAAAAAAAAAAAAAACCTTTTAACCTTGGGTGGATAACAAAAATTGATTATATTAAAATCTTCTTTACAAAATTTAAGCTGTAATTCTTCAAAGAAAAAAGAATGGTTAAAGCAGATTGTTGGCCATTTTTTTCGTATCAAGACCAAAATATACAGTAGTGTAATAGAAATTAATTTTCCAAAGTAGTCCCGCAATATTTTTCACTCAATTTCCATTAATTTTTCACCCACCACTCATGTATATCCATTTTATTAATTTATCACAAAAAAGAAATTATTTTCAAGTGATCCAAACAAAACATATTAACTTAAAATATTTTTTTTGAACTGAAGTACTCAATTATAAATTGATAATTGAATAATCAATCATATAAAAAGTGATTATAAAAAATTGATTATTAAAATAAGCATGATCTTACCATTTTATCCAACATGAACTAAGTCATCTATAAAAATCATTGTTAGCCCATGTTTAGTATATATTGTTACGTTAATAAAATAATTTTGAGACTATGATCAAGTTATATCGGTGTAACTTTAAACAAACTTACATCACATATAACTTTCAAAGAAATAATTTTTTTATTCATCCAATCGCTGAATTATAATTACCTATCATAAAAATCATTTGTGTTAAATCGCTGAAATAATTTTTGTTTATTTTAAGTGTATATATATATATATATATATATATATATATATATATATATATATATATATATATATATATATATATATTACGTTAACTTTGATATATATAAAAGTTATGTCAAATATTTAAAATTTTACAGACTTGATCTATACGACATGAGTTTCTAATCTAACGGTAGATTTTGTAAAAATTTACACCCATAAAAAATTATTTAATAATATAATATTTACTTAAAGTTATACTGATATAAATTGATCATAATTGCATATATATATATATACACACACATAGCCACTAATTAACCCTTAGTTTTCTTTTGGATCATAATGAATGGTTGAATGAAAACAACTATTTCACAATGATAATGTACTATCACTGGAGTGGAGCCTTATAGTATTTTTGTGTTGACTAGTGCTTTTCGCTGTCAGCTTACACCAATATCATTGCCTTCCTTTGCTTTCTCTCATTGAAAATAAAATTAGCTAGAAGAAAACTAAAATATGGGGTTGGCCCCATGAAACATATCCATCTACCTCATTTTGGGATACAAATTCTTTAGAATATTCAGTATCTAATCATATTTACAGACCATTTAATTTATATATGGCTGAGTCTGACTCACTGTTTAGAATTATCTATCAATATTATATATGTTATTATTATTATTATTTTTGCTGATTAACTGCTGCGCCATCATTGTCTTGCGCTGGGCTTTTTATTCTTTTTCATGGGTGATGAAGGCAAGGCAAATGCTTATTTATGAATAGACTGATTAATTAATTAAACTGTGCTTAACTGGGACGGATTTGTATTAAATAGATGTTTACGTAATGAGACTTATTAACACATAAAAAATGCATTTTGCCGATGATTATCAAATTAACACTTGTATATATCTCAATAATTAACTTTCATCTTTCCTTTCTATTTAGTATTTACACCTTCTTTTCACTCTTTGAATCTGCAAGACATAAAATAATCCTTCTGCACCTCGCAAGCAGACATCATCCAACGTCAAACCAACTACTTATTTGGATGCATTGTCTGATTCAGTATCCCATTGACCTTGATGTATTGTACTTTTTTCCTTCTTATTTTATTGTATGTATTTTAAGGAAAATATCTAAAAGATCTTCAATTTTGATTTAAGTATACTTTGGTTAAAATGGTTCTTAATTTTTTTATATGTACACATTATTATAATATGTTAATAGGTATTTATTTTTTATGTGAAAGGTCTACAAAAATCTTTAAATTTTTTTTTTTACCTATATGCATTTTTATGCTATTATTTTTTATATTTGAGGTTCCTAATAATATTATAGAGTCCACACAAGTAATTTTGAATAAAAAATAAATATTTATTATTAAATTATAGTAATATGTATATATTAAAAAATTTAATGATCATTTTGTCTATTTTTAAAATAAAAGATCCAAAATGCATATACATCAAAGTTGAAGAGAATTTTGTAAATTTCTCTCATATTTTAAATTTTCATTGTATTGAAACTCATACCTAACCTTCGCCCACAGTTTTAAGTGACACAACATCAAACAAACCAAGCTTTGTTTATCACCTACTTTAGTTGAACGTGTCTGTTTGTAGAGAATCAAAGTCTGCAATTATGAGATGATGATGATCATTGAGGAATACCTTAACTATACGGGGAAATTAAGAAAAGGCAGAAAGATTCCACTTTTTCCTCCTTTGGAAAAATAAAAGGTTTTCATCATTGATTAAACTTTTCATACGGTTCTTTCTGGATCCACGTTACTCGTCAATGATAAAAGAGTTAATTATGTTATTTATGCATGAAGTGTATATAACACTGCACTGGGTCACATTTTAGTAGATATGGGTGCGTTTTCCATGCCTTATTAAGTATGTTAAGATAAATTAATAAACTAACACTTACACTATATTTTTATTTGTTATTTGATACGATTAACGTAGTGTATAAACTTATTATTAACTTTTATTTATTATTTAATTATAATTAAAATTATTGGTAAATAAATAATAATATTATATAATATAAAATGTAATATTTTATATGGTACTACATCAAATAATATATAGTATTAAAAGCTTATCAAATCTTATCCTATTAACTTATATTATCAGCCCTTATCCTATTAAATATGTCAAACTGACTCTGATCAACACATCATTCTATAATGAATAAAATATAAATTGACATGATATTTTACACACTTTATATACTAATAATATTTTTCAAGATAAAAACTTATATACATGACTAATTCACAACAATTTTCAGATAGAAATATACCCCTTTGATCATGAGGACCAATAACAGTGACCAAAGCTGAAAATTTATCAAAGGGCCAGCCAATTGGTAGTTGATCATATATATGCCGGAATCTAATCTTTGAACCACCATCTCTCCTTGAAACAATTCTCGATCTCATTCATGCACTCTGACTATTGAGGAACAGTTATGAGTTTTCCACTAAACAGAAAAGCAGTGGAATATCAATATTTGTGGTTCACTAAGGTCCAGGGTTTATACTCTATAGTATTCAAGCATATTCCAGCGCTCAATTTTCTTTGCCATTATAGCTACATCTGATGTGCTCCCATTACTATGGGCGGTGATAACACAACAACAAGCAATTAACTCCTTTTGGGTACATTGATTAGGGAGTAAAAATAAGATAAATTTTTTATGAATAAGGTTCATGTATAATTTGATCTATATAGTTTATTCATAAAAATTTATACTCTATTTTTACTCTTTAATCAAACATACCTGAAGAGTGAGATTCTTGGGGAAAAAAAGAGTTTGTTAATATTATCTAATCTAAAAATTTAACATTCTGATTTTTTTTAACATAAAATTTGATTTTTGATATTTAGATTTCACAATATTCACTTTTCACGCGGGAGACCTCAGGAAAATAGAAGGAAAAAAAAAACAGTTTTACATAGGAGAATTTGCATAATTCCCTATACAAAGAAAAGATATAAGAAATATGGTTGCCAATAAGGAGCGAATAAGAATTTGCTCAGTTGGCAAAATTCAAGTATCTTTATTCAAAGCTCTTAGGTTCAATGTGTGTTATTATTCTTTTTACCTTTAAGTGATTTAATTATAAATATTATAGAAAATTCTCCTTAAGTCCTTGTAATATATCCTGTCCTTTAAAAGAGAATAAGTTTACCTCCTCCCTTTAAATTTTTATTAACCAAACAAATCAACAAAAGCTGAAAAAAGGAATGGAAAGGCAGTTACTTTAATTTAGGACAAGACTTGGATTAAGATATCATATCTATATTTTAAAATTAAATAATGAAATGACGATATTTTTCTTAAAATAAAAATAACTTAAAAATTAAAATATAGACTTTTTTTTTATGAAAAATAATTCAATTGTCATTCCTCGATTTAAAAATTGGATATAATAAATATATATAAGGAATTCGATTTAAAGTTTTTCCTTTATACTCAAGACACAAAAATAACTACGTACTTCCACAGCTACACAGCATCATGAGCGTAATATCGTTTTCTTTCAAGTCCATTCAATAATCTTGCATGCATTTTCTCCACATATTGTTTCCCAACTGATCATGTCACTCAAATTAGAGGCAAATTAGATATTGTCGACTTATTATAACATGAAAAAGAAAATAACAATCAAATTAGGGACATATAATCTTCAGTGAACCCCACAGCGGATAAGAATCTGGTATAGTAGGAATCGTAAATGTTGAAAATAATATAGAAGGAGAAAAAAGACAAGTACCTTTTTTCGGCTTATATAAGACAAGTGCTCAGGGCCCAACTTTTTGGCATTTTGGTGCCAAGCAATGGAAAACTGTTGTCATCGTTTTTCTTATTATTTTGTATCTCCAAAATTTCAAGAAAAATATGGATAACAGGAAACTTCGTTAGAATTCACTCAAATAATAGGACGACGTGATATCCTTCTTAAGTCTAGCACCGGCAAATTCACAGTACTGTTCATTTTGAGTTAAATTTGTGTGTACGGTATAAACCAATAAAAATTTAACAAAATATCAAATCATGTTAAATAAATATATATCACGACAACTATCCATTATAATTAAATATTTTCTTAAACTGGATTTTGTCGTGATATTCAAGGATATTGGTATTCTTTTTAATCAAGAGATTATAATTTAATCATGAATATTTAAAATATTAATAAATTTAATTAGTGTGATAAATAGTAAATTTTTAATTATAAGTTATCCAGAAATTACTAGTATTCATAAATTTTATAGAATATAAAAAAAATTTATTTTCTATTAATTTACATCATCATCAGCGCACAATAATTAAACTCTTTCATCGTATCAAATCAATCACAATTTTTGTTAAAGATTTGGGCATATTTTGTATTTATGCACATAGTTTTTAATGGACCCTATTAATTCCTATTAGTTCTTTAAAATGAGAATATTTATAAAGTAATAAAATAAGAACTATTATTTTATACGAATCTAGCTAAAAGTGTATAAGTTATTATCCCCATCACTTGCTTCCAAGTGGATGCATTAAATTTCAATCACCCTATGTCACAACTTGCAAGTGGTGGTGGAGCAATGGTAGAATTCTTTATTACATGGTTACATAATACTCCCTATTTGCTAGGAGATGTTAATTCACCTTATCGACCTTATGATCACCTGATGTCATGACTTAGATTTAATTGTGAGGTTTTTCTTGTTGGTCATTGACCTATAACTCTATAAGTACCTTCGTGAGTATTTAATAAGTCAAAGATGCCCTAATTTTAAATTGGGTGAGTTTTCCCTTTAACTTTCAACCTACACTTTTGCCTCTTTTATTCCCAAAAAAGGGATATTTACATTCAACTCCTCTTAGATTTGGCAAAATACAAATTGTATACTATTTATTTTCAAAATTTACATGTTAAGTCCCCAAATTTTGAAAAAACCTACATTGACATCTCCTACTAATGTTAGTCTGTTAATGACTTTAACAAAACAGTACATATATGCACAATACATGATTTTTAATAGTATTGTTATAAATATTAAATATCGTTATAACTATCAAATAATTATATTATTATTATTATCATTTTATCAAGTGATAAAAGCACATTTTGTTCCTAACTTTTGTTGCACTCTCTTCTTTCCACTCCCAAAGTGAGTCATCATCAAACTAAAAAATTAACCTAAACCTCATGGCCTAATTAGTTATAACAATTTTCAATAGTTATAATAATATCATTAAAAAAAATTTGTGTTGCACACAAGTATACTATTCTAGCAAAGTTACTAAGGAGCCAGCCTTGATAGAGAGGTGAATATAGGATTTTTCAAATATCAGAAATGGGACTGATCATACAAATTTTGAAAAGAAAGGGATAGATGTTACATTTTGCCAAATTTTGGAGTGACCGTAATTTTCCAAGGACTCGAAAAAAAAAAAAATCCCTACCCTCCCTGCATTTTTCACTTCCCCATCATTCTTTGTCTCATGCTGTTCTCTCTCTCTCTCTCTCTCTCTCTCTCTCTGTCCACAATAATCACAAAGTTCTAATCTTTATCACTCTCCGCCCTAAAATTTTCCTGCAAAATAGCAACTTTTTTAGAGAATGCCAGAACCCTACGAAGAAAATTCTGACGTTCCTTCCAAGTCAAAGCCACAGGAGGAACATGGTTTTGCCATGGATTTTGATATATACCTTGAAAGTTCATGGCCCTTTGATCACATCACTTCTGCTTCCAACCCCATGTCTCCTTTTCTCATATCAACCTCCTCTGAGCAACCTTTTTCTCCTCTCTGGGCTTTTTCTGATATTGAAGTTGACAACAAACATGTTAGAATCGAAGGTTGAGGTTTATCTGAGGGCCACAGATTCTTGTTCTGTAATTTTTTCATGCTTTTGGTTTTAGTAATTTTGGTTGTTCGATTGGGTTTTGGAGTTTTTGTCTAAAGCTCAAACTTTGGACTTGCTTGATTTCCAATTGAATAGCTGCCGCCGAACTTGCTTTAATTGATTGGGAAATTTAAGAGGGTCAGAAATATATTATTGCTTAGAAGTCATGTATTGAATGAATTTTAAATATTATTTTTGAACTATTTCTCCTACTATTTTTGAAGCTCTATTTGATTGCTGAGAGGCTTGATTCCAAGGCATAAATTAAATATGGATGGAGTTTTGGTCCATTAGCTGCAATTTCATGTGCATTTCTAAATTTAATTAAATTTTCCACATGGATCTGCCATCTCGGTTTAAAGTTCAAATTTCTTTAATATCTCCCTATTTTTAAAATTGAATAGCTAAACTTCAGCTGTAAGTTCTAACTTCTAATCTCTTTATACCTCTCATTGGCCTTAAAGCTATCTCATCCTAACAGGAATTTGTTCTGTCTATAATTCTTTCTTTATTGGGACTTTGACAATTGCCTGTGTATGTAAAATGAATTTCTACTGCTTGGAGTAAGCTCCTTGATATTTAAGATGTGAAGCTCAAAGATGTTATTACTATAATTCAGAAGTTTGCATAGTTTACTCCAATGCCATCTGATGCTAAACATGTACTTTGTTGCTGTTTTTGCTGGCACATGCAGTTCTTCTGACTGAAGCTACTGCTTTCAGGTGATTCAAATACAGAAACTGAAAATCCAGTTGAAAATGGTGACAGCCAAAAACTTGTGTCACCCCTTGTGGCTCTTCCACCTTTAAAAAATCCAGATGGTTATTTCCTAATTAAGGAAAGAATGACACAAGCACTTCGCTACTTCAAAGAGTTGACTGAACAGAATTTTCTGGCTCAGGTTTGGGCGCCTGTTAGGAATGGGAACCGGTATGCTCTCACAACTTCAGGCCAACCGTTTGTTCTTGATCCACGCAGTAATGGACTCCATCAGTATAGAACAGTCTCCCTTACGTATATGTTTTCTGTGGATGGGGAGAACGATGAAATCCTGGGACTTCCTGGTCGAGTTTTTCAGCAGAAATTACCAGAATGGACTCCAGATGTTCAGTATTATTCTAGTAAAGAGTATTCGCGACTAAATCATGCTCAACATTACAATGTTCATGGAACCTTGGCTTTGCCTGTGTTTGAAGCTTCAGGGCAGTCATGTGTTGGTGTACTGGAGTTGATAATGACTTCAAAGAAGGTTAACTACGCTCCTGAGGTTGATAAAGTCTGCAAAGCCCTTGAGGTTGGATTTCTTTTCAACTCTACTATTTATTATAAGCTGTATGCTTTGCTCATATTTCGTTGTATCATAAACATTTTTATTCCTGAGTTACCTGCTGCCAGTTTCATTGCAGGCCGTAAATTTGAGGAGTTCAGAAATTCTGGAGCATCCATACACTCAGGTGATTCTAAATTGTCATGGATGTTGCATTCCTATGTGGTGTATTCTCTGAAAGCTATGATATTTAATTAGTTATGATGTTCTATGACTTCTATCTTACCCCTCTATATTCTTTTAAATCAGATTTGTAACGAAGGTCGGCAGAATGCGTTAGCAGAGATTTTGGAGATATTGACAATTGTATGTGAAACTCATAATTTACCTCTAGCCCAAACATGGGTTCCCTGTAGGCATCGCAATGTTTTGGCTCATGGCGGTGGTCTTAAGAAAAGCTGTTCTAGTTTTGATGGTCACTGCATGGGGCAAGTTTGCATGTCGACATCTGACGTAGCATTCTATGTCATTGATGCTCATACGTGGGGTTTCCACGAGGCTTGTGCTGAGCATCACTTACAACAAGGTCAAGGGGTTGCTGGGAGGGCATTTTCATCCCACAACATGTGCTTCTGTGGAAACATAACTCAATTCTGCAAAACTGATTACCCCTTAGTACATTATGCTCTCATGTTTGGGTTAGCCAGCTGTTTTGCAATCTGTTTACAAAGCTCCCATACTAGAAATGATGATTATGTATTAGAGTTTTTTCTGCCTCCTAAGATCACAGACTTTCATGAACAAAAGGCTTTGTTGGGATCCATATTGACAACAATGAAGCAGCATTTCCAGAGTCTTAACATTGCTGCTGATGTTGAACTTGAGGAGGGTTTTTCAATTGAAGTTATAGAAGCAATAAATGAAAGAATTCATTTGAGCCTCGAATCTATTCCAATTGCTCAATCTGCATCTGCTAAATCACCACCTAGACTTGATGCCTCACCAAGGAAGGGTGAGGGAGTGCCACAAGGTCCATCAGGACAGCAAATTATGACATACTTTGATGATATAAACAATGGAGGGAGTCTTGATGATAACGCAGGTGGAAGCATTGATGGGATCTCTTCCATAGAGACTAAAACCAAAAAGAAACCCTCAGAAAGAAAACGTGGAAAGGCCGAGAAAACAATTAGTCTTGAAGTTTTGCAACGTTATTTCACTGGGAGTCTCAAGGATGCTGCGAAGAGCCTTGGTGGTATGTTCATACTTTGATTCAACAGTTATAGCTTATAGGAAATACCTATGTTGTACAACTTGCTTTACTACAATTGAATGCATATGAAATATAGTTATGACTTATAAGCAATATTTCTGCTCTCTTATTTTCTAAGTTTCCTGATCTGGTAACGTATAGTTACCAAAGAATATATCAATCATCTAAAGTACACAAAATGGCTATTGTTTATTATTAGTAGCTCTTCTTTTATTTCTGGTTAAAAAAAGAGTAAAAAATCTCAACGTATTATTCTTGGTCTTGCCCTACAGTTTGCCCTACTACTATGAAGCGCATCTGTAGGCAGCATGGGATATCCCGTTGGCCATCTCGAAAGATCAACAAGGTTAACCGTTCCTTGTCCAAGCTCAAATGTGTTATGGAATCAGTCCAAGGTGCTGAAGGAGCATTTGGTTTGAATTCTGATAGTAAGAGTTCATGTCCCGTTGCCACTGGTCCCTTTACTGAGCCTTCTACTTCAAAAATGTTCAACCACAAGGCCCCATCAAGCATTAGGCCATTGGAACCTCAGATGAATGAGAATGAATTGGATAACCCTAGAGTATCAGAAACGAACAGACAGGCCGGTATGGAAGATCAATTTCTTGGAGGGAGACAAAGTCCTGAGAAGGTGATTAATGCAGAAGGTGGGTCCACTCAGGGGGTTGGCAGTAAAGGCCAAGACAGGTTTAGAAATGCGAGTGGCTCAAGTGAAGATAGTGCAAATCTTAATCCTCATGGTTCATGCCATGGTAGTAGTCCCCCGCATGAATGTTCACCTGCAAAAGATATATCTAGAACATTCAACAATGAGCAACATATTGTGTTAAGGGGTTCGGTGGAGTCAACAGTGCAGCCAACTGACATACTAAACTGTGCCACTCCATACACCGTGCTTAATGGGGAGGAAACAGAACCTCAAGAATCATTTGGCAGAATGCTAGTTGAGGGTGTTGGTAGTTCTAAAGACTTGGGAAACTTGTGCCCTTCAGCAGATGCTGTTTTGGAGGATCAGGTTGTAGAAGTTTGTGGGGTTTATCCTCCATGTCCTGATTTAGCTCCTAAGCAATGCATGGAGACTGCTCTCAATGACAACACCATGGCACCTTTTGCAGCCAGGAAAGAGATGAAGAGTGTGACCATTAAGGCAACATATAGAGAAGATATCATAAGGTTCAGGGTGTCTTTGAACTGTCGCATTGTGGAATTGCAAGAAGAAATTTCCAAGAGATTGAAACTAGAGGTGGGTGCATTTGATATCAAGTATCTGGATGATGATAATGAATGGGTTTTGATATCATGTGATGCAGACCTGCAGGAGTGCATGGACATTTTAACATCATCTGGAAGCAACATGATCAGGGTCGCGGTGCATGGTACAGTGTCCATTCTTGGAAGCTCTTGTGAGAGCTCTGGAGACTGAGGATAGGGTGTATATAGTTTAAGTTTGTACTCAGTTATTTAGATTCTTGTAATCATAGGATAACAGTTTTTTATCCAAAAAAGAAAAGGGTTGTGGTTTCCAATTAGTCAGAATTGCATGACACTTCCCAATACCATTAGATTAAAGGATTATCACTTTAATTGATGTTATCATTCCAGAAGTAATTGAGGATGATTAAAAGAAGCCAGGATGATTCTTTGGCTGTACAAATAAAAATGGCAATTCTTAATATAAAACTATATCCTGAAATGGCATATAAAAATGTCGAGAGAAAATGTTTGATTATGGGAAGTTAATTTGTTCCAGAAATAAATGGTTTCCCATGATCAGTGTCAAAAATCTGGTGGACAAGTGCCATGATATTTGGAAACACAACAAATATCTTAGATAGCATTTGGGAGGGGGATAGGGACCGTAGGCACGAAGACAAAAATAATAAATATGTATAAAAGTATTATTAGAAGAAAAAAATATTAATTTTCTGACTCTGTATTCTATTCTTACTGTCCTCACCTTTTAGAAGTACAGAAATTATATTTTTTATCTCAGGGACAGAAATTTTTTTTATCTTTTATTTCTGTTTCCTCTTCCAAATATATTTGTGTTTCCATTATCCCTGTATTTTATTTCCTGTCTTCCAAACCAATCGCTACCTTAGGACCTTATTTGAGTGCAACATTTATTTCCTTTGACACCTTCAAGCGGGCAACAATATTTTATGCTAGTGAAACAATGTAGTTGGCATTGAAAGAATATGTTAAAAACCAAAGTTCAAAAACAAAACAAGTGTACTGATAATTTGTTTTGATTTAGTAATACAGTTTTTGCTAAGGGTATATTTATAAATTTTTATTTAGAATGAAAGAAATAAATTACTTCTAATGTAAAATTTTAAAATCTCACATTACAAAGATTAAATTTGATAAACTGTCATCAAACTAAGATTAAATTTGATAAACTCTGTCATCAAACTAGAACCTCTCTTTTTCATGGCATTATAAGTAATAAGAATCAACTATATGTACTCATATAACAATATATAATTTAATAATAATATAAAATTCAATTCCACCATCAGTATATAAAATTGAAATACTTTCATTTAACTTGATTGTTCTGCTCAATGATATTAAACCAAATTAACAAACTCGTACTGATAATCTGTTTCTGATCTAATAAGGGTAGTCCCTACGCAGATTTCATTTGGTCCGTCTAATTCCACATTAGTGTGTACAACTAAAAACCGCATGCGGAAAATGGAATGACAAACATACCCTTTCAGGATCTGGAAGTATGAAGCCTACACGAGGAACAAATTACATTTCTTTGTCTACAATTATATGAACAAAGGCACTAAAAAAATTTTCAATACTCAGCAAAGTGCGCAGAAAGTTTCATATCCGCTAGAGACTCAGATGGTTAGTGTAAATTCAAGGTACAAAGGCTGAGACAAAGTTGAAGCAGTGTTGGTTCCTTCACTGAACTCATGGAATGAAGATGACAGCTTCTGTGAATCTTCTTTCCAAAGTGCCTACCGAAATCAACCGAGTTTGCAACAGTCACAACACTTCTACTCCGATTTTGTATTCTCCATTTCATCAGAAAAATCGCTCCGAAGAGTGATGATATATAAGCACACTTAATGGCAGGGAAGGAAAGAACTTCATGATTAGCGCATCCAGCAAAATCTAAAGCAAATAAAACTGTGAATAGAGATATTCACGAATTTTATAATAATCCTCGCACAAAGGACCTTCAATAACTATTTGTTGAGTACCGGAACTTCCACCCTATTAAAAAGAGAAGGACAAAAAAAAAAAAGATACAGAATCTTGATCAATCTCAGTTGTACTAGTGTTCGACAATGATTGATTTCCTAAGAATGTGCAAAATTAACAAATGTTCAAGAGAAGCACTTGCCTTTTGACTTGTATCCCCAACCTTCCGAAGAGTTACATATTCTCCACAACGCAAAGCCCCGGCAGCAAATTCCACCTATAAAGGTTATTATGCCATGATGAGACACATTTCTATAAAGGCAAATTCCACTAATATTTTTCACTCGGTTTTGAATTGCAGAATACATGGCAACCAGTATTTTGACCAAATTTTAATGCCTAAACCTGATCAGTTTCCATGAGTAAAAATATCAAAATGTCTGGTAGGGGAATAAACTGGAAATCACTGTGTGTGACAACTGAAGAATCACCTGAACACCCTTGCTCGAAAGGAACTGCTTGAAATCTGCCAATTTCAAATCACCAACAAGAACAGAATTATGCGGAGGAACTGCCGTGGAGACGGGGAGAAGTGAAAGAGTGTCATTTTCCGTCTTCCCGACTTCAGCATCAACCCAAGCTATTTCATAATCTCCCAGCTGCAGTTGAAGTTGTATTCATTATTCAACATGACAAATTCCCCACAAAGTGGGATAATGCTTGGTGGTTGTTATTCGGCATGGTAAATGATGGGCAGGCATATTCAATGGAACAGTTCAGACATAACTATTATTTACCTTTTTGAAGAGTACATTACTCATCAGCTTCTCAGATAGTTGAACCTAAAATCAGGGAAAAAATGACATGATTATTTTTTACACCATGGATATATGACTCGCAAAACGTACTGAAATTTGACATTACAGTACCTTATAAGCACATAAATCAGAGGTAACATCAATTGTCTCTTCAATTTGGGGAGCATAGACGTGAGGACAAACATGCTTCAGGCAGTGCTGCTTCAGATGCTCTGTAGCTTCAGCTGACCCATGCACCAAAACCTTTCAGACAAATTATTAATAACCATCATGTACCATACAAAAATGAGAAAGCAAATAATATTATGGTATTATTAGTTCCTCAAACCAAGATCACATATCAAAATCAGGTGGGCCACAATACCTAAATATTGTGAAGCAATTACAAAATAGATGAACAGATTGCTGAGAGGATGAGATTTCTCAAATTCTGGACCAGAAGCTAGTTATCTCCCTTTTTCTTATGGAAGAAGAAATATATTAAGAGAAGAAATAAAAAGAGTGAGGAGGAGAAGGAATCCTCCAAAACAAAAAAACAACACAATAAAACAAACATGGACAACAGAAATATCACTTTAACGAAGCTTTCCCCTCATAATTCATTATGAGAAACCCCAGAAAAAAGGCCACGAGCATTGCACCAAATAGATGGTAAATGCTGAATCTTATTCTAAATGAAGTGATGTGTCAAAGAAAACTACTTGAAAGACATAAAAGAGCCAAATACACCATATTGTAATGTAGATTGCTATATCTCCTTAAGATTCTTGTAGCTACAAGGCCAAAGTATTGCTTCACTTTATATATATATATATATATATATATGTATAGAACGTTATTTAAAATAAGCTGTTTCCAAGATCACATGGTTTTAAAAGGTCGCATGATATGTCTTGCCAGGAGAGGTAGTTCCAGTCTCCAAGTAATTAATTTCCAAGCATAAATAATTAATGATGTACTAAGAGCTTGTTTGGATTTTTTTTTTTTGGATAAAAAAAATATCTTTTTTAGTTAAAAAAAAATGATCTTTTTGTGTTTTTGGGTATGTTTGTGTAATTTTTTTAAGTAAAAGCAGAATCACTAGAAAAAGCAAAAATGATCTATTTTGAGGAGCTAGAATTTTCATCTTCTGAAAAAAGATTTTTTTAATAGTATAAAAAAGATGTCTGATAATAAATAAAGATCTTTTAATATTACATCCAAACATAAATTGACGTTGCATCTAAATATAAATCAACTTTTACTTTTTTAAAAGATATTACCAAAAAAGATCAATTAAAAAAAGATCTTTTCTGATAAGCATATTCAAACGAGTTATAAATTGAAAAGCATGAGAGAGATCCATACCAGCTTCAGGGGAGCCACATGGGAAAGAATATTTTTAATGGATCTTCCATCTGACCGGCCTTCAAAGTCCATGTAAACTAATGAACACCTGACTTGCGCCTGGATAAAAATAACGTCAACACCATTATTAAAAGATTTAGCAAATTTAACATTTATTATGAGTACAATGATAAACAATATCAAAATTACAAACACAAGAATTGTGTCAGTACATCAATAACTGAAAAAAGATTCCATGTCCCATAACCATGATGCCTAATTGCCTATATATGCGCTTTGCAGCAAAATTATGAATGGTAGATCACATGAATATGAGAGTATTCAAAACGCAGACAAAGAAGTTTTTAATTTAAAGAAAACATGAATGCAGTTCAACTCCATAACTACATTCTTTTCCTGATATATATAATTTTCTTACGGGGAAAAAAACAAAGATGCCAGTGAGATAAACTTGCATCAAGGACCCAAATCCAACTAAGGAACAAATAACAGGTTTGAAGAAAAATTAAGATGCAGGACTGATATAACTGTCAGCAGAACAGACATAATATCATCTGTTGAAAAATCTCAACAGACAGAACTGTTATCTCTGTGAAAGTAACAAGTTTAATGACATTCAAAGCACAAAAATGGAAAATCAAACTAAAAAGATTCAACTTGGTTCATCCGGTCAATTCTCAGTACAGCAGTAAAAAATTCAAATACATTTACATAAATTTACTATTTATAAGAAGCAGAAACAACAAAATATAGGAAAGATATACTGCTGCTTACAGTCCTTTCATCAGATATGACTTTTGATGGCTTTGTATCAAGTATCAAACTTGCAGCACCTTCATCTAGTTTTCCATTTATATCCCCTCCGGCCTGATAGAAAATAGAAGAAATTACAACGTTTGTTTGTAACATAGGGTTGAAATACACAATGTTTTTTCATGTCATCTAAATTGTCAAGAACTATATACCCTATAAGCTTAAGCTATAGCTTGAGGCATGTGAATGGCTTTTCTATTTAACAAACCCCTTCACAACAGTCTTTTCGGTATGAAGGATGGAACATGTACAGAACCATCTACCATGAGATAAAATTTAAACTTTTATTTTACCAGAAGAATTGGGGTGGCAAGGCTGAGGCTTTAGACAATTTGATTATAAAGGCTCTAATATCATGTCACTATGTATGAACGCTCTCTCAAAAGCCTAAGCTCTGGATGAAGGCTCATGAATGGCTTTTATATCTAACATAAATGTCAAGTGCAAAAAACCAGTCAAATCCATCTAGATATAACCAGGCCAAAAGGGAAGTAGACCATAACCAGTTACAAAGCTCAGATTCCAGTATTGCAGTATTCCTTTAAAAGTTTCCACCTGCCTAATGATCCATTGATGTCATTAAGTTTGCCAAGCCTCAATGTATTATCAAATGTATATAAGTTCATTACATTCCATCCAATGAAACTTCTAAGCACTAACTGGGAAATCATGACTTAAATATTACAGTTAATAGTGAAATTAATTTTCAAACTGCAAAAAAATGAGGGTATGTATTCTAAGAAACTCACATGCATGGTTCCTTGGTCCATGTCTTCATCTTTAATTACATAATCATCTGGATTTATGACTTCACCAAAATCATCCCACTCTGATGTATTCTCGAAATAAGGAAACATTGGGGCAACACTTGTTGAAGGTGGAACAAACCCATCAATCAATATGTCCCGGTATCCTCCACCTCGGGGACCAGCCACTGCAAGTGCAAATCAAATTACTGAAGGTCAGACTTTAGACTTTACAAAAATGTAAAAGCTAATACAAAAACCTGTCCAAAAAATTTTCAAGAAACGCATAATGATAGATAACTACAAATTTTCAAGAGATTCTTAATAATGGACAAACACATTCCTGATATGTTTATTAAAGTTAATTATGATGTGATCCTATTAAACAAAAATTACATTGCAATGTCACATAAGCAAGTTGAAAATGATGATAAATATGTGAAAGAGTTTGAATTTGTTTAATTAGTTGGAATGATTGTTTTGGAACACGAGGTAACAGGTTAAGTTATTTATTCTTCTATTTTAACAATTAGAATGCATAGTATTTCTAAAGACTCGAAACAAATAGAAGACAAACATATTCAGTTCTAAAAAAAGGGCGGTCTAGTGGATGAGATTCCAATCAGGTGGGGTCTAGGAAGAGAAAATGTACGCAACCTTACCCCCACTTTGCGAAGAGGCTATTTCCAGGATTTAAACCCGCAACCTCCAGGTTATAAGATAACAACCTTACTATTATGCCGAGGCTCACCCTCTTCTACACATTCAGTTCTAAAATTGTAGAAAATTTTAAAATGTACAAGACTAATGGATGGAAATGAAATAGTCAAAGCAGAATGGTTATGGAAACAGGAATTTGAAGTGGACAATTCTGAATTCCTAATTAAGTACATTAAACAAGAAAACAACACAAAAATTGTGCCATATCTTCTACATAAGTGAAAAGGGAAATCACTTGAAAAGATTAGCTCCACAACAACTTATAGACTCATACCTTCTTGTGATTGATGATCATTGCCAGAATCAACAACCATCGGATCACCAGTATTATTATCAGCCCCATGAGATGCTTTCAATTCTTCCTCCTTCATAAGACTGGCTTTTAAAGCTTCTTCTTTCTTTATTCGATTTTGCTCTTCCTCATAGGCAATTAGCTCTTCACCAACCAAAGGAACCCGCTTGGACACAGTGACCTTGACAGCTTTTGGAGGTGGAACGGCCTGAAGCATATGAGCTAGTGTGGCATACTATGTACACAACACAAGGATAGGTCAAAACATGAGATGTCAAAATATAATTTAAATTGGTAAAGAATATATACATCACATATTAAAAAAAAAAATAGATGACCATTGACCAATGGTCCTTTTGCCATTCTCGTTGCCCCAAAAAATTTTAAAAAAGAAAAATCTGAAGCATCATTATCACCAATACCAATATAAATAATTCTTTATAAAAATTGCTTTGAAAGTTTTTTCTGTAAGGCAAACAGGAGAAATGATAGAGCATGCTAAAATCTAAACTCTACTTATGTATGTATGTGTGGTTGAAAAGATTGCGTAAGATGAAGAGAAGAATGTTATTGGGAAAATCGTACAAAGAAAGGGATGTTGTGATCAATATATAATAAAACTCAGCTGCTACCCTAATGGCCAGTGCAAGAAGCTCCATTCCAAAAGTTCCACTTAACTCTTTATTGCTGCTAGCCAAAAAACAATATTGCTGCTTTCTAACACCAATTTCTTTTTATATACCAGTAACTAACACTAGATGCCAAACAGAGTCATGGGACATATCATATTTGAGAACTGACGATAAAAAAAAGTGCAAATGAAACTCAAAAGTATAGAGAGAAAATGCTATTTTACAAGTCAAAGACAATGTCGAAAATGAAACTATTTCATGTCAAGATGCTAATTGAGCTAAAAATAATAAAAATATAACATACATCAAAACATGGAGTGATAAAATAAAAATATTATATTGAAAATTGAAATAAAAGGAAACTGCAACATTAATGCTAAGGAGCAGCCCTTGATCAATCGGAAGATGTGAAGTAGAGAAACCCCACTAATAGATTAGAGTGTTTCACATGAACACTGAAACACATTAAAACAGGAAAAAAAAAATCCTAAACAATATACCTGGCCTCTTTCAGTAAAAAGCACAAGATTTTTAATATCGCTGGCCCACTCAACAAATATATCATGAGAAAAGCCTGCTTCCAAACTGGCCATGGATGCCAGAACAACCTATGCAGCATACATACGTCAGAGTCAGTAAGGAGATTGGTGTGATGAAAAACAAACATACAAATCATTCCACCTTTGGACCCTCTGGCGCATTGTCAAGCTCAGTCTTGTTAATCAGAAGCGTGATGTATCTGCAGGTACAACCATTAAAGTCTAGTTTTAAACACAAGAAAAAATTAACAATTGGAACAAGAAGAGATCATGATTTGTTTGATATATATACAAACAAGATCTTAAGAATGTTGAATTAACCTTTTTTTTTAAAAAATATCATATGAAACTCAAAGCAATCACAGATTTAGAACACAAGCTACCAAAGCATTATGGCATCCCAGGGAACCAAAAACAAAGATAAATATTTTACTCCTAAATTAGTTTAAGGACAAGCCCACTTACTTCAGAAGAAATATATTCTCACGAGTTTGTTCAAAGGATTTTGCTATGTTATCACTCATCCACTCAAGGAAACTCTTCACATAATCAATTGTGCTGGATGCAACATATGTAAGAAAGTATATAGGGTAGGTCAAGTTTTCGTCGGCCCAATACTGCAAATACAAAGAACTGATATCAACTCATGCATATAAATTCAGGAAAAAAAGAAAAAAGAGAGTAAAAGCATATTATCTGCACCGACCGATTCCAACATCAAAATAAGTTCCAACACTCGTCCAGCAGTATCAACGGGTAATAATACATTGCCACCTGCCCTTAGAGTCTTCTTCAAGATATCTAAATAATAAACAGGATATATGATAAGAATAACCAATGCACAAAAAACTGAAAAAGTTTAATTCATTTCATGGACAAACTTTTTAGTACATGATTGCCTCATTGGTGAATAAACTAGGGAACACATACTGTAGTTCTCTCTTAATAGATAAGAGATATGACAAAGAAAGAAGAAGTCCATCTTGGTTCTGTCAGAGAGTTGCAATCACAAGATGATAAAGTCAGATACCTCCAAATTCTTTATCCTTTTGACGTCTGTAGGGCTGATTGTTCAAAGCATTGTAAGCATCAGTTATTAGAACAGCTGGCCTCACAAAAGAACCTAGAACAGTTCCATTCAAATGCCTAATAAAAATTAGATTGATAAGTAGCTTTCTTTTTACTCTCTAAATAAACAAGATCAAACATGCCATGGGCAACTAGAAAAAAGATTTACCTTTCCCTCCTGTGATTAAAATCAACAGCATATATGACATCCTCACCATCCTTGGTAATTTTCCATATGGTACCTCCCAACAGATGTCCAGCAACATGAGGTGCAATCACAATTCCCTCTCCCTTGCCTAGCAGTGGTTAAAATGCCATTAAAGGCAGGGAGATTATTACGTTACGCAACATGGAAACATATCAGAATCAGGAAGATATTCAAAAAGACTAAAATAACATTAGTTCAAAAGCCTACCTGAGAAGTGATGATTCTGAGAGTATGTTAGCCTTGTTACGCTTTGGAAAGCAGAATCAATATCATCCAGCGTGAACAGATCAAACTCTGATACTTGCTGCAAAGCAAATGAGAAATCTCAACCTAACCACTTGACTATATAACATATGCATTCCCCAAATTCTATTTTGTTGTTAAACAGTAAAGCTTATAGACAAGAGTGATCCAACATCCTATTAACCAAGAAGCATAGAAAAACATCTCTCTCTATCAATAGTACCATAACCAAATAAAGCAGCATGAAATTCCACCTTTCTCGAGAGGTACTGGTCATACATAGTGAGAAGGCCCAATCTATAGACGGGCTCCGTGGAATAAACAGGGGCAGCAAGTCCAAGCTGCTTCATGGCATATGGAAGGGCACCGAGGTGAAGAGTATCCGGATGTGAAAGCAATACAGCATCTATGGTTGGTGCTACCCTACAACATTACATGCCAGCCACACAAAACTAAGTCATAAGTCCAAGGTAACAGAACATAAACACGCTCAAACATCAATGACATTGTCAATATAACCCAAAAAAAAAAAATAATAATAATAATAATAAAATCTTCTTCATTATTGTTCTATTTTCCAATCTAAAAACAAGGAATGGACTACATAAAAATTGCCTTTAACATAAGGAAATTCAGCATGTGACAACTAATTAACAATTTGGGGAGCTGAAAATCACATGATATTATGAGTGAATGAGGGGGATTGGGTGTGAAACAAAGATACCCAGATGAAAAAAAATTGATCTTTTGGGGTTCCACGAATACCCATTTGAGGAAGAAAGAGTAGTGGTGAGTACTGACTTGGAGAGGGGTTGGAGGAGGGAAGGGTCGAAGTGGTCGTTCCAGCCGCAGTCGACGAGGAAGTTGAAGCCATCGATGGAGACCAAATAGGAGAGAGGGTTCTCGTTGTACACTCCACACAGTGGCCTCACCTGCACCGATGTTCCCATCTTCTCTTCCTATTCAGCTATGCTATGATATGCTGTGTTCTTCTGCATATGCTGTGCGCTTTGTCAAGTTGTCTAGTAGTACTTGCGTAGAATCTGCTACAGCTGCACCCCAAACCCAGCAGGGGTTTAAACGGGGAGACGGCTAATAGTGAAAGGAATACTGGAATAGTAATAACCCAAATAACACAAATTTGTTTTCACTCAATACTAATTACAACTAATTGCAAATATACAATTATCAAATTACCCCTTTATTATGTAGTGAAAAAATGAAAACTAATCTATACTCTGTCATGTTAGCTAACGGTTAGTAGTTTTTTTGGAATGGTAAAGAGAGAGACAGTAGAGGCAGTGAAGATAGAAGTATAAAAAATACCATATTTATATCATATTTGATCATAAAGTATAAGATATAACAACTGTTCTCATATTTTGTTTGAAATATGAAAATTGCTATGGGACAACAAATACAATAAATTGGTCTTTGAAAAAAAACATTTAGTCTCTTCTTAGTATTTTCAAGAGCTTTCAAAAACAAATTGATTCTTAATGAATTATAAAATAATTTAAAATTTCTAATAAAAATATAAATAGAACATATAAATTTATCAAAAATACTAAAGAGGAACTAACAGTGCATTTCTCTAGCATTCTAGAGCCCCAGAATCAAATTTTTCACCCTAAAAAAAAATCATTTTTTATATATTTGAATAATTTTTAAAAATTAATCAGAATCTAAAAAGAAAAATCAGTTTTAATTTTTTTGTAAAAAATAAAAAAATCAAACACACCCTAACTTATTTTTAATTAGTTTTAAATTAAAAAAAAATTAATTTTCAATATTTTTAATTAAATATAAAATTTAAATTTCATAATTTTTTTTTTTCAAAATTTGAATCAAACACATCCTAACTTATTTTGCATATCAAAATATCGGCTTCCGCGTGAAAAGCATCAAGCCCCACTCCCACTGGTGGACAAGCTGATTGACGATGATGATAAGAAAGACGAATGCTCTTCTTCTTCATCTTCTGGTTCAGCCAGGAATTTTCTTTTCTTCAAACTATACATTAATTATAGTTATCATTATTCTACAATGCATGTTACGAAAATTGCTTATTGATGATTATTGAAAATTTGTCGCAACAAAAAATGCGAACGCGAGTTCAAGGTGACAATTTGACTAGCTATTAGGGCAGATCTTTATCATCTTCTACAGTTTTTTGGGTGACAACAGCTGGACTAGTCATACAAAAATATAGGAGATCTAGATGTTGCATTGTGGACATCTCCTTCTAAACCCAAAAGTGAGAAATAATTTGTATACAATATTTTGGTAAGTGCTTTATAATATGAGATAATAAGCAAATTTATTTGTATATGATATTATATAATTCACTTATGATGGATTTTGTGTTATTTTCGTTTACATTAAATTTTTCTTTGACGGATTTAGTATTAAATTTTTTTTACACTAAGTTTATCTTTAACAGATTCTATACTGAAAATATCGTATTAAGTGATTTTTTTTTTTGAAAAACACTATATTGATGCAAATTCACCAAACTAGGAATAATTTTGCATTTTTTATGTTGCTTTTGGCTTTGGTGGTTTGGAGAGCTTTCCCTAGACGGTTCAGTTCCGGTATTGCATTTTGCATTTGGATTCCTAGAGTTGCTAATCTTTAAAATAGCTCAGTTACCCATCCAAAAAAGAAAAAACACTAGCTCAGTTAGCAAGTGTTGGGGTCCAAGTTTCTCTACCAACTTAGTTTCTTGATTTGAGTTCAAGTTTGTCACCATGTGAAGTTTCTTGATTTGAGTTCAAGTTTGTCACCATGTGCTTGCAAATTTGTTGTTCAACTTTTAATGTGTGAAAGTAGCAAAGAATCCACGTTGGGGTGTGTAAAATTTGAATATAATGAGGTTTCTATAGTAGCAAAGTATCCATTGTTGATTGATTGAAAGTAATTAGCTTTCATGGTTGATCGATTGAAAGTAATCAACTCGATGATGCGATAACTATTACTCGTTGGCATATGATAACTTTCAATATATCCATTTACACATGTCTACTAAATAATATTTTGTTCTTTATTTGTGGTCCTAGTATTGCATGCATGTCTAAAGTCAGTGGAGGCCAGTGAGAGTGGTGATTGCTGGCAAAGGAGGGCAATGGTGGTGGCTGAGAAAAGATGGTTGAAGGAAAACGAGTTTAATGTTGAGGAAGAAAATTAAAATTAAAAGATGGTTAATTTAGTAATTTTAATATGAAAAGTGATGGTCATATAATGGTCCAACTCTTGTAAGGATCAAATTATCCTCCACCATACTTTTACCTTTGATTTTTTACGTTGTTATTGCTTTAATTGTTATTCTTATGTTAAAGCCGACATTCAATGCTATTAAACAAATTTTTAAGCATTACAGAAACAACATTACAAATACAGAGTTTGTTTTTTGCCCCTATTTCTATGTGTTATCATGTACTTTTCTTTATTATTCTTCATTTTTTTTTGTCGATGAGGCATGTGATCTTTTTGGTCATTTGGATACATATATTATTGCCCATTTGCTTTTTCTTGAGCCATTTGGGTCCTGAATTTTTTAGGGATTTTTATTTTTATTATTTGCCTGGGTTGATTTTTATACTTTGTTTGACAACAAATGAAAATAAACTTGATTCTTTGGTTATATATGTATATATTTGACAAATTCCTAGAGAAGATCAATACTTTGGAGCACGAAATAGAAGCAGATTCAAATGGAATTTTCTAGACTACTAATACCCCTACCAAAGACCATCTGAAGAAAAATAACCAATGGTAACACTAGCAGCAAATAGGCACAAGTATGAATAATATAGTGCATCCCTAGGTCAAAATATACACAGATCCACATAATATATACACACACACAGACTCAGCTCCACTCTCCCATTCCATCCATCCACGTTTTTCCCACTTGTTTAATTTTATTTGATGTGACTTTCTGCTTGCCCCCCTTCCCTCCTTTCTATTGTAATTTTATTTTATTTTCCACAATTCCTAGTTCCATTGGCATTTGGCTCAATCACATACTCAAAAAAATTCAATCAATTAATTAAATTTTATGTATAGCAACATTTTCATTATTTTTTCAACACGTCACCAAAGCCAGAGTGTACAAGTACAAACCGCAGACTCAACACAGAGTCACGCACACAGCAAAAACAAGCAAGGAACGAAAGAAAGAAAAGGAAGAAGAGAACATTCCCCTTTTTCCCTATAACACAACAAACACTACACTACACTACACAACAAATTCCACTTCCACTACTACTCAGGGCATCCTTGTTTTAGTCTCCCTTTGTCCAATTATTCTCCTTTCTTTCTGTTGAATATTATATTCAATTCAATTCAATTCAATCACAGTGTTTGGCTTCTCTCTCTCTCTCTCTCCGTTGAATTGATTGATGATGGCTTTCGTCACTGCGACGAGCTCTTCCCCGAGCTCCCTACAGCTCCGATTAGCCTTCAATGCTGCCAGTTGCAGGAGATTCCCTCTCTGTCTGCGTTCGCGGCCGCACAAATTGAACCCTCGCCTTCGTGTTCTCTGCGTTGCGCAGAGCGGAAATGGGTCGGAGAAGGCCTCGTGGGCCGGGTCGGATCCTAAAGGAGGCGGCTTTGCTGGTTGGTCCGATTCGGAGGGCGGGGAACAGAACAACAACAACGGCGGTTCCCACAAGAAGGAAGAATCATATGGAGGTGAGTTAAGTATAAAGTTCGTGAAATTTCTGGTTCTTGTTGAAGAATCGTGATTAGTAATTAACTAGTCTTAACTTTATTTAGTAGTGTGTATGTGTGTGTCTGTGTGTTGAAAAAATAAATTGTGCTAAGAGCGATCAAGTTTTGGTGGATCAAGATGGGAAAAATTAGTGACGGAAGAAGAGCAATGCCAAATAGTCTCAAACAAAATTCTGCTAAGAAAGAATTTTATGGAATAACTTGAAGCATGCATCTCAATTGTGCAACCCTTTGTTTATGGGAAAGTTACATTGACCTTCCTTAATGTTTAGTGAAATTGACCAATTGACCCTGGCTACCCTCTGGTTGTAAAATTTGCTCTCGAGATCCTTGAGTTTGTGAAATTGTTACACTGACCTCTCCTAAATTGGTAAAATCATTACGCTCTTTCCATCCATTGCACATTAGACAGTATATTTAGGGGCAGTCAGTGTCACTCGAACAAATAGAGGAGAGCCGCGATAAATTTCATCAAACTTCAAGGGAAGTTAATGTAATTTGTCCTTTTTTATTGTAACATTATTAATATTATTATTATGGTTGTTATTATGGTAGTTATTGATGAGGAAAGTATGAAACTTGATGGCTTTGATTTAGGGCTGAACTTGATTTTGATTGGATACTTGGATTTGGCTGCATCATCTTAGGCATTAACAAATATGATTGGGAATTTAACTCATACGATGGGAGTTAATGAAAAATATTGTCCTGTTTTTTTTTGTTAGTTTTTGCAATGCCGCATTACTTAATAACACTTTTGAAGTAGCTTGCTTTCAGGAGTTGTGGGAGTAGGAGTTGCTGGAGTCCTTCTTCTTACAGGGCTTACCTTTGCCGCCTTATCTCTTGGCAAACGAGTCGGTTCTAGTAAGTAATCTTTGTTTGCTTCTCTTTTGTGATGACAATGAAGCTGAGTTGGGTGTAACTAGGATATTTCTGCAATTGAGTGAACTGATTTACTTTCTGCTTGTTTAACTTGAGAATTTCCCTATTGGAATGTGTGTGGCTGGAAACAGGACCAGAGCAACAAATGAAGCCGTTGACCACACAGCAGGAGGTGCTTTTGTCTTCTGATGACCATAATGATGAAATTACAGAACAAGTAAATGCTGGAAACAAGGGGGAGCAAGGAGATGGTAATGCAGAAGGTAAAATTGATATATCTAGTGATTATTCATCTCCTGAGTCTGATAATGTTCTCAATGATAATTGTTGATGATTCTGATATAGGATCACAGTTGGTACATGATACTAAAAACACCTCCAATGGTATTGATGATGGTAATGCTGCTAATGCTATATCCGTTCAAGGAGATTTACTGCATGAATCAGCTGTTGATGACAAGTTAGTTGTTCCCAGTGAAAGCCCAACACCACCTAACCTTTCCGAATCTGAAAATACTGTTGATTCTTTTAATGCTTATGGCTCTAGAGATTTTGATAGCAATCCTGCTGTCGATTCAGCAGAATCTATAACTGAAGTTAAAGAGAACCCATTCAATGTTGAACCAGGAATCATGCCTGATGATGATGCTAAGCCACTAAACCTTAATACTGAGCAGCATGATGAAATAACCAGTTTAAGTGGCAGTAGAAGTTCTGGTACTTTCAATAACTCTCCCGGTTCTGGTGCTGATAATGATACTGAAATTGTAAGTATGGTGGACAATCCTGAGTCAGGTAACACGGTTTCAAATCCTGAGTTTTCCCCTCAAGATAATCAGGAGAATGTTCTATCACCTTTAGCCAAAGAAAACATTGACCTGAACAAAATACCACAAGTCTCAACAGAGGGAAACAAGTCATCTTGGGAAGAGAAGAGCATTCCTGAAAATGACCTGTTTGGAAAATCATCTGTCACATCATCAACCAATACATTGGTAGATGAACAGGTTAGAAATGATAATAAAGAGGTCAATTCTAGATCCCTATTCTCTGCTCCTGGTATTCCCGCTCCATCAGGAGTTTCTGCAGCTGTCCACGTGCTTCCTGGAAAGGTTTTGGTTCCTGCTGTTGTTGATCAGGTTCAGGGGCAAGCACTATCTGCATTGCAAGTTTTAAAGGTAATTATTTGTTCTCATTCTCTTATTTTGAGGTGACTATAAAGCTGTGTGCCTTTATAGTTTTTTTTTTTTTTGGTCATTTGCTTTTTTTCTGAAAGCTATTTAGAATAATATAACTGGTCATTCAGAAAACTTCAGTGCAAAAGATACCCAAGATCCCCAAATTTACTATGAGCTTACTGGCATAAGCTTGAGCTATATTGACTCACTGCAATGCATTGCTAAGCCATGCTCTCACTATTGAAAATTTGCTAGAACTGTTGAAGAAATTAGAAAGCAACTGAAATTGACAATTTCCTTTGGCCTTATGCTTGCTTTCATTGAAAGGTTAGTAAGTCAAGCATTAATTTTGCAAAGCAAGATGCATATAATCAAAGAACTACTGAAAGATCCTCAGGAAAGCATATTGTTCATAAACATATTCCTGATTTAGTTTCAATATTTGTCAACTCCTGTTAGTCTGAACATAAAGAAAATGTTGATGTTGTTCACTTGAAAATTATTACATCTTCAGGTTATTGAGCCTGATGTTCAACCTAGTGACTTATGCACACGTCGTGAATATGCTCGCTGGTTGGTGTCTGCTAGCAGTGCTCTTTCAAGGTAGCAGTTTATCTTTTCTTTGTTTCTGATGTACATAACGAAATCTAAACAAGGATAACTGTTCATTAAGCATGTAATATATGGTTTTCCGTGTGCCATTCTGGTTTTGTTAGGAACACAATTTCAAAAGTGTATCCTGCCATGTACATAGCCAATGTTACTGAGCTTGCATTTGATGACATCACCCCTGAGGACCCTGATTTTTCTTCTATTCAAGGTTAGAATTGGACACAATAATCTTTTTTCCCCCCAAACAATACAATCTATTGGTACGAGGCATCATGTCTAAATGTTCTTGATGTTTCAGGTTTGGCAGAAGCTGGACTTATTGAAAGCAAGCTTTCAAGACGTGACATACAGTTGTCTGCAGATGAAGATAATAGCCCATTTTACTTCTGTCCTGAAAGGTATGCTTTGCTGAATTTGCATATCTGATTTGTGGTTATCTCTGGAAAGGCATTGGCATTCAAAAATCAAAGCTATTGTAATACTAAAATATCTTTTATTAAGACTTGCGATATTTCATCTTATTTATTCTTAGATAGGACATAGTTGCATTATCTTCTATTTGAGATGTGCTTGTAGGTTGTGACTTTGTATAACACACGATACAATGATGATCTCCCTTCTCTCCTATATTCATTTCTGCAGCCCTTTATCTCGCCAGGATCTTGTCAGTTGGAAAATGGCCCTAGAGAAAAGACAGCTTCCCGAAGCTGACAGAAAGGTTGCTTAACTTGTTTCTTTGAAATGCTTAGCTATACTTAATTTAAGTAAGGTTTAATTAATCTGTCAGTCCCTATAGTTTCATTAAATTTTCAATTGAGTCCCTACATTTTAAAAGTTTTCAATTAAGTCCCTATATTGAAAACAAATTTTTAATTGTGTCCTTGACCCCATCATCTGTTACAAAAACATGAGAGTTAACAGAATATTCTTCTAAGCTCTCATCAAATGAGTAATCACGTGGCCACAATGGAAACCACGTCATCCTTTCAATAAGATCATGGGTAACTTAGAAGCCACAAAATTTTTTCCCAAATTTTCCCTCCTATCCTCTAACATCTCCACCTCACCTAGTGGGGAAGAGAGGACTATGTCATCATCTGCATCAACAAGAGAGTGATGAGGCTGCTGCGATGGAAGCACAAGGACTAGTGGTGGAATAAGGAGCAATGTCGGATCTGAAGGAAGGGGAAGAGGAGGAAGTGGAAGAAGCGCGGATAGGGAGAGGGAAAGAAGAGGAAACAAGCTTGCCAGGCTTCTCTTGGAGGCAAAAGGCACAAATCCCATCAAGGTTGCTTCTGTATGGATGGTCATTGCACTGCATTGCATCCCATCACCCACAGCAACCCTTCCTCCTCCTTTGATTCCTTCCATGTGAATCATCCAAATCCTAATTTTCCTTTTGCTTGTGGGGTTTGTTCTTCCTAATTGCTTGATTTTGATGCCCCAAGTAGCTCCTAGATTTTTCTTCGAAAAAGTTGTAATAGACGGTGTTGTACTTTTTCGCACAATCACCCCGAATGGCCTTTGGCTAGCTGGCTAAGGTTTTGGCTTTTTTTTTTTTTTAATTTTCAGCAAAAAGAGTGTGAGAGAGACCAAGGGATGAAGAGGTGAGGTGGATATGGAGACGTCCGATTTTGGGAAATTAGGGCCTGCAATGAACCCTACTTCTAATATGGAGGAAGGTGCCACGTCATTCCGTTAACTCATGTTTTTATAACAGATAATGGGGGCAGGGGCTCAATTAAAAATTTGTTTTCAGTATAGGGATCTAATTGAAAACTTTAAAAATGTAGTGACCCAATTGAAAATTTGATGAAACTATAAGGCCTGGCAGATTAATTAAACCTTTAAGTTACATTGAACTGATCTATTTGCATTCATTGAATCAAATGGTTGAAGGGCAGACACTGTACCAAGTTTCTGGTTTTATAGACACCGATAAGATACACCCTAATGCATGCCCTGCACTAGTAGCTGACCTATCTGCTGGGGAGCAGGGAATAATAGCTCTTGCATTTGGTGAGTCATATTCTCTTTTTAAATCTTTAAGACTGTTTAGCCATATGCTTCATAATGTTTTGTTTAAAGAAATTTTACCTGCTTGTTATTCCTTCTCTTCCTTCAGTTCTTTCTCATCTGCATTTGGTTTTCAGTTTTCATTCGTTCTTTTTATTTTTTGGGTGGGTTGGTTGGGGGTATTCAAGGTTATACACGATTGTTCCAGCCAGATAAACCAGTAACCAAAGCCCAAGCAGCTATTGCCCTTGCTACTGGAGATGCTTCTGATATAGTTAGTGAAGAGCTTGCACGCATTGAAGCAGAATCTATGGCTGAGAATGCTGTTGCTGCACATAGCGCTTTAGTAGCTCAGGTTGAGAAGGATATCAATGCAAGTTTTGAGCAGGAGCTTTTACAAGAGAGGGAAAAGATCAATGCTGTTGAACAAATGGCTGAAGCGGCAAGACTCGAGTTGGAAAGGCTAAGAGCCGAGAGAGAAAAAGAAAATATTGCTTTGATGAAGGAGCGCGCAGCTATTGAATCAGAAATGGAGGTTTTCTCAAGGTTAAGGCATGAGGTTGAGGAGCAGTTACAAGGTCTTATGAATAACAAAGTGGAAATAGCTTATGATAAAGAGAGGATTAACAAGCTTCGAGAGCAAGCTGAACTTGAAAACAAGGAGATTGCCCGTTTACAGTATGAGCTAGAGGTTGAACGAAAAGCCTTGTCTATGGCCAGGTAAAATCATAGATCTTTCAGAACGCAAATAGCTTATGTTTGATCAACTTTCAATTTTGAATTCATAGAAATGGTAAAAACAAGGATGATCCAGGAAGTGCTGTCTAATATAATTTCCCCTGGGATGGGATTGAATTAGACAATTATTCTCAGTACTTTGTGGATGAGCTATGAGGTATTACTGAAGGGGCTCAGACTCCTTATAAAAAAATAAGGGTAATAAAATTAAGCTGAAATCTGACAGATTCTTATATATCATTTCTGAAAAATAGCGAGCTCAAGCCAATAAGGTAAGCCCACAATGGCAGTGACCACTCTAGATCACATGTTGCTGAATACTGCTCATGTCCAGAAATAAATGAAGTATGACAAGTGATCACCTGTTACTTGTGTTCCTTTTTGCCATTGCATGCCTTTTCTTGTGCAGCAGTTATTTGCCATATTAACTGCTCTCAATTGGCAAGTTTTGATTTAGTACTTTGTGCATCTAGAATCCCTCAATTGTGATGTTAATGTTGGCATTGTAGATATAGCAAGTTGTACTGCAGCAAACACCTTTTTGACATAGTTTTTTCTTATCCCAGTTCAGTAGAACATTTTCAAAAGTCTTAATTCTTATTCTGTCTCTTGAGTCGCCCAGTAACAAATTCGTATTTCTTAGCTTATTTCAACCTGAATATTTATTTGGGTTTCAAATGAGTGTAAATTCTTGGACTCAGGGCTTGGGCAGAGGATGAGGCCAAACGAGTAAGAGAACAAGCAAAAGCCTTAGAGGAGGCTAGAGATCGTTGGGAGAGGCATGGAATCAAAGTGGTAGTTGATGACGACCTTCGTCAGGAGGCCTCTGCTGGAGTTACATGGCTCAATGCTGGAGAGCAGTTCTCAGTTGGAGGAACAGTTGACAGGGCTGAGACCTTATTGTACAAGCTCAAAAACATGGCAGCAGATATTAGAGGAAAGTCTAGAGAGACAATTGACAAGATAATCCACATGATTTCCGTATTCATATCAAACTTGAAGGAATGGGCATGCAGAACTCGAAAACAAGCGGAAGAATTTGGAGAAGCAGCCATCTCAAAGGCGGGTAAGTCAGCCCATCAGTTGCAGCAAAGTGCCTTTGAATTTGGATTCGCTATCAAAGAAGGCGCAAAGCGAGTTGCCGGTGACTGTAGAGGAGGAGTCGAGAGACTCAGCCAAAAGTTCAAGACCTGAACTCTGCAATAGTTTTTCAAGCTTATTAGCTGCTGATTGGTCAGTGTTGCAGTTTTCTTTGGTTTCCTTCTTTTTCCAGTGCTTCAACAGAGACAGTGTACGGGCTGCAGATGCAGGGACATTGGCTAGCAGTTCTAAGAACTGCAATTTTAAGAACACAAAATATTCATGCGAAGCCATGCTTGTAGTGAACCAGGTAGGAATAACCGGGTGTAATTCAACATTTTGCCTTTATTGTTCAAACAGATCTGCAGCTGTGTCCGTGTATGAAAATAATAAAGGAATCAAGCCAAACGGCAAGTTTTGTGATGCACTTGTGTTTTTGAGCACCCAGTGCAAATTGTCAGGATTGTGATCGCTCAAAGTAAGGAGCTTTTTGGTACCCATGTTAGTGTAAAACGGATCCCACATTTTGGATCTACTAGAAAGCAGCGTTCATCACCGCGAGAAAGTTCTGTCTGCGGAGATGTTGATGTTGCTTCTCTTTTCATCGTCACCATATCATCACTTGCACTAAATATATGTGACTTCAATTACCTTCTTTTATTTCAACCTTTTAATATTATTATTATTATTATTATTATTATTATCATCATCATCGATTATCTATTCTTAATGATAAAATGAATATTCCATTATACTTCTTTTTCTAAAAGAAATTATGACATCACTGATCATTTGAATAAAAATATAAACTAAAACCCAAGTTTTTGAAAATCAAACTGGATATCAAACCGATCGAGGTAAGAGTTTAGAGATTTAATCGGTTCAATTAGAAGTCTAATTAGAATATAATCGATATATAATAAAACATGTATTTATATAAATATATAAAAACATAAAATAAAATATATGTCATAAAATAACTAAATTAAATTAGGCATAAAAAAAGTCCACAAAACATAATATAATTTATCTCTTAATCAAAATAAATATTATCTATATGGATCAAATCTCTTAAGTTACTACTTTCCATATTAGAAAAAAAATTAGGAAATATAAGATTTTAAGTTTTTTTTTAAAAAAAAATCTCTGAAGAAATTTTACATTTTTTGTTTACAAAAAAAAAATGGTTGGACCTAACTGGATCAGTTTACCCGATTTATCAGTTTTCGAGTAGTTCTCAGCAGTTTTTGGGTGGTTCTTCGCAAGACGATTTTCAAGTTTAACTCGGACCAAATAGCGGATCAATTTCCCATTTAACCGGCCTGTCCAGTCCGATTTTCAAAACATTGCTAAAAACTATATAGTATTAGTGATGTGCTAGAGTAGTACTAATACTGCACTAGGTACCCAAGCTGTCTTGCCAAAGGGAAAATTTTTAATGCTCTAGGATTACATTTAATGTGTTTCATAAGTATATATAATCACCCATTTTAGCTTTCAATGTCTAAAAATTATATAAAAAATCTAATATGAATAGTTGTTAATACCTGTAGAATACACATTAAATATCAAAAATGCTCTACATACAAGAGAATTTAGAAATTTCAATCCGCATGGAACATAAAATACCTGAATAATTCAAGCACCGTAAACCTTGTGTGTCAAATATTATAATTCACATATACGAGCACTTGGCAATCGAGTCAACCAGTTACGTTTGGGGCATTATTAAAAAAAAAGAAGAAGGTTTCCTTTATACCCACCATAAACAGCCTCTGCTGACGAGAAATTCTCAATGACCGTTTCCAATACAAAAATATTTAGAAGGTAGATCAATTTTATTAAGAATCTATCAAAATGACCGTTCTTGTATCTAAACATTTGTATTATCATGCCAATCACTGTGGCTATAATGGAACAAGTAACACTAATTACTTATAACACTATTTCATGCACAAACAGAACAAGACGTCTTTTATAAAATGTTCGCTTTAACAAGACTTGACCTTGTATAGAAAAACATGAAATAAACCAATGGTACTTTCCATAAATCAGATAGTCATAACAAAACATTAGAAGTAAAAGATTACACCAGATACTTGAACAAACAAAACTAAGACAGCTTGTCCTTCAAAACATTGATCCGCATGTAAATCTGGAATGAAATAAATTAGGTTTACTTCTTCTTATCGCCAGCTCCACCAGCCCTGCACACAATTAACAATTAAAGATTAACATTAGAAGTCTACTTTCATGAAGTAAAAATCAGATTCCAAGATTAATAAGACAAATGGTTGCATAAACGAAAAAGAATGAAGAGCAACCTCATCTTTCGGAGGACATTGGACATCTCTTCTCTCTTCTTCTTAGCACGTTTATGGGTTCCAAGCTTCCTCTTGGCCACTTTCAATGCCCTCTTGTCCTTTCCAACCTTCAACAACTCAGTAATACGCTTTTCATAAGGCGCAAAACCAGCAACCTCACGAATGAGGTTCCTCACAAAGTGCACCCGCTTGCTTGTTTTCTGTTAGAGACAACATAGAACCATATGTAAGATAACCAACCCCACAATATCAAAACCAAAATCATTTCATCACCCTTTTCTAAATTAATCCAACAGTGCTTGACCCCTTAAACAATTTCATCCCTTCCTTGTTTATAGTATCCATCATTCAGAAATGATCTAAGCCATTTTAGCTTCCAAGGAATAATGATTATCAAAATTTAAGCATGTTTCATTCTGGCTTTAAGTAATAGTTGCAGCATACACTATTGGATTTTACCCACCAAGATTACATACCATGAAAGATGAAGGGATGAAATACAAAAAAATAAATAAATAAAAGTTGTCCCAGCTAGAAATGAGATGAATGCAAATGATGGTTTTAACATCAAAATACTGACAAAAACACTGCCAAGCAATTTGAAACTCAAAACAGAGCCAAATTCTTAAACCCTTTCCCACTGTCATAATGCAGAGTTATTACACCACATAACAAGAAAACATAATATCTCTAGATCCTTCTATAAAATAAAATCCAAATATATAACCAAATCCATACACACAACAACAATAACTATGCTTGAATGATTTATTGCATCATAAAATCAATTTAGAATCTAAACTGATCAAATGCATAACCAGAATTTGTGACCTTAAGAGAGAGAGAGAGAGAGAGAGAGAGAGAGAGATCTTACCCCCTTACGATCAGAGGGTCGTGGAGGCAGCTCCTTCTTGGTGACAACATGACCCTTGTTCAATCCAACGAAAAGACCCGTACTTGGGGGCTTCGGAGCCATTTCCCTGATCCAACAAAAAAAAAAAAACCAATTCAAAACCATACAAACCAACTTCACAGTTGAAGCTCGAAACTAAGAACAAAAAAATCAATCCAAAAAACATGGTTTGACCCGGTTGGTGTTTGTTTGGCTATGATTAATTTTTACCAACCCCCCCCCCCCCCCCCTCAAAAAAAAAAAAAACAGCTTAGCAGCTAAAATCTCTGGGTGCAACATTTTGGTTGTTAGGTTTTCTAAACCCCAAAAAAAAACAGAAATAGAAAAAAGAAGGTAAATCGAAACAGGTACCAAATCTAGCAAAAAATAAAATGCAAATAATTGAATCTAGAAGGAATGCATAATATGATGTGAAAGAGAAGATTGAAGCAGAGGGAGGTTTTAGGTGCTACCTGGCGGCTGCTGCTGCTGTACCTGCTTCCCTGTGACAAAGCGTCGAGAGAGGGAACCACAACTACAGCAAACTACGTAGGGTTTTAAATAAATAAAAAACATCTAATCTTATAATTGGGCCGGGTCGGGGGTCGGGTGTCGGGCTCCATTGTTATCTTTATTCCTACAAACGGGCCTGGTTGGGCCCTAAGAGGGTACACCCTTCGCTACCTACATAGGACATGTCATGGTCAGAAAAACAAAAACCAAAAGAGGACTTGTGAAGTGGACCAAAAACTCAGACCAAAAAACAAAAGTTGACCAATTATTAACATATGATTCTACATTAAATAAAAAAAAACAGATGATATATTTCTCAAAATAAATTATCATTTTTGTATCGAATAGTATCGTAGGTGTTGTTATCTCGGTTCAGGGTAGAATTGGGCAGGTTTGTATCTGGTTTGAACTACTTTCCCCCTTGTCTCGATTCCCTTATATTCTTCTTCTGGATTAATGCTCGACCGTTTTTGTCTTTAGTGACCAGATATGTCCGTTCAGAGAGACGTTTAGCATCTGAAGGGATGGCAAGATCCTGTGCTCCTTTGGGCCCAATCGCTCGGATATGGGCCTGTTAGGTTACCTAGGATCTGCCAGCTTAAGGTTGGGCCGTCTAAGGTAGCCCAATAGATGAGGCGGCCAGGATGGCCCGATGGATGTGGGCCGAATATTGGGCCTGTTCTTCTTAAGTTTTGAGGTTGCTTCTTGGGTTGTGAGGTCGGCATAAGCCCAACTGGTCCACAAGCCCTCCAAGCTCGAGGTCTGAAAAACTAAAGAGGCTAGGATGACATACTCCTAGGTCATGAGGTCGGCATAAGCCCGATTGGTCCAGTAGGAGGTTACTTGGAGAGTAGAAGTGAGCATGATAGCCTTCCCTTCTCCTTGTCGCATTTGCACAATGCTTGGGATACGAGGTGAGGTACCTGCAAAAACTTCACCAAGGGTATTAGTAGTGGTTTAAGGTTTTGCTCCGTGTATGATTTGAATGCGTAATTGTTTCCCTTTTGGATTGCCTTTAAATAGGAAGCCAAACTGCCCGTTATCACCATCCTACAATCTCGAAGTGTAGTTAGTGGGCAGAGAGAGGCTAAACCATGTTGTGGAGATTGTGCACACGTGCAGCCTAATATGGGCCAAGCTCAGAAGCGGGGAAACACATTTATCGTGTTAAACAAGCTATGAGGGGCTCCGACTTTAGGTTATCAGGCTTATGCTAAAATCGTGTTATTGGGTATCGATTTGAGCTCATATCTTGGACTTAAGTGATCTGAAATTTGGTCACACATTGGGCTGTAACAATTCTTTTATGTTTTTTTAGAATGAAAATAATTTATCATTTCTGATTCTCTATATATCGAAATCATACTAAAATAAGATAATGTTCAAGAACACACTACTCCCATAAAAATTAAAATGCTTAACATGGGAGCAGGATCAACAATTATTTACGGTGACATGAATTATTCTTAATTGAGGAGGCAATAATTCAAATGGCAAATGCATTTTTTTTGGTTATTCCCCTAACCGACGCCAACAGTTCAGCAATGCAAAAACACTTGACTTCCTTGCATATGTGTGGCCACTGCCTTCCCTTTTGGCCTTTCCCCTTTATATTCTGAAAAATTGAAAATTCAGTCGATCACATATTTAACTTCATTTACAACTAAGCACAAGAAAAAAAATAAATTAAAAATAAAAAAGCTAAAAAACTCATTTTGTTCTCTTTCATATGACATCAAAAGCTCCTCCGAGGTCGTTGTTCAAACGATGATGACAGCCTATGACACTGTCAGATTTTCTGTGATCCCAATGAATGTTCCTTTCTTGGAGTTTGCAGTTCTGGGGTTCAACTGATCAGTGATCATCATTGGATCATTCATCATTTGCCATGTTTGGGTTTCCACGTGCCCTTAGAATACATCTACCTTCACAATTTTGATGTTTACTAGATTCTCCACACTGTATGTTTGTATAGTTTCTACAACAGTCTCTTGGTCATTTGCATCTGTTCTTCGATTGGAATAAACTGTTATATGCTTATCAATTTTGTTTCTTTGTTGACCAATGTGGCTGTGGCCCAATTTTCTGTTGCTAAGTGTATAATTGGAGCCCTACCCAGTTGACCTTTCTCTTCATACTTTGAGAAAAGCTTTCACTTTCTTCATCTGCTTCTGATCATTATTAGATCCACGTTTTTCTCAATCTGCATATTGCACTTGTTGTGTAAGAAAGAGAGTACTCTTGTTCTATCAGTTAAATTTTGACTTTAATTTCCACCTTTTGTGTTCACAATGGTTGTTTCTGTGTAAATAAAGAAAAGGACACTGCCTTTGGGAAATTTGTGCATATTAACCTGTACTAGTTTTTGTCCTTCTTAGCACAATGTCAATACTGTGTGGCCTTCCCCTTGTTGAGTGTGTGTACTGTCTGGCTTGTGCTCGTTGGGCTTGGAAAAGATGCCTTCACACTGCAGGCCATGACAGTGAGAATTGGGGCTTTGCCGCAGCAGAGGAATTCGAGCCTGTCCCTCGCCTTTGTCGCTATATCTTAGCTGTGTATGAAGATGATCTTAGGCACCCTCTTTGGGCCCCTCCTGGTGGATATGGAATCAACCCTGATTGGCTAATACACAAGAAGACATACAAAGACACTCTTGGCCGTGCGCCACCTTATGTGTTATATCTTGATCATGATCATACAGATATAGTTCTTGCCATTAGGGGCCTAAACTTGGCAAAGGAGAGTGACTATGCAGTTTTATTGGACAATAGATTGGGGAAGAGAAAGTTTGATGGGGGATATGTTCACAATGGGCTGTTGAAGGCTGCTGGATGGGTTTTGGATGCTGAATGTAAAATCTTGAAGGAATTGGTAGAGAAGTATCCGAATTACACACTGACTTTTGCTGGGCATTCCCTTGGATCAGGAGTGGCGGCTATGCTAAGCATGGTGGTGGTGCAGAATAGAGATAGGCTCGGAAATATTGAGAGGAAAAGGGTCAGGTGCTATGCTATTGCTCCTGCTAGGTGTATGTCACTGAATTTGGCTGTCAGATATGCGGATGTAATCAACTCTGTGGTGCTGCAGGCAAGTTGTCGGAATATTATTTATTTTATTTGGTTGGTTGAATGGCTGAATCATCCTATGTATGTTCTTCATTAATTCCTGTCCAAATATTGAACACCTAAAGCATATATAAAATTATTGGGTAATGTTAATAATCAGTTGTTGGACTACACACCCAATCCCTTCTATAAACCAAGCTCCAATCAACGGATGTCCGAGAGTGCTTTGTCCTTCAGTCAGTGTTTGTTTGTGTGATGTCCTTACCTTGAGTATAAAGAGAATACATTCTGCAAAGAGGAGCAAAGCTTTGAATGCTGTGGACTTTGTCCTTAAATGGCTCCAGTTATACTTACAAACAGGTTAAAGGAAAGGAAAATGATGAACATAGTCCCAATTCCATAACCTCAAAATACAATCTATAACATTTTTGGAGCTTAAATCCGTAACTTATATTTGTTTTGCTCTTTTGGAGAATTTGTTGTCAACAAGTCAAAGGTACAAATATCTATTAAAAAAAAAAGTGTTTCAATATGATGATTTTCACCTTCAGGTTTCATAGTGTAGTAACTGTTAAGCTTGCTTCATCTGGGGGGATAGCTATGTAGTAATTGGCTATATGCATTTTAAAAACGGTTATATCCTCAGTTGTAACTTGTGGCATTTACTGAGAGAGATAAATGAACTCTGTCATGCGTTAGGAGAAGAAAAAAATTATTAGGAGCTTGCATGGGTATTAGCCTGTTCAACACAGGGCAAAAATTGGCATAAAGTCTGTTTTATATGGAACATAATGATCTTGTAGATGATTCATTCTTATGAATAGTATATTAATATTGCTTAAACTAACTTTGTATATGCTTAAGATAATTTAAAATTTTAGTCTACTTGTTTTTTCATTATTCTTGTTTAGTTAATTCAGCCTTGTAGCTTTTGAGCAAAAGCTGCATCACAATCTGTGTCTTTACTTATTCTTGCTTATGCTTGATGCATGCTGAATCTATCTCTTTACCTTGATCAGGATGACTTCTTACCAAGGACTGCCACTCCATTGGAAGATATATTCAAGTCTCTTTTCTGGTATGTCTTAAAGGAACTGTGTATCAGTAGCTCTCTTACTATCAATGCATGGCTCGAATGTTTTAACACGCTAGTCTATGTTAATGAATTTAACCCTTATTTCTGTGACACAATTTTTTCTTTTAAAATGTTTATGCTTATTCTTTCAACCAGTAGCATAGTTAGGAACGGTATACTTGTAGAGGAAAAGACTTCATTGATAACTGACACTCATACTATGATAAGGTGATGCTGGCAGTTAGTGAAAAAAAAAAATCGTTGTTACTGTAATTTTAATGCTTCCACAGTAGGACAGTTTGTATTGATAAGGATTTATTTTCTGTGACTGGCAGCTTGCCATGCCTATTGTGCTTGAGGTGTATGAGGGATACCTGTATACCAGAGGAGAAGATGCTCAAAGATCCAAGAAGACTCTATGCACCTGGTCGCCTTTATCACATTGTTGAGAGAAAGCCTTTTAGGTATGGATAAGGATTCCAAGCTCAGCCCATGCCTTATGCTGTAGCCCATGCCTTATGCTGTATTCTAATCGTACTTCTGGAACTCAACTGCATTGGTTACAACTGTCTGGCATATGTTTATTCTCTGGTTACTTCCATGGTAAATATGTTACCATGGTTGCATTAGAAGAGATGTGTAACAACCTTTTGTTCTGGCTTTACCTGAAATCCTGTATCATCTCTTATATGCAGAATGGGAAGGTTTCCCCCAGTTGTAAGGACAGCAGTGCCTGTAGATGGAAGATTTGAGCATATAGTCCTTTCTTGTAATGCTACATCTGATCATGCCATAATTTGGATAGAGAAAGAAGCTCAGAGGGCTCTAGATGTAAGTATGTCAACTTCGTAATTGTTTATTGTGTGTATTGGGGGAAGTGAATGTCAGTATGTCACACTTTCTATGTTAATTAACTAGGTCTCTGGTTAACATTGTTTGGTCTTTTTAAGCCCCTAGGATTTGAAATGATTAGCGACATAAAAGGGTGGCCTATTTCACAAGGCCCCACCTTGGCAGAATCTAGGAAGAATAGATGTATGCAGCTTTATTCATTAAAACAAGCAGGTTGTTTTGGTATTTGAACCTGTCACGGGGAAGGAAGCTTACCATTGTGCCAAGATTCTTTCTAAATGACAAGTATAAAAGTGAATTTTGATGAATCTCAGTTTTACATTTCATTTTCAAATAACAACCTGTGTCTCTCAGCTATGTCTCCCTTCAATGGATTACCAAAAATTAGCAAGGAGCTTTTGATTAGTTTTCATCTTCCTGCTGTACCCCAAGCTATGCATATATATTTATTTACATATCTTCAAGTACAAGGAGTCAGGTTCCACTAAACAAGACCAACATTTGACCATGTGTTTCTGTCAACTACTGCAGTTGATTCTAGAGAAAGATCACATCATGGAAATCCCTGCAAAGCAAAAGATGGTGCGCCAAGAAACATTAACTAGACACAAAGAAGAATATAGAGCAGCACTACAAAGGGCTAAAACACTGGATGTTCCTCATGCTGATTCACCACCATCAGAATATGGCACTTTTGATGAGGAGGAAGAACAAACCTCAAGAAGATCACAGGGCGAGTCTTCTTTTGGTTCAACTAATAAAAGCAAGGTGGATGAAACCTGGGATGAGTTAATTGAGCGCCTTTTTGATAAGGATGAGCATGGCCACATGGTGCTGAAGAAATAGCAATGGTAAATTGTGTCATTTTATGAGGATGCAAAATTTGTTTCCTCTTTTGTGATTTTCTCTATGTATAATTGTAGCTCAAAGATGGATGGAAATAGAAATGAAGATTGGTTGTTGGGAATCAACTTCATATACGTAATAAAGCGCTCAATATGTAAGATATAAGAAGAGTGAAAAGGGACCAAAGAAAACGATTAGTTCTCATAATTCGTAGGCAAGTTCTAAGAGCGCCTTCGATGGTGTGTTGCTATTAATTTCGCTTGTGATGCTATTTATTACCACATCATTGATATATAATTAATTTTATCATAAAAAAAGTGTTCTAAGGGTGTCTTCTTTGCTCTAATGAAAGGGACCAATTTTGGTCCCTACTATAATCAACTTTTAAAATATAATTGTTTATAAAATAGTAAAAAATTGATCAAAAATTGAAAAATTATGAACCGAGATGTCCTCTAATCTGGGACCGTCCCTTCTCTCCGCGTCCCACGCTTTGCTTCTAACGGTTGGAGATGGATGTTGTGAACACCTGATTTTGTCCGGTCTTTGAGAAGAAAATCCAAAAATTTGTATTTTGATTTACTTTTGTTATTATTCACAGTTTACAATCTCTTTAATTACTTCCTAAAATAAAAAAAAACTAATTAACTACTAGTTTGTTTTTAATTTTAATTTTTTTTTAAAAAAAAAATGAAAAATGAAAAAAGGAGTCACGGGCTCCTCTCCTTCTCTTCCCCGAAGTAAACCCGTGAGGCATAGAGACGAGAAAAGCAGGAAAAATCAAAAACCGAATGATGATGCCCTTGAATTTTTGGTTCCCCTTTCAGCAGAATTGGCAAAATGCAAAGAGAACAATATAGATATGGAGGGGCAGATCATCAGAAAAGGATCATCAACGGAGAGAATTGAGAAGACCAAAAAAAATTAAAACACCAATCTTGAGAACTTGTAAGAAATCATCAGTCAGTCCAGCCATACAACCCAGTAACAACAACCAAAAGAGAAGGTAATAGCAGCAGAAACATCATCAACAATTTTTTTTTCTTTTTTTAAAAAAAAAAAGAGGGAAGGAGGGTACAGAGGCCGCGGTCTCCCCACCATAGCCGCGGCCTCCCAATCTTCAACCACCACCACTCCATCACCTTCAGCCACCATTGAAACCGCCTCCATCGTGAATCCATCATCATCACGGACAGTTTGCCATCGAACCGTGAAGCTCGCGGCCCTCCCTCCTTCGCAAAGACTTGAAACCCAGCCAGCCTTCCCTTCCACCACCGGCCGCTCCTCCTCCTTCCTCAGCCCCGAAGAACCCAAAGCTGGTCACGCTCCCCTTAGACCCACTCTCCACCCCGCGAACCGCCGCTTCTTTCCCCTCTTCCTCTCGAAACCACCGCGTCAGCCCCCACCGAACCTCCAATTCCTCGAGCCACCACGAACCCAACTTCCCAAGCCACCGCAAAACCATCGGCCTTCTTCTCCATGCCTTAGCCATCGCGCAGCCCAATCCTCAACTCCACCACAACCATCAACGCGGATGCTGCAGTCTCAACCCTCCCCTTGTGCTGCACAATAACTGTGAGTGGTGGATCTGTCTCCACCATGAGCGCCGCAGCCTTCTCTTCCCCGCGCACCCCATCTGCACCTCACCCTCGCGCGGTGTCCTCCCTCCCTGTTGCCTTCGCTGCTGCTGCCGCGGATGGCTTTGTCCCCCACCCTCTCAGCCTCCGATCCGCCAGCAAACCGCCGCGATCTTCCCCTCCAGCGCCACTCTAGCACCGCCGGTTTCGCGTCCTTCTCTCTCTGCTCCCTCGATCTCACTCTCGATCCCTCGCTTTCGCTTCCTTCTCTCTTTTCTCTCAATCTCACATTCCATCTCTCTCTATTTCTCAGTTCCTCTCTCTTTTCTGTCAAGTGTGTGTGTGAAGAAAGGAAAGTGTATGTGCGTGAGTGTGTGTGCGTGTCTCTGACCGCGTGTGTGAGTGTGTCATGTGGAAGAAGAATAAGTGTGTGTGCGTGTGTTTATTTTAGTGTGTGTGTGTGCGCGTGTTAGTGAGTGTGAGGTGAGAGAGAATGAATTTTTTTTTTATGTTTTAGTTTTTTTGTTTAGGTTGTATTAATAAAAATAAAATTAAGTCAAGTTAATTTTCTTTTTTTTAGTTAATTATTATTTTATTTTAGGTTAAATTTCGAATTTGTTTGAGTTTGATGTTGTGTTTGCATAGTTAATGTCTTCTTATTTTTATTCTTGGGTTTAAGTTTATTTTGATCTAAAATAAACTAAGGAGTTTTATTTGATTCAAAAAATAAATACTTTTTTTCTCCCTGTAATGTGTTTTTTTTATTATTTTATTTGAGGGGAAATAAATAAATTAGTTACAAAAAAAACAAAATAAAGGAAAGAGTGACTTAATTTTCTTGATTTTTGGGTGTTTTAGTACTAGTGTTTCTTAATAAAAAGTAATTAGGATCCTCCTTTTTAGTTTAGTTTTATGTTAATTTTAATTGCATGGTTATATTTATGAATTAATTTTTATTTCTATTTAGTTTAATTACTTTATGTTTATATGTTTTTGCTTAGATTAAATGTTTTTTTAATTTAATGATTTTATATGTTCATGTGCTTTACTCGAGTTGGTTGAGTATTTGTGTTTATGGATTTATTTTTATTTTTAGCTTAATTATTTTTATTTTATATGTTTTGTTTAAATTGTGTAATTATATCTTGTTCAACTTAATTATTTTATATATTTATGTGTTATGCTTAATTTATTTACGTTTGTGTTTATGATTTTATTTTTAGTTTAATTGTTCTATGTTTATGTGTTTTTTAGTTTAATTATTTTATATGTTTATACGTTTTGTTTAAATTAATTATATATTGATATTCATGAATGCTTTTTAGTGTCTTGTTTAGATTAAGAATGTTTGTGTTTTATGTTTTTTAGTCTAATTGCTTTCCGTGCTTATGTGTTTTGATTAAAATTAATTGTGTAATTGTAATACTTTGCATTTCTAGTTTAATTATTTTACATATTTTGTGTATTTACGTTTGTGAATTTTTTTTTTAGTTTTGTTATTTTATATGATTATGCGTTTTGTGTGTAATTATGTTATGAATTATTTTTTTGGTTTAATTATTTTATATGTTTATATATTTTATTTAAGTTAATTGTGTTTAACTTCGTAGGTTCCCGTTAAAATTAGAATTTTGTCTAAAAAGAGAAGTTTTATCCATTTTGGATTTAAAATAAATATTTGGGTATTTTATTAAATTTATATATTTAATTAATTGATGAATTATATAAAAAAAAGGGGTTAATTGAGTAAGACGGTTTGTTAATCTCATGTTTCAATATTTTAGGCTGCGACGAACTGATATTCAAAGTCTTTTTTAAATAGAGTTAATTTGACCACGACGGTTTGTTAACTTTATGTTTTAGAATATTTTAGCTGCGACAGCTTAATATTCTAAAATTCTCTTTCAAAATCAACTTTTCACAATTCTTTTTGTTTGTAAATTTTTAATACTTCTTTACTTGTTTTCTTATGCAAATTTTGCATTTTTTTTGTTATATTTATAAATAATTTCTTTTCTAGAATATTTTATTTAATACTCATTTGTATGGGGAATTTTAGATAAAGATGTTAATTCAGCCTTGACGGCTTGTTAATTCAATATTTTGGTCATTTGAGTTGTGACGAACAATGACTCGAAAATTCCCTTAAAAATATTTGTTTTTTTCTTTTATTTTCTTTATAAAAAATAAAAAATTAATTTCTTCTTATCTTATTTGTAAATATTTATTAGTTGTGTTTTAATTTTTGATTTAAATTTCTCCATTTATTTCTTTTATTTCAAATAATAGGGTTAATTTAGTCGTGACAGCTTGTTGACTTAATATTTTGGGATACCTGAATTATGGCAGATTCGGTGTTCCCGAAGTTTCTCTTAAATAATTTCTTTTGTTTATAGTTTCATCGTAAATAGAATTTTTTTTTTTTAAAAAAAGTGGTTATTTATTTAATTTGCACAGTTAATTAAAGGTACCGTCCAAGGACGGGTGTACTAGGGTGCGTGGGATTAAATTCCTGCCCTTCCCTATGCATAATCGACTCCCGAATTCAAACTGGTTTCAAAGACTATTTTCTAAAAATGGGTTTTTCCAACGTTTTCCCAATTTTAAATAAACTTGGTGGCGACTCCAATATTTTCAAATAAAATTTCTTTAAATTTCTCTTTTTCGCCGTCCCCGTCGCGATCCCGGTTGCGACAGATGGCGACTCCATGAGGACTTCCAAGAGAGTCAGGGCTGTTTTATTTGATTGTGCAAATTAAATATAACCTCTTGATGTTTGTTTTCCTTTCCTTATTTTACTTTGTCTAATATTTTCTTTCTTTATACTTTGTCTCTTTACAGAATCTTACATTTCATGTGCTTGATAGCTCTATTTGTTAAAACCTTAGGATAGATGACTGTTAATTGGGTTCTGTACGTGTTTGTTTGAGCTGTTTTTTTTGCAGGTATTAGTCATGGGTAGTTTTAGGATTTCAGGTTTGTATGCTCTCTTCACACACAACACTTACACGTTAATCACACACGAGTGGGGCCCTATACCCGGGTCTGAGTGTAACTTGAGATAGGTAAGAGATTGTGTAGTGGTAGCCATTTTGGATGTTCATCCTGTTTGGCTACCGCGAAAATCTCATCTAGAGTGTGATTCTTTCATGAATGCCCTACATCTAGCGGTTCACCTGCTGTTGGGGGTAACGTTCTGAAATGAATCTTAACTCTAGAGACCGTAGAACTCTGAGAATATAGACCCACCCAGTGAAAGTGTTCACAAGGTAGAACGACCATAGGACCATAGAATTAACCTCCAGAATTTACCTCACATAGGACACAAAGAGAGCGTGCATTTTCCTTAACTCCTTTCTTTGTACATAATTTCCTATCATTGTTCTTTGTACATAGTTTCTGTTCATTTCCTAAATTGTTTATTTTTCCTTCTTTCATTTAAATCAATTTTTTTTCTTTCTATTATGGCAGGTTTGTTAGAAAGTTGAACTGAAATCTTATTGTGAGTATCTTTGGGAAAATGGAAACAAATATGAGACCAGACAGTCAGAAAGGTGAAAAGTTGAAAAGAACTCTACGTCTCAAAGCCAAGACACCTGACACCAAAAGTCTGAGATCTTTGAGTCAGTTGCTGAAGTTACCACAACGCCTGTCTCTCACCAGAAAATATGGAAAGATCTTGAATCTCTTAGAAGTGGAAGAGCAGGAAGAAGCAATCACAGCACTGGCACAGTACTATGATCCTCCACTCCGATGTTTCACTTTTCAAAACTTCCAGTTAGCACCGACCATTGAAGAATTTGAGAAGATCCTGGGGTTACCACTAGAAGGAGAAAAGCCCTATCACTACCAAGGCCATTATCCTTCTTCTGAGACCTATCAAGCTGTCCTAAGGGTAGGTGCAAAGAACTTGCACGGCTACGTAAATGTAGAAATGGGACTTACGGATTCTCAAGGGATTATCTCGAAGAGCATATGCGCCGTTTAGCTCAAGTTGAAGACTGGGATGCTTTCGTAGATGTGCTGGCCCTCACTATCTATGGCACTGTCTTATTTCCAAATATTGAAGGCCTTGTAGATCTTGGGGCTATTGATGTGTTTCTTGCTCGCAAATTCCACGGTCATAATCCCGTTCCAGCCCTCCTGGCAGATGTTTATTGTACTCTGAGCTTTTGCCATGAGAGAAATGGTAAGAGAATTCTGTGCTGTTTACCGATGCTATATGTGTGGGTTACTTCGCACATATTCCAGAGGAATTACAAGGCGCCTTGTCCGATTGAAGACCTACGAATGCATAACATCAAGAAGAAGAGTGGACAAGAGTGGGCTCAAGACCTGGCCAAATTGGATGAAAAGATGATACGATGGTATCCTTGGAGGGATGATGGTCAAACTCTGATTTATCAGTGCGGAAGCTTTCCAAATGTACCTCTCATGGGTACCCGAGGATGCATAAACTACAATCCTGTCTTGGTGTTACGCCAACTTGGTTATCCCATGATGGGACCTCCTTCTGAAGCTGCAGTTACTCCGTTTGTCTCATATTATCAAGACTCCAAAGACATTGATCTATTCCAGAAGATCCGGTCCGCTTGGAACAAGGTTGTCAAGAAGGGAAAAGAACTGGGAGTTAGGAGTTGTGCTGTGAAAGAAAGTTATCATCAATGGGTGAAAAATAGGGCTCAAGAGATCAAGCTGCCCTTCAAGGTCATAACTGTTACTCCCCTGGACGATGCATCAACCTGGCGTTTCCATGAAAATGAAGAAATCAAAGAAGTGAAGGAGAAACTAGACAAGGTTGAACAAGAAAAGATGCAAGTAGAAGCTGAGTTGAAAAGTGTCCACTATAACTACATGAAGTTAAAACGAGAAAGCACTGAAAAGGATCAAGCTCTAGACGGAACAAGCAAGAGGTTGAAGATGGGACATGAACACATGATGAAAACCAAGGAATGCCTCAAAGCTGCCAACAAAGAGCTTGGACTTCGAAGACAGGAGCGTGACAAAGTGCTAGCTGAAAATCAACAATTGAAAGACTTACTTCGAAAGACCAAAATTGCTGAAGCAACCGCGCTAAGAGGTGAAGAACAAATGAAACAACAAATGGAAGAATTGAACAATGAATACCAAAGGAAGATTGAAGAGCTAAGTCAACACATGAATGATGAGATCATGGAGTATCAAGTTGCACTGGAAGAAGAAAAGGAAAGAGTTGCAAGTTTGGATTCTGAAATACAACATCAGAACCACATTATTCATGAGCTGAAGACTCGCTTCTCAAACTTGGCAGGATTGGCTAATACGGCCATCGAAGATGTTCCAAGATACTTAGGATTGGCCGAGCAAGGAATAATCCCTTTCAAGACCCCAATCGAGATTTGTAATTTTGTTGACTACTGTAAAGACTTGATTGGGAGAATGAAACAAATAATTCTTTGAGAGATCTTTGAGAATGACAGTTATGGCTTTATGATGTATTGTCTTTTGTTGTTTTGGGAATGAATGTAAAAAAGGACGATGGGTACAATACCCCTTTATGAATGAAAAATCCTTGTTTCTCTGCATTGTGTTGGTCTCATAGCAATACCCATGACTTAGTACTTTTGAACGAGACGTTCTGAGGAACAGTTATCATCAAAGATACTCACATCAAGACTCAGCTCGATCATTTCTAACAAATAGCTATGTTTTTGTCTTTTTCTTTTCACTAAAGTTTGTTTTTAATAGGTAAAAATCCATCACAATTGGGCGCCCAAGGAAAACCGATACCGATCAAACTCGAATTCACAATACCAGAGCCCGGACCAAAATGGCTGGAAGGAATGGTGACACAGAAAGGGGTATCCCAACTACAACTACTTCTGGAGTAGGAAGAAATCTGAGCGATGAAGTTGATGCAGTGAGAGGAAAACTGAATGAACTGTCAAACAACCAAGGAAGGTTGGAGGATATGATGCGGGCCATACAAGAATCACTTAACCTATTGGGAGCTCATTCAAGAATCGTGCAACCAAGTACCACGACACTTTGGGTATGCACGTAGTGCCGGTGCAGCTCTAAATGTCACTCCGGGGATGAATGATATGGGTGAAATCCCGAATAACCTCCATGGGCAACCACCGCCTGCGATACCATTGGTAATCCATATCGGAGAAGGTTATCGTTCTTTAGAAAATGTGCAAACTCATGAGCATGGGTATGTTACCCCTGTCTGGGAGCAACCTCGTGTGGTCATCCGTAAACTTGACCATCCTCCTCGAGAGAACAAATGTGCAGAGGCAGAAAAGGGAAAGTTCAAAGAAGAGTGGATGGAGAAGATTCAAGAGCAGATTCGGGCTATTCAAGGACCTAGCCCCTATGGGTATGTGGAAGTTGAACAACTCGCCTTCTCTTGATGTAGTAATCCCTAGGGACTTCAAGGTTCCTGACTTCTCAAAGTATGACGGGACGGGTAATCCTCTTTTTCACTTGAAGAGTTATTGTACTAAGATGGCGATATGGTCAAAGGATGAAAAATTCCTCATCAACTTCTTCCATGAAAGCCTGACTGTACCTGCTCTGGAGTGGTACATTCAACTGGACCACTCAAAGATTTCTAGCTGGAGAGAATTGGCAGATCTGTTCATGAGCCAATACAAGTTCAATCTTGAGGTGGCACCTACGCGGGAGCAATTAAGCTCTATGCAGAAGAAGAAGGATGAATCATTCAAGCAATACGCTCAAAGATGGAGAGCCTTGGCTGCTCAGGTTCAACCACCACTCATCCCAACTGAGATGTGTTCTTACTTCTTGGGAACCTTGGGATCCCCTTACATTGGGGCAATGGCAGGAGCAGCATACAAAGACTTCTCTGAGTTGATAACTGCTGGAGAAAGAATTGAAAGCTTAACAAAAGCCGGTAAGCTTCCCATGAGCAGTGAAGACACTAGGAAAAGTTTTCCACCCAGAAAAGAGGAGACAGATGTTAATTATGTGCATGGTCAGCAATCCTTCGTCCCACGATACACACCAACCCGGCCACGATTATACCAAACCCCTATCCCTCATTATCCACCATACCAAACCACACAAACCACAAACACCATTCCATACTCCCAACCCCAAGTTAACAACCTCCACATAAGGCCATACCAACCAACCCGCCCAACATATACCCCAGTACCTCGACCAAATTTCCAAAACCAAAATCGTAATCGATTCCCCAACTTCCCACCTTTCCCAAAGCTATCTATTTCAAATGCTGACCTGTTTCAAAAGCTAGTTGATGCTCATCTGATCTCGGCATATCCTGTGCATCCATTAGAACCACCATACCCAGCTTGGTACAACCCAAACCTGACCTGTAAATACCACATGGACATAGCAGGGCACTCCATTGAGGATTGTGAAGGTTTCAAAACAGCAGTAAGAAGGTTAATCGCTTGTGGGAGGCTAGACTTTCAAGAAGATTCGAAGCCGGATATTGTTAATAACCCAATCCCAAAACACGAAGGAGGAAGTCGTGTGAATGCCTTGGAGGTGGAAGAACCTCTAGTTAAGAAGGTTATGGGTCTCCGAACTCCTATGGAGAAAGTGTTCAATGGTTTGAAGGAGGCAGGGTACCATATCGCAGCCTCTGCATCCATGATAAAAGAGAATGAGAAAGATGACATAAGGTCGAGCTGCATATACCATTCTGGAGTTTTTGGTCATGATATAGAAAGTTGTGGGGATTTCAAAGCTCGAGTACAAGAATTACTTGACCTGGGAGTGATTCAAGTGAAACGGAAATCGAATCTTCCTGAGGAGGTGAATGTGATTGATCGCTTCATACTCCGCATCCCTCCACTGAATCGAGCTCCGAAACTAGAGAAAGTGGTGATCACCGTGAGGAAACCAGCACCATTCAGTTACGAGGATACACATGCTGTCCCTTGGAACTATGAAACTGACGTGGAGACAAACGGAGACATAAAGGAAACCTCGAAAGCCCAAACGGGTGAAGTGGTAGCGGAGGTAAAAGGAATAACAAGAAGTGGAAGAATTTATGGGCCCGGAGAGCTGGAAAAAGGAAAGTTTGTCGAAGAAGAGAATGTGGGAAAGGGTCTTGGTGCGGAAAGAAAAGAAAGAGAAGAAAATGAAGAAGAGGAGTTCTTGAAAATCATGAAACAAAGTGAGTACGACATACTAGAGCAATTGAAAAAGACTCCTGCTAGAATCTCCCTGTTGTCACTGATTTTGTCGTCTGAATCTCATCAAAAAGCAGTGCTAAAGGTTCTGAAAGATGCTTATGTGAAACCGGATGTCTCATTGGAGAATATGGTAAACATGGTAGATCCGGTAAAGCGTGTCAATATGATCACTTTCTCAAATGAAGAGATCGTATCACAGGTTAACCCACGAGCACTGTATATAACCCTTAAATGCAAAGGCTATATAGTGCCTAAAGTGCTCATTGACGGAGGATCAGGTCTGAATGTCTTGCCAGTGTCAACTTTGAGCTACTTGTCAATAAGCAAGGACGACATTTCACCACAAATGATGATCGTAAGAGCTTTTGATGGAGCGAAGAAAAACATCCTGGGGGAAATAGTGCTGTCGTTGGAGATCGGCCCAAGCCGATTTGAGGTTCTATTCCAAGTGATGGAGATTGAGTCTGATTACAATATGCTGCTGGGAAGACCATGGATTAACAATGTTGGTGCTGTTCCTTCAACCTTGCATCAAAAGGTTAAATACATTGAAAATGATTCAGTCATTACAATCCATGGAGAGAAGGAAATCATTGTATCTAAACCTGTCTCACTTCCATATGTTGAAAATGTGGAGTTAGTGGAAAGCTTGATTTATGGCACGATCACGGAGGTGGTAGAGTGAAGCAAGAATGTAATGAGTTCCCAGGGCAAGATGTCAATCGATAGTGGCTCATATCATGACCAAAAATGGTTATCTGCGGCAAAGGTGGGACCACGGTTGCAGGGTATCAAAACACCTCTATCTATCTCAGGGAAACCTAACCGATTTGGTTTAGAATATGAGGCATCATTGGAGGAGCAGATCAAGACCATGGCTCTTGAACCAAAGAAACCCAATGAGAAGTTGAAGCAGATCCCTCATCTGAAAGACACCTTTCCTTATCATTTGAAGTGATTGTGGCTGAAGAAAGTTATGAAGCTAGCTGTTGTCCAACCATCAATATGGTAGATGTCGAGAAGCCTGAAGAATACAACAATGCTTGTGCTGTCAACCACAATGAGATCTTTGATGAATTGGACAGCCGAACCAATGATTGATGTTGTTACTTCAAAGTAATCACTTGGGATTGTATTAATTGTATTTGCTTTTATGTATGCTACTTTGAGACATCATTTGAATAAACTTGCATGTTCATCCAGCAATTTTTCTCTTTTCCATCTGCTATTCTTTTCTTTATCATTATCTCCTCGAACCATTAATTTGTGCCCTTTTATTCGTGTTTTACCCATTATTTGTCTTGGCATTCCAACCCCCATAAATGCTTTCCAGGGACCTAAATGCTATGAATATTTTGCCACGGGAAAGGGATTTTGAAGGTCAATCAATTGATTCTCTTACTGCACTTGATTGCAATAGCTATGAATCTGAAGAAGATGAAGAAGCTGTTGAGAAATTTTCAGGGTTATTAGAACACATGGAAAAAGGATTTGACTTAGACAATGAGGTGGTCAAGGTAATTAACATGGGCACCGAAGAAGAGAAGAAAGAGCTGAAAATAGTGGAGAATCCTGAGCAAATAGAGATGATTGCTTTGTTCGAAGAATACCTGGATATTTTTGCATGGTCTTATCATGATATGCCAGGACTAGATCCAGAGATTGCTTCACACAAGATCCCTTTGTACCCAGAAGCTGAGCCGAAAAAGCAAAAGTTGAGAAGAATGCGGCCTGACATGTCATTAAAGATAAAGGAAGAAGTGACTAAACAGCTAGAGGCCGGGTTTCTAGAGGTGTCAAGACACACAGATTGGGTGGCCAACATCGTGCCTGTGCCTAAAAAGGATGGGAAGGTTAGGATGTGTGTTGATTATCGGGACCTGAATAAAGCTAGCCCGAAAGATGATTTTCCACTCCCTCACATCGATGTTCTTGTTGATAACACGCAGAAATCACCGATTTTCATTCATGGATGGATATTCCGGGTACAATCAGATTCTCATGGATGTTCATGACAAAGGAAAAACTACGTTCATAACTCCGTGGGGAACATTCTGCTATACAGTTATGCCATTCGGGTTGAAGAATGCCGGTGCCACTTACCAACGTGCTATGGTTGCACTGTTCCATGACATGATGCACAAAGAAATTGAAGTGTATGTAGATGACATGGTCGCTAAGTCCAAAGAGGGAGAAAGCCATGTAGTAGTCTTGCAAAAGCTATTTGAAAGACTCAGAAGATACAAGTTGCGACTGAACCCGAATAAATGCATCTTTGGAGCTTCCACGGGGAAATTACTGGGATTCATTGTCAGCAGAGAAGGGATAAAAGTGGATCCAGATAAAGTGAAGGCCATACAAGAAATGCCACCCCAGGCGAGAAGGAAGTAAGAAGTTTTCTTGGGAGGCTCAACTACATTGCTAGATTCATTGCAAATTTGACTAGTACTTGTGAGCCTATATTCAGGTTGCTGCGAAAACATCAACCTGGAGAATGGAATGAAGAATGTCAAGAAGCCTTCGACAAAATAAAGGCTTATCTAATGAAAGCTCCAGTTTTGATTCCTCTTACGCCAGGCCGTCCTTTAATACTGTATCTTACAGTGTTACCTACTTCACCCGGGGCAATGTTGGGGCAATATGATGAATCTGGAAAGAGAGAACAAGCCATTTATTATTTGAGCAAGAAGTTTAATGAATGCGAATCTCGCTATCTGGCAATTGAAAGGACCTGTTGTGCGTTAGTATGGGCTTCCAAGAGGTTGAGGCAGTACATGTTATACTACACTACTTGGCTGATTTCTCGAATGGATCCGTTAAAGTACATATTTGATAGTCCTCATGTGTCATTGAGAATGTCAAAATGGCAAGTGATGTTATCTGAATTTGATATCAAATATGTTACTCAAAAGTCCATCAAAGGGAGCGCAATTGCTGATCATCTAGCTGAAAACCCTCTAGAGGGTGTACAACCCACTATGCTTGAATTCCCTGATGACGAAGTGTTGACACTAGAAAGAGAAGATGAAGAAGAGGGGAATGTGTGGAAGATGTACTTTGATGGAGCAGCTAATATGAATGGATGTGGAATAGGAGCTGTAGTAGTCTCACCAGCTGGGAAACAATACCCAGTTTCCATCAAATTAGACTTTGAATGTACCAACAACATGGCAGAATATGAAGCATGTGCAAATGGTTTGCAAGTTGCGATTGACTTGGGAATCAAAGAACTAAAAGTCTTTGGAGACTCTGCGCTCATAATCTATCAAGTTAATGGAGAATGGCGCACAAAGGATCCAAAATTGGTACCTTATCAGAAGTATTTGTCTCAGTTAATTGAGCGCTTTGATGATATATCGTTCTCTCATTTGACTCGGGACAAGAACCAGTTTGCGGATGCTTTAGCGACTTTGGCCGTGATGACTAACTTGGAGGTCCATGCTAATGTCCAACCCATCCATGTAGAGGTGCAAAATGAACCAGTGTATTGTGACAATGTGGAGATTGAGCCGGATGGCCAACCATGGTATCATGATATCAAACAGTATATTCAAAGAGGAGAATACCCAGCAGGTGCAAATGAGGTGGATAAGAAGACAATTCGAAGACTGGCCATGGTTTTCTTCCTGAATGGTGAAGTTCTCTACAAGAGAAACTATGACACGACTCTCCTCAGATGTGTAGACGCTCATGAAGCTCGAATAATCATGATTGAAGTTCATGAAGGGATCTGTGGAACTCATGCCAATGGACATATGATGGCTCGCAAAATCTTAAGAAGCGGTTATTATTGGTCCACTATGGAGAATGATCAGATCGATTATGTTCGGAAGTGCCACAAATGCCAAATATATGCAGATCGAGTCAATGCTCCCCCAGTTCAGTTGCACAACATGGTGTCTCCTTGGCCTTTCTCGATGTGGGGCATGGATGTTATCGGTCCGATTAACCCTAAAGCATCTAATGGTCATCGTTTCATCTTGGTGGCGATAGATTATTTCACTAAATGGGTGGAAGCTGTTTCATATGCTAATATCACACAGAAGGTGTTTCTCAGATTCATCAAAAAGAACATCATCTGCAGATATGGAATTCCAGAAAGGATCATTACAGACAATGCTCCTAACCTCAATGGTGCCGAAGTTCAGAAGTTCTTTGAGACTTTCAAGATCAAGCATCACAACTCAGCTCCTTATAGACCTCAAATGAATGGTGCGGTTGAAGCTGCAAATAAAAATATCAAGAAAATCATCGCCAAAATGGTTGTGAACTACAAAGATTGGCATGAAATGCTGCCGTATGCTCTGCACGCATATTGTACCAACATACGATCAAGCACGGGGGCAACTCCTTTCTCATTGGTATACGGAATGGAGGCCGTATCTCCTATAGAGGTTGAAATCCCTTCGCTCAGAGTTTTAATGGAGGCTGAGCTGGAAGAATCTGAATGGGTGAAAGCTCGATATGAGCAATTGAACATGATCGAAGAGAAGAGACTTACAGCCATTTGCCACGGCCAATTGTATCAAAGCAGAATGGCTAGGGCTTTTAATAAGAAAGTCCGCTCTAGAGATTTTCATCCAGGAGATTTGGTTCTGAAGAAAATTCTCCCTAATCAAGAGGACACACGGGGAAAGTGGGCTCCAAGTTATGAGGGTCCTTACATTGTCAAGCATGCATTCTCAGGTGGAGCGTTGATTTTGCAAAACATAGAGGGACAAGAATTGCCTAAACCAATCAACAGTGATGCAGTTAAAAGATTTTATGCCTGAAGAGATGTTTAAAAAGCCCGTTAGGTTGAAAACTCGAAAGAGCGACCTAAGCAAAAGTTAGGGTAAAGCAGATACTTAAAAAGCCCGTTAGGTCGAAAACTCGAAAGAGCGACCTAAGCAAAAGTTAGGGCAAAGCAAAAAGGGAAAGCCTGTTAGGTCGAAAACTCGAAAGAGCGACCTAAGCAAAAATTAAGACAAAACAGCAAAACAAAAAAGCCCGTTAGGTTGAAAACTCGAAAGAGCGGCCTAGGCAAAAGTTAGAGCAGAAAAGATAAGCATCTTCGCTGGCAACCTAAAGCTGGGCAATTTTTGATAATGCAGCAAGACAAGCATATAAGAGCTGAAACTGGGGCAATTTTAAAAGGAATTTGAAGACATGTAAATCGAGATATCATGGCTATGGCATTCAACTTGCTTTAAGAAGTCAATTGATTGAGCCACAAAGAACCTAAACTGGGGCAAAATTTTGTGTCTCCCAAAATTCTATCTTTCACAAAGCATTTTGTCATCTAATACACCAAACAATGAAAATGTTCATTCAGTTGATCCCTCTACCTTCTTTTGAATACATGTTTATTCATAATGTCTCAAGTAGGATAAATTTAAGCTTCAATTACGCAATCTAACAGTGTTTACTGCAATACATCAATGACTAGCGTCATAATCCAGAAATTTCAGTTAAGCTTGACAGAAAAGTAATCAACCTTCTGAAAAGGAAAATGGGAGAAGAATAAAAATGAGCAAGGTCACAGAAGAAAAGAAAGCCTTTGTTGTGCCAGAAGGTCCAATGCTGAGATTATGAGTTTGATCGGTTAAAGTTCTCCTCGAGGCTTACTCAATTGAGTTACGATTAGTTTTTCAATATTGTATAAACTGAAGGTAAATAATTCAAGGCTTTTTACATATGATTTGAAAAATGAAAAAAGATTGTTTCTTTTCCAAATTACATTTTAGTCGGCCTCAGATGCCAATTTACAGTTCAGTCGGCCTCAGCTGCCAGTTTTAGTCGGCCTCGGATGCGATTCGTTTCGATCGGCCTCGGATGCGATTTACGTTTTGATCGGCCTCGGATGCGGTTACATTTTAGTCGGCCTCGAATACGATTTACGTTTCGATCGGCCTCAGATGCGATTTCGTTTTGATCGGCCTCGAATGCGATTTACATTTTTAGCCGGCCACACATGCCAGTTTACGTTTTTAGTCGGCCTCAGATGCCAGTTTATGTTTTTAGTCGGCCTCAGATGCGATTTACGTTTTGATCGGCCTCGATTGCGATTTACATTTCAAATCGGCCTCAGTTGCCAATTTACATTTTCAGTCGACCTCAGTTGCCAATTTACATTTCAAGTCGGCCTCAGATGCCACTTTACATTTTGATCGGCCTCGGTTGCGGTTACATTTGATCGGCCTCGATGCGATTTACGTTTTAGTCGGCCTCGAATGCGATTTACGTTTCGATCGGTCTCAGATGCGATTTACGTTTTGATCGGCCTCGAATGCGGTTACATTTTAGTCGGCCTCAGATGCGATTTACGTTTCGATCGGCCTCGGAATGCGATTTACGTTTTGATCGGCCTCAGATGCGATTTACGTTTTAGTCGGCCTCGAATGCGATTTACGTTTTGATCGGCCTCGATTGCGATTTACATTTCAAATCGGCCTTAGTTGCCAATTTACATTTTCAGTCGGCCTCAGTTGCCAATTTACATTTTAAGTCGGCCTCAGATGCCACTTTACATTTTCAGTCGGCCTCGATTTGCGATTTACATTTTGATCGGCCTCGATTTGCGATTTACATTTTCAGTCGGCCTCAGCTGCCAATTTACATTTCAGTCGGCCTCAGATGCCACTTTACGTTTTCAGTCGGCCTCAGATGCCAATTTTACATTTCAAGTCGGCCTCAGATGCCAATTTTACATTTCAAGTCGGCCTCAGATGCCAATTACATTTTCATTCGGCCTCGATGCGATTTACGTTTTCAAGTCGGCCTCAGATGCCAATTTTACATTTCAAGTCGGCCTCAGATGCCAATTTTACATTTCAAGTCGGCCTCAGATGCCAAATTACATTTTCAATCGGCCTCAGATGCCAGTTTACGTTTTCAGTCGGCCTCAGATGCCAGTTTACATTTTTAGTCGGCCTCGAATACGATTTACGTTTCGATCGGCCTCGAATGCGATTCGTTTTGATCGGCCTCGAATGCGATTTACATTTTAGTCGGCCTCGACGCGATTTACGTTTGATCGGCCTCGAATGCGATTTACGTTTTGATCGGCCTCGAATGCCACTTTACGTTTTGATCGGCCTCGGTTGCGATTTACATTTGATCGGCCTCGAATGCGATTTACGTTTGTAGTCGGCCTCGAATGCGATTTACGTTTCGATCGGCCTCGAATGCGATTTACGTTTTGATCGGCCTCGAATGCGATTTACATTTTAGTCGGCCTCGGATGCGATTTACGTTTCGATCGGCCTCGAATGCGATTTACGTTTTGATCGGCCTCGATTGCGATTTACATTTCAAATCGGCCTCAGTTGCCACTTTACATTTTAAGTCGGCCTCAGTTGCCAATTTACATTTTAAGTCGACCTCAGATGCCACTTTACATTTTCAGTCGGCCTCAGTTGCCAGTTTACATTTCAGTCGGCCTCAGTTGCCAGTTTACATTTTCAGTCGGCCTCAGCTGCCAATTTACATTTCAGTCGGCCTCAGATGCCACTTTACGTTTTCAGTCGGCCTCAGATGCCAATTTTACATTTCAAGTCGGCCTCAGATGCCAATTTTACATTTCAAGTCGGCCTCAGATGCCAAATTACATTTTCAATCGGCCTCAGATGCCAGTTTACATTTTCAGTCGGCCTCAACTGCCAATTTACATTTCAGTCGGCCTCAGATGCCATTTTACGTTTTCAATCGGCCTCAGATGCCAATTTTACATTTCAAGTCGGCCTCAGTTGCCAATTTACTTTTCCAGTCGGCCTCAGCTGCCAATTTACGTTTTCAGTTGGCTTCAGATGCCAATTTACACTTTCAGCTGGCCTCAGTTGCCAATTTACATTTCAAGTCGGCCTCAGAGGCCAATTTACATTTTCAGTCGGCCTCAGATGCCAATTTACATTTCAAGTCGGCCTCAGATGCCAATTTACGTTTTCAGTCGGTCAGCGCCATCTGCTTTAGATTCTTGCTGACTTATGCATTTGCATTTGATTTTCTCATATGTACATTTTATTCTGTCGTTTTGATTTAGATTATATTTCATGCATGTGTCGAACAAAATCAATGTTCATGTCTTTATTCATTCCTTATGAAGAAAATATGTAAAACTTAAGTTTTTATTTTTCTCTCATAAGAAATGAATAAAGAGGGGCAACTGTGAACACCTGATTTTGTTCGGTCTTTGAGAAGAAAATCCAAAAATTTGCATTTTGATTTACTTTTGTTATTATTCACAGTTTACAATCTCTTTAATTACTTCCTAAAATAAAAAAAAACTAATTAATTACTAGTTTGTTTTTAATTTTAATTTTTTTTTTAAAAAAATGAAAAATGAAAAAAGGAGTCACGGGCTCCTCTCCTTCTCTTCCCCGAAGTAAACCCGTGAGGCATAGAGACGAGAAAAGCAGGAAAAATCAAAAACCGAATGATGATGCCCTTGAATTTTTGGTTCCCCTTTCGGCAGAATTGGCAAAATGCAAAGAGAACAATATAGATATGGAGGGGCAGATCATCAGAAAAGGATCATCAACGGAGAGAATTGAGAAGACCAAAAAAAATTAAAACACCAATCTTGAGAACTTGTAAGAAATCATCAGTCAGTCCAGCCATACAACCCAGTAACAACAACCAAAAGAGAAGGTAATAGCAGCAGAAACATCATCAACAATTTTTTTTTTCTTTTTTTAAAAAAAAAAGAGGGAAGGAGGGTACAGAGGCCGCGGTCTCCCCACCATAGCCGCGGCCTCCCAATCTTCAACCACCACCACTCCATCACCTTCAGCCACCATTGAAACCGCCTCCATCGTGAATCCATCATCATCACGGACAGTTTGCCATCGAACCGTGAAGCTCGCGGCCCTCCCTCCTTCGCAAAGACTTGAAACCCAGCCAGCCTTCCCTTCCACCACCGGCCGCTCCTCCTCCTTCCTCAGCCCCGAAGAACCCAAAGCTGGTCACGCTCCCCTTAGACCCACTCTCCACCCCGCGAACCGCCGCTTCTTTCCCCTCTTCCTCTCGAAACCACCGCGTCACCCAGAACCTCCAATTCCTCGAGCCACCACGAACCCAACTTCCCAAGCCACCGCAAAACCATCGGCCTTCTTCTCCATGCCTTAGCCATCGCGCAGCCCAATCCTCAACTCCACCACAACCATCAACGCGGATCTTTGCCAGTCTCAACCCTCCCCTTGTGCTGCACAATAACTGTGAGTGGTGGATCTGTCTCTACCATGAGCGCCGCAGCCTTCTCTTCCTCGCGCACCCCATCTGCACCTCACCCCCGCGCGGTGTCCTCCCTCCCTGTTGCCTTCGCTGCTGCCGCCGCGGATGGCTTTGTCCCTCACCCTCTCACCCTCCGATCCGCCAGCAAACCGCCGCGATCTTCCCCTCCAGCGCCACTCTAGCACCGCCGGTTTCGCGTCCTTCTCTCTCTGCTCCCTCGATCTCACTCTCGATCCCTCGCTTTCGCTTCCTTCTCTCTTTTCTCTCAATCTCACATTCCATCTCTCTCTATTTCTCAGTTCCTCTCTCTTTTCTGTCAAGTGTGTGTGTGAAGAAAGGAAAGTGTATGTGCGTGAGTGTGTGTGCGTGTCTCTGACCGCGTGTGTGAGTGTGTCATGTGGAAGAAGAATAAGTGTGTGTGCGTGTGTTTATTTTAGTGTGTGTGTGTGCGCGTGTTAGTGAGTGTGAGGTGAGAGAGAATGAATTTTTTTTTTTATGTTTTAGTTTTTTGTTTAGGTTGTATTAATAAAAATAAAATTAAGTCAAGTTAATTTTCTTTTTTTTAGTTAATTATTATTTTATTTTAGGTTAAATTTCGAATTTGTTTGAGTTTGATGTTGTGTTTGCATAGTTAATGTCTTCTTATTTTTATTCTTGGGTTTAAGTTTATTTTGATCTAAAATAAACTAAGGAGTTTTATTTGATTCAAAAAATAAATACTTTTTTTCTCCCTGTAATGTGTTTTTTTTTATTATTTTATTTGAGAAATAAATAAATTAGTTACAAAAAAAACAAAATAAAGGAAAGAGTGACTTAATTTTCTTGATTTTTGGGTGTTTTAGTACTAGTGTTTCTTAATAAAAAGTAATTAGGATCCTCCTTTTTAGTTTAGTTTTATGTTAATTTTAATTGCATGGTTATATTTATGAATTAATTTTTATTTCTATTTAGTTTAATTACTTTATGTTTATATGTTTTTGCTTAGATTAAATGTTTTTTTAATTTAATGATTTTATATGTTCATGTGCTTTACTCGAGTTGGTTGAGTATTTGTGTTTATGGATTTATTTTTATTTTTAGCTTAATTATTTTTATTTTATATGTTTTGTTTAAATTGTGTAATTATATCTTGTTCAACTTAATTATTTTATATATTTATGTGTTATGCTTAATTTATTTACGTTTGTGTTTATGATTTTATTTTTAGTTTAATTGTTCTATGTTTATGTGTTTTTTAGTTTAATTATTTTATATGTTTATACGTTTTGTTTAAATTAATTATATATTGATATTCATGAATGCCTTTTAGTGTCTTGTTTAGATTAAGAATGTTTGTGTTTTATGTTTTTTAGTCTAATTGCTTTCCGTGCTTATGTGTTTTGATTAAAATTAATTGTGTAATTGTAATACTTTGCATTTCTAGTTTAATTATTTTACATATTTTGTGTATTTATGTTTGTGAATTTTTTTTTTTTGTTTTGTTATTTTATATGATTATGCGTTTTGTGTGTAATTATGTTATGAATTATTTTTTTTGGTTTAATTATTTTATATGTTTATATATTTTATTTAAGTTAATTGTGTTTAACTTCGTAGGTTCCCGTTAAAATTAGAATTTTGTCTAAAAAGAGAAGTTTTATCCATTTTGGATTTAAAATAAATATTTGGGTATTTTATTAAATTTATATATTTAATTAATTGATGAATTATATAAAAAAAAGGGGTTAATTGAGCCGAGACGGTTTGTTAATCTCATGTTTCAGAATATTTTAGCTGCGACAGCTTGATATTCAAAGTCTTTTTTAAATAGAGTTAATTTGACCGCGACGGTTTGTTAACTTTATGTTTTAGAATATTTTAGCTGCGACAGCTTAATATTCTAAAATTCTCTTTCAAAATCAACTTTTCACAATTCTTTTTGTTTGTAAATTTTTAATACTTCTTTACTTGTTTTCTTATGCAAATTTTGCATTTTTTTTGTTATATTTATAAATAATTTCTTTTCTAGAATATTTTATTTAATACTCATTTGTATGGGGAATTTTAGATAAAAATGTTAATTCATTGTACTTTGTTAATTCAATATTTTGGTCATTTGAGTTGTGGCGAACAATGACTAAAATTCCCTTAAAAATATTTGTTTTTTTCTTTTATATTCTTTATAAAAAATAAAAAATTAATTTCTTCTTATCTTATTTGTAAATATTTATTAGTTGTGTTTTAATTTTTGATTTAAATTTCTCCATTTATTTCTTTTATTTCAAATAATAGGGTTAATTTAGTCGTGACAAATTATTGACTTAATATTTTGGGATACCAATTACGGCATGATTCGGTGTTCCCGAAGTTTCTCTTAAATAATTTCTTTTGTTTATAGTTTCATCGTAAATAGAATTTTTTTTTTTTAAAAAAAGTGGTTATTTATTTAATTTGCACAGTTAATTAAAGTGCAGTGCAGTCAGGGCAGTCTTAGGAGTGCGTGGGATTAAATTCCTGCCCTTCCCTATGCATAATCGACTCCCGAATTCAAACTGGTTTCAAAGACTATTTTCTAAAAATGGGTTTTTCCAACGTTTTCCCAATTTTAAATAAACTTGGTGGCGACTCCAATATTTTCAAATAAAATTTCTTTAAATTTCTCTTTTTCGCCGTCCCCGTCGCGATCCCGATTGCGACAGATGTCTTTGACAAAAACATTGTTTGGAATGAGATATTGGATGTCGCTAGAGTTGCTTCAAGAGACCGTGTATATAGAGAGATTCTTGTACGAGTGTATGTATTCCATCTTTTACATACATATATATTTTTCACTAAAATTATCTATGTAATGAAATTGGAGTGCAATATTTTTGTTTAAATGTGAACATTAAATATAATCGTTTAATTTTGATTCAATGTTGCATAATTTCGATATGCAATTGCAATTCCTCTTGGGAATTAGTTATACATTAAATTAAATTTCGGTTAATTCAAAGATAAAAAGATTCGCCAACTAAAATTGAGCAATACTTCAACTTCTATCAGAAAAAATAACATTTGGTTTATTAAATATAAATTGGGTTAAATCATCATAATAAATTATATTATACAAAAAGCTAAGGATGCAATATTTTTAGAATTTTATGAATGAAACAATGAAAATTGAATCTTATAATTTTTATTATTTTATTTATAAAATTCTAAAAAATAGAAAAATAATTGAAAGTGAGAAATGAAAATAGAACTTAATTTTGTAATTCCATAGAAAATTTTAAAAAATACAGTATTTCCCAAAACTATGGGTGTACAAGGGTTCGGGTTGGACAAAATTTGAATTTGGCCCGATGTTTAGATCCGGACAATTTTTAAAATCCGAACCCGATCTGATAATGATCCGACTATATCTTAGGTTGTACCAGGTCAACCCAGCATTCGAACTGGATATTATACATAGTAAAATTATAAATTTTACAAGTAAGAAATAAAATTTTAGAGATATTTACGATATAAGTTTAAAAATAAACCATATCAATATAGAAATAATATTAAGTCATGTAAAATATATTAATTGAACGTTAAAATCTTATAATTTTTCATAAATTATTATTATATATATATATTGTAAGAGATTATTTGACTTCAGGTCGGATTAAACTAACCTGATATATGACTCGAACCCAACTCAAAAAGTATACCGAGTCAAATTTTAAGACCCAAACTCATTCTAATAAATTTTGGGCACCCAAAACTAGCTGAATGAAATGAAATGAAACAAAAAGGTAAAAAACTTATATATAACCCAAACTCAACTCAAAAAATATAGTAAATTAAATTTTAAGATCCGAACTCGTGCTAAGCAGTTTTAAGCACCCAAAACTAGCTGAATCGAATGAAAAAAAAGGAAAAAAAGTGAATAAAATAAATAAGACCGACATGGAAATAAGAATAAAAAGGAAAAAAAAAAATTGTAAAAGAGTGAAGCAAGGTAATTTGGGAAAGAACAACTGAAAGATTATGCAGCCACCACCAGTCCACCACCACCACTAGCTTATCAGCAACAGCAGGCACCGAACAGCAGGAAAAGCACGAATCGCATCAAAAATGGATTTCATGTTACGCGTTATCATCAATACATAGATACATAACACCCAACTCGCGTTTTGAAGAATCACTTTATTATTATTCATTTTTTTCTTTTTTTGCGTTGATCTCGAATCGCGTTTGACGTCTTGTTTTCTACTTCCGACAAACCAATGGCCTCTGTTCCCTTTCTCCTCACTCTCTTCGTGCTTTCGCTGCTGCTTGCCACCTCTTTTTCAGGCAGGTAAATTTACGAAATCGTCCTCCCATTTTTCGCTTCTCGCCAATTTCACTGTAATTCTGCATGATTTTATCGTAATTTAGGAAGGGGGAAAAAAGTTAATGGTTTTTTTAACCAAAATTTAGGGGCTCAGATAAGATTCCTTTGGCGTTTTGGTGGTTATAATTAGCGAATCAGAATGATTGATGCTGTTAAAATTGTTAATTAATTTTGCATTTAGCAGCAGCAGGAAAGAATTAAGGAACAAGAAGGGGTTGTTGTTATTGAGAAAGGAGAATGCATCATCACGTTCACACGTTGTGTTAAGCCATTCAATTAATCCCAACAGAATCGACCCAACTCGTGTTGTCCAAATCTCTTGGCAACCAAGGTCAGGTACTTTCTAGAACTTTCCAAACTTGAATAATTGGTCATGTCATACATAATTAATCTCAGAATTACTACCTCCATCTAGGAATAACTGTTATTTTGGACAAACCGGTATATTAAAAGTCAATGTATACTTGTAACTACTTTTTAATGTACCAGTTTTGTCTAAAGTGACAGTTATCCGTGGACGGAGCGAGTATTATGTTTAGTTACTCGTTGATGTATGCAAGTGTTCTATTACATTATAGAATTTAATTTTGGTTCCCTGCTAGCGTAAAATCCATGTGGCGTTGCCTGATCCATGTAGCCAACCCCACTTAGTGGGACAAGATTTAGTTGTTGTTGTTGGCGTAAAATCTTTTTTCATAGATACTTGGTTATGTATTATCATGACATTAAAAAATGTATAACTCCTACATTACTACCTCAATAGTCAGATATATGATGCCACTGGATTTGATGGAAGTGTAAAAATATTTTACTTTATCAAAATTAATCTCCATATTATATACTTTAATATGTTTCATTTGTTACTTTCTGTTTCTTTAACTGGTTTTGATTTTTAAGCTCTGATGTTGCTCCTTTTTGCTACTACAGAGTCTTTGTGTACAAAGAGTTTTTGTCTGCCAAGGAGTGTGACTACCTTATTTCTTTGGTATGGTTCTGTTTTCATTGTTTTTCATGTTTGCCTCCTACTACCTCGGCTAGTATTTGATATTTGCATTTTTCCCCCCTCTCTGGGGTGCTAAGGCATATGATTTGAAAGAAAAATCCTCGAGTAAAAAAGATGCCCATTCAGAGGATGTTGCTGCAAACAGGAAGCTTACACCTGAAATTTCATTGGATATAGAAGTGAGTCTGAAGTTTTTCCATAACTAGTTGGATTGCTTATGCACTAGCAAATTATTAAGTTCTACTTGTAACCAATAGCTATAGCTTGGACTGTTTCTCTTCCTTCAATTTTGGTTGATTGTCATGGCTTTTTTTGTCTTTTTCTTTTTAATTTAGCAAAAACACAAGATACCAAGAGTTAAAATGGATTTACCTGCTCTAAATATGTTGTCTGCTGGATATTCCTCATGCAGTCCTGTAAGAGTAATTTAAACTAAACCAATATGAAGGGTTTCTGAATGATAAATAAATTTCTTTCCATTTTGTTAACTGTTAAAGATATAAACCATTCTTGGGTTTTCACCTAATAGCTTTAGCTTGTCTTGGTTAGAGGAAAACAATAAGGTAAAACAAGCCTCTTATGAGTGTATCTAGCTATTCATATATACTTCTAAGGTCTAAACTGCTTGCAGTTCTGCTAGCTGTAACTATAGGCTTGAAAGTGTATAAATATCCATATTATGATACTTTAAGAATTTTGATCCTTATTCAATGTTTCTATTATACTAAACTTGAATACTTGGGAGTTATTTTCAAAATCATTTTCTTCATTATGATGAGATTGCTGCAGCCAATGCATAATTGCTTGTTGTTTTAAGTTTGCTGCCTGACCAGAAAGAGTTCATTACTATTTTATGCATGATGTTGTCGACATTGTTATGATGACATTCTACATTGATTTAGGATGATATTGTTGCAAGGATTGAGGAAAGAATTTCAGTTTGGACTTTCCTTCCTAAAGGTATCTATTTGGTCAGTCCAGGCCTGTATTTATCTGCCTGTGTTCTGTGATACACAGTCTAATATATTGATTGTCTTTTTTGCTGATCATTTTCACTAGAGAACAGCAAGCCTTTGCAGGTCATGCATTATGGGCTTGAACAGGATGTGCAGAACTTGGATTATTTTACAAACAAAACCAAATTGGAATTAAGTGGACCTTTAATGGCAACAATTATTTTATATCTCTCAAATGCTTCACGAGGGGGCCAAATTCTCTTTCCTCAATCAGAGGTGAGTGAGGCCACTCATGAGTTCTCCTTCCAATGTGCTATTATGAACCTGTTGGGTTTCAGAAAATATTTCTGGTTGTTTTTATATTTCCTTAACAAATACTGAAAAACAAGAAATAGATTGAAAATATGAAAGCATTTTTGTAATCAAATTGAAAACAAAGAATGAAAGCAGAAAACGTTTCCTAAAACTAAATTGTTGTCATCTTTTGCTTCGTTCTAGACATGTCCTTACAATGTAATCATGTTGAATGTATTCCTCAGCCCAAGAGTAGCAGCATGTCTGATTGTAGAGAAAGTAGTAAGATTCTCCAACCAGTCAAAGGGAATGCAATTCTGTTCTTCTCTCTTCACCCAAGTGCATCTCCTGACAGGAGTAGCTTACATGCTAGATGCCCTATCCTTAAGGGAGATATGTGGTCTGCAATGAAATACTTCTATGCAAAACCAAGCAGTGGTGGAAGGAAGGTCACAACCATATCAGATGGTGGTGAATGCACTGATGAGGATGACAATTGTCCCACTTGGGCAGCCGTAGGAGAATGTCAACGAAATCCTGTGTTCATGATTGGCTCTCCAGATTATTATGGTACATGTAGGAAAAGTTGTAATGCATGCTGAATTGCTGATCACAAAGTTGATTATACACACACTGCACCTATAATTTTTCCTTCACATAGGGAGAAGGTTTGGTGGTGGTGGTTGTTGATTTAGAGTTCTTGGAAATTTCTCTGCTTCTGCTATCTAATTTTTGTAGATTGCCTTTGAGAAATACCAGTGGAACTATGGATTTGTTAAAATTGCCTTGCGTGCTGCTGAGCTGCACATCTAATAGTGCATATATATATATATATATATATACATATACATATATTGGGTACAGCTCAATATTGGATTAGAATTGGTTCAATTAATTTAGAATTTGAATTTAATATAATTTCAATGTAAATGATTTTACGTGGTGCTTATATAGAAGTTATTTTCATTGTTGCCTTTACCTGTTTTTACTCGCCATTTATATTATTTTTGCCACTCGTCTGTTAGATAGGATTCCTTCCTCAATTTCTAGCTTCGTAGTTGTTTAAGAAGATAAACCTGTTTAGTCTTTTATAATTAGAGGACAGATTCAAAAATTTTATCACTTGAAAAGCAAATTTGAAAAAAAAAAAGTTAAAGGACAAATCAATTATTTTTTGCATTATTAAAATGAGTTATTCTTACCTACTTTAAGAATATTATATCACCCCATAAAAAATTATAACCCCATAATATTACATGATTATACACGTTGTGAAAAAAATATTATTGAATGAAATATTCATTTAGTCTAAATTAGTGGCCGCCCAACTAGGGTTTAAATAATCTGATTTGTGTTAGATTGACTCACTCTGGGATTAAACTTTTTCTATCACGTTGTTTTTTTCCCCCTAAATCCACAGGACTTAAAATCTTGCTTAAGAAAAACAAATGTAAAATTACTTGAACTAATCATGTATTGGTATTATTAGATTATTATTATTAAACATTAACCATTATTCAATAATAATTATAATATTACTATGGGAATATTTTTTAAAAAAGAAATATTATTTAATATGAAATTTGCATTTGCACAATAGTTTTAATACTTTCTTCTTGATTTTCATAAAATTAATTTTTGGGGATTTCTCTGATATCCTATAAAATTCATGGCTACCGTTACTTTTATGATAACTTATGGTTGAAAATCTGTCACGTGTCTTATTAATTAAATTTATTAATATTTTAAACACTTATAATTAAATCACAATCCTTAGATTTAAAAGGATACTGGTACCCTTGGGATACCAAAGTAAAAACCTTAATTTTTATATACATTTGACGTAAAAACTTATATATTCATTCAATTATCTTATTACTATATTAAACCACTAAGATTGGTATAATGGTAAGGGGTTTGGGTAATATGTATGATATCCTAGAGTCAAACTTTATTGCAATCACTGTCATTTTCAAAGTATAAGAAAATATTATTACTATTTTATTAAAAAAATTCATTTTTATTACAAATATACAAAAAAAAATCCACACGTATATAGAATTAATTATAATAAGATTTGATAGATAGATTTACCTTGTAAAAAATTCGTAAATATGGTTTTATATTTAACAGCATTTACTCATCTTGAATACTATTGTACATCAAAACGCACAGCTTAGTAGCGTTGGCGTACCAAGGATGTGCCCGTAAATAGAATCAGCGGAGCGCGAGAGAACGTTTTCAAAATCTCGTCGTTGTCGTTCTGCTTGTAACGGCTACTTCCAAATACTTCTTTGCTTTCTTCCTTTCTTTCTTTCTTATCTCTCTCACTCCTCAAAATCAATCAACCACGCGCGCGCGCACACACACACACACACATCACACTCTCAAATTTCGCGTGTTGAATTCCATTCAGATAATCGTAATTTGATTCAATGGCTTCGAAACAGCAGCAGCACCACCACCACGCAGGTCCGAAGGTTCGGGTCGTGGCCAAGGTCCGGCCCGATTCCGGGTCTTCGAGAACGGCGGTGGAATGGATCTCGGTGAACAAGCCGCCTCAAGGGGACAATTCGGAGGGCGTCACCATCTCCTTTGGGGAACAATCTTCTAGGTACTTGTACTACGCTCAATTCTTTAGCAGCCCTTTTTTGCTATTTGATCCCTCTGGACGGATTTTGTTCAATAATTAAAAAAAAAAAAATTTAAAAACTGTGGAATTTGGATGGAAACAATTCAAAATTTTTGAGTTTGGTTGTTTGTTTGTAGTTTTTGAAATGTGCAAATATACATGCGAATTCAATTGGGGTTTTTTCGGTAGTAGACGTAGTAGCTGAATTACATCTCCTAAGCCTTAATTTTAGGTGGAAAGGAAAAATAGACTTCTTGTTTGATTAGGGTGTCATTAAGCCTATTACAATCTCAAATTTCATCTACTTTGGGTCTGCAAGTGTAGGAATTTGGATTTCTTGCTAGCAGAGAGCTCCAATTAATATTGGGAAGTAATTTTTCTTGGAATATCATAAATAATTTTCTTGTAGGTTCTTCCATTTGATATATGCTTAGGACTTCTAGTTCAGCTAAGCTAAGCCGTCAATTTTTTTATTTTTTTTCATTGTTGATTGAATCTTTTGTGCCAGTTGTTGAAAAGGCCATGACCATGGCTCTTACTATGAGTTAATCTTTGTGCTGCAGTAGGTATTTCGTGGATTATTGCTATAAGCAACACGAAGAAAATGAATTGATATATTCAAGAGAGGTGAAGCCTCTTATTTCCGTGGTTTTTGAAGGTCATAACAGCACTGTGATTGCATGTGGAGCTAGAGGCAGTGGGAAGACCCACCTACTTCAGGTTTGACTCAGTTAGTCATGCTAGATTCTTCTTGTGTGTTCATGGACAATTTTGATTGTTAGTTTCTGCTGAATTCTGTATATATATGCTAAGAATTCCTGTGCTTTTCAAGGGTTCTGCTGAGAGACCAGGTCTGGCGGTGCTTGCTATCAGCGAGTTTCTTTCCATGGCTGAAAAAAATGGAAAGTCTATAGCTATTTCTTTCTATGAGGTTGATTATCAGGAGCACGCTGTTGATTTATTAAATCCAGGACAACCACCAATTTTGGTTTTTGAAGATCGTGGCAGAATTCAGTATAAAGGACTTTCTCAGGTAAAAGCCTATGGTACTTGTCATTTTCGAAGATTAGAGAAGATTGAATTTTCGAAGACAATTAATATGGAACCATGTGTTATGTTTATTTTTTGCAGATTCCTGTGAAATCCATTGCTGAGTTTCAGAATTTCTACTTCACTGCTTGTTCTGCACAAAAAACAGTTCCAAAAAAGGGCTTTGAACGCCCTCCTCGAAGCCACATGGGATTAATTGTGCATGTCTTTTCCCAGAATGGAAGCGTAGAGACTGGTCTTGTGAGCAAAATGACCTTTGTTGATTTGGCAGGTATACAATTGATATTTTTTTAGTGAACTGAAAGATTTGCAATAGTGGCTCAGGTCGACAAATTTAAAATTTGATTAACAGCAGTTCTATCCTTTTATCACCAGGTTATGAAGATGCTAGAAAGAAAAGTAGTGATAGCACTTGCCTTGCCGAGAATAACAAAATCCACAAGTCTATTCATGCCTTACTGAATGTTTCTCATGCTTTGAGCACCAATGAAAGCCGTGTTCCCTACCGAGAAAGCAAACTTACACGCATGTTGCAGGATTCCTTGAGGGGGACTAGCAGAATTTTGATAGTTGCCTGCTTGGTAATCATGACTGTTCTTTTTTGTCAAAATTTTCTTTTCTTATTCCTAGTTTTCTGCATTCTTTGCATCAGTAATTTATAATCCTTTTCTTTTCTATACTGTGAATTTAGAACCCATCGATTTGTCAAGACACTGTCTACATGCTAAGCTTAGCATCAAGGTCATGTCAATCAGTTCATTGGACACCCTTAGATTCCACAAAGAAAAGTAACAGCTTCGTACGACAGATTGTGACTTCTCATAAGAGCCAGATACCCAAAAGTGTTTCGACAACGGCAAAGAAAATACACGGTCCCAGATCATATCAATCTGAAAAGAAAGCTGCTGTTGCTATGAAGTCTGCAATCAAAGGAAGGTGTGTAGTGAATTTTCATACACATGCTATTAGGTTAAATTTTAAATTGTTTAATTGTACTGTTACCTCTTTATGGATATTGATCTTTTTTCTCTTTTTATTGAAGGATATTATTTGATGAAGCTTGCCATTCTGCTGCTAAAGTTGACAAGGTATTGATTCCTTTTTCTTTTTCTTTTTCTTTTTTTTTTACTTTTTTCCCAATATACTTTTAGACCATCGTTTTCTCTGTATCCTTTGAAGAGGACATGAACAGAACAACTCTTTATGTTTTCCATATAGGAGGGATTTGCAAGAAAAAAGTATATACCAAGAGCATAATTACCAAGTGTGGCTAAGTTTGTATCAAAACTATGATGTCATGTTTCAGATTGATAATTGAAGTTTTATTTGTGTCTATCATCTTATCTATATATCTCTTTATATAAGTATTCTCTAGGGGAATTTTTTATCTGCAAAGAATTAAAGACTAAATAAACACTAGATCTTTTGCCAAGTATAGTCAAATTAATATACACAAGGTCCTTATCGTATATGGGCTCATCCCTTGAAACTTCAGTGCTGGAAGAGGCAAAGGTTTTAAGAATTTTGTTTCTCTATGAAAAATTGGCACTTTGACGTGGAGGGCGGAGGACAATTTGATAAGTGGGGATTATATGAGGTGTTATTAATTAATGGATAAAATTATTTTGTGCAGGAAATTTCCATGGCGCAAAATTCATCAGAGCCTCCACTGGTTAATCATCTTTTATATTATGTTTTCTTATGCTGTTGACGACTAGCAGATTGTAAAGCTTATTGCATCAGTTTTATCTTATACAGGACAATCCATTAGAAAAGGCTGGAAATCATGTGGAACCCAACCCTAGAGTGGAAAAGGTAACAAATAATTTACCTAAAATAATAATTTACCCAAAATCCCATCATGAACAAGACCTTGACAGAAACTATGTTCTTACTGTTGATATCTTTAACTTGACAAATGTTTTGTTCAGGATAATTCATCCCCAGATGCTAGTAGTAATGTGAAACTAAATCTGGTGGCAGAAAATGTAATGACCTAATCTCATAGATTTAAAATTTCATCAAGACCTCTAAAATTATTTGCCGAGTTGATACCTCATATCTGTTCATTCGGAAAACTGATAAACATGCTTGATGCAGGATGATTCATCTTTGAATACTAGCAGTGAAATCGAAATCCATCCTATAGAAGAAAAGGTCCTTATATTAATGCTATCAAAAGTTCCTTCTTCTTGCTTCCCCCCGCCCCCAAATTTGGCATTTATGAAACTTATCAAAACATTCTTGTCGCAAAAATAATGCAAGCATGGTTGATACCCGGATTTATTTTATGTCACTGTTTTATTTTAGCATGTAAGACACTGAAACTGAAGTTGTTATTGTGTTTATGTAGGGTATTTCTCTGAATGGAGAGGACCATCAAGAAGCCAGTAACTTCTCAGAAGCAGTGACAATAGCTCAGGAAGGTAGGTATAAGCCAATGAGTTTTGAGAGAGAAGTTGTTTGACTAATCAATTATATATGATGAATATCAACATGGGAGTTCTTTTGTCATCTCAGATCATAACATGAACAAGGAGAACAACAGTTCAATGGCAGATGAACAAGGAGAACAAGCAGTGGCAATAGTTCAGGAAGGTAGATGTGAGCAAATGAGTTTGAGAAAGAAATTGTTTGACTAATCATGCATGATGAATACTGATATTAACATGGGTGTTCTCTTTTGTCATCACAGGTCATGACATGAACAAGGAGAACATCAGTTTAATGGCAAATGAAGTTGGTTCTCCACCCATTAGTTCTCAGTTACGTGATCTTTCTAACCGTCTTAAATGGCTCTATTCGTCAACTCCATTATCTGTGGAGATACCAGACAAGGAATGCATTTCAGTTGATGGTCAGATGTCTGCTGATATCGTGGAACCAAAAACTCCTGTAATTGAACAAACTAAGAGCCTTAATGATAGAATGGATGTAATGAGTGCCAAAAGTCCTTGGCAAACATTCAGCATGCGTGGTTCTGGAATGAAGGTTTGATCTATTTACAATATTGCCAAATGGCTTTGTTAAACTGTGTACTTTTCAGGTTTTTAACCCAGAATTTCTTTAAATTGCAGGATTCTCTTGTCGAAGAATATCTGAGATTCTTAAACTCAGCTAACAAGTAAGTAGACATGGCGCGTATACTTTTCCCTCTCTTATATATAACTTGGTCATTGAGTATATACAAGTATTCAAATTTCCCAAAACAACTTGTTCCATAAGAAATTAAATGCGAATTTTTATCATAATGATCAATGTGGTTGCCATTTCATATGGCAAGTAACTATAGTAATTATCGTAAAATGTGCAACAGCCTCGTAATAGCTCCACATGTCATACCTCCTATGAGAAAACTAACTTGCTTACTTTTTTGTTTGCTTCAATATGTTTTTCTGAATATTGACAGGGAAGAATTAAAAAAATTAAAGGTAAGGAATGCTTCACCTTTCATTATTGAGATCAATTTTTCCTAGTTATACCTTATGAGTTGAAGTCTTTCTTACAGGGAATTGGGGAGAGGAGAGCAACCTACATACTTGAGCTTCGTGAAGAATCTCCCGATCCTTTCAAGAGTGTACGTTTTAGAAAGTTTTATTAAGGGTATGTTTGGTAGAAAGGGTAAAAATGGAGGAAATTTTTTTATGGATAGTTTAATGTATAATTTTACTAGTGAAGTTCATCCAGAAAAATTTTTCACCCTCTACCAAACACAACCTTTTTTTTTGCCTTTCTTTGCCAATAATTTCTTGGTTCTCACTGCTGAGGTGTGTTTATAACTGACCCGAAACCAAATTTTTATTGACAGCTTGATGATTTAAAGGATATTGGACTTTCAGCAAAGCAGGTATCTTTCTTCTCTTGCGATATTGTCTTAATCATTTTGACTAACCTTGAAAAAAATTCAATATTTACTTGACTAACTGTGGATGTTATAATGCTTGCACAGATTAAGGGAATGATGAAAAAGGAAGTTGGAGAGCTTTTCAACTAGAATGCACTGCTGAAGTTATAGTTTATTGCAATATGTTTGTGTGTATTGTGATGTCTGAACCCATTGAGAGGTTTTTATACCGGCAACCAGAAGTTGCCCTGTGCTGAATGTGACATTGATTTGTGTATTGACACTAGTGCTTGTTTCATTATTATATGAAGTTCTGCTATTGGACACTAGAGTGATACATAAAACAACAATATGTTTAAGATCTCTCATGATAGTCATAAATCTTATATATTTCTTGAATAAAATAGTATTATTTTTGTAAGTCAGCTGGAATTCATCAGATATTTTTCATACCTTTGTTTTCTGCCAAATAAAAATATTGGTAGTTCTAGATTTATTAATTAAAACAATGGAAAAAGTAATTGGTTGTTTTTTTATAAATAAAGGTAATTGGTTATTCACCTTGAAAAGTCTAGTTCTAGCATGATAGTTTGAATCAGATCAATGTTATACGATATGAAACACCGCCCAAATTTAAGTTTGGCCATATTGCCAGACCACATTGTTTCTAATTATTCTTGATTTAAATCAAACTTTTGTATGAATTAAGCAAAAAGCTATTAGTTACTCCCAAACTCCTTTCAAATTTACCATTAATTATATCATATAAAAAGCAATTAACTGTCTATTAATTATATGTGTAAATGTTTTGGGATTTCTCTTGCATTTTTATAAAATTCAAGAGTAGATAGAAGAGACAGTGCATGATTTTTTTTTAAAAACAATTGGTCCTTTTCACTTGTGTAAGTAAACAAACTTTTTAAGAAGCTGCACAAACCAAATTAAAATTTCACTAATACATAGTCCCTGTCATTTTTTTTATTAACATAAATTTAGGGTGATAGGAAAATTTATCCCATTGTAGGGTTAGGGAGGCTTCTCAGTTGATCAAGCTCTCGTATATATACAGACATTTATAAATCAACAACAAGAGAAACTTAAAAATTGAACTTAAGTTTTTTGAGGATAATTATTTTTTTCATGGTGTGTGAAGCAAACAATGCTTTATATATTACCTTAAGAAGAAAATTACATTTGCTATCAAAGTGGCCCTAGATCCCTGGACTAGCCTCCAAGCCTATCATTTCAGTCCCATTAAAAATTCAGCCCACAGCTTAGTGGCCTAATTAAACCCTTGACCCATAAAGCCCATTAAAATAGTGGGTCAGCCCTATGGGTCATAGATTAGCCCATCTCAAAATTAAAACACACTCCTCCTTCACATTTGAAAAAACACTTGGATAAAAAAACAAAAGTCCGAAACACATTTAAAAACAATAAAAAAAAGAAAGTCTGAAAGTTGTTTAGTTCAGACACAAAACCTCTCAGCCACCGATTGGTTTCATTATTTTATATTTTATTATTTTCTTTTTAAAAGTTGCTGAGTTATATGTTTCTTGATTGGGTTGTATTGCAGTTACATTGAGACATTTGATACGAATATGAATAGTGAGATAAGTCTGTTCATCTGAAAGTAGCTATGATAGTGACCAGGGTAGTGGCAATTGTTGTTGGAGGGGTGATACACATACACTACTACACTTACACTTCACACTTACACCAAATTAAAAGTTATAAATCAGTGTATAAAATATTGTAAACCTGTATGCAAATATTGTAAACCAGTATGTTGTAAACCTGTGTATATTAGTTTACAACTTTTTGTATCTAGATTTACAACTTTTTGTATGTTGATTTACAACTTTTAATTTGGTGTAAGTATGGTAGTGTGTGTTTATCATTTTTCTTGTTGTTGTGTTGAATGATTATGGTTTTTGGATCAAATCTGGTTACTGGGTACTTCTCATTTATTGTGTTGAATGATTATGGCTTTTGGATTAAATCTGGTTATTGGGTACTTTTCATTCAAAGTATAATATAGGTGGGTGGAGAAATTTAGCCATGGGTGGAGTCAATCTAGCCAAAGATATCGTCATTCATTTTAAGTGTTTACAAATTTTAAATTTTTTATCAGTGGATTGGTTTATAGGTTGGCCCTAGTCCATAAGGCTCATATGGACTTTTAGCCTTATGAGCTTTTTATAGTTATAAGCTTTTTGGCCTGGGCCCACATAGAGATCGGCTGATCCATTTGACATCTCTTATGCTATTGTGATATGTCATAGAGATTGTAATGGTGAAATCTTGCTATTAGCTAAATTTCGTTTTAAAAAATATATTTTATTTATAAAATGTTACCATAGACGGTATTTAGATTAAAAAATTAATATTTTAGCCGCTTTATTAAAATAATATTTTATTAAATATGATCAATGGTTTTGAGATATTGGTTTTGAACTTTGTTTTTTTTTAGTGAAACCCTGTAGTTGGTGGGATTTCACAAACTATTTTTGTGTAAATCACCATTTGAGATGTTCAATTTTTTTTACTTACCCATTTTTCGATGCACGAGTGAAAAAATGGTGGGGCAACCTCTATTGAGATGTTCATAATTAAAACAAATTATGGGTCATATAGTAATAAATATTGACTAGTGTAATATAAGGTATATAACATTATTAGCAATAAAACCATTATAACAGTCAAATCTCAGTCGTCTAGTTTATTTCTGAAGGAACCAAAAAAAAAAAATCTTAATTGTCTATTTACAGTTACACATCGCCTATTAATTTACCACCATCGTCAATGCAAAGTTATAATTAATTTAAGGCATAGACTTATGGTCCATGGCATTTTTTTCAATAAAAAAATTGATCTTTTATGCTTTTTTTTAAAAATTCAATTTCAATTGTTACGAAATACTTATTGAACGTCATTTTTAGTCACATATTTGTCGAAATTAGAAAAACGTTAATAATGAAACTGATATAATAAACATGTGAATGCAACACCGTTATTATCACAATAGCATTTGGTGTTACTTTATGACAAAACTATAACTAAGGACTATATTAATAAATATTTTATACTTTGCCACAAAATTTTGACAGTGAGTAAAATTTTTTAATATAAAGTATGTCAAAATTAATCTCATTTTAAAAGAAAATTAATTTTGATATACTAATCACATTATCATCTACTCACAAATTATTATAAATCAATAAATATATTCCACTCAAATATTTATTAGTTAAAAAGTCAGAAAAGTTTCACATAAAACTTAAAATCCAAAACAAGTAAAGACAAAGAAAGGAAAAAATATATATTTGAATTCAATTGATTAATTTATAATAATTTTTTGAAGTTTTTTTCCCAAAAAAAAAAAAATTACACGTTCCTCTTATCTTCTTCCTGTGTAAATGAGAATCATGAATGTGTTTTTTTTTTATTTTTTTATAAAGAATCATGAATGTATATGGCCAAGCCAGCTTGATATATTATTTTTACAGCTCACACCTTTTTTTTCTTTTCTCATCCCCCACGCGCACGCGCGCGCACATATATATATATATATATATATATTAAATAACTTATGGTTAAAAATTTATCATGTGTCTTACTAACTAAATTAAATAATATTTTAAATACTCATGATTAAATCACAACCCTTAAATTTAAAAAGGTACCAGTACTCTTGTGGTTAAAAATTTATCATGTGTCTTACTAACTAAATCAAATAATATTTTAAATACTCATGATTAAATCACAACCCTTAAATTTAAAAAGGTATCCGTACTCAAAGTAAAAACCTATATATATATATATATTTAATTTAATATTTTTCACACACACTCACTCACTCACTCTGTTTTCGCCGATCGCTTTCTCGCGTTTTCTCGCCGATTTTCCTTCCCGCCAAACACTCGCTCTTCTGTCCTCTTCGCCTCCGATCCTCTGAGATTCTTTCCTCATTTCTATTCGGTAATGTCATTCACTCTTCATTTTACTCCATCATAGATCGCGTTTTCCTCCAATTTATAGACTCTTTTTTTTATTTTTTCTTATTTTTGTGATTTTTTTTTTGACGTTTTCAGTGTTTTCATTGTGTCGGATGAAAAAGTAGCTTGAATGTGTCATACCTTTGATTATTATCATTATTATTATTAGGATTATTGGATTGTGAATGATGGTGTTTGCTATGTTCGATGCTTCTTTAATTGTGTCTTCATGCCCTTCTCATTCCCTTGGTAATTCAATTTTTGTTTTTGTTTTTTGGTTCTCTTCTTATTAGCAATCTTCTATATTCGTTCTCTGTTTTTTAAAATTGATTATAAAAAGTTCTACACTTTTTTTATTCTGTTTTTCAATTTCAGACCATTGTGTGTGAATAGAATCATAGATAGATGCCTGGTGCTGCTGCAAAACTCCAGGGGTCTGAGGGCAGTGTAGATGCGATGAAATCGGAAGAGAAAGTAGATACCTTAGTCAGACATGCATTTGGTAGAGAACCCTTTCTCTATTTTCCTACAAGGCCCACTGAAAATCCTGTACAGTGGATTCAATTACTTCATACTTTGGATCACCAAGGTGTTAGCAACTCTTTTTCAGGTTCATATATTTATTTATTTTTTGTTTTTGTTCTTTTTCTATGTTCATTCGGTTTTTATTGCATTGGATGGTTTTTATTAGGATTAAAAAAGTTTGCGTTTAACTGTGTGACGATACCGATCCTGCCTTATGTAGTAGAATAAAGAGAATAAAAAGAAATATTAGATTCAGGTATTGGAGAGAAGCTGAGAGCAAAACTATGGTTGGGAATATTAGGAGAATCTAAGAGAGATAGACGTGTGTCTTTCTGTGTTATTGAATGAATGAATTATAACTGTATATAGTTCTGAATATATATAATGTGAGCTCTGGACACTGTGCTCTACCCGAAATCCTAACGGTATAACATAACAAACTTGGCATCAGTTGTTATAACTGAATGCTAGCTGTCCCTTCTCACACATGACAGAATTTGGGGAACCCTTGCGTCTCTTATATTCTAACAAGAAATAATGAAGCTGTCCAAAATCTATAGACTACTGTTGCCCTGGTGCTGGCCTGGCCTATTCAAGGTTAACACAGTTATGTGCAAACTGTATCATGGACAGCTTTGCATTTTAGAGGTGCATCTGATTCTAGGGCCTCCTATTGTATATAATTTTTTCATGCATTTTGCAGAACTTCCAGGGTGGCCTTTGCTGTTTCCAATGAAGGTTCAGTTGCAGAAGTGTGACAAATGTTCTCGAGAGTTTTGCTCCTCCATTAATTATAGAAGACATATACGGGTGGACCACCGATTGAAAAAGCTCGATAAGGTTTTCTTTAGATCTTATGGATATAATCAAGTATTTATCATGTTATATGCTCTAGATAACAGCCTGCTTGTAACTTTTCCAAGTAGTCTTACATTTTTTCTAATGCTGTTTCCTGCTGCAGGAGTCTACAAAAAATAAGGATCTTTTAGGAGCATATTGGGATAAGGTAACTTTCATCATCGTGAATGTTACTTATATGAAGAATGCTACATTTTTTAATGTGTTGTTTTGTTCACAATTTTGTAGCTCTCTGTAGAAGAGGCAAAGGAAGTTGTATCATTAAAAGATGTGATGCTGGAGGTAAAATCTTCTTGCTTATAATTTACATCCACATGAAGTTTTTCTGATGTTAATCACCTGCATAAGTATTGGTGAATAGTATATGAACATGTCAAATAAATACATTAGGCTATGATATGAAGAGATGAAATGGGGGGAGTCTAGTCAAAGTAAACATCTTATCATCCAGTCCACTTCTGTACACTCACCTTAGTCAAGGCAACTGATCGGTGGCTTGTCATAGTTTAAGGCTCTTGAATCTTGAATTTCTACTATAATAAGCTATGTTTTACATTTCTTTGTATATTTTGTAATTCCACACCTATCATATATGGTATAATTTTTTAGCTATATTTTGTTAGGCTTATCTCTAATTGCGATTTTGGAAGGTTGTACACCTTTTCAAATGTTAGTGTGAGTTTTACAGCATTTTCCCCATCCTTTACTTCTGTCTAAAAGCAGGATTATTCTTAACTATATGTTTTTTAATTTGTTAATTGAGAAGAAGGAATTTATCAGACATAAAAGAGAAGAAGTACAATTAGGTGAGGACAACAAATTTTGAAAACAAGACTAAATTCCAACAAGTGCTGGGTGAAACTGACTAAACCAACTGTCACCAAGTCTGCCCAATCTCTCCATGTAGAGATAGCAACAGCATTTAAACAGCCATGAGAACACCAAAGAAAAGCCAAAAACGTCGCTAAATTTCATAAAGAAAATGGAGGCTAAGAAACACAGTTAAGGATATGAGTATTCAGTTCCAGCCCCACACACAAAAAGGACCTCATAATTTGCACAGTGCCATGGACTTTAGCCTTCTTAGCTTAAACCTTTGTAAAGGTTGTTCCAAGGAAAATAGCCTTTGTTACTTTGAAGAACAAGTGGCTTACTGTCTCTGAGCAGGATATGTATGTAAAACGTGTATAGGAAACAATTGTGTGGGGTGTACAAATTTGCAGCTAGTTGTTCATATTCTTAAGTCCAAACAAAAGACTTGACCTTAGTGGGAGCTTTTGATTTCCCATTGGGTTTGTCAATTATGAATCCTAGAAGATTAGGAGTGTAAGCTAGGAATTGAAAAAATAATTTTGCAAGAGCGAATACTGGACAACTCAACGACTGAAAAAAAGATAAGAATATCATGCTAGGTGGATGATAGGATGAGAAATTTAATATCAGATGCAGAGACAACATATCTCTTTGGTTTCTCTTTTGATCACTTATTGTTTTTAACTTTTTCTTTCATCTGTTATTTAATCTAAAAATTTTTCCTGAATGCTTTCTAGGGAGTTCCAGGATCTTTAATTTTAGAAGCTCTGACAACTCTTGTTCAAAACCCAGGATTTCCTTCATTGCCATTCTATTATCTGAGGGCTGGTGCTGCCCTTTTGGTAAGCAACACTATGGTCTGAATCCATTGACTTTTATTTTTATATTCTGTTAAGTACGTAACTGTGGTTTATTGATGCAATATATCTAAATTATTTGCAGGATATTGTTCAATCTAAACCTTCCAGATTTCCCTTATCTTCCCAGGACTTGTTCACTATCCTCGACGATGCCAGTGAAAAAACATGTTTACGTGGGACAGCAGGGTCAATGCAAAGATATATTTTTGATGGAGAGGCTGGAAAAGTTGGTCTTGAACCAAAGAATTTAGTTGCCTGCACAAGTTTCTTGCTAGAGCAGAAATTGGTAAATGTTTTTCTTTACTTAAAATATGTTCCTTTTAAATATACATGTATAACTTTTGTACTTGGCTTCAAAAGATAGGTTACCAGCTCATCAGGATATACATGAAATGAAATATTGATAGGTCTTGCACAATAGTTAAATTGTTAATTAATGGTATAGATGTTTTCTTGTTCATGTAATTTTACTGTGTTTATTGATATTTGGTGGAAGGTTGGGGTTTGGCTCTAATGTCATCTTATAGCTTTAATTTAGCTGTAATGGAAATAGTTATTTGATACGATGTTCCTTTGTTTGTCTCATTGGGGATAGAGGATCAGCTCTTGTAAAAGCCTCCCTTGGGCTTCTTTAAAAGGAAGGTTGTGCAAATAGACCCACTATCTTGCTATGCTGCTCCCATAATAATTGTCATGGAAAGAATCCAGAAGAGTGGATGTTTTCTACAGTCCATACTTCTATCCTGGCTTGAGAGTTTACCTATGCAGACATGTATTCCTAGACATGCTTACAAAGGATAGAGAAGTAATGAGAAGTGTAGAAAGAATAAATAAATTAATATGGCACAGTCATTTGCATCTGGATTTGCTGAAAAATTAATGCAATTCAGTCTTCTCTCCTTTTGATATTTGACACATGGATCCAGAAAGTGTCACATGATTTGATTTTGTAGAAAAGATGCCAGTGAAAACAGAAGGTCATGGCAAAACTTCCATGAAACATCAAATCTAATTATGTTATGACAAACCCAAATCTTTCGGTTTCCTGAATTAGTTGAGTTAGTCATGATAAAATATGGTTTTTCTTTCATTTAGGTGAAGGCATGGCTTGCAGACAAGGATGCTGAAGCCTTGAGGTGCCAGAGGCAGTTGGTGGAGGAGGAAGAAGCTGCTCATAAAAGGTAGCAGGTTGAGTTTGAGCAATTAATACGTTTCCAATTTCGGGGGGGAAAATACTGGGAAGTTATCATAACTGAATGATATTTGGAACTTACAATGGAGTCTGAATGAAACCCTTTTGTTAATTTGTGAAATTAAATATTTCATGTAAACAATGAATCAATAAAGATAACAAAACTCTTATGCATAGTTTTAGTAAATTTAGCCCGTCCACCTGCACGAATGGAACTTCATAATGCAACTATCATGAACCATCTCTCCTAAAAGTTGTTAGAGGTATATGAATGATTTTATATCTAACATGCCCCTTTGTGCTTAGCAAAAGTTTCAAGAGATGTAGGTGAAGGATGTGCTCTTGAAAACTGGTCATGTATACATAAAATGACTCTTTATTTGTAGGCAAGCTAGGATATTGGAGAGAAAACGCCAGAAGAAGCTTAGACAAAAAGACCAGAAGGCAAGGGAACAAAGGCATGAGGAAGAAATTAAAGGGGATATTGACAGCATGGTGGATGCCTCATCAGCAGCAGAAGCATCTTTGAGTACTTTTGATTTTGAAGCACATAATCCAGAGACGTTTGCAGATAGCACTCCTTCACATGTTCTGTTCCATTGCCCTGACACTAATGAAGGAATAGATGGGAATGTCCATTCAGAGTATGATTCTGCCATTGATCAGAATATTGAGCAACCACCAGCATGTCGACATAATCATCGACACACAGCAGTTACCAGACGGCAGGGGCTGCCAAGATCACAATGGGATGTAACCACTGGTTTGCATGCATGCCAGAATTCACCAATTTCAAAGATTGAAGTGATCCAGATATATGGGACCCACTGTGATAAGAGGGCTGCTACAATAGGTAATGCCAGTAAAGTATGGAGTCAAAAGTCGAAACCAGAAATTGACAGGATAGTTTCAGAAGCCAGAGTAGAGAAAGAAGTAGACCAAGTTAAGAATCATGAAGTTTTGATAGGATCTATATCTATTACTCTAGGCAATTGCAGCCAATCAGAGGGTATTGTGGTGACATCCGGAGAGGACTGCAGCATTGAGAATCTGGCCGACAAGAACAGTTGTCAGGATAAGCCATGGAATCCTGATCTTGTCCAGAGTGGCAACAGTTGGTTAACCGTTAAGCATTGGAGGGCAGTTAGCCGGCATGGAACTGAAAATCCAGTTCTAGTTCAAAGGGGTGAGGCAAAAGCTGATTCAAGTTATGGAAATGGAGATTGTCAAAGCTTGTCAGATCCAGGTTGCTTAAGTTCATGCAGTACAGATGGTAGTGATATTGGTTTTGAAAACAGTTTTTCCCATGTAGAGAGCAGAGTGGGTTCAGGAAGCTTAGGGTTATCCAGTCATGCCACAAAAGCCTTTCTTGCCCAAAGTACGTACTGCCATTTCATGCATTTATCACGGTTCCTCGATGTTAATCTCTGGCTTAGTCTTTAGTTTATTTAGTCTAATAAATAAGTTAAACACAATTCTCATGCAGGATGGAAAGAAGTGATTGCATCAAATCATTTGGAATTGATAATTTCCTCCGACTCTGAACCTCCTGGATGGCAGGAGATACAGGATGCTAGAATAGCAGAATGCCAGTCATCTGAGGTTGACAAATGCAACATTCTCGCCAATGCAGGGAACCGGTTGTCTGCAACCTCCAAAGTTACTAACACCAAACCCAGAGTGAAGCCTCAAAAGGGAATGAAAATAAAGTATATTCCCAAACAGAAAACAGCTACCTAATAGGGAAGAAGGAAAGAAGAAATTGGATTATTCAATTATACAGATATGCACAGTTTGACTTGTTGCCAATTAATTTGTTAGCAGAGGTTCCAGTTTTACAAGATGGTCTTCTGTCAGAGTATCGAAGGTAGATTTTGCCGGAAAGTCTTTTATACGTATTCCGTCATTTTTCTTCAAATGATGTCATAGAGGATTCGGTAGCCAGGTTCTTTCTATTTGTGGTATTATTGCTAAGATTTTTGTAATAGATTTGCTTTCTTACTTTTATTATCAAAGATTTTCCCTGTTCTTTCCCGCTTCTTTTGGCATAACTGTCTAAATTGATTGTAATAATTCTTTTGTTTGAGGCAATTCAAAAATCCCCAATTTTGTGCCTTATCACTTTCTCGCTCTTGGGCTTAACCGCCGCAGCGTGCAAAACTCAGTTCGTTTTATCTTGGTAGTTATGTGATATTCCTTCGATATGTGGATAGAAAATGATAGTGAAAAGATTGTGCATGTTTTTCACTGCTCAGAAAAATGTTAAAACAGTTTATCTATTTTCTTGTGCCCCTAAACAAGGGTTTGAAATTGTTACGCAGAAACTTGGAAGTGTAAGGACAAGTTTAGAGTATGATGTCTCCTGGTGTGGTGGAATATAGATCGTAACAATCGTAGCAAGCTGCCAGATTAATTTAAACTAGGATTAGGAATAATAATGCCTCAAGCGGCAAGCTACCTCATGTTCATATTGTTCATCTTTGTTATATGTAAGCATTTCGTTTGGACCGAGAGATATCTAATGGCTCTGTATTCGAATTTGCGTTCTATTTTAATAAATAAATCTTTTATATATATAAAGAATTTTAGAACGTATATGCAGAAGTTGTGGCTTAATTCAAGAAATCAGCGTAAAATTTCGGTATTAATTACTTACTTGAACTTTCTTTAGATCTTTACAAGTGCTATTAGTAAAAGTCTTCAATAAATATGGCCTATTAACTTAGTATCGACTAGTGATTTTGGATTAAAAGTTTACAATGCAAACCATAATCATATTACCAAAAATATTAGCGGAATTTTATATTCAATTTTAATTTTAATGCGTTGTTCATAAAATATTTTTACATGGTCTTTTCATTATATATTACTATATCAATAAAAATACTTAACTTTTATTATCATTATCCAAAAAATCTTCCATATATACCACGCGTGATTTAATAGTAGTGTATAGCATATCAAAATCATATTTTATCATTCAATCACATGTACATATCAGAATTTTTATATAGTTGGTGTGACATCAAACATTATGGAAATTAAATCCTACATAAAACTACTATATTTTCGTGTAATAACACTTAGAAATAAAAAGGGCAGACGTTGCAACCAGGCCTTCAAACAAAAAAGCCAAGACACGGTCAACGTTCACCTCAAACTCATGTCAACTTGCCATTTGTCAACAATCTTCACCCCATCATCTAACTTTTCTTCCTTCCATTGCTCTTTCATTCTCGTACACATCTCAGATTCAGTCCAACTTTACCCTATGGTAACCCATCTTGGCATCTCACAAAGTTTCCCCTATCACTTTGATTACATTTACAACCACAAAGGAAAACCGCAATTATCTATTTTTTCTGGAGAAAATAAATTAAGGGAAAAAAATGAATATTTCTCTACTTTTCTCCATCTCCTGATTTTGTTCACATTCTCTTTTTGATTCCTACTGTCTCATTCTGCTCGTAACCAAAGAGAAGCGATTCTCTAGTTGTACCATTCCACAGATACACAGAGACCTAGTCAGTAGCTGCATCAAAAAATGTCAGGTGGGGTTGGTCCAACTGGCTATGATATTAGCCTCCCAAAAGAACAAGAAATTGATTACAAAGAACAGGAAGACCAATCACTTAAGAATCTGCAAAATAAGCCTTGTACATCACGCAAACTTGGTTTCCTCTCTTTCAGTCAGCTCAATTCCCTGGCCGTGGTAATTGTCTTATCTACCAGTGGCATGGTCAGCCCTGAAGACTTTGCTTTTGTGTTGTTCTCTCTAATTTACATGTACTTCATCTCCAAGGTGGCATTCCCTACTCTTCACCAATCAAAGGAACCCTCAATATTCAACCCAGAAGGCAGGCTTCTTCGCCTTTATCTGTTCATAGGGACCATCATTGGACTTTACACCCCAATAGCCTATATATTAGAAGGGATTTTTGAGGGTGACAAGGAAGGAATCAAAGCAGCAGCACCCCATGTTTTTCTCTTGGCCAGCCAAGTTTTCATGGAAGGAGTGGCATTATCAGGAAGATTCTCAACTCCAATAAGAGCCTTTGTGCCTGTCTTTTATAACTCAAGGAGGATTTTCACCATTGTAGATTGGCTAAGAAGTGAGATATACAAGATTAATGAAGAGCACAGTGGATCTGCTAGGAGGGCCTATGTTGGGAGAGCACTTGCAGCAGTTAATATCGCATTCTTGTGTTTCAATCTATTTGGATTCCTGTTGCCTGTTTATCTTCCAAAAGTTTTCAAGATGTACTACTCCGGGTACAAAGAAAAAAACTGATGTAGGAAGTTAATTATGCTTTTATTGAATATGTAAGTATTCTTAATTTTGATATATGTGGCCTTGCACCATGGTTTTCCTGTTTTCTGCTATATAATAATGTTCACATAGTGAGTGTATTTAATGTAGTCTGTGTTACATATATAATGCATAATCCTCTAACTATTATCGTCAGTTTTACCTTTGCATCTAAATATCCACGTCATCGTAAAGGAAAGGAAAGGAATACGGATGGCATGCATATAAATGCATAACTAAAACGATCATGTCGATATTAGATTGATTCTAATAAATCAAACTTCTAGTTGTATACGGTTTACCACTCATTTCTTCGCATTAACTATCCAACTACATTTTAAATAAAACTTTAAAAAATTACTAAGAAAGCTTAACCATAGTTAAGTAAATGTGCTGTATGGCCCACCATCAAATGATGGAGCCAGCCAAAAATATAAAAAAAAACTTTGACCGTTCTGGATGGTTTTCACAAACGTATACATGTAGATACCAGGTTGTAATTCACATAACGGACCTGATTCATCGGAGTCTGGGATAATTACATTGACTCCCTTATATACCCTCATCTCCTCTTAGTTTTCCATTTGACACTCATCTCATCTAATTGATTCAATAACATTTCAAAAACCTCACCTAATTTTAGATTTTAAATTTAAAAAATTTAAAATAATACACAAAATCAAGGTTCTGAAAACCGGACCGGACATCGAATCAGTCCAGGCAAGGTTCAGAGGGTTAGAGGTTCAACCGACTTAATCAAAGGTCCAACTGAAATATAACCGGCATATAATAAAATATGTATTTATATAAATATATAAAAATACAAAATAAAATACGTTATAAAATAACTAAAAATTAAATTAGGCATCAACAAAACCTATAGAACATAACATAATTCATCTCTTAATTAAAATAAACATTATTCATATGAATCAAATCTCTCAAGTTACTACTTCCTATATTAGAAAAGGAAAAAAATTAGGAAATATGAGATTTTAGGTTTTTTTTTTAAAAAAAATCTAAAATGATGCAATTTTGCATTTTTTTTACAAAAAAAAAAACTGTTGGATCGGTTTTTTACCAGACTGGTTTGCTCGGTTTACTGGTTCCCGAGCAGTTCTTGGGAAATTTTTTGCAAGGCGGTTTTCAGTTCCAACCCATATCGGATAATAGGCCGGTTCTCGGTCCAACCGGTCCATCCGATCCAATTTTCAAAACATTGCACAAAATATCTATTACATCCTCATACACGACCCAAATTTCCCAATCTAGCACCCACCCCTTCTTCCCCTTACCCAACCCAATGACCAATCAACAAGACTCAGCACTCTTCCTCATCGTTCTTTCCCACAACTATCACAAAAGTTTCTCATCAACAAAAATTGTACCAACAATGCAGACCCATCCCATCAAAATCCACCCGTACCCTTCTAGCTCGCCAACCTCTCATCCTCCCCAAATCCTCCTTCGCCCTCTCCCCAACCCCCGATGGTGGCCGTCGACAGATATCCCAGTGGTGGTGATGATAGGAAGAAGACGAAGATGGTGGCTTGTACGCGAACTTGCTCCCATCGACAAAAGAAAGCCATGGCTTTGATAGGAGCAGTGCACTCATGTGTTGCTCATGTGTTGCTCAATCCTCTTCCAATCTGGGTTTAGGGTTGGTGATGTTTTATTTGCATACGTAGAAGATGATGGGGTGAAGAGGTGTCTTGATTTTTTGAGCAACACAACACTTAGGAGAAGTGCTTGGATCAGGATAGGAAATATATGGAAATGTTGTTGGTGTGTTCCTAAGAAGTACGGATACCGACACCCACACGACACATATCCGATATGCGTCCATATGTGTCCAATTAAAAACATAATTTTCCTAGGCTTGGACACGTGCCGGATACGGCCGGACACACGTCAGACACGGCTCTAATTCACTGTGGACATGATTTGGACACACTGTGGGCATACCTGAGTTAGTTTTTTTTTTTTTAATTTTTAATATCAATATGAGCCCAAAACCAACTCTAGTTGTTCAGTTAGATCCGTACTGTTCAGCCATTTCATTTTGAAAATTCTTCAGTTGATTACAAAAAATAAGAATTAATTAGATAAAAAAATTTACAAACATGACCCAAAAAATCCAGAAAAAAAGAATTATACAACAAATAAAAAATTATATATACATGTATATATGTCGTGTCCGTGTCGTGTAATTTTTTGAATTTAGTGTCTTCGTGTCGTGTTCTGTGTCCGTGTTAGTGTGCGTGCTTCATAGGTGTGTTCTAGTTTAGGAATTTAAATTTATTGCATTTGTGTAGGAATTTTAATTTATTGTCTTTCTTTTGTTTTGGATTTGGTGACATCGTGTATGGGCAGATCTTTGGTTGTACATGGCTGGGTTCTTTTTCAATTGGTGATGGTGGGTAATCTTGGAAGTGGAAGGTGGAAGGAGAAGATGAAGTGCTGTGGGTGTGAGTGAAGATAGGGAAGATGGGGAAACCATGGGTGTAAACGGAGATTGGAAAGGAAGTTTAATTTTGAAATTTTGTAAATTATTAAGAAATAAGAGAGGTAAGTGAAGTATTGAAAAATAGAAGGGGGAGAATGTGATATTTATTGGCCTCAAGGAGGTCAATGTAATTACCCCCCAGAGTCTTTCTTCGAAAAAGACCAATAAAGACTATTGTTTTTGGGTTAACAAATAATAAAATTTGATGACCCAAAAAACACACCCATAAAATGCACAAATATAAAAGCTTATAAATTATTCTTTTTAAGTTGGAGTTTTACTGAGTTTTCAATAAATCACTAGAATTAAATTTTTCAAAGGTTCCTACTAGCTATGGAGTTTTATAAATAAGTCCTTGAAAAGACGTAGCAGCCACACAAATCAATTTGCAAATTACAATGAGCATTAAGTAACGGAGTCCAAATGGCCATCAACTAACAAGGAGCAATTTAAAATATTTGAGAAATAAAATGAACCTTTTAGAAGTTAAAACCTTTTAAATTTATAATGACCCATCTTAAAATTCAGTATAACAACAGGGGTCTCAGAAATAATTTATCCTAAAAACTTTACAGCCCAGGGTATAAACCACTGGGGCAATTGCATACAAATTATCTAAACCAATTTCTACAATTTGATCACGTAGACACATAAAAAAGCAAAAGGTGAAATACAACTCAACTATAATACATTCCACGAAAGTGTTTGCAATTGCATAGTTTAGTAAGTTAACAATGGCAATTGGTGTCTGAAAGGTAAAATTCAACTCAACTACCTAAAAGAAAATAAAGAAAAGAAAACAAAAATGACAATGTAATCACTTTTAAATAACTCAAAGACCTCACCACAATTATTGAGACCCATAATAAGTACAAGAAAACATGGTCAAGGTAGATGCGCAGATTATGCTCAAAATGCTTTCCAACAGTTTCCTTTTTTTTTTTTCCATCTTTTTCATCTCTCTTATATTTGCTCCTCGCCTTGCTTCCAAAATCCAAAATGTTCAAAGTGAAAAACAGAGCTACATTTTGGCTATAAGGAACAAACAAATATTACTTACATGGTGTTTACACACAGACTTGTGCCTCCAAGATTCAGACAACGGCAAACCCTAAGCTGCCATCCTTCCAGATCACTTCAGCTTCCACTCACCTTGAAAAATGAATTATCTGCAAGTGCTGCACTACCGTCACTACTTGGATGGAACTTGGCCCCTAACCATATCCTAGAAATTAGAATTAACAGACTCTGCGAAATTCCCCAATGCTTCTGATAGAAACGAAACGCAGCTAGTAGGGTTCCAAAAGAGTATATTAAGAAGCAAGAAAAAAGAAAATACCAGTATAGATGCTAGTGGAACCATTGCCATTCATAGAAATTGGCAGTAGTCTTCTGTCTTGGCCCAAAGATAAAATCTGCATCCTTTCAGGCCAACCTGAATTTAATCTTCGTGCAAAATCTTCCACTTCCCTAAATGAAAAGAAACAAAGCAAGCTATGAAAAATAAAAAAGAAAGCAATAAAATAAAGCACTGAACAATTAGCTAACAAGGCTATCCTTTGCATAGGTTTGATATAACCGTTCCACTAGTTATCTAGTCTAACAAAGGAAATGAATGAACCAAAATGTAAAATAACCACAGCACACATAACATCTAGTTGAGATTAAGCAAGAAGCCCCTCTGATTGTGTCATTTTATCATCTTAACTGGATTCAATACTGAACAAGTGCATTAAACCAAATTAGGGGGTCCGTATAATCTACATGTTAAAGATGGAGGAAAAATATATTCTATATCAAATAGACATTGGTAGCATGAAAAAAAAATATATAGAATAGGTCGAGAATATGCATATAATTTGTATTGACATTTAACAGATATAATTTGAACTCACTCGCACAGTAGAATTATGAACTTATATTCCCCTTCAATTGAAACTCATATCTAACCTGTCAAGCTCCTCCTTCATTGCAGGATCTAAATCATCATCAAGATCACCATCAATAAACTCAAGCTTTGGGGAAAAATCAACAGAAGGAAGATCTTGCATCCTCGAGTGTTTGCTCGCCTCTAAGGCATCGTCAAAATTGCCACTGTGACATGCAGCGGGAAGAGGATTCAACTCCTACAAATATTTGAAAAAGGAAAAAAACTCAATGAGAAGAAAATGATTTCAAGAACCAAAAAGGAAAAAAAATACCAAGAACAATCAGTGGTAGTCATGTAAGCCAGCAGAATAAGGACACACCTCATTCACATAACCTAACATTTGTTTTCAAAAAGAAGAGAAAATGGCATATACGCAGAGTCTAACCTCTTGGTTATCAACTGCATTTTTCAAGGAATGATCCTTTGCTTGGTCTTTCCTTCTCCTGTTCTTCCTTTTATTCTTATTTGCTCTTGTTCCTTTCATATCTGCCAAATCAGATGTATTCTTAAGATAAGTGGTGTAAAGAAAAGACAAGATGGCATGCATAAAATTATTACACTCACAAAACAATCACACTCAAAAGCAATACAATTGAACAGATGCAGAAAAAAGACATCACAAAAAAAAGGGAGGAAAGGAAAGATAAGAAAGCAATCTAGAAACATAAAGTAATGATAAAAAAAAAAAAAGAAAAGGGGTGAGGGTGGAAGACGTCAATGACACACCCCCATCTGCACCATTAATATATGAAAGAAGGTCATCAACTGAGCGCTCATCCTTAGGCTCCTCCTCGATCTCAACATTCTGAAACACATGAAACTTTTTAGTGTGATTGCAACACAGGATGGTACAAACTTTTTAGAGTAACTTATTAACATTCAATATGCAAGTCACATCAACATTAACAGAATAAAGGTGGTGGAATTCAACAAATACCTTCAGTTTCTTCCTCTCTTCTAGTTCTTTCCTTTTTCTAGCATATAATCTGTTTAGAAGTCGAATACGCGGATCATCAGTTATATTTCTAAGAGGCTCAAGTTTCTCCTCCTGTCAAAAACCAAATATAAATCAAGAAAAATTGTTAGAGACTCGAGAGTCACTTTTGGCTATCATCACATACCTCAGTCAAATCATCAGGCAAATGAAATGTTTCACGGATCTCGTCTGGTGTTTTTCCTTCAATAATCCGAGCAAGTGCTCGGCTGGTCAGGTCAACCAAAGGCTTCAACTGGAGGCAGTCAGCAGCAGATGTCAACTCACATAACTTCTTTGTGTCCATCCTAATAAACTTTTCATCAAATGTTTTGCGCTCCTACCATAGCAGCAGTCACATACAAACATTGATTAATATATAAGCTGTGCCATCTTTCCAGTGTTTCAGCTGATAAAAGCAATAAAAAGATAATACCTCAATCACAGAACAAGAAGAGTCAAAGAGACAACTTACTAAATATGTCACAAATTAGTTAAAAAAAAGTCAAATTATTGTATATACTAAACAACCAACAAGAAGAAATTTTCAAGTGTAAAACAGAAAAGGAATCAAATCATACATATATATATACATATATATATATATATATATATATAGCCCCCAAGAAAGATAAGAAGAATCATATGAAAGGTGGAATTACTCCAGACCTTATTAGAGCGGCCTGGTACATGGTGGAACTGACAGTAATCAAGTATTAAACCCAAGATTGCAGGATTGACATGTTGTGGAAGAGATATAGCATAAGTTTTGGAAGATCCCAAGCCTGTCTGAAGTACTTCCTGGAAAATCATGGGGCAAAACAAGGCAACCTCTTCCTCTACTTGTTGAATAGAACCATCCGCAGTTTGGAGCCAGATGTAGGATTTCATCTAAGCATGCCAAAAGAAAATTAAAATCAGCAAAGTAGCCACTTAGGTAACAATGGCTTTATAATATAATACATTTCAAAACAACAGATCGACCCTGTAATTATCATCTACTTCATATAGATATTGCCAGAAATTTAAAAAAGAAAAATCTTAGAGGTGCTTTTATGAGATGAGTATGCAACTACAAATGGTGTAGTATATATAATCTCTTGAACCAATCCATAATGCCAAAGCAAGATCAGGACAGGGCAATACCATCAGTAAGTAACACCAAATACAAGATAAAAATATAATGGCATACCTCAGGTTTCACAACTGCCATAACAACTTCGGACATTTGATAAATGATGCAGCTTGTAAGTACTAGGGCTTCAGCACCACAAGTTTGCTACTGATCCCAGTTCAGTAACAAGGAAGTTACAAGGCAAAGAGAACCTCACACTTCTTCAAAAACTTGGGTTTGGAAAATAAGTAAAGACTCTTCAAATACTCTCCATGAGTTCGGATAGCTCTAGACTCTAATAACAAGTGTAGTGGCATTGTTATCAGAAAAGCTCCCAGAAGTGCTCTACTAAGATATAAAGCAGGAGGTGCTATGGCAATAAACCAAGTGATGTTCAGCCTAAACATAGCCAAATAAGGTCCCAGTGTTAATCAAACATTTGCAAATCTCACATCAGCTCAGTTTCTTCATCATCATATACAATGATAAATTTTTTGCTAGCATGAATACATGTTAGACTTCAAGAACCACAGAGTTGAACAACATAAGATTGGAAACTATTTATCAATCCATTCATAAATCAACATTTGAGAATGAAAATTTATATTTCCACAATTCCACCAACTCCAATTTCAGAGTGTACCAATTTTATCCTTGGGCAAACTGGCTGTAAACTTGAAAAAAGTAAAGAAATGAAGTTTCATCTCAAACTCAAATTCTATCAGTTTTTACCTAATATGCAAAAGAAATTAGCATTCCTTCATTTCTCAAAGTGATTTTAAGGAACATATTTCATTTTGAACTTCTTCGTGACTATAAAATATCACACCTCGATTTCCATAATAACAAATGAGCGACTAGTGAGTTTTAACTCACAATTCACATTACTGAACGAAAATCATTAAACCATTTCCTATCTCTCTCTCTCTCTCTCTCTCTCTCTCTCTCTCTCTCGATACCATATTAAACACTCTAATTTCTAAGAATTGAAGTTAAAATACATCCATTTTCCGCAACTCCATTGCCACAAAAACCTAACTAAGCCAAAACAAACAAGCTAATCGAAGATTCAAATCAGTCTTTCTACCACTCCCTTCGCTCTAATGTGAAGTAGTTAAACTAAACCATTTCCAATTCACTCAAGCCTCGGCCGTAAGTACACCAAACGAGACTAAACAATTATTCAAAATTAGCGCGAAATTATCGTCAACTCAAAGCTCGAATTACCGTGAGGAAACCGAAATCGGAGATCTCGAACTCCGTAATGAAGTCAATAATCGGCAGCGCAAGTTCAAATTCCACATCGAAAGCGAACATTGGAACAAACAGAGAGAGAAAGAGAGAGTAGTACCTTGAATACGAAGAGAAAATGAACGAAGAAGAAGATATAAGAAGCTTTTCAAAGAGTGAAGCTAGCTAGCTGGCTCTTTTTTTTTTGGGGGGGAGGGGGGGGGGTTGCTTCTTTTTCCGCCGGATCTTCAGATTTGTGTGCCGTTGGGTACAGGCACGTGACGCTATCAAACAAGGGTAACGTCCCAGGTGTGGAGGTTTTTTTTTTTTTTTTTTGGTCTGAAGTGGAGGCTGTTAATAATTATCTACTTGGCCCCATGGAATATGGATAACAATGGATCCTTAATCAGTGACCGTTTACCTGCAGGACGAAGAGATGTCGCTATTTGGAAATACGTAATCCACTTTTGGGCCCAATGGCCCCCCCCACCAAATTGACTTGGGTTGTTTGCTTGTGTTGCTTTGTGTGTTGTTTTTCTCCTTCTGTTCCCACATGTATATTAGAGGAGACCGTCCTGTTCAAATATTAGAGATCTTATACAGATATAACTTTTCCAGTTGTTCCATTGAGGGTTCAAATCCGAGACCACTTATTAGAGAAAATAAACATCATGTCACTCCAGCCGACCATGTGTAGGCTGGGCTGTTTGTTTGTTTGTTCCTACGGCTGTTTTACTTCATGAATGGAATATAGATATAAGTTGTGTGAGTTTCTTACTTAAATAAAATGATATATTAGCTATATATTCTTTTATTAAAAGTATTACATATGTGTTTTTTTAATTAAGTAGAAATTCATTTAAATCGATTTCTGTGTTGTCAACAATGCAGATGGTTGAAAATCGGTTTAAATCGATTCACTAAAATCGATTTAAATTGATTACTGTAGCATGTCAGAAATTGGTTTAAACTGGTTTTAGTAAATTGATTTAAGTCGATTTTTAACCATCTGCATTGTTGACAACACAGAAATCGGTTTAAATTGATTTCTATATAATTAAAAAAAGAATATATGTGTGATACTTTTAATAACAGGGTATATACATAATATATCATTTTATTTATTTTATTTAAGCAAAAAAACTTGTGTTATTTAGTACCAATATTTGTAATATGAATCGGTACGAATCTGCTTTAGTAAGAACGAATGGAATTAATTCAGTACCAAACACTTCTTCTGGATAGCGAATAACTTTTGACATCAACCTTTCTGCAACTGATATCCTTTGCAAGAGTGATACCAAGAATGTACCCGAGTTCATGGTAAAAGATTATTGAAAAATATCAATAATAATTTATTTATTTATCTTAATGTTAAATATAATTATAATAAAATTATTTTTGTAAACCACTATTGATATCTATCTAAGTCGATTAAACTCCAATTAATCTTACTTGAGTTGTATGCGTCTTTAAGATAGCATTTGATAAATGTTTTAGAACAAAAAATATGAAGACATGGAACAAAAATGTTTAGAGAAGGAAATGGAGACAAAAAAATCCAAAGTTATCTTCGCTCTAAAATAATTTTTGAGCCAATTTTGGTATCTTAGAAAAGGAAGGATGCTGGAAACATATTTCTCGTACATAAATTTAAAGTATTTTTTTTCAAGAATATCCCTTTAAACATTTCATATTTTATCTTCGTCGTTTCCACTTACAAATTTTCATCAAATTATAACTTCATTTTTTTCATTAATCACCGTGCCCTATATGCTATTGCCAAATACAATTTCATCTTTGTCTCTTATATTGTCTCCATCTTTTTTGTCTTGGGAGAGATATCAAACACAGCCTAGAGTACAGTTCTATCCACGGTTTTTCTATTATGTATAAAAATTTGAACTTAGTTTTAAATCACTTAGACCAACCAAGCCTTGTTAACTGAAAAATTACAAAGGATATTATTGTTTATGTACATAGCCGGCTGTGGTATACAAAATATCGAAAAACAAAAGGACAAAATGGATCAAAGCAACAGAAAGGCACTGTACACATACACTTCACCAATCAGATGCAAGTGGTATCTGAGGACGGCATAAGATAACTATTTAAAGTCATTAAGTCACAGCACCGCACAACACGTTACATGCAGTAGTGAGTCCCCACCTACCTCCACACACTCCTAACCAAATAGAGTTACTCAACAAATCATTCATCAATCATGTGTCCATCTGGATTCTCAGCAACTTCCACTGCCGAAGAAGTTACTCAAGGCATCGATGGGAGTGGCCTCACTGCCATTATCACAGGTCATATTAGTACCTTTTTCTACCTTTTTTGTTCCTTTGAAAATATGGGAATTGTCCCTTCCGTGCTCTGTGTTTCAATCTTGATTAACAAAGTGATGTTTTATTTTTGGCTCCAGAGATTTTGTCTCCTAAGGATGGGAGCTTAGCCAACCCTCTTTTGTGAACTTTACCACTTTTTCAGCATTTTCATGTTCATAAAATATGCATGTTTTCTAAATGTAACAGCAGTATTAAGTCTTATCCTTATCCCACTTGCAGCTGGTCATATATATATATATGAATTAAGTTCTCCCAAACCAAAATTTCAATATATTGGTTTTTGAAATGGTTTTGGTATTCATGTATTGCTACGACTTGTGTTAAGTACTTGATGATAGGTTTTTTCTTTTCATAGCTTACATACTTTATGTTGCATGATGCATATTTTGTATGATGGTGATCATGGTAAAAACAGGAGCAAACAGAGGTATTGGCGCTGAGACTGCAAGAGTTCTCGCTTTGCGTGGCGTCCACGTGATTCTGGGGGTGAGAAATTTGATTGCTGCAGAAGATGTCAAAGAAGCAATACTTAAGGAGTTTCCAACTGCTAAAGTTGATGCCATGGAGTTAGACCTCAGTTCGATGGAGTCTATAAGGAAATTTGTGTCCCAGTTCAATTCCTCTGGTCTTCCATTGAACATCCTAATGTAAGAAGAGTACATGTGCTTCATTGTCATTGCTTTTACATATGTTGTTTCACTCATTCAATTATATTATCAGTATAGTTATCAATTACTCTCCTTTTGACCATTCAAGGGAATTCAAGAAAGGTGTATTAATGTTCTTCTGGTTTGTTTGTTTGTTGTGATTCCAAGAAACAATGCAGCAGTCCTGGCAATCCCATTCACGCTGTCCAAAGACAACATTGAACTACAATTTGCCACAAATCACGTAGGTGTGTATGAAATGTCTGATATTTGGTAACATGGAATGAGGAAAGGGGAAGGCCTTATAAATAAATGATGCATTAAATCTATGCATTGTCCTTCTACTCTCTTGATCTGTCTCAGCTTGTACAATTGGATGGTTGTTTACAACATCGATCAAACTTTATGCAGGTCATTTTCTTTTGACAAATCTCTTGCTGGATAGTATGAAGAAAACAGCACATGAAAGGAAGATAGAAGGACGAATTATCAACATCTCCTCGGATGGTCACAAATTTACATATCCTGAGGGAATTCAGCTTGCAAAAATCAACTATCAATCAAGGTAAGATGTGGTCTGAATACAAGCTAATGTAACTTATAGTGGCAGTTTCTTGCGAAAGGAAGAGGAGTTTGTCCATAGATCAAGAACTCTGTTGTAGACTTCAATTTTATTACCATTGGCGATTCAGCTCTAATATTTGATTAGTTTTGAAATAACAATATTATTGTCAATCTAAAGTTTTTTCGTGGCCTCATAAGATGTCACATTACTGATTTAATTCGCATAGATTTATTGTCACCATCACCTATACAATGTATCAAATTAAGGAAACCAGAAAATATGCTGATATTGTTTTGATGGATATGGATACTAGTCTTAGACTTGGGCAAGCCTTAGTTGCATGAAGTATAGAGGCATGATTTCTATAGTATCTGTGGAAAAATGTATAATGTAGAACTCACTACGTTTGCTTCCTTGTGCGCAGTTACAACATTTGGTGTGCATATGGGCAATCAAAGCTTGCTAACATTTTACATGCCAGCGAACTTGCAAGGCGTCTGAAAGTACGTAAAGACATTTATTACATGCCAACCACACTATTTCTATTATTTCCTTTGCTTTTCTCATTATTGTGGTTCGAGGGTGGGTATCGACACAATGGTAAGGTTACTACCTTATGACCTGGAGGTCATAGGGAAATAGCCTCTCCACTCATGGGAATAAAACTATGTCATCTATCCTCCTTGAACTCGGCCAATTGTGCGCTGGGCTGCCCTTTCTCATCCTTGTCTCCTCATTAGCTGCCTGTCATATATCTAATATTAATTGTTACATCTTGATCAGGCAGATGGGGTAGATGATGTTACTGTTAATTCTCTTCATCCGGGAGCTGTTGTCACCAATATCTTAAATCCTGAGCTTGTTGGCTCTATACCAGCCGGTAAGTACCATTAGGAAAAAATTATACGATGTACTTTTCCATGCAGATAATGATTGTTTCTGAGTTTTTATTGTTATGTTTGTGTTTGATTCATGCAGATCTACTTAAATCACTTGGGGAATATATAATTAAAACTGTCCAGCAGGTAAGTGATTAAACATTAGTTGCACCTATGGATTAAATGTAAGGCACATTATGCTATTGCTGATTAAATCTAAGAGTGTTACTGTTTTTTTATTCTTTATTAACAAAACCTATATTATTTTTTTGATTAACACAGCAACTATATTATCCTTAATATAAAAGAGGATCATCCACCAAAAAAATTCAATGTTTATTATATCATCTTATGATTGTTTTATCTTCCATATTTATATATAAATACGTTGGCTTTGTTCAACCCTTATTGTAGGGAGCAGCAACAACATGCTATGTAGCATTGCACCCACAAGTGAAGGGAATTAGTGGCGAGTATTTTTCAGACTGTGATGTGGCCAAACCAAGCTCACAGGGAACGGACACTGATTTGGCCAAGAAACTCTGGGATTTCAGCATGAAATTAATTGAGTAGAATACCCAAAAAGCTAGCAATTGTCAATGCAATGGCACACTTCCTTAGTGAATAAAAAGCATAGTTGATATATAACAACCATCACATATGCATTTGTAATATAAAATTGTCGTATCAACACCTAAAAAGTGAGTGTAGGACACCTATTTTATTATTATTGAATATGAAAGTGATCTTTACTTATCTCATCCATTTATTACATTTAATCATAATAAAATATAGACACTCATTTTTTAAATATTTAAATAACATTACTCTTTATAACGTGGATTCAATTCATATCTTCTATGCCACTTTACTACATTATTTTGGGAATATAATTTTTTTTTTGAAATTTAAAAGTCATCTAATAAAGCTGCTTTTATTATAACTTGTTTCCAAAATAATCAAGCTAATCCAAACACAAATATAATGTTATGAAGCACATTAATATATGTAAACGGATTAATTGTGACGAACGGTTTGTCAAGATGTGACTTGCATTTGGTGACAAGTCCACAAAGGAGGGTTTAATCTCCTCTAAAGCAAAAATATTGCTAAACTGAAAAAGTGATGGCTAATCACTCCTATATTATTTGACGAGACTCCCATGTAATCAGAGTTATTGATTTAAGGTTGATTAATCTTTACTTACTTGCTTTATGAGCATCCTTAGTTTAGAGGAGTAAAATTCATAAAACACCATTCAAAAGTGAAATTGTGGTTGGATGGTAGAATGTGCACCTTTCATCCAATCAAATGTTTTCATATGCATAACTTTTAGAGTAGTGAGATGGGAGTAAAACTTATTTTTGTTAATATGACAATATATAGTTAGATGATTGTGTAAAAAAAAAAATGAAGTATGCTGTCAAAGAAAAGTTTTATATTATTAGTGTAATATTTGAGTTTTCACTCCTGATATTACCACTCGCTTTTACTTTTAATTTTTTTTTTTTTGGGGTATGATTTGTAGATAGTTTTTAGTTAGTCCAGTAATCAATCAATGAGCTCATGTGTATAAATGAGCTTAAAAGGACTAATTGACTAAAGTAGCACAACAAAAAAAAGGACTAAAGTGGGTAATTAGTTAATTGTAATAGTTAGTGAATATTTGAGAGTGACAAATAGTATTTTGGGCCCCGTAAATGATCAGCCCATAAAAAGGGTGTAGAAACAATGACAAAAAAATAATAATAATAAAGAAAAGCTAGGAACCATAGCACACAGTTTCACTCTCTTCTTCCATAACTCTCTAACAACAACATCTCTAATTCCTCAGCGTATGAATCTCCCCCTGCAAAGCACAAACAATAATGCTTTAAAGTAAAACATATACAAAAAAAATAACAAATAGTATTTCGGGCATCATAAATGCTCAGCCCATAAAAAGGTGTTGGAACAAATGCAGGAGGGGCTTTGAAATTATTGGGGCTAGAAGTAGGTCAAGTAACTTCGTGAAATATTTCTAAGTTCCTTAGTAGCTCAATAAATCAAGCTCAAGAGTTGAGCTTGATCTAAGGATTTGGACTTATTAGGAATATTGATATATTAGTTAGATTGCTTATTAGTTAGTTTCACTCATTATCTATATAAGATCTTATCATCTTGTATTACTTACTTTTTTCAAGGTTCATTTACTAAATAAGTCGAGTTTGAGCTTTGTCATTATTTACTTAGTAGTTCATGAGCTAGTTTGAAATATATGTATATATTATTCTATATCTTATGAGTTGGCCTATTATCATTATTATTATTATTATTATTATTATTATGATACATATAAATTATGTTGAATATTTTGTTATTATATAAGTTATATTCAATATAAACTGTGTAACTAAAAGTATAAAAAAAATCCATGTCTAAATGGGTCATTTGATGAGCTCGAGCCCACTCGTGAACTTTTAGCAAGTAAAGTTTGAGCCTTAAAATTAGGATCATTTATTAGTAGGCCAAGCTTAAGCTCGGCTCAACTCACTTTCAGCTCTAAGAAGAACAATAACCTCTTAACACACTCTCACTCTCATCTTCTGCCATTTTTCAACTCTTTGACAGATAGATCTCTCATACCAAAGGAAATCTAAACTCCACTTCCGAAACAATGTTCAAGTGGGTCTTTTCCTGCTTGACTCGAAGGAAGGAGAATAGTGTAGTGCTCAATTAAATGGTGATTCCACTGAGATAAGATATGGTTGATGGAATTCAATTGTTTAGGTTGGAAGAATCATACTGTCAATGCAAATCATCTAGAGTTTAACTTAAACAATTTAAGAAATGAAAATCTTTGATCTCAACACTCACCAGTCTTTCTTGCAACACCTCTGGTTGATGGGATTGAAGAAAGTGAAAACATCATGGTTTCTACCTTTTGTTTCATAAGGATAACAGTCTCATACGAGTAGGCAAATTTTTAATCATGTTTTATAAGAAGGACCGACCCAACAATAAAGGTTATGTTTGAATAGTTAAAAATAAATTAAATGCAATGAAACGGAATTAAAAAAAAAAAACTTTGTGCAAGATATACACTTAACCAGGGAAATGAATATTGTGAAAGTTATAATTAATTTGCATAATAAGCTGTATTTATACGGATGTGTTAGAGGTGCAATATAATTTAATTTTCACTCTTCCCTAATCATAAATAGACTCTTAATCCAAATCTCTTTCAAAAGACCAATTTTATAAATTAAAAAGTTTTTCAATTTTAGACAAAATTAAAATTAATAGTGACTCCATTTTTTAAATTTGTTTTTTCTAGGAATAAACTTTTTTGTTATCATTTTTTATGGTACCCTCCGAGTAAGTTCTAACAATAGAAATCCCATCAAAAAATAGTAAAATACTAAGTGGCATTTATTATATCCTTGATGTTTTTCATTCGCTAAGAACATAAGCCGTCTGCACTGACAATTGCCTCTAGGTACTGCGTTCTACTTAATCAAATTCGTGCTAAAATCCCAGAGTTTCTTGGCCAAATCAATGTCGTTTCCCTGTGAGTTTGCTTTGGACAGGTCACTATCTTCAAAGTACTCACCATTAATTCCCCTCACTTGCGGATGCAATCCTACATAGCATGTTGTTGCGGCTTCCTACAGTAAGGTTGGACAAGGTAATTAAACATGAAAGATCAAAGAATCACAAGCTAAATATGATCTCTTTGAACCCCTCTTTTAGATTATATAACAGAACAATGTTCTGATATCTATATTCAGAGATACTGGTTTGACTTACCTGCTGGACATTTTTAAGCACAAATCCCCCAAGCACTTTCATTGCACCTGCATGAATCACACAAAAACAAAGCAACCGATATTATCTGCATGGAAAATTACCTGCATCAAGAAAAAATCTTTAGGCACCAAGAGTTGATGTTGCTGTAAGTTCTGTAACCTACAAAGGCTGCCATACATGTAAAATTATTTTGCAAGGATGTTTAAAGTATCGATCCTATTAAGTCTGAATTCATTACTCAGATTGGCCAATTTATATAACATAACCAATGCTATTTTTTTAACAATGTTCATGCATAAAAATATATGATTATAAATTTATAACTCCTAAAGCTATGTAGAGGAACTGGAGCTTATTGCATTGTTAAGACAATTCAAGGAAAATAAGCAAAAGTGAAATCTTCCACATAATGAGGGACTATACACAATATTTAAATTAGTATCCAAATCGCGTATTCCTAGAGAAACCATAAATTCATATGCACAGCGCAGGGTGGTAGCCGCCTGTCACTAACTTGTTCTGACGAAAAATATTGGTGGCAACAGCTCCCGGGTGGAGAGAATTAGCTGTAATATTAACCCCTTCTTCCTGTTCAAGATGCAAGACGAAGAAAACGTGTGCAATGTCAGGGACATCTGTTTCTTGCTAATCGGCCAAAAGATTAGAGAAATAGAAGATAACAATGCTAGCTATAATGGCCTTCAATTTGCAATATGGTTTTGTTATTAAATATATTCTATTAACTATTGCACCGTTATAACATAGTCGTGTCATTGGACCATAAATGTCAGCATACCTTGAGATGTCTTGCAAGTTCATTAGCATGTAAAATGTTTGCAAGCTTTGATTGCCCATATGCAAGCCAATTATTGTAACTATATAAAAGGAAGCAAGCATCACGAAATTTAATTTTTTTTCCAAAAGAAAAAAAAAAAAACTCCTACACACAGATGCTACGGGAATCTTGTCTGTATGCTTAATTCTACATGCAACAAAGGTTTGCATGAGTCTAATTCTAGACTTAGATTGTATCAAATCTTAGCAGCAGATCCATACACAGTAATGTGACTTACACATCTAATGCCACTCACACACAGAAATGAATATCACAAACTTAAGATTGACAATAATATTTAAATTTTTCATAATCAAACAGATGTTAGCGCTGATTTTCCAATGGTAATAAAGTTCAAGTCTCTAGCATAACTATTCTTCTCTTGATAAATTCTTAGAGGAATAAAAAAGGCTTAGTAGTGGTTATTGTCTCTCCACTAATTCTTGTTCCATTAAAAACAAACTGCCTACATCTTACCTTGATTGATCATTAATTTTGTCAAAAAGGATTCCTTCACCATATGTTTTCCGATGATAATCTGAGGAGACATTAACAATTCTTCCTTCTATCTTACTTTCATGTGTGGTTTTCTTCATTGTGTCCAGCAAAAGATATGTCAATAGAAAGTGACCTGTTGAATCATGTCATTAGAAACAAAAGGATTAAGATCACTTTTCACATCATCTTAAGAGAGAGATAGAGAGAAGCTTCACATGTGGATGCTGCTACACTAACTAGCACCTTTTATCCCTAAACCACATTTAAATATCTGAATCAGAAGGAAAATAAATTACATTCTCCACACTCTTTAGAATACCAAAGTGCTTCTTTTCCTCCCGATTTACACTGGAAAGCTCACAAAAGATCTCATGAGGTAAAAGATTAGACATGTAAACTATTTTAGAATAAAATATTAAATATAAACATACAGTCATATGCTCAAATAATTTCTGGTATAAAATAAAACCCACTTCACCGTATCTAAAAATAAAAGATTGACTTTTGATGTGATATGATGGGACATTGGAGGAAAAAAAAAAGAAGAAGCTTCTTCTGCTCGGAAGCATGGCTTCCCTCACCTCTCATAAGGACCCTTTTCTATAAAAAAGGGAAAAAGAAAAGCAGAAAAAGGCGGATGAACTCCTCTCCCCCTCTTCCTCACTTCGGCCTTTCCTTTTCCCTCTGTCAGCTCTCTTGCCTCGTAGCGCTAGAACTCCTTCACCCAAAACATTTGGCGACTCCACTGGGGAGGCAAGGAGAGCATCACCAAAAAATCCAAAATTCCTTTTTTTTTCCTCATGGAAAAGGGCTTCGATGGCAATGCCGTCCTTGTAATAATCGGACATTCCACCGCTGAAAGGGATGGACGGGATGTTAACATTGCCCACGATGGCCCTGTTTAAGGTGGGGAGGATGTCGATGCTGAAGCATCCACCGCGACAGAAAACTTTGTAAGCAGCGACCCTCGGGCACATACCTTGGCTCGCGTGGCCATCCCATGCGCCATCACCAAGGCGTAGTCGAAAAGGTTGGTGCCAGAAACCACCGAGCCCGGCGATAATGGCGGTGCATGTCCCATGGCTGCCATCGTGGTGTGTGGACTTATGTCTCTTTGTTTTACCAATCGGAGCTAACATGGCTTCGTAGCATTGTGCAAGGTTGTAGGAACGAATCTAAGTCCTGTATTATCGAAGCTCTTGCTCTCGGGCTACACGCCCGTGTCGAGGACTCCGATGATGAGGTCACTCTCCGAACTTGACTTGAGGAAGAAGTCGAGGGACATTGGCGTCTTGGCAGCATGGGGCTCGTATTTCTTCTCCGGCAACACCGCCAGAATCCCGTCTTGGTCCTCTAGCTCTTCCCCCGTCAGAGCCTCAGATCACGTCGCGCTGCTCCTCTCTTTCTCACCGCCTCAAACCTCTAGTTTGTAAAGTGTGACGGGCCATCAAAAAACAAAGCATGCACAAGGTTGTCTGTCACGCAAACAAGCAGCAACCGCATTGGTTAAGAGCCATCATCACTTTTTCCAATTCAGAACCTTCAAGAATATACTCACGGTTTGATACTCTCGTCTCATTGTTTCTCTCGTGTTTTGATATTAATGTGAACATGCCTTTGTGCCAGATTCGATCTAAAACTAGTTTTGGAGTGAGCTGTCTATCAAAATATTACTCAGTTTTGAAGTGCCAAATTCTATGCTCTTAAAGTGTTTGTGTTAATGCTTATAAGTATACGTTTAGTCTGAGTGCTCTACGGCTGTTTCAGAATATGCAAAACACCAGTTAAGCATTATTATTTCTGTCTGAGAGTTGGTTGAATGCACGGGTGTGATTGACCTCTGCTATGAATTCATGCGAAGTTGATTTGGTTGGTCTAGCTTAACCAAGAAGATTTGTTTCATTATATTATTGTGATTTTAGCATGGCCATAAACTAACATGCCTGAAACTTTCATACATAACTTTGGTTATTTTGGATGAAGTCCAGGATGTTCCGTTTCTTTTATCTAAGAAATTTATATCATTTTCAATGGGTAGTCCTAGTTTAATTGATAACCATTGTCTTAAAGTCACCTAGTGAGAAGCAGGATGGTGGATTGATGAAAGCAAATGCATGGCATCATCGAACAGATGCAATTTCATCAGTGATTGCTCTCATTGGAGTTGGTGAGGAACTTGGTCTTCGAAAGATTACTCAGTTCCATTGTTTGGTATAATGTTTTATAATATGGGCTGAGTATTATGTCACCAATTACGTCTACTTGATTAATTATGACTATTAATATTATAATCTAACGCTAGTGCTATAATTGCTATTGACAGTTTGTTTCGGTGCAAGCACATTATTGACAACTAAGGCTAGTTAAAAAGTGGAATAAATAATTTATTTAGCATAATATTTTGTTATGACAAAATCAATTATATTCTTAAACTCTCTGGGACTTGATTGAGCATTTGAGACATCAAAACATCTTGCTAGCCCATGAAGCTATGTAAGGCTGAAAAGATTAGCATCCTCAAGTTTCAAAAATTCTGAAAAACTGAGGAACCAATCGGTCCCAATAGGTTAGCCGCAATGTTCTTTAATTATGCTGGATAGGACCTAGTGCAGGAAGAATCCCAAATCAAGATAGTTTGCAGCTCTCTCAACATCTACCTGTTCCATTAGATATTTTTGCCTTGTAGCTGTATGGGTTGGTTGGAAGACAAGGTTGTACTACTCTCTATGAGCTCCCATAGGGTTTATGTGGTTTGCTTAATCCAATCTGAATAAATTGAAATACTGCTTTCTTATATGGTATATCTGCCCAACACGCCTGTACTTCTTAGTATTTGCTTTCCCCCACCCCCTCTTGTTTTTCAGACAAAGTTTTCCCAGGACACAACTATTTAGCACCTTGAATACACAGAGAAGACATTCCACCTAAAAGAGGTGATGATATATTATCCGCCCGCACGAGCTTTTCGACGCTGTGTAATCAGGCGAGGCCATACCACCGCATGGTGATACCACCTTCCGAGGTGATGATATATTATCCGCCTGCGCGAGCTTTCCGACACCGCGTAGTCAGGTGAGGACATACCACCGCATGGTGATACCACCTTCCAAGGTGATGATATATTATCCGCCCACGCGAGCTTTTCGACGCCACGTAGTCAGGCGAGGCCATACCACCGCATGGTGATACCACCTTCCGAGGTGATGATATATAATATCCGGCCGTGCGAGCTTCCCGACGCTGCGTAGTCAGGCGAGGACATACCACCACATGGTGATACCACCTTCCGAGGTGATGATATATTATCCGCCCGTGCGAGCTTTTCGACGCCACGTAGTCAAGCGAGGCCATACCACCGCATGGTGATACCACCTTCCAAGGTGATGATATATTATCCGCTCGCGCGAGCTTTTCGACACCGCTTAGTCAGGCGAGGCCATACCACCGCATGGTGATATCACCCTCCGAGGTGATGATATATTTTCTACCCATGCGAGTTGTCGACGCCGCATAGTCAGGCGAGGCTAAACCACCGCATGGTGATCAGCATTGTTGCTCGTGTGAGCCTTTGATGCCGCGTGATGAAGTGAGTAGCCCGTGCAAGCCCCTGATGCTGCGTGGCATGCCAGCCTAAACCACCATTCGGTGACAAGAATGTATTTTCGCCCGCATGCGCCCTTGACACCATAAGGTGTGCGAGTCTGAACCACCCTCCGATGACAAAATGTTCTCTTTCGCCCGCATGTGCCCCTGCCGCCATGCAGTGTCGAGGCCAAACCACCATTCAGTAATAAGAATGTCCTCTTTCGCCAGCCTATGCCCCAACGCCATGCGGCGTGCAAAGTTAAACTACCATTCGGTGATAAGGATGTTCTCTTCCGCCTACAGGTGCCCCTGACGCCACGCAGTGTATGAGCCTAAAACCAATGCTTAGTGACAAAGCGCTCTTTTACCCGTACACACCCTCGATGCCATAAGAGCTCAAGCACCCCTGCCCTGTCACATGGTACGCGACACCTGATTGCTACTCACCTCTACCATAGTGTGGCCAAGGGTCGGACCGTGTAGAAAATGGCTGGAAGTGCTCAATACGGAGCCATACCTCCCCATTAAGCAAGGGGCTAATATCCTCAGAACAACCTCCCATGCAGGATTCCTGCACGGAGATCCCCGACTGTGATAGTTCATCCCAGGCGGCGACCCCTAGGTGGAGACCCTTTGGTGGGACCCCTGAATGGAGACCCCCCATGCAGGACTCTTCAACCAAGACCTATACGGGACTCTTGAGTCAAGACCCATGCGGGGCTCCTCAGCCGAGACCTATGCAGGACTCCTGAGTTCACCCCAGGCGGCGACCCCTAAGCGGAGACCCTTTGGTGGGACCCCTGAATGGAGACCCCCATGCGGGACTCTTCAGCCGAGACCCATGCGGGACTCCTGCGCGAAGATCCCGATGATGGCACAACCATTACCCTTAGGCGGAGAAGCCATAAGCAAGGGACCCTAAGTAGAGGTAGTTTGAGCACCTTGGCGGAAACTGCTAGACAAAATAAATTGAAAATCCCTATGCAAAAAATAAAATAATAATAAATTTCGACATGGGCGTACTCTTGAGAAAATAAGCAAGGTCAGGCAGGGCCAACTCCAAAAAATCCCCTGGTAGGCCATGACCAAACCAAACAAGAATCAAGTTGGGGGCTAAGTGAAGCCAAACCTGATAAAGAACATGTATGAGCAGGAATGCTTACACAACATTTTTACCATTACAACGACTTCAATCGAACAATAAAAGACGAATGCAATCCAGAAAGGATGAAAGGTTGAAGCATGCTCAACAAAGAGTCATACCTCTTAGTTGAGCAGGGGGCTAATGTTTTAGAATAAAATATTAAATATAAATATACAGTCATACGCTCAAATAATTTCTGGTATAAAATAAAACCCACTTCACCATATCTAAAAATAAAAGATTGACTTTTGATGTGATATGATGGGATATTGGAGGAAATAAAAAAAAGAAGAAGCTTCTTCTGCTTAGAAGCATGGCTTCCCTCACCTCTCATAAGGACCATTTTCTATAAAAAGGGGAAAAAGAAAAGCAGAAAGGGGCGGATGAACCCCTCTCCCCCTCTTCCTCACTTCGGCCTTTCCTTCTCCCTCTGTCAGCTCTCTTGCCTCGTAACGCTAGAACTCGCTCACCCAAAACACATTCTATCCCTAAACCACATTTAAATATTTGAATCAGAAGGAAAATAAATTACATTCTCCACACTCTTTAGAATACCAAAGTGCTTCTTTTCCTCCCCATTTACACTGGAAAGCTCACAAAAGATCTCATGAGGTAAAAGATTAGACATGTATACCTATGTGATTTGTGGCAAACTGTAGTTCAATGTTGTCTTTGGACAGCGTGAAAGGGGTTGCCAGAATTCCTGCATTGTTTCTTTGAATTACAAAATAACAAACAAACAAACAAACCAGAAAACATTAACACTCTTTCTTGTATTTCCTTGATTTGACAACTCTATTGAAAATATAATTGAATGAGTTTATCATGTAAAAACTAAAAGACATTGAAATGAAGCAGACGTACCCTTCTTACACGAGGATGTTCAATGGAAGACCTGAGGAATTAAACTCTGATGCGAATTTCCGAACAGATGCCATTGAACTAAGATCCAACTCCACGGCATGCCTTAGCAGTGGGATTCTCCTTAACTATTGCATCTCTGACATCTTTTGCTGCATTCACACTTATGACCCCCATAATCACAAGCACACCACGCAAAGCAAGAACACGTGCGGTTTCAGCACCAATACCACTGGATGCCCCTGTGTGATTACAATGTCCAACGGCAACCAAATTACACAATCAAGATCTCACATGCATACCATAGTAAAACAATGACACATTCGAAGAATTACTTATCACAGCCAAGTGCAACAACTCAAGATAACATGCATATTGTTGCTACATTAAGTGAGTTCCAGTGAAGCACGAAATGTCTTTCTTTTGTTTTTTTTTTTTCTGGGAAATTTTATTTGCACTCATCATTTATGAGACGCCCACATACTTTTATTCACTATTGAATTGGATATGAATTTTACTTAGTTTAAGATTCATATCTCATCTAATAAGATATAAAAGTATCGATACGGTGTCCTACAAAATATTACTACAAATAACACTACTATTTTTTTTTTTTCTTTGGTAATACTGAAATTACATTAGCCGCTTATTCAACTGCAAAAGTTTAAATTTGTATTCCGTAAAAGAGCACGATCAAGATGACGTTAACTCTACGAACAAGTAGGTGAAGAAAATTACTACATATTGTATCAGTATAGGGCTATAGGCTAAGGAATATTTTGTGCCTGACCATAAAACAAGTCATCTGGACATACAGGAAAAAGAAAAAAGCAAGCTTAATTTTGATGCCGATAGTGTCATCCAATCATGTCATCTCGTCCTTTTCCAAATATTGAGAGTAAGACTCAACTACTTAGCAGCACATGATCACATCACCGTGTAAATTTTTTATCTCTTACACGTGGATATAAATTAATCTCGGGAAATTATGTGGTGTATGAAATGTTGTGGAATTAATGTTGTGTAATAAGAATCGAATAGCTGTGAGACCAGTGGCATCGATGCCATGAGCAACCTGCTCTGCAGTTGAAGACGATGAAAACCTAGATGCTCCTACTTTTCTGCCAAAGGGCCACATGCTTATGACCTTGTCTTGTCTCTCAAGTCAACTACTTTTCTCTCACTGCTAACATAACGTAATATATACGATATCTTTTATATATATATATTTGGAATCCTTACGTGCAATTGAAAACAGGCAATAGAAAGGAGTCCTGTGTCCACATGGGGCAGCAGTCTTCTATCTAGTGTGTGTACAGAACTTTTTATTTTATTTTTTGTTTCCCTATTTTTTATCTTAATCATTTTTAATATTTATTTTTATTATTTTTATTAATCTGAATTTTGTTCATTTTTTAGTATTTTGTTGATTTTTTAAAAAAAATTAAATTTTAATATGAACAGTATTTCTAGTGTACAATGCTTTGTTTATTTTATTTTTCCTTTTGTATTTTTATTTTAATTATTTCTAGTGTACAGTGCTTTATTTTTATGTAAAGTAGGAATCTGAAATTTTAAAAAGTTATCTAAAATAATAAATTATGCAAACTAAATGTATAATTATTGAGCAAATTTAATATGAAATGCTAAAGAGAAAGGAAAACCAAATAAAATGCAATGGGAAAATGGAAAAAAGTCCTGACAAAGACGAGGAGATGTGGAGGAAAAAAATAAAAATGTAAAAATGCTTAAAAAAATAAAAAAGCTTGGAAAAAGATATTGTTCATTATACACAATTTGAACAAACTGAATTCTGTAAAAAAAATATAAAAAAGTGTAAAAAAGTAAACATTTTATAAATTAAAAATTAAAATGGTTTACAATTAAAAAATACAAATAAAAAATAAATGTAAAAAGAAAAAAATTAAAAAAAATGCACACTGATTACAAAATATTAGTCTGACAAACCAACAACTTGGAAAAAAAGGAAAAAAGAAAATAAATTATAAATAAATCAAAAAATAAATTTTTTTAAAAAAACACTTTATAAAAGGCAATTCGAATGCATGGAATTCCTTTATAAAAATATAAAAAAATAAATTAAATAAATAAATTAAAATAAAAAATAAAAAACTTAAAAAATAAATTAATTAAAAAACTTGGCACTATAATTTTTTTTAATATTTATTTTGTAATATGTTTTATTTTTAGTTAACAGTATCTCTGGTGTACTGTGTTTTTTTATTTTATTTTTTCCTTTCTTATTTTTTATTTTTTAATTTAATTATTTTAAATATTTATTTTATTATTTTTTATTAAAAATTCGATTTGTCCAAATTCTTTGAAGTGTACATTACTTTTTTTATTTTTTTGATTTTTTTAAATTTTAACTGTCTTTAATATTTATCTTGTAATATGTTTTATTTGTAGTGAACAGTATTTATAGTGTACGGTGCTTTTTATTTTATTTTTTCTCTTCATATTTTTTTATTTTAATTATTTTTAATATTTATTTTTATCATTTTTATTAAGAATTCAGTTTGTTCGAGTTCTTTGAAGTATCCAATGCCAACTGTAAAATAGGTATTGACCAATAACTGTATACTAGTAGTCATCTTTTTTTTTTATTGGAAAACTGTGGAGAGGGAACTTCATAGCCCCGAAGGTGAGAGCAACATGGGTACACCTCCTCCTCAAAGCAATGCTTTTCGCAGAAATTGAGCCAAGGACCTCTTTATTGAAATATTCCTATACACATTCTCAAGCCATATGAACCTAGCATACTTTCACTAGGCCAAACCCCTTTGAGTATATACGATATCCTATATGAATATTTGACAGCCTTGTATTGTATATGTCATCATAACTGTTGGGAATTGGAAAATTACTTGAGCTTGTGTTTGAAATGGAGTATAAAACTTTAAAAAAAAAATATTATTTATATTCATCAAACATAGAACACTTTATGACGGACCAAAAGTAAACATATGTATTGATAATGGGACCATAATTCATATTTGTATATATTTCATTCTATTTATAAAAATATGTGTCATGAGCAGCTTTTTACGTACTTTGTTCTTTTATTTAATATTTAAATGTTTTACTTTTTAACCGACTATTATTTTAAACCCGTGAATTGCATGGCATGATAAAGTAATTTTAACTTATATTATACTTGAGAAATATTAATAACATAAAAAAAATTATAAAATGATTTTCACTTATATTATAATTGAGAATTGAGAAATACTAATAACATAAAAATTAGAGTTTAATTTTAATATATTAACAATATAAAATATTATTATTCAATCAAAATATTTTATTTGTATAAATAGTTGGTGAAAGAATTAACCATTATGGATGAAATAATATTAGATGATTAAACAACCATATAAAAAATTATGACATTATCTATGAAAATTAATTGTTACTATACTCTATTCATTCAATTTAAATTAAATAAACCGGGAGTGTTAAAGGATTAAAATGTCCTCTTATTAAATTCTCTCAAGTACATAACATTCAAAGTAGTAGAATGAAAATTATCAATAAAAGACAAAATATGGAAATAAGTTTGTCATGCCAAAAATTATATGGACTGAAATGAATTCATGAATAAAATATATGGATTGAAAACTTACTTAAGCTCCGTTTTTAATCATATTCAATTCGTAAGAAAAATATGGAAATAATAGCACCTCTATGTTGGCTATGCAATATTGAAGATAACTTTGTCTGAATTACAGAAAATAGCTATTACAGAAGTGGGAAGCAAAGTTCATAAAAAAAAGGTCAGAAGCGAATGTCCAGCTTAGATACATGTAGGAACAGAACAAAAGGATATCCCACTGGAATGGGCAACAACAATATAAAGTATATGTCTAGTGAATACTTATAATGGATTCTTCATGTGGCAAACCATATATCACTAGCTATTTAGTCCCTAGTACATAAGAAACATGCAAGTCAAGTTTTAACCAAATTTGAGCTATACTCCCACAGTTTCTTTGCCAGCTCTGGATCAGCTGCTTGTGAGCTTGCTTCAGATAAGTTACAGTCTGCAAAGTAGCAGCCAGTCAGCCCTTTAACTTGTGGATGCAAAGCGACATAGCAGGACGTTGCCGCGCCCTATGATGAAAGGAATTGGACAAGAAAGTACGTGTAAATAATAACTAGTCAGTAGCATAAGGAAATCTTTCCTTAAATTTTTCATCACATGTATCAGTTACCTGCTGTATATTTTTCATCACATATTTGCCAAGTAGACCAACTAATCCTGCATGAAAAATTGGACCAAAATGACAGCATAACAGGTTAAACAATTACTACCATATCTTCACATCCAAAGAAGGAAAACAAGAAACTCCATCAGATCCAGTAAACAATGCAAAAATAAAAGAAAGCAGGTTGCCATGTGCAACAAGAAGGTGAATGGTGTATGTAGCTTTCACATACTGGAAATAAGGATTTACCATCAATTAGGCTGTGATAACGGAAAAGATTGGTAGCAATTACTCCGGGGTTAAGCGAGTTTGCAGTTATCTCTGAGCCTTCCTCCTGTTATAAGTAAACATCAAATATTGCTGTGTGTTGCTTCATCCTTTTGACAATGACAAAATTCTCGGAAATATGAAGGTTCTTATAAAAAATAGAGCCTCATGTTCTATATAACAATAGCAAGCTTTTCTCTCTTTTGTAACTCCATCTCATGAACTGTAGCCAGTATCCCTCCGCTTATGTTTAACTTAGAAAGGAAAAACAGAACGGCACATACAGGAACAGCTTGCTAGCAGATATAACTTGTAATCATTAATTTCAAATAAGCCAGTCACCTTTAGTCGTCTTGCAAGCTCATTAGCATGCAAAACATTAGCAAGCTTTGACTGCCCGTACGCCGACATACTGCTATACCTGCACAATGGCAAGAGAAATGACGGCATCAGTTGCTTGGTTTCATGAACAATTACACATGAGAAGGGGGAGAGCTGAGAGGGGGCTCATAATCCTAAAAATGTAAACAGAAAAATGAATACAATGGACTGTGATAATTATAGACCACCAAACATATTGTTACCCGGATTCATCATTGATTTTATCAAACCGAATCCCTTCAGGATATGACAATCGATGACGTCTTGACGAGACATTTATGATCCTTCCCTCTTTCCTCTGTTCAATAGCAGTCCTTTTCATAGTTTCCAACAATAAGTTTGTCAAAAGGAAATGACCTGCAAGGAGAGATCCTTATATCTCAACTCCATCATGAAAGCAAGACGTGATCCACATAATGACAATAAACAACGCCAGTTATTATTTACAATAAGCAAAAAGGAATTGAAATTCTTAGAATATACAAATTCACAAATTCCAAAGAATCTGATGGATTTATGGAAGTATCCTCACTGTCAATTTACATAATTAGGAACATAATTTAAAGTTATTATTTTAAGCCACAAGTGATTATAGATGATCTATCAAATTCCAAATGTGTCCGTGAGTAGGTATTGATCAACATTGGAAATGCAAATCTCACCTATGTGGTTTGTTGCAAACTGTAATTCTATATTATCTTTGGAAAGCTTGAATGGCGTTGCCATGATTCCTGCATTATTACTTAAAACAGCAAAAGAAATAGATTAATTTCATAGTAGTAGTACACAATAGCATACATTGAAATTTACCATCTAACACTCTACTAGTGTGACAGCATTTCAGCACCAAAAATAGCAAAAAATCCCATTTATAAAGTGCAGATCACAAGACCAAGAAGTAAAGTATTCGCAGCAACTTACACAAGTATATTCAGAGGAAGACCACGAGAATTGTATTGTGATGCGAAATTCCTCACTGATTCCATTGAACTTAGGTCCAGCTCCATCACATCAATTTTTGCAGCAGAGTTATCTCTTAATATTGTATCCTTGACCTCCCCACCAGCTGCCATGTTTCTAATCCCCATGACTACATGGACGCCGCGTAATGCAAGCACACGAGCAGTTTCAATACCAATACCACTGGTGGCCCCTGCGGGCAGCAACATGATGAAAATTAGTCATTTGTTTGTAACATATACTCTTGAGAAATATCAATCCTGTGGCAGAAACAAATAGGGCATTATGGTGAATTCAACCGACAAGCATCCCGAATCAACAAAAAGCACACTTGAAATATATGACTGAATAAATTCAGCTAACAACATGCAACCACATCGACAATTGTTGATAGAAATATATTTGTACCAAAAAATAAATACCTTCAACTTTTCATCTTATGACATAATAGCATAGCATTCACATGAACGCACGCATGTGTCAAGTAAAGAAAGATACACATTAAAACTATCACCAATTATTAGGCATGAAGAAGAACTGATGCTGGATAATAATCTACAAATATATTGGCCTCGAAATAAACATACACCCATAAATTCAAAGTTCAAATTTTAACATGATGGGGAATTTCCCATCAGAAGAGCAAGAAACCCATCATGAGTTAGTTACACAAAGAAGAACACACAAAAGAGGGAACAAAACAAAAAATTGAAGGAAACCCATTAGCATGAAGAGGTAACCTGTAACGATTGCGGTGAGGCCAGTGGCATCAATTCCCTGAGTGACTTCCTCAGCAGTTGAAGAAGCTGAGAACCCAGAAGCTCCTTTTCTGCCAAACCACCACATTTTTTATCCAAAGTTCACATCTTTCTCCGCTACCTGCTCATTGATCAATATACAGAGGTTTCTCTGTTGCAGATAATTGTATTTGACTGTAATCAATCAAAAGTCAACACCGTATTCTCTCCTCCACCAAATGACACTGTTCAAGTTTTATTTTGTGCAAAGGCTGTGTGATTTGTGAAGTTAATATTTTGCTGATCCTACTTATATTATGCAACGAATGTATTTTTCAATATATATATATATATACTCTATGTGTGCGTGTGTGATAACTATTTGGCACACTTCGTGAATCTTTCAAGATTATTTTTATTATATGGTTAATATAAAATTCTCTATCTCATTATATCCATGATTTTTAATATATTATTATAAAAATGAAAAGAAATCGTATGCATCTATGTATTATCTTTCGTAGCCATTACGATTTGGTGTTCATTTCTAAATGTGTTTATTGAATTCGGAAGTAAGCTATAATCTTGAATTGGAATGGCCCTTCATCATAATTTTTTTTTCCTTTTGAAAAAATAAATCATTCACTAACAAACAATGCTCGTATGCAAAACTTTATGGACGCATTTTAGCAACCAAATTATAGTAGTTTTTCCTATATGAATTTTGCTTAACTTTTTTCTTTTACTAATTCAAACTTTATATATCCCTTAAATTAAATATCTTATCTTACGGAAACTTCCTATCAATTTTCCCATTAATCCATGTCCATGACTTCAAATCAACTATCCACACCCGTGTTCCAGCTTAACAGCTGAAAAGTTCTGGAAAACAGTAAACAGCCTAAAGACCAAACCATCCAAGAGTTGCCATCAGCCTAAGTTCGTTTCATAGGAAGACTCTACAAACTGAATACAAACTGAAAAGTTTATCTCATTAGATAACCCCTTTATAAACCAGATGAGTGGATCTTAAGATCATATATCTTATATTTTTACTTTAAATAATAATATACAAAAACAGTTCCAGTAGTAGAGTATACAATGACAGCAATACATCAGAGCCTGCAACTAAATAGATGTATGAGCTTTACAAAATCCCTTGCATCCCATAAATAAATCCGGAATCACAATACAGTATCCCATCTTCTGTGCAGTTATACCTGATACAGTTAAACCGTTTACCAATTTAACATTTTTTTGGCATCAATATGATGTTTTTAATGATAGAGTTGTCATTGCATGAATTCTTTAACCGAAGGAACTGATAAATATAATTAGCAAAACTGACATTCCTTGGGCTAATATTTAATATTACATCTGCCATTTCTCATGCACAGAAGTTGCATCTTAAATATTCTACACAAAAACACGAAGCTCCTCTTTGTCAACAAGTAAGCATATGCTTCAGTTGATATGGACAAATCAAATGTCAGAGTTTCATGCTTTGGATTGGCACCTGCACCTTTCAGGATCTTAACCCCACAAGCTTTTGAGCCTGAATACATGCCAAATAAACTCACATGCCCTGGCTCGCCATTCTCAAACTCAAATTTATTGCACTGATTCTCTTATGCTTTGGCTCCTTACTGTACAATTGATTCCTCAGCAAATAGAACCATGAATAGATCCATGTAACCAAAAGGTATTCTGACAAAGTTCAGAATAATTGCTCAGATAAGTAGGCCCTGGAAAATTCCGGACATCATAAACCATTTGCCCGGCCGAGCATAGAGGAGTTGGGATTTAGATCAAGGGATGGGTTAATCTTCACATGATCCCCCAGCAGCTGACGGCAAACACGTGCAGCCAAGACTGATTGAACATCATATGGCTCATCATGAGGAGCCCTTGCAAATTGCTTCCCCAGAACATCACTTTCAGTTGGAACCAGTTCCGATGTAATGTGAGATGTCATTTGCCTTCGTCGAAAAATGTCAACATTAGAGTCATGATGTGTAGCAGCATTAATGTAGACCCCATTTGAGGGCTTCGGCAAGCTTCCGAGGCCATCTTGAAAGTAAACTAAGTGATTAATAACTGGAATGGCACCACTACCCCCGTTGAGAGGCGTGGATGCACCAGAAGCAGTCCGAGGGCTAGATATAGGAGAGGGCGACATTCTCCCATTTATGTGCTGTGGTGACCTGGACCTCAAAAGCGGGCTTCCAGTGGGAGAGACAGGGCAAGATATATTCCTTGGAATGTGGATTTCACTGCAAAATTAATGAAAAAATTTCAGACCACCATTGGCACCAGCAGCTTTGTGTGTGAAAAGGGTGCGTGCTGCGTGTTGAGTGCGCGTGTGTGGATGCGTGCGTGCGCACGTGTGTGTGTATGTGTATGAGAGAGACGGAGAGAGAGAGAGAGAGAGCGAGCAAGACCTTGCTTGAGAACTAGTTTTCAAAATCCTAGAAGAATTGACAGAAAGTCTATCTGAATCCAGGGAAGACAGGCTCCTTCCTTGTCCAATACCCTAAAAATTTATCAAAAATGTATGAAACTCAATAACAAAAGCAAGGATACAGTAGAAACTACAGAGGATGAAAAAATAAAATAAAAAAAAAAAAACAAATTCAAAGATCATTCCCATTGGTGCAAGCAAAATTTCCCTGGATCTTACATTTGGAAAGCAGTTCAAGTGAATATATTTTCATGAAGCACAACAGATGGCTTCCTATTTTACTACTATCATGCATTCGGAGAACAAGGGGAAAGAATATTTGATACCAAAGCACAATGAGAATATGCAAACAGGACACAAATAAACCGTGTTTAATATGATTTATGTTGAAAAAACTACTGTACCAGAACTTTTGCTCCTTGTGCTAACCCAGAACCTGGGTCTGAAGCTGAAGAACCCGGAAGAGGTCTTTCCAAAGGTGCAGCACATTTTACGAAAGGATGATCCAACAGCTCACTGGCTGGAGGGCGATGGTATGGATTACGTTGAAGACATTTCATAATAAAATCCTTTCCTTCACTAGAGAGGTGATCTGGGATTGTAGGGAGTTCCTTGCTATTACCAATCTTGAACATGGCAGCAACCTGTTATGTTAACAAGCAAATACAATAATACATTAAGTCATAAATTAATTCAAAGAATTATCATCGGCACTTTACAAATATAAAAGTCAAACACATGTCAAATAATAGGGTAAAAACAAAAAAAACATAAGTTCAAATATATTGAAATAAAATTACTAACCCCTTCATACTGACTCCAAGGAGGCTTAGTTGTTGCCATCTCCAAAACTGTGCATCCAAGACTCCATATATCCACAGCAAGGTTGCAGCCTTGAGAGTTCTTTATAACCTTAATAATCAGAAAGCAAAGATACTGAGTCACAAAAGTAAGTGCAATTGAATCTACAAAGAACTGAAGCTAATAGAGAAAATATTACAACCTCAGGAGCCATCCAATAAGGGCTTCCCTTGAATGATAATGGACATGATTGCCCTGTTATCTGCAAATATGGAAGTTACAAAAGAAGGCAAACAGGTTCAATCATGCAACCTTGTGATTATTAAAGGCATTAAGAATGAAGAAACCAATAAACCAGATGCAGTCGCAAATGGCACCAATAGCCCCTAAACTCAATATAACCGATGAACCCCAATAATGTCTTTCAGTCTTTTCTCAAAAAATAAAAATGAATAATATATGACGCATACATGCTCCGATCTTTCTTTGAAGTTAAACTGGTAGGATATGGGACAGGATAAGAAATCCTCAAAAAAAAAAAAAGCACTTGGAAGGATACGAAAAACTCGAATAGTGAATTCGAGATAGAAACTGATTTCCACATCTTCCTCAATTAGCTTTGAATGAAAATAAAATGGACAGTTACTGCCAATAAGCTTACATGTTTTGCCATGCCAAAGTCTGCCAACTTGACCCGGCGGCCATCCGGATCCACCAGTATATTTGCTCCTTTAATGTCCCTTTACAAGACAAATACAATTTCAGCAATGCAAATCAGAAGTTTAGAAAAATAATCATCACACAGCAGCAGTAAAATTAGAAAATGAATAGGCAACTTAGTTCACCTGTGGACAGTTTTTTTAGCATGTAAATAAGCAAGGCCTGACAAAATTTGTTGAGTATAACTACGAATAGCGAGTTCACCAAATTCCCCATATTCTTGAAGAAGTTTATATATGGAGCCTCCAGATACATACTCCAGGTATATGTAAAGCTTGTCGCCTACCTGTTTAAGGTATGATACAGCAGCTTCTATAAGTAGACTACAAAAATAAATACTGCCAGCAAGCGTCTAATACTACGTTTTTAGGTAAAGTGGTAAACCATCAGCAATAATTATTCTTGTAACTAGATGATCATACATACATTACAAATGGATATTCTGCAGACAAATGCCAAAATAAATCATGATCACTCACAGGAAGCTAACATAAACATCAAAGTTTGAATGAAACATGGAATGAAGAACTTACCGTTTCAGAACCGTAATACTGCACAATATTTTGATGCCTTAAACGGCTTAATAAATTGATTTCCTGCCAGAATGATGGAGTTAGATTTTCAAGGCTATATTAAATTAGAAAGTGAACTAGATAGTATAAATTTGCACATAGATAATAAGGATTACTCACTCCCACAAAATTTTCCTAGGTCTAAAACGAAATAGATTTACCTGCATTAATTGCTTAGCGCTTTCTTTAGACTTGGCATCATCTGAAAATAGAGTTACCTCTTTCATTGCACACATTTCACCACTTTCCCTACAAGAATCAAACATTTTAATCAAGCAATTTTTATTAAAATGTGTAAATGAATAGATAAAAATAAGCTGAAATTAATAACATCCAGTCTAGTACATACTTATTGAAGCCAACATAGACATGTCCAAATGTGCCTCTGCCAATCAGCTTTCCTTTTTTCCAACGTGAACCGGGGCTCAACGGATTATCTGCTCTTCCTGGACTTCTCGGCATAGATGGAGATGTTGCTGCAGAATTTGAATGAGAGAAAGGCAAGGAATTGGTAACTGCTAAAGGAGGAAGGGGCAGACGATGACTCTGTTGTTTTCCATCATCAATCCATCCTGTCTGTGATTCAGTCGGTGTTCCCCCAACTCTGGGATGAATAGGTGTGACAGCTCCACTCTGAACTCTTGAGCTTGGACCAGGGCTAGTCATTCTGGGACTAGGTACAGGAGAATACTCAGGGCTACCCCTGCTCGGTTGCCAAAATATCTGTCCTGACATGTCCCCACCCATTGAATTATGGCCGGAATTGTGACCAGAACCTGGACTGGAGCAGTGCCCAGATCCAACTAAGTTGACCTCCGAATATGGCTTTCCAGCCCAAAAAGCAGAGTTCAACACCTGTTCAGTGCCAAATGCTCTCAATGGACTTCTGGATGGACTTGACCTGGAACTGTCAGGAGCACTACAGATGGCACCATGAGGAGGAATCTGCAGATTTGGAACATGGCTGCTCAATGGCCTCCGTTTTGGTGAAGTAGAAATCATATGATTACCCAGAATGTTTGCTGGCTTTTTGGCTTCTCTTGAATTTAACAGGGAGGCGGTAGATTGATCCTTGAGCATCAAGCTACAGAAACAGACCAACATCCGGACGAGTAAATTAAAATGCTATTTTCTAATGAAAGTAATCAAAAACAGCATACGCATGTGTATGTAACAAAATTTGCAATCTCAGAGCACATTATCATGGATACTTATGGTTATGGAGTATACCAGGTAGGACTGCCTGCAGCAGTTCTAGTGCCCATCTCAGAGTCAGTAGCCATTGGACTGCGATTCCGTGAGTCTGTTTGTTCATCACTATCAGCAGAGCTCTCACTAGACACTGAAGCAGCACCCAGATCCCTATCCAAATCTGCATGGTTCAGCCTGCCACGTTGCCCACGCATGCATGCAGGTTTTGGTAGTGGCAGAAATGATGATGGCTTAGTGCCCTTTTCATGCCTTGATTTGGATGATATGCTAATTCCAGAATCTGCTCGGCTTATACTTGTTGGGTGCAGGCCAGGAAGTGGCAGTGGCTGAGCAGGAGGCCTTTCAGCAAAACTTTGACACCTTGCCACTACTTTGGAAGGTGAAGGAGATCTTGATTCAGCAGGAGACTGAACCCCCTTCTCAGAAATTGAGTCATTACAATGTCTGCGAGATCCTCCAGATCTAGAGTTTAGTTTACCTTCAGATGGGCATTTAAATTTTCGGTGTAATGTATCGATAAAACTTTCCTTATTTGCTTTCTTTTTGGTTTCGTTTGATGACGATTTCCCCCACCATGTAGGCATATTTGTGTTTTCTATATGTTGCAATGTGGCAAGCAAGTTTTTTAAAAGGATTCCATTAATATTTTGAAAAGTCTATCATGTGACATCAATCGATGGAATTATAAACGGTATGATCCTAACATAACCCTTGCCGAATTGAGGACTGAAGGATTCCAAAGGCACTAATCAGTGATTGCAAATAGGTGCAAAAAACCTGCAGCAGACAAAAAAAAAATGCACTTCCAAATTTCAGTTACTACAAAATGCATATGATTGTCATAAACGTATATATCATATCTAAATTCTTCTATGCATGCATCACTGGTCCTAGGCCCCTAGAATCCCACTAGTGCAGTGTCTATGCCATACAGTGAGACGACTGAAGCGTTAATATATAACCTTCCTAATCAATATAAACTAAGATTCCCCCAAAATATGAAAGAAGCTATTAAACAACCAAGTATTCAGTACTTTGCATCACCTCAAGATCATTACATGCCAACTTAAAAAGATCAAACAAATAAACAACGTATTCGCTCCAAGGTTCTAACACCAAGATGGAAGAAACCAAATGAAAACATAAAATCCATAAAAACTTGCACTCAGAACGTCACAAATAGAAACCCGTCTCTCAATCAAGCCAATCTTCACACACAGATTCATTATTGCATGTATTCCAATATACACAGATTCCCATATAACCCCCTAATTTTATTCTTAAGAAAATAATAATAATAATAATAGAGTAAAAATAAAGATTAACAAAAAAAAAAGAACTCAAACTTTCAAATTCACTCACTTTAACAACACCAACTTGTTCTCTCAGAACCCCCCATTGTTAAAAACAATCAGCTCAAACAAACACACAGATCCACCAACAGTTAAAAACAACTAACTTAGCTGATCATTCACTGAAACTAAGACACAAAGAAAGAAACCCAAAATGCAAAGAAAGGTAGAAACTTACTTCAAATTACTCAACCCCACTGTGCGATGTTCAGCTCAAATCTGAGTGACGAGACAATAATTTTTGTTTTTTTTTTGTTCTGGTGCTGTGTAGAGTTGAGAAGTGGAAGAGAGAAGCCCGCAAAAGAAGAAGACCCAGAAAACGCAATATGGAAGAAATGGAGAAAGAGGGGGTTTTGCAGTGGCTAAAGAATTCGCAGATTGGAAGACAGTGAAGACAGTGAAACGGATCGCTCGCGTACGGAGAGGGAGAGAGAGAGAGTGTGTTTTTTCTCTGCGTTAAGACGTGAAGTTTGGGAGCGTTGATTCTTAATAGGTGCTATTATTAGTTAATTAAAAAATTGTAACCACGGAATTAATGAATTAAGAGAAACAAATCATTACATTTTTTTTTTCCCACCCCTTTCGTAATAAATAATTAGGAGGCCTCTCAAGAAATACCTCCGATCTTAACTAATTATCTAGCTTTCGGTGAATCCCGTCAAAAATAATTTTATCTACTTGTATATATACATATGAATTTAAAAAATTAGATAATTTTCAATATTAAAATTTAGATATATTCTATAAAATGATTCTTACTATTAATCTATCTCTTCTCCTAAATATTTCTCAATATTTTTTCCACTTGCTCTCTTTTTTCCAAATAATAGGCGTATAATGAAAAAAAAAGTAATAATGTCTAAATTTCTTAAATTAATGCCCCCTTACCCTCATATGAATTCCTTTTTTCCTCTAATTGTTTGGTTTTGGAAGGTTTGATATGATGTTAAAAAATCATTTATGCTAACACCTTATGCTTTTGGAAGATATTATTATTATAACACTTTGATCATCTGATTTTGCACGTTTTAGAATTAAAATCTCTCACATGTTGAATTGTGAAGATTTTCAAGTGAATTTTCAAATCTTAAAAGATTATTTCTGATTTAAAACATTTTCAACATAAACTAAGTTGAGGACTTTTTTTCATTCTTTTATCTGAGAAATCCTTATTTAATGTTTGAGTAAATATTCTCCTCTAATTTGTTCTTATTTGTCAACTTTTTGGGTGAGTAAATGCTCATTTTTTTTAACTTTTAGTCCCCATCTTTAACTTCATTTCCTTTCTTTCACTTTCACGTTTTTATCTTTACCTTCTAACTTCATTTCCTTTAAGTGATATGCGACAGACTGCATCCTACTTGGTCTGAGGCGACATAACTGAACAATACATCCAAATTACTAGCAAACACAAATATATTAACAATATTGCTCAGGTTATAATTCACATTGTAATAGTCTTCAATAACGTATCTTTACACGGCTTAATGGATAGAGACAAAGAAACTTGAATGTCACTAGCCTATCAATTAACAAAATACATAAGCAAACATATAGCGGTGCAATAATAAAAATGTGATGTATGACAATCATCATGTACATTTTAAAATTTCATGAACTTGACCAATACATGATCAATTAAAGTAGCTAAATATTCATTTCACTTAATTAGTAGTTTCAAGTTTGAGCTTTAAATATGGAAAAATTGGAGTCAAGAGAGTCATCCCCCTATAACAATCCAAAATAAAACTCATAAAGTTATTTTTTTAATTTTAAAAACTAAAATGACAAATATAAAATTGCATGAATTAATATTGTGGTCATTTCCTCATTTTTGGTTACTATCTTTAGCTATTTACTTTTATCCATATATTTTAATTTGGTGACTTCTAATTCACAAAACAGCAATTTCACTGTTATGATAAAACTCTCCGCTGAAATGCTTCTTTCCTTCGTATAGTTGATTTTTTATTTCCTTAAGGACTTTAGATAGTTTACTTGAAAAGTTTAATTGGTAAATATTATTACTCACACGTACTAAGGATACAAGAAAGAGATAAAGTGTGAGGAGTTCAATCTTAAATTTACTGATAGATGATAACCTGCATAGTGCATAAGACACAGGTGACAAGCACACGTTTATATAATTATTAAGATAGGGTGCACTGTACTGCCTATATATTATTCATGAAATCTGGATAATGTACCCAAAAATAAAAAGAATTCTGGATTAGGGTATTTTTTTCCCAATATATATAAAAGAATAGATGTTCTTTGCTTCTAGTATACTATTTATATATGTGAGTAGCTTCCATATAAAGAAGTGAATCCTTTATTTTTTGTAATAAATGCTGAGAATAAAAAATTTATTTTAATATAATGCAAATATTTGTATATTATTATCTAACCATTATATATATATAGATATATATAATTTTTAAGGTAATAATTATAAAATTCAAATAATTTAATTGATGTGATCATATAAAACTAAATAATTTTATGACAGATTTTATATTAATTATATTATTATTAAATTCATAAAATATATTAAAATTGTCCTTGCTTAGAATGTGTTTGTTTTAAGGTTTAGTGACTCATTCTAGGGAATAAATTCTTACGAGTGATATATTTTCATGCTTCTTACAATTAGTTTTAAAAAATTATTCCTAAATTAAATATAAATTCTTCCTCAAAAAGATATATTCTCGTATTTTGATGAGATTTTATTCTCAAGATAGAGGAAGAAAAATTCCCATGTGATATAAATAGTAATTGTTAAATAAAAATACTATAATATTACTCGATTATTTTACTTCTCTAGGTGGCATTGTTGGTAATATAAGAAAAACTTTGCTGGTTCAAAAAATATTATTTGTACTTATTGTGTGTGGGACACCATACCGACTCATATTTCATCCATTATTAAATAAAATATAAATCATAGTTTAATGTGATCCACACTACATCCAATAATAAATAAAATATATGTTGATATGATATTTTATTATAATTAATACAAATAACACAAGTATTGTGCTTTGATATGCTGTCAATATATATTCAATAATTGTTCAACGGGTTTCTTTGAATAGTATTATAGCGTGCACCTAAAAAGCCTACAACCACATTTTGTACTTCTTAATAGTTTTATATATTCAATAATATACGACACTTCGTAGCACACACAGCAAATAAATCACAAATGATCTAAAGATGCTCCAATTATGTGAAGAGCCATATATATGTACAAATTTCATTATGCTTGTGTTTTTTTGGCAGAGCTAGATATAATAATATTTATGAATTCATCTGAACACAACACATCAATAAACCTATTACAATATTATTGCAAATAAAGCCAAAAATTAATAATTCACACAGTTGTTCCTAAACCTATCAATAACTTATGTATAAGAAGATAAAAAAGCCATCAATAATTTTGTCACATAGTGGCAAGTATCTAGTAAAGTAATTATTTTGGTTCGTATTCTATTTTTGAAGAAAGGGGTTGTAAATAATTTTACACACTTTATTAGCAATATATTGTCAATATTGTATATTGAAAAAGCTCAAGAAGTATTGACTCTAATTTGTATATATTGTAGAACAATTTTACACTTTTTTTTTGGGAAATCTAAATTTATGTTTCTTGCAGTAGATTTAAATATAGTATTTTAGGTATATTACCCAAACCCCTTATAGTACAACTAGATCAATTCTAATGGCTTATAATTTTACACTACTAACTAATAAAAATTAAAAAAAAGTATTAAATCATGATAGGTAGTTGTTATAATAAATAATTATCTAGTATGATTTATTTTTTTCAAAAATTCTAGTGATTGAGAATGTAAAACAAATTTATATTATCAATATAGAAATTTAATGCAAAAGTACTACTCCGTGTTAGTTTTTAATATGAAAAATTATAAGGGTCTTACTTTTATTAATATATGCCAAGAGAAATGTTTGATGTTTTAATATATATTGTCGCCTCTCTTATGCTTTTCTTTCGGCAAATTTGTTTATGGTTTAAGAGTAAGAATTTATTTTATTTTATTTTTTTTATACCTTTGAAATTTTATTTTGTTTTATTTTTTGTATATAATATATTATAGTATTTTTTAAAAGGTAATAATTGATAGTTAAAAAAACAAAATAGACTACCAAACTAAGTTATTAAGAAATTTTTTCTTTTTTGTTTTGATACCTCTGAAATTTTATTTTGTTTTATTTGTTGTATATAATATATTATAATATTTTTTAAAAGGTAATAATTGATAATTTAAAAATAAAAAATAGACTACCAAACTAAGTTATTAAGAAATTTTTTATGCATAAATTTATCTAATATGTTCTTTACATCAAATATCTGGTAAAATTATCATATATTTTATTAGTTTATTCTATTATATACTTTATGAGATATGACCCTTAAAAACTAAAATGAGAAATTTCTTCTTTTCAAATCTTCCGATCTTTCTTTATTTTCTCTTTAGTTAACCTCCTAATCACTTCAAATGCAAAGGTGATTTATTGGACTATTGAAATTGACACCGTGTAGAAAGAGTCCCCCATAAGGGAAGGTTTCTTGCCACCCCATGCTGAAGTCATTTGATTTGTGACATCATGGGCTATGATTTCTGACTATGTTTACAAGCGGTGACAGGAACTACAGGAGCTCCATAACACACTAGAGATTGGCAAGAAACTTTATTTTTCTGCTCTATCATGTATGCAACTATCACAATGAGATCCATTTAAGGTTAATGTTGTCGATGATGCTGTATGGATTTTCGACTATTGATGATGAGGTTGTGAGTTTAATGGAGGGTGCTGAGCAAGCAATCTTCCATGCTCTAGTACATGATGATATTACCTCACATGATGTTTGCTTCCAATTCAATTGAGGTATCACATTAATGTTCCTTAAATTGATGTCAATATATATGTTCGATAATTTTGTTACACAATCATGTTAAGTCATTCCACTGATATTGGATGCAAAACTGAAAAATAAAGTTCTGTTGTTCCTAGTTCTTATAAAATTATATCAAGGACTTAATGTTTATCTTATGAGAAGGCTATTAATCTTTTCATATAAGTACTCTATTTTTTTTTTTATAGATATACATTGAAAGATTTTATCAATATTATTTAAATAATACAAATTGCTTTATAACAAATTAACTTCTTGACAAAACCGAAAATTTAAAAATTGAACCATAGCCTAAAAATCCAAAAATATCTCTATGATGAAATTGCTTTCTCTTTAAAATGATAGTTGACTTTTTTATTATTGAGAAGTTTTTTGGTGCCCTTAGAGTAAAAAAAAAAACATTTGCTTTGTTCTATTTAGTGATTGACAAATCAGCTGTTGCATTAAAAATGCAGGGGAGATGAAAGACAATAATGATTTATGAAACTTATGTATTAATTAATAAATTATATTAAAAGAAAACAAGTACTATCTCTTATTCTCGGTATATCTAAGTATTTTCATTTGGCATTTTTATTGTCCGGATGACACTTTTATTACTTAATCAGAGTGTTTAGAGAATTTTATAATTTAATTGACTATTCCTTTTTATAACCCTCAATTGACCCTTATAAAATGCTGAATGGCTAGTTAGGAGAAACAAGTTCAAAGCTTACTTCAATACTTATATCGAGGGATTTAGTTTATTCCTAACCTGAGTATTGGATGTGGTGAAAGACTGAAGCTTGGCCAATCATACCATCAGAACTTTGTTTTATAATAAAGATCTAACCTAAATATACGTGGTAATGTTAGATGATGTTGTGAGACTTTCTAGATTCTAACAAGATGGAAAACATAGTGGGTGAAACAGGTATAGTAATTACTATTAGTAAACAAGATGAGTGCATGCCATACTCATAATCTTTTATATATGGCTATGTTAGCAGGAATTTTGATGGCGAAAAGGAAAACAAAATGATACCAAAGAACTAAAGTTACGCAATTTGAAATAAAGAATTAAGCAATGAGACGGGGGACAATAGCATCGAATGTTGTTGGCCGCAAACACTTGCAAATGTGAGATGCAAGGGGGAGATGAATTGAGCAATCAAGGGGTGGCCCATGGGGCCAAGAGCTCCATCTCACGTGCCATGGTCCCACATTTTCCTCTTATCATTGTAGTAATATTTTAACACTCAAAAAGTACATATCTATTAAGACACTATTTTATAATTTTGGATGTAATAGAACATAGTCATCACTTATTCTTAACATCTATCATATTTAGTGGCTCTAAAATGGGTATCTGCATAGACACCTATTTTTTAGGTGTCAAAATATTATTACTCTATCATCACTAGTCCTGTGGGCCATCACTGGGTCCTGTGGGCCCTACACATCACCAGGCACGTGTCTACTTCCCAGGTTCAAATTCAATGCCCCTCGCCGCCAAAATTACGAGCAAAATCACTCTTGCCTTGATTTTGAGTTTGTGGTCTAAGAACACATTATGCACATGTTAGATTAGAGTTTTTAATTTTAATTTTTAGATTTTAATTTTTCAGATTCTATAAAAAAAATATTAAAAATTTTGAAAACTATAAATTCTATAATTTTCAATTTTCATTTTCAGTTTTCAATATTTCCTTTATAAAATCCTAAAAACTGAAAACTCAAATCAAGCAATTCTTAGTTTCCTAATTCAATTCAGATAGTCTCACTCCTCTAATTGTAAGTTCGGAAGTATTTTTGTATTTTTATTTTTTAAAATTGTTTTGAAAAACAAATTAAAATGCAATTTTATAAAATGAAAGAGCTAAAAAATCTGCTTGGTAACTTTTAATCCCAAAACAGTTTTTTAATAACAAAAAGTAAAAAATCCATTTGGATAGTTGTTTTCAAAAACAAATTTTAAAAGCAATAAACTAAAAAAACTTTGTTTGGCAAACATTTTTTAATAGGGTTTGTTGACACATAACATTTTACCTACTTGTATTGGCTTTCTTTGAGGGATACAGGAAATTCTTTCCTGTCAAAGGCCTTTAGCTGCACAACAACTTGAGTTCATTAATACTAAACGAGCACTGTTTGGCTCTAAGGGCACTTTGAGAACAATTCAGATCAAGTCTTGGCTCGTTAGCATGGCAACACTAGCTAACTAGCTATCAAAGATCCAACACTTGAAAATTGGCTACTATGTTAGCTATTACTGATTCAATTATCAAAGCTGAGCTCATCATAAAGAATATCCCCGGGAGATATGGAACTAGTGAGTGAGGGTCTCAGGAACAAGGGGATAGAGAAATTTAGATGAGATTCGAAGCGGGGTTGAAAATGATAAAACCATCTATTTACAAAATTACCACCGCACACTTCCCTTGTTCTGTAAAACACATTAATATACTTGTTCTCTGTTTTCTAATTTTAAAACTCACATTCAGTTTTCTGATTTTAAAAATCAATGTCAAAAAATATCTTTCCAGACATGTTTTTTGGTTTCTTAGTTTTAAAAATTGAAAACTATTTTTAAAAATACTTACAAATTGGCCGTAGTTTTGATTGAAAACGAATGAGAAGAAAGGAGGAATAATGAAAAAATGGTAATGATAAATATTATACAAGTTATATGAATTATTTTCTAGAACTAACATCAATGTATATTGAAAGAGAAAATTATTTTACATAAATATTTAATCATATATTAATATATCATTTTTTTTTGTCTAAATTAGTTGTATTATTATTATCGTAGATTTTTGGGTTTAGTAAAGTTAAAAGAATAAACAAAGCCAATAACACAAACTCTCACTTTTTTATAAAAATGAAAACGTCTGAATCATCAATTATTCACTTACCTGACGTGAATGATCAAAACAAGGAAAAATTCATGGTATCTTTACATATGTTTATCTCACATAGCCTCTCAAGTTAAAAACATATCTGCATGACTGATTTTGCTGTTGTGTGAATATTCTACAAGAAGCACCCTTTTGGAGCTTCATTTGATTCTTCATAATCATCTTATGAGGGTCAAACCAATAGCAGTGACTATGATAGTGGAAGGAAGGCCAAATTTGAGATGGTTCCAAAAGGTTAATGTGTATGCAAGGTTTGGTGCTCTACGAGCTTGTTCACACACTATTAAGTTTGCAGCTGATCCCAATAGTGAGAAATTCCCGGCTATGGTGCTCACCCATGCCAATATGAGCCATGCCTTCTTCTCATCTGCTTTTGAAATTGCAGCAGCTGATGCAGCAACTCTTGCTCCAAGCAATAGAACTAGCAAAATATAAACCAAAGATTGGCAAAAGGTACATATGATCAAGATGACTCCCATAAAAATAAAGATCAGTTTAGTGTATGTAAATCATATTGCTGTTGTGACAATATAAGGTAAAAAGCAGTTTTGAAAGTAAAAGAAATGTTATGACTGATGTTAAAATGTTTGCAAAAAAAAAAAAAGATGAGCCTTGAGACAATGGTAAAATTGCTACCTTGCAACTTGGAGATCATGAGTTCAAAATCTAGAAACAACATCTCAGCTTGCAATGGTTCATCTATCCTTCTTATATCCCACTAGGTGGGAGGGAGCACTAGGCTATCATTTAATGTTAGAATTATAGCATATTCAGACATCTCCACATGCTATATATATCTTATCACGTGAAGAAGAATTCTAACATATATTACGGACATTCATTTCACTGTAAATATCCTCTGAATGTTTATTTGTTCCAGTTCATATTCATGAGTCGGTCCTCTGATCATATGGTTGATCTAATCACATATATTTAGGTCTTGATAAAAAAGGTGTAGAATCATTGCATAAGGAATTTGCAGAATCCAGCACTGATTTTCCAGGAATGTAGAAGGGCTTATGCCTCAAAAATATTATGGAGAAAAACTATTAGGACCATAATCTTATTTTTGGCAACGAAATTAGTTACTTAGAAAAAGAATCATTCTTATTTCTTGTTCTTTCTAAGCAGATGAGGCAATGATCCAAATTTTTTTATCACACTGAATTGCAGAGTTTTTAGTTTCCATGATTTACAAGTTTGTACAAGAACATAGGTGCTGCACAGCATAAATCAGCAGTAAAGTGTTGCACAAAAGATGTAAGCCAAAATATTTCTGAACCTTAACTTGTCTTTCTAAGCAGGGGGATTATTAAATGCCAAAAAGCCATAGTCCTTTGTGAAATCAAGTTGTTGCAGCTGTAACATGGTCAGGCATTTACTTTTAAAACAGAAGCCAATCATCAGCGATGCACTTAAATTTCAGAAATATATGCTAAAAAGGATGGCTCATTCTCAATATTAACAAATTCTGTGCTATTGCAGCATTGTCTTTATTTATTTTTTCACATGAGTCTCTTAACACAATTTTACCAATATTTAACTAAACTGACAATGTTTAAGCCCTCCCTTGATTTTGAAAAGCCTTAATGAAGACATTCAAGTGTTTCAATGATTTCAGCAAGCAACTCATGCATGCAAGTTCCTTACCAGTTCCTGCAATGCTTGGATTGCTAAGAAATTTGTAATCAGATTAAGAAGTTATTTTTGTAGCAGAACCATCCACTTACCAGTTGGTACATTTGAAGCCAAATTTGACAGGACAAGTATAACTAGAGCAAGTATTGCTATTCCACTAGCACGGTCTACTTTAGAATAAGGCCCCATCAAGTCCCAAAGAGCACTTGGAATTCCAGTTTTGTTGAACCCATCTACCGTGATGAACATTCCACAAAAGAATATCAAAAGTGAATATGAAACCTGTTCCAAGAAGAAAAATCATTCTAAGAGATTGTATAAAGTTCAATAAAAAACAGAAGAAGAGAGTTTTTTAACGAAGAGGTTTTGTTTATAGGTTTTACCTTCTCTAAGCATGGCCTAGCATCTTTGAAATCAAGAACCACCAGAGCTAGTGCAGCTGTAATTGCAGTCCATGACATATTCAAACCTATAAGCATTGCAATCAACATTCCTAATGTGATAATGTAAACACAACACTTCCACAATACCCTTTTCCATTTTACATTAAAGAAGTCCCTTCCTTCTGGAGAGAGCATAACACTTGCTTCTCTTGATTTATCTACTGATGCAACAGTCTTTAAAGGACTAGGTTCCTCCCTCGTCTGAGAAGCCACATCATTTGTCCCCTCCTTTGATGCATTTGAGTTTCTGGCCGAATCCAGTGTGGTACTAGGAACCCTGTGAATTTCTCCTTCACCTGGCGTCGGTCGGTTTCTTAGAGTCTGAGCTTGAGGAGGGCTCTGAAAGTTAGCATTCTCCAGACAGGAATTCCATTCTTGAGAATTCATGGATGTAAAATGAGACATTGTGGCTGGAGAAAACTGATGGGAATTGACCTCCTCTTCAGCTACAACTTCTGCAACCGGATCCTCTTCATCCTTATGAGTAGATAACAACCTCCAATACATGACTATAAGCATTGAAGCATTCACCACAACTCCTACAAGCATAGCTGGAAGAATACCAGTCAGAAACTGTCCAAATGATATTTTACTCTGAACGGCTATAACCAAATTCTGGGGGTTGCCTATTGGAGTTGCTGAGGAACCAATGTTAGCACTTGATGCAAGTGCAAGTAGGAAAGGATGTGGTGGTAGGTTATGCTGCCTTGCAATTTTCAATATGAATTCAGTTAAAACAACACAAGAAGTGTCATTGGTGAAGAGAGCACTTGATACAGCAGAAATCAAACAGATTCTACAAAGCAAGTCCTTTGCTCCTTTGCTCTTCCAAGAGAGCAATTTCCCTAAGTACTTAAACATGTCTGCTCTTTCAAGATAAACACTGACAACCATTGTCCCGAAAAGAAGGCCAAGAATTGGAAGATCAATTGCTGCATAAGCTTGATCCGGTGTGATGACTCGGAATATGACCATAAGCATGGCACCTAGCAATGACCCTGCAGTTCTCCCAATGGGTAGAAAAGGCACAGCTGGGAAAACTGCTAACACCCAGAAAATTGCAAAAGCTATTGAGCCAAGCACAACTTTTGGAATGGGAGCCAGTGCCATTGTTGGGGCTTAACAAGCGACAATCAGTCCCAATCAAAGGATTTATTCTTGTAGACTGAAATTTTCCTGAACACTGGAAGCCAATTGGATAGTAAGAATGCATGAAAATCCAACATTTGAAACATAATTTATCATTGAATCTATTACTTTGAGATTGGAATAATGTGAATCATCAGTGTCAATGAAGATTAGTGATCAAGCAGGTGGAGCACATGCTCAAAGTCATATGCAATTGCTGTATTAGAGCAGCCATTTTCATTCTATTCAAGGTATCCAACAGAGCTTAAACAGTGACAGAAAGTCAACGTTGAGTTTCTCAGCTCCGAAAAACGTTAGATCCACGAGTTTGCAAAGAAAACTAGAGTGAAGGATTCAACTACTTCTTTTCATAGAATGCAAACCTCTATACTCCTCTTGTGAATTATAACAACCCAGAAAACCCAGGAATGGAAAAAAAAAACAGTTATTGCATACATAACAAACTCATTCAGCTAAATCAATAATAAGTACTAAAAAAAAATTATCATAGTGAATATCAATAAGATAATTGTGAAAACCCAAATGTCAAATTGTTTCATATTTAATTTTATGCTATTATTATGGTAGACGTATTGTACAAATTATCAAGATAGATATAAATCTTAAAACATGTTATCCTAGAAAAGTGGCATGGAAAACAGCACCAACTTGCATCACACATCTTAGCAAGGTTGATCTTATATTATTAGTTATTACTTACCTTAAAAGGAAAAAAAACTTCATGGGGTGTGGTCTAACTTGAAAGCTCACATATCCATCCATATGTTGTCGCTGGATTGGACTTTATGTCCTCTGCGTGAAAAAAGCTAACAAACCTTTTGTTGAAAGATTTCCTTCCTTTTGTGTTATTTGGTTTGAGATTGAGGTTGGGAAGAACTAATATTTTAATAAGTCAGGGAAATGGTGGAAGGGAGGAGTTGCAGTAGCCCCCACATTCAGAAACTGAAAACTTTTCATGACACGTCACAGCCACATGGTGAAACATGACCCTTTTCTTCATTATTTATATGAAACCTTGGGAGGATAATGTTTATTGCCGTAAATGACAACTTTGGAAACAGCTTCCAGGCCGAAATTCTAGGAAACGGACGAAAATTTCTAAATTTTTTCATCACTTGTGGGCCATCAAATTATAGGAATGAAATAATTATTTTGATACCTACATCTTTAAGAAAATAAAACTTGCTGGCATTAACAGCTACTTTATAATTAAAAATGCTACTAATACAAAATTTGTCAGATAGCTTGACTTAAGACGTAGAAATTTATTAACAAAAAATAGTATAGACAAAGCATTGTGAGATCAATGCTTAGGTACATGTATATCGAAATAAGATAATATAAAGTGTATTTACATAAAAAGGAATTATATTATGGTATTTAATATAATGTCAAAGTAATAATAGAATCTAAATTTTCGTCTACAAAAAAAATTATCCAGTAACACAGCGAAAACTTATGCATACATAAATGTAAGGAAGAAAAATAACATTGGATAATGATTATTTTCAAGTTATCAAGTCTAGCTAGTTTTTTTTTTGAGAAATATTATTTAAAATCACCATTAGTGGATATCATGTCGACACACTCCTAACTATTATTGGATGGAGTATGGATCCTACTTAGTTTGAGATCTACATCTCATCCAATAATAAATGAGAGTATGTTGGCATAGTATCTTATAATGTGTGAGCATAAATAATACTATTCTTTTTATTATTATTATTATTATTATTTCTTGGAAGTGGATCGAGTAAGCATAAATACGGGTATCTTGTGAAAGCATAAAGAACTTTTTTTCAAAACAGCAAAAATAAAAAATTTATGGGCTGAATTGGCCTTAGATAAGGAGTGGTTTTACATTTGAGGGTGACATGGTCACATGAGCAGTTGAGCATGGGTGAAGGACATAAAGAGCAAGCACCTTTCTCTCGAGCTCTCAGCACACCACAGGTCTCCGTGGCCAGCACGGTTAAGTCTTTAAGTGTTAACAATGGAATTAACTTATTAAGGGAAATTTTTTTTTTTAAATGCTCTCTAAATTTGAAGGCTTTCCCTACCTTGGACCTATCCTCTCACTCTGAGTTTTGTTCATATAAAAAAAATAGGTAGGGTAAAAGCATTTTACTTTTTGAAAATTAGATCATGTACAATTTATACTTTGATTTTTCAAAACGTGTATTACAACCTTTTAGATTTTTTAAACAGTAAAAAACATCTCATTAAGGGAATTAACTTATTAAGGGAAAATGTTTTTTTTTTCTTTATTCTAAATGCTCTTTGAATATAAAAGCTTTCCTTATCTTGGACTAGAGCGCTATCCTCTCACCCAAAGTTTTATTCATAAAAAAGTAGGGTAAAATGCATATTATCTATGAACTTTAGGTCACATATAATTTACACATTAACTTTTTAAAATGTGTATTGTGACATCTTAGACTTTTCAAACAATGCAAAACACCTCATGTTATTAAGTTGACATCCATTTACAAGTCATGTGCATTACATGCACAAAATTAAACTGATAAAAATACCATTTCTTTTAATTAAATTTCTTAACCTTAAACAGTTCCTACTTAGGACTGAGTAAAAATACTCTTTTATTACAATCGAACTCTAGCATCCGAAGGGTATTTTTATCCATTTTTTAGTTCGGAGGGCTTAGCATTGAGAAATTTGATTAAAAAGAATAATGTTTTTGTCAGTTTAATTGTACATAGACATGTACATGATTATTTAATAGTGAAAATGGATGTTAACTTAATCAAAAGGAATGTTTTTACATTGTTTGGAAAGTTTATCATGATGTCCATTTTAAAAAGTCAGTGTATGAATTGCACATGATCTAAAGCTTAGAGGGATAAAATATATTTTACCCAAAATAAATTTAATAAGTTAGATTGGTTCTTGTTTTTTATAAATTGCTTGGGTTAGATTGAATTTCAAATTCGACGTCTAAGGCCAATTCAATCTAGTTAAAATTGAATAATATTATATAATATGATTTTTTTTCCTTTGTTAAGTTTATATTTTCACCCTAAAAGTTTTAATCACCTAGAAAAACTTTAATAATATTGTTTTTACGTGAAAAAATATTCACAATGACAGTTACAAATCAAAAAAATATTCTAAATCTAAATTGAATAAAAGACACATTCCACATACTAAATTAAACAACTTTCTATGATTTTACTATTTATCCAAAGACTTAAATTATATTTCAAAGCAGATATTAACATGAAAAAATATTACAACTTGAAAAATGTATTAGATCTAAACATCTTAGAATCTGTAAGACCATAAAAAAAAAGAGAAAATGAAAATATCCATAAAGGAGACAAAAATATCACAAAGGAAACCAAAAAAATACACATAAAGGAAGCAAAGAAGACATCTATAAAGGGGACAAAATAAAAGAAATAAAAAAATAAGAAATGAAAAGAAAAGAAAAACAGGGTAGGACTATCACCACAAAAGAAAGATGATAGCCCCTCATTAATACTCTGCAAAAAAGAATATTAGAGGAAAAAGAGAAGAATGATTATGGTTTGGTTGGTACATCTAATTAAGTTGAGTACTAGATGAACCAAAACTTCAGTGATTTTAATATATCGCACAATTACTATTCTTTAAGTATCATTCGATCTATTTTAAATATCAGATTAAATGAACTATTTTTAATTTTTATTTGTATGCAGTCACTTGAAGACTTATATTACTTATATTTTATGTTATTTCAAATTTTATTTTGTTAAAACTGATTAAATCGATCCAATCCATGTTATTACAATAGATGATACAATTTGAATCAGATTTTTTTATTCATAATTGATCCAAATTGAATCGTGAATAATATCCTTAATAAATAAATGTACTGTACACGTATGTGTATATTTTTTTGATAAGCTGGGAAAGTTCACCTCAATCCCATGGACGTATATATATTCTGATTCTGATGTATAAATGACATAAATTAAATAAGGAGATAAGAATATTTTCTAGTCACGCGTTTTCACCTTCAATAATAATATCAATAATGTTATTTCAACATTAATCTTTTAATATCCTATTCAGATACTCACATTATTATTATTAAATGAGATTGTGATCTACACTCATCTCTACTCATCCATCTCATCTAATATAATAGAGTAAATGTCTGAATGAGATACCTAAAATTGAGTGTTGATATAGTATTGCTGACTAGAATAATGCACAATTAAGTAGAGGATTTGTCGTGTTATAGAGGAAAAAAGAAATAGACTGCAGAGATTTGCTTAGTGGCGGTAATACATACGTAATTAATTTCTACGCAAGCTAGCTAGGTCGGTCTAGTCTGATTAACTCCGATTATAGTGAATTGCTGGCCAACAAATCAGACTATTTCAATTACATGATTTTATATTTTTATAATGTTAAAAAAAAAGAAACTTGCGTTTTAATGCTTTTTTATATATTTAATTTTTTTAACAGCGTAGGATAATGAACAATAATAAAAAAAACAAGGTTGCTATACAGAAGTATTATTTTATCGTCATTGAAACAGCTTGATGATTCTAATTAGTTTAAAATTTGAAAAAAAAAAAAGAAGTTTGACTTGTAAAGTTTTAAAATCGTACATAGTTGTTTAGGATGACTGATTAGTTTTAAGAAATTATTGTTTTGACTTTCCAAAGCTTCGGGTGGTGTTAGTTTTCTGGGAGAAAAGATGTTTTGTTAAAATCTTAAAATATGAAATTCATGTGTTATAAACAATTGTTTTGTTAAAAAAAATGTGTAATTTTTGAAAATTATTTATTAGATTAATTGATTTTGTTCTCCCCGAAGAAGAAGAAGAAACTCGGGCGAAAAAAACAAGGAACATTAGTGACTTTCAATATTGGCTTAAAAGGAGGGATCTAAGATGTGAAGAATCTTGTAAACCCGAAGAAAAAGAAAGAGTGAAGAATCTTAGCCCAAGCCAAATTCAAATAGGCTTCTTAGTTCTTACACTCAAGAAGTTTAATTTGCCAGCTGGTCTGGCAAGTTTTGAGGTGATAACTGAGCCTCTACTCAACATCAACCTGTCCCAATCTCAAGCTAATAAAAGAAATGAGTATCATTGAGTCTCAAAAATTGCCACACTAATTTTGTTTAATCTCTTCTCTATAATGTGTTTGAAAGACACGTGTCCAAATCATAAGCCATACTAATGGCCGATCAAATGAAACTCGGAAGATGATCAGACTGAATTCGTTCTAACCTCTCATCTTGGTTCCAAAAAAATATTTATATATTAGAAATGTGACATCATATTTTGTCGTTTTATGATAACCACGATAATAAATGTTACATACTTTGATTACTAAAATATGAGTAATATTCGTGTACATAATTTGTCAGATATTGTATCTTAAAGGTAGACCACTTTTATAGAGATCATCAACTCAATCACTTGACAATATCATAACTCGTGAGGCATGAAAATTTTCATTGAATCAAAAGCCGCTACATAGTAAGGTTTGGATTCACACTAAAGAGGGCCTAAATTCCATTGGAATTGATTCCATGTAGTTTTGAGTGAAAAAATTCCAGATATGGAATTGTTTTTCACCTCAAACAAAAATCCAAGATCAGTCTACTTTTAAACTTCACCTTCCACATAAATGCTAAATCAACCACAAAAATTACATTTTTTCTCTTCCACTAGTAAACACGCTAATTACCTATAGAATCATATGAGTACTGTTTAGAATGAGAATAATTATAGATTGACCATAGTTAAAATTTTCTCTCAGTTTAGAAGAGAAGGATACTCTTATATCTTATTCTTAAATGTTTTATTTGTCATTATGTGAAAATATACCATTCAAGTTTCATAATCTTCACTGTGACAAAGAAACTTGAGTAAAAAAATTGCTTCAAGGACTTCGAAATTAGCTGTTTGTGCGTGCACGCCGTATGTGTATGATAATGTCCATATGAATGCATCCAATTTTATTTTAACATATACAAGTTGTCATTTTCATAACTCGTTTAAAGACGTAGTATGGAAAGATTGTTTTGGATCAGGACCAAAATAAGAGATTGCTTTGGATCAGCATATATTTTAACCGTGTAATGTATATATGTTAAGCCTGTCATTTTTCGCAAGGGTATACAAGAGACAAAACTCAAACCTAACTCAATTTTTAAATCGGGTTATGGTTTAGAATCCAAATCCGACCCTATAATAATCTGACTATAAATCGGGTTGAACCAAATCAAATCAATGTTAAAACAATATATGTGAATTTGGATATTATACATAGTAAATTTATAAAATTTTACAAGTAAAAAATAAAATTTAAAAGTTATTTTGGAATATATGTTTCAAAATAAACCACTTCAATATAAAAATAATATCATATTGCATAAAATATATTAATTAAACTATAAAAATCTTATAATTATTCACAAATCATTACATAAACATATATCTCTAAAAAAAACATTTTTGACTCGAGCCGAATCGGATTAAACTCATTGCATAACTTCAACCTGGCCCAAAAAGTGCATTGTCACAACGTGTCCGGAGGGTGCCACGACGGGAATGACAACCAATTTTTAAAATAAAACAAGAGTCGCCACCAATTTTACTTCTGATTAAAATTGGAAAACCTTTTGATTTACAAACTGGTCTTTTAAAAGAGATTTGAGGTTCGGGAATCTTATTATGATTAGGGAAGGGTGGAAACTTAATCTCACTGCACCCCTAATATATCCGTGTAAATACGGTTACCCTAGAGCTTATTATGCAAATTGATTATAATTTTATAATATTTATTTTCCCCAAAACTTATGACAATTGCATATTTACAAAAAAATAAAATTAAAATTAAAACAAAAAATAAAGAACAAACTTTATGAAAAAGGATTTTGGCTTGATAGTTGTTGGCTATGCCTACGTATCATCTGGTACAATGAGAAACTCAAAGTCACGTAGTTCTGTAGAAAATAATTGTGTGTTGAATTAATTTTATTAAAGAAACCAATTTCAAATAAGTTAAAACTCACTCTTGCACAGGATTTAGGATAGTATGAACTATACAATAAACCCTTACATTCTCATGAAACTTGAGGATAGCAGGTTATACATCAATATCACAACTCGTTACATGGATTTATGAGAAATGTGTTGGTTGATTTTAATTTTTGAAAAGAAAGTATTTTTGGTCATTGAATAGAATGAAAATATTTTGAAAAGTTCTAATTTTAACAAAAAAATAAAAAAAATAAATCATAAACATAAACTCACAATTAATTTGAACAAAGCATATAAACATACAAAATAATTTAAAAACAAATCCATAAACACAAAATATACAATTAATTTAACAAAAAACACAAACACAGAATAACCAAACTACAAAAAAAGGCAAAATAAACACAATCACATACTTAATTTAAGCGAAGCACATAAACATATGAAAATAATAATAACAAGGAAAATTTAACTTATAAACACAAGTACACAATTAAACAAAACATAATTAAATAAAAAAAATGTCCTAATTACTATTTTTATCCTTTCTTATTAATAAAACTTTAGCACTGAATTCATTTAAAACTAAAGAAATAATTAAATCACTCTTTTTGTTTTGTTTTGTATAATTAAATTACTTTGAAACTAATTTATCCAATTTCACTATAATACTAAAAAAAACTAAAAGGCACATCATAAACTATTTTTCTTCCCTTTCTTTTATAAATCAAAATGATCAAATATTAATTTTGAACTAAATTAAATAAAATCTTTTTTTTACCACAACAAACTCAAGTCCAACAAATAAAATTTGAAGACTAAAACAAAACAAATACTAACCAAATCAAACAAATTAAAATTCTAACAAATAATTTTAAAATCTAATCTAACATAATAACAAAAACTAACAAAATAATAATAAGAAAAATTAACCCATTACCCTACACACACACCCTATTCTCTCTGTCTATCACAAACACACAACTCAATTCACTCCTCACAAACACATGCGCACTGCACTCTCTCATTTTCACTCACACACACGCGAGCACACACGCACACACACACACGCTTACAAAATAAACACACGCGGGGACAAAGAAAAGGGGAAAGGGAGATTGGGGAAACGAGAGAGAGAGACAGAGAATCCGAGAAAGAGAGGAACAAAGAGAGAGAGAGAGAGAGAGAGAAAAGGCTCCATGAAGGGGAGAGGAAGAAGATCGATGTGGTGGGAGCAGCGGAGCGTCATGGTGGCTGAGGAGGAAGGCTGGAAGCGGAGGAAGGAGGCTGAGGTGGTGTGGTTGGGGAAGAAGATAAGCTGCCACGGTGGCAAAGGGAAGCCGATGATGAGTGCGCGAGGACGCGGCGTGGTTGGGGAAAGAAGCTCCTGCGCATGGCCGAAGACATGGCAGAGGGAAGGAACTCGCGATGGCCGCAGTCCTTATCTGATCCGGCCTTCCTGCGACGGCAGAGGCGGACAGGAGGTACAGCTGTTTCGGGCTGAGGGAGATTGGTTTCGGCTGGTGGTTCGTCGATGGAGCTGCGTGGAGACAAAGGGGTGTGGCGGTTCTCATGGGTCTAGGGCGGTGGTTGCGGAGCTAAGACAAAGGGAGGTTGGGAGGCAGCGATCGCGACGATGAGGGAGTTGTGGGCTGAAGCGACAGTGCACTTCGCGAAGTGTGTTCGCGGCTTCGAGGTGCTTCAGATTGGTGGGACCGCGGCTCGCGAGGGGAAAGGGATGAGAGCTTCGCCGTTACGTGTGACGGAGAAAGACTCAGGAAGGCCGGTGACTGGGTACTTCGACGGATCGTGGTTGATCTGAGATCACAGCTGGTTGAGTTGGAGCTATATATGGCGGAGATGGGGAGAGAAAGGAGATGGAGGGCTGTGATGGTCGTGAGATGGTAGATCGGCTTCACTATAGCGGTGGCTGGAAGTGGGGGCTGTGTGAATGACAGTGTGTTTGTAGTTCCGTGAAAGGGGTTGGTGGTGGAGTTTGATGATGATGAAAGTGGCATGGAGGTTGAAGATGATGATAGGAAGCATGAGAAGCTGCGGCGAGTGGCGGGGGAGGAGCACCACCGCGGCCTCCTGCTTCTTTTCCTCTTCCTTATTTCCTTTTCTTGTTAATATTTGATGATGATGATATTGTTGATTGCTGCTGGAATTACCTTGTTATTGGGCTATTGTGCTGGAAATGTTGGTTTCTCTGCAGGTTCTCATTTGCTGGACAATTGATGTATCAGAATATTTTTTTTTTTTGTGGTTTTGAATTTCTTTGCTAATAACTATAATTCTTGCTTTGAAAAATTTTTTTGCTCCCCATTTCCCGTTGTTGATGGATCATTATATCATACCTGGTCAAACGAAATTATTGCTGATTTCATTTATAACTGGCTGGTAAACCCATGATCATCACAAAGGGAAGGAATGATGTTGTTGTGGAGAGGAACTCATGATGCTGTCTGTTTCCTCTTCCCCTTTGAGAAACGATCAAAATGAGAAAGAATCTCATGCTCTATTTCTTTCTTTTTTTTTTCTTTTTTTTAAACAGCCAAATAAGGGATCCAATGTCCCTTTTTTATTTTTCGGTTGCAGTAGGAACGGACAAAAAGGTTAATAAAAGAATAATATTTTGTTTTTTTTAATTAACTAAGTGTGGGCTGTAATGAAAGAAAAAAAAAGCGATGGGCTTGGACCAATGATATGGGCTGAACTCTTTTATGCAAATAAAAAAATAATAATAATAAAAAAAAAAAAAAAAAGATTGGATAAAATATGGTGTTTACATGCACTAAGTCATTTTTTACAACCAAAACCCAGTCTAATAAGCTCTGAGTCAAGCCAGGTTAATTAGTGGCCAAGCCGAGTTATAAAACCCTAATTTTTTGGCAGTGGAAGTGGAACCCTACTCTATTCTATTATTGGAGATCTAAAGCCATAAGCTGCTAGTTTATGAGTCTATCTAATAAGAATTAAGAAATGTAATCATTGCTGTCTGAAACAATTATAAATAAAAGACAAGATAGTAGAACATAAAACTAATTAAAAAATTTTCTCAAAGAATAATCATATGTTTTATTTATTTATCTTCATGCCAAGAAAATAAAAACAACCTTTCATAATCTCACATTTTAACTTGTCCCTATATAACATTCACGTAATATGATTAGGATATTAAAAACTTATTAAAAAATAATTTTTTTGGAATAATTAAACCCAGAAAAGGAGATACAAATAGAAGAAGTTAAAATGAAAAATAATTTAGCGACAGGTTTTACATCAACTCAATGCATATTTGGTTTTGCGTTTGGAAGGCTCAAGAGTGAGTTTGGAGGATTTTATATTTATTTAGTTTTTGTTCAAAAGTGATTTTGGGGTCTATAACTCATCTTGGTTAAAAGAAATATTTTTTTCACTTTTGCTTGTAGCTCATAATTAATACTGTCAATTTTGTCAAAATCAATTTTCAAATCAAATTACAAAATATAAATTATTTCACCTCAAAATCACATTTAATTAAAATCAATTCTAAAAATACGTAACCAAATAGGGACTCAATCTATTATCCAAATCTGTCCTGACACGAATATTTAATTGGATTTAATTTTATTATCTTCCTTATTTTCATGTTGAACCTTTATATTTACTAACCTTCACAACCATATTCTCTTATACTAAATTAACAAATTGCAACTTGAGTTTATAATGAAAGAATCTAGTATGCACCAACGCATTGTTAGGCCAACAGGACATTGATTCGCCTGATTTTTCTTTTCCCGGTTACACAATCGACATGTTAAAGTAAAATGAAATATAAAAAAGTGTTACTTAAACATTCGCGTGTTGCTTTTAATGGATAAATGCTTTCATCCTCAAGGAGAAACAAAAATTCTTCCGCCACAAGGGATGTCAACCATTGGATTTTTTCTCATTCACTTTATTTGAAAGAGTATGTTCGGTTACAGAGAAAAAATTAGAAAAAAATTAATAAACTCCATATATATAAAATTACACATAAAATTTATTTATAAATTTTTTTCCTTCATTTTTGTCTCTCAACCTAACACATCCTCACTCTTAGAATTTGTGACTGTAATGCTCAATGGAGGATCCTCCAGGAATAGGGAAGTTTCACTCTTTTGAATGAGGATCAAATGCCATAACCAGGTGTCTCTACAGGTTTTCATCTGCCTCAAGGGGTTTTTCAGTTCCTGTTGATTAGTATGTTTGCTGCTTGACCTCATTATTCTCTTATACACCAAACAATCCACAAGTATCTGCAACTTTTAGACAATATCAAGAGAATGATTTAATCCTGCAAGGTGGTTGAATAAAACGGGCACCCACCGATCATTAAAGTCTAGGGCATGAAAGCGAAATATCTTGTCCATTGGGACACTTATTGGAGGACTTAAGAGGGACAAGGAGACAGGATAACAACTCAGACAAACCCAAACATAGTGCTAAGCACTATGAGGTCCCCGCATGACAAGCTTATCACCACCGCCATCTGACAATATCACCTTTTTTTTTCAATTTTATTTTCTTTGGGTTGAAATAAGAAATCAAATTGAACCAGCTATAGCAAATGATGAGCCATAACAACTACGTTGCAGCCTTGCAGCAACACATTCATACATAGGGGCCATGCATCAGCTAGTGGCAGATGGTACCAGATTGTGCTATATAGCTGAGGTGTTGCTCCCCTCTCCTATTGCTGCATTAATTAAAGGGTACAGAGCTACAAATACTGGTAAACATGTAGAAACAGAGCTGTATGAGGATCCCACCAACTAGCACGACCTGTATTTTAGAAAGTACCCCACCAATGCAACAATTGCAGGCATGCAACTAGAGACTTCGTCAAATATGCAGGTTCTCCATAATCCAAGTGCCAACAAAAAAAGATACTTTTTATTTTCATTATTGCACATGAAATGATACAATAATCCACAACACGATATACCTGTACTTGGCTATCTCTGTATACTTGAAACGACGAAATGCCAGAAGTAATGTTCTATCAGAATTGAGAATCCACTCTACCGGTCCCTACCTACCAACTATGTCCCCATTGGGTCCTACTGTTTGTTGTTTCTTCGGTGTCTCACTCACCCATCCAATTACCACAATTTTTCCTCGAAAGATTGAGGAGCTGTATTCAAAACAAAGTCTTCAGATATGGATTCAGTACACTAGAGATCCTGCAGAGAAATTGAAAATCCTTTTGCCTTAAACCATACAGGTTAAGTCATGTTGCAATAAAAATAAAATCCTCAACTGATTTCTGGTTGTAACATTGGGAAGAAAGCCCAACTGTTGACTGATCTACCTTCCTTTCCAACTTCCTTCCCACCTTTTCTGTTATCAAAATTGAATTCTTTGGAAGAATTAGAAGATTGAAGCTTCTGACAGCACTGCTGTCCTTCTCCAAGTGGACTGTCAGGCTTATCATTTGTTTTCCCTGAACACACATCACAACAACTAGCTGTGTCTTTTTGTATACTTTCTCTTTCGACAGGGTCTTTAGCCAGTATACCCTGTGAAGACCTTGACATGTTTCGAAGCAATAGCCCTGTTTTATTGGCAAGACATCGTGCAACATCTTCCCCAGTTAATTCAAACGAAACCCTGTGAGCGACTGATGTTGCATTACTTTGATATCCATTCTCTGAGTTTGCAAGAGATGCTAACTCAGAAGTCTGGTTTTGCACATAGATGCTGCATTTAGTGGTTGGACCAGTACCATCAGGTGTCAAGGAGCCAGAGCCCAACCTTGAATCCTGTCCCAAACCGTCAGGTGTCACACACCCAGAACCTAATCTTGAGGCCAGCCCAACACCATCAGGTGTCAAAGATCCTGAACCTAATCTTGAACCTTGCCCTGCACCATCTGGGGTCAATGATCCAGATCCCAGCCTTGAACTCCATTTTCTAGAGGAGAAGTGTTCAAAGCCCAAGATCTTTGGTGCTTCTCCCTTGCGCAATTCAAGAGTTGGGCGTCTCTCAGGGTAAGGGGTAGAGGTGCCAGAAGTTGAAATGGCTGATCCAGGTGATATGAGTTGGGCACCTGGGCTTCCAGGATATTGTTGGTAAGGCTGAAATTCATAATTGTGCAATGCAAACTTCTGTGTCCCACTATTTTTACGAGCCTTGTCTAGTGAAGATGCCAACAATTGAGCAAATGGAACCTCAGGAGATGATGGTGTCGTCATTTGCACAGATTCAGGTGGGGGAGTAAAAGAAGCAGTTGATGGTTCAGTTGTAAAGTTTGAAAATACAGGTGGTGAAACTAATTGGGTCTCATAGGCATAAGGACCTATGGTAAAAATGGTTGGAGGTCCACTAGATGAATAAGCATTGACAGAGAGAGAAGCGAGAGAGAGTAATCCAGCAGGTGAATGAGTAGCAGATGGTGGATCAGATTGGAGAAAAGATGCAGGGGAAGATGGAGGGGCAATGAATGGCATCACAATGGTAGTTGGAGCATTTGGTGCGACGGTAGCAGCTGGACCTGTTGGTGCAACAGGTTCAGGAACAAGGACAGCATGGCCAATTCGCTTGCTGCTTTTATGAGATCCAAAACACCAATACAGGCTCCACCAGCTTCCCCACCGTTTTTTCTGCAGTTAATGAAGAAACAATTCTAAATTAGAAGTTGGAACAGAATCAAAACAATGCTATTGTGTGCCCAAAATTGTTTTGATCCCTGGGTCATCGTTGAACCATCAATTTGGCGCTTGTTTCAAGTTAAATAACTTTGCATTAGAACATGGAAAGCCTACTTATCAAGAATCAAAACGAAAACATTCAAGTTTGCTTATTCAACCAAATTAGTGCAGAATTCCTCTAAATTAAGCATCAACTTAATTAATTTATTACTCTATTACTATTATTTTGGTAACATTTTGCACGTTATCTAATGCAAAGTTTCAAGCTATATTGGGTCCAATATTTCACGAAAATAGAATGGTTTAATCAAAAGAATGGTTATTACAAGGATAAAGAATATTCATCAGAATTTTAACCAATTAGCCTCCAGAGTAACCGCGTTGAATTGTCTGATAGCTGACCAACATAAACAGACATTGAGTTACTCTAAACACCTCTTAACCTTCTACAATTTCCCATCGCAACGAATGATGAAGAGGAGCTACAGCTACCACGCCTTAGATCATCAGACTACTCATTGTAATCGAAAGCAGAAGAAAGATTTATGCTACCTATATATTAAGTGTGAAATTTATTGACTAATTACATCAAATATATGAAAAATATACTGACTTTCGCCAGCAATCAAAGGACAAATAAGCATCTCAAATACAGATGTGTGCACTAATTTTTCTGACAGTACAAGGAGGAACGGCATCAATAGACATTAGAAGTGCAAAGAAAATGAAAAGCACCAAGTAAAACATGGCTTGAAGCCATGAGCCAAAAAAATAAAAAAAGTGCTAATGATATTGATAGCATAATATATTTTCAAATTCATTTCTGTGCTGCAACTATGAGCAATGTGAAATTGTGAAATAAACACCACTGTCAGCTAGACTGGGAAGTAAGTTTTAACCAAATGTTACGTTTCCATATACCCATTAAAAGCACCATACCATAAGGTCAGTCCACTGGGATCATCAATCACCCTCGTTTATATAAAATAATTTTACAGTTTCATTCAATTATCTATTGTCACGTCAGTAAACACTGCCAACTTTCCCAATGATAAATAGAAACATTTGGTCTGATGATAGAATAAAATTTTTTAACATTACATAAAAAAATAGACTCTTTCAGAACTATTTCAGGCGCCAGGACACATCTCAATTAAATCCAAAAGCGTCAATAGAAAGGAAAGAAAGTTCATGGGATCATTATGAAATTATGAAAAATTGTTAACTCTCTAACTCCCAATCTTCTCCCAAATGATCATTTCCTGCTCTAACTATTCTGGGAGATATACGCTACTCCATCAACAGCATCACACGTGACACCGCACAACCATCATGCAGTTGAAGATCGAAAATAAATAATAATTATTATTATATTAAATACGCACAGTTACTCTTAAACTACACAATTACTTTATATTCACAACAGTGAAAATTATTAGTTCTAATACTATATGTACTACCAAAAAAATTAAACCTCTGAAATATAGAAGAATCAATCACATAACACAACGCAGAAGGCAGAACACATGAGAAAAAAAAAAACGAATAAGCACATCTAAGATCCAAATTAGACTCTGAATTTTTCCTTCTTTTCTCACTATTTTGAGAGCCAAAACGGAACAGTAAGAAATGATTAGAAAAAAAAAATTAAGCAAAAAAATGGAAAAGTGATTTGGAACCTTTCAACGCCTACCATCACTTTAGTCAAATGAAGACTAGAGCTAAGACCGTTCATTCATCACTATGAAAAGTTTAATTGAAAAAAGAAGGAAAAAAAAAAGAGAGGAAAACACGAAAACAGGAAGCACGATGCACGAAACACGAGATCTCGTTATTTTCTCTCTTTCTTCGCGACGCTGTTTCCCAGTAACGAAACAGAGCATCGAAAAGCGCAACGATGAAATGAGGAAACGAGGCACACGTACGAATGACAAAGGGAATGTTTAAGAGAGAGAAGAGAGAAGAAACGGACCGGCACGGTGGTTGGTTGGACTCTGGATTCGGCGGTGACGATGGCGGAGGCGGCGGCGTTAACGGTCTCGACGCTGTTGTTGAGGCTTCCCATGCCGGATTTGAAAAAAGAGGAACCGGCGGCGGAGGAAGGTGGTTTGCGGTCACCAGAACTGGGGAAGTGACGGCGAATGAAGGAGCTTCCGGCGAGATGCAATCATGGATTTGGAAGCTGAAAACGGATGAGAGAGAGAGAGAGAGAGAGAGAGAGAGAGAGAATGAATTAGCAATTGGAATAGAAAGTTGTGTGATCACTTAGCTTACTCCACATGGGAACGGAATGGACTATTGATATTAAATATTATAATATGATAGTATGATAATATGATAGTATGATATAATATGCCTTATAGTTATATTATTACTATATTATTGTTATTATTTTTAATACAATGGATATAGTGTGTGCAATGTATCATTCTCCGCCTTTTTTCCTCTTCTATACCCTACACTTTACTTCTCTCCATTTGTGCTCCAAACTTTTGGCACCTAGGGCGTTGAGACTTATTTGATCCTTAATAATAATATTAAGGTTTGATTTTAATATTTAATTATATATATTACTATATTTATAAATATAACTGATCATTGTATTTATTATTTAAAAAATTATCTATATTATTAATAAAAGAAATTCTCCAAATAACTATTTTTTAGTGTCCCTTAATTCTATATTGAAATTTATTTTTTAAGTCCACAAATGATTTTTATAGCATTTATTAGAAAAAATTAATTATAAAAATAAATAGATAAACTGTTTGAAAAATAGGTAATTACTGGATCTAATTTCAATTCCACGTACAGCCACCTACATCCCACGTTTGCCCTCCTTTCTTTTTTTGAAATAATAACTATAATTCTCTTTGAGCATATTATTATTTGTTTTCAAAAAAAAATATAAGCACTTTCTTTTATTTTTTATACACTTACCATTTAATATAATTTTTATATTTATTTATAGTAATATTTGAAAAATAAAAAATGTGCCTTGATATATATTTCAATACCTATCAAGACACTAGTATAAACAGAATTTAATTAAATATTATATTTTTAATGTACTGAAATTAAACTGATAATAATAATAATCTCTTTATTGTAAATACCATAATAATTGAAATCTTTGAAAAAAATGTTTTGGCATAAGGACATGGCTTATATCGTTGCTCACAATTGTAATTACAATTGTTAAATTGTTGTTTCGGTGTCCTCCATAACTATATAGCAAAGGTAATTATGGTTGCACTAGTCACATTTTCATGTAATTTTTCGCATCGATTGTAATACAACCTCGATCATGAATGCCATTGAAGTTTAAAACCATGCATAAAGTCTAATGAATTTTAAAACCTAATTACTTAATTTTAAATATATATTTTGTTAATTGTGTTTTTTTTCACCTTTGCAAAAAAGGTCCGCATTATTGTTGTTGTTATGATCTTATCATTGTTAAGATATTCATAGACATCACTGGCTGTCATCTTGTCAAATCTTTGAGAAGATAGCTGCCATTAGACGCAACTAGATAGGTAATTATACGGATCTTATGTATTCATATTTTTATTTTATTTTATTGTACTTTTATACTTGATTACAGTTGTATTCATCATTTTTTACGTCAAAATATTTGGATTCTGAAATCTCCAATCCAAGTTAAAGATTAACTAAATTGAAAAATTAATACAATAACTCACATTTTTATTTATACTAATAAGTAATAAAGCACTTTAATAACCAAAAGATGAAAGTAGAAAATATACTCTTGTAACTTTGTTAAATTTTATTCCCATGGTTTATTAATATTTACTCTTGCACCTTACTTTAAATGACTTGCACTAGCGTTTTATCCATCATGAAAAAAAAAGTTGTCTTTTCATCCCTGAACTTATTAGTATTTTTATTATTTTAACTGTTTTCATTTGAATTTCGTCTTCCGGGAACCTATAAACTCTAAATGATATTCTGATAATTTTCTTCGCATGCCACAGCTCACGATCAGAGTTGAATTTGTGAAAGAAAATAATAATTAATATAGTTGAAATTCTTAAAGTTTGTATGGGGACGTAGCCACGTGGGATACTCAAACTTGGTTTGAATGCATATCAAGTTTGTGCTAGTCTACCTTTATTTGCAATTTACTCGTGCTAATTACTATTACTCATCAACAACAATAATGCTCTTTGAAAATATTATCACGGCCTAATTCAAGAATGTAACTGCCAAGCAAGAATTTTTATCTCCACATAAATCTTCTGGGTAACATGTTTATCTAAATGGATGAAATAAAATGATTTTAAATCTTAAAACATAATTAACTCTAACGCATCATCAAATTCTCTATCCAAAACGTGAAAAATACTTTAATCAAATCTACTATTTGTGAAAACATAAACTGTCTCATCATATGATCTTAATCTTAAATATGAAAATCAATTTAATTCTTGAAAATGAATTATAGATACATGTATGGCTCCCTACATAAATCTTTAACCATAATCTACATTTCAAATTCATGCTTAAATTGTAAAAACTTATAGAAAGATACACAATTTCTAAAAATAACTAAAATATCTCAAAATATGATGCATGATTCAGATCCTATCTGTATATTTATTGGAGTACTCTAATTCTAATATAACCCAACTGAGTCTCACTACAATGTAAAACTCACTACTGATAATTGTGGCTACTAAATAGGTGACTGTGCGACAAATGGACGCTGTAAGGAAAAAAAGAGATGGGTGAGTTATCAAATTCAATGAATGAATTCTCACCCATAACCAACATGGGACGTCCAAGGGATATATACACATAAATACAATATAAATCATAAATCACCAATACTTACATACATAGCTACATAAGAAAACACATCTAAATTCATATATTCATAAGAAAGCTTTACTAAATTCATAATTTATCATGAACTCATTTTAACTGATGGTGTGGTAAAGCCTTGAGAAACAGTATGTTAAATATGATAGATATGTACATAATACGTACTAATATCAATTGTCTCTGAATTTCTCTGATTTCTATGGGTACCTCTCAAAGTCCCGAATTTGGACATCTAAATAGGTTCCATTCTCTGAACATGTTAGGGGCAAGATTGTTCTCTAGCTAACGATCTCTCACAGCCGTTACCTCACTATCTGTTTCTTTATATCTACCGTCTAAACTAGTTTGAACAAATCCATTTAAATCTGAAACTCTAAAAGCTCTGGATTCATATATCTCTAACAATCTGACTTTGGTATAATTGTGCCTATGAAATTGTGTCCAAGGGATCACCCACTTGCAGGCATTCCAATTTCGAATCCACAGAACATGTACTTGGTAATTGTCATGAATCATACTGAATTTCATACTTCTGAGTATCATGAGAACTAAAATTCTAAAGTCATCTCTTAAGTTAACATCTTTTCATAAGTTTGGTAACTCTAATATCATACTTCAAAACCAGAAGGGTTCATAATCATGCTAGCTCTGAAATCAAAATAACATATTTATTCCTAAAACTAAATCATACTCTTGTTTACATTTTTTTTTCAACATATATCTTAACTGAATATTCTAAAAGTATAATTTGAAATTCCAAATCTTGAAGATATGGTAATATCATAATTCCATAAATGAAAAACGTGTTTGACAACTTTGATAAACTTACTAAATTATGTCTTCTTTGACAAATCCTTTCATGAGCACATAAAACACTTTTATGGCATACAACAATTCAATCATGGTCCAATGATTTTCTTAAAATACATTTCTCATGCTAAACTCAAATTCATAATTTTGCTATCTTGGCCTCACTTGCAAATTCATATCTATATCGTATTTTCATCTCTAGTTTTCATATTCAACAATCATCATGCAAAAATTATACTCATAATGATGAAACTAAGGTTAAATTCAAACCCACTCACTTGGAGGGGGAGACATACAGGTGTCAAAAACCAAGGAGCTCTATGGAGCGGGGTTGGCACCAATGTTTGCCATAACCACAACAAAACTCATGAATATACTACAATACTCTTTAACAGCTCTAAAACATCTCCAAGAATATTGGGAGAGCACCTCCCCACTTAACAATAATGGAGAACATAGATAACCCATATCCAAGAACATGGAATGAAAAGAGAGAAAGAGAGTACAAAACCAACAACAAACATATACCTCGAAGCTTGGGGGAAGTGGAATCAATAGAGGATGGGAATAAGAAGGTAGAAGAAGATGGGGGAGTTGCTAGGGTTCAAATTTTTGGGTGAAAGCCAAGTGTCGGGTGTGTTTATAGGGAAAGGGGGATGTTTAGTGAAACTGCATTATTTTGCATTGTTCTGACATTATGAGGCGTACCGCTATAGCGATCAAGAGGCTTGAGACTCTTGCCCTGATGAATGCATGACTGCTATATATAGCGGTCGATAGCGATCTGAACTTCTAGAAAAACATGCACCTGACCGCTATAGTGGTCACCCACGAGGCAAGAACAGCGTCCTTACCTTCTACCATTGCTATAGCGGTCTAGCGATGTCAAAAACACCTGCTTTATTTGCTAAGGGTCCTTCAAACATCCAGGGCCTTCCCGATCAACACGGATAGGTTTTGGGGGATTCTAAGACCATACTAAACTTGTCTAAAGATACGTGTAGCTGAGGTATTATAAATATATTATTCACTCGAACTATAAAATTGTGATAACAAAATGAATGTCACTAGTAGCTTATGTCTTCAAGTGGACCTTGTGTTATATTAATTAAATAAAATTAAGAGTTTATTTTTAGTTTATTGATAATATAATTTTCTTTACACATGTTATATCAACCAAACAAATTTAACTCATAATTTACTATTTTAAAAGTCATGCTTTACTTGGATAATAACATAAAAAAAAATAAAATTATCATGTTAGTATATCAAGATTAAACTCTAACTTATTATACGGCTATCTAATTATATATAAAAATTTAATGGTAACCCTATTACTTTAAAAGTTAAACGTATAAAATAATTTGATTGGATAATAATTTGATCCAACTCATTCAAATTAAATTCAATTAAGTAAATCATGATATTTAAATAAAGCCCATAAAATTAGGTCATATGTAGCATAACATATGAAGTTAATTAGATATCAGCTGCAAGTAAAAGTTGAAATGAGATTTAACAAAAAGGTAGTTGTACTAAATCTTGATAATCACTAATCAATATCATTATTATTTGTTATTATGTTTCAGCAAAGATTTCTTAATTATATTGAGATCTAGCAAGCTAAGGATGAAATGGTGACGCCAGCGCGGAATCTGAAAAGTCATTGTGAATTGACGCATACGCCTATCATCTGGGCTTGAAATTACATTTGTGCCACCCAGTTAAAAAGGTGTGAAATGATGCGTCTATTAAGGGAAGTGGTGAGAACCTCGTGATTCACTGCATGTGTTGGTGTTGCTCTGTTTGCGAATTCGTCTGTTGTAATGTTGCAGCTTTTTAACCCTGAGCGTTCACGTGACCCTCATGATAGTAATTGTGTGGCCAGGACCACGTGCTACTGGTAGAACTCGTTATTAGGCGAATCGAGGACGTACAATGAGTAGACCAATCTGACCCCTTCCTTTGACTCCATTTCAGTCGTTGATCCAATGATTGCCATGTCTCAGAAAAAAGCTGTGGAACGCCATTTTTAACATGCTTGGTGGACATTTGTAGGAGAATGATGTCTCTTTGTAGTTTTCGAGATCATAAAATTAGAATATATACTTGAGTAGTTAAATATTAATTCGGTAAGATTAATTGCAGTTAAGTAGTTAAAAATGAAAATTTTTAATGTGATTTAATTGTGAGTAAATGAAATTTTCATTTTTTTTCTAAAAAATAAAACAACAAAAATATTCTTCCTTTTATTTTTTATTTTTTCCCTATTTTTTCTTCTTTTAGAAACAAAAGGTAAATCAAACTTGTTATAGTTTACTAGCAATATAATTTAAGGTTATGAAGCCTTTGAATAAATCTAACTCAAAATTTTTTGCAATTTACTTTTCCAGTTCAAACGTTTTGTAAGTCAATTTAAGAGTGCCCCTATTTGAATTCAAGGTAGAGTAATCATGGTGCATTTGGATGAGCCGTTTTCGCATAAAATATTATTTTTATATATTTAAATAATTTCTAAAAATAATTAGCTTTTAATTTTTTAGTTATATATAAAAATTAAGTTTTATAATTATATTTTCAAAAAAGTCTAAATTAAATGCACCCTCTATCATTATTAATATTGATATTCAGGGACGAAGGATTTACTTTAGAGGAGGTAGGGACATGTATTCCCATAAAAATTTCAGAACTTATATATAAATATATGAATATATATTATTTTATTCCTATTATATTATTAGATTGATCCTATACTAAATAAAATTATATAAAATATTTTATTAGACTTATATATTATTTTTATTTTTACTATCTAAAATTATTAGATTCGTCACTACTTGTATTTATGAGTATCCTAATTATAGGACCCTAACTAGGGAGTGGGATATGATTGATTATCCATTTAGGCCTTGACTGGGATACAATATATAAGTTTAGGCCTAAAAACGCAAGTCACCATAACCGAAATCGAGGGTGAAAAGAGTTCGAGCTTCTATAATCTGTGCTTCAACATGCAGGATGACTTTCCTTGTCTCGGCTGGTAAGACCAATGTTTCACGGCGTAAGGTCATCTTTCTTGAACTCAGTCATGAGCGGTCAAGAGAGAAGGACTCCAATAAAACCCACTTAACTGTTGAGTATTTGATAGTTTAAACTCTTTTAAAGTTGGATTTAGTTGGCAAGTCGAAATAAGGGACAAGATTTAACGGATAAATTCTATATATAATTATATATGGAGTTTATTTAGAATTTTTTCTCTTATTTTTTTACTTTGATATTATGAAAATTCGTTAACAAACCTTTAAAAATATAAAATAAACAATTCTTTTGTGCTAACATTTTCAATTTAGTATTATTTTGTTTCTGATAAAATTTGTAACATCAATTCAGTTTCAAAAATTTTAATTTTGACATCAATTTGATTCTAATCAAATTTTTATATCAATTTGGTCCTAATATTTTTAATTTGAACATCAATTTAATTATAATATTTTTTATTTGTCATCAATTCAGTTATTTATTTAAAATTGAATTCAATAGAATAATTAAATTAATGTCAAAATTCCAAATACTCTATAACTAAATTGACGTAAAAAAATTATTAAAATCAAATTAATATCAAATTAGAAATGTTAGAATAAAAAAAGTTATGTACTAAAAATATATATAGAAAAGTGAGTTATATTATTTGTATTCATTATGTGTAGAATATCATATTGATTCATTTCTCATCTATTATTAGATGAGATGTAAATCTCATTTAAATAGATTTAATATCTTAACTAATAATAAATAAAATATAAATTAATATAATATCATTATATACAATAAATATAAATAATATTTTCGGTAGAGAAGCCCCTCCCTTGCATTCTTTATGGAGAGCCCTAACTTTATAGTGAAAAAGTTGTTGCGCACGTGTGCGGATCCACTTGTATTTTGGAGACAAATGTGAATGGGTTTTCGTGCCTAAGCCTCGTGTGCGAGACCGAGAGCGAGAGAGATTGTGACGTTCCAAAAAGCGCATCGCCTCTCTTAGTCTCTTTAAAGCTTGCACGATTGGTTCACCTTCTCATTATTCATTATTCTTCTTTCTTTCGCCCTATCTTGATATTGATATTCTAACAATCCTTTTTTATTCTCTCCCTCTCTAAAACATTCACCAAAAGCAGCTTTTACTAACTTAACACCACTTTTTAACCTTCTCTCCACATCAAAAGCTTTAAGACTATAATTGAACCTATAATTATTCATAGAAGTGGATAATTAACCTAAAGATATTCAGCTAACCACTAACCAAATGGAAAAGATAATAATAAAAAGTAAAACCCAAGATTGATCTTTTAACATCAAAGTCAGTGTGATTCTTTCGCTCTTTAAAAATACTTTATGTATGTATGAATGTATGGCTCATACGATTATTTCCTTTTTTTTCTTCATAAGCCAATGTTTTTCATATTTAATTAATAGAATCTTAAGAGTAATATTATTTGTAGGTTAAAAATAAATAGACACTACAAATAAATAAAAAAGATAGAGTCTTTGTCCATTATTATCATTAAACACTTTATATTATTTTCCTTCTTTGCCGTGTTCAATAAGGATGTCCATTATTAATATACAAAAACATTATATAAATTTTAAAGAAATTTATTTCTATACACTGACAATAAAATTATTTTATATTATCAACCATTGAAAATTCAAGAAATTGACAAATTATATTAAATAACTATCATTTTGATTTGACATTTTCTTAAATTATATGTATACGTAATAATTAAATTCAATTTTAAATGGCAACAAATCTCTTAGTTCTTATTTATTTTTCTTTCAAATTTACTTGTAAGAAGACCTTTTGACCACTTTTCACTGTCCTTTTTACAAATATGCTTTCATCTCAAAATGTGCAACAGCAAGCCTTGAATTATTTGTTTGACTTAATAGATTCACTATCAATTATATGAATCGAATGGAACAGAGAAGAAAGAAAAAAGGGGCAGAAAAAAGGGGCTATCTTTATTCACTTAGCGAATTCATCGATTGGCGGGTCCATTAGGAGGTGGAGCTACCTGATATTTGACAAGATGACCCTCACATGGGATGGCTTTGTGTGGCTCTGGTCCTACCAGTCAAAAGCTAAGCCAGCACACCACATGTTCCAATTTAACAAGTTGGTGGTGGTTCATCTACACATTTTAATATGCCAAAGAAAAAAACATTTGGCCATGGAGATTTGTTTCAAAGGGTCATGATTCTCCTTTAATATAGGCTCTTTTTGCTGTCCTTTAAGGATAAAATGCACCACTCAAGAAACCTCTCATACTTTGCTTGAAAACAGCTTATCTTCAAAGCTATATCAAGAAACCCTTTTAACGAAGGGTCCAAAACCAGTTAGTATAGGATCAAGCGATTCTGTCACAAAAGTGTTGACACATACATTTCTTTTCTTGTTTTGCTTTAAGTTAAATTATATGGTGCACTTGGATCCAAAAAATTGGTGTCCTCGAAATGTGTTTGATTAAAATTTGATAATATATGTCGATCGGATCAATATTTGGTGGTTTGAGAAGATCAGGTCAACATACGTTAGCTTCAGTATACAGTTTTGGCAACTACTAAGCATATGGTCTCAAAAAGTCACGTTTACCCCGGTTAGTCTTTTAGTGTATGTTCCAGATCGGAAGAATGTAACACGTACAATAGGCCAAATTAGTAAATTTAGTTATGAATTTAATTTCTATATATTATATTGATAGTGTAAATTTTTTTTACATTGTTATCAAATCAATACATTTTATTTACTTGACTTTTTAAGCAGTGGATATGAGATTTAATTATTTTTATTAATATGATAATATATGCTTAGATTATAGTATTAGAATTACATTATCAGTATATAGAAATTAAACTCGTTAGTTATAGGAGAAAATAATATAAATAGGAATATTAGAATTTGTAATTGGCAATTGATATGTGAAATATGAATTGTTTTTCTTCTCGAGTCTCTTTCTTCCTCTCTAGAATTCTTTCATTCTTCTACGTACTCTCCCTCCAATTCTACAATTCCCCAATTTCTACCTTGTTTCAAAGTATCTTTATGAGGAAAGATATCAAATGCAAATAACTCTAATTAGAGCTAACTGAGTCGAGAATGGAGATGCATGGCAGAGACATTGCTCTAATCTCGAAGTCGTTAGACTTGCTATCGTCCTAAACTTGCTACAAGTATTTTGAGTATAAGCCTCTCTTATTTTGATCTTCGAACTTGTTTTTATTTCATTTTAATTATTAATATGACTTTTTCTGTCTTTTGGTGGCGCGAAAAGGAGGAAAAAAAAAACTGGTGGAATTTTTCAAACTTTGATGTGTTTACATAAGTATGAAGATACTGAGGGTGGTAATAAAACATTCGAGAGATATAAGAAAATTATAGAAACATACACTTAGAGAATTTATTGATTTAAAATAAATTTGTATGTGTCCGAATTTCAACTTCATGAGTTAGGTTTGTGCGCCAAAGCTGGTCACGCCTTGATTTAATGTATTTGACATGGAGTGAAACCGCACCCAAAGAGTTATTGAAATCAACGAGCAGATTTAACGTATGCTAGGAAAAGAATGAATAATTGCACGAAACATGCAATATGATCCAAATGAAAGCAAACAATAGAGAAAGAGAGAGAGGGTGGGGAAAGAAAAATCATTTGGCCTGCGAGTGACAATTGAAAGCGGCATTTTGGTCGAGGTATTTAGAAAATGCAAGAAAGAATGGTTAATTATCTGAAGTGGGGTTTTGATTTCAGAGTTTCTCGCTAGATCTTTTGTTTCATAAAAATTGCTTGATCGGGGAAAATAAGGTTAGCCTTTCCCAACTATTTCCGAATAAATTCATGTTACGATGACATCTTTACAAAATTGAAGATTTAATTTGATAGATTTCACGAGTCATATAAATCTGGCTTATTAATATAAGTATAATTTTCAATAAGTTTGGGCTTGATTCTATTTATAAATAGTCAATATAAATTGAGCTAAGTTAAAACTATACGGTATGCGGGTCTTTAATATATCGCATGACCTGTTTCCATCTTTAACGTTAAGCATAGCGTGTTGAGTTTATTTTGGATTTTGAAAAAAAAAAAAAAGTTTACTTCATGAACACTTTACCCTCATAATTTTGAAAATATGTTAAGTCAATCCGTAATATTCTCTGATTACACAAATTTATCTTTAAAAACACATATTTGAGAAAATTCATTGTATCAAATTAAACATTGTTTTTTAAGTTTAAGGATTAAAATATATATGACCAGAAATTCAGGGAATACAATACATTTATCTTTTTATAAAAAAATGAAATAAAATTTAACAAAAGGACAATAGTGCATACTTAGAAAAGTTTCAAGTCAATTTTCAACTTTTTAAAAAACTATGGCTAAAATTCATATGGTCTGTAGTCTCTTTTTATTTGTTTATTATTATTATTATTATTGTTATTGTCAATAGTGAATCTGATTTTTTTTAAAATTTTTTGGGATCAGAGATAGTGTGCGATTTTTTTTATTTCCTGTACTGAAAGATATCCTTTGTTTTCTTGAAACGGGCCTTACAAAGGCCGTATATAGGTATTAAGTCTGTTAAAAATTAGCTCATTTTGGTTTCTCTCTTTTTATTCTTCTCCTTTTTTGTTTTGGTCAACCTTTATTTGGGTCAAAGGTTGGTCAACCTTTGTATCCTTCTTTTTTTTGGTCTGGGACCTTTCTATCCTCCTATATCCGAGGCAACGTAAATGTCACTCTGGGCTCCTGGCCTGTTTAGCGAAAGCATGGCCGAATTCAAACTTTACAAATCCAACAAAAGCCTTTGCTGGCCAAAAATGGGATCAAGTTTGAATGGGTTGGAGTTGTTTCTTTGCATTGAGAACCCGCAAAACTAACCCGTATTGTTTTTACTCGAATAATTAAAATTGAGTAGCTATTAAAATAAATAAATAAATTGAGGGAATCATTCAACCAAGCCAGGTCATATAGAAAATTGGAAATTATTTCAACACAGTGCTGCTTGTAGCTTCTCCTTGTGCAATGCGCTTTTTTTTTATTTTGCTTTTTTTAAAATAAAGGTATTAAAGGTATAAATTATTTTTAGAGGAGATAGAAAAAAGAGAGATGGGAGTTGAACACATAACATAATCATCCACTCAAAGATATAAGAGACAACTACAACACATATGACTTTAAAAATATATTAAAAAAATAGCCATATGGATAGAAATTGCCCCAAAATCACAACTAATTTCAAAATATTACCACATTTATAAATTGCTTATAAAATAGCATGAATTTGGTTACTTACCCTAAAATTTCTCCTAGTCCATAGCCAGCCACAATTAATCACTATGTTTAGGTGCTGTCACCCTTCGATCCAAAAGAATAAAATAAAAAGATGTTGTCACCCTGAGATGTCAACCTATTTTATGAAGTATGTGCTCCACTTGCTTATATTATTACAAACGTTGTAAGAGAACTTTGTATCTCCACATTGTCTCCGTATCCACTATCATCGGCATGGCGCCGGTTTGATATCCCATACTGAACCAACAAACAAAATTAATCCACCTTCTTTCTCTCCTTTAAAATTATTATAAAAAAAATTATCTTTTTACAATTCCTTATTTAATTATAATTTGTAGACCTTATTGCTGACATGCACGTTTCTTACTATTTTTTCTTAAAAGAAATCCCATGTTATTCTGTATATAGTTATTTCTTTCTTTCAAAACATTTTTTTTTTCAAAAAAAAAAAAAAATCTGGATGTATATTGTAGTGCTGTATAAAGCTTACTTCATATAGGACCTTAACTTATCACTTTAGTTGAAGTGATTATTGCCTAAAGCTCACCATTTTCCCTTCTCTTCTTAGTGTTTGTATTTTCTAGTTTAAGTTATCTCAGTTTTGATTGCCATTTTTAGATATCAATCATAATAAGTTTCATTACCATTGAAACTAGTCCATATGATTAAGGCATTAGATCTTTCTCTCTTCTTCTTCTTTTTTAATTCAAGATTGACTTTATAATTTCTAATTGTTAAAATATTAATAAATAATGCTCCTTGAGATATCGAACTAATAAAAGAAAAAATTATGAAAAAATTATGCATGCATGCATAAAGATCAAAATTCAAATAAATGAAACCATAAAAACTAATCGCTTATTATATATGCAGTCACTGACCATACACAGTTGAACAATTAATACTTTACTCATTAATCAATAGCATAATAATGCACAAAACATAAAATCATTTGCTGCCAAGAGACCAACATCTCCAAATGAAATATCACACAGATCACATAAATATGAAGTCCTTCAATATCAAAGGCCGTTTTTCTTCAACAGTCTACTTTTATTGGAAACACTGTTGAACTCTTAAACCTCCACAAGGAACTCTGTGTCTTGCTCCAACCTTCCCATAGCCTCAGGGTCCAAAGTTAATTCCACATCAATGCTCCTCCCTCCACTCTTCCCCGGATACAAATAAATCATCCCATCAAACTTGTTATTGGTCCCACTCCTCACACTCTCCGGTTTCCCCCACCCAAAATCAATGTCATAAACCTTAAACCTAGGTGAGCTTCCAACTGCCACACAATTCACCCCAGCATCTTTGAATTGGAATATTTTTGGTGCACTCTCCCACTCCTTGTTACGTTCATCAATTGCCTTAGCATCGTGTGCCTCAATGGCCTTTTGGACCAAGGAAGCGCCGAATTGCGGCGGCTGGGCCAACAAAAGCCCGACCGCTGTGACGGTAAATATTGCCTGGATCAAGTTCCCAAAGTAGGCCTCGGGCATGGGCGGGTCGACCCGTTTTCTACAATCCACAAAGACAGTGAATACAGTGTAGTCTTCCGGCTTTAGGTTACGTGCATGTGTTACATGGCGCCAAACATGAGTTGAAAGAGCTTGGAATGTTGAGAATGGCTTTGAACCGTCGGATGGAGGGTTTGCGTTGACTGTTGACTTGATCTTGTCAATGGCTGACTCAGAGAACTTGAAGATCTTCTCCCTAAGTATGGGCTTGGGCTTTGCATCGCCATTGGCTGAGGCCTGTGGCCCATTGGGCTCGGGCAAGGAGAGGTCAAGCTTCACCCGGGTGTTTCGGGCCTTTGTCCGGTCGAGGAAGGGTAGTGCTACTGTGGAGGGTGCGCCGCTGCATATCTCTGCCCATGAGCTCATGAACTGCCACGTGGAGGTCCCATCAAGGACTGCGTGATTGAAAGCACAGCCCATTGCAAGCCCATCTTTAAGCTTAGTTAGCTGTGAGCCCAGGCAAGATCATGTACCGAAGGTCAAAGTTCATCAAAATAGGGGAAGAAAAAAAAGAGTGATAAATGACATGCGAGATAGAAAAATATATTTGCGAAATGTTGCTTCGCGACTTTATTAAGCAATTTACTACTCCCTTGCGTAAAATAAGTTGTCAACTGCCAGCACCATAACTAGGGACCTTATAATTAAACAGAATCTAAAATAATTATTTACAAAAGCTTTTACTCTGTTTCGCGTTTGTTTTGGTCTTGTAGTGTTGATATTTACGTGTCTGAGACTGAGAGCATGCCTTTAACTTCGTCATTTATGAAAGCCAACTTGCTGTGTCTAATTAATATGTTTAAGGTTGGATGTGATCTTAACAGCAACAAATTATTTTTTATTTACATTAAAATCTTTGTATCCGCAATTCTAATTTTTTTGTCCAAAAATTAAATCATTATATAATTTGAATTTAGTAAAAATAATAACATAGTAATTTAAAGATAGTGCAGCTTGGAATGATTGTTCATCACCCCTTTTTCTTCAAAGAATCCGAAACTTCCGGTTTATTAGATTTGCCTAAACCTTATCAAATTGAATGCAACGTTTCCTTTTCCTCAGAAAGAAAAAGCATAAAAGACAAGGGGTCCCAGACTGACCCTTTACGCAGGGACCTTGAGAAGATTAAGACATACTGAAACGTGAGTTTCGGAAAATAAAAATTGAAAGAACTTACGGCAGATAAGGAAGTGTATAAATAGTGTAATCTCTCTTATCATTTTTTATGATCAGTGAGCCACACTGATACCGACATGACTGTAGTTAAGATCTTAGTCTTGTATAACATCATCAAGACGTGTATTTATGAGCAAAAATTAGTTAACGAAACTTGAACAAACATTAATCCTCGAAGTTAAATGCGTATTTACCATTGATAAGACATATTTAGAAGTAATCTTATCCTGTGTCTATCTGTATTTTTGGCTAAAAACAGAGATGTGATTTCTAATTTATAACTCGTTCATGAATTGCTAGTTATAAGCATCACATGCAAGTCAATAGACTGGTTGTGTGGGGTTCAGTTGCACTGGATCTGATAAAGACCATTAATGCCTTGGTTATATTTCTTTCTCAGTACTATTCTAACATCCAGTACATAAAGCTAGATGTTTTGGACCAAATGGAAGGTAAAGAGAGAAGGGAAAAAAAGGTGTTTTGAACTCTTGATAACTTTTCTCATTTATCCCGTTAGATAACCTCTTTCTTTTCTTGCCAAGTAGGGAAAATATAACAAAATCAGGGCCAAAGAAAACAGACAAAGACCATTTATTAGTTAAGTTTTTGGCAGTTGTGGAAAATGGGGTGCATTATGAGGCAATCTAAAGCATCTTTCAAATTAGATCTCCCACAAGTTGTTATCTCAGCTTCCTCTCTACTTTATGTTGTACAATCTATTAAAGGGTGTGTTTGATTCCAGGTAAAAAGAGAGAAAAGTTTTACTTAATTAAATTTTAGTGTAAAATAATATATTAAATTCAATCATTAAAAATCCAGCCTTATTTTTTGTTTCCAATCGAACATACCCTAACTTACCTTTAAGCCATAACCTACAAAACTAATATGAGAAATAATGAACAAATCAGAAATAACAGAAAAATTTAGGCTGAAACTTGACCCTTGAACTCTTTTAAGCCATGACTCCAATATTTTAAAGCAAAATGAAGGTAACTTAAACTAACCAACAAACATGCACAATATTTTAGGAAAACAAAATTTACCTGAACAGCCAGCAAGGGCCTTTTCATGCCATCCAAATTCAAGATGTCATTATAAGGAACCAGCTCCTTCAAGGTGCTGTTGCTCTCAGCCACAGTTAGATCTGCCACAGAAACATCTTCAGCAACAGCCTCAGTTACCTCCACACCATGCATGTCATCATCATACTCCACCCTGAACACCCCTTCCTCATCCTTCCCTATCTTACCAGCCAATTGATGAAATTCCTCAAGAACCACTCTCAGCCCATCTTTCAGCTTCTTAACCATTCCCTCAAAGTCATCACCTTTGTAAAGCAGTAGCTTCTGGTTGTAGTAGAAGGCTAAATAGGGAAGATCAAAAGTTACCAGCTGGCACTCTTTCCTCCCAATTTTCTTGCTTGGCTTCACATGGCTCTTGGCTGTGATTTTCAGGTTCAGAGATTCTTCCTTCTTCACTGCTGCATCACCTCCTGCCATTTGATTTCACAAGCCTAGAGGAAAAAAGTACTGAGAAAAGTGTGACAGTAGTAAAACAGTGTGTGGCTTTGATGTGTAAATGAGAAGAAGTGATTCTTATAGGCAACCACATTTGATGTGTGTTGTTGGACGGCATTTATGGAATTGATGAGAGCGGTTGTGACCAATTAATAACCCCTAACTCTGTTAGTTCCGGTGGACGTAAATTAAAAAACCTATATATTTTAAAAAACCTACACTTTATCCCATTTTATTAAGAGTGTGTTTGGTATATTCTATTTTATGATTTTTTTATAAATTATATACTAAATAATAAAATTAATTATAAAATAAGTAATAAATTTAATTTCCATACATTTATTGCATATTAGCAGATAACTTTTTATCGAATTTGATATTTTCTTGAATTTTTATCAGTTTATGGTCAAAATTATTTTATACTGTCAGTGTGTAAAAACTAAATTCATAATTAATATTAAGAATTAAATAATTATTATTATTTTAATAAAAATTAATAATAAACATTTCTATTGATTGATTATTTTTTTATTTACATTTGATTGATTCGTTTTACAATTATTATTTTAATAAATTTAATTTTGATGTGTTAATAGTATAAATGAGCTCTATAACGTATTCAAGCATATATTATCTCACAGCTAAAATAGTTTACTGCTATATCTACTACTTGAAAAGTCATTTAAATGAAACAAATAATTAGATAACAATGTGAAAAAATTGTACATTATCAATGCATCAAAATCAAATTCATAAAAATAATAATTGTAAAATAAATCAAGCAACAGTAATTTAAAAGTGTTAAATCATACTAAGTAATTGCCTATTATGATAACTACCAACTATGATTTGATAATCTATTAAATTTTTATTAGTGTATAAGGTGAAATCAGATTTTACACTTCAAACTAATAAAAATTCAAAATAGTATTAAATCATACTAGGTAACTAACTATTAATTGTAATAATTAAATTATTTATTTATAAAAATTATTTTTTAATATTTTGAATCTCATTCATATAATTATATTTTATACTCATATTATTTACCACATATTATTTATTTTTTCAAAATAATTATATTTATATGTTTTAATATTACAATAATTTTTATTTAATTTTTATATCTTATTTATTTAAAATTCTTATTATTAATTTTTTAATAAAAGAAATTATTATTAAATTTTGATGTAATTCTTATTTTATTTATGAATTTAGTTTATATATACTGACAGTATAAAATAATGTTAACCATGAACCAAAAAAAATTTAAAAAAACTATCAGATTTGGTAAAAAGTTATCTACAAATATTTTATTTTATACAATCAGTGTATAGAAATTAAATCCATTATTTATTTTATAACTATTTTATTATTTAGTATATACTTTATAAAAAATAAATTGCAAAAAGAAAACACCAAACACACCCTTAGTAAAAAGGGGTAAAGCGTAGGTTTTTTAAACAAACGGGGTAGAGTGTCATTCAAGGGAGCTAAGTGCATTTTATTCTAAAAAAATTTCAACTTTACTTTTATGAATAAAAGTTTTGATGAGTTCAATGCCAATCATTCGGTCAAAGTATACCACGTATAAATACAAAAAAATGTTATTTATACTCATAATATAGGAGATATTGTGCCGACTCACACCTCATCCACCATTATATGGGATGTGGACTCTATTCAATAGTAGATAAGGTATGAGTCGGTACAGTATCCTACGTCCCATGAGTACAAATAATACAACTCATAAATACATGATATGGATAAATGGAGACCTCGAAGTAGACCACATGAGTTGAACTTAAATCTTCATGAAATATGAGCCGATTCCTTAACCACACGTGCACACTCCATTTGCTTAGAAAATTTTCAAATGCTGTAATATTTTTAGAATGAATTGATATTTATTTTAGTCTCTGATTTTATATACATTCATAACTCATTTTAGTTTTTAATTTTTAAAATGAATCAAATTAGTCTCTAACTTTACAAAAAGTGAGTCAAGTTAGTTGTTCATCCTATTTTTATGTAATATTTTATCAATGAAATAATGACGTATAACATTAAATGATATCTTGTTATATCATGTATCATTTGAAGTATAATGAAATTTAAAATGATTTGTTTTTATGTATAAAATTATATAAAATGAGTCATTTTATGACTTAAAAAGAAGATCAAAATGACCTATTTTATACAATTTTAGATATCAAAATAAGTTATTTTAATTTTAATTATTCTTCAGGTGATATAAAGTATATTAAAATATCACTTAATATTATATATTATTATTTAATTAATAAAATATTAAATAAAAATGAGTTAAAATATTAATATATGTCATATTGTATAATGTTAATAACTAAGTTGATTTTAAAAGTAGAGGATTAAAATAACTTAATAGTATAAAGTCTTTCAAAACTGATCATCATGTTGATGGCACTAGTAATGTCTAGATTAAATAACCTAGTACTCTGCGTAGGTCTATTCCCATCAAACTTCACTTCAAATACAAAATAAATATAGGATCATGCACAGTATATGAAATGTACTTTGGCCTTTCACTCTTTCAATCCGAAATTGGAAACATGCAGTGTGGGTCACTGCTGAGCATGTACAGTTGTATATATTGTCTGCTCGGACCGCATGAGCACCCTTCCCCTTCCAGCTAGTGTTAACAGATACAATAAAAGGTATGATGTCACCTAACTGATTGAAATATTTTCTTAATTAGGAAATGCATATAACGGATTCATCTTTATGCAGAATTTTTTTTCTTTTTTATATGAATGATAGAAAACCAGTCTAGTTTTATCATACTTTTATATAATAACATAACCTGTATGCTACTTAATTTAAATTGCATTTTGTTATAAAACATGTCATTAATTAAAAGAACAAGATAAGCCACAAGCTTAAGTTGTTATCTAATGTGAATCAAAAGCTATTATATCCATGTAAACTATTTTTATCAACTTGATAATGTATAATTGGCTAATACCATAATTTTTTTCACTTCTGTTACATGGATTAATTTGTATGCACTGATAGTATAAAAGTTTTCACATTATAAAAGTTTTTACATAATCATTCAATTATGTATTGTCATATCAGTCATAATAATTAACCATTTCACGCACTACTTGAAAAGTTACACAAATAAAATATTTTGATTGAATAATAATGTAAAACTTTTTAACATTCTCAATGCATCAAAATTAAAGTCTATTAAAATTAAATTCAAATAATATTTTAGTATAAACGTTTGTCATCAAATTACCCTTTAATACCATGTTCAATTCCATATAATTAATTCGGTGCTTAAAATTGACACTGGGATTTACTATTTTAATGTATTTAATTGCTTTTGTAAGAATAAGGTTATAGTTATACATATAAATTGTTACTCTTTCTATTTTCTCATAAATGTCTATCTTCGTTTATACATACATATTAAGAAAATAATTAGATGAATTTAAAATTAGATAAGTTTAAGTGTATTTTATAAAACTACTCTTATTACTTACTTTAATACTCTCTCTTATATTTAACCTATTTGTTAACTCTCTATCTATCTCATAAGAGTATAAGGAGAAAAAATAATTAATGTTATCTAAAATTCTTATAAAGATAGATAATAATAGAAAAATAAAATATTATATATAAATACTTATTAGAGAATAGAGGCATTATAAGTTTCTAGGAGAATTCTAACATGGGGAGGGTTGGGTTATGAAGCATGATGGGAAGGGTAGGCTACAACAATTTTATAAGATTGGAGGTGTCAGTAAAGGAAATGTGAGGAATGTTGAAATACTTGAGAATTTTTAGAGCCACCCCATGTCTTCTATATAATATTAAAGTGAGAATTTTCAAATCCATCCTTAAAAGTCACGTTAATATTTGTTGGACCAAACCTCTCATGTGTATTAGTAGTTGGTGGGCTACTTGTTATGTAATTTAAATACACGCCGAGTTTTTGCTTTTTTATTTTCATTTATTATTTCCTATATTATTTATTAAGAGTTTAATTTTTATATATTGATAATATAAAATTTTTTTACACTAATATCTAATTATGTATTAACATATCAGTAAAAATGATTAAGTCTCACATTCATTACTTAAGAAGTCATATAAATAGAATGATTTAATTAGACGATAGTGTTAAAAAATTTTATATTGTCAATTTATAGAAATTAAACTCATTTATTAAATAGAATATTTATTTATTCATATTTATAATGATTACATATAATCTGTATTATCTATACTTAATATTAGAAGTATTCTATTAAAGTCAACTACTTTCTTTTTTCCATTTATCACGAAAAATTGTCATGTTTATGAAATCATGTGATCTTGAAAACTATTTTTAGAATTTTATTATGCATTATTGAAAGTATTGAATTAAGTATGATTCAGAACATAGACCTGACATATACTCTGTCAGTTTCTGAAATCACCATGATTTCAGAATCCTAGTTATGCTTAATAGTATGCTTGTAAAAAATATATAAGTTTAGAGCTTACAGAGTTTTTCATATTTATTTAGTTTATGTGCAAATTAGTTTTAGATAGTAACTATAAAGAATAGTAACAAAGCTCTGCAATCTTTTCATATTCATCCAAGAATTCACGAAAAAAGTATCTAGAGAATTGGTTCCTTCTTTCAAGCCACTGCATATATCTATATGCGCCACACTAGTGAGAATGTTATAATTTTTTATTTAATAAAAAATTTTAGCATTTTGAAAAAATCATATTTTACATTGAAAAAAATATATTTTATCAAACCTAAAAAATTGGTATTCAGTTAAGCATTTACTTAATATTACACTTATTTGTAATAGAGATAACATCTAATATAATAATTAATAAGTACTGTGAACACCTGATTTTGTCCGAGCTTTTAACCAAAATTTGTGTCTAGTTTACTTCTTTTTATTTTATTTTCTTATAGTTTCGTTGATTATCTCTTTTGAAAAAATGAAAATTTTGCTGTTTGTATTAACTTGATATCCAATTTTATTTAGTCCATTTGTGTTTTGCTTTCAGCCTTTTTAGTTAATTTTTCTTGTTTTGAGTTTGTTATTCAGTTTGTAAATAAAAAAAAAGGTGAAAGCCCATTTCATTTCGGCCTATTGCTTGTAGCTTGATACTAAAAGTTCCCAGCTCAGATACGTTCGGTCCGTTTTCTTTCTCTTTTATCTATATATAAAAAAAAAGAAAAAAAAAGAAGAAACTGTTAGAGGAGTCACGGACTCCTCTCGGGCTCCTATCTCATTTGGCCTTTTGCTTGATAGTAAAAGTTCCCAGCTCAACAAGCTCGTGAAGCATATAGACGAGAAAAGCAGGAAAAATAAAAATGGATGCAATGATGATGTCCTTGAATTTTTTTTGGTTCCACTTTCGGCAGAATTGACAAAATGCAAAGAGAACAATATAAACATGGAGGGGCAGATCATCAGAAGAAAAAAAAAGAAAAAAATTCCCAATCACTCGTCAGCAAGTTTTTTTCAATCAAAGATCAAAGAACAAGAGAATCAGAAGTAGTTTCCAGTAAGATAATTCAAGTACGAGAAATATCAAGGTAAATAATTGAAGCAATTTCATCATCATCATCTGAAGATTTTCTTTTAAAAAAAAAAAGAAAAAAGGAAAGCAACACAGGGAGGCCGCGGCCCCTCCCTCCACCGCCGCGGCCTCCCCTTCCCCTTCTATCATCATCATCACCTCCAACCATCAACCCCTTCAAGCACCATCTTCTTCACCTCAACATCACCACCAAGCCAACCACTCTCCCCCTTCCTCTTCACCCCACCTCCATCATCAACCATCATCATCCTTTGCAATTTAAGTCAGAAACAAACAAAGCCAAACAGCATATCAAAACCAAAATAAATCCAAGATCAAAAAAATTATAGGACAGCCGCCACCCAAGCCTGCCGCGTGACCCCCCTTCCATCGTGCCTGAAAGTAACACCATACCACCATCAGAAGCTGCGATGATGGCGGAAGTACTGCGCCGACCAATATAGCACCGATCTACTCCACCTTGGCTGTCACGACCTCCTTCCTCAGGCCGGATCTGCAACCTCCGCCTTCTATTGGTCTCCGGGAGTCCGCCCCAGCAGCGCCGCATACGATCTCACCTCAGATCCACCACGAAAAGCCCATCCGCGCGAAGCACCAACCGCGAAACACAATGAAACCGATCCACGGGAGGATGGCATCTCCGTGAGCTCGCGATTCGCTGCCGCGCCCGGCCACCGCGCCCCCATCCGCGGCGTTTCGTTCCCTCCAGTCTCTGCCATGGCCGTGCTCTTCACGCGCCTGCTACTCGTCGTGAGTCACCGCCACCGGAGAACCACAACATGCAGCACCGCGGCCTCGTCGGGCTTCCATCCCCCGTTTCCAGAGCCCCACCGCAGGGATCCCTCTTGCCCGGCTTCGATCTCCCTCACATGGCTTCCTCCATCTCCTTCCCTCGATCCCTCACTCTATCTCTCTTCTCTGTGTCTCTTTCTCTCTGTTATCTTCTCTCTCCGTGCATGTGTGTTAAAATGTGTGCGTGAGGGTGTAAGCATCTGTGCGAGAGAAATTTGTGCTATGTGCGTTGGGTGAAGTCTGAATGCCACGTGTGTGTTTGTCAGAGTGAGAGTGAGAGTGAGAGTGAAAGTGAAAGGAAGTTGTGATGGGAGTGACCATGTACGTATGTGTGGGTGATAGATTAAGTTTTTTAGTATTATTATTTTGTTAGTTTTGTTTAGATTTTAATTTTGTCTATTTGAATTTGAATTCATTTGGTTTAGTTATTGTTTATTTTATCTTGTGTTTTTTTGGGTTTTATTTGTTGAATTTGGGTTTTGTTTAGTCTAAATGAACTTTTTAAAAGTGTATTTAATTTGGGAATCAATATTGGGTCTTTTTGTTTGTCTGAGCCTAAAATTTTGGGTTTGTTTGTTGGATTAGTATTTATTTCATTTTAGTTTAGAAGGTTACTTATTTAGATTTGAGTCAAAATAATAAAAGAGTTTAATTTTGCTTTGAGTTGAAAGTAAATATTGGAGTTTTTGTATTTTCTTTTTTAAAAAAAGGGAATATGATAAAGAATATAGATTTAGTTTAATGAATTAGTATTGGGTAGAATTATCTTATTGGAGTAGATTTTGGGTTTGTTTGTTTGGGTCTAAGACAATTTGGGCCTCAAAAATTTAAAAAATGGAGTTTCTTTACTTTGAGTTTATAATAAATATTTGGATATATCGATTCATTTAAAAAGGAAACTTGTGATGTGCCTTTTTTTTTTTCATTTTTGAGTAGAATTAAGTTAGTTTACTTAATAAAATAAAAAAGAATGATTTAATTATTTCTTTGATTTGAGTGATTTTAGTATCAATGTTTCTTTTAATTAAAAAGGATAAAAAATAAAATAGTAATTAGGATCCTCATTTGTTTATTTAATTATCTTATATATTTTGTTTAATTGTATGATTATGTTTACGAATTAGTTTTATTTTTGTTTAATATTAATTATTTCTGTGTTTTGTTCAAATTATTTGTGTATTTGTGTTTATGGTTTTAGTTTATTTATTTTATATGTGGAGGTGTTTTGTTTAAATTAATTGCGTAACGGTCTTTAATAGATTTTGCTAATTTCAATTAAAAAAAATGAAAATAAAAATAATCTTTTTTTTATGAATGTTGGGTCTAAAATAAATAATTGAATAATTTTGCTTTACAAAAGGAGATTTTGAGTTAGTTAATCTTTTTCTTTAAAATAGGATTAATTTAACCGTGACGGTTTGTTAATTCTATATCCCTAATATTTTAATTGTGATACTGATATTCAAATTTCATCTCAAAGATAGAGTTAATTTAACTATGACGGTTTGTTAACTTTATATTTTAGGATATTTTAGCTGTGACAGCTTAATATTCTAAATATCTTTTTTTTTTCAAAATAAGATTAAACAACATCGCTTTTTTTTTCTATAGAACTACGTGACTTTGAATTCTCTATTGCACCAGGGGATACGTAGGAGCAGGCGATTCCAATCCCTGTCAAGTCCAATTAGCTTTGTATAATTCATTATATTTGTAAGTTTTTAATACTTCTTTAGTTTTCCCTTTTTTTTAATGCAAATTTTGTATTTTTGTTATTTTTATAAATAATTTCTTTTTTAGAATAGTTTATTTAATGTTCATTTATGTGGGTAATTGGGGAATTTTAAATAAAGATGTTAATTTAGCCGCGACAGCTTGTTAACTCGATATTTCGAACATTTGAGTTGTGACAGCTTAGTGATTCGAAATTTTCATCAAAAATGTTTGCTCTCTTTTATATTTGTTTCTGTTGATTTATAAAAATACATAAAAAATAATTTTCTTCTTTTTCTCTTATTGGTAAATATTTATAATTTATATATTTATTCTCAATTTAATTTTGTTCATTTATTTAGTAAATTCCTTATTCAAATAATAGGTTTAATTTAGCCGCGACGGCTTGTTAACTTGATATTTGAATATCTGAATTGTGACAATTTGATATTCCAAATATCTCTCATAAGGTTCGTATATTTTCGCTTACAAAAAACACCAAAAAATAAATTTTCGCTTCTTTTTTAGATTTTATTTGCAAGTATTTGTTATTTAGAACAATTCTTTTTTTTAAAAAATTATATGCTTGTTGTCCAATGTTTTCGTTTCAAACAAAGAACGGTTAACTTAGTCGTGATGACTAGTTAACTCATTTTTAGGACATCTGAATCAGAATAATTCGGTGCACTAAAAATTCTTTTCTTTTAAGAAAAATAAATTCCTTTTAATTGTCTTGAAACAGAAAATAAATGTTTGAAAAAGGTTATTTATTTAATTTGCACAGTTAATTAAAGTGCAGTCAGGGCGGTGTCTTAGTGCGTGGGATTAAATTTCTGCCCTTCCCTATACATAACCGACTCGCGAACTCAAACTGGTTTCAAAGACTATTCTCTAAAAAATGGGTTTTTCCAACGTTTTCCCAATTTTAAATAAACTTGGTGGCGACTCCAATATTCTCAATATAAATTCTTCCTCTTTTTTCGCCGTCCCTGTCGCGATCCCGGTTGCGACAAGTACTAATAGAATAAAGCAATAATATTTATTGTTTGTTAATATTTTTAATATGATACAACACTTTACATTATATGATACAATATTTTTCCTATCATCATTATAAATAATTTTAATCTTATATAAGTATGTAGCAAAAATTTATAAATAAAACTAAACCAAATTGGTATTACAATTGTTAGAGTAAGTTTGTTAATTTGGAGAATAGTTAATTTATGATTAACATACAAAATGAGGAAAAGAGCTAGTTAGAAAATAAAAAAATACTGTTACTTTTTGTTAGTATTATTATTATTAATTATTATAATTATTCTTTTTAATATTAAATAACAGTAATAATTTAATTTTAATTTAATTATTTTAAAAGTTCCTATAGTTTTACTCAATTTTTGATTAGGTTCCTATAACTCAAAAATTTATAATCAAATCCTTGTATTCTATCAAAATTTTGAATCAAGTCCTTATAATTTTCAATTAAGTCCTTATAATTTACAATTTGTGATCAAGTCTCTATAGTTTTATATAATACAAGGATTTGATTGAAAATTTTTGTACAATATATGGGGACTTGAAAAACTTTTATACTGAATAAGGACTTTACTACAAATTTTAAATTATAAAAATTTTATTACATTTTTTTTAATAATATAGGGACTTGATTGTTACAAATTTTAATGAGCCTAATTAAAAATTGATTGAAACTATAGGAACCTCTATAATAATTAATCCTTTAATTTTTATATATCAATCAATATAATTTCACTTAAATGAAAAATTAAAATGTGTGGTTGTGATAATAAATAATTATTTTCTATGATCTATTACTTTAGTAAAATTTTATCTATTGAAAGTAATGTACAGAAATCAAATGCTAATAATAATTATGTCTTTCATTAGGTACTTCATTTAATAAAGATTATTGTGTAATATAGGTCTCTTATTAATATAATAATATTAATTATTCTCATTATTAATCAATATTATTAAGTACTAGTGAATTGAATTGATCTACTCTCTTAACTTTTTTTATTTTAGAATTTGTTTAACTTTTTTCATCTTTTTATAACTTCTCTTAACTTTCTTCTTACATCATGAGCATTTTGGAAAATAATAAATTTATGCACCAAAAGGGAGTAATGTTATGAAATATTATTCATTGATAGATGTTCATATTTTTAGTTAATTTAGTTAAGATTTGATTAGATTAGATAGATTCTGTTATAATTTGATGTAATATTATATTTGTTTCCTTTGGCTATAAATAGCTGTTTGAATACTCCATATAAAATACCTTTAAGATTATCAATAATACTATTCTTTTTTTTATTCTCTATTATTCTCTATATTCTTATTTTTCACAACAATGAAAGGGACAATCCCTTTTATTTATAGTATAAGTTATAATTGTTATTTTTAATATTAATTAATTATAAATAATAACAAGAATAATACTATATACTAATTTATAATTGTGATATAATGATCATTAATATTAAATAATATTTTAAATAATAATATTACTAATAAATGTAACTCATCCGTTAATATTCATTACCATTCTATTAAAACTTATTGATTAAATATGAAACAGTAATTGTAATACCAAATCTGGGACCAACGTAAATTCATCATTTTTATTCTTTTCATATCGGGTCACTTATGCAATTATAACAAATTTTACAATGTATCTATTTTATGCCTGCATGCCAAAGACCGTCAGGGTCATGCCTCGTGTTAGAAAGAGCCTACGTTTCTAATAGTGACTGCTCTCAAACTCACTCTGTTCTGACGTCCATTTTAAGTTTGTAATGGCCCAGCTTAGGCTGTAAAGATTCCTTTTCATTGGCAATTAAAACACGCCGTCCGTTCTGTTAAGGGCCTTTGCTTTTCTTTATGTTGTTGACGTTTGCCGTCCGATTTTGAAAGTCTTTGACTCCGAGACACGGCATGTCAATGATTTCCATACCTAATTCTCTCACTAACGCTAAAGGTTTTTAGTTTTCTACAGAAAGAACTTTGAGAACATATTGTGGTATTTTTTTTTTATATGGTCTGTAATGGAAAAATTTACCATAAAATGGGTTTGTTTAGCTATTTTCGTACATATAGGGTGTAAAATCTTGTCAATAGCAGAAATTCATAAAAAAATTATAATTTTTTTAAAACTAATCTATTATTATCCATTAATCATATTTAATAAAATATAATTTTTTTCAAATGAAATCTCGTTATTGGCGGTCAAAATTTCTAAAAAAATAATTGTTTAATATAAAAGTTGACTAGCAAAAACTTGCCATTGGTAAATTTGAAAGTGCTGTTCCGTCAATCACTAGTCGCATCAGAAGGAGAATATGCTTTTGTGCATATAAAATCTCGTCAATGACGAAGTTTGACTAATCATTACCTATAGTTCAAATCTCGCCATTACATTGTCTATAATAGATCATAATGGTGTAATTTTCCCTTTGATATAATATCTCTCGTATTGTTCATTTCATATATACCATAAAAAAACAAATTTCCCACATATTGTTTTGTGATTTTTCCTTTTTTTTTGTGTAATTTTGTATTTAGAAAATTTAGCTTCTAGTTAGTCATTAGTGAGAGGGTTGAGAGAACATGAACAAAATTAGAAATTGCATTTCGAAATCAAAATCACTACACCCTGAACACAAAAATCAAAGAGGGACTATTTAAACTACAACTCGTTAGTATTTTTTTTTTTTCCACTTACACCTCACACACATGACTCAAACATTTGGATATTAGCGCTATATTTGAATTGACGGTAAGTCATGGATTAAAGTAAAGTGAAGTAAAATAGAGTGAAATGGAATTACGTAATTATCTTAGTTCATCGTTTAGATATGTTAATGGAATATATTTGAGACTACGAACTTTTTATCCATATAATATCCTTAAACTTAACTATATTAATATTAGTAATGAGTATATGCTAGTAATTTGATTTTATTTGAAAAAAAAAACATTTCATCCCATTTCCCTATATTTGGGGGAAGAAAAAATAGGAAGAAATAATAATATTGGAGGATGGAATAACTTCTATCCATCTCTATTTTATTTCATCCAAATTTTAATCCAAACAATTAAGCTAATTAAAATTTTACATTTTTTCATTGCATATATCTTAGTCCATCAATCCAAACATATCTTAAATCTATCATCCAAGGCAATATCATCTTTTGGAATCGCTGTTACGTGGTCTCTTTCAATGATAAATTCATTAAATTGTTTGCATCATAATTAAGCTCCGTACGTTTAGCTCAACGCCTACAAAAACCGTTATACATCCTTGGCAAGAATAATAGTCAACAAAGCCGATGCACCGGCTTCGCTGTCAATATTTTAATTAGTAATAGGTATCACGAGATGCCGTTATTGTATTTTGGTCGTAGCTTTTAGACTGGCCTCTGTCATCGATTTAGTGGAGACACCGCATCTTTGAATCATTGCTTCAATTGGTGAGCCATTAGCCAAATCGATTGAATCAAATTTATATAATATATATATATATATATATATAATATAAATTTTAAATAAAATATAATAAAATAACAACTAATTAATAATTTAACATTCTTAAAGGGGTATAAATATAGAAATATAAATAAATAATATAAATTCTTAAATATTGTTCACATTTCACAATTGATAAGTTCAAAACATAATTACATAAACACACTCACAAAATTTTACAAAATAAACTCATAAGTCATGACAATATAACTTACTGCATTATCTATAAGTCAAATTACAATTTTTTTAAGGTCTTGAAAATGACATTGTTTAATAAAACTGTAAAAAAAGGGCAAAAAAAGCAACAAATAAAAAAAACTGATTTGGTCCGGTTCTTAAAAACCAACTGAGTCAAAAGTTTTGATAGAAACCCGGCTGAATCGAATCAGGTTTCATCGGTTTCGATGCGTGGCCGATCCAAATAGTGACTCGGATAAATTTTATGACCAATTCACTGGTTTTGCTGTCGAAATGGCCGGTTTGAACTAGGTTTCAATACTATGATTTAGGTTATGTTTGAAAGAATCATCGAAAATAGGAGAAAATGACTCATCTATAATCTATAATATTAATATTTCAGAGTCGTTTGATGGAAAGTTTTACATATGTCACAATGAGAATGTTTTAGGGCCCACATCTTTTGAAAAGTTATTCATTAATTTTTTTGGAAAAAAATAAAACTGCAATTATTACATATTATTAGCATATCGTTGATAATCATTTGTATTTAATAATAAGATTGCATTACATTAATTAAATATCTTTAATTATTGCGATGCTAAAATCATGAATTATATTGATAAATTAATTTCATAATTTTAATATTAATTTCATATCTAAATTTTTTATATTTGATGTAGGTAGTATTTTTTTTAATACTATTATATTAAATTTATGAAATTAAGAATATAAATTATAAGAAAAATGTAAATATATGCACTGGATTATATCATTTAACTTTTTATTAATAATAAGATTATGATGAATTTAATTATTTAAATATAGAATATTTTTTTATGTCATTAATGATGACATTATTTGATTATATATATAGACTAATTCAATAATTTGAAGACCAAGAATAGGCCAATTCAATAAAAAAATTTATATATGTACGCAGGTAAAAATAAAAATCCTGTGATCACCTGGGATGGCTATAAAATTATACCTGCAATAACCTCTGAGCTCTTGCAATTAATTTTGATAATTTTATATTTTAAAAATGAATTTTGAAAAAAAAATCAATCATACAATTCATGACAATTTTGATAATTTTATATTATAAAAAGATTTGAATGAATTTTGAAAAAAAAAAGTTAGTGTTGAAAAAATAAAAAAAAATTAGAGAAGATTTAAAAAAATAATAAAGATTTATTAGAATCTTATTTATAATTAGAATTTATTAATGATTAAGATTCTGTATAAAATTTCTTAATTATATAAATCTACTATACTAATAGTTCAAACTCATTTCATGAAAACTATTATACATGTCATTCATATAACGATTTAGGTTTCACATGTCATTCATAAAGTAAATATTTGTGTCTAAATATTTTTTTAAACTTAATTTATAATTTACTTATCAATTATTTTTCATATGAAATAAAATTAAATATTACAATAATTAAATTATCAAATATTACAATCATTAAATATTATAATTTGCAGCAAAAGAGAACCCATGCTAATATAATTATTATCTACAATTAAATTAAGAATTATTAATTGCCTCATATTATGAAAGTAATATAAAAAATTATAAAGAAAATATTTTTAAAATAAATAAGCTTTAAAATCAACAAATTTTTTTTAAAGAAAATGGGTAGGTCAAATTGTTAATGAATTGCTAATTGATTGATTTTGATATGATAATAATTCAAAATTCAATTTAAACCAAATTTATTATTAATCAAATATTTAAGACACATTATAATAGTAATGTAATAATTTATTCTTAATCAAATATGATAATTATTGATATAATACTAATATTTAAGACTTATTATACAAAAAGTTTTCCATGTATTATTTATAGAAAAATTATACCCCACCTTTTTCATAATCTTAATACTTAAAGTAAATTTTTGAATTTAATTTACCTTCTAATTATCAATTAATTTTTTCTAACCATACCTTCATATCTCTCTACCATTAATAAAATCAATATAAAAAAATAATGGCATAAAAAAATTATAATTTAGTATATTATACCATAAAATTTTATATATATAATGATAGTATTAACGATAACAAACCTATTATAATTGTGTTGCATTAGGAGTATTTGCTATTATATATATTTATATTTTGAAGTTCAAAGTATTTTTTAAATTTTTTTTCAATTTTTTTTAATAAATTCATAAATATCAATAGAGATTCAAATCTCCATGTAAAATGAAAAATGGGAACCATGATCGGGATGTGCATGAGAATAGAGGTAAAATTCTAAATGAAGATGGGATTAAGGAAAATTTTCTAATTTCAAATGTAAAAATTTTAAAAATCATAATAAAAAAATTATCTATTTACATGTATCACTATATTCTATTTAATATTTTACAACTTAAATATTCCAATCTATCAATTCCACAATTTTTTCATACTAATTTTTTTTTGAAAAAAATACATTCAATTTTTTAATACTAAAATATTTTAAAAAATCAATTATATAATTTACACTTCTTTAATAATATTAAATATTTATTAATTTTTTAAAAGTAAATAATTATATTACTTTTATAATTGATATACTACTCTAATAATTTATATTATATAAATTAGAATTATAAATAATTTTTTACTAATTATTACACATTAATTATAATATGTATTTTAAAATTAATATTTTAATTTATTAAAAGGACGTACAAGGAAAGGATGTATAATTGAAATCATATAAATTAAATTTATATATTATTTTAATTAATTAAAAAATATATTTTTATAATTTAAATTAAATATTTTAATTTATTAAAAAGATATAAATGGCTAGGGATGATAAAAAAAAGTTAAAAATAGGTATACACGGGAATTACCTAATGGGAAAAGAAATTGACACATATTTCGCCTTCATAGGGATGATCTATGGGGGCTAAGTCCCTATTTATTAAACGGGATAGGTACATGAATTATACATCTTTATTTTTTAATTATTTTTATTATATTTTTATTTTTTATATTTTTAATTTTAATTTAAATTATATTGCATTAGTAATATTTGTTATTATAGATATTTATGTTTCAAATTGTAAAATATTTTTACAGTTTTTTTTGTAAAGTTTATTAATAAATCCTTGAATATCATAGGAATTCAAAATTCCTACGGGAAATAGAAAATAAGAAATAGGGAACCATAAAGGGGATGGGGATAAGGATGAGAGACAAAATTCTAATTGGTGATGGGAGGCATGAGACATATCCTCTTTCTCATGGATACTAATTGTCATCTCTATAAGTGGCTTATGATATAGTAAAATTATTTATTTATTCTCTTTCTTTATTCAACAATCTCAACTTTTGAAATGTATAAAATTTTCATAAATAGACTCCTTATTGTTAGTTATAGATCATCTATCAAGATATTTTTAATCTTATAAACATGATATTCAATATAATATATAAAATGAAATGACACATTTATATTTTGTTCACTTATTTAATTATTTAACTATTAACTTATTTTTATAAATTTATATATTCAATTTTCTATAAAATATATGTAAATAAATTATCATTTATTTTTATAATATTCAACAAACTATTTTTTATAATCTCCTCGTGCATCGCACGGGTCAAACGACTAATAATAGAATATGACAGAGGGATTAGGAATGAAATGGAAATATATATTCCACGATAGCATAGGTCAGTTATCGAAGAAAAGAGTGATTTGTCCACCATTCCTATCCATACAAAAGAGTGATGTTGATATCTAATGATATTTTTGAATTAGTAGCTATTTTAGCTAGCTAGAAGCCATATATATCTTTCCAATGTTGAGATTAAGTTTCCATGTTGTGTCTACCATGTCCATATAATATGATTATGACCCTCCATATTATAATTATTAGTTAGTAGTTTATTATACTCCTTAGTATATAAGGATACATTCCATTGTATTACCTCGCCTTTTTCATCTTTACTAAAATTTTCCATTTCAGTTTCTATATATAAATTATTACTCTCTTTTTTCTGATTAGCATGAACTTCAATATGGTATCAAAGCCTTACCATCCACCATGAAGTATTCCCTAATCCACCATGTTCATCACACATTCTCCATTTTTCTTCATTAATTACTATTTCTATTATCCAAAAACCTCTCATTCCACTAAATTCCTAAATCCCTAAATTTCACCAAAAATCCGTAAACTTAATATTTTCATATTTGCTTCACTTTTCATTTTCAAATCTTTGTTTAGTTCTTTTTTCAGATCTTTGTTTAGTTATTTAGGAGTGGCTTGAATTGTTTACCTACCAAGTTGGAGTCAAAGTTTTGTGTGTTTCCATGAAGTCTCAACCCACCAAGTATGTGGGGAGAAAACAACAGAAGTCCCGTTGCAATCAAAAGTTCTGGAGACAAAATTGAAGTGTGTTTCTAGGGATGGCAATAGGGGTCTAGAGGCGCGGGTATCCACGAAGATCCCCGGAGTCGGATCTCCTCGGTTGGGGATGGGGACGGGGTTGAAACTCCCCCTGTAGCGAGTTCGAGAATGGGGACGGGGATTATAACCTCTACCTGTAGGGTCCCTGCCCTGAGGGGTATTTTAGTAATTTTTAGTAGATATTATATTTTATTAACTTTTTCTATTGTTTTTAAGTTTTATAATTTTATTTTTTTGGGAAAAATATCTACCCTAATGTCACTCACTCCACTCAATCACTCATCACTCACTCTCGCTCTCAGCCTTTCACTTCACTCCCTCAGTCCCCTCAATAGCGCCCATCACCCTCACTTCTTCAACAACTCTTCTGTTTTTTTTTTTCCCTTGTGCCTATCCTTTGGCTTTAATCATGGCATGAGAAGGACCCAATGTCAAGTGCTAGCCTACTTTAATTAATCTTCATAGGATTCATGGACATCTTACCAAGTGCTGGGGGTACTTCGCCATTCCTTGCCCCAAATCTCCATGAGTGTAACTATCTATTTAATGTAAAAATAACATTTGACGTGAAGGAAAAAAAAAATATAAAACATGACCCTATCCTGTGAGTTGAACGCAACAGGGCAAAGAAGAAAATGACAATGACATTCATAAAACGAATAAAAAATAAAAGTAAAGAGTTGGGAGGAACATGACTTGGAACACCGAAAGGAAAGATGAGAAGTTGCACAAAGGAAATAGTAAGTGGGAAGTAGAAAGTTGAAGCCTCTTGTTTTAACTTTTCAAGAAGCTATTGAAATAACTTTAATTTTTGGAAGTCAAAAGCATTTGTTTCAATTTGATCCAAACACTATGGCCATGATTTGAATTTTTAGTTTTCAGTTTCTAATTTTTCAGATTTTATAAAGTAAATATTGAAAATTCTGAAAACTGTAAATTACAGTTTTCAGTATTTCTTTCATAAAATCCTAAAATCTAATAAAAATAAAAATAAAAACTGAAAATTGAAATTAAATATTACCACTTTTGACAATCTAAAAGTTAGAATAACCCATAAGTATACCTATTCGAGTGGACTCTAAGTGCATGTGAGCTTCGTCCCGTCCACTAATCGATACCTGAAAAGTTGACAAAATTGTGTCTCAAAATTGTTTTTGTCTACACTGCATACCTTTCTACCCCGACATATCATTGTTGTCCAACACCAAGCTAGCCAGTTGGTTTTTTGGCACAATTTTCTCTCTTTCTTTTCTTTTTTCGTTGGGTACAATCAAGCTATTGGTTGTGGAAACCACAGATATTAAAGTGAGAGTTAAGTAGAGTTGGTTGACTTGGTTCTTGTGGGCTTTGGGCACTTGCAATGCTATGCATCTAGGAAACAAAAAACGTCGTTATGAGAAGACTTGTTGATGGGCTTCCCTCCTCTTTGGGGCCAAACAACTAAAAGAAAAAAAAAAGAAATTGTAAATTAAAAGAAAAAAAGAAAAGAAACAAAAAAGGAATAACTAACGCTACAGTAGCATTAGGAATTGAAAGCGTGAAAACAGAGAAAGTGCCGCGGAGAGAGAAGAGAAAAAGGAGAAAGGGCAGTGCAGTGCAGTAGGTTCATCATCAGAAGGGTAAACGTGCTTTGTTTGTCATGAAAATTTAGTATGTTGTTCCTGGTATTGAGCTTAATCATTTGATATAGCCTGTTAATTTTATTGCCTTCTCTGGTGGCTATTTTGTTATACCCATATTGTGGAGTTATATGGTTATATTCTGCCCAATTGGGTGAGTATTTTGTTGATTGTTGAGTTTCTCTGGTGCTACTAGGAAGACTGATTGTATTCCCATTGATCACAGTAGAAGTTTTTACTGGACTAGGTCTCGTGGATTTCTTGTCCCTCTAATTGGGGGTTTTCCTATGTTAAAAATTATGGTGTCTCTTATTTATTTTTCTTCCAAATTATTATACTGTCTAGAGTATTTTTGGTACTACCTATTTAATTGCACAGGGATGAGAAAATATTTGTTGCTTCCGCTGTTGATAACAGGTTTTATTCCTAAGATTTTCCCAACAAGACTAGAGCCTTCATACTGAGATTGCTCCCTTTCTATCCCCCCCTCTCTCTCCTTTTTCCTTCAAAAATATTATTTAAAAACACCTAAAAACTGGATATTTATTAAGATACCCATTTTAAAACTATTAGATGAGATATGATAAATTAAATGTGTAGAATTTATAATCACATTTAATGATTATAGATATCCTAATAAACACCCAATTTTTTATATGTTTAAATAATATCACTCTTTTTCCTTTTCTTCCTTCTCCAAACTGTCACCCTCAATTAACTTGGCTTAATCATGGTCACATGGTATGGTTGTTACACATGCTAGCTCTCGTTTTGGTAACCATGTTTTCTAAATAGATTCCACTACTCATAAAGAAATTCATCTTAACAAAGAAATTTTTACATTTTTTGGATTATATTTAATCTGTGTTCCACTATGTATAGCTATTTATTTTAGGTTTTTTATGTAGCCTTTAAACATTATACATTAAAATTAGTAATTATTATACATATTTGTGGAATGCACATTAAATATATTTTAGCAATATGCAAGAATTTCTTCCTTAATAAGGATGCATGCATATATTTTCATAATACACACACACACACACACACATAAAAGCTGACTTTTATTTCATTGGATTTGAATATATTCATCTCTAAACCTGTAATTTGATCTATTAATTGGCATTGGCAAGCAAATTAAACGAGGCAGCTATCCCTACCTATCAATAACTGCATTGGAAGGCAATTAATTGATGACCAACATCCACATACACATACACAGAGCTTAGCCAATACTGGCTAAACTTCGTAGAATTGTGACATGAAGGGGAGTTGCTATGGTACCTATATAAAGATAGGGGCTTGAGTAAGTTGCCAAAGTATATGATTCTTAGTCTTAGTTTTGTCAAAAGTATTTAAAATTTCAGAAAATATAGTCAATAAATAACACGAGTACATAAAATTGTTGATACCTCATGTTTACTAAGTGGACAAAATGTCCATACCAGTGTTGCTAATGGCTTAGAATCTCGTTCTATACAGTAGAAACTAAACATGTTAGTGTTGGAGACAATGTACTTTTGATTGGGTGTGTACGTGGTACCCTAGAACATAATTGTGCCAAACTAATCTGGCGACTAATAATAATTATTCCATCAGCAACTTCTTCGGTTGAGGGAATGTGTTTTTTCCAAAAATAAAAAATGTTATTTGTACTCATTATATATGGAAGATCATACTGATTCACACGCAGTTCACTATTAGATAGAGTGTGGACCCTATTCAAATATAGTCTACGTGTCATCCAATAGTGAATGAGGTGTGAGTCAGTATAATATCCTCTGTATAATGGGTATAAATAATACAAATCTTTTTGAAAAACCGTTTGCACAATCCTTGGAGTCACGTTTGAGACTGCAATTGATGTAGTTCGAAATTAGTGTCAACAGTTTCAGTAATTCTAGAGACATAAGTATAATTTTGATGTCTAACCGCAAAAAACAACATTTTGTTGCTGTTGCAGTGAAGTAAACTTAATTGCATGTGTATAGACAAAAATAATATATATCTCCGTAATTCATTTTTTTAGATTTAATTATATATGTTATACTCATGAGAAAAATTTACACAAACATCTAATAATGTACATATACCTTGGGATTGCTACTAATAATGGTTTGAGATTGATGCTATTAATACACTATCGAGGGGGTAGTCTTCCATCATGATAATTGGCCGTTCGTGGGATTCTTGTTGCTGCCAGTGTTGGAATGTGAAGATTTCATCCTGAATAGGGGATTGTGCTTTCACCTATCATGATTGTTACTGGTTGAATATTTTTTGCTTGGTGATACATTGTTTGGTTTTGTTCTTGTCTTGTATCTTTTTCTTCCTTTTGGTGATGGTTTGTGTGGCTGTTATATACCTCTAGCATTGTACTGATACTTGTGTTTGTTGTTGTTTGTTGTTTTGCTGAACTTTGTGTCTCAACTTTTGCTCCCTTCCTTCCTAGGGTGGTTGAGCTTGTTCTAATTTATCAAAAAAAAATGTAATATACTTTAATCATTTACACACCCTCATTTATAAGTACATATTTAAAAGTATTTTAATTAAAAAGTTAAATAATAAAGTATTTTCATTAAATTATCTTTAAAGTAAAATTTTCTAAACATAGATCACTATATATAATTATAATTCATCGTTCCTCAACAAAATTAAGTTTAGAAAGTTAAGATAAAATAATATGTAATTTGTGAAATTTAATCAAAGCAGAATACAAAATTAATTATTTTTAGAGGATTTCTTGGGTACTCCTGTAAAATTTAAGGATGACACCAATATTTATTAGTTATTTATAGTTAAAAATGAGTTACGTATCCCATTAACTTAAATTTTTAAGATCTATCAAATTAATAATTGAATGACAGCCATTAATTATACAATGATATCGGTACCCTATGAGTATAAAAGGAAAGACCTTGTTTTTATCCTTGGATTTCTCCAGTTAATAAAGCGTTTATGCACCAATTATTATCTTCATATGCTTTGCAATTTTTTACAATGGTTTTTGTCTCTTTTTATTTGTCTCTTTTTTCTGTCACCTTGCAATGGTTGTTGTCCAAAAGCAAGGGCCTTTTTTTATTTTTATTTTCCTTCTAAATCATTTTATACCCAGACAACATAGAGTACCATCCTCGACTATCAAACAAGCTTTAATTTTTCTAGGTTTAACTACAGATTTGTCGTATGGGGATGAAATGATTTATATAAAATGTGCTATGGGCCTCCATAAGCCCATCCTTTTGTCCTTGTCCTTCAGAGTAACTACAAATTGTTCTTGGACTCACTATCCTAAGCCCAGAGAGACATTTCCACATCGTATGATTTGTTTTCGAGTCCCGGCCCAAAAAATGGAGTGTTCTTGACTTCTCGGACCGTGTTTAAAAGTTAACTAGTGTGTACCTGTGCAACACGAGGATGAGTTCGGTGAATATAGTTATATAATAACTAATTATTAAGAATTTATATATATTACAGAAGTATAACAAAAAATAACAAAGTTTATATTATAGAAAGTTTTTTATTTTGATAGGTTATATTAAAAAATAGTTGTATAAGATAATTTAAAATAATGAAAATATAAAAAAATATGAAATGAATATATTTTTAAAATAAAAAGTACAATTTTCAAATCTTAATTAGAGAAAATATAGGATTTTAAAAAAAAATTATAGAAATTTATTGTACATAACAACTTATTATAAAATTGTAAGAACTAAAAGACAAAGTGATTCATTTTTCTTTCTCTTTCTTTTATGAAAGAGCACAATATATTAATTTTTTTAAAAAAATCAACCAAATAAATTCCTTATAAACTATACATTAATGGAAGTTTAATTCGATTGATAAGTATAACTATTTTTTATTTTTAAATGAAAATAAAGCGACCCAATAGGTTAGAATTATTATTTTTTCTCCTTTATTTTTATTCTTATAATAAAATAATTTTTCAAATTAGATAAACTTCTTGAATTAGAATAATAAAGATTTTAATATATTTATCAAATTCAACAACCTTAAAATATAATGCATGGCGACATTGTCGTTTAGCTCTATAGTTAGCTACAGCCTTGTCACCACAGGTGCCATAGTAGGAGTAGCAACAGATTTCGGAAATTGGATCTAAAAATTATTGAACAATTACTAAATAATAAACTTTTTTTTAAAAATATTTTCTATTCAAAATTAAAATGTTACAACTGGTAAATTCTTAACGTATGAGGTTCTCTTTGAAGATATATAAGCAGTTATTTTTAAAGTTGAAGGTGGATGCTACATTGATTAAAAAAAATACAAGCTGTGAATAGAATTTAAAAGAAAGAAAATGATTCCTTGTTCAAAGTTTAAAAATTGAAAGTGACATTCATAATATTTCTAAGGTTCTACTTGAAAATGTTGAAACTTTTGCCAATTTTTTAACTCTAAGAATAATTTATTTATGGATAAATTACACCCGTTTCTCTTAAGATTTATTAAAATTTAACTTATCTTCTCTCTAGTTGTCCAACCCACATTAACTGTCTTGATTTACGTATTTTTTTATGAGTTACTAAAAATACCTCCACCCATTTCACTCAAAACTTTTACCCTGATCTCTCCATTTCCTCTCTCGTGACCTTCACCTCCACCGATCCCTAGCCCTGAAAACAATCCCTTCCCCTCCATCATGACTTATCTTCATAACTGGAACCACTTATTTCAGCTCAATTAACAGAGCCATTTACAAATGTGTTATTTGTATTACAATCGTTTATTCTAACCACTTATTTTGATCCCAAAATAATTTACATGCGTGGTTTTATTTTTTGTTGCTGATGCATGAAAAGCTTTTTTAAATAAACATTGTGCATTTGTTGTGGTACTCCCACATAAACTACATATGAATGCCTACAAAATCTAACTTAAATCCTCTGTTTGTAGATGGTTTTCGTCTTAGTAGTATTATTTATATTCATATAGTGTGAGATATCGTGTCGACTCACACATTATTTATTATTAGATGGGACGTGGATCCCATTCAAGTAGAATCCACACCTCATTCAATGGTAGATAGTATATAAGTTGATATAATGTCTCACATTTCAAGAGTACAATTATAATTTCCCTTTTCAGCCTCAACAGATTCTCCAATCTTGGTGATTGCTGTAATTACTTGTGCATTCATGTTTTTCTAATGAACATCTAAAGCCAGCCAACTTAAATTTCACTATCTCCCTCACTTATTATTATTCTGGTTTTTTGGTGGGGTTAATGGAGGTGAAGATATGGGGAGAGGAAACAGAGAAATGAGGGTAGAAGGTTTGAACGAAAGGATGGGGGTATTATTTGGTAAGTCACCAAAATATGGGTTACATTAAGGGAGATTAGTATAGGTTACATACCTAGAGAGGATGTAAGTTAAATTTTCCCAAACTTAAAAAAAGTGAGTGTAATTTTTCTTTTTTATTTAAATTAAGTTTTTATATATGGTGAGGAATGAATGAGTTTATCAGTTTACTAAATAAAATTAATTAAACATAGGAGAGAAAAAAAAATGTAAATGTAGTCTGATTCGTTAATATATATTGAAAAGTCATTATTATAATAAAGTCTATTATTAAATTAGTGGAGTGAGAAGATAATAGAGTAAAAAGATAATCTAGTAAATTAAGTGAAGTGAAAAGATATTCAAATTTATTTTCAAAAATTTTCCCTTTTAAGTAAAAATATGATTAGAATTTGAAGGAAAGCATAGTTGAGCTTTCAAGTGCAATTATTCCATTAAACTTTCCTGTTAATGATTCTTAGATATTAATAGTATAGATGGATTTAATGCATCCATTTATATATTCTTTAATTGAGATTTTTACACACTCTTAGTTGTTAGTAGAAATTTTAATCTTTTCTAAAAAAAAATTAAGTTTGCAAGTTTTGATTTTAAATTTTGACAATATAAAATATCATTTAATTAAATTTTATTTTCATTTATTAGTATGATCCACATTTAAAGTTGAGAATGAAATATGTTTATATACATAATTAAATACTCCCTTTATTTCATAATAATAGTCAGAAATAAAATAATATATATACTAAGGTAAGAAAAAGTCTTAGTAAATATATAAAGTTATATGAGTTAACAAAACTATCTTTGGGTCAATTACTTAATCAACATATTTATATAGAGTATAAATTAGAAAAAAAAATAATACTACCTAAATATTGTAAATTGACATGTTCTTAACTATGAAAAAGTAAAAAAAAAAAAGTTGTTGTAAAATGGAGGAAGTAATAACTAAAAATATAGAACTTATCTATACTATCCATCAAAATTGATTCTTTTAAATTTGGATTTGATTTTAATATATTAATAATGTTAAATATTTTTATTCATGACTTTTAGAATAATAAAATAAAGTCAGAATGCATTCTCATGCATTAGCATCTCATTCACCACAAACTTATCTTGGTATCAATGTTCCTTTGAATGAATTACCCTGTCTCAACCATCGTTAGAAACTAATTGAACTTCAGAACCTCCAACCACTTCTGGCCCCGGCTGTCATACCTTCTCCCTTAAATCACCCCTCCCAAGTTCACCCCATGATTACCAGGTCCCTCAACAACATCCATAAACCAAAAAAAAAATTTTACAGCATCCAAATACCCTATACCTGAGAATCTAAAACCCTCTAATGTAAGAGAAGCCATGAGATTTTCTCATTGGTGCAAAGCAATGGCTGAAGAATTTGATACGTTGATCAAGAATGGTACTTGGTCTCTTGTCCCTAATCTAAAGAACAGAAATGTTGTTGGCTGCAAGTAGCTATTTCATGTGAAAAGGCATGCAGATAGCTCCATTTCTAGGTATAAAGCACATTTGGTAACTAAGGGGTTCACTCAAAAACTCCAAGTGTTGATTTTCAGGAAACCTTTGCTCCTGTTATTAGGCCACAAACTGTAAAGGTAATTCTTATTATTGCCCTGGGTCACTCTTGGCCAATGCATCAGCTTGATATCAACAATGCCTTCCTACAAATGGACCTCAATGATGCAATATTCATGGATCAACCTCTAGGTTTCAAACACAAATAATTTCCTAATCATGTATGCAGATTACATAAAGCCATTTATGGCCTTCGTCAAGCTTTTAGAGCATGGCATGAGGCCCTCAAATCCTTTATTCTTTCCTATGGCTTTTAGCAGAGTAAAAGTGATCCCTCTTTATTCATCTATTCCACTCAACATGTTACTTGCTATTTCTTGGCTTATGTGGATGATCTTCTTATTATGGGAAACAACCCATCTTTCCTTAATACTTTTATCTCAGCACTTTCCTCCAGGTTTTCTTTAAAGAATCTTGGATAGCCCCATTACTTCCTCGGTGTTAAGCTCATTCCTACCAAACAGGATCTGCTTTTGTCTCAACACAAGTTTATTCGGGGTATTCTAGACCGATTTGATATGGCAGATGCAAAACCATCATCAAGTCCTCTTTCTACTACTACAAAACTCATTCTAAATGGTGGTTCTGTAGCTACTGATGCTACCAATTTCAGAAGAATTATTAGTGCTCTTCAATATCTCATGATGACTCGACCTGATCTTTCTTTTGCCATTAACAAGTTGTCTTAGTTCATGCACAAACCAACTTCACTTCATTTGCAGTATCTTAAGAGACTACTCAGGTATTTAAAGTCATCAATTAACTTCGAATTACAGCTCAACAAGCCTACCAAGTACAATATAGTTACTTTTTTTTAATGCGGATTGGAGTGGCAATGCTGATGATTTTACTTCCACTTCCATACATATCAGTTTCTTTGGTGGCAATCGAGTTTCATGGAGCTCCAAAAAACAAAGAACAGTTGCCAGGTCCTCTACCGAGGCAGAATACCGAGCTATAGCCACTGCTACATCAGATATCATGTGGTTAAACAATTTACTTCAAGAGCTTCGGGTCAAGTCTACATCAGTTCCACTATTGTACCGTGATAATGTAGGAGCCACTTATCTATGTGCAAATCCAGTTCTTCACTCCAAATTAAAACATATATCTCTGGATTACCATTTTGTTCGGGAGCAAGTTCAAGCAAGGAAACTTATTGTTTCACATATCTCCACCAAAGATCAAGTCACAGATGTTATGACTAAATCTCTATCCCTTACTAAGTTCCAAGATTTTCGTGACAAGATGCAGGTTATCGATAAAAACCTCATCTTGAAGAGGCATATAAAAGCAACATAGAATTAGTCAATAAGTTTTAATTTTGAAAATGGTATTTCTATTGTCAGGCTTAGTAACTAAATCCCTATTATAGTGGTTTGTTACAGGAAGTATCATATCAGTTCCTTAAGTCTAAGATCGGTGAAAAACAATCTCATGTATATATATTTACTCCATACAATCAATAAAGCATCTGAGTTTTCCTTTTCTGTATATTAACTACTATTAACTTTCATATTCACTACTCTTTTCATTCCATATTAATAATCATCCTCAAAAACCATACTATTTTAATACATTGAAAAGTTAATATATTTAGTTACAAGTTATAGATAAATATATTAACTTTTCAATATACTAAAATTATATAATTTCTCTACCTATTAATATGAAATGGAGAAAATATTTAATAAAATGAGATTATAAAACTCTAAATTCTTTAATACTTTTAATATCTAGAATCAAGAATTAAAACATTAATATATTCAAATGAATATTGCCGAGCCCTTCTAGTAGGGACCTTCCTCTAAATTCTTTAATACTTTTAGACTATTAGTCCCTCAAAAATTCTACGTTGGACTATTTTATCTTTCAAGAAAAGAAATTAATCTCATAATCCCTCAAAATTAAAAATGATGGACACATTAATCCCTCTATTAGTTTTTTGTTAGTGGACTTACACATATTATACAATACAATGATGACATGCCATTAAAATTTTAGAGGCAAATTAAATGAAGTTATTTTATAACATATTACACTCATTTTAGTATTTAAAATTGAACAAAATGAATCATTTTATGATTTATAATAATGATTTAAATAACTCATTTTGTAAATTTCAACTATCAAAATGAGTCATTTTAAACTTTATTTCACTTTAAATGACATATTCATCCATTAATATTATGTTAGCACGTTAATATGCAATTCTATTAGTATTTAAAGAATTAAATATATATAAAGAGACTAACATGTCCTATTATTAAAATTTTGAGAGACTAATAGTCGAGTAATGATATTTTGACACAAAAAAATAATTGTCTATTTAGATACTCACTTTATATTTATTAAATGTGATAGTAATCTCTATTTATTCTTATCCATAATCAAAAGATGAGTGTCTCAAATACCCACTTAATTTTATGAAATTTTCTTGAAAAATTACATAAATTATTTAGTCATACTTTTAATATCAAGAATAAAAAAAAAGAAACAATTAAGTATTTAAACTAACATTGCAGAGCCCATCGAAGGACTCTTCAAAAAATCATTGTATGCTGCTTATTGTGGCGAATACACGGTATTAATTAGTAAAAGGCGAAAGAATTGGTCGCTCTCTATTTACCACGCAGCTGTGTGCTCTGTTTGTTCAATAGTGGCTTCATTTTATAGTAACAGCACTTTGCTTCCGTTTGGTTGTCTAAGCGATGTGGGCCTTGGTAATTGACACACTATGAAACTATCGAGTACCAGCCTCCTCATAGTCTCACCTAGTGAATGGCTCTCGCCCTATGTTTTGTGGTGGCCACGTAGTAGAGTCAAAAGCATTTAGATGCAAGCATTATTAATGGTTGATATGTTTGGTCTAAATTTCATCCTCTTTGGACCACGGTTTTTTATGATGTTCTTAGCTCTAACTAAAAATGCAAAAGAGCTGGAAGCTTCGCTTATGAAGCTTTCTTCTGCTTCTTAACCAAGAAAAACAAAACCAATACATTTGCTTGGTTGGTTTACGTGGGTATTCAGGCCAAAGAGCAAAGATCTGTTGTAATGAGTAATGACGACAAATTCCAATTCTATGCAAGTCACTTTTGTGAAATGACTGTAAATTTTCTTTTTTTTTTTTCGAAATAAATTTCTTGTATACATTTCATTAAGCCGCCAATTTGATTTGCTGGTGGAATGCAAGGAAATTTCGCAAACTAGAAAAGGTTTTGGAGAAGAGAATGATGTGGTTGGTGGCAATGTTATAGTCGAGCGCTCGGTGCCTCGTGCGTCAAGTGTTGCAGTGTTTTGATCCCATTTATTTTGTTCTGCTTCTTTTTTATGGGTGGACTTGCTGCGATGGTTACAGTGGCCCTTAGGTGCAGGCCGAAGCATTTGTACTGGCATTTAACTTGTTACACAAAATACCTAAATTGATCCTTTAAAATTATATTGAACAATAAATTAGTTTATCATATTTTAAAAATCTCAAATTAGTTATTACATTTCAAAAAATGTATAAATTATCTTTCTGTACAATTCCAAATAGTGTGGAGGTACTAAATTGTTCTCTTTTTTAAAAGAACAATGATATTTTGACACTCAAAAAGTAGATATCTATTCAGATATCTATTTTTTGAGTGTCAAAATATAATTATTTTTTTAAAAATTTAAGGGATCAATTTGATATTTTTAAAATTTAAAAGATTAATTTGTTACCTCATATATTTTTGAGAGATCAATTTACTTATTTGTTCCACTTGTTAATTGTAATAGTGTGAATATGATCATGAGATATGGATGAGCTCGTTTTGACAATAAGTACTTAGCGCTGTTTAAATGTGGGTGGTTAGATTATTACAGCTGCTTAAGATTCTTATTTGAATCAGCTCCTTGAGAAGTTACTTATTACTCCCTCTATTCATAAATAATTATTTAATATGAAAATTTTACTTTTTCATAAACAATTCTCCATTTGGAAATTTTAAGTAATATTTATTAGTTTTTTTCAATCATACTCCTTATTAACTTATTTTTTCTTTTATATTAAATACATTCTTAATGAAAAATACCGAGAATAATATTATAAAGTATATACAATCCTTGTTAATATTAAGATACTATCAATCATTATCATAATTTATATATATATATTTAAAATTAAATAGTTATTTGTTAACAGATAGAGCAATATTTAGGAGGTATAGGTGTATTTTGTTATGATTTGATGTACTGTCGTTTGCTTCTCATTGTATCACCCCTTTCATGGGGTTTAATTAAATATTAATATTAATTATAAGAAGAAAAAAATTGGCCTTTTCAATTTTTTTTTTGGCACATTCAACCTTATCATTTTTATTGGCTCAAACTCCATACAACGTCAATCGCTTTTTCTTTGGAAGCAAATTTTTCTTTTTATAATTTTTTTTCATATTTTGAACTATAAATTCACCAAACTTTTCTTTTTAACTCCATCCTTAGCAAAAATTCTCAGCCACTCACACAAAATATGAGGTGAAAGTTCATGATCCGTGCGGCCTGACTTTATTCTAAGGCAGGCTTGGCGATGTCCTAACAAGGACGGATCCACTGGGGATGTGGGTCCCTCAATTTTTTTAGAAGCGTATAAACGTATATATATTGCTTTATTATTTTATTAATTTTAATCCGGGGAAAAAAAATCATACAAAATTTTATTGTTTTGTTTAGGCATATATTATCTTTATTCCTCTTACCTACAGAAAAATATTATTTATATTTATAGTGTATAAAATATTATATCAACTTATATCTATTTATTATTGGATAGAATATGGATCCTACTTAAATAAAATAATAAATAAAATAATATTTCATATAATATAAGTATAAATAACACAATTTTCACCGAAATCATAGCTCATCACTTTGTATAGGAAACCTCACACAGTCACACGTCACCCTCGGTTGGGAACTACCCCGTATCCTCAATTGATGGAACCATGACTTTGCTGCTAGCATTACCATTGTAATTGCCCTAGAATCATGACAAGGCCCCCATTGTGGATCATATGTTTTGTGTCCAACTTTTTATTTTTGAAACTTTTGACTAGTTAACATACCATTAAAATTTTAGAGAAGTAGCCCTAATAAGTGCGTAAGAATGCAAATGGAGCAAATGATTTCGAGTTGATCACAGGATGATGAAGATAATGCTTATGGAGAGAGCGCGTATACTATTGCAATCAGCATCAATTTTTCAACTAACTAAATGAAAAATTGGAGTCAAATCCAAGCCGATAAAGAAAAGCAAGGATAGATCAAAGAAAGCAAAAATAAAGTGGGAGATGAGGGAGACCACGGAAATTGGGAAATTAGAAAATTAGGGTTCTTCAAATTAGTTTGAATTTGAAAAAGAATGATAATTTTTTAAATGTTTTAATATAGTTAATATTTAATTTCATAATTGTTAAAAAACGTTTAAGGATTAAAAACCAAGTAAAAAACTAGATAGTCCTCATCAATAATATTATAATTTTTTGCCATGTCATGATATCATATGGACACATTATGTATACATGTCATGAAATTAATGGACCATGTAAGTAGAGTTTAATTTGAAGGGGTTTCAAGAAAATTACCTTCTTGTTATACTAAAATTTAGAGAAAAGGAATATCACCAGTTTCAAGATCAAAATAAAATATTAGTCTTAAATAGAATTATATAATTACAAGTTGTCTGTTAAATAATATAATCAGACCAATAGACTTGAGTGATACTTTCCCTGGAAAACGACATGAACCGTGTTTTCTCCGAGTGGCAACCGGGCCAAACTAACAGATAAAGCCTGATCCAACCCTTCCTTGTCATGTTTTTTATTATTCCTTCTCTGACTAGGTAACGCACGCAACCGAACCCATGCCACAACCCTCAGAAAAATATCCAATGAGGTGATATATAAATACGAAAAATATATAAAAAGAAACGCTGAATAAAAGTTGCCTCACGAAAACAAAATACTGAAGATCCTTATGTATGATTGATGAATTGGTACATACATATAATAATAAATGAAAAATAAGTAAGTTTTGTTTCTGTCACGTATTAAGGAGCTAGTAACTTATGTTTAAAAATAAAATTCAGTTAAATATCAAAAGCTAATTAAGACTTACTACATAACTTGAAAACATAAATGCGAATTGATCTTTGTGAACGTTCAAGGCCAATCACAATTTATTTTGTGATTAAAACTTATTAACAAATTCTTTTGATTCATGAAATCATGTATATTATCTCCTTATATGTAGTTTTTTCTTTGTCCTTTTACATTTATATGAATGTTAAATTTTCACCGTTTTAGTTGATAGCAGATTTACTTTATTTTATATGCGTGGTTTGATTAGTCTAAGTCACCGATTTTTAAATTACGCAAAAAGTTTAACGCAGTAAACCTAATCAAGCATGGACATACTTTATTTGTACAATCTTGCCAAACACAAATAATAAATTATTCACATTTTAAATATTATGACGGGATTATTTATTTTTCTTAAATCTATCTAACTTGTAGAATATAATTCGTATTTTGTCTTCGAAGTCAAATCGAAGCTTCATACTACAATTCAAAACTTAGTTCCGAAGACACCACTCTCCTTGCCCATTCCCTGCCCAAGATGTTCCTTTCCCCCGCTACACCCTACCGGCCTACCCCTGCAGAGCAGAATCAACTTTCTAGTTGATTACAATGTCAATACCACATCTCACGTTACTGGTAATTACTAGGTACTAACTTCCTCAATAATGATAAAATTTAAATAAAACTCTTTACATACCCGTGCTATTATTTAGAAATTATATATAAAAAAACTGAAGTAATCAACTATACTCAGCTGCCCAATTTTGGAAACGGTAGTTGCCCCCGCGTTTCAGCACCAAAAAAGAAAGCATAGTTTCCAAATCATCAAAAGAAGACAAAAATATTATTTATAGATTAATTCTGGGGTATATATTTTCAACGTAAAATGATTTTAAACTGTAATCTATTTGCATGTTATCATTTATAAGATTCTTAAAATAGCGACAGTTAAATAAAACATTTTTAGGCTCGTTTATATATTATTATTATTTTGATAAAAATAATTTTTGTTAAAAAAAAATGTTCCTTTTATGTTTTCTTTACCACATGTTTGCGTAAATTTTATTTTGTAAAACAGATTACTAGAAAAGTTGAAAAAAAATTAGAAGCTCAAATTTTCATCTTTTATGAAAGATTTTTTGATAGTATAAAAAAGATATTTAATATTAAATAAAAATATATTAATACTACATCCAAATATAAATTTATTTCACATTCAAACATAAAATAATTTTTATTTTTAAAAAATATATTTAAAAATATAATCCAAACCCGGCCATTCAACTAGAAGCTTTGTTAACCCTAACGTTACATAAATAAATTAAATTCAATTAATTATCCATTAAAAAATGATAATCGTAACGTTACTAAACTCTTCCAAAACCTTCTTTGGCAATTCCGTTATTCCCACAAAACCGAGGGCTAAAAGAAGCCCAATCTCCATCCTCCCACTTAACCTATAAAATCCATACAAGCAACGTTTCATCATCACACACACTACCAAAACCAAAACAAAACACACACACACACACACACACACACACACACAAAGCTCATTCTTCGTTTCACCCACCCAAACATTAATCCAAACATGGCATCATCTCGCTACGAGCTAGAACTAAAGCTCTCATCAGCACGCAACCTCAAGAACGTGAACTGGCGCCACGGCCCAAACAAGCCATACGCCGTCGTTTGGGTCGATCCAAGCAACAAGTGCTCCTCGCGAGTCGACGAATCTGGAGACACCGAAGCCAACTGGGACCAAACACTCGTGATCCCACTGCCCCCTGAACCACTCGAGGACCTCACCCTCCACGTGGACGTCGTCCACGCCGGCTCGGAAGAAGAAACCAAGCCGCTCATCGGCTCCGCTCGGCTCAAATTAGCCGAGGTCCTAAACGACGTCGGAATAGGCGAACGCGCTTCCAAGACCCTCACTCTCAAGCGCCCTTCGGGAAGACCACACGGTAAGGTTGACGTTAAGGTTACTATTAGAGAGCCTGCCTATCGTGCGCAGGGTGGGTACTACGCTCCTCCTTACGGCGTTGCGCCGCCGCCACCTGCGTCTTCGAGGGACTACGCTTCTCCTTACGGCGTGGCGCCGCCGCCGCCTGCGTCTTCGAGGGACTACACTCCGCCGTCGGGTTATGGGTACCCGTACGGAGCGCCGCCGGTGCAGGGATCGTATTATTCTCAGCCGCCGGCGGGGTATCCGTATGGCGGAGGGTACAATGCGCCGCCGCAGACGGCGGGGTATGGGTATGGCGCGGCGCCGGTGGTGGAAGAGAAGAAGAAGAGTAAGTTTGGTGGGATGGGGACGGGATTGGCTGTGGGAGCATTGGCTGGTGCTGTTGGTGGGATCGCGCTGGTGGAAGGTGCTGAGTACTTGGAGGACAAGATCGCTGATGATGCGGCGGATAAGGTGGAGGATGATCTTGGTTATGATGACGGTGGTTACGATGGTGATGATTTCTAGAGAACATGAGAGCCTCGGGAAATGGATCCTCTAGTGTCTGAATTTGTCACGGGTCAGATCTCAAATGCCGAATCAAATAACATGGAAGAATCGAGGGTGAGAGATCACACTTATCCTTATTATGAATTTTTGACATGAGAGGATAGATCTACCGAGCTGGATCCGCCTTTGTTTCTCTAAAATATTATGCATCATATTTTTCTTTTTCTTTTTTAATTACCTCTTGGGTTTAAGTTGACTTGTTAATTAACTTATCCTGTTAATGGAAAACGATAAATTGTGTGTAATTTTTTTTTTTCCTGTGTTAAAATTTATAAAGTTATAGATGAAGCAACTTAAGAGTGTTTGTGGGGGAAAAGAACATAGGCGATCACATGAAATTTAGTGCTAAAGTTTGTAGATAGTTCAAGGCTTTTGCTAAAGGAAGATTCTTGAGTTCGGGAAGAAAACCGTTGAAAAGTCGCAATTGGGAGAGGTAAATGCCTTAGGAAAAGGGATATGATGAGGTGTTTCATACTATTCTAAACGCATAATTGATGCGATGTAGGGCCCGGTTTTACTTGCTTTCAACAATGTTGTTTTTGTTTTTCTTGGTATCCATTCAACAATGTTGTTTTGTGCAAGGAAACGATGCATTCTCCATTTCGTATAAAGATAAAGAACGAATTGTAGTTCTATGAAAGAGATAACGAATATTTGGCGTATTATTTCTGGAATATAGAACAAATTGTAGCTGTATGAAAGAGAGAACGAATATTTAGCGTATTATTTCTGGAATATGCTCCGGCTAGATGCTTCAAGAAGAATCCAATGTGGAAATGAGACATGACAATGGCAAAGTCTAAAAGGGTTGATATTTTTTTTGGTCGAAAAAGGCATTGATTTAGTTTAGGAGACAATAAGCAGAGAGAGGCATTAGGATTTGGGCATGTTATATAGAGAACCAATCATTTATTTTTTTTTGAGCCAGAAGTTTCTTTCTCGTTCAATTTGTAACTGAACTTCGCATTGGGCTACTATTATCTCAAAGCCCGTAGTCCAAGGATATGAAAGGGATGGTTGGACCAGCAAAGACCAAGCCAAATATATCCTCATCTTTAAATAATTGTTTAATTTCAAATACTCACTGGAATTAGAAAAAAAAGAAAAATATCAAAGTAGAAGAAATTAAGAATAATTTATTGAATTGTCCTTGTGCCTTTTAAATACTCATTTTTTCTCTCCTCCTCCACTAATAGTGAGTGTTTAATAAATTAATAGTATTTAATAAAAATATTTTTAGAAAAATAATTAATACTAATTAGATTTTTTAAATTGAGAGTTATTTCTAGACAAAGAAAATTATTGAAATGAATAATTAACCAAGGACGAGAGAAGAACATATTTGATTTTTGAATAATAAATATTTTTTATTAATAAATTTGGAATAAGGACTCCATGTAGCCACACAGAAAATTATATGTATGTTTTACTTTAACTTCTGAAACTAAAGAGTTAACGATTTGTTCTTTAAAGTTAAAAAAAATAATTCAACTTAATCCGTAGAATAAAGTTTGCTTAAAGTAATTTAGATATTGGAAAATACTTGTTGTGCGAATTATACAAACCTTAGATTTAGTTGTTATTATTATTTTTTAATCTTTTATTGGTTAAGAGAGTGTAAACCCTATCGGATCTGTATTCGCACACTTTTGATGAAAAAAATCTTCGTAACGCATAGCACTGTTGTTAAATAATTTTTAATATTTTCAAGCACTAAGTTGTTACTTTCTTACTTTTAACTAACAATTTCAACTACTAAAACAAAATTTTGCTCTTCGAAAGGATAGAAGGTGAGCGTGAGTAGTGTTAGTTTCCTAATAACAAAAGCCCATGGTGTAGTGTAATGTGAAAGAATGAGTAAAATGTCACTTTTATTCTTAAAATTGTAATTATGAATCATATTTATCCTTAAAATTTTAAAAATAACTATTAATTTCTGAAATTATAAGTGGTAAATCATGTTAAGCTATCATTTAACCTGCCATGACTGTTTTGATGATATATCACGTACCAGTGTGTCAATGGAAAGCTAGAAAGGACATCGTTTTTGTTTTCGCATTTGATTGCACCCTAATCCTTTTCACCCCGCCCTTTTTCACGCTCAATTTCACTCTGATCCCTTTTACTCTTCCGTTTTAGCATTGATATCGCATACCCTTTGTAATACTAGTCAAATGAATTTATCAGCATCTCCATTTTCCTTCTTGTTCTGAACTGTATAGATCATATCAATGATTTCCTGTTGAAGCTTCAAACGGTTCCTTATTGTTGTAGGTTTTCCTTTTTGTTTTGTGCTGTGTTTTTATATTGATATGCACCTGTTGTTGTTGTTGTTGTTGGAATACAACTATATATCTGAAGATGTTTGGGGGTTGTATTCATGTTGTACATATGAATGTTTGCTTTGGGATTTTGGATTTAGAAATTTGCATACAAATATTAAATACAATGTGTGTTTCAGTTCTTTTGATGGCCATGACGAGGAAGGTGGTCTGGAATCAAATGAGGAAGCTACCTTAGATGGGAATATGGCAATAATGAGAATCAATGGTAATGAGGTACCAAAGGATGCAAAGATTGCTCTTCGTCAGATGCCAACATGGCTTTCCAATTCAACACCTGATGAATTTCTTGTAGGAATCCCCACCATTTTTTCCCTTCAAAGAGCCGAGCTTTCACACACTTTTGCGACTGCAGCACCTGAAGAAACCATGGGAAGGGATTGCCACATACCCAGATTTGAGGCTGCAGTACGTGATATCAATGCTGAAAGGGATTAGGGTGAAACTGAGTATAGAAAAAGGAAGAGTGACAGGGATTAGGGTGAAATTGAGTGTGGAAATGAAAACGACATCGTTTTCAGCTCTCCATCGACACCGTTACGTCATCAAAATAGTCATGACATGTTAACAGGAGTTACTTTTAATATTAACGTGATTTACAGTTTACAATTTCAAGGATTAAATAGTTATTTTTCAAATTTCAAAAATGAAAATGGCTCATATTTGTAATTTCAGGGACATAAGTGATTCATATTTATAATTTTAAGAATTACTTGAAAAAAAGCAAAGCACTTTTTCTTTCTTCTTTTTTTTTTCCTTTTTTCTTTATTTTGTTTTTCAAAAGAAGAAAAGCTCTTTGTGCATTGAAGAAAAGCCCTTATCGCAGTAGTAGGCACGGAGCCTTGTGATGAATCCAAAGACAATTATTCCTGTCCATTGCGTTTTGTTAAAGAATAGCATACATTGTGATCGTTACGCATACGCCTCTTTGATGAGTCTTCCGTTGTAAGTCTTCGAATATAGGTTCAAAGACGTTGATTTAATTTAGATTAAACTTGTCAACTTGATAAAATTTATTGATTGAAATATAGATCTTTCTTACTATATAGCAGTGTTTCTTGGTTTTTTTTTTTCATTTCATGTCAATATCAGGGGGCACTCTGCAAAAAGGCACGCGACCAACGACGGGCATTGCGGTGACTTTGGGCCTATATAAGATGAAATAAATCTTTGGACCAAAGAGAAGATGAAATAAATCCTCTGCCCATTGGTTTGTATCCTGTGGGTTAAGTCAAAGAATAATCGTCATCCACATACTGCAATTAGTATTGCTTAGGTATTGATGAGCCTGAGTTTCTTTTTGTTCATAGTAGGCCAAGATTTCTTTCGTCAACTGAGCTAAACTTTTGGTTGGGTTATTTTACAAAAACCACTGGTTGTTTTTTTTTAATGAAAACAAAGCAAATGTTATAAAAACAGAAAAAAGACGGAGTGTCACTGTGGGGTTGACTGTATGGGGGATGAATGAAGAATTGAAAACGGTGAAAGAGGAAGAGGATGGCGACTGCAGTGTGTAGCACCATTAATTCATCTCAGCCTTCAATTTTTGATGAATGGTTGAGATTAAACATGAGTACGTATGGTGGTCCTCCTAAGTAAATTATAAATCAAAAACATATATGTATATATATATATTTCAATCCAATTTCAAAGTATTTTTTAAAAGTTTTAAGGAATCATAACATATTTTCTTAATCTTGTAATTTATTTTATTTTTCTAGGCAACATTAGGTTGGCTTGGCGGCTCGATTATTGCTGGTATATAATACTTAATACAATTGATGAAAATATTCAGTGCTGCAGTTTGTCCTCTTCCACGGGGTTCAAATTATTCTTTCTTCGAGACATTTATGTATATATGGATTCACTTGTTCATGTCATCCATTATTCATCTCATAACAGGAGAAAGTCCTTGCTATTTATTGCATTCAATTTTAACTTTTTTTGACAGGAGTCAAATAATAAAATTGTTTATTTCATTGCCGAATTTTTTATAATATTTAAAGAGAAAGATAAAGAAAACAACGTATTACTTAAAACTACTTTATAGAATATCACCAACTAGAAATTAGAGATCAACACGGCAACTCAAATGAGCTTTGATCTTTTCCCCGGGACACACATTGATACACATAGATTTTCTTGAAAAAAAGAAATTGAAGAAACATAACATATCTTTTTCATGAATTTAAATAAAAAGAAGAAAAACAAAGAAGCTCTTCCATATTCCAATCCAACATTGCAAATCCATCAGCAACTCTGGAAACGGAAACGAAGTCAAGAGACTGAAGACTCATAAAAACACATCAGTTGCATGACAACAAGTCAACATACAACGACTCTTTTTTTTTTTCCCCCTTTTCTGGATTAAACATCCAAGCTTATTTAAAGCACATAAAACTTTATTTTATTTTAAAAGTAACCATATTTTTTCAGATATAGAATATACTTATTCTTAAATCATCTAATAATTTATATTATTGATTTAAGAACAAATATTTCTTCACTTCAAAATTAAGATTACTCCTTTTATTTTTCAATAATAATAATTAAAAAAAAAACTCTATTGCTATGATCTCAGTCATCAAATGAGTCAGATGCCATGTCATATTCGACTTTCTCAGCCGCACGATCAGCGATCTTGTCCTCCAGCTTCTCAACGCCTTTGCCAATCACGAGTGCACCAAGACCACCCGCCACTGCGCCCATAGCCAATCCCGTCCCCATCCCAAATTTGTTCTTCTTCTTCTCCTCCGTATGTCCCTCCAGTCTCTGCCCGTATCCATAACTCTGCTGCCCGCCACTCTGCCCGTACCCATAGTTCTGCTGCCCAGCCTGCCCGTACCCATAGCTCTGCTGCCCAGCCTGCCCGTACGGTGCACCACCGTAGGGTGCAGGAGGAGCACTGTACCCACTGTACGCTGCAGAAGAAGGTGGTGCACTGTACGAACTGTACACATTAGAAGTGGGTGGTGCTCCACTGTAAACTGGTGGTGCACTGTACACACTGCTCACGTTTGAAGCAGGTGGTGCTCCACTGTAAACTGGTGGTGCACTGTACACACTGCTCACGTTAGAAGTAGGTGGCGGTGCTCCTGAGCCGTATGGGCTAACATACGCCGGGAGAGGAGATGGGTTGAATTCCCTCGGCATCTCGGCAGCCGGCGGGGGAACGCCGCCATAAGCAGGGGCATCACCCGCAGCATGCTGTGTTTGATGGCCGTTGTCTTTTAAGATGACCTTCATGTCAACCGCACCTTGAGGCCTGCCTGACGGGCGCTTCAGCTTCAAGTGGCGGCTAGCGTGATGGCCGATCCCAACGTCATTCTGCACGTCTTCGAGCCGGAGCTTAGTTGAGCCGATTATAATTGGCTTAGCCTCCGACTCGGACTGTGCATGAAGGACATCGATATAGAGGGTTGAGTCCCCGATGGCTGCAGATAAGGGAACGACAAGTGTCTCGTCCCAGTTCGGTTGGGTGTCGCCGGTTTTGTCGGCTTTGGTGGAGCATTTTTGGGTCGGATCCACCCAAACGACGGCGTATGGATGAATAGGGCCGTTGCGCCAGTTCACATTCTTGAGGTTGGTAGCAGAGACAAGCTTCACTTCAACTTGGTAACGAGATGCCATTGGGAAAGGTATGCGAGTGAGTGATCAAATTGGGTTAGAATGGTAACATCGAATTTTGGGATGAAATGTGGCGTAGGATGCTCCTGGTTTTATAGTTTTATAGGGGAGTAATACTAGTTTAGGGTTTAGGGTTTTATAGGGGAGGACACTCATTTCATAACTATTAAATGTGATGAATGTTAAGGATAAGTGAGATCACCATCATATACAATGATTATAAAATGGATACTTAAACAGACATCTATTTTTTAAGTGTCAAAATATTATTATCCTTTATAGAGAGGGTGGTGTGCAATGGATTGTGAACTTGGTAGTAGAAACTTATTAATACTGTTGTGAGTTATTTGTTAAGTTTTTAATTGGCATTTAGAAAGGGGTAATTGTTTTTGTAAAGTGGGGTTGATTAGGATTTCATAGCAAGATTCTATTACTTTATTTGACGGGTTAATATTGTAAGATGGTTTGTTTTCACACCGTATTTATGGAAATGAATATCTTTGCACTAAATGCATGCATGATCTTGGGGTCTATTTTAAGACATTAAGATGGATAATTTAGGACAAAAATCTCAAACCTTCAGTGTGAAATCTGATCTAAAATTGAAAAAAAAAACTAAATTCCTAATCTCTGGGTAAAATCCGTTTGGAAAATTAATAAAAGACAATCTTAGGAAGTAAGAAAACTTTAAAAGGCAATTAAGAAGCAAGAGATAATATGAAGTTGTTCTAAATAATTTGACAATAGATACACTTTAAGATAAATAAAACTATATGTCGAAATTTAATATCGTGTCATATTATTAATAATAACAAAATGATTATATTAGATAAAAAAATCTATCATACTTTCTTATTCAACTTGAATAATTCGCTCACTTTAATAAGAGATATTAATGAATAATATTGTGTCCAAATATATTAATTTATAAATATGTTTAAAAAGTAAAGGAGATATTTATTTTAAAATTGATGAAATACAATTTGATGAAGAAAGAGAATATTGAATTTATCACATTAAAATTTTATTGAAGAAAGACAATCCTGGATTGACCACATTAAAATTTTAATTTAATGAAGAAAGAGAAACATAAAATCTAAGAATAAATTAAGAAAGAGAATTTGACTATACAAAATGAAAATAATTGATATTTCAGAGTCATTTAAGGAAAAGTGTTACACGTGTAACAATAAAAATATTTTAGGGTCTATATTTTTTAAGAAGTTATTTATTAATTTTTTTGAAAAAAATAAAACCATAATTATTCCATATAATTAGTATATCATTGATAATTATATATATTTAATAATAGGATTGCATCATATTAATTAAATATCTTTAATTATTGTGATGCTGAAATCATGAATTATATTGATAAATTAATTTTACAATTTTAGTATTAATTTCGCATCTAAAATTTTTATATTTGAGGGGGTGATGATTTTCTTTTGAATACTATTATATTAAATTTATGAAATTATGTATATAAATTATAAGAAAGATGCAAAATATATGCGCTAAGTTATATTATTTACCTTTTTTATTAACAATAAGATTATGATGAATTTAATTATTTAAAGGTAGAATATTTTTTCGTGTTATTAGTGATGACATTATTTGATTATATATATAGACTAATTTAATAATTTGAAGGCTAAAAATATACCAATTCAATAAAAAAAATTTATATATGTACACAGGTGAAAATGAAAATCCTAAGATTACCTGAAATGACTATAAAATTATACATTTAATAACCTCTGAGCTCTTGCAAATAATTTTGATAATTTTATATTTTAAAGGATTTGAATGAATTTTGAAGAAAAAATCAATCATACAATTCATGACAATTTTGATAATTTTATACTTTAAAAGATTTGAATGAATTTTTTTTAAAAAAAGTTAGTGTTGAAAAAAATTTTAAAAATTAGAGAAGATTTTTTTAAAAAAAATGATAGAGATTTATCAAAATGTTATTTATAATTAGAAGTTATTAATGATTAAGATTTCATATAAAATTTATTTATTGTATAAATCTACTATACTAATATTTCAGACTCATTTCATGAAAACTATTACACATGTCATTCATATAGTGATTTAGGCTTTACATGTCATTCATACAGTGATTTAGGCCCTACTTTTCTCAACCTTTATATCTAAAGATTTTTTTAAACTTAATTTATAATTTACTTATTAATTATTTTTCATATGAAATAAAATTAGATATTATAATTATTAAAGAATCAAATATTACATTCATTAAATATTATAATTTGCACTAAGAGAAAACCCATGTTAATATAATTATGATCTACATTAAATTAAGAACCATTAATAGCCTCACATTATGAAGGTAATATAAAAAATTATGAAGAAAATATTTTTAAAATAGATAAGCTTTAAAATCAACATTTTTTTTTAAAGAAAATGGGTAGGCCAAATTGTTAATAAATTGCTAAATGATTGATTTTGATATGATAATAATTCAAAATTCAATTTATACCAAATTTATTTTTAATCAAATATAATAATATTTGATATAATACTAATATTTAAGACTCATTATATAAAAATTATTTTATATATTATTTATAGAAAAATTATACCCCACCATTTTTATAATTTTAACACTTAAAGTAAGTTTTTGAATTTAATTTATTTTCTAATTATTAATTATTTTTTTCCAATCATACCTTCATATCTCTCTGCCATTAACAAAATCAATATAAAAAATAAAAAATAGCATAAACAAAATTATAATTCAATATATTATACCATACAAATTTTATATATATAATTATAGTATTAACAATAATAAACCTATTATAATTGTGTTGCATTAGTCGTATTTGTTATTATAGATATTTATGTGTTGAAGTTTAAAGTATTTTTAAAATTTTTATTTTTAAATTTTTTAATAAACCCGTAAATATCAATAGAGATTCAAATCTCCATATGAAATGAAAAATGGGGACCCGTGACCGGAATGTGCATAAAAATAGAGGTAAAATTTTAAATGAAAATGAGATTAGGGAAAATTTTGTAATTTCAATTGTAGAACTTTTGAAAATCATAATAAAAAAATTATTTATAACTTTTAAAAATTATAATAAAAAAATTATCTAGCTACATGTATCACTATATTTTATTTAATTTTTTACAAATTAAATATTCCAATCTATCAATTCCATAATTTTTTCACACTAATTTTTTTGAAAAAAATACCTTCAATTTTTTAACACTAAAATATTTAAAAAAATTAATTCTATAATTTACACTTCTTTGATAATGGTTTTATAGAGGGGTGGTGTGCAATGGATTGTGAACTTGGTAGTATGAACTTATTATTGGTGTTGTGAGTTATTTGTTAAGTTTTTAATTGGCATTTAGAAAGGGGTAATTGTTTTTGTAAAGTGGGGTTGATTAGGATTTCATAGCAAGATTCTATTACTTTATTTGACGGGTTAATATTGTAAGATGGTTTGTTTTCACACCGTATTTATGGTAATGAATATCTTTGTACTAAATGCATGCATGATCTTGGGGTCTAATTTAAGACATCAAGATGGATAATTTAGGACAAAAATCTCAAACCTTCAGTGTGAAATCTGATCTAAAATTGAAAAAAAAATAAATTCGTAATCTCTGGGTAAAATCAGTTTGGAAAATTAATAAAAGACAATCTTAGGAAGTAAGAAAACTTTAAAAGGCAATTAAGAAGCAATAGATAATATGAAGTTGTTCTAAATAATTTGATAATAGATACACTTTAAAATAAATAAAACTATATGTCGAAATATAATATCGTGTCATATTATTAATAATAACAAAATGATTATATCAGATAAAAAAAACTATCATACTTTCTTATTCAACTTGAATTATTCGCTCACTTTAGGAAGAGATATTGATGAATAATATTATGTCTAAATATATTAATTTGTGAATATATCTAAAAGGTAAAGGAGATATATATTTTAAAATTGATGAAATACAATTTGATGAAGAAAGAGAATATTAAATTTATCACATTAAAATTTTATTGAAGAAAGAGAATCCTGGATTGACCACATTAAAATTTTAATTTAATGAAGAAAGAGAAACATAAAATCTAAGAATACATTAAGAAAGAGACTTTGACTATACAAAATAAAAATAATTAAACAATAAAAAATAATGGAAGAGTTGATAAAATAAAAGAGAAATAAATTTTGTACAAGTGAAAAATTGTAATGAAGAAATGATAAGAGCAGGGTTAGTGGGAAAAAAAATTCTGTGAAAAATGTAATATTTTCAATAAACCTATGCATATAATAAAACAATGTCGTATTCACTATTCCTTTCACTTTTCATGAAGACTGCATTTTGAGTTTTGTATTTATTTTATCTATATATTTAATGTAAAGCCACACGTCTTGCCTTTTCCGTTTCCTTCTTTTTATTATTTATACATATAATATTATTTATATATATAATCTATACACTATTATCAAGGCAATTTGGCTTTTTGGTGTCCAACTTTTTTTTTCTTCAATTTTATCTCTATGGTTACTCAATTTACACTCGCAATTTTTCAATTCAAATTAAGTACTTTTCTTCCATTTTGTAATCCGTTTTTGGGATTTTAAAACTGCTTCTGCATTTCATTATTTTTCTTTCACGTATTGCCCCCTTCATACCCCACCATTCACACAATTTCACGTACTAGGTGAAGCAGAAGCAAGTTGAAGTCTCCATTCGTCATCAATTTTGATTTTCAACGACGACATTGAGCCTATCAGGCTATCGGTAGTGGAGACCTTGAACTTCAAGAAGTTCCTTTCCTTTATCAACTACAAGACTGGGATCTTGTTGCAGCACTTCTTCATGTATGTTGCCATCGATTCTCCATGTTCAACTTTGTACTCCAGGCCACATTATGTTTTAAATGGCTGTGAAGCATAATTTTTGAGCCTCTGAAGGGATCTTCCTTTCACTGATGCATAGCATCAAAGAATGATACATCTTTCTTTGTATAGCCATTTAAAATCACTAATCACAGTGCAAGTACCTATTGATTTTAGTTTTCCTCTTTTTGATTAAGTTTAAGTTTGATAGAAAGATAATGATTAAGAGCGTTATGATTTAGTTGCTCCTTGATTGCTCTTTTGATTGCCTAAGAATGTGCAGATTGATTTAATCAGCACTAAAAAGGAAAGGAAAATGTATGGCTTGAGACAAGTGGCAAGTCCTAATTAAACAATGACTTCTAAACTTGCCGCTTTGCATGGCTTCCACTTGGAATTATGGGGTTCAACAACGAAAACTAATCAATTTTACTTTATGCACACCATGTGAATGGCATGAAAGATTGTAGCCAGTAGACTCAACAACAACTTGAAGTTTAATCTAAAATACACTTTGCAATTCTTCGACCCGTTTCATTTCAAAAAAAAAGAAGAAGATGGAAATAGATAGAAAAAAGGGAATTATTTTTTCAGGTTTCATGCTAAAATATTTTTGGGTTGAATCTGCCTATCATATGGCTTAACATAATATGCTCTATTACTTGAACACCCTATTAATATCTTGACGGATAGTCGAATGCCTATACTCAATCTATTACAAATTGTTTTGTACATTAAAGTTATTGTTCAGTACCCCACTTTTATGGGTTTTGTTCTCTGTTTCACGATCTACCCCATGTGTAATATCCCATTTCATGATCAATTCCCTTCTCTATTCCTATTTCTTGAATTGTTATCACAACTCTCTCTCTTTTATCTACAGTTCATGTTATTATAAAAGTCAGAGACGAGATACAACCTTTTTTTTATTTCTTTTAAATAAACATTGTTTAAAGTTCTCTCTCTCTCTTTTTTTTTTATTCACTATTGTTGACATCGTTTGCTTCCTTATGGGTTTATGTGCTCCTTGCATTGTAGGTGTTTTGGGTTTTCTACTGAACATGAAACAAGGTCATTGCTGATAAAATAGTCTTCTGAGGTAGTTTGGAATACAATGCATGTGGAGAAGAATGAAGTGCAATGCGATTCTCTTAATATCACCATTGAAAAAAGTAACCTGCTAAATTCAATTAATTTCGTATGTTATTTTACATATAAAACTCATTCCTATAATCTTACTCCTACTTTTACCTCTTCTTCAAAGCATACCCTAAGTTGGATTAGATGCCACAATATCTACATTATATTAGATAGGATTATAACTGATATTTTAATGCGACTTAGTTGTATGTGAATTTTTATCACTAATTAACAATGTAAGACTTAGACAAAATGATCAGCACTAAAAATTTATATATGACCCAATTATATACAAATTTAAGTTGAGTTGATTCATTCCCAATTGAAATATTAATAAGATAGGAAATACTATGAAACAAATGTTAGAATCTTACTTTAAATAATTTGATCTTAATAATAGTAAGAAAAGATAGGTAAGAGTCATCAAACATAATTTATTATTTTTTATCCAAAAATTAAAAAATGTGGGCTTGACGGGCACAACAGTGACCAGCAAGATGCTAGTAACCAAAAAGAAAACAGATAATGGACTTTGGCCATCGAGCTATTTTGAATCAGGTACTTCCATGATAGTAGTTTTATTGTTCTCTTGAGTAGTTTGGAGATGACACAAGAACACACAAATATAGGGGTGAGAATTATAAAATTCTCAGTGAGGTATACCCAAATACACAATAATCAATGACTACATTATCGTTCCAACAACTTCGATTTATTAAAAAAAACATGATCATGCATATCACAACTTGATATATTTTAAAGTTCAAAGTCATCCTTCCGAAGTGGGTTCTTTTTAAAAAAACTCAATTGCTTGATTCACATATATCATAATGCTTAAACTCATACTAAATCATTATAAGTAAATAATTCAGAATAATATGAGTATGCATATGATAAATGCAATGGCTTTCTTCACTTTCTTCATTAAATTTATTTACTTTCCATTACTTTTGTATCTTTCTCAACTTCACGTGCCTTGACATGTTGAAGAGGATCTCATAAATATCTTTCTCAAGTTCACATACTCTTGACATGTCAAAGGGGATCTTAAAGATATCTTTCTCAACTTTACATGCCCTTGACATAAATGGCCTTGCCCACTCCAGGATAATAGAATGCTTATTAGGACTGAGGTCATTCCTATACATGATTATTGGATTTACTTTTTCCAACCTTCATACAATACTATTCATAGCCAGGTTTACTTTTCCTGATTCAGTGTTGAAGAGGATCTCTTATTCATTCTAAAATACTTTAATAACTCATATTTCATGTTCCATGTTATATACACAAGCACTAATTATATGTGCATAGCATCAATAGCTAAATTACATAGTGTACCATGCACAAAATCATTAGCATATTACTCATAATTACAATTCTAGCTCATATAGCACCTATCTAGAATATTAGACCCAAAGAAAATTCTAGTTAATTAATCAAACACCACTAAAAGAGGGTGAGATAATTCACAAAGATATTTCAACATGTCTCTGTTAATATATCAAAAATTTGACTCAAAGAAATTTGTAGCTATATAAAAAACTTATACAAGATCAATTAACAAAATCTATGCAAGTAAGTATTTAGCCTGAATTTCTAATTTTATTTACCATAGCAAATGAACTTAATAAGTTCTGTAAAAATTCAAGGTTGGGCCTCATGGTGTCCATAACAACCTAAAAAAAATTTTCAGAGCATGATTCGATCATTTGATATAGTAGCAAAATTAGACAAATTTAGAGCTTCAAAATTAACTATTCAAATAATAACTACAATAGCCTTGTTTCTTATTTTTCAAAAATAGTAAAATGCCTTAAATGGACTCAAGAAAATCATAAAGTTACCTTAATATGTTAGCTTCAATATAAAAAAATAATGCATTTGAAACTCAAATAAAATCACTACCAAACTAAAAATTTGATTTTCTAGCACACCAAGTCAAGATGCATTAACCAAAACCTAGCATATTTCTTTGAAAATTTTTAGAAAACAAAAACTAAATTGAAAGAGGTTTCAAGAAATCCCTACCTTTAGCTAGAAGACTTTTGCAATTCTAATAATTTCTTCAAGTGTTTCTCCAGCCAACTTCAATCAAAATTGGCCCAAATGTTCCCTTCAATCAGCAAAACAATGGCCCCCCTTCAATGGTAAGGAAAGATGGAAATTTTCTTTTGAGTTAGGTATGAAGGTTTTAAGAGGTAGATTAGGTTTTATGTTTAGGGTATTGAGATTTGTTGTTGTAACATGAATTTTTTAAGCTAGTTTCATGGGGTTTTGCAAGGATGAATTGTAGAAGGTTGTATAAGGAAGGGAAGGCCGAAAATGAGAAGGAGAAGAATGAAAAATTGATGATGTTTCATATATTTATGAAAGAAAGATTATTTGATTAAGTAAATTAGTGAAAAGTGAAATAAAATTTTGTAAGGCTTTCCTTCAATCTTAAAAAGCTTGTGAAGTATGGCATCTTCCTAACCTTACAGTTGTATAGTGGAGTGGAAAAACTTGCTTTCTAAGTTTCATGCAGTGCAAAAAATCGTGTATCAAAATTTTACCGAACAAGTGAGATATTGATCTCTGAGTGACATTAAAATAATGAAAGATCAAAATTAAAACTTGCTTACTAAGTTAAAATCCATGCCATCCACTTGGCAAAAAAAATAGTTGGTGGTGGTTATTTTGCCACAAGGTTTTTTTTTATGGTGTCAAAAATCGCACATTAATACTTTATTGAACGGGTATAATATCCCTATCGGAAACCTAAAATGTCTTGACTTGAGTCCCAGGCCTAATACTCTACTCCGACTTCCGATTTTAAATTTACCTTGGCTCGGACACTCTTGGCCCCTGTTTTAGAATTACTATTCATTTGTGGGCTCTAAAATCACTTTTATTATCGACTCCTGGGAAAAATTTTTTGCTTCTTCTTATCATCACAAAGCTAGTTACAATTCTAAAATTCTTATTAAGAAGGTTTAAATTAATTTTTTGAATAACTTCGGGGCACTACAAGTGGCAGTAGCAATAGAGCTGAGCCAAAAAAATGGTAAGAAGAAAAGCGTAATAAAAATAAAACCAAATAAAAAAAACCGATTGAAATGTAGAGGACTCCAAGACAAAGACAACGGTGGTTTCCTCACCAAAAAGGGCGACGCAATGGAGGAGTAATGACTAGAAAATCGCGACTAGAGAGAGATGGAGAGGAGAGACAGAGAGCAATGACAGAAATGGGGGAGAAGGATGGCTTGTGGGATATTTAAAACATTTACATGTGGATTTTTAATCATTATCGGTGGATTTTCCAACAATAACTTAACACAAAATGCGGCGTTTCACTTATACTATTATTTGTCAAAAAATCCCCTAATAATATTATAATTTTTATTAAAAAATTAGCTTAAAAGGTTTAAATTTTTTAAATAAAAAACTAGCCTGTTATTAGGGGATTTTTTTCGCTAGAAAATCTGCTAGTAACTTCAACAATAGGCATAATTTTTGAAAATTTGAATATCGGCAGAAAAATTCGTTGTAAATGTGCTAAAAATCCACTGGCAACATTACATGCAGAAACATTTACCGGTATTTTGCTATATTTTTTAAAAAATATTGATAAACCTACGGATAAATATGTGGTTTTTTTTTAAAAAAAAGGGAAAAAACGCTTTACCCTCCTAAACTTTTGATCTTGTACAACTCAAATTCTGAGTTTTCAAATTTTATAAAACGACCCCCTATACTTACAAAATGGTGCAAAGAACACCTTCTATTAGACTGACATTAAAAGTCACTGTTAAGTGGACATGTGCTCCTCACGTGCATAACAGGTTGGACAAAATTACCCCTTCTTTGACACAAACAAAACGCACATACATTTCCATCTGAAACATGATAATGGCTCCTCTGAACCACAAAACTCTCAACCAAAAATGGCTCCTCTGGAACACAAAAACTCTCAACCAAATGCCTTACTGGTTTGACTTCCTTAAATTGATGACAGACAATAAGATGGTGAAGAATATTTTAATTAAAAAAAAAAAAAAAAGAGCATTGAATAACTTACTGCACATTTTTTTGGTGTGCTTTTTTTTTTTTTCTGTGTGAGTGAGTGTCGGCTCTTGGGTTCTCTGCCAAACAAAACTGAAGAGGCTTGGCTACACTTCGCTTTCACAGGAATGACAACCTAATAATTCCACAAAAACATAATAAAATGCCAAAAAACAACAAAAATTAATAGCCAATTCTCCCTCCATGTACAACCCCTGTTAACTTTTACCACCATCATATCCATTACCTTTGTACAGATAGCAGGGAAACCGCGGATCGCAGGGAGCAGATCAAGAAGCTGGAGATGGAGATCGAAGCACTGCATAGCGACGGTGCGGAGATGAGGGGGAAGGTTGACGAGCTGAAGAGTGAGGTGGAGCGGTCACGCGAGGCGAAGAAGGCGGTGGATGCAATCAGGGCGTGCGCGGCGGTGGAGCTCGAGACAGAGGTGGCGAGGCTCCAGCACGATCCCATATCGGAGACAAGCACCGCCGAGGAGGCCAGGGCGGAGGCCGTTGAAATCGGGAAGCTTCTATCGGAGAAGGAATCCAAGGCTGAATCGCTCGAAAAGGAACTTGAATCACTGAAGAAGGTGAAATCAGAGAGCGAGGTGAGGATCAGGGATTTGGAGAGGAAAATCGGTATTCTTGACAAGAAAGAGGTTGATGAGAGGAGCAAGAGGATTAGGGTTGAGGAAGAAATGAGGGACAAGATTACAGAGAAAGTGAAGGAGATTTCAGTGCTTGTGTTTCAGTTCAGCCATTTTTGATTGAGGGTTTTGTGGTTTCAAAGGAGCTATTCTTGTGTTTCAGATGGAAATGTGAGTGCATTTTGTTTGTGTGTTAGAAAAGCGGTAATTTTGTCCAACTCAAGACGCACATAAAAAGCACATGTCCACTAATAGTGGCTTTTAATATCAATATAACAAAAGGTGTTTTTTGTATTATCTTGTAAGTTTAGGGGATCATTTTGTAAAATTTAAAAATTTAGGGTTTAAATTGCACAAGACTAAAAATTCAGAGAAGTAAAATACTTTTTTCCCTTTAAGAAATTGTTCATAAGTTACCAATGAAAAAATTCGCTGAAATGGGCGCACTAAATTTGGTGTTAGATGTCGCGATTGTTACCTACAGATTATCGACAAAGAAATCCATCAATAATATTTTTCTAAATTTTTTTTTGTTGTTCCTTTTTTTAGCGCTAGTAATACTGGGGAAAGATCTGCCGGTAACTCATATTTTTCTGGTAGTATATGATGACAAAAAAGTACAAATAGGAACTATTTAAATGTATAAGAGAAATAAAGCGCTGTGTAAATTTTTTTATATTTTACAAACTTAAGGAGTTATTATTGAAAAAAAAATTGAATTGAAAAAAAAATTGAATTGAATAATAACATACAAACATATAACCCAGATTATTATTACTTAAGAGCTTAATTTTACTGTATTGATAGTTTAAAAGTGTTTAGCATTGTTATCCAATCAAATTTTTACATTTATATCATTTTTCAAATAGCTAACGAGTGTGAAAGTTAACCATTATGATATGATTACATGATAATACAATACGATTAAATGATTATATAAAAAACTTTTACACTATCAATACCTAAAATTATATATTTATTTTAAATATATTTTTTGATTGTATATAATTATATATTATATTAAATATTTTCTAGCATATTGATTCTCTTCAAGACCTATATATTAATTATGATTGTGGCCTCTCACTATTTGATATTTATTGATAATAGCCCTTTCAATATTGTGCGGTGTAAAAATTGTGATTATTTCCATAGTAGTAGTCTTACTATAATATGCCAATTTTATTTTTTTTTATGCAAGCGATTTAGAGAAAACTTATGTAATAATACTTTTTAGGCTGGTAGTCATTTAAGTTTTGGAGTTGTTATTTTAGTATAAATCAATAAAGAAAATTTTCCCTTCTATTTTTAAATTAGTTCACTTAGCTTTCATATTAAAATAAATAGTTTACTTAGTTTAAAATATTTTTTTATACGATGTATAGATTTTAAATTCTAATTTTTTAAATAAGTTTAATATGTGATAATATTTTAGTTTCCAATACCAGCTAAAAATTACCTTTCTTTTTGTAACTAGCTAAATATTACCTTATCAACTACTATAAACCGAACTGTTCATTGATGATTCCTATGTTAATAGATTTTGTCTATAAAACTTGAACAAAAGATAAATTACATATTACTTTAATAATATTCTATCTTTCTTAAAGATAATTTTTTGTGTTTTTAACAAAATATTTTTATAAGCTACCATGATTAGTCTAGTAGTGGGAGATTTAAGAAATATGCATGAGGTTATAGATTCAAACATCGTTACGATCAATGTAATTTTCAAAGTAAAAAAAAATATTCATATCAATTGTAATATTTAAATTGATTTAACTATATAAAGAAAAAAATGTAGTTATTCCCATGCATAGCACGGGATTATATACTGCTATTTCCAAAAAGCATGAATATTTTGCCAATGAAATTCTTAATATATAATTGTTAAAAACGTGAAGGACATGAAAATTTAAAATAGTGATAAAAATAATATATATTTTTATGATTGTTGAAAAAATTAGTAAAAAATACATTTATAATTATTAACTAAACGCAGACAATTAATTCTATGATATGTTAAAAAATTTCTGTTTTTTTTAATATTTTAATTTTCATTTCATTTACAAAATGGAAATTTACAATATCATGTAAAATAACAGAAATTTGTAGTGAAATAAAATTATAATTTGAAAAAAAAAAAATTTCAATAAAAACTATAAAATCCTAAAAATTTTTACGTCAAAATTTAGGGCAAATTACATCATTTTCCTCTAAGGTTTATTAAAATCCACTTTAACTCTTCTCTATTTGTCTATTTGATATTGATCTCCCATAAATGTACTATTTATATGTGATGGAGGAGAGGCCATTGTAATTTTTAGAAAGGTTAGTGAAATAATTTCACAAATTCAGGAATTTTTTGAGTAAATTTTATAAATAGATAACAGTGATAAATTTCACTTAATTTCAAGATAAGTCAGTATAATTTTTTCAAATTTTTTAATAAATAAATATTAAAAATTAAAAGACATAAAATTTCAATAAAATAAAATAAAAGAAGCGTTATTGTTTACAAATAATTTTAATTTAACTTTTATGTAATTTTAAATGTTATGTATAAAAAATTGATGTACAACTTGTTATTTTTTTTATAATTTTTTATTTTATTAGCTCTTACATTTTCTTTGTATTATTTTATGATTTTAAATTTATATAGTCAAATTCTCTTTCTTGATTAATTATTAGATTCAGTTTTTCTCTTTTTTCATTAAATTGTATCATTTTGCATCACTAGATTAAATATAAAATTAAATTGTTAGATATCAGTGTAAGAATAAACTATAATAAAGTGTAAGAATGAAACTATTACACTACTGGAATTGGATCTTACCCCTATATGTAATTATAAGTATTGAAAATTACCTTAAAATGTCAATTATTTGTTCTTTATTTTTAAATTTATAAAGCCTTAAAATTTCAACAACATTGTTTGTATTATTAAAAATACGCACACCATTATTATTGAATATGATGGATAGGTGATGATTTGAGTGGGGTTATCATCATATCTAATAATGATTTAGGTGTGTCAATGAAACACCCATTTTTAGAAGTACAAATATATACTATTAATATGAAACATATGCCACTTATCAACTTTTAAACCATGCTGTTGGAATTCAAAATCTATACTACTAATATTTAAGAATTATTAACAGGAAACATATATAACTTGACAACTTGTCTGTATTAGTGTTTGAAACTTTGAAATTGAAATAAGAATATCGAGAAATTCTTAGATGCTTTTAGAGTAAAATAAATCGTTTATTCTGCTCTATTTATTGATTAACAAATCAGTTATTATATTAAAAATGTAGAGAAGGTATGAAACAATAATGACGCATAAAATTTTTGTATCAATTAATAAATTAATCAGAGTAAGTATTTTCTTTTATTTTAGGTGCACTTAAGTATTTTTCCTAAAATTGATAAGGGAGAAGGAAACAGAGGACTTATAATGAATGTTTCTTACTGTACCCTTTATTAAAAAATTCAATATATGTATATAACGAGAATGACTTTCTTAAGCACTTTCATCCTTTGGATTAAACTAAATGGTTGAGATTGAACACCTAATAAAAAAAATTCACCCAAACCCCCCTCCTTCACTTCTCTTCCCAATCAACCAATCCTAGTGCCTACACAGGTACGCTAAGTTCATCGTCTGTTGTGAACTTGTGCGGCCATCTCAACTCGGACGTTAACACTGGCTAGTGGATATACATACATACAGTAGCGCTCCACATTTTTTTTCAACTAAACATGAACCAAAGTACTTGGGTAGATAAAGAGATGTGCCTCATCTATGTATTTTCCTCTGTATGAACACTCAAATCATCATCCATTGACTTGAATAATTATTTTGTTAAGATCTGAAATGGTTGCGGTCATGGTAAATAAAACTGCGGTAATTTCTACATTACATTGCAGTTTGCCAATTCTCTACGGGTGTGATTGCAGCTCAGGAAAGAAGAAGACTGATGATTGCAAATCGTTACTCGAATTTTCACAACACATGATGAATAAACAGATGAAATTTTAAAAGAGTTGTTGACGGCGATAAGAAGATGAGAGAGGATGAGGGGGAAGCTGGAGTTTGGTGAGTAAGGGAGGATTCTCTGAAATGCATCAGAGGGAAATGAAGTTAAATTGAAATTGAAATGGATCAATAAAAATGGTATTTTAATTTTTGAACAGGGATAATAAAGTAAATTAATTCTAATCTCATTGAGGGATTAATGAAAACACTTACATGCCTTTCCTTTCTAAAAAATTAAACTCGTGGACATAATAAAACTCCAAAAGCCTCTCACTTTCTTCCCTTCCCTTCCTAAATCAAACTTGCAAATGCACCCTAAAAGAGATCAATGTAATTTTCTCTAATTACAAACGGCATCAAATACTTAAGTTTAATTTTGATGTATTGATGGTGTAAAATAATTTTATATTATTACTGAATTAAATTTTTCCATTTGCATGAATTTTCAAGTAGTAGATGTAATTTAACTATTGTTGTTGATATGACATTATATTGGCTATGTGTTTTTTACACTATCAGCATACTAAAATTAAATTCATACTTTTTACGTACAGTAACAAGTTATTAATCAAAAGCGAGATACCGGTGGATTTTTTTTCCAACTGGAATTATTGGCAAAACACCATCAATTAAACTAAAAAAAAAATCAGGAAACTCGTTACTAGCGAAATTTCAGTTGAAAATTTGTCGATAATGGCGACGCCATGGAGTGTGAAGTCTTCCATGCTTATCATAGACGGATTTTTCCATTGGTAAAGGTGAGTTCATGCATGTTATCAGCAGATTTTTCCGCTGGTAAATGTGAGTCAACAGGAGAGGTTGCTGGTGGATATTTCTGTAGGTAATTTGAAAAATCCTTCGGTAAACGAGTTAATGAAACACAACATTATAGTCTTTAAACCATTCATGTAGCCAGGCTCAACCTCATTCTCCCACCGCCACTCTCTCTTGCCCTTTCTCTCTCTCATCATAGTAATGTCACCACTTAGTGCTATGCTGCCATGCCAACATTTTTGGTGGTGAAACAACCATTTTCTTATTCTTGATGTGCTATACTATTTAATCAGCTTTATTTCTTGTTTTGGTGCATTATTTTCTATTTTTGTGCACATCTACTATCGCTGCTTACTGCCTAATTGGAAAATCTTGCAAAGGAAACAGAGGCCCTATGATTGTGGAAGAGCTATGAAGCATTATGGAGATTGTTGTTGGAGCTTACATTTCAATGGTGATGATGGTTGAAGATGGAGCAGGAGGTGGTGGATGAGTTATTGTTATTGTTGGTGGTGGCGGTAAGGAAACCACCAACGGATGTTGCACTGCTGTCAGACATGGTGATACAATGGACATGGCCATGACTTATCTGACATGCGTATTAGGGTTGTATCTTGTTTGGCTGTTCCAATTGTCAAATTTTGAACTGTCCAACAAGGGTTGGACTTAGGTCAAACGTGCAAAAAAAAAATCATCACGAATATATTCACACTTGATATGTTTTGTATCTTCTTTTTTTTATCTTTTTTCTTTTTTCACAACCAACACTCCATATTTTTTGGGACTTTGGAGTTGGAGAACAAAACATAAGTATCTTTTTATTTTATTTTTATGAAAAATATATCTTTTTTTTATCTTTTTTATGCAAAATATATCATTTTTTTATTACAAAACATTATTTCTATGTTTTTTTTATGCAATGTATCCTCACCGAGTGTCATATATTTTTAAAAAATTGCCATATTGCCATATCTGTATTGTATCGTATTCATGTCACGTGTCGTATCCATGCTTCCTTGGATAGTGATAGTGGTGGAGGAGGTGGTGGTTGGGGTTAGGTTTGGTGAAGAAAACAACGGAATTTTCAGGGAGCTCCTCAGGAGCAGCAAAGTTTGTGGCGGTTAGGAGCGAGGCGTGAGATGGGAATTTTTTTAAAAAAATGAATTTACTAGTGGATTTTTTAGGTAGTGATATGAGAAAATAATTTGTTTAACTTATTGGAGAAAAAATCCACCAGTAATAGTTTGATTTTTTTTTTTACTTTAGGTGAGCTACTGGGGGAAAAATTGCCAGTAAAGCCAAAAAAATTTGTCGATAATTTGTCTTAATGACCAATTTGTCGACGAATTTTTTCAGCCTATTATTGAGATTTTTTTTTTGTAAATTTCACCGGTATTTCCTTGGAAAACAGTTGTCAGCGGATATTTTCTGCCAGTAGTAGTTTTGATCAATGTTATTATCGTGGGTTAAAATCTGCGATAATGAAATTTTCTGCCAGCAACATGTAAAATCTGCCGGTAATAATTGTTTTTCTAATATTGCATAACTTTGGTCAATGAGTCTAATTTAAAAACTATTGAGTTAGAACATCAAGTTACATATTACAGTTTAAAGTATGTACAACTAGAGGCAATATTGTATTTCTAATAAATGTACACAATTATACATGCTTACAAAGTTATTTGAACAAAAACAACAAAACAAAATTCAAAGTTATATCAGTTGTAGCAAACCAATCGAAGTAATTACTGTTCCTCTCTTACTAAACAAAATATCTTTACTTCATATCCCTTCTGGTAAATCCAAATATTTTTACAATACAAATTTATAAAGCTAAACAATATTATATGGTAATCAACTGACAAAACCTAGTTGCCGCAACAATGGATGTAAATAAGTAATCAATTAAACTATTTGTTCTAGAGTATAATTTACTGATTCTATTAAGGATTGGACCGCTTCGCAAGGTACGTGGTTGAATATTTTGAGCAATTAACAATATCATTGAAATCTATCCGGAGCACACAATTTTCTTTTTTCAAAAAAAGCATGATTGAAATGATATAGTCATTTGAATTCGATTTGAATAGTATAATTCTTGTAAAAAATTAACTAGCATAATCATTGGAAACGAAATTACATTAATCCAAAAAGCATGAACCTGGAAAAGTACAACATATAATATTCCTGTTAAATGAGATTGTTGTAAATCGAATTAAATAAAAAATTCATGGTGTTTGTAGTTGAATTGAGTTCATACAAATTGTACGGCACCATCACATTTATTTTGTTTCTTTAATTTATATACATAATAGTGAACTTTTGCATTAATGCATCAACTTAATGATAGTTAATATATATTTTTTATTTATATTTCCTGTCAAATAAGAAAACTGATCATGAGCAACATGTCCATGAGGAATGTTAGGAGAGCAAATAGAGATAACAATGATAAAAAAAATGATGACGAAAAAGAGAAAGAAATAAAAGAAGATGAAGATAATGATGAGGAAGGAGAGGAAAAGAAAACGAGTAAGAAAATGAGTAAAAAAGAGAAGAAGAAGATAGAACAGGAGAGAAATGAGAGAATAAGAAGGGAGACCGGCCGGTCCGACTTTAACGGATTTTGTAATCTATGTGAGAAAACATACAATAATGCAGCCGCTGTTCTTCATCATCAAGGTACCGTCCATTCTAACCGTAGTGATCATGCCTTCATGCGGGAGGTTGTTTGAAAATGAGGCGGCTCTCTGTGATCACCATGATAAACATGGAAGGCACAACTAGCAGGGTGACAAGTAGTAGTAGAAAATTTTAGTTTTGCATTATGTAGTTGTTGTAGTGAGTTTTGAGTCGGCTTAAATGCCTCCCACAGTTTGGAGCCTTTGTATGGGGATGTATATAGTGTCGGCCAACAAAAAAATTTAATATTTCTTCTAGTTGTTTCATTTCACATTGTTTTGTTGATTTACCAATCTTTTTATTTCTTATTGAAATCTATACATTTAACTCAAATTAAGAAAAGTTAATTTATTATAAATTATAAAAAATACGTCACATAATGGTCCCTTTTGTGTTGGATACCGAATTAAAAATAAAGCAAGCCTTTCAAAATTCAAATAATGAATAATCTCTTTAAAGATAAGTTAATAGTTTTGCAAATGAATCTGACAATTTTGATTGAATCCCAATATTTACTGAAACAAATTTTTTGTCCTCTTTCTCTCTCTGTCCTTGATGCATGTATAGTGATGACATTCCCTATCATCTTTTATTTAACCAATTTTCTTCGACTACCTATGATCTAGGTTAATGGCAAAATTTGATTGGAAGGAAAGAGATGAGACAGAAGAATTCAATCCAATAGCAACAACCACCCCTCTTGTCCTGTAACAGCGACTTCTTTGAAAAGTTAATTTACCAGCGACACACGGTCTCTTCTTTTTATAGATCATAAAGAAAAACAAAAATGAAAAACATACCACCTTGATTATATAGTTCCTGTGCAAAACTCAATTGCAAACACTGCGATCCAGATACCTCCAGCTGCATGTATGTCCTGTAATTAATGGTAATGGACATTGCTAGCTCCATGAATAAACTAGTCTTCTTTTTTAGTAGGCAAACAAAGGATGATGAATTTGTCACTCTCCAGCAATTTGGAGTAAATGTTTGATGAGTTTTCCAGCTTTCCCAATGAGAATAAAATGAAACATTATTGTTTAAAAGCTTAAGAATGAGTTCGGACTAATGGTTCCATATTGAGTCTGTATTTATTCGTCATATGAATGCCAACGTGATATAGACATGTTGTTTTCTCTTCAAGCCGCCGGATATCCTTATCTTTCGTTTTTATTTTTCACACATGTCTAGGACTAAAAAGCATTCATGTACCTTTATCTAAACTAAATTATACATTTGCCTAAACTTTTACACAGAATGCTTGCCACTTTATTCTACTGTGTGTAAGGGAATGTTGAAGTCTATTAGTAATTCGTTTTTGGAAGATTTTATTCTTGCTTGAAGGGTCTCTCTATGTCAAATCCTCACTCTAGTAGTAATAGAGTTTGCATGCATGGTAAAAGCCTGTAATTTGTTCTTCGTGTGCCTTGAGGTTTGTACTACCTGGACACCTTTTTAGTAGAATCACCGGTCCTTGTCAGCATGTTTATGCCACTGGATGTCATCTCTGACACTAAAGTTCGGAAACTACCCCTGTTTGACTAACAAGGTGGTGTGAAGAGAATATTTTAGCACAATAATTGATAAGCAATTGCTAGATCGAATGACCTTGCAATGCACTCCGTATTAATAGGGTGTATAAAGAGTTGGACAAAATCCAATTAAGTTCGACCTGATTTTCAATCGGTAAATATTTTGAAACAATACATGATCTAATTACAATCTAATTAGTAATTGGGCCAAACAAAGTCAACCCAATATTTAAATAACATATAGATTTGAACATTATACATAATAAAATTATAGAATTTTATAAGCAAAGAATAAAATTCAATAATATTTTATGATATATGATTCAAAATAAACTATATTAATATAAAAAAAAATTAAATTATATAAAATATATTAATTGAACTATAAAAAAAATTCTAGTAAAAACACACTTGTTCTCTTTCTTAGAATTAAGTATCGTCATTATTACTCTCATCAACCACTTGAAGTATAAATGGAAGAAAAACAAATTAATGCTACCTAGATTTATTTTTTCGATTGCCAGGTTTCTACTTTTAACAGTGACTAATCATTTTAAGATAGGGGATCTCCTAAGGGGGTAAATATTTGGCTACGAGACCTTCTCCATACATACTAATAGGAATTAAATTTCGAACTAAATACATATGGTTAAAGAACTTAGCTAGCTATCAATGCTACCTAGATATTATAAATGAACAAATATTCTGAAATTTTAAAAAGTCATGAAAATAATAGATATATTAAAACAAAAAAGAGTATATTCGAATAATTTTGTTGTTAAATATTAATTCAGTAAATGAATAATAACAAGAAAAGAAAAACCATAAAATAAATACATTAGAAAATAGCTTACCAAAAAGAAAATTAGAAAATAGATGTATGTGTCATTCAACATTTATTTAACACGCTAGAGTTCAGAAAAGGAAACAAGGATGAACCAAAAAAAAAAAACCCAACAAAACCAAAATACTACATTTCGATAAAGGTGCCATATAAACTAGATCGTGCCAAAGCTAGACAGCGCTTTTTGGGTTGCATCTATACCGGGGTACAACGAAAATTGCTGGTGGCATGCCTTTGGCTGAAAAACTTGGAACGAAGTGTTGATGAAAACTTCCATCCTCTATGTTGAACACGCCAGTGTCACAAGATCCAAATTCAACATTATGATGATAATCATCAGTATAATCATCCGTATAATATATTGAATTTGGAAGAAGCCCGGGGCATTTTGAAGCTGAAATTGAGAAGGAATGATTGTCCCCCAAGAATAAGGTGTTACCATGCAAAGTTTCCATTCTCGACTTTCTCCTTGCTGATGGAAAATTCAATCTATAAACACTGAAATGTTTACTCAAGTGGGGTTTAGCATATACATCCTCATCATCGTTGTCTATGTCGCATTCATATTTTACTTCTATGTCTTCAGCCCCTGGTTCTCCAGCCTCTATGGCACGCATTCTTTCATTCATTCTTTCCCTAAACGCTTGTTGCGCATCATGTTGGGCGTCGATCTCGTGCTGATGAGAGTAATACCTTCGAACAAGTAGTAACTCTTCCTTGGAAGTTTCCACAAGATAATTTTGACCCGCAAAGAAGCGAGACTCCAGTGGAAGTTTCTTGCTTATGGTCTTGAATTGGAGATAACATGGAGAAGAAAAATTACCCCCGGGGCTTTTCTTAAATCTTCGAAGAGTAACCTTCACAATCCAATTATAGTTATCCACTGCATATACATTATCCTTGTAAAAGATAACATCCGCAAACACTTGCAGCTTTTCGGTTGTTGGGTAGGTCCAAAATTTGTCACCGGACTTATAATGGGCCAACTTTCTAAGGCCACCATATATTGCCATGACTTCGTAATCATTAGGAGAAGTATGAGGGTCTTTTGACAAAATGGCTTTGTGGACACCATATTCATCCATCTCTAAAACTCCATCATCATGAATAATAAACTCAATTGGTGGGAGTTTGACCATCATGGTTTCACTCTGATCACCCAAGAAAGGGTTAATGAGAATGAGTTCCAAACTAGATTTCTTATCCACGAAAAATAACCATCCATGTGAAGAGCCGCAACATCTCTTGTAAGGGAGGTGCAGTTGAATTTGATCATAGGCCATACCCTTGGTGATGTTGTACAAACCGCGCCTCTCTTGTTGGCCTGGTAGGGGGACCACCAGCAAAGGAAGTTGTTGGTTGGTGTGGAGAAGGTGCCTCTGCTTGTAGCTTCTATGAGAGAATGAGAGCCAAGACTTGCACACTGCACCGAATCGAACATAGTCAGGGAGCTGATCTAACCTGTTCGTGATCATGTGTAGAAGGTCATCAGGAAGCTCTGCCCATTGGGATGATGAATTCGTGTTTCCCAAAGGGCTTCCCATCGTTCAAAGCTCTAACTTTCTGATCCGAGAACTAATTTCCCACTCGTACCTATAAATAAAGGTGGCTTTTTGTTTGTTTGATTAGGTTGGATTTTAAGTTGTTGAGAACATTTAGGGAAAAAAAACGTCATAGTTATTTCTTCCTAGAATTTAGAGCCTGCGTTCTTAAAATTTAAAACCTATGTTGGATTTTGATCAAATTAAAACTCCCTTTAATTTAAAATTGTGAACAGATTTTAAAGAATATCAAATCATGTTATATACATCGAAATGATCTAATTTTATGCACGGACAGTGTAAGATTTTTTAATTATCTAATCAAATCATTGTATCCGTATAGTTTTTGAAATTGTAAGGATAGACTTAACAATATTTGTTGATGTAATAGAATGTGATTGGATAATAATATTAAAAAATTTTACATTGATAATGTATCAAAATTAAATTCAAATATAAAAATAATATCAAATTGTGTATAGTGTATTATTAAGAATTAATCTTGAAGATATTTTGAGCAAATGCGATTTGAATTTGAGAATAGATCATCAGATTGAGATAGTGGGTTATAAAGATAAATTAATAGATAATAGTACGTCAAAAGATACACCTCTAACACACACTAGTAGTAAGATAAACGATACAACAAGATTTTAAGAGAGGATATGCTTTAATTTATCAAGTTTTTATTTAGCTACTAAAATATGAAAAAATATATGTCAATTATCTACTTAAAATCATAAACCGAGTTGCAGCTAGCTAACCCTCTCGATTAAGATGGTGTGTTTTATTTTTGGTCGTACAAAGATATTGTTTTGATCATTTGTTTTTGGTGAGAATTGCTCTGATTCATTTAAATGTTATTGGGTTTTTTATCCATTGGGCTTGTCCAAGTCTACATTATTGGGCCTTTATGATTTTGGGCTTCTCCAACTCTAGATGATTGGGCTGAATTCATTCATTGGGCTTTCGGGTTTATGGAGCAGTTCCCGGATCGCCATAACCACCCAACTCTCGTTTGTGCTGACTGAAACATTAAACATCAAAACCCTAAACCCTAGCTTTCAGCTATAAAACCTTCATAACTTCATTATCTTCTCTTCATTCCAGTTCACTTTTAATTCAAACCCTTCTTCTCCTATCCCAGTTCTCGAAGATGGCTCCTCCTAGAGGTAACGTTGGATTGTTTTGTTCATTTTTTATTTTTTATCATTTGGGGTTCTGAAGCATTTGGCCAATTAAATAAAAAATGTTGGATTTATTTGAAGTTGCTATAGTTGAGGTGCTTCTTAAAGCAATGGTTTTTACTAGATTTAAGTAATTTTTTTTTTGAAAAGATTTATATTTTGTTGGCAAAAAATGTGGTGATCTAGCTAGCATGATTTGTGTTGATGTTGTGGTGTTTGATTTTGTGCAGGTCGTGGTGGTGGAGGGGTCAGGGGTGGCAGAGGGGACAGAGGTAGAGGGAGAGGTGGTGGTGGAGGAAGAGGAGGAGATAGAGGCACCCCATTCAAAGCTCGAGGTGGTGGTAGAGGTGGAGGAGGAGGAGGAGGAAGGGGTGGTCGTGGTGGAGGTAGGGGCGGCGGTCGTGGAGGAATGAAAGGAGGGAGCAAGGTTGTTGTTGAGCCTCACAGACATGAAGGGATTTTCATTGCCAAGGGGAAAGAAGATGCACTCGTTACTAAGAATCTTGTTCCTGGTGAAGCTGTTTACAATGAGAAAAGGGTCGTTGTGCAGGTTATTTTCCTTTTTTCTTTTCTCATCTTGTAGCAGTGTGGTTTGAAGTGGTTTATGATTTTTTTTTTTTTTTTGCATGATCTTTTAATTTGTCGGGAAAGGCTGCATAATATCTGCATAAGCATGCATGAAAAATATTTAGCTAGGTGCAGCTGTTGTTGGGTGTGTTTATCTTCTGATATATGCCTAGCCTCTTGTTTGGCTGTTGGAAATCACTCCATTCTGTTATTCATACAGGATATTTGGACAGTACTTTGATATTTTTTCTCTTGTTTAAATATTTTTTTATGGATGTCATTAGGTATTGCCTTGCAAAACAATTTAACTTTATTTCCTTATTATTCCCCAGTTTCTTGCTTTTTTTGTCCTTAATATTTTCTTTTACATTCTGCAGAATGAAGATGGCACAAAAGATGAGTATAGAGTTTGGAATCCTTTTCGCTCCAAGCTGGCGGCTGCCATCCTTGGTGGTGTTGACAACATATGGATAGTATGTTTCAGTCTGTTATGACATGTGCTGTCTCTTGCTCTTGTGCTTTACAAACGGTATCTTGACTTGAGTATTTTTTTTTTCGGCATTACTTTTGTCCAATGTAGAAACCTGGAGCCCGAGTACTTTACCTGGGAGCTGCTTCTGGGACAACTGTATCTCATGTGTCTGACATTGTTGGTCCAGTACGTACTAATCAAAATTTTCATAATATTTAAATGATATGTTAGGTTCTGAAGAGTTGCTTAGAATTTGCCGTTCTTTGTGTGTAGACAGGAGTTGTCTATGCTGTAGAATTCTCTCATCGAAGTGGGCGTGACTTGGTCAATATGGCTAAGAAGCGTACCAATGTTATACCCATCATTGAAGATGCTAGACATCCAGCAAAGTACAGGATGTTGGTTGGCATGGTAGATGTGATATTTTCTGATGTTGCTCAGCCTGATCAGGTGTGGTTTAAGCTTCATGACAAATCTATTTGAAAAGAAACAGTAGTTAAACATGAAACTGATTGACGATGGTGCCAGCCTCCTCTGTTTATCATTCCATAACATCTATACACTTCAATCTATATTACTATATACTTTGCTGTGTATTTGTTTTGTTTCATCAATTCATTCTCCTTTTTGGCTGCAAATCTTCAGGTCAGGTATCTCCTCACGTCATTTCTGTCTTTCAGATTTTGTTTTGTTTGCTCCTGAGATTTTCCACATGTCTTCTATTTTAATTGATCTTCAATAGTGGTATTATACCTTTTCACCATGCCAAGTTATTTAAGGACTTTGATGAAGTTTATGGTCTCTCTCTCTCTTTTTTTTAATGTGTTATAGTTCCAATGATTATGTCCTCCGTTGTCACTTTTAGCATTAACTTTCTGCATAGGTTGAATTTTTGTTACTTTTTTTGTGTACCTTCTTATTTGAACTTTTGTTTCCTTCAAAAGCTTTCAGTCTTCTTTACAGCTTATTGACGTTTTGTTTTCTAGTGGAAACTTTTTTTAGTAAGTGATGGATGTCAATAGTTTTTACCAAAGCCTTTTATTGTACTGTTGTTCACTTGAATATATATTTTTGTCAATGCGTTATATCTGTGCATATGATGATTTATACTCGGATTCCCCTTCAAGACATCTTGGATGATGCAGACCCGAGTTTCTGATGCACATCAGTTTCTTTTCTTCTCTTTTCTTCCTTCATTGTTTTGTAATTTTTTTCCAAAATGGCAATTGTTTTGGTGCAATATTGAGTTCCTTGATAAGTTGGTTTTTCCTTTTGCTTTTATCTATTTCCTGTTTGTCTGCAATATGCACGTTTCACTTTGTGTTCCTGCTCAGTCATGTGATGTCTGTTTGTGGACATAAAAAATCTACCGTATCAGTAATTGACTTCTCTTGAAAAAATTTCCTTACTAAATCAGTGGGTTGTAACTCGGTATAAAGATCAGTTTTTGTTTACTTCATCCTATATGCTGACAATTGCAGGCAAGAATCTTGGGGCTGAATGCATCATATTATCTCAAAGCAGGAGGTCATTTTGTTATTTCAATCAAGGTTTGTTCTGAAATTTAGTTTTAAATTTGTAGTCTCGAGTTAAATTTCTTCACAATAAGAAGTCTTAACCATGGAGATCATCCTAAGACCTAAATTAACATGGATGTTTATTTGAGATTTGTCCTCCAATAGTTGCAATTGTGAATGATATAAACGGGTAAAATTTGCACAGATGAGTTAACATTAATTTGTTGGTCTATCAAGCTAAGGTGTTTAGTGATTACTTAATTTTTATTTGTATATGACAGGCGAACTGCATAGACTCCACAGTACCTGCTGAGTCAGTGTTTGCTAGTGAAGTAAACAAGCTGAAGGCTGATCAGTTTAAGCCTTTTGAGCAAGTCACCCTTGAACCATTTGAGCGCGACCATGCTTGTGTTGTTGGTGGATACAGAATGCCTAAGAAGAAAAAGGATATCGAGTAGATTGCCTATGAGATAGCATGTGTTAGTAATATTATGATGACTTGAGATACCAATCTTCATTTTGTCTTTAGGAAAAGCCTGACATTTTTTTGAATGAACGCTGTGTTTTGATGGTGTTAATTTCATTTGAAGCTTTCCACTAGAATGTTATTGTAAGCATAAACACGCAATACATTATCTTGTCTATATTTGCCAAGGGTAGTGCTGCATCCTCTAAGGATGAAAAATCACACCTATTCCTATCATTAACTAAATTGAAAATAATCATCCCCCAGGAGACCAAGACAGTTAAATAACCATTCCCGTATTTCTTTTTTTTTTTTTCCCCTTGGGCGTTGAATATTAAGGATAGGTTTAGTTTTAGGTTTTCATTTTTGATTTAGGGTTTTGTTAAGGAAATATTGAAATTAGAAATGAAAATTAAAAATCAAACTAAAAACTGAAACAAAATGCACCCTTAATTTCTTTGTCAGAAAAAAAGAGTGTCGGCTTAAATTATGGAATGGGAAGAACATACGTGGTCTTGTAGGCATTGTTGGTACATGTATTACAAAGCACTATCTAAAGGACCATGGTGGAGCAAGTTAAATTAGCCTAACTCAATGGGAATAGCTTAGCTTCTCAACATTTTGTCATGTCCTTCCCGGGGTTTTCGAGCTCCAGATTCGCATGCGATTGGCTGTTTGCTCCACCTGCAATTGCATTTCTGATCAATTACACTAAACATTGAAAAAACAAAAAACGTGAAATCACAGGTCTAACACCAAAGTATGGAAAACAAACACACACCAGTTGCATGGCTTCACAACTACTAAAAATGATACTGTGACGTAATAAACCATCAAATCCATAAACTAAGCCTCTGATAAAATCATAAGACATCTTTATGATTCTTTTTCTTACAAAAAATATAAAAAAATTGACTACAGGATGTTGTATATTCGAGCTGTATGCTTGTAAGTTGTAATTGCTTCCAAATTATAGACGAAAGCACTTATAGCTTTGATGGTACATGATAAAAACTCAAAAGTTAACAGCTTAACTCGGTATCATGAGTATCATAAAACTCAATCACTGCCAAAACTTGGACTTATGTTCCAAAATTAATAGCTGTTTAATTTGTTACCTCCTTGGTCCAGTTGGTATTCCAAATAATCACTATGAGGACTAAAACCTGAATAGTACTTCCGCACATTGTGCCTCCCCAAAGACCCTGCATCAACAAAAACAATAAATCTAAAGTCACGATGCTTTTCAAAGAAATGTAAAGATACCATGAGATATTAATCAAAGTATTCTCAAAATATAGACAGCATTTCAAGATGAAGGGAGAAACGTTTCACGTAGCTAGAAGAGGATACTTACCTTGACACCAAAATGCTGCTTGAAACCAAGAAAATATCCAAGAGAGAGTCCAACAATGTAATAACAGGCCAAGTTAATGTAACCAACCATTACTTGCCATCCACTTCCAGTGGCCACACCTAATATAGAACACACCCTCAAACACAAGGTCGTTAAACTAGCATTAATGGCATAGTAGAATAACACAAGGCTATTAAAGCACAAGTTTAGAAGTTGCCAAACCAAATAGTTACCTGATATCACATTTGAAGCACTGGTAAGAACTGTGGTTAGACCAAGAAGGTAAGCTAAATCACACACAGCTCTGATCATTTCCTCGCTCTTGGTAAAGATGATGGCAAGGTCTCGTTTGCTGAAGAAAACAACAATCATGATTAAAACCCCAGTGAAGAGAGACTGGGACATTGTCACATAGAAAGAGTATTTGGCTGCTCTTGGATGTGACATGCCAAGCGTATTAGAGACACGAACACTTGATGGGCATAGAATCAATATTCAATGTAAGAAGTAAGAATCGGGAAAAAGAAATACCATAAAAAATTATATTATCAATGAAATGCTTCAGAATTAAATATAAAGACAGTTAAATAATGTACTAGGGTCTTATTGAATTACATGAAACACCAGTGAATCTCATATACCAAAAACTGCTACTGTAGTGTTTAGATTGAGTATACTCTATAGTCAGTTAGTCACTCACCTTATGGCAGTACTTATTCCAAGGACCAGCATAGCATACCAACCCAAAATATTGACGCTAAAATATATAGAAAAGCAAATTAGTGATGAAAACCGGTGAGAAGAAGCTCTGATATTAAAATAAAATAATAGAAAAAGTGTGTGTTGTAAGCAATCCAAAACAAAGATTGGAGTTTGGTTATCTTACCAAATAGAATAGGAACCAAGAGCAATCACAGGATTGTCTAGTAGACCAGCAAGTAGGACAATGCAATTGGAATACCATTGCTCTAAGCAAGTCATTACAGATAAGGAAAGACTTAGCCTAGTAAAGGCCCACAAATCCTTAAAAGCCAACCAAGACAAACCAGTCCACCCTTCCTTGGACCAACCAGCAGCATAGATAACAAGAGACAGTGCAATCACCCACCCTGTGATGTTAGTGGCCATAGCTAAGCCTGTTGTACCCCAATGCAATGCATAGGTGAAGATGTACAGCAACACATTTTGTATAAGTAGAGCCACAAATGAAATGCCCATGATCACTTTGACCTTGCTTTGGACTTCAAGAAATCTCCGGGTCGGAAGTGCTATAGCATATGAAAACATGCTGGGAATCACTTGAAGGGCATACTTGCCAGCAAGATCAGCTATCGCTTTTTCTTGGCCAAGAAACTCTAAGATTGGAGTGGCATATATGTGAATAGGCAAGAGGATTATGCAAGTGAGAACTAGTACAATCCATGACCTTTGAACATAAATTCCAGTGGATTGAATTTGCCCTGCTCCATAAGCTTGCCCACAAAGTGTCACCAGTACAGATGACATACCAAACTGCAATTTTGCACGCGAAAAAGCATAAACTCTTTAATGGTCCTTCATAAATAGATATACATACAAATTAGTCCTCCAATATTACGTTGGCTTTTCAATAATAATTATTGTCATCAAGTTAATCCTTAGATGACAAAAAATGTGACATTAAGATGACAAAGAGTGCAACTTCACTATGTTATGCCAGGACTAATTGCATTCTGGGCACATTGGCTATAACCGAATTTGGTAACACCATTCACATGAAGAGTTCATGAATCAAAATGAAACAATGAAGTTTTGGATGAATGAGAAAGGACAGGTGCAAACCAGCAAACTAATATAGATGGAACTGATGACACCGTTGTAAACAGATATAGAAGAGAGCTCAATGTCTCCAAGGTGACCAGCATAGATGGAAGTTGTTGAGGCTATGAGAAGGTGGAACAGTGAGGACAGTGCAACTGGGCCTGCTAGGCTCCATATCTTCACTGTCTCAGTGCAGAATACAAATTTGGCATCCTTGAAGCTCTTCACTGGCAAGTAGTCACGCTCTGGGGGAGTAGTCTCTTTGATCACCAATGGCGCCTCCATCCCCTTGGAACTCCTCAGAAAAATGTACACTACACAGATAACACTCAGGATCACGGATTACAATTTGTTGTAAACTTTTTACAACCATACAAAGTCTGATCTTTTGTACATTTTTGGACTATGTTCGGATAATCCTTTTTTTTTCCTACCAGTTTTTGAGTTTAGATGGTTGCATTATAAGCAACAAGGCTTTTGTTTTCATAGAGATGTATCGTGTAATTATCTTGTAGTCTAAACCCGAAATAATAAGCACATATAACATATAAGTTAGGACTTATAATTAGTTTTGTTCTGTTTACGGGGAACCATGGAATTGCACGGGGACCACTACTGGGATAAATATAGAAAGAGTGAAAAACTAAAGAATCTCAGCCAGAAAAAAAAAATGAAAACCTATTACACCACTATATTACAACCAAAACAGTGGTACAAAAGTACAAAACAAAATCCAACATCAAATCTTAAATAGCTTGGTTAATCTTTTTTTTTGGCTGATTTCACTCTTCACTAGAACTATATCTAAAGGGGTACTTGTGGCCAGTGGTGAATATGTGGTTGGTCCAGTTCGTTTAGCCCTATACGTAGCAACTAAACCACAATTACAAGTTCGCTTGTAAAGTCTAATCAATTTAAATATAACTTTTATTTTGTAAAAAGACATCAACTCCTTATCCAAAAATATGTTAAAAAAAAGTTAGGCACTAATCCATGGGTTTAGCCCCTTTAACTAGGGAATTAAACGGAATGGACAAACCCGCGAATTAATGGGTTAGAAAATCATCATATTCTAACCCGTACATATTGCATATTAAAGAGATTAATCCAACGATGGTAGTACACCCAGCTCCACCTGTGGCCTACGATGGTTAGTTGTACAGGATATGAGGTTGATACTTTTATTTTGTCATGTGTAACTTGCATTTACTACACAAAAGGAATAACTGAGGATAGAATGGATATGGAATAATCGAGAGAGATAGGGAGAAAGAGAGAGAAGCAGGGAAAGGGAGAAGTAAGAATGAAATTATTGCACCAGTAATGAAGGGGGGAAAAATAGTGGAGAGTAGTTATTATCACTCATATATGTCTATTATCACTTTTATTGTGCTAAATTTTTATTGAGTTTTATCAAATTATCCTTCTTCTTTTCTAGTTATATGAATAATTAATATAAGTTATTTATTAATCATAAATATATTTTCAACACTTACTATTGTTAATTTAATTAAAAATTAATTTAAATATTTAATAGATATCTCAGTTTTATATAATTACTATACTTTGTAGGTATTTAAACTTTATGTATTTAATATAAGCACATGTTTATTGAATTGTTTTGTTAAAAAAATTCTTAAAATGATAGATATCTAAACAATATAGTACTGAATATTTTTAAAAAATAAAAAGTAAAAGTTAATAATAAAAAAGATAAATTAATAAATCATGATATGCAGCATACATATTAGTATTTTTATCATTTAGCGTTTATATAATTTTCAAAGTATTAAACACACGTATGATATTAGGATTTATCAACAGTTACTTATTTTTTACTATAAATTTTTTTATTTGACATCGCTATTATTAAAAATTAAAATAATTTAGTAAATTGATTTAGTTATATATTTAACTGAGGTGCAGTGCCATGAATAATATATTGAAAGACAAAAATGTGTGTCCATCCATGCTTTTAAATTTTACTTTTTTATTTATTTGAAAATATGTAAAGTATAATTTATTTAATAGAAAGTAAATAACTAAGCCTCTCTACTGGTCAATAATGGATAAAAAATAGCGTTTCTAAATTTTTCTTTGGATAAGTAGTTAATTTAATATATCAAATTATTTTAATATTTTTTGAGAACAATGATAGCAAACAAAAATTATGGTTAAAATTATTAGTCAATAGTAATGAGCCATGGTATTATTTGTTTACTTAAATTTTTTAATTATAAAATGCTAAATATTACAAAATAAGACACTTACTTGTATACCATGATTTATTAATACGTGTTTATTATTTTTTATTTTATTTATTATTTTAAACAAATACTCAATATTATATTATTTAAATATTGATTGAATAAAAGATAAAAAATATTTACATCTAACTAAGTGTATCAAATATATTAATTATCAATAGTTGTAATAGCTATAAACTCTTTTTTTTTTTTGGTATTGGTCAATGTAAAACAACCAAATTTAATTTCCAATATTCCCATTTCTTTAGAGAAAGGATGAAGATAGCCTGATTCTTCTTTTAAGTGGTAGATATTTTGATTTTTTTTGAAACAAATGGACTATATAATCAAACTCTGATTCAAAATTAATCAGACGTCAATAATTATTTTAAAATCAAAGTTATGATTTAATTTTATTTTCTATAGAAAGGTATTATAGTAAAAGTAATTAAGACTTTAATAGAATTGGAGTGAGAATAGATAGTGACAATAGCCACTCCCAAAAAAGAGTTATGTTATTTGTGTTTAACATGAGACACCATATTGATTCACTTTTCATTCATCATTGGATGAGTATGAACCACATTTAAGTAGGATCCACATCCTATTTTAATGATAATAAAAAATAAGTCGATACGATATTCTATATCAAATGAATACAAGTGGCATTGTTCGGAAAGAAAAGACTGTTTTTTTTTTTGTTTTTGAGACCATTGCTCAAGGAAAGAGAGTGGGGAGTCACGGGAAGAAAGCCGTGAAATTTTTATCTTCTATGATGGTTTGAAAACATGCGGGTACAGAGTGACTGTCTGAATGAGGGAATGCCATTTTATTCTTTGTTATTTTTAGTTTTAACGTTTAATTATTTCTTTGTTAGTTTTACTTTTACGTTGTATCATTTGGTTCTCAATAACAAAATTTTAGAATAGTGTATTAAAAAATCTTAGGGCGATGTAGGTTTCTGAAAATTCTTAAAAATCTCTAACGATAATTGTATAATACAGAAGATGTCGAATATAATTATGTTAAACGTTAGAGATGGCAATTCATGTTTCATATAACGATATTGATGATATCTTGCAAATTTAAAACACTCAACTTGATAAGGATATGAGCCAAAGAAGAATATGGACTTTTTTTTTTTTTTCGTGTGTGACGTATATGAAGTCGACCAATAGATGATTGGAATCAACAATTAGCAATCGCTACCGATCTGTTAACTTAAATGACGAATAAGGATATGTTACATACACATAATTGTTAATAATTAAATTATAATATTTAATATATAGAGTGACAAAAATATATTTTCTATAACTCATGATAAAAAATATATATTTTAGTTAATTTATTTGTCAAATATTACTGAGATGTTACAATTTTGTTATTAATGATCATGCACCACATTTTTTTTTTGTTATTTAAATTGACGGATCATTAATGTCAAAAAAGGAGATTGATATAAAAATTAAGCTAACCTCAATGACGCTTGTGATAATTTTATATATTGAGAAGTATTAAGTATAATTAAAATAAACCTTTCTTTTTGGGCCAGCAGTTAAACTAAACATTTTTTTCAATGGAAAGAAAACCGGAACAGATCGACCGGTCCGATCGGGTTAACCGGAAACCGGTCCGGTGATTGATCCGATTAGCATAAAAAAATCGAGAGAAGTCAAAATCGGTCAAGAACCGGTCAAAATCGGACCGGTCTAACCGGGTATTTTTTGTTTTTTTGCAAAATTTTTTTTGTTTGTTCTAAAACTTAAATATTGATATCTTATGGTAGTCATCTAACAAAAATAAGAAAAAATGAAATTAAAGAAGGACATTAATAAAAATTATTGGGTTGTTATTCTCCTCTCTCTATTATTTGTAAACTGCTCACCATAAACCTCACTAGTTACTAACAAATATTATTTCAAATGCTTTATGATCGTGCTGTGAGGTTGAGATTAGAGAAATTTTATATGGATTATGTTTATTTTTATAGATCTATGAATATTTTTTTATTGATTATGTTAATATTAATAATTTAATATATTTATTTATATTCTAATTAATCATATGCATATATTTATATATATTTTTATTACATTCCGATTGAACTCCAGTTGAATCGATTAGACCTTTAAACCTTTAAATCAGTACCTTAACCAGTTTGATACCCAGTCTGATTTTCTCTTCCTTAATTTTTTTAGGTCAGTTTTTTTTTTTTTTTTTTGGATCTGGGTCGGATAAATAAACGAAACATTAAATGTAGTGTCTATCCCTTTTTGTGAATTTTATTATTGGGTCAGACACTACATTAGTGTCGCTAAGTCTATTGCACTAGTCAGCAAGCCTAAATCCTAATTCAATGCGAATATAAGTTGATGAACAACATTCCAGCTGTGGAACTTAAGATATTTAATATCTATCCTAAGCATTATATTTGGAAATGGCTTCTTATCTAACATTTTAATTATTTCATGTCCTTCTGGAGGCTGTTTGAGCCCGAAATTCGCATTCGATTAGCTGTTTGCTCCACCTGCAATTATACTTATCATAAAGCAAATTAGACATTAACTAGGAAACACAGACATAACACCACACAGTGTGGAAAACAAACACACACCAATTTCATGGCTTCAAAAGTCACAAAAAATTATATTGTGGTATAAGTAAATAATTAAATCCATGCCTAAGCCTCTGATCAAATAATGAGGTATATCTTTATGTTCTTTTTTTAAAAATAATAATAATAATAATAACAATAACTAGAGGATGTTGTAGGTTTGTGTAGTCTGCTTGTAATTGCTTCCAAGTCTAGACAATAATAATAATAATAAAAGTCAACTACTACAAAAATTTGGGACTTGAGTGTTCAGAAATTAATAGCTGTTCGTTGAAAAGATCCTATACTTAATTACCTCCTTGCTCCAGTTGGTCTTCCAAATAATCACTATGAGGACTAAACTCTGAATAACACTTCCGCACATTGTGCCTCCCCAGAGACCCTACATTCACAGAATCATATTAGCAATTGGTGTTAAGACCCTATGAGAAACTACTCAATAATCAAATATATAGTCAGCCTTTGGAGATGAAGGAAGAAGAATTTGGCACAGCAAGAAGAAGAAGAAGGTACTCACCTTGACCCCTAAATGCTGATTGAATGCAAGAAAAATCCCAAGAGAGAGTCCAACAATGTAGTAACAGGCCAAGTTTATGTAACCAACCATTACTTGCCATCCACTTCCAATTGCCACGCCTAATTACACATCCTCAAACACATGACTATCAAACTGACAAGTAATGTTATAATAGATTAGAATGACACTAGGTTATTAAAACACAAGTTTTAAAGTCCCCAGTGCAAATAATAACCTGATATCACTTGTGAAACACTAACAAGAACCATGGTTAGACCAAGAAGGTAAGCCAAATCAGCCACAGCCCTGATCAGATCCTCACTGTTGGTGAAGATGGTGGCAAGGTCTTCTTTACTCAAGAAAACTATAGTCATGATTAAAATACCAATGAAGAGAGATTGAGTCATTGTCACAAGGAAAGAGTATTTGGCTGCTCTTGGAAGTGACATGCCAAGCGTATTAGAGACACGAACACTTAAAGGGCATAGAATCAATAATCAGTGTGAGAACGGAAGAAAAAATTACATGAACAAAAAAAAATCAATAGAATCCTTCCCGAGTTAAGCTTATAATCAATTCAATGCAATAATGTATTGTTGGATTACATGAAACACCAATGGCTTTTTGTAATTCCCAGGTATTATTTCATTTGCCTAAAACTGCTAGTCATGTGTTTGGAATTGAGAGCATAATCTATATAGTCACTCACCTTATCGCAGTATTGATTCCATAGAGCAGCATGGTGTACCAATTCTGAATGTTGATGCTAACATATGAAAGCATATTAGTTACACAAAGCAAAGGAGCAAAAGAGCTGAGAAGTAGCTCTGATGGAAGAAAAAATGGTCACCAGTGTTATTTGAACATAGTTTTTGTGAGTGATAGCCGTGAAATTATATTAATAACTAGAAATTTTAGTCATCTCATTGGTGAAAGAATTTTCATCCATTATCAGATACTTTATTAGAAGGTGAGTTTCGGCACAACAATATAGTTGTTTGATACTTTATAACCTAGAGGTTACAAGTTCAAGTCCTGAAAATACTCTCTCTGTAAAATAGGGGATAAGGCTGTGGACATCTAACCTCTCCAAACCTCACTAAGTGGAAACCTCATGCATTGGCCACCCCTATAGGTTACTTTGCTATATCAACCACATTTGTGACTGAAATTTCCACTTATTTACAAATGATTTCCCATATGTTAAACTGAGTTTCCACAAAAACTAAGTTCAAAAAACATCTCTCAAAAGCAATAGGAAAAAAGTGTGTATTCTAAACAATCTAAACGAAGGTTTGAAGTTTGATTATCTCACCAAATTGAATAGGAACCAAGAGCAATCACTGGGTTGTCTAGTTGACCAGCAAGTAGAATAACACAAATAGTATACCAATGCTCCAAGCAACTCATCACAGATGAGGAAAGACTTAGCTTAGTGAAGGGCCACAAAACCATGAAAGCCAACCAAGAGAAACCAGTCCACCCTTCCTTGCACCAACCAGCAGCATAGATAACAAGAGCCAAAGCAATCAGCCACCCTGTGATGTTAGTGGCCATAGCTATGCCTGTTGTACCCCACGGACGAAGATGTAAAGCAACCCATTTTGTATGAGTAAAGCCATAAGTGTTATGCACATGATCACCTTCACCTTGCTTTGGGCTTGCAGAAATCTCTTGATGGGAAAATTGATAGCATAGGAAAACGTGACCGGAATTACTTGCACGGCATATTTGCCTGCAAGATCAGCTATTTCTTTTTCTTGGCCAAGAAATTCTAAGATTGGAGTGGCATATATGTGAATAGGCAAGAGGATTATGCAAGTGAGAACTAGTACAATCCATGACCTCTGAACATAGATTCCAGTGGATTGAATTTGCCCTGCTCCATAAGCTTGCCCACAAAGAGTGGCCAGTGCAGATGACATACCAAACTGCAATTTTGCATGGCAAAGCATAAGCTCTTTGTGGTTTAAGTTAGTCCTTCAATATCTAATTGGTTCTCCAGTAATAATTGTCAACATCAAGTTAGTCCTTAGATGACAAAAATGTGACATCAATTGAAACTTGAAAGATTAAATTGAGATCATATATGTACTTCTTTTAAGACCCAATTTTTTGTATTTATAAATTATAAGAGTTGAGGCAAGTGCAAACCAGCAAATACATATAGACGCAACTGATGACACCAATGTAAATAGATATAGAAGAGAGCTGAATGTCTCCAAGATGGCCAGCATAGATGTTGTTTGAGGAGACTGTGAGATACTCCAAGAGTGAGGAAACTGCTACTGGACCTGCTATTTTCCATATCTTCACTGTCTCAGTGCAGAATACAAATTTGGCATCCTTGGAGCTCTTCACTGGCAAGTAGTCAGGCTCTCGAGAAGTAGTCTCTTTAATCACTAACGGTGCTTCCATCTCCTTGGACCTCTTACCAAAAATTTACACAGACAAGACTCAATATCCAAGATTAGAAGTTGTCACTTTCAGTATTCAATTTTTCACAGGGATGTGTGTGAACACCTGATTTTGTCCGGTCTTTGAGAAGAAAATCCAAAAATTTACATTGAGTTTATTTACTTATTTGTTTTTCTTTTATTTGCAATTTCATTAATCATTTCATCAAATTTTTGCTGGTTGTTTTCTTTATTTATTTATTTACAAAAAAAAGAAAAGAAAAAAAAAAGAAAGTTGAAGAAGAGACGGAGGAGCCTCACAAGCTCACGGACTCGTCTCTTTTCGGCCCTTTCCAGCTAGATCACGGGAGAGCATGGGGATAGGAGAAAATAAAAATCATCAAAACCAAATGATGGTGTCTTTGAAAAATGTAGATTTCTCTTTCGGTGGAGTTGGGGAATCCAAACAACAGAGGGTATACATTCTGAGACAAAGGAATCGGGGAGAGGGGAGAGAACTAAAAAACAACAGATATCAATTTGGAGAACCTGTAAAAAAAAAAAACCAGCAACAATTCCAGGAAGAGAACTCAGTAACAAGGTAAAGATCATCAATTCATCAACAACAGATCATCAGTTTTTTTAAAAAAAAAAATTGAAAAAAGGAAGGGAGTGGCCGCGGTGGTTTCAGCCACCACCACCGCGGCCGTGGGTCTTCATCATCATCAACACCGCCGCGGCCCCCCTCTCTAGCTTCTCCATCACCATCATCTTCAACCTTTCATCCTCACCCCACCAACCATTAACCACCGCACCACCCTTCACAGCCCCTCCATGGACCACCACCATCGGCCCCTCATCTTCAACCCACCATCATCACTCCCCTCTCCTCCAACCACCACTCTCCTCTCCTCATACCACTTCACCGCCACAACAACTCTAACTACCATGGCCTACCGTTCCGCAACCCCTGCCAACCCGCTGTACGGTGGTCGTCCCCAAGCCAAAGTCGTTCAATCGGAGGTATCTCAACCTCCATGTGAGGATCGGAACTCCCCCGCCGCCGCCAGCACAACCGTCACCTCCGCCTTCCCGACCGCCTCAGGCTTCACCTCCCCCTTTGTCCGGAAACTCATCCCCATCAATGGTCCCGCCAAGAAGCTCTCCACCACCATCTAACCCCACTCCCGCACCTCCTTCAGACCCTCCTAAGAGCTCTTCTCCACCGCCACCGCCGTGCTTTCCCATGGCAGAACCAGCCGCGCGCCTCCGCCTCGGGCCTTCCCTCCATGCGCGTCGCCCTCTCTGGTCGGAACCTCCCCTTCCCTTGCCCCGCATACCGATCTGTTGGCCCCGATGTGCTGCTGTGAGGACCGCGCCATGCACCGCCGTGAGGCCCCACTGCCGGCGGCCTCTCTTGACCGCGTCTATTCGCCTTCCTTTCCAATCTCTACCGCCTTGGATCTCTCCTCCTCCCCATCGCTATATCTCCCCCTCGCTTGAAGCCTTTTTCCATTTCCCTCATACCCTTATCTTTTCTCTCTGCAACTGTGTGCACACATGAGAGAGAGAGAACATAGTGTTGTGTGTGTCTCTGTGAGAAAGGAAAAGAAAGAAGAGTGAACGTGTGTGAGAGGGAAAGAATCCCGTGAGTGTGTGTTGGTGAGTGAGAGATTTTTTTTTGTTTTTTTAGTGTATGTGTGATCAGTATTATTAATTGGGTTTCTTTTTTATTCTTGGGTAGTATTTGTGGTGGGCTTCATTTTCTTAATTTTAAGATCCAAATGTTGTTTTTATTTGTAATGTTATTTTGTAAATTGGGCTGATTTTGTTCTAAAAAATTTCTTGCGTGTGTGGGTATGTGTATGCTAATAGTAGATTAATTGAGATATTTATTATTATTGTATTATTATTTTGTTAGAATTATGTCTTTTTGTTGAATTAGATCTTGTATGTTGAATTTAAAGTTGTTTTTGGTATGATTAGTATTTATTTTATTTTTAAGTTTATTTGTTGGGTTTGAGTTTACTTTGATCTAAAATAATAAAAGGGTTTTATTTGATTCAAATTTTTTTTTCTTTTTTTCTTTTATTTTTGTAATGTATTCTCTTTTATTTATTTTTGTATTAGTTTCAATATAATTTAATTATAAAGACAAAATAAAAAAAAGAGTGATTCCATATTTTTGAGTGTTTTAGTGTTAGTGCTTCAATTAATTAAAAAGACTAAAAAGAGAAAAATAGTAATTAGGACCATTGTTTTTTAGTTTAATTATCTTATATGTTTTGTTAAATTGTATGTTTACGTTTATGTTTATGAGTTAATTTTATTTTTATTAATTTATGTTTATATGTTTGGATCGAATTAATTGTTTAATTGTGTTTATTTTACTTTTTTTAGTTTAAATACTTTGTGTTTATATGTTTTGATTAAATTAATTGTGTAATTATAAAATTTTGCATCTTTAGTTTAATTATTTTGAATATTTTGTGTATTTGCATTTGTGAATTACTTATTTAGTTTTGTTATTTTATATAATTATGCGTTTTGTGTGTAATTAGGTCATGAATTATTTTTTTTTTCTCTTGGTTTAATTATTTTATATGTTTATATGTTTTATTTAAGTTAATTGTGTTTAACTTTGTAGGTTCCTGTTAAAATTAGATTTTTTTTTTTTTTGTCTAAAAAGAGAAGTTTTATCTATTTTAGATTCAAAATAAGTACTTGAGTGTTTTATCAAAATTTATTTATTTAATTAATTAATGAATTGTATTAAAAAAGGGGGTTAATTGAGCCGAGACGGTTTGTTAATCTCATGTTTCAGAATATTTTAGCTGCGACAGCTTGATATTCAAAGTCTTTTTTAAATAGAGTTAATTTGACCGCGACGGTTTGTTAACTTTATGTTTTAGAATATTTTAGCTGTGACAGTTTAATATTCTAAAATTCTTTTTTCCAAAATTAACTTTTCACCACTTAATTTATTTGTAATTTTTTTTCCTAATATTCTTTCTATGCTATTTATGTATTTTTTTTTCTAATTTTTTTTTTATTTTAAAATACTTTTATTTAACTTTTGATATTGTAGATAAAGAGTTAACTTAGCCGTGACGGCTTATTAACTCAATATTTCGAACATTTGAGTTGTAACAGCTTAATGATTCGAAATTTTCATCAAAAATTTTTATTCTCTTTTTATATTTGTATCTATTGATTTATAAAAATACAAAAAAAATTAATTTCTTCATTTCTCTTATTTGTAAATATTTATAATTTATATACTTATTTTCGATTTAAACTTGCTCATTTGTTTTAATTGTCTTGAAATAGAAAATAAATATTTGAAAAGGGTTATCTATTTAGTTTGCACAGTTAATTAAAGTGCAGTCAGGCCGGTGTACTAGGGTGCGTGGGATTAAATTCCTGCCCTTCCCTATACATAACCGACTCCCGAACTCAAACTGGTTTCAAAGATCATTATTTATAAAAATGGGTTTTTCCAACGTTTTCCCAATTTTAAATAAACTTGGTGGCGACTCCATTTATTTTCAAACATAAATTCTCTCTTTTTCGCCGTCCTCGTCGCGATCCCGGTTGCGACAATGTGTTTACCCTTTAGAATTATATTATTTGTAAATATTTTTCGTGGGTTAAACTTACGTCTCATTGACTGTTAAATTGATTGTAGATTTTATTTGAATAGGTCAACACTCTATCTAATAATAATAAAATATAAATCAATACGTTGTTTCATATAAAATATGTATGAATAATATTTTTTTCTTACTATTGTTTATTCTTGTCTTGAATTTCAATTAGCATTTAGCATCTAGTGGCACAAATCAAACCCGGAATCGTTAGCACGGAAGGGGGGACTTCTAATTAGCATCAAGTAGACCTCTCCACAGGGAATTAGGTGAATTGCACCGGGAGCAATGGGATTAAATATATACTCGACCAAATACCCAATTCTATCTCATAGATTTATAGTGGAGATAAATTAGTCCATTAGATTTGAAAAATTTCAAATTAGTCTCTCAGATTTCATAAATAAAAACAAGTTAGTTCTTCCATTAAATTGTTGTCTAAACTGTTAATAGAAATATCTACATGTTCTGTTAAATTGCTTACGTATATTGTTAATTTTCACTGTAGGTCATAATTTGCCTTATTTCTTTATCTTTGCAAAACAAATGATAACTTAAAGTCAAAATCTTTCTTCTAAGAAAAGAGCTATGGTGAGAGAGAAGATGAAAAGAATGTCTAAATGACTTCGATTAAAGGAGTTAAACAAGTTAGGACTACCATAAAAATTAACAATACACATAAATAAGTTAACAATATATGTAAATAAACTAACAGGACACAGCTCAAATAATAATTTTACAAAGCGACTAACTTGTGCTAATGTGAAATTTTTAAATTTAAGAGACTAATTTATCTTTCATTATAGATCTAAGAGATTAAATTAAGATATATATATATACACACACACACAACATATATATACAACACTAAAGAATCTAAGACCGGGAAAATACTATCCACTATGGGCTCTTTATGTTAGTATAAAAATCAAGAAAGAGAAAATCGGACCGAGTATCGAACCTACATGAGTATTGGTTCAGTTTAGAGGCCCAACCTGCTCAACCTAATGTAATAAAAATATATATAAATATATACATATGATTAATTAGAATATAAATAAATATATTAAATCATTAATATTAACATAATCAACAAAAAAATATTCATAGATCTATAAAAATAAACATAATCCATATAAAATTTCTCTAGATTTCAACTCACAAAGATTTATCACAAAACATTTGAAAATAATATTTGTTAGTAATCAGTGAGGTTTATGGTGAGCAGTTTACAAATAATGAAGAGAGGAGAATAACAAGCAAATAATTTTTATTAATGTCCTTCTTTGGTTCTATTTTTTTTTATTTTTACTCTATAACTACTATAAGATATCAATAATTAAGTTTTAGAACAAAAAAAATTTACAAAAAAAAAAAACTGATCAGACCGGTCCGATTTTTCCGATTTTGACTTTCCCCGATTTTTTATGCTAACCGAATCAGCCACTAGATTGATTTCCAATTAACCCGGTCAGACCGACCAATCCGATCCAGTTTTCTTAACATTGGTTTAGACATCAAAAGAATATCTAGGCATCGACATCGAAAGGTTATAACGGAAGAACAAGGATCCCGTTATTCTTGGCAAGGATGGGAGGAATCTTTGTCTCAGGAACGACATTTATTTTTCACCAAAAAACAGCAAATCACCATAAGGTCAAGCCTTGCCAAGTTAAAGAGGTATTGAAACCTCACGAGAGAAAAAAAAGTATTGAAACCATATAATTTTAGAAATGTTAAATCCAAAATAAATAAAATATTTTTCAATAATTACAATTAAAATTTATTTATTTTTCAAGGATACAAAATATTTAAACCTATTAAAAGTAAATCAGAATTAAATTAAAAAACTATTATAATATTTGGAATAATTTTAAAAAATGAAAGTTGATTTAATTTTATTTGAATAAATTTAATTTATGAATTAAGTTCCATGTTTGAAATTATTTATATAAAATGAGATTTGAAATAATTTAAAAAGTATTTATTATGATTGGTATGCTTTTAACTATACAAAAAGGATTTAATTTAAATGCATTATATGAAATTTTATTGCACCATTATATAATCATATCTTATCGCATTAATAAAATTAATTAGATTCACACTCAACTACTTCAATAGGCATACACAATTGCACATAAAATGATTTATTTTGATGATGGTTGTAGAAAAATTCTGCATTATCAATACATCAAAATTAAACTCTAAAAGTATTAATTATATAATTTTTTTTTGCATTTCACGTTTGAAAAAATCATTGCCATCTTTTTTTCATTTTGAGTATATTTAGTTGGAAATTAGAGAGTGATTGTATGAATGCTAAATATTATTTTCTTCAGATATAAAGAAAGCTCCAGCTTAAATTTTGGAACGGGAAGCACAATATCTATTGTACTAATAAGGGTGCACTTGGTTTCAATTTTTTTTAATTTTCAGGATTTTGTAAAATGAATACTAAAATTTGAAAATGAAAACTAGATTTATAGTTTTAATAATTTTTAATATTTCTTTGACAAAATATTAAAAACCAAAAAATTAAAAACTTAAACCAAACACATCCTAAACTAGCAGGGTTAGCTAGCCCAATTCAATCGGAATTTGAGTTATGAACATCATGCTAGCTCTGCAACTTCAAATTTCTATCATTAACATTATTATTCGAAAATGGCTTCTTGTCTAACATTTTATATCATGTCTTTTTGAAGGCTATTCGAACCCCAGATTCGCATTCGATTAGCTGTTTCCTCCACCTACAATATATACATCACAAATCAAATTAGACATTGGGAAAAAAAATTAAAAAACACACGTCTAACACCAAAGAGTATGAAAGCATAGTTTTCAAACTCGATTTAGAGCTCGAATCGGTCTAAGCACGGGTCGATTAAACCAGATATAATTAAATAAATATGTCAAATTAAAATTATATATATATAAATGAATAAAAATAAAAAATAAAAAAAATGACATATAGACAAGATTAATTATATACAATAAAATAAATAAAATGTAAAATAATATAAATAAAATTTCTACTTGATAATAATAATTTTAGAAAGTAAAAAAATATTATATTGACAAGTCTTAAAATCAATTGCAAAGAAAATAAAATATGGATACAAAATCATGAATAAATAACAGTGACATAGGCTTTATTTTTTTTCCCTTCCAAGTGGAATAATAATTTTTCATGTTAACTAACTAATAAAAAAGACAAATATTGTGTTAAAAATTACGTATATAAAAGCACCTATGGAAAAGCTGCTCTTTCTCGAACAGCCATCAACTTATTCCTCTCATACTCGCAACTTCAACAAGCAAATATATCATGTTAAGTTTCACACTAGTTTTCGATGTTAATTTGACCTGCATTTAGGCAATCACTATGACCTGCAATATAACCTGCTGCGGGGGACGGGCGAACGAATGGCGTTGTCCAATTAGTCTTTCATGTACTTTGACTATTTTGCTCTACTCTATTGAAAACAAAGTCCCACATCCATGAACGATCGGGGAAGCAAGCGTTTCCATTATATAAAAAATAGTAGTGTGGGATTCCAAAGCCACATGTTCCCACTTTTTTGGAACGTGGACTTCAAAAAGTTTGTTAACTGGGCCTAATAAATGGAGCATAATTTTTAAGAGTAAGAATTTTGCAAAATAAATGTTAAAAAAAAGTTAAGGTATGTGTGACTCGATTAGTTTGAATAGACCAATCTGAGTCACCGAATTTTGTAAGAACTAATCGAGTTGAACCGGTTTATATTGGTTTAATTGCATATCCAATCTAATATGTGACTCGAACTAGTTAAATGATTTATTTATCGAGTCACCGATTCAACCGACCAATTTGAGCCGATTTTCAAAACATTTTATGGACGACAAAGACATTCCAACTACTTACATGGCCTCAAAAGTCACAAAAGATGATATTGTCGTGGAAATAAATAATTAAATCCATACCTAAGCCTCTAATCAAATTATGAGGCATATCTTTATGTTTTTTCTAAAAATTTTAACTAGAGGATGTTGTAGATTTGTGTTGTCTGCTTATAATTGCTTCCAAGTTTCAAACAATAGCACTTGTAGCTTAATGATGTATGCATGTTTTAAAAATAAATAAATAAATTTAAGGTTTAATTATTCTATAGGTTCCTATAATTTTACCCAATTTTTAATCAGATTATTATAGTTTAAAATTTTTTAATTGAGTCCCTATATTATATAAATTCTTTCAATTGAGTCTATGCAAGTGATAGTCGTTATGAAAAACAGAATATTCTATGAATATATTATATAGAGATGGAATATATTAGGAATATTTTATTTTTTGTAATAGTCATTACTGACAGAGGCTCAATTGAAAAATTTTATATAATATAGGGACCTAATTAAAAAATTTTAAACTATAAAGACCTGATTAAAAATTGAGTGAAATTATAGAGACTTGCAAAGTAATAAAACCTAAATTTAACAACAGCTTAACAAATTAGGGAGGGTAATTAGCATAAAAGTCAACCACTGCCAAAAAAATTTGGACAAATTGGATGTTAAGAAAATAATTGCCCGTTTGTTGAAAAGATCCTGCTTGATTACCTCCTTGGTCCAGTTGGTCTTCCAAATAATCACCATAAGGACTAAAACTTGAATAATACTTCCGCAAATTGTGCCCCCCCAGAGACCCTACATTCACACAAAATCATATTGGTGTGAATAACACTATGAGAAACATTACGCATGGCAATAAGAAGATACTTACCTTGATCCCTAAATGCTGATTGAAACCAAGAAAAAGCCCAAGTGGCAGTCCAACAAAGTAATAACAGGCCAAGTTTATGTAACCAACCATAACTTGCCATCCACTTCCAATTGCCATACCTAAGGGCACATCCTCAAACACACAAATGGTTATCAAACTAACATTAATGGTATAGTAGAAATATACAGATATTGAAAACGCAAATTTCAATGAAGCCAAAGCAAATCACCTGATATCACTTGTGAAGCACTAACAAGAACCATGGTTAGACCAAGAAGGAAAGCTAAATCAGCCACACCCTTAATCAGATCCTCACTGTTGGTGAAGATTATGGCAAGGTCTTCTTTACTCAGGAAAACAATAGTCATGATTAAAATACCAACGAAGAGAGTTTGAGTCATTGTCACAAGGAAAGAGTATTTGGCTGCTCTTGGGTGTGACATGCCAAGCGTATTAGAGACACGAACACTTGGAGGGCATGGAATCAATAATCAGTGCAAGAACAGGGGAAAAAAACTTACTGATAAATACATAAGCAATAAAATCCTTTTAAGTTATGCTTATAGTCAGTTCAATGTAAAAATATATTATTGAATTACATGACACAACAATGGCCTTTATGTGAGTTTTTTACACATCTAAAATAAAAAAAAGGATATTATATATCTACCCAGATCTGAAAAATATTATGAATATGTTCTGTTTTGTGTTATATAAAAATCGATTTTTGAAACATTTTGACACATTCTGATATGTTTCTATAATTGATTAGTTAAGTCGATTTCTTAATTTCTATGTATTACACTTTGAGAAAAATGGCAAATTATGACAAATAATTATTATAAATTTGTTATGATAGAATGTTATTTATTGTAAAATGACTTTTTTGTGGTAAATTTTATTCATTGATATATAGAGAAAAATAAATCCTTTAAACAATAGTAATTCTTCTTTTTGGGATGCCTAAAACAATTGTATTTTAAGAGAGAAGCGTTTTATCATACATGTTAGAAATAGTATATATATATATATATACACACACACACTAGCACACTTTTCAGATCTAGGATGCACCTCCAGAAAGTGTGGTGGCCTTGTTTTATTCTGATAGCACAGGGCCCGTGTAACCTCAGATGGTAATCTCTTGTTTCTTGCTTCTTTTTGTGTTTCTTTCTCTTACCTTACCGAAAAAACAAACACCTCACCTACAAGTAACAGTGATTTAAACATTTTTTGTAAAATGAACCCTTCTTGTACATAAAAAGGGTATTTTTGAAAAAATGTTTGAAAATATGCAACACAAAAAGAATCAATGGAAGAAAACCAGGAAGAGCTTAAAATAGACGAATAAAACCATTTTTCCAATTTATTCACCGAAAACAAGGCGTTATGAAATTTCAATTAGCTGACAGCGGATGAGGGTTTTATTTTTTTTCCCCTCTTCTGTCAAACCATCAGGTTCGCCCTTTTTTGTTGGTCGGAGGAGCTTAAAAAAAAAAAAAAACAATTCTCTTTGTGCGAATAACATGAGCTTAATGAACCTCCTTTTTTTTCACGATCAAAAAAAAAAACTCCTTTTTTCACAAATCTAATTAATTCAAGTTTAATTACAGTGTTCTGACAATACATAAGTCGAGTGTTTGTCAATTTCAAAAATTAAACTTATCAAAGAAATCAATTTTAATCGATTTTTATATAATATAAAACAGGATATATTTATAATATTTTTTCGATTTGGATAGATATATTATATCCTATTTTTTATTTTAAATGTGTACAAAACTCCCTTTATGTTAAGGCCTCAGACTGGCAGTATAATTAATATATATATATATATATATATATATATATATATATATTGTTGCTTACCTTATGGCAATATTTATTCCAAAGAGTAGCATGGAGTACCATCCCTGAATATTGGTGCTAAAACATAAAAGCATATTAGTTACGAAAACCAAGGGATCGAGCAAAAAGGGCTTATTAGAAGTAATAGGGTAATTTGAACATATATAGCTTTTGTGGGCACTATGTGGAATTATATATAAATAGCAATTTCAATTATTTTACGGGTCAATTTGGTGAAAGAATTTCTCACAATATTCACCATATTTACCACTAATATAATAGTAATCACCACCGCTAGAGCATTTAGATAGGGGGGGGCCGATTTATATAAAAAAATAATATTTTATTTTTTAATTTTAATTTTGTTTTAATCTAAAAATTGAAACAAAAATCATAATATATAAGAAAAAAATAAATATTTTAGTATCAAAACTTAAAAAAAAACACACACACAGATGGATATATATATATATATCTATCATATACTGTCCATTTGTAGTACTTAAACATCTAATTAAATTAAAAAAAATAAAAATTTAAGGTGGTCAAATAAAAAATTATATATAGATATATAAAAAATATGAAATTTATAGGGGAAGTCATTGCCTCCATAAGGCTCTAAAAGGAGACGCCTCTAATCGCCACTTATTAATTTACACATAATCTGTCATATATCAAAATGAGTGTTAAAAAAAAAAACTATATATTTTGAACACATAAAAATAAGTGTCCATTTGGACATTGAAATTGGTTTATAATATGGAATTCTAATTCTAATTCCAATTCTTTTGGAATTAAAATCGACTTAGAATTTTAAATTTTATATTTCAACTTAGTATAGAAGTACTGTGACATCATTGTTAGAAAAATAAAGACAAAAATGACAGACTTTAACAATGAGAGAGATATTTAATAAATTTTAAAATTAATAATTCACAAGTTTAGGTTATGAACTAATAATAGTTTATTTTAATTATTTTTGAGTTCTATAAAATTACATTGTAGAATTATAATTCCAATTCTATCCGTTATGCACTTATGCCAAAAGTGATAAGCAATTGAATTAGATTATCTCACCAAATAGAATAGGAACCAAGAGTAACCACAGGATTGTCTAGTTGACCAGCAAATAGTAAAATGCAGGTACCATACCATTGCTCCAAGCAAGTCATTACAGACAAGGAAAGACTTAGCCTAGTAAAGGCCCACAAATCCTTGAAAGCCAACCATGACAAACCATTCCACCCTCCCTTGCACCAACCAGCAGCATAGATAACAAGAGACAAAGCAATCACCCACCCTGTGATATTAGTCGCCATAGCTAAGCCTGTTGTACCCCAATCCAATGCAGTGATGAAGATGTAAAGCAACACATTGTGTATGAGCAGAACCACAAATGATATGCCCGCGATCACATTAACCTTGCTCTGTGCTTGAAGGAATCTCTGAATGGGAAAGTAAATAGCATAGGCGAACAAGCTGGGAGTCACTTGCAAGGAATATTTGCCAGCAAGATCAGCTATTTCTTTTTCTTGGCCAAGAAACTCTAAGATTGGAGTTGCATATATGTTAATGGGCAAGAGGAATATGCAAGTGAGTACTAGTACAATCCATGACCTTTGAACATAGATTCCAGTGGATTGAATTTGCCCTGCTCCATAAGCTTGCCCACATAGTGTAGCCAGTGCAGATGACATACCAAACTGCAATTTTTCATGTGAAAATAAGCTATGCTTATATAAATTGGATCACCAATATACATATGGGAAATGTAACGAATCCAGTCATGATCCGAAAAATTCTCGCTCATACAATTTACTCCTCCAATGGCTAGAATAATACTTGTTCTCACTTTTCACACAACACGCTCATTTTAATTCTCACTTTATATTTTCTCAAAATGTATGTGTTTGTGTGCGCGCCCGCCTTTAGAAAACAGAAATACAAGTGTGAGAGAGAGGTGACAAACCAGCAAATAAAAAGTGATGGAATTGATGACACCGACGAAAACAGATATAGAAGAGAGCTCGATGTCTCCAAGATGGCCAGCATAGATGTTGGTTGAGGAGGTCGTGAGATACTGAAAGAGTGAGGACAGTGCCACTGGACCTCCTATTTTCCATACCTTCACTGTCTCATTGCAGAATACAAATTTGGCATCCTTGAAGCTCTTCACCGGCAAGTAGTCAGGCTCTGGAGAAGTAGTCTCTTTGATCACTAAGGGGGCTTCCTCCATCTTTGGAGCTTGTTAGTCTTGTCTTTGCTTGAGTAGCAATTTTACCACTTGGTCACAAGATTTTATTTGCACGAGAGTGGGACCTATAATTACTCTTGAGTTATCCCCTCTGCTGGAAGTTTGGTGAGTTCCATTCCATGGACGCAAACCCTCCCAAAAATTGAACTCTATTAGAAATTAAATTTCATCAAAAATTAAATTGAATTTTTATATTTAGAATGAGTCTGCTAATTAAAGAATTTAATTCAATTTCTTAATTTAGAATAGGTCTAAAAATAAATAAATTTAATTATTTTTACTATTTTATCCTGCATTAATAGGTTAAGAATAAAATATTATATTCAAGTAAGATTATTTCAGTATTTTCATTTGTTGGAATTTAATTCCCACACCAAATCACGCCCATTTGAGTCTGATTTCAACTCCTTAATTTTATTGGATTTCAATTCTTATGGGAATTCAATTCATTCACTTAAGTTACTTCTAAAGCATGGAATTCAATTCAATTTCTTGATAGAATTGAATTGTAGGAGTTTCCAAACACTCTATAATAATAATAATAATAAAGTACACCCATTAACTTTATTAACATTTGTCAATCAATAAATATAACAAAGCAAGTATTTTGTTCTATTCTAAGAGCACTTAAAGCTATGATCAGGAGCAAAAATTGAGGAGAGAGAGGCATGAAAAGGCAAAGACACTATAGGAAAAAGCAGTGTATTTAAAACCGGACCAGACCGGCCAGTTCAACCTAAAAATCAGTGAATCGGCCACCCGTCTGTCCGATTCTTTGAATGTACCGAATCCGCATATGAACCGGTCAAGTTTGGTCAAACCCAAAGCGAATCGGGCGGGCCAACGTCAAATCGACACGAACCAACCAGACCATGTGTTGGTGTGCAATGTTAAATGGAATTTAATCAAAAACTCCAACCAACACTGGAGGGTGAGGCGCGCACTGGACTGCATGGGCTGCCATTAGGCCACATGCTTCTTTGTTAATATATGTCTCACTATATATATATATTACATATTAATTTATATTAAATTGTAATTTTGTATATTATCTTAATTAAATTCGATTCAATTGGTACAACTAGTGACCTACTGATTGGATCAGTGACCCAATGCATTGACTGAATTGATCATCAGTCCGATTTTAAAAATTATGAAAAAAAAGTGTATTTGAAAATTAAAAATTAGGAAGGGAAGGAGTGACAATGGAGGCACACAGGAGCCCACCTTCCCATTAAATTGAGTAGCCTTCTTGACCATCCAAATTGGAGAATTTGGGAAGGATAATTATTATTTGGTGGGAGAATTTTTTCCCAAAATTAACATAATTATTATTTTGCCCATGTAAAACACAACAAAACAAAAGGGATATATATATATATATATATATGTTTCATTATGTTAAAGGGATAAAATTGGAAAACAAAATTTAGTTGCTATTTCATTTCCTTCATTAAAATTACAACTCTTAAATAATAGTACACTAACTCCCCGATGAATTTGTAAATAGGGCAAGATGAGTTTGGGACCATATGGTTCTTGAATCTCATCCATTCAAAAATGCATCCAATGGTTATCATCAATTTTAAATAAAATATATATTTATATTTTAAAGGGATAACTCCAGTACCTTATAAAATTCATGGGTATTGATACCTTTTAGATAACTTGTAGCTGAAAGTTTACCACGTGTCCCACTAAATAAATCAATTAATATTTTAAATGCTCATGATTACATCACAACCCTTGAATTTAAAAGGATACTAGTACCCTTGAGGTATCAAAGCAAAAACTATATTTTAGTATTAATAAATATTATTTTTACAAATAATTTATCCTTTTTACCTTATTCTTTCTCTCCATTGTCTCCTCTAGGCACCACCCCTATCATTGTGCCTCCTCTTTCCTGGCGCCACCATCCTATTCATGCACCACCGTTCTTCCTCTCCCCCACTCTGCCATTGTCCCTAACTCACTCTTAGCAAAATCAACACTTGTGTCACTGTGCCTCCACCTGTCCACATATATGTCATTTCTATTTGTGAAATTTGATAAACTAATATAAAATTTTTTAAATTTAAGAGATTGATTTGAGTATTTAATATTTTTTTATTTTTAAAAACACAGTTATAATTATATTAATAGAAAACCAGTTCGAACATCATCTTCTCGGTTTTGGCATTTTATTTGTCGAGAGATGCCACGTAGCGCGAAATTATTTTCGTATGTGTGTTACGAAAACTAAACAACCAATGATGAGACGACATTAAAAATGGTTTTTGATTTGCTATCGTAAGGGTATTAGTATTTTTTAAATTTAATAATAAATATTTAAAATAATAATAAATTTAATTAGTGAGATATATAGTAAATTTTTAATTATAAATTATGTAAAATATACTGATATTTATAAATTTTTATAGAATATTAAAAAAATCTTTATTAAAAAAGATCACGAAAAGAAAAATTGGTGGTTAACAAAAACGCCGGGGTGGTTGTCTTCTTTTTGCCTTTCGCACGTCGTTTCGTGATTTAGTTTTCGTAACATTTTGTATCTCTCTTACTTGTCAGACCATCTCTCCTAACTTCATTTTTTTCCTTCTGTTCAGCTTCAGACACAACTCACCGCCTACTCCTTTGCTTCGCCCTCTATATACGCAAACGCCATAGTTACTAAAAAACCAAAAACATAAAAATAAAAAGGGAAAAAAAAATGGGCATAGTCATGCTCTTTGTCTTAAAAGAATCCTTGTATTGTTAAACTTCTCTTAATTATGCTGACTATGAAACCAGACTTCTTATCAATCACGTGTCGGTAGGTGTGGCGGAGCCAAGGGGGACCCATGGATGTCATGGCTTCTTATATATTAGTATTACGGTTTCTTAGAAAAAATCAATCAACTTTACACATTATTTTCATTTCATAGCAACATTCGTTTCAGATAAATTAGGTTCATTAATAAATTAAATAGAGGGATAATTTACATAACAAATAATAAAAATATTTTATTATAGTTATATATATAATATGAAAGTATAAAATATATAAATATTTTTATAATATATTTTTTAGGATGTTTCTTTTATTAACTTTTTTATTAAGCTTGAAAGATGTTTAAAAAAAATTATTAACTTATTTGTTAATAGAAAAGAAAGGATAGGTAATAAAATAAATTATAATCTGATAATAACTTGGATGGAAAAAAAATATTATAACTCATTTTAACTTTTTATATAATAATCTATTTTATTTTATTTATATTAATTAATTTAGCCTCGTCTACCAAAATTCTTGCCCCTGTCCCTGCGTGTCACTCTTAGTCTTCAGAGATGAGCACTACCAGCAGTGCTCGTTGAACATCACATGGATCCGTGCACGGATCTTGCTCCAAAGTGAAGTCAACAAGCACGCACCGGCCCTAACGAATAGATGGTTAGCGTATCACAATGACGGTTTCAGGACAAGAGCATGCACTGGAAACGGATGCTGCATCAAAGAAGGAAACTGTGAAAAAGAGGGGGGGAAAAAAAGACAAAGAAGAAGGAGTGAACGCGCATGAAACAATGGACGAGAGAGGAAATGGTTAATGGAACAAATAATTAGAATAGGTTAGTAACCCTAAACCACAAATTAACTCTCAGAATTAAAAATCACTAGAAGATTGTATAATTATTTAAAAAAATCATACGACACCTTTTACATAATTAACGTAATTATCAATTATTATTAATAATTTTTAAGTTTGATAATTTATATATAATTATATAGTTTATATTTACTTTTCTCATTTTTAAGGTGTGTCTGATTAAAGAGTAAAAATAAAAATAAAAATTTTCTAAACAGGTTTTACATATAATTTTATCCATAAAATTTAGAAAAATTTTATCTCTATTTTTAATCCCCTTTCAAATATACCTTAAAATAAATCACCACTCTCGGCGTTTTTGTGGGATTGACCGGCCAGCAAAAATGAATTCAGTCCATTACTCCCGCATAAATAGTTAAAAAAAATGTGACCTATGCTCAAATCGGATAATAGACTAATACACTTATAGCCCGGCCTAATATTTGCTTCGGCCATTTGGGGCTACATGACTTTTAGTCTTGGCATATCCTCCAATTTTAACAATTTTAACACTTTTAACAATTGTGTGTGTATATATATATATATATATATAAAAACCAGGTTGCGTTTATAATTGTTATGGACTATGATCCTAGACCCGAAATCAAATGGGCTAGGCAATGGCTTTGCTGTCCAATGGGATCCAATATAAAGATTAATCTCACTAACCCACTATAGGAGGGCATAACTGCTCCACTCACTCTCTACCTAAAGCAACCTGATGGCTCAATATGGGGTATCAGAAAGGTATGTAAATTTCCTATTTCTCTAAACCTCTTAGATGCTCACTCACATAATTCAGTGGAGTCCTTATAGGTACACCCCACCCTTCAAAGTCAAGAGTAAGGGAGATCAACGCAATAGTCTCGTGTCTTATAACCTACTCAGATATCAGGTATGTCCTATCTGAACTACTACATACGAACATTGGCGCCGTTGCCGATAAGTCAGGAGTAAGGGAGATCAACGCAGTAGTCTCGTGTCTCATAACCTACTCGGATATCAGGTATACCCTATCCGAACTATTACTTCTGAACATTGGCGTCGTCGGGGACACGACAAGCTATAAGATCTTTCCTTATATTTGTTACAGTAATGGTTTTTCAATTCCAACGTGTTATCATTATGGTTTTCTTTTCGTAGAATTCCATATAAAATTCTATTACATTGGTTCATGACAAATTTTATTGTTTTGAGAATAATCGTGGTTAATCTCCAAGTAAAGCCAATGCTGTTAAGCCCTTCTCTAAATGCCATGGATGCTAAAACGGAACACACCATGGCTACAATGCAAGGAAAAGAATGGCATGCTCCTTCCTCATTTATTCTGCAACTAGAGAAGATAAAATTCCCCAAGGTGTTGGGTTGTTACTGATAGAAAATGATTTGCAGAAGAAAGAAAATAAGGGGTAACACAGTATCCTCAACGGGGAAGAAACCGAGAATTCCGCGATGCAAGGTTTTAACCCTATCATCCACTTGTGCAATCTGTCAGACTTGTGGTTTGAAACTTGAAAGAAAAAGGGCAAAAATCCTGTTAAATTCCACAAAATCACATAATGGAGACTCAAACCCACACCACAACAAATGGAAAGATGTTGTTTGAGCATTTGGCCATGTGGTCAAGGTTTGGAAGTTAAGGGTGTCAAGGTTTGAAACCGCCCCCATGATCGTGTGACAGCCACCCACATTGGCTGAGTTGAGTGTGTCATCAAGAAAAATAAGGCCAAAAGCCGCAAAATGAGGACTCCAAGATTCAAACCCGCTTCTCCATGATTGGCACTGGGACCTACAAAATGCTGAGCACACATAGCACAGGAAAATAATGGCATAATTGAAGCCTTTGAAGGCGTGAGATAAGGGTTCAAACCTGCATGTCTGTAATTCCAGGATCCAAACGGCTTCACTATGTCGTGCATGATGGATGCATGAGTTTTGCAACATGGTGAATTGTGATTCTTTGTTTGTATTTTTGAGAACTAGGTAAAGTCCAATATTAAACTTTATTGTGCTAGTTAATGCCAAGTTTTGGTTTGTTGAGAACAATTGTCCAGTGTGGAACTCTCCATCGCTGCAATACGAGGAGATGAATGGAGAGCCCCTTCCTCATTTATCTCATGACAGAAGCATTCAAAGTTGTTCATGGCGTCCACCATAAGCCAGATATGTGTTGATGGTCTCGTCTTCATGCATGGCAACCATCATGCTGGTGCTAAACTTGCTGGTAGCGATACAATCAACTGCCATCTCAAAGTTTCTTCACACAGCCTCATTTTCTGGCAATCCGCCGTTAATTTGTTGTGGAAGTTGTTCACACCATTACTGTCACTAGTTTTCTTGTAGCCACAAGTAGAAAAGAAGAGACCTACGGGCATAAGTGAGGAAGAATTGCAGGTTGCATGTAATATGGGCCCAAGTTAAAACTAAGAAAATGGAATTGGCAATTGCAAGTGGCAGTTCGATGGGTTAGAACCCACGCCAACACGATCAAGGAAGGAAATCGGATTAAATCTGAGAAAAACGGTTGTTGGAGTTAAACTCACAACCACATGGTTACATGCACCGAGCTATGCACCCAAGCCCACCAAGTTAAATGCAACTGGTGTTCATTGTTCTTAATTCAAGCAAAATAAAGTTGCAAAGTTTTCATGGAGTAAGACCGCATTTGATGGAGGTAACGGTTTGAAACAGCACCATCAAAATGCACATGCCACATTAGACCACTACGCTGTGCACCGAGATATGTAGGAACGTGGTATACATAATTTTAAATTGGAACCCAACTTGCGCACGCACATACCCACGTGAGAGAGGCATGTCTTGCCACTTGCATACTCAATGGAACGGAAGAGGTTAAGTGGAATCAGCAAATGAGGGAGCACAAACCCACTCATCAAACTAACGAACTACATGCCACCACCATGTAATCGGGATGAAAACCGAGCAGTGCAGCTAAGTATGCAGTCAATCCACCGAAAATGGAACAAAAATTCAGGAATTTGCAGATACATGGGAGAGAACCCACAACCTCCTAAGACCCATAGGTGCCAAAGGTTTGAAAACCCACCCACTTTTGTATGGGGACCACCCATGTCAAATCCACAGAGCCACGTACTAAGAATGCCCAATTTTGCATTGCATTAATAGTCAATTAGCAAATGTGGACTAGGGGATGGCCCACGTGAATGATAAGATGGGTACACTACCAAGCCAGCTTATTCGTCACCTGAAATAGGAGAAAAAAGAACACGGGTTTTTTACTTAAATAAAATGAAAAAGGAGAGAGGTCACGTAGTTATCACATTTTTCAGTTTGCTACATATATGTCCTTTTTTTAAAAATAAAAGTTGACTATAATCAACTTCCCTTAAGTTGCATTTTTTTTCATAAAAAATACACTAAAGTCGACTATAATTGACTTCTTTAATGCCATCATGCCATGCTCAGGTCATGTCGAGTCAAATCATGTCGGGTGGGCTAAAAATGAACTAAAGTCAACTATTATCGACTTTAGAAGTAGATTAAAATTGACTCTGGACACATGTCAGAACATGTCAGTAACAGTGCCAAGTCAATTACAATCAACTTCTATATCACACAGAAATCTATTCAAATCGATTTCTGTGTATTACGGAAGTCGATTGCAATCGACTTGGCACCGTTACTGACACATTCTAACATGTGTCCATAATCGATTTTAATCATATCACATATTGGAGTTCAACAAATAGATCTATTGTACAAACTTCGACAAATGAGTGAAAATAAGCAAACATGTGATTGATGTACTTGTCCTTCCAAATTCGAAACTTTCTATATTAGATCCCATTTGGCCCAATATCAACCAACATCCGATAAAATATTTTTGCTATTTGCTTGTTACTAGCCTCATACTCTTCTAATATTTTTCTCTGCAATTCCAACAAACTAATAGTGGACAGACAACTAACCATGTTTGATTATCACCAATGAATGTCTCGCCCTCAACTGTGTTTATAATCTCACCATCATAATGGACAAGAATATGAACGTAACTCTCTGCCATATTCTTACCAAAATTTGTATAGCAACTCAGTAAATTTCTTCGTTATGCAAGTAGAGTTGGGAGTTGTATTTATAAAGGTGGAGCAAAGAAATTGACTTTAGAAGTTGATTAAAATCGACTCTGGACACATGTCAGAACATGTCAATAACAGTGCCAAGTCAATTGTAATCAACTTGGCACTGTTACTGACACATTCTGATATGTGTCCAGAGTCAATTTTAATCGACTTCTAAAGTCGATTATAGTCGACTTTAGTTCATTTTTGTCCCACCCTACATAATTTGACTTGACACGACTTGAGCATGACATGAAAACATTAAAAAAGTCGATTATAGTAGGCTTTAGTGTATTTTTTACAAAAAAAAAAATGCAACTTAAAGGAAGTCGATTATAGTAGACTTTTATTAAAAAAAAAGAAGGACATACATGAAACAAACTGAAAACGAGACAACTACGTAACCTCTCTCCTTTTTCATTTTATTTAAGTAAAGAAACATTACGCATGGCAAGAAGAAAATACTGACCTTGACCCCTAAATGCTGATTGAATCCAAGACAAATCCCAAGAGAGAGTCCAAAAATGTAATAACATGCCAAGTTTATGTGGCCAACCATTACTTGCCATCCACTTCCACTTGCCACACCTAATTAAGGACACATCCTCAAAACACATGGTTTTAAACTAGCGTTAATGGTATAGTAGACTGATAGGGGTACAAGGTTATTAAAAACACAAAATTTGAGTACCTAAACCTGATATCACTTGTGAAGCACTAATAAGAACCATGGTTAGACTAAGAAGGTAAGCTAAATCACCCACACCTTTGATCAAATCCTCACTCTTGGTAAAAATGATGGCAAGGTCTTCCTTAATCAGAAAAACAATGGTCCTTATTAAAATACTAATGAAGAAAGATTAAGTCATTGTCACAAGGAAAGAGTATTTGGATGCTCTCGAATGTGACATGCTAAGCATATTAGAGACACGAACACTTGGAGAGCAAAGAATCAATAATCAGTGTAAGAATTGCTAGGGGAGAGCCTAACAGGAGTAGGTACAATCGATAAGTTAAGTGAGAATACCATATAATCAGGCCAAATGTCATATATTGACCCAAAACCTTTAGTCAATGAATCATGGCTCCTCTCATATTATATACTACTACTCACTTAGTCTATTATCAATCAATGTGGGACTTCACCTCTCACACTTAACTCCAACAAGAATAGACAAAAAGAATTACATGAAAAATACATAATAAAATCCTTTTTCGATTAGGTGGCGCTTATAATGTGCCTATGAAAAGTGGAACATTGAATGTGCCTATAGAATGACAACCTTCTCTAGTAGGTTTTCATTCTTTTTTTTTCAATTTCATAAATATAAAAAAATACTATTTTACCCATCATTCTAAATCAAATTTTCCACATCCACAATCATTGCCACTACCTTCCTCTTCCACCACCACTGCCACACCAACTCTACAACTCCTCCAAGCTAATCAACTCCATCACAAACACCACCTTACTCCTCCTCCTCCACCACCACTACCACACCAACATATATCCCCCTTTCACCTTCACGAGTCTAGATGCGGAGCTTGCAATCTTCATCAGCAGAATCGAAGGCCACCGTCACGGGAAGCTTCCCTAGCATCTTCTGAATGTTACGGGAGAGGTGGTTGAATGAGATGTTAAGGGTTATGGATGAGGAATCAAGGTCGGTGATTTCATTAGAGATGGTATCTTCTAAAAGGTTAGCAGAGAGGTCAAGCTTGACGAGGCTCTAGAGGTTCAGCCAAGGACTTGCCGAAAAGGGTGAAGAAACAAAGGCAATGTCTTGACATCTCATGAAGATGATGGCTTCACAAAAAAATGAAAATGATAAATTTTATTTATCATCATTTTCTTTGGGCAAAGCTTGCATTGCAGGTGGAGGTTGCAGTGCAAGATCTTGGGTGAGGGGCCGGTAAGGGCATTGAAATGGAGCCTAAGGGTGTGGAGGTGGGTCAAGTTGCCACATCTTTCCACCTCTTGCAATAAGAACTCGTAAACCTCATTTGCCCTTATTATCCCCTTGTAAAACACTTTTTCATTCACGACCAACACTTAAATATTCATTACTACATATGGCTGGAAACCATAATGAACCAAATAATATATCTTGGTATGACATGCTTGATGAAATTGTATTTAGTTATTCAGAGGACTGCGTTGTCGAAACTATAATAAACCTAATATTTCAAAAGCACGAGTAGGGCTCTTCCTCCAGATCTTGTAGGAGGATAGACACAGACTGTGAAGTAGGACATGAACACCTTTTCAGGGACTACTTTGCACCTAATTGGGTATATCGTTTTGATATATTTCGATGAAGGTTCCGAATGGGAGGGCATATCTTCCTCTGCATTGTGGAAGTTATCTCAAGTATTGATCCATATTTCCAGCAAAAGTTCAATACTGTAAGGAAGAAAGGCTTATCCCCATAGCAAAAATGTACAGTTTCCATGCGAATATTGGCATATGGAGTATCAACTGACACCATAGACAATTATGTGTAGATAGGTAAAGCACTACAATTCAATGCCTAGAAAAATTTGTTGAAAATGTAATTTTAGTATTTGAGTCTGAATATTTGCGGAAACCAAACTCAAATGATATCTGGCACCTCCTAAAGATGGGGGAGGACCGTGGCTTTCCAAGCTTGATGGGCAACATTGACTGCATGCACTAGCAGTATAAAAACTGTCTGAAAGCATGAAAATGCATGTTCTTAAGTGGTTTTTGTGGGTGTTGACTATAGTACTTGAAGTTGTGGCTTTATGTGACCTTTCAATATGGCATGCATTTTTTGGAGTTGCTGGTTTGAATGATAACATCAATGTGTTAAGCCGTTCACCCGTGTTTGATGAAGTTCTAGAAGGTCGCGTTCCAAAGGCAAATTACACTGTAAATGGTACCAATTACACCATAGGATACTATTTAATTGATGGCATATATTCTGAATGGGCAATATTCATTAAAACAATATCCCGACCATAGGAAGATAAATGGAAGGTCAACGAAAGGATATGAAACGAGCATTAGGAGTGTTGCAAGCTCGCTTTGCAATTATATGTGGTCCAAATTCTGGGATAAGGAGAAACTTGGGAGGATAACGAGAGCTTGCATCATATTACATAACATGATTGTAGAGGATGAAAAAGACACATATGCAGGGAACTTTCCTTAGTTATCTTCTTATGATAACGTGGACAATGACATATCACAACCAAAACTAGGTGAGAAAACTTTTCTTCCGTATGAGAGAAATATCCAAAACAATATCCAACTACATGACAGACAAACCCATCGACAATTTCAAGCAGACTTGATGAAACATATCTGGGAATTCCACAATGCCCATTAAGTAATGTTTCAATTGTGTATATTTTAGTTATGTAATTTTTCAATTATTTATATTTTAATTATGTAACACTTTTAAAAAATAATTTAATGTTTTAATATATTAACTTTCAATTTAAAATTTTTTACTTTTAATTTAATTTAAAAAACAAATAATAGAAAAATAATATTATTAAAATTATGTGGGACCAAAATTGAGACCTTTTATTGGTGTAAAAGATTCTAAACTCAATTCCTTCTTTATTTTTATAACGCATTACAAAAATGACAAATGATATGATCAAAGTGAGGATCCAACTTGAGACCCAACATTGAATGTGTTCTCATGGCAATTTTCACTTTTAAGTAGTCGAAGTAAGCAACATAGGGTTAGCGGGACATGACATAAAGTAGCTACTTTTTGCTTTACTACTATTTTCTGTTTTTGACTTGAATTGATTGCACCAAAATGAATAGTAGCAGTTGAGAACAAACTGAGGGAGAGGGGAAGTAGAATGAATTTACTGCACTAGTAATGAAGGAGGAGAAACTCTTTTTGTTTCTTGTGTCGAGAAATTGGCTTAGTGAAAAAGACCAATGAGAAGAAGAAGAAAGAGTGAAGTGTTCTTAGGCTTTGGAAAAAAAATTGTATGTGGCTACAACTTTTCCCAGATTATTTGTGAGATTAACCAGCCGGAAAAAATAGCCCGTATATTCGGCCCAACCTGAAGTTGATCTGGAGAACAAATGACTTGGGTCCATCACTCTCACAAAACATTGTTTAAAAACTATTATCTTTGTTTTTTATTTTTGGTGTATCTTTGTTCAAATTAGATTATAGACTAACACAATTATGGCCCAGTCCAATATTAAACGACTTTCAGGCTTGGCATAACCTCCAATTTAAGCTTATGCTTCATCACCCAACAAACATAAAAAACAGTATTTCAATGCTAAAAAAACTTATAAGCAATATGTTTTAGTTGACCTGTCACTGTCAGTTTAAAAAGAAAAAATGGATATATGCTTGTTTGCTTAGTTTGTAATCTTCATTCTAAGAGCAATTGGTGAAAAAAGGAGAAAGACTGTTGCTTCTTTTTTTAATTCTTTGTTAGTTTTACGCTGTATAATTTGGCTCTCATAAACAAGATTTTGGAATAGTATATAAAATTTCTCTAGTTGTTGATTCCAATCATCTAAAGGTCCATTTCATATATTCTTTTTGGCTCCTTTCCTTGTCAAGTTGAGAAAATTTTAATTTCAAAAGCGTGCAGAGAGACAATATACTATATCAATATGAATGTTGGGTAACCCCTTTAATTCGTTAGGGTAGAGTACGTGCCTATCCTTTTGGTGCACTATGTTTGCAAATGACCCACTTACAAATCCATACACAATATAAAACGAAACGGCAGGCCCAGTTTCTTAAGCTGGTGAACATCTCCTAAAGTGAAGAACTTTGGAATCTCTTTGACATAAAAATATCCTAACAATGCTATATTTGTATCTGGCTGAGGAGCTCACTTGTATATATTTTTTAAGTCTATATCAAGTTATTTATATGGGGTTCCCTCTTTTCTAAGCCATATTATTAATCAATTACCTCTTGCGCATTTAATTAGAAGAGAATTTTGTGGCGCTTCATTCATTTTTTGAGCATAGAATATCAGTTATCACCGTTCAAACTGTTTGATCAATCACAAGTTGGTCTTAGCTTATTGCATGGACACAGTGATTGTTAATCAGGGCTCAATTTTTCATCGAGATGTGAAGCTTTCTGTATTCTATAGTAGTATTTTATGAGATTTTTTGCGGGGATAGTTTTATTAGAGATATAAAATTATTTACGATTTTTCAGCTAATGAATTGAAGTTTTACTCAATCATTATTCACGTAGTTTCAATGTTAAGAGTTATATGTTTGTTTTTACAATAGTTATTTCAAAACTTAAACTTTTAACATTAAAGTTTTGCTTCGAATTACCGTCAAGTTCTCCTATGACAAGTCGTTATAAAATACAATTTATGTTTTTATTACATGATGAATTCTAACTACATACGTTTGGGATTACGTGTCTCTCGTGATGGGAGAAAGTTGGTACCAGCAAAAGCACAGTTGGCAAAGGAATCGCAACGCCTATGCAGTAAGCAAATCCAAGTGTCAATCAAATTTTATCAAAGCATGAAATTTACATACACTCCTATCAGATTGGGTGAAGCGGCACGATAGCTAATGTGTATAGTTCTTAATTTTCCTGCAATTTATCGTTAATTAATTCTTTAGCATTGGAATGTTGCTCTCAGCATTAAAAATTAAACTGTCTTTTTGACAATTAATTTTAATTTCTTTCTTAATTAGTAGTTATGTATTCTTGGCTTATCTTAACAGTCCCAAAAAATAAACAAGTTTTAGTTCTAGCCCTCAAAAAACAACTGTTCGATTTTGATACAAATATTTGTCGTATTGTTATATTTTAGTTCATGTAATTGGTCTGTCTTGTCTCCATTAAATACTGGATTAGCTAACAAAAAATCATATTATTCAACATTATGTGGTTGTCATGACTCATATGTGACACATTATAATTTCACGAGTCAAAATCTTCATTCAAATTCATTAAATCTAACTCATTAATTCATCTTATTAAATCTAATAACTCATTTTACAACTAAGTTTTGACACACATAAGTATGATATGCTAAGTACGATCAATAGCTATAACATAAGATTGGATAACGTAATTTTTTGTTAGCATTTAATAAAAATAAACAAATTACAGGAATCAAAATTGAACAGTTTTAAAAATGTTTAGAGTAAAATAATAAAAAAAATTCGGTGGCCAAAATGAAAACTCACTTTTATTTCAGAATAAAAAATAATATTTAACCCTGTTTTCTTTGTGCTAAAGTCCATATATCCAATTAATTAACTTAATAAGTCAATATCCATATGGTCCATGGATACTATTCGTACTAACAAATGTATGTCTGCAACACATAATATCATATGATGAGCCATGATATGGCTGGGTCAGATCAAGGACTGTGATTCATGATTAACATAAGAAGGTGGTATGTATTCTTTCAGAATCCAATCCAGTATCCAGCATACATACATCCACATCTACATAATATAATATGCTTCTGAAGCTAGCGTTTGTTTGCACTTCTCTGTAGTCCAGTCTTTATTACTGCGCAGTTTTGAAAAGTGAGGTTGTGAGTGCGTCATCAAAGTTGAGGGCTTTTGAGTGTGTGAGTGACATTTCACGTTAACTGCCTTACAATGCAATTAATTGTCTTGCCTGCCCTGCAACAACAGCACACCACAATGCAAGCTTGTTGCTTCCGCTGCAGCCCTCACCCCCACGCGCTTGCTTCTTTCCCTAATCCCCCATGCTTTTTCCTTCCATTCTGTCGCATTGGTTAACAATTTTTTCAAGAGAATATTTAATTGCGATGAATAATTACTTATTCTTGCGGATTACCACACTATCTCGATGTCAAATTGATTTGACACTAACTCTTAAGGCCCAAATCGAATATTACAACCCATAAATTCACCTGCCTCTTGTAAATATCTAAGTGACTCATATCTTTTGATATTTTCAAGCAATTGAAAGGAATGTTGAAGCACGAATGCCATAAGAATATAGGAGTTCAATGGCTCTCATTCAAACTCCTGCCAATCTCCCGTGTAAAAATTTTCTATATGATCGGTGTATCAAAAATTAAATTCAGTTTGATAGAATGCTGTTTAGGCATCCTAGTGTTAAGCCATTAAAGAATAATAAAGCGCAATATAGGAGTTCAAGGATATAAATTTGATCTGGTATATACCTTTTAAATTCAGTTTGGATCATACTTTGGATTGATCCGATCTAATCTGATATCCAATAAGCCTTTTAGAGTTAATTTTTTCATAATAATTAGTGAAAATTATAGGATTTTATAATGCAGTTATTATATTTTATATAACTTTATTATTTTTTTGGTTATATAATTTGTTTTAAAATATATATTATAAAATATCTCTTAAATTTTATTTCTTATTCAAAAATTTTATAATTTTACTCTCTCTCTCTCTCTCTCTCTCTCTCTCTCTCTCTCTCTCTCTCTCTCTCTATATATATATATATATATATATATATATATATATATATATTTAAAGATCAGATTGATCGGTCAGTTCAACCCAATCACTAATTGGGATCATTATCAAGTCAACTTTAAAGTGTAAAAATTGACTCAATTTAAAAATTTTATCTGAATAAGGATATGATCCAACTTAGCACTTCAAAAATTACATTATTTGTATTGAAATTTAAACTTAGAACTTCATACTTTCTATTCAAACCCCTCCCAATGACTTTTTGTACAACCACATATCATAATGCTCTTATTAGAATTTTGTCACGTATGTAATCTTCAGTCAACTTTGGGATTATGAGATAAAATAAAATCAATCATATCTAGAAACTAGATGTCCGGGTCACGGTTTCCAGGGTTGGTTGCTCACCTTGCAACCCATGCAAGCTAAGACCAACCATCATATTGATACATTTATTTATAGATTTACTAGCACGATCCACCGCTTGATCTACATTTATACATTTGGAGTGTTACATTGCCTTATGCGAGGATAACACAAATTGGTCTTCTTTAGTCCATTTAAATTGCATATGAACCTAAGCCACTAAAATTGATCTAGTGGTAAGAGGTTTGAATAGTACGTATAAGATCTTACATTCAAATTTTATTACAATCAACGTAATTTGTGAAGTACCAAAAAAAAATTGCATGCCAACCCAGTTTAATTTGTTTACTCTTAATCATTTACGAAATAGATTGGCTGATATAGTGATATACTAGCTCTAGACATAGCAATAGACATATATAGAATTATAGATAAAAGAATAAGAATATATACGTGTATTTGGATTATTTTCTTTTCTAATTGTAATGTGTTCTTCTTTAATTAATTAATCAATGACATGTGGAATTGAAATACTTCCTATCGATCTGTGATCACTAGCAAATAGTGATTAAGGTTTTTAAATTGAATTCCAATATTTGGTAATGTCTTTCGTATTGCTGAGACAGAGATTTTCTTCAGCAACAAAAAGATGTGTTGAGACAAGGATTTGAAAGGGAAGAAGCAGCTATGGTAAGATTCCCCAAAAAAGTGCAGAACCTCTTTTATACGCTTTCTTTTTCTTTTGTTGAATGTAATGGTGCCGAACCCAATACATGTTGGAAACAAGATATTTATATTTGAATTGGAACATAATCCGAAGCATGCCAACAGACAATAACTTGCAAACAAGAGTATTAGGGGATTCCCCCTAACCCAATCTGTGATGCATATATAAAAGTGAATATACTTTGAATATATTCCTCGACTAACCTCTCACTCACATGAGCAGTAGCATGTTTAGTTTCTGTCTATGACACTCATAATTATGGTTAATTTTTGCCCAAATTAAACTATAATTTATAGAATCTAAACGAAAAATCAAGCATGCCAAGAGTAAGTAAGTACTATAACTTCATAACCACGAAAATAAAGGGGCAAATAAAACTTAATACTGGGAAGAATTAACTAATAAAAATATCTTATGGAATCAAGGCTCTCAAAATCAAGGACACCTAGCTAGTGATTAAAAAGACGTAATTATATTTGATTATCGGATCCCAGCATGGTGCAGTATTTTATTTGATTCAGCGTATTTATAGATCTGCTGACACTTGGAAGTTACGAGTTGCGACTTCTTGTTCACATACCGTGTGTTGATATTGAACTAGTCGTTTTGAATACATGGATGATAATAAAAAATGATTTATTAATTATTATAAAAAATAAATGATAATTTATTTATATATATCTTATAAAAAATTAGATATATAAATTTATCTTAAAAGTAAGTTAATAGTTAAATAATTAAATAAATGGATAAAATATAAATATGTCATTCTATTTTATATCTTATATTGAATATTATGTTTATAATATTAAAAATATCTTGATAGATGATCTATAACTAATAATAAACAACTTATTTTATGAAAATTTTACATATTTCGAAAGTTAAAATTATTGAATAAAGAAAGAGAATGAACGGATAATTTTACTATATCATAAGCCATTTATAGGGATGACAATGAGTATCTATGAGAAAGGGGACATGTCTTACGCCTCCCATCACCGTTTAGAGTTTTGTCTCTCATCCCTATCCTCATCCCCTTATGTGTCCCCATTTTCCATTTTCTATTTCCCGTTTCCTGTGGGGATTTTGAATTCTTATAGTATTCAATGGTTTATTAACAAATTTCAAAACGAGAAAAATTTTAAAAATATTTTACAATTTGAAACATAAATATCTATAATAACAAATATTATTAATGCAACTTAATCTAAATTAAAATAAAAAATATATACAAAAAATGTCAATATAATAAAAATAATTAAAAAATTAAAATGTATTATCCTTGTTCCTATTCTATTTAACAAATAAGAACTTAACCCCCCATAAGTTATCCCGATGATGGCGTAATATGTGTTAATTTCTTTCCCCATTAGGTAATTTCTATGTGTACCAATTTTCAATTTTTTTATCATCCCTAACCGTGTATATTTTTTTAGTAAATTAAAATATTTAATTTAAAATATTCAAATATATTTTCTAATTCATAAAAATAATAAATAAATTTAATTTATATGATTTCAATTACATGTCCTTTCCTTATACATACTTTTAATAAATTAAAATATTAATTTTAAAATATATGTTATAATTAATATGTAATAATTAGTAAAATATTGTTTATAATTATAATTTATATGATCTCAATTATCAGAGTAGTATATCAATTATAATTTTTTTCAATAAAAACTAATATAATTATTTACTTTTTAAAAATTAATAAATGTTCAATATCATTATCAAAGAAGTGTAAACTATAGAACTGATCATTTTAAATATTTTAGTGTTAAAAAGTTGAAGGTATTTTTTAAAAAAAAATTAGTATGAAAAAATTATAAAACTGATAGACTAGAATGTTTAAGTTATAAAAAATTAAATAGACTATAGTGACACATGTAGATAGATACTTTTTTATTATGATTTTCAAAAGTTTTACATTAGAAATTAGAAAATTTCCCCCAATCCATCTTCATTTATATTTTTGTCTCCATTCCCTTGCACATCTCAGTTACGGGTCCCAATTTTTCATTTCACATGGAGATTTAAATATCTATTGAAATTTACGGGTTTATTAAAAAATTCAAAAATAAAAAATTTTAAAAATACTTTGAACTTCAAAATATAAATATCTATAATAAAAAATACTACTAATATAACACAATTATAATAGGTTTGTTATCATTAATACTATAATTATATATATAAAATTTTTATGGTATAATATACTGAATTATAGTTTTGTTTATACTATTTTTTATTTTTTATATTGATTTTGTTAATGGTAGAGAGATATGAAAGTATGATTGGGAAAAAAATAACTGATAATTAGAAGGTAAATTAAATTTAAAAACTTACTTTAATTATTGAGATTATGAAAAAGGTGGGGTATAATATTTCTATAAATAACACATAGAAGATTTTTTATATAATGAGTCTTAAATATTAGTATTATATCAATTAAATTAGTCTATATATATAATCAAATAATGTTATCACTAATGACACGAAAAAAAATTCTGCCTTTAAATAATTAAATTCATCATAGTCTTATTGTTAATAAAAAAAGTAAATGATATAACCCAGCACATATATTTTGTATCTTTCTTATAATTTATATACTAATTTCATAAATTTAATATAATGGTATTTAAAAAAAATCACCACCCGCATCAAATATAAAAATTTTAGATATGAAATTAATACTAAAATTATTAAATTAATTTATCAATATAATTTATGATTTCAGCATCGCAATAATTAAAGATATTTAATTAATGTAATGCAATCCTATTATTAAATATAGATGATTATCAATGATATGCTAATCATATGTAATAATTTCAATTTATTTTTTTCAAAAAAATTAATAATAACTTCTTAAAAGATGTGGACCCTAAAACATTCTAATTGTGCCACGTATAAAATTTTCCCTTAAACGACTCTGAAATATTAGTATTATAAATAGATTGGATGCGTTTCTTTCTTTCTTTCTGTATTTTAAACATATGCCACTGATTGATATATATATATATATATATACACACTTTAACTAAAAAATAACTTTTTTAAAATTTCAAGAATTTTTTATATCGATATTATAGACACAAATTAATGGGAGAGTTCAACTTCATCCCTATGAAAATAAATTTCATCTATGGTCTCTCAAGAATTAAAATGTAGGATGAGTTAGTTCCTCCATTAAGTCTCCATTAATAGAATGACATATGTGATATGTTACAACATTGATGTGTCACATAAATTGATATATTGACATACAAATGACGTTGTTCCGGAAGAATTCAATACATTGTTTTCTGTATTCAAAAAATCAATTTCCTAACATCGTATTATTTTAAGTTTTATGGAAAAAACTAGACACTGAAATAATTTCATATTGTTCAAAAGGTGTGAATGTGATTTCAAAAGATGACTCTTATTATATAGTTAAGTTTTAATACATAGATTTTCCAGAGAAACTAATTTATTTTGCATTTGAATTTTTAAGGGATCACTGAAAGTGTTTATTTTTTTGAAGATCTAAATTATATTGGTCGATATAAGATTTTTGAAACACTGAGTTGGGCGTTTATTCTAATGACATTATTACTCTCTAATATGAGATTTATAACACACCCACACACACACATGACAATAGAGCCCACGCACAGCTTCATTTAGGGGACTCTTGTTGCTCAAGCTGAAATCCACGCTCGTTTGAGAGTCCAAGCTCTTTTGGTTATCTTTCCAGAGTATGAGGGAAATCAGTACTACCATTACCATAAAAAAGACATGTAATAAGGTAGAGATAAAAATCACAATGTTCTATGAAAATGCGATGACTTGTTTATTTTCTGCTTTTATTTTTGGTTAACATATTTCTATTCGTAATCGTAAAAAATGGTATTTATTTTTCATTAATTTAGTCACTTGTTTTTATAACGTAGACAGCACAATCTTTTTTTTTAGTTGATACTCATTTTAGTCCCTCATTTTATTTTTATAAGTCATTTTAGTCTCTAACTTTTAATATAAGTTAATTTAATTTCTGACATTACAAAACCTGAGTCACTTTAATATCTCAACTCACTTTTATTTAACATTCTATCAGTTAAATGATGATAAGTAATCTTAAATGATATCTTGACATATTTTATATCATTTGAAATATAATGAAGTTTAAAATAACTCATTTTGATATCTAAAATTACATAAGTGAATCATTTAAATTTTAATTTAAAATCATAAAATGACTCATTTTGTATAATGTTAAGATATCAAAATAAGTTATTTTAAACTTTATTCCACTTCAAAAGACAAATGATATGTTAACATATCAATTAAAATTACCTATCATTATTTAATTAATAAAATGTTAAATAAAAGTAAATTAAAAGACTAATATGACTTATATTTTATAATATTAGAGAATAATTTAACTCATTTTAAAAATTTAAAATTTAAATAACTTACAAATATAAATAAAAGCCTAAAATGATCATTTAATCAACCTTTTTCTTTAATAATATAGAATGAAGAGTACTACAACTTTAAAATTAGAATGAGATTCGAATTTAATCGCGCATGCGTAGGATGTGTGGATGTCATCGTCGTGATAGCACCTGACATTGATCATAAACTCGTGTTCAGTATTGGAGGATATGTATGTATGTATATCCATTATATATATCCATTGTGAATGACACTAGCACTGATGACGACATGCCCCATTTTGGAAATCCAATTGTTTTCTATATATTAATATGATCAGCAATGGCACATATGGATACTATCAATAAAAATATTGTACCATAGTTTTACCAAAAAAAAAAATGGATATTGTACCATATGTATAACATATGGTCATAGTACCATTCAATTCTACACCGATCGATCTCAGAGATTACAATTTTCGCGAAGCAATAGCTTAGCTTCTCAAAGCATATTGCCTTTAAACTATGCTGCGCAGTGACATGAATATTGATTATTAAATCATAAAAAATCATTATGAAGAAAAGTTATCTAAAAGTTACCTAATTATTTCAACAATAGCATAATTTATTTTTAGATTTAATTTCTATACACTAATAGCCATCTAATCATATAGTAACATTAGTCGATTGACTCCTCAACCAACTATATTTAAATGTCATACAAATAATTTTTTAATTAAATTTTAGTGTAAAAGTGTATTATGCAATTAACATATCAAAATTAAACTATTTATATTTTAGTTTTAATAGATTTAATTTTCATATAATTGACAATTCCATACCGTAATTCAAATCTCATTGCTCATGTTAAAAAAAATATATTAAGAATTGACTCTCATAGTTAATGTTTGAAAAAAATTATTGAATGATATTGTACCCATCAAAATTAAGCTTTTAATATGATAAAAAAAACTTCTAATGATTTATATAAAATTTCATGGTTAAATTTATTTCCATTGTTCTCACATTAAATTATTTCACTCTTTATAAAACTTAAGAACTCCATGTTCACGAGGACCCCAGGTCGATGGGAATGGGACCGAATCAAGATCACAAAAACTACTTATTGATTGGGGTCATTTTCAGTCGACTTGATCCTTGTCATCACAGGTCCCAAAATGAAATCCTTATTAACAGTTATTTCAATTTCAATTTGGCTAAGTTGACGTTGTGCTATATAATTGACATATGCCCACAAGTAATATTTGGAGATAAGTAATATTTTAAAGGCAGAAGTAAAAACAAAAATTTATTATATTTAAATATAATTGTAAAAGTATTTTTTTTCATAGTGAACAAAAATTATTAATAAGTTGTTTCGATATGACAATTGACAAATACAAAAGTATTTTTTTCTTGTAAAATTATAATTGGGAATATGAAAAGTCAATCCTCACGAAATATGGTTAGGTAAAGATGTTTTTCTTTTACATAGTACATATTTTTCTGTGATCTATAATTAATTTATATTCATTATATTTAATTTGAAATCATGTAATTAATTATATTACCAACAAAACATCGAATTTAATAAAAAATTATTTTAATAAATGAGTCTTAGATTTACAAATAAAGACTATATTATTATCATTATTATTGTGTTACTGCGAGGGTATCTTATATTTATATTGTTTTTAATATTAAATGGGGGAGGGGATATCTTTTATCATTTGTAGAAAAATTTCAATAATATTATTGAAACATAATTAACTCATTTATTGAATTATATTTTCTCTTTGCTACTAATTCTTGGAGAAGCAACTTCCAATTTTCTTTTTTGAAAAAATAGAAAAATTGATTATTTTATGCATTTTTTTTCTTTTAAAAAGCATAATCAACATGTTAAAAAAATTTAGAAAAATATCTTTATGAAAAATTCACACATTTTTTTAATTTTCTCTCAGAATTTTAACCAAATGAGCCTTCAGTTAGTTAGCAAGCACTGTTATAGTTGCCAAGAGACAAGTTTATGCCAAAATCTAAAATCTACGTAATAATTTTAATTACATATAATCAACATGTATATATATTTTTCTTTTTATCGAAATTGGAGTATCCCTGCCAACAGCAACATATAAATATTATCTTTTAATATATAAAAATATGTGTATCCCATAATAATGCCTAATTTGTTAAGATTACAAAATGACCATCCTGGCCGACACGCCTTTCGCCGTGTGTGTCTGCATACATTATTAATGCAAGTAGGAGCAGTCAGGGGATTTTGTGTGGATGGGCACACAAGTGGTGGAACCTAGCAGAATGGTTGGAGTTGAAATTCAATGCTTGCTGGGCCAAACCATTGGCCAAACAAAGAGTTTGGTCGTGCCATTGCACTTTATTGACTACCAAACATCCAATTTTTGCAACCAAAAAAAAAAAAGAAAAAAAGAAAAAGGTGAAACTAGCTAGCCTTACTTAATTGATATTGATATTTAGCATTGCTTGACAGCCACGCGCATTATACATCTGGAGTGTGGCTCTTGCGCCATGCATAAGACCAAACAAGCAAGGATATGCAAGAATCTTCTCAAATCCCACTAACTTTTCTCTTCTTCACCAAGTCAAATGAGCTTTTTAACATTAACAAAAACAAGTACTTTTTGCAAGGCCCTCTCCTTTATAATTTCTTTTTCATGAAACAGTCTCTATTAAAGTTTAAATTATAGGTTGAGGTATGTAAGTAATTTTTATATTCAATATCCCTTCTCATATAAATGTTTTTTTTTAGTCTTGAAACGTGAACATTGTACTGATTCTCATTTACCTTGTGCTGAAATTTAGATACATGAATAATTTTTATATCTAACACTTTTTAAGCATTTTCAACTTCAAATAATCCTATTTGAAGTTATTTCTTTGCTCTTTACTACAAATAATTAGAAAACCCTAAGCATCCCCTTATTTTATTAGTGATCTTACTTTACTAGTTTAAGAACATTTGGACACACACACACACACACATATATAGCCCTTTGTGGATAAGAAACTCTTCAGTTATTAATTATACAAAAATAATAATAAAGATAATCCTTCTTGTGTGTTCAAGTTAGTGTGTATCCGAAATTTAGTTTTGACTGCGCAAAAGAATTTATAACATGACAAGATATTATTTAATTTCACAGCATTAAAATAGTAAGAAGAAATACTATATGCAAATATAGTATGATATCAAAATTTTAAAAATTACAATTTGTATTTTTTTTTAATTTCTTTCAAAAAAAATATATTATCAAAACATGTTGTCGATCCCGTACGTTTTGGTTAGGCTGGTGGGTCTAATTATGGACCGACCTATGCTAGCTTTATCATTGTATATTTGTATGGGTCCTAAAAGTCTATTATATACATTAAGGAACCGAATTCTGCTTTCTGAAATGTGTTTTTATCGGGCGTGTTTTACGGTTAATTTGCTTTTTCAAAGGTTCCAACTTCCAATTTGATTCTGAAATAATTATTTATTAAATTACAGACATCCATAATTTATTAGAATAAGAATTAACAATTTGACAAGTGGCATAAATCATATCTCTTAAAAATCTAAATTGTTGGGTAAAAACTCAACTTAATAATTTTATATTTAACATATTCTTTCACGAAAATAACTATTAGACTAGCTTGAAGTATAAACAATATATAAATCCATCTTATTCCGTGTCAATTTAATTTTTAATTTAAAAAATTAGATAATAAAAATTGAACTCTAAACCACTTGATCATATAGGAATTCTAATTTGATGTCATAAATCACCTCTTCTAAGCTATTGGGTAATCATCAGAATTATTCTTCAAAAAAATAATATTTATTTAAAACATTTAACTTTTACCTAATTACTTTAAAAGTTATGCATATTGGAGGAATTAATTGAATGACAAATTTTTTTATTTTTTATTTTTATGTTGTCAATATATTAATATATTTAGATTAAATCCATAAGGGATAAGGTTTAGAAACTAAATATCATTCTCCGATACCGTTCCTTTACCATGCAAGTTATCAGTTTATACAATCCAAAGTCATATGTTTTCATTATGTTATATTTGAATTATTTTAAATGCTTCAAAGTCTCTCAAAATCTTTATATGTGCAAAAAAGTAATTATATTGATAGTACATCATAAACTCCCATAAAAAAAAACCTTGTATATACCAAACTATCAATTTATAGGGTTATGTTGATTGCGCATTCACATAAAATGAGATGGGCAATTAAATGTGGTGAAGGTTTAAAAAAAAAAAGCAAAAGGAGGGAAATAAAAATAAATGATATATATTTAGAATATTATGAGTTATGTGAAAATAAAATATATATCATATGAACGTAAGAATAATTAGTATTAGGATAAAGTTGTATTTACATCCATCATGTTTATTAAGGCTTCGATTAAGTTTTAAAAACTTCTATTTATGTTCTTAATATTTTTTAAATATTTCAATTTTTTAATTTTAATATACAACATCTAAATTATAAATGGAAAAAATTAATGTGGATGTCAAATTTTGAAATCAGAAAAATACAATAAAATATAAAATATCAAATTACAATGTTGAGATCATAATAAAACAAAAAATACCAATTTTATGATCATATTCTGAGTATTATTTATGTTTTGAAAATCACAAAGACATAAATAGAACAAAAAATACTTTTAAAATTAAATTGAAATCTTATAAAATGCTAGGGATACAAATGAAGCTTAACTCTTAATATTATAATTCTAGAGTTGTCGTTTATGTATAACTCTTTGGGTAAGCTTTTAGACAACTAATCTAAATCTAAAAAATGGAAAGCAATAATTTTTATGTTTATATGCAGGTTCTATAAAATTTAATAATGATAAATTAAGTATCTATACATTGTATTAGGTGAAAATTATATAAATAGTATTTCTCATAATTTTAAGTGTTTTATTTTATTTTATTCTCAATTTTAAGTCTTCCCAACTCCGGCTGTAGGCCAGCTTTGAGTTTCTGTTGCAAGCTCGTACGTGTACATCTTTTTTTAGGTCAATGTCCCCCGGTCAGTAACTTCCACCAAAGTCCGTTCCCACCAAATATTATTATAATGAAATGAACCGGGGAAAATTAAATAAAATATATATAAAACTTAATAATATAAGTTAGACTTGGATAATAATATAAATTTATCCAATATCCCTATAAAATTTAAAAATATTAATATTTTTTAATTATTTATGATTAAAAATAGGATATGTCTTTTATTAACTCAAACTTAATCGATCAAATCACAATCGTCTAAGTGCCGGTATCTCAGGCTTACTGAAATAAAAATCTTAAATAATATAAAAAGGAATTCCTTTTCAGCTTTTTCGAATTTTATAATAATTAGAAGAAAGACCAAGTAATGATTGGGTAGTCGTTGAACACGAGCCGTTGATTATGCTGACCTTTGGCAATCTCGATTTCACATGCCGTCAAAACTACATTTCGCAGTTTGACAATGGGAGCGTGGCCGTGGCGTGGGTTTCGTGTGGCGTGGATATAACGCGTGCAACGCACTCCCCCTCTGCTAGCGCGTTGGGTTCCCTTTGTCGGCGCGTAGTGTGATCCGTTCTGAGAAACCAATAAACCCCGGTTGCGACCAAACGTGGTGCCCACTATACGAAATGACCACTTTGTCCTTCCAACTCAGAATGAGTTGTTTTCTGTTAGGCGAAGGAGGGCACCGGAACTGCGACCCAAACTGACAGCTTTTCTAGATGAAGTAAGCAACTAGCCCGTGTGAAATGACGCTTTACCCTCTCACTATTTAACATCACATTTCCCTGATAACAATATTATTGCACTGCTAGAATTGCGTGACAAGATTAGTATGTGTCAAAGTTTTAAAAATAAAAAGGAGTAAATATGATGCAGCTAAACCATTTTATTTAAATTATTTTTTAAATAATAAATATAAGACTTACTTATTTACTGATAAAATAATATATTATTATATTACAGTATAAAATAATTTGTATATAGTCAATATCTAAAAATTAAGCTCAAATTGAAAATAAAAAATTGTTTCTAAGCATTGAAATTTAAAAATGTATAATAATTTTATACTATAACGGATTTGCTCTTTTAAATGAAGCATTTGACTCCATTTTTTAGAAGTTTGATTGCAGGTACAACAGTGCTTCTTTCGGCTTAAGTGGTTCATCAGTAATCCTTTTAAACAATGCATTGGGTTTGACTTTTACGAATGAACAACAAAGGTTAATACTACGATGCTTTTTCTCTAATAATTAGCTGCTCCGATTCGAAAAGTATTAATCGAAATCTTCTGAATACGGAATATTGATAAGTTAGACAAAAAATATTAATTGAAGATTGAAACGGTGGTGTATTCCAGATTAATATTTTAGTAATTTAATTGATTAAATTCATAGTTAAATGATGATAAAATTATAATTATTTAAAAGTTCTAAATAAAAATACAACCAATTTATGATTTAATTAGTTTAATTAGGTTATTCATTTAACTTTTTATAATATTAGTTTTATTTTAACAAGTTATAAAGTTTAATGATTGATTAAATGATTATTTTGAATGAATATATTAAATTTTTATTTTGAAATTCATGATTGAAATCTCTTAGTGTACTTGGCGTATGAAATTGCAGTTTGAAATGGGAATTGAATGGTCCAACTTCAATTTTTCCTGTTTAGATTAATAAATAGAATTATAATTATAATTACATAATTTAATTTAATGAAATTCGAAAATAATTAAAATGGAGCATTCTCTCTCTCTCTCTCTTTTTTTTTTTTGATTAGGTATGGGGCCACGGGCCCAAGGAAAACTATTATTTGGCAAAAATACGAGAGAGACTGGTCCCCATTATATCCGCATGAACAACTAAAGAAGCAAAACTAGGAACAATATTAAAATGAAGCATTCTTAATTATTAATCTAAACAATATAAATTGTCGATTTCAAGACTTATCAACTATCTATCATTATTAAAGTTTATATAATTATTTTTTATCATTTATTTTCTAATAATCATGTTACAATTCTTTACTAAGATCAAACATAAAATTTTAAATTTTAAACTAGTTCCAATTCTTTTAGAATTTGAATTAATATTAAAATTTCACCATATAATTTCAATTGTAACATCTAAATAGACTCTTATTTTTTTAAGCATGGACTGGGGATTCACTTTATTAAAAGAACAAATATTTTATGAGTAATAGTTTAATATTTAATAGATTATGTTAAAAAAAATTGTACATACCATTAATTAATATGATAGCATTTGCACACTAAAAAAACTTTCAAATGATTTTAACAATTCTTATTTATTTTCTTTGTATTTCCCCTCATTTTCTTATCCATTAATATCAAAAAAATGTTGAAAGTTATATTTAAGTTATTATAAGCTGATGAGCATCTTTTATAATTATTCACATCAACATCAATTGCACGAGAAACGGATATAGATTCTCTAAAAGTTTCTTTCCTTTTTTTTTTCGTGAATACATTCTCTAAAGTTCTTAACAAATTGTATCATGTGGAGTTCATGTAGTACAAGTTAGTAATTAGCCAACTTTCACTTAGTATTTTACCATAAAAATAAATTATTTCAAGCAATTAAAATTCTTTTGAGTTAAAGGAAAACCGTAAAACTGGAGCAAAAAAAAAAAGCGAAAACCGTAAAAGATCGTCATTGATGGGAAATAAATCAATATGCTAAATAATAAAATTTGAAGTTGGGTATCCTCAAGCTATGCTGCGGTGTGGGTCCGCAAATGGAGTTCTATTTCTGTGGTTCTATGCCATGCAGAGGGGTTAGGTAAATTTGGAATTTGAATTGTCCATTTTGGGAAAGCAAGAGAACTATTAATAATTGGAAGACGAATAATGAATGGAGGAAGTTGGGTTGGTTAGGCAAAGACACAAGTGGCCCATCACTTCTGCGTCTGCCACGTGGCAGTAATAAAAAAGAAAAAAAAAATGGAGAAAGTATTTATAAAAAAATTCATATATAGCTCACATATCCGGTAGAAACTTGTGTGGCTTCAATTTGACGTGCTTTGTCTTAGGTTTAATGTTAAAAATATATTTAAAATAAAAATAAATATTATATGACTCAAATATAAACATTAAATACGATATAGGCTTTGGAAGATAATTTAATCATGAATAAAAAATCAATTGTATAATTGTCACAAGTAATAAAATATATTAAGAAAAATATGTATAAAATTTTTAATAGAAATTATAGTGATTATTTCATGAAATAAAGTTGTGTAATCTACTAATAATCTGAAAATTAATAATTATATCACATCATTCTAGATACAAAATTTTTTATAAGCTTTTGATTGTCTAGTATTTTTAAATTACCTTGTATGTATGATCTGTTATATTGATGTTTATATCTTATAAATTTTTAGATTTTTAATTAAATTTTCATCTATAATTAATATTACGTACCTCACTTTGTTTTATAAGTGATGTCCAAATTTTAAATAAGCAGCATCTAAAAATAACATCTTTTTCTAAAAGTGAACTCAACAGTTTAGGTTTAATCGAAATATTTAATTTCATGAGTTTATATTGTGTTGGGTGTTATTCTTTTTTATGGACCCTTAAAAGTATATAAAGATATCTCTAGATTAAATACCAGGGGTGGCGACTAGTTTAGATGGTTAAGTTGTCAACCAACTCCTTGTTAAATATTTGCCCGCACGCAATCTGCCTGTGGTTTACCCAAATTCACTGCACATCCACTACAAAAGCAGTGATGCATCTCAATTTCTTTTTTTTTAAAGGTAAATATCTACTGGTGCTCTTGATACCTCAAGTTTAATAAAAATCCACAGAAATTTTAGTCTCTAGAGCTTTTCAGGATGCGTATACTTGAGACAACAAAATTATAAGCAGGTTTCCTTTACATCCGAGCTAATGTGTTGTTAATTTCCAATTTCACACGTCATGATATTAATTTAATGATTAATTAATGTCATCGTAAACCATTGTTAACTATTTGTAATTTTTTCAAATGAACCATGTTATTTGTATACATATAGTGTGAGATACCGTGCTGACTCATACTTTATTCACTATTAGATAATGACTTATTTTTATTTCATTTATTGTTTCAAACATTTAAAATTTTATGTAATAAACTTCACAGGTTTGTGAAAGAAAAATTATTGGACAAACTATTTAATTAAAGTTATTATCTATGATCTTAAACTTTTAAATTGATCACCCTTGCACATATAAATGTGGTTAAACACAATAAAAGTGTGGCCAAACAATCCACCCACCCCTCCTTCATCCCTCTACCAACAGCACAACAAGAAGATCACCAACAATGTCACCCACCCCCTCATGCGCTGTTGTCTCATCTCCCCCATCCTCCAGCTTTCTCTCCCTATTCGTGAATCAAGTTCTAGAGAGATTCCTCTCAAGGAACTATACCATTACTCCCTCTTAATTGGAAAAATTTCAAGGGAAAAAAAAAATGAAACTCAGTTCTTAATTTTTATACTCATCAAAAAATTGTCCCCACAATGGCAGTCCTCGTCGCCACAATTGGCGCCGCTCACGCTGCCGATGTACCAGCTCCCAGCCCTCCTTCCCTAGTACCGCCACCATCACGCTGTCCTTCATTGCTGCTTGTTTTTCTACCATCATTGCTCTCGTCTTCAGATCTGCTCTCAGGATCTGAGCGTGCTCATGGAATTTTTTTTTCCTCTTTTGATTTCTTTGGTGTGAATTTACTTCCGCTTTGACTAGTAGCATATGTAGTTCTTCTTCTCCACTATTGTATTGCTGTGCAAAAACTTTTCATATGTTGATTTCTGGATCTCTAGTTACTACTCTTTGTGATTTGAAGAGTGTTATCATGATATTTGTCATTGTTTATAGTACATAATGAATTTCTTTCGTATTATTCAAATTTGTGCCTCTTTTGTTTTCCAAATCATAGGCTTCTTTACTTTCTTGGATGTGTGTGGTGTTGTGTGTGCTCGTTTGAATTCAAACTACACGCCTAAATTTGTTGAATGTATCTGAAACATTGTTACTTGATGTAGTAATTTGATGGAAACAATGTGTTGCTGTGTTGTGTTGTTTCTTGTTGGATTGTTGATGGAGGGATAATTGATAAAGGACGGGTGGGTGGATTGTTTGGCCTCACTTTTATTGTGTTTGGCCACATTTATGAATTATGGTTAAAAACAACTGTACGTGACTGCATTGACCCTCAACTGTATGTGAGCAACCACCTAGTTTCTTTTGTCATTTTTTTCATACTAATACATGATGTGTCCATGGGTTAGATTTGATGGCTTTGAGTTGATTTTTTTTTATTTTTTTACTCAATTGTTCGCTTGTTCAAAATGTAGATTAGGTCAAATAGAATTTTTTTTAACTTGACCCGACCTAACTCACTCATAAGTGAATTGGTGGGTCAAAATGTCAAATCGATAAATTATATATACATTTTTTTTAAAGATACCTAATAAAATATATATTCATAAAATGTAATAAATCTTTTATCAAGCATGGTAAGGATACGTCTTAGAAGTTTTCAAGAAAACATGTATGTTCTAAAAATCTAACAAATTAAACCATATGGGTCAATAAAGTCAGTGTCATCATATATAGTATCCAATAATAGTAATTTTTAATTCATTTAAAATAATTCTTCAAGACCAACAAGAACACTCCATCATATACTATTGCCTTTAATTAGCCAGCATCATCTTTATAATTTGATGGATTTAATTTCACAACCCATAGTGTCCATAATGGATGCAATCTCTCTAGCCAGATACGATTCTGACATTTTAAAAAAATAAGACTACATCCTTATTAATGGCTATAATATTTCGCCTAGTGATAAAGATTTGATCTAATACATACATCACATATGTTTATGCAAATTTGAGATTACTTAAAAAAAAAGTGATGAATTTGATTAGGTTAGGCTATTTGAGTTAACAAATATTAAACCTATAACTCATCTTAGGGTTGGAGATTTTTCAACCCAACCTATTAACTCAGTCAACCAGTATTTTTGAAGTTGAATCAAATTAAAATATGTAGATTACTGAGTTAATCCAACTCAATGAACAACCCTCCTACCACTATTAAATTATAAACTCACATATACTTGCATAGTTGTTACTCTTGTGAGTCTTTGACCAATTGAAAGTCCAGGTATTTGTTGCAACGGGAGAGCATTTCTAAGTATTAATAGTTTTCGTTGTGCATCATTGACCCAACTGCGCAAATAGGTTGCGAGCATTTCTTTTATTTAATTTAATTTGTTTTCTTCAAAATACTGAAAAATATTAGAATTTTTTCTTCCGGTATTGCGCAAAGAATCTAGAAAGCTAAGAAGTTGGAGACGGTGTTTGGCGTATGTGTGGTCAAATGCTTGGACTGAAGACTTGTATTCATGCAGTTTATGAGCAGAAGAAACTATATTGAAATTGAAAATTATAAGAATGGATCATTAGACAGAGCTGAATGACTGTTCAATCCTATTTTTTCTTCTGTTGGAAAGAATATGCTGTACAGTATATACATAAATATAAGGCAATGACTTAGTCTTAAAGTTAACTGCATGGTGTACTGACAAAAACTGCGGATTCTTCCATGTCACACTATATATTGCTTAGATTATAATAAATTTGAGGGAGTAGAAAGTGTGTGTCTATTATAGAGATTGGAAAAATGATCTCATTCTTAATATGACTATACAATAAACGGAGAAGTCATTCTCAAGAAACAAACCACCAATCATGTGAAAAAAGGCATGGTCCCAAGTGAAAAAAAATATTGGCATTGTACATTAAAATTAAACCACTTTCATTTTATTTACTTTTTTTTAACTATGTTTGCTATATTATATCCCTCAAATTTCTCGAATCAAAAGATACCTTCTTCAATTTGGTTAAATAACAATATTAAAGTTAAACGATTTATTTTATCCAAAGGAAAATTATGGCGATATCTTCAGCTTGGGGACCTTATGTCAAATTTCTCTAATAAAAGAAGTTTTCTACAAGTTTGTCAAAATAAAATCATTTAGACAGTTTTCTTTCTCTAATAACATCATCATTGGATGTTCAAGGGCTTGACTATCATTTGCAAAACATAAGCGTAAGTTGAATTCATATTACGGGTTGCTTTTATGTCATTGAAATATGATTTGATATGTTAGTAAATTCTTTTGAGAAAATTACCTTCTTTGTTCCCTTTATGATCATTATCATTCTAGTTATGTTGCACGAATATACTGGTACAAGTATCCAGTATGATACAGAGATAAGTTATAAATTAAATTATAGATATATAAGATATAATTAAAAGTATCGTATCGGTATCAGATATAATACATATTCAATATGAATATGTCGACTATTTTAAAGTATCTATATATCATAGTATCCTAGTGACCGTTAAAATTCTCCCCTAAAAAATATTTCTAATTTCTCAATCTATATGTAATGGTGACCATTTTTTAACATAAATAAAAATTTAGATAAAGGGGAAAGCTCGTCCAAGTCCAAGGCTAGGATATGTCTTCAAATTCATTAAGTACTTATAAAACTATTTACAAATCACTCATCAATAGGAAAAAATTCTAAGAATCAAACCCAAACAGTTGCTCAAATGCAGTGCAAACAAGGCTAACTAGATTATGCTTAATTGTACATAACTTGTATTTATGAACCACTTTGATCTTTAAAATTGAGAAATTACTAACTATAATGTTTTAGTCCCTTTCATTACAAAACAGGACACAAACTTGTCTCTAAAATATAAATAAATTAAATTAGTCCCTCAATTAAATACACCCAATCAATAAACATTTTAGGGAGAATTTTTTACATGTATTATTTTAGGGACCACTTCAACTTAAAAATTAAAATTTTACTTATATTTTACAATTTCGAGGATTAAGAAGTTAATTTCTTAGGCTTAGATATTCAATTAACTCATACTTATATTTTTTTATGCGAAAAATAAACATTCATTCGACAATATTCTTTAGTCTATTTCGTTACCATTAATTTGTAGATATTCATCCGTTTTCACACAATTTAATGCCATAGTACCATAAAGTGTTTGACGTCCTACTGATGATAATCAATTAAATAAAAAAACGTTTGTGCAGTGATTGAGCTAGACATTGTTTTACATACACACATTTTTTTTATAAACAAAAAGCATACTCACATTTTATTATGCTCTAAATAATTGATACTATCACGTAATAAATATTGATGTTGCTAAGCGTTAAGATTAACTACTACTTATTTTTATTGAAACCTAACCAATGTTTTGTTAAAGTGATTAGAGATTTTTTCTAGAAATAATATGATGCAACCATAATTTCACATATAGCATAAATGTACAAGCCTATATATATATATATATATTTATTCTACAGAAACTAAACCCATCAATTGCTTATGTGTAATCATATTGTTTCCGACAAATTGTGTTATTCCCAAGTCAGACCATTACCACTCCTGTGGGTCCGAAATGCCAACTTCAAAATCTCTTGAATGACTAGGTGCTATTCAAACAGCATATTTGGATTTTTGTTTGGGAGTTTTAGAATTGTTTTCGAAGGATGAAAATTGATTTTAGAGGATTTTGATGTTGTTTGGTTTTTAAATCTTAGAATCAATTTTAAACTTCAGAATTGATTTTAAGAGAAGTGAAAATTTCTTAGTTTCACTCAAAATTACTTCTAGAAGAATCACCTAACATAAATTATTTTACTTAAAAATGAATTATAACTATATCAATTGTGACAAAATCCTTCTTATGACTTTGTCAAGTTCAATTGTGATAGAACTCTTTGGGCAACCCCAACAAAGCAAGATTGATGGGCTATTGCAAGATTCCTCTGGATCTGGCTTGTGGGCTTCTCAAATGTTATTAGTATCATAGATAATGTGTTAAGCTATTGGCCATTTGTAAGGGATTGACTATGGCTTGGGATTATAGTTTCAAAAACGTTCTTTGTGAGGTGGATTATTGTCTTGAGGCTCTATGCCTAGTGACTCAAGAGGATGAGTCTTTTTTTCATGTTTATCGTAGCTTAGTTCATGACATTAAGTACTTTGTTTAGCATAATTGGAAGTACTCCTTACAGCATGTGCTCCGAAAAGGAAACTTTGCTGTGGACTTTCTTGTTAAGTCAGGCGCTACTTCAGCAGACATGGATCATATTTGGTTAACACCACCGAGAGATATGCATCTTGTCCTCTTTGGAGACTTGATGGGGCTCACTTTTTGAGATTAGTTTTTTCCCTGTTTGCTTTCCTTTTGTGATATCTCAAGTATACGTGGCGACGGATAAGTTCTGTACTGTCCCAGAGTCTCCTGGGGCTGACCCATGTGGCCGAGAAAGCTCAAGATGCATGAAAGACCCTTGAATTGATTTTTTTAGTGAATTGTCACCGCTATAGCAGGCCAGGATCGCTATAGCGGTTATAGTGTGTGGCAGCAGCGATTTCATGTCTCTGGGGACTGCTATAGTGGTTCAAGACCGATATAGCGGTCATAAGTGATGGGTTCAGGGGGCACGGGCTTGGCAGGACCGCTATAGCGGTGTCAACAGTGGACAAATAGTGCAAAATGCAATGTTTCACGTAAGTGAGCCCTTCCACCCCCTTTTAAACACCTCAACTCGGGATTTTCATCCTAATTCCGAACCCTTACCCTCCAAGGAGCTCTCAAAACCTTTCTCTCCCAATCCATCATCAATTATTCTCTTTCCAAGATCAAAGGTAAGTGATCGTTGTTGGTTTATGCTAGTTTTCCTTATGTTCTTCCTTCCCCATGTCATAGGTTGTTGTTTCTCTCTTTTGTTGTCAAGTGGGGTGCTCCCCTAATATTGTTAGAGTTGTTTTAAAGTTATCTAGAGATTAACAGAGATTAATCTTGAATCAAGGTTACTTTATGGCAGTTGTTGGTGCCATTCCATGCTTCGGAAGTCAAGTTGGTGGTGCCCACATACTTCCGGCTCCAAACGGTGATTGGGTTTAAACTCATGGCCTTAGTTTCTACATTATAGTTATGTTTTATGCATAATGATTGCCAATATGACATTAGAGATGAAATTATGATTATATATATATATATATATATATATATATATATATATATATGATTTTGCAAGTATGACAATCTAGACAAAGAGCATGAATAGTGTATTTAGAAAAAAAAGCCCATGGGACCATGATTGATGTATATAGTGCTATGGAAATGTTTTATATACATTCATGAAAAGATTTATTATGAGAATATATGATTTAAAAAGGTGTTAGTATATCCAACATATTTCAAGAATTATGGTATTTTTATGCTTCAAGACTAGAGATTTCAAAATGTGATTTTAGAGTATTAGTTAAGCTATTTTGACAAGAATGTCAAATAGAGATGCTAAATTATAATGCTAGAGATTTCATGATTTTGAACCTTGTCCATTTCAAAATTGATATTAGAGTTATTAAGATATAAAAAGAGGTTAAATTTTAGAAATGAGATTTTGGAAATTCAGTTTTGTGATATTCCAAAAATATGGAATTCAATATGATTTGTAGTGACTGTCAGATACATATTCTGTGAGCTTGAAATTGGAATGCTTGCAAGTGGGTGATCCCTTGGGCATGATTTCATAGTCACAGTTATGCTAAAGTCAAGTTGTTAGAGTTGTATGAGTCCAGAGCTTTTAGAGTTTCAAGAGTTTTCATATTTAAACGGTTTTATAAAGAGTTAGAGTATAAGTATGATTGTATCTAGAGATTTTATGAATTATCTTAATGATTTCAAGGAATAGATTATTTATGTATGAAAGAGTTTGATACCCAGATTAGAGTATATAATAGAGATTTTAAGAAAATAATATGTTTATTAAATTAGAGACTAAATGGTAACCATAGAGAAATAAATAGCGAGTTAAAGGCTGAACCCCGATCGTTAACCTTGGTACCAAGTTGTTCCGAGAGGACAATCTCATAGAGTAGAGAATGAAACCTATTTAGGTATCCGATTTAGATCCTTGATGGATCATAGAGCAGAGAAATTGCTATGCCGTGGTTGACATGCATAGTTAGATAATATATTGTTATGCAAGGCATAACTAGAGATCCATATTTCTCTATTAGAGTACTGTTAAGTATATTTTCGGAAATTATTGATGTTTTCAAGATAATATTTGATTTAAGAGCCATTATGCATATGAGAAATAATTTTCTTGTTAGAGTAAGAATTTAGAGATGTTTTCTATTAATTTTCAAAAATAGAACTATTTTTTCTACATCATCATGTATTTGAATCTATAAATATAGAGATATATTTTCTATAAGATTATGTACATGAATATCAACCTGTTTATGATCGTTGTATGTATATTGCATTATGTATATTTTCCTTAGTTGTCCCATATGGATGATGGGTGAGAGGTCACTCACTGAGTCCATTGACTCATCCCTCTTCTTTCCTCCTCATAGTTGCAGGTACAGATGTAGCCCAGACTTCGGTTTCGCAGACACAATCGATTTCAGCGGCAAGTCTTACTTTGGAGTAAGGCTTAGATTAGAGTCATGTTAAAGTAAAGTGCTCTAGTAGATGTGTAGGCAAGATTTAAATCATGCATTATTTTCAGATTATGTATTTGATTATAGCATTTGGAAAAGTTATGTATATATTTTCAATTCATAAGTAAGGATTTGAAATTATAGATTTGATTAGAGTTTATGTGATAAACTAGATATATACTTATGACTCAGTTCACATGTTGAATGAATTTTCAAAGTATAATTAAGAGGCTTTCAAAGCTTCGTATATCAAATATTTTAGTTTTATAATTTCAGATATAAAGTTTATACAGAGTTTTAGAGAAAGTATTGATTCAAAATGAAAAATATATTATTTTATGCATATAGAAAGACTCAGAGGTCACGAGACTTACGTGGGGATGAGATTTCTCACGTGCCGGTCACGTTCCCTAGTCGGGTCGTAACACCTTTGCTCATATGCCAAAAAGAATTATGACAAAATTTATCTATCTAGAATCAACTATATAAACACATAGCCAAACACACCAAAATTTAGCCAAACACACATCAAAATTTCCAAAACTACACAATACATGCATTTTAAGAAACAAATTTGAGAAGTTCTCTTGGTATTAAATCAGCTGAATATGATGTAATACTTTGAAACAAAGTTAAGAAACATATTTCTTTTTTGGTGGGTACAAGGAGAAAGAAAGAAAACAAGAGAACACTTAGTTATTCAAGTTATCAGCTATGAGCAAGTTAACAATACCCCTTAGTGGCTCAATCCATTCAACCAAAGAATCACAATCCATCATATCAGTCCTAGCTAAAGAGTCACCCACCGTATTAGCTGAGCAGAGGACATGACAAAAAGAGACCATCCAATTACGATGCATGAGATCTTTAATTTGATGAATGAGACTCTGCAAAGCAGAAACCTGAATGCTTTGAGAATTAGAAATTAGACTTACAATCTCCAGAGAATCTGATTCACAACACACCCTCCTCCATCTATGATTTCAAGTGAAGAGCAATTCCTCCATAATGGCCAACTAAATGATAAGAAACATACTTTTTAACTAAACCTATCAAATATTCTATATAAGTTGAATATAATGTAATTCTTTGAAAATTATATCACCTAATTATACCGGTTGAAACAGATTAAAAGGTCCAAAGGCTATCATTTTTTTATATATACAAGTTTGCTTGTATTTGATGCAAAATAATGAGAAATTTACCAAATAAAAAAAAGGAGCATGAAATTAAACACACACAGATATTTGAGTTTACGCTTAGCCATCAAGATTGGAATTAATTATATGTTTTATGCAGGCTTGGAGTTTTCGTAGAAGAGGTGAAGCGAGGTAACGCGCAAGTTTCAATAAATTTTTATCATTTGTGGAGGCAAGTTTTCAATTTCATCTCCACGTTTTAAGATGCATAGTGTGAATAAAAATGAGTACGTGGCAAAGTATTTTCAAAATAAAGGATCCTCTCCTCATATTGCACGTCTTTATTTTCTTAGAATAATTTGTATACCCCTTTGACTAGCTTAATTGTTTCAAACGAAGCTTACATAAAATTGTGTTTTCTAGTATTAAGTCATAAATAAATTTGTACATCATAATCTTTATGTAAATTGACATACTAGTATATTTCAAAGCAAAATCAATAAAGTATATCTTGCAGTACCAACTTTACAATACATATGATATAAAAAGCGATTGATTAACACAATATCCATCCATCTTAACTACTAAACGCTTTAGCAATTTTCAAATCACATTCGCATATTGAGAAGCTTCACAAGAAGGCCAAATTGCGCATTGTACATGTTGGAGCACGCGCGTGAGAGGTAGCGTGAGCGCATCCCTCACCTCACCTCGCTCCTTGGATTGCGAAGAATTCAAGTTCGTTATTAAATAACACTAAAAAAGGGACGAGTGCGTTTTCGGCTGTCACGGGCTAATCACCGTCCATTGCCGCTGAATCTGGTCGAAATCCCGAATCCAAAAGCAACCAACGGCCCTGATCTCAATGCGTACAAACTCTGATGCGAAACATTCCACACCTTTATTTTATTTGGTAACATCTATTTTTAGATATTTTGCTCATCTCCAATCATTATTGGAAATTAATTTTTTATAATTTAAGATCATAAAAATTGCACTACTGTGTAAAATGTTTTATGAAAATTAGGATTGTTTGCAATTTCAATTTATTCGTCACAGATTGACATTTATTTTAGGTCTGAAAAATGGGAAAGACCACGCTATCATCAACCTGTGAAATTTAAAAAAGTTCCATGTGTACATTATTAAATCTTTTTACATCAGATTCCAAATTTGAAAAATCTAAAGCATATCTCCATGATATTGTGATGAGATTAATATATTTACATTAATGCCATTAAGATAACAATGATAAAATTATGATTTTGATATTATCGTTCCAAAATCTTTTATTTAGAATATTTTTTAAATAATAAGAGTAAAAGCTAACTATCATAACTGATAGTATATATTTGGATAATTTTATATGAAATTTTTATATGTTAATACATATAAATAAATCCTAATAATAATTCTCTTCTAGAATTAAAATTCAGTTTTTTTAAAATTAAAAAATTAATTTTTATATATAATGTAAAATTTTTTACATAACCATTCAATTCGATTATGTATTATTTGAGTAAATATAATTAAGTTACTTATACAAATTAGATAAAAATATGGTATATAAAAATTAAACTTAAATATAAGTTACTTATCACCATTACATTAAAACCTTCTTAATATTTAAAAAATAAAATAATTTTGTCACAAAAAAGAAAACCCTTCACTTGGTTTCTTGAACTCCTCCGTTATATTCCACCAGAATCATTTCAACCTCATAAGAAACGCCTCTCTCTCTCTCTGTCTCTCTTATTCTCGCTTTCTCTCTCTTCACTTTGCTTCTATCTCTCTCTCTCTCTCTCTCTGTGTCTCATGCTTTTCTCCAAAAACACCACCACCTTTTCCAAACTGTTTCGTGTTTTTCCCTAATTTCTCCGCAGAGAAAAAACGCACAACACAGGCACCAAAAAGAAAAAACAATGTCGTCGCCGGGATTCACCGGCGCTGGAGCATCGGAGTTCTTCGCCGGAGCAGCCCGATCAACCACCATGAACAACCCCAACGCCGCTGCCGCAACCGCCACCAACAACCACCCCCGCCTCCACCCTTCTCACCCTCTCTACCGAACCCAGCAACAACTTCCCGCACTCTTTCTAGATCCTTCATCTCAGATCGCACCTCGGCAAATACAAACACCAACACCAACAACAACGCTCATCGGTAAACGCACCCTCGCCGAATACCAACAACAACAAAACCACCTCCTCAACCACAACAACAGCCTTAACAACCATAACAATAACAACCCTAACCACAACCATGTTCTTTCAAACCTCCTACTCCGCTCCGTGAAGCCCAGAACGGCGACGTTTCACAGCGCTGCTAATTCCCCTTTGTCCCCCTTGGATTTCTCAATCCCCGAATTGCAAAACCCTTCTTCTTCGCATGGCTTCCAAACGCAGCGTTTTGGCATGCCCCTCCTCCACCAGCTTCGCCCCAACCCCATTAACCTCCCTAACCACACCACCACCAACATGGGGTTACCTATCACAAGCTCGGTTCTCCAGAACCCGAATTTCCCATACCGGAGCTCCAATCTGGGTCAGCCTCCGAACCGGGTTCAAGTTGAAGTTCAACCACCCGAACCGGAGAAGAAGATAATAGACCACAGGCTTCAAGAGCTTGAAAAGCAGCTTCTAGAAGATGAAGAAGAAGATGGAGTTGAAGCCGATGCGGCCTCTGTGATTACCACAAGCGAGTGGTCAGAGACCATTCAGAATCTCATGGGTAACGGGTCGACCCAGAAACCCGCTTCGTCTTCGCCAACTTCCTCAACGACGTCGTCTACCTCCTCTTCTTCCTCCGTGGCTTCACCTGCCACAGGGTGCTGGAAGCACACCCTAATGGAAGCCGCATCTGCAATCGCTGAAGGGAAAAACGATGCTGCCGCAGAGATACTTACCCGGTTGGCTCAGGTGAACCCGAATGTGAATTCAGATCAGAGGTTGAAGGATTGCATGGTTTCTGCACTGAAATCGAGGGTTAACCCGGTTGAGAATCGACCACCCAAGGCCGAGTTGTTCAGCAAGGAACACGCCGAGTCGACTCAGTTGCTGTTCGAGAACTCGCTCTGCTTCATGGTGGGGTTCATGGCCGCAAACATCGCCATCCTCGAAGCCGCATTTGAGGAGAAAACAAACGAAGACAACACCACCAGCAACAAGAAGAACAACAGGTTCTGTATCGTGGATTTTGACATAGGGCAGGGGAAGCAGTATTTTACCCTGCTCCACGCGCTCTCGGCGCGTGGCAGAACGCCTTGGCCGACGGTTAGGATCGCGGCGGTGGCGGAGAGCGGCGGAGAAGATAGGCTGAAGGCGGTGGGGGAGTTGCTTCAACGACAAGCGGAGAGGTTAAGGATCGGGTTCGAGTTTAAGGTTGTAGTGGTGACTCAGCGACTAGCCGAGTTGACCCGCGAGTCGCTGGGTTGCGACCCGGACGAGCCACTCGCTGTGAACTTCGCTTTCAAATTGAACCGAATCCCGGACGAGAGCGTGTCCACGGAGAACCCGCGCGACGAGCTTTTGAGGCGCGTGAAGGCACTCGCGCCGCGCGTGGTGACGGTCGTGGAGCAGGAGATGAACGGCAACACGGCGCCGTTTCTTGCGCGCGTGGCCGAGTCATGCTCGTATTACGGCGCGCTGTTCGACTCAATCGAGTCAGCGATGGGGAGGGAGAACCCGGAGCGAGTCAAGGTAGAGGAGGGACTTAGTCGGAGGCTGTGCAACTCGGTGGCGTGTGAAGGGAGGGACCGCGTGGAGCGCTGCGAGGTCTACGGGAAATGGCGCGCGCGTATGGGAATGGCGGGGTTCCAGCTGAAGCCACTGAGTCAAAGCGTCGCTGAGTCGATCAAATCGCGACTCGCCCAGGGTAACAACAACCGAGTCAACTCGGGACTCACCGTGAAAGAAGAGAACGGTGGGATTTGCTTTGGATGGATGGGGAGAACTCTCACCGTCGCATCTGCTTGGCGTTAAACTTCCCTCACTTTTCTTCTTTTTTATTTTTCTTAATTTTTACTTTGTTCTGAATATTATATATATCACATTGTTACTATATTTTAACGTTATCTAGAGATAATGGAAAGGCAAAGAGAATATAGATTTGGAAAAATCATATATTATATTATAATTATTATTATATTGAAAAAAAAAAACATCTTTCTTTCACTTGGTTTCTATTCCACCCAAAAAATAAATAAACAAATAAAGGAGTGTTTGGATTCCGAGAAAAATTTATGTTGTGATGTTGCATTTGTGATTCGTTAATGTACTAGTTGATACTTTTTTATCATCATATCATCACTTGGGTGTGTGAAAGGAGTTGGTTGCAGTTTGGTAGATAGATAGCTGACTTAACTTGAGTTGCGTTAGAGAATGTATTGGTTTTGCCCTCAAATGAGGGCTCCACACACTATAGGGTGCGTTTGTTTTTGGGGGTTTTGGTAGGAGTCTGGATCCGCCCGTTTTATCCAATTCTACTTCCCAATTTGTTAGCTGTTTTTTCCTATTTTCGGCAGTACTGAAATTTTTGGGTGTTCTTCTAGAATAATGTTATTTTGCACCTAATATATGCTTTATAGTTTGCAAGTTATTTTCAGTGATGCTATTGCTCTTTATGTACCGTTTTCTCGTTTACACTGGAGCTATAACATTGCCCCAAAAAGGAAAAAGAAAAGAAAAAAAATAATGGATGCACTGCTCCGAACACATTGTGCTACATTATAAAGGCTATGCTTCTACGTTGTACCAAAGACTCTATCGTTCTACCCAAAGATGAACACAGACATTAAGTATGATACATATGAAAATAAATCATAAATAATAATAATAATAATAATAATAACAACAACAACACTACGATAGGTGGCAGGTGAGTTATTAGTATGTTCATTGATTAATTGCACCGAAATTATCTGACTAATTATTCCTTATTCGGCTAGTTAGAAAGGCTTTCGTTCACATCAAAAGAAAAAAGGGCTCATTCAGTTAATATACAATAAATGTTATTAATATAATTAATTCGTACATTTATAATCATTCGTGATTGTTGCAAATAACAAACAAAATCATGCATGATTGCAAAAGTTGTTTCTCAAGCAGCGTTTGCTAAGTGTCTCCAGATACAGGAATATGGGATAAAAAAATTATTTGTATCTTCAAAAAATAAGAACAGAATATAGAGATAGAAATTTAATATTTTTTTTTTAATAATATCCCTATACATATTTAATATTTTTCAATGTGTCCTCAAATTCATGGGCAATCCGACAGAAGTACATAATATCTTTTATTATGTATTTATTGTTTTGTCCCCATATTTTCAAATAAAATACAGAAATAGTTATCATATTTTATACTCCACAATCAAACATAATATATAAATAGTATTTTTTATATCTTTATCTCTATTATTTCTACTATCTTTGTTTTCAATGTCCAATGTCCATAACAGTTGCCAATCGCTACCCAAGAGACATTTTGTTAAAGTACAAAATGCATGTTTATAAATTGCTGCTTTTTAATTGGATAAAATCATAGAAAAAATAGCTAACAAAGTTAAAAGGTGGGTTCCTATTTATGTAAACGGTTCATTTCACTTAGTGGTGAACTGCACAATCTCCCAACTTGGTTGTGTTCAGTTTTCTTCCCGAATCATGTTGTCTCTTCCTTTTGGCATATTAGGGAAGCCAACGCAAGTCTTCACCTAACCTTCACAAAATTACTCTACAAATGATACACAATTTGCTTCTAATATAAAATTATAAATGTGAGACATATGATTGCTTAGCGAATAGGAGAAGTAGAAAAAATAAAACCAAAGACAAAGAATGAAGAGGACAAAAGAAAAAAAGAAACGAACTTAATACGGCGTAGTAGATAGAGCATTAGAGCGTGCCACGAGCACGTTAGTTGATATACCATTTAATAGTGCAAAGCTAAGTTTCGTTCAGCAGTCAGCAGAGTTTTAGAGTTGCCGTTTCTTGATTACAAATTGTCAATGCATGGTGAATGACTCATTTATTTCTTTTAAATTTGCCAATAAATGATTTTTGACCCTCTTCTATAAGAGAAATAAATATCAACATGATTGGATCCTAGTTGGAAGAGGCATCCATGTTTAACTATGCCTCAAGCCAAATTGTCTCAAGTGAAGAATAGTTGTGGGGCAAAAAAATCAACATAATTTATGATTTTTTTCGTCATAACAAAGGCTTGTGGCCCCTTTTTATTTTCCTAAAATTATTCATTGAGGATATTATAGAAAAAACTGTGGACACATCACACATTGAAAATACCCTACACTATATATATATATTAGTCACAGTATGTCTTTATAATAACATTTGTTCATTACATAAAATTTATCCATTACCTAATTAAGAAGAGCATGCCTCATCAAAACTCAATTATATATGGAGAAAACATTTGATGGTTTTTTTTTCCCTCATTGACAAAAATTTGAGTTGAGGGTAAACTCGTTTTAGTCTAAAGTTAGAGAATATTTTTGCATCATCAAAGAGTTACAAAAGTACTTAAAAATTACTGATTATCTAATGAGAAAACATCGGTAATTTTCTTTTTGCATTAAATAGGGAATTATTGCTTATCTATCAATAATGTGTAGATCTACTAACAAGGGGTTGTTCTAATTTAATTAACTGAAAGTCTCAGCTTTGAGTAATGGGTCCGTAGCTGCGTTGAAACCCATGTTAGAAAGATTTACTGCTTTAATGGTCTATCCAACTCAAATAAGCCCTGATGAGAGGATACATATGGTTTTCATAACAAAAGGAAAGAAAGAATGATGGTTTCTCAGTCTCTTTATCTCATTTTATGGTTTGATGAGTAAAATTTAATTTAAAAGATGAAACACTTAAATGGACGCTTATCTTAAAATTTGAAAGCATTTCAAAAAATAAAATGCCTTGATTCTCAATTCGAATGCGCACAATTCTGTTTTATTTATATAGAAGGGAGAACCCTTTATTTAAAAAAATAATGGAAAAACACTTCTGTAAGAAACAATTGTTTCTTTCTTTGGAGGTATCTTTTTAAACAATTTTCAATATCCATGTAATTAATGTGGGTCTGGATTCCAAAGTCTAAACTTTATAACAATTTAAAAACATATTTGTGCTTGATATGGGCCCAACTTTTTAATTTAAAAGAAGCAGAATGCATAGTTGCATCCAGGAATATCATCTCTCTCCCATAGGTTGTTGAGTCAGTCAGTTACTTTAGCGGAATTATTATGGTAATAACATCAAGATTTCCAAAGAACTGGAAATATGTCATATGTGAAAGCCAATCAACGTATATAATTATTCTAAGAAGGACAAGTGGGTTAAAATATAAATTACACTTACATCGCCACAGGAACAGAACCATAAATGCCAAACCATATTAAGGGTCGAAACATTTTCTTATAAACTAAATTAAGGGGCTAAATTTTTATTGTTATCAATCAAGGACCCCCCAACTTTTTAAAAATATTTATTTTATAATAAAATATTCTCAAGACAAAATATTTAACTCGATAAAAAGTTACCTATGATATGATAAAAACACATGGCCATATATGTCTTATTCTTTTCCAATAAATAAATATTAATGAAATATTTCTTATTATAGTTAATTAAGATCCTTAATTGGTAATCAAAACAAAGTTAGCATAAAAAGTAAACCAAAATTAAAATCCGTAATTCATAAATTATAAAGTAGGGTCCTTAATTGATTATCACACTAAAAGAGAGGTCCTTCCAAAATAATTTTCTCTAAGTAATAGTGTGCGTGAATAATAATAGCTAAAGGGTAAACAAATAAATATGACACTAATTACTAAAGTTAAATGCAATTATATGGTAGAGGCTAAAATGGGGGTCATGAGGGTGGGTGAGTAGATCTCTTTTGATTGAGGTAATCACTAGTCACTAGTTAACAAGAATGATGATAGTACTAAGGTGGCTACATGGGAAGAGAAGGGGGAAGGGGAAAAAAAAAGCTCCAATGGTGACTAGAGAATGTTCGATTTGATGAGCTGAAATGATAATCACCAGCATGTCACCCAAAAGCAGGGGAAGAAGTCTACCTTTGTCACTGAAAAAGGGGACTTCAAGTAGTGTAGTAAAGTTAAAAGCTTTCAAAAATGGAGTATCATTCACCTTTCAACTTCTTTAATGAGCAAAAGGTTAAAAGAGTTGAATTTGTGCTAAGGTGCATGTGTATACTTTATAGTGTTTAAAATGACAATTGATTTTTATGATTTTAAAAATATTTCCAGTTATGTCTTTATAATTATAGGAACTAAACAGTAGATTGAAATTTGTGGACTCTATCATTTTTTTTAACAAGATATTGTCATTCATAATTTAAACTATAAAACATTGATTACAAATTTAAGAAATTATAAAAAAAAATATTAAAGGAACCAACTATTATGAGATTTTCGAAAATGTTAATTTTGGCTAGGTATTACAATGCATGATTAATCTTAAGACTTAATTATGTGAAAATTTTAAATAGATGTTTTCTACTAATTGTTAAAGTTTTATAGTATTGATTTATATAAAAAATTGTTTCGAACATTTATTGAATCGTTTAGATCAGATTCAATTTTCCGTCAGAAAATTTAATTTTTGGATTACTTTTAAAGACTTTGATTCCTAGTATAATGTATGCATTAATTCTAAGTACGTTAACCAAACGATTGCTATATGTTGCCTGAGATAATATTTATATCTCAAATAATAGTCTTCATTCTGCTCTTAAAAAATAGGCCATCTGTGAAAAAAGTGAAGTATTCACCAATGCTTCACATCATGGGATAAGCACAAACTTCAAGATCAATAAATTTCACATGTTCTTTTTGAAAAAAAGTTGCATACCCTACCAACCAAACCACCACTTTGATAACTCATCTTGGTTTACAAGGAAGAAGGAAGATTAAGGTTCGACGGAATAAGCAGGATTACAATAGGCTTAAAATAACACTATTCAAAAAATTCTTTCCATATGTAAGCATGTTTGGGTTATGGTGTGCAAATTTAAATTTATTCATAAACATATTTACTGTAGCAAATTTATTGTCAGGTTGTGTTTCAATATTTTTGGATCTCAGACTAAAAAAGAGTATCAAGTTATTATGTAAAATACGAGACGAGGAAACTGTTGAACAATTAATGAATAATCAAGATTAAAAATCATTTAAATATCATATAATCACTAAAAATTTTATAGGACTTTTCTATAACCGAAACTATATAACTTTATGTTCTAATTTACTCCTCTAAAATCTAATAGAAAAGATTTATTCCTTTGGCTCTTATAATTAACAGCTCATTTCAATTTATATGCTCCCTCTTAAACCTTGATTTACACTTCCTGCCACTGACTGGTGCCAAATCTACCTTGATCTCATGTCAGACATTATTCAATTGCAAACCTAGTCTCTGCATGATGGGATAGAAGATGGAGCATAACAGAGAGTTAAAACAGATTCAAGAAGCAAGCAAGCAACTATGTCAAGCGATACCTTGAAAGTTGAAACTGCATAAGCATCATAACTTCCAACTTGTTGTACATATTTATCATCTGAATCTTAAAAGTTGACATTTTTCTACAAGTGTTTCAGAACCATCACCCCAAAACCAATACCAAGGAATGTGGCAATTGCGACCCCAAAAATTCCTGCAAGAATTCCAGGAACCACCAAGGATTCCCAGCCTTTAGCCTTGGCCATGCCACAGGCAGTTGTCGGGCCTCCAATATTGGCATTTGATGCTAAAAGCAACAGCTTCAAATCCAATTGAAACAACTTGCCTAACCCAAGAATCACAAGAAGATGGATGGTCACTTGAACTAGTGCAAACATGAAAATACTGGGGGCAGTCTTGATAACATTCCATATACTTCCACTAGCTCCCACCACCACAAAAAATACCTGACAAATATCTCATGTCAATATCATGTCACATCATATATCTTGATAACACATTTATCTTAGCCTCCCCACTACGGTCAGAAAAATTCTTAAGTACTCATCCCAGACCATACCATTTGACACTCTAGCTTTACGGGTCATTTGTTGTTTTCCATTATTACTACATTTTTTCGATGAGATGACTGATGTGCCAAATAGTAAATGGAACAAAACAAGGCTTTTCTCTTACTCTAAGAGCATTTAAGAATTTCTTCCAAGGTTATTTTCCTACTGGTTTCTTAAAACTCTATTGATTAATAATCATGTAACCTTTTTTCCTTCCCCCTGCTGGTGCCTCGTTTGTAATTGTCAAAATAAATAATTTACTTTCTTACTTTCTTGAAAACTAAGTACCATAAAATCTACATCTACAGTAATCTATAGAAACAGTAAGAAGTGAAAGAACCTCCACAGTTTTTGTTACCTGCATCAAAACCAGTGCGACAGTGTGACCAGGAGGTCCAAGGGAACCAATTTGCCTTGGAAGAAGAGTGGCTAAAATGACTATGATAGCTGTTATTCCTGGGAGGGTGCCTCCTTGAATTCCAGATAATTTTGCCAGGTATGTGGCAGCTCTACATATTACAAAAGATGTAGCAAGTGCAGTAGCAGTCTGCAACACAGGGAGATTGCCCTGATAATCCGGCTCCATATACATTGCATCATCTGCCCAGTTTACTCACCAAATCAAGCTAACAATTCCATTCCCGAATGTGTCTTTGATTATTAGGCTTCTTCATAATAAACAGACCACTTATAGAACTCACGCAATCAACAAAAATGAACAACTTCATCAAGATAATGTCTATTGCCTTCACTACATAAATTTCCCGCAGGTATCTTTCGTTAGATTCTGGCTTACAATTTAGGATATTGTTTAACGGTTTGAAAGCAAGAACAAAATTGATGTTTATAATCCAGCTAAGCAGAAAGTAAGAAAAAGAAAATTATACCAGTGGTTGGCGCTGCAGCCTCAGGAGGCATTTTAGAGGCCAATGCAAACAATATCATGAAATATATAGCACATATAACATTATCTGCAGCCACTCCTGCAGCTAAAACTGATGCAGACATACCAAGCGCCTCTGAAATGGCAACATAATTAACAGCTACAATAATCAACAAGAAAAGGACAAAGAAAGTTCATTCAGTTATCACGTTATACTAGTTAAAATGAATGTACAAAATAAGCACAATTTGAATACTTCTAATTAACAGATCACATTCCATGCAGCCTAACCACCGATAATGTTGAATGAAAGGATACGTGATATCCACTTTTGAGGCATCAATTGTTCTATGGTATACAAATGCTTCATCCCCATTGTCATCTTAGTTAAGTGTACCACTGACTTTGGGAGCAACTATTCCAATATTGAGAATCGTATAATGTTACATTGTCTTTTGTTGGGCCATGCTAAGGACCCCAGCAAAAGCTAAGGCTGGCTAGTAGAATGATAACGTTTTGTCACGAAAATAATGGTTCTAGGCATCTATAATATGAGAAAATCCCTATGTTGCAGCCAGAAAAAAAATTTACAGGATAACTACTATATATCCCATCATGAAATATATAACTACTATAAGCATGCCAGAGATAAAATCACACAAATCATAAATTTAAAGGACTGTGCTCGTTATACAAATTATTATTATTATTATTATTATTATATATTGATAAAAACATTTTTTTACAGAATATAGTACTTCATTATTACCATTTATTAGTTGGAGTTGATGATTGTTATCACAAAACAGCAAATAACTTATTCAACTTCTAATCTATATTGACACGTTAGGTCCAGAAGCAAACCAAGAGTAAGCATGCAGCAAATTGTTTAAGCACTTACATCCACCAATATAGCTGCCCATGAGAGCAGCTGCTATTTTCCAGCTGTCAGAGCCAAGAGATGGCATAGGCACTATCAGAAATGCCACTAGAGTGCCAACAATTGTAGCAACTGCCATCCACAATACAAAAAAGAAAGAATGAATCAAAGTGGCTAATATGATAGCATAAGTTTCACTATCCACAAAACTATTGCTATTCCATTCTTTCATCTGGATAAAACAGAACACAATAAAGATAACACAAAAGGCACAAATGGATCAATCCGTTCTCTCAAATAACAGAAAGCATTTTATACTGAACCTAATACATTTACAATACAATGGCAATAAAGAACTGTAGTGAAGAGAAAAGCCACCATCAGTAGTGATCACATAACGATCAACCACTTCAAATAGAAACAAAAGACAGGAATCTGAATAGATTGAGTACAGTGATCGGTGACCACTGTACCAAGTAGAAGCTGAAGGCCCAGCCAATTGTTCCAACCTCATCCGTTTCCTTTACTTTGAGATAACAATGCTCAAATTTTCCGCAAGCTACAAAATCGCTAGAGTAGGAATTTCAGGTAATGGAAATGTTTAGGGATGCATGAAGTTCCGATTAGTACCACCTGACCCAAGTAAGAAAGCTAAGAGCAGTGTCCCAGTTGAACGCACCAATGGCGAAGAGAGTGGACCAAGTGCCCCAGTGGTCATCGGGGGATATGATAGCGAGCCTCAGCTGTGACCTCACTACGGCAACACTCCGATTCCAACGAGGTTGTTTCTTCGACAAAAACGAGGGTGCGGTCGTCGTGCTCTGAAGTGCTGGAACTGGAAATGGGTTGAGAGTTCTGCGGAGAGAAGAACAGTGGGGTGACAGGTGGCACGACAGGATTGGATGTGACGGAGAGAGGACGGTGACCGCAGGCGGCCGCCGTATCCCGAAGGCAGCCATTGGTGAGACAGTGGAGTGACAGCAGTGACTTATCTGACCGCATTTCATTTCATGGTGGAAGATGGCACGTGGTTATCGCCAGACAAAGGACAATGCTTAACATGTGCATTGCACGTGACCAAAACTTGGCGATAGATATGGTGCTATAAAAAGCGGGTATGTATCTCCGCGTCAAAGCATAGTAATAACACTCGCCTGACTCGACTTCGTCGGAGCATTGAGCCATTAGGTCGCTAATTTAATTATTGAATCATTGATTCAAGCGATTAAATCAAATTAAATTAATGAGACATAATTGATCCAGCACCTTTTCTTTGTCTACTCGTCAGTTCACTCTGGATTTAACCAAAGTTGATTGGGTCAAATACAAATGTAATCTAAATAATAAATTGAACCGGACCAGTGGCTGGTTTATTAATTTTTGATCTGAGCTAACCGATCCGAATTTTTCTGATGACTATGCACGAAAGACTTGTATTAATCAATTTTTAGTGACTTTACTTAGGTTTAAGTAAGTTTCATGAGATTAATTTTGGCACATGAGTGTAGTTGTGAATTGATCATATATTATAATATACGATTTTTAAGGTAATTATCATAATATGATAGCATAAAACTAGGTCTATCTATAATTTTTTCAATATTGATAGTATATCAAAAGTTAAATCCAAACCATTAAAAATTAAGCTAGTGACCATAGATTTAAATATCATTTTCTTCAAAATTGCAATACACCAAAAGGAACATGGATTTTTCACGAAAATGAAAAAAATCATTAACCACCAACGTAAAACTTTTAAATGTTATTTACGTAAATAAACCATTTAGATTTTATTAGATGATCTTGTAAAAGATTGTAATGAAATCAATTTGGTCATGATTTTGTAGGAGCTTCTTATGAAAATTTGCTTGAAGGCTATAACAAAATCAAAACAATTATTTGACACGTCATTTGCTAATTTAGTTGGTTTGTGCTCAACACGAACTAGACTAGCAACTAATATGTGTTAATTAATTATTTTGATTTTGTTACAGTATCATAATGGTTTATCTATATAAAAAATGTTTGAAATTTTTATTTGGTTGTTGATTTTTTTTTTTATGTTTATTTGTGTTAAAAAGCTAAATCCAAATAGTATAGCATAAAAAGAGAGTAACATTTACATTGAAAAAATGATTTTATGATATTATAACATTTGATTTATGTGCTGAATAATCCAAATGTAAATGTTAAATTGATTGTCATTTCCTATCTATGCGTTGTTGCAAGATGCCTTACACATCATGTTAACTCAAAAAGATTTCTCCATATTCTGCTCCCTTAATATCTTAATTAAAAAAAAAAAACAAATCAAAATTTGAGATTGCAAAAAATTAATAGCCAGAGGAAGAAAAGTGGGAGTACTTATTCGAGAAAGCAACAGTAATACTGTGAATGTTCAAGCTTTTGGCATATAAATTTCACATATCCAAGCGTAGATGTTATACTTCAACTATTTTGACATTCAAAATACTGAAAGGTTCTACATGTGTTGTAAGAACATCAATGCAAATCCAATTCCTAGGAAAGTTGCAATGGAGATTCCAAACACTCCAACAAGGATTCCAGGGACAATCAAGGAAGTCCATCCTTTTGCAGTCGTCATCCCACAAGCAGTGTTGGGGCCTCCAACATTTGCATTTGATGCAAGAAGCAGCAACTTGTAATCAAATCCCAGGAGCTTCCCGACACCAAGGATCACAGCAAGATGGACTGCCAGGTGCATCAAATCAAATCAAAGATAAAGATGCTAGGTGCTGTGTGGATCACATTCCATAGGCTCCCACTTGCACCCACCACTGTCTGGTTGAAGAGGTGGCTTTATGCAGAAACCGATGAGATTAGTTAGCAGTTGTTGATGCAGAATAGATCTATGTTTTGCAAGTTGCTTCCCGGGCAGGCCCAATTGTCAACCGCTCACTTTCCACACATACAAATACAGATCAAATCTCCTCAATCACACTACCCTAGATTGGTTTGCGACCTTCCAAGTAGTAGGAAAGGATAACTTCTAGCCTAAACAATTGAAAAGGGCTCAGTTCTTTTTCGGGATAACTTGATTGTGAATTGTTTTGGCCTGATACTACCTTTGTAATTCGAAAAATCAAAGTGCAACTGACATAATATATCAAATAATATCTTGTAAATCCCTTACACCTAATATATAGTGCAACCCCCTCTGACTTTTATTGGATGACTTTCACCTTCACATTTTCTAAGCTCACATAGAATGGTATGCTTCTATTCCATTAAAAATTAGATTCCACCGTTAATATATAGAGAAGCTAAACAATACAAATTGTCAAGGCAATGCAAAAGTTTCAGATCTACCAAAGATATGTGTTTGGTCAAATTTCAATTTGGAGAACTCCGCATGGACAGGACAGTTTGTTTCATCAGTTTCATGAAGTATCAATTCTGGCCTCAGGCTTCAAATGGAAATATCAAGCTAAGTCAAATATATGACATTCCAATCTAAGGGCGTCACCAATAATTGCACCTCATTCAATTCAAAGGTAACTAAATTCTACACCTTGTACTTGCAGGATTGACTCAAGAAATATCTTCAGTTTGCTTCTGCTTCTTGGTCCTTGAGCTCTCTTCCTCTAAGGATTTCAGTTTGTTCTTTATTGCAGCTATTTTGGCACTGCGACTTGTCTGTCCCGTGCCACCACCACTGAGATGCATCTTATGCCCTTCACCAGCTGCTTTTGTAGAGTTATCAGCTGTTTCCAACATATATTTCTCACTAGCAAGGCGAACAACCAATGGCCGGCCACAAGCTAACCTCCCATGCATTTTCTCCTTGGCCAATTTTGCTTCCTGCATACTCACTTTAATAATGGAAATCAGGGATTGCTTGAGATCGAAGTAACAAAAGTATGCAATCAACCTACCTCTTTTGTGCTATATTGGATAAAAGCAAAACCACGTGGCTCCCCACGTTTTGGGCCACGAGTGTGCCACAAGAAGTCCTCAGAAACAATCTTTCCAAAAGGTGAAAACATTTTAAGCAGAGCAGCTCTGATACATATTGAAGGAAAACGGAGAGAATAAGAATATGCATGAAGCATAGACAAAATTAAGCCTCTCTGTGGAGTTCGTAGTCTTACTCAGTAATTCGGAGATCAAGGTTACCAACATAGAGTCTATTTTCACACTTATCGTCCACAGAACCATTAGGATCCTGCATTCAACAAGACATAAAATTAGTGCTAGAATACAATGACTCGGAAAAACACACAAATCCACTAGACAAATTTGAGTTTCTATCATATTAGTTAAGTAAATTCCAAGAACTCCAGAAATTGAATTTATTCCCGAAGTAATATTTATTGAATGGGAAGTGCTCTTTGCCACAGTATTTTAAGGAGGACATATAATTGTCCCTTTTTGTAATACTAATTTCAGTCCAACATAATTTCGTTTTTCTTCTACATACATACATCTAATAGAATTTCCATTTTGGCATACAAACATAAAAATTATGCCTCTTGGACAAGTAAGATCACATAAAACCAACAGCAACACAGAATATGAAGAGCAGCATGACAAATCTTAATTAATGCAGAAGAGAACGAAATTGAATAACAAGGAAACATAAGATAGTTAATATTTCAGACTTAGACCATACCATGACAGCTAAGTATGTAAGTGAAGCTTCTTCAGTTCAACCAAAATTCTGAAGCATCAAATGCGCGTCACCCTGCACATAAACAATCTACCGTAAGTCGTAAAACTTCATTCTTTAGGTCTTACTCAAAATAGCTTGTTCACAGAATTCATTGACAGAGGATCAAGTCAGAGTATCACTGTGCACAGTCATCATTTAACCAACAAAAGAGGCCTCCTTTTAAAGTGCTTGTGCAAATTTGCAATAACAAGACTTAAAGAAGAGAATCCTAAAAATGATTTGCTTTGAATGGAATTAAGAACCAAAAGGACCACCAGGTCCCTTTTTTTAATAACAATTGCTTGCCAGTTGTCACCTGCTACACTATTCTCTTAAAATTCCCCATGTGCAAGTGTGCAACCAATTTACATAGAGAAATTCATTTACCAAACAGCAAAAATTAATCATTTCTAATGCAATCAACTCTATCCATGCTACAACAGAACATAAAAAATAAGCAAGCAACAAAAAAAATTTGGTCAGGCAATCAAATCTACAATTTTGACAAATGGGTTCGTTCTTTCAGGGGAAAAATTACAGTCTAAGCACACAAAAAAAGTAAAATATTTTTTAAAAAAATTACAGTCAATTAAAAACCCTGAAAAATTCCCATTTTTGGAATTCAGTCAAAACTAGGCAGCAACACAAATTGGCTTCATGGATCGCTCCTAAATGGTTATACAAGCTAAGTTCACCACTTGTTTTCTTCTTCCAGGAATTAACAAACAGCAAAAATTCATTCCCAAAGTACCTACCTAATGAATAATTTTTTTTTTTTGAAAAAAATTGTCGTGGTAAAAAGACGAAGGTAAAAGAATGAAAAAAAAAATTGAAAGAGGGTTACCGCGTAGGAAAATTGAGGCGTGCGAATGCAGCCAACAGAAAGGAAAGCAGCAAATTAGGGTTTTATTTTCCCTCTGATGGATGACGATGAAGATGAAGAACAAGAGCTCAACGAGGAACAAACAAGGAAGAGTAGCTTCATGGTGGGCTGGATGAAATGGGCCCGGCCCAATATCTAATTATCCGTGACAAATGGGGATCCTTTATTTAGGGTTTTTTTAAAAAACTGAATTGAGATAAAAGTAACATAATCTATGTTTAGAAAAAATCAAGTGAATAAGAATATATATAATGTGAGAATTTTTTGAGTGAAATAAAAATATTATATATACATAATTTTAATGCATTACATGTAAAATAGTTTTATGCTAACCTTCAATGATTTATTTTCAGATGAACTAAGGTATTTGAATATTATAATTGTTCCAGAATGAGTCTTAATAGGCTCCAAACCAATTGATTGTGTTTGAGGAGAGAAGCCCAATAAGTGGTGTTATAAGATCACTCTCAATCAACCAAATCGAATTGGCCTGAAGTTGAGAAGCCGATCAACCAATGATTAAGATCCAATAACTATACGCTCTGCTAACCCTAGTTATGAAAGTGGGAGAAAACCAATTTATCCCTTGGTCTTGCCTGTAAATAGCAAGTAATACTATGCATGTAAGGCAGTAACTCATTTTAGAGAGAGAAACATTTCTTAACTTTAAATAAGGAAGAAAATACAACTATTATAACTAAAGAGAAGAATTTTCAATAAAAAAGAGGAATTGAAGTTATCGTTGTAGTCTTGTTCATATTATTTTATATTATTTAATCTTGGTTGATTTGTTTCTTTGTCTCCTGGTGTTTAAGAACCTAACCATCAAACACTAACCGCAACATCTTAAAAAGTCAAATACATAATAACATATATCATATAGTTAGATTTTAATATAAAACTCTTTACTTGACGCTGCACCAAAAGTAATTTCTATATACTTACGTGTGTCTTGTATATTAATAAGGATTTAATTTTTGTTCACTAATATTGTAGAAGTTTTTCAAACAGGCAAATTATCGTCTATTGTAAATTTGTCATGGCAAGTTTTTAAACTCACATCATAATTATTTCAAAAGAGTATAATATGGTTGATATTTGCACCATATAACATTAATTAGAAGAAAAAAAAATCATAGTGGGGCTTTGCCATGTGATGTCGCAACAGTATTATAAATTCCACTTATTAATACTTAACGGGAAAGTGGATTGGCTCAAACTCAATTAATATCGATTTCCATTGCTTAAATCCATAGGCCAATGCCTTGTGTATGTGAAGCTGGCATGCACTGGTTCTATTATTTCATGCGATAAGGATTACCGACAAGCCAATTTGTGGCATTTGATTTAAAAGATGTACGGTGACAAAAATTTTCAATGACTGCCCTTATTAATAAAAGTTGAATAGATTGTTAATTGAATTGCAGTTTTCAACGAAGAAACTAAACTTTAAACTTTGGAGAAATCAAATTATTAGAAGAATGCCTTAACCTATGGTAGACGCCAATCAATTTTTTATCGAATCTTCTCTTAAAGCCTTATATTGTAATTGTAAGAATAAAAAATTAAGTCTTTGAATATATAAATGAACATGTTTTTATATATTTATATATATGATAAGAGATTAATTTTCATACATGATTCATATAAGAGATATTACATTATCAGGATCCAACTATATCATATTAAAATAGATAAAGTATAATAAAAAATAATCATTTCCAGAAATTTTAGTAAGACATTTAATAAGAATTTCTTAATTCAAAGATAAATTCAACTATTTATCATTTTTTACGAATTCATAATTTAAGCTCAAATTAAAAATATTATCATTTTAATCCTTCACTTTTTACTCGTGAGTCATTTTAATCTCTAACTTTTAAAATGAGTCAAATTAGTTCCCAACATCACAAAATATGAGTCATATTGGTCCTTTAACCCACTCTTATTTAATATTCTGTCAATTAAATGATGATAGGAAACCTTAAATGATACATTGACATACCATATGTTATTTGAAGTAAAATAAAGTTTAAAATGACTTATTTTAGTGTTTAAAATTATACAAAATAAACTATTTAAATATTCATTCTAAGCCATAAAATGACTCATTTTGTATAATTTTAAATACTAAAATAATTTATTTTAAACTTCATTCTATTTCAAATGACACATGATATGATAAGGTATCATTTAACGTTACATATCATTATTTAATTGATAAAATGTTAAATAAAAGTAAAATAAGGGACTAACTTAACTCATATTTTATAATGTCAAGGACTAATTTAACTCATTTTAAAAATCAGAAACTAAAATAATTTATGAATAAAAAGTTAAGAATTAAAATGAATATTAGTTCATTGTTATAAATTATCAACAATTTCCTTGCACGAGCATGTTGATCTCAATAACGTGCGCCGATCCTAAACCGGATCAACAATCTCTCATCGACACATTTTATCCAGAAAAAATAATTTTATTTTAGTTTTTCGTCACGATGTACAGGTTGTTGCACATGTTCTGTCAGGCATTAAATAATATAAAAAAGTTGTTCTTTTTTTTTTTCCTTCAATAAAACAAATCGGTGGAACAAAATGTTGTATGAATATACAAACATTGTCGGCAGCATTCCGTTGATCATACAGTTGAGTGGAGTGAATAGTATCAGAAAGGCTACAAGGTCAATGGAACAGTGGAACGAAAGGGGTGATATGAAAGCTGAGGTGCCGAATGCTAGCACTTGGCACGACTCTAATGAAAAAGGAACTATTGCAACCTCTCTACTTGTGCTGCTAAAATCTCATTTCTAATTTAAGAATGGGTTTAAGTTCGATTTGGAGTAACTCTTTGTGGGTCATTTTGTGTGTATTATATTATTATTCCCTCTCTTACATAAAGTCACAGGCAGTTTTTTCAAAGAAAAAAGTTGTTTGCTGTTGATTCTACTTAATACTGAAAGTGACTGGACAAATACAACTAATACATGAAGTGTGGTTCAAGTTGTTTTTGTCTGCCCATTCTACGAAAGCTGAATGGAGGCGCCATTATTCTGAAATTTTGATCAGATAGCCTACCATCCAGCCAAACTAATACTGATCAAAATTTCTGGAAACTTTGATTAGAGCCACTTAGAAGAAGGCGCCTGCCAGCCAAGCTAGACTCTCGGCCATTAATGATTGCTAAATAGACACAAATTCAAATCAGTTCCATGTCCACTTCCAGTATTATAATTAAGTCACTAATCAAACAGACGAATTAATATTAATGTTGCTGGCATGTGATATTAATGTTACTGGTATGTGATGCTGTCATCCATATTATAATGCAATGCACTTAGCTTTTATTCTTGAGTTCACGCTCCTAACTGTTATGCATATAAAAGGTACAGATGAAACATCTGGACACTCATTTTTCGCATTTAAATTGTTTCCAATGAAACAAACACTTGAGGAGTGTAATTATACTTGCTCTTAAAGAATATGGCCTAAAATGCTTTAAACAATTTTTCTTCATTAACTGACGTCATCCTTTGTTAGCAAGCAAACATTATACATTTCTTAAAACACAATTACCTTTCATTTACTCCATAACAGCTGATATTTTACTGGAATCTCACATTTAATATAATTATTATTGCATAGATATTTTCCAAAGGTGCACTGTAACTGAATGAAAACTTGCCACGAGTTTGACAACAACTTGGGTTTTGGTCATGCATATTTCATTTATAAATAAATAAGTAAATTATTATCTTTTATTCTCTTTGTACTATTCTAATACTTCAAAAAGGGCCTACAAGATCTCAGAAACAGAAAACCGAACCAATCTGAATCTAGTACACTTACTTCAACTTGCATCTAAAGGAGAGGCATATCTTGTTATAAAAACATCCAAAAAAGAAAAAAATAAAGTTGTTTCAAAACAATCTACCATTAAAAAAATTGAAAGTTGGGCAGCCCTTTGACTTGACACTTGAGTATAAAATTCATGCACTATTTGTCCTTTCCAGAAAAATATTATTTTGATTTACATTTTATGAAATATTATATCAATACATTCACATTTATTATTAAATTAAAAATAAATTTTATTTAATTTGATTTTTACACCTTTAATAAATATAGATGTGTTGACATAATATCCCATGAATTAAAATAATACTTCCATTCCTGCTAAAATAACATTTCTCTTCCTTCCTGATAATCTTCACACTTCACTGCAAATCAGGTGCCTACCTGTCACCCCGTTGTTGTCCCCATATCCATGTTACATGTTTTCATTCCTTTCACTCAAAATTTTCTTCACACCTTCTTCTACTTCCATGTGAGTTCCAAACACACCAAAAAGCCTTAACTTCCCTTCCATGGAGACCCAAAAGCTTGGAATTGTGCCTTTCACTCTTCTCCTTTTCATCAGCTCCTTCTCTTATTCTTCTTCTTTCACTCCCATAGACAACTACCTCCTCAGTTGTGGATCACAGAACAATGCTTCACTCTTCAACAGGATCTTCATTGGTGATGATTCTACCAACCAAGGCTCGGCTTTTCTCTCTGCAGACAAGTCCTTTTCCCTCAACAACCAAAACCCACCTCCAAATTTGCCACCTTTGTATCACACTGCCAGAGTTTTCACCAGCACTGGAGGGTACAGCTTCAACATTAGGAGAAACGGCACCCACTTGGTTCGTTTTCATTTCTCACCCTTTAAGGCTCAAGGTCGTGATCTAAAATCTGCAGACTTTAGTGTCTTGGTTAATGGGAATTTGGTCCTTAGAAGTTTCAAGCCAAGTAATGATACAGTGATTAAAGAGTTCATTTTGAGGATAGGGTCTAATTCTCTTGAAATTGTGTTTAGGCCTTTGGGAAATTCGGGTTTTGGGTTTGTGAATGCCATGGAGGTGTTTACAGCTCCTGAAGATTTTATTGTAGATTTTGGAGCTAGGTTGGTTAATGCTTCTGTTGTTGAGGAGTACAAGAACCTCTCATACCAGGTTTTAGAAACTGTTCATAGGATTAACGTTGGAGGGTTGAAAATAACTCCTTTTAATGACACCCTTTGGAGGACTTGGATCCCTGATCAGGATTTTCTGGTCTTCAAGGATGCAGCTAAGCCTGTAGTGAGCACTCACACACCAAATTACCAGAAGGGAGGCGCGACTCGGGAGATCGCGCCGGATAATGTTTATATGACTGCACAGGAGATGAATAAGGATCAGTCCATCTTAGCTTCACAATTCAACATAACCTGGAAGTTTCCGGTGGCCCCTGGTGGCGTTCGACACTTGGTTCGGTTGCATTTCTGTGATATTATTAGTCCTGCTCTTAATTTGCTCTACTTTGATGTGTATATCAACAATTATTCTGCGTATAAGGATCTTGATCTGTCATCCCTCACATTCAACACACTTGCATCTCCAGTCTATGTGGATTTTGTTGCAGATTCTGATGATTCAGGTGTTATTCGTATTAGTGTTGGTCCTTCTGATCTGAGCAGTTCTGCGAGGAGAAATGCCATACTGAATGGTGCAGAGATAATGAAGATGGTCAACGTTATGGATTCACATGTTGTGCATGGGAAGAAAAGGTTTTGGGTGCTCGTGGGTTCAATTGTTGGAGGAACTGTTATTTTACTTTTAGTTATAGCTGCGTTTCTACTTGCTGTCAAATGCAGGAAGAAGAAACCGAAGCAAAGGATGGTGGAAAGTGTGTTATGGACACCTTTACGCATGTTTGGGGGGAGTTCACATAGCAGAATGTCTGAAGCTACAGCTTTTCCATCTCCTGGTTCTTATGGATATCTTGGCTTGAAAATCCCTTTTGCAGAGATACAATTAGCAACAAACAATTTTGATAGGAGTTTGATTATAGGGTCTGGTGGGTTTGGTATGGTTTACAAAGGGGTGCTCAGAGACAATGTGAAGGTTGCAGTCAAGAGAGGCATGCCTGGATCCAGGCAGGGCCTTCCAGAATTCCAGACTGAAATAACAATTTTATCCAAGATTCGCCATCGCCATCTTGTTTCACTGGTTGGATTTTGTGAAGAAAATTCAGAAATGATACTTGTCTATGAGTATGTGGAGAAAGGACCACTAAAAAAGCATTTATATGGTTCAGCAGGACTTCCACCTTTGTCTTGGAAACAGCGTCTTGAGATATGCATTGGCGCAGCTAGAGGTCTCCACTATCTTCACACTGGTTTTGCACAAGGAATCATCCACCGTGACATTAAATCAACCAATATTTTGCTTGATGAGAATTATGTGGCTAAGGTTTCTGATTTTGGTCTTTCAAGATCTGGACCTTGTATCAATGAAACCCATGTGAGTACCCGTGTCAAAGGTAGTTTTGGTTATCTTGATCCAGAGTATTTCCGGAGGCAGCAGCTTACAGATAAATCAGATGTTTACTCATTTGGGGTTGTGCTTTTTGAGGTTCTTTGTGCCAGACCTGCTGTTGATCCACAACTTGATAGGGAACAAGTGAATTTAGCAGAATGGGCACTTGAATGGCAGAAGAAAGGCATGCTGGAACATATTATTGATCCTCATATTGTTGGGCAGATCAAGGAAAGTTCATTGAAGAAATTTGGTGAAACAGCAGAGAAATGTTTGGCTGAATATGGTGTTGACAGGCCAACAATGGGTGATGTATTATGGAATTTGGAATATTCACTTCAACTCCAAGAAAGTGGACAACAAAGGCAGCCACACACCGATAGCAGTGCTCATGAAGCGATGAATGTGACAACTACAATTGTTCCTGGGAATCCTTCTAGCAGCATAAGAACAGAGGCAGATTATGATAAAGGTTATTCTGACATTAGTACTAGCGAAGTTTTTTCCCAACTAATGACCAATGAAGGCAGATAGAGATAGGAAAATGCTGCAACTATAGGTGACTCTTCCTGATGTAGTAAAGAGGTATCAAGCATAGCTTTGCTTTCATAGGTATATTTTTCTTCATATCTTTACTTTTGTTTTTGAGGTGATTGCACCAAACCATAATTAGCAGCATTTACTTATGGAAGGATAGGAAAGGGTCATGGTCTCATGGAAATATTGTCTTACAAATATTAGGATAATCTTTGTTTTCTTGTTTGACATGGGAGATATGATCTATAGCTATCATAGTATAACCTTATCCAGTTGTTTACGCATTCTGTATGTATTCAAGAGCTAAATAAATCAATGTTGTAATGGTTGGATCTTTTTATTATTTTTTATTTCTTTTCCTTTTTGCTCCAGTTGGAAGATGAAAGTTGTCTTACTGATGTCAAATGAAGTGAACACTTGTCAGAAAATCCTTTTTGTTTTAATTTCTGCTATCTGCTTTGGTAGCATATTTTGAATCTATTTGAGAAAATAAAATGCACCATTTTTGTCACCTTAGGAATAACTGTATCCATAGTGATCTAATCTGGTAGGTAACCTGCAAATCGTGGCCTAATGCAGGAGATTTCCCTTTATTGTGAGGTTGATACTTGGTTTCTACATGCACCTAAATCTCAAACATATTTTTCCATCATGTGGCCCTTGAAGTGTTTGCTTTAGATAAGTTCCTACTAGCAGATATTCCTTCTTCTCAATTAAAATGCATACAGATTTTCTTAATTTGAAAAGGCATACACTTCTCTTAAGTTCTGAATATCGTGCTGGAGGCTGATCAATTAAGCAAAGTGTATGCCTTTTCAAACTAAACTTGATGAGTATGCGCAGTTTTTGTGGTATGCTGCCCTTTGCTTGGTTGTATTTTGCCTATGCCAAACTTAATTATTCTGTTGTGCACGTATACAAGGCTACTTACATTATTTTCCAAGATAAGCCTAAGAAAATCCGTCTGCCTGATACTATTTAATTTTGTTTTCTTCTCTTTTGTTACTTATTCATGAAATCTCAGTTTTTTTTTTCCCAAGAAAAAAAAGACAAGTTATTTGGTTACAAGAATCTTTTTTGTTTGAAGGATGACACACTTCTATATAGGTGTAAGATAAGGATGTCATGTACGTGAAGAATGTAGATCATTTGTTACTTCAAGGATATCTAAACTGTCAACATATTAACATTTGGCTTGTAAATCAAACTGATTCGACAACACCATATTTCACTTGAAACAAAAGTCAAAAATTGTGTCCAGGTAAAAAGGTCAAAGTATACTTAGTCAATCATAAATCTTTTTTAAAGTGAAATCCCCTACCCCATTTCCTCTCACTGCCTTCCTTTACAGAAAGACAAATCACCGTTTAAGTAAGATTGGAACCATATACAGAAAAGACTCCTTGAATTACATCGGAATAAAGCTTGTTACACATAAATTAGCCACACACATCCACACATAATGAGGTTCCAGAATCATAGTGGAAGTGTGTAGAAGTCCTAGTGGAATCAGCTGCAATCAAAGGGTGGAACTGTGTAGGTGTGAAAATAATGTATGGTTGATTAGTATTGTTATTGTTTCAAATTAGGCCTGTCCAACCTCTCACAAATAAAATTAAATAGTTACTCATCTCATCATTAAGTTGAACCACTTATTTGAACAAAATGGGGTTGCTTAGGTTAGGCTGGGTACCACCATTTTGCTTTTTCCATCCTTTTTTCCAAGTTGATAGGTCTACCTTTTCGGTTTCAGTGCATTCAGATCAATAAAGGCAATAAACCGCGTGGAATGCTGCTAAATTTTGCAAGTGGGGGCAGTAGAATCATGTCCTTCCCCCCATTCCTTGAGCTTCATTATCAAACAAAAACTTACGGAATTGGTGATCCACTCTTCTGTTGAGGGAAACTTCTTGGTCCATGTTACATTGTCATTTTCGTTTTCTTTGTTAAAAGGGTGTGGGAGGGTCAGCAAGTAACCACAGAAGGATAAGGAATGAAAGATAATGGGGAAGAATTAATGCTGAACATTGTGTTACACGAGAATGAATCTTTTCATGTTGAAATTTTACATGATCTTATCATGTGTAATCTTTTACCATTTATTTCTTTACGTCACATATGATATATATGATATTTGAGTTTCATTGTTTAAATCAATGATAAGAGAACATACATGACACGGTCATATAAAAGTTCTACATAAGAGGATCCGATCTCGTGTTACACTCGTCAGAATGGCTTTTTTTTTATTATATACATACATATGAGAAATAGGAGCCAGGGAGGTATGGCTGGTAACTTCTACCATCGATAACATTTGAATGTGTTTGACAGCAGAAAGTGTTTTGACAATATTGTGAAAGACTGGATAAACCTATAAATAAAAGAATGAAATTTTGCCTCTGGACCACATCGCCACATGCTAGATAGATGAATTCACCATGCCCCTTGTGTCCACCTTTACTAAAGAAAGTTTGTCGCTTTATACTTGATTTGGTACACTTAATCACTTATTAGTCTTTTTTGCACTATCATATACTAGTAGTAAGTGTTTTGTCTAAGTCATTAAACAAGCCATAACAACTACTTAGGAACTGTAACTTATTTCGTAATATGCCGATACATGAAGCGAAATTGGATCAAACCTGAACTCCTTTATATTTTATTGCAATGATGAAAAGAGTTTCCTTATAACACACTGCACATCCTTAAAACTTGGGAGATGGGTGGCTTTGATGGATAGGAGAATACATGAAATGAGATAATTTGTTAATAGCAAAGGCCAAATCTGGTCGGGTGAGGGCCAAGTACCTACTATTGTACAAAGCGGTAATGGGAACATTTAAAACGTGCCATCATTAATATGAAAAGCACAAGCAGTCGACATATATAGGATTATTGGCTTTATCCCCCCGAGATGAAACCTGTTAAAGATGTGGCTTTGAATTTATTGAATCATACGCCTTTCATTTTTGAATAATTATTCATTTTAAAAATTTAAATAATATTATTTTTTTTAATAATATTCCTATTAAATATTATTAGAAGAGGAGAGAGATATAGTAGAGAAGGAGAAAAAATATTAAAAAGAAATAAGATAATTCAATAAATTATTTTAATTTTTTTAATATTAATATTTTTTATTTTTTAATTTTGATATATATTTATAATTGAATAATTGTTTAAGTATGAAGAGGCAATATAGGAAAAAAAGAAGAGGGCACCAATTTAATGCCTAGAAACTAATGAGGACAGCTATTATCTTTATTTATCAGTTTGATGTCCCTTAAATTGAAAACGAGTGAAAATTCCGGAGGTAATTGTTATATGAAATATTGAATGAAAAAGAATTGAAATTATCTTCTAATTTTAAGGAGACATGTCCTGAAACAAGTACCTTCATGGTTGAAATATCAAAACAAAAGTGTGAACGGTGATAAGTAAATTGCCATATAATGATACATGACATGGCTAAGTAAACCCCAAAAATAATTAAAGAAAGAAAGGAAAAAGTATACATGGCTAAGATCCACAATCTAAATTTTGAATAGCTTTAGGCCGAAGTCATGGGAAGCAGAGAAAAAAAGATGCTTATCTAAGATCCACCATCTAAATTTTGAGTAGCTTTAGGCTGAAGTCATGGGAAGCAGCCAAAAGCATTAAAAGTGTTACAATGTAGAATTAGGACCTGTTTAAATAAAACTTCTTATGTTGATTTATTTTGAAAAATAATCAATGTAAGCATACAATTAATTAAAAAAAATAGTAGTAATATATAGTAACGCAATAGGAGCAGAGGCATGGTGTACTAATATAGTTTCACCAATATGTTTAAGTCAAAGTTTATGACTATGCATAACATCAAATTAACATCTCCCAAATTGAAACATCATATGGAGAAAGAAATAACAGCATAAAAATACAACAGGACGTTTGGAAACTTTTAATGGGATGGAATTGAATTGAATTTCATTAGGAATTGAATTTCATCAAAACTTGAATTGAATTTTTATGTTTGGAATGAGTCGGTAAATTAAGGAAGTGAATTAAATTCCTTTGTTTGGAATGATTCTAAAATTGAATAAATTTAATTACTTTTACTATTTTATCCTTCGTTGATAGTTTAGGAACAAAACATTATATTCATGTAAGGTTATTTTAGTATTTTCATTTGTTGGAATTCAATTCTCACACCAAATCACGCCCATTTAGGTTTGATTTCAATTCTCATGAGAATTCAATTCTCATGAGAATTCAATTCATTCACTTAAGTTGCTTCCAAACCATGGAATTCAATTCAATTCCTTGATAGAATTGAATTTCATGGGTTTCCAAATGCGCTATAAAGAGAGAGAAAAAAAATAAAAAAGGCAAAGCCGGGACAGGTCTTATTTAATGCTACCGACAACCCATGTTAGATGGTTCATTTGTAGGTTGAATCATTGAGTGACAAAGTTGAAGACATGTCCCATATTCCAGAATGAGGTGTCTTATGCCAAACTTCAATGGTGAGGTCATTCTCTTTGCTCTGCAACCTGGTCTAAATAAAGAAGTAGGGCCGCTATGCCTCTCAATACAGTAGCAGCTCTAAATCAATTCACTTTTCTTGTCTAATAAAAACTAAAGATGTACCGCTCTTAGTCAAATGGTGACATAAAGCTCATAGAATTCTATCATAAGGATGATGCTAAACATATAGTATTTCACCTCTACAAATAAAATATGAAAGATTACATTTACTTTTATGCTAATAAATCTATTTTCAATATGTTAACCCTAAAATTCTATCTTTAGTATGGGCAGAATCATATCAAAACTCTTTAGACATGACAAGTATGATCATTTTTAGTTCCCATTAAATATTATTCATATATTTCACCCAAAAAAAAATATTATTCATATAACATTATTTTATTTACACATTTTCTCCTTAGTTTTGTTTCTTGTATTAACACTCTTGCTAGGAATTGATAGTGTGTGTGTTTGTAGGATCTTTGTGGAAAAAAGGTGAATGGCTTTTAGAAGAGAATGAATTTTATTATTCTCTTTTTAAAATATTTGTTACCTTTGGACAAGGACATATATTAAAAAAGATAATAAATATATTGAAAAATAAAGTAAAATATAGTTAATGAGCTAATACCTCCTCTTAAATGAAATATTTTTAAAAAATTAATGACTATTAAGTAAAATTACTTAAAGAAACTATTAAAGAAATAAATAAATATTATATTACGCCGTAAATTTATTTTAAAATATATAAATATTTTAAAATATAAAATTAACTGAAAATAAATTTAAGCGAATATCAACAATTAATGTTGTCATTAGTACGGCAATGAATAATGATTGTTGACATGACATTAATCACCTAAGGATGAACCACAATAATTTAACGCACTCACACCACATCCCTAGCACCATCATTGTTAGTTATTAATTTATAATAATCAACATTTAATATTATTAATGCAATGGGTGATACCAACCACACCATTTTCCCCCGAGATTGACCGAATTGACCATCATTTAACCAACACCTTTATGCGCATAACGGTCAAAAACCGAAAAATAGAGGGTAACCTCGTCATTTCGAGCCGCAATAGGGCCTTGTGCGACCATTGATAATGCGTGCATGACCCCGTGGGACCCACATTTTCTCCCAATTCCCGCTTATGATTTGCCAAACACGTCCCACAGAGGCAGCCAGCTGTAAAGTTAAGGGTATGAACATGTAATTTCACCTTCCTATTAGGGGTAGAGGGTGGATAGTATATTCAGACAGCATTTGAGTGATTATGGCACTTTTTAAAATTTGTTGCACATGGTTTCAATTTTTATTATTTAATTATATTGATTTTCATATTTATTATTTAAATAATTATATAAATATAAATATTTGGCCAAATTTTTATGTAAATTTTTTCCACTTTCAATATATCAAAATCAAAATTTCTTGTCTAGTTATGTAAAAATATAATTATGAGAGATTATATTTTCATTTAAAAATTATTAAAATTCTTGATAAAAGTTATAATAACTGTTAAATAAAATAATTTGGTAAAATCTTTTCATTTATTAAGAATGAATAATATGTGAGATTATTATCACCATTTAGATAAGGATTCAATTTGCGTATATTATTTGTGGAAAAAAAATTTATATCAAGAGTTTAGTTTTTAGGAATTAATAGTATATAATTTTTTATTTGAGAATCTTACTTTAGAGAATAAATTGAACAATTTCTTAATTAGATAACAGTATAAAATTTTTTACTGTCAACCTAGAAATTAAACTGAATGAAATTGTAAAATAATTGCATTTAACTCAAAACTCTTTTAAGTCCGAATTTGGGGTTCTATTGCATTTCCATTCCCATCAGGGTACTACGGTCTTTGCACTATTCATTTTTTTTTAATGCAATTTTTCAATTTTCATTTCTCAGCTTTGTTCTATTCAACACACCAAACACTCCCTTTCTCTCTCTCCATCCATCTCTCTCATGTTCCCTCCCTGTAAAAATATAAAATCGCCAGTGAAAAATAATTTTCGATTGCAGAGAGAAAACCTTTTGAATGAGTAGTTTTGAAGGGTTTTCCAGAATCCCGAGGCCAAATCTCGCCTCAATTCAAATCCCATAGAGAGAGAGTGTGAGAGAGAGAGAGAGAACAACACCACCCCTGTTCTTGTTCTTGTTGTTGATTCCTGAATCGACTAATTTTTAAGAGAGAGAGAGAGAGAGATACCCAGAAAGGTAATTAGAGTTTAGAGAGAGAGAGGTGAAGTGGGGTTGTGTCCAGTTAGGGTTTTTGCTTAAAGAGAGAGAAAGAAGAAGAAGATGACGGATGTGATACTGCATATATACGATGTGACGAATAGTGGATCGGAGAAGACGAACAGCACCATTCTTCAGATCAACAAGATCTTCAAGGACGGTATTGGTCTCGGTGGCATCTTCCACAGCGCCGTTCAGGTCTCAATTCCAACACCACACTCTCGTTTTCTTATGGTTCTTTGTTGTTTGTAGAATTCTATGATTTTGTCGGTGGGTGATTGTGGCTGTAGATTGGATCCGTGCCTTTTTTCTTTTCTCTCTTATTTTGGGAAACGTTTTGTGGGGTTGTTGATTCATGTGTAAAAATGTTGATTTGGGAGTGTGAATTGTAGTTGTCTAATGTGTGTGACTTACGCTGCTATTTTGGGGTTTCTTTTCTTCCTTTTTTTCTTTTTTTTCGTTTGTGATGTGGGAATGAATATAATCTTTAGTTAGTAATTCCTATATGCTTTTTCTTCTTGGGGAATTGTTTGGGCGAAGCAGTGTGGTTGAGAAACAGCAGCTAGCTAGATGTTCAGGTGATTGCTAGTTATCTAAGTTTTGGTGTGTGTCTTTTTAGGATGTACCTGCACTGTAGTGTACTAGCCATTGATTCTCCAGCTCTTATATAATTATGTGTGTTCTGTGAATCAATGAGAAGTTGATAGCTTATTTGTCAGAGAAATACTAGATGTTAACTCTAGACGTTCCTACTTTTGTTGTATAAAGTGGGGCAGCCTCAGATTAGAACGGCTGAGATGTGTTTAAGGCGGTTTTTAGCCCTGCACAGTGCATGGTTTTAACTGGCTAGCTGCTATGGTGAGAAAGGAAGATATTATACATTATACATTAGTGATATGGACACCGATTAGCAAAATTGATGTAGGACATGCGTGTTACTGAGTAACAGATGTGATTAAGGATATGTCTCGTTCTGGGAAAAATATAATGGAAATCTATGGCATTATTTGTTGACAGGGGATACACAGTCATAAATTGACATATTTAGGATTTGTTCCAGCTAAGTCGCATTATGAAGTCCTTTTTAGACTAGTTTAGGACTTGTCAATTAGGTAGAAGGCCAGTCATCTTCTAATTTTTGCGTTATGTAGATTTTGCAGTTATCAAATTTTAGGGTTCCACTGGATTAACTCCTGACTAAAGTACACAAATATTAATACAGAGGTATGATATGTAGACATGTAAACTCTTGAAATAGGTAGTGTGATGTTAATAGAAGATGGAAGTACTGTTGTGTTATTTTCTGTCTTCATGTCTTGCCTGCAAGGGTGAATTGGTTCAGTTAGAATAGCAGAGGAAAGCAAGAAGCATCAACAAGTTTATTAGGCATGATTAATGCTCAAAGCAAGGGGACACATGACAAGAGTAGTTATAAGAACCAGCAGACAGTTATCTATTGGCATAATCTTGTAAGCCAAGTTCGAAGTGCTTGTTAGACTTTGTTCTCAATATTCTGAGACAACTGGTAACCCTAAGCAACCAAGAGCAATGTGAACCTTTGTTTCTGTGATCTATAGTCTTTATTCCATTATTTGGAAACTTTATTGGCAGCTTACCTCATTTGCTTGGAATATGGAGCCTAGGAAACTATAAAAATATAACTGTTGTCACGTTGGTCTGATTATTTATGTTTTTATGTTAATGGTCATTACTGCTTGTTTATGTAACTATGCATTCTCCTTTAATTTTTAAAATAATGTAGAATACAGTCATTACATGTACATTCAGTTATTCTTGTCAAAACTCCCAGTCCCAGATAATGAAAAGAGCTTATCTGGCACTGAGATGGAAAATCATCTTGTTTTACTGAGTCCTTCTCAAGGGAATGAAAACTGCAGTATCAATATTTCGCAGTTTCCTTGATGCTTGGTACAACTAAAGTGGAAATTGTTGCCCTCACAATATTGCCTTTTTGTCATTTATCATGGCATATTATATGCATGCAATTTTCTTGCCCAAAATTTATTTTTCACGGACACATTGCAGCTCCCTTGACATTGTGGTAAACCTATTATTTCGTCACATGCTGATACATAAGGATTGTTTGTTCTGCTGCCGCAGGTTTATGGAGATGATGAATGGTCATTTGGATTCTGTGAGCAAGGTACTGGAGTTTTTAGTTGCCCTTCTGGAAAGAATCCAATGTATACATACCGAGAATGCCTTGTTCTAGGGAAAACAAGCTATTCCATTTTCAAGGTAAATCAAATATTAAGAGAACTAAGTCGAGAGTGGCCTGGAATTTCATATGACCTATTGGCCAAAAACTGCAACCACTTCTGTGATGAGTTCTGTGAAAGGCTTGGTGTACCAAAACTTCCAGGTAAACACCTAACTAAAAGGTTGCTTTTATGACGTGCATTGGCTTTTTTGTTGCTAGAAGATGACTTAGTGATATTCAGGGCCACACATTGACAGTCTTACTTGTGTTATATGATAGAATTATGTGCCGAACTTAAATATTGGTTTGCATTTATATTTATTTCCCTAAAAGAACAGAAATGCTTCTGGCTTGTATAGCATTTGTCATTGTCTTCTGAATATAGGGAGAGGAAGTTGGGACATGATCCATGTTGTGCATGATTGCTTCTGTACATTACTTTTCAGTTTCTACTGTGTATTCTTACAGCTTTTATTACAGGTTGGGTCAATAGATTTGCCAATGCTGGTGATACTGCTATGGAAGTGGCTGGAAATACAGCATTACGGGTGAGAAATGAATTTCAAAATCCAAACTAACTCATGGCTTGTGCAAAACATTTCTTGGAATTGTCTCATCACAACCTGGTTGTTATTGTGCTTTTGGCTGTGACAACACTTTGTTATGTGGTTATTCGTTATTAATATTGGCGTGTTTTGAGAGAAAATATGTGGTTAACTGAAAGTAATACCTGGTTATTGCAGTTGAGGCAAGCCAAAACAGAGATTGTATCGGCAAGCAAAGTAGCATACCGGTTCCTCTTAGGTGTTACTAATAATGTTACTAGTAATGTTAGAAATAATGGTCCCGAGTCCCCTAGCAATTCAAACAGAGGAGGAGGATCACCTAGATTTCAAGCTTCTTGGTTGAAAAATATGATCACTAATGGTGCAAAACCATCTACTAGTTCAGAAGCTGAGAATCAGAACGGGTTTGAGTCTCAACAACCAACACTAGAAGATGACAAGGCACTGCTGAGGAATTCATCCACATGATTGTTGGAGTATCTTTGTCAAAGACTGATAGTATCATCATACATCTGCTGTGTATTGTAATTTGTAAGTCCAAAAAAAAAAATGAAGGAAACGGAAATATTACATGTTATATTCTTTGTGTATCAAGTGTAAAATTTTCATTCCTTGTTCAACTGAAATCTTATTGGTGCCTAGTTAAGACTACGTTCATTGAAAGGTAATTCAATTGTGCTGTTTTCTTCCCTCCCTGACGTCTCATATAGATACAATCCTCCTCACCAGTGCTAATTTATTGTCTTACTATCATTCTACGTGTACTCTTTCAGTTTGTTTTCATAGTAATAAGTGAGATTTTCTAGAAAATGGTGTGTCTATTATATTAAATTTATCTTTAAGATCACCTCACTTAACTAATGGATAACACGTTTGTCCCATTTAATCCCAGAGTGAGGTTTTGGACTTTGTAAGGATAAACTATATTCTAGTATCAACACTCAAACTTGTTTATTTCAAGGTAAAATTCAAGGGAAATGGTGACATTGATATGCAATAAAGTTGCATGCATATATTTAATTTGGATGATCCAATCGGCTAATGCAAAGTGATTCTCTATGTTAAACAAACCATTTGTTAAAATAATGTGCAAGAGTCAAACCCAAAAATAGTGTGTAATTTTTTGTAGTGTCGACTTTTCCTAAGATGCGATACAAAGCAAAAAAAAAAGGTGGCGAAAGTCTCTGTATTACCCTCCCCTCCAACTCGAAGGGCAAGTATCTCATAAAAAATCATTAGCAAATGATATTGCCTTTTCACCAGCAATAATAATAATAATAATATCTATAATTGTAAGATAATGTGGACCCTCTTGCCAAATGCCAAAGCTTAAAAGTCAATGGCGTGTAACCCTGAAATCCCGTCAAGAAGAAAAGTGATGGACAAAGAGTGCTTAATAACAAGTGTCGAGTATTTAGCATTTGCTTAATAACACATCCCTCTTGCTCGTCTCTTGACATAGTTCCCCCCAATGTGGTTATTTTCGCCGTTGTAGTGTAGTGTTTGCACCATGTTTCCATTTTCATGAACAGAATAAAGTAGGCTTGGCATTAGTGGTTGGATTGTACATTACGCAAGTTGCACTTTGTTTTCAATGACGGTATAATATTCATCTGTATCCATTCCTCTCTTCTAAGTGCTTTTTTCTTTGCTTTCAATGACGGTATGATATTCATCTGTATCCATTTAGTGCTTTTTTTTGTCGTCATATACAAGTTACAACAGAATGCGCAAAAGAATACCTTTAAGTATTGGGTAATCCACTTTAAACACCCAAGATTCAAATCATAGATTTATGGTAAAGGGGTAGATTATCATGAGAAATTCTTAAGTAATTTTGGAGTAAAACATTTCTCTCTTCGAAATACATTCACTATTTATCATATCAATTTTGTAGGCCACCTCTTTCCTGTTAAGTTTTAACCACCCATTTATGTCCTTTACCGTAAAATTTAGTGTGAATACCAATAAGACAGAGTTCATTTCTTTGAAGTTGTTAGCATGTTATGTAGGGAATGGGACAAAACTTTTTCTTCCCCATTTTTATCTCATACCAAGCACATGTGAACCTTTTCCTATACTGAAACGTTTAGCTACAATTGTATAAAATATGTAAAATCTTCCAGCTAGAAAATGGTATGTGTATTTTGAGAATAGATTAGATGAAACCACATCAAGCATGACAGTTCCTTCTAACAAACTCCGCTAGCTACCAAATTTTAGCTAATGTCATACACAACTAGCAGTGAAAATCTCAAAAGTGAGTTGAAGAGCTTTTATCTGGATACTAAATAAAACTGCGGAATGCAGTTTGCCAAATCTGAAATCTTGCAGCAAATTTTGTAGCTAAAACTTGAGGAGTTGAAGTGGCCAAAGAACATGGCCTGAAGTCATGTAAGTTAGCATGAGAAGTTGAAAAATGACTTCCACCAAGAAAATTGTCATGAATCTCTCACATCACTTAACTTCGGCTTTAGTTATTGCCAGTCACATCTTGTTCAACAAAGAATCCGACTGAGCAAAAAGAAAATAACACTAAACCTTTTTTAACCTACAAAATCCCATGTCAAACTGAATTACGCTTATTGTTTATGCTGAACTAAAATTGTAATAAATGTTGAGCAAATCATAAACCTCATTTTCCCTTGAATGCTCAAAGAAAAATCTAAGAAGCACATAAATTTCATCATGACTCTGGTCTGCAGTAAGAAAGACATGAATTTTGCCTCTGACTTCAATCCAGCTGCAGCCTGGAATCCTCTTCATCCCTTTCTCCTTCATCTCTGTCCTTAGCATTGACACATCTAACCACCTACCTGCTGCAGAATGTACATTTGATAACATCACATATGATGACACATCATTGGGATCCAAAGCCAATATCCTTGTTGCTGCATGCTCCCCCAGCTCCATGTTTGAGTGGATTTGGCAGCCCCCAAGTAACGCCTTCCAAAATCCGATTCCAGGGTCGAAAGGCATACTGTGAAGGAAACCCTTTGCTTCTGTAAAATGGCCAGAGCGGGCGAGCAAGTCAACCATACAGGCATAATGCTCAGGTTTTAGCAAACTCGGGCTCTCAAGCCTGGCTTGATTGAAATATGAGTAGCCTTCATCAACAAGACCGGAATGATTACAAGCCCAGAGTAGTCCAAGAAGGGTAACCTCATTGGGATTTCGGCCTGTCGAACACATTCTTTTGAAGAATCTAATTGCTTCAACACCTCTGCCATTCTGTGCATAACCACATATCACAGCATTCCAAGAAACTATGTTCCTTCTAGAAAGCTTGTTGAAAATTAGGAGGCTTTCCTCCATGCTTCCACACTTGGCATAGAAGCTAATGAGTGAATTACCAACAAAACCATCAAGCTTACCCAAAAACTTGATCGCACATGCATGGAAACTTCTCCCAATTCCAAGGGAAGCTATATTTGCAGCCGCACAAATCACACAGGGAAATGTAGATTCATTAGGTATAAACCCTTTTCTAAGCATCTCAATAAAAAATTCCACAGCCTCTTCATTATGGCCTGTTTGGCTGCACCCACCAACCATTGCATTCCAAGAGACAATATTCCTCTCAGGCATCTCGCAAAAAACCCGCAAAGCATCATCGAACCTCCGTCTCTTCAAATACCCACAAATCATAGCTGTATAAGACACCACATTGGGGTGTTGGGTATCTCTGAAAGCCTCAAGTGCTTCTTCCATAGTACTCAACTTGACATACAAGTCAAGAAGAGCACTACCAACATAAACATGCGAGACAAGGCCAATCTTTGTTGCACAGGCATGAAGCTGCCTACCAACAAGAACATTTCCTATTTCATTGGAGGAGTGAATCACGGTTCCAAAAGTGAACTCATTGGGCCTAATTTTTGAAGCAAGCATTCTCGAGAAAAGATAGATAGCATCCTCATGGCGGTGCCGCTTAGCAAAGCCACCAATTATGGTGGTGGCTGATGCAACAGTTAAGTCAGACATTTCTTCAAACATGTTACAGGCAACTTGAAAAGTGATCGAACCTGAGCCATAAGGGGGAAAGTCTGTTTGTACAACTGAGGTTCCATGCTTGATGGCATCATGGGCATGATGGGTCTCGGTCAGATAGGTATAAGAAACAACATGGGGTGTGATCCATGTAGGTGGAGCAATGGAGAGTCTAGAAACTATGGTTTTCATACGAGTCTTCATCCAATGTTGAATTGGAGGCTTCACATCAGTTGTTATCTCACAACCCTCTGTGATGTTAGCAACCAGGAATCGTGTTGTATTTTCACTTTTGATGAATATAGGTCAGTCGTCGGGGAAGCTTTAGCCTCCGGGATCTGAAGTGGTTAAAGATACAAGTACAACCCCAAACTTCCTAGGTTTCAACCCCCAACCTTATTGCTAATACTCATTCAGGACCCAACCCAATTCCGTTGAGCTAACCTCCATCGAATGGAATCGTGTTTGTGTTTTCCTCGAATCAATGTCGTCTTATCGTGGGCTAATGAATTTGGTCGGATGCTAACTATGTTGTGTAAAAATTTAATAGGTGTTATAGACCCTCTTCAAGGGAAAATTTTTCAACTCCCCAAAGCGTTAAATGGTATTAAATGTACACTATATTTTTTTATTCCTCTTAATATGGATACATGATTAATAATTAAAAAGAATCAAAGGTGACGGCCAATGCAGATATTGAGAATTTAATCTACAATGTAAATCTAAACTCCCGACTTTGAAGAGAAATTTATCCAAGTGGGATTTGGATGAACAATTCCTAAATGAAAAGCGTGAGCATTGTTCGCTGTAATTAGAACTACTTTGTGCCTAGATATGAACGGACATCAATTCCATGAAAATTGTGGAGATAATTTGTGCTCTTACATTTAAATTTGTTTATATCCGAATGTCTCAGCTCAAATGGCATATCTCATCCTTTTTTATCTACTATATATTCTTAGGATCAATACTTCCATGATCTTTCACCCCGTACACACTAATGTAAAGGGGATCTAGTGATTCGACAATAATAATAAAGAAAACCATAGAATGACAAGTTACCAATCCACAAAATGATGGCATAAAATCGAAGAGATGACAGCGGTCGTAATATAAATTATAAGGGTCCACTTAGAGTTTTATATTATTGGCAATCAGCTCAAATAATATTGTCTCTACAACAATCGAGTATCAGCCATTCCACACGGGAAACTCAAGCCTCGAACTACAGTTAAAGATAAAAACATGTAGTGGTAATAAACATGGTGACAAAAGCAAACATGTTCCACAACTGAAGCAGAAAAATGTTTAGACAAGGACACCACTCATAGAAGTCATATCATAATATATACACATCTCCAGCAAACTGACAAAAGAGACTTCATCATCCAGCCACCAACACAACAAACAGTTAATTAATATATCATCATCATATCAGCAATTCCCTCGGAAGATAATCCTATCTTCATCTGCCTCAGCAATCTGCAGTGACGAAACTGCTTGTGCTGCAAAAAGATCTGCGGAAAAACCTGCATGTCCCCATCCTGCTGCATCTTCATATAGTGGTTCTTCTTGCACATGCTTCTCAAAAGGCTCTGATGAGAGTGACCACGCACCATTTTCAGCAGCACCCCACTTGCAACCATATCTGTATGCATCAGAGACCCAACCCCTTGTTTCAAGGGACCATGCGCCACCATATAGATTGGGGATGCAAGCTCTTTCTCCACCCATGAAGATATCAAGATTACGATCGCAATTCCAGGTCTTGCACGAACCGTCATTGATAACAACCTTGCAAGAATCATCCGAGTCTTCACCAAGCAGAACATGCAGAGCAACGGCCTCAGCAATTGCAGCACCCTCCTCATCAAGCCTTTGTTGTTCCTCTTTCTTTTTCTGTTTCTTCTTCTCCAGCTCAGAAATGATGGCTGCAGACGTGGCGAGCGCTTTTTCCAAGCGCCTCTTTTTCTTCTCGGCCTGCTTGAGACGATCTAATTCGTCCTTCACCTGCTTCTTCTTCGCCTTCCTTACATGTTGACCTTTATTACATGCCATGTTATCCATAGAATTTACTACCTCTAAATACTCAATGACTTCTTTTAACTCCTTTCCTTCAAGAGAATTTGTTTAGATCTGTATACATTTTTCTATAATTTTTTTTTTCCCTCTTTCCCTAAATTGTAATGCTAAATATATTCTAATTAGTTGAAGTATCAAGACTATTACTACTAATACGAACCAAACCACTACACCCACTCAGGCCTGTAGGAATACCTCATTTTGCGAACGATGCAATCCCAAACGGAAACAACAGGAGACAACAGCAGAGAAAATTCATAAGCACTCATAGAACCATCCCTTGGCCTCATTCTTCCTAACTTCCCACAACCCTGGCACTTGCCCATCCTGAAAGAGCCAACAGCTCTACAATACTGATAAAATATCTGCACGCTGCTCCAACACACTGGTTCAGGTACACCCTTCCCAACTGCAGTGTAAGCAAACACACATCGTGAAATCATCAAAATCAGAAAGGCCAAAGTACTCACAAAATAAAGAGACATTGACAAGCAAACCAAACATATAAGGGCACAGCAGATTGAAAGAGACTAATGAAACATGCAAAAGAACAATTACAAGAAAGAAAATATCTCAAGCACAATTGAATATTCCTTAAAAGCCAGCTGAAGATTAAGATTCAAAGAAGATATAAACACATACATAATCATGTGCACAGAAATATATGGAGAAATTTGTATGCCTGTCTGTACTTACAACTAAGTTCAGCTTTTGTCATATTAAACGTTTGATTAAAAACTACAGAAACGATACATTAACACTAGCATGAAAACAGAAACATTACGGAATCAAGTTTAACATCAAATAGTGCATCAAGCTCTCAATTGTACGTTTATTGCACCCCAAAAAAAAAAAAGACAATGTTAACACCTGTATGCTACACATATGAATCTTTATCAGTCCTAACTTCTTAAAAAACAAGTAATTCAAAACCCGGTAGAGTCTTTCCCTTTCACATGAAACAACAAAAAGCCAGAGGATGATAACAAGTCAAACAGGCAACTGGTGTCTAGAGTGATTTAATCAAACATGCAATTGAAGTACTACTAACCGATTCATTTTTTATTCAAGATCCACCGACATCACACCCGACTAACAACCTATGTCCAAAGCGAAATAAGAATCACTTAAAATAATAGATAAAGAATGTGGTCTTGTCCATAATTGACTTATTCAATTTATAAACATGAAGAATTAGTGATTTACTGTCATTGATTTAGTGATTTGCCCTAAAATTCAGGCCAATTATTCATCTTCACCGTGATTGATTCAGTGATTTTCCCAAAATTTCAGTGCAACATCCCCCAATTTCAGTTTTCCCTAAATTTGATTTGCAACCAACCCAAAACGAACAAATCGGTTACACCTCTAAGGATATCAGATCCACCCAATTGAAAAGCAACAGAACAACAAATCCACTTCAATTACAATTTAAAAACAACCCATATATGAAATCTACCAAGATCTACACGACCCAGAATTCAAAATCACCGTGTTTCATCGAAATCAATAACTCCAACAAATAATCTAGACCCCGATCAAAAAAAAAATCATAAAATCTTCAACACCATTACAGAAAAAAAAAAAGACCCATCAGATCAAAACCAGAAGAACAACAATAACAACTGTAACTTTGAATCGGAAAAAACGATGAATCAAACCTGAGGGAATGGCATAGAGAGCAGAAGGGAGTGTGAACCAATCTATCAGTGTGTGTTGAAGAGCTTGACACGAAACTGAAGAGTGTAAAAGGGGAGACTGTGGAGACCGAATTGTGGTTGGATCTGGAAGAAAACGTAGATGGCTGGGGAAAGAAAGTGAAAAAGTTTCGTGCTTTGAGAGATAGAGAGAGAGAGAGAGAGAGAGAGAGAGCGATGAAGAAAAATAGGCGATAACACGAGATGAGATGGGAGAAAGTAAAGCGGGGCTATCGTGTGAATGACGAATCGAAAGGGGACACGTGGCGGATGATAGCGAAGGGCAAGTGTACCTGCATATGGGACTTTTGTTAGCGTGACACGTCTGTGTGCTGTTTTGGCTTCGGACGGGCACCACACTGGGCCCATGCCGTGTCGATGCCAGAGTAGGACCGCATGGCATGATCACGTACTATCTTCGTCGAGTGTGGGACCCCTTTAGTGAACAAAGTATTCCCGCATACATTCTATTGCTACTTTAAATGGAAAAATAATAGTGGTTTTCACTGTGTTCGGGAGTTTTGTAGAAGAAAATATAGAGAAAACAGATGAAGAGTTGAGTAGATGATAAGAGGTTATTTTCCTGATTGGGAGCTCACGAGGACAAGAGAAGAACACCAGTCTTGTCCCCCCGCCCACCGCCCCCTTCCTATTGTGAACAATATATAGGATTTTGAAACTTGAAAATATGTCAAGATTAATATTTTGGGCAATGTTATGATGCTTCAAGTGTATGTGTCTATAGGTAAGTTGAGCACAGCTCTAGAGTCCCTCAAAACCCATCTATGTAGCCAGGAAGGCCCTGAATTTTAGAAACCATACTGCAGGTGCAGGTTCTATAGAATTGTGCAGAACAGGTTCACTGCAGCGAGCTGTACTAGTTGCAGCGAACAAGCAAGCCCTCCTGTCCTAGTTTTGATCACACAGTCTCACTACAGTGAGAATCCTTGATATCAGCATAATAAAAAACGGCACAATTTTGATAAATGAGACCTCCTCTCTTTATATACCCCCATTTCAGGTTTCCCTCCTCCAAAACCGAAACCCTTCCTTCTTCAGCTCCCTTACTCCCAATCCAATTCCAATTTTCATATTCCAAGCTCATAGGTAAGAGATCTCGCTAGTTTATCATCTCATTCTTCTCAGTTTCATGTTCTAGGATTTGGGATATTGTTTTTCTCTCATTATTATCAAGTGGAAATACTCTCCAAATGTTGTTAGAGTTGATCTAGAGCTAACTAAAGGGTATTAGAGATTAATCTAGACCTTTGTGGTTGTTATGACAGATGTTGGTGTCATCCTTGCTCCACGGAGCTCAGTTGGTGTTGACGCCACCCCTCCCTCCCCTCTAGGTGAGCAGGTTCAATCATGTGATTTCCATGTTGATCACTAGAGTTATTTTCTGTAGATTGTGTCATGAATGCATGATTTATAAGCTATTTTAAAAAGATTAGAGATTATTGATGAGTTTGTCAAGTTGATGGGATTGTGGTTTTCAAAGAGCATGGAACTATATTTTCAGAAACTCATGAGGCTATTATTGCTAAAATGATTTTACGAAGAGTTTGATTAAGATCACCAATATATTTAGAGATTTTGTGATTGTCACGATGATTTCCATAGTAGTATAAAAAAATTATATTATAGAGCTTTTAAACTCAGAGTATAATCCAGCTACAGAGACTCATAGAAAATAATTGGTTTTCATGATTCAGGGACTAGACTGTAAGTTAATGGTTTTCAATCATTATAAGTATAATTATGTATAATGATTATTACACATAAAGTTATAGACAAAATTATGATATTAGAATTATATAGTTTATGAAGAATATATTAGCTCGACACATGGTTTAGAAATTCAGTCATAAAGGATTTTAGAGTACGAATCTTCATATGATTCATAATAGATGGTAGCTATATATTCTGTAGGTCTTGAAATGATAATGTCTGTAAGTGGGTGATCATTTGGATATGACTTCATTTCCACAATTATGCTAAGGTTAGATTGTTAGAGTTTCATGGATTCAGAGCTCTCAAGGTACCAAGAGTTTTTAACAGTTTTCAGATTTATTTGATTTATGCATGACTAGTATATTAAGAGTTTTCATGAAACTAAGGAGTGTTCAGTATAGTATGGACAATTTCTATACCATAATATTTGATATCTTAAATGTTAACTTATGGGAACAAGACAGATCCTTAGAAATAAATTTCAGTATTATTGATTTTATTCCTTTTCAGTTGAGTTATATATGATGAGATTTATTATACCAGAGTTATGATTCATGCTTAGAAAGTAGTTAACCTTGGTACATCTAACTGCTAAGTAGGTAGTATATCGAGCAGCTATGGAGGCAGTCTTATAAGATGTTAACCTTGGTACACCTAATAGTCAAGAAGGCGATATACAAAGCAGTCATGGAGGCAATACCTTAAACCTTAACCTCGGCATACTTGGTTGCCATAGAGGTAGTATGTCAAGTGGCCATGGAGGCGGTATGTTAAGCGGCTATGGAGGTAGGCTTTTAGAGATCAGAGAAGTTCGGAACCTAGTGAGGTGCTTATAGAGAACAAAGATGATTATAGACAGTTATAAACATTCTTTTATATATATATATATATATATATATATATATATATATAATTTCAATTTGATTCTAATATATTTTTTTCTTTTGATAATAATTTAGTCATTTGGTTAAAGTGAGGACTAATGTTTTCGAATTGTGAAGTTCACATATGTGTATACTTTTAGTCTCGAGACCATCTTTCAGATCACTTTGATGGGGGTGGGGTCTTCAAACGTAGTTTTTTTTTTTTTTGAATTCTTAAAGCTTGAACTCAAAATCTCTAATTAAGATATCAAAATACCTAATATTTCACTCGATCTACATTTGTCGCCAATCAAGTTTTAATTATTTCAATTTAACAACTCGATAAATATGTTAATCCTATCTATTCGTATTTCCCTCTCGTGGGTGCAAACCTTATTTTACAATATGCTTTTTCAGTGAAAATTTTTTTGTACTAGTTATTCATAGTTATTTTTGTAATACTTAAAATATCAACTATTAATAGTAATAATTAATTATTTTGAGGTGAATGCTCTTTTAAAGGGTAGACTTTTAGCCATGAGATCAAGCCATATATACAATTAGAAATCAAACTTAGCTTTTGACATACAATTTTTAAAAATAAAAAATAAAAAGCTCAAGTAATAATCATAATCAGAATATTAATAATTACAATAATAATTAGCGAAAAAAAAAACCCTCAAAAATTGAAGCTCGAAGCAAGCCTTTACCTCTCTTCAATTTCTCAGTGGTCACTAAACCCGCTTTCTGCTTCTTCACTCACTCTCACTTTCAACACCAATGCACTCTCTACACCTTCTGCCCGGCGCCGCCAACGCCAAACCCCCATTTTTTCCGGCCACCTCAACCTTCACCTCACCCACCATCACATTCCCTTTCCCAATCACCAAAACCCTAACAAAACCCCAAACCCCCAAACCCTCCCACATAACCTCCGTCCTCCAGTGGAACCGCAAGCCCCAGCTCTCCGGTGATATCCCCCGCGTCGCCGTCGTCACCTCCGGCAAGGGCGGCGTCGGCAAGACCACAACCACTGCCAACATCGGCCTCTCCTTAGCCCGCCTCGGCTTCTCCGTCGTCGCCATCGACGCCGACGTCGGCCTCCGCAACCTCGACCTCCTCCTCGGCCTAGAGAATCGCGTCAACTACACCGCCGTCGAGGTCCTCAACGGCGACTGCAGGCTCGACCAAGCCCTCGTCAGGGACAAGCGCTGGTCACACTTCGAATTGCTCTGCATCTCAAAGCCTAGGTCGAAATTGCCCCTAGGGTTCGGCGGCAAAGCCCTAATTTGGCTTGTCGACGCCCTCAAATCGCGCCAAGAAGGTTCCCCTGACTTCATCCTCATCGATTGCCCCGCCGGGATCGACGCCGGATTCATAACCGCCATAACGCCGGCGAACGAGGCGGTTCTGATAACAACACCGGACATAACGGCATTGAGGGATGCTGATAGGGTTACTGGGTTGTTGGAGTGTGATGGGATTAGGGATATAAAGATGATTGTGAATAGGGTTAGGACTGATATGATTAAGGGCGAGGACATGATGTCTGTTCTTGATGTTCAGGAGATGTTGGGTTTGCCATTGCTTGGTGTGATTCCTGAGGACTCTGAGGTTATTAGGAGTACCAATAGAGGGTACCCTTTGGTTCTGAATAAGCCTCCTACTTTGGCTGGGTTGGCTTTTGAACAAGCTGCTTGGAGGCTTGTGGAGCAGGATAGCATGCAGGCTGTTATGGTTGAGGAGGAGCCCAAGCGTGGGTTTTTCTCATTCTTTGGTGGCTAGGATTTGTGAGAGAGTCTGAGAATTGAATTTTGTTGGGTTGTGATTGGTTTGTTCTGTGGTGGTGTTTTTTAGGTTGTGGAAGTGTAATTTTTTTCTTTTTTTTTTAAGCTTGCAATATTTTGGCAATTTGTTTTGGTGTAGGTGGAAATGAGCAAGGAGGAAGCTGTGTACAGTTGGGGGTTAGTAAAGCTTTTTGTCTTTCTTTATTTTGTTTATTTCAAGGTTTCTATTCTTCATTTGACTGGTAAATTCACTTTGTTAGCTTCAGGATTAGTAGTTTAGATTGACTTTAGTTGCAGCCTTTGAAGTTCTATTTCTGTTGCCACAATACTCTGCCATTGCCTATTGGTGAGTCGATGATAATGTTCTACTGAATCTACTCGGTCTAATATGTAAGTTTAAACCCTGCATCAATGTTTTCAAAATAGTTCTGACGTATTGCCGATGCTTTAAGTTTCTTTTGTTGAAGAGTAAATTTGACCTGATCCGTAAATGATAATGTACTTAAAAGTTTGTTTCTTGTGGATACTGCATCAGTGAAGTGCACTCAATGATAGACTTCCATCTAGTGGGTTTTTGGAATTGACATCAGCTAATGTGAATTGCAGCCCTCTAGGTTCACTTTTGATGCCAATGCAGCATGTAGTGGTAGTTGAATGATAAATTCTGCCTAAAGATTCACCATAAATGACAGTAACCTCTGAAAGTTGTCTCCTGGAATGCTGCTTATGGATGTGCCTATTCTTTAAATGGCAGCTGACATAAAATTAGAATCAAGTTTAAGCTCATACGGCTATACTAAGCTAACATGTTTTATATTGCCAAAGTACTGTGAACAGAGCAGCTAGCGATGATTTCCAACTAGTATTCCTATTTACCTTGTTAGTTTTGACTTCTGGGGGAAATTTTAGCTAATATATGGATTGTGCGATCGTGGATTATGGTTCTTTATTATCTTGCTAGTGTCTATTTCTGTAGTTGTTTTCTTATTAATATATGATAAACATATTGTATCGACTGCATTTTGTCTCCATATGATGTAGTCAATTTATTTGGCAACGTTCAGGGTGTATTATCTTCTATTCTTGTCCATAGCCAGTGCCAGCTTATTTAAGAACATTACGGTTGCGTTGGCAAATGTAGTTAACTACTGCAAAAATATCAGGTGAAGGTTTGTAAACTTTTCAGGGCCAAGTTCTGTTCATATTAATGTTTATTTGGAACTTCTATTCGTTTTTAAAATGGGTGAAGGTTTCTGTAATTAGAACAAAATGCAAGGTAGGTGAGAACATTAACAGCTTAGTCTAGCTCTTCATGAATTACGGATTACATGTTCTTTTCGATCCTCTTACTTCGAGCAGATTGTGGAAAGTAGAATCCACGTTTCAAGTGGGCCATCTGCGGCAGAAAAATGGAAAATGACTGCCAATCTACCAGTGAAGTATTCCTGCAAGGTGACTAAACACCGGTGAATGTCTGAATGATGTGCAAAAATAAACCCGCTGTTCTATTCTCAAACTGATTGCGTATACCTTGGAGAATCATATTAGTATTTCACATTTTCAGTTGTTAAAACTTACATTTGATAACGAAGGCCCCTGTTTTATCCTCTGGTTAAACTTTCTTTTCACATGCAAAAACGAGGATGTATTTAACTTTACCAGTGATTGGTCGATGCTTGAAGGGCTCGGGGTGGGTTCGTGATAAAATGGTTTTTTTTTTTTTTTGGGGGTCAGAGTGATAAAATGAATTTAAAAGTTGCAACTTGCAGGATTTGAATATATTGCCAAAGGTAGTGTGCCGAGTTTTGCTTTTCGCTCGTGGGAAATATGTAGTTTCATGTCTAAGTTTTGGATTACATGTACACCAATCTATTATGAGCCATTAGGCCCATTATAGAACCCCAAAAGCCCATTCACCCCATATGGACTGGTCTTTTACTTTTAGGTGCTGTATCATTTCTCTTTTTGTTTTGGTCAAATCAGAAGTGCTATATCAGGTTTGTGATCAAAAGAAGAAGCAGGCTCTTGGGCTGCACTTGGTGTTGTTGAACCCAGTTATTGGTAACTATTCAATATTTGTAATGTATATGTTTTAGATTAATTAAAAAAAATCATTTCATAATATGTCTGATTGCTTGAACTTCAATTAATCTATTTTTCTCAATTTAATTAAAGACTAATTTATTCATGTCAGAGTTTAGGGAAGAAAAATAATCTTTGCAGTCATGTGAATTCCTCTAACTTCTCTTACCATCACCACAATTTTGACCAGTTAACCTACATTAATTGGCAAACAGTCAATGTTAGATGAGAGTTTCCATTATACCAGAAAAAAGATGAGAGTTTCTATTCAATTTGACGACCAGTTAACCAAATTTAACCCTTTATCTCACCTTTTAATTAGTGTAAGTAGCTATCACGTAGAAAAACAGCATATCATAATCCTTTATGTCACAACATTATCCTTGTCATCATCCCAACATATCAGTGTAACGTCTTCTGGCTTTTAAACTTCTTTCTTATTCACATTAGACTGCAAGTCTAGCAATGCAGTCAATTATATTCTAGCAATGCAAAGACTATCAAACAGGCAAGATCTTTTCCGATAATATATATTAAGGACAAAACCCAATCCCCATTTCACATGGTGGTTAATAATGTATCTTTCGGCTGCTTACCAGCTAACATTATTGAATACGATCTCCAAAATCCATTTTAGTCATTATTAAATATGACTGCCTGAAATTAACAGCCAAAATCAACAACCCCATGTCTGGCTTATATCTGTTTGTAGGCAATGTTGCAGCATATAATAACTAGCTCTCATGCTACTGTATTTTGCACTTAATTGAATTGCTATATATATATATAGCGGGACTCTCTGTTAAGAATAAAACACATAATTCCTTACTTGCAAAAATAAGAGGAGCAACTATATAGTAAAATTATCGCAGCAATCAACATACACAATAAACCAGAACAATAGGGACAATGCACCAAGATTTTTAACGTGGAAAAATTTTCTCAATATGAGAGATAAAAACCACGGTCGTCCAGACCAAAGAAATAGCTCAACTATGATCAAAACAGGTACAAGAGAGTCTCAAATATGTGCACAATCTTGCTAACAACAAGATAAACCAACCAAACACCAATACTCAAAATTAAGAACAAAGAATATGTGAAATACTCCAAAACCGGAGCTTCTATCCGAGACCAATTTCTTACTCTCTAGACCTCCTTTCAACGATCCAACCGTTCAGAATGAAGACCATATATCCAAAACCTTCAGTCCAAGTTTCAGCCCGATCCAACGGTGAACAACTTTGCAATAGACAGCTTAAACCAGAAAACTGATTCTCTAAACCAAAATAGAACCTCTGTGCAAGCTCAATATCTCGCACTCCAGAGCTTTAGTCAATGATCCGACCGTTCAGAATGAAGAGCCGCCTGTTAGGGACCTGCTGTCCAAATTTCAGCCCGATCCAACGGTGGACGGATTAGCAAACGGCGATCTACAGTGGCTGCTTGGAGTGGGAATATGAAACCGTGGGTGAATTTCTCTCTTCTCTCTCTCTCTCTTTGTGGCTGCTCTCTTGTCACAAATGATCACACACACGATAACCCTAGCAGACTCCTCTGTTGTGTAAGTAATAGATAAGTGGGCTAGCCCGGTTTTGGGCTTTTCTCCACATAGGAAGGGAGCCCAACCCAACACTCTCCGATATAAGTCTATGCCAACCTTACTACTTTTGTGGTGTGAGCTTCCTCAATTTGCTGCGAATTTTCGTTGTTATCAAGATAATATATGCGAAAATGACAACAACAAATAAAATTTAGAATTTTATATTTGGAATAACGTGTCATGATAGTTAGATTAATTAACCAGTTATATGATTTTATTTCATCTAGTGATTATCATGATTTTTATTAAAGATTATGTATATATATTTTTAAATATATAGCATTACACTAATATGTACCACATGCAAATGAAATCCCCATTGACTTAAAAAGAAACTGTATTATTAACACGATAAAACAATACGTTCACAGCGAATTAATCAAGATATTGGATAGCTATTGAAAAGCATCTTGATTTAAGAGAAGGGAAATGCGATCACTTGTGGATTGAGATTTCCTTATAGAACTCATGAGCAAAAAGACTTATAGCTTTATGTACCCCCTTTGGCTTATTTTATTTTTATAAATAAAGCAAATAATGGACGAAGCCATTGGTGTATGTTCCTCTGAATCTGACAGGTGTGTAAATATATAGGATAACCACCAAACATTTATTCATCAATCAAATTTGGAACTATTTGAGAGAAGTGAAGTGCATGAACCACTAAGGTTGCGTTTCACGATGAAGAAAAAGGAAGGAAGAATAAGAAGAAAATAATTGGAGAAACGCGTATAATGGGTGCGCAATATATATCTTACACGTATCTCACACAATAGAAAAGTTCGGTTTATTTGAAAGCAAAAATGAATAAAAAAAGTTATGTAGATGAAAGTGAAGAGACACCTCACCCCTGCCGCCCTACGAAACATGCAAATTATGCAATGGCTTTGCATGTGGAGTGACTTGACAGGCTTAGCATATTTTTATCTTGTCTCCACTTTACAGGGTAAAGCTATGATGAGAAAGCACCCACAACCATAGGATTATTTTTTTCTTAGATTGGCTTTCACAGTAGTTACACTTGTTGAAATTATCCTTTCCTATGGTTGTTTTCTTTTTTTTTTTTTCTCTGAAGCTCAAATTCTTAATATTCTTTTTATGATAAAGCAAATTCTTAAGATTCTAATAAAAATACACTACATATTAATTAACTTTACTTATTGTTTGAACTAAAAACAATTCTTCAATGATTAAAAATTGATTGATATTCCAATCAACAAGCTGTTAAACGAATGATGAACAGTTTGATCTCTTGTAAGGTCGAAGACATAAGTTTAAATCCTAGAAAATACTCTTATTGGGAGGGGGATTAACCTTTAATATTTAATCTCTTGGAATTACAAGAGCAAAATCTCTCACAATTTTATGAATAAAAAATTATCAACATTCCAACCAATCATGGAATTAAATGAAATTGGCACTTGGTGTTTTGGAGGTAAGCACACGAGTGACAAAGCACGCCTGACTTCATCGTAGCCAAGCGGCATACTAAAGAGATGCGGAGGTGTGGCGAGTACTAGGTGAGGCAGATCAAAAACTGAAAAGATGAAGGGAGGAAATGAAGCGGTGATGTGGTCTTTTAAAAGTTGAAAAGCCGAAGGAAACTAAAAGCAAAAATAAAGGAAGATCGTGAAGTATTTAATGGAAGGCAATGGCCCCTCTCCACCCCGCTTAAGTAGGGGGCTAAATGTTTCAGGAACGTGTGCATGAGTAAAGGAAAGAGAATCATGAGAAAAAAGAAAAGCTGGTGCGGTAAAGGGAAAGGCGGAGGGAAGTAAAAATTGGAGAGATGGCCGGAGGAAACAAAAACAATTAATGATGTCTGTAGAATAAGATGCTAATTGCTATTATGAGGTGTAATAATGCTCAATGGAAAGCAGGATTTCCCTGCCCCACCTTGAGCAGAGGGCTAATATTTTGGAGGTAAGCACATGAGTGACAAAGTACGCCTGACTTCATAGTAGCCAGGCGAAATACTAAAGAGATGCAGAGGTGTGGTGAGCACTGGGTGAAGCAGATTAAACAAATGACTTGAATGAAAGGAAATAGGGAGTAGGTGTGTGCATATACTAGAATGGCAATAGCCAGGCATAAAAAGGGTGAGCGGGCTACTATAGAAAAGAATGACTAAAGTGAAAGGTACAAAGTTGCTAGGTATGGTAAGTGGGCCCCTCCCCTCTCCAACAACCATCAAAGGACACACCCTCTTTTCTTGCTCTCTCATATAGACAGCGGATGCGTGATGTGGAAGACAACTACAAGATATAGGGTTTGGAAAAAGGGTTGATGGGACAGCTGCACTGACTTGATGGGACAACCACATGGGTAGAAGAATGGGCCAAGACGGGAGCAGGCGGATTTGTATGATGAAATAGGGAAAATCGCGAGAAAGAATGAGAGAGAAAGAGAGAAAGGAGGGGACCTATAAATACTCTGAGGAACGAAGAAAGAGGGGTTATTAGCAAAAAGAAGAAAGAGAGACACATAAGTGAATGATACACAAGTAAGGCAAAAAAAACAAAGTTACTTCCTAGAGGGAACAATCCTTCTGGCTCGTAGTGTTCTACGGATCTCATTTAAAACACTTAGCATGTAGTTCAATTGCACTAGTGTAATACCCGTGGTACACGTGTATGTGAGCAAGTTCCGCACTGCCCTAGGATCCCCCGAGGCCCACCCGAGTAGCCGGATCGACCCCGGAAATCAAAACCGAGTTGCAGCCCAGGTTCTACAAAATTATGCAGAACAGGTTCGGTGTAGCGAGCTTTTCTCGCTGCAACGAACAATCCATGACAGCACAATATCAGAAAAATGACACCATTTCGTTTTTACACAAAATAAAAACTCAATTGGGCTTTCCATTTGAAACAGAAGAAGAAGAACGCAGAAACTCTTTCCCTATCCATTTCTCTCCCTTTATTCCAATCCCACTCCAATCTAGCTTCCCCAAATCATTAAGATGTGTTTATGTTGATAAATTTTGTCTCTGTTGTTCCCATTCTTTTATGTTCTTGGTTTGGGTTGCTGTTTTTCTCCATTGTTGTCATGTGGGGATGCTCCCCCAATGTTGTTAGAGCTAGATTAGAGTTGTTTAAAGATTAACGGAGACTAATCTTGAGTCTATATTGCTCTATGGCAGTTGTTGACGCCATTCCAGACTTCGGAGGTCAAGTTGGTGGTGCCCACATACTCCCGGCTCCAAACGGTGAGTGGGTTTGATCTCATGGCCTTAGTTTTCCCATTATAGCTATGTTTTATGCATGATGGTTGTCAATATTACATTAGAGATAAAATTATGATTATGTATGTGTGATTTTACAAGTAGTGCAAAGCTAGACAAAGAGCATGATTTTCAAAGAGCATGGATTATGTGTTTAGAAAATCATGGAACCATGATTGATGTATAGAGTTCCATGAAAAAGGTTTTATACATATTAATGAAAAACTTTCTTACAAGAACAGATGATTTTATAAGTTATTAGTTTATCCAACGTATTTCAAGAGTTTATGATATATTTACGTTTCAAGATTAGAGATTTTGAAATGTGATTTTAGAGTATCAATCAAGATGTTTTGGTAAAGAATATAGAGCAGAGACATTTTATTATAATGTTAGAAATTTCATGATTTGAACCTTTTCATTTTAATCTATGATATTAGATTTATTAATTTATAAAAGAGGTTATCTTGAGAAATGAGATTTTAGAAATTCAGTCTCTGTGATATTCCAAAACCATGGAATTCAGTATAATTTATACTGACTGTCAGATACATATTTTGTGAGCTTGAAATCGGGATGCCTGCAAGCGGGTGATCCCTTGGGCATGATTTCACAGTCACAATTATGCTGAAGTCAGGTTGCCAAAGTTATATGAGTTCAGAGCTTTTAGAGTTTCAAGAGTTTTCATGTTTAAATGGTTTTACAAAGAGCTGGAGTACGATTATGATTGTATCTAAAGATTTTATGAGTTATCTTGATGACTTCAAGAAATAGAGTAATTATGTATGAAAGAGTTTTATTCCCAGATTAGAGTATATAACAGAGATTTAGAGAAAATAATACGTTTATTGAATAGAGACTAGATGGTAGCTATAGAGAAATGGACAGTGAGTTAACGGCTGAACTCAATCATTAACCTTAGTACCAAGTTATCCTGAGAGGACAATCTCATAGAGCAGAGAATGGAACCTAGTTAGGTGTCCGCATTAAATCCCAATAGATCATAGAGTACAACATCTTTAGTTCTTGAAGAACCATAGAGCAGAGCTTCATGTTTCTCTAGTAGAGTACTGTTATTTATGTTTTCAGAGAGTATTAATGATTTTCAGAGATTATTGATATTTGAAGAAAATATTTGATTTAAAAGAAATTATATATATATATATGAGAAATGATGAAGTTCTTGTTAAAGTAAAAATTTAGAGATGTTTTTCTATGAATTTATGAATATAGAGATATATTTTCTATTAGATTATATACAAGAATATCAAATGGTTTGTAACTGATTATAGTTTTAGAGATGCTTGTTTATGAATTCATGACATAGAAAGTGTTTTCCCGAGAGTAGCTATGTTATGTAAATATTGAAAATATTTTTCCAGTGCATGTATATCTATATATGGTTGTTGTTGTCCCATGTAGGTGATGGGTGAGAGCTCACTCACTGAGTCCATTGACTCACCCCCCTCCCTTCCTTCCTCATAGTTGCAGGTGCAGACGTTGCTCAGCTTACGGTTTAGTAGGCGTTGCCATTCTCAGTAGTGAGTCTTACTTTGAAGTAAGGCCTAGTTAAAGTCTTGTTAGAGTAGAGTGCTCCAGTAGATGTGCAAGCAGGATCCGAACCATGCATTATTTTCATATTATGTATTTAATTTCAGTATTTGAAAAGTTATGTATCTGCTTTCAATTCACAAGTGAGGATTTGAGATTGTAGAATTTAATTAGAGTTTCTGTAATATACTAGAGATTTACTTATGATTCAGTTCACATGTTGAATAGATTTTTAGAGTATGATTAAGAGGTTTTCAAAGCTTCATATATCAAGTAATTCAGTTTTATAATTCCAGGTATATAGTTTATAAAGAGTTTTAGAGAAAGTTATGATTCAGAATGGAAAGTATATTATTTTATGCATATAGAGAGACTCAGAGGTCACGAGACTTATGTGGGAATGAGAATTCCCCACATGCCGGTCACGGGCCCAGGTCCGGTCGTGACAACTAAAGATTTAACAAATTTTATTCTTCGAGATTTGTTTTTCAAGAATTTGAAATAGTTCAAAATAATTTTTTTGAGGTTTTCATTGGTGTAACTTATCCACTAAAATATCTTATTAATAACAAAAGGTGTTGCATTTTAATCACATTAAAATATAACCATATATATGAACTTTATTTCTTTTCAATTATTCAACTTTATCATCAATGTTTTAGAAAAAGGGAGTGATGAAAGGAGGCAAAATCAATTAAGCAAAAGCCGTTATCCCTCAAAATTACAAATGTCATAATCAAGAGCGAAGGGAAGGGGGCCACGTTCCCTCAAATTTTGTACGTTTATATGATTATAGGTATATTTTATATTATGGCTCTCTAAAAACTTTTATCATCTCTACCCATAGTATGTATAATAAATAATAAAAGTCTTTTAATATAGCAGCACATATGATATAAAAGTATGAACTATATAAATGTTTGTAGAGTATGTTTTTTAAGATTTTTCTCTTATTAACTTACTTTATCTACTTTATGGAGTTTCTACTTACTAGTTAGTTATTTTTTATCGATATTCTATTTTAATGTTAAATAATACACTAATACACTTTTTTTTTATGTTGAACCTAATAGATATTTAAGAAAAAAATTATTGACTCTTTTGTTAAGAGAAAAAAGAGAATAAATGATGAAATAAACTATAATTTATCAATAATTTACATGAAAAATATTATATAATGACTTATTTTATATTTTCTATATGATAATTTAATTTAATTTATTTTATATATTAACTAATTTGACCCTCCTCTAAAATTTTTAGCTCCGCCCCTGGTTATAATTAATCCTCACATGCAACCATCATTATTATATATTTCTGTATAAGCTTGGAAATTGTTTTTGCTATTGAAATCTTTTTGTAAACTAAAGAAAATAAGCTTAAAGAAGATTTCTCGGATTGTATTATATATAAAAATATAAAATATAAGATGCCTTTCCGGTCAAATGATCATGTGTCACGTTTCTTAAAGACTTATAAATTAAAAAAGGCTGTTTTATAAATTGGAGAAGTTAGCAAGTGGTAGGAGGAAAATATAGCCTCAATAGTAGTTTGTAGTGATTCTATGAAGAAATCATTCACCGTAACGTGATTATAAAATTTTCATGCCACGAAAACGCACATTGACTTTGGGGTCGTCATCTATTAAGATCACTTTAACAAAGCGTTTAGTCCAAGGAGCATCGTTATTAAGTCCGTCATTTTAGATTCTTCCTACCCTCTCTCAAATCTAGCCGCGCACATTCCACGTACAATGGACAAATTCATTGCAAGTCAAATTCACTGTTTTTAAAGTCAGTCTTAGGAAAACGAAACAAATAAAGACACAGTGGTGGGGACTTGGCACGCATATGTTTTTAATCAAAATATAGAACACCTTAAATTTTAGTATTTGATCTAAATTACTTATATGATTCAGTCACTACATTATTCAAATTCATTTAGTCATTTTACATTATTATTTTTAACAATCTAATGACTAAATCATATGCATACACTATACAGCGTATGAATGAACCGTAAAACATTTATTGCTGATTTCTTTTTAAGTATGTGATTATCTCAATCTAATAAAATTAAATTAGCTTTTTACCTCACTTTTTAATTAATATCGTTAGTGACATTGTTGTTCAGCATTAACATTGAGATTATGTTTCGTCATTTCAGTTCAAGTTTACCCTTCCCTTCCTTTCAAGGATTATGTTATGCTATTCAGTTATGGCCACGTTCCTGCCCTATCTGATAGGCACACCTAGCTTAGTGCCCCCACACAAGGACACCTAATACAAACTGTGAGCAAATTTTCTTGTCATAGAAAAAAGCCAAAATTGAAGGCACCAATTATTTCTTACACCACCTTCTCCTTATTACTGTTCTTTCATGCTTTCGTTTTTTTTTTTCACCTTATATCCTGCTATAATTAACAACTGTACAAATGGAAGCAAAAATTTTAAATTCTTTCATTCAACGTTTCTCTACACTGATGATTCTTTGAAACAGATTTTGATCAGTTTTTTTGCCTTTGTCATGAACTATTGTAAGATTTTGTTCTCCTACTAATCTCTTTCTCCAGCTCCTCTAACCCTCCAACCTCTTCAATTTCCTGCACCATATTTAATTTTTATTACTTTATTAGTACCACAAGAATTATGAAAAACATAAAGTCTCAATAAAATTTAAAATTATATATATAGGAGTACAAAAAAAAGTTTGAGATAATAAGCAAAATAACGAAACAAATGCTATACCGATTACCGAAAAGAAGTATTAAAAAAAAGAGGAAGAAACAAGAATGCAGCTCTCACCTTTGGTCCCAAAAACAGCCCATATGGCACCCCATTGAATTTGTCCGAGTGGTGAAGCTGAAATACAGACAACAAAATCTCGGTTAGCAGATCAATTCCACAAGATAGAAACAAACATCATCATTTTTTTGTTTTTTGGCTTCATGTTGCCAAAAACATAAGCCAAACAAGGCATAACAATATTATTATAGTCCTAACATAAACATGAATTGAATTTTAAAAAAAAATGTAAAATTACCTGGTGGGCAGCTGCTACCCTTCTGAAGTAGGGGACATTAGCAATGGGACCCACAGGGAACCTCTTGTGAACTAATCCATCGTGTACAAACATGTAAGCCATTCCAAACACTGTAATTCCAAGACCCTGCACATATGATATATATATATAGACAAGGCGAGTCATTGTCAAAATGTTCAGTGGCATTATAGTCAAATCATCATCATAGGTAATCCTCAAGTGAAGTGAGTGGTACCAATGAAACCATTTTATTAAGAAATTAAAAACTAAGCAAGCAAATTAAAATAGAACAATATTTTGTTAGATAGACAAGACTTACGGCACCGAAGCAGAGGCCAGGGACCAGCCCCTTGTGGAAGAGACCGTAGGAGAGGAGAGCGATGGCCGGGACAGCGTTGATTATAGCAAACACATCGTTCAGCTCGAATGGTCCTTCTCTTGGTCTATGGTGGGACTGCACAATTCAAAGCAAATTTCATGTCTTTTCTTTTGTTTGTCTGTTTGTTTGTGTTGCAAAGATGAAAGATCAAATACTTCACACTGATTGGTTACTTAGAGATTTGAAGGGTAAGGCAAAATCAAATCATATTTCTTCTTGGGTTTGGACCCTTTTTAAGGCAGGAAAAAAAAAATTGAACGCTTAAACCCAAAGAGATTTACATTATATCACCTTGAAATTTTGAACTTTAGTGGTTAATTTGTTTCTTGCAATTGCTATTACATAAAGTGAAGGATTGAAGGCATACCTCATGCATGTGCCATAAGGAAGCATGCCAGAGAGCCCTGTGAGCCCATCTAGCCCAAAACTCCATGCCCACCTGCAAAATCAGACATACCCCAAGTTGAATTTATCACCCAAATTTCACATAGAACACATCCAATTATGAATTCAGGAACCTTGCTGGATTTGAATCAGAATTACCAATAATAAGAATTATATAGTTGGACTTACCGCAGCACCCACCGAGAGAGCAAATGTGCCAAACATTTCAGACCAAGGAACTTCTCCACCCTACACCAACCCAATTCCAAATTTCAGATTCAAATAACTAACACATGCCCAATCAATGTGCAAACACAAAGGAAAAGACACAGTTTCTTTTTAACTAATTATACTTAATTAGGTTCATCTAGTATCACCATTAAATATTTTCTAACTTTTTTAACATAATGCCCACCTTAGTGTTTAATTTTGATACACAAATAACATTAATCTAAAAAGCTTCACTTACCTCCATTTGCCATGAGAATCTATAGTAAACAGACATCACAGCCATGGAAGTGATGCCAAAGCTAGACATCACTGCGGCAACGAGGTACGTGAACCTCTCGGATCTCTTCCTGGCCAATCTCTCTGCGAGACGTGGCGACACGAGCTGAGTATAAACCACTTCTTGTTGTTGTTGTTGTTCTGCATCATCGGTTTCCAATTGCATGTGGGTGTTTCTCTTTGGGTCCTCCATGAGGACACAAACTGTGAACCTTGTAGTTGTGAACCTTTGTGGTCGAAAAGGGGTCGTTGTTGTTATAGCCGTGTGAGGAAAAGCTCTGAAGGGCAGTGTTGGGGCTGTGTTGTTGGGGAGAGGGAAGAGGGCCTTCAAGGATATCGCGGCGGAGAGTCCTGCCGCCATGGTTGGAACAAGGTAGAGTTTTGAGGTTCAGATGGTGAAAGTAGAGAGTATGCTTTAGAGAGAGAGAGAGAGAGAGAGAGAGAGAGAGAGCGAGGGAGGGGGCCTAGGTGTGTGGAGTGAAGAGGGAAGGGAGACTAGAGTGGGGGTTTAAAAGGGAGAGGAACAGAGGCCACAACTTTACTTTGTGTGTGGGAACAATGGTAGCACTTGTGGGTCCATTAATAACAAAAGCCTTGAATATAGGGGAAAATAATCGAAAGTTGGTGCTAAGGTTTTGTTGCTTTGAACAATAACTAAATCTTCAAATTGGTTCTTCGAAAATCCGTAAATTAATCTATCATATTTTTAAAAAGTTCACAAATTAATTTTTTAAACAATTTTATATAGTAGAAAACAAAGATAAATTGACCATTTTATATATTATATAAAACTATATAAAGAATTAATTTATTTATTTTTATTAAATTTAAAATATAAAATAAGGACTTTCAAATTCGAAGAGATTAATTTATTTCCTATATATATTTCAAAAACCAATTTGAGTATTTTCCTTTGAATAATTCTATTTTCACAGGCTAACTTTACTTAAAAGATTTGGGTTTAAAATGTGATGAATTCTATTCATGAGAGATTGTATCATGTATCATTCTAAATCTTCGGGCTCCGACTTTTTTCATTTAATATTTTTATAATAAAAAATAAATCTAATCTAGTATTATATAAGACTTGAGCTGTATTTAATTTAGGAATGTTATAATATTTTGTATTTATCAAGTTTGATACTATTTTTAATTTAATATGCTGATTATCTGGGAATTATATTTGGTGACTACCGGTGTAAGAAAGTTTTGATTAAAACCTCTCTTAGGACCTGTAAATACTTTCATGGTCACTTATGAGCTATAAATTTATTCTCATTTTCTTTTAACGAAAAACGTAACATTATGAATATAAAATCCTTTAATACATGATTTAAAAGAGATAACCAGTATTTTCTTTAAATTGTTCCTTTTTTCCCTTTATTTTTCTCATTTTAACTTCATTTTTACTATGATATTAGGATTGATAAATCAACACATAATTGATTCGAGTAAGTGTGACGTGCTTCTTCAATCACACGTGGAAAAGATGGAGACTGAAGAGTGCAGAATTTGAGGATAGAGTGAGAGAGGGGAAGGGTACGAACAGGAACAAAGAGGAATTTGAGATTCACACTAACAACTTACACTTTTTTTTTTTCAATTAAGATATTAAAGAATAGGATGAAAATAAGCATCAAATTCACAATTTTTTTATCTAATTAAAATATATAGAAATTTACAATTAAATCGTGGGCTCATTTGCTAGACTTACACCTTGAGACAGCAGAATTTGGGGGATTGATAGAGATTGTCCTAGTATGCACCACATCAGCATCACTTGCTCACTTACCGATACGGAATGCAAATACGGACACATCGATCACACATGCAGTCATGTAGCCAAGTACGATGTGTGACTTGACTGTAGGGTGTATTTAATTTATGATTTTTTTAATAAGTGTCTTAATTACATTAATTGAATTTTTTTAAAAAAATTATATATAGAAAAAATTGTGACATTTAAGCTTTTAAAATATGGAATATTTTATTAAGTTTATAAACTTATTTTTATTGATATTTTTAACCAATACTTTAAAAATATTGGTTAGACAAACACTTTATTTATTTATTATTTTTTTAATAAATCATGCCTAGTGCTCTAGAAGGAGCAAAAAAGAAAAAAATAGGTAAAACTTGAAAAATGCATGTGATTAATAAATAGATAGTGAAAGAGGTAAAAGGATTTCCATATTAAGTGGATGAGCTAGACTTGATTTGTTAATGCTCTCAAGCGGTACTTCTACATTTACGAAAAGTTTATATCAAATTTTTCCATTTGATAACCATAAAAGTTAATGTACTTTTGCAATCGGCTTTTAAGAATAAGGATGATTTGGAGAACACCTTATAAATTGTTTTTCAAAATTGACTTGCGATCTTTAAATTTTTAAAAAATTAATATAATTTTACTACAATCAATAACAATAAAAATAGAAATTATTATCTTGAATATCTATATATTTTAATCATTTTGAATTATATATGATATCTTATCTCATCTTTATATATATATATATATATATATATATATATATATATATATAAATGGGCTATGATCTAGTTAATTGGTGTAACTTTAAGTAACCATTGCACCATTAAATAATTTTTTATTGGATTAATTTTTAACAAAATCTGCTGTGGGATTAGAAGTCCATGTTATCCAGATTATACTTATAAAATTTCAAGTTAATATTTTGTCAAAGTTTTTATGTACATTAAAATTAATGTAATATATATGTTTTAAAAAATAAGAATAAGAGTTTCGTGATTTATTCATTCTTATTGATGTTTAATTTTTATGAAATTTAGCATAAATGATCTTTATGATAGGTGATTATAATTCAACGATTAGATCGAGGAAAAATTTATTTTACAGAAAGTTATTATATTAAGAGTGTAACTTTGCTTAAAGTTATACCCGTGTAACCGTATAACTTCATCGTAACCCTATATATAGACATACTTATTCATATTCATATTAATATTTGGTGTCTTATGCTATCATTAGGGCTAAAAGTGAGTTAAGTTGGCTTATGAGCTATTTTAAGCTTAATTAATTAATAGTTCAATAAGCTTAGCTTATGAGCTCATGAGTTGAGTTGCAAGTTTGAGCTTGTTTATTAAATGAGTCAAACTTGAACTTTATTATTTTCAAATCTATAACTTGTAAGTAGACTCGATATATGTGTGTATATATATATATACATATAAAATTATATTATTAATTTTTGGTATATTATTAATATTATTGTTATTATTATTGTTGAGACCATGTTTTATGTGACTTAATGTCATAATTCATCAAGTTTAAAAAGCATAACTTATATCTAATTTATGTTATCTCTCTTACTAAGTTTGGGTGGCTTTGAGTTCAAGGCTTCAAATTCGATGAGTTTTTAATGAGTTGAACTTAAACAGCTAAATTAAGCTTGTTTATTATTGAACTTGAATTCTAACCAAACTTTATTATTGAGCCAAGACTTGGGTCGAGTTACTCCAATACTAACCTATCACTACACATTCTAAGTCAAGGGAATAGATCGCTTCATATATAAACTACACATAACTCAAATAAATTACATATGAGATGATCATATCTTAATCTATGCCATTATTAATCTTCTTGAAAAAAATTATAGATTAAGACATGATCCTCGCGTACGAACCTTTTATGCGAGAGAATCCATTTCCGTCAAAGAAGCATTTATCTCCTTATTGGACTGTTGGGTCGGTAGATGCCAACAAGGCAATAACGATGTCGTAGGCATGCACGATGCCTTGTCAATAATCTCTAACTGCCCTTTATACGTGTTCTTGCTTCTCACGCGGATTGGCCCAACACTCTACAGACTGACACGTGTCCTGAATTCATACGTTTGCATGTTACAGATGGCATGTTCTTGGGGTTTGACCTTGTGCATTATTAGCTAAAGTGCTGGTGGGTTCAGTCTCATTGTCTCCCACTTTTGTATTTAACTTCTAACTTTTTTATATTATTTGGGTGAGCATAGCACTGAGTAATTGGGTCGCACTGCACTCAATCAATCAACTCTGACCAGATGTCGAACTCTCCCCTAAGGAATTGAGAAAAATAATTCCACGCGCGAATTCTAAAAATAATAATTGTATAGTAAATAGTTTTCATACTCAAATCGATGATCGACTTGATTAAGGTACTGGGTTACTGGTTCAATTAATAGGTCACTGGTCAAATCAAATTTATACAAAAAAATATATAAAAATTTAAATAAAATATAATAAAATGACAACTAATTAACAATTTAACACTCTTTAAAGGGTCCAAATATAAAAAAATAAATAACATAAATTTCAAAATATTATTTATATTTCACAATCATGAATCATAATTGACAAGTTTCAAAACATAATTACACAAGCAAACTCACAAATTATGACAATACAAATAAAGTTATTACATGTTTCTATAAGTCAAATTAGGTTTTTTTAAAGGTTTTAAAAAAGTCATCATTTAGCAAAAACAAAGTAAACAAAAAGCAAAAAAGCAACAAAAAAAAACTAGACCCAGTCCAACCCGGTTCGACCGGTCGAGTTATCGATTTTAATACAAATGCGGCCAAGTCAAATCAGGTCGCACTAGTTTAGATGCGAGACTGATCAAAATACTAATTAAGATCGATTTCATAACCAGTTCACCAGTTTTTCGATCGAACCGTTCGGTTCGAACCAATTTTTAATACTATGGTATAGTATTTGAATCACGATAAATCCAATATGTGATGATATATCAAGTATTTAAATTGTAATTAGTTAAAATTATATAAGTATTATAAAAATACTGAAATCATATCATACGTAAAATTTAGCATAAATTCAAACCTATATTAACATTTTTCGAATTCTAAACGTCACAGCCACTTGAAAGAGTTATGTGCCCACTAGTAAATGTTGCCAACTAAGGTGTAAATGTGACTTGTACCATTTGAATTGATATATTGTCTCCGGGTTAAATGTAGGGTGTGTTTGATATTTTTTATTAGGAATAATAATATAAGCTTATATTATATATTATGTTTTTATCTTTATTTGGTATAAATATTATATTGTATAAACTTATCTATCATAATTATTTTATATGTCAAAGTGATATATAATTTAATACAATATGGGGAGATTAAATCAAGCCTGATTAGTTTTAAATGTGTAAGACCATTTTTATTTTTAATATTTTATTAAAATAAAATAATTCTTAATAATGTTATTTTATAATAAATAAATACTATTAAAAAATATTATATAATATCAATTAGCTATAAATAACAAAAATATAAATATTTATAATTAATAAATAAGAAATAAAATAAAATAATAAATACTTAATAACAAATAAATATTTAAAATAAATAATATATAATATAAAAATTATAAATTATAAATTTTTAACTAATAAAAATATAAATAAATAATAAACAAAACCCTCATATTAATCCCTTTAAAATTTCAAGTCAAATAAATTGGTCCTATAAAAAATAAACGTTCAAATTGGTCCCTATAAATTAAAAAGCCAAACAAATTAGTCCATGCAAAAAAATCCTTCCAAATTAGTCCCTACTAAAATAAATTGTTAGACAAGTTAGTCTTCCTATCCCAACTTAATAAAGAGACCAACTTGTCTAATTATTGAATTTTACAAGAACCAATTTATTTGACTATTTAATTTTGAGGAAACTAATTTAGGATTTTTTTTTTACAGATACCAATTTGTCCAATTTAAAATTTTAAATAGACTAAAATAAGTATCTTGTCTAAATAATAAATAATATATATTATATAAAAGTAGGCATTAAGAATAAAAATATGTTAAGTTAATATTTATTTTTAAATTAAAATTTAAATAATCATGATTTAAAATAGAAATATTAAAATATATAAAAGAGTATTTTTTTACGTTTATAATTTATTGAAATAATAAATAATTATATAATATTGAAATAAATAATAATATTTAATATAAACCAAATTTTAACTAATAAATATTTACATAAATATAATCTTTGAAAATTATATTTAAATCATTACTAAAAATTGTTTTCATTATTTTATTTATTTAATATTTACTCATGATACTAGAAATTATTTATGAATAATAATAATATTATAAAATATAAAATAAATATCTTAGATCATACTACATTTAATACTATATAGTATTAAAGATTTATCAGACCTTATATTATGAACTTCTATCTTATGGGTCATACCAAACGGGCCTTAGTGTTTTAACAATCTCAAATTTTTCAACCATTTAATATTTCTTTTTCTATATTTCCTACCTTTTTTTTTGAACCATAGGTATTCGATACTAGAAGGAGTGACTAATCCCTTGAGGCATAGAGCTCACAAATATAGATATTGTCTTTGGTTATAAAACTCTCTTCATACATACTGCTGGAAATTGAACCCTCTAACTAGATTCTAAACGAGTCTAGTTAGCTATTAATTGTGTTAGATTTCATGATTATATTTTCTATTTTTTATTTTAAGCATGAGTTGGGTCGGGCTAAACTTTGAAACAAGTTTCATGGAATGGCCCGTCCCACCACAGTGAAGAACAAATATTAACGGGCCGATTGGTCATGAGACTCTCAACACTGCTTGTCAAGACAAAAACTGCCCAATAGTACCTGACCAAAGTGGACTAGGGAATTGTCTAATACCACTGTTATTGACTTGGGTTAAAAAAAAGAGAGAGAGGGAGAGAACTAAGATAATGACCACGAGGTGACTGCACACCAAAAGAAAAACACGAGGTGACCAGACAAAGAAAAAGATAAGAAACACGATGAATTCATCTTAGTTATGATGTATATTTGCAGTATGATATAAACTTGTCTATATTTAGATGTGTATTACCTAATATTGTATGATGTTTGTCAGTTATAATCTTAAGCTTATTTTATATTTGATCAATTGTTGTTGTAGAGAAATTATTATGAGTGTAAAAATATTCCCTGAGGCATTTTGTTCACCATTTGAAGCTTCCGGGTTCCTGTAAAGAGGGCAAGAACTAATGGGATTGGAACCACATATCAATGCAACCTACATGAAACCCATGATTGCATTATGAATAAAATATTTATTTTACACTTGCATTTTGAATCGCTGAGGGTTATTTAGAATTATCGCTTTTTGGATATGCAAAATAGTCCTTTTGTATTTGCATTTCGGGCCAACAATAGTCATCATAAACAGTTGGAGTGATTTCTTTACTGAATTTGCATGACTTAATATATATAAATATCATTCCATACTTGGAAAAAAAAAAGGGAATCCAAAGAGATGCATTTTTAAAAATTGAAAAATTGATGGATAAATTGACCCTTATGAAAATTGCGGGATGTTTTCATTATTATGAAATGGTACTCCTATCTATTAAAAGCTTGCGGGTTTGAGAAGAAATGACTCTAAGTGATTATTTTGACCCTCAATGACTCATAATGTAAATGAAAAATGAATATCTTATTCATAATGTAAAATAGGATTTTTTATCTGACCCTTTATTGCTATCTAAGATTTTGAAAAATGGTGGGTGCACTTATGGTCCTTTCAAAAAATTGTGGGATTTTTTAAGATAGGGTAAAAATTATCGAATAATATTCATATCTACTAAGACATAGCAAATTTAAGAAATAATATTCATAAATGATTATATTGATCAACAATGACCCGAAATGTAAATACAAAATGATTATTTTGTAAACCTGGGGAGTGGTATCCTAAAGGAATGTGTTGATCATCAATGACTGGAAATGCGAATGCAAAATGAATATTTTATTTTCATTATGCAAACTTATTATGTTTTTTCTAACTATTTATAGCTATCTAAGGGTTTATTTGGTTTGAGTTTTCAGTTTTTAGTTTGAGTTTTCAGTTTTTCATATTTTGTAAAGGAAATACTGAAAATTCTGAAAACTATAAATTCCATTTTTCAGTATTTTTTTTACAAAATCCAAAAACCTGAAAAACAGAAATCTGGAAAATCAAACCAAATATGCTTTAAACTTGAAAAATGATGGATGAACTTCTTACTCTTCCAAAAAAATGTGGGATATTCTTATCTCTTGGAAAAAAATTATTGAATGGTAATCATATATTGTAAGATACGACAAAGTTGAGAAGTAATGCGCCCTAAATGATTATGTTGACTATTGGTGACCTGAAATACAAATGCAAAATGCATAAGTGGTCTATGTATTTTTTATGGTATTTGGATTGACTTATTTAAAAAGTACTTCAAATTAAATTATTTTTTTAAGCTAATGATACTCAGCTTCTAAAAAAAGTAAAAGTAGAAAAGGTTTGTTAATAAATTTTTTCTTTGAAAACCATCATTCACTATTATTTATAGTTACAGCTATATCCCTTATCAAACTTCTTTCTTCTCACTTCTTACAGTCTACACACATCTCTCGTCCTCTCACAGTCATGCATGCATATACTTCTCATAAGCCTACATTCAAATTCTATTTTGAGTTCACTGTATTTTCAACATACACCCACTTTCATTTGTATATACTTGTCAAAATTTTATTTTATTGTTAGTTTGATAAATTATTGATAACAGTGTGAAAATGAAAAATTATTATTATTATTATTATTATTTGTTTGGAATTGTTTGAATCATTTGTAGTTCATGTACAAGTCATATAGGTTCATGTGGTTTATCATTTATGTTGTGTAGTTCATATAGTTTATGTGAAATTCATGTGTTCAAATCATATTTTGGATCACTCGGGCGGCTTATGGTTGAACAACACCACCTAAGCCTCATTGCTATTTTTATCATCGGGCTATGTGTAATATCCAAGGATCCAAAGTGTAGGAAAATTTCACCAATTATCCATGAAATAGAAGAGTCTGAGAGCAAGAAATTACAACTCATGCAAGAAATTAAATAGCTCTTTCGGCCGAAGAATTGCAAACTGTTCTTTCCAAAATCCAATCTCTGGTTCCTATGAACAACACGATGCAAACAAATGAAGGGAAGCAAGATCACTAATTGCAGTGATGCACACTTGCAGTCCATCATCATTCAACAATAAGTATACAAGGATATATCACTGGAGATTGCACACATACCTGTCAATTTTTTTTTTTCACTTTTTTGGGTATGATGGGTATTAACTAATTGCAACACCATGGACGACATATGAAAGAAGACATTAAAGAGACCAATGATAAGCAGTATGTTCATTATTTCTCTGTTTCCTTTCTCTTCCTTAGCTTATTTATTTTTCCTTTGCTTACAACGTGAGAAATTTTTCATTGCAAAATCTTTAAATAAATTATATTTTATATTTTGAAGGTCAATAATTTATGACAAAATATTATGAGGTGTCATAGTAGTAAAAATGTTTGACCCAATCATTTCAGTATGGGATTACATGAAAATTTAAAACTTTTTTACATTTATAATATCTCAGAATTAATATGTATACATTATCCGATGAGATAAGCCTTTGTTGCTTGTGTTTATAATTTATGAAGTTAAAGATATTGTTTTGTGAGATAATTGTTGTATTTTGAAAATTTAAATATATTTCAAAAGGTTTAATTAATTATTTAAACTAATATTGGAATTGTTTAGAAACATATTTTAAATTGAGAATGAATCAAAATATTATAATTTTCATAATTTCTATTAAATGAATTTAATACCATTAAAATTAAAAATGACATTTTTCTTTACTGGCCTGAAATATCTTAAATATGGCAAAGTATTAGTTTTGATAGCAATTGATTCCTTGATTAATTTCTTTTAAAAGCAAAACTGATCATGTGATTTGTAAAAAAGATAAATATAACCAAAAAAAAAAAGATGCAGAAACATGATTAATATGTGGTCGTTGGGATCAAATTTTCAATAACAAATGTGCAAGTCATAGTTTTTAATAAAAAATATTTGTTGTATAATAAAATTTCACAATAAACTTACACCACTATTATTTTCTTTTCCTATTTCAATATATTAATATTGTTGGGCCCACTTTTTTTTATTTTGTCTTTTTCTCTATCTACACTTGTAGTGTAAATTTGTTGTTTCTAGATGTTATGCATGTATCATTGCCTGTTTCTAATTACACTATTATTCTTTTCCTAGGCAATATATCAAGACATATATCTCTATTGTAGTTCTTAAATTTCTCGAAAATACCATAAGAGCCTGTTATATCCTTAGGGATTTCTAAACTGTGATAGAATAATCTTTAAAAACAGTACACTGCACACTTCAGACTTAACAAAGCTCTTTTTCTCTGTTTTCATATTTTTGTGAGATCAGAAATCAAATTTTCCAACAATAACTAGGTCTATAGCTGATGTATAAAATTTATGAAGTTATATTATTTTTCATTTTCACATAAATTCTTAGATACTTTTAGAATAAAAGAGGGGAAAATTAGTGTACTCTATACTATTCATAACTTTGTGAATAGTTATTATCTCTTACCTTTTCTAATATCTCTTTAATATAATTGTTGATATATCAAATGATTAACGGTATAGAATATTTTATTTTTCTGCCCACTTAAGAATTTATCTTGTTTTGATATGAAATGCAGATATGGTGAATGGTTATGCTATAAATGTGGCAAAAATAATATTCTAACACCTAAAAGTGAGTGCCTAATTGGGACATTCATTTTTTTCACTATTGGATATGATGACAGCCCCAACTTCTCCACTTATCCAAAGGTTATGGAGTGGATGACCCAATTAGACACCCATTCTTAGGTAATAAAATAGCAATGTTCCTAAATGTGGAGTACGGCATGCCTATAGTCCTTGCGAGATTCGGAATAGGGAGTAAAGACATCGGTGGCCATGCATGTGTATGATTGTGCTAATATTTGTGGCAATATGCCATTCGATGATATTAATCATTGATCTGAGTCTGGACTATAGATAATGCACGATTCTAAACAAAGCGAATTGATTAGTAACTCTAGGTTTGTTCCTGGAGCGACCATGGAGTTCATAAGGCCCCAACCTGCAAGTTCATGATCCTAAACATTTTCAAATGGTTTGAGATATTTTCCTTTTTTGTTCCTTTCTTTTCTTCCAAAAACAGCTTTTAAATTATAAGAGCTTATTTTCGATTATTAGGAGAAGTAGTTAGACTTTAACGACAATAATGAAACAAATAGCATTGTATCTAATGATTTAGATCTTTGTGCTATGATTTTTTTTTTTGTTTATATTTTATCAATTTGCACGACCATTTCATACTCAGAATGTTTTTGGTATACTGTATTAGATATAATATTAATAAGATAAGCTAGTACTATGCATGTTGGAGGATATAATTATAATTAGAAATTAGTTGTTAGTTAGAAATAATGTATTATATAATTTTATCTATCATAATCCCTTTTAAGTCAATGTGTTGTACAGGAGGTCAGATTAAACCTTATGTAGAAAAATAATCCTTAGTTAAATTATTTCATAATAAATAAATATCCACTATAAGAAATTAGAGTTTCTATGATGACTTTTTTTGGTGATAACCATAAAGTCGTCACTTAAAGGGATGATTTTACGACGACTTCCAGTAGTTGTCACTAGATTCATATTAGTGGGTATATTTTGTGACCACTTAATCAAGTCGTCACAATAGATCAGATTATAAGTGACAATTAATAAAAGTCGTCATAGTACAATGAACTTTTAGTAATAGTTTATAAAAGTGGTCACAAAAAAAAACCCTCTTCTGTGACGAATTGTAATAGCTGTCACTAAAATCAAATTAGCGGATATATTTTGTGACCACTCAATTAACTCATCACAGTAGATTAAGTTATAAGTGACAATTCATAAAAGTTATCACAGTACAATGAACTTTTAGTGACAACTTATAAAAGTGGTCACAAAAAAAAAAAAAAATCTTCTGTGAAGACTTTTAATAGTTGTCACTAAATTCATATTAGTGAGTATAGTTTATGACCACTTAATTAAATCGTCACAATATATCAGTTTATGAGTGACAATTGATACAAGTTATCACAGTAGAATAAACTTTTAGTGACAACTTATAAAAGTGGTCACAAAAAAAAAAAAATATTCTGTGACGACCTTTAATAGCTGTCACTAAAATCAAATTAGCGGATATATTTTGTGACCACTTAATTAACTTGTCACAATAGATCAGGTTATATGTGATAATTGATAAAAATCGTCATAATGGAGTGAACTTTTAGTGACAATTCAAGTCATATAAATAAAAATGATATTAATGTAGTATCGCACTGAGATGATATAAATAATTAGATACGAATGAGAACAATTGGTGAGAGATAATAGACAAGATGATTTTATTTATGACAATGACTCAAATGAGGATTTAAGTGATGAAAATAATGAAGATCTCCTTGATAATGAGACTAGTGATGAAGATTATAATTCTTAAAGGTTAGCCTTTTAATTAAAAAAAGTTAGACCAATTATTTTATTCTACTTCTTATTAAAAAATTTGATATCTTGTTCATATTTATGCTTTCTTGATTATATTATTGTTACTTGGAAATTAAAAGTCAACTAACTCATAATCTTTTTTATTATACGATTTTGTAGAAATGCAAGGGCGTTGAGGTGCCAATGGAAAAAGGAAAGAAAACTTATTGTATTCATCAAGGGGTGATAAAGGAAAGAAAGATGATAGCATTTCAAGTCTAACTGTGCCACCAGCCCAATGCTTAAGTGCTCAAGAAATTCAGCCACATATTCAACCAATTTGAATACCTACTCAGTCAAGTCACTAGCTAGAAGAAGAGTCTCATTTACCATAGGGAGAAGGAAATGTTGTTTTAACACATAGTAGCACAGGTAATAATATGCCAATTTATGTTACTAGTAATGTAAAATATATTTATACATGTATTATAATGTCTTAATTTTTCATATAGGTTCTTGTATTCCAAATAAGAGAACAAGAGGAAGATATAAATCCATAAAATTGGACATGTTGACAATGGGTGGACAAATTGAAGTTCATATTCCTGATGATATCTTAAGAGCAGTAGGAACAAATACAAGGAACCTTGTGAATTATTATGGATTTACGGTTAGGACAATAACTCCATTGATAGCAAAGGATTGGAAAGAAGTCGTAGTTAGCGTGGGTGAATAAATACTTCTGAAGATTGAGGTAATAAATTTGTTGCCAAATGTGTTATTTATTATCAAAATAAATTTAGTAACTTAAGTTTCTTTGTTTCTTCCATTCAAAGGAAAAGTTCAAGGTTGGCCAAATTTTGGAATATCGTTTAGATGCATTTATTTTAGAAAGTATGCTAAGGTTTTATAAGTCGGAGAGGTCACGGTTAAGTCAAGAATATAAGCAATTTCAAATTGATGAGGAAAGACTAGCTAACCCGCCATCGGATATTGATATAGAGGATTGGAAGCATTTAATTGGTCATTTTGGCAATGAAGAATTTCAAGTATAATAACTAATGGATTAAAATTTTCAGCTTATTTTAAACTTATTAGTTAAGCATTAACTTAATAATTTAATTGTAGAAAGTAAGCAAGAGAAATACATTGAATAGACAAAAGTTAGTTGTCAAGCACATATGTGGTACTAGATCTTTTGCTGAACTTGAGGAATCAATGGTAATTTTTTTTCATTTTTTAAATATATTTCTATATATAAAAGTCATGTTTTAATAGCAATAATGGAGTTTGATGCGCAGAGAGATCCTGAAACTAGAGAGAAAACTTAAGTTGATGAAGTTTGGTATATTTGGCATACCAAAAAGAATAAAAAAGGGGAAGTTGTATGGTCCGATCCTAAGTCACAAGAAGTCCAAGTAATCCTTAATTATATGCCTTTGTAAGTTGAATCAATTTATGAGTTCAATTAGTATATTTTCTGTTTTATTTATATAGGATCAATTGAATGAGCTTGTATCTCAACCAACCCTAGAAGGCTCCACTCCAATGACTAGTGATAAGATGTTGTTAAGTGTACTTGGTGAAAGGACAGGATATTCAAAGGAAAAGGTTATGGAAAGAAAGCTCAATCAAAGAGGGGAAGAGTTCAAGAAGTTGAAATCAATGCTAAGATTAATCAAGCGGTGGGGGAACGAGTTGAAAAAACAGTAAAGAAAAAAATTGAACAAGCGGTGGAAGAAAGAGTTAAACAAAGAATTGAATAAATGAAAACTGAGGTCAATAATAACATATAAAGTATAATTGAATTGAATCTCGACTCGCTTCTATACTTGACTTTGTTTCTCAATCAAATGCTAACACTAATCTCGATAGTCTTAACCAGGTATTAATTAATAAAGATATTATTTTTTAGATATGCATTTACTATGAATTGATTGCAATAATGGCATAATTTGTTAGTAGATTGGAACTCTTTAAATTAGTGTTTGCAAATTTGGTCTATCATAGTTTCTGATTTGTTTGTCATTTGATCTTGGACTTAATTGATGGGATTTGTTGCTAGTGCTAGAGTTTAGGATTTTGGTCTTCTTGTTGGTTTTGTATTTTGTGAAATGGGTGAATTCATGGATGGATGATGTGGTTATTTTAGTATGTGGCTTCCAAATTTTAGTAACAACATGTATTTTCTCTGGTTGTTGCCTATATTGCCTCTTTGTTTATCAATATCAACTGATTAAATTTTTTTTTCTGCAATATATCTTTTTGATTACTATGTTGTCTTTATGTTTTGTGTTGTGGCTTGTGTTGGTGCTATGTTGTTACCATATTTCTACCGTCTTATTGGTATCCAGAAAGCACACTATTGACACTATGATGCTTCTAAGGTTCTTCTTGTGCTAATGGCATAGCCTTTTAGTGCTCCAATTGTGACTGCATATATATTAGTTTTTCTTACAAATATTTGAATGCTTTACTTTCACAGTTAAATTTTGGTTAGTTCTCACTTTTGAATACTCTTAAATTTTTGAGTTTGTTTATGTGGCCTTAGTGTTTTGTGTATAATTTGTACTACTCATTTTACTATCATCCACTTTGTAGTGGTTAAGCTTTTGTTCATTATTGGAAAAGAATGGTGTTTTAGCATTTTATTGGCTATATTTAAATGAAATTGTGTTACACATGGAGGCTTTGGACAAAATAAATATAGTGTACTTTTTTGTATGCTTGGTCTTATGCACAAGTTGAGATTATAAACACGGCTCCTCTTCGTTGTCTCTTCATTGTTGTCTTTATCTGGTTGCATTTGAGTCTTTCTAGTTTATGGTTATTTTGGTTATGCCAGGCCTAAGCGTCTAATATGCTTGTTTTGGAGTGTTTTTCCCTTATATTTTGTTGTTATGTTTTTTCTTATATGGAAAGGTGTATTATGTTAGTATATGAATTTGGAGGATCTGAATTGGTGTAGGATCTATTTTCTTGGTTTATGTTTGGTTGTATTTTCATTTTAGAGTTCACTTGATTTTGTGAGTTGAGTTTGCTATTTAATTATAAAAGAAGTAAACACTTCTACTTTTTGGAGTGTTAGATTTACAAGAGATATTCTGCCAAAATTTTAATTGTAGATAAACTTTAATTATCCTTGTTTCAACTATGTTTATCTATTGTTGTGTTAGTATAGCTGGAAGAGTTTATTTACATTTTATAATGAAGTTATAATAACTCTTTTACAGGCTCTTTGTACAAACAAGAATGCACATGATCCTATAACAAGTTGTCCTAACAAGGAACCAAGCACTTGACTTTGGATTAAATTCATTTGGAATAACATCAAGATTCTATGTTTTAATTTCCTTTTTTCTTTTGGAAAAAACTGAGTACCTTGCATTTGAGTTGTAGGTTTGTTTTCTTTTATATAGAACTAATAAATAGCATAGACAGTAGCCTTTTGAATTTTACGCAGTACTTGACTTTAAGATTACAGTCTTACATTTTATGTTATTAATGTTATTTAATGAATATGACTTTAGATATATTCAGAAGAAAATTTAATTTAATTTAATTTAATCATATTTTTTATCAGACGCAAGTAATATGATATGATAAAAACAATAAATGCATAATTAAAAGTAAAAAATAAAATAAAGCAGTCTAAAGTAGCAAGTATAGATAGTCATTGAAAGGTCCTTTTCCTTACACCATAAATGAGTCGTCACTAAAAGATGTTATAGTGACAACTATGTGTAGTTACTAAAAGTAATAATAATTTTTAGTGCAAACATTTAGTGATGAATAATTGTTGTCACTAAAGGCTCTTTTTGTGACGACTATTTATATTGTCACTAAATATGTAAGTTTAGTCACGACTTTTATATGGTCACTAAACTTCCTTTTTGTTACGCTATAAATAAGTTGTCACTAAAATATGATATAGTGACAACTATCTGTAGTTACTAAAACTAACAATAAGTTTTAGTACAGACATTTAGTGATAAAAATTATTATCACTAAAAGCTCTTTTTGTGATAACGGTTTATGTTGTCACTAAATAGTTATTTATTTAGTGACGTCTTAAATTGTCATAAATTGTATGACTTTTTGTTACAACTATAAAAAATATAAGTGATGACTGCTTAAAATCATCACTATTGACTTTTTAGCTATGAAGTATGAATTACGACTTTTATTCATCACAACAAGCATAAAAATTATTATTAAAAGCTTTTGTGATGACATCAAAAATTTTTAGTGATGACTTTAGTTGTCACAAAAAACCTTATTTCTTGTAGCACTGGAAAAAATGATATATGATGTAATTTTGTTACATACGATAAAAATATAAAATAATTATAATAGATAAATAATAAATAAAATAAATGATAAATCAATTATAGTATATAATCTATTTAATTAATATATAATAGCAGAATAGTGGTTTTGAGACTTTTTTCCTGCCTGTTTACATTGACAAATAGATAAAATTATTTGTAATGTGTTAATTAATAGCTTTATAGAATTAAGTAAGGTCTACATCCTATTTAATGGTAGATGAGGTGTGAGTCGACACAATATCCCATAACCCATGAGTATAAATAATAATTTTCTTTTATTAAACACATTCAGTTACTTGTCTAGATTTGAATATCATATATTCTCCTATAAGTAGTGTTGTTTGGACACCCAAAATTTAGTGTCCAACTACATGCATCAAAAGATGGAAAACAAAAGTTTTTCCATTTAATTAGAGACCACACAAAGTTCAAGAACAAGAGATTGTGTGTTGGCACGAGATTTGAGGCAAAAAAGGGTTTAAAGAACCATTTCTCTTCTACTATATGGAATGGGCCTCTAGCAAGTTGGATTGTGTCATACTCCTTTCATTCTCTAATAAGTCTATCTATAAAATTTTATTTTTCTACTATTATTTATTTTTTTTAAGAATTATAGATAATCTTAATTAATTTTTTCTATGATATCCTTATGAGAGAAAGTTAGTGAATAGAATAAATATGAGAGAGTATTAAATTTGGTGACAATAATAATAGTATTATAAAATATATTTAAATTTATTTAACTTCATATTTATGCAATTATTTTATTAACATGTGTGTGCATGTAAAAATGGGTACATACTGCTATTTAAGAATCAGTGTCACACCAAAAAAAAGTGAGGACACAGTAGTCGATGCCTGCATAGAGGTGCATTTACTCTTGAAAATTAATACATTTGACTAACCCCTTTAGGACTTTTAATGAGAAAATCGGATCAGATATCGAACCGGTTAAGGTATTGATTTAAAGTTTAGAAGTCCAATGGGAATATTACACACACACACACACACACACACACACACACATATATATATGATTTATTAGAATATAAAAAAATATATTAAATCATTAATATTAATATAATTAAAATAAAAAATATTCATAGATTTATAAAAATAAACATAATTCATATAAAATTTCTCTAGTCTCAACTCACAACACAGTCACAAAGCATTTGAAAACAATATTTGTTGTTGATCAGTGATATTTATGGTGAACAATCTACGAATGACAGAGAGAGAAGAAGAGCAACTTAACAATCTTTGCTAGTGCAATTATTTGGTTCCATTTTTTTTATTTTTGCTCCGTGACTACTATAAGATATCAGTATTTAAGTTTTGAAAAAATAAAATAAAATTTTCAGACCGGTTTGATTCACTAATTTTATTTGATTTTGATCAATTTTAATTTCTCCTAATTTTTTAAGTTTAATCAGACTGATCAGGTGACTGGTTTTCAGTCAAACCGACCGGTCCGATCCTATCTTCTCTTCCATGCTCTTAGGACTTAGGAATCAAGCCGTACCATTAAAAGGAAATAGTTACTATTTTATCAAGTTTGAGATACTTCCGATGTAGGCCTGCAGGATTTTCCAAAACAAAGCTAATCCTCTAATGTACTTTTGTACACGAGGTAACCCCTTCTACTTTTGATAAATAAAGGAATAACTAACATTGTGTGTGGCTAGAGTTGTATGAGGACAAATCTCATTAAATACACTGATAAGAGTATAGTTCCACACCCCCAAAAAGTTATGGGAAGAGCTAGTAGGAGATCAAAAGCCTGAAAAATGAAGCAAATTTTCAAGATGGTATTAATTAATCAGTTAAAGTTCGTATGAGAGCAGTAGATAGCCGTCCATAGACCATAATCCATATCGTACAAGGAAGAATAAAACGCAAAAAATGGCAATGACATTGCCCATGCTCACGCTCATGCATGTACACATTTGCCTATAACCGCCATCATATAGCACCATACTGCGCTTTCCTAACACGTAATTATTATGTACTTTATGTGACCCTTTTTCCAAAATAATAATAATAATAAAATTGTAAGTTTAACCGTTATTCACCGATAATATAAAATTTATATACACCATATATTTTCAATCACTAAAATAATTAAGACTTACACTAATTACTAAAAAAAACATCTAAATGAGATAATTTGATTGAATTATAACATTGGTGCATCAAGATTAAACTCAACATATATTCTCATATTCTTGGGTGTGTTTCTAAAATCGCCACGTTGTAACTCTCCGATAATCTCTCCTTAAATACATGACTTATCAGATTTCTGGCTTTCCATTTCCGTGTTAGCGTTAGTTTAGGAACCCTCTTTAAATATGGCCTTTGTATTTGCATAATTCATTGCCACAACACAAAACTGAAACCTCTCACAGTCACACTCAAACTATGAAGCTTTGTCCAAAACAAAGGAATTCCTATGTAATTTTCTTTCTTAGTTTCCTTCGTGCACTGAGATTTTATTATAAAAACTGTATGTTTTGGCTCATGGTTGATATAGTCTTTTTCTTCTTTTTGGTGACAATGGTCCCCACTATCTTCACCCATCCATCAAATCCAATAGTGATGAAGTGCATGTCTCATTTAAACACTCATTTTAGATATTGAAATAGCAATTCTCTTTTTGAATCAGTGGTTCCCATGTTTTGAGAGTATTGGTTTCTGTGTTTTGGGAATAGAACAGTTTTCTGCCTTTGCTGCATTGTTTTATACACAAGTTAATTGCCTTGAGTGCAAGACAAGAAAACTAGTTCCTTGGCTCCAAGATTTGCTTGCCATGGTGTTTGAGATAAACTCTGGTTTTTTCTTCAGGTTGTTGGGATTATCGCCACAGTTTTGTTGTCGGTATCAGTGGGAGTGAGGGTGGCAGAATGCAGATTGGTCAGTAGTGGATTGGAGGACCTTGAGTACTCTGCTATCAATTGCCGAAAACACAGTGCAGTTTTGACTGATTTTGGTGGCGTTGGTGATGGCAAAACATCCAACACCAAGGCCTTTCAATATGCAATTGGTAATCTGAGCCAGTATGCATCTGATGGGGGTGCATTGCTAGTGGTGCCATCTGGGAAATGGTTGACAGGAAGCTTCAATCTCACTAGCCATTTCACTCTTTTTCTCCAAAGTGATGCTGTCATTCTTGCTTCTCAGGTAGTTAGCCCTCCTTCCACCCCCTCTCCTTTTTTCCTCCCAATTAAGTATTCACAGTATTTAACTGGGAGAAATTTTTAGATGCCCTCAAAACAAGAGATTTTTCCTATTGTGATCCATTCATCATCGTCGATCATGTGATACATCAGTTTCGTAGGCCTCATCTATATTATTATCGCGAGAAATTCTTGTGCGCTTTAGGAGCAAGCGGTGCTTTACATGTCACATCAACCTTTTTTTCTTAACCACCCACTTTTACATGTCACTTTTATCTTCTAAGAAACTACAAAATTGGTGTGGCATGTAACCAATAGATCAAAACAAGAGCAATGACTTACTCTAGCAGCACATAAAAATTTCTCTTTAACCATCTACTGCTTTCTTTTTCATAAACTGATGTGTCAGATGGTGATGAATGAATAGAGCACCATAGGATTTCTTTCTCTTCTATAGCCCTCGTGTTTTATTTGAGATGTGACATAAATTAGAAAATAGGATTCGTATATCATTGTCAAATATTTGACTATGGTTTCTTTTCGGTGAGGCACCTGCCGCTATTTTAGAGCTTGAGATACATCAATTGAAAATATACAGTAGCTGATAGTACCACCTATTAGTTAAGGAGCAGGCAAAGCTCATTGACTAGATATTTATGCTATACAATCACCAGAAATTTGTTCACCTAATTCTTGCTACTAAACTCTCGCCAAACTATGATTTCCTGGCATGTTAGTTTAACAGTATTAGACACCACAATTTGTAGTCATTTTTTTCTTTTGGGGTTTTTATATCTTCTTCTAAGTAGACACTTTCATTGATCATTGACCGACATTGGCAGGATGAATCAGAGTGGCCACAACTTCCTGTACTACCATCATATGGAAGGGGAAGAGATGCTCCTGATGGAAGGTTTAGTAGCCTCATTTTTGGAACTAACCTCACTGATGTTGTAATTACTGGTAACTACTGGGCCCTGTTAAGAAATTTTTGAGGTCATGCCACATTGGAAATCATTTCTAATGTCACATATTTTGAACTTGTTCATTAGGTTACAATGGGACAATTGATGGGCAAGGATCTTATTGGTGGGACCAGTTCCACAAGGGAGAGTTGAAACTCACCAGGCCATACATGATTGAGATTATGTTCTCTAATAATATCCAGATATCAAATCTCACTTTGATCAACTCCCCATCTTGGTTTGTGCATCCAATTTACAGCAGGTTAGACAAGAATTTTCTTTAGAATTTATGGTTATGTTAATCTTGATGCACCATACGTTCTGTTATTCTTATCATGCCCTATGTTTCCACTCTGCAGTGACATTATAATTCAAGGGCTGACCATTGCTGCACCAATTCACTCTCCCAACACAGATGGAATAGATCCTGGTATTTTTTTTTCTCTTAAAAAAAAATTTATCATGTACTTATTTCCATTGGCTTTCAATGGAAAGCAGAAGATGAATAATTAATTATTTTTTCAACTTAAATATGTTCTAAATCTGAATTAGTGGAAATATTGGATTCTATATTAAAAAATTTCAGTTATTACTACTATACACTAACTATATTGGTTTAAATTTAAAAATAACCACTGTCTAATAATTAGTGTCTCCTTTTTACAGATTCTTGTACCAACACTAGGATTGAAGACTGTAACATTGTCTCTGGTGACGATTGCATAGCAGTTAAAAGTGGTTGGGATGAATATGGAATAAAATTTGGAATGCCAAGCCAACACATAGTCATTAGAAGGCTTACATGCTTCTCCCTTTATAGTGCTATGATTGCTCTAGGCAGTGAAATGTCTGGTGGAATCCAAGATGTCAGAGCTGAAGACCTCACAGCTCACAATACTGAATCAGCTGTTAGGATCAAAACAGCAGTTGGTAGAGGAGGATATGTTAAAGACATATTTGTTAAGGGAATGAGCTTGAATTCAATGAAATATGTGTTTTGGATGACAGGTTCTTATGGATCACACCCTGACACTGGCTTTGATCCCAAAGCACTTCCTGTTATTAGCGGCATAAACTATAGAGAAGTTATAGCAGATTACTGCAAATATTCAGCAAAACTTGAAGGGATTCATGATGACCCTTTTACAGGAATATGTATTTCTAATGTGACTATCACAAGTGACATGAAGAAATTGCAATGGAATTGTACTGATGTTGAAGGGGTTACAAGCAATGTCAGTCCTTTGCCTTGTGAATTGCTGCCACAGAAGGAAGAGAAATTTGACTGTCCTTTCCCGGATGACAAACTTCCCATTGAAAGTGTTCAGTTGAAGACTTGTTCCTTTAAGAGTGTTCTTGAAAGAGAATGAATGTATTTGAATTTTGAATCTAATATCTAACATAGTAATAACGGTATTGTCATCTATGTGAGAGTTTTTAATGAAATGAAACCAGGTGGGTTATGTTACCATACATAATATATGATTGGATGACATGTAAAATATTTTACACTGCATAAAATTAAATACTTAATGTATTCTCTATTCTTTCTGTTTTTTTTTTTTAATTAAGACAATGTTGCTGGGATTGGAATGCCTACAATTTTCACCATAGCACTTGATTTATGATTTGAAACCACGTCTGCATTAAGTCGATTATTGAAGTGCACCGGTCCATACCAGGTTGATGTTAATGAAAATTTTTATTACACTGCCAGCAACTGAACACTTACTAGTTTACTATATTTTCATTAGCAAATAAGGCAATTTATTGTTGGCGTAACTCGAATTTGTGGTGTGTAACACCAATTAGCGTACAATATTATGACTATTTAATAATTTGATTCGCTCATAATGCTTGTTGTATAAGTCTCAATTTGTCTTTAAGGAGCCGTTAAAAGAGTAGTCACACTGTACCTATATTAAACCATGATCAACTACATATATATTGGGTAAGGAGCAAGGAATGCTTAATTTTTCTGCTTCAGAGGACGAATAACAGTCCCTTTACTTTGATCTCTGTACAATTAACATCTGACCCAAAAGAAATCATTATCATGGACTAAGCTCAAGTAGCTAGAGAATTATTCATTTATTTGAAAATATTGAAAAAGTTAGTTAAATTGTTGTGCTAATAGAATTTAGGAACACTACTGTTATTTTCCTTCCATTTTCTGCTAGTGATTGCTGCTGCTGAGCCTTCTATTTCTTTTTTAATGAGTATCTTCTATTCCTGCTGGAGTAGGACTTTGTGGAGAGAGATTTAGCTCACAAGGGCCCATGGCAATATGGTGCTCCTTCAGTCAAGGAGAAGAGGGAATTAAAGACAGGTCAAAAGTAGGTAAATCACTAAAGAAATAAAAAAAGAAACTGAAAACTACTTGTTCTTACAGAAAAAAGAATTAGGTTGGTCTCAAGCATGCAAACAACATCTCCCATTTTGAGTTTTGGATTAACATCAAGATCTACACATCTTAGGGCAACCAAAATAATCCGTTTAAGATCTTTGGAAGAAGGCATTTCAGGCATTTTTGGATCAACCAAATCAGCAACCTTTCCATTGGCAATCATTGATTTGAACCAGTCTACTATATGAGCCTGCAATTTGGAGTCATGCTAAATTCATTATCAAGTGGGCATGAAAACCAATAACTAATGAATCCAAAATTGGTACCTGAGGTTCACTGTGATGTAATGGAATCCTCCCTGATATAATCTCCATAATAAGTATTCCAAGACCATAAATGTCATTACCCTCAGTGAAGATTCTAGTGGAATGACAATCTGGAGCTACATAACTGAGCCACATGAATATACCAAAAAAGATGTAAATTTGAAAATTCATCATAACTAGTTGTGTCAGATAATGTGGAATTGCATGCAATGTCAAATTCATCCAGGAAGATTAATGATCTCATGATTTTTGTCAAGGAGAAAAACTGACCCCAATGCTTCTATTATACTGTGACTCCACTCAGAACTGAGAAGCTTACAAAGGCCATAATCAGAGATCTTTGGATTCCATTGGTGGTCAAGCAATATATTGCTAGATTTTATGTTGCCATGGAGAATCTTTGGTTCAGCTTCCTCATGAAGGTGTGACAGTCTGCAAAGTAATTTGGTTTCATCTAATGTCATACACATTATTATAAGCATAAATGTCTTTAACAAAGTTGTAACACATGTTTTTTGAGATCCAATTCTCACCCTTTTGCAACACCATGGAGAATGTGTAATCTCTTAGTCCATGTTAGAGGGCTCACTTCTCCTGGAAAGTCATGAAGCCATTGATGTAGATTTCCATTGTCTACATATTCAGATACTGACATCCTGACAGAGGAAGCCTATTAGTGTTAAGTATTTTAATATTTGCAATGATGAATACTAGCAGAACTAATAGTAGACTTCTTTAGTTTAATATATACCTGTAAATTCCCTCAGAACAGTATCCAATCAATTTCACTAGCCTCTTGTGCATTGCACGTCCAATTGCCTCCATTTGTGATGCAAAATACTCCTCAGGTTGGCAACTAAGAAAGAGGTAATTAAAAAAATCAAGGTAGGGGTAATTAAAAAAATCAAGGTATAGAATATCTTAAAAACTTTTGGTTACAAGTTGTTTTGAATCCAAAATAAGTTAATCCAAATAAAATATAGATCAAAGCAAATTAAAAACATGATTAAAAAACATCATTTTACATTTTCTAACTAGATAAGGTACTCAGAAGTCGTATTTTCTTTTTTTCATCATCCCAACCTATTGAAAAATCCATTTAAATACGTTTGGTAAAAAAAAAGTGACAAATGAATTTATTCATAATTCCATCAAATTTCAATATTTTAATATTCAAATCCTTTGATTTTTTGTAGAATTTGGATGAAAATAAATTGATTTTATAACTTATACACAAATCAAATAAATTTATTTCCTATTTTAATCATTCCAAATACAATCTATCATATTTTAGACATACAAATGGATTTCAAAATCTATTCATTTCCTAATTTATTTAATCATTCTAAATTTAAAATTTAAATTAAAAATCAAATCAATTCATTTTCTAATTTTAATCATTCCAACCACTTACTTTAGCTATTCATCTCAGTAAGATAAGGAAGTTCCAGTTATTAACATTCCCTATCTACACAAACAACATAACATAAATATTTACCTACTTATGTATGATATTCCAGATATCGAAATGAGTGTCTACAGAGACTATGTTCAAGCAACACTACTCAATTTATATGTATTCAAGCAACAACTTTTGTACCTGTCACACACTAGCCTCTTCACAACCACCCTCCTATTATCTGGCAACAAACCAATGTAAACAGTACCATTATCCCCACTTCCAATAACATTTTCTTCAGCAAATCCATTTGTAGCATCCTCTATCTCCCTTAGGCTAAAACAACACCCCTTCTTCAAATGTCCATCTCTCATAATAATGCCATTGACCTGTGGTTGGTGAGGTAGGTCCAACTCATCATGATGATAACCTGATAACTCCTCAAAGTTCGTCTCAAGTTCTGAGATGTTGATTGGTGTTGATGACAGTAATCTCTTATCAAGGGATGAAGAGCTATGAAGAACACGGTAGTGCCTGCATGGCTTTGATTTTGGTAAAGAAAAACGGGTCTTGTAGGATTTTCTACGTGGATAGTGCATGAAGCAAATGCATAGGATGACACACACAGCAACAAATGCTGCAGTGGAAGATAGCAGCAAAACCCATAATGGGATGCCAAAGGATAATGGGGTTGATAATAAAAGCTTTCGTTTCATGATGATGATGATGTTGAATTGGAAGAGGATAAAGGGAAGAGAAAGATCATGAAAAGGAGAGTAACATCTATGTATGCATTTGAGTTTTGTTGTGGAACTAGTGCAATTGGAAATATTGAAGCTCTGGTTCTTTTGTGAACCGATTTTTGCTCCGGTAAAAGCTAGCTATTAGATAAAGTTACTTGATTTTTGAAGTTTTGAACTCAACAGTTTTACTCCAAGGTTTCAGGTACTAACTAACCAACGGGATTAATGGAAAAAAAAAGAGAGAGATGGGTTTTCTTTTTATAACGGAGTTTGTTTATTTATTTTCTTCAACAAATTATCACGAATATATATGACTATGATTACATACATATAAGACTCGTTTATATTCTAGGATTTAATTGATATGTATTAATAGTGTAAAAAAATTTTATACAGTCATCCAATCATATATTACTATATAAGTTATAATAGTTAACTTTTATACTTATTACTTGAAAAATCATTTACACTTAATATTCTAATTGAACGACGATGTAAAACAATTTTATACTATTAGTGCATCAAAATTAAATCCTATATTCGATCCCAAAACCATAAACATTATCCTGTTTTCTCATTAATATTTTTTTTAGACATCCAATTCATTGATGAAAATTTTCACTATTATTTTTATATCTCAACTAAACATGCCCTTAATATTAACTATTAGGAAGCACACCATCAAAATTTCATAAATTATGACAAAAATATATTAATGTCAAATTTTGTTGACATATAAAAAGACTGTTAAATACGAAAATGATTTCTATCGACGTTAAATGAGAAAGTTTCATCAGCCATATAAACTATTGCATATATCGAACAGCTAGAAAACGTGAAGAACGCAAATGAATAGCTTCAATTTGTGTCAGATGAACCAGAAGTCTTAATGTGTAATCTAAAAAGATAACATTAGCACATGATAGGTTTTGGCCACTAAAGAGTAAAGCCATCCCTTCTATTTCTTTCTTTCTTTCTTTTAAGTTGCATTTCCATTTTATTCAATTTCAGCACATGCATGACATCTCAAGTAGTCTTTTGTCTTACACTTTCCTGTTACTTACAACCTCAGCCATATTATATATAGAATTTAATTTTAATGCACTAACAGTATAAAATAATTTTACACTGTCATCCAATTAAAACATTTCATTTCGATGACTTTTCAAGTAGTGGATATAAAAGTCAACTATCATGACTTATATCGCAATACATGATTAGATGATTGTATAAAAAAGTTTTACACTGTCAGTATATATCGATTAAATCCTTATATATGTAAAAAGAGAGAATAGACTGTCTTCCCTCATAGTATATCTGTTCAAATGGCAATTCATGACCTGATACAGAATAATGATAATACAAATACTAATGCATTATAAGGACTGAAAGTACTTTCAAAATGTTCATGTAGTTCAGCCGTTCATTTTTCTAACTATTAAGAAACTAAACGTCCAAACACCTAAAATTATGTAAATGAGAAAGGCCGACGCAAGCAAAGTTGCTCGATGGCCCCTTCTTCAATTGGTTTCTCCATAGGACGAAGCTTGATTTCATACAGCTTTGGCCAGAGTTTTCCAGTCACTGGAAGCAGGACATGGGTTACATAAAGTCATAAACTAACTAGTACTGAAAATGGAAAGGAGGATAAAGGGATGGGAAAGGAATGTAACATTTTACCTGTAGGTTTTTTAAAATAAATTAAAAATAAACCGAAAAAATGGGAGCTTACCAAAAATCCGCTTCTGCTCACCATCCCATGCTATCCCGTTCAAAACATCAATAGCCTAAAATGTAAATGCATAAACAATGAATCAAGTGCAACACTACCCTCTAATAACAATTGGATCTCAAAAAGGAATAAAGAAGATGATTAACAAATTGGAGCAACTATTTTCAATCCTATTTTCAAACTATAGCTGCATTATGTGCATGTAAATATAGACACTGAATAATAGGACGAAAATCTCATCTACGGAGATCAAAATGCTCAGGTTCCTTACATTATTCCCAGCTTCAATTAGTTCTTCCCTGCATATGGTAGATAAAAAGTAAGTGTAAGCAGCAAATGAACAAACATACTTGTTGAAGAAAACCACAATTTCGATCCTCGAAGGATATTTAAAACCTTCCTCGAAAGATTATCACATCAAGTTGCTACTTGCTTTATCATCTTTGGCATCAAAATTGTCCCTGAAGTACATGTTTTTTTTTTCCAACAAGTTGATCCTCATGTGATGACCAAAAATCATCATTGAGGATCAATTTGATGTTGCTAAATTTTGGAGGACCAAATTGGGGGTTTACTTATTATATCATCAACATACACATATGCACTAAGTAGTTAGTTTGTATATGGAGAAGAAAAAAGAAGCCATGCCTTAAATTTTGGAGGAGAATCCATCCAAGAACACGCCCATCATTAGGAGAGATTCGTACAATGCAGTCAGTCTACACAATGAAATGTCAATCTGAGAGTCCAGCTTAACAGAGAACCTTGGGCCACAAACATATTGCACAAATGACTGACATTTGTCTTCATTTTTCAGAAATTCAGAAAAGATCTATTTGCCCAATTACAATAATAGTTGAAGATTCAAGGACATACTGTATAAACATTTGCCCAAACTTCACCATCTATATATTCCAATTCATTGAGATTGTATACTTGATGATCTTTATAGTAGACAACATGTTTAGATACAGCTACATAAAAGAGGGAAAAGTAAATTCCATGAAAATACAAACCAAGCAAAGGTAAAATAATCAAAAGTTTCAGGAAGGGGTTTGCATATAAGTCTCGTTAAAGAGACAGACCTTTAAATGTTCGAGGATCAAGTTGATACAATGTTGAACTGCCATCACTTCCAAACAAGATTTTTCCATCAGTTGCCAGACCCCAGCCATCTTTCATATCATGATTAAATGTCCCTATCTACAAAAATTGAAAAAGCAAGCTTTCTGAGATCTGGCTAGCCTTCTATGTAAACAACACCATTGTTACAGAGTACTGACTACAATGCAATGCCAAAATTATGTCCAACCAGCTTGTATGAATATGCAATTTGTTTTGATGAAATCAATATTCCAAGTTATGCATTTTCTGCCTCGGATTATTTTAGTCAATCATCCAATCAACCTTTGGGTTTCCAATATCATGTTTAAGATTTTCAAAATTGATGGCGCCAAAGAAGCAAATTATTTTGAAATGTTGAATAAGATTAAAAATTGAAATGAAATACGTGTAAGATTTTATACTGTATGAACTTAAAGGAGAATATAATGATGCAGAATAGTAAAGACAGATTGCAAATCAACCAGAGTTTGATATGTTGATTATTTTGTTGCTTTTCTTAGCAGAGCCTCATTCAATAACAACAGTAGGAGCTATTCAATCCATGACAAAGACAAAAGATTGCACAATTGAGAAGGTAAACCACAAACTTTGCCTAAATTTTTCAGGTCATATATGAAGCCAGTTTTCTGCAACCAAGTTACTTGGAACAGCCTGCAAAACATACAACAAATAACTTATCAGAATTAACCCAACCATCAAGTGTAAGTGTCAAAAGAACAACTAAATGACTCAATATCAAGTGTATATGGTAATACCACATTAATAGATCCTAAGTAAACATCCCCTACAACATACAGAAGCAATGGAATATAATTGCAGCAATGTGAAAAAAATAGGGAGTCACTATGCACTATGCAGTTTTCATGTCTAGCAATCAAAATTGGCAAATACTTGGTGTTTTAGACGTATAAATGAATACTTTGGGAGCCAATAGGAACCAAAAGACGTGAAAAATGAAGTCCATTAACTTTTCATCATAATAAATAATATCAAAGCACAGCATAGCCAAATTCATTTTTACTCATGCAAGGCCCATTTCTAATGGACATGCCAATCAGCTTTAGATGCATAGCAGCAAGCAATCAAGAAACTGTATTTTCGTGGCCCTTAATCCCAACGCAATTCAATATATGGTTCTGAAAAAGTTATGAACTTTAAAATGCTTTAAAGAAATTGTATGGATAATTTTTTTTCATGTTATTTATGATGAAGGAAAAAGTCAGGACAAAAATAATAAAGATGAAGTCCAGTCTCTCAAAAAGAAAATAAGTGAAAAAATCCTATTCACCCAAAAATAATTTTTAACACGAGGACAGTTTGCCCTTTATTCTTTTCCATCTTCCTAATCATTGACAGAAGAAACTTCTTTCTAAGTCTAGTAATCTAAACACTGGATCGATAAAAGACAGAATTTCAATTTGCCTTGCATACCTTTTATCAAGTAGAGTTAAACCTTCCCCAAATAACGAAGCATCCATCTTCAGGAGATCCTCAACCTTCATGCAGCCAAAATAACAAATGTAGGAAGAAGTTTACAATAGCTTCCACAGTGTCCAAAAGCAAGCGATGCTGATATGAACAAATCCTACATATATACATTTATGCCCTCATTGAGATGTCCAATTTCTAATTGCATACCGATGGGGCACAACCACAATACATCTTTTATATATAGTTTAAGTTCCTTTTTCTAGAAGTATATCCAGTGATGTCATCTAAAATTGTTCACCGTGTTCTAAATCTATGCAAAATATAACTGGTTCTTGTTGGAGCAACTACGTCTTTAATCTTGCCATGACAAGTACAAGCATAACAAAACTTGTCTCTGGGTTAAACCAATTCACTTTTCATCAGTGGCAATTCTTAAAAAAAGAAAAAATGAATTATAATTTGAAAACAAATGGGACTGAGTTTTCGAACAAGCAGATGGAATAGTTCAAGAACCACGGTTCTGTACCTTGCCAGTATGAAGAGCAACTCTCCGGACGGATGACTGAAACAACAAAAAATTAAACTGTTAAATTAAAATGCAATATTAGTTACTAACAACAACAGTAACTGTAGGTCCGGGAAAACAAAGATTAAAATGTAAATAAAAAACGTTTTATTATCTATCTAAGTCACATTGTACTATCATAAACCAAGAGTAAAGGCAGAGGAAGAAAAGGAAATAAGTAACAATACCCTCCCATACAGACCAGTTGATTCAAATAAGGTGTCATTTCCAGCATAAAGAAGGCCCTGAAATCAAACAAGCCATTTTTTCTCTTCCGTTAGTGACAAATTAAATAATAGCCAAATTAACATGTTGACGTTCCATTAATGAAGTGATGCATGCTAAACCAATCCCCAATCACATCAAGCAGTAATTGAGAGAGTAACGGTATACATTCAGAAAAATATGCAAAGAATCTTTGAGAGAAACGTGATTATTGGATGAAATAAAGTGGTATAACCCACCAATTCATCTAAAAGCTAACAATTATGCTGCAATATTCTGGTTACAAAAAACGCTCATAAAAAGAAAATACCCTAAAAAGACATAACACGACTATAACAACCAAGCCTCGGCAACGTCATAGTGTCGTGGTTACCACTCAAACCATTAACATGAACACATTAAGAAATAGCCAAAACCCACACAACACAACAAGCGAAAATTCGAGATGTCCGCAATTTAAAAAACAATTTTTTCCCAAAAAAAAAAATGAAAATTCACCTGTGTGAAGGCTTGTGGGTCGTGATAGAACTCGTTAACCACGTTGACCATCTCATAGGAAACAACATCTCCGAAGGCGCCCCACTTGTTCGACGAAATGAGCAAGAGAGAGATGACAGAAACGACGAGGGCTGCCGCGAGAAGCGCAGAGACCGTGGCGTAAGGGCGAGCCCTGTCGCGCCGCGGAGAAGCAGTGGCGGCCACCATTGAAGATGAAGAAGAAGAAGCAGCAGCTTGTGGCGCTGTGAGGTTCTTCTTCTTCTTCAGCGATCTAGTTGTTCCCATTGAAGCTCTGGTTCTTCATAGGAAGAGCGAGCGAGAGAGAGAGAGAGAGAGAGAGGGGTTTTGACGGCGCACGATACCACGGTGTTCAGGAGTGGTGCTAAAATGCGCCTGCTATTTTGTGTTTTCGTAGGTTGTTTCCTTCGGGTACCTCGTTCACTGTGTCGTGGCGGACAAGAAGGGCGTGATCGGAGTTTGGTGAATCAGCTGCGGCCAGCTGCTACTCTTATGCCATGTGATTTCCGGGGTAATTTAGTAATTTTGTTGTCTTGAAAACTTGCGTACTATTATTTCCAACTCGTTCGTCGTGCAAGAAGCATGTGAAGCTCACCATCATTGCTAGCTTTTAATAGAAGATCATATATTCATTTATGAGAAATTAATGTGGACTTATATAGTTTGGGTCTTCCCATGAACCCTAAATAAAATTATAAATGATTTTTCTAAGAGTATTGACTGACGAATAAAAAAAATTTCAATGCTTTGATTAAATAAAAAAGCCTTCCAAAATTTTTATTTTTAAATTCCTTGATGCATGTTCTTAAATATATATTTGTGCGTTTAATTTTTGAAAGGAAATAGAGAGAAATATTGTAGAGTAAATGGCTAGGGGATATGAAGCATTTTAACAACATTTTGGAGCCGTAAGCTCTAATGGTATTATATGAGCATCTTTTCAACGATAAAAAAAATTGGTCTATTAAATTATGTGCACAACACTGCAGAAAAGCTCAAATGGTAAACAAAAAATTTACGAGTCTTGAAAGGTTGACAAGCCCAAGCACACGAATTAGATTTGATGGGGGCAGAGTGAATTTAACTTGGATCTAAGTCAATAGCGCTACCCCAGTACGATAAGATCTCTATCCATTAAGTGCATTTATCTATGAAGACTCTTTCAAAGAAAAAATTTGGGACTTGCTCCTTAATTAAATTATACTTGTGAATAATCTATATTTGAAACACTCTTAAGACCATACATATCCAACACAAAATGCTTAAATGCTCGAAGTTATAAGTTGTATTAATAGAACCTATAACAAAGATTAGATTCATCACTTTTTTTTAATATTGAGATTAGATTTATACTTTAATAGTTTAAATTAATATTTACCTATCATTAGTTTAAAGAGCAATCTTTTAGAGATTATTTTTATTATTTATCAAAATATGAAGAATCTTGTTCATTACTTCTAATTTTGAAAATTATAATGCGATTGGCTGAAACGTTTTACATCTTTATTGCTTCTTCTTTTTCTTTTGGTTAAAAACAACTTTTTACTTTTTCAAATAATTAGAAAACAAAATTTTTTGTATGGAGTCATTATCAACTTAATATTTGATCCGCGATTTTTTTTTGCTTTTTCTTAAAAAATATCTCCTTTTCTCAACAAGCACAAACAAGTGGGCTCACACCTTTTTTTTACTAGGAGGCTCCAAAGTATGGTAGAATACCAGCAACAGTGGGCCTAAATGAGATTGGCTAGTCCACGGTGCGTTCCACCAAAAAGAGAACCTTTCATTGTCACCGTAACCATCATTTAAGAGCCCAACTCGTCATGAACAAAACAAACGAAAAGCCCAACTCGTCCATTCTGTGGATCGTAGACAATAAGGAATTCTTTCGACCAAAAACGGAAAAAAGACAATAAGGAATAACTTCTGGATCGAGAACTTTGGAATGCAACGAATATGGTTTTCGCATAAACCTTCTCTAAGCCAATTAATTCCTAAGACGCAAATAAATTTGGGGGGTTTTTATAACTCGCGAAACCCATAAGCCAGTCTTTTTGGACGAAAGGTAAAATTCATCCAAATTCCCAATGAAAACCTTACCGTCATCAGCTAATTATTTTCATATAATCATCTTATTATGTCCTGATTTTTGTCAAAAAGAAAATAAAAAGATGTATTTATTAGATAGTGATGTGTATAATGAGATAAGTTCATTTATAAGGCAAAAAATAAGATTAATATTTAATAATATAATCAATCTAAAATCAATTTAAATTAATCTAAATCAATCCAAGATATAGCTAAACTAATCTAAATCAATCTAATATATAATAAGATACTATTTATTTTTAACCGATTATTCATTCAAAGTAATTGAATTTTAGTGTAACTTCACATATAATAATAATACATAAATAATTAATCATATACAATTTATATTAATATTAATATAATTTTCATAATTTTTGTTCCTTTTGTGTAATTAACAGTTATGTTTTGATAGATTTAAAAAAAAATTAAATTAATAAAATACATCACTTATTCTTAACCATAAATAACTAAAAGATATCAGTACTTTTAAATTTTATAAATGTACTAGAGAAATCTCTAATTTTCATGGATGTATTAATTTTATATACAATGCATGAAATTTATTCATAAGAACATACGAAGTTCATCCATATATATATTTTTTTAATCCTTTATTCAAGCCAAACACACTCTCAAGAGAAAGCTTCTATTTATGTTGTCTCATCGTCATACATTTGATTTTCAAAAAAATTTTTGTTTCAAATATTAACTATAAAAACATCACTGTATTTTTATTTTCTTTTCCTTTTTCAATATTGTATAAAGAATATAAAAAAATCAACGAAATGTTTTCTTAATTTCTATAAAACCTTAAAAATGTAAAATGTTTTTTATTTTTATATTCAAAATAACAAATAAAAAAAATATTTTTCAAAAAAGGGGACCGATGTCGTCTCCGTCGTCAACTTTAAGAAAGGAACGAACATTCCAGAGGCACGCCCAAGCACAACGCGGAAAGTTCGCGAACTGCCCTCGCCGCGAAATTTACCGTCATTCACACCCAACCAACAAAACGAACAACCCAGCCAGCCCAAAACGACACCGTCTCTCTCCTCAACACAAGAAACACAACGAACAAACAAACCAGCCCCGCCATTCCACAAAACGAAACCGTTTAAAAAAAGAAACAACAAAAAAGAGAAGCACGATCTCTCTCTCTCTCTCTCTCTCCAGAGAGAGGTAGAACAATCCAGAACCTCTCTATCGCACCCCCTCTTCTCTAGTACTATATAACCTTCCTCTCCTTTGCCTCTCCCTCATCGTATCGTAGAAAACTAAAATTCCATTCTGTGCAATTCTTCCAATTTCTCTACAGTTCGCTCTCTTTTTCTCTGCGGTTCGCTCTCATTCTCTTTCTGTAGTTCTCTGCAGTTCGTTGAAGGTTCTCTCATGGCGGATGTACAGATGGCAGACGCAGAAACCTTCGCCTTCCAGGCTGAGATCAACCAGCTTCTCAGCCTCATCATCAACACCTTCTACTCCAACAAGGAGATCTTCCTCCGCGAAATCATCAGCAACTCTTCCGATGTAAGTATTGGAAACAACTTAAAACCCTAACCCAGTTTGTTACCCGAGAAAATCAAACAAAGGGAGAAAGAACTCTCAGATTTCAATTTTGATTATCTGAATCCGGTGACGATTTTTTTTTTTTTTTTTTGCGATTCTGATTTTGCAGGCTTTGGATAAGATCCGATTCGAGAGTTTAACCGATAAGAGCAAGCTCGATGCTCAACCGGAGCTCTTCATTCGTATTGTCCCTGACAAGGCCAACAAGACGCTCTGCATTATCGACAGCGGCATTGGCATGACCAAAGCAGGTAAAATTCAGCTTCGAATTTGCAATTCAGCACGTGTTCTATATTAATGAATCGCTTGAATTTTGAGTTTTCAATCACGTGTTGTTTGATTGTGATTATTGAATATTGAATTTGTTTTTTGTGTTTCCAGATTTGGTGAATAATTTGGGTACGATTGCGAGGTCTGGGACTAAGGAGTTCATGGAGGCGTTGCAGGCGGGTGCTGACGTCAGCATGATTGGCCAGTTCGGTGTTGGGTTCTACTCTGCTTACCTGGTTGCTGAGAAGGTGATTGTGACCACCAAGCACAATGATGATGAGCAGTACATTTGGGAGTCTCAGGCTGGTGGGTCCTTCACCGTTACTAGGGATACCACTGGGGAGCAACTCGGAAGAGGAACCAAGATCACCCTCTTCCTCAAGGAGGATCAGGTATGATAAAACTCAATCCCATTTTGTCATTAATTTGTCTATAAATTGATTTTTTTTTTTGGGGTTGTTTTTACGGTATTAATTGATATTGATAATAATATACATGACATGTGAATGATCTGGTGAATTTGGGAGTTCATTTGTAGGTTTACTGTAAATTGTTGTCAAAAGTTGTGATGTGCTGCAATGAACTGGCAAGAGAAAAAATGTCTTTTGTCCTGTTGATTACGTGCATGTTTGTTGTGATCGCTTTCAGTTGTGATTAATTCTTAGGGAAAATTTACTTTTTCAACTATGTCTGAAGACTTCAAAATCGAATTTTAATTTATTGTGTGCAATTCTAAAATTATTATATGTATTCTCATAAGAAAAAGTATTTAATTTTTATGATCACTACTATCAAATTGGATACTATTGTGTTGCTTTTGCAACTGTGTTATGAAAACTAACGTTACGTTTTTATTATAACGCAAAGGTGGGAGGGCTGATTGATTGATATTTTCTTGGGTTTTGAACAGTTGGAATACTTGGAGGAGAGAAGGATTAAGGATCTTGTGAAGAAACACTCTGAATTCATTAGCTACCCCATTTACCTGTGGACTGAGAAGACCACCGAGAAAGAGATCAGTGATGACGAAGATGATGAGCCCAAGAAGGAGGAGGAAGGGGATATTGAGGATATTGATGAAGAGAAGGAGAAGGACTCCAAGAAGAAAAAGAAGATCAAGGAGGTCTCTCACGAGTGGCAGCTCATCAACAAGCAGAAACCAATTTGGCTGCGCAAGCCTGAGGAGATTACTAAGGAGGAATACGCGTCCTTCTACAAGAGCTTGACCAATGACTGGGAAGACCACTTGGCAGTGAAGCATTTCTCAGTGGAAGGCCAGCTTGAGTTCAAGGCTATTCTCTTTGTCCCAAAGAGGGCACCCTTTGATCTGTTTGACACCAGGAAGAAGATGAACAACATCAAACTTTATGTCAGGAGGGTGTTCATCATGGACAACTGCGAGGAGCTCATCCCTGAGTACCTTGGATTTGTGAAGGGTGTTGTTGACTCTGATGACTTGCCACTCAACATCTCCCGTGAGACGTTGCAGCAGAACAAGATCTTGAAGGTGATTAGGAAGAACCTTGTGAAGAAGTGCATTGAGATGTTCAATGAGATTGCAGAGAACAAGGAGGATTACAACAAGTTCTATGATGCTTTCTCCAAGAATCTGAAGTTGGGTATCCATGAGGATAGCCAGAACAGGGCCAAATTGGCTGATCTGCTGCGGTATCACTCTACAAAGAGTGGAGATGAGTTGACTAGCTTGAAGGACTATGTTACCAGAATGAAGGAGGGTCAGAAAGACATTTACTACATCACTGGAGAGAGCAAGAAGGCAGTGGAGAACTCTCCTTTCCTTGAGAGACTCAAGAAAAAGGGCTATGAGGTGTTGTTCATGGTGGATGCTATTGATGAGTATGCTGTTGGACAATTGAAGGAATACGATGGCAAGAAGCTGGTTTCAGCAACAAAGGAAGGACTGAAGTTGGATGATGAGACCGAGGAGGAAAAAAAGAAAAAAGAGGAGAAGAAGAAGTCATTTGAGGACCTCTGCAAGACCATGAAGGAAATTTTGGGAGACAAAGTTGAGAAGGTTGTGGTCTCTGACAGGATTGTTGATTCACCTTGCTGTTTGGTGACAGGTGAGTATGGTTGGACTGCAAACATGGAGAGGATCATGAAGGCTCAAGCTTTGAGGGATAACAGCATGGCCGGCTACATGTCCAGCAAGAAGACCATGGAGATCAACCCAGATAATGGCATTATGGAGGAATTGAGGAAGAGAGCAGAAGCCGACAAGAATGACAAGTCAGTGAAGGATCTCGTGTTGCTTCTTTTCGAGACAGCTCTTTTGACCTCTGGTTTTAGCCTTGATGATCCCAACACCTTTGGTGCAAGGATTCACAGGATGTTGAAATTGGGTCTCAGCATTGATGAGGACGAGACTGGTGGGGATGATACTGACATGCCCCCATTGGAAGAGGATGGTGCAGAGGAGAGTAAGATGGAGGAAGTGGATTAAGGGCCTGAGGCTCTCATATGACCTGGTGTTTTTTGTCAATCTCTAATTTGTCTAATGCATGAGTTTTCGTTCTTGGTCTTTTGTATTTGGGTATTTTGCCCTCGTGTTTGTAGTCTTGTGATGTGAAAATGTGTTTTGTGTGTTGCGTCTGCTTTTTTTGGTTATTAATGTTGTACACAGAAATGGAAAGAAAAATGTGCTTTCTAAATAATCAGCACCATTAAACCCCTGAAAAGAAAAATGACGCTTTTAATCTATTTTTGAAATGAGCATTACTTTAGTCCTTGAATTGATATATATATATATATCCAATAGAACAAATTAATGTCGGTTGTTTTTTTCGGGTATTTTGGAGGTCAAATTCAAGCATTTATTTTAAGTAAAACGGTTAAGCACACTTCTAGACTTGTGGTCTCTCATTAGTCGTTACTCATTTGCATATCTAGTGTCCATGAAAATTTTACACTGGATGAATTTAACCGATTAAAGGAATAACCTTGCTTGTAGTGTACACAGTCCAAAAATATTTAGCGTTTGATTATACACAATACCCATATCTTAAGTACTGTACAAATACCTTAAGTAGTGTACAAGTATTCAGACCTTCACAAAACTAAAATATACCCCCCCACATTATTACTTTCCTTTTATAATATGGCATTTCATATATACACGACACCACAATGAGAATAACTGAAGATTAAGGCCTTGTTTAGCCGAGATGATTGGCCGTTACTTGAGCCACTTAGCTTGCTGCCCATCAAAATTGTGAAACTATGACATCATCTACTAGCTCAAAATTGAAACCAAATTCTCCAGCTCCACCCCCATCTAGGTAGTAGCCTTCTTCAACTGCTCATCGTGCATGGGTCTATCTGGATTGATGTGGTTAACTGTCTCCATCTCATATGATGAAAGCAGCTTTTTCTGCACGGATCGCATGCACAATAGTCAAGAGGCTGACCAACAAACATATATAAAGTGCATTATCATTCCTTGAATATAGAATCGGATGTCATGAAAAGAGAAAGGTAGCTGATCAATGACCGCTGTCAATAATTGTTCCTAAATTCAACTAATTTTACCAAAACTATTCTTTCCGTAAGTTTCCTTTTTGTCCCCTTTGATGACATACAGCAACACCTAAATTTTTTCTCAACGGGGAAAATAATACAATCATAAATGAAATTAAATAGTAGAAGAGAAGAAATAATGCAAAGAGCAGAGGATAAATAAGCATGTTCCAAAATCTTACTAGAAATCATATGAACAGGGAAAAAGAAAATGAAACGAGAAAAAGCGACACATAGCATTTGCTAAAATGTTCTCGCGTGGTTCTTGTGTGGGGACCGGTAAACAAAAAATCATAATACATATGAAATTTACAGCAATCTAAAGATCAGTGCCATGTATACTTACATGGTCCTCAAAATCTGGGCTAGTCAAGTTGATAGAGAGGTTTCTCATCAACAGTAGCACCTACATAGAGCAAAGGCCATAGAAAGAATAAATTTCTATGTACTCCTACAGCATAAATTCATTTGAAGAATCATACTAGTTGGCAATTAAACAGTAAGTCAAGCTTTAATGCTTCGACTCGATTTAAGGACAGCAATATAATTGCCTGAAGCATATGACCATGCTATTTGCCAACATGTACATACGAAACAATTTTAGTAGAAATAGATTTGGAAAGGAAGAAAGAACTCAAGCATACCGTCTCAACATCTATACGGTCCATATTTTTCAGTTTCTGTAGATGATCAGTTGCATTTGGGTCAAATACACTGCCAATAAAGCTGTATACTTGAGTGAAATCTGGAAGAACTGCATCAAAAAGAAAAGAAAGATCACTAAAATCCAGTTAACATATGGACAATAAATAAAGAGCTATTGATATCACAAAAAAAGAAACTTGCATGACCAAAAAGGATGAATTAAGGAATATGTGCACATAAATTTTCAAATGGAATTCTGCATGTGGGTCAAAGTAGGAGGTTGTTGAGCTTCCAAGGCAACGTTCAAGATATGATGATAATTAGATGAAATGAGCCACTAAGATTAAAACACTACACATTATCATTTTCACGCATTCAATAAACATTAAAAACAACATAATCCATAAACAGATTAACAACAACCCTATCAAATTTAATGTGCCATTGAGAAAATATAAGAAATATATATATAGTTTTTCAGCATTATTAGAGGAGTGACTTTGAATTCAAGTAAAAGCAACAACTTATACTTTGGAATGTATGTAAACATACATCATCCTAGCAGTAAAATCACAGTTCAACAGAAGGTTTTCGTACATAAGACAATGATTATCAAGATAAAGAGAGACTCCAAAGTTTACTCTTGACCCCACATAATGTTGTTTTTTGATATGAAACTTGTGAAAAGCAACTATATACGTTTCAGATGTCTGTGAACATAAGTCAACCTCGCAGTACATCACAGTTCAAGTGGAAGTTTTGGTGCATGACAGAGTGTAGTTTTTTATATGGAAAAGCAATGATATATACATTTAAATATAACATTATTTGCAACGGCACAACTGCTTATAAAAACTTGAAATCAACCTAAAATTGTAAAGGGAACCCATTAAATTTAAAGCCTCACCCCTCAATGTATAGCAACTATTCCCTTGACCATTGGATTGATCGGCTGGCTGCACTCTAGGAGTGCTTTCACTGCTACAGGACACACTATTCTTTTTTGGCACTGCAAAAAAAATATGAAGTGGCAAACACAAGAAAGGAGTCAGTATCTCTTTTATCTCTTTATTTTCAGAAATTTATTTCCACAAATATATAAACAAAACTTAATATACAGAAAATTGTAGCATTTAATACCATGGGGTAAATTAGTTGTTTGCAAGGTGGTGTCTGACGAGGAAGACACCGCGGAGTTCATAATAGGAGTTTTAAGCATTGCTGAGGAGTCATGATTAAGGATATATCCAGATTCGAGCAAAGTAGATGAAGATTGAAAAGATCCGGATAGTTGTAAGAGTACCGGAGCTGCAACAACCAATTACAAACTATTAGATATCATATCACTTAAATTATGACACAAACAAATAAACATATAGTAACAGATGATGACCATTTTTGGGAGCTTTCTGAGGATAAGGATGGGCAGCTTTTCTTTTTGGCCTGGGTGGAGGAAGATGTTCACTTGTCCCACTTTTCTGAACTTTTAAAAAGTATTTCTGTGCATGGCTACGTATCTGCAAAGTTAGCAGACATCATTTTTTAATAGAGCTATCCATACAACATTGAAACTCATAAAATAATAGCACAAGCCTCCACAACTCAAACAATTGTAGTACATGCACAAAGATCTTTCAAGCCAGCTAAGCTTTTGACACTCAACCACAACAGCATAAAATATGTTCTAACATATTTTCCAAAGATAGCTTCCTTTTGATTACCTGAAAGCATTTTCTTCTACCATGTATTTTCTATTAACCAATTAACCACATTCCAACAACATGGATTTTCTTCCACTATGTATTTTTTCCATTAACGTGGAACATGCCCGATCATTGGAATCGATTTAAATCACCTTTTCTTGCCATGGCTTGTCCACTTCCCTCTCAAAACACCAAGAACTAAATTTTTTTCAGAGAAAGAGAAAGCAGATACAATTACAAGTTACTAATTAGAATGCAAGATCTAGAATCAAAACATAAACTATTTAAGATAATAACACTTCTCATGAAGACAGATATTTTTCATTTGGAATAACCTGTATGACTGTCTTTGATCCAACAAATGCTCCAATCTTTTTCCAGTCACGGTCAAACCTGGATACAAAAAGAAAGGAACAAAAAACAGTAAGTACAATGCAAAACAGCAACTTCAAGACCGGGAGAGTGGATAGACAAGCACACTTAGATATAACTTGAAACACTAGATTTCATTTAATGAAGCTTTCCACCATAAGGATGTAATGATTTACAACAATATCAAGCTATTATCAAAATTCAAAAGTCAAACAATATAATAACTTGGAGTATATTTGGTTGGAAAAGAATGTCCACATTTTTAAGGGTATCTCTTTGACGGTAAATTTGTGATTGAATAGTATATGTTGCTTCTGTTTAGTGCCTTGCTCATGTATGTTTGAATGGAAGTTCTATTACTAATATCCAATGAGACTACACAGCTTTGTTACATTTTTCCTGCCATTTTGCCTCAATTTTTTTTTTTTCTCTTTTCAGTAGGGATTCTTATCCTATACCCAAATGTATTTTCCATTTTGCTTTCTAATAATTTTTTCTAACACTAACAAAAAGTAATAATTCTCTTAATATGACCACATAAAAGTAATGTAAATTATATGAACACACAAAACAATGTAAATGTAAAGGCATCTAGTGTGGCTTTAGGTCATTCAACAAATAATATATCTGTGATGCTACTACAATCCAAAGGAGACGAACATTACAATTAAATGTAGCCATTCTTACTGTCATTACTGATTACTAACCAAGTAATCATCATAGCAGACTAAATCAGCTTAAGAATTAGTCAATTATTATGTTATTCCAATCTATTTTTTCTAGTTGTGAATGCCCATAACCTTGGGTCTAAATGCACTTATGCTCCCTCCTTTATTATTATTAGTTCTTTTGGCAACGGGAATAAATATTTTCATTCCAACCCAAAGTGGAAAGATCAGAGTGAACATGGTAAGTAGTTCACAGAGCTTAATCTAATTTGTTCTGGTGTCTGCATTTGGCAGACATAAAAGGTACTATTGGTAAGAAGGGAAGCAAGAAGCCATCTTCAACTAGTTAAACAAAAAAGCCCAATTTTAATGTAAGCAATCAGAGGATTGTAATGCAAGTGGTATAGAAAATACCAGTGGAATCAATTTGGTATTAAGTTCAACTCTAGTATATTGAATTCTGGTGTGAAGTAGTTCACTATTGTCCCCATTCTTCCTCCTTGACATTTGACAATCCAACATGCTGTATATCTGCAATTCGACTCTGTGGCATGTATGCCAGAAAGGGTCTAATTTCTAAACCAAAACTGATATTTTGACACCATAAAGAAGAAATAAATACATCACAGAATTCACCACCCAAAAAAAAAAAGGAAAGAAAATGAAAGTGAACAATACAAAATAAAAAATGCAGTAGCACAATCAGCAACCCAGTTCAACACAGCCAATCACCATGGAATAGCTTAGGCTTAGCTCAAAAGGCGCAAAATTGATTGTCCCAATGTGTTAACTCGCCGCAAAAATCAAACTTTACACTACCCCATTTTGGAAATGGCATTTTCCAACATGTTCGATTCTCCCACTTAATCAATCTAACCCCAATTTCCCCCTACCAAACCCATCACAAAAAAAAAAACCTAAATCCCACATCTTCTGCACACAATTCCCCACACAAAACACTCACATGAACATTACATACCACAATACCACTACCCAATGTCTCACCTAAACAGTCAAACTCATTCGCTACACTTCTTAGAAGCAAAACAAAATTAATCAAAAAAAAAAAATAACAAAAGCAATTAGAAAAAGGGGAGCTTTATTTACAGTTGAAGAGCTTCGAGGAACTTGTCGTGCTCGGGTTCGGTCCAATTCTCCCTCGACTTCGTGATGGTGTACGGCTTCCGGATCTTCTTTCCGGCGTCCTCCGTGGCGGCGGCGGAGACGGGGGCGAAGGGTGCGAGACCAGGGAGGGCGACGCCGTTGGGGTCCAGGTAGAAGCCATCGGGCGGGTTTGGATTTTTGGATACCATTATTATTGATTATTATTTATTGTTCCCAATATTTTAGGAGACAAAAAATTTATGCGGGGTGGGGCTGTTGCGGCGAAACGTTAAACGCAGACAGCGTCAGCTTATATATAACACGTTCGATCAAGGTGAAGGTTGTTTTTTCACGTTAACCTAGGATTTTCACTGCCAGGCTCAAGATATAAAGTTCATATCGGTTTTATCTTTGGCTATGAGAATTTTTTCATACAAACCGTTAAAAATATAACTCTTAACTAAATATTTAAGGAGGTAGAGTAGTTACCAATTGGGATGGATAGGATTAAATTAAGGTTATTTATCAACGCGGAGGGGTGATAGGAATAGGAGGATAAAAAAGGGACTGAAAAATAATGAATCTTCCACGTGGTATGGTACTTTCATCATCTTATGACTATAAGTTTGCAACAATTGTTGTTCTATTTCTTTTCATTGATAAAGTTTAGTTTGTGGGTAGTGAAAATGTTGTCAAGTCAAATCAAATTATAGAAATTTAATTATTCGTTGATATATACAAACAATGAAGTCGTTCCATTAGTAAAATATTCAAACAATAGAAGCTTTTTTTTTTTTTTAACTCACACACATGGGGAGGCGCTAAGAGGACTCTGCAGCTCGCGTGCTCCATGGCCTTCCAAAGGCAACTGATTGCCGCTTGAATACAAGCCTCAGCCACCAAATGATAAAGTTCAATAATTTATCCTGATGAAAGCGAGGGTTAGCTAAAAATGAAGCTGCAAACCAAAAAACAATGAAGCCCAGCTGATCCAAAAAGAATACAAAGCCCGTTTTCGGTAAGTAAAATGGATGCTATATGATCACTAAAAACAATAAAGCCCAATGGGACCAAAAATAAAGCCCACTGTTTCCATTGTTTGTAGGGTGATCAGGCCTCAAAAGATAGGTCACATATTTCGAAACGGAATACACACACACACACACATACCCTTTGCCACCCTTTTTTTTATTCCGTTTTTTGGATTTTCCTTTTCTTATGGCTAACTGCTTTCTGTGTCCTGTGGATTCTACCAAAAACCTGTTCATAATAATATTTAGTTAGTTCAACTGGTTAAACGCCTGTTGTTCTTAAATAAAATTGTGGATTTGGATTTTATAAATGGAAAATAGTTAAGAGAGTGTTATCTTCGTGATAAATTTAATGAAGTGGACTCTAATTAACTACGAATAGCTCTAAACTATAAAATAAAATCCCATATGCACGGTTGAGTCCAAAATGAGCAGCCTCCAAGTTCGTTTTCCACCATTTTCTTGGTCAACGATTTTCCACCCTTTTGAATACTAACCTGTTGCTTAGTCCTTGGACACAAGGCCAAAATATATAAATGTCCTTGTCCTGAGAAAAAAAAAAAAACAGTTGCAATTGGGTAACCTATTTGTGGAATATCCTCAACTACTCTGCCATGCTAATATCTTTCTTTTGTGGTATTTTTAGCTCCTTTAAATTTGACTCAATGGGATCCCCAACTTGTTTTCTAGAATCCTAACAACCTTCATGTGTCATTAGCTTGGTGGAAATGTTTTAGAAGGGAATGATTTCAAATTCATTACCTAAGGAATACGTCAAATTTGGCAGCCTCATGGTATGAGGTAGCCGTAAGACACTTTTTTGTTTCTTTATCATATGCTTAAAATGTTTACATTTTGGAAAAAAACTCAACTCAATCTAGGATTAGGGTATGCACATGTGTGTTTATTGAACACTTATAGAAATACTTATAAAATTACTTACAAGTGAAGAAACTTAAACAATCAATTCCAAGTTATGATGGCGTGTGTATAACAAGTCGATTATGTGAACTGAGACTTTATCTTCAGTATTCTTTGTCAACCTAGGGGACGAATATACATAATGAATTGTTCCCCTTCTTCAAAGGAAAAGACCAAATGCAGAGATAGGGAAGGACAATCGATTAGCCGATCTCGATCTTGTGTTTATTACTATTATTATTATTATTATTATTATTATTATTATTGTAACAAAAGGTGCGACTATATGTTTGAATAGATTCTTCGGGGCACAATGTTTACAAAACGATTTTTGAAGCATTATAACGAATTTTATTCCTCAAGCCTACGTCAATAACTTACGTAATCAATGGTTTTTATTTTGGTCAATACTGATGTAATTAGTTTGAAACAATGTATTCGCCCTTAGTTCTATGCTCTCGAAACTAATATACACTAGGGTATATAACCTTTTAATGCTAATATATTTTATTTTTTTGAATTTTTTTATCTATGTTTAAAGATACTAATAAAGATATTTCAACTGAAAATGTTTAAAAAAATTAGAGGCTGTCTGATTTGAGTTTCTAATTTTTAATTTTTATTTTTAGCTTTTCAATTTTTAAAATTTTATGAAGGAAAAATTAAAAATTAGAAATGAAAACTAAAAATTAAATTTTAAAATTTTTAATATTTTTTTATAAAATTAAAAAATTCAAAACAATCTGCCCAGCTATTTAAACTAAGCTACCCCAATTTTGGACGGATTGATTTGGCCAGTCTTTTCAAGTTGTATAGGTTTTCGCTGTCACTTATAATCAATATTTCAAAGGATCAAGTACATACTTAACCCATAAAATAATTGTTAAACGGCTAAAATTCAAATGTGATTTGTTCGCCTATTGCTCGACTAAAATAATAATCAATTAATCATAATACTAACATATAATTGGTTGGAGTGCGATATATTTCTTCCCCTTAATCAATGATTTCGTGTTCTAAGTCCTAGGCATGAGTAAACAGTGTTTAGGAGAGCCACGGCACCTATGTGATTTTAAATACTCAAGTAATATTGCTTTCAATGTTAGGATACCGACAAATAACAAAAAAGAAACCAATAATAATTGATAAATTTAACTATATATTCCGGTATCTGTGAGACTATACAAAAGGTTTTAACATAAAACATTTTTTCAATTAATATTTTAATCCAAAACATATAAAAAAATATTTAAATATGTAGGAAGCGACTTGAGTGAGAGTGAAAAGACTAAGTGGATGTATTATATCCTCTCAAATTTTATGTGAAATGCAATATGATATTCTAAACTAGCAAACAACATACATTCTGATATCCTAACTTTTTTCAAACATGCATGTACTACTTTTGCTAACCATAGATAAAAAAGATAATAAATTGGTTAATTTGCATACTTAAGAAATGTTATGGAATTGATATACAAGTTTTTAAAGTCTTGGGATGATATGTACATGAGCTATGGATAAGGAGCCAATTTCCCAGTAATCTATTACATATTTGAGTTTCATCAAATCCCACATAAAATTATGCAATGATTACACATAAATCGTTCTATTAATACATAACTTAAAGCTACCTTCAGCATTCAAATAACATGACCGTGGTAGCTAGAAGAGAAACATAACACCACCAGAAAGGTAAAACTGGAAGTAACCTTTTGGAATGTATTTCATTTAATGGAGAATTACGTTAGCAAAATATGGGTATTAAGTCGTGCATGCTTCAGCTGCATAAAAATCTTTTATTTTCAAATAGTATTTTATTTTTTACCTCTTCAATTATTTATTGATATATGATAAATAGATATTGTACACTCAATGATTTATAAACTTTCAAATTTATTTTTATTTTTATTTTTTAAGTATCAATAAATAAATGAAAAGATTTGAAAAAGAAAAAAGACACATTATTTGGTACAAACGATCCACACGCTTCAGCTTAGCAAATAAAGCCCATGCGTACATGTCCCTGCCTCTTGGCTGTGGCCTCTTATGGAAAGGACCGAGTCAGAGAGCTAAACGAGTGAAATGCTGAACTAAATAGGCACAAGCGACAAAACTTGACTTGTTGACGAGGAAAAGCAATACATTATATGAAAACTACTATTCTATATTCATATTATATTATATCTCTTAGAAAGTAACTGCTTTAACTTTTCGGGTGCATCCGCGAAAGAAGAACTTTACTCGGTTTGTCTTGACTCCGTTGACTAGTCTCGTGCGTCTCCCTCTCATCACCACCTCCGACTATATAAAATCCAGATCACCCTCCCTTTCCCTTCACACCCTCTTCTTTGTTTCGAGTAACGAAGATATCTCATACACTACACTTCCTCCTCAAGTGTAGTTACCCCTTCAAAAGTCCCCTAGCTCCTCTAGCTTAGCCTTACTTTGCAATTTTGACCTTGCTTATTAGTTAGTCTCTTAGATCAGAAGTTTCGTTTTCAACGACAATTATAATGAAGGTCAGAACTAGTAAATTCTCATGTTGAACAAATCTCCTCCCCATAATCACCTAGTTAATCAGTGCATTAAAGTCCGCCCATCAAAGAAGCTTTGCTTTGTTTCCATGCATGACTGCTTAGTTTCCGTTTTTTTCTTTTTTCTTTTTTTTGAAGAAATCGTCCGTGTTTGAGTATTCGTTTTATAAGTTCCAAACTATAGTTTGGGGGGCAAAAAGTTCTTATAACTATTGCCCAAACTTTAATTGACAAAATGTCAAACAAACCTGAGTTTGAGTATCTTATTTGATACTCAAAAGTATTAAATAGACAATTTTATGTTCAAATTTCAACCCGGTCTCCTCCTTGATTATTTCATTTCATATTGTACACACATGCATACAATAAGTAATTCTTGAGTTTTAAGAGTTCTTTTGATATGTTCTTTTAACAGAAAGTGGTGTTCAAGGTAGACATACATGACGACAAAACCAAGCAAAAAGCTATGAAAGCAGTCTCTGGCATTTCAGGTATTGAATTTCAACTAACTAATACTTTGTATTTCCTTCATGACCACCAAATTGCAAAATTAGAGAAGCACAGCCTTTTCGTTCGCGCGCGCGTGTATATATATATATATATAAACACGATATGATGACCAAAATCATTAACAAGATATCTACTATTATTTATAATTCATAGTTGAAAGTTAAATAATAGAATTGAGTAGTTTTTTTTATATTTTCCTTAACGCGAGTAGGGATGCTTTCAATTTGAGTCTAGTAGCTTAAATCACTGGCTACATCTCCGAAAGGATCGATTTGTAATTAACTGAAATTGATTTGGTTATAATAATTTTGCAGGGGTTGCTTCAGTGTCTATTGATATGAAAGACAAGAAATTAACCTTAACGGGGGACATTGATCCAGTACATGTAACCGGCAAACTACGAAAATGTTGCCACTCTGAAATAGTTTCTGTTGGACCTGCCAAGGAGGAAGAAAAGAAGCCAGAAGCTGTCAAGATTCTTGAAACTTATCCCTTTTATTACCATGCCAGACCACCACTTCATTACGTCACAAGTATGGAAGAGAATCCTAATAGTTGTGTCATCTGCTAAATTCTAGAACTAAAAGATGGATAGTTAAAATAATATCTTTCATTCCGAAATATCATATAGATCCAAAGGCAAAAATTAAATATGAGTAATGTTATGTGCGTATCAAAAAGTGACGTGTTAAGGGTGTGGTGTTGAGTGTTGAATATGGACCAGGCTTTGTGTTTTGTTATTTCATGATGTATATACTGCGTGCTTAGTATCCACTTTTAATGTAAAAGTAATATTATTCTATAAATGCTGTTCGCTGCTTTGGAGGCTTTTTTTCTGATTCAGATGGCGGGATTGAGGATGAGGTGTCCAAGAGGAGTAATCCTTGCTAAACTTTAATTTTATGTATTATTCTTAACTTAGTAAAGTTTCTGTAACAGAAGGTCAAAAAAAAAAAAAAAGTTTGAGTGTTGAACTTGTATTCACTTATGGTGCACAAGATTTAATCTTTTCTTAATTATACTCATTCTTTCAATAACTATTATATGTGTTATATGTCGAACACTGTGGGAAATTCAATTAAAAAGATTGTAGATTGTAAATATTTGGACGGAAATTTTCCATCCTTTTTGCTTTTCAAAAATGTTTCCCTCTTATTCTTTAAGAGAAAATTTAGATGAGAAATTTTTTACCATTTATTTTGAAGGATTATTTTTTTATTTTGCTCTTCTATCGTAAAAAAATTACTTTTTAATATTTTCAATTTTTTTCTATATTCAACTTTTCAGAGCACTTTTAAATTTTTTATGTAACACTTAATTTTTTTGTTGTTGTTTATCTTATGTGAAATTATAATTTTGCTTTAAAATTCAAATGAACTAAAAACGCCCAACACTATTAGGTTTGATACTCAACTGATATTTTTAAGTTAGTTTTATTAGCAAATATTTGAACAATATTGAATAATAAATTTTGTTACATATAATTTTATTTACTTAAAAAATTTAAAATCTTGACATTATTAAAAAATAATTATTAATATATTTTCATAAAATAAATAGAATTTTAAATATTCCCGTACATAGTATGGGGACTCATGAGAATAAATTGATTATCATGCATACTAAAAATTATTCTCTCCCTTTTAAAATAAATAAATATCGTTTAAAATTATTGCAAATGAATTGAAAAAATTATTAGAATGCCTGGATCTTTTACAATGTTAGTCTAAAGAGTTAAATTATTTTTTTAAACAAAAACCTATGATTGGATAACAAATAATAGTAAAAGAGAAAAAAATTGCCTAAGTTAAAGCAAATCCCAGAAAAGGATAAAAGCACTTTCATAAATTAGTTGATGCAATACTGAAATTCTACGTGATAATTATTTTAAAATAAAATAAAAATCCTACACCGATATTTAATTTAAAATGTACGGCTCATTTATTAACTTCTCATGTACCTTTACCGACGAAAAGCATTACTCATCACAATATTTGTTCCCGACCACAACTCATCGACGAACAAACACGGTTAAAAGTGAAATTAAAGAAACCACCATCACAGAACGAAGCTAGGAAGAAAGTTTCCTTCCTTTGTGTCCAAGCTTTAATAGCAATCCCCAGGCAATAAATTATTATAATAATTTAAAGATGTTTGAATGCACTAGTACGATTTTTTTTTTCCTCCAAAAATCCTCAACTTCATCATTTTCGTGGGATCCACGCACGAAGCAAGTTGATGGCTTCCTAATTGCAGAATTGATTTTCTTTTTAGTATACTTTCATATATCTGTCTGTAAAATTAACTTTTTGTTACAGTCTGTAAAAGTAGCTAAATGAAAATAGACATTTAAAAAAGAAAATGAAAAGCTCTCGACATATAATTGTACTGGACTAATTTTATGGGTTAAAGATAGTCCCTTGCAATAAACTCCGAATGGAACCCGCCAGATCGGTCCCATTTCCCAATATCAAACATGGCGTGATTAGTTTTAGTTTTTAATTTTAAGTTTTTATTTTAAATTTTTATAATTTTATGAAGATAATATTAAAAATTAAAATTAAAATTCATAATTTTTAAAATCTTCCATATTCACTTCATAAAATCTAAAAAACTTAAAAAACTGAAAACTCAAATAAAATTCTCCAAATAAAACTTGTATCTTTTGCTATATAAGGGGTTAGCCAGGTGTAATTATGGTAATAATTGTATTACTTTGCACTTTCTAATCTCTTTCATGGTCTAACTTGAGTATCAACTATCAAGTGTCTTTTGTAAATCCCCAGGTTCCATACCCTTAGAGCAACATGCTCAAACCGAGTTCTATTGGTAAGAACAATAATTTTTATGAAATTTAATGCAAAATTAAAATAAATTAAGTTGATGATGTTTTTTATCTTCTTCTTTTTTTCAACCTTTTACAATTTTCTTTCAAAGAAAGATAAGTCTTCAATGATTTCATCGGCCTACATATTCATTGGTTCAATTTCATGGAAGGAGCTTTTGCGGCCGAGGACGAGGATGCAAATTATGGACCGCGTTGATAAACGAACACATTATCGAAAGTCTTCAATTGCTGCTGGAAGGTTGGAAGACCATAGCGCTCACACCGTTTGCCTTGACCCACAATCACTATCCACCACCAATAAATGTTGCTTCGCCACCGTTTCACTTAATTTATCAACTCATTTGAAATTGAAAACCCCTCTCTTTTCGTTCTTCAAGATATCTTGCACTCACACACAACGACGACTAACAGGCCTCGTGTAGTTTCCTTCTAGCTAGCTTTCTTGTTAAGTTAAGAGAAATTTTTGCATGTGCCTAAAACATCAGGTGACATGTTTCATATTTAATATCAGAGTGATATATTTTATCTAAAATCCATTTTAAACTTCTGATTTTATTTAAAATATTATTATTGATGAAGGGTTTGGATAGAAAGTAAGCGGTCCTAGGCTCTAGTCTCAATAACAACAATATAATTTTTGAAATGAAGAAAAATCACTTTTTTACTGAATATGCATGAAATATATCGACATGATACTCTGGGTCCGTCTACAAATTTCTCCAGTTAAATTATGAACTAAGGGCCTTCCGAGACCAAAAAAATAAAATATTTCTTGTAATCAATGCATTTACACCGTTGATGTTTAGGCTTCTCTGACTCTGAGACTGGTCTGCCGTACATACCGACACTTGTAATTACTATATCCGTCCAATTACAATTGTCTTTTCAAAGGCAATTACGCATACCCATCCCCCCACAATATTGCAAAATGCTAATATCATTTCGGAGCTTAAAATGCTTCACAAAAATAAGAGTTATGTATGTATATTAGCAATATATAAGATATTATTTCAACTCATATATTATTTATTAATAGATAGAGTATAGACTCTATTTAAGTTGAATCTATATTTTATCCAATAATAAATAAAATATGAATCTATACAATATCCTATCATTATAAGTATAAATAAAATTTTTTCAAAAATAATATTGTATTTAGTACTTCTTTCATTTTGATTTCTCAATCAATTTTTTATTTTTATTTAAGCTTTTTCCCATTTTTAATATTAATTTGGCATTAATCTTTTTAATAGTATATTTATTCTAGTTAATTATATTAATAAAAGTAATATATTAATGGAGTAATATATTAATAGTATCAATAAAAGTGGATAGAGAAAATTTTTATCTAGTTATACAATTTTATACCATTATCAAAATTAATTTATTTCTTTTCTTAATTTGTAAGTTTTAATTTTAATTTTTAAACGAATAAATTGAAACACAAGAAGTACCAATCAGTCACTCAGTATAGTCATACAAACAAGTAGTCTAGCAGGGAATAAGAAATGAAAGTTATTAAAGGAAATGTTTTGATAAATGCATGATTGCTTTTTTATAGTATTATATTGGGCATAAGAGTTTCAACGGTGATGGGATTTCCGGTTTCGTTAGAAAATTTAAATATATTAGCATTCTACAGTTATTTATGATTAAAATTATATCATATATATCATAAAAATATTTTATCCAAAAAATTTAAAGTGTTGAGTTATGACATACTAATGACAATACCCAGACCCACCTTAGCCCACCTTATTTTGTGTTAAAATACAATTGTTTATTAGAAAAATAAAGATAGTAAGGACTGAACTCTAGATCTTTTGGTTATAAAAACTCTAATACTATATTATAAAATTACTTTGTCCTATAAACTTAACTTGTTGAATTATGATAAATTAATAATTTTATATTTAAAAAAAATATTTTATTTACTAAATTTATTAAAATATAAAAAATTAAAGATTCAATTATAACCATTAAAAATAAGAAATGTACTTATACACATAGGATAGTGGAGAAATCTTGAGTTATTATCTTTATATTTGCTATTTTTTTTCAAGATTTGAATCACTCTATGTAGTATAGGATTTTATTCCGAAAATAAATATTAGTTTAAAGAATCAAAATTAAAATTTGATGGAATCATAGAGAACTAAAAAATATTTAAGCCTAAAAAAAAAAATGTTAGTATCAAAATATTAGATTAAGAGCACGGTAGGAAAGAGTGGGGAAAGGCCACAAAGTTACGTAGAAGTTAAAACCAATAACTTTCTTGCGAAGTACTATTTCGCCTAATGTCCATTATAAATTATCCGTGGAGAATTATATATATTCTTTCCGTACTTAAACAATTATCTAGTTGTAATTACACATTAGAATTAAGAAAATGACTAAAAAAATTAAAAATTAAAAAATTAAAACTAATTTATTAAATTATCTATTTTTAATAATTCAATTTTCTTTCCTTTCTTTTACTATATATTTCTTATCTTCCAACAATACTTAATAGATATATCATTAAAAAATAAATAATATTATTTAAATTTTTTAAATAAATAATTATTTCTAAAAAATTTAAATAGGTAATTATCTATAGGAGATGAGCATATGATAAGTGGTATACAAAAATATAGAAACTATACAAAAATATTGATATTTATGCAAGAAATTCTTATATACTTTTAAAATAAGATAAATTATTTAATATTTTATTTATTAATTAATAAATTAATTTTTATATTAAAAATATTAAAAAAAATTAAAAAAATAATAATACCTCATAAAACCTATTCATCAATTAACAATGGAAGTGTTTTCTTTTTCCGTGGTGACACCCAACGAGAATGCCAGCTAGACAAAGGAACCAAACCTCTTCGAAAGTTCCCACCCACAACCAAATTAATTATTCAATTATTGTTTTTTATTTTGGGGATCCTTCCACGAAACAAGAACAGTAGAATACTAAGCACTATTTGCCTTGACCCCGCGTTGACTGTGTCCCGGTGTTCACCACCTTCTGCTATAAATTGCTCAAACAATAGCTTCACTTCACCATCACTTCACTTTAAGTAAAAGGAATATCTCCTACACTACACTTCCTCCTCTCAAGTGTTAACTCTTCAAAGTCCTTCCTTTGCAATTTTCATCTTGCTTAGCCTCTTTGATCACAAGTTTCATTTTCAACAACAATGAAGGTTAGAACTAACTACACCCTCTCTGGTTTTTATGTGAAAAGTGTAAAATTTTGATGTCTGAATTGAATTGAAGTACCTCCTTTTATATACACAAGTATGAAATCCAACAATTTTGTGTTCAAATCTCTACTGGGGCTTCTTTCTCTTTGATTATTTGCTTTCACATTGTAGAATAATAGTATATAATTTGTTGGGTCCCTAATTGCTCTGGCTTGTTCTGTAACAGAAGGTAGTGTTGAAGGTGGAGTTGTATGATGACAGAATCAAGCAAAAAGCCATGAAGACAGTCTCTGGCATTTCAGGTACTGAATTCAATCATACCAAGAAAAACGAAAAAGAAATACCATGCACTTCTTTCTTGGCCAACAAATTGCCGTAAAAGCAAAAACTCCTCACTGCAACCTCAAGGATTCATTGATAGAAAATGCTCTTGCAACTCTTAAAATTTTGTGTTCAGGCACACTTAACAAGAAAATTAGCAGCATTTAGAAACAAATGAATTATGAGTATATCTTGGTAAAAAATTTATAGGGGTCATTTGTTAAAAGAGTGTTAAGTTTGTGTACATCTTTCTTGAAATTTAACTGGAATTGTAATTTATAACAATTTTGCAGGGGTTGAGTCAGTTTCTGTGGATATGAAGGACAAGAAATTGACCCTAACAGGGGACATTGATCCAGTTCATGTAGTAGGCAAACTACGAAAATGGTGTCACACTGAAATAGTTTCTGTTGGATCTGCAAAAGAGGAGAAGAAGAAGGAAGACACTAATAAGTCAGGTGACAAGAAAGATTCGACAAAAGTGCCAGAACCTGTGAAGCTATACGAAGCCTACCCCCTTTATTATCAAATGAGACCACCACAATATTATCAATACCATTATGTTACCAGTGGGGAAGAGTATCCTACTGGCTGTGTCATCTGCTGACATTTTTCGGAATATCAAGAGACTTGGATGAAAAAGAATCAAATGCAAAATGAAATGTTGTCTTCGATTTTTATTGGGGCAGAAATTTTTTTTTTCCTCGCGAAAGAGGAGGAAATTTGTGGTGTAATGTTTGATTGGATTATATTAGTATTCTATGTAAAATTTATGCCAGGTTTTGATGTCTTTTTAATGAGTAATAACTAATGAGATTTCAGTGACTGATTTTATGTTCAGTTATATAGTGCACACTTTTCGATCCTTTCTTTGTTAAAGGTTAGGCTTGTTAAAAAGGTTCTTCTTATTTGAACTTATATTCCTAATTGTTAAGTATCTCTCAATGACCCATTATATAGGTGACTGGTTAATTAGATTTTGATTAGAATTTAATTTTGATCCAATATAAACTATTATATAAAGATTGTTAATGCAATAACGTTACTAGCATGTGACATGGAGGTCACATATTTAAATTTAGAAAATAGTCTCACCATAAAATAAGGTAAAACTGATTATATCTACTGTATCTAAACTCTATTATATAAGAGTTTCGTACAATGGGCCACTCTTTTTATATACTATTATCTAAGTATTGTCACTTTTTCTTTTTCATTTTTTCCCCCCGAAAATTCATAACAACTCTGCCTGCTATGATCCAGTGGGGAGAATAGCAAATAAAGTCAGATCCAGAACATCCCAACACCCCAACCAAGATAACAGTAGGCACCAACAGAGAACAATCAAAGGAAAAACATCAGACATGCAAGACCAAAGCAATATGGTGTCACCCCTAGACATGTTTGGTAGCTATCCACAGTTCAAACCAGAATTAAGTCACTTGTAAGGCCTCCTCTTTACTTACTGTTAAAAAAATAGCACTGTTTTTGCATCTCCAGATACACCAAATGGCTGCCAAGAAACCTGTCATCCATTGTCTTCTCCTCCCAATTGGACAGCCATTCAGGATTCGAAGAAACATTTCTCATCCCATGGTGCAACTCAACTTACGTATTATAACCAGAGGCGGAGGGATTGGGCGCGGTCCCCCCAAGTTTTGCATATTTATATAATTAGATACATATTTTATATTAAACTCCTTAAAAAATCTTGTTATCTCTATACTTAGTATATATGATAAATAATAAAAATATTTTAATATAGTAACATATATGATATAAAAGTTTAGAATATATAAATATTTCTAGAATATTTTTTTAAGATTTTCCTCTTAGTAATTCATTTTCTCTACTTAATGAAATTTCTACTTACTAATTGGATATTTATGATCAATGTTCTATTTTAATGTTAAATAATAGATTGGTACGCAATTTTAATTTATTTTGAACCTAAAAGATGTTTAAAAAAAATGATTGACTCTTTTATTAAGAAAAAAGAGAAAATAAATAATAAAATAAACCTTAATTTATCAATAATTTGAATAAAAAATACTATATAATGACTTATTTTATATTTTCTATATGATAAGTTATTTTATTTTATTTTATTTTATATTAACTAATTTGGCCCGTTCTCCAAAATTTCTGCTACTGATTATAACATTAGTAATAATACTTTATTCTTACATTAGCTATTCAAAAAGTTATATAAACAGAATAGTGATAGGATAATTGCGTGATTATTTTTATGCTAATTGCATGTCAAAATTGATCTCTTTTAATAAAAAACTTGTACTTTTTCTTGAAGGCATATATGATTCCGGAAGTGGAATGAATAAAATATTTAATTAATTTACTAATTCTTATAGTTTTATTAAATTTTTAATTAGGTCCTATAATTTACAAATTTATAATTAAATTACTATAGTAAATAAAAAATTTTCATAATAAATTTAATTAGGTTGACTTGAGCCCATTAGATATTAAAAATCCAATAATATTGTCAAGTTATCTCTAAAACTCATTATAGTAAACTTTTATCTTTTTATTATTAGATAAAAAATTATTTCAATTGAGTCCTGAAAAATTAGTATTATCAACATAAAACTATTGTAAGCGCCTTTCCTATTAGTGTACTTATATCATAAAGAATCAAGCAACATTCCAATTGAATCTCATATTTTTGTAATGGTAATCAGGTTAACGGATTGGATTACAATTTTTTATTCACTATAATGATCTAATTATAAAATTTTAAACTATAAAAACCTAATTGAAAATTTGATAAAATTATAAGGAGTTGCATATTAAACCAAAATATTGGTTACTTACTTGGTTATGGCATTAATAAAGAATAACAATGAATAAATTATAAACAAAATAAGGATATCTCCTAAATCATTACATGGTCTTTCACCATCTCTCCATATCTCCCACTATTTTATTATATTTCCTCTTAATATAGAACATATCCAGTGCCAACTAAATCTCAGTAGTATCTCCCTTATCCAGGGAAGATTACCTTCAGATTTAGCACGGGGTCACTTCTCACTATATAAGGGGTTAACACCCCCCATGTATGACACTTGATTATTTTAATCTCACATACTTTATCACTCCTTATCTCATTCATCCATTGACTTGAGTGTCGTTGTGTCTTTACAAGTACCACACCCCTCCGCTTACATGGACACCAAAGTCACATACATCTTTACCTTTGCTTCTAGGTAAGAACATTGGCACCGACCGTGGTGCTCAGTAAATAAGCCTCCCGACAATCCCAAAACATAATCACCATGGCTGATGCCACAAGCCAAACCAATCCCACCAAAAATCAACCCTTTCCCACTGTAGAAGAACTTCTCCAAATCATCTATAAACTCTAGGAGCCAGCGCATGGCCGACCATATCCGTAAAGGAGATCGTAGAACTACCCTTTTAGAAGGTGTTGGCGGTGACGACAAAACCACCGAACATGGAAGCTACAGGTTTGACAACGGTAAACCATCTTACTCACAATGCACCACCTACCACCCTAAGTCCAAGGATCAACCTGAGATAATATACTATGGTCCCTTTTTGGACGAGATCATGACCACTGACCTACCTATCAACCTTAAACTGCTGATATCCCTGTGTCTATATGATGGGACGGGAGACCCTTAATCTTTTGTCATGATGTTCAAATTCACGATGTTTGTCAATAGAGCAACTAACAAGATCCTCTACCGAACTTTTCCACCCTTCCAGGAGAAGTCATCACTTCTTTGGTTATCCTCCTTCCCCCCAACTCTATCCATAACTTTGATGAGCTAACTAGAGCCTTCATTAATAGATTTATCTATTCCAAGATATATGAAGACCTTGGACTCCATAGAGCAAATAAGACAAGGCCCCAATAAGTCCTTAAGGGATTACGTGACTAGATTCAATGAAGAAGTCTTGCATATTCTTGACCTCGACCCAATGGTCGAACTCCATCAGATCAGAATTAGCCTATGCTTTGGCCTCTTTAAGAAGAATCTAGCTATTAATAGACCACAGATGGAGTTCTGATCTGATGGAGTTCGACCACTGGGTCGAGGTCAAGAATATACAAGACTTCTTCATTGAGTTATATCAATGCCAAAGAGTTTTGCGCTACCGAGAAAAATAACTAGAAACAAGACCCCAACAAAGTTTTTTCTAGTTAGAAGTCCAAAGGTGACAAGTCTAAAAACAAAAAGGGGGGACAAGCCCAGACAACCCAAGTTGAGTTACAGCAACTACACCCCCCCTTAATACTCAGCTAAGCACCATCCTGAAAGAAATCTCTCCAGCCCATACTCATTTAGAAAGAAGGGGAATTTGAACTCGATCGATCTCAACTTCATGAATTTCTTGAAGTTAGAGGTCAGTAAGGCCAGCAACTTTTTTCTTGTGACACTGTTAAAAGATACCCAATTCCCTTTTATCCATCCCCTTCACCTAGAAAAAAAAATAAAGAAACACTCCTACACTTGGTTCATGGCCAAGCATCTCAAACAGGTTCTCAAATGCTCAGATAAAAGCCCAACTATTCTAATGTAGTTAAGAAGGGATAACATTCACCTTGTTCAAGCATCCCTCCTTAAATAGAGTAAAAGGCACCCTTACATCTAACTTATCAAAGAAATACACATACATATAAATATAATCACCCTCATTATCCCGTGACCTATAATGGCACACCTTATCATCGGCACTAGAAGGGAGACACTATGTCTTCTTCTCCCTACACGATGTGACTAGACAGCAAACCCTAAACCTATGGATAGCCTCATTGTCATAAAATATAGAAGCCACCTCCCAAACCTCAGTACTAACCTAGCCATAAATATCATAATTTGCGTCATCCACTATTGTTTTCCCCTTCCTAGAGGCAAACACACCCTTTTCCCTTAGCCATAGATAAATATCTAGTCAATGCAAAAAGGAGAAGGGGATCAGGAAGGGGAAAACAGACCCAAAAATAGAGGAAAATAATGGAGGAAACAAATTCATCTATCCTAAGGTTGCAGTGAAACTAAATTGATTAAATGAAAGAGCATGAAGAGAAGAATTGAACTCGCCGATTGAAGGTTGAAGGAATCGAAGATTGAAAGAAAAATCAAATTTTGAACCAACACTAAATAGGAGAAAATGCAAAGAACATCAAAGGGAAAATGGAAAAAACGAACTTCTAGAACTCCTTTATGCCATTTGTAATCAAATTGAGCTCATCCAACGTCTGAGAATGCTTCCCTCCATTTAGCTATACATATGGGCTGTTAATCCCGTCTGACAATGCGCATGCAACTGCACTATCCCACATTAATAAAACGTGATTGCCCACCAATTGGGACGTGACACGTGTCACTACATGTTCCCCAATAACCATCATTATGACAAATGAAATGATGCACATGATAGATCAACACATTCAAACTAGGCATGAAGTCCTTGACTTGTACCTGTTCGACCTAGTATATTCAGCCTTTGACCAAGCTCAAGGGCTATATACTGGACTAGAAATATGGGCCGGATATCTCGGCAGAAATCGGCTATGGGACTCCAGTAATCGACCACGTGGTAGCTAGGTATCCTGAAAGATTCACCCTTGATTTAATCAAGGATATCTCCTAAATCACGTACAAGATATTTCACTATCTCTCTATATCTTTCATTAGTTCACTATATCTTCTATTTTGATCATATCTCTTATTAATATGGAACATATCTAGCACTAGCTAAATCCTAGGAATATTTCCCTTATCCAGAGAAGATTATCTCCAGATTTAGCACGAGATTATCACAACCCGATCTGGAAACGTAACTGCACGTAAAGAATCTCATCCTATGCAGACCTTCTAGGTGGCATGACTCTCTAAATGCATGATTTATTATACTTTTCATTCCGAAAACATAACTTTATCTAAATCTTTATTCAAAACTTGATATTTGAAATCATAAGACTGAAATACTTTAATATACAAAGATCTGAAAACATTTTAGTTGTACGCTGAAAATCAATTTAATACTTGAACAGAATCATAAATTCATCTCTAGCTTGTTATATAAATCTAGTCATAATCTAAATCTCAAATCTATACTTGAAAACTGTAAAGATATACATAATTTTTTTTAACTCTGAAATTAAATACATGACTGGGATCCTGCCTGCACATCTACTAGAGCACTCTATTCTAAAAAAAATCCTAATCTAAGCCTTACTATAAAGTAAAGCTCACTATTGGGATAGTCGAGGGCTACTGGAATATGACTGAACTAGTCTGTACCTGCAACTGTAAGATGGGAGGGAGATGGATGAGTCCATGAACTCAGTGAGTGAATTCTCACCCATCACCTATATAGTAAAACCAAGGAATATACATAATATGATATCCATACAGCAAGCATAAACCATTTGATATTTATATGTATAACTATATAAAAAAAATTACGAATTCATTAATTCATAGAAAAACATTTCTAAATTCATAATCTATCAAGAAATTGATTTAACTGATGGTGCAATAGAGCCTCGAGAAACAATAAATTGTACATGATAATAATAATAACTTCCTTTGAATTTCTCTGGTTATGCAAAAAATATATGGCATAAAAATAAGTTCTCTGGTTATGCATGTTAACTTAACAATTCTCTTATATCTAGGGCACCTTACTAGGTCCTGTATTTAATTTCTCGGGCCCTTGGCGGGCAGCTTAGTATACCAAGATTAACGGAATAATTGCCGTTAACTAACAATCTATTTCTTTATCTCTACTGTCTAAACTAGTTTGAATAAAATCATTTAAATATGAAAACTCTTAAAATCTCTTAATTCTCTGAGAGTTCTAAATTCATATAACTTTAACAGTTTGACCTTAGTATAACTATGGGTATGAAATCATGTTCAAGGGATAACCCATCTGTAGATAATTTCAAAAGCCCACAGAGTATGTAGCTGCCGAATATCATGGTGAGATTCGTACTCTAAAATTCTTTTAGGACTGAGTTTCTAAATCATCTCTCAACAATATACTTTCATAAGCTTAAAAACTCTGAATTCATAATAACATTTCTATTCATAAAACTAAGTCGTACTCTGTTCAATATTTTCTAATATCTCAATTGGATATTCTAAAAACATAGTCTGAAATCCAAAATTTTGAAAACATAGTGATATCATAGGTCTATTAACACATGTTTAACAACTATAGTGAACTGCCTAAATCACATACTTTTTAATAAGCCTCTTCAAAAATATATAAAACATTTTTCACGATATGTAACAATCCAATAATAGTCCCATGATTTTATTGAAACATATTTTTCATGCTATAAACATAATCATAGTTTTTCTAGGCTTGGCAAAGCTTGTAAAATCATATTCTATACATATTCTCATCTCTAATTTCATACTTAACAAACACAATGCATAAATATATAGATGATATCAAAAGATAAGGTTATGAGTTTGAACTCATTCACTGTTTTGGGTTAGAAGTAGGTGGGCACCACTAATATGACATTCAAAACTTGGAATGATACCAACAACTGTCATAGAGCAATATAGGCTCATAAACAATCTCTAACCACTCTATAATAACTCTAGATCAACTCTAACAATATTAGGGTGGTACCCCCACTTGACAATAAAAAAGAAATAACAATACCCACAATATAATAAAGGAAGAAGAGAGAGATATCTAACATACACTAACAAAATCCCTTACCTTTAAGTGTGGAAGAGGAAGATTAGGATGTGGTTAGGAGTAAGGAGGGTGGAAGAAGAGTTGGCATTAAGGGTTTCTCGGATTTAGGGATGTTTTCACTATTGTGTAGGGTATTCATAGGGTAAAGAGGTTCATTTAGTGAAACGTTGCCGTTTCAGCACTATTCACAATTTGGCCACACCACTGTAGCGGTTTGGGGGTATGAAAATCTTGTTCGAGCCAACACACGACCGTTATGGCAGTCTATAATGGTGGATAGAGCAATTTTTACCACCTGTCATGCATGCAACTTCCCCCTAGTGTCCTTGGTCATCTTCTTTTTGTCTTTTCCTAGAAAATTTTCTCAACTTCACTGAAAGTGAGAGATGAAATTAAAGTAGTTTGTCAAAAAATATAAATTTACATCGGAACAAGCTACTGTATTGTTCAAAATTATTTGTTTTAATACGAAACAAGCTATTTTTATTTTATTTCTCCTCTATAAATACACTTCCTCTAAAAAATTTATCCTAACTATTAAACAGTAGATAGGTATTTGATAATATAATAAAATACGCCAATGAAATTAATTTATATATTAGCTACTATTGTTTTTCTTTAATTCTTATTGAAAATTATATTACTCCAATTTGCAACAATAATTTTATGATAATTCTCACTAATGTTGCACATGAGATATGTTTAAGAATATAACTTTTATATATCATATGTTATTTAAAAATTTGAATATGTACTGATGTTTATCATAGCTATTTTAAAAATTATATAACAATTAATTGACAGTATAATTAAAATTAATATCTCTATTCACATAAAAAAAATGATGTCTGTATTTGAAATTTGAACATTTTAAATACTCTTAAAAGGCTCATTCATGTTCTAACCTCAAAATACATACTACCTCTATTTTTTAATAAGTGTCTGTTTTTAAAATTTTATTTTCATACAATTATCTATCTTTTTTTAAAAAAATAGATAACATTAATTGCATATTATGTTTTATATCTTATTAAATACTAGTACATATAGGAGAGATTAGTATGTGAAAGAATTAAATGATAAGAATATTTTTGTAAAGTCAGCCTAAATTTTTCTAATAACTAAGCTTATTTAATTATTTTCTTAATTTATCTGTATGCACAAATAAAAATAGACACTTATTAAAAAATGAAGATAGTAATTTCTAGTTTGTCAATAGCTTTGATTAATATTATAGACGTTTCTTTTTCCTAAGAGAAATGATGGTTTAACATTCAAAATCTGATATAACCCATAGAGCCACTCTAACATTTGAATTGAAAGCTTAAAAAAATTGTAAATAAAATGCCGGTAATCTTTTAGATATGGTTTTTGTGTGATAAAATTACTCGTTTATGGTATGTTGTGTAATTTACATGCATATGAAATTGACAAGAGGGAAAATTTGTTTTGAAAAAAGTTGCACTGAACTCGAACAAACCCAAATGTTTTGAAAAAGATTTTGTGTTGAACTCGGACAAATCGAGTTCTTTATTGAAACAATAGAACAAATTCTTGAAAAGTTTGTACCAAACTCGGATTGACCGAGTTAAATGATTTAATTAAATCAAAAATTTAAAAAAATCATAATTTAGTTTTCAAAAAAATTTCATGATTTTTGAAAAACTAATAAAAATATTTTTAAAATAAATTTCATAAAATATTAATTTTTAATGTGTATAAAGGTGATCCTTTAAGCTACTAGAATTGGGTTACTGAGGAGGAAATTGGATAGTTTACTATGAGATCCTAGACTCCTAGATTTAGATTCCATCCATTCCGATGGAATTGTTGGTTTCCACCGTTCTACCTATAGTTTGTAAACTCGGCTTGGACAAGTCGATTCACCATTTTCCGACCGATAAACTAGTGAACTGGCTAGAAAATCGGGTCAAGCCTCTCATTGAATCGACATGCATCGAGGTCGGGGGACTCAATGTAACTTGGCAGATTTTGCGACAAAATTGGTGACCCAAATGGTTTTTCAAAACTGGATTGGGTCTAACTTTTCTTCAACCAACTACTTTTTATTTCAGATTTAGCAACAACAGTAGGACAAAAAAGGAAGAACGGCGAAAGAGATCAAGCGAGAAGCAAAGAAGAAGGCTGCAAAGAATGTCGTAGCATTATTGAAAGCAAGAACAGTAACCACCACCTCACTGCTTCATTGGTTACAACAAAATACCACTGTCTGACGGCTCAAAATGTGTGACAACATAACGCGACCAACGTGAAGCTTTGGGTTCAATGGCTGTGATTGATGGGCGTCATTGTGGTTTGATCATGATTAATATTAACAAGTTTTAGTGTCTTATTAAGTCTTATTATTCTCAATAGAAACATAATACATAAATCAAGCTAAATCTTACATGCTCAAAGGTTTGAAATCCATTAAAGTTAACTAAATAAATTGATTTTCTTGAACCAAAAAGTTTACACAGTCAAATGCATAGTGAAGTTAAAACCAAACTATATCACTTCAAAATTTCACAAACTTGTGCATAAAGTTTTATCAGGCTAAAGTACATGGTTTAACACATCATCAATCCAAGTTTATATAACATTTAAATATTTGAAGAAAGAATAATTAGATTGCTGCCCAAAGTAAAAACTATAATTTAAAATGACCATTAATTATGATTTTCAACTATATAAGTAGAGAAAATTAACAAATAAGCATGCATCATAGACACATAGATTAACATTTAATGGTCCTTAGAGAAACATATCACATAAACCAAGTTAAAGCTTACATGCTTAAAGGTTTGGAATCCATTATAGTGACCTAAATAAATCAATTTTCTTGAACCAAAAAGGTTTTACAATCAAATGCATAGTGAGGTCAAAACCAAGCTATATCACTTCAAAATTTCACAAACTTATGCACAAAATTTTATCGAGCAAAAGTACATAGTTTAACACATCAACCCAAATTTATATAACATTTAAATATTGGAAGAAATCATAATTAGACTGCTACCCAAAGTAAAAACTAGGATTTAAATGGCCTTTAATCATGATTTTCAACTATATAAGTAGAGAAAATCAACAAATTAGCATGCATCATAGACATGATAAAAATTGTCAACATTACTTTGATAAAATTCTGAAATCTGGGAATCCATAAGAGGAGTTACTTCCATTCCCTGAATTAAGATCTATGAAGCAAAGTGAGAATTGTCGATAGTAAGAACCAAAATCCCCATAAAACTTGTTGATTTAGAAACACAAAACATGGACTAGTAGTGAATGTGACAATTAGTGAATTTTTGGCTTGACTATTCTAAAATGATTCACATTCTATAATAAGTATTAAAACTAAAAATATATTTTATTTTTTATTTGTATTATTTAATAATTTATATTTTATATATTGTAATATCCTAATTATAAACATTCCATAGAAACCAAGAAAAGACCTCTAACATTACCCTTATAACCACATTCTAATTGCCATATATGTTAGATGAGCTTTATGTTTTGAGTTTAATTGCCATCCACTCACAGTATAAAATACCTTTACACTGTCAGCCAATAAACAAAAGACAAGTGATTTATTATGGTAGTTTTTTTAAATTTGAATTTGAATTAGTTACAAAAAAAACTTATGTGATAATTTTTTATTGGTTGACGGAGTAAAGATATTGTACACTATCAGTGCATGCTAATTAAACTCATTTGTTTTTATGTTGTTAAACGTGACATTTGTATAGTACTTTGAAAATATCTAAAGCTATGTATATTCGTTTTTGCGAAGTTAAAAAGTTAATTCAATTATCTATAAGTGTTATTTCTAATTTCGAGACCAAATTCCAATCGTATTGAGAGATATGAGCTATCTATAGAGAATTCGAACTATCTGAATCTTAAAACATAAAAAATTATATTATTTATAAAATAATATATTCCAAACACTAAACTCGGAGTCCAAGTTTAGTTTGGAAATAAAATATTAGTTTTTGAAAAAATTGTAATAAAAGATTTTATAAAATCTAAGTGGATAACTCGGATGATCCGTGTTAATTAACAAAATAATATATTATTTCAAAAAATCACTATAATAACAAATTGGATAAAACATATAAAATATTTTGTCAATAATATTAAGGGCATAATCAAATTAATCAAACCGGATAAACCCAAGCCAAACAAATTAAATTGGTTCAGTCATCGGGTCACATCACATAAACTAATTAGACCTAATAATAATTAGTTCGGGTATTGAACTTCATAAATTTTAACCCAATAACCCGATGAACCCAATTATATATATTATAATATCTAATTTTTTTATATATAGTGCATTTAGTAAATAAGTCATACTTTAGTTACGTCTGTTCATATTATTAAGCTATATATGAATATGAAATTAATAAAACTTTAGAGATTTAACATTTGTGATAATGCTTTTTATGTTTAATACTAAGTTTGCACTATAGAACCACTACTTTAATCTCAAATATCATATCTTTAAAAAATTAGCTCATTTTATGCTGAGTTAACATTGTATAATGATCATTTTAGCCCTCAAAAGATCATATTTTTGTCAAAACAAACCTTGAAAGAATTATATTTATTAATGAAAACATGTATTGGTTGATGTTTGGGAGAATTTGTCAAACGGAATGGATTTTGAATGGTCACTTGTGAATATAGTTTCTTTTATAAGTTATTTTATCAGTTATATGATCTTTCAAGGGTTAAAAGGGTGGCTCTCCTCCATAAACCATTATATCCAAAATTGTTACATATATGTTTTATTGTTTCTTAGATTCACAAAAACTATAATAAGAAGCTACCATTGCCATTATAAACGTCGTAAGGGTGGATGTTGAGCTCAAAAGTCTAAAAAATAATGCTAGTTTGATTAGGCCAGCAATATTACAAACAATGGTCCACATATCTCGCTGCCTAACTTTGCATCCAAATGCCATATGTGGATATTTTGATAATAAAATATGACATGCATTTAGGGGTGAAAGCAGGTTAGGCCGCTCATCAAGGGCCTTTGAACTAGCTTATATACGGCCTAGTTTGGCATAATCTATTTAATAAATAAGTTAGATTTAGATATTTCAAAAGGCTTTTTTAGCTAAGCAGACTAGGCTACAAGTAATAAAAATAATCTATTCGACCTAACAGACTGGTGTACTCATATTATTATTATTTAAAAATATAATAATACAAATATTTTAATCTATTTAAGAATATACTTTTAAATTTAATTAATAAGCCTTTAGTCAATCTAAAAATAACTTTTATATATATTTAGAAGTCTTTTGACTTATTTAAGAGTTAAATATTTTGGCTTTTTTTTAAAAAAAATGGATAAATTACATTAACTTTTCTTGAATTTGTAAAACAATTATATTGACATATCTTCTATCATATAATGAATAATGTATCTAAGGGAGGTCAGTGTTACCCAGACAAAGAGAAGAGGGCTAGAGTGAATTTCACTAGACCTTAGAAGAGGTAAGTATAGCTTGGCTAAGAATTTTATAATCAAAGAGGTCTTTAAATAGGTTTGCAGTCCAGGTCAAGCTTTTAAAAAGGCTAGGCTAAGTCGATTTGATAACATGGGTCAGACCTATTTAAGTCAAAACCTAGCTTAGCCTATCCTAGCCTACTTCTAATCGCCACACTTTAAGAACTCAGATTGACCGAGTTTAGTTCTTTGTCATTTTCACTGCATGACTCTAGCTTGTACTGAACTCGGGTTATCTGAGTTCTCTCTTCGCCGTAATGTTTCAGGCTTTTAGGTTTTTTCATTACAACTTTTTAAATTTGCCAAGCCTTCCTTAATTTGGATTGTTTGAGTTTCATTAAGTTTTTTGAAATCCCATAAACCCGTAATTAACTCCTAGAATCCATTTTACAATTATATTTCTTGGGAAATCTCATATGGAAATTAAAAAATCTGAACCTGGCTTTTCATATAGGATGTTTGATAGCATATGTCACAATTTGAAGTTTAGGTATGCATATGTAATCTTTTTTTATTTAGACGAAATTAGTTAAATAGCAGTAAATTTTCAATGGTCCAAACACAAAAAAATCGGCCAGTAAAAAGTAGATTTTCCTTTTGATCTAGTCCACTGAAATCAGTTCATACTAAGTAGATTCCAGATATTTTTTTGAACTGAAATCGGTTAAGCATGACATGATTTTTGTGTACGTAACACATGTCAGAGATAGGTCAATACTTTAAAACGATTTCTTGGTTAACAGCTCAGTGACCACGATGGTGCATTGAAGTCAGGGCTCAAAGCATCAGAGGTAAGGGTAACACCTGTTGAACAAGGCTCTTATCAGTGACATAGAAAAAGTTTCGGCCATGGTTAGCACGTGGAGGAGGATTTTGTCTTTTGCAACTTCTGAATTGAATGGAGAAAGCAAAGTGCACGACAAGGGTACAGGACTAAATCATTTAACCCTCTTGATTTTGTAATAGACGAGATTATGTACTGTTCTTTTGTCAAATGAGCTTTACTGTTAAAGTCAAAGAAATATTTCCTATATTTGAGGTGTATAAAAAATTATGGAAATTGAATTCTTAATGCTTTTTTTTAATAAATTTTCAAAACTAAATCATTTTTTACAAATCAATATTTTTCTTTGATATTTGTACTTTTACAAGTAGTCCTCTTTTAATATTTTTTCAAAGTAAAAAATAAATAATGTATGTTATTTGAATCTTTGTTTTGCTTTGGTGGCCTATTTTTTAGTATATTTAACAAGTGTCCTTACTTGAGAAGAACACATGTTGATATTTAGGCAAAACCTTCTTTTAGTTTCTTAGGTGTGTTTAGCTAAGGGGAAAATTAAAGATTTTTTTTCTTCATAAATTACACATTTTATCTATGAAAACATTCATTTTATTTTTATCTTTTAACTAAACTCATCCTTGAAATGGTAAATTTTTTTTTTGGCGAATCACCAGACATCTGGGCTGGTGGTCGATTAATGTAATATCTTGAGTACACGTATTCACAGACAAGTTCGATATAGTCTCAGGGTCCCTTGAAGCCGCTCATGCTGCCGAGAAGACCCTAGATGCAAAAGTGGCCCTCCAACAACTGGACTGATATATATAATACCGCTATAGCGATCAAGTGCAGGGGAGGAACGATTTTGAGTGATCTGTTAACCGCTATAACAGTCCAGGACAGCTATAGTTGTGCCCTTGATAAGTGAACAATGCCAAAACGACGTCATTCCATTTAAAGAGCCTGTACCCTATTTAAACCCTCATATACTTGTGAAAACCATCAAACCCGAAACCCTTAATAAGGGGAACAAAGTTGTGAGTGAACGATAGTTAAATCGTTAACCTTGGTATACTAAGTTCCGCGAAGGGCAAAATTATCCACATGTTAGATTAGTCCACGGGGGACGCGATTTGTGAGAGACTGTTAAAATCTCAGTTAGATGCTCTTATTCGTGAAGACTGAGTACTACCTTATAGTTTATGGATAGTATGTTCTCTTTAGTAATTCTTGAGAAAAATAAAGATGATATTATTTTATGTTTCTAGAAAATTTATGATTTTATAATTATTATATAAAGTAAATAGAAATATTTTACACATGCTAATTGTTATTTATGTATATTCTTCTTGTCCTATGTGTGATTGTGGGTAAGGATCCACTCACTGAGGTTTATAATAAAACTCACCTCTTTTTTCCTTTTTCTTTACAAATATAGTCTCAACATCGGATCCTCCATCTCCTCTCCCTCAGCAGTAGTGTATTCCAGTTTTGATGGTTTCATGTTACCGTAAAGGGTTATATTTTGTAGAGTGTGCCAATAATGTTATGGGTAGGGTCTCGAACCAAACATATATGTTTTGTATTTTGACTTCCATGATGTAATTATATTTGAAATGTCATATCATTCATGGTTCTTTTGTAAACAAGCAACTTAGTATATTTGATATTACAACTACAATTCATATTTCGTTTATGAAAAAAGGCTAATTGTGATGGTATTGATTTGGTTATGCAAATTGTTTTATGATTTGAAATAAATTTTACAAATACAATATGCAAATAATTCAACTTAGCAATCACGAGACTTGCATGGAGATGATATTCCTCACGTGCCGATCACGATCCAAATCGGATGTGACAACTAGTTCTGATTCAAGTACTCAAAGGCCTGTTATGGGAGCAACCATCTGTCCCAACCAAGTTTGCTCTATTATTTTAAATATTTAAATTTCAAACGGTGTTAATGAAATTTATTTGATATCATAATATTTTTATTATAATTAATTACTTTTGACTATATGCATTAATTTACGTATACAATATTAATATATTTTTAAAAACATAATTTAAATATATTATTTCAGTTTCATTCATACATCATTAAAAATATTTAATTTTCATAATAGTAATCAAACTAAACATATTCCATTGACATGTATTATTCCTCCTTGTCATGCACTTTGCTTTCTCCAATCAATTCAAAAGTTGCAAAAGGCTAAATCCAAAGTTTGCCATATTCCTCCACGTGCCAACCTCGGCCTAAGCTTTTTCTCATGTCATTTTATGAGAGCCTTCGTCCACGGGCGTTGCCCCTCTGATGCTCTGAGCCTTGACTTCAGTACACCATCACAGTCACAGAGCTGTTAGCCACGAAATCCGTTAGTTATTAACCGATTTTTAAGGCACCTCAAATACACAGAAATCATACCACGCTTAATCGATTTCAGTTCAAAAAAAAATAAAAAAGGAACTGGAGTCTATTTAGTATTAACTGATCGCAGTGGATTAAATTAAAAGAGAAATACTCCTTTTACTAATCGATTTCTCAGTGTTTGACCCATTGAAAGTGTACTGCTAGTTAATCAATTTCATCTAAATGAAAAACAGTGCATTTACGAACTTAAACTTTAAAATGTAGCGGATGCGTGTATAATTTTTTTTTTAATTTTTATATCTATAAAAGGCCCTGTATCTTATCCAATTTAATGATTTACATTTATGAAATTAACAAATTATATTTTATCATATAATAATCAATGAATTGTTTAAGAATTGGGATCTCTCACCGGTCCCAGGAGGTTATGCTAGAGCGGCGCAGTTGAATCGGTAATTCTATAATATACATACATACATACATACATATATATATATATATTAAGGTTAGAATCAACCATAAAATTTATAGATATTATTTTTATTGAAAATTTTAACTATTTCCTTTAGTCCTTGGGGCATTTAGATAACTCAAAACATTATTATCGGTTAAAAGAGAAGTAAAGAAAGAGAATAAGGTTATCTAATTTAATAGGATAGAGACAAAATTTGTATAAATTAATTAATATTTAATTAAAATTCTAAAACGATAACTATTTTAAAATAAAAATAAAAATTTAAAAATATTTAATTTGAAACGAGGGGATCAATACATTCTAGATGTTGGTACTATGTATACTGGGTCATTGAGTGTATGAACTTGAATTTTCGTTAGAAAGTTCGTGGGATGCATCCACAAACGATTGTTGATGATTGTTTTCCCAGTAATACTTTTCTCCTTCAAAATTAAAGGTTTTTATTTTGTGATCATAGAGTGTTAATACTCTTTATATAATCCAAAATTATAATTTAATATATTTAAATATTAGATTAGTGAGATATGTAGCTCATTTTTAGTCATAAATAATTAAGAGTTATCAGTAACTTTGAGTTTTATAGAGGTACTAAAAAAATTTTAAAATTAAATAATAAAAAACATAAGGCACTCAAATAGTGATTGAAAAAAAAAATACTAATATTTAACAATATAATATTACAAATAAACTTACTATCTTATAAAAAGAACTTCTCATTTGGTATTAATTATTTAAAATTATCGAATTATTTATATATATTTAGAAATTAATACAAAAATAAAATTTTGAATACATCTCGTTCTTAAAGAAAACATTTAAAATAAAATTATGTATTAATTTTAAAATTTAATTATCATGTATTGATAATATAAAATTTTTTTACATAATCATCTAATCATATATTATCATATAAATTATGATAATTAATTTTTATACTTATTATCTAAAAAATTTTCGTGCATCAAAATTAAACACTTAATTTTGTCTTTATTCTTTCTTTCATTATCACTTTTATTGGCCTATCACATTTCTTTAAAACCAATGAGGCAAGGATGTGACTTGTGAGGATGCGATGCGAGGAGGACCAGACACTTTGCGTGTTGAAGACTGTACAAATTGTAAAAAGTCTTTGAGTAAGCTAATTTTTTGGCAATTGGGTACACAAACACAATATATATATATATATATATATATAAATTAGTCTATTTCCTAATAATATTAAAAAATTTGTAAAACAAGTTAATTCTCATTTATTGATAAAATAATTTAAATTGATTCTAGATAAAAATACAAAAAATAATAAATAAATTCATTAAAATATTAAAAAAATTGTAAATTTTTTAAGGAATTAGTTTATGGTTTAAATATGTTTTTGGTTCTTAAAAAATAAGTGAATTATGATTTTGATCCTAAAAGATTTTTTTATTTATTTTTGGTCCAAATATTTTTAAAATTGATTGGTTTTGATATTGTCATTAGATTATTTATGTTAGAAGCTGAAGCAGCCTAATGAAGGGTCAGATTATTTAATCCTATATGACAATCCAAAATTACACATAAGAAAGACTAAAACTAAGTAATTTTAAAAATATTTAAATTAAAACTAAAAAAAATTCAATGATCAAAATCAAAATCTTCCTATTTTTGAATATAAAAATGTATTTATGTTTAGGATTTAATTTAAATGTATTAACAATATAAATTTTTTTTTACACAATCATTTAATTATGTATTGTCACATCTATAAACATAGGTTAACTTTCACTCCCGTGGTGGATCTAGAAAATTTTGATAATGAGAGCAAAAGTAATACATAAAAATAATAATAAGCGAGATATATCATATTTCACGATTTTGTCTTGTTAAGAGTTAGCATAGGATTAAACTTAATCAATATATGGGGTAAAAATATACATACCTAGCTATATAGTAATTAAAATTTTTCCATAAAATTTGTAGGGACATAATAAAGTTATACAAATGAAGAAATTTTATTGGGCAACAGCTTAAAATGACGGTAGTGAATCAAAATCAAATTGTTTAAGGCTTAATTTATTCAACACGACTATTGTTTTGGGACGACCTCGATGGCGTTAAGTCAGTCTTCTGAAACAGACAAGTATAGGAGAGGTCTTTTACTGCTTCTTAGTTCGAAAGAGCGCAGTCCACTAATTGCCTTGAATCGTAAACCGTTTCCTATGCCCCTCACAAGCACACACCAACTCTATAAATCCAGCTCGACCTTAATTAGTTTTAGGTCGCCACTTCTCATTCAGTCATTAATTCTCTTCCATTTCCCAAGCTAACTATAGGCCCTCACTATTTCCAATTCTCACCAACGGTTGTTACTCGGCCATCAGAAGCCTTGATCAAAATGGTGGTAAGAACTAAGAACTAGATCCTCATGTTACACCAATTTTGGGCGGTTTCTCCATGCTTTTTTATGAATTTTTTTTTAATGAAAATATGTTAAGTTTGTGTACTTTATTTGGATAAGTGTTATAAGAAAATAATAATAATAACAATAAAGTTACTTTTGTTTTTTGTTTTTGTCTTAAATGGACTCTTCGTTTCTTCGAAAGTTTGAAAAACAATATATATAATTTGTGTTTGAAGCATTGGCAATGCATAGCTTTACTTATCTTGTGTTGAATTATATTTCAATTTATTTTAAAGTAAATAACCTTTTTCTTCTTAATATTTTTTATTTGATAGCAATATGATTCTGATAATTTTTTTTTACATTAATTTAGTTCAAACATGTTACATTTTGACATCAATTTGAACATAAAAAATAAATTTTTTACTTTAATTTGGTCTCAAAATTTTTAATTACAATATTAATTTGTCATTGGATCTCCATTAACTTGGAGTGTGTTTGAGATGAGCCCGCATAGATTTAATGGAATAACTAAATTAATGTCAAAACTAAAACATATTAATATTAAATTGATGTCAAATAAAGAAATATCAAAATCAAATGGTTATTTACTCATTTATTTTATTACTACAAGAATATAACCATAAAAAATCAAAATATTGAATTATAAATCAATTAGTCAAAAGAACTCTAATTATACCATATGATGAATCTTATTTTTCAAATGCTGAACTAACTGTGTGGAGATAAATGAATCACTGTTATATGCATTAACACTTATCCTAATCAATGCATTAGGCCCATAGTTCATGCCCCTCTAGTTTGCCCTTGTTTCCATGTGCATGGCCCATTATATTTTTTTTATTATTTTTTTAACTGCTGTAAAAATTTTAAGTCTGAATTGTAGCATGTCGTTGATGTTCAGTTTCAAAGCCAAAATTCAGCATCCTAATTTAAACCTGGGGTTGTCTTTGATTATTTCCTTTCACGTGGCATGCTAACAACTCTTGTATTTGTTATGTAACAGAAAATAGTGTTGAGTGTGGACTTACAAGGCGACAAAATGAAGCAAAAAGCTATGAAAAGAGTCTCTGGCATTTTAGGTATTGAATTTTAACTTATAATCTTCCTCCTATGCTAAGTCTCTTTTATATATATGTTTTCAGTAAATTAACTAGCTTAACTGAAACATTGTTTTTGATATTGTCCTGCAGGGGTTGCATCTGTCTCTGTGGACATGAAAGACAAGAAATTGACCATAACTGGAGACATTGATCCAGTATGTGTAGTGAGGAAGCTAAGGAAGTTGTGTCATGCAAATATAGATTCAGTTGGACCTGAAAAGAAGGATAAAAAAACCAAGCCAGATGAAAAGATTATTAATGATCTGACCTCTTATTACCATCATATGATTATGGGACCACCACCATATCCCTATATTTCGTATGCACATCAAGAGGATCCTTGTGGTTGTGTAATATGTTAAGTCCCAGAAAATCAGAGAGCTGGATGTGAAAAATATCTGGTTCTCTATTTTCATTATAGGCGTCTCCCCTAATAATATCATATTTTACGGATGGTGTGTTCTTCACAAAAGAGGGATGATGTTGAGAAATTTGTGTGTTTTTATGCTCGATTATAGTTTACTGGTCTTTGTGGAAGATGTGTCATACATGCACAATTCTGATGCATTATTCGGAGGTAATAGCAAATAAGACTTGAGTGATTGAGTTCAATTCAATTGAGGAATAAATTTTGCTTCCAATATTCTCTTATAATTCTACTTCTTTCGATAATTAGAACTCTTTGCTAGTTATACAGAAAAATTCTTGGTGATTTTGACAGAACACTTTATGCATGTTCATAGTGTAATTAATAATTATAGAATTAGTTAAAAGAGTCCCGTATTATTAATAACTCAATTGGCAAAACTTAAAAGACATTATTTAAAGTGAGTTTTCTTTTAGGATCATTCCTAAATTTTGAGCAACGAATTATCCCTAAATTTTAATCATTTATGATTTGTTTCATCGTATATGGTGAATAACCTCCCTTAATATTTTTATATATATTTTATAATTTAACTTTAATTTTTATACATTCAAATTATAATTTTTTATACAGTCATTTAAACATCTATTACTATAATAATCATAATAGTTAACTCTCCTATCACTACTTAAAAATTGTGCAAATAAAATATTTTAGTTAAATAATAATATAAAAATATTTGTACTATTAGTGCATTAAAATTAAACTCTTATAATTTTAGTTATTTTTTTATTCTATATTAGATATACTTATAACAATACAGAGATTGTAATCAAATATAAATTAAAAAATAAAACCAAACTGATCTAATATTGCATGCATTGATTTGCCTAACTGTATATCTATATCTCAATTTTTTTTTTTAATGAGAAGAGACTTAATTAGGATCTTCCAGAAGAATTGCAAAAATGAGGCGTAGTGTGACAAAGACCCTCCTCACCTTAATCCTCACAACTGGCCTCGGGCAAGCGGAAGAGGTCTTCGAGTTTGTTTGTTTGTTTGTTTTCGACTTTTCAGAGTCAACTATTCATAATTTTGGAACGAATCCAGAAGCACATGCGACGACGTCAACTACAAAATGAGCTGAATTTTAATTTATTGCCTATGATTTTTTTATAAATAAATAAATTATAAATTATTATATTATTATAATTTATTATAATTATTTTAAAATTATATATATAATATATTATATAATTAAATAATATAGCTTTTTTGAATTGATCGTATATTAAAAATGTTTATTTTCTATATGCTAGCACTATCAGCTAATAAAATTTTACTGAAATTATGAATTATAATAGGTGATTGTAATAATAAGTAGTTACTTTTTATGATTTATCAATTTAATAACAGTTAATTGGTTAATAATATAAAATTATTTTATACTTTTATGCAAAATTAAATTCATATCAAAATTTTATAAGGAGAGAGCCAAATCCCAAGAAAACTTAAATTAATAAACAAGGAAAGAGACCGTAAAAATGAGTTAGACGTTAAGACATAACGATAATCTTAACTTCATAAATTTAGGATTTAATTTTGATGTACTAATAGTATAAATATTTTTATATAATTATCCAATCATATTTTATCATATCAATAATATATTTTATTCACATTCACTACTTAAAAAATTATATATGTAAAAAATAACAATATAAAACATCTATGGTGTATTTAAATTAAATTCATAAATTGATGAGTACTCGCGTATTATATATTATCCATTTGAGTCTATTTTTAATTTAATAGATGTAAGATAGCACTACACCACTTGAAATTTTAACAAGTTACTATTTTCTTTTCAAAAATACAAAAGGAAAAGTCTAATAATAAGCCAAAGAAATTTATGTCTTGTGCTGTATTTTTTTTTCCACAGACCATCCGTCATTACTACAGTGACATGCCCACAAAAATGAGGAAGCAGAAAGGCCCGCGTGGTTGGCAGACTATCCGTGTGGACGCGGAGTTGAAGCGTCATAACATGTGATGATTAATGCAACGAAACAAACAAACAAAGACGACTTCTAGGAAAGTTTCCAACTTCATGCATCTACTCTAGTCTCTTTCCATTTTAATTTGAGTTTTAAATTTTATGCATGGTAGAAAATATTTGTATACTATTATCTGATTATATATTATCATATGAGTAAAATAAATATGTTGATTTGATTATATAGTAATTAAAAAAATTTATATTATCGAATATATTTTAAGGATAATTGTCTATTTCTGGTATCAAATAATAGAAATGATCGGGAGTAATTTCGTCCATTTATCTGATTTTATATTATTATTAAGATACTTTTAATATATTTTTCTTTTTTTAAAAAAATAAATGAATTGAAATGAAGAGAGTAGTTTATTTCGTTGCGATTTGAGATGCAACCAGGAAGCAAGATTGTGGCTTCCTGCGTGTCTTCCTCCTACTGGTGTTGGGACCAGGGATGAATCTACTCTCATGAAAGTGGAGTCTTGCTACTCCGTCCAATATTATCTAATTTAAATTGACACATTATAAAGTTTACCTATTCTGGACATCAGATATATCAACTTTTTAATGTATCAATTTATCTAAATTTTTTGTAACACTTCATTACTCATTTTTATATGTTTGAGTCACATAAAAATTAATACTAAAAAATTATACATTGTTTCATAAGCTTTTCAATATTAAACATATTTTCTATCCAAGATAGCACCAAAGTTTATTTTAAAGGAAAAAAAGGTGAGAGCCTCACATTGAAATAACTACTCATCTCAACAAATATGCAAAAACTCAATCACAAACAACTCTTAGTTTCATTTAGAAATGACATATAACATGCATATTTAATAATCAAATTCGTATATCTTACTTCACACCTCCAAACACCCAACTTAAAGTTATATTTTTACGCTCATTAAAAACAAAGTTATACATAGATATATCGACCAAGTACTGAAATTTAATGAAAAACACAGTCAAAACATAACAAAAATATAATATAGAGTGGATGTTCTATACGTCGCCGAAAATACATAATGAAATTAAATAGTTCCAAAAATAATTTTTGATAATAATAATAATAATAAGTCATTAAGAAAGAAATGAATACAAATACATATGATTGTTTAATTTCAGATTTTAAATAACAATGATAAGAATTCATTCAAACCTCAAACTAGGGCACAAATATCAAGCAAAACAAAAAAGAGATACATAAAAAATTCCTATAACAACTAGCTAAAGAGCTGTTGGAGCTGGTTCATTCAGATGTGTTCGGACCAGTTAAACAACCTTCAATCAGCAAATATCGTTACATGGTAATCTTCATAGATGATTACTCAAGGTACGTATGGGTCTACTTTATGAAGGAAAAATCCGAGATATTATCAAAATTCAAAGATTTCAAAGAGAAGGTTGAAAGTGAAGTTGGGAAGAACATTAGATGTCTTCGCACAGACAATGGGGGAGAGTATACATCAAAAGAATTCTATGAGTTCTTAAAGGAGTGTAAGATACGAAGACAAATAACGTGTCCTAACACTCCTCAACAAAATGGCATAGCAGAGAGGAAGAATCGCCATTTAGCAGAAATTTGTCGGAGCATGTTACATGCCAAAAATGTCTCGAGTAGATTCTGGGCCAAATGTATGAAGACTGCAGCTCATGTGATCAATCGACTTCCACAAGTCAAGCCAAGGTTCGTGTCATCGTTCGAGAAGCTATGGAAGCTCAAACCCACGGTAAGTCACTTCCGAGTATTTGGCTGTGTATGCTATGTCTTTGTTCCAGATCACTTGAGGAGCAAAATGAATAAAAAGGCCATTCGCTGCATCTTTGTGGGATACGATAGTCAGAGAAAAGGATGGAGATGCTGTGATCCCACAATAGACAAATGTTACACATCAAGAAATGTAGTATTCAATGAAACCTCCTCTTGGTGGTCGCCACAATAGGTAATTCTACCCAACTCTAAAGATATTGAAGGCATGGTAGAAGAGAAAATGGGAGAGCAAAAAGAGGGTGTCGAACTACAATCTCCAAGTCCAAACAAAGTGGAGAGACATATAAAGAGGCCTTGGAAAACTGGAGTTCATCAACAGGAAGGAGAAGAGCTCGAACAACAAGAAGTTCAACATGAAGAAATAATAGAACAACCGACACTCAGGAGATCCACCAGAGAAAAGAAGCCTAATCCGAAGTATGCAAATGGTGCAATGGTCATGGAAAGAGAGAAGCCTACAAAGAAGATCTAGTGTTGAGGGGGAGAAATGAAAAACATCAACACTAGATCTAGAAGTTTCTACATTTGTGAAGAACTTACCATTGGATTTTGGAAGCCTTAATATTAGATGGAATTATCTAGAAAATATAAGATACACCTAGATTTGCTAGCTTGCTAGAATTTTCTAGATAATGTAATAATTAATTATTACACTAGATGAATCTAGATGGAAGCTACTAGAACTATAGGTAAGTTGCTAGAATTAGTGATACACTTAAAGAAGTGTCTAGAAAAAGTTAGGAGCTAGAAGATTCTAGTCCTTGTGGTGACCAACCTTGAGAGCCTATAAATAGGCCTAGTGTCTTTGTGTAAAGTGTGCATCAAGAATTGAGTGCATTAGTGAGTATTGAGTGGAGAGCTCAAAGAGTGTGAGTGAACAAGTGCTTGTGTGCTCTAGTGTAGTGAGTAGAGTTATTCAATAAATAATAAAGAGAGTTTTATTCTTAGTGCCTCCTTGTTCAACAGTGTTCTATTGAGGCCTGGGGAGAATGAAGGGGTAGAAAACTCCTTTCCTTTCCCACCGAAGCAGTCCACGGCCAGCACTTTCCAAGGCTGAGGATGAGCTTTCCAAGAGGTTAAGGAGTAATGGAAGTGGAGGGCTTAATGGAGGGGATGACAATGGGTTTAGATTTTCGGGGGTATGTTCACGATTTGAAAGTGAGGGGTGGAGGAAGAAGAAGATGGAGGAGAAGAGATGATTATGTTGTGAAACAAAAGAAGGTGGCACACAGCTAAGGGGCTTGGGTAGTTCGGTTTCTTTCTTTCTTTCCCTTTTTTTTTTAGGGAATAAAGTAATTATAAAACTCAATTTAAAATGGCATTTCGATACAAGTTCATTCCAAACAAATGTCATTCTACTTGGGTGTCTACAAACTCAAAATTTTGGAGGGGAGAAAGTTCTAAATTTTCAAAACACATTATCTCAGTTTTTGAAATAATTAAATATAAGAATTAATATAAACATACACTTAAAGTGTTAAGGGATTAAATTAGATTGGAAATAATTAATTAACCATTATCTAACTAAGGTAATTAGTGCATATAGAAATTGGGACATTATAGTTTTTGAATGAGTCAGATAATATTAGATGAAGGGTGTACATATATATATATATATATATATATATATATATATATGTATGTATGTATATCTCTTCCTATTATTTTATTTAGTTCGACCTCACACAAAGATAAAAATTATATAAAACTTTGTTATATCTTTATATATTATTTTTTTTCTCCCATAACTAAAATTTTATGGATTCATAATTGGGTGGGATAGATTATTTAAAGAGTAAAGTATCACTTTCGTCCCTGAAATTGCACGCGTGAGTCACTTTCGTCCCTGAAATTTGAAAATTAACTATTTGGTCCCTGAAATTGCATTCTGTAGGTTACGTTAATCCCTGGTCAAATAACCGTCAGTCAAACTTAACATTTTGCTGACGGGTCACGTTAAGTGACACGTGGCATGATGGTGTGGTATGATAGCGTGGCATGCCACCGTGGCATCAAACCCTGAAATTTTAAATGTGTCAAAATAGTTCTTAAAATTTTCTAAAATGTATCAAAAAAGTCTCTGAAATTTTAAATATGTCAAAATAGTCCATGAAATTTTCTAAAATGTGTCCAAAAAGTCCCAAATCTTAAATTTCTCCTCTTTTGGTTTGTAAAATCTAAATATTTGATAATTCTTAAACCCACTTATTTCTCTCTCATTTTCAAACTTTATTTAAGTAATCTAAATTTTAAACATCCTAAATATAATTAAGAGCTTGATTAGTCAAAATTTGAGACCTTTCATATTTAACTAATATAACTAATTTATGCAATTTATATTTATGAACCGTGAGTATCAAAAAAGAAAAAAAAATCAAGTACATATATGACTACATGCCAAAAATGAAAGAGAGGAATGTCTTAACCTTCAACCTTTCCATTTCTCAACCTCCATATATGACTTTATGTCGTAGCTATTATGCATCAGAGAAGAGGGTTATCATTGAATATCATATTCCATTCAAGTTCAATGTTTTATTCTCAAACAATTTAGAAAAGTCATTGAGAATTATATTATGGTTGTTTTGAGCGAAGAAGGCTAGAGAGTTGAGTAAATAAGTTAAAAAATATGAGAGTGTCTTGAAAAAAATGAGAGTAGAGTTAGAGGAATTTTGAGTACGTATAGGTTTACTAGAGAGGCTCTTGGAATGATCTTAAAGAAACTCTTGTTCAAAATTTCAATATTGCAGGTCAATCCAATATGAAAAAAATTAGTGTAAGCTCTTCTGCATGCTATCTATGATTTTAGATTCATATTTGTATTGTGTTTAGTCTAAATAACTTGTGATATAACTACTACCATGCTCATTTCACTTCAGTCTTTATTTTTATTTTAAAGAATTCGACTTCTAAAAAACAATTTATCAATCGTATAAGTTCTAAAGGTGCACAAATTTAAATGAGTAATCACATGTGAGTGAGCCTAACATAATTCCAAGAAATGTAGTGTAATAGCTAATAAATTAATTGTGTTAGTTAAATATGAAGGGTCTCATATTTGGACTAATCATATTCTTAATTATATTTAGGATATTTAAAAATTTGGGTTATTTAAATAAAGTGTGAAAATGAGAAAGAAATAAGTGAGTTGAAGAATTATTAAGGATTTAGATTTTATGAACCAAAAGATGAGAAATTTAGGATTTAAGGCTTTTTTGACATATTTTAGAAAATTTCAGGGACTTTTTTGATATATTTAAAATTTCAGGGTCTGATGCCATGTTAGTATGACACGTCAGTATGCTAACGTGGCATGCCACGTCATCATACCACGTGGCATGCCACGTCATCATACCACGTGGCATGCTATATTAGCATGCCACATGAGATCAGCATGCCACATGTCACTTAATGTGACACGTCAGTAAAATATTAAGTTTGACTGAAAGTCATTTGACCAAGGACTAACGTGACTTACGGAATGCAATTTCAGGGACCAAATAATTGATTTTCAAATTTTAAGGATGAAAGTGACTTACGCATGTAATTTCAAATACGAAAGTAACACTTTACTCATTATTTAAACATTACAACTATCTTATGAAAAAAATAATGAAATCAAGTATAGATTAATTTTGATACACAAGATTGTACATTCAATCATTTTATTGTAAGACCTTTAAAAATGATGATGGTTAAGTCAAACACTTTTATTTATCGGATAATATATACATATATATAGATGTTTGTAAACAAAACTTTTACACTAATAGTATATATAAATTGAATTCAATTAAGTAATTAACACATTAAATTATAATGGAGACATGTATTTTTTCCGTCGAAAAACTGAATAAAACATGGTATTATGACATTTCATGATTGTTATTTCCTTTTTTATTTTTTAAAATAAAATTAATAATAAATTTTGTATTTAGATAAAAATATTTAAATAATAAATAAAATATATTTTTAGTTTATATAAATATTTTAAAAATAAAATATAATTACAATTGTATTATTTTTACAGTTATGCTTAATTTTTTAATTAAATAATTAAAACTAGTGCCAAAAATGTTTTAATAAGGCAAGTCGGTTTGAATCTGATTAATCAGAGTCTAATAAATTCTAAATCTTAATGAGTTAAATGGAAAATAAATAATTTTAAAATAAAGAAATCAAATGTCAATTTCAATCATAATAATATAAATACCATCAACTCTAACGATTGAAAATGCACCTTACATTGGGAGCGTAAAACTCATGTGTGACAGAATAATGTGTGCAGAAAATAAAGTTGCTTAATTGTAATTGAATAATGAGAATTAAAGTAGATTATATTTTTTCCGTTAAAATTAGGTGATATTGTATATAACTCTTATAATTTGTAAAAATATATTTTAATCTCTTTTGAAGTTTAAATAATATTACATATGATACCATTATATTTTGTGAAATATAATACGATATTGAATATTTTTGTAAAATGTGACAGTGAGTGTCTTTATAGAGAGGCCAGTTGGACAAAATGAAGAATGCTACGTCATGCATATTAGTATATACATGAAATGAAGCCGAAACGTAGGCATAATGAGTGATGAAGGTGTGTGACTAGTGAATTTCAGAGCAACATAAAAAAAACACGAAGCAAGTGATGAGTGACGCAGTCGAGTCCACTGTCACTGAAGTCACTGCCTCGGTGCCTCCCCCCAAAATAATCTCAAAAACTTTCCAACTTTGTCGGTATTAGTATGCTTTTTAGAGTAATTAATTGGTTGGGTACGATCTTTTGCAACATTTTATTCGGTATGGATATAATTTATAATATTTTGTATTTAGGTATATTTATAATAATAAAAATGAATTTTATCATTTTGATTTAAGATATATATATTTTTAGTCTAATTAATTTTACTATGAATGCGTTTAAATATAATGAGTTAAATGTAACTCTTTTTATTATTTAACATTTATAAAATTGCGAGAATTATAATATTAATACATACACGTGTGAACTATTAAAACCATTAGATAATATATACCTACCTAATAATTGATCTTTCTTGCTTCTTGGAATCCAACTAAGCATATCGTAACAACTTTTGGCTTTAAAAAAGTTAGAAACAAGGAAAACGCTTCAACGATTACACTCTTCTATGCTTTCACTGTTTCACCAGCTTCTGTGGAGGATTGCTGCTAGGGAAGACAAGGACGCAAAATTAATTTGGACTTCTCATGTAAGATTCCAGTGATGTATCAAAAAGTTTTAATAATAGAGATAAGAATAATATATTAACATAAAATAAATAGATTGTGTTGTATCTTCTTATTTTATTTTATTTAAAATTAATATGAAATAAGTAAAATTAAATAATGAAATCAAAATATAAATATCTATATAATTATCAGAAAAATTTTAAAATTGTTACGGGGCACGGGCCCCACCCTCACACGCGTGGATCCGTCCCTGCATGGTTTACGCGTTGTGTGATAGAACTTATAAATAATGAAGACAGTACCATGTTAGTAGCTGCCTTGACTTGGGTTGACTTGACTGAATCTTCTTGGCACCTCCTAGAAACTAGGAAGTCCCCACAGCATTCCCCTGCTATATAAACATTGCTCAAGCTCAGTTTCACTTCATCACCACCTTCCACATCATTTTCAGAATATATGCAAGTCATCACTATTCCAACTTCTCTCCTTGTTCTTTAGTCTTCTCTCTTCTTGGCCATACCTCTGCAACTGCGACCAGCAATCCGTACTTAGCTTCCGCTAGTTTCATTAACAATGAAGGTCAGAATTGTACTCTAGGCTCGTTAGATTTTCTTTCTTCTTTTTAAGATCCCTTTTATAATATGTTTTTTGAAGAAGATCTTATAAAAAGTAAAAATTTTATTTATATTTAGATGTTATTTTTCTCATTTTTAAATATTTTTTAATGTTCTACAAAAGTTTTCGTTTTAGAAGCATCAAAAGTAATTTTAAGAAACACTTCAATATATTTTTGTAGTACTATATTTTTTTAAAAAAAAATTAAAAGACATTAAGAAATATAGAAAGTACTTATTATTTTTTTTAATGACTCAAAATTGCACACCCAATCAAAATCGATGGATTAAACTCATTTCTTCTGCATCAGCAGAGTTTTACTCTGTTTCACTTTCAATGCGTGGCTGATTTTTTTTTTTTTTGGTTGTTGTTTCAAAGTTTGTGATCCACTTGCAGTGTTAAAATTTCAACTAGAAAGTAAAGTAGTTATTATGTCTCAAGTACTAACATCTATTTCCTTCGTTATGTACCAGAAAGTAGTTTTAAAGGTGGACTTCTATGATGACAGAATCAAGCGAAAAGCCATGAAGACAGTCTCTGGCCTTTCAGGTATTGATCTTCAACCTCCAATGTTCTTCCTCTGCTTATACCTCGGTTTTATCAAACTCTTTAGGCAATCAATGAAAAAAAAAAGGAAAATCAAAATGGAAAACAAAAAGAAAGAAACATCTCTCTCATTGCTTGCAAACTGCAATAAATGCAAAACTTCGTTAATTTTCTAATTTCTGTCACTATGTTTCAGTGAATTAGCTTTTCATTGATTTTTTTTTCAATTTAATTTTATTCTTGAAGGGGTTGAGTCAGTCTCTGTGGACATGAAAGAAAAGAAATTGAGTTTAGTAGGGGAGGTGGATCCAGTACAAGTAGTAGGCAAGCTAAGGAAGTGTTGCAAAGCTGAAATGGTTTCTGTTGGACCTGCCAAAGAAGATCAGAAGCCAGACAAGGATTCAACAAACGTATCATCATATCCCCTCGCGTTCTATGAAGCCTATCCTCTTTATTATCAGATGAGGCCCGAACAATATAATCCGTATTACTATGTGTGAAGTGCAGACGAAGATCCCAAGGGCTGTGTCATCTGTTAGATTTCAGAGAGCCATTGAGTTTGATAAAAGAAATCCATGCCTTTTTTTTTTTCTCGGTTTTTGTCCTTCATGTTCTAGATTGAAGGATGAAGTGTGTCCAAGAAAGTAATATGCTGTACAAGAATTAGTGTTATAATGCGTGATTGCAATAAAACAAGGATAACAACCCTTAATTGCAGTATAAGTTGATTCAATTTGTTGTATGTTATCCATAGTTGTAGATTTATCTTTATCCTATTATTATATATAAATTTAGAGAGGTGCTATTTGGCTAAGAGTTGGGTTCAAATGGTAGAGGAATGCATGTGTCAATTTATAATTGATAACGGAATAAAAGTAAAATAAAAATATTATTTGAATATTTAAAAGTTTAGTGTTATAATAGATACTCATTTTATTTGTAATGGATGCAAAATATAAGTGAGAAGTATTATTGAATTAAATAATAATAAATTTAATTTTTCAATAGACTCTCGTTTTTTCTTAGTGTTCAAATAATAATTCTCAAAGTAAAATGAAATAAAAGAGAGAGAGAGAGAGAATAAGAGTGTAACAACGGATTCGCAAGCCTTACAACATTGTTTTCACATGGTGGAAGTACAGAGTCCAGTTGGTAGTATTAATTTTTTTCCCCATAAATTTATCGTCATTTTATTGCTATCAAATAAATTATTCTTATAATTACTACTCACTATATATAATAAATTATCTGGAATGGCTCCTAATTAAATTCAATCAAGCTTCATTCAAAACGTTCTGATTATGCATTGAAGGTCTTCATGTAAAATTTTGATGCATTATTTATAGTAATAACTTGTAAAATATGAGCGATTGAATTTAGTTTCTGTTATGGTGCACAATTTTAGACCATTACTTGGTTCTGCTTATTTTGTTATAATCAGAAGTATGTGTTACATAGGTAGGTTGCTAGAGAATTTAGCAAAATAATACATGCCCCTTGTTATCTCTATGAAGTATATTGATCCAGAATATTTAGATATATAGGGGGCAAAAATAATATATATGCCATAATAAAAACTTTGTTATTATATTAACTTTGATTTCATATTGAGATAGAAATTAAAAGTTTTTATTAATGTAGGTTTCAGTGGCTCCATGTCCCTAACATCTTCAATAATGTAGATCGCCCCTCACTGAGAACAATACTTTCCAGCATGTATTAGAGATTGTTGAAGCTATAATGAATTGCAATGTTAGAAAGCCCAAAAGGTCGGGGGACCATAAGGGTAAATATTAGTGTTAGACTTAGGAATTGGGTTTCTCCTAGGAAGCAAGATAGGAATAGTGTTAGGATTAAGAAAAGAAACATGAATAGGGTTAAAGTTAGGAGTAGGATAATTAGCATTAGGGTTATGAATAAGGTTAGGGTTAGTGTTTAAGGTTGTGGATGGAGGGCTTTGGGTGGAAGGTGGTGAGTGCATGCATGGCAGTAGGAGGTGGTGGGGAGAGTGTGGAGGGTGGGTGGGTTGTGGGTTTTGGCGGTTGGGTGGAGGAATAGGATTCGGGTGACTAGGAATAAGATTAAGGTTAGGATTATGATAAAAGTAGCATTAGGGTTTGGAATAAGTCTAATTTCTATGCACTATGTAAAATCTTTATTCATTGTCATTCTCAACCATTCATGTATTGACATATCAACAAAAGTGCTTAAGTTTTGCATTCACTACTTGAAATATATAAATGAAATAATTTGATTGAATAATAATGATAAACTTTTTTTATAATATCAGTGCATATAAATTATTTAGGGATTTGGCTTTTAACTAAGAATAAGGTCGATGCTTAAGTCTCACAATGAATTGTCGTTATTAGTTTTTATTTAGAGTAATTCATTAGTTAGATATGATCTTTTGCAACATTGTATTTAGTATGAATGTGATTTATAATATTTTATATTTAGATATATTTATAATAATAAAAATGAAATTTATCGTTTTGATTTAAGATATATTTATTTATTTTTTAGTGTAGTTAATTTTACTATAAACGTGTTTTTTTTCTAAGGAACTTCTAGTGAAGTTAAGGGGAAATGGGTAAGGAATGGATAAATGGAGATAGAATCCCTAATCCAACCCCAACAAACTCTTAATCATTTAGAGGAAGAGTGATGCCATGTGAACAACTCATTAGCATAAGTGTTTAAATATAATGAGTTAAATGTAATTCTTTTATTATTTAATATTTACAAAATTGCTTGATTTATAATATTGGTACATACACATGTGAACTATTAAAACCATTAGATAATACATACCTACCTCATAATTGATCTTTCTTGCTTCTTGGAATCCAACTTAGCATGTTGTAACAACTTTTACTTTAAAAAAGTTAGAAACGAGGAAAAGGCTTCAATGGTTGCACTCTTCTGTGCTTTCATTGATTCACCAGCTTCTGTCAAGAATCTGCTACGAGGGAGGATAAGGGCGGAAAACTAATTTATTGAACTTCTCATGTATGGTTTACGCGTTGTGTAATACAGTACTAATAAATAAATAATGAAAACACTACCATCCTAGTAGTTGCCTTGACTCGGGTTGACTTGACTGAATCTTCTTCACACGTCCTAGAAACTAGAAAGTCCTCCCAGCATTCACCAACTATATAAACATTGCTCAAACTCAGTTTCACTTCATCACCACCTTCCACTTCATTTTCAGAATATATACAAGTCATCACTATTCCAACTTCTTGCCTTGTTCTTTAGTCTTCTCTCCTCTAGGCCATACCTCTGCAACTGTGACCAGCAATCCGTACTTAGCTTTCGCTAGTTTCATTAACAATGAAGGTCAGAATTGTACTCTAGGCTCGTTAGATTTTTTTTTTTTCTCTTTTTAAGATCCCTTTGTATTATGTTTTTAAAAAATATCTTATAAGAAGTAAAAATTTTATTTATATTTAGATGTTATTTTTCTTATCTTTAAATTTTTTTTATGTTCTACAAAAGTTCGTTTTAGAAGCACGAAAAGTAATTTTAAAAAACACTTTAATATATTTTTCTAGTATTGTATTTTTTAAAAAAATTCATTAAAAAATATCAAGAAATATAGAAAGTCCTTTTTTTTAATAACTCAAAATTGCACACCCAAGCAAAATCCATGGATTAAACTCATTCCTTCTGTATCAGCAGAGTTTTACTCTGATTCAATGGGTGGCTGATTTTTTTTTTTTTGGTTGTTGTTTTAAAGTTTGTGATCCACTTGCAGTGTTAAAATTTCAACCAGAAAGTAAAGTAATTATTATGTCTTAAGTATTGACATCTATTCCCTTTGTTATGTACCAGAAAGTAGTTTTAAAGGTGGACTTCTATGATGACAGAATCAAGCGAAAAGCTATGAAGACAGTCTCTGGCCTTTCAGGTATTGATCTTCAACCTCCAGTGTTCTTCCTTTGCTTATACCTCAGTGTTATCAAACTCTTCAGGCAATCAATGAAAAAAAAGGAAAAAAAAAGAAAAATTAAAATGTAAAACAAAAAGAAAGAAACATCTCTCTCGTTGCTTGCAAACTGCAATAAAAGCAAAACTTTGTTAATTTTCTAATTTCTGTCACTATGTTTCAGTGAATTAGCTTCTCATTGATTTTTTTTTATAATTTAATTTTATTCTTGAAGGGGTTGAGTCAGTGTCTGTGGACATGAAGGAAAAGAAGTTGAGTTTAGTAGGGGAGGTGGATCCAGTACAAGTAGTAGGCAAGCTAAGGAAGTGTTGCAAAGCTGAAATGGTTTCTGTTGGACCTGCCAAAGAAGATCAGAAGCCGGACAAGGATTCAACAAACGTATCATCATATCCCCTCGCGTTCTATGAAGCCTATCCTCTTTATTATCAGATGAGGCCCGAACAATATAATCCGTATTACTATGTGTGAAGTGCAGACGAAGATCCCAAGGGCTCTGTCATCTGATGGATTTCAGAGAACCATAGAGTTTGATGAAAGAAATCGATGCCTTTTTTTTTTTCTCTCGGTTTTTCTCTTCATGTTCTAGATTGAAGGGTGAAGTGTGTCCAAGAAAGTAATATGCTGTACAATGATTAGTGTCATGATGCTTGATTGCAATAAAACAAGGACAACAACCCTTAATTGCAGTATGAGTTGATTCAATTTGTCGTATGTTATCCTTAGTTGTAGATTTATCTTTATCCTATTGTTCTATATAAGTTTAGGGAGCTGCTATTTGGCTCGAAGAGTTGAGTTCAAATGGTAGAGGAATGCACATGTCAATTTATAATTGATAACCAAATAAAAGTAAAATAAAAATAATATTTAAATATCTAAAAATTTATTGTCTCAATAGATACCCATTTTATCTGTGATGGATGCAAGATATGAGTGAGGACCATTATTGCATTAAAAAATAATGAATTGAGTTTCTCAATAGATACTCATTTTTTTTAGTGTTTAAATAATAATTCTCAAAGTAAAATGAAATAAAAGAGGAGTAATGCTATTTTGACACCTAAAAAGTGGGTGTATATTCAGACACTCACTTTATAACCACTGAATGTGATGGATGTTAAGTATAAGTGGTGATCATCATTACATCCAATAGTTATAGAGTGAGTGTCTGAATAAACATTCACTTTTTAGGTGTCAAAATATTATCATACAAGAGAGAGAGAGAGAATAAGAGTGTAACAAGGGATTCATAAGGCTTAGAACACTGTTTTCACATGGTGGAAGTACAGAGTCCAATTGGTACCATTAATTTTCTTTTCCATAAATTTATCATCTATGTTATTGCTATCAAATAAATTATTCTTGTAATTACTATCTCACTATATATAATAAATTATCTGGAATGGCTCATAATTAAATTCAATCAAGCGTCATTCAAAACGTTCTGATTATGCATTGAAGGTCTTCATGTAAAATTTTGACGCATTATTTATAGTAATAACTTGTAAAATATGGGCGATTAAATTTATTTGCTTTTTTAGTGCACAATTTTAGACCATTACTTGGTTCTGCTTATTTTGTTGTTACTCAAAAGTATGTGCTACATAGGTAGCTTGCGAGAGAATTTAGCAAAATGATACATACCCCTTCTTATCTCTATGAAGTATATTGATCCAGAATATTTAGATATATAGGGGCAAAAATAATATATATACCATAATAAAAACTTTGTTATTATATTAACTTTGATTTCATATTGAGATAAAAATTAAAAGTTTTTATTAATATAGGTTTCAGCGGTGACATGTCCCCAACATCTTCAATAATATAGATAACCACTTACTGAGAACAACACTTTCCAGCGTTCATTAGAGATTGTTGAAGCCATAATGAATTGCAATGTTAGAAAGCCCAAAAGTTTGGGGGACCATAAGGGTAATTAAGTATTAGTGTTAGACTTCGGAATAGGGTTTCTCCTAGGAATTGAGATAGGAATAGAGTTAGGATTAAGAAAAGCAAACATGAATAGAGTTGAAGTTAATTAGGAGTAGGATAATTAACATCGAGGTCAGGAATAAGGGTTAGGGTCAGCGTTTAAGTTTGTGGATGGAGGGCTTTGGGTGGAAGGTGGTGAGTGCATGGCGGTAGGAGGTGGTGGGGAGAGCGTGGAGGGTGGGTGGGTTGTGGGTTTTGGCGGTTGGGTGGAGGAATAGGATGTGGGTGACTAGGAATAAAATGAAGGTGAGGATTATGATAGACGTAGCATTAGGGTTTGAAATAAGTTTAATTTCTATGCACTATGTAAAATCTTTATTCATTGTCATCCTCATCTATTCATGTATTGACATATCAATAAAAGTGTTTAAGTCTCACACTCACTACTTGAAATATATAAATGAGATAATTTACTTGAATGATAATGTCAAAGTTTTTTATAATATTGGTGCATATAAATTATTTAGAGTTTTGGGTTTTAACTAAGAAAAACTTCGGTGCTTAAGTCTCACAATGAATTATGGTTATTAGTATGTTTTTTAGAGTAATCAATTGGTTAGATACGATCTTTTGCAGCATTTTAGTCGGTATGAATGTAATTTATAATATTTTATATATTTATAATAATAAAAATGAATTTTTGTCATTTTGATATAAGATATATTATTTATCTATTTTTGAGTGTAATTAACTTTAATGAATGTATTTAAATATAATGAGTTAAATGTAATTCTTTTTATTATTTAACATTTATAAAATTGCGTCATTTGTAATATTAGTACTAAAACCATTAGATAATATATACCTACCCGATAATTGATCTCTTTTGCTTCTTGGAATCCAGCTTAGCATATCGTAACAACTTCTAGCTTTTTTAAATGTTAGAAACGAGGAAAAGGCTTCAATGATTACTCTCTCCGGTGCCTTCATTGATTCACCAGCTTCTGTGAAGGATCTGCGGATAAGGATGCAAAACCAATTTGGACTTCTCATGCATGGTTTACGCGTTGTGTAATAGTACTAATAAATAAATACTGAAGACAGTACCATCTTAGCAGTTGCCTTGACTTGGGTTGACTTGAGTGAGACCTCTTAAGACCTCCTAGGAGCTAGAAGGTCCTCACAGCATTCACCTACTATATAATCTTGCTCAAACTCAGCTTCACTTCATCATCACCACCTCCCACTTCATTTTCAGCAGAGAGAAGTCATCTCATTCACATATGATTCCAACTTAACTTATTAATTACCTTTTCTTTAGTCTTCCTTTGCAATTGTGACCAAATCCTTACTTAGCTTTCACTAGTTTCATTAACAATGAAGGTCAGATCAGTTACACCCTAGGCTCGCTAGAATGAGTTTTATTTATTTATTTTTTAAAATTTTCAAAGATCCCTCTTATATTATGTTTTTGAAAAATATCTTATAAAAAGTTAAATTTTATTTATATTTAGACATTATTTTTTTCGATAAATTACACTCACACCCTCTGAGATTTGCTGAAATGCAACAAACACCGTTCCTATTTGTACACCTGACATTTACCTCCCATGAAGTCAGTAAAAAACCAAACATTGAGAAAGTCAAATTATATTTATACCTTTTTTACATTTACTCCACATCACCCTCACCGCCATCATCATCATCACTGGTTCCCCTTCTTTTCCCCCATCCTCACCTCATCGGCCACTCCTCTAACCACCACCACAACGTTGCTGACCACTGCTGTCGCTCGCACAATGCATCGCCATATGCACCCCGCGGCCAAGGAGCCCCCTTTTTCTCTTGAAATCGCGAAAAGCCCAACCTTGCCGTGCTTGGCCGTGGCTGTCGTCCCAGCACCGCCATTGTCGCCCTTCCTTCCTTTCCCCCACTACGTGAGCCCCTTGCTCTCCTTGCCTAGTCGCGAACAGCCACGTCGCGAAGGCCAACTCCGCCTCCTCCATCGCAGCAACACGGGAGTAAGCACTGTGCCACCGGCCATGAAATCAACAGTGCTAGTCCCCGTGAGCCTGTCCCAGTTGCTGCAAGCTTCCCCTCTCTCCCTCCACCCTTGCATTCTCCCACCCACCCTGCTCTCCCTCTCTGTCCCTCTTCTTCTTAGTCCCTCTATCTCTTGCTCTTTTGTCCGTCTCTCTCTCTCTTTTGTGACTGAGTGGGTAGAAATGTAATTTGACTTCCTCAATGTTTGGTTTTTATTAAGTTCAGAGGAGGTAAATATCATGCGTACAAATAGAGGGGGTGTTTGTTGCATTTCAACAAATCTCAAGGGGTGTGAATGTAATTTATCATTTTTTTTCTTTAAATATTTTTTTACGTTCTACAAAAGTCCATTTTAGAAGGACCAAAAGTAAGTTTTAAAAGCACTTTAATATAGTTTTCTAGTATTGTAATTATTTTTTAAAAAATTCGTTAAAAATGTTAAGAATTATAGAAAGTACTTTTTTTTTAATAAATCAAAATTGCACACCGAGACAAAATCCATAGATTAAACTCATTTATTCTATACCAGCAGAGTTTTACTCTGTTTCAATGCGTGGCTGTTTTTCCAAAGTTCGTGATTCACTTGCAGAGTTAAAATTTCAACCCGAAAGAAAGTAATTATTATGTCTTAAGTACCAAAATCTACTTCCTTTGTTATGTACCAGAAAGTAGTTTTAAAGGTAGACTTCTATGATGACAGAATCAAGCAAAAAGCAATGAAGACAGTCTCTTGCCTTTCAGGTGTTGATCTTCAAACCTCCAATGTTCTTCCTCTGCTAAAACCTCATTGTTATCAAAATCTTTAGGCAAACAATGAACAAAAAAGGAAAATCAAAATGGAAGACAAAAAGAAAGAAACATCTCTCATTGCTCGCAAACTGCAATAAAAGCAAAACTTTTTCTTAGTTTGTGTCAGCATGCTTTAGTCAATTACCCTAACCACTACTCGTTTCAAGAAACAAAACCCATATCATGTGACATAATATATTCATTGATTTTTATTTTTATTTTTTATTTTGAAGGGGTTGAGTCAGTCTCTGTGGACATGAAGGAAAATAAATTGAGTTTAGTAGGGCAGGTGGATCCAATACAAGTTGTAGGGAAGCTAAGAAAGTGTTGCAAAGCTGAAATGGTTTCTGTTGGACCTGCCAAAGATGATCAGAATAAGCCAGATTCAACAAATGTATCTTCATATCGCCTCACAATTTATGAAGCCTATCCTCTTTATTATCAGATGAGACCCCAATATAATCCGTAGTATTATGTTGGAAGTGTAGATGAAGATCCTAAGGGCTGTGTCATCTGCTAGATTTGAGAGAGCGATAGAGTTTGATAAAAGAAATCTATGTCTTTTTCCTTTTTTTCCTTGGTTTTTTCTTCATGTTCTAGATTGAAGGATGAAGTGTGTCCAAGAAAGCAATATGCTGCACGAGAAATTGTGTTTTAATGCTTGATTGCAATAAAACAAGGATAACCCGCCTTATATCAGTTAAGGTTTTGATTCAATTTGTTCTATCTTATCCTTAGTTTTAGATTTTTCTTTATCCTATTATGTAGATAAATTTTGGAGAGCAGCCAGTTGGCTAGAAGATTTGAGTTCGAATGGTAGACGTATGCACGTGTTAATTTATTATTGGTAACTGTGTAAAAGTAAAATGAAATAACAAACAGAAGAGAGTGTAACAAGGAATTTACATGGCTTGCAATATTGTTCGCACATGGGAGTACGAATTCCAATTCGCACCATTAAATTTTTTCCATAAATTTATCATCTATTTATTGTTATCAAATAAATTATTCCTAATTACGAGTTAAAGTGAGATGATAAAGACGCTCTCTTTTCTTAACCAAATGTCAGGGGTTTGATTTTTGGTATGGAGTAGCATTAAAATTAGTGACCAATATCCACCCATTTAAATAGACCTGCTTATAGTATGTAAAAAGATTACTAATTGTGTTCGATAATGGATACCCTAAGAAAAAAAATTCTTATATTTACTATCTCTAATATAATAATAAAATTTTGATGCATTATATATGGCAATAACTTGTAAAAATGAGCGATTGAATTTATTTTCTGTTACGGTGCACAATTTTAGACCATTACTCGGTTCTGCTTATTTTGTTACTATTCGAAATATGTGTTACATAGGTTGGTTGCTAGAGAATGTAACAAAATGATATATACCCGTTCTTATCTCTATGAATATATTGATTCAGAATATTTAGATAGGGGACAAACATAATATAAAATTATAATAAATAGTTTTACTTAATTTTTATCTTAAATATCCAATCAAGTTAATATAATAATAAGACAAAATATGTATGTATATACTTTTAGGAAAATTCTGAAATTTCAATGGCGACATGCCTCCAATATCTTCAATAATGTAGATCGCTCCTGACTGAGAACAACAGTCCACTATAAAGCGTGCATTGCAGATTGTTGAAGCTATAATGAATTGCAATGTTAGAAAGCCCAAACATTTTGAGGTTGGGGTGGGGGGGGGGGGTGGGGACCAGACCGTATTGTGAGATTTGCTTCTTATTGAGAGTAGTGTGTGTTTCCATTGTTCCCTTTATATAGTGAGACAGAACAAAGACAGGGATGGACGTGTTGTGTTTATCTTATGATACCATAGTGAAGTGTTTATCCTATGAGACCAGAGGGAAGTGTCTCCTTTCAGACCTAATCTAATGAGAGAGAGAAGAAGTTTGTGAAGATCACCTTCCAGAGATGACAGCAGCCATTCTTCCTCAGCCCAAGATTTTAATTTGCGGACTAGATCACGTGATGCGACCGCAATATTAAGGTTGTGGTCCACAGCACAACTGCAATTGCGATATGATGCATTAGACCACATCAAAGCTGTAATAAGCCACAATGAACTTCTTTTCAATTTGCAAATATGTAAAATTTTCACATCGCATCAGTCACAATGTGCATTACAATGGCCACATTTTTTGGCAACCACAGCAATCACAATTGCAATTTAAAACACTAGCGCCAGCCTTGCTTGGAAGATGCTCTATGGTTAAAAGGAGTAAGGACCAAGAAAAACAAAAAAGAAATTACAATGGGAAAAAAATATTAGACATTTTATATGTTAATTCTAGATTTAAAAATTTAAAAAAAACCACATGTAAGTCATGTTCAGGGATGCTAATGTTACGTCTTTAAATAAATTAGAGGAGTCGAGTGCCATTTTAAAAATTATAAAATGACCAATTATAAAATCAATATACTTCGAGGGAGATAAACATAATTTATACCTTTTCTATTCGCACTATTTTTTTTTTTCAAAAAAAAGCCGTAACTTCTGTCTCTGAAACAGCACAATTGATCAGGTCAATGGCTCCAGAGAGTAGCACCACATCAAAGAAGTCTCCAACGCGGTTTCGAGGAGTAGCTATGGACTACATATGGAGGCTGAAGCCAAGAGCTGACGCGCTAAGTTTGGAGAACAAACAGTACTTAGGAAATAATCAAAAGATGCTTTTTGATTCAGTAGTACCACACGACTTTCGTGCTTGTGGATTGACTTGTCATTTTATCAATCAATTATTCAATACAATTCCGATTAATCGAAATTCTCATACTTATATGGGTAGTGCTTATTATATCTAAAAATTAAAATATAAATTTACAAAAGCTAAGTTAAATCCATCTAATTATAAAAAGCGACAAGCATATACCTACCATTGTTATTCTACCTATGGACGTGCCTGATTTGCACTCCCTGCGATGTTGAAATTTGAAAGCACAATTTCAGTAGGGTGTAATTAATGTTAGTTGTGCGTCTTTACGTATCACTTTTGATTTGTGGGAAATGACGTACTTATAAATTATATAATTAGAAACTTTAGTTACGTAAATTGAAAGCTCAATTATAGGTACATGGTTTTTCACATGTTAAAAATGGGGTCCGTAGAAGTTACATATATAAAGCATTAGTCTTTTCATTAGTGAAAAGCAAGAAGAAGAACGACATCGTTTCATGAGCTAGCATTACATTTTGCACCTTATAGTTATATATTAAAAGAAGCATTTAGAGTCTAACACGACTGCGTTATGTGGAGCAAAGTGACGCACGCAGGAGCGAAAAAATTGCCCTTGACTGGAGTTGACTTCCTCTTTCTAATCACTGCATGTTGCATCAATTTTTTTTTTTTTTTTTCGGTAGTACCATATTGCATTAATAATCTTTGCACTATTTCATCATTTCCTTCCAGTATAAATACCCTTGCAAAGGCTGGGGCTTTTGTATACCAGTTCAATTGGAACTCTCTCTCAAGCTCCCTCATAATTTCCCCTTCCTTTCTTTTTGGCTTTCTTAGCAACTTACCTAAACTTCCAAACCAATATGAAGGTGAGATTTTCTGCTCTCTCCCTCTCTCAAATCTCATCTCTTATCCCAACAATTGCATTCAACTCATGTCAGAAAGTTTCTTAGCTTTTCCCTGTTTTCTCTGTTTGATCTAATCTTTATGTACTCATTGATATTCAAAATCTTGAGATCAAATTTTTATAAATAACTCAAACTTGCCTATGTTCTTTATCTTTTATCTTTCTTTTTTTTTCCATTTAATATTCTAGTGGAGGGTGGTTTTGGCCTTTTTTTCCATATTTGGGAGTGATGTATTAACAGCTCTCTGATTTGTTCTGTGGCAGAAAGTGGTGCTAAAAGTGGAACTTTATGATGACAAAGTGAAAAAAAAAGCCATGAAGGCAGTATCTGGTCTTGCAGGTCTGGAATCTCAATTTCCATTTTCAACCTCTAATCATTTTCCTCTTGTAAATTCTCCGCATCTTTTTGCTTACGGAATCAGGGAAATGAAGGGCATCATAAGAAAAATGCTAATTTAAGAACCACAAGTTTTTGTTGTGAGAATAACGTGTTATGATTATTGATTCTTGAATGAATAATCATACTACTTCATTTAATCCGACGAAGACACCGACTTCTGCAAAATTTGTTACAATATCTTTCTTTGATTACATATAGCATTGCTAAAAATCACAAAGTATAGAAAATTGAATGAATTGGTGAATATAATTTTCAGGGGTTGAATCAGTGTCAGTGGACATGAAGGACCTGAAATTGACATTAATTGGGGACGTTGATCCTGTGACTGTGGTGGGAAAGCTGAGGAAATTGTGTCATGCTGAGATACTTTCTGTTGGACCAGCCAAAGAGGAGAAGAAGGAGGAAGCCAAGAAAGAAGAGAAGAAGCCAGATGAGAAGAAAGATCCAAAGAAGGAGTTGGAAGAGCTCAAGAAGGCCTATGAACTCTATTACAGTCAGATGAGACAGCCATATCCCTATTACTATTACAGAGCTGTGGAAGAGGACCCTAATACCTGTGTCATCTGCTAAAGTCCTAGAATATCATGATGGGAATTTGTTGGAAAATAAATGTGGACAAGCAAAATGAATATGGTGGCTGGGGATTTATGGTTCTTTTGGGTTTTGTTTTTGTTTAATTTTTGGCCTTTCGATAGCCCTTTTTCTAGTTCAGAATCAGAAGAAAAAAAGAGTGTGGGGTATAACTGTATAAGGAAACGAACATAAATATGTAAATTATTTTGTGGAGTAGTAATATTTTGGTTGGACTAGATGAAAAATGTGTTCAAAGTTTCCAAGTAATAGAAATAACATTCAGGAGATTGGCTTAATTTGGTTTATATGTAGAGTTCTAAACCTGATCCTTGTATCATTTCATCTGAAAATTTGTCAATTAGAAGCATGAATTTCGATTGAAGTCGTATTAATTGAAATTCAGTAAATTTTAAATACAATTGTCTCTTGAAAAACACAGCGAACCAGAATACAGATTGTTTGGAAGATACAAATTAAAATAAAGATTTTTGAAGGGCTAGCTCTGTATTATTATAAGGAATAAAGCCAAAACTTGTAGGTTGTTTTTCAAAATTTCGATGGCAGGCATATCCGTTATGAAGATATATTTGGGCTTATGGATTTGTGAGTATAAATAGAATGGCGATGTTAATTTTTGTTAATGACGGTTATGATGACGACCATGATGATAATAATTGATGATGACAATAATGGTAACCGAGATACAATTGGTAGGAAATATGGCTGCGTTATATATGTACAGATAGAAATATTATTTCGACTCAGATTTTATGGGATACTATATCAACACAATTACTCATATCTATTATTAAATAAGATAATTTAAACTATATAAAATTTATATCTAATTTAATAATAAATATTAATATGTCGATCTGATTTTAACGTAACATTGCTCATGTATGAGACAATGCTAAAATTTTTAAGTGCCTCTTGGCTATGTGACGGAGTCATTGACGTTACATACGCATCTTTTCCTTTTCCTTTTCCTCTCATAGCTGTACACACGCAAGATGAATATTTAAAATCAAATACTTCACATCAACGTAGGGACTGCAATTTCTGTGCGTCAAAAAAGAATGACACATTGACGCATATCCACCATGGGTTCATTCCACAGGATCAATTTCATGTTATAATCTACTGGTCTATTCCCCACCTTAGGCCGGGACACAGCTGAAAAGAAAGTGAAACCATCATAAACTAAATATATATCTTGGACATTAACCAAAGTGGGTCATTAAATTTGCGTTGTAATTGTACAAGCCCGAAAATTCTTTTTGGCATAAAAATAACGGTATGGTGGTGACCGGTGGCTGTAGTGGTGATGGCTTTATTACTTATTTGGATTGAAGTTCGTGTAATTATGGTTCTTGTGAAAGTGCAAAATAAAATGCACTTTAAAGTGTGAAGAGGGGACAAGTCATTGCGGTAAAAAGAAAAAGGCTACTAAAAGACTCTGAGCTTTAACCAATGAGGCAATAACAGTTACAATTGTAATTGATAAAAGAGTGAATTGGCTATTTATGTATTTTTAACAAGTATTCCTAGGAGACTCATTAAGAATTTTCAAATAGTAATTTTTTAAACTTTTCAATGAACCTATTATTTTAAAAAAGCTTAAAAACTCATTTTATGATACAAAAATTAATATGTTTATTTTCTTAACAAGTATCTAAAGACACTCATCAGAAAAACCTATTCCTTATAACAAATTTTAACATAGTGCTCGAAAATAAGAGAAGTGGAGGTTGCGTATACAGCTGGTTTGTCTTTGGCTAGTCTAGGCCCAGTTCCATAACTTATGTCTAGTTTTCAAATAACCACTTGATACTTTAATTTCTTAGTTGATACTGTTTTTGTTTTGAAGAACACTAACCTGACCTTCTTTATTATTTCTGAAATAAAGCATTGAGTAAATTCCCAAGTGATCCATGACGAAAAAAAATTACCAAGTAAATTTGTTACTGAGAAATGAAAAACCTTAATATATAGTCTTTGAAAAAAAATAAAAGTCAAAATTAGTTTTTTTTTTTGACAAGCAAGTTAATCCTTAAAAAGTATTTTTTATAGAATATATTAATTAGTTCCTTACAAAATGGTAAATATGATTTTATTATTCTAAAGGACTGTATTGGCAGTTTTATTTATTTGAGGGACGAATTTTTCTGATAATATTTTTTTTTTACTCTAAAGTATTTAATAGCATTTTCATTTGAGGACATGACAATAATTTTTTTTAAATCTTAACATGCAATAGAATAATTTAAATGAAGAAATATTATTAAATGTTACCACACTTTTTACCGTTCTCAGCGCTGAGTAATACAACAGTCGAGTCTCCCCTGCTTGACTCTGTTGTCAGTATATGTATATCCTAATGCCATCCTTGTGGTCGAAATATCTTTGATGTCATTTTTTTGTGACAAGTCTTTTTCATACAATTAAATTCGAAAACGGAATTGAAGAGATCTTTTTTTTTTTACTTTGATTAGTCGGAATTGAAGAGATCTGCTAGAAGAGAAAAGTATTTGGGACCCACTTTTTATAATAGACACCCCGATCAAGTTTAAATTAAAATATTTTTTTGATAGAATTTAAATTAAAGTATTTGAAACCATAGGGGCTATGTCGATAGTTTAGTATCTCTAGAATGTACCCGTTTATTTTAACGTTTGAAACAAACAATGACCAATCAAAAACTTTTCCCTCAATTCCAAAATTAAATTTAGTAGCAAGTTGTATGGCATAGATGGTCAATACCGGAGACTCATTTATCTATATCAAAAGGGAAAAATAAGCACATGCATGCACTAATGCTTTATATATGATTTCTGTATTGATATTTTAATTATGTTCTCTGCACTGTTCAAGTCCTAAGAAAAGTACTCTACCAATAAATACATAAATAAATCAATCAATCAATCATTAGAAAAGTGGGGTCTCCATTACCTTCCTTTGAACTTCCGGCTTTGTAACACTAGACGCATCCTTCGTCTAGACTGACAGTGGCATGATTAGTTAGACTGGTCTGGGTTGCAGAGAAATTTCTTAATTGCTTCCTGGTAAGAGAGAGAGAGAGAGAGAGATATTTTACATTAAATTATATATAGGACTGTTTGGAGAGAAATTCTTTATTCTTGACTGCTCGTCAGGGTTGAAGAGAATTCTTTTTTTTCTTTGACATATGCACGGACACTGGGAGGAACCTTCACCCAAAGGTCTAACAAGGAAGCCCGCCTGCCAACGAGGGTGGAGGTTTAGTATGGATGCAATTCAGCGAGTAACTGCACAGGCATTCTGATATTCAAGTTAATACATGGGTGAGGCGTAGATCTTTAAGTGGTTATATATATATATATATATATATATATATATGAGATATAGCAAGGTTTATCCCATTAATAAATTGGGACGTGATCTTTCTTGAATAAAGAGATTTTAATGAGATTTAAGAGAGCAGCCAATATGCTTAACATCAATTATTATTATCGAGAAATTCGTCCCGAATATATGCCGTTATAAGATCACAGAGGATCTTACCCAATTAGCGGGGGATTCAGATTAAACTAGTAAATAATCCATGTGAGGATTCCATATCATGTTTAAGTGCTAAATGAGAAGTGTATAAACCCCAAATAGCAATTAGTAATAGTTTTGGGGTACTTGATAACGCTTTACGTGCTAATGTGTGCATTAAACTTAATTTCTAATGGTTTTACATACCACTAATTAAAGTCTAACTTCAATAACAGTGAAAAATTAAAGTCTAACTTGGTGTTAATATAACACAAACACCCTCCAACTGGTGAGCCCCACGCAAATGGGATTGGAAACATTCAAACGGTTATTATATGCGGAAATGTTCTTCATGGCTTAGCTTTAGTTCTGCTGAATATAAGGAGATAGCTGAACGTGTTTCGCTATGAATACTTATAACTGTTTTACCCTCAAATAAAGTGGTTTATATAAAGATTACTAATTCAAAATCTTAATTGCTAAATGCCATCACAAAAGATTAATTTTATACCTTATTCAATCCCCAAAAAATTCAAAATGTGAGATAAATTATCGAGTAATTTTTGTGTACATATAAGGCTAACACATTATTTTTACACATATTCGTAATAAAAATAAGGCCTATAAAACTTTATTCAACATACAAAGACTTTTTCTAAATTATCTCAACTATAAGAAATAAGTTTTGTTTTTGTTTGCCAAACGGAGTTAATGTTACTATGGCAAGAGAAAAACAAAAAAAAAAACTTGTTCTATTTTACTCACAAATTAACACTTCAGGCCATGATTGATTTCTATTTTCACCACTTTCTTTTATTTGTCTCTATAGAACCATTAGTATTCGAACTCTATTACTAGAAACCGATTAATTCGGTCCAAACTGACAACGGTCTATTAAGGGGGTAGGGGACTTCTATCTTTCAATGAGAATTTTTTCATTCCCACCAGGGCTCGAACATGAGAGGCTGAGACATAAAGAACTAAGGTACCTATTACCAAACCGGTCACAAGGTGGTACTTCACACCATTTTAAATGAAATGTTTGAGGTAAGAATTATAAATGAAGAAAAGTAAAATAATAGAAGACAAGATTATATTGGCGACAAATGTTATTTTAATTCACACAGTGTGGAACACTATGTTGACACATTTACATTCGTCATTGAATTGGTTGTGAACCCCACTTAGTTTGGATCCCACACTCCATCCAATGATATATGTGAGTATCTCATCCCATTAAATGAAAACAACCCCGCAAACATTTTTTTTGGTGGAGACTTATTCGTAGGAAACTGGAAAATAAAGACATCATGTACTCAACAATCCTTCATCTAAAGCTAGCAAAAGTGTAACTTTGATTCCCATTTGCTATGGAAATTGTTCAAGATATTAAACTAGTATATGGCAAAGCAGCCCATTACTGCTAGTATGCTACTACAGAATACAATAACAAACAACTGATCATGGCTCTGAATTTAACATATACTGCACTAAGAAGTAAGAAGCCACTTCAGCTTGTTGAGAGATACGTGACGATCAAAATCTATATATTCCATGTTTCCTTATGAACCAATCTGGATATAGTTTGTCACATTTTTAGCTAGCTCTGATCCTCTTCTTTCCACATCTCAGCCCAATTCTTCTGAACTTCACTGAACCCAAGAAATGAGCCTTCCCTCTCTGCATCCAAGCTTGTGGAGAGTGCCCCATATGCAATCCCAAGAGTGGATGCCCCAAAGGTTAAGAAAGTCGTCAAGAATGGTATCCACATTGGCAGGTCCCATATTTGTCTTTCCTTAAGCTCACCAAAGACATACAACAATGTCAAACCCAACCCTATTGGTGCTCCAACAGAAACCACTATTCTCACTATGATCCTGTTGAAGACTTCTCTAGGAATCTCATCATCTCCATCTTTCTTCCCTTTGGTAGGCTTCTTGCTAGTGACATCACTCTCAATAGTTGAAGGTCTAGTACCAGAAAAGCCTTTGGCATTATAAGCATGTGGCTTAAGTGTGCTTACAGGGTAGTTGGGTTTTTGTAAAGTTGTGGGGTTAAAAGCTGGGGAATTTGGCTTCCTTGGAGAAAACCTTGAGAGATAGAGAGTTGGATTTGATGCACAAATAAGAGTTTTCATGGCTTCTAATTTAGGCTTCTGTCAGTTGTTCATTATTTTAGGCTTGGAGTTGAAAGATTCTTATTGACATATATCTTATCCACAATGGATGGTCATGGACCTCATGGCCTTATCGCCTGAGATATTTGTTGCTGTCTTGGATTTTTTGTTTTCCTACGAAAGTGATTTTTGGATGCTTTGTTTTATTTTATTTCTAGAATGAGAGTTAGATATGTAGTTTTCAGCTGATAAAAAAAAAAAAAAAGGTGTGTAGTTTTCACATATAACAATAGAGTTTTTATTGTGACCCAACTTTCATTCTTATTTATTTTTCTTCAACATTTCTTTTTTCCTATTATTTGAATTTTTTGTGAATCAAATAACAAATTATATACTTTGTTGTTATTGATACAAAGAAAATCACAATCTTAATCCTGAAACAAAAGTATCCACTATCCACATATGAACTTCTGAGATCTTAATGTCACTGAAACGTAACTCACGCTGACAAAGTAATTATTTTGTTTGAAAGTTCTTCAACGGTGACCAGATCCTGAAGATCTCCACGATGATCTTGATTGTGGTGTTTGTGGTGGCAGCAGGTTAATTCTAATGCTGGGAATCAGAAAAAGTGATGCATGGAATTTGTTACCATTTGGTTCAAGGGAAAAATAGAAATAAGCACAACATCATGGAAATCAAATGCAATGTAAATTTACTCACTTCTTTTGAACATGAACATATTCATCAGTTTCATCTAATATTTCTCCCTGGAAAAGCGAAAAAGGGATAGCAATCAGCATGACTACATGCAGAAAATTCTAATAAGAAATTTAAAGAGGTGACTAGCACATGCAGTGTCAACAGTGGAGAACACCAAAATCTTTAGGCTTGTTTTCTTTGAGTTTCTACTTTTTATTTTCAGTTTTTCAGTTTTCCAAATTTTGTGAAGGAAATACTGAAAATGCTAAAAATCACAAAATTCAGTTTTCATTTTTTATTTCTAGTTTTCAATTTTTCCTTCACAAAATCTGGAAAACTGAAAATGAAAACTGAAAATTCAAACCAAATAGGCTCTTAACCTTCAACACATGATGAAGCATTAAATTAAAAGCCAAGTTGATTGGTTGTTAGTTAAAAAAATTGAGATATCAAAGTGCAAACCTACATTTTGCATCAACTATATATACACACATACTAATCACAAAATAATGATAACCAAGATCCCTTTTTTCCCTCTTAAACAGAACAATGTGCATTGTCTGATTGTCAACAACTGAAGAAGAAAATTTATCTGATCTCATCCCATAAAAGGGGATATGAATTATGAAATATTATGCATTATCAGATTAATTTTCTATTTTAGAAAATTTGAAATTATAGCACAAGCCATTATTCTAACCTGTAACAGCTCCTCCATAACATCCTCCATTGTAATGATACCAATCATCTCCTCATCCATACCAGCTGGAAGAGCCTCTATTTCTTCTAGCGAAAAATAAGCATTTTCTTGCCCCCACATTCTTGATTGTTGATCTAGTCCATTGTCTAATTCCATGACATTTTGTAACGTTGGGCTAGTGGGACTATGAAATTCCATGTCGCTAGCAGATAAAGTGGATTCATGGATATAACTTCTCTGACTCATATCCAGAACAAAGGTAGAATTAGATTCTGCAGATCCCAGATTGACTTAGATTAATGGTTTATTCTCATCCAAGGATATACATTTTGTACTTTTGTTTTACAATTCATCTTAAACAAAATGTTAATCAATTTGATACGATACCATGGCCAAATTCCATATGATGTTACCTTCAGTAATTGGTGCTGGGCTTGACATTTTATGAGTAATTATATTCAACAAGGTGGATGCTCCCATTGCATGAGCTGCAGTACTCTGTGTGTCCTTGTTACCCTTCAGGACAACAGCCATATGGCTGTGACCCTTCTGGAATTGATTCAGTATTTCATATAGAGGCCAGTTTTCATAAACCCTGTAACAGAAGAAGCCAGAATTGAGCTGTGGTTAGTAAAAGCACAATATCAGGTAGCTTGTATAGTTCTGACTACTGCATGTATGAAAGTTACTGTCCACATAGTATTTGATGGCTGGTACAGGTGTTGAAGCAAACAAAATCCCTGGCTCACAAAATGCCACTCAGACTAGTTATCTTACCTAGGAATTTTCCTGATGAGCAAATTCTTGATTGGGGTCTCATCTTCGGGGCGGCACAGGATTAAGTTTTTAACCTGTGTAAATGAATTGATGAGTTATTGCATGAGAATAGAGAATGTTAATGAGCAATGTCAAGAAATAAATCCTTATGCACTACAAGTTGCATCATTGTTTGTCCAAACGAGAAGTGCTAAGCTTTCATTTTTAACTGCACTGGTGTCAATATAATGAACAATATATAATGAACAATACCATACTCCACAAGCCATATATACAAGATTTATAGTAGAAGTTATTTGAATTCATTATAATGTGCAAACGTGCTTCTTCATCGCTTACCAAGATGAGGCCTACAATATTTCTCCGGTGGCCAGAATATATCGGTAGTCGACTATGACCTTTGCTCATTATTAATGTCATTGTATGCCTGTTGACAAAGGTGAATTGCATTTATAAATGAGAGATTGGGGAAAACAGTATTGCATATATGACTTCAAATTAACAGCTATGACATATTACATGTCTAGTTTTGAATTTATATCAAGGGAAAAAGTTTCAGATATGGGTGTCATTGCATCTTTGGCTGTCTTCTGAGTCAAATCCATAGCACCTGTGATTATAGAAGTTTCATGTTGGGACAACTCTCCACCTTTTCCTGCCTGCAAATGAATGCTTTTAGCTAATCACTTCACGCTTCGATCAATTTAGTCCACAGAGTATATTAGGAGGAAAACCTTATTTGCATGTAAGTCCACAAATGTCCTCAACTCTGATCTTCTCAAAAGAACTGAATGCTCCTTCCCAAGAGCCCAATCCAGCACCTGCCAGTGCCACAATAGGTATTAATTAAATCTACTCAAAAGATGCCTATCAAATTACCTTACATGTGTGTATTCGTGGTGTTTTCCTTAAGATATTTAGTTGTGTCTTCAATTCAGGTATTTTTTGCGTTATGGCTATGTAAGAGTGAGTTTCTTAATAAAATAGTTTTATCAATCTTGGTGCAATGGATCATCACAAACAAAATCAATATCATGACATTGCATATATAAGACACAAATACAGATACACATACACTCACACACATGTAAATTACCTTACTAGCTGGATAGGATATAGGGAAGAAGATCATAAGAAGCAGTTGAACAAAGGGAGCCATTTTTGCTCCTAAACTTAGTCCATACCGAGAGCCAACAGCTTGAGGTAAAATCTAAGATGATAAATGTGATGTAAGTATTTCTTTTCTTTTTTTTTTTCAATGATAATGTCTTGCAAGTTATGCCTTGTTAAAACAAACATTACCTCTGCAAATACAGTCGCCAGGGGTGCTGACATGAGGATAGTAAACCAAGCCGGGATGATTGAGTCCATAAAAATTGGCAGTGCCTTGAATTAAAACAATGAGAATCATTTTGTTGTCAATGGTGTAAATATAAATCATTTATTATGACCGTATAAAAGTAGAAGTATTTTTTTTTCCAAATAATATTGGAGCTCCTTGTTGATTTTGGTTTCTCACAGTTATCATATCAATACAAAGTAACGTGAGCTTGTGATGTTATGAACAAATCTAAACTATCTACACTATCTAAAAGACACTAAGCTAGAGAAGAGAAAACTGCTCAATAACATTCCTGCCATGATGTATGATTTTACATTCAACTTATTTGTACACATCAATCCTCATATTCTTAGTTTGTTACAGCTAATTCCACTAACTACTCTAACTGGCTCTAACTTATTAATTTATTTACGTGCAATTCCTATCAGATCAATAGACACAATAAGTTAAAGGGATTTTGCGCTGAGAAAAATGTTGGAAAAAAAGCAGAAAACATTTCTAGGCCTCATCCTCCTTCCTTAAACTTCTAGCATCCTGGATTCTTTTAACAATATTAAGTAACATAATTTGTGCTATATACAAACATACCTCCATAGCAAGTGATTTTCCAAGGAGGAGCGTACACAGGACGAAATGTCCATTCTTTACAAAAGGTAGGATCCTTTCTGCAGATAGAGCAAGATATATGGCAGTGCCAATTAGGTTGTCAGTTTTAAAGAGTGCATAATATTGTAGTGAGTGATATTTAGATATGGTAAACCTGCATGCTTTTTGTCTTTTGGAAGGCCTGCCTTAATGAGGACCTCAAGATCAACTTGATTGAGTGAGAGTAGTCCTAGAGCTAGGCCTGATGAGATGCCTGCCAGTGCCACAAGCACCAGACATATAATCAGGAACAACCAGAAGTTGAGGTCACAACATGGATATTCATATTCTGCCAATTTGAACATTGTATCAAGTGTACTAATGATGGGGAGAAATGATGCAAAAAGTGGTCACATTGCATGGGGAATTAAAGGACTTGGTTTCCAAGAGAAATAGTTATGAATATCTCATTGTATAAGGATATGTAGACAATGAGGAAGAAGATAAAACATAGATACAAATAACATCCGGCCCAATCAGCCATCACCAAAAGTTGAAAAGTTGATAAATTTGTGGTGGAGATAACATAGTGAAGACTTGAATGAGAAGTGAACATAGGACAAAAGCTAGGGGTTGCTCGACAGTAATGGTAACATGCTACACTTCAATGGTTAAACATGAATTGAACTTTTCACCTTGTTGGCCAATGGCCAGTGGCCACAGCCCAGAGCTATATGCTTTTGTCTCGATGTTATAAATTGTAATTGCCTTATTTAGAGAAGGTGTGACTTTAAGTTGTTATGCTTATTGAACCAGATAACTAAAACTTCAAAGGTAGCTGTGAAGTTATTTATCCTAATGCATGAGTTATGCTAAGAACCAACGGCCAGATACATGAGTTGTGCTAATAATTAATAAAACTTGACATTAAATGCAAAGTTGGAAATGGACGGCCTTCAAAATGCTCTTGTTTTATCCTCATCAAGTGACCAAGTCTACATGCACGTTAGTAATTTACATTCAAAATCTATATTTGAAAGGCCTTCACATTATTTTCCTTTTTATATTTTCCTTGTTTTCTACTTTCATGTTTTCCTTTCAAAAAGGCTTATGACACTGCTTTTTCTAACCTTGGCCCATAACCGAAGGCAAGGTCCCATCTGTGCCTCTAATTTTGGAGTAAGAAGAAATTGAGCAGAATAGAGCCCATGACTACGCATTGTGTCCACAATTTTTATTTGTGTGACGTGTAATCATCTAAACTCTAAGTGTTTTTTTGGGGAAAAAAAATCTTATGTTTTATTTAAAACTGTACAATTTTTTTTATTGATGATAATTATAGGCTTAGCTTGTTAGGATTAGTTTACGTATTGTATGCGGGTTTTGTCTTCAATTATTAATTAATGTGTATCTTTTGAATAAATAAAAATGACTCATATCATTTCCATTAAATCTTCAAGCACGCCCCAATTTAGATTCGCCTGCCGTCTGTGTCAGCGGTAATAATCCGATACTGAATAGGGGAAGCAGTAGTTCGCTGCAATGCAATTGAGATATTTAATAATAGATTTAATTAGAATATATTCACGCCATAAAGAAGTTTTTTTTTATATATTTATCCAGCTATATAATAATATATCAGTAAATATAATTAATTTTAATTTTTACTATTTAAGAAGTCATAAAAAAATATGTGATTGAATAAAAATTAGGAATTAAGTTAAACCCTTTAATAAAACTCAAATTAGGAATTAAGCTTGATTTTTAAGTGAAAAATCTCAAAAAATGTTGATGCAATTTCACATCAATAAAGGTTTCCAGAGTAATAATTTTAGGATTTGAACTCCCGAGTCTTGACTTTTAGGTAAAATTTTCTTGCGCTGCATTTCATTTTCTGAGGATAAGTACAAGGGCCTTCTTCTTTGTCATCACACTTATCCTTTCTCTATTTTTTACACCTCCATCATTTATTTTAAATAAATTTTTAAAATTTTAAAATTACCCTACATTAAAAGAAAAAAAATTGTCTCCAAATTTTTTTCTTCCTCTCCTTCTCATCCTCCTCCACCACCACTGCTCCAACCTATCCTCCTTCTGCCACTCCATTCATAAGGGCATAAAACTTAGGATCTATTTGATTTACTTTTTTTAGTTTTTAATTTTTAGTTTTCAATTTTTCTAAATTTGTAAAGGAAAAATTAGAAAACTAAAAACTGAAATTCAAGTTTTAATTTTTTCAATTTTTCTTTTACAGATTTAAAAAAAAAATTATTTTCAACAAATCAAATAAATTCTTGAGTTTTTATATAATTGATTTTGTATGCTATCAATTGGGCTTGAATAGGATAGATTTGAGGGAGTAATTAATTTTTGCGTTGGAGGGCCCCCAATCTTTGCCATTTTTTGGTTGATGCAGGAGTATGTTCTAGATTTAGTGGAAATCACTGTTCAACCAAATCTTCACCTTGATACGAGCATGGTCACTGCGCAATAACACTATATGCGGCCTTCTCATCAAGGGCATCTACGACAGCCTCCAGGACCGACAAGTTCGCCTCGCTTCGTGGAATTTCCAGAACACCACCGCCACCTTCATCTTCGACTCCGTCGATGTCCGGTGTTGTAACCTCCACAAGAATTGCATCCTCGAGCTTAGTGCAGGCGGTGCAGATCTATATTTTTTTTCACTCATGTTACATTACATGTCAACTCAGGTGACCTTGGTGTGATTATATTTCACTCGGTGCCCAGATTTATGATTTTTGGTTTTTGTTGTGGCTGCCATATGGCCTTTTGGTTTGTCTCGTGATGTACTTCTTCTTCACTGTTAGGGTGAATCGTAAGGAAGCTTTTACAAGCATATGGACTCGTAAAACTACTCTCTTAAGCTGTTAGATTAAAATACAGTACTAGCCTATTACTATTGTTCCTCAGTTTGATGTCGAACATTGTTTTGGGAGTTTATCACTGGCTAAAAAATTATGGATTTAATTGTTATGTATTGACAATGTAAAATTTTTTTATACAGTTATTCAATTATATATTGTCAGATAAGGTATAATAATGGATTTTTATATTCACTGCCTGAAAAGTCATCTAAATAAAATATTTTAATTGGATGATAGTGTAAAATATCACTGCATCAAAATTAGACTAAAAAATTATTGTCATATGAATAATACAAATTAGTTAACGCAAATTGGTTTGGGAAACTTTAGAGGAATGCGACCAAATTAGTTAACACAAAATGATATAAAATAAAATAAATTATTATATAAAAAATATAAAATGAGCCACTATATATTTTTTAATCTAAATTAGAGATAAATTACAATTTATTTCATCATCTATCATCTCTTTTCTCTTAATAAATGAGTTAGTAATTTTCTTCTTAAATATTTTTTAGGCTCAATAAAAAAAGTTAAGAGAAAAATCCTAAAAGACATTTTAAAAATATTTATATATTTCATATTTTCATACTATATGTGTTATTACATAATCTTTTTAATTGTTTATTATGCATTATATGTAGAGGTTGCTGACCTTTTTTAAGGGCTCACAATGCAACATATACATATAATTATACAATAAAAGTGTAATTTTTTTTTAAACTTCAAATTACGTAGCCTTCAACGCTCGTTAGAAGCTCAATATACACAGAGATTAGTAGCCACTATCATTGATATTTCCGAGTTAATGAGCTTCAATAAATGACTCCCAAATTTCCGGGTTTATGGTTTGATACTTCCTTACCACATGTACTACTGCACCAAGAAATTTTCATTATTTGTTATATATATTATGTGTAGAGGTGGTTGATTTTTTCAAGAGGCCATAATGCAACATAAAATTATACAATAAAAGTATGAATTTTTTTTTTTGTTGGGGGGCCAGCCCCTACGTCAAACATGGTGAAAAATAAAAATCTCTCTCTTAAACTTCAAATCACATAGCCTCCAAGGCTCGCTAGAAGTTTATTATGCACAAAGATTAGTAGCCATTGTCATTGATATTTCCTAATTAATTGGCCTTCAATAAATGACTCTTAAAAAGCACCTTCAATCCTTCCCTATAAATTGTTCTCTCTCGTCATCATAACTAGTATGTACATATCTCAAGCCTCCACCAGAGAGAGCAGCAATGGAACCAACCATGCCCGTTGTGATCAAGTGCTTGGTTTCAGCCATGATTCTACTAGTAATTACTGTGCAGGCACAAGATGTTCTGCCGCGTGACACTGACTCTCCTCCAGCTCCTCTTCCTCCTCCGCCTCCACATTCACTGAATTGTGATGAAAAGTGCTCAACACAGTGTGCTGAAAAGAGAATCTTCCGTATGATGATATGCTATGGTGTGTGCATGGCTAAGTGCACCATTTTGCCATTGCATCATGCCAACTTCCCCTGCAACCAAAGCTGTGTTGTAGAGACCCTCCACAGTATCCCAAGTATGAATTAATATTGTTCATCTTAGCTTATTTGGTTAACTCAATACATACACAAATATTTTTGTTAATTTCGTTTCCACTTTCCAAGTTCTAATGAGAAAAACCTTTGAATTTGCAGATGAGAAGCATGTTGATGGTGCTGTCAACCCTTGTCACAACAAGTGCACTTAGGAAAGCTAGGAGTTCTGACAAATAACAAGGGCCCTGAATTGAAGTGATTGTGTAATGTGGCATGTAATGTCCTTCTAACGTTGGTATTTGAAGAATGAAAAGAAGTACCCTTCAACATCATTTGGCCGATCCATTAGTTCTTTATTATCAGATTTGCTTGCATTGTCCTCCACCAAGTTGCAACTGTTATTTTGGCTTGAGTTCAGTGTTAAATCGAAAAAATATTTCATTTTTTTCTTCATCACTAATTTTTCGGCTACATTAGATTCTGACATCTAAACATTTTTTCAGTTGGAGGATTTGCTGTTAGGTAATAAGTGTGACTTGCGCCTCAATTCTCATGCTTATTGCACTTCCCAGAAAAATAATAGATACATGTAGAAAAGTTGAGATTCTTTTTTATTTTTGGCCAAGTGATTCAACATGCCACACGTAAATTCACTTTACCACTAACCAATTCAAATTTACAATCTTTTTATAAAACATTTATCTAACAAATCTGCATAATATTAGTATTTTTTCTTTTGTTGTCATGGCTTGACTTTTCAAGCCTTTGTTGGAAAGTAAATGGACAAAAAGTTCAACCTTCATTCGGTCTTGAATTCGAAACTAAAGTCTTAGAGTTTGATCTCATATCTTTGCGTCGAATGAAGGTTAGATTTTTTATCCATTTGCTTTCCACTAAAGGCTTAAAAAGTCAAGTCATGACAATACCTTTAATTCTAATTGCTTCAAAATCAAAATCTGAATACACCAAAGTAACATCATTTCTCTTCCTGAAGTTAGTAACTTACTTGCTTTTGCAGCAAATTTTAATTAGAATTTATTGTATGAGAATGCATTATTCACTTTAAAACCTCGTATATCTAGAGAGGAGTAGCAGACCTTAGCCAAAACTTTTTGGGGTGACTAATTAAACGATAGAGGATGCTACATGGGCTTGAAATCCAACCAAAACTTAAGCACTACTTGACCACAATAAGTGAAAAAAGAAAAGAAAAAGAATCCAAAGTAAGCAAAGCAAATTATTCTTGGTAATATTTTATTGGGATTGTAACCTCTTTTTCCATAATTTAGACAACTGAATGAATTCATAGACGTGTTCTTCTTGAAACCTTGATTTTCTTTATCAAAGGATAAAGTACCAAAGAAAAAGAAAAAGGGCAGAATAAGTGGCACACACACATATGTGTGTATGTGTGTATATATATATATATATATATATGTATATTAACCCTTTTGCTTTCATCTCTTTTGCTGGGCCTAGCATAGTGGGACCAAAATAGATTTTGAACAGCATTTTTCCTCTTTTTTGTTCAATAAAAGACTTGGTGAAAACAACACATGAATGATGCTTCATTTATTGATTTCATCTTTTGACTAGTGGATATGTAATGTTACCAATATTGAACAGACAGAATAAACCATGGACAGCTTGTTGAAGTACATTATTTTTCCCTTCCAGACTTGCTTCTGCCAAAACTATAGAGAAAGAAGAGCATGTGACACCAAAATTGAATACCTAGATCGTCATCTTTATTAATAGCCTTAGAGTGTAATATTACTCTAATACCACAAGAATCTCTTTCCAGAAAAATCCACCAAAGAACATCCTTTTCTTTTCATCCCCACAAATTTTCCCGCTCTTCAATACCCTCCAAGAAAACTAGTTACAACATATATAAATACACAAACAAGATCATCACTATCTTGAACTCCAAACATGGGAAACTGCTTGCTGGGGGGCATGTCGGACCCTCCTGATACAGTAACAAAAGTGATAACATCCAATGGTGGCATCATGGAATTCTATGCTCCAGTGACAGTGAGTTTCATCATCAGTGAGTTCCCAGGACATGGCATATTCCCAAGCCATGACCTCTTCTGGAAGCCACTGTCCCAATTTGATGAGTTGGAGGCAGGTCAGTCTTACTACTTGCTGCCACTCAACAGCCAAGCTGAAAAACAGCTTTCTGCCGCAGCCGGCGGTGGCGGTAGCAGCCTTATCGTCCGGCAAGGCCATGTGCGATCTCTCAGTGTCCCAACAACCCCCCACCCTCCCCCATATAGAATGTCCTTGGACTACCAACACCACCAAGGGGTGGGGTTGCTCAAAAGGACCTCCAAAGAAACCTTCTCTTGTAGGACTAAGACTAGTAATAATAGCAGCATCAGCACTAGAACTAGAACTAGAACTAGTACTAGTAGTAGCTGCAGGTTCTGGAAAGTGAAGCTTGTGATCACTCCAGAACAGTTGCTGGACATTTTGTCACAAGAGGCACGCACCAAGGAGTTGATAGAGAGTGTCAGGATTGTAGCCAAAGGAGGGGTTGCAGGCGGTGGCATCTCATCATCTGCAGCTTCTGCTGCAGCAAGCATAGTTTCTGAAGATTGGAGCCTTTCCAGCAGTGGTAGAAGTGCTAATTCCTCTAAGACAGATGCGTTGATGGTAGGCATTTAGCAAAATATTTGTATCCTCCTTTAGATGTCTTCATTGTTTCTCCCCACTTTTGCAACTTAGCTCCACTTGTATGGTTATCTATGCTTCTTCCCTTATTTCGTCTCTTTAGGCAAAAATTCAGTTTGGAAATACACCTTATTCTCATATCATGTTGTGTAATGTATGTGCATTTATTATGTGCTAGTTGTGTTGCACAATGGAAATCACCGGTCCTCAAATGTGTTCTCTTCCATATTTTATCAATCACTCTGGGATACGAAAAAAAAAAGTATTTAAGAGATAAAAAAAAAAAAAATTAAAGCAGTTACTAAATATGTATAGCTTATCTTTCACGTAATAAAAGATAATTGATATAAGATTCGAAGACGAGTGATTTCCATCCATGCTTTCGTGCTTATGCTTGCTTATATTTTCTGTTTTTCAAGTCTGTTTTTGGAAGATTACCTAATCAATAAGGATCTGCCCCTGAAACTGAGGTTATGTGAACTACGTAAAAGTGTGAGAAGCACAAACCCGGAGGGGCTGACTGTAACTGAAAATTAGAAATAGAAATTCATAGAATTAGTAGCATATAAGCAATCAATGCCACGTGAATTTTCTTTCCTTGTAGGAAGCTTGTACTCTGAAAAGAATCTCCCAAAAAATAAGATATAACTATAAGAATGTCCATTAACAGATTCATGAGGAGTTTTAAAAGGTAACTTAACTTGGGATATGTAATCAGTGATTGTGACAGTCTTCTCAACACCAAAAAAAGGTGCAAATAGTCCAAAACCTGTCTCACTGGTGCAACTTAACTGCATGAAACAACTGTTAAGAAAAAGTAATACTGAAGTTGATTTAGACAAGGGAAGGTAAGTTTTGGTCAAAACTATATCGTGCAAATGTCAAGTTGCGCTCCTCATAAACAATTCTATGAAGTAGATGAATTCCAAATGTCATCAAGAGAGCCAGCGGTAGAGACTGCCTCTAGAGAAGCCTGAGATGGCAAAGTAGAAAACGTTTTACTAAATTATTATTCTAATTATAAAAATTTCTTATTTTTGCTGAAATATGCAAAAATAGTATTAGTACATTTTATATAATTTACATAAAACGAATAATATTTCTATTACTTTTTTTTTTTGCCCAAGAATGACATTATATGATTGCTTTAAATCATAGTATTCAGAACCGGATCGGTAATCGACTTGGTCAAGGTACTGGGTTATTGAATCACTAGTTCAACCGATGGGTCACAGGTTGAATTGAATTGAATTAAATAAATATGTAAAAATATTTTAAATATGTAATATGTATAATTATTAGTACTTAATAAACAAAAAGTAAGTTAAAATAGTGGTATGTGTATTGTCATTTATCTTGATGGCATCGGGTGGATCCTTGGGAGGGTTTTAAATTCATTTATATATAAAATATATTAGATATATAATATATATAATTATTGGCACATTATATAATAATGAGTAAGTTAGCCTAGTAGTGTGTGCATGCACCTTACACCTCTGGGTGCATAGTTTGAAACCCACTATCCAACTTTGTAAAAATATGATTTTTCCTTAAAAACTGATCCGGTTTGGCAGCCCGGTTTAAGCCAAATTCGGCCGATTCAACCTGAGTCAAACTGGGTTTGATCGGGCGAATGTAGACCTGGTTCAACAAGAGAATCAGACTAGTTAGGTGGCCAGTTCACCGATTTTTCAGTTGAACCAGCCGGTCCAGTCCGATTTTTAATACTATGCTTTAAATTGACTAGAGTACTAAATGCAATTATTGTGTTGGACTGCAAATACTACATCGCATTAGAAATTCATTAAATGAGAACTTTGAAGTCTTCATATACCCCATTGAAAAGATGAATGAGTGCAATAATAATATAGCTAGAAAAGGAATGAAATGAGCTACAGCATTCTACAGAAGGATATCAAAGAGATGGAAAAATTGTCCCCGGGACAAAGTACGTTGACCACATTCTCCACTTTATTTGTTTCAGCAAACACCAAACAAAATAACATCAGCATAATTTTTGGGTTATGTTAGTTCCAAGTCCAACTTCATAGATAACACATGCACATTATTATTTTGTGTTTTCAAATTTTGAAAGTTAAACCTCTTTCAATTTTATTCACCTCTAAACATTTTTAGTTTTTACCACAAACATTTTATGATTTTTGCCATAGGATGGCTCCTTCCACGCGGTGCAATCCTATGCAGAATCATTGATGAAGCCATTCACAAGAAATTTGGAATTAGTATGTGCAAAAAAAACTCCCCTAGGTAATATAGGCACGTGTATCAGTGTAATCAGAAGTGAGACACACATTTCTAATTAATTCTGTTCTGCTAGTTTTTTGACTTTGCCTCTTAGAAGACTCCCAGGAGTCAGGAATTAATGATTTGGGGGCCTTTGATCTAAATGCTGGGGTGCCCCACTTTTTTATTTAAGTCTGCAGGCTTCCTTTAGAGAGTTAATAACATGCTTGAGTTTTGCTTCTATTCTGCTTTGTTTACATACCATTCTTGCAATTTTTGTCATTGATATTCTCTTTTTCTTCTACTCCCCCCAAAAAAACAAAATATGGGTTCATTCTTTGAGGAAAAGGCACCTTGTTGTGAGACTCATTTTTGGGTTCTACTAATCATGTGTTGGGTTTTTGTATTATTTGCTGCTGTTACATCAGGTCTTGCTCTTGGCCTCTTGTCTTTCAGCCAAGTTGATCTTGAGGTTCTTGTCAAAGCTGGGCAACCTCAAATCCAGAAAAATGCTGGTAGGTGATGCATTTCTGCTAGGTTTGATTTTCTTCATTGAGGACTGAAGAGTACTAGTAGTATAGTAGCATGAGACTCAAGAAAGGTAATAATCGCTAAAAATATGATAAGCAAATCCAAATAGTGTCTTTTAAAAGTAATGCTATTTGTATATCTAGAGTGACAAAAGTGGATATAAGTCATGGCCCCACCAACTACCATCAAATACTTTCTGTCCCTTTTTCCGTTGTCCATTCTTGATACAAATTACTAGCTTTCCAGTTACCTTAAGTGTGGAAATATCTAACCAAAAACACTAAGTTACACTTTACTAGAGACTATTATTGAAGAGGAGATTTTGGGAGATGAAACTCTGAACTTTGAGCCATTTATTAATTCCTCCATCTTATTAAGGAATGAAAACGTTTTTATTTTATTTGCAGCGAAGATTATGTCCATTGTTAGGAACGAGCATTTACTTTTAAGCTCCCTCCTCCTAGCTAAATCATTGGCATTGGAGGTATGTTACCATTACATAGGTCAGTTCTATACCTTTTAGCTAATTTAAAAGAACATTCCTGCTTACTAAGTGAAGACCCAAGTACATTTGGTATGCTTGTTCTAAAATGATATAGGATATTGTAAGTCATATATAGATTATGTTGCTTGTTGCTGACAAAAAAAAGTTTGTGTTATTCAAGGGGGTTTCTGTCTTTGTGGAGAAAATGTTCCCAGAGTGGCTTGCTTCGTTGATTGCAGCCACGCTTTTGGGTATCGTTGCAGAGGTAAAAATTTCTAAAGCTTTTCCATGTATGCATATCTAAGTTTATGTCCTCTACTTTTAATTTCTCATCTAAAATTTTCAAATCAGATTATCCCGCAAGCGCTGTGCTCTCGATATGGTTTAATTGTTGGAGCAACAATGTCTCCTTTTGTTCGAGTACTTCTGCTGGTTTTCTTCCCCATTGCATATCCAATTAGTAAGGTAGCACAATCTTAACTGAAATATGAAGTTACCCTTGTTGCTTCATTAAATGGGCCATGTATTACTAAGTATTACTATTATGAAGTCCACTCCAAAAGCTTGCTTGCAGGCCACACTGTTGAACATCTTAGAGGAAAGGCACAAAATTTAAATTTTCAATGTACTAACTCAATACTTATTCTACCTTTGCTGAATTGTTAGACTTGTAGACCTATGGCATCAAAATTCAGATAGGGTGTTGCATAATATAGCAGATGAGCAGGATAAATGTCAGACACCTAGCCTTAGCTTCTAATTTTTTAAATTCCTTTTGACTAATATATATGTTGGCAATTCCCACTATGTTAGTTGTTGGATTGGCTTCTTGGCAAGGGGCATGCTGCACTTCTAGGACGAGCAGAACTGAAGACTTTGGTAAATTTACATGCCAATGAGGTTAGCTTGTTCTGTTGATCGAGGAATTTTATTAGAATTTCACTACCATATGATCAAGTTATTTATCAGGCAGGGAAAGGTGGAGAGTTGTCACTCCATGAAACTACAATAATTGCTGGAGCTTTGGACTTAACACAGAAGACTGCTAAAGATGCTATGACACCTATAGGCGAAGCCTTTTCTCTTGACATAAACTCCAAACTTGACATGTATGTCCTGCATGTCTATTACTGATGTATAACTTTTAAGTGTTGCTTTGCCTTGACTTTCCTTTTTCTTAATAGTAGGCCTACAATGGCCTTGATAATGAGCAAAGGTCACAGCCGGATACCAATCTACGCTGGAACACCAACAAATATTATTGGTCTTATCTTGGTAAGCAACCAAATAATCATTGTTTTGGTGTTAATTAACAATAATTTATTGGATGGCTCAGGCTGTACATGCCACTTTGTTAAGCTTTCCAAGTACTCTCCAAGAAAAAGGAAGCAAGGTTTTTGGTCAAAGTTTGTGTGTTATGATTAAATTTGTGTTCTTTGTTTGTATAACAGAACTAGCATCCTGTTAATTTCATCCTTGATTTTAGGTGAAGAATTTAATTTTCTGTCGTCCTGAAGATGAAACACAAATTAGGCATATGACTATCAGGAGAGTTCCCAGGTATGGAATTTCCTTCCCTCTTTTAGCTGATGACAAATTAGATTTGAATGGAACAAATTAATTTAGAAGAGGAAGGTGAAGATGGTTAAGAAAGCAAATATGGAAAGAAAGATACAACAAAATTATTTAGCAACCATAATGCTCAGATGTTCTGCTAATTGATTAATCTTTATGAGTCATCAGTGCTAAGCTTATGCTGTTCTACTTTGGCTAACAGGGTAGGTGAAAATTGGCCACTTTATGATATCCTGAATCAATTCCAGAAGGGTCAAAGCCACATGGCTGTTGTCATCAAGTGTGAAGGGAATATTGTAACAGCTGCAACAGATGCAGAAGGTCTGATTCTATATAAATGTTTCACATTAAAAATCACTAAGCCAAACAAGGCTTCAATAGAGAGGATTTGAACATAAAAATGTCAGCTTTCATATATCCCATAAGAAAAATCTTTAAAAGTTCAACGTTTTCATGGCATTTTTTTGAAGGCATAACTATGGACCCTGCAGGACTTTGCCGTTCATTTGAACCGGTAGATTATATTAGTATGTCAACTGATGCATCAAACATGCACTCACAAGAATCAGAATATTATAGTGCAACACTGAAGAATGCCATGCGTCTAGAGGGTGACTCGGGTGCACCACGCAGAAGATCACAACAACCAGAGGCAAGTGCATCATTTGAGAATTTGGAGTCTTTTCCAGTGCATGAGGAAGTGATTGGGATAATAACATTGGAAGATGTTATGGAGGAGCTACTTCAGGTTGATGTCAATGACTATGGTTTTATACTCCCATTTGTAGATAGAAATTTAGTTTTCAATTCACTAGCGATAATCATATTTAAGTAATTGCATTGCCGTATTTGTTGGAAGCTTCAAAAAATATCCCCACAAAATTGCATGATAACTGGGGTGTTGATTTGCACACATTGTACACACCCGCAAACATGCTCCTTTAAAAAAAGAAAAAATTGGACATCACATAGACATAAGTACTTCACAAAGAGAGATGTTGCTTAGACATAAAAAAAGGACATCACATAAACTTTACAGAAGGAGACACAAAATTCGTTGAGGAAGAAAAGTCAAGACTTTGTCTTTCTTTATGATGTTCACCTGATGTCTACTTATTTTTATGTCAAAATAATATTTTCTAGTATTAAATATTTGTATCACTCGGCTACTATCTCTTTGTTTCATGCATTGTAAGATTGCTAATGTGTTACTTGCTTCCATTGTTCAAGGAGGACATATTGGATGAAACTGATCAGTATGTTGATGTCCATCAAAAGTGAGTAAAGTTTCAATGCTCTAATAATTTCATAAACTCACTGGTTTCCATTAAAGCCTGTACCTCATATGCATCTCACTATTTTTTTATATATCTTTGTTTCAGCATCAAAATCAAACTGCAAAATCCAAGAAGATTGTCATCAGGATCCTCCAGAAGAGCTTCAACTTCTCGTCAACAAAGGACAAGTTCAGACGCATCTGGACTTTGCTTCTTAACTCCTCCTACATGTGTTTCACCCATTTCTCCATCCAACCAGAGCTGAATATGGTTTTTTTCTTTTTCCTGTATCATTTCACTGAGTATTATACTATTATGACACCAGCAAAGTCTTATGAAGATGTTATGTTAGGAAAGAACTATAACCTATCAGAATCCCATACCATCAAGCATTATTCTTATGACATTAATGTGTTGCCTCTATTTTTATTTTAGGGGAAATGATGATAAATGTGTAAACATCATCAGAGTTTAGAAGAAAATGTACTTTAAATAATTTTTTAGGCTTGTATGAGCAAAAAACCTTATGTTTCCACATATCTTAGAAAATATTTCCTGACAATATTGTAGATTTATTCATGCATATAACAAGTTTTACATTAAGGACAAATGTTGTAGATTTTGTCATCAAGCAATGCATATACGTCATAAATTTTAGATTATTCATGCATATAACAAGTGGGTAAGAACTATTCTCACATATGACCGAGAGAGTGAAGTTGTCTTGATCTAAGAAATACAAAGGATTGAATTTTTTTTCTCAACGGAAAAAAAAAATTTGTCATAAAAAAGGTTCCACTTTTGTTTTGGTTTTTCTGTTTAACAACAAAGAGTATTAAACCAGCCTTCTATGGGTTTTGTAGTTAGTGTATAGCTCAGGCCCGATAATAAAAGAGTCCAACTTCAATGACCCATTCTGAGTGAATATTATGGTTAGAACTAGCATTTTTAAGGCCTACATCCAGGCCCGTGTTCAGTTCCTGAAAAACTGAAAATATTCCATTTCCTCCCTCTGGTTTTCAAATTCCCGCCCCCAACAAACAGGGCGTGTGAGAGAAGAAGTGAAAAGAAAAGAGGAAAACCACAACAACAATCATTCATTCATTCATTCCCCCGATCGCATAACAAAAAATTAAAATAAAATTCTCATTTCTCAATTCTCAGAAGAAAAAAAAGTAAAACAAATAAAAAAATGTCAGGAAGCAGCAAAAATAATAATCATAGCATGGACGACGTTGATCGATTGTTCGCATGCTTCAAGTGCGGTTTATCCCCTCCTCGTAAGTATTCAATCAAATCCTCTTTCCATTTTCCGTTTGTTTCTCGAGAAAATTCAACCATACCTAGAGAGAGAGAGAGAAAGAGAACTCGTATGCTTCGAATTTCGATTTAATATGATAATTAGAAAATGTGTTGTTGCCTCAGCATCTGCTCTGAGAGAAAGAAAAAGGAGTAAGAGCAGGTTCGAGCACGGCAGTTCGAGGAACGATGAGTTTCCATCGCGATCTCCACCGAGTGGTGGATCAGTTGGAGGAGAACAGAAAACGCCATCGACGTGCACCGTAGCAACAGGCTTGCAATCTTCCATCGAGAGAGTAATTGATCACTATTTTGCTTGCGTTTTTAAGTCGTTATATTGGAAATTTGTCATAATTTGATTTCTGAGTTGGATTGAATTGTTTCTTACTTTAGAAATAATAAATTCATGATGATTCTGTCGTTAATGTGTATTTTTTTTTTTTTTTAATGCTGTAACGAGTGATTAGTTATTGTGTCTTATACTTGATCCTGCAAAACAAGGATTGCAACTCCACGTCTTCTTTTGTTGTATTAGTAGAACACCTGCGTTTACCTTGTGTGGAACTGTGGATCTTTTTTAAGAATTTCATATTTGATGTGCTATCAATGAAAATGTTCTCAAGATAATCATTCAATCATACATTGATACTTCATAACTATTTTACAATCACTATCTCAAAAGCGTCAAATGAAAGTATAATCTAATAAATGATAATAGTCTAAAACCTTTTATATTGATAGTGTGTGTCAAAATTAATCTATACCTTCAAATGGTTGCCATATGCTAACGAGGTATTATTGGGCACTGGTATGCTCAAGTACACGTTATTATGTGTTAAATACTTAAATTTTCTTTTATTTTTAATTTTCAAATTTTTTTCTTTTGAACATGTTTGAGTACGTTTAGGCTAACTATCGCAATGAGTTGGTAGTATTACTCAAACAAGTTGGTTCATGCAAAATGCGAAGTACTAACTCTTAATTTGTTTGGTTTGCTACTTCATGGCAAATTAAATTTCAGCTTAAATCAGCAGCAGCCAAATCAAAATGCTTTAGTCGTGGGAAGCATATTTCTCCAATTGTATTTTACGGGTCTCCTCGTGGCGTGCCTCCCAAAAAACCAACCCGGTTGTGGCGATTGTTACACGAGATCCGCCTTGATCTATCTCAGCAAAATAAATTGAACTCAAGGTGGTTGTCTCGGATGCTGGTTCTAACCTGTATTGCTTCCATTTGTTCATTCTCATTGCACCTGATGGATCAGAATATGATTTGAATCCTTGTTTATGTTTGTATAGGAAGGAAATTTGGGCTACATTTCCAAGGCAGGAAGAAGCAATGAAGTTTGCCAAAGAACAAGAGCATGTTCATGTTTTCAGTTATCAAGACCACTTCAATGGACAAAGAAGGTTCCTTGTGTCTACCTATACAGAATTCTGGCGAAGGTTTCCTTCATATATTTCTTTCTTATGTGATTCATTGTTTTTCACTAATGAGTTATGACAGATTTTTGTGTCTGTATATTCGTACGGCTGATGACTGTAATTTCAGGTACAAAAGTATGGATTCAAAACTCCGTCATCATTATGAAGTAATTCAAGAGGTAAATAACCTTGTGTGTTTTATGCTCAATGATTTAACTGCGAGATATGGTACTGTAAAGCATTGTGACTTCATCAGTGATCTGAGTGCATGTTCATGTGTGATTTTTCCATGGTCCTGAGATTTCCTTGCTTCCAGGGTTTACCATGCCACCTTTACTTTGATCTGGAGTTTGATAAGAGATTCAACATTGGAAAGGATGGGAATGAGATGGTCGATCTCTTGATATCAGTAGTTCTGAAAGCCTTACAGGAAAAATATGCAATTGATGGAGAACTCGATTGGATAGTAGAACTTGAGTCTTCAACTGAAGGTATGGCATTTTAATGAGCTTTTGGTGCTTTCTTATATTCCCTGATAGAGGAACCTAGACTATGCATGCAGCCATCACCAACTCACTTGAGACCATGCACCACCAACCACCATCCCATGTGAAGAGCCCATTTTTTTTGACTATTGTTGCTAGTTGTTCGAATTTCATTTCAAGATGTTTGTTGTTGATTCATTGTATCCTTATCATTCCAGCCTGTTTCCTTATCATCCTTGGTTCCTAAAATCACTATAAATAGGGCCAAATACCTTATATAATATCATCATTGAGTTTAAGAATAATTTGAGTTTGTGAGAGCTTTCTCTCTTGTTTCTGAGCCATTTTGGTATCAGAGAAAGGTTTCTATCCCGGAGTTGAGTTTTGAGTGAAGAAATCAACGGAAAGCTTGAGTTTTTGGGTGGTGTTTTAAGTGCATCAAGGTTGCCCCCTCTAGAACTCCACTTTACGGCTATTTTTTCGCAAAACTAACGCTGCCATTGCGTCTGGAAGGTTGAAAAACCTTTGGGTAGCAAGTTTCACGACCAACGGAGCCTCCACGCGCCGCCACGGTCTTCGCCGGTAAAGTCGCCGGAGTTGCAGAACCACCGTGAGCCACCATCGGACCACCGTGAGCCGCCGGCGGAATTTTCACCGGAAAATTAGAGGTAGAAGACGACCACGTCACCAGCCACGTCAGCCTACTATGTCCAGTCAGCGACACATCATCCACTCAACTACTGCCACGTGTCACAAGTGACCATGTCAGCAGACTAGTCACTAGGAGGTTCAGAAAATTGCACTTTAGTCCCTTAACTTTTGATAATTGCAATTTAGTCTCTGAACTTTTAAAAAATTACAATTTTGCCTCTTAACTTTTCAAAATTATCTTTTTACCCTTACTTCTCAAAATTACCATTTTACCCCCCAATTTCTAGAATTTTACCTAGCCTTCTAAAATTACATTTTTGCCCTCCAAAGTTCATAAATTGTAATTTTGGCCCCATACCTATTTCTAAAGTACCAAATTCCTATAAAATTCCAAGTATGCTCTGTGGTTGCTATTGTCGATCTTCCACATCTAAAAAGAATTTGTTATTGGAAGAGAAATAGTGGGATTGTAAAAGGCATATTTCAGAAAGGTCCACAAGGAAAGACTTGGTTTTTAAGGACGCTAGCCACCTCTCTTTCCTAGGAACTTCCCTGGTGTTCTAATTACAAAACTATAATCTCCGATCCGGTAACCTGGTACTTCACAAATTTTCCCTACACACAAAATGCCTCCAAGAAGACAAAATGAAGCAACTCTCCGAGAGATTCAAATGGAAGAAATGAGGAGACAAATCCAACAGTTACAAGAATCAGAATGCACAACAAGCTCTGTTAGAAGCAGATCACATGCAATCAGATAATGATGAATCTAGTAGTGATGCATCATCATTTAGAAGCCGTCGTCCGCAAAGACAACCCTTTAGACATGATGACATCAAGGTAGATATTCCAGATTTTGAAGGGAAACTTCAACCAGATGAGTTTGTTGATTGGCTTCAAACTGTTGAGCGAGTATTTGAGTACAAGGAGATACCAGAAGAAAAGAAAGTGAAGATCATTGCTGTGAAGTTTAAAAAACACGCTTCTATTTGGTGGGAGAATCTTAAAAAGAAGCGTGAACGAGAAGGGAAAAGCAAGATCAAGACATGGGAGAAATTGCGTCGAGAACTAACTCGAAAGTTCTTGCCTACTCATTATTATCAAGATAATTTCATTCAACTACAGAATCTTCGACAGAAGAACTTGTCTGTAGAGGAATACACCAGAGAATTTGAGAAGTTGATGATGAAGTGTGACATCCAAGAAAGAGAGGAGCAAACAATAGCTCGTTATCTGGGAGGACTAAACACTGACATTGCCCATCCAGTTCAGCTCCAACAATATTGGTCCTTAGACGATGTTATCCGTCTAGCCATAAGAGTGGAGAAACAAATACCCAGAAGGTCTTTTTACAGAATTTTTTCCTCCACTGAAAATCCTTCCTATACCCGTAAAACACCCACAGATTAACCCAGTACTTCAAGCAAACCTCCATCCAAACCCATCACCACCAAAAACAAAACCAAGGCCGTCAAATGTTTCAAATGCCAAGGTTTTGGTCATATAGCCTCCAATTGCCCAACCAGGAGAACCATTACCATCATCAAAGGAGAAGCTTATGAAGGAACTGAACAAGAAGAAGATCCAGAAGAACCTGAAGGAGAAGAGAAGCTAGAGCCAGTATATGATGAAGAGGTCACTGCTGCTGATCATGGAGAATCCTTAGTGATTCGACGAAGTTTACACACAATGTCAGCAAAAGAAGAACCATGGCTAAGGCATAATATCTTCCATACTCGTTGCACTTCACAGGGAAAAGTCTGTGACGTTATCATCGATAGTGGAAGCTATGAAAATGTAGTGTCCAACTACATGGTGGAGAAATTGAAAATGCCAACACAAAACCATCCAAATCCATACAATTTACAATGGCTCAACAAAGGTAGTGAAGTGAGGGTTTCTCAACGCTGCCTTGTGACCTTTTCCATCGGTCAAAAGTACCAAGATCAAGCATGGTGTGATGTTATTCCTATGGATGCATGTCACCTTCTCCTTGGAAAACCTTGGCAATATGATCGTCGTGCTTTGTATGACGGTTATACCAACACTTACTCCTTCGTCAAGGATAGAGTAAAAGTCAAGTTAACTCCTCTAACACCAAGTGAAGTTAATGAAAGCAAGAAGGAATCAAGACCACTGGTGACCTTGGTGACAAAAGAACAATTAAAGATAACAACAGAGGAAGCTCAGAACATGAGATTTGTTCTACTGTTTGAATCAAATGAAGAAACCATTCTTCTAGTAGAAGTTAAACACATGCTAGCTGAATTCCCTGATGTTGTGCCCAAGGAAATTCCTCATGGACTACCACCAATGCGAGACATCCAGCACGCCATTGACTTTATTCCTGGAGCAGTCATTCCTAATGCATCAGCTTACAGAATGAGTCCTCAGGAGCATACTGAAATCCAACGTCAAGTTGAAGAACTTTTGAAGAAAGGGTTGATACGAGAAAACGTTAGCCCTTGTGCTGTTCCTGCAATTTTAGTACCCAAGAAGGATGGTAGTTGGAGAATGTGTGTCGATAGTCGAGCTGTTAATAAGATTACCATCAAGTATCGATTTTCAATACCAAGACTTGATGATCTGCTAGATCAGCTGTATGGTGCTGATATCTTTTCCAAGATTGATCTTCGTAGCGGATACCATCAGATCAGGATCAAGCCAGGAGATGAATGGAAGACTGCTTTCAAAACTAGAGATGGTCTATATGAATGGATTGTGATGTCCTTTGGTTTATCTAATGCCCCAAGTACATTCATGCGCCTGATGAATCAAGTACTTCGACTGTTCATTGGAAAATTTGTAGTTGTCTACTTTGATGATATTTTGATCTACAGCAAAGGCAAAGAGGAGCATTTAGAACACCTTCGACAAGTGCTACAGACACTACAGGAACAAAAACTTTATGCCAATTTGCAGAAATGTTCTTTCTTGACCAATGAAGTGACTTTTCTGGGTTACATCATCACTGCTGAAGGCATTCGAGTTGACCCAAGCAAGGTCGAAACCATCAACAGTTGGCCAATCCCAAAGTCAATCCATGATGTGAGGAGCTTCCATGGATTAGCTTCATTTTATAGAAGGTTCATAAAAAGTTTTAGCTCCGTTGCTGCCCCATTAACAGATTGCATAAAAGGAGACAAGTTCCAATGGACAGAGCAAGCGCAGAAAAGTTTCGAACAGTTGAAGAAATGTTTGACTGAAGCGCCTGTGTTAGCCCATCCAAACTTTGATCAAGTATTCGAAGTCAGTTGTGACGCTTCCAACACTGGAATTGGTGCTGTCTTAAGCCAAGAAGGCCATCCTATAACCTTCTTCAGTGAAAAGCTCAACGATGGTAAACTCAAGTACTCCACTTATGACAAGGAGTTCTATGCCATTGTCCGTGCCCTGCAACATTGGAGTCATTATCTGTTGTACAAAGAATTTATTCTCTATTCTGATCATGAAGCCCTCAAGCATTTGAATTCTCAACAGAAGATCAATCGCAGACATGCTGCTTGGAGTGAGTTCCTCTGACCTTATCCATTCTTACTTAAACATAAGGCGGGAGTTCAAAATGTCAATTGCAGATGCTCTCAGTAGACGTCACACACTACTATCTACTCTCCAAATAAAGGTAGTAGGCTTTGAGACAATCAAGGAGCTATACAAAGATGATCCTGATTTCCAAAAATTTTGGAATCTAACAGAATCACAATCCTTCCAAGACTACTACAGGCATAAAGGATTTTTGTTCAAAGGGAAGGCTTTATGCATTCCTCAGTGCTCACTACGGGAATCCATTATCTGGGAGACCCATGATGGAGGATTAGCAGAACATTTTGGAAGAGATAAAACTGTGGCTTTAGTAAAAGAAAGTTTCTATTGGCCAAGGCTTGAAAGAGATGTCAACAGACATATTCAAAGATGCAGAATCTGCCACTTGGCAAAGGCCAAAAGCCAAAACACAGGGTTATATATTCCACTTCCCATTCCAGAAGCACCTTGGGAAGATGTAAGTATGGACTTTATCCTTGGACTACCTTGAACTCAGCGACAGAAGGATTCCATAATGGTAGTTGTGGACAGATTTTCAAAGATGGCCCACTTTATTCCATGCCAGAAGACCAATGATGCTGTTCAAGTTGCTGACTTGTATTTCAAAGAAATTGTGCGTCTTCATGGAATTCCTAAAACCATCACTTTTGATCGAGAAGTGAAATTCTTAAGCCACTTTTGGAGAACCTTATGGAAAAAGATGGGTACCAAGCTCCAGTTCAGTAGTGCCAGTCATCCACAAACAGATGGGCAAACAGAAGCAGTCAACCGACTTTTGGGAAATCTACTTCGAAGTTTTGTTGGTAAAAATTTAAAACAGTGGGATATTATTCTGGCCCAAGTTGAATTTGCTTACAACAATTCAACTAATCAAGCCACTGGAAAATGTCCATTTGAAGTAGTCTACGGCACTCGTCCACACAGTCCGCTGGATTTGACCCCTTCATCTAACAAGTAACAATATAGTTCAGATGTAGATAGCCGAGCAAAAGAAATAAAAAAGTTGCATGAGCAGGTCCGAGAGCAGATCAACAAACAAAATTCAAGGTATAAAGCTCAACGTGACAAGCATCGAAAGCGACAAATTTTTAAAGTTGGAGATTTGGTATGGATACATCTGCGAAAGGAACGATTTCCAAATCAACCAAATGCTAAGTTGTCCCCTAGAGCTGATAGACCATTCAAAGTCATGCAGAAAATCAACGACAATGCTTACAAAGTCGAACTACCAGGAACATATGGTGTCTCTGCAACTTTTAACGTCACTGATCTTTCGCCATATTTGGATGATGAGACAGAACTAAACTCGAGGGCGAGTTCTCTCCAACCCCGGGAGTATGATAGAGGAACCTTGACCATGCATGCAGTTATCACCAACTTACTTGAGACCATGCACCACCAACCACCACCCCATGTGAAGAGCCCATTTTTTTTTACTATTGTTGCTGGTTGTTTGAATTTCATTTCAAGATGTTTGTTGTTGATTCATTGTATCCTTATCATTCCAGCCTGTTTCCTTATCATCCTTGGTTCCTAAAATCACTATAAATAGGGCCAAATACCTTATGTAATATCATCATTGAGTTTAAGAATAATTTGAGTTTGTGAGCTTTCTCTCTTATGAGCCATTTCCTTTCTTGCAATGTTTCACTTGACGTAAATTCTTGGTTTCACAGTTTTCCTACGACTTCCTTCTCGGTTTACATTATTCTTTTATTTTTTTGCTTACTCTAATCTGACCCAGGGAAGAATTTCAGAATGTGTCTAATCCATGTCTATTGAGATTGACAGTTAGACACTTGTTAATTTACTAGTTAAAAATCAATGTTCATTGCACAAGATTAGATGGTAGCTATCTTTTCGTCGGTGCTCTTTGACGTCCTGAATATTGGAATATGTCTTGGCTAGTTGACCGTGAAATGCTCTGGTTGCCCTTATCAGTCTTCTTCTAGTGCTTCCTAAATTTCATTTTTAGTGGAGTAGTGTGGGTTACACAACAGGAGGTCCTCGCCCATACCTAAAGCCCATACTTCTTCTGCAAAGATTTTTTCATCGATTTAAGGAACATTTAACATTTAAGGCATCGCCATGACATCAATTCTGATTTTTTCACTATGTTATGATCCTTATCATCTCTTATCATATATGCAGAGAAGTTCTCTCGTCATCTAATCATTCGAATACCAAAGGCTGCTTTTAAGGATAACTCTCATGCTGGTGCATTTGTTTCAGAAGTAAGTCTGAATATGCTGATCTCTTCCGTCCTAGCTAGAGAGAGAATTAGATTTGGATGTTTTTCTGTAAACTATTGAGATTTCATTGCTTTCTTTTTCTCTCTCACACAAAGAGTAGTTCTATTAATAGTTTGGATTCAATAACTATTACCTGGAGTACTTCTCATCAAAATGTTATTGTTTGTTAGCTGATGAAAATGAATTTTTTTTTTTTTATGCAACCTTTTCTATGGTATTTCTTTTGTAGAAATATCTACTATCAACTATTGTCACTCTATGATGTCATGCTGCCAGATATGCTCAAGAATTTTAAAGGCAAGGGAGAAAGATAGAAGTTTCGAAAAATTGTTTGTTATGAAAGATTCAAGCTGCAATGAATCTGCAAGTCAACTTTTTGTGGATACTGCTGTTTATTCTCGGAATCGTTGTTTCCGTCTTTTTCTATCTTCAAAGGCAGGAAAAAGTTCAGTTCTCCTACCAACAAAGCGATTTAAGTGCAAGAACTTGGTATGGTATTTTCTTATCTAAGATTGCCCCATTTCAAATTGTACCATCAAAATAGTTTTATTAAGAAGCGGGTTCCTTCAAAAAGTAGAAAAGAAAACTGAAATATCTAGTTCTGTACAGATCCATTTTTCCGTCACCAAGTTATTTATTAGTGTCGATGTGTCTGAGTGACAGGGTGAAGAAGAAGTGTTCACGGCTTCCTTGATTTGCAATATGGATGTTAATTACAAAAAGCTTTTGGTCTGCAAAACAGACTTAGAATGTGTAAAGACTCTGCATTTTGACACGGAGGTAGATCTGCACTTTAAATTCATAAAAATTTTCCACGGCATCAATCTCATTTAATCTCCGCTCCAAGATATTTAGTTCTTCGAACTTTATAAAATTTATTTCACGGTTTTATCATGTTACATAATATGATTTTCAAGCATAGGGCACAGCATGTATCAAACCTTGACTAGTACCATGGTATTGAATACTGAGTGATATGTTGATCGACAAATTTTTCTCTATGCAACTAACCCTTAACTGGACATCATGCTAGCTTCCTTGGAATTTTACTTTTCACGTGCTCAATGATTACCAATTTGTCACTTATTCCATTTTGACAGGTCAATAGTAATTTTGGAAATTTCTGCCAAACTTCTCCAGAGTATATGTTGAATACTTTCACAAGTGATGTTTCAACAACATTCTTCGTGGGAAAGTCACCATTCCCATTTCTGGACAATTTTATTCTATCTGTTGCCTCTGTCGGGAATATAGCAGGTGGTATTTGTTAAAGCTTGCAATATTAACTTTAAGCATGCTTAGTTTGATTTTTCTTTCAACTTTGTTTTACCATTTTGAATTTCACTAATGATAGTATGATATTTGCATTTTGCGTAGACTTTATCTTAACAAATTCCTCAGACTCCCATTCGATATCCATTGGGTAATGCCTTGGTTTCACTGTATCTTTTTTCGACTGGTCCTAATCGGCCCCCTTTGAGTTTGAGGTGTTCATGAGGACAAAATCCATGCAAATATTATCACCTTGGAGAAATAATTCGAATAGGTCTTGTGACTGACTTTGCATTGCTTATTTTTGTTAACTAGAAGTTTCTTACCTCCACCTCTTCCAACTTCATTTTATTAGCCCTTGGGTCGTAAGCTCAATTGCTGAATTGATATTTTCTGCTCTTTCGAATCCAGAGGCAACCTATTTCAGCCTCATTTTGGAATTTTATCCATGGTGTTAGATTAGCTTTGCTTGTTTAATTGTTTATCAGTTTATCCACACTTCCCGTCATCTGAACTTCTAGATATTTGGTTTCATGCTGTCACTAAATTTTGCTTCAATCTAATCCTGCTTACTGCCGATGCTTTGCTGCAATTATAGGAAAAATCCACAGCTGGTATCTATTCTCGGAATTTGGAACGATGGTCTACAGCATGACAAAAAATAGATACTGTGAGCGAATCGGTAGACAGCATAAAAGCAATAATGGTAACTCTCCTGTAAGGGCTAATTCTTCTATATGTACTTATTTTCCTACTCGAACTGCTTAAGTATGGATGCTAAAGTATGCAAATTCTTGAATGAGTTTTCTTGTTAGGGGTTCCTTGTATTATAATTCTGCTTGTAATTAAATTTAGAGAAGTCATGAACTTTTCTCTTGTTTCGGTAGTACGAAGTGTAGTTGCACGTTGTCTCATTTCGTTGTTTCTGTTATCTGATTGCAACTTACAATACTGATACATTTGATGATTTACTGGTCCAGTGATATATGTTGTAGATCTGAGAAAGGCAGTTTATTATCAGAAATGTCATGATCCTGAGTGCAGAGGTTAATATATTTTCAGTGAAGTGCTTGAAGACCCTTTTGACATGCAATTCTTTACTCTCTTTTAACATGCTGATTAATGGGACCAGGTTACCGATCTCCCTTGCGACAAATCCCAGTTCACGTGTTCTCCAATTCTTCAGTTGTAATTGGTTCTTCTGAGATATTAGATGAAAAACAGTTGCTAGATAATGACTGGAGACATAAACTTGATGATATTGATAGAGAAAACTTTTTACCATATGACGCGAATGTTGAGGACAACTCCAACGATTCTTGGTGGCTAGAAGCCATAAAAGCTGTGGAAGATATTGAGAATAAGCAAACCACGACACAGCCAGGCACTAAGGTTAGTCCATCGTACTCCTGCTTTCCGACCCTAACATTTGTATCAAGGTGTGGGTTTCTCAAGTTCTATTCGACAATAGCACTAAACCTTATATCCAGCCCTTTTTTTCTAGACAATGACAGAGGAGTTTTTTAAGATGCAATTGAATTAATGCTTAGTAAGAAAATAGGCTACTTCGGTCTTAAACAATAGGATCCATATTAAATCCGGACTAAAACTAGAAGAATTTAGTATTGTTCATTTGTTTGAGTGATAGTTATTATGCTCACTTCTGATTTTATGGTTTTGGTCTGTAAGGAGGTAATTGATGATGGAGATGATGAGTGGTGGCTGGATGTAGAAAGGAATGCACCTAGGCTGGAGTGACCTGCTCCAGCTAATTTAGGATGCTAGCAACAGCAGAGTTCCGTTAGCCAATATTTTGTGCCTTGTAACTGCAGATTTGATTTGGACAAACAGAACAGCTCAAGCGACTTCACATCTCAATCCAGATGAGCGCATTGTTTCATTTATCAGCTGCATGAAAGGTCTTAAAAAGGTAGGCCAGTTGGCCAAAGAGACAAACAGGTAGAAGGTGGGCCGTATAATTTCAGTTTCCTAGTGTTCAAAATTTTGAGAAAATACTGAAAATTAAAAATTAAATCTTGTAATTTTTAGTATTTTCTTCCTAAAATCTATAAAATTGAAATCAAACGAGTCAATTTTGCATAGGTTCCAAGTTAGTTTTACAGTACACAGTACAATAAATATCACCGTAACCAGTTGCCGCTTGTAGTAAATAATCAATAATCAATTTGTAGACTCCTTTCCTAACTCTAGTTAAAAAAATAAACAGATAAATGAACCGATATTTTCTTTCCCTTTTTCCCCTTTAATTCTTCTTGATCAAGTTCAATCCTACAGCACTTTGGAATAGCTATTCTCTTTATATAGAATTATTAGGAGTACATTTGGATAACATTTTTTTTTTTGTATATTTGAATTATTTTAAAAAATAATAAAAATCTCCGAGAAATTTCATCTTTTTTAATAAAAAAGTAACTTCTAAAAAAATTATTTAAAACTTTTTTAGTTATGTATAAGATTTAAATTTTATAATTTTTTTAAAGAATAAATGCACCCCAATTTTGAAGGGAAATAATTTAATTTCTATGGGCTTCAGTGTAATACATTGTTAGTTTATAGAATTTCATTAAAATGACAAATTAATGGTAGGTGAATATGATGGTGAATAATTATCTTTTATTTGTTGCTTTGATAAAATTTCATTTGTTGATAGGATAAAATTGTTTTACATGACCAATTTATAAAAATTAAATTCAAAATAGTTTACTTGGCTGGTCAAATAATTTTTATTTGGGCACTCTGAAATATAAATTTAAAAATACAATTACAGCGAGTTTTAAATATTATGAACAGTTGTAGCAAGTTGTCCCACAAACTCAACCGATACAAATACTGGAAAAAGTTTTGTAGAGAACTGGCCAAAAATCCTAAAATGCGTAGCTACGTTAGTAATTTGCAATCACTAAAACTTTTTACACATTTACGTAAAAACGTAGCTACGTTAGTAGGCAAATACTTCTCCAATTAAAATGCGAAAAAGTGCTAATTACCCACTTGGACATAATTCCTCGATGACGCAGTGTGATCAAGGTAAGGTTTAGGTAAAATTCTTATATAAACAAATATTAGGAAAGCAAAAAATAATAGCAGCAAAAATTAAACAGTTGCATATGAATTCAGTTATTGGATCTATCATAATAAAAGCAAAATCATAAGAATGCTCTTAGCCATCAGAGAAAGGAATATAAGTTGAACAGGGTTTAATTTTCGATGTGTTCAAATCTTTATTTTTCTTCTTCTTTTCCTTCCAAGATCCCATCGGACAAATTTGTTATTGGCTTTGTTAGGATACTGGTAAAGGATATTAAAAATGAGTAAATGTGAGAACTTTGTTGTAGATCTCATCATTCGAGAACATCAAAGCTCCATTTTCTCGTGAATATTTCCTTTTTCAATTCCTCAACAAATGTCCTAAGAACATTAATTGGATAAACCATTTGTTATTAACTCTTAATCAAATCACTCCATTCAACCCTTTCCTCCTTCGCAACCATGGCATTAGGGGTTTGAAGTAACAACCTCGTATACAATATGCAAACGCCAGATCATTCATCAAAGTTCCACAAATATAGTCCCGAAAATACTTACCAAGTGGAAAATTTGCCAGAAGTTCATTCGACAGATTGATCTGCCGTTTACCTGTTTGGTTAATAACCAGAATCTAGAATGACACGAACTTGTGAACCCCATGTGGCTTCCATGGCGCCACTGAATTGACCATGACACCCGATTACATTTAAAAAGCTCAACTAGTTTCTATTCGGGATCAAAATATACATTCACCTGCTCATCATGTCTAATGTCTCTAGTTGCTCGCACGTGCAGACATTAGACTGATCAACAAAATAAGGGTGAGTACAAAGGCATATGTATATAAGAAATTGGGAGTCAGGAATACTTTAGGAAGCAACTAAGGAAAAAAGTTACTTTAAATTAACAATGAAATGCAATGCAAAATTACATAACCTGATCGCATTTGCATGGCTTCTTTTCCCTGTCTTTCACTTCTATACACAATCATTGGCCAACGGGATACAGGCAATGCAAAATTCACAGGGGATACGACATTTTGAATTTCTAGCTTTCATTTTGATGGGTTTGCTTCGTTTTTTGCTGCTTTGGGTTTTCTAGGAAATAATAATTCATTGAGTTGTCTCTCAGCACTGTATTCTGATGTGGCCTGTAAATGTAATTAGATAAATGCAAATACTAAGAATTAAATGCATAGGAATACTTTCACAGTCAAGAAACAGAGTGCCAGAAGGTCATATGCCTAGTACTATAGCCAGACTAGAAGTGCATTTTCAACTAGTTGTGTATGACACCAGTAGAAAGGTTAAAAGCATAAGTTGCAACTTTATGCACAAAATCCACCTTCTAAATTCAGGTATATAATATCAAGGTGGCATTTATCGACATTAAAACATATGAAAGTAGGTGGCCCAAAATCCAAATAAAATGGAGCCATTTAAAAAGTAACTTTGTAAGTGAAGTGGTGAACTAACAAAAATATTGTGTTTGGAAGTATAATGCATGGCAATACTAATATCCTAACTTGTGAAATATAAAGGCATCAAAATTTGCAGCTATGAAACTAAACTCGTACCCTTTTTTTGAATGTAAATCTCAGGGTTTGAACTTGAGTTCCTGAACAAACCCTTAGGGCAAACCCAAGGGAATCTACACAAATAAGTTGTGCCTCCTGCAGTAAATTGCAATCGAAAGTGATCATTGCCCATAACATGCGTGAATGTCCACATGCTTAAATAAAGTGATATCAAGAAAATGAAACAGATAATAAGGCACTGAATTTCTCTAGGTTTATAATCATTCTATTTGCATACACATAGGTTTCAATTAATCGGTCACAGTTTGCTCATGCAAAAAGATTGTGCAACCAACATGCAACTTCTCTATGCTGCCATCTACAGTAGTGAAATGGAGTAGAGTCAGAAACTGCATTAATTTTATTCTTTTGGTTGAATTGAATGAGATAACTTTTAAGTATGACTGGCTCAAACCCAACTATGATAAAATTACATACAAAACTACTTAACTGACGCAGCTAGCAAGAACAAGCAAGAACAAGACTTGGAGAAAATTATAGAGAAAAAAGAGCTTTAAACAAATTATTCAAGAGATTACATATTACCTCCACTTGAATACCCTTGCATCTCCAACACAGTGACTTAAAGGCCTGTAAGGTCTGTTCTCCACCGGCTTTCAAACGAGATATGATTTTGGAGGCTGAGTGTGCAATAGCATCAGGCTGAGCTTTGAAGTAGTCTTCTAATTCAAGGTCAGTCTGCAGAAAATCAGAGTAATAAATTTAATTTTCCAAAAAAAAAAAGGAGTCCAAATAACATATACTATATAATGCATCACAGTGCAATGTTCTCAGATAATGTATATTTAACCCCCATGGATAAGAAATTTATATCTTCTTAAACTAAGCTAGCAAATAGGTTCTTCATTTTCCACAAACTAATGCAATTCCAAGCATCTGATATCTGTGTCACTATTAACAACTCTAACCAATAGAGTGAGAAGTATAATATTTTCTTATTCATAACTCAACACCATAGAACATAGAGTAACAACCTCTCTGGTTGAAATATCTTGGCCCCCTCCCACCACCAAACAAAACACAAAAAAAAAAAAAAAAATTGTGTGTGTGTGTATATTTGTCAATGAAATATAATCTGTTATCGATTAACTGAGTACAATGACCAAGTAAAGGAATCAGCAAATTGCAAAGTAAAACACCATTATCATTCATCACATTTATCAATGAATATCAGTGCATAATTAAATGTGCTTGTTCATAAAGTAAGCAAACTTACAGGATGCCCATGTGCTGAAATCACCTGAATTTTAATCATCTCCAATTTGTAAAATGAAGTCTCATTAAAGGGGATATCATTATTCCCATCCTCCACCGGTTGTGCCGCATTATCTCTTGATGACACTGAATTATGTGCATGACCATTAATCACACCAATATTTTCCCCTTTGTTTTTTATGGATTCACTTATGTCAGTATTACTGGATTGATTGGCAGATAGATGCTTTTGTATTGTAGAATGTTCTTCAATAAAAGCAGGTCTTACAACCCCTTGGATAGCTACACAAGCTGGAGGTTGCTCCATCCAATCAATTGGATCATCTGAAGCAACCTAGAAAATAATAAGAAAAAGAAAGTTAGTAGATACTCGATACCAATAAACTGAGGTAAATTTACAATAGAAAAGATGCCATAAAATTGAATATATTGAACATTCAGACAAAATATCTACCTCAGCCAATTTTTTGGCAAAATACATTGGATGAGAAGAACGCATAGTCTCCAATTTCGCCCAGTCTTCAAGTGTTCCATCAGCATCTTCTTGATCATCCTCATCTGAAAGAACAGCCACCCATTCCTGCAAACAAGAAAATAAAACTTAATGGATTACTTTTGTACCAATGATGTTTACAGTTCAGAAATGAATGTAAGCCTCCTAATTACATTAAAACCAAAAACAAAATAGAATAAATTCAGACCAAATCGTTCTCATCTTCATCTTCATCCTCTTCATCACTATCCTCTAAATCATCTGTATCTTGATCAGCAATTTCTTCAATCGCAAAATCAATTTCTGTGTGATCTGATAAGTCCATCTCGGAAATCATTTCCATGGCATCCACACCAACAATAACTTGCTACATCAAGGTACCAAAAAGAATCATAACCAAAACATCATTACATGTTAAGAGAGCACAAATTTGAAGTATTTAAAGAAGACTTCAATGGAACCAAATGTAAGTATTTCAAAAGAAATTATCGGGCACCATCTAAGATATTAGAGAAATGGCCATACCACAAAATTATTTTCCGAAGTTAGAGATTGCAAAACATCTTCACTGTTCTTCACCTGAAAGTATATATCTGCAATGCATATAGCATTTGATGTGGCGGATAAAGCTTCCCAGGCATGAGAAAAAATAATACATAACAAATGATATCAGATAACCTTCACTTACTTCCTCGTTCATCAGTCAAATAAGGCAAATCTGGCCAAACAATATTTTCATGAACTTCATCGTTGATCAAATTGGAGAACATCAGAGTTGCTTTGCTGTTAACCTAACATTGATATCCCACAATCATCATTAGCTACACATTCGATGTTGTGAGGATGAGAATAAAAGCAACTGATGTGCTGCTTGATAAAGTTATTCCTTCAAGTTCAGCTTTTCAGTAATGAGTTGATCTTTGGCTTGATTTAGACCATACTAGGCTAAAAGACCAAGGTTAAAATCACAATAACAAACGAGGACAGCCAAGGAACTTCTTTTATAGTCAAAGCATTTAATGTAATACAATATCATTATATTTTTGGCATTAACGTTCTGAACATGAATTCAAGTATGACAAGTTCACTATTCATTCCTTGGATGAGAAAAAAGGTTCTGATAATAATGTTAGCCATAACTTCTTCAATAATTTATTAAAAGAGACTTGAGCAGCTTACTGTGACTTACACTTAGCAAATTCAAACAAATTTTTTATAAATTTTTTGTAACAAGACTTTCCAAGTTTTCTATACTGGGAGGTTGCAGGCAGCCTCGTCAACTTCTACACTTTCACACAAGTCCAATGCAGGCTGCAGAAAGGAAAACTTTAAGGCAGTCTTCTCATAAGTAGAACAACACCAGTGGATTCCAAAACAAAGAATTATACCTTGCGAAATACAATTCCTTCTCATTTTGATCAGGTAATTAACTATGCACCTAAATGTAAACCTAGAAGTAAAATGTTTTCTTGTTTCTTCCTTTTTTTAAAATTTTACATACCTTTTGAAAGACAGGAGATGCCAAATCAATTCTAAAACAACCACAGAATTGAAAATTGGTTTCTAAAATGAAATGAAGACACTGGTATAATTTTAGCATCTATATCTACCATCATTAGTTTTACTTCATATAAGAACATTACAGGTTTTGGAGCATAGGATAATCTCTAGCCGCCATTTAATCAATACAGTGAGCTTCTTCTTTCTCTTTGTACACACATGGCATTTAAATAACAAAACCCCAAATTTTACTGGCTCCTTTTGTGTCATATTTCATTAATTAGCAAAATTAATACAATTGATACCTCAATAATTGTTCTACTTGTTTCTGCTGCACTGAGTATGGCATCCCCAACATCCTCTGGTGTTGATTCAGAAATTTCCTCAAATGGATGATAGGACAGCTTCTCATTTTTCTCCACAGGATCCTGAGCTGAACCTAGATTATCTGATGATGCTTGAATCCTATTCTTTACAAGCTTGTTTCTTCTTCTAAACGGAGTGCTGGTGTATTTTTGACTTCTTACCCTATGCAATTAGATGCGTTCATTATATGTTTTTCTCTTTCAGCATATAGTACTCCTAGAGATGTAAGGTAAGCGAATTTTCAACACAAATAGACAGGTAAAAACAAAAACAAAGCAAAATCTTACATCTTGTGAATTAATCACACATTCTCACGGAAAGTCTTTCAAATTAAAGAAAAAAAAATCGGAAACTATGCTGCTTTTAGAGAAGTGTTTCTTACAAAGACTCATGACATGCTACCATCAATACTGACGAATGTTTTTCAGTTTTTCCAATGTGCTAATGCAAACTGGAAAAAAGGAATAAAAAAGTGCATTTTCCAATCTTTAAAGTTGTGTTTGGATACACTTATTGTACAATTCAAAAGAACTTTTAATCAGAAGCTTCTGGAGACAGACATGAAGCCTAAACAAGTAAACGATGATCCTCAACTTCTAAAACATGTCATGTATAGTTTTAGTGATTTTTGATAAGCACTTCTTAAATAGAGCAAACCTTCGCTTTCGTCCCTAAAACTGTAGACATGAGTCACTTTGATCCCCAAAACTAAGAAATTAATCCTTTAATTCTTGAAAGTTGAAATTGCAAAACGCAAGCGAAGTTAATTTCTAAAATACAAATAAATCAAATTAGCCCTCAAATTTTAAACGTTGAGTTAATCTGAAGTGACTCGCGCATGCAATTTCACCAGCCAAAGTGATTATTCACTCTGTTAAATATTAAATATTGTAAACAAATAAATTTAACACTCTTATAAAAACAAACCTCAGAAACAAATTTGTTCGTACCTCTATCAAAGCAAGCCTATGATCTTATATTACAACAGAATCACGAGATTGAGGATACAACGTACCACGGCACTTCGAAACCGCACCCGCAAGCGAGCCTGCACGAAGCAACATAACCTCCTGCAGCTGCAGCGTTCACATCATCGGCGCTCCACAATGATCGGTTATCTGAACAATTAGACACAGAGAGAGAGAGAGAGAGAGAGAGAGAGAGAGAGAGAACTTTAGCAGTGAGCGAAAGCATGCATAAGAAGTCACTACTGATAAATAACTGCAAAATGCTGTCGTTATTGAAACCACATTCAGATTCATACAAGAGATAATAACGGCTTAGAGAGAGAAAGTGCATGTGTGAGAGAGAAGAGAGTACGAAATGCGCCGGCGGCGGAGCGAGCGGCTGCTCCGGCGGTGAATCGGACGGCGATCGGTGGCTCAATTATCATCATCGTTCGTTAGTTCTCTCTCTCTCTCGTTTTCGGAATATTTGTTATGAGAGATCCATAATGCTCACGCCTTTTACAAGATGAGGTGCTCTTTGCGTTTTGTTAGGTGGTTGTCACTGGTCAGCTACGCCCGAAACTACAATATACTTTCTATGCTGGACACGTGTCTTAATCTGATTGGTTTCTTCAAGCTGGTTCTGCCGTTCTGTAACGCAACGCTGCCGTTTTAGGAAAAACGTAATATCTATCCGGAGTTCCGAACATACTTAGCGGCATTTCACGTTTCTGTTTTTTATTTTGCTTACAGCTGCTTCACTCTCACTCCTTTCTCTGAAATGGTGAAAAAGGGTTGGACACAAAACATTGGGATTCAAGTTTGACAACACTAGGGTCAAGTAAACCTAAGCTGTGGTGAGTTCTGTCAATTTTTTCCACCAAAAAAAAAAAAAATTCAATTTTCTGAGCAGTTGCACAGTTCTGCTGATTGAGTTGAGTGGTTGTCATTGAATAATAGTTTACATTAGTGAAAAAAAAAGAGAGTAATTTGGGTTGTTATGTCGTTTTATAAGGTTTTTTATTGAATTTGATTTGCCCTGTTATGCCTAGCTATATTACATTAGCTTGAAATCTCTTTCAAATAAGTAAATGAGCAAAAAGAATTTTTCTGATGTTATCTAAAGTAATTGTTGCTTTTTGCATGCGTCAGGTTGGAGCCATAATCTATTTTTATATGTTGTTTGTCGTAGAGAAGCTGGGCTATTGAGCGTGTGCTATAAAAGAAGAGATTGGAAGCAGAAACTAGCTAAATTGCTCTTATCATGTCTTGTCTACTATTTTAGAGTTGTTCAGGATGCTTGCACTTAGAGATTCTCCTCTACTTGTTGCTAAAACATTTGAAGCAGTTAAAATTGCAACAAGCACACGAAGCACTGTGGTAAGATCCCTGAGGTCTATCATTATTAGCACATATAATTTTTCCAATAATTAGTATTTTGGCTCTTGGAAATGAAACAGTGGGGTGACTTTGTCTGAATTTCTTTTTTCTAATATTAGGTATGTGCTGCAAAAGGTCCAAGACCAAGGTATCCACGAGTTTGGAAGGCCCATAAAAGAATTGGGACCATTTCAAAGGCTGCTAAGCTTGTTCAGTCTGTAAGTTCTTCCCTTCTAAGCTCATTTAGGTCATTAATCTGGTAATATATTCTCCAGTTTTGTGTTCTCGCCGGATGATTGTGGTGGTGGTGCTTTCATTTTGTACAGAAACTTTCAGATTGAGTTTCTCTTGGATGTTAGGGTGTGTTTAGTAAAGTAGTTTTCAGTTTTCATTTTTTGTTTTCTTGTTTCCAGAATTTTGTCAAAGTACTGAAAACTGTGAAAACTACAAAATCTAGTTTTCAGTTTTTATTTTCAATTTTCAGTATTTTCTTCACAAAATCCTGAAAACAAGAAATCTGAAAATGAAAACTAAAAACTGTTTGAAACCAAACACACCTTTTACATTTTGTGAAAAAATTAATTCTCTTATGTCTTGGGTAGATTAAGGGACTGTCAAATGTCAAAGAGGAAGTTTATGGGGCTCTTGATTCCTTTGTTGCTTGGGAGTTAGAGTTCCCTTTAATAACAGTGAAAAAGGCTCTAAAGACTCTAGAAGAACAAGAAGAGTGGAAGCGAGTAATACAGGTACTTATAAAAGAACAATTTTCCTGTAAATTTTTAATGCTTTTGTTTTCAATTCTTCAATCATTCTTTTTAGTTGTACTGACCAAGTGCTTTGTTATCTCTAGATATGCATATTCAGCTCAAATTTAGTTTGTTTGCTATTTTTACACTCCAACTGGAATAGTCTCTCAACTAATTTTCTTGTATGCAAATTACATGTGGAACTTTAGGTGACAAAATGGATGTTAAGCAAAGGTCAAGGACGGACAATGGGTAGCTATCTTACATTACTGAATGCTTTAGAAGAGGATGACCGGCTTGATGAAGCTGAAGAGCTTTGGACAAAGTTATTAATGCAGTACTTGGAAAGCTTGCCTCGTAAATTCTTTGATAAAATGATAGCTATCTACAATAAGAGAAGCATGCATGAAAAGATGTTTGAGGTATCTTGCTTTGTGATTCTCTGTCAATATAAAGTATTTAAACATTTATAATATGCTTATTAGTCATGAAATTTTCAAATTCTAGGATATTAAAAGTTCATCTGTTGAGATCTATGTTGCATGAATATGGGGTACAAAAATTTTGCAAGAAGTGGGGTACAGATACGTTAATTTATATAAAAAAAACATATAATTGACAAAACATACAAGAGTTATATAACCAAGACAAACTAATTAACTAAGCAAATATCTCCAAACTCTAAATATCCACCCAAGAAACCCCCTGAACGCCTGAAACTGCCCTTATCCGAATACCGAAGACAAGCCAAGAAGACCAATCTATCCATCCAGATGGCAAAAGCTGCTTGTAAAACCGTTTTTATAGCTATTAGCAAAACAAACTGAGACAACAAACTAGCATCTCAGCTATTTATGTCGGTAGAGTTCTTTTTGAAATCTCAATTATTCTTGTTCGATGAAAGGATCAAGTGCGGCTGCTTGTGAATTTCTGACAGTAGTAGTCAACTTAGCATTCTCTGGTACTGATAAGACTGGATTATATTTTATATGGAGTGAGTTCTGACCCAATAACATCATTGATGTTTACTTCTTAATTTATACTGCAGATATTTGCAGACATGGAGGAGCTTGGTGTTCGTCCTGGTATTTCTACTGTCTCCACGATTGGAGACGTCTTCAAGGAGCTGGGAATGCTGGACAAATACGAGAAGTTACACCAAAAATACCCGCCACCTAGATGGCAATATAGATACATCAAAGGAAGGCGTGTAAGAATCAAGGTCCAAGGTCAACCTAATCACTTCAACAGATACAGTGAAAAGCATGAGAACGTTGAACCAAATTCAGACTTGGAGGAGGGCGATAGATCCGAAGAGGCTTCAGAGGTAACTGATGAGGAATTTGAACAGGATGACAATATGATTACCATGGAATCTGAACAAATTTCAGATGGTTCATTTGAGAGTAGGGAACCAGTTTTAGATGTATGATGGGGTGAAGATGATTAATGATCACTATTATATAAGCTCCCATTGGCAATTATTTTGGGTCACAGTTGGAATCTTTTTTCATGCTTCTAAAATTAAACAAGCCATCAATCAAACAACTCAGATATCCTGCAATGGGGAAACCCAAGAAGTGGTGTTCTCAAGCCAGTGTTGGTGCTGAATTAAAAATGGGTGCCTTGGCTTGAAAATTTTTGTATGGAGTTTGGGGTTAATGTTCGAGTTCGATGCATACAAGAGGCTTTGATTAGGCTATAGTGGGAGAAAGTGGGTGCTTTGCTCATGTATGTGTGGTATTCAAAGTCTTAAACCATGATAATCAGTCTGTGCAATATACTAACAAAGACAACTCATCGGAACTTATATGAGAAATTCAGACTTCGACATGCTCTTATGTGCGAGACTGCTATAAAAGAGTCACACGCTATATTGATCTCCCGCAGTTCAATTCCATGTTTATATTGTAGTTTGTAGTTATAGTACCATACCAACAGATCTGGTCTGAAAATATTACAACTAGGCACGCGAAGTTAATGTTCTACATACAATAACATGTATTAATGGAACCCCTATTTTCATAGGATGGCACCTCTTTTCTAAGGGAAAAAAAAAAAAGGATTGGCATGTTCTTCAAACATAATATTTCATATTTGTATCATGATTAATAAAGTTCAAGAAATATTGATTTGAATAAATCATGTGAAAAAAAAAAATCGAATTTCAACAAGTAAATAAGTGGCATTTCGTGCATTCAAAATTTAAATTTAGTAAATTGTATTTTTTTTTTTAAATATGGGTTTTAATTAAAGACAGAAAATAAAATAATTTAGTAAATTAGGGTTTTAAAAATGTGGGTTTTAATCAAAGACACGGAATAAAATAAAAATATATTTTTCTTCATAAAAATATGCTGAATTTCGATTTTTGATTCTTAAAACATTTTAGGTTATTTTCGGTTTATATTTTAAAATTTATATTGTTAATTTATTTTAATTAATTTTGATGTGGTTACAATGCAAATAAATTATAAACTCTCATTCAGTCATATTTGCAAAATGTAGAAGGTATGGTTGAGTCAAACATTCTTATTAATATAGTAATAATAAATTATTAGATGTTAGAATAAAAAAAAAGTTTTACACTAACAATCTATAAAAATTAAACTTAAAGTTTGCCATATTATTAATATATCAAAATTAATGCAATTATCGTCCAATTAAACTGTAAAAAAAATTCAGACTAAAATCACATCTTGAATTTTTAATGGGGTCAAAACTCAAAATTAAATTTTTAGCTTAAAAGAAAACGAAAGGGGTTCGTTATGCTACGCTCAACTTCAAACAGGATATAACACATATCAGTTCGCAGTCCGAATCCTCACTCACTCCCAAAACCCAACCCCACCCCGGTCGTCGATGGCCGAGCCGTCGCAACGTCACCGCCTTCGCCACAACAACAATAACCACTTCTCCGCCTTCCTTCAATCCACAGCTTCCAACTTCCTCTCCCTCTTCAATCCTCCTCCAATCCCAACCCCAACGCTTCCACGGCCACTCTCCTCTTCCGCAATCTCTCTCCCTCTCCCTCTTCTCTTCTCGCCGCCGCAGCCCCTCCTTCCCGCGCTCTCATCCAGCTCGGCCGAGTCCACTCGCCCCCACTCGCTCCCCTCCGCACCCAAATCGTTGCGTGTCGCGGGGCTCAGTGATGGCAAAGGTGGTGGCCCCGCCTTCGTTGGGCAGGTGTTCAGCATGTGCGACCTCTCTGGGACCGGCCTCATGGCCGTTTCCACTCACTTTGATATTCCCTTCATCTCCAAAAGGTTCCTTCTTCCTCAATCAATTCCTCTGTTGCTTTATTCTCTTTCTTTTTTATTTTATTTTTCGTGTTTTCGATTTCAATTGAGCTTCTCTTTGTTTGGAAACTTTGTGTTGCGCAATCAATTAAGCTTTTTAGTTTTCCAATCGGATTGTATTGGTCATGTAAAGGAATTTGATTTGATATTGATGTTTAATCCAGCAAACTGTAATTGTAAAGACAAATGCTAGAGAGGTAGAAAGTTTGCCATAATTTAGTTGATAAATGATGATTATTGAACCTGGATGAATAAGTGAATTATACCATTCTATTTTATCCAACCACCACTATTTTTTCTAATCAAAGATTGCGGCTAGATTTTTCTGGCTGTGCAGCGTTATTGGATTATAAAACGAGGCATTAATTTGGCCCGATGAGGAAAATTGATGATAATTTAGTCCCTTGATCGTGAAAAGAAGTGACATTAGTTTAATCCACTGGCCGCAACTCGGTTCCACAAACTATCACTTCAAAATAGTTGTTGTATTCGGAAAGTATTGACTCTTGAGGAACACCTTTTAGGTACTTCTGTGCTAAGCGCCAACCGAGTTTTGCAATTTTTGTACTTCTTTTTGCTATTTTTTTATATCAATACAGATAGAAATACTACAAGAGTTGTGCTTGTGTTAAATTTATACCAATTTGAAGCATTGTTATTATGCCCCATGCTGTAGTCATGCTTCATAGGGATGGATTTATGAACATTCGACAGAATTTACTGATAGGAGCAATGATTGATTGAAATCATTGCTATTATTTGTTTGAAACGTCATCCAAGTATAACTAAGCTATTGCCGTTAAACAAATTTCTGGAGATATAATTTTTTACACGTTATCTATTATGTGCAGGACACCTGAGTGGCTGAAAAAAATGTTTGCGGCAATAACTAGGAGTGAGAGGAATGGCCCTGTATTCCGCTTTTTTATTGATCTAGGAGATGCAGGTTAGCTTTATAAATGTTTCCCTGTTGTTAGTCCTTATGTGTGCTTGTTTCTAACTGTAACAGTCCTTTCCTGTCTTTTCATGAGCTTTGAGGCTACTTTCACCAAAATTCCTGTATAGTTTTTGTGTAAAACTTTATCAAATCTTAAGCTTATATTATTTCACCTTATTTTTTCACCAAAACTTTAAGAACAGACCAACAAAAACTGTTCTAGTTTGGAGGGATGCCCAGAGCCCATGAACTAAAATTCCTAAAGGATTGTTCCAAACAAATTATCCTCCTTATAATGCAAGTTTTGGTGCAAGTGGCCTACTATTTCTGAATACGATCTGCACATTGCACATTGTCATATTTGCTACAATATTCCCTTGAATACGGTCTTTATATTTTGTACATATCTGTGCATTAGTTGCATGCATGTCCAATTGTCCATGAATTCATTTTACATTTTGGTTTATGTTGTCATTGACTACCAATTATTTGTATACAAAATACTGACCCTTTTTTTATCTTAGTTTCATATGTCAAAAAGCTGAATATTCCAAGTGGTGTGGTGGGTGCATGTCGTCTTGATCTAGCTTATGAACATTTCAAGGTACTTATGACATTTTCAATTTCCATTTCAAATGTAATTGTGTTGGTTTGATTAAATATATGCTCCATTATTGATTGGGTTGTTTAGATGGAGCAATGTGTGCAGATTGATGCCCCTACTATGGAATTTGAAATGTTAATATTTTATTCATTTCCTTTTATGAATTTCGGTTGATTTATACTGTTCCTCATCCCATATCATGCAGGAAAAACCTCACTTGTTCCAATTTGTACCAAATGAGAAGCAGGTACTATTTATATTGCATTGGTGCATCTTTTTATAGCTTTATTCGAATGTCATCTGTATTTTATTATATTTATATACTTTATCTACAGGTCAAGGCAGCCAACAAACTTCTGAAAACAATTCCACAGGATGGTGCTAGGAAAAAGGTTGATGGGGTGCCTGTGTTTAGTGCGCAGAACTTAGACATTGCAATAGCAACTAAAGATGGGATCAGATGGTAAAACGTTGCTCCTCTTCTTTGTTACAAGTGAATTAGTTATTTTCACAACTTGCTTATATTTTGTTGATTTGAAATTTATACAGTCATATGATTATTGATTTTCAATGGATGGATGCCTCTCATTTTTCCTTATAGCAGTAATTCAACAGGAATATCGTTTCTTTTGCAATTGTATGGATATAAGTTCAGTTTTTTTTTTTTTCTGGTCAGTTGAGTTAATATAAGTTGCTTTATACTAGCCTCCTCATTTTGGCCATTAATTCGTCCTGCCTTTTTTTTAGGAATGTTATAGTTTCTTGAGCAATTTTGGGCCTTTTTTTTTTCATCTTGACTAGTAGCACAAACACTGATTCATGATATGCTACTGTCTGTCAGGTTTTGGGCTTGCTTTTGATTGATTACCCTTTGATATACCCAACACTTTAGAAAAGCATTTTGTATCAAAGTACAGGACAGAATATATTCTACTTATACTTCTGCTTTTTGTTCTGTCAGGTACACTCCCTATTTCTTTGATAAAAACGTGCTTGATAACATTCTTGAAGAAGCTGTTGATCAACATTTCCATACTTTAATCCAAACACGGCACTTGCAGCGGCGGCGGGATGTGGTTGATGACAACTTGGCAGCAGAAGTGATTGAGGAAATGGGAGATAGTTTAGGGGATCCTCCAGAGGTATCATTTATGACATTTTATTGTTTAATAAAGTACAAGGAAAGAAGAGGAAAAAAATTATGGATAAGGATATTGCATAAATATTCTGTGGTTTTCAGTCTGAAACATTATGTCGAGTTTAGAATATTTATGAAATTCAAATAAGAGATAATGATTTGTGATATCAAAGGCACTCAATATGATCCTTCTTTATATGTTTAACAAAAGCCTGGCCTCAGATACCTCAAATAACTTGTTCTTGCTGACAAAAGTTTTGTTGTATGTTTCATTTTTTGATGTATTTATTTATTTGAAAGGAGATTGCCCAAACTATACACAACATTAATATATCTTCTTATTTCTCTTGGAAAATGGATAATTTCTTGATTTTGTCTGGTAGGTTCAGGAAGTCCTAGATGAAATGGGCCATCCTAGTATACCTCTTAGTGTTATTTCAAAAGCTGCAGAACTCCAGTTCCAATATACTGTTGACAAAACACTCCTGGGTAATAGGTGGTTGCGGAAAGCAACGGGCATACAACCACAGTTTCCGTATATGGTTGACTCATTTGAGAGAAGGTACATTCTATGTTGTTTTCAGAATTTGAAACTGACCTCCATGTTTCAACTCATGGCATTTTCAATATTTCCATTCATATTCTGATGGTTTCCCGGACTAGCTGATCATATCATGCATAAAAATAACAGATATCGACAATCCTTGCCCAAGGCTAAAAGGATAGTCATTCTAATCCAGAGAAACTTGAATTCACTTTATTCTTGAAATTGGAATAAGTTGTAATTTAAACTCACATATTGATTAACTTCTTTTTTTATTTTTGGGATGCGAAGCACCTTATTTAAATTGATTTTGGTGCCAACCACAGAGCGGCCTCTTCTTGAAAGAGGCCTTTCTTATAACTGTACAGATGCAGAATGGACATGATTAGACGGAATGAAAATGGAATGTTTATACCCTGCTCCCATTTTCTACTTTAGAATTTGACTGTATAATTGAAACCTCAAATCTACTTTAAAGAAGCTATGCTGTTCTCTATGCCAAAAAAGGTTTTTCTCAAGTATTTTTGTATCCCCTTTTTCTTATCTCAGCTGAGCGCTTATGTATTCTTCACCAGCACAAGCAGTTTACTCGAATTTGTTTTTTGACCTTACCTTGTTGGAGGTGTTTATTTGATTAGATCCACTTTGAACACTGACTGTGTTAACTCATCCCTGTTATTCGAGGTCCACATTACTAACAAGATTAATCTACATTAGCCCAAGCAACCAGAAGTGGCTTGGTTTTTAATATTTCAAACTGCACCTTCTTAGTTGGATATCTTTGGCGAGAGTTTGTATTGCCTATGCAGTGATTTGTAACATAGCTTTTCTTTTCTTTTCATTTTGTATTCTGCAGAAGTGAAGCTTCTTTCCTGAGGATTTCAGAGTCAAGCAACTGCCTCAATAACTCTAAAGAAGGAGATGATAGGAAACATGCTGAATGTGTAGACTCCTCCAATTACAATTTGGATGATAATACTGCTGCTATAAAAGATCCTCGTCCCAAATTTAGGCTACCTTTTGGTGGTTGGTTTCATAAAAAGCAGGATGAAAATGTAGGCGTATCAAGAAAAGGAGTATATAAACAAGATTCAAGACCGAATCCCTTTCTGCCAAAAGTTACAATGGTTGGTCTCTCTACAGAGGAAGCAGGCCAGATGAGCAAAGCTAGTTTGAAAAAGACGATGGAGGATTTGACAAAAGAGTTGGAGAAGACGGAGCTAGATAATGTGACTGGTTCTGGTAGTGGTGAGTGCAAAGTAGAAGATAGAGATCCACTTTTTGTAGCAAATGTGGGTGATTATTATTCTAGTGTGGCAAGAAAAGGATCTGGTGGCTGGATTCGTGGACGAACCAACTAATGCCTTTGTGCCTAGAAGACAATTCCATACGCAGGTAGTTGTGCTCTTGTGGATATTTAATTATTTATTTGTCACCAAATAAGATTATAGAAGATCGGGTTAGCAACTGACATGATTACATGTTTGAGCTAGAAATAACCTCATTTGGGGTGCTGTGAGTGGATAAATCGAGCTTGTTATTGTGTCTGCTCGATGTTGTAAATGATTTTTTTTTTTTATTGGTCATTGATCGTTGTGGCCAATTTTGCTGACTCTTGGGAAGTTAAATGAAACTTTGTACCAAAATAACTAGAACCTATGTATATACTCTGGTTGTGGATGAAGAAAGCCTTGGAAGTCTTTTTAGTTTGTAACCACTAATCAGGAGTATAACTGATGGCCTTCATATTTGAGTAAACAATTTTGTTTTATATCAATACATGTATGTCTTTATATTTATTTATATTCACATTAATATATTGTGTTTATATGGTGTTTATGCGATATGGGTTCGAGAAACACTTTTTACTGTATTAAAGAAGAATGAAACTGCAGCCTTTTAATCTTTGTAAAAATTACTTACGCGGGGTGAATTGTATTTAACGTTGCATTACCCGTTAATTCACAATCCAATAACATGACTGCAAAACTAAGTGAAGCGTTAAAAGTGGAGAAAGTCCTTGATGAATCATATGTACAAGATGTGTTTTTTTTTTTTTTTAATCTCTTGGTAAGGGAGGTTAACAAGAAAGGACAAGGTTTTGCGGTTTACTTAATTGAGTAATGCTTATAATAGGTTGTGCAATTGTTATTATAGCTGTACCTTGGAACTCAGGGGGAGCATGTTGCAGTTGAAATCGCATGCTAGAAGACCTCATGTTTGTATTGGTACGATTTACCAAAGACCTTCAACATTTTGTTAACGGGATTCTTTGTGCCCTTGCATCTGCCTAGTGACGATGATATTGATATCGCTATACACATTTTGCAAATTTTCTATTAACATATTAGATAACTTCATTAATTTTATTTTAGCTTTTTCAAACAATTTAAAATTGAGCATATACATATATGATATAAACTATGAGCGATTTTCATGTTTATGTTTATGGCTATTGGACTCTCACCATCAACATGCGTTAGTAGTGGTTAGTGACTAATAAGAAATGACATCTGCTTTTGTCTATCCGAACTCAATTGGATGAAACATATTAATAGAGATTGATGGTTTGAATTTAAGCAAAAGAAGTACATAGATAAGATCATGCATGCATGAGCTCCATATTAAAGAGCTTAAACCCCAGTATACATGGGTGAATATCGACTTCAAATGTGAGATATCCCCTATCATGATAACATTACTAGCTAACACGTCATCTCTGCTCAAGCTGGGAACACAAATTGGAATTTCCAAAACCTATGGGGCCGCATGCCGCCCTTTAATTTCCGCAAGAGCAATATTAGGTGAATAATAAAATTATATAATAAATGTACATCACACACCTTATCACCATTAGATGTAATAAGTGAGTGAGATGAGTGGGATCACTCATCATATCTAATAGTTATAAAATGTGTGTAGTGTATTTGTTGTGTAATTTTATTATACAACAAATATTTTTTTCGCAATTAGTGCCTAAATGCTGTTGAAAATTCTAGTGATAATGACTGCCATACTTTTATGCACTCAACTATTAATTTGATCCTTTAAAATTCACTTAATATCAATTTAGTTTTCTAAAGATTGTTACTTCCATCTTAGCTTTCAAAGATATAAAATAATATCAAAATAATTTAATTTGTGGTGTTTAAATTGCTTTTACTTCCATATGTGGTTATTCTTGTAAAAGAAACTTGTAACAATAAAAAACTTCTAACCAAAATCAAACAAGTATTAAATATTAACTATTCATTCAATATTTGGCAATTTAAAGTTAGTTTATTATTTCCTCTCTAAGACCCATTTAAGGAGATAGATATTAGCCACAGATTTTAAAGATGCTCTATTCTCAAGATGAGAATTGAACTTTCGAAACTTGATTAAGGAATGAGATGGCTCTTACCATTTCATATCGACTCCATGATTTTAGTATTTCCTCTCTTTTGATAACACAAACACTCCTCTTATGCGTGTTCCATATGCATAAATTAATATGCGACAACAATATAATTGCAAACAGCATACATGCATTGTTTAATCCTCAATCCAAGCTTGAGAATTTAAGAATAAGAGAAATTCACACTCACCTCTCTAATGTTTAAAGTAATTGCATTCGGCACCAATCTATTTCGTCAAATTAAACTAGTCTCTCCTATAAAGACTAATTCATTAATTTAAATGACAAAAAATATAAAGCATGATGTATACTTGATTGTTAGTGATAAAATTATTATTTTTTGATAATATTTGACATATATATTAACTAAAATATCCATTTTTTATCATACATTATAATTATAAGTTTCATCTTCATGTGATAAAAAATTTTATTTTATTCAATTAATATATTAAATATTATCAAAATAATATAAATTATTCAATTAATATGTTAAATATTGTCAAAATATTAACGAATCAGTCTGTAAGAGTCAGTGTAATTTTAGTAAATCTTATAGAAAAATTAGTTATAGTTTTATAGAATAAAAGGATGTTAAGTATAATTATATTAAACTTAAAGAAAGGTTAGTGTAATTTTATTTAAGAATAATAGCAAGAATATCAGTCTTTATTTAGCATGTATATATCAAGGCCTATGCTCAATGTGTGGAAGAACATTAATTGCATAAGAAAGAAAACCAAGCAGTTAATTTCCGCTGACATTGCAACTTGCTGTATTACCTATATTTTTTCCTTAAACCATGGTGGACCACGAGCACATAAATTTTTTTTCCTCCCATCTTAAGATTATTGAAAGATTCCTTTGTCAGGACTATTATACGTTCCCCTCTGACGTGTCTTCATATGAATATAAAAATATATCATTACTCATAATGAGTATCTGAAATAGTAAATAAGTTTGAATTCAGTCACTAATGGGCTCTTGCAAGGGTTTGAACTTGCGCAAGCATGCATAAGAAGAACAATTTCTATATCCGAAGCGAATCGCATTAGTCTCACCCGAAGGTAAAAAAACACCAAAAGTAAAAACTTCTTAAAAAGTTGCATGGCTTATATTGTCTGCAACAGTATTCAAATTAAGATGTAAAAGATTTATTTATAAATATTCTTATACGTGAATATCTTACAACATATATACCGAAATTCCTTAAAATAAATCAAGTGATACAATGGAAATATGAATACGATTTTATCCTCCACCACTAAAAAAACTTTTCGTTATTTTATTGGAGGCAATAAGCTAATAAGGTTTTAGCAAAAGGCCACCGAATCCTTACCCAAAAAAGGCCACTGAATCACAATCGCTAAGCATTTCTACTCAAGTGGGCTTTCGTCACAAGAGAGGATATTGGCATAAAGCGAGAGAGGTCTAGATTTTGAAGGGGGGATTTTTTTTTTTTTACTGGTTAGGATCAAATTATATTGATATAAATTTAAGCAAAGTTACATTCTTAATAATTTTTTATAAAATAATTTTATTTATCGATCAAATTGTTGAGTTATGGTTAACTATATCACATAAATTATTTGTATCAAATTTCATAAAATTTGAACATCAATAAGAATATAATTAGAAAACTTTTATTTCTATTTATTTTAAGCATATACATTATATTGATCTTTATATACATAAAATTATGTTAAATAGTTGTAGATTAGCTTGAAATTTTATAAACATGATGTATATAATGTGGACTCTAAATACAATGGTGGATTTTGTTAAAAAATTAATTCAACAAAAAGTTATTTAATAGTGTAATAGTTGCTTAAATATATTTTTTATCTTTGAAAAGTAAGTGAATTTTGATTTTAGTCATTGAAAATTATTTTGTTTAATTTCAATTCAAACATTTATAAAATTTTTTGGTTTTACTGTTTTCATTTCTATCATTAAAATATATTAAATACTAAATTGATTAATAGAAGGTCAGGTTGTTCAATAGTATATGACAGTCAACAATCATAAGAAGTAAAACTAAGTAGTTTTAAAAATATTTACTCAACAAACAAACAAAAAATTATTCAGGGATTGAAACTAAATTCACTTAATTTCCAGGGATTGAGAATATATTTCTGCCATATACTTATGTATATAAGTGGTTATCTTTTGATAAAATGCACAAAAGTGGTTATTGAGATACATTATATTGAGACATGATAATATATTATATAGAGCTTTGTTATTTGTACACTTTTTAATATATGTTTATTGGCTTTACTTATAAAAAGGTTTGTCCTTGCTGTCTCACAAAAATGTTAAAATGAGCCTCGAATTATTTCTCTATTATATATTTACATGACAGTGTAGTATTTTTCATGTTTTAATAAGATGTTTAACAAAAAGGTTAGTTTAGGCACAGCAATAGGATTATTGTCTTATGATTTAGAGTTGACATTATGTTCAGATCTTGAAAATGACCTCTTCCGTCTAGGGAACTCTCCTGTAGACTATTCCTTTGGCAAAAACTGGCCAACCAAACTCAAATGGAATGAAGAACTATCCCAATATCTCATTCTTGTACACGGAAACAAAACATATAAATATATGGACCCCTCCCACAATTAAGGGCAAGAAGTAATGGGTTTTACACTAGACAAGATAGTGGTGGTCCCAAATTTACACGACTCTTCTTACACATTTATGGCTTCCTTGAGGTGCCGACTCTGCTTCTGGTCCTTGTTATACCTTTGTTTAAATCATTATCACTGAAGAAGTCTATGCATGCCCATTAAATTATGTAAAAAACAGTGTCATCAACTCCTCTCACAATCATCAAAGATGCCATAGAAATGGTTGTCAAGTCATATTCTCTTGTGGTGATTCCGGTAACTAGGCTGAGGGAGTTTTTCTTTGGGAAAAAAAAAGTTTAGAGCGAGAAAAGATTCTCTTATTTCAGGGTTAAGCAAATCATAATTAAACCTCAGCAAGAGTTCACAAATTACATTACATATAACTGTACACATAAGAATTTTATATGAGAAGTTAGTTGTGAAATTGGAAAGAAAAAAACAACTCCTATATATTCAAGGAGGTTTGATAATAAACAATCCTTAATTATTTTGTCCATCAGAAATACAATTTAAATTTTCTTTTTTCCAAAGTGCATACATGGTTTTTACTTTTTACTTCTCTTTTCGGGCCTTTTCTTTATAAATAGTACAACAGTATGCAAAGGTATCCCTTTTTTCTATTGGTTTCTGGAAGCATGCTGTTCTCTCTATTCTCTCCTCTCCCTTTGTTCCGGTTTACCCTCTTTATTCTGTGTGCAATAATAAATATTTTATAGTTCTATGAAAATGGTTCTGATCTTTTGGTAAAAGTATATCTCAAAGCACTTAAGTGGTAAGATTCTTTGCCAGATTTAATTGGATTTTCGTTGTGTAAAACAATATGAATTTACTTGAAAAGTTATCTCGTCTTGATTAGCAGTTTGTAAATTATTGATAGCCATGGCTGAATCCAAAGAAAGTTTGCTTTTCATTCGCTAAAATATATTAGTACTGGAAACGAATTGTGTTCATAGTTTACAAAAATATAGGGAATTCGTTTTTCCTTAGTATATACAATTCTAACAAATAACAATATTTGTGTATATACATATTAAAGTAATTAGTGTCTTCATTTAATGGAGTGAGGAAATCAAAATAAGTACCACGTGAAGATAATTTCTAATAATTTTGAACTTTTTTATGTATAATTTTGAACATTTAAAGAATAATAATTGGGACTTGATTTCAATACATAATAAATATAAAAATATTTTATATAAATATTCAATCATATATGATAATGTTAGTAAAAGTATTTAGTTCTTACCATAACTAACTCAAAGGTCATATAAAAATTAATATATAATTAATTGATTGGCAATATAAAACATTATATTAATAATTCATTAAAATTGATTTTATAATAATAATAATAATAATTGAATTGATTATATTAATAATAAAAATGATTTTATGAAATACCTTATCCCGAAAATCAAGATAATATTTGAATTGACCTTCCTTACCCGGCCTCATTTGTTTATGGAATTCTTTTTATAAACTGGGATACAGTTTTTTCAAATTGTTTCCTTTTTTACAAATAAAGATATTGAACACTAGTCTTCTCCATCTCTTTGGTTTGTACTGTGTATGAAGTCATCACGTGCTCTTGTAAATTGTGACATAGATGCCATTTGAAGCCGATAGTTTACTTGCATCAATTATTGAAAAAATATATATATACTGTTATACAGAGTGTGGTGTCAAGTTGAATTATATATAACTCTATTTACAATTTGGTGATAAAATAAATGAACAAACATACCAATATACTATTTATGTTAATGAGGGAACTCCGGAAGAGCTAAGAACCAACATATATTAAAAAATAATTTGCTCTATACTTCATTGTTTAGATCAAATTTATCAAGAAAAATGAAAAAAATTACACACACTTATATGTAGATATTATGTTTGAATCCGCAAATACTGTCTCCAAGAAACTTAATAAGAATTTATTGAAAACTAATTTTACAATATATATTAATATATATATATATATATATATGACAAATGTAATAATTTATTGTGTAATTATTGAACTTTACATTAATAGTCAAAATTAAAATATAAAATTACATAATTTTTTCAATTGATTATTAAATATTTTTTAATCTTAACTATTCTTATTATATATAGTTATATGACTCAAATTTATTTCTTTCTAATAAAGCATTCATCTCATTTTGTGCTTTGTAAGAGTGTACATATATGGAAATTCCCATCATCAATTTTTTGTTAGATTAATATGATAGGCTTTCAAAAATTTTCAAAATTCAAATATATGTGTGTACTTTTTTATACTTTGAAAATTATATTATTTGCACTGAGATTTGAATTTAAAATCTTATGCTTTTTATCTAAACTTCTCACTACTAAATCAATTTTACTGGCTTAATATGTGTACTTTGAAAATTCATAATTAAATCTCTAAATTTAATATATATATATATATACACATACACACACACACAACTAAATCCATAAATACAGTAAAATAAAATATTCTAAGATGTTGTATCTAAAATATTATATAAAAATTGAGTTGAATTAAGATATGATCATTAAAATACTAAACATCAACAAATAATTATATAATAATAAATTAAAAATCAAGAAATTTAATTGTAAATATTTTGTAATTACTATTTCAGAGACTCAATTATAATAAATTTTTAAATAAAGGCTTATTTGAATTAACATAAAACTTCATAGATTAATGAATAAATTATATTCATCTCCTCTGAGGTTTGTGGAAATGCAACTCATATCCCCTCTAATTATCCAGTTTACAGTCACATTCCCTCTGCTTATCAAATTTCAAGTATTTATATCATAGTTATACTCTTTATTTATAGAATACTATTAGTAAACTTAACAGAATATAATAAAATTTTTATGATATTAATTATTTTTAATTAATAAAATTATAAAAATATTATTAAACTTAATCAAGTGTGTAAGATATTGTTATAATTTTTTGCCCGTGGATTCAATAATAATCAAGGTTAATTATATGGTAGTATTGAAATGTTATTTGGGTACGAATTCGATATATATGTCCCTTCATTTAAGAAGACTTCATTAGCTAATAAACTAGTATGCACATGCACTATTATTTAACTGCGATGAACAGCTAAATGTAAGTCCCTACTCCCTCCGTTCACAAATTTGATTATTAATTTGTGTTACATATAGTATACCATTATTAGTTGTCGATCAACTAATAATGAATTCAAACCACGATATATAATGCTAAGCACATCTATACTCATATTACTTTATATTGTGACATTTTTATTACTTAATTATATTTAATAAGATTATCTTAGTTTCTATACATTCCTATATTTTATTATTATGCAGTACACAAATACGTAGCAAATATCAAAATACACATCTTTTTCAAAAACAAAGTACCCTCCACTCATTCAAACTACCTAGCAATTCATTCAACTCCTAAACACTTCTTATTTTCCATATTTAGACAAAACGTTACTTCACGGCTTTAACTTTCGTGTGAAACTCTTCCTAGAAGGTGCAAGCTAAATGGAAATTTTTTTATTTTATTTTATAGGATATCTATCATCAGGTGTAATGATTAATTCTTTCATATATCATAGGCTTGTTTAAAGGATAGACACTGATCATAAATTTTTAAGCAAGATAGATGGATGAATTTACATAATAAAATCTTTTTCACACAAATAATAATAAGTGCTTCAAATTCTGGTTTTTTGATTATTTTTTCTAAGAGGTAATTTTTATATTGAAAATTATATTTTTAAAAATTTCAAGTGAGGTTGATTAAAAAATTTTACAAAGTTACTTTTTTATGAAATCTTTAATTAGTGTATTTTAGGACAGTTGTTAGGGGAAAAAAAGTTCTATTTATAAACTGAAAATGAAACTGGGCAGAGAGCGCGTGGGCCAATTGGAAAACATGCCATGCAGAAACATGATACACAGTGACAGTGCTATTGAGTCGGCAATTTGAAAGCGCTCCACTGCACTGCTGCCATGTGTGCGTTTCTTGTAGCACGCGCATTGGCCAATGAGAACTCGAGTAAATAAAAGGTGCACTCAACATATGTGTCTGTGGAGGGGTTACCCTATAGTGTATGGGGCATCTTGAGCGAGCATCGGAATCATCGTCCTAGCCTTGCCATTGCCACCTTTGGTTGGGTCCCCCTTTGACATTTTACCAAGGTCAATGAAAATCGCAACCGAATTTGCCCTTTTCTAGAAGGAGAAGAAGAGAAGAGGGGAGGGGGGGGGGGGGGGGGGTTTGTCCCCCGCGAAAATAATACCCTCGCTCAAATCCATGAGAAAAATAAAGAGAGCAAAGACAAAACACCTCATTTTCACATTAAAAAATTGATATTTGAACCCCCATTTGATTAATTAGAGAGTCAGACACTTATAAGAAAGAGAATAGGGGAGTTAAAAGAGAGAATTTAGAGGGCAAAAAATAGAGTGATCAGATTCAATATATTTTTTGTAACCGAAAAAAAAAGGTTCAACACATTTTTATATGCTGAATGTTGAGTTTCTTGAATATAGCGGGATTTAAAAATATTATTATTTCACATATTCATTTATCCTCTTGATATTTTTCAAGTTAAATTATTATATATTGGCTTACTTTTAGACTAAGTGATATTATATACTACATTTGTTGATTTATTATACTCACTCCATTTTAAAATAAATGTTTATTTTATTTTTGTGGTACATTCATAAATAAATGTCAATTTCACTATTTACTATACTCCCTCTAGATATATTGATTTTCAAATGTACCCAAAAAAGTAAAATATATATATTTATTTATTTAGATATATTGATTTATAAATATACTAAGAAAAATTTAAAAAGACATTTATTTCAAAACGAAGGAAGTATTCAATGTTATATTTTACAATATACTCTATAAGAGTATTGAGTATAAAATTACTAAAATCTTAAGAAAATATTATATATATTTTACAAGTTTTGGAATTCACATGTAATATTATCTAATCTAATTTCAAGATGGATAATATAATTTATTCTAGTTTTTAACTTGGTTAATATTCATTCCAACAATATGATGAAAAATTCTACAATATCATTTAATTATCTGCTAATAATCTATATATAACTTTTTAAAAATCGATATTATAAAATTTATATAAAAATATATACACCCACGATACGATTAAATCACTATATAATATCTTCAACATAGATCGACATTAATGTCAAAATCAATTATTTAAAGAAGCAGCACATATTTCTCAATATAAATAATTAAGAATTTGCCCAAGTCAGTGCTCCACCATCACATTGCTCCCACCCTTTCTCTCTTTTTAGTTTTCAAACAAAGATTTTTCTCATTTCATCCCAAAAAGTCAGCGCCGTCCTTTCTGCCTCCATTTTCACCCTCTGTCCGAGTCTTTGCTCTCTCTGCCTAGTTGCCCCTATTGGCACCAAACAACACTGTGTGGTTGGTTCTGTGAGAGTTTCCAGGCCCAGAAACCAAACCAAAGCCCTCTCTTTTCTCTCTCTCAAAATGGGTCATGAAGATTGGGATCTCTCTGCCATCGTTCGAAGCTGCAATGCTCCTGACAACAACAGCAACAACACAGTCAACACTGAAGAAGCTCCAACAAATTCCAACACTGGATTATTATTGCCTCAAGACACTAGTAGTGCTGAGAATGCCCCATTTTCTTCTTTTCCCAATCTTATGCAATCAAGGACCAATGCTTTCCAAGAGCTACACCAATTGCTCGAGACCTTTAACCCCACCACCACAGCCACCACTAGCACTAGTAGTGCCCCTGGTGGCATCAATATTCCAAATTCTCGCCCTTTTCCCGATTTCACACCAGGATCCATTTCACAACACCACCATCATTCTCCATCTATGCTTGTTCCCACGACTAATTACACCTCCATTGGAGCCTCCACTTCTGCTAGTTTGGACAGATTCCATCACCACCACCACCACCAACAACAACATCATCATCAACAGCAGCAACCACCACCCCCAGAACAAGAGCAGCACAATCAAGCACAAGTTCAAGTACCCCAAACAAGTTCCATGGCCTTATTACCAAACACACAATCATCACAAACACCCAGATCGAGAAAAAGGTAAATAAAATCAAACTACTGTGTCTTTTCCATTAATAGAGCACTTTTTGCAATCATTCCCATTACATCCCAAAAAGGAAAAAAAAAACTTTTTCCCATTCACGAATCATCATCTTCATAGCATAAAAGACATTAGCCTTTACATTCATAACATAAAAAACATAACCTTTCCCATTTCTTTTTTTTTTTGCAGAAAAAGCCTACAGAAGAAAATGGTGTGCCATGTAACTGCAGATAACCTCTCAGCAGATTTATGGGCATGGCGAAAATACGGGCAGAAACCCATCAAAGGTTCCCCATATCCAAGGTACACTTTATCACATACTTACATAACATTATAGTTTTTCTCTGATAATACTATTTTGATGATAAACACCCAATTTATAACTAAATATCATTTCTCGTTTTTCTCTCACTCAATTTCTTTTCCTTGTTTATTTTCATCGGAAAACTAAAACACTACATATAACATGTGTCTAACACACGTTCATGTTGCATAAAATTTTCTTGTAGAAACTACTACAGATGCAGCAGCTGCAAAGGTTGTGCGGCAAGAAAGCAAGTTGAACGAAGCTTAACCGATCCAGGAATGTTCGTGGTTACATACACCGGGGAACACAGGCACGCGAAACCGGTGCACCGGAACTCCCTAGCCGGCAGTACACGGAATAAGACCACCCGATCCGCCACCACGACGACACAACCCGATCCGCATTCGAAACCTGAAACCTCCATGAACTCATCTAATTTTTCGCAAGTTTCGACACAAACGACGACGAGCCATCAAGAGGATGTTGTGTCTGGTGCAGCCGAAGATTCTTGGAGAGAGGGTGACCGAGTAACGGAACAAGAACTGGACTCATCCGAGGAAGAAGATGACGAGGATGATGTTCTGATTCCGAACGACACTGCTGCATTGTCGGAGACAGTGTTCTTGGATCCTATCACCTTCACTGCAGGAGCTGGTGACGGTAAAACCAGCCCCGGGTTCAAAAAAGGGTCGGATCCCAGCACCAAACCCGATTGAGCTGAAAAAATGCAAGTTCTCTTCTGTACAGTAAAAAATATATATATGAATTTAATTTCTATACATCAATATTCAATCATGCATTAATACGTTCATACAAATAGTTGAATCTTATATCTATTATTTGAAAAGTTATTTCACTGTTATGTTTTGATTGAATTATAATGAATGTGTATAGAAATTAAACTGTACTTATTGCATTTAGTTTCAAAATATTGCAGGTGTAAAACTTTGTTGAGAAATACTAAACAGTAAAAAATTTGTCCGCTGATTGCATGTTATTAATCATTAGATGAGAGAGTGACTTTTGCAATTTTGATTTATTCACCCACCCCTCTTATTTGGATTATGGTTCCAACTTTGAAATATTAATCATTTTTTTAATGTGATCATCTAATTATATATAATTATATTGTCAAATTTATTTTAATTTTAAAAATTTCTAAATCTTTCTGCTTTTGATTTTTTAAAGAGTACCCTAAGCATACTCATTAGTAAAACTCTTTCTTAAAAGATACTATCTTTGTTCAAAATAAATATTGTGTTTAGATATATATTGATTTTTGAATGTATAAAAAAAATGAAAGATAGATTTAGTTTGAACCAGACGAAGTATATAATTTTTTTGGTATTTTTAATATTATATTGATCGTGGTAAGGATTGATCTTAATTAAGACTTCTCACACATACTACCTAAATTCCTTGTCACTAGACCAATCATAGTGACTTAAAAGATATAAAATCTGATTGGTCAAATATACAAAATAGTTTGCACTTGCAAAATTTGGAAATTAACATTATGATTAATGTTTTTGTAATATACTCACCACCTTAATTAATAAGGGACGTGAGTTTAGCTTATGCATCTTTGTTGGATATTGAGTTTTGGAGTAATATTATTTGAACATTTATAAATTAAAATATTCACTTTATTACCTTTAAATATGGAGGTATTTCCTATTTATCATAGACTTTTATTTCATCCAAAAGAGATAAAGTGGGAATGTGCTTCTAGATATTCAAATATTATTTTCCTGAGTTTTATGGTTGCATCTCTAAGTTTTCCTTAATCGTGGTCACATAGTCGTTAGATTAATTCTGGCCACATGATCACGATCGTGCGATCATGGTCCCGAGGCTTCAACCTCGTTCTTGGGTCATGATCCATGGAATCAAGCAAGGTCCTTGTATTGAATGTTTTCCATAGAATAAATCCTTGTTGAATTGGCCCTTAAACATCTGTCACGTGCAAAAGTAAATTTGTCATCAAAATTCAATTATGATAATAAAAATTAAACAAGCTAAAAAATCCCATAACTTTTTTTTAATCTGGATCTAATAACTCAATCAAAGCAAGATATTTATATAAATATCATAATAGTAATTAAATCTAAAGTCATTTTTTTTTATAAAATAACAGAACTTTGTTCCTTTACGCTATTGTTGACCATGTCAAAGTTTGAAATCTCCACATCATTATCAACGTGGCGGCCAGGGTAACGCCAACCGTATAAAATTTAATAAGCTCGCAATATTTAAGTTCCATTGAATATAAGTCTTTTTTTTTTCTTTTCATCTACAAGGAAAAAAAAATTTGAAAATGGCATGTCGCAAGTGTGAAGTGTATTAAATTATAAATTATTTCAATCCACAAAACGTTGTACAGCTTGTGTACAAGTTATAATGAGTCTTCGAACAGAAAAACTTGTCCTTTTCCCTAAGAAAATGATGCAATCATAATTTGAATGAAAACTTTCATCATCTCAATTTTTTATTCATAACATATAAATTTCTAATAGGAAATAAAAGATACTAGTATATAAATATAATTCGAACGCACTATTTATGTGAAAAAAATTATACAAATATTTAGTTATATCTTATTATGTTAATGAAAGTATTTGATTTAATTAAATTTATATTTTAAAATTTTTACAAATAAAAATATAAAATTAGTTTATATTTATAATACATTAAAATCAATCTCTTATAATAAAAAAATATCAGAACTATTCCATAACAATACGTGAAAACTTGAAAATTTTGAAGGCGCAAATTGGGGGAGTGTTTCGTGCGTGGAAATTTGTCGGTGTACAGAAAGAGTCAGAACCAATATTTTTTTTAAATTTAATTATTTTTTATTTGTCTCACACCTACTAGCAAGTTGTTGGTATCAAGGTCAAAGATTTTTTATTCCTCGGAAGGAGGAGCTGGTCAACTATATTTTATCGGGTGTTTTCATTATGTCAATTTTTGCAAATAAATTAACGTCACATTTAATACGGCAAAAGAAAATCAAAGTATCTATCTTCAGGGATATATTATTATTATGGCAGGCATTTAATTGAGGGTGTATGATACACGAATTATGATGTAAAATGGGTGATGCAAGTTGTTTAATTGCATAAGTTTTCAATAATTTGGAAAACTGCCAAAAGTAATTAATTAAAGGGAATATATGATTAAGGGTGACCTGGCTTTCAAGTTTGAAGTAGTCATAAAACGTCGTGTTTGGCGATTGACTTCAAAAGTGGTGACAGGCCTTCATGATCCAATGTTTGCTTTGCGGATGTTCCTTCTATATTGGACTGTAAAGGCATGGTCCTTCTATATTAGACTGTAAAGGCATGGAAATAATTAATAAAGCAATTTTCATAAGGTACTCAGAAAATAATTTTTTATCATATATTATATATCTTCTTGATGGGATATCTTACTTCAGATTGTCTTGTCGAATTAAGACCGAGCAACACGATAATTACGGGGATAATTTGTGATTTAAAAACACAAAATACTTTGAAAAAGAAGATATGATACATATTAAAAATCTTGTTACACAAATACCATTCCTATGATGTGAAAGGTTTTGTACAAAGTACTAATCATGAACAAGTTATGTAAGAAAATTTTGGATAAAAAATTAAGCACATGTTACGTAACCAATCGAGCTTAAATCATACCAAATATACAGAAAGGTAGTACTGATCTTGTGTGGGTCCCAGATGCTGAATGAGATTTGTCCCTTCATACGTGCGGCCTCTCTAGAGTTGATGAGGCTAACAAACAATTCTGTTATATGACATGTTAAATTTACCTACATAAGTTCGACATAAACTATATGCATGTTTTCAAAAGTGTTATGTTCTGATGCATACACAACAAATAAAAATGAGAACAAAGGCAGATTAATGAATTAATCTCGCGACAGAAATTTTAACTGCAGATAATGCATACTACAAATAGAATATAAACTTGTTGTATGAAGAAGAAAAACAATGAAAAACAAGTTGATTAAGAAAAAGATTATAACGACGAGAATAAATAAACAGAAACCCGTTTTCTTTCTTGTGTTTGAGTGAACAAACATGTTCCCTCCTTATTATTGTAGGCGAACACTCCAATAGGTTGGAGCTCTTGAAGATATACTCACAGCTTGTAGCTAGTTCTCCCTCCTCTAGATCTTCTACTGTATTTGTCTCTGGATTTCAAAATGTATATGTGTATGTGGGTGAGTATTTCGTAACGCAATCCCTGCAACGTCTTACACTAATTATGAAGGAGGTAGATGAACTCAATTCATGGATATTTCGATGAATTTGATTACGCAGAAATTTCAATGAGCTCAAGTAAACATATATTTTGAGAAATTTGATAAATATCAGACAAAAATTTCAAATAATTTAAATCATACAGAATGGAGGTTTCAAGAAGCTTATTAAGGTACATATCTCAATAAACTTGACAACGCAAAGAGTTCGATCAACTTAACTAAGCAGAGAGTTCAATGAATTTAGTTAGGATTAGACATTGATAAATGAACTCATCTAATTAGCGAATATTTCGATGAGTCCTAACTAGGTTGATATTTCAAGGAAATTGATAAATATCTTACGAGAATTTCAAATAATTCAAGGTATATCTAGTAGAGGTTTCAAGAAACGTAATTAGGTAAAAGATCTCAATGAACTTAATGAGGTAGGGACTTTGATAGACTTAACTAGCATAGACTTTGATAGATTTAACCGGGATTAGACATTGATAGATTAACTTAACTAGATGGACAATGAACTTAACCAGACAAAAAAATTTGATGAACTTAATCAGCCAAAGATATTCATCCTTAACCAGACATCCGTGCATCCTCACTTTTTCGCCGTGAAGAATGAAACCACTTTAGAAGAACCATAGGCATGAGACCTTAATAAACTTATTTAAGTAAAATTTTGAGGAGCACGGAATAATGTTGAGCAAGTCAAACATGCATGAAGAAATGGAGATGGACAAAACCTATACTTAACAAGTGAAGCCCCTAAATTATTGCCCAATAGAGGCCCAATCTGATCCTATGCTACTAGCCCAAAACCGAAAAAGGACTTCACGTAACCCGGCCCATAAAATGAAGGCCCAGTCCAGATCCATTACAATGCAGTCTCTCCAGCGTCACTCAGCATTCACATACACACACAGTGTGAGAGAGAGTGTAGAAGAAAGAGGAGTAGGAGAGTGAGTGGGGGAATTTGATCGGGTGCGACGCGGAGCAGCGAGGATGTTCCTGCGGGCGGTGGCGAGGCCGTTGATGGCGAAGGTGAAGGAGACGACGGGGATCGTGGGGCTGGACGTGGTGCCGAACGCGAGGGAGGTGCTGATCGGATTGTACAGGAAGACGCTGAAGGAGATCCAGGCGGTGCCGGAGGATGAGGGGTATCGGAAGGCGGTGGAGAGCTTCACTCGGCACAGGCTGAAGGTGTGCGAGGAGGAGCAGGACTGGGAGGCCATCGAGAACAAGCTCCGTTGTGGCCAGGTCGAGGAGCTCATCGAGGAGGCTCAGGATGAGCTCAAGCTCATCTCCCACATGATCGGTGACTTCATTCTTTCGTTCGTTCGTTCTTTCGCTGATTGATTCGTTTTTGTTCAATTGTTCTTGGCTATTGTTTTGGATTGTGAGAAATGGAGGAACTTGGGGGAAAATGATGGTGTGTGGAATTTTTTGATGTTGTGTTTTTTCTTTTTTGGTTAGGGTTTGTCGGGTTCTGCCATTCTGGGAATTTTGAACGTATTGTTTTTTTGTTAAAAGAATGTGAAATTGAGTTTGGAGTGACTGGAAAATTGGCTCATTGAGAGTGGTGGTGTTGTAAGGAATCGTGGAATTTGGAGGCGAGGGGAAATGATAGAGTGCAGAGATTTTTAATTTTGTGTTGTGTGATTTTGTTTTTTGTTTTTGTGGAGGGATGTGATGGAAGAGAATGGATGTGATGGAAGAGTTGGCTGATTAAGTCGTGCTAATGTAGGGGGTGTTGTGAATGTGCACTTAGGTTTACCTTTGCGGAAAACTCGTGGGCCTTGAAAATAATCGAGTATGAAAATTAAGTCCCATTGCTGTATCATGTGCTGTTCATGGGTTCTGATGGTTTTTTTTTTTTAATTTTATTTTTTGCATCTTGTGTGTTTTGACGTTTGTAGCATGGTGTGAATGTGGTGCGAAGGAAGGTAAGTTCAATGCAAATGTGAGAAAATACTGAGATGTTTTCCTTTGGTTTGGCTTCCCTTTTTAATTTGTGAATGGATAAGTGTTCCAACTTCCAAGGGATTGAATGGTTTTATTGTTGGCAGAAGTTAGTCTATCAAATGTGTAAATCTTGGTTTGATGGATGACACTGTGTAGAAGTTGGCTATGGGATAAAAATTATTAGATGAGCACACTACTGAGTTGGTTCCTGTAGGTTTAGATTTTAGCATTTACTTATTTCTTTGTTTTTCTACTTCAGAAGCTGCTTATTGTCCTGCTTTGCAGTCAGACTCCATTGTTTTTTTTGTCCAGCTTGATTCTAGATTTTTAATCCACTTATTACACAATAAATTGCTGCATAAGAAGAGTTTAGTTCGTGCCTTCATGAGTTTTAACCTCACCTTTAATATGTCAAGGTGCTCTTGTTCAATCTACTAGTAGACAATCTACTTGTTTTTCAACTCAAGATACGAGCCCGTCTTTTGGTGTGAAATAAAAGGAGGAAGCAGTCTTGTACCACAATATTTTTGTTCGTAAAGTTTGAGGATTTGAAGTAGTAGTAAATATTTTCTCACCTTAACTTTTGAGTCGAAGTCTCATTGTCCTAGCCTCCCAAGGCATATATCTTTTCTCCCTATAGAAGCTTGCTTAGGTCTCTTCTTATTGACATGCATTCAAGTTCAGTTGACTTTACAGGATAACAGAATAAACCCTTCTAATAAATTGCAGCATGAATTCCAATAATAATATCAGAGTTTAATAGAATAATTTTCCAGAGGTTTTGGTATTTTGCTAGGTTTTAGTTTATACTTTTAGTTTGCAGAAGCATATTTGCAGACTGAAACCAGAAAGCCTTTTTTTCCCTTTAGAAGACCTTTTCTGTTGTTTATTGGCTGTATTTGTATCTCCAGTTATTTTTTTCAGAAATATATTCTATAATAATATTCCTACAAGTGAAATTCACTTGTATGATAATCACTCATCAAACTAGACATGGAAATAGGATCTTATGGAAATTTTTTGCGACAACTGGATCGGAAAAATTATGGATTGTACTTGCATACTATGAATTGTACTTACGGATTGTGCTTATATAGTATGAATGTGTTGGATTGCAGAGTGGGAACCGTGGGGTGTCCCAGATGATTATGAATGCGAGGTGATTGAGAATGATGCGCCAGTTCCCAAGCACATTCCTCTCCACCGACCCCCTCCTCTCCCTGAAGAGTTTCACAAGACGCTAGAGGCAGTTACATCTAAGTCAGGAAATGATACTCCTGCTGCCAGCTCCAGTGAATCACCTGCAAAGGCTTGATCTGCATCCAGCCAACATAAGAGCTTTGGTTTCTCAAATCTCAATTCCAATGTATTTTTCCTTTATTTGCATTAAAATTTTTGCGGTTAGTTAGTTACAGACAGAACAGGATTTTTGTGGGCGAAATCTTGGCTCCTAAATAACTTGAACTCGAACAGTATCAAATAACATGTATTTCTTGTGTCTATTTATATTATGCGTGATTAAAGTGATTGAAATCCTTATGCCAAATTTAGCCCTTCCGTATCCCATCAATCTCATCCTCGAAAGAAGGGTCCTACTCTTTCAATTTTTACCAAGCTTTCATAAAATCAATTTAAAATTCCATATTCATCAACCGTATGTGTGAGACGAATGTTTGGGGAAGTGACCAACTGAATCAATTGAGGCTCTCTTTTATGTGGCTCTCATATGTATTCTTTGTCAATCGAGTAAATGCCAATGGTGAGGTTAGACTCTGGAGCATCTTATATTTTTGGGTTTTACTGAATTGGAGAAGGTTGCATGATTTGATTGTTAAGAGAATCTGCTTCTTCCCAAAAGAAAAATCTTATTCCGCAAAATATTAATGCTACGATTCCACAGTATGAGACATGAGAAAATTCTTCAGAATGTTGCGACCATTGTTTCTCTCTTTTTTTTTTTTCAAAAAAAGAAGGAAAGAAATGGAGAGGAATGAAACCTGTATTACTCGGTTCAACCTGAAAAACCAGGGACACACTGAAATTCATCGTTACTGCTGTATACTGTTTATGATTTGAACGTATGATACGTGTCATGCCAAGGCAAGAACCTTTCTCAATGGCAACAAGGGCCATTGAATTCCCAGTCATCAGTAAACATAACAGGAACCAACAGCATAATCACTTTAGAACCGTATCTGGCCGAGATAGATTAGCTCAACAAATTCAAGCAAAGTCACAATTTCGGTTCTTCAGATAGCATTTTTCAACGTGCCATAGTAAAAATGACACTACTTGGTCATTTTATTGGAGAAGGACGTGTAGTGGTTACACCACGGTAGATTGTGCCAAAGTCACTGACCCAGAAACAAAGATCCAAACGTGAACACTGCCCAGATGCCCAAACTCCCTCCTCTTTCAAAATGCTCATTGTCCTATCAGTATCTTCCCTCCAAAACCAACGACGCCCACAACATGTTCGACCAAATGCTCCACAGAGACATCTCCCAAGTAAACTCCCTCATCAGCTTGTACGTTCGCCGTGGCGACCCTGCCGCCGCATGGACACTCTTCCGGCATGTGCGTCGCTTGCGCTCAGACCTGGACGCTCACACTTTCACCCCTGTCCTACGAGCGTGCTCTCTGTCACCACTCTCTGAGCGTGGCAAGCAAGTTCACGCACACATGATTAAAACTGGTGCAGATTCTGGAACCGTGGCGAAAACTGTGCTCATGGACATGTATTCAAGATATGGGTCTTTGGAACAATCCAAAAAGGTCTTTGAAGAGATGGTTCACAAGGATGTTGTTGCTTGGAATGCCTTGCTTTCTGGGTTCTTGAGGCATGATCTTCCCCTTGGGGCACTTGGTGTTTTGAGAGAGATGGGGAAGGAGAATGTTGAGTATAGTGAGTTCACATTGTGTTCTGTCTTGAAATGTTGTGCTTCTTTGGAGGCCTTGGAATTGGGTAGGCAGGTTCATGGTTTGGTGGTGTCCATGGGGCGTGACCTGGTTGTTCTGAGCACTGCTCTTATTGATTTTTACTCCAGTGTTGGGTGTATTGATGATGCGTTGAAAGTTTTCTACAGTTTGAAGGGTTGGAAAGATGAAATGATGCATAACTCTTTGGTTTCTGGGTGCATTAGGAATCGGAGGTACAATGAAGGGTTCAAAGTTTTGAGCTTGGTGAGGCCTAATGCTGTTGGGCTCACCAGTGCTTTGGTTGGTTGCTCTGAGAATTTGGATTTGTGGGTAGGAAAGCAGGTTCATTGTGTTGCAGTTCGTCAGGGTTTTACTTATGAGACCCAATTGTGCAATGCCTTGTTGGACATGTATGCGAAATGTGGGAAGATTTCGCATGCCAGGTCATTGTTCAATGGAATTTGTCAGAAGGATGTAATTTCCTGGACATGCATGATCGATGCATATGGGAGGAGTGGGTGTGGAAGGGAAGCTGTTGAGCTATTTGAGAACATGATGGAGGAGGGGAGTAAGGTGGTGCCAAATTCTGTGACTTTTTTGTCTGTTTTGTCAGCTTGTAGTCATTCTGGACTGGTGAATGAAGGTAAAAAATGTTTCAATTTGTTGAGGGAGAAATATGGTCTTGAGCCAGATCCAGAACATTATGCATGCTTCATAGATATCTTAGGCCGAGCTGGTAATATGGAAGAAGTATGGTCTGCATATCACAATATGATTGAACAGGGTACTAGGCCTACAGTTGGAGTGTGCATAGGATTGTTGAATGCTTGCAGTCTTAATCAGGATGTTGAAAGAGGTGAATTTGCTGCAAAGCATCTCTTGCAGATGGAACCCGATAAAGCTAGTCATATTGTGCTTGTATCAAATTTTTATGCAGCCATTGGAAGGTGGGACTGTGTTGACGAACTGAGAAGCAAGATGAGGACAAAAGGGTTGGTCAAGGAAGCTGGGAATAGCTGGATCAATGTTCCAGGCTTCCATCAATATGCCAGATCACTGTCTACTTGATTATCTGCTTGCAACAAGGAAAGCTAGCCTGGGGGCTTAACTGCTATTTGGTTGCCTTCTGCTTTGGACATGGTTTGCTTGTCAAGCTCAAAGCAGCCAATAGCTAAGTCAGTCTGTTTTGGATATAGTCTGCATATAATGTCAACATGTATTTGCTCCTCATTCTTTTAGATCATTGGTTTGTCTTGACGATAAATCAACAAATACACGTCTTTTTCTCCTAGCCCATAGAAGTTGGCTAACCTTGTCTTCCTTCCACTCATGCTTTGCCATGACTTGGATTCGATTTGTTGGTTCTAATATTGGCTGGCCATCTATAACTTACTCTCTTAGCAATTAATGAGACAACACATCTCCTGATCCTGAATTGGGTCAAGCCTTTTCCTCATTGTATTTTCTTTCTCTTTCAGTGTACCAGTATATCTCACCTTGCTGTACCTTCATTTTTCATCTCGATATCTCCCTTTTCCTCAAACTTCCTATCTCCCATAATTAGTTCATGAAGTGATGAAAATTTTGGAATGGTGGATTCCCTTTACTTACCATATCTTTAAGCTGACAATAATCCTCAACATTGCATCAGATTGCTCATCATACCAGCTTTTTGTTACAGTAAAACTAAGAGACTACAGTCTATAATAGTCCCGTTAAGTTAACATAGTCTATATATTAGGGTTGTGTCAGTGGAAGCCCCTGCTTTTTGTCGTTATTATTAGTTATTACTTGTATTGTAAATCGAACAGAAATCAGAATAGCATCGTGTGCAAATGTAGAAAAAGAATAGAGTAGGAACGGAAAGTTCTTCTTTACAATATGTACCTGAGCTCAAATTATTTGTCTTTAGTATGTGCTATTATGCTTAACAATTGACTTCTTTTCTGCCAATTCGAAGGCTGAACAGGTAGAGGGATGCATCATGATCTAGAAGCCCCCAGTTTGAATACTTCCTTTCCAAAAGATTTTCCTTAGCCTTGCTTTATTAATGGGAGTTTGAAGTTTGTTCTCTGTCTCTCCTATTGTGCTTGTTCTCTCTGATTTTTACACACACAGAAGCTTCTATTTGATTCATTACTTTGCATTGGGATATCAAATATGCTCTGAGTTTGTGGATTCTAATAGAATTTGTTTATTATTGCTTCTGTTAACTTTACTATCCTGTAAGGGAGGGCCCGAAATCTGTACCATAGATTGAGTAGACTAATACAAGCTGAAACAGGTCTATGCATTCGAAATTGCTTCTCTTATAGATGAGTTGCATAATAGCTTCATGGCCTTGACGTTATTGAATTTCATGCTTTATGCAGAGCGCTCTATGTTTTGCAAAGTATATGACACTTGTAATGTTTTTAAATAATATGTTAATGATGTTAGGTAGAGAATGTCATGAGAGATCGAGAATTTTCTATTTTCTTCAAAAGTAGGATGATGAATAACATGGATGTGTGGATTGCTGTTTATGGAATCAGATGTACTCAGTATTTCATAATAGAAATTCCTATTAGCAAGAGATCCGGGCTTCATGTTTTTCAGTTTCTGGCTATGCTTAAAATTTCGTTTTCCTGTAATTTTCTTTCTATTTTACAGATATGGAAACTTATAATAAGTCTAGCCACATAAAATAAATTTGTACAAGCTTAACATGATATTTGGCATAATGCATTATATCATTATCTAAGCATCCTATTCTTTCTGGCAACAGTACTAGTGGAAAATGTTTTTTAACATTGTATTTTAGACATCCTAATCAATATTGGGCATTCATGTATAAGTAAACTGGGAATTTCAATTAAGTTGCTGATCAACATGGTGATAAATATAATGGATGAAGAATGTAACCGGCAAAATAACGTAAATCCCTAGCTTTTAACACACAATTTCTCATATTTTCACTATATTTCGCATAAGTAGATTCACCTCTAATATAATGCAACTAAAATTCCTACTTATTTAAATATGAACCCAACTATTAATTTGAATATCTAAAAAACTATGTTCAAATACGAATTTCGAATAATATTTTATCGTTTTTGGTAGAGGAAGCAGCTCGAAGAATTATCTTTAGTTTGATACCTAGGTTGTCTTATGGTAAGTCTTTAAATGTTCAAAACTTCGTGTTCACTTTGCCCTATCAACAATAATATTTATATACAATTTATCACCACCTTTGTAAGGATACCATATGAAGTAAAATAATTAGTGATAAACACATATCATTGTGGGTCTAATTCTGTTACCTTTTGTCTTTTTTAAGTGTTTTATAATGTCACATATTAATGTTTGAATAACTACACTCTTGTAGGCTTTGTTTGTGAGATGGGTTTAGGAAGGAAAGGAAGAGGAAGGATTTAAAGGGTTAGATTGAGTTTGTGAGTTTTTTTAATTGAAGGGGGAGGTGTTTAAAGGATTTTTAAAATCCTCTCTAATCCTCCATTCTCCTCTATTTTAAGTTCCCCCATTTTTAGGGTTTTAAGTAGAATATAAATAAAAAATTTATAAATTTTTTATTTTTTTCTCAGTAGAAATATGTATTTTTAATTAAAATAATTAATTCTATAACAATAAAATAATTAAATATTATAAAAAGGGATAAAATTATAAAAATAGATCACAATTTGTCCAATTCCCTTCCGTTTAGCTATCTTGCACTCCCAAATAAATGGAGGATCAATTCTTTAAATTCCTTCATTTCTTCACCTTTCCTTCCCCTTCAATGTCTTCCATTTCCCTTCCCTCCAAACTCCCAAACAAAGCCGTAGAGTTTTTCATTAACCCTCCCTCCCATAACCTAGGACTAAAAAACAGTAGCGAACACAGCTTCTTCATTTCTTTTAAATTCTTTTCTTCTTCTTCGAGCCCTTTGGTTGCATATATATATATATATACACATCACCTTGTGATCAAAGGAAGAATTAAAACCCTTTTTCTTATATATTATGTTCTCTTTATGAAGAATACGTACAGAGCAAACACATGAGTTGCTTTACTCGAGTTCCTTTTATGTCTTTTGTTCTGTCAGCCTTTCTTTTTTAATATTTTATCTTATCTTTTTTTTTTCCATCGGTTTTTTTTTTATTTTTTTTCTTGGTAACGTAGTATGTTTGAATTTTTTTTTTGGTTAAGGAATCTTCCTTTGTTTTTTTTTTTCCTGGTTAGGGGTTAATGAATCTTTGTAAGTACTAAAAATATATGTCACTGGTGATCTGGGCATGAATCCCTGAAAATGTCCTCAATGGACAAGAACACGTTGACATCTTCGTTTTTGGGCGTTATTTATTCCCACGTTTGTTTGCTATTCATTCTGAAATGGAAAAGGTTTATGGATTATTTGTTTATGGAATTAGTGTTACAAAAACATAACATATATATGAGATTTTATTCACTTTAGCCCTTTCAAGATTTAAGTAGTTTATTTTTCGACAATTAAATATATTTGACATTCAAAGAGAGAAGCAAAAGATACATCAAGTGCTCGATAACAACATCAATACATAGAAAACGAAATTTAAAAAGAACATAAAATGAAAACCGAAAACCAAAACATGGGACACACAAGGTAAGACCCAACTTCCCGTGAAGGGGCGCTACAACTGAGGCGGCACAACAACCCCAACCATCGAAAAACAAAATGACCAAGGTAAGTATCATCGAGGCTCGGAATATTTACCCATTTAAAATAAAAAAATGCAGTATCCTGTAATCTAAACTAAATTGACATTTATTATGGATTTAGACATTTTTTATACTGGGACGGATATGCTGGAATCCTTTACATATTTTAAACTAATATGAATATATTAAGACCCTAGCGTATTCATGTTTATTGTGAATACGGTAGGTGCCCTAATTTATTCATATTGGTTTGGAATTGTAAAGAGCTTGCCTCTATATAAAAACTATCCAGAGATCTATAGCAAATGTCATTTTGATTTAGATTGGTGTATAATGTGGCTTTTGTTTTAAATGGGTAAAATTTGGTCGAGGCTCGGTGGGTATAACCTTCTGTACCTTGTGTTGGCATGTAGTGAGAATAATCAAAATTCATATTTAGATGAATTGAATAAATTTGATCAAATTTTCTTTTGAATAATTGCTTGAGAGTGGATATTGTCACTCCACTTACATTAATTATTCCTTAGTTTTATCAAATTACCCCTCTTTTATTTTAACTAAAAGCATACCTAACATAAGATAATTCATAGTACTATTAAAAGTTATTATTATAATTTAATTAAAAATTAGTTTAACTATATAAAAATATTTATTATTTATCTTATTTTTAATATTCACATAAATTACTAGATATTATAAGTATTAATAATTTATTTATTATAATGATTCAATTGAAATATTAAATTGCTTTAAATTTTGTATACAAAAATATCTAAATAATATAATGTTGAATATTTTTAAGAAAATAATAAATAAAAATGAGTAATAACAAAGACATGATAATTAATTCTGGTATATAATTACCCATAGTTTATTTCTATTGGATTGGCATTTAATTTTTATTATAGTTTTTATTTATTCATATTATTAAAAATTAAGATAATTTTATAAGTTAAATTAATTTTTATAAGTTAAATTAATTACTTGTTTGCATCAAAAAGAGTTTAAAAGGGTTAATGTTTATTTCAATATGTGAATAATATAAAGGCTGTTGTTTATTTTCTATTTGTTAACATATATATTATCTACTTTTTTAAAATAAATTTCAAAACAAAAATTAAAAAAACTAGAGAAGGATAAGTATATATGTGTCTTTAAGCCATTAAAAGTAAGTGATTGTAAAAAAAAAAATCTTAATATAATACGTTTATTTAATTTTTTCAAATTATATAAATACTGGACATTAAAATTAAATAATAGCATGTACATTGTATAGTTTAATTCAGTATTTATCTTTTTAGTTACTCATTATTCAGTATTTTACTTTTTTCTAAAATATTCAGGTAACTATTATCTTAGGAAAGTTTTAAATGAAATAATTCAATATGTAACATTTTAATTATTACATCAAATAAGTTAATGTAAAATACTTATAACTACACTAACGAAAATAATATTAAATATTTTAGTAATTAAATTAAAAATATTAAATTTTGATATCATTATAATGACCAATAAACAATAAATATCAATTACTAATGTGAGGGGGCGAAAATGGCTAAATTTGATAGAGTGTAGTGCTTATATTCTTTGATATGAATGTGTTTGTCTTGGCATGCTAAACTCACAATGAATGGTGCACTAATTCCACCGACAACCTGCAAAATAATTCGCCCAGCAAAACAATACAGTAAAAACCCATGCCCCACAATAGAAATCAGCAAGAAAACTAGGGAAAAATGTGGCCATATAGAAAACAAGGCCGTCAGAGAAAACGGGCGAGCAGATCAGATAGAAAAGTTTAAGAAACCATATAGTGCACATATTTTTTTCCTTGTGAAAAGTGTACACCATTTCACGAATTTAAGAAATTTATTCACTTTATCACCCTCAAAACCATTCAAGATAAGCATTGATTGTTTATTTATTTCACTATAAAACTGTTTTAGGTGAGTACCTTACTTTTTCCTTGTGCATCTTTATACTATTTAATCAACTCTTACAAGTATACCACTCCAAAGTAAGAAAAGCGACTAAGAGATTGTTTTACCTACCGTGCTAAGAATAATTACCCACTCGTTTGGGCATGTCACTATTTATGCAGAGATAATATAAAAAGGATTTTAAGAAAATTTAAATAATGTAAAACAATAAAGAATGAGCACAAAGAAATAAACTAGAATGATTAATGAGAACTAATGTTAGGAAGCAATTTCGTCTTAATTCCTAAATTTTGTGTTACCTAATATTAATTTAATTTCTTTCTCAATTATATTAATTGAAAAAGAAAATTAAATAAATAACATGAATACAAAATCCATTCACTCATACTACATTATTCCTAACACAAGAAGAAATTCAACGAATCAAAGTAAAATAAAAGAAAACGATTAACTTGAAGTCATGATCTCTTACATTTAAAGAAAACAAAAATCTATAATTAAATTTGAATATTTTAAAAAAATGAATATTTTTTGGGATAAATCTTCTTATCTTCTCTTATCTCAAATTTGATTAAAAAATCGCTATACATCTTCTTTTTTATTCAAACTTTTATCCAAAATTTTTTCCTCAAATTTTGCAATAATTAGGGTTATCTTTAATCTTTCATTAAAACAAATTAAGCAAGAATCTTTATTCATTCGAACTCCAAATAATAATTTAAATTCAAATTATAAGACAATCCTCACATATGCAAGACATAATCTAAATTTAGTAAGTGAATCGAGAAAATTATATCTTCTTAATAATAATTAGAAATAATTAATGTATAAATATAAAGTAAAAATATTCGCAAGTCATCAATATGTTCATAATTTTAAACTATGATGATAAGTTTAACTTAGGATTTGAATTTACCACCTTGGTAAGATACTGTTTGATCTGCATTAGTCGTTTGAATCCGAGAATCTACCAATAATCTTTCAAATCCAAGAAATTCTCAATAGTGTTGATGGAAGAAACCAGATACTATCCAAAAAGAAACTGGAGGGGCAAAATTGTAATTGAACCCCTCTCAATTATTGTCCAAGGAGCAACAACTTTTATTTAGATTCAGATCATATCCCTTTGCTTATTTAAGATATATGTGGATTCCCTTTGCTTATATACGTATGGATCCAACTTAATTCATATTTAAATACCCAAAATCAATACAATTCAAAATTTTCTGTTTAAATTGATTTCCAGTTTTCTAAAATCATTATTCTTTTAAATATAATTTTTTTAATATTGCATCTTAAATTCTTAAAAAAAAAACCCTCATTAAATGCGAAATCTAATATAAAATTGAAAACTATCCCTCAGTTCGGAAAAATAATTTATATATGGTGTTTTTATAAGTGATTTACACAAATATGAGAAAATGGGTAAATTTACTTGTATATGGTGTTTAGAATCCGCCAATAAAGAATTCTATGTTATTGAATCTGACTTTTGGTACGAATTTTGTAAAAGATATTTTTTTATTGAATCCGCCAAAGGCGGATTCAATAAAATATTATTTTTTATGTTGAATTTGTAACGGATATAGTGTAAAAATATTTTTTTATTGAATCAGCCAATGGAGAATTCAGTGTTGAATTTACCTTTGATAGATTCTATATTAAAAATATCATATTATGTAAAAAAATTTCAAAATACCATATTAATATAAATACACCACTCAAATTTCATATATATATAAAAAAAAAAAGCCCCTTTAGTATATTTAAAACAAAAAATTGACAAAAAAATATTTTTTAATAGTTTCCCAATTATAAATACTTATTTGGGAGACTTTGCAACATAAAGTCTACTCCACTCTTCCACCCTAACACAACACCATCTCTCCGGTCATTCGCATTCCTTCTGGTTTCTCTTCCAAGCAAAATATCAGAATCCCTTTGCCTTTCATTTCGTCCTCTTCTTCTTCTTCTTCTTCTGCTCTCTCTCTCTCTCTGCGAACTGTGTGTTCTGCCATGGCTTCTGATCTCGAAGCGAAAGCGAAAGAGGCGTTCGTTGAAGAACACTACGAGCTCGCAGTGGGGCTTCTCACTCAGGCCATTGATCTCGACCCCAACCGAGCAGAGCTCTATGCCGACCGTGCTCAAGCCAACATCAAAATCTGCAACTTCACTGGTTCTCTCTCTCTCTCTCTCTCTCTCTCGCTATTTTCGCTGTGATTTTTGTTTTTTTCTTATTTTTCGTGAAGTTTGTGTTTTTCGGATACCCTTTGGCCTGTTTTGTTCGAATAGTCGGATTTCTGTTTGGGGCTGAAACTGTGTTCAATTGGGTCATCTTTTTGTGGAAATAGAATCTAGCAGGAGTGTGAGAATTCAATAAAGATTTTTTTTTATAATCTTTATTGTGGGAAATTTCCTTGGACGCGTGTGTTTAATTGATGATTGTCAAGAGTTTGATTCTCGCTTTTGCTTTGCACCCTCTTCCCCCTCCGTACATTTTGTAGTTGTGTGTGTCTGTTTTGTTGATTATGAGATTATCCAATACCAACTCTGCCATAGTTGTTAGTGTAATTTAGAACCATAGTTGTATCTCTAACATCCCTCTCAAGCAAGAGCTATTGTGGTTTGAACTTGAAGCATGGACAATGCATGGCCCACTTTACTTTCCACTGAAATTTAGTTAAACTAGTTTGTGTACTTGTGTGGGGCAAGAAGATAATTAATAGTGCTTTGGACATTCAAATAGAATTAGGTGTGATATATATCTATAAGAAGAATTTTAATCAAAGATGTTTTGATATAGAAAAAACTACCAGTAATATGTTAATAAGGACCTTTTTTTGTGAAGGTTAAGCGGAAAACTGGAGTTTTCATTTCCAACATTGAAAGGAAGTACTGTATTGAATTCAATGATCCAAACTAACAGGTTTAATGATATATATAATCCAGAACAAAAAAGAATGAATTATTTCTATAGTCTGGAATTCTCTTCTTCGAAGCACCCCTTTGATTGGATGAGCACATCATTGTAAATATGACAGTTGACCTAAAGGATTACATAGAAGTGAACGAGATGAACAAAATTATTAAGTTAAAATATAGTTAGCTTCAAAGATTCTATATTTACTGGATCCCATTGTTTCCCTATTAATTCATTTGTATGGGTTTTGAAAATTTTCCTATTAATTCATTTGTATGGGTTTTGAAAATGATTCCTTATTCATTCCCTCTTCCCTCCACTGGTTAAACATGTTTGTTGTCTATGTAACTGTCCTTTGAACTTTTTATTTTACATGTTCTTTAGGGTGTAAATTAATGGTTACTTTCAGAGATGTAGTTGTGATAATTCACTATTGTTGGCAACTTAATTTCTTGTGTTTGTGCAGAGGCTGTTGCTGATGCAAGCAAGGCAATTGAGCTGAATCCTTCTCTATCAAAAGCATATTTGCGCAAAGGGTAATTAGAGCACCACCTTGTTAGCTTGTGTTCTTTCCCTTTCTTGTTTGTACTTTTAAACTCTTTGAAACTATCAATATATAAACATACTTTACTAAGTGGTGTCCAATGTGTCTGCAATCTGCATCAGCTGCCTATGCACTGAGATGGGCAGAAATGAGTCTCATTGCCTCAGGTGGCCTGAGCTGGGGCAGGTTGCATGGTGCAAATTCAGAATTCTTACCCAATAAACCTCACTTCAAACAGTCAGCAGACAATGGGTATCTAATCCAAAGGGGTATTTAAGCAACATCATCTGAACTAAATAATACCTGCCTATACTGGTAGAACCCTAAAAATATAAACTTATGTGCCTTCCATGCTCTTTTGCATATCCTTCTCTATTTTCATAGGTGAAGATGTTGATTTTCTACTTCAAGCTCCGTCACCTATTGTCTCATGTCCTACTCTCTATTTTGAATTGATTGAGTTTTACCCAGAATTTTCGTTTGCATTGTTTTTTTTCCCTGTTGTCGCTATGTTGGGTCTACATGTCTTGACTTGCATTTTTTTGGATGTGCAATTGTATTATTATGATTTTAATATTTTTATTTGGATTACTTTATGTTTCTAATGCATTGTCATGGATCAATCTTTGAAATCTTATTTTGTTCAATTTGGTGATGATTTGTTGTTATATGAATAACTTTAGTTGATCTTTTAATATCTGCATCATAGCCTATCCCACCTAGTGGGATAAGGCTTAGTTGTTGTTGTGGTTTTAAATATCTGCATCACTTAATGGTGTGATTGCATCATCTTGCTGCATCAAAGTGATGCAGTTTTGGGGGGTGCCTTCTGCAACTTGCTTTTTTATCTTGTGACATGACTCAATTGTGTTTGACCATAAATGTTGCCTGTTCCATCCGAGTCTCATGTTAGAATTTATATCTATTACAAAGTTAGTTCTTTGCTGACTAATAGTTTCTGAGTTGGCACATAACTTTGTCTTATTGTAAATTGATTTAGATTGATACTAGCATATCATTATTGTGTCAAGGTTGAATGTTAACAAGGATATCTATGGCTAAACTTGATTGATTTGCTGTGCAGTGCATCTGATTGAATTGTGTCTCATCCAAATATTATATACATTCTATTTGATATTCTGCGTTCTTACTCTGCAGTAGTTACTAAGTTGGTTTATTTAATTTTTGATTTGTTATTTTGGTTGCAGTACTGCATGCATGAAGCTTGAGGAATATCAAACTGCTAAGGCTGCTTTAGAGGCTGGTGCTTCCTTTGCTCCAGGGGAATCAAGATTTGCTAATTTAATTGAAGAATGTGATAAGCTTATTGCAGGTAAACTATATTCTTACGTGGTAAAATTCTTTCCGTTTGGTGAAACTGGTAGTATTCCCCCTCTTGTTTACTGTAGTGTTTTAGATTTTGTTTGAGTTGCATGTGACTCATGATGGCACCTTGACTGTTCAGAGGGAAGATGCTGATATATGTTATTTGTCCTGGAAGCTGACTTGTTCTTGTTGGGCATATATGTTGAACAGAAGAATCTTATACCATACCAATACAGGAAAAGACTGCAACAGAGAGTGTACCTGCAAAAGATGTTCAACCGGAGAATGATCCTCCAGAGCAGCCAACTGTTGCAGTGGCTAAACCTAAATTCAGGTAAGTAAAGAGCTATAGCATTCTGGTTTTTTAGTGTTCTTTGCTAGAGTTATTGCTTATATGTGGAGACTGCTACTGCTGATGTATTTATTGTGCATATCTTTTCATATTTCTTTAATTTTTCTTGGGCATTTTGATCCCTTGCCCTTTTTACTGCTTTTCAAAGTTTTTGCAATTTGCCAGTTTGTTAATTTCTGATTGGGATAACCTGTAAATGAGTCTGTTTGGATCTTCAAAATTCCTTGTAAAAATATTAGTTGGTTGTTGCTTATGACGGTTTTGATACTATATGTGCTTTGACAAATCCCTTGTGAAGGATGGTTCTAATCACTCACATTTTTAATTTTTGGGAGAAATATGCAGACATGAATTCTTCCAGAAACCGGATGAGGTGGTTGTAACCGTATTTGCAAAGGGCATTCCAAGGGAAAGCATTACTGTCGAGTTTGGGGAACAAATAGTATGGTTCACATTATAAAACTATTTAGTCAATGCCTCGTGTGCCTTTTTTATTATGCCTAAATACAGAGTTGATGAATCACATTCCAAGCTTACACTTTTTCCCCCCTTTTGTAGGTAAGTGTCAGTATTAATGTCCCTGGAGAAGATCCATATGTTTTTCAACGTCGCTTATTTGGAAAGGTATATGAATGGGAGCTTCCTTCTCTGTAAGCTTAGGGCAGTGGGATATATGCAGCTTTTACTATAATTTGGCTATGTTTTTAATGTGTACAGTGGAGATGTTTGAGTGGTAATTCTACATAATCTCAGCTAGGTTTTTGTTCTAACTCAAATGGTTTTTGGTTTAAATTTCTGTTGCGTTTGCTTTGCATTTACCAAGATTCATACAATTGTGGGAAAATGCAGCTGATCAAATGTATTTGCAAATTCTTAATTAACCTGCCATGTGCGATTTATCTTAGTTTTTCTATTTTGTATATCAAGCTTACCTTTGATTTCTTCAATCAGATCATACCTTCAAGATGCCGGTATGAAGTCTTGGCCACCAAAATTGAAATACGCCTGGCGAAAGCAGAACCCAGTCAATGGACATCACTTGAATTCTCTGGAGTTGCAGCTCCCCAAAAGATTAATGTTTCCACAGGTAACTTTAGACTTATCTAGTCTTTATCTGTTGCTTTCCCTCCTCCTTCATGTTTTGTGTGCTTGCTTCACTTGCCCTTCTCAGCTTTATCTAATCTTGAAGAATTGGGTGCTATGTTAACTAATTAATTTGTGGCTATAAACCATTTTACAAGAAGTTGGATGTTCTCTAGATATTCTAATTCTGTATTTTGTGTAGTGAAGCTCCAGCTATGATACTGGTTACGCTTCGTATTGCAAGGAGTGATGAAAGCATTTAATAGACATCATCTTGATACTTAAGTCAACAATGCTTTTTTGTTGACATGAGTAGAGGGTCTGTCTTGGATTTATGAGATGGGGATAGAAAACAAGTTCTACTTGCTGATGGGCCTGATTATTGGCATGGGGATTAGAAGTTAAAACTTAAAACTATTTCTGCACCTTGGTTTTATCAAAATTTACTTGTATCCCTTGCTGTAAATTTTGCAGTTACAGGAAGTCCAAGACCTACTTACCCATCCTCAAAGCCAACAAGGGTGGATTGGGATAAGCTTGAAGCTCAAGTAAAGAAAGAGGTTTGTCTGCTGCTTATGTAAAATGTGTTAATTCTTTGCGTTTCAGTGCCATCTCTTGCTCCTAATATTCTTTAGTTCAGGAGAAGGAAGAGAAGCTTGATGGTGATGCAGCTCTGAACAAATTTTTCCGGGAAATATATCAAGATGCGGACGACGATACACGACGAGCAATGCGAAAGTCATTTGTAAGTTTTATATTGGTTTATCCTATCTTGTATTGAAAATCACAAATGACATGTTGAGAATGGTACCAAAGTTTGTGACCGCTGCATGCTGCTGTATACACTTAGCATCTGATATCTTTTTGAATTTCTTGCAGGTGGAGTCTAATGGAACAGTGCTGTCAACAAACTGGAAAGAAGTGGGATCAAAGAAGGTGGAGGGAAGTCCCCCTGATGGCATGGAGTTGAAGAAATGGGAATATTGATCTGTTTTCTCGGATTAAAGATTATGTGTACCGTGTTTGTGGGATTATGCTACTGAAGAAACCATACTACACTAGTTTTTATTTTATTGGTTTTCATGGAGTGTGTCTTGGGCAAGACCTGATCATTCATGCTTATAATGGTTGTACCTTTTTGGTGTTTGGTGGAATATAATGCAGTTCTGGTCTTTTGTTTTAAATGTTACTTCTTTTGAGCTCTAGTTTATACTAATGTGACAGATTAAACAAGTATCTGAATAGATTAGGAATTCAAATAAAGTATAAGACAATTTAGGGCTTTTTTTGATTTCAGTTTTCATTTTCAATTTTGAGGATTTTGTAAATGAAAACTGAAACTAAATAAACCCTAATTAGTCTCTCTGGAAAAAAATTGTCAATAAAATAGGGGCTTTTGAGCATTAGAATGTGAATCAAATTGAAATTATTATGCTATTTGGAGTGACTATGATGAGGAGATGGTGGAAAATTGTGTTACATTAACTATGTAACTATCTATCTCATAGTATTTTAATGTAGATTGTAGAGATTTGACAAAGACTAAATTGTCTTATACTTTAGAAGGTTTGAAATCAAATTGTCATTTTTTATTTTTTATATATTTTCAGAAACTAGTATGTTCAACTCAAAAATTATCGATGTTCATTGTGGGAGTTTCCTCCAAACTGATACACTGATCATCGTATTGTGGAAAATTCAATGGCATCAAATATCAAAGTTGCAGCTTCGAGGACAGAGCAAAATGTCTTCATTTTCCCGACATTCATATCTCTACATTCAATAAAGATGGTGATGGTCGGGAACCTCAGGGTGATTTTCGTTGACCTTTGGAGTCAGATTAGAAAACAATAGAAGAACACAATTAGGCCCGCTTCCATTAATATGATCTTTTCAAGTAGCAGGAAGCCAGAAGTTTTGCCCCTTAGTTTAAATTTTGCAATTAAAGCACTCGCAAGAAAAAATGGTTGCACGAAATTTCTAGGCAGAGTGATGCTTAGCCAGCCAAGCCAAGTGGGAGAAGTGCACTGAATACCTTGTGTACAAATATATGATCCGTGCCAGTTACCACTTACCACTCTCAGCTTAATATTCTATTGTCGATTTCAATATTCGTCTGTCACTTGTGCGATGAGTGTGATCATGATAAGGAGTAATCCAACTAGTTGTTTCAAAATTCTCATGGAAGCCATATTTATGGTGTGGTTGATGATGATGCTGGTGGACCACCTTGTTTGCGCAGCAGGAGCAGAGGTTCGGTGCATAGAGAGGGAGAAGCAAGCACTGCTCGACTTCAATGCCGGCTTGGTTGATGAGTATGGCATGCTGTCATCGTGGGAGGACAACCTTGATTGCTGCCAATGGAAGCGTGTTGGCTGTAGCAACCTAACTGGCCATGTACTGAGGTTCGACCTTCACGGTGACACCACTGGCGACATCATTGGGCTCTCTGTAACACGATTTCTGAGAGGTAAGATCCCCACATCATTAGTGAAGCTGCAGCAGTTGAGGTACTTGGACCTCAGTTGGAATGATTTTGAAGACAACCATATCCCAGAATTCTTTGGTTCTCTCAACAACTTGAGGTATCTTGATCTGTCATTTTGTTTTTTGGGTTGGAAAAATTCCAATTCAATTTGGGTCTCTTTCACATTTAAAATACCTAAATTTTCACTTTAATGGACTCGATGGTTCAATCCCTTATCACCTTGGAAATTTGTCCAAGCTGCAATGTCTTGATCTCAGTGCAACCTATTTAGAGGGTACAATACCACCTGAATACCACCTGAACTTGGAAACATTTTAAGCTTGCGCAAGCTTTATCTTGGAGCCGGTTTTCATGGATCTCTCAAAATTGATGATGGGAGTGACACCGGAGGTCAGTGGCTTTCCAATCTCACTTTTTTAACCCATCTTGACTTGAGTTCGGTAGAGAATCTTAACAGTTCTCCAAAATGGTTACAAAAAATTGGTAACCTCTCCAAACTAAGAGAACTAAAATTAGGTGATTGTGGTCTTTCCAATCATTTTATCTTATCACTGAGCCTGAGCTTTCCCAAGTTCAAATTTTCTCATTCACTTTCTGTCTTAGATCTTTATGGGAACTCCTTCACTTCTTTCATGGTATTTCAGTGGTTGTCGAATGTCTCCTCCAACCTGATTGAGCTCAACCTTAGTTTTAGCCTCTTGGAAGGTTCCATGTTAAATAATTTTGAAACATCAATGAAATCTCTTGAGCGACTTGACCTTTCCCAGAACACAATAAAAGGTGAGGATCTCAAATCCTTGGTGAATATATGCACCTTATCTTCTTTATACCTGTCCGAAGGCAATTTGGTTGGAGATCTTCATTCTATTCTTCATAATCTATCAGCTAGTTGTGTTAGTCACTCACTCCAGAAATTGGATTTGAGCGATAATCAAATCACTGGCATATTACCTGACCTTTCAATATTCCCATCTTTGAAAACATTGGCCCGTTGGGGAAATCAATGAAAAGGAAAAATACCTGAAAGCATCATGTTGCCATCTCAGCTGGAGTCTTTATTTATTAGATCAAATTCCTTAGAGGGTGGAATTCCTAAATCATTTGGGAATGCATGTAATTTGAGGTTTTTGGACATGTCCAACAATAATTTAAGTGAAGAGCTACAAGTGATATTTCAGCACTTGTCCGGATGTACAAAATACTCACTTCAAGATTTGGATCTAAGCAATAATCAAATCAATGGCACACTCTCTGACCTCTCAATATTTCCATCTTTAGAAAGGTTAGATCTTTCTGAAAATAAATTAAATGTGAAGATTTATGACGATATTCAATTTCCACCTATGCTAGAGACTTTGAAAATAAATTCAAACTCTTTGGCAGGTGTGATCAATGACTCCCATTTTGAAAATATGTCAAAGTTGAAGGTCTTGGACTTATCTGGTAATTCATTGGCATTGACATTTAGCCATAATTGGGTTCCATCTTTTCAACTAGAAGTGATAAAGTTGGAGCCGATATGGTTACAGACACAAAGTAATTTGATGCAGCTTGATATTTCTGGTGCTAAAATTTCAGATATCATTCCAGATTGGTTTTGGACCCTACCCCCAAAGCTAGACTTGTTGAACATTTCATACAACAATCTTATGGGTATAATTCAAAATTTTCCAACAAGGCTAACAGAATACCCTTTCATATCTCTAGCTTCAAATCAGCTTGAAGGATCGATTCCTCTATTTTTACGAAGAGCTGAGTCTCTTGATCTATCCAACAATAAATTTTCAGATTTTAATTTATTTGTGCGTGCCAATGATACAGCTGAAAAATTAGGTCAATTAGATCTTTCAAGTAACCATTTTTCTGGCCAAATCCCTAAGCAACTTCAATTCATTAGCCTACATAGATTTGAGTAATAATAATTTCTCTGGACAAGTTCCTACTTCTATGGGATCATCTTTTGAGCTTCAAGTATTGATATTGAGGAACAATAGTTTGACCGGAGAGCTTCCTTTCTCATTAAGGAGCTGCACAAATTTAGTGATGCTAGATGCAGGAGAAAATAGATTATCAGGAGTTGTCCCTTCGTGGATTGGGAGCAGCTTACAACAATTGCAAATGTTAAGCTTACAAAATAATCGCTTCTTTGGAACTTTACCTTTGTCTCTTTGTTACCTAACTAGTATTCACCTCTTGGATCTCTCATCAAACAATCTGAAAGGACAAATTCTCAAATGTTTCAAGAACTTTACTGCAATGGCTGAAGAAGGGTTCTCAACATATACCAGAGATCATTTTTATACGGTCAACCATACTTTTGGAGGTCTGTATCTCCATGATTATGACTTAATTGCTTTGCTAATGTGGAAAGGAGTAGTGCAGATAATCAAGAATAATAAGTTACTTCTAAAAGGCATTGATCTCTCAAACAATCAATTTTCAGAAGACATTCCAATATAATTTGGGAATTTGGTTGAACTGGTCACATTGAATTTATCAAGAAATAATTTGACATGTGAAATGCCCTTGGAAATTGGAAGGCTAATATCACTAGAATTTCTTGATTTGTCAAGAAACCACTTGTTTGGTTCAATTCCTTCTAGTCTTGCACAAATTGATCGTCTCTGTATGATGGATCTGTCACATAACAATTTATCAGGAAAGATTCCAACTGGCACACAGTTGCAGAGTTTCAATGCCTCAAGTTACAAAGAAAATCAAGATCTTTGTGAGAAAATGTGTTCAGAGGAACGATCACCACATGGCGCTCTAGCTAAAACCCCAAAAGAAGATGGTGGTGATCTCTTTTTTGAATCATTTTATATGAGCGTGGGATTGGGATTCTTCACTGGATTTTGGGGCATCTTTGGCACAATTCTTTTCAATCGCTCTTGGGGACACCTTTATTTTAGATTCTTGAACAATTTGACAAACAAAATTATGTCAATTTGGTGGTGATCAAGAAGTCTTAAATGCAGCAAGTGGATCAAAGACTAGCTTGATGGTAACACTTTTTTTTCTTCTCCCATGTCTACTTGTTCAATGTTTTATGTAACTACTTTGATTTAATCTGATTTATTTTATTGATATGAAATATTGGTCATTCTATGGACTTGGAAGGAAGTAATGAAATTTATTTTTTGCAGAGGTAAATCAGGGAATGATTAAGTTCAAACAGGGCACCAGCAAACCTGCCATTGCTGTGCTGCTCTTGTCAAGAAGCACTTATGCTGCCTTGGTACTGAATCAAAAGAGAATGAAGAAAGAGTAAGACCTATAATACTTCATTAATTGAATATGTGAAAGACACGGGGTTCAATGCTTTGTGCTACTCACGAAAAAAATAAAGAGATCATAACTGATTGGTAATTATAAATCAGCAGTATGATGTATAAATTTGCAAAGCAGCCTCGTATGCCTTTCTTATTACACTTCCATACAGAGTTGATGTAGCTAAGTGTTAGTATTAATATCCTTGCAGAACATCCATATTGCTTTTAAACCTCGCTTGTTTGGAAAGATATATGAATGGCGCAGGGGAAAATGTAAGTTCTTCTATGATTTTGGCTATGGCTTAAATGTGTATACTGGAGATGTTTGGGTGGTAATTCTACCTAGTCTCATCTAGGCTTTTGTTTTAATCTAATTGATTTTTTGTTTAAATTTCTGTTGCAGTTGCTTTGCATTACCAAAATTCATACAACTGTGAGAAAATACAGCTGACCCTATGTATTAACCTCCCACGTATGATTTATCTTACCTTTGCTTTGTTATTTTGTATATCATGTTTACCTTTGGTTTTGTTCAATCAGGCCTTACCTTCAAGATGCCGTTATGAAGTTTTGTCCACCAAAGTTCAAATACATGTGAAAGCCAAACCTGTTCATTGGACATCACTCAAATTCTCCAGAGTTACAGCTCCACTTTTCTCCAGAGGGTTAATGTTTCCTCAGGTAACTTAAGATTTATCTAGTCTTCATCTGTTGCTTCCCCTCCTCCACATTTTCTGTCCTTGCTCCACTTGCCCTTCTCAGTGCTATGTTAACTCATTAATTTGTGACTATAAACCGTTGTACCAGAAGTTGTTCTCTAATATTCTAATTCTGTATTGTGTGTAGTGAAGCTTCAAGTTCCAATTATGATACTGGGTAACCTCTGTATAGCAAGGAGTGGTGAAAGCATTTAATTGACTCTTGATACTTGAGTCAACAGTGCTTTTTATGTTGACATGAGTATTGAGTAGAGGGTCTGTCGTGGATCGAGATGGGGACTGAAAACAAGTTCTACTTGCTAATGGGCTTGATTATTGGCACATGGATTAAAAGTTAAAATGCTCCTAGTTTTATCAAAATTTACATGTAAACCTTGTCATAAATTTTGCAGTTATAGGAAGTCCAAGTCCTACTTACCCATCCTCAGAGCCAACAAGGGTGGTTTGGGATAAGCTTGAAGCTCAAGTGAAGAAAGAGGTTTGTCCGCTGCCTTTGTAAAATGTGTTAATTCTTTGTGTTTCTGACTTTCAATTCCTCTAATGCTCCTAGCTTCCTTTATTTTAGGAGAGGGAAGAAAAGCTTGATGGTGATGCTGCTTTGAACAAATTTTTCTGGAAAATATATGAAGATGCGGACAAGGATATACAAGATGTGCAATGTGAAATTCATTTGTAAGTTTATATTTGGTTTATCCTATCATGTATTAAAAACCACAAATGACATGTTTAGAATGCTTCCAAATTTTGTGAACACTGCATGCTTCTGTATACACTCAGCATCTGATATATTTTTGAATTTCTTGCAGTTGGAATCGAATGGAACAGTGCTGTCAACAAACTGGAAGAAGTGGGATCAAAGAAGGTAGAGGAACTTCCCCTGATGGCATGGAGTTGAAGAAATGGGAATATTGATCTGTTTTCTGAGTAAAGATTATGTATGTATACTGTGTTAGTGGGATTATGCTGCTGGACAAAATCCATATTGAACTTGCTTTTTTTTTTTTTATTGGTTTTCATGGGGTGTGTCTTGGCCAAGACCAGATCATTCATGCTTAGATAGTGATTGTTTTTCTGGTGTTTGGTGGAATATAATGCAGTTCTGGTCTTCTGTTTTGAATGTTCCTTCTTTTGAGCAACTGAACCGAGTATCAGAATAGATGAGGGATTCAAATTAAATACTCTCTTCAATGGCTAAGATTAATGTAACTATTTTCATGCAACTAATGCCAGAATGTAATTACTAATCAGTTATAGTAGTAGTTCAGTTTTTGAACGTATAATCTCTCTGGGACCATTATGTTTCAGCCACCATGTGAATACTGCGGTGGTGTTGGTAGATTTTCATTCAACGAGAAAATCTAGTAGAGTAGAGAGGATACTGTTCAGGACAAAAATGGAAAAAAATAAAATAAAAGGAACGAGTAAGGAGAAATTGCAGTTGGACTTAGAATGTGAAGGGAAGTAGCAATATTCTCTAACGATTTATTATTTTTTTACACGTTTTAATTAAATTGTTAAAAGCAAATTATGGAAGGCTCTTTCCATGGATGTTATGCTTGCCGCACCTTACACACAAAAAAAATAAATAAATAAAAATAAAAGTATTTTTCTAATTCTAGATCATATAATAATATCTTGTGACGGTCTTCTGTCCATTTGAAAATCGGACTTCACTAATAAATGACTATGGTTTAGGCTTGCAAAGAATCACGCCATTTGGATGATTCATGAAGTTAATTTTCCTCTTTGGATAGTAGTACAGTATCAGATGACCAAATTCAATTTGAACAAGAATCAATAGACAAAATCTAATAATGGCTCTAATGTAGATGCATAATATATATATATATATATATATATATATATATATATATATTTCATTATAACTGCTAAATTGGATGTAAAGAAAAGCTCCCTCAAGAAAAATTCTTTTTATGTTATTTTTATATTTATTAAAAAAATTTAATATTTTTCCATATTCAACTGCTTTTGTATTCTTTGCCTAAAACATATTCAAATCGATGGAGCTACTGGCCTCAAATAAAATATGCACATCCAACATGGCTGATCAAGTATATGTTATCAAAAAGAATTTAGAAGAACCTTTTAGTCTTTAAAATAAAAGTTATACTATTTATACTCATTATATATGGATCATGTTAGTCCACACACTATCTGATAGTAGATAATGTGTGAATTGGCACAGTATTTACCATATACACAATAATTACAAATACCATTTTTCTTGAAACAAATGCTCTAAAGTCTAGCATGTTGGCTTATGATCAGACATTTGTTTAGAAAGGAACCATATGCTTAGAAATTGAAAGAAGCACAATTTTCATTTTTGTTTTCCTAGACGACTCCTGGTATTGCTTTCATAAATTCTTTGAAATTTATTTTACAGCACACTAGATGATACCCATGCATTGTACGGAAAAATATATATTAATTATATAAATTTATTTAATGGTTTATTTTGGAAAGTATTACATTAATATTTATATTTTACTTTTAAACATATATTAATTAACTAATATAGAAAGAAAATTGAGTAAATTAAACATTAAGAAAATTGAGTAAATTAAACATTTTTCTTTTTATAGGCATCTTTATTATATAATCATATCCTCTATTTTCAGAATATACACCTCAAATATGTTATAAAATATGTAACGTTAATGAATTCATGTTTTTTAAAAAATTAAAGGTAATTTAAACTAAAAAAATTTATTTAAATTTGGCTAGACCATTTAGCCAATGATAGATCTATATACCTTTAATTAATATATTGATTTATAAATTTATTTATTGCGTTATTTTATGAAATATTAACTTATATTCCTCTAATGGAAAGCTATATAAATTTTTTTAATATTTTATCCTATGAAATGCTAAACAAAATTTTATAATTTAATTTTTAATATATCAATTAATTAATTAACTAATTAATCTAGAATAAAAGTTGAGTAAAGTAAACATTAATGTCTTAACAGACATCTTTACTATCTCATCAATTTTCAAAACGTACATATCAAATACGTTATAAGATATATTTGGCTAATGAATTGAAGTTTTAAAAGAAGTAAAGGCGATTTATATAAAAATTTCATTAATTACATATTTTTAAAAATAAATTGAAAATCCATAAAATAATAAATTACACGGTACTATGAGAGATATAGATATGGGGTGCTAATCATAATACTTCCATAATGTAATTAAATTCTGTTAGATATTTTTTAATTATATAAAAGTAGGCATTCCTAATTTTTGTTTATGTAAATATAATTATTTAAACTTTTGTTAAAATAAAAGACATTATACTTTATTGTGAAAAGAATTTACAGTGATTTAGTGAATACTTAGTAGCATTTGAAGTGAATTAGTATAAATATCTAAATTTTATTGCATATAGATTAAAAAAAAAGGGCGTGAAGTTGATTAAAAAAAAAAGGAGTGAAGTAAGTTGGAATATAACTGTAATAGTAGAAAAGTTCCAAGAAAAAAAATATATTCAGACTTTTTCGATACAAATAATAAGAAGAAGACTTTTCAATTTTTCATAGTATTAGTGATTGCAATAATATTTTAGGCTTTTTGTTTGCAGAAGATGGAAAAATGACTTTTCAGCTTCTTGGAAAGATGACTTTCATATTCTTTATAATATTACTTTTATATATAAATATACAATATGTATTAGAGGTGTTCAAGATCCGACCCAATCCCTTAATCCGTCCTGGCTCAAAATTTATTAGATCGGGTTCAGGTCCTTAAATTTGACCCGGTACAATTTTTGGGCTGGATTCGGATCATGTTTCGGGTTAGCCCAGCCTAGCCTGAAGTCAAAATTTCTTTTATAATTATATTTTTGTATAATAATTAGTGATAAATTATAAGAGTTTATGTTTAAATTAATATATTTTGGATAACTTTATATATTTTTTATAGTAAGATTGTTTGTTTTGAAATATATATCTCAAAATATCTCTTAAATTTTATTTTTTATTTATAAAATTTTATAACTTCATTATGAATAATATCAAAATCTTTATAAATTATTTAAAAATCAGGTTGATCAGGTTTGATCCGACCATTTATTGAGTCATTATCAAATCAGGTTTAAATTTTTAAAAATGATGCGGTTTAAAAATCAGATCGGGTTGAGATTTGGTCAAATCCATCCTAATCCGTCCTTATATACCCCTAATATGTATAATTGTTGAAATTGATCCACATTGTTTTAGTTTATTTTTGGAATTGTCATTTTATTGGGCTATTTTATACAAAATAGAGAGCATTTTTAACAATCTTTTTCAGCAAATTATCTTTTCAATTCATGATTCTTAAATAAAACAAAAAATTAATTATTTTTAAAAAGGCTTTTATTAGACATTTGAATGTTTATATAAACACAGAAAACAAATAAAAATCATATTATTTTAGATGTTTAGTGTTTTGTGTTGTTTATTTCAGTTGATATCTATCAAATAAATATTATCAAAATTCTTGCTGTATTTTGATTTTATTTTGCGAAATTTTTTAAATGGGGAAATAATTGTTCTTATTAATAAGATCTCTTCCTGAAAAACTTTAAGAGCAGAAAACAAAATGGAAAATTTAATATTTTTAGAATAAATAATAAACATATATGAACAAACTATCGTTATCTAGAAAAAAAAAATCCTGAGAATCCCATTATTTTTTCCAAGTCATCTTTAGGCTTTTATTCCATGGAGTCTTTGAAGTATCTTATACGACATTATTTTAATAATTACAGCTAGGCTCAAAACAACCTCATATGAAGAAAAGAAGCCGAGAAACAAAAATACAACAAATTAAATCAAAATAATAACATATCCCAAATCCAAGATCAATCACAACAGACTCGTTCAAAGTAATCTCCATCCTCACTAGCTTTTGTACTCTAAATCCTTTTAAAACTACCGTGAACATCATATTTTGTCCAAATTTTTATTTATTTTTATATTTATTATTTTTTATAAAAAATCCATTCTTTTTTTTTTTATCATAGCCCATTTCATTATAACCCATATCATTTGTCCAAACATTTTTTTTTCTCTCTCTCGTTACAACCCACATTTAATTAAATAAAAAAAAAGAAGAAGAAGGGACATTGGATCCCTTGTTTGACTGTTCTAAATAAAAAAATATAAAAAGGAAAGAAGAGGAATATTGGATTCCTCTCCTCTTGACCGTTCCTCAAGAAAATAAACAATGGAGACGGCAGACACCATCATAGTCCCCTTCCCCATTGGCATCATTCCTCCCCTTTGTGATGATTACGGATTTACCAGCCAACCTGTGCAAAATGATGACAATAATTCTGTTTGACTGGAGAATATCATATAGTCATCCATCAACAACCGGGGAAGGGGGGCAATGATCAGAGGCAGCAAGAATTACAATCACTGACCAAAAAGAAAAATTCAAAAAAAAATCAAACCAAAAAAAAACAAACAAAACACTTGCGGATACATCAACAAGAGAAACCAAGCCAACCTATAGAAATTTCAGCAAGACAATTCCAGTAACATCGAAAGAAAAAAACAAGGTAAATTCAACAACAACAACAACAACAGTAGCATCATCATCATCATTTAAAAAAATATTAACAAAAAAATTTAAAAGAGGAAATAGGGAGGAGGCCGCGACGGTGCTTCTCTCCATCATCAGCCGCGGCCTCCCTTCATGCCATCATCATCATCTTCAACCTCCAACCATCCCTCTTAAGCTCAGATCTCTTCCTCTGACCGAACCACCGCGGCCTCCCATCATCACATCACTATCATCCTCAGCCTCCTCCTTCACCAGAAGCCATCATCATCATGCCCATCTGCCAGACCACCGGGGAAATCATGACCTCATCCACGGATGCCGCGAGTCCAGCCTCAACCTCTCCTCTTCTCCGATCCACCGTGTATCATCGCCACAGAACCGCGAAGCCCGCTGGAAGCTCCGTCGTCCAGATTGCGAAGCCAGTAGCAGCTCCATCCTTCGTGCACGGCCCTCCTTCGCGAATCGCTTCGGTTGTGTCTTCCTTTGCCCAAATCGGCCACCGCTAGCCTCCCCCTCACCGGCGCGAAACCCACCTCAAACCGCTCCTCCGCCGCGTCTTCAACTCAGCCTCTGTTCCTCCGATGGGCAGTTATCGTGCTCCAGCACGTCCGCCCCAGCCGCGCCGTGCCGGAATCAGCGCGCACCTAGCCAGCCGGTTCCCCTCCACTACCGCGGCGGCTCTTTCTTCTTCTCTCTCTCATCTCCGCTCTTTCTTTCTCTCTCTGTGTCTTCCTATTTCTCTGTTTTAGTATGTATGTGTGTATGGACATTAGGAATTAAAAAGAATGAGAAGGGGCTGTGTGCCCGTGAGAGAGAAAGAGTGAGTGTGTTAGTGTTCTTTGTGAGTGTGTGCCGCATGTGTGTGTGATGTGTTTGTGTGTGTTATTTTTTTTTTAAGTTCTTTTTTGTTTTTGTTTGGGTTGGTTCGTTTTGGGTCTATGGGCTGGTTGGGCTTAGAGTTAGAAATCTTATTTTCTTATTTTTTTAATGTTTTTGTTTGGGACTGGGTTTGTTTTTTTTCTCGCAAAAAAATATGGGCTAATATTTTTAAAATCTTAAGTTTTGATGTGTAAAAAATACATGTGATAACAAAAAAAAAACCAAAAATACAAAAAAATGAATTTCCTTTTAATGTGTTAAGTTTTTTTTAAAAAAATTAAAATCAATCAACACATGTTTTCAAAATTATTTCAAAAATTAAAATCAATTAACTTTTTTTTTTCTCTAATTAAAATCAATCAACACACACTTATTTTCTACAGAACGACGTGACTTTGAGTTTTTCATCAGACTGTATGATACGCTTACAGCCCAACAACTATCAAGTCAAAATTAATTTTTCATTAAGTTGTGTTTTCTTTTAATTTAATTTTCTTTTCTTTTATTTTATTTCTTTTTTTCATAACTATTGGGGAAAAATAAATATTATTAAAATTATAATTAATTTGCATAATGAGCTCTAGGGTAACCGTCTTAGTACGGATGTATTAGAGGTGCAGTGGGATTAAGTTTCCACCATTCCCTAATCATAATTAGACTCCTGAATCTCAAATCTCTTTTAAAAAAAGACCAGTTTGCAAATCAAAAGATTTTCCAGTTTTAACTATAATTAAAATTAGTGGCAACTCCCGTTTTTATTCAAAATTTTATTTTGAAATCGGTCGTCATTCCCCTGATCGCAGCGCCCTCCGGGCACGTTGTGACAACTACCTAGCTCGTTTGGTTAAATTGATTATTAACAATGTTTAGTTTAACAAATATCATAGACAAATATCTTAAAAAAAAATCAATTAGTGACCCTCTGTTAACTAATTCAGTATTTGACATTGATAATTTAATGATAGGGATTAAAATTAAATATTTAAAAAATATACAGAATGAAATCTAATCAAAAAATTTTCAAAGTCCAAAATAAAAATTTTCTTATTTTTTAAAGGGCCAAAAACATATTTAAGCCTTAAAAAATCATTAGATAGTCTTGAATTTCTAAAAAAAAAATTTAGAAGACTAAATTATCTTTTTTAAAAACTTATGATTAATTGAAAAAGGGAATAAAAGAAAAAAATCTAATTTAATACAGATAAAAAATTTATATAAATTAATTAATATTTTATTAAAACTATAAAGTGATAATTATTTTGAAACAAAATAAACCCTAAAAAAATATTTAATTTAAGACGGAGTGATTATTTGTGGATCAGAGCGATTGCAAAGGCAATGCCGCTGGGGCATCTTATAGTACTCCATCCATTTTTTAAAAATTATTCAATTTTAAATGTTTATTAGAATTAAAAATAATAATTGAAAAAAATTAAAATTAAAAAATCAAAAAAATTTATTAAAGTTTTTTATTAATTTTTTTATTTTTATTAATAAATTAATAATATTTAATATGTTGTTATTAAAAAGAAATAATTAATATTATTTAAAAAATTTTGTAGCTGAGACTGTCAATTTCCGTTTAAAAAAAAAAGAAAAAAAGAGTGAGATCAATTGACGTTGGCGGAGACTAAGTTGTGGTGGTAGAAGTGCCGCGAGTTGTTTTAAGGATGTTTATAAACTTTTAATGAGATGAAATTAAATTGAATTCTTATATTTAAAATGAGTCAATAAATTATAAAATTGAATTGAATTTTTTGATTTGAAATGAGTTTAAAAATGAATAAATTTAATTATTTTTATTATTTTATATTTTATTAATAGATTAGGAATAAAATATTATATTTAAATAGGTTAGAAATAAAATATTATATTTAAATAAGATTATTTTGATATTTTCATTTGAAATTCAATTTTTACGTCAAATTACATCTATTTGAATCTAATTTTAATTTTTTAGTTTTATTATATTTTAATTCTATTAAAAGTTTAATTCTTTTACTTAATTACTTTTAAATCATAAAATTCAATTCAATTCAATTTATTGATAAAATTAAATTACAGGAATTTTCAAACTCCCGAATGAATTGATGTGTATGAATAGAACTTGACAATATCAATGACAATGAAGTTCAAACTTAAAACACACGGAAGAAAAAATGGTTGCACGAAATTTCTAGGAAGAGTGATGCTTTGCCAGCTAACCTAAGCGGGACAATTGCATTGAATAGTTTGTGTATAAATAAAAGAGAAATACTTAGCTAAATTGAGAGTCAGAAAAAATATTTATTTTAATTTATTTATTAATTAATATATTAATTTTATGGATTATTACTATCTCCTATTTTTCTAATATTTTTAATGTAATTGTTAATTTATTAATCAATAAATAAAACATAACAAATAATTTATTTTGCTCTATAAACACCTAAAAATTTCTTATAAATAAATATGTGACCATTGGCAATTCCAATCCATGCGAGCTAAGTTAGTTACCACTTACCACCCTCAATCTAATCTTATAAAAATTATAAAGTGATAATTATTCTGAAATAAAATAAAACTGTAAAAAATATTTAATTTAAGATGGATCATTTGTGGAATAGAGTGATTGCCTTTTCGCAAGGATAATGTCGCTGGGGCATCGTTGTAGTGCTCCATCCATTCTTTTAAAAATTGTCCAATTTTAAATGTTTATTAAAATTAAAAAATTAAGAATAATATGTTAAGTTATTTTTATTATTTTTTAATTAATAAGTTAACAGTATTTAATATATTTATTATTAAAAAGAAATTATTAATATTATTTAAATTTTTAAATGAATAATTATTTAAGACATATTTCACTGCAACCAGAGCGCGGTCAATTTCCGTAACCAAAAGAAAAAGAGTGCGGTCAATCTACGTTGGACTGTAAGTTCATGAGGGAACTAAGTTGTGGTGGTAGAAGTGCCGCGAGTTGTTTTAGCATAGCAATGAATTGATGTGTATGAAAAGAACTTAAAAGTATCAATGAAGTTCAAACTTAAAACACACGGAACAAAAAATGGTTGCACAAAATTTCTAGGAAGAGCGATGCTTTGCCAGCTAAGCCAAGCGCGACAATTGCACTCGATAGTTTGTTTATAAATAAATATGTGACCATTGGCAATTCCAATCAATGCAAGCTAAGCTAGCTACCACTTGCCACTCTCAATCTAGTCTTAAATATATTGTTGGCTTCATTCGTCACTTGTGATGACAGTCATCATGATGAGTAATCCAACTAATTGTTTCAAACTTCTCGTTCAAGCCATATTTATGGTGTGGTTGATGATGATGCTGGTGGACCGCCTTGTTTGCGCAGCAGGAGCAGAGGTTCGGTGCATAGAGAGGGAGAAGCAAGCACTGCTGGACTTCAAGGCCGGCTTGGTGGATGAGTATGGCATGCTGTCATCGTGGGAGGACAAGCGTGATTGCTGCCATTGGAAGGGTGTTGGCTGTAGCAACCTAACTGGCCATGTACTAAAGCTCAGCGTTTCCGATGCAAGACGAGTTTTGAGAGGTAAGATCAGCACATCATTAGCGGAGCTGCAGCAGTTGAGGTACTTGGATCTCAATTCAAATGATTTTGAAGGCATCCATATTCCTGAATTCTTTGGTTCTCTGATCAACTTAAGGTATCTTGATCTAGCAGCTTGTTCTTTTGATGGGAAGATTCCAAGTCAACTTGGGTCTCTTTCACAGTTGAAATACTTAAATCTTTTCGGGAATTTTTTAGAGGGCTCAATCCCTTACCAAGTTGGAAATCTAACCAAGTTGGGGTATCTTAATCTTGGGTGGAATAATTTAGAAGGAATAATACCATCTCAACTTGCGAACCTTTCAGGTTTGCACGAGCTTTATCTTGGATCACCTGATGGTGGTGCTCTCCAAATTGATGATGGGAATGGAGGTGGTGGTCAGTGGTTGTCTAGTCTCACTTCTTTAACTCATCTTGACTTGAGTTCTACGCTAAATCTTAACATTTCCCACAACTGGCTACAAAAGATTGGTAATATGTCCGAACTTAGAGAATTGAGTCTATCTAATTGTCGCCTTTCAGATAATTTCATTCTTTCGATGTCGCCTTCCAAGTTTAAATTTCCTGATTCCCTCGTTGCCTTGGGTCTTTCTTCCAACGCCTTCACTTCATCCCTGGTATTCCAATGGGTGTCAAATGTCACTTCCAACCTTGTTGAGCTCTACCTTAATGAAAATAACCTCTCAGAGGGTTCCGTATCAAATCATTTTAGCATGACAATGAATTCTCTTGAGTGGCTTGAGCTAGCCAATAATAGACTCAAGGGTGCAGATCTCAAATCTTTCATAAATATATGCACTTTACGTTATTTAGGCTTCATCCAGAACAATTTGACTGAAGACATTCCATCAATTCTTCGTGACTTGTCTGCTGGTTGTGTTAGATATTCACTGCAACAACTTCGTTTGGATGGCAATCAAATAACTGGTACATTACCTGACCTTTCAATATTCTCATCTTTAAAATCATTGGATCTTTCATCGAATCGGTTAAAAGGAAAAATACCCGAAAACATCCTGTTGCCACCGCAGCTTGTGTCTTTACGTATCACGTCAAACTCCTTACATGGTGGAATTCCAAAATCATTTGGAAACACTTGTACTTTGAGCTCACTGGACATGTCGAGAAATAATTTGAATGAAGAGCTTCCAGTGATAATTCACCACTTGTCTGGATGTGCTAGATACTCACTCCAAGAATTGTGTCTCGAAGGTAACCAAATCAACGGCACACTGCCTGATCTCTCAATATTTCGATCCTTGGAAGCCTTGCTTCTCTCTGAAAATAGGCTAAACGGGAAGATTCCTGAAGATATTCAACTTCCCTATCAACTGGTGACTTTGGAAATGAAATCAAACTCTTTACAAGGTGTGATCACTGACTACCAATTTGCTAATATGTCTAAGTTGAAGGTTTTGGACTTATCTGACAACTCGATGGGATTGACATTTAGCCATAATTGGGTTCCCTCTTTTCAATTAGAAGAGGTACAATTGAGGCGTTGCATGTTAGGTCCATCTTTTCCCCAGTGGTTGCAGACACAAATTAAATTGACAGATCTTGATATTTCTAATACTGGAATTTCGGATGCTGTTCCAGGGTGGTTTTGGGCCTTATCAACAAATCTAAATTCGTTGAACAATTCATACAACAATCTCACAGGTATAATTCCAAATTTTCCCTTAAGGCTTATTGAATACCCTTCAATATCGCTAGCTATGAATCAATTTAAAGGATCAATTCCTTTATTTTTACGAAGAGCCAAGTCCCTTGATATGTCCAACAATAAATTTTCGGACTTTCGGCCATTTATATGTGCCAATGGTACAACTGAAGGATTAGGCCAATTAGATATTTCAAATAATCATTTATCTGGCCAAATCCCTGATTGTTGGAGCAATCTCAGATCATTAGCTTATATAGATTTGAGTAACAACAATTTATTTGGACCAATTCCAACTTCTATGGGATTAGCTCTCGAGCTTCGTGCATTGATATTGAGAAATAATAACTTGACTGGGGAGCTTCCTATCTCATTAAGGAGTTGCACAAACTTAGTAATGCTAGATGTTGGGGGAAATAGATTATCAGGAGTTATCCCTTCTTGGATTGGGAGTAGCTTTCAACAATTGCAAATGCTAAGCTTGCGAAGGAATCACTTCTTTGGAGGTTTACCATCATCCCTTTGTTACCTAACAAGCATTCACCTCTTGGATCTCTCATCCAACAATCTAAAGGATGAAATTCTCAAATGTTTCAACAATTTCACTGCGATGACTCAAGAAGGTCTCCCAAAAATTTATGATGATCATTTTTATACTATTGATGTTCCTGGAGATCACTATTCTAGCTATTTTGACTTGATTGCTTTGTTGACGTGGAAAGGAGCAGAACATATAATCAAGAATAATAAGTTGCTTCTAAAAGGTATTGATCTCTCCAACAATCAATTTTCAGAAGACATTCCAATAGAACTTGGGAATTTGATCGAATTGGTCTCATTCAATTTATCAAGAAATAATTTGAAAGGTAAAATTCCTTGGGAGATTGGAAAGCTAGTATCACTAGAATTTCTTGATTTATCAAGAAACCACCTGTTTGGTTCAATTCCTTCTAGTCTTACACAAATTGATCGTCTCTCTATGCTGGATTTGTCACACAACAATTTATCTGGGAAGATTCCAACAGGTACACAATTGCAAAGTTTCAATGCCTCAAGTTATGAAGAAAATCAAGATCTTTGTGGGCCACCACTAGAGAAAATGTGTGTAGAAGAACAATCACCGCCGCCAGGCTCTTCTGCTAGAACCCAAGAAGAAGGTCGTGATCTCTTTTTTGAAACATTTTATATGAGCATGGGATTGGGATTCTTTGTTGGATTTTGGGGGATCTTTGGCACAATTCTGTTCAATCGCTCTTGGAGACACGCTTACTTTAGATTTTTGAACAATTTGACAAACAAAATTATATCAATGTGGTGGTGATCCATATTGGTGCAAAACAATGGCTCGGAAACTAGCTTTGTGGTAATAGTTTTTTTTCTTCCATCTATACTTGTTTAATATTTTATATAACTACTTTTATTTATTTACTATATTTTAGTTATTGATATGAAATATTAGTCATTCTATGGACTTGTAAGGAAGTAATGAATGTTATTTTTTGCACAGGTAAGCCAGAGAATGAAAAAGATTCAAATAGGGGAACAGAAAACCTGCCAAGTGCCATTGCTGCGCTGCTCTAGCCTCTAATCTTGAAGCACTTAGCCTGCGTTGCTACTGAACCAACAGAGAATAAAGAAGGAATAAAAAAGATAAGTTGTGTGTGTATATACTCTGTGTGTGGGATTGTTCTACTGAACAAAAATCATATTTCACTTCTTTTTATTTTATTGGTTTTCTCGGGGTGCGTCTTGGGAGACCTGATCATTCATGCTTCGACTGATTTTGTTTTTTGGTGTTTAGTGGAATATAATGCAGTTCTGGTCTTCTGTTTTATATGTTCCTTCTTTTGAGCTCAGTTTCTACTAATACAAGAACTGAACCAAGTATCTGAATTGATAAGGAATTCAAACAATCTCTTAAACAACCAAGATTAATGAAATTATTTTCATGCAACTACTGTCTTCTTCTTTCTCACCTGGTTGACATATAATCTCTCTCGGACCATTATGTTTCGCTTCTCGGTAGATTTTTATTAAACGAGATAATCTTGAAGAGTATAGTGTTCTGGAAAAAAAAAAAACTGACTCAGAATTAGAACTTAAAACCAACAAGTGGCAATATTCTCTAAATATTTTTTTTGTGTGCATATTTTAATTAAATTGTTAAAAGCAACTTATGGAAGGCTCTTTCCATGGACTAGTCGAAACAAAATTAATTTGCTTAATTAATGATATATCCTGATATACTTAACACTATTATTATAGTTTAATTCTACTTGTATGCAATTAACAAATTGCACATGAATCCGAAATCCACAAATATAGAGCTGTGACTAACAGTAGCACAAATCCATCACTAACAATGTTTCAGCATAAGTCCAAAAAGTGCATACTTTTTCCACCAATCACAAGGTCATTAACAAAGTTCTAATATAGCAGTCCATAGACCCCATCCAAAACCACAAATCAGTCATTAACCAAGTTCCAACTGCAAAACCAATATAGTCCATGCTTTTACTACTTTTTTCAATAATATACTTCCAATTTCTAGTTGACTCTCTTTTTTTATACTCCTTCGTTATGATTGCACAACAAACGGAATATATTTACATCAGTGTATACAGAATTTATGTTTTCATATCTAAGATAACATTTTAAGAAACTTGATTCCTCTACTTGCAATTTTTTTGAGGACAACATACCCAAGCTCAATATAGCATTAAGAAAAAAAAAAAAAAAACAGAACAACACATATAATTATAAAAGTGAAATATCATATTTTTTCTCTAATATCCACAGAGAATACCAAATATAAATTAAAACTTAATTACAACAACAAAATAGAGAGTACAACACAACACAAAATACAAAATACCACCAAAAGAACATAGATCAACACAATGGATTTTACATAAATATAAAACAAAAAGCAACAATAAACAGAAAGAGTGGTGTGTCTTTCTTCACAACTGTCAATTTATTAGTGGGCCAAGCAACATGAAGCACTACAAAGATCAGGAAAACAAATAAGACCAAAGAGCAAGAATGACTCAACGAATCAGTGTCTATCTAAGATGAAAAAAACTCAAACATGATAATCAATCTTATACCCTATAACTTAAATAGTCAAACTATTATTTTACTCTTACATTGATATTAATTTTTTACCCATTAATTAGCATTTCTCTATAAGAACAAAAAATGACCCATCGAGTCCATCAAGGTTCATCCTTTACCAACATCATATCTATCTAAACCATTACATACAATAATAGGTAGAATGCATAAATAACAATATTAACAATTTTCCCTGCCAACATTATAATGTAGAAATTTCATGAAGAACACAACATCAAACTTTCACAGCAATTTAGAAAAAAGATAAAAAAAAACTGCATATTATTTGATCATCCCAAATAAATATCAATGAAAATATTTTGTACTCCCTTATATTTAAACACCCCGAGTATATAGAATCTAATATAAAGTCTTTTGTATCTCATCTATTTAAATTTACATCTGAATAATAACTTCTTCATTATCTTAACATAATCTAAAGAGCAAATACAATAAATATCTACAAATTTAACAGGCTTTAATATATATTTTTGAATTCCTATAAATATAGGTTATTTTGATTTTAGCCTTTTACATTTTTTAATTCCTACAAATTAACAGGCTTTATCTTGGAGGTAGTGTTTTTGTCTTTATCAGAAGAATTTTATTATTTGTACTTATTTTGTATGGTACACCGTGTCAACTCACACTTTATTCACCATTGGATAAGGTGTGGACCCTATTCAAGTAGGGTTCACACTCTATCAAATAGTAAATAAAATGTGGATCGATACGATGTCCCACACACTATGAGTACAAATAATATTTTTTCTTTCAGAATTGATGATGGGAGTGGAAACTGGAGGTTAATGGCTGTCCAATCTCACTTCTTTGACCCATCTTGACTTGAGTTTGGTAAAGAGTCTTGATGGTTCTCATAATTGGCTACAAGCGATCAGTAATATGTCTAAACTTAGAGAACTAAGCCTATCAGATTGTAGCCTTTCTGATTATTTTATTTTGTCACCAAGACTAAGCCCTTCCAAGTTCAAAATTTCTCATTCACTTTCTTTTCTAAATCTTTATGGGGATATCTTCACTTTTATCATGATATTTCGTTGGTTGTCAAATGTTACATCAAACCTTGTTGACCTCGACCTTAGTTTTAATCTCTTGGAAGGTTCCAAGTCACATCATTTTAGCATAGCAATGAAATCTCTTGAGTGACTTGACCTTTCTCATAACACAACAAAAGGTGGGGATCTCAAATCCTTCATGCATATATGCACCTTATCTTATTTATGCCTATCCGATAGCAATTTAGCTACTTTAATCAATTCTTCATAATCTATCAGCTGGTTGTGTTAGTCACTCAATTCAAGAATAAGACTTGAGCGAATCAAATCACTGGCATATTACCTGACCTTCTAATATTCTGATCCTTGAAAGCATTGTATACCTTTGGGAAAATCAATTAAAAGGAAAAATCCCTGAAAGCATTAGTTTGCCATCCCGGCTAGACTCTTTGTTTATTTCATCGACCTCCTTAGACGATGGAATTCCAAAGTCATTTGGGAATACATGTACTCTGAGCATTTTGGACATATCCAATAATAATTTGAGTAAAGTGCTTCCAATGATATTTCATCACTTGTCTGGATGTGCAAGATACTTACTCCAATATTTGGATCTAAACTGTCACGGCCCAATTTGGATTGTGACTCACACATAGAGAGCATGTTCTTTAGCTAGCTTTACGACACAAAATTTCTAGAAAAACGAATAAAATTTCCTTTGTTCTTCAGGCATTCACCAAACACAAAACTTAAAAAAATACATTCTTACAATATCCAAATACCACTGCACAACTAGAGAAATATATATATATAGATATATATATATATATATATATATATATATATATATATATATATATATATATATATAAAAGGTTTTCTCATCAGATACGTCCTTTTAAATCCAAAGCATAACATACCATAAAACTTTTCAATCCATTATGTCCAAATTTAGAAAATAAAAGAAAATCGAGTTATCATATCAAAATACATATGTACGTATGAAATATAACATAATATATAGCCATTGCTTCTAAATTGATCAAATTAGTTTTAAAACATAAACCCATCTCTGATCTTGCCTTTGATAAAAAGGAGCTACATCTATCAATTAAGGACAATAAATTCTTCCTTCAATAAGGCTCACGAATCAAAGTGGGCTTACCAAGAGAGAAAGTCCGAAATCTACTAAGTTGGAGGAAGATTAGATCTCGGACCAGTACTTGAATCTAAAAAAAGGAAGGTAACAGAATAAGTTTGACAACTCAGTGAGTAGATAAAACATTTATAGCCCACATGAGGCAACAACAAATTCAAACAAATAATATTAGAAAGTTGTATAGGAAAACATATTCATAATCCAAATAAATAAACATGGAGAAGTGGCCTAGGAGAGAAAATTCCATCGGGATCACATACCTGGGCAGCCATTCCCTCGTATGATCTTGGCTTCCATTAGGAACCACAAACATGTGGACCTACACTCATTTATCATGTAACACTCTCATCAGTCAAAGTGCCCCCTGGCTAACACCATCTGTCGTTAGCTACAATTCCTATCTCAAGCAATCCCAAAACAATTTATAAATTAACAAATCATTTTCATAGTTTAGTAGCTTTTCGAAATATGTTCCTTCAAATACCAAACATAAGCATTGCTATAAGTATATTTCAATTCCAATCACTTTCCAGTCAATCAATACAATTGGGATTCATAACTCATAAATCAATTTCTAAGTTTTAAAACCCATACTCATCATATCTAAACCAATCTATTTAAAAGACAGCATAAAACCGTTTCTTTGTCTTATGTGGTAAATAAAACACATTTACTTTTCAATCAACAACAAGAAATAAATCTCTTAAATACATAAATCATGCAAATTTGTAAATAGGGTGCAATAAACATTTTATAATATTCATAAATAATTTATATAGAGGAAAACAACTACAGACACTAAATCTACTCACAAGAATAATTCCCAAGGAACCAGAGAGCACACCTCAATCTAACAAAACTTCCCAATTGGCATCCGATTGTTGTACAATTCTAGGAACAAGACGACAACAATATATGTGAGGTAACAATGCGATTAATTAATAGACATGCGCCCTTTGTATCAAAACCCCTAATTTCTACACCCCCTAGGCTTCTTAAAACCCCTAAATCTACTATTAATAACTACATAGAAAGGCCAATAGGATTTATGAAGCAAGATTGGCACTTATCCACTACTCTTAGAGGAAGCCTAGAAGTAGAAAACAATCCAAAACTCAACTCTAACTGGTTCCTTTACCTAGAGAGAGAAACCATGAGTTAGAGAGAGAAAGAGAAAAGGAAAGCATGATTTGGTGATGATAAGAAGGAGGAGATGAATATAGTAGTTGAGGTGATGGTAGCAATGTTGTGGAGAATGAGAGAAAGAAAGAGGAATAAGGAAGGAGGAAGGAAGAAAAAGAAAAAGAAAAGAGGAAGGTCTCCCAAAAATTTACAATGATCATTTTTATACTGTTGACGTTCGTGGAGATTACTATGCAAGTTATTATGACTTGATTGCTTTGTTGATGTGAAAAGGAGCAGAACATATAATCACGAATAATAAGTTACTTCTAAAAGGTATTGATCTTTCCAACAATCAAATTTCAGAAGACATTCCAATAGAACTTTGGAATTTGATTGAATTGGACACATTGAATTTATCAAGAAATAATTTGAAAGGCAAACTTCCTTGGGAGATTGGAAAGCTAGTATCACTGGAATTTCTTGATTTGTCAAGAAACCGCTTGTTGGATTCAATTCCTTCTAGTCATTCACAAATTAATTGTCTCTCTATGTTGGATTTGTCACATAACAATTTATCTAGGAACATTCCAACCGGCAAACAATTGCAAAGTTTCAATGACTCAAGTTATGAAGAAAATCAAGATCTTTGTGGGCCATCACTTGAGAAAATGTGTTTAGAAGAACAATCACCACCAGACTCTTCTGTTAGAACCCAAGAAGAAGGTCGTGATCTCTTTTTTGAAACATTTTATGACCATGGGATTGGGATTCTTTGTTGGATTTTGGCGAATCTTTGGCACAATTCTATTCAATCGCTCTTGGAGACATGCTTACTTTAGTGTGGTGGTGATCCAAAAGTGTTACATGCATAAAGTGGCTCAAAGACTAGCTTAGTGGTAATACTTTTTTTTCTTCGCCCATGTCTACTTGTTTAACATTTTATGTAACTACCTTGATTTAATTTGATTTAGACTTTTTATTGATATGAAATATTAGTCATTCTATGGACTTGGAAGGAAGTAATGAAATTTATTTTTTACAGAGGTAAATCAGGGAATGATTAAGTTCAAATAGGGCACTAGCAAACCTGCATTGCTGTGCTGTTCTTTTCAAGATGCATTTATGCTACATTGGTATTGAATCAAAAGAGAATGAAGAACGAGTAAGACCTATAATACTTCACTAAGTGAATATGTGAAAATCAGAAGCCCAATGGTCTGTGTTACACAAGAAGAAAATAAAGAGATCATAACTAATGGGTAATTATAAACCAGCAGTATGATGTATAAATTTGCAAATCAGCCTTCTATGCTTGTTTTATTACACTTCCATATAGAGTTGATGTAGCTAAGTGTTAGTATTAATTTCCTTACAGAACATCCATATTGTTTTTAAACCTCACTTGTTTGGAAAGATCTATGATTAGAAGGCTTCCTTAATTTTTGGTAGAAGCCTGGTGTTGAGAAACAGAGAAAGAGAGAAAGTCATGAGGAATCTGTGTGTTTCAACTACATAACGGAGAGAGTATATATAGACGCTATGCAATAAATACACCATAATTATAAATATATATTTTTTATAATTATAGATATAGTATTTCTAATTACAGATATTCACAGATTCTAACACTCTCCCACAAGCTAGGGTATATAGGTTATATGCACCTAGCTTGTTACATAGGTAACTTATTCTAGGACCTCCCAATGACTTGATGAGAACATCTACCAGTTAGTCATTTGAATTTACGAAACTTGTGGTGACGTCTCCAGATAAAATCCTTTCTCTAATGAAGTGATAATCAACTTCAATGTGTTTATTCCTCTCATGAAAAACTGGATTTGAAACAATGTGTAAAGCAACTTGATTGTCACAAACAAATGTCATATGCTTGATTTTCCCAAATTGAAGTTCTTTGAGGAGTTGCTTGAGCCAGATAAGCTCACATGTAGTTGAGACCTGGCACAGTACTTTGCCTCAACACTAGACCGCATAACTACAGTTTACTTCTTACTCTTCTAGGATATGAGATTGCCTCCAATAAGTATACAGTGCCTAGAAGTGGATGCTTATCAGAAAGGGATCCTACTCAATCTGTATTAGAATACCCAACTATCCTAGTGTGCCCCTTATCTTCGTAAAATAAGGCCCTTCCCCTGGGGCTCCTTTGACATACTTCAAAATATGTATAAGAACATTCCAATGAGCTTCACATAGTAAGTTTAGGAATTGACTAACCGTACTTGCCACAAAAGAAATGTTTAGATGGGTAACTATGAGATAGTTCAATTTTTTAACCAATCTTCTATATTTCCCAGGGTCATATAGTGGCTTCCCTTGATTTGGCAGGAACTTGACATTATGATCCATAGGAGTATCAACAGGTTTTGTAGTAAGTACATCTGTTTCCTTTAGAATGTCAACATCATATTTTCTCTGAAAGAGAGCTATACCATTTTTGGAATTGCTACTTCAATGCCCAGGAAGTATCTGAGTTTGCCAAGATCTTTGATCTGGAAATGATTGCATAAGCGCTATTTAATCTGTGCTATGCCATGAGTGTCACTCCTTGTAATGGCAATGTCATCAACATACATAACTAGGTAGGTGCAACCTCTCTTAGTATGATGGTAAAACACGGAGTGGTGAGCTTCACTTCGAGTCATACCAAACTACTGAACCATAGTGGAGAACCTTCCAAACCAAGCCCGATGAGATTGCTTAAGACCATACAGTGATTTTCGGAGATGACTAACAAGATCAGAAGACTCCCCCTGAGCAATGAACCTAGAAGGTTGCTCCATGTAAACCTTTTCCTCAAGATCACCGTGGAGGAAGGCATTCTTAATATCCAACTAATGAAGAAGCTAATGATGCATATTAGCAATAAAGAGAAACATATGAACAAAAGCCATATTGGGAATAGGGGAGAAACTATCACCATAATCCAATCCAAATATATGAGTGTACCCTTTGACAACAAGACGGGCCTTAAAACGATCAATTTAGCCCTCAAGCCCCACCTTAACCATAAAAATCTATCAACAACCAACCACATATTTACCCAAAGGGAGAGACACTAGTTCCCAGGTACCATTATCCCAAAAAGCACACATCTTAGCAATCATAACTTGTCTCTACCCAGGATGAGAGAAGACCTCACCTGTAGTCTTAGGAATAGACACAGAAGACAAAGAAGATAGACAAGCATAATGTAGAGAAGATAAATGGTGATAACTCAAAGTAGTATAGTGAGGAGACGGGTTATGGGTGGAACAAATACCTTTACGAAGGGTAATTGGAAGATAAGGCGTAACAGGTAGGACAGAAGGTGGTGAAGGATTGGACATCAAAGAAGAGTCCACATCAGCCAAAACAGGCTCAAATGAAAGAGAGTGGGTAGCGGCTGTTGGTTAGATGCAATGGGTGTCTAAGGTGGGACAAGCTTAGCTAGTGGATGGGCTTGACGATGGTAGACCTGAAAGTGGCGAGGCATAGGTGCAGGGATAAGGGGTGGCAAAGGTATAAGGATCACAGGGAGTGAGAGTTCCTCAGAAGCAGGAAAGGTGGAATGGTTAGATAGCTCAAAGAAGGGAATAATGTCAAAAAAGGTAACATCCATGGAGACGAGGTAGCAACGCAGAGTAGGAGAAAAATACTGAAAACCCTTTTGAGACCGAGTATAACTAAGAAAAATACATTTAAATGAATGTGCAGAAAGTTTGTCAAGACCAGGAGTTAAGTTATGAACAAAATGGGTTGACCCAAAAACGTGCGGGGAAAGGGAATGCAAGGGGTCATGGGTAAATAAGATGGAGTGGGGAACTTGGTAACCTAAAACAGAGGATGACAGAAGTATCAACTGAAGCCGAAGGAAGGAGCAACTCAGTGGGTAGTTTGACAAGAACTTGAAATAGAGAGGCAGACATCATGGAGAGAGTAAGCATAGTTGGTGATCCAAGAAGCTGATCAAGGGTAGCAGAGTACTCTGGAGGTAAACAATAAAGGGCCATGACCATAAAGAAAGAGCTATGTTGCTCCAATTCCTTCTCAGGGGTATCAACAAGGGGCAAGAGTTCATTAAAGTCATGGAGAGCACTGTGAATCTTACCCAAACAAGAGGACATAGAACTATCAAGCTGGCAAAGAGCAATGATACCCATGAAATCCTAACAAACACAATAGAGGCGTTGAGTGCCATTAGTGAAGAGAGTCTTCACCTGCGCTGAAACAGATTCACAAGTGACATGAGCCCAAAGAATCTATTTGATGGAAGGAGTAATAGTGGACTTGAGAATACTGCACAACTGGCATCAATCTTAACCCAATGAGACCAGGATGTCGACAGCCTTCGTGGTGAGGCGGTTGGCATAGTCCTATCACGTCAGTCAAAGTTTGATGTCTGATGCCCAAGTATCATAGTTGTCACCATCAAGTTTGTTAGTGGAAAGAGGCACACTGACATAACTAGCAAATACGGGAGGCTCAGTCTTTGGAATACCCTTATTGTCAGAGGAAGAGTTGTTGGCATCCATGGGTCACAAAAGTATAGGGGCAGAAGTAGTATTTTCAAAACGTGACGTCTACAAAGTCCATGGATGGCACAAAGGTGGGCAAATCTAGAAAGGGTACGGCATCATGAGTACTGCGGCGATGGAAGCAGCCAGAAAGGTCATCAAGCGTGCTTGCACTCGCAGCGGAGATAGATGCGGGTGAACAGTGTTGTGGAGAGTAGTGGAAGCACCTGGTGCTGCATCAATTGTTAGATCAGAACCAGACCATGGTGGTTGGGCCACACAGGGAGGGGCAACACTGGGGGTGGGGTCAGAGGGCGAAGTCATCGCTGGCAGTGAAGAGCGACGGCGGACGATGGTAGAAGTTGCTGGAAAGGAGGACACTATAGGGAGGAAGAAAAAGGAGAAAAAAAAGGAGCCAGCGATTGGAAGGAGCACATGGTGGCCGAAAAAAAAATTTCAGCGGAGGATAGTGGGTCCTCCTGATAGAACGGATTAGGGTTTATTTTCTCACTTAGGCCCAGGATACCATGTTAAGAAATAAAGAAAGAGAGAAAGTCATGAGGAATTCGTATATTTCAACTTCACAACAAAGAGAGTATATGTAGTTGTTATGCAATAAATACACTATAATTACAAATATATATTTTTCCTAATTACAGATATTCACAGATTCTAACAAGGCACATGGAAAATCTAAGTTCTACTATGAGTTTGGCTATAGTTTTAATGTGTATACTGGAGATATTTGGGTGGTAATTCTACGTAGTCTTATCTAGGCTTTTATTTTAATTTAATTGATTTTTTATTTAAATTTCTGTTGCAGTTGGTTTGCATTACCAAAATTCATACAATTGTGGGAAAATGCAATTGACACTATGTATTAGTAAATTCTTAATTAACCTCCCACATATGATTTATCTTACCTTTGCTTTGTTAGTTGGTATATTATGTTTACCTTTGGTTTTCTTCAATCAGGCCTTACTTTCAAGATGCCGATATGAAGTTTTGTCCACCAATGTTCAAATACACGCAAAGCCGAACCTGTTCATCGGACATCACTCAAATTCTCCAGAGTTATAGCTCCACTTTTCTCCCGAGGGTTAATGTTTCCTCAGGTAACTTAATATCTATCTAGTATTCATCTGTTGTTTCCCCTCCTCCTTCACCTTTTCTGTCCTTGCTCCACTTGCCCTTTATAGTGTGCTATGTTAACTCATTAATTTGTGACTATAAACCATTTTACTAGAAGTTGTTCTCTAATATTCTAATCCTGTATTGTGTGTAGTAATGCTCCAAGTTCCAATTATGATACTGGGTAACCTCTATAGCAAGTAGTAGCGAAAACATTGAATAGACTTTATCTTGATACTTGAGTCAATAGTGCTTTTTTATGTTGACATGAGTATTAAGTAGAGGGCCTGTCTTGGATTTTGAGACGGGGACTGAAAAACAGTTCTACGTACTAACGGGCTTGATTATTGGCACATGGATTAAAAGTTAAAAACTATTTATGCTCCTAGTTTTATCAAAATTTACATGTAAACCTTGTCGTAAATTTTACAGTTATAGCAAGTCCAAGGCCTACTTATTCATCTCAAAGCCAACAAGGGTGGATTGGGATAAGCTCAAAGCTCAAGTAAAGAAAAAGGTTTGTCTGCTACCTTTGTAAAATGTGTAAATTCTTTATGTTTCTGACTTTCTGAACCTCTATTGCTCCTAACTTTCTTTATTTTAGAAGAAGGAAGAAAACTTGATGGTGATGCCACTTTGAACAAATTTTTCAAGGAAATATATCAAGATGCGGACAAGGATATACAAGATGTGAAATGCAAAATTCATTTGTAAGTGTATATTTGGTTTATCCTGTGATGTATTGAAAACCACAAATGACATGTTGAGAATGCTACCAAATTTTGTGAACACTACATGCTGCTATATATACTCAGCATTTGATATCGTTTTGAATTTCTTATAGGTGGAGTCAAATGGAATAGTGCTGTCAACAAATTGGAAAGAAATGGGATCAAAGAATATGGAGAGAAGTTCCCCTAATGGCATAGAGTTGAAGAAATTAGGATATTGATCTGTTTTCTGAGTAAAGATTATGTATGTATATTATGTTAGTGGGATTATGCTACTGGAAAAAATCTACATTGAACTTGCTCTTTTTTTTTTAATTGGTTTTCATGGAGTATTTGTTAAGAAAGGAGACACTACAAATAAAACTCTATTGTTTGTTGAATAACTTTTTACATTAGCAAGAGCACTTGCTTTTACTCACAATTTGAGCTCTCCACTCAATGTTCTACTCAATTACACTTGTTGTACTAATGCACATATATAAATGCTCTTCAAGCCTATTTATAGGCTTTGTATGTTAGTCATGATAGAGCATAGAGTAGTTTCTAGGTTCTTTTCTTTTTCTATTACAAACTACACATTTCTAGAGCCTTGCTATTCAAAGGCTCATGCTTTATCTATAAGTTTCTACAATATTCTCAGTGTCGTATCTAGTCTAGAAGTTTCTTGCTTTTCTTTAATTTTCTACACAATTCTATAGAGGCCTAATCATAGAAAACACTAGAGGCTTCTATTTAATACTGATATTTTCATATTTCCCCCCAGCACTAAATCTCTTGCATTCCCGGCTCTTTTCAAAATTTAGAAAATTTGATGTTGCATATTCCTTTAGTGAGGATCGATCTTATGATACCCAAGGTACATGTGTAAGTAGATTTTTTTTTTTTGGCATAGCCTTAGGGTCTCCTGGAATCCACCCATGTTGTTGGGTCCTGGATTTTGCTAAGTCTGGATTCCACACCTCCTTGGAGGGCTCTATGTTAAAGCCACTTTCTTGAGATTAAAAGTCCCGGTAATGGTTCCTAAGAGGAAAACAAGTTAAACAGTGATTTTTAATGAATTTTATGAAACTTTTAAGCGTTTCGTTTTAGCCCACAAGTTTAGAAAATCTTAAAGATTCTCAGATTTGAATTAAAATTCAAAATTTGGATTTTGATTTGCTGGGATTTTAAATTTTATAATATTTTATTTAAGTTCAAATGGGGGGTATTTCCTTATTTACATTTATGCTTTAAAGTTAATGGAGAATAAAATAAATGAGGATATTAACTTAAATAAGTGAGTGTTGAGACAACCCAGATGTCTTGAGCACCCAGAGGTGCTGAACCAGTTTTACTATCACCGGTATAGCGGTTCGGGACTGCTATAATGGTCACAGTGTGTGAGACAAGATGGTTTTGGGGTCTGAGGACTGCTATAGCCGTCCAAGACCATTATAGTAGTCATAAGCGGTCATTATGTAGGGCACGATATGCCCTGACTACTATATAGCGATGTCAGTCAGGTAGAAACAGTGTAAAATGATGTGGTTTCACTTAACAGATCCCTTTCCTCTATTTAAACATCCCAACTCGGATTCCTCCCCCATTTTTCGTGATTAGAACCCTTCTCCTCCCTATTTTTCATCTTTTTTCTCTCATTCTCTCTAATCTAGCTCCCATAGATCATCAAAGTATGTATATGTTGTTAGTTTATGTCTCCATTCTCTCTATTCTTTCATGATCTTGAGTCGGATCTTGTTATTTCTCTCATTGTTGTCAAGTGGGGTTGCTCCCCCAATGGTGTTAGGGTTATATTTGGGCTATCTAGAGGTTACTAGAGATTACTAGAGATTAATCTCGAGTTTGACAGTTGTTGGTGTCATTCCAAACTCTCCAGGTCATGTTGGTTATGGCCATATAGTCCTGGCTCCAAACATTGAGTAGATTCAAACTCATGACGTTATTTTAGCCATTATGATTATGTTTGGTGCATGATAATTGCGAAATATGAAATTTAAGATGAGCAAAAGTATAGAATATGATTTTACATGATTATGTTAAGTTAGAAAAACTATGACTTATGATGATAGCATAAAAGAATGAGTTTTACAAAACCATTGGACCATGATTACTGTGTTGTGTGCGTGGAAAATGTTTTATATGCTAATGAAATGATTGTTGGGAGAATATATGATTTTATCTAGTTGCTATTCTAACAAATATGTTTTAACAGTTATAATATCATTATGTATACGCTCCAGACTTTGGATTTTAAAAAGTTTTTAGAATGTTAAGTTGATTTATTATAAAATATATATATAGAGTAGAGTATTCTTTAGCTTTTAAATACAAATGTTATTATAATTTTCAGAGTAGTATAAAATTTATATGAAAGAGTTTTGAGCCTAGAGTAAAGCATGAAATAAAGTTTTAGAGAAAAGAAATTCAGCTATTATGATTATGAACCCCAGTGTTTGAATTTATGATTTTAGATTTATCAAGTATATAGAAAGTTATGTTAGCTTAAGATTTGAACTTGGAACTTCAGATTTATGGTACCAAGAGATACAAAATTCAGTATGATTCTTAGTAACTGCCAGATACATATTCTGTGGGCTTGAGATCGAGTTGCCTACAAACGGGTGATCCCTTGGGCACGATTTCACAATCACAGTTATGCTAAAGTCAGATTATTAGAGTTATATGAATCTAGAACTCTCAGAGTACTTAGAATTTAGGGGATCGCGTTCACGAGGGACGGAATACCCCCTTTTTAGTTATGATTTTTGACAAATTTGTTTAGCTGATAAAGATAAGGAAACAGACAATTAGTTAACGACTGTATGAGATCGTTAACCTTAGTACTAAGTTGTCCATTAGAGGGCAATCTCACCCCTCAGCATATAAAGAAACGAAACCTAGTTAGGTGCCCACAGCTTGTTCCGATATAGTCTATGATTTACAACTTTATTATTATATATACATTTATTCAGCTTAGTAGATACTGTTTACCGATACTACGCTGCACCCTTGGTTTTATGATTGATTATGAATTAATAAATGTTGTTATGAAATTATGGGATGAAAAGTGTTTTCTTATATAGCTACGTATATAAATATCAAATTGTATAAATATCAAATTATTTAAGATTTATGCATGTATACTGCTTTATGTATCTTCTTGTTGTCCCATGTGGGTGATGGATAAGAATTCACTTACTGAGTTCGTTGACTCACCCCTCTCCCTTCCTCTCATAGTTGCAGGTACAGACATCGTTCAGTCTCCGATCCAGTAACCACAGCTATCCATTGGTGAGCTTCACATTGAAGTAAGGCTTAGAGTAGGCTTGTGTAGTTTTAGAGTACTCCGATAGTATTGCAAGCAAGATTCAAGCCATGCATGTATTTTGAGATATTGTAGATATTTTTAAAGTTTACATATTTTGCTTCATGCTTCCAAAGTTTAAGAATGTATTGGAAGATAGAATACGGTTAAGAGAATTATGTAATGAATTAGAGACATGTCTATGATTCAGGTTGTAAAAGGTTTCCGGTATTAAGTTAAGTTTCACAGTATTCTGAACATGAGTGTTATATTTTGATTAAGAAAATGATAATGATTTCGAAGGAAAGCATATTTTATATATGAAATTATACTATTTTATGCATTTAGAGAGACACGTCATTTAGAAGGCTAACGTAGGGATAAGATTCCTCACATGCCGATCACATTCACAAATTAGGTCGTGACAAATCTTCATATGTTGCCGGCTTTTTTCCTTCCATAACTACTGTAATATTTGCATACTCTGGATTGGGCTTTATTTGCCTTGTAAATCTCCTGAGTTGTGGTTGTTCTTTGGCTTCTTCTCCTTCTTCTTGTTCCATTTGATGAACTCCTATTTTTCAAGGGCTCTTTGTGTGTCTGTCCACTTTATTTGAACTTGGAGACTGCTCTTCTATGTTGTTTTTTTGCTCCCCATCTTTTCTTCTGTCATTCCTTCAATATTTTCAGAGCCAGGTAGAATTACCTATTGTGGCAACCACCAAGAGGTGGATTCATCAAACACTATATTTCTTGATGTGTAACATTTGCTCTTCGTGGGATTGCAACATCTCTATCCTTTTCTCTGACTATCGTATCCCACAAAGATACAGTGAATGACCTTTTTATCCATCTTGCTCCTTAGGTAATCTAGAACAAAAACATAACACATGCAACCAAATACTCAGAAGTGACTCACCGTGGGGTTTAAGCTTCTACAGCTTCTCAAATGGTGAAACAAACCTTAGCTTAGCTTGTGGAAGTTGGTTTATCCCATGAGTTGCAATCTCTATGCACTCGGCCCAGAATCTGCTTGGGATTTTTTAGCATGCAACATGCTTACCAGACGACAATTCTTTCTCTCCGCCATGTCATTTTGTTGAGGAGTGTTTGGACACGTTATTTGTCTTCATATCTTACATTCCTTCAAGAACTCATAGAATTCTTTTGATGTGTACTCTCCTGCATTGTCTGTGTGAAGGCATTTAATCTTCTTTCCAACATCGCTTTCAACCTTCTCTTTAAACTCTTTAAATTTTGTTAATGTCTCAGATTTTTCCTTCATAAAGTAGACCCAGACGTACCTTGAGTAATTATCAATGAAGGTCACTATGTAACGATATCCGCTAATCGAAGGTTGTTTAAATAGCCCAAGTACATCTGAGTGAACCAGGTTCAGCGGCTATTTGGCTTGAAACTTTGAACTTTCATATGGAAGTTGGTGAGCCTTACCATACTGAGATCCAATGCATATGAGATTGTCACGCACTTTCAATTAAGAGAGACCCTTAAGCATTGTCTTCTTTATCATCACCTTCAACTTGTGATAGCTCACGTGCCCAAGGCATGTATGCCACAAATCCACTGTCTCATTCTTTCGAGTCTTATCTACATAAGCAGATTCTGCAAGCATTACGTAGATTGACTCCAAATGTTGCCCCTTCAATACGGGTGCCACAATAATTTTCATCTTGTCATATATCTTAACGTCTTTTAGGCCAAATACTACATACTTCCCTGACTTCGTTATTTATGATATTGAAAATAAATTTTTTTTCATTTTAGGTACATAATAAACATTTTGTAAGCATACCTGATCGTCACTGTAGCGAGATAAGATCAGATCATTGTTTTCCTAACATGAGTAATTGGAAACCTCAAATTGTTTGCCATCACCACAACTCGATTACCTTTATACTCTGTAGTACTCTCTAGCTTCTCCTTGTCTCATGTCATATGATTGGAGCGACCCGAATCAATAATCCAATGCTTGTTATAATCAACACCTGTTGAATGAGCTGCTACAAGTGCCGCCTCTATATTTGGTGACTCCTTCAACTCTTCATCGATCTTGTCAAAATTTATTCCTTCCTCCTGGCAAATGTTTTCTTCTACTTCCAGTGAAATAGAAGCATCCCAATCTTCTTCGACGTCATTTTCTTTTTCCACCAGACGACTTGAGGTTATAGCGTTGCTCTCTGCCATCTTCTTCTTAAACCAATAATCCCATGCAAAGTGTCCCCGCTTCCCATAATTGAAGTAGGCATTATCACGTTTCTTTGTCTTTTCAGGTCGCGAGCCCTCTTCTCGCTCCTTCCTCCATTTTTCATTTTTGTGATTTAAATTTTTATTAAAAGGTGGCTTCCCTCTTCCCTTTCTTCTACCAATGAAAAGTGCTTCTTTTTCACTCTTCACTGATATGCCAGCCATTTGTTTGTTTCACACCTCTTAGTCAGCCAACAAATTTTCTAATTAAAAAAAGGCAGGTTGGGTAGGCTAACCTTGAATTGCAGCAATAAAACCTCTCTATTCTAGTCTTAAACCAGGAATAATAATTCTTTTCATGTGTTGATAAGATATTTTACTATTTGGATCCAATTCAGAGATTTCTTGGCAAAGAGATTTTACCTTTTTGAAGTATTGGTTGATCGTAAAGTCTCCTTGTGTTGTCGACAGGAACTCATTCTCCAAGAGTTGCAGCCTTGTGTTATTCTTCTTTGAAAATAGCATTGCAAATTTGTCCCATGCTTCCTTCAGTGTTGATGCGTTCCTTATGTGCTCCAGTATTTCATCCTTTACTGTGGCCTTGGCTTTAATTTTCCGCTTTCGCAGTGCTTCAACTTCATTTGCAGAAGGTGGCATGGTCTCGCTACCACCAACATTCTCCCACAAATCTTGGCTTTGGAGGTACGACTCCATGCATGTCTGCTATGTATTATAATTCTGGGCATTGAGTTTCCTAATTCTACCAAACACTTGGATATCCGCCATAATGACTTGATGAAATTTTCTCACCACTGCTTTGGTCTTAAACCAATAGCATCACAGTCCCAGACTGTGATTTTACCAGAACTTCCCTAGAATTAATAGTCCTCCCACTTGAAGCGGTCCTAGACCATTAAGCTCTGATGCCAAATTTTTGAGCAAGGAGGCACAACAAATAAAAGTCTTGTTATTATTTGTTGAATAACTTTACACTTTATACACTAGCAAGAGCACTTGCTTTCACACAAACTTTGAGCTCTCCACTCAATGTTCTACTCAAGCACTCTTGTTACACTAATGCATATATATAAATGCTCCTCAAGCCTATTTATAGGCTTTGTATGTTGGTCATGGTTCTTCTCCTTTTCTATTACAAACTACACATTTCTAGGGCCTTGCTATTCAAAGACTCATGTTTTATCTACAAATTTCTAGAATATTCTTAGTGTAATATCAAGTCTAGAAGTTTCTTGCTTTTCTTTAATTTTCTACACAATCCTATAAAGGCCTAGTCATAGAAAACACTAGAAACTTCTATTTAGTGTTGATATTTTCAATATGTTGGTGTTTATTGAAGATTTTGGCACTTATATTGTCAACAACAAATAATTGACAATTTCCTTGTGCAAGAGGCCAAATTACACTAAACCAGGCGTATATCAACAAACTACTGGAGTTTGGATGACAGCCTTTACTTTTCTGGATCTCGATTTGGGGAGCGAAAAACTACTCCTCTTGGGTTCTCACCAAGAAATCGAGTGTCAAACTTATTTTTATGAAATGAGGATGGAATGTAAAGTGATTTATGTGTGTTATGAATGCAATATAAAATTGACAGATTAAAAGAAGAAGAAGAAATACAAGTTAATTGACAAACTGAAGATAACGTATAGAAATTGTAAAGAAATGTAAAAAACTTAAACGAAATCTAATCCTAGGAAAGCATAGAGGGTTGAGAACATTACTCATTTAACTCTGGACTCTGTGTAGCCATTGGAGGCGTTTTAGAGTGAGTGTGTTAAGTGAAAATTCCCACCATTTACAATATGTAAAAATTTGGTATTTATAGACAACCTAAGTCTCTAGGATTTTGGCACTTGTCCTTGGCTATCTCTAAATGTTGTCCACGTGGCTTTGACAGTTTTCTATTTTGTTATTCGCTCTTGATCACCACTTTATCACATCTTTGTCAATCTTCTATCAATAACTGCTAAAAATCGTCAACAACCGTTCTTTGAAGAACACTCGCATGACAATCATCATGATAGTATCTTCAATCATCTTCAAAACTTTCTAAGTCTTCAGGTGACAAACTACCATTTCGACCTGTCGAATCTGGAGCATGAGAACTACTTTGTCATGCGCCTTTGTCATCGAACAATTACCACTTTAACTGACAAATTCTTATTTCGACTTGTCGAACCTCTATAGTGAGGATTGATCATTCTTAACCTTTAATTGGTCTTAAGATATCTCAGTCCTAAATAACAAACTATGACTTCGACTTGTCAACAGTCAAATAGAAGAATGACAAACTGTAATTTTGACTTGTCGAACGTCAAGTAGAATTTTCAAAGTCGAATTGTCAAACTAGGTACTAGTTGTCAACTAGCCTCTTGATATAATTTTGACAAATAGTGAGTTTGTCAATCTTATAGCTTTACCAATCCTTGTCAGGCTTTTATCTAATCTTCCAACTTGTCATAGTCGAATATGAATTCGACAATTTAACACTTTGGTGAAATTTGATGCCAACAGTTGGCCAAGACCAGATCATTCATGCTTAGATAGCGATTATTTTTCTGGTGTTTGGTGGAATATAATGCAGTTCTGGTCTTCTATTTTGAATGTTCCTTCGTTTGAGCAACTGAACCGAGTATCAGAATAGATGAGGGATTCAAATTAAATACTCTCTTCAATAACTGAGATTAATGTAACTATTTTCATGCAACTAATGCCAGAATGTAATTACTAATCAGTTATAGTTGTAGTTCAGTTTTTGAACGTATAATCTCTCTGGGACCATTATGTTTCAGCCACTATGTGAATACTGCGGTGGTGTTGGTAGATTTTCATTCAACGAGAAAATCTAGAAGAGTAGAGATGATACTGTTCAGGACAAAAATGAAAAAAAATAAATAAATAAAACGAACGAGTAAGGAGAAATTGCAGTTGGACTTAGAATGTAAAGGGAAGTAGCAATATTCTCTAACGATTTATTATTTTTTTACATATTTTATTTAAATTGTTAAAAGCAAATTATCGAAGGCTCTTTCCATGGATGTTATGCTTACCGCACCTCACACACAAATAAATAAATAAAAGTATTTTTCTAATTTTAGCATATAATAATAACTTGTGACGGTCTTCGGTCCATTTGAAAATCGGACTTATGGTTTAGGCTTGCAAAGAATCACGCCATTTGGATGATTCATGAAGTTAATTTTCCTCTCTGGATAGTAGTACAGTATTAGATGACAAAATTCAATTTGAACAAGAATCAATGGACAAAATCTAATAATGGCTCTAATGTAGTGCATAATATATATATATTTTTTCATAATAGTTGCTAAATTGGATGTAAAGAAAAGTTCCCTAAAGAAAAATTCTTTTATATTATTATTATATTTATTAAAAAATTTTAATATTTTTCCGTATTCAACCATTTTTTTTATCCTTTAAATAAAATATGTACATCTATCATAGCCGATCAAGTATACGCTATCGAAAAAAATTTAGAACCTTGTAATCTTTAAAATAAGAGTTATGGTATTTACAATCCATTACACATCATTCAATGGTAGATCACGTTTCAATGTTTCCCTTATACACAATAATTACAATTACAAATTTTTCTTTAAACAAATGCCCTAAAGTCTAGAACGTTGGCTTATGGTCAGACTCCTCGTCATATTGTGGGAAATGGATTCATTTCCATCGTAATATTTGAAAGTTGCAGCTCAGAGGATAGAATGGGTCGTCGTCATTTTCCAAACATGCATGTACATTCAGTAAGATGGTGATGGTTGGGTGAGAATTCACCTCGACTTTTCATTGCAAATTTGCAACCGAAGTGCGTTCAATTTACGTAACTGTAAATGTGCATGAAAAGACTTTTACAACATATCAATGCAGTGCAAACTCTGAAACTAAAAACACGCGGAAGGAAAAAGTGGTTTTACGAAGTTTCTGGGAAAAGTGATGCTTTGCTAGCTAAGCTAAATGGGAGATCAAATTAATCGCACTAGTTACTTTGTGTATAAATATGTGACCATTGGCAATGCTAATCCATGCAAGTTACCACATACCACTCTCAATCTAATCTGAATATATTGTTGATTTCATTCCTCGCTTGTGCTGATTGTGATCATGATGAGGAATAATCTAACTAATTGTTTCAAATTTCTGATTCAAGCCATATTTATGGTGTGGTTGATGTTGCATGTGGACCTTGTTCGCTCAGAAGGAGAGGTGAGGTGCATAGACAGGGAGAGGCAAGCACTCCTCCTCTTCAAGTCCATTGTGATGGATGACTATCGCCGCATGCTGACATCGTGGGAGGACAACCTTGACTGCTGCCAATGGAATGGTGTTGGTTGTAGCAACCTAACCGGTCACATACAAAGGCTCGATCTTCACGGCCTTGCTCTAAACGGTCCTATCCCTGATTTCTTTGGTTCTCTGAGCAACTTGAGGTATCTTGACCTATCATTTTGTCGCTTTGTGGGAACAATTTCAAGTCAATTTGGCTCTCTTTCACATTTGGAATACTTAAATCTTGCCTCCAATCTCCTAGAGGGTTCAATCCCTTCCCAACTTGGAAATCTGTCCAAGTTACAGTATGTTGATCTCGGGAGCAATTTTTTACGACGAACAATACCGTCTCAACTTGGGAAACTTTCAAGCTTTGTTAAACTTTTTCTTGGAAACAATTATGGTGTTCTTGCTCTCAAAATTGACAATGGAAATGATGCTGGAGGTAAGTGGTTGTCCAATCTCACTTCTTTAACATATCTTGACTTGAGTGGTATAATGAATCTTAACGCTTCTCACAACTGGCAACAAATGATTGGTAAGTTGCCCAAATTAAGAGAGCTCATGTTAAGTGATTGTAGCCTTTCAAACCATTTTGCTCTTTCATTGTGCACTTCCAAATTCAATTTTTCTACTTCCCTTTCTGTCCTTGATCTCTCAAGGAATTTCTTTACATCATTCAAGATATTTCAGTGGGTGTCAGACTTCAACTCCAATCTTATTGAGCTTGACCTTAGTTATAATCTCTTAGAAGGTCCCACATCAAATGATTTCTCCAGAGCAATGAGGTCTCTTGAGCAGCTTGACCTATCTAATAATAGACTCAAATGCAAAGATTTAAAATCTTTCATGAATTTATGCACCTTGCGCTCTTTGCACCTGGTTGGAAACAATTTAACCGAAGATCTTCCATCAGTTGTCCATAATCTGTCCATTGGTTGTGTTAAGTACTCGTTACAAGAATTGTATTTCAGCCAAAATCAAATCATTGGTACATTACCCGACCTTTCAATGTTCTCATCTTTAAACACATTGGATCTTTCAATGAACCAATTAAGTGGAAAGATACCGGAAGGTAGCAAATTGCCATCTCAGTTGGAATATTTTTCAATCAAATCAAACTCTTTAGAAGGTGGAATTCCAAAATCATTTGGGAATGCTTGTAGTTTGACCTCATTGGACATGTCCAATAACAATTTGAGTGAAGAGTTTCCAGTGATAATTCACAACTTGTCTGGGTGTATCAGGTACTCACTCCAAGAATTTGATTTTAGCAACAATCAAATAAATGGCACACTACCTGACCTCTCGATATTCTCATCTTTAACCAGATTAGATCTTTCTGGATATAAATTGAATGGGAGGATTCCTAAAGATATGAAATTTCCATCTATGTTGGAGACTTTGGATGTGAGTTCAAACTCTTTGGAAGGTGTGATCACTGACTCCCATTTTGCTAATATGTCTAAGTTGAAGTCCCTAGACTTATCTGGCAATTCATTGACTTTGATATTTAGCCACAATTGGATTCCCCCTTTCCAATTGGATGAGATAAATTTGAGGGATTGCATGTTAGGTCCATCTTTTCCCAAATGGTTGCAGACACAACCTAACTTGATGAAACTTATATTTCTAATTGTGGAATTTCTGATGTTGTTCCGAAGTGGTTTTGGGGCCTATCAACAAAGCTAAACTTGATGGACATTTCATACAATAATCTCACTGGTACAATTCCAAATATTCCCTCAAGGCTTACTGAATACCCTTCAATATCCCAAGCTGCGAATCAATTTGATGGCCCAGTTCCTCCATTTTTACGAAGAGCTATCTCCCTTGATCTATCCCAAAATAAATTTTCAAACTTTGTTTTATTTGTATGTTCTAATGGCACTGATGAAAGATTAGGTCAATTAGATCTTTCAGACAATAATTTGTCTGGTCAAATCCCCGATTGTTGGAGCAATTTCAAATCATTAGCCTATATAGATTTGAGTAACAATAATTTATCTGGACAAGTTCCTACTTCTATGGGATCAACTATTGAGCTTCAAGTATTGATATTGAGAAACAATAGCTTAAGTGGGGAGCTTCCTTTCTCATTGAGGATGTGCACAAATTTAGTCATGCTAGATGCCGGAGAAAACAGATTATCAGGAGTCATCCCTTCTTGGATTGGGAGTAGCTTACAACAACTGCAGATGTTAAGCTTGCGAAGGAATCACTTCTTTGGAAGTTTACCATTATCTCTTTGTTATCTGGCAAACATTCACCTGCTGGATCTCTCATCTAACAATCTAAAGGGACAAATTCCCAAATGTTTCAAGAATTTCACTGCAATGACTCAACAACGGTTCTCTACAAATACTAGTGATCATTCTTATGCGGTCAACTACACCTTGGGATCACAACTTCTAATTAATTATGATTTAATTGCTTTGCTGATGTGGAAAGGTACAGAGCATACATTCAAGAATGATAAGTTGCTTCTAAAAGGCATTGATCTCTCAAGCAATCAATTATCAGAAGATATTCCAATAGAATTTACGGATTTGGTTCAATTGATCTCATTGAATTTATCGAGAAATAATTTGACCGGTGAAATTCCTTTGAAGATTGGAAGGCTAATATCATTAGAATTTCTTGACTTGTCAAGAAACTGCTTATTTGGTTCCATTCCTGCTAGTCTTGCACAAATTGATCGTCTCACGATGTTAGATTTGTCACATAACAATTTATCAGGGGAGATTCCAACTAGCACGCAGTTGCAGAGTTTCAATGCCTCAAGTTATGAAGAAAATCAAGATCTTTGTGGGCCACCACTCGAGAAAACGTGCTTCCAAGACAAACCAAGTCAAGAATCTTTTTTTACAACCCAAGAAGATGAGCGTGCTCTTTTTAATGAAACATTTTATATGAGCATGGGATTGGGGTTCTTCGTTGGATTCTGGGGGATCTATGGCACCATTTTATTCAATCGATCTTGGAGACATTCTTACTTCAGATTCTTGAACAATATGACAGACAGAATTATGTCAAGGTGGCAGTGAGCGGTCCTAAATACTAAAGACTAGTTTGGAGGTAACGCTTTTTTCCTTCCTATATATATTTGTTTAACGTTTTACATAGCTCTTTGATTTAACCTAATACAAACTTTTTGTTCATATGAAATATGAACCATTTTATGCTCCTGGAAGGAAGTTAATGAATTTTATTTTTCCAGAGATAAACCAGAGAATTATAAAGGTTGAATAGTGGAATAGCCAAGAAGTTGCCATTGCTATGCTGTTCTAATCATCAGGAAACACTTACCCTGCAGTATTACTGAATCAACAGAGAAAGAATAAGGCTAATATAATAGTTCATGAAGTGAATATGTGAAACTGAAAGACACCAGGTCCAACACATGCTTCTCTAGAAGAAGAGTAGAAGTTCAGTTGTAACGGATTGGTAATTAGTAATCATCAATATGATGTATCAGCATGATGCATTCTATATTTCTTCTTCTTCTTTTTTTAAGGTAAATAAAAAAGACCACACTTAAAATTTGTTCAAATGACACTCCACCTTATTCTTCTTTAAAATTGACACTTCACCCCATTTTTTTTTTAAAAAAGGATAAATAAATAAAATAGAAAATAAAAACTAGTGAGAGATAATAAATTTTATAAATGTAACTTCAACTCAATAAGTTTCTTATTTATTAAAATTCAAATTCTGAATTTCATATCCTCAAATCTATACCCAGCTTAAAATAAAATAAAATAATTCATTTATTTGAGTTGTGTAACATTCTCTTTTTTAAAAAAATAATTTGTGTAGCAATAGTTTTAATTCATCTGTTTGACTTAAATATTTTATTTATTTTACTTGATAATTTCTCGTCAATGTCTATATTAAAGATTAGACCAAAAAATATCAAAGCACATATATTAACAGTTTAAAATAAGATCATAAATTGGTAAGGATATATTTAAAGCACATTACACTAGGTGAAGAATAAAATTTGCTGGCAATAATTAATAATATTAAGTTGAGTGTTAATAACTAGGTGTATTATACCAAAAGATAAAGAGAGTAAAAAAAAATTTGCCCAAATAGTCCATTTAGGCACCAGCAATCCCCAACCATCCAGTATGTCATCTATAAAATAGGAGATGTGTTGCCGTAATTTTATGGAAGGCCAAAGATAAGAAAAAATGAATGTTAAATTTGTGTGTGTGTGTGTGTGTGTGGTGGAGGTGGGAGTGAGGAAGAGAAAGAGAAAAAGAGAAGGAAGGAATTAAGAAAATGAGTAATGATATCTAAACACTTAAATAGTACTACACCTATAGTTATACTGTATAAAAAAGAAGAAAAAGACAAAAATAGTGGTATCAATATAAAAATGTCACTTCTCTCTCTCTTTCAGTTCCCACTCTCTCTTTCTTTTTCATCTCGCACAGAAAAAGATTAACAATAATAAACATATGTCTGTTTTAATTTTTCTGCAACAGTCTTGTTTATAAGGTATGTGGGCTCCTTATTTTTACTTATTGCCTCTCTTTCGATGTATCTGTGATGTTTGTATTCATGAGTTCCTTATTTATTTGCACGATTTGAGCTAAGTATAATTGTTGAACAAAGAATGAATGATTTATTCTCATAAAGTAATGCTAAAGAACGGTTTGCATGCTTGTTGTAATTGGTTTACAAGTTTTCAAAAATAGTTTACAATTTTTTTGCACTTTGTTCACAAGTTTTAAGGATGCATTTACAAGTCTTCTAAATGAAGTGTCAATAATTTATAAAACTGGGTATTGCTTAAAACCTGTAAACCAAGAGAATTAAACTTGTAAACCCTTACTTAAGACTCACAAAGTGGTTCTTCCATAAAGTGGCTCCTCAAAGTTCTGAAGTGGCTGTAAAAGTTGAAATCTGTGACTAAATGATGTAAACACAATATACAATACAATGGAATTGGGTTGTCATTGGTTTACAAGTTTTTTGCGCTATGGTTACAAGTTTTAAGCACAAGTTTATAAGTCTTGTAAACCAAGTGCAAAAAATTTGTAAACCAATGACAAAACTCCTCTCCCAATTCCATTGTATTATATATTATGTTTACATCATTTAGTCTTAGATTCCAACTATTTATGGCCACTTCAAAACTTTGAAAAACCACTTTCTGCAAGAACCACTTTGTGAGTCTTAGGTAAGGGTTTACAAGTTTAAAACATTGCTTAAAACTGATAAACTAAGTGCAAATAACTTGTAAACAGATGGCACAAAACTTGTAAACATATTTTTAAGACTTACAAATCAAGTGCAATAAGCTTTGTAAACCAAGAAATTTTATAGAAAGTGGTGCTACAAAGTTCTGAAATGGTTGTAAATACTTGAAATTTGATTCTAAATATTGTGGAAATGGTTTACATGATATTAGGGAAAAAAAATTTCATTGATTAACAAGTTTTATGAGCTTAGTTTACAGCTTTTTTGCGTTGTGTTTATGAGTTTCATAATCCAAGTTTGAAAAACTTGTAAAACTAAGTATTGCTTAAAACTTGTTAACCAAGTGTAAAGAACTTGCATGAAGGTGGTTAAAAAAACTTGTAAACCTGTATTTAAGGCTTATAAACCAAGTGTAATAAGCTTGTAAACCAAGTTTTTTCCACAAAATGGTCCTACAAAGTTCAAAAATGATTGTAAATACGTGGAATCTAATTCTAAATATTGTACAATTGAAGGTAAAAAAAAGTTGACACTAGGTGTAAGATACTTGTACTGGTTTTGAATTCTTGAAAATAGGTTCTAAAAACTTGTAAACCTAGTGATAAATATTTTGTATATATATATATATATATAGGTTTTGTATCACAATTTTATTATAATTTATTTGAATTTTTTTTGTAGGTTTTGTATCACACTCCATATATAAAGTATGGAGGATTCAATGACTGTTGATGCAAATTTTGATGTTGAAGTTCAGATTGATGACGATGATGGAGATTGTGACCTCTTAATGTCTACTGTTGGAATTATATTTAATTTAGAAGAAGGAATAAAATTATTTTACAAAAATTACTCAAGTAACAAGAGTTTTAGGTCTAATAAATTCATAAATTCAAGAAATAGGTTGGATGAACAACTCAATTGCATGTTACTTGCATGCTCATAGGGGGAAGTCGTGCATCAAAAACTAACTAATTTGTTCATATTTTTTAAGTTTATTACAATCAATGAAAAATTCAGTCTTTTTGTTATCATTATTTATAACTTTACACTTCACTCTTATCTATTGATTTATCATTATGACCAACTAATGTATTCTTTTGAAATAAATCATTGGCACTATTGATGCCTTTGTCCACAACAATCCTATCATGTTCACATCTCTGCTTGCCTTCTTGGGGTTCTGTCTTCTTTTCCATTTATTTTTTGTTCTTTGTTTTTGAATACTTCATTTGATTATGCATCTAGTACAAAAAAAAAAGGATACAAATGAATTCAATTTATCATCTACATCAAATAATATTAGTAATTTACTACAGTAACCAAAATCAAAGTAATCTATTGTCAAACCCGTGCTAAATCAAAATATAATTTGTAAGCACAAGGAAAAACTTGTAAACTAATGGACAAAACCTATAAACCTGAGTTAAAAACTTGAAAACTAAGTGCAAACAACATTAAACCTGTTCTAAAAACTTCTAAACTAAGTGTAAAAAACTTGTAAACTCGTGCTGAAAACTTGTAAACCAATAGTAGAAAACTTAAAGAACATAAAACTTATAAACTAAGTGCAAAAAACTTATATACTATACCTGAAAGTTTATGTAAACCCATGTTTAAAACTTGTAAACATAATACAAAAACTTGCAAACTAAGCACATAAAACTTATTAATCAATGACAAAAATTAATGGAAAGTTTTTTCCCTAATATCTTGTAAACCACTTTCACAATATTTAGAATCAGATTTCAAATATTTACAATCACTTCAGAACTTTGTAGCACCATTTTGTGCAAGAAAAACTTAGTTTACAAGTTGTTTGCTATCTGTTTACAAGTCATTTGCACTTGGTTTATAAGTTTTAAACAATACTTAGTTTTACAAGTTTTTGCCCTTGGTTTATAGGACTTGTCAACTTGTGCTTAAAACTTGTAAATATAGTGCAAACAACTTGTAAACCAATGACAAAACCCTCTCTCAATTACATTATATTGTAAATTGTGTTTACATCATTTAACCTCACATTCCAACTATTTACAACCACTTTAGAACTTTGAGGAACCACTTTTTGAAAGAAACTTGATTTACAAGTTTGTGCAAGAACCACTTTGTAAATCTTAAGCAAGGGTTTATAGGTTTGGTTCCCTTGGTTTACAAGTTTTTAACACTTAGTTTATAAGTTTTAAGCAATGGTAGGTTTTACAAATTATTTGCACTTCGTTTATAAGACTTGGAAACTCGTATTTAAAAATTGTAAACATAGTACAAAAAACTTGTAAGCCATTTTTGATGAAAAATTGTAAACCAATTATAATAAGCTTGTAGACCATTTTTTAGCATCATTTTACGAGTTTTAGATTCATTCTATAGGTTTATTAAATAATAAATCATTCATTCTTTGTTCAACAATTATACTTAGCTCAAACCATACAAATAAATAAGGAGGTCAAGAACACAGACATCACAAATACATTGAAAAAGAGACAAGAAGTAAAAATGAGGAAGCCACATACCTTATAAGTAAGATTGTTGCAGAAAATTTGAAATAAATGTATGTTTATTGTTGCTAATGTTCTTTTGTGCGAGCCGAGAGAGAAAGAGAGCGAAAGCTGAGAGTGGGAACTAAGAGAGAGAGAGAGAAGTGATATTTTTATATTGATACCACTATTTTTTATCTTTTTCTTCTTTTTTATATGGTGTAACTGTAGATGTAGCACTGTTTTGGTATTCAAATATCATTATTCTTAAAAATATAAAACAAAAGATAGATAGAAGAACGTTTGAGTGTTAGGATGAAAAAAATAAACACAAAGACAAAGAAAGGAGAGCACTTTGGTTAAAACAAAGGAATTCAGTGTATATACATCATCTTGGATGTAGAAAATAAATTTATTTTTATAAAATAAAATCATGATTATATTTATTAATTATTATTATTTTATGTATCTTTTTATATTAAAGATGCCTTATTATTTATTAGTCATTTTATTTTATCATTTTTCTATATTTATGAATCATTGTAGATCTAAATATTGATTAAAATAATACCAATAATTAATTAAAAGTATTCTCTTTTCTTCTCATTGGTTCAGTATAGACTACTATTGCTTCAGTTTCTTCTCTTTATTTTTCCATTTATTTATAAAGATTCCCTTTTCTCCTCATCGGTTTCGTTAGTTTACCATGTTTCAATTCCTTCTTTTTATTTTACTGTTTAATTATAAAGATTTCCTTATCGTCTCATCGATTTCATCAGTTTACCATGTTCTGATTTTTTCTTTTTGTTCTACCTTTTCTTTATATTTATATTGTCCATTATTTAATTCAAGTTATTTTAATGTTCCTTTTTTATTTATGTTGTTGTCTGTTGCAGGTTATTTTATCATTCTGCTATTTTAGAATTTATCATATTATTTATACGATATTATATTAATTTCAGTTGTCAATATTTATAGTAACTTCTATAAGGGGCCTAAATTAGAGGAAAAATATAATTAAAATCTAATACTAACAAAAAATAAAGGTTATCTTATATGGATTTGAAATATTAAATTAATTATGACTTTATGATGACAAAGACCAACTCATGGACCTTAATGAAAAGTTAAGAGAAAACTTAGTAAAAATTATCTTAATTTTAGTCCATTTTGAAATTAATATTTAGATTGACAACTCCATGATTTGACAAATTTTATTGAGATATTATTTTGTTATTTGATCAAGCTTATATTATTTTGGTGTAGTTTATTTATTTTTAAATTTATACATTAATTCATATTTTACTTTCAATTATTATTTAATTCTATCTTTTACTATTTAATTTATTATTATTATTATGATTATTATTATTTTATGAGCTTTTATTTAAGCTTTATTTATGGATTAACTTTATGCATTTCTTAATGTGAATTTATGCACAATAATAATTAATTAATTTAAAAAGGAGATGTTCAATCACAATTTGCCACTAATCGACGATAAAGAATGCAGAGGGATAGATATAAGATCTTTTTTTGTTACTTACATTGGTTAGTGCAGTACACAAGTTTTGCTTTATCATCACGATGTTAAAGAATGACACCAAAGAACGAGAATTACCTGTGAAAAGGTCTTTAACTATATGCAAAACAAGCAGATAAATGAACGTAAAATCTAAAATAAAGAAATAATAGTTTTAGTAAGATTTGCACAACATGCTCTATATGAAATATTTTATTTATGATATGATATTTGATCATGTTCATGTAATGTCATTATAGTCCTGTGTGTTTTCCGTATAAATACGATTGAAATCAACCATTGTTCAAATGTTTTAAAACCATGCATTTTTCAACTTAGAATTTTTCAATTCTCATTTTTCTTTATTTTTATTTCTTATGATTTTAGATTACCCAAGTAACACCAAAAGGAAGGCAGTTGATATGGATATATAGGATTATGTTTAATTATGTGTGATTTTCTATTATAAATTTTAAAAATGTTAATTTGTAACTAATGACATCAAATATGACAGAAAATTCCGTTTGTATTTAGTTAATTAATATTAATTGTGTACTTCTTGTGAAACCTTATGTCATTAGCTATAGTATGAATGAGTGTTACAAGTTGCTACATAAGAGCAACACATATATATTGAAAACAAAAGAGTTAATTGATAAGTTGATCCTTGATAAAGCTAGCATAGATAAATTGGTCACTCAAGGAAAAAAATACATTTGTGATCCCTTACAATTAAAATATATATTTTTTAGTATTTTAGTGAATTTATTTTTTCTATTTATATTTTATTAGAGGCCAATTTGAACAATTTTATATATAATTTGGGATCAATTTATCCTATAAATCCTTCAAAAGTAGTGAGAGGATGGACTAATTTTATTATATATTTCTCACTACTTTTCATATATTATTCTTATACAATAGCTCAACTAATTTTATTTTGTTTTTAGTCAGGTATAGATTTGAAGATATGAAATTTAAATTAGAATTTTAAAAATTAGTTTAATTTAACAGATATAGCAAATTGAAATTACGTTTATAAAATTTGCTCTCTTGCTAGTTTTTGCTTTCTTTATTTTTTTTTATTTTTTTTTTTTGGTGAAGAATGGAGGCGAAACATCAAATTTTGAGAAGAATGCATTGGAGTACCATTTAAGCAAACCTCAATGGCAATCTTTATGTAATACCTTAGGCACACGTGTCACTGAGCAGGTCTAGTATAGCCTTAGGATTCTTGGGAGCCACACATGTAGCCAGGAAGGCCTCGAATGTAGGAAACCACATTGCAGTGCAGGTTATGTAGAAATTTACAGAACAAGCTCGCTAAAGCAAGTAAAAAGGTGGGCCAGAAGGCTCGTTGCAGCGAGCTAGGTTTGCTGCAACGAGGACCCCCGATACAAAATGACGCAGTTTCAATAAGTGAAACCCCCTCTTTATAAAAACCCTCCAGCTTAGGTTCCCGCATGAGAAACTTGAAACCCTACCCCAACATCATCTCCTCTCATTCTTCCTCCCCTCCATTCTTATCCTCCATCAAATCTTCTTCCTCCAAGCTTTAATATGAGTTTGGTTGTAGGTTTATGCTTCCTTTCTCTTCTCCCTTTCATGTCCCATGATTTGAGTTGTTGTTATTCTTCATTTTTGTCAAGTGGAGGTGCTCCCCTAATATTATTAGAGTTGATCTAGGGTTGTTTGGAGAATATCCATATATTGTTTATGAGTTCTTTGTTTCTCTATAGCTATTGTTGGTGTCATTCCAAGCTTCAGAGGTCAAGTTGGTAGTGCCCACATACTCCCGGCCCCTAATGATGAGTGGGTTTAAATTCATGACTTTATTTTATTACCTTTATGAGCATGTTTGTGCATTATGAATTCTGAATACGAACTTAGAGATGAAATTTTGATATAGATATGATTTTACTAGCAAGAATTATTTTGATTTTAGCATGAAAGGCATGTGTTTTAGAAAATCATGGGACCATAATTGATATATTGTATGCTATGAAAATGTCTCACATATTCAAGAAAGGATTCCTTGAGAGATTACGTACTTAGCAAGTTTGCTATTTTCATCAAGCTTGCTTTATGAGTTGATACCACTATGTTTTCAAAGACATTGAATTTTAAAATATGTTCATAGAATACCAAGTTGAGTTATTATGGAAACGTATAGAACAAAGTATGATTTAGTTTTTGAATAAATATGTTATTATGGTTTTAGAGTTTTATGATTATGAACTCTAGTGTTTTGAACTACGATTTTACAGTTTTCAAGTTTATGAAAATATGTCAGCTTAATATATGAATTTAGAACTTTAGCTTTATGGTACCAAGATGTATGAAATTCAGCATGATTCATAGCAACTGCCACATACATATTCTGTGGGCTTGAAATTGGAAGGCCTACAAGCGGATGATCCCTTAGGGTCGATTTTCACAGTCATAGTTATGCTAAAGTCAGATTATTATAGTCATATGAATCTAGAACTCTCAGAGTATTAAGAATTTAAAATTTTTTATGTCTGAGTTAGTGGCTCTTGTTCGCGAAGAACTGAGCACTCACCCTACAGTTATGTATGATGAAGTTTATTAAACAGAGTTAAAATTCATATTTTGAAAGTAGTTAACCCCGGTACATCTAACTGCCAAGGAGGCAATGTACCGAGCGATCATGGGGGCAATTCCTATTATACAACCATATGGAGGCACTATTATTAAATAGCCATGGAAGCAACCCCTTAACCAGCCATGGAGGCAGGCTTTTAGAAACTAGAGAAAATGGGACCCCATAGTTGTCCCCCAGGGATGCGATCCGCCAGGAACCGCTAAGATACCAGACCAGCGCTCATGTTCTCCAGGGACTGAGCAACTCCTTTAGAAATGATTTTATGCCCGTACCATTTGGTGTTTTTCATAGATATTATATATATTTATCATGTTCAGCATATTGTTCCGTGATACTCTATTGCACCTTAGTTAAATTGATTTCGTGATTAATTATGATTTAGAAATGCTTGTTCATTAATCTGTGGAATGAAAAGCTTTTTCTTAGCTAGCTATGTATTTAGACATCCAATGGTTTATAATTGCTACATGGATATCACATTATTTATATTTCCTTAGTCATCTCATGTGGATGATGGGTAAAAATTCACTCACTAAGTCCATTGACTCATCCTCTCCCCTTCCTCTCATAGTTGTAGGTATAGATACTGTTTCATCATCGCTTCAGTTGATGCAGTTGTTCTCAGTGGTGAGTCTTACTTTGAAGTAGGGCTTAGTTTATAGTCTGGTTAGAATAGAATACTCTGATAGATGTGTAGGCAGGATCCGAGCCATGCATTATTTTCAAATTATGTATTTAATTTCAATATTAAAAACAATTATGTATATATTTTCCGTTTATAAGTGTGGATTTGAAATTATAGAATTTGATTAAAATTATGTACAAGCTAGAGACGAATTTACAATTTAGTTCAAGTGTTAAATTGATTTTTAGAGTATGATTAAAAATACTTTCAGAGCTTTATGTATCAAATATTTCAGTTTTATGATTCTAAATATTAAGTTTTAAATAAAGATTTAGATGAAGTTATGTTTTCAAAATAAAAAGTATGTTATATTATGCATATAAATAGACTTAGAGGTCACGAAGTTTACATAGGGATCAGATTCCTTATTTGCCGGTTACGTTTCCAAATCGGGTTATGACACTTTATCATTTACCTTTTTTTCTCATTTATAACTTTCTAATTTTTATTTTTATTTTTGGGTAAGGATAAGTATCTAATTTAGTTTAATTAGCAAAATTTCATAAAACAAAAGCATCTATAAATTGACTCAATTAATAAGATTTATTAGTATAAAAATAAGAGAAGAAAAGTTTTGGGTTAGACTTCTATGACATTAAGTGTTATCCTAATGGAAATTTGTATTGAAACTATGTATTTGTTTTATACTTTTTTGTGCCTATTTGTTTGTTTGTTTTTGTTTTATAGCCTAACTAGATGTCTAAATGTGTCAATTTTTTTTATAATTTATTTAGTAAAACAAGCTAGCATAAAAGACAAAGAAGAAAACCTATCACGGCGATTAAACTGACTAAAGATTCTACCTACGAATACAGCTGGGTGGAGGATAATTTAGTTCCACCCCTCTTTTGAATCTTTAGATGGCCCTAGCTCTATCACCTTAAAATTACTAGACTAACCTTATTTTATATTCAATTGCTGCTTTTATCCCTTCATCTTTCTTCTCCTTGGTCTACCTTCTCCCAGCAAGCTGTGCAACCCAGCTACCATGATGCTGCTACCACCACCGCCTTCGTCAGTGCTGCCACCCCACCAGCACCATCACCATCATCAAATCTTTAGTGTTGCATAATCCAAGCTCCTCATCTTGATCTTCATCCCCACCATCAATTTCTTACCTGGTCACCCTTCTTCTCCTCCATCCACTTTCTCCTAGCCATTACTCTTGCCGATGTCTTTACTACCACTCTCAATCAGTGTCACTGCCAGAGCTACCCTCGCCACCGCCATTCCCTCTATTCTACCCAATACATACAACTTCTCGCAAAAGAGGAAGGTGAGGGTGTTATGCCCTTGTTGCTATTGTAGCTGTAAAATGATGGTGATGACTAGCTCTTAAGGCAGTGAGCTTTCAACTACCTCACTTCCTCTGCCAAGCTTCAGGATATTGAAAAAGAGACTTTCTTTTGAATCCGTTTTGAATTTTAGAAAATAAGACTTAGTTTGGTTGATGGTTTCATCAAAAGATTGATTTTTTTCCCCTCCAGATTAAGATCAAGTTTTCCCCTTTCAAGTAACAAATTATTGGTGTGGGTGAAGGAACATTTTGGAACAACTCCAGTTAACAAGCCTTGGCTTATATTCATGACAAAAGTTTACATTGCTCATAGTTCTTTAATCCGATTTATGAGTCTTTGGAAGAAATTTTTGCACAAAAGTAATATTAAAATTAAAAAATAATGACTATTGAAATTGCACATTTGAATGCTTGATTCCCTTCATTTCTGGTTGTGTTGGGTAGAGTTCCCATAATGTGTTTGTATACATGCAAGGGATGGAATCGAAAATTGTTGAAATCGATAACTTGTCTCAATTTTGAATCTTCAAGAGTTTAAAAGAGGTGGTGGTCTTTTTGGGGGTGGAAGATGGTTTTCTAGATGATGTATGCTACTGTGACTAGTGAGCATGGTAGTGGTGGTAAAGTGATGGTGGCTACTGGCTAGTGGTGGTGAATGGGAAGAAGAGTTGATTAATGTTGTAAGGTAATTTTATCTTTTAAAAATAATTATTATTAACTTTAAAAATTATCATTTAAACTTAAATTTTATATAATTATTATATCTTTAAATTTTAACCATTCAAAAATAATTTAATAGCCATGAGTAAAGGACCATACAATGATCCAGACTAAATTATCCATCATGATTGATTTTCATGACCATTATCCGCCACTGTAAGGGACTAAATAATCTTTAGCCCGGCTTTTCAATTAATATAATTGAAAGTTAGAACGATTCCTTGGGGTTACGTTCTGATTCCATTTTTCGAACTTTCTTCAACGTTTACACTAAAAAAAAAAAAACAGTAAAAAGTCTTGCGCTTGATAAAATATTGATATGATAACAGAATTGGTCTGGAATATCATGTTTTCATTGACTTTCAATCTGATATATATAGACGCGTATGCCATATACAAAGTATACTACCATTCTAAATGTAATTCCCTTAGTTTATGCTATTTACACCTAAATATGAGATATGTATAGCTGGTTGCAATATATGCGGATATCACAATATCTCCATGGTATCAACTTATTATAAGGCAAGAGGTCAGCTGCTGCCGAAGATGACAACTAAAAAATTGGGTCCATGTGATGCCGCCCAACACTTTTCGTCTTTTATCGTTTTCTGAATAAGAAATTGGTAAAGCAAGAACGATATACAATCGCACTATTCTAAATAAATGTAAACTAATAATAATAAGAGCAGGAATTCGATTATTCTAGAAATAAGTCTGCTATACTTATTTTATTAAATTTTTCTATCAATAATATATTTTATGAATTCAACTATTAAATAATATGATATTATCTGCATAATAAAACATACTAAATTTCAAAAATACTAAATATTGATAGATATATTATCTAATAATTAATATTTTATGAAATTATTTTAAATTATTTTGAAATACTTCATATTATTTTAAAATTTTATATACTTAATCTATATAACAAAAACTTATAATTTAATAAGTGAGACAATAAAACTCGATATCTATAAAAATAATTATTTAGTAAAATAAGTGTATCAAACTTTTTGCAAACAAGAGATCCCTCCTCTAGTAATAAATAATTTGAAGCGTAAGTGTGGCAGATATAGAAGCGTTCTGGGCAGAGAGATCAGAAGCACAACAGCATTCATGCTTTTGACCACGTCAATGACCTGCGTCATCTTTATATTACATTGCAATATAGAAGTTTGGTCAATTTACGTTGCTGCAATAAAGAAGTCTCGCAGTATATATCAACGTAATTTAAATTCAAATTATACTGAAACTTATTTAAAATTTAATAAAATTCACTTCTCTGAATTTACACGGAAGATTTCTAAATTTATAAAATTATTACATTGATCTCCTTGAATTTAAAAGATTATTACACTATTTTTTTCTCTATCACATAATAGATATTACATTCAATAGAGATTAATATCACCTGAATAAATGAAAAGTTGATTAAATAAATTTCATCGGCCTTCTCAATTTATCCATTAAAAAATGGTTGCACGAAATTTTCAAGGCTCGGTGATGCTTTGCTAGCTAAGCTAAGTGGGAGAATTGCACTGGATACTTTGTGTATAAAATATATTATGAACATCGGCAATGCTAATCCATCCAGGTTACCCCTTACCAGTAACTACTCTCAATCAGTCAATTATCTAATCTAAATATATTGTTGATTTCAACATTTGTCACTTGTGATGAGCGTGATCATGATGAGGAGTAATCAAACTAATTGTTTCAAATTTCTGATTGAAGCCATATTTATGGTGTGGCTGATGATGCAGCTGGTGGGCCTAGTTTGTGCAGAAGGAGAGGTTCGGTGCATAGAGAGGGAGAAGCAAGCACTGCTGGACTTCAAGGCCGGCTTGGTGGATGACTATGGCATGCTGTCATCGTGGGAGGACAAGCGTGATTGCTGCCAATGGAAGGGTATCGGCTGTAGCAACCTAACCGGCCATATACGAAGCCTTGACCTTCACGGTGACTCGATTGAAAACGAAGATACCTTTGGACAACGATTTCTGAGAGGTAAGATCCGCTCATCATTAGTGGAGCTGCAGCAGTTGAGGTACTTGGACCTCAGTCGGAATGACTTTGAAGACAACCATATCCCAGAATTCTTTGGTTCTCTCAGCAACTTGAGGTATCTTGATCTGGCATTTTGTTATTTTCTTGGAAAAATTCCAAGTCAATTCGGTTCTCTTTCACATTTAAAATACCTGAATCTTCGCTTTAATAGCCTCGATGGTTCAATCCCTTATCAACTTGGAAATTTGTCCAAGCTGCAATATCTTGATCTCATTGAAAACAGGTTTGATGGTACAATACCATCTGAACTTGGGAAACTTTCAAGCTTGCGCAAGCTTTATCTCGGAGGATATTTTGCTGTCACTCTCAAAATTGGTGATGAGAGTGACACCGGAGGTCAGTGGCTGTCCAATCTCACTTCTTTAACCCATCTTGACTTGAGTTCGGTAAAGAATCTTAACATCTCTCAAAATTGGTTGCAAAAAATTGGTGACCTCTCAAAACTAAGAGAACTAGACTTATTTGATTGTGGTCTTTCCGATCAGTTTATCTTGTCACTAGGACTAAGCTTTCCCGAGTTCAGATTTTCTCATTCACTTTTTGTCTTAGATCTTTCTGGGAACTCCTTCACTTCTTCCATGATATTTCAATGGTTGTCGAATGTCACCTCCAACCTGATTGAGCTCGACCTTAGTTTTAGCCTGTTGGAAGGTTCCACATCGAATCATTTTGGAACATCAATGAAATCTCTCGAGCGACTTTATCTTTCCCATAACACAATAAAAGGTGAGGATCTCAAATCCTTGGTGAATATATGCACCTTATCTTCTTTATACCTGTACGAAAGCAATTTGGCTGGAGATCTTCATTCTATTCTCTATAATCTATCAGCTGGTTGTGTTAGTCACTCACTCCAGCATTTGGATTTGAGCGATAATCAAATCACTGGCATATTACCTGACCTTTCAATATTCCCATCTTTGAAAACATTGGCCCTTTGGGGAAATCAATTAAAAGGAAAAATACCTGAAAGCATCATGTTGCCATCTCAGCTGGAGTCTTTATTTATTAGATCAAATTCCTTAGAGGGTGGAATTCCTAAATCATTTGGGAATGCATGTAATTTGAGGTTTTTGGACATGTCCAACAATAATTTAAGTGAAGAGCTACAAGTGATATTTCAACACTTGTCTGGATGTACAAAATACTCACTTCAAGATTTGGATCTAAGCAATAATCAAATCAATGGCACACTCTCTGACCTCTCAGTATTTCCATCTTTAGAAAGGTTAGATCTTTCTGAAAATAGATTAAATGGGAAGATTTATGACGAAATTCAATTTCCGCCTAAGCTAGAGACTTTGAAAATAAATTCGAACTCTTTGGCAGGTGTGATCAATGACTCCCATTTTGAAAATATGTCAAAGTTGAAGGTCTTGGACTTATCTGGCAATTCATTGGCACTGACATTTAGCCATAATTGGGTTCCATCTTTTCAACTAGAAGTGATAAAGTTGGGGCAATGCAAATTAGGTCCATCTTTTCCCAAATGGTTACAGACGCAAAGTAATTTGATGCAGCTTGATATTTCTGGTGCTAAAATTTCAGATATCATTCCAGATTGGTTTTGGGCCCTATCCCCAAAGCTAGACTCGTTGAACATGTCGTACAACAATCTTTCAGGTATAATTCCAAATTTTTCAACAAGGCTAACAGAATACCCTTTCATATCTCTAGCTTCAAATCAGCTTGGAGGATCGATTCCTCTATTTTTACGAAGAGCCGAGTCTCTTGATCTATCCAACAATAAATTTTCAGACTTTAATTCATTTGTGTGTTTCAATGGTACAGCTGAAAAATTAGGCCAATTAGATCTTTCAAGTAACCATTTTTCTGGCCAAATCCCTGATTGTTGGAGCAACTTCAATTCGTTAGCCTACATAGATTTGAGTAATAACAATTTCTCTGGACAAGTTCCTACTTCTCTGGGATCATCTTTTGGGCTTCAAGTATTGATATTGAGAAACAATAGTTTGACCGGAGAGCTTCCTTTCTCATTAAGGAGCTGCACAAACTTAGTAATGCTAGATGCAGGAGAAAATAGATTATCAGGAGTTGTCCCTTCGTGGATTGGGAGCAGCTTACAACAATTGCAAATGTTAAGCTTACGAAAAAATCACTTCTTTGGAAGTTTACCTTTATCTCTTTGTTACATAAGCAGTATTCACCTCTTGGATCTCTCATCAAACAATCTGAAGGGACAAATTCTCAAATGTTTCAAGAACTTCACTGCAATGGCTCAAGAAGGGTTCTCAACATATAGCAGAGATCATTCTTATACTGTCAACCATACTTATGGAGTTCCATATGCCTATGATTATGACTTAATTGCTTTGCTAATGTGGAAAGGAGTAATGCATATAATCAAGAATAATAAGTTACTTCTAAAAGGCATTGATCTCTCAAGCAACCAATTTTCAGAAGACATTCCAATAGAACTTGGGAATTTGGTTGAATTGGTCACATTGAATTTATCAAGAAATAATTTGACAGGTGAAATCCCCTTGGAAATTGGAAGCCTAAGATCACTAGAATTTCTTGATTTGTCCAGAAACCACTTGTTTGGTTCAATTCCTTCTAGTCTTGCCCAAATTGATCGTCTCTCTATGATGGATTTGTCACATAACGACTTATCTGGAAAGATTCCAACTGGCACACAGTTGCAGAGTTTCGATGCCACAAGTTATGAAGGAAATCAAGATCTTTGTGGGCCACCACTTGAAAAAATGTGTTCAGAGGAACAATCATCGCAGGGCTCTCAATCTAAAACCCCAGAAGAAGATGGTGGTGATCTCTTTTTTGAAACATTTTATATGAGCATGGGAGTGGGATTCTTTGTTGGCTTTTGGGGGATCTTTGGCACAGTTCTCTTCAACCGCTCTTGGAGACACATTTATTTCAGATTCTTGAACAATTTGACAAACAAAATGATGTCAATGTGGTGGTGATCCACAGTGGTGCGAAATGCAACAATGGCTCAAGAGCTAGCTTCATGGTAATACTTTTTTTTTTTTCTCCCGTGTACACATGTTTAATGTATTACATAACTACTTTGATTTAATATAATTTGGAAGGAAGTAATGAATTTTATTTTTGCAGAGATGAACCAGAGAATGATAAAGCTCAAATAGGGGGCCAGCGAACCTGCCATTGCTGTGCTGTTCTAATGAAAAAGAATGTCTTACAACTATCTCTCAAAATATTAATGGTAACGCTCTCTCTTTCTCTCACTCACATTCACACACACACACATACAAACCAGTTGCATACATGTTGTTGTCTCGTCTGTGGATTTATATAAACACTTGAGACCAATATATGCCAACAACGCATCAGCTAATGGCAACATTTTGTTACAATAACAAACATGTCCAATAAAACCAAAAACCAGAAATTCCTTGTGAACAAATAATATGGTTCACATTACATAAATATTTAGTCAGTGCTTTGCATGCCTTTTTTGCGATGAACCATGCTTACACAATTTTTTTCTCTTATTAATGAGACAATCTAGAAAAGCAAAGAGAATAGTGTTCAGGGAAAAGAATAAAAAGGAGTAAAGAAAAATTGAAATCGGACGCAATTAGAACGTAACAGTGAGTAGTAATATATTCTCTAAATAATGATTTATTATTTTGCGCATATTTAATTAAATTCTTAAAAGCAAATTATGGAAGGCTCTTTTTTATGTATGCAGTATGCACTTGAATGGTGCGAAATTTACGCTTATCACATTTTACAGGAAAAAATTGTATTCTTTTCTTATTCTTAACTATATAATAATTTCTTGTGATAACTCCTTATTTGAAAGAAAATCGGGCTTCCAGCTAACGGGATTATAAAGATCGGTTGATTGATAGACACTATCCTGTTTATCCATTCGTAATTTTTGTTTTTGAGATAAATTTTAAAATGTATTATTTGTTTTAATTTATTATTATATTTTTATTTTTTTTAATTTTTGTTAATACAAACTTTTTAAGCTTTGAAAAAAACTTCTATAACTCCTCTCAATTTCCAAATTGTGTTCCTTGCTAAATTTTAAAATATAGAAGTCAAAATACAGAAAGTTAAAATAATTGTGTATTTGTGGATCTCTAAAAAATTTCATTTGAGTTTGGAAACACAGATATTCATTTGATTTATCTAATCTTGAAGACTTGACTGCTATGATAACTCTTATTAATTTGTGACTATAAACCGTTTTACAAGAAGTTGGATGTTCTCCAGATTTTCTAATTTTGCCTTGTGTGTAGTGAAGCTCCAGCTTATGATACTGGTTAAGCTTTGTATAGCAAGAAGCCAGTGGTGAAAGCATTTAATAGAAATCATCTCGATACTTGAGTCAACAATGATTTCATGTTGACATGAGTAGAGGGATTGAAAACAAGCATGCTGATGGGCCTGATCATTGGCATACGGATTAAAAGCTAAAACTATTTCTGCAACTTAGTTCTGTCAAAACTTACATGTATCCCTTGCCGTAATTTTGCAGTTACCGGAACGCAAAAGACCTACTTACCCATCCTCAAAGCCAGCAAAGGTGGATTGGTATAAGCCTGAAGCTCAAGTAAATCAGAAAGATATCTGTCTGCTGCCTTTGTAAAATGTGTTAACTCTGTGTTTCAAACTTTCTATACCTCTATTGCCCCTAACTTTCTTTATCTCAGGAGACGGAAGGAAAGCTTGATGGAGATGCAGCTTTGAACAAGTTTTTCCAGGAAATATGTCAAGATGCATGCGGATGAAGATACAAGACGAGCGATGCAAAAGTTATTTGTAAGTTTTATATTGGTTTATCCTGTTATGTATTGAAAGCCATAACTGATAAGTTGAGAATGCTACCAAATTTTGAGAGCTACATATATATATATACACACACACACACACACACACACACACACACACACACACATCTGATATCTGTTTGAATTTTCTTGCAGGCGGAGTCTTATGGAACAGTACTGTCAACAAACTGGAAAGAAGTGGGATCAAAGAAGGTGGAGGGAAGCCCCCCGTTGGCATGGAGTTGAAGAAATGGGAAAATTGATCTGTTTTCTACTGAACAAAAATCATATCTCACTTCTTTTTTATTTTATTGGTTTTCTTGGCTAAGACCTGATCATTCATGCTTAGAGTGATTTTGTTTTTTGCTGTTTGGTGGAATATAACGCAGTTCTGGTCTTCTGTTTTATATGTTCCTTCTTTTGAGCTCTAGTTGCTACTATGGGTAGTGCTGAGGTGCCAAAGGTGGTCAAAGCTTTCAGTATCCAAGTTGATGCGACTGTCCGAAAGCGTGACATCTGTCACCCATAGCCAGGGCGGTTAATGGTGTAATAGGAATACTACAGGGATTAGAAAGTTAATTAACACGCTTAATAAATTAATGAAAAATAGGAAAAATAACCAATTATTTGCGAAAAGGAAATATTATGAAGGAAGAAAAATGAATTAATTTGTCACCGCAGTTGTCTCTATTTACGGAAGAATAAAAAGAAAAACTTACTATTTATTGAACTAAATTTGGATTTGCCAAATTCAGAAAAGCATATAAGTAAAAATAATATAAAAAATAAAAAAACTGGAAAATGAAAAAAATGAAAGGTATTATTCATTGAACTAAAGTTGGACTTGCCAAATTCTTAAAGCGTACAAGTGAAAAAAAAAGAAAAAACAAAAATTGAAAAATAAAAAATGAAACGTAACTAATTTTAGAATTACCAAATTTCCAAAAGCATTTAACTAGGAAAAATTAAAAAATTGGAAAAGGAAAAGTACTGTTTTTTCCTCTAAATTCAGTTTCCGAATTTTGAATAAAAAAATAAACAATAAAAAACCAATGAGAACGATCAAAGATGTGGGAAACAAAAACAATTACTAATCGAATTATGAAAAAACAAGTTGAAAAACGAAAAATGTACAAATAAACTATTTTTAGTTCCTAATATTAAATCTGCTATAGTAATATATAGTTGTTAATTGATTCATTAAATCACTTCATGCACGGTTTCTAAAAGCTATTGCGGCCTACTTCAGGTCACATGACATTTTGCTATTGGATAAAACTCATACGGACATCACATGCATTGACCATCCGTGGCATGTGAGCAACAGCCTTCTACTAATACAAGAACTGAACCAAGTATCTGAATAGATGAGGAATTCAAATAATCTCTTAAACAACCAAGATTAATGCAGTTGTTTTCATGCAACTAATGTCTTCTTTGTTCTCCTGGTGGACGTATAGTCTCTCTCAGAGACCATTATGTTTCGCTCCCTGTGAAAACCGCGGTGGTCTTGGTAGAGTTGATTAAACGAGATAATCTTGAAGAGTAGAGAGAACAGTGTTCCGGAAAAAAGAAACTGCGAGTAAGGAGAAATTGCAATTGGACTTAGAATTAGAACTTAAAACCAAGTAGCAATATTCTCTAAAAATTTATTATTTTGTGTGTGTGCATATTTTAATTAAATTGTCAAAAGCAAATTATGGAAGGCTCTTTCCATGGATGTTCTGAACTAATCGAAACAAAATTAATTTGCTTAATTAATGATATATCCTGATATACTTTACAATATTATTACAGTTTAATACTACTTGTATGCAGTTAACAAATTGCACATGAATCCGAAATCCACAAATATATAGAGCTGTAGCTAACAGTAGCACAAATCCATCACTAACAATGTTTTAGCATAAGTCCATAAAGTGCATACTTTTTCCAGAATCACAAGGTCATTAGCGAAGTTCTAATGTAGCCGTCCATAGACTCCATACAATACCACAAATCAGTCATTAACCAAGTTCCAATTGCAAAACCCACATAGTCCATGCTTTTACTACGTTTTCAATAATATACTTCCAATTTCTAGTTGACTCTCCCTTTTTATACTCCTTCGTTATGATTGCACAACAAACGAAATATATTTACATCAATCTATCTAAAATTTATGTTTTCATATCTAAGATAAACATTTTAAGAAACTTTGGATCTGTTTGATTTGAATTTTCAATTTACATTGTTTATTTTCAATTTTTCAGTTTTCAGAATATTATGAAAGGAACTTTTCAGTATTCCTTTACATAATCTAAAAAATTAAAAATAAAATTGAAAATTAGAAACCCAAACTTAACCTTAATTTCTCAGCTTGCAATTTTTTTGAGGACAACATACCCAAGCTCAATATAGCATTAAGAAAATAAACAAAAAAGAGAACAACACATATGAAAGTGAAATATCATATCTTTTCTCTAATAGCTGCAAAAAGTACCAAATATAAATTATAATTAAGTGAAACACACACAAAACTTAATTACATCAACAAAATAGAGAGTACAACACAATACAAAATACTACCAAAAGGCCATAGATCAACACAATGGATTATACATCAATATAAAACAAAAAGCAACAATAAACAAATAGAGTAGTGTGTCTTTCTTCACGACTATCAATTTATTAGTGGACTAAGCAACATGAAGGACTACAAAGATGAGGAAAACAAATAAGACCAAACCCAAGAATGACTCATCGAATCAATACCTACCTAAGACGAAAAAATACAAACATAATAATCGATCTTTATGCCCTATAACTTAAATAGTCAGACTATTATTTTACTCTTATATTCATATTAATTTTTTGCCCATTAATTACTATTTCTCTATAAGAACAAAAAATGACCCATCGAATCCATCAAGGTTCCTCCTTTACCAACACCATATCGATCTAAACCATTACACAATAATATGTAGACTGCATAAATAACAATACTAACAATTTTCCCCGCCAACATTATAATGTAGGAATTTCACGAAGAACACGACAACAAACTTTCATAGCAATTTAGAAAAAGGAAAAAAAAACTGCATATTATTTGAGCATCCCAAATAAAAATCAATGAAAATATTTTGTATTCCCTTATATTTTAACACCCCGAGTACTTAGAATCTAATATAAAGTCTCTTGTATCTCATTCATTTAAATTTACATCTGAATTGTAACTTACTTTATTATCGTAACACAATCTAAAGAGCAAATATAATAAATAGCTACAAATTTAACAGACTTTGATATATTTTCTTTAATTCCTATAAATACAGGTTATTTTGGTTTTAGTCGCTTTATTTTATTTTTTTTTAATCCCTACAGTTAGTTTGCACTATTAAGTTATAAGGATCAAAAAAAGATTTTAAGATTTTTATATGGACAAAAAAAATTTCGATATTCTTAAAACCAAAATATACATTCTAAACTACTTATAAAAACTTAAATTTAAAGAAAGACTAAAAACATCATATTAAAAAATAAAGGGACTAAAAAAAAGTCAGGAACTAAAACTAAGATAACCTGATAATCTATTTATAAGAACCAAAAATATATTTAAATCAATTTATTATGTAGAAAGACATATAAACCAAAATCTCATAGTCACCAACCCCTAAACAAATTACTTGCTAAGAAATCTTTAGTCAAAGTTTCACGTAATATCCGGATAGAGCTATTTAGTCGTGAATACAAAGTTCATATGCCATTGTTGCAAAGGCATAAAATAGAAGTTTAAGATTTTTAAACCAATGATTTTTTCAAAAAATATTATTAAACTTAAATTTTATTTAGATAACTGAAAAATTGAAAACTAATTTTTCTTTTTCATAAGCTATTCTTTTAGTTTCTTTAAAGAAATTGAAAACTATTTTTGAAATTTCTAATTTTTTTTTAAAAATTCAAATATATGTAAAAATTGATTGTTGGAGTCAAAAAGTAATTTTAACCCAAAAAATCACACCACCACACCTCCTAAATCTCAACCTTCAATAAGTGTTCATTACAACAAACCAAAAATGATGGCTACCAAAATTTTAAAAACAAAAAATAAAGAGAAACTAAGTTAAAGAAAATGAACTCTGTTGCATACTAAACATATAATTTAATTAATACAATTAATTTTTAAAAAAACACCGTTGAATTTTGGAAACGATAGATAATTTTAAAGAAGTAAATAATGAAAATATTTATAAGAGAAACTAAGTTGAAAAAATGAATTCATTATGTGTACTATATGATACCTCTTTCTCCAAAGGATGCAGAACATTATTATTATGATTATTGATAAAGAAGAACATTTATTATTGCCACGACCCAACTTGGAAACGTAACCGGCATGTGAAAAGTTCTATTCCCACGTAAATCTTATGACCTGGACTTCTCTGTATGTACAACTGATTATAAAATTATCCAAAACACTTTCATTTTCTACATACAAACTACCTGTTTTATTAAATCATACTAATTTATGCTGAAATTTTATAATTCAAACTCTATCTTCTGTGAATCATAATACAAAATATGCATGAATAAAGCTGCTTTGATTAGAAATATTCTCAAGCGCTAAACTATTTGATACAAATTAAAATAATATTATGATATGCAAAAATGTAAACATGCTCTATAGTCCGGGATCCTACCTGTATCTATGTAATACCCAGTATACACGTGTTAGTGGACAAGTTCTGTATAACCTTAGAGTCCCCTGGGACCCACCCATATTGTCGAGTCCTGAATTTCACTAAATCTGGATCCTACACCTCATTGAAGGGCTATATGTTAGAGCCACCTTCTTAGAATCAAAAGTCCCGATAATTGTTCTCCAAGGAAAAATAAGCTAAAGAGTGATTTTTAATGGATTTTATAAAACCCTTAAACATTTCGATTTTAGTCCACTAATTTGAAAAATCATAAATTTTTCCGAATTTAAACTTAAACCCAAAATTTGGATTTTGATTTGTTGGGATTTTGATTTTTATGATATTTTATTTGAATCCAAATAGGGGGTACGTATTTCCTTATTTACACTTATGTTTTAAAGTTAATGGAAGATATTAACTTAAAATTAAGAAATGTAAATAAGTGAGTGTAGCAGTTTGGGTGCTGTTGCTGCATAATTTTGCAAAATAATTTTGCTGCAGCGAGTTATGTTTGCTACAGCAAGAAGTGAGTCAGGAGCTTGCTACAGCGAGTTGTTGTTTCCCCATGTTCGCTGCAGCGATATTTACTCGTTGTAGCGAGCATCCAATGACAATACAATATCAGAAACGATGCAGTTTTGGGTTAAAGACCCAATACTCCTATATAAACCCTCCCCTTCGGGTTCCCTTGGTAGAAACCGAAGCTTTCCAGCCCCTAAACCTCATTTTCTCTCCTTCTCTCAAATCTACTCCATATCATCATCCCTAATTATCAAGGTATGTATATTTTGTTAGATTATGTCTTCATTCCTTCATAATCTTGGATTGGGTTTTGCTATTTCTCTCATTGTTGTCAAGTGGGGGTGCTCCCCCAATATTGTTAGGGTTATATTTGAGCTATCTAGAGGTCATTAGAAATTATTCTAGAGTAATAGTTGCTCTATGGGAGTTGTTAGTGTCATTCCAAGCTCTCCAAATTAAGTTGGTGGTGCCCACATACTCTCGACTTCAAACGGTGAGTGAATTTAAACTTATGACCTTATTTTAGCCATTATGACTATTTTGATGTATGATATTTATGAAATATAAAATTTGAGATAAGAAAAAGTATAGAATATGGTTTTATATGATTATATCAAGCTAGAAAAATTACAATTTATGATGATAGCATGAAAGAAAAAGTTTTACAAAACCATGGAACCGTGATTGTTGTGTTGTGTGTATGGAAAATGTTTTATATGCTAATGAAACGATTGGTTGAATCAAAGTATGGATTTCAATCACCGATTTAGATTTAGATTATGTAATAGATTGGCTAAGTAGTTATAATCCATTTTTTTTTAAAGATTGAGCAGGATTTCATATTTGTCTCATATGATAACACAGTTTATGATTTCATGATCAACGATTTTGGCCTAGAAGTTCTCAAAGTATGGATATTAAGCACTTATAGTTTTATGAATTCAAGTATTATGTTTTATTCTAATTGATATTGATTTAGAAAAAAATCTTATTTAAAGTATTATTTTACAATAAAGTATGCATTCATAGGGACACGTCACCTAGAAGACTTACGTGGGGATGAGATTCCTCACGTGCTGATCACGTTCCCAAGTCGAGTCATGACAGAGTGGTATTAGAGCATTAGGTTTCCCTGCATAGTATTAGAGCAAGTGTCCACAAATAGCATGACATTTATATGAATGGAACTGTGGCCATTTGCACTAATGTGATGTTATTTGAGGCCTATAGGAAGAGTCAGTCATGTTCAGGTCCAGTTTAGCATCCCTGTCAGCCTTGGGAATTTTTTATCTGATCCTATGTTTTCCCTTCATCCTAGTTGAGCTATGCCACCTGTGAACTATCGTCGCCATCGTCAGCACAGTAGCCCTATGTTGGAGAACGCTCGTTATATCCAACGCCTCGAGCAAGCCATTCTGAGCCTAGCAAAAGTGGTCAGTAAGCATCTCAGAGCTAGAGTGCATCAGTCGGAGATACAATTAGGCATGACCAGCCTAGCCAGGAGTTAGCAGCAGGCATCGTTGGTCGAGGCTATTTCCTTAGCGCCCTGCCGTCGCCCGACCTAGGAGTCAAGGAAATGACCAACCAGGAAGGCAGAGTTCAGCGCTGGCCAATTGGCCATCTCCATCCTATCAGACGTGCAGAAAACGCCACCAGGGCCAGTGCCTAAGGGGCTCATTCGTGTGCTATAGATGCAGTCAGGAGGGGCACCTGAAGAAGAATTGTCCATTGCTTCAGGGAGCAGCTAGTCAAAAGCTAATGCAGTCTGGCACCCTAGTACAGTTTCTTCACCTTGTAGTTAGGGGTGATGCAATCGCCCCAACTAATGAAGGTTCCCATGTGAGTGACTCAGAGCCAGCAAATAGAATGATGATAAACTGCGAATCATGCATGTAGACATCTAGTAGGAATGGCGATTGATTGTGACATGTTGGACTATTTTAAGTAACTTGATGCCATTGATCTCATGCATGGGTTGTTTTAAGAAGGCATTATTCATGATTTATGTCTAGAGTCATGTTTTAGCCTTGATATGAATGTAGTATGCATGAAGAATATGTTAGTAGGCATGATATGAATGACTAAACTAGTTTGAATGTCTTTTACGATGTTGCATGATATGAGTATGAAATGCATGCCTAGTATGCGAACAACACGGTACAAAATGCTAGTTTAGTTTTGGACATTTATCTAAATCATTATGCTTATTAGTTGCATCGATTGCTTTGGCTACTGCTTCTGAATTCTCTTTAAATCATATAGATGAACTGAAGTGTATGAAAGATACGTCTGTGTTAGTTGACCCATGGATTCATGCATGTGCATGTTCATTTTATCATGCCTTCTAGCATAAAGAGTAGAATAGCTCCCCTTGATGCATCTATAACCTTAGAAGCCCATGTTGACGAGCATTGAGATTCCTTAAAGTGTTGTTATGTTGCTATGTTTATAAAGTTGACATGTGATTGGACGCTGGTGTTGTATGTTTGCAAAAGCGATTTTATATACACTTAAGTTTTTCCTTTTGGTAAACGTTTCGCAAGATTCTAAATGGAAAGTTTTTCTCAAAGAAGTTTTACTAGTATCGAACTACCATGATCAGTTCTTAAAATGGAATGGAGGAATTTAGAAACATGTTTTATTAGTGTATGATTTAAGATATTCAAATACAAGCATCTTAGATAATTCTGTTTTATGCTCATAGAGAATAACTTGCTTTGAGATTGGATGTTTTAACAAGTTGTGTTTTGATTAGGGGAATGTTTCCTTTTTATGTTATATATGCAAAACTGATATCATTTTAAGGTTAGGTGACATTAATTAGAATACTATATGCATGTATGGTAGTTTTACTTGGATTGGCATCGTAGAAACATGATTAGAGTAATTTGAGGAGCTCGTATGTATAGGATGCATGTTCTTTTCCCCTAACCCATGCGTGTAAGTTAGATAAAAGAGATTTAAATGAAATTATCACGTTAAGTTGCAGTTTAATAATACAATAGTAAGGAGTTAATAGACAAGAAGCATATTATTTGGCTCCATCACATAAACCTTTATTTAGTGTGAACATGATTGAATGTTTGATTGCATACTTTATGTTTGAAGAAGTTTGGTTAAGGATTAGGAAGTCTCAAGGCAAGAAGAGTAGTTCACGAGAACCAATAATGCATGTTATCATGATAGGGAGCTCTGGAGATCTTAGAGCAGGCTATTGTTTGTTTGATTGATCTATGTGATGATTATGATTGATGTGTTGCACGTATGCACATTAGAAGTATAGGCATGTCAATGCTTAGCATGATGCTCACATAGAGAATCAAAGAGTTCAGAAATCGAGGACTAGGAATCCCTATCATATCAGTTGATGTTAAACACAAGAGAAAGAGAACCATAGCAAGGACGAAAGTGATGTTTAGCACCCTTTCCTCGAGAGCTTGTATAAGCATGAGGCGGCGGAGCAAAGGTGCTTATCCAGGACTTGCACCGTAGAAAGGGCTACCCTTGGAGGTGGAGCAGCCCGGTGTAAGTGCCATGATAGGAGCCTTTGTTGCCTTGAGGGGAAAAGACTGCCCTTAGAAGCAGAGCCGCCCCAAGCATGACATTTGGCATTCTAAGCTAGAGTATAGTGGCCTTCAGTAATGGCACTATTTGCTACACTATCAGCTTATATATTAGTGTATCATGTCAATATGTTCCAAGCATTCAAGCTCATCCTTGAACCCCATGTGGTCAAGTTTTTCGTCTCTTTGATCTTCCAGTTATGCAAGTTCATATTTACAGACCAAATTTTTTTTAGGGGGGAAGTATATAATACCCAGTGTACACGTGTCAATGGACAAGTTTCGTATAGCGTTATGATCCCCCGGGACTTACCCATGCTATCGGGTTTTGAATTTTGCTAAGTTTGAATCCTACACTTCATTGGAGGGCTATATGTTAGAGCCACCTTCTTTGAATCAAAAGTCCCGGTATTTGTTCCCCAAAGGAAAATAAGTTAAAGAATAATTTTTAATGGATTTTATGAAGCCATTAAACGTTTCATTTTTAGTCTACAAGTTTGAAAAATCTTAAATTTTCCCGAATTTGAACTAAAACCCAAAATTTGGATTTTGCTTTGTTGGGATTTTGATTTTTATGATATTTTATTTGAATCTAAATGGGGGGTATTTCTTTATTTATATTTATGTTTTAAATTTAATGGAGGACATTAACTTAAAATTAAGAAATGTAAATAAGTGAGTGTAGCACTTTGGGTGTTGTTGCTGCATAATTCTACAGAACAGTCTTGCTGCAGCGAGTTATGTTCACTGTAGCGAGAAGTGAGTCAGGAGGCTCGTTGCAGCGAGATATGTTCACTGCAGCAAGTTGTTGTTTCCTCATGTTCGCTGTAGTGAGATTTGCTTGTTATAGCAAGCACCTGATGATAGTACAATATCAGAAACGATGCAGTTTTGGGTTAATGACCCAATACTCCTATATAAACCCTCCCTTTTGGGTTCCCTTGGCAGAAATCGAAGCTTTCCACCCCTAACCCTCATTTTCTCTCCTTCTCTCAAATCTACTCCATTTCATTATCCCTAATCATCAAGGTATGTATATTTTGTTAGATTATGTCTCCATTCCTTCATAATCTTGGATTGGGTTTTGTTATTTCTCTTATTGTTGTCAAGTGGGGGTGCTCTTCCAATATTGTTAAGATTATATTTGAGCTATCTAGAGGTCATTAGAAATTAATCTAGAGTAATGGTTGCTCTATGGCAGTTGTTGGTGCCATTCCAAGCTCTCCAGATCAAGTTGGTGGTGCCTACATACTCTCGGCTTCAAATGGTGAGTGAGTTCAAACTCATGACCTTATTATAGCCATTATGACTATGTTTGATGTATGATATTTATGAAATATGAAATTTGAGATGAGAAAAAGTATAGAATATGGTTTTACATGATTATGTCAAACTAGAAAATTATGATTTATGATGATAGCATGAAAGAAAAAGTTTTACAAAATCATGGGACCATGATTACTGTGTTGTGTGTATGGAAAATGTTTTATACGCTAATGAAATGATTGTTAGAAGAATATATGATTTTATTTAGTTGGTTTTTATTCAAATGTGTTTTATAAGTTTATGACCTCATTCTGTTTTCAAGATTTAGATTTCAAGCTATGTTTTGAATATGCAGTTAAGATAGTTATATATATGTTAGACAAATGTGAACAAGAGTATGACCCAGCTTTACAGATAAATATGTTAAATGATTTCCAAGTTTTATGATTATGAACCTCAGTGCTTTGAGCTATGATTTTAGAATTATCAAGTATATGGAAAGTTATGATAGTTTAAGATTTGAATTTGGAACTTCAGTTTTATGGTACCAAGAGGTACAGAATTCAGTATGATTCTCAGCAACTGCCAGATATATATTCTGTGGGCTTGAGATCGGGTTGCTTATAAACGAGTGATTCCTTGGGCACGATTTCACAGCCACAGTTATGCTAAAGTTAGATTGTTAGAGTTATATAAATCTATAACTCTTAGTGTACTAAGAACTTAGGGGCTCTGTTCACCAGGGATAGAGTACCCATTTTTTTTTTAACTATGGATTTTGTCAAACTAGTTTAAACGGTAGAGATCAGGAAATAGACAGTTAGTTAACGGTTATATGAGATCATTAACCTTGGTACCAAATTGTCTGTCAGAGGACAATATCACCCCACAATAGATACAGAAAATGGAACCTAGTTAGGTATCCACAACTCGTCCGCCAGGATCTATTTGACTTTACAGCTTCAGTTATTATATATGTATTTATTCAGCTCAGCAGATACTATTTCCCTAGGCTCTACCACACCTTAGTTAAAAATGATTTCAAGTAACTTGTGAGTTACAATTGTTTGTTCATGAATTTATGAAATGAAAAATGTTTTCTTATATAGCTATATATTTAAATATCAAATGATTATGGTTGTTGCATGCATAGTATTATATATATATTCCTTGGATGTCCCATGTGGGTGATAGGTGAGAGCTCACTCACTGAGTCCGTCGACTAACCCCTTTCTCTTCCTCTCATAGTTGCAGGTGCAGGTTCAATCTCCATCCAGCTTAGTAGATTCAGCAAATTCCAGTGGTAGGCCTTATTTGAAGTGAGGCTTAGTTTAGAATTATGTTAGTAATAGAAGTGTTTCAGTAGATTTGCATACAGGATTCGAGCCACGCATGTATTTTGAGACATTGTAGTTAATTTCAAAGTTTATGTATTTCCGCATATATTACTAGAATCGAAGTATAGATTTCAATCACCGATTTAGATTTAGATTAAGTAATAGAGTGGTTGATAACTCCTTTAGGAGTTATGTTTTTCTTTAGTTTTCTTAGGACTTTTAGTTTATTTTCATAGTTAGTTTTAGTTTTCATGGTTTCCCTTTTCATATCATTTGATTTAAATTCTTGCACAACCATACTCACATTAAATCTTGCATTCTAGTTGTGTTTTCCATTATTTTGTAGCTTTTTGGAAGAAGAATTAAGGAAGCATTTGAGCTAGGACTGCAAAGGAGCAAGAATTGGAGCTGAAGGGATGTCAGAAATCCATGCTGGAGCATAGAAATCCATGCTGGAGCATGGGTCCTGAAACTGGAGCCAGGCTACAGCGTGGCGAGCCATGCTACAGCGTGGCTTGCTGTCACAACTCTAAACTTTTCACTTAAGCTACGCTCCAGCGTAGCCATAACCACGCTACAGCGTGGGTGCACGAATCTGACATGTGGACTGGGCCTCAGATCGACTCACTGACCCATGATTGGCACAAAAATCTAGGCAATCACGTTGAAGAGGGGATCATCCATCAGAAGAGAAGAGGAGGAAAAGAGAGACCTAGAGCTTGGGAGCATAGGGGATTGGAGCTTCAAGAACTTGAGAGAGAGACCTCTCTTGGATTATTCTTCAATTCTTGTGTATTTTCTTGTTCATGGCTTCTTCTTATTTTTTTTTAATTGTGTTGCTTCTATTTCATTTGCAATGAATTGCAACTAAACCCTTGCTAAGGGTGATTTATGGATGCTTTGTGTTTGACATTATGCTAATATGAATGAATGTGTCTTGTTCTCATTTGATAGTGAGTGTTGTATTTGAGTTTATTTATCTTGAATTGCTTGATCACCAATTTAGGATTATAGGGGTTTTTACAAATTTGAGAAAAGGAGTAAGAACCATGCCTATGAATACAATGCCATGAGTTGAATGACACCTAGAGATAGGTAAACGTGATTCATGTGGTAATTAAGGGTTTGAGAACTTCTTGTAGACTTAAGCATGCTAAGAGATTAGGTGTTTGAATCTATTTGGGGTGGCATTAAATGATCTTGAGAAAGGCTTTTGATGACATGATGACTCATACCATCACTTTATTGAATTTGGATAAGGCACATTGATATTCATGTTGCATGTTGTTAACACATAGTTGAAGTAAATCACCCTAGCATTTAATTTCATCCATTCTTATATTACTTTCACATCGTTTTAGCACTTTAACATTATTCCTTTTAATATAATCTCTTTTCAATTGTTCAAATTGTTATCTAATTAACTAGAATCAGTACTTGAATTATCCCTGTGGGTACGACAACCCTCCATTTTACTCTATTACTTGACGACCTAGTATACTTGCTAGTGTCACTCTCCTTTGGGATCGATCAGTGGTTAAGTAGTTATAATCCATTTTTTTTTTAAAGATTGAGCAGGATTTCATATTTATGTCATATCATAACACAATTTATGATTTTATGATCAACGATTTTGGCCTACAAGTTCTCTGAGTTTGGATATTAAGCACTTCTAGTTTTATGAATTCAAGTATTATGTTTTAATTAAAGAAATTAATATTGATTTAGAAGAAAATCTTATTTGACATATTATTTTATAATAAAGTATGCATTCATAGGGACACGTCACCCAGAAAGCTTACGTGGGGATCGGATTCTTCACATGTCGATCATGTTCCCAAGTCGGGTCATGACAATCTATACTGGAGCACTCTAGACAAAACCAAAAACACTTAACCCAAGTGAAGCTCGCCACTGATACTCTAATGTTACTGAGAGAATGGTAACTAAGAAGAATCTGTAGCATCTGCTCTATCTGTTAAATAGGAGAGAGGAGAGAGGTGAGTTTTTGTGAAAAACTGAGTAAGTGAATTCCCACCTATAACCTTCTTCATGGAACATCAAGAAAACAATGCAATAAAATCATAATAACTATAATAATAATGATAATGATAATAATAATAATAATAATAGTAATAGTAAGGTTCTAAAACATTTCATATTTTCATACCTTTAGCCATGAAACCAAAGTCACAATTCTCTATTTATTAACTCACAATATCCTGATAGAGAAATAGAAATGTCTGTATGAAACTCTACCAATACATATGGGTGTTACGCATCACCGTCCCCAGTGTATAATCAAGTTTTCTTACTATAAGTTTTTTACTATAAGTCTTGAGTTACAATTGGGCGTTACGTATTGCCGTCCCCAATTTAGTGAGGATTTCTCTATTTATTCTATCCCGGGATTATTTGGTACCAAGGTTAAGGGATTAACTATCGTTTACATACAGTCTGTTTCTCTATAACTACCTTCTAAATAAATTCATCTAAATCTTGAAATCCTTGAAACACTTTTAATTCTCTATGAGTTCTGAATCTATCTGATTCTAGCAGTCTAACCGTAGCATAACTGTGGCTAGGAAATCATGTTCAAGGGATCACCCTTTGTAGACACTTCTGATTTATAAAGCTGACAGAATATGTAGCCGTCAACTGTTCTGAATCTCATGAAGATTCAAACTCTAAAACCTTTTGACTAATCACCCAAAACACAATTCAAACTGTCAAGCTTTTCATAACTAGAAACTCAGTACCATATATATAAATCAGTTCCATAATCCAGTCAAACAGTCATAAAAGTCTCTAACAATTATATATATCATCAATTCTACATAAAATCAGTATAACGAACATAGTCCCATGAGTTTTATCAAAAACAAGTTCATGCTCTAAAACCAGGAGTTCTAAAACATACAAACCAACAGTAACCTCAAACTTCTTTGTAGAAATCTCTAAAATCAAACAGTAAATGATATCTTTATAAAAATAATTCTAATGCACAACATAGAGATTACAGATGCGAACCATTCACCTAGTGGGGTGGACAATGAAGGAATTATACTGACAGGGCTCTTTGGGCAGGAACAATACCAATATCTGACATAGGAGCCATAGTACTCTAGATTAACTTCTAGAAATCACTAAATAACTCAGATTTGATTCTAATACCAAGGAGGAACATCACCTCTTGGATAACATGGAGAAATAGCAAGACTAACCTCAAGAACAAAAGGAAGATGGAGGAATAGGAGTAAAAATATCAAAATCTCTTACCTTAAAGCCTTGGAAATAAAAGATTAGAGTTAGATCGATGAAAATGGGGTGAGAAAGGCTTGGGAGCTGGGGGTTTTGTGTTTAGGGAGTAAGGGTGCGTTTGAGAGTGTTCTGGAACCCGAAATGAGGGTTTTTATAAAACTTTGACCGCTAGGCGGTGAATGACCATCGGGGCGGTCCCCTTTCTAGTTACTACACCACCTTACTCTCTATCGACCGCTGGGGCGGTCATATGACCATTGGGGTAGTCTCTTTATTTACATTTCTTAATTTTAAGTTAATGTAGAGGACATTAACTCTAAAACATAAATGTAAATAAAAAAATGCCCCTATTTAAATTCAAATAAAATATCAGAAAAATCAAAACCCCAACAAATCAAAATCCAAATTTTGAGTTTTAGTTTAAATTCGGAAATTCTTACGATTTTATAAACTTGTATGCTAAGAAAAAAATGTTTAAGCGATTCATAAAATTCATTAAAAATCACTCTTTAACTTATTTTTCTTTAGATAACAATTACTGTCACAACGTGCCCGAAGAGCACTGCGACAAGGATGACGACCGATTTTAAAATAAACTGATAAAATGGGAGTCGCCACCAACTTTAATTATGGCTAAAATTGGAAAACTTTTTTATTTGTAAACTGGTCTTTTAAAAGAGATCGAAGGTTTAGGAGTCTGATTATGATTAGGAAATGGTGGAAACTTAATCTCACTGCACCCCTAATACATCCGTATGGATACGGTTATCCTAGAGCTCATTATGCAAATTAATTATAATTTTAATAATATTTATTTTTTCCCAAAAAGTCAAAATTATGTAAAAGCAAAATAAATAAAAGGAACGAAGTTAAATTAAAAGAGGACACAATTTAATAAAAAATTAATTTTGGCTTGATAGTTATTGGCTATGTCGATGTATTCTCTGGTACAATGAGGAACTCAAAGCCACGTCGTTCTTGTAGAAAATAAGTGTGTATTGATGGATTTTAATTAAAAGAAAAGGAGAGAATATGTATTGATTTTAATTTTGAAAATAATTTTTATGAAGAAACTAAAACCCACTTTGCATAGGATTTAGGATAGCGTGAACTATACAATAAACCCTTACATTCTTGTGAAGGTTGAGAATGATAAATTATATATCAAAATCACAAGTTGTTGCGTGGATTAAAAAAAGAATAGTGATAATAATACTAGTTATTTTTGAAATGTATATTATTTAAAGGAAAGTTCACTTGAAATCTTAAAACTCAACAAACAAAAAAGCAAAAGCCCAGAAATAAACAAGCAATTAGCAATTAACATGTACTAAGTTCTAGGACGAGTAAAATAAAACAAACTAGAAAATACAAAAATACTAATTATCTTTTTTATCTTTTTTTTTATTTATTTTCTTTTGAATGGGATTTTTGTACAAAATTTCCTAACTAAACAACTAAAAAAAAAAACTAACAAAGCATACACAGAAACTGACTTATAAACGAACGAAAAAATAATAGTCCAGACCAACACCTCAAACCCAAATAAAAAAACCAGATCAAAACACAAATAAAATTTAACTTAAAAAAATAGTAATAATATTGATAATTTGCCTAGACTCCAAACAAAACAAACTTTGATCCAAAATCCCTAAACTTGCCAATTAAACCCAAAACAAAAAAAAAATCCTAAGCCCAAATGAAATGAGCTACAAAAAAAAAACTAATCCAATAACCACAAAAATTAACTAAACACATTTTTTAATTTCTAAACTTAAACTAACATAATTCCTAAGCTCAAACACACGCACACACAGATGCACACGCAAACACGTTTCTCTTTCTCACTCACACACGTCCATACTCTTCATTCTTTTTTTCTTTTATCACACACAGACACACAAATGCACAAATACATAGAGAGAAACGGAGAGAAAGAGTGAGAGAAAGAGACAGAGTTAGAGAGAGAGAGCTGAGGTGAGAGAGAGGGAGAGATGCATGCGGTGGAGGAGGGAGTGGTCGACCGAGAAGGGGCCGTGGTCACCGTGCCATGTGGGTGAAGGGAAACCGCGCGCGGGCTGCGAATCGACGGAGGTAGTCAGACGGATGGCTGAGGAGAACCTGTGTGCGGACGGGGAAAGCTGGGGGCGGTGGCGTTTCACGATCGAAAAGGGGAGGCGCGGCATCGCTGCTTTAGCAGCTAAGAAGAGAAGCACACAGTGGTTGCATGCATGAGGGAGTTGAGAGGCCCACGCGCGGCCGGGCTTCAGATGGGAGAAGGAAACTGCCGTCACAAGGGAAAGAGAGGGAGGCCAGGTATGGCACGGTGCTTCACGGCTGAGGTGAGGAAGAGTGACGGTTGTGAGGAATTGAGGGATGATGGTGGTGATGTTAGGGGGAGGCCGCAGTGGTGGCATGGAGGAAAGTCGCGGCCTCTTTTACCTTTTCTTTTTTTTTTTTGATAAATACATTGTGGCTACTGCAATTACCTTCTTTTCTTCTTGTTATTGAACTGGACTGGAAATTGTTGTTGACTGATAATTGCTCTCTCTGTTTGAAATTTTTCTTATCAGCGATGTTGATGAATGTATAAGTGTATTTGAATTCTTTGAAAATCTTATGATCCCTGATGATCTCTCAATTTGTATTCTCTCAGTGTTTTTTTTATTGCTCTCAATGGATGTCTCTCTCAGTGTTTTCTGATTGCTCCCTTTTTTTTTTTGGTTGCTCTCTTGTTGAATCCCCCTTGTCCATGAAATTTTGGCCTCATTTATACACTTGATTGTTCCTACGCAGGACATCATTGTTATTGAGCACAGGTTGGCAATTGAAGGAGCCCATCCATTGCAATGAGTACAGGCCAATAGTGGATCGCACTTGTTGCTGATTTGCATCAAGCTTTTTATCTTTTTTCATCATTGTTTTCCCTTTTTAATCAAATGGTTGTATACTTTCCGACATTTCCATTTTATATCGCTCTGTGCAGCTTGGTGGAGAATAAGCAAGAAAACTTGTCCCAATTTGATAGTGATGATAACATGATTTCTCAGCTTTTTCATTGCTTTTAATATCCTCACGTCAATGTTCCCTCACTCTGTTCCAGCTTTTTCATCATTTGTTTTGGACAGAAACATCTTGTAACCAAAAGCGCAAATGGACTTGTAACTAAAAAACGAATTTGGGCTTAAGAAAAGAAACTGAGCTGAAATGGTGAATTGGACTTTTTTTTTGGAAATAAACAAAATAAAACAATCAAAAAACTTTTTTTTTTAAAGGAAATGAAAAAACCGAAATGAAGAATTGTAAATCAAATGCGAATTTTTGGATTTTCTTATTAACGGATCAGATAAAATTAGGTGGCCACAATTACCGGGACTTTTAATTCCATAAATATGATTTTATCATATAGCTCTCAAAGGACGTATAGGGTCCAGACTTTGTAAAATTAAGAACTCGAAATGATAAGTAAGAGTAACTAGTATCCTTTCTTGTTCGAAAAATTGTGTACCCCTTTTATTTAAAACCTAGAGTATTACAATTATTTTGTTAAGGATACAACCCAATCTTGTATACACCAAATTTATTATCATTAAATTTTGTATGATCCACATTTAAAGATAAAATGTGCTATTTTCCACCCTTAAATTTAAATGAGTTGTATAAAAATTATATCAAAGGGTTATACATATAACACAACTCTAGCTTTTAATTAAACTACATGAAGCACCAAACCAACAATTAAGTTTAATCATCATGAGATGCACCAATGATTGAGTACGGTGTTAAACCATATATCAAAGTCGTAGAGACATCCTAACACTAATTTATTTATTTATTTCTATCGACTAAACACTGATTTAGTATGGTTGTTTAATTCATTTTGTTTAATTTATGATTTTTTTTCAAACAATTCTTTTGATAAGTTTTGCTTATAAATTATTTTGGATATAAAATTAAGTAATCTAAACACACATTTAAAGTTAATACAGTTTGGCACCGAAAAAAATAACAGTTTTTCCTATAATTTATGTTAAAAAAGAATTAAATAAAAGATATCAAATTTGTTCTGATATTATGAGTATAATTAAATTTTAATATAATTTTTAAGTATATTTTATAGAGTTTACCTGTAAAGTCTTTTAGAGTATTTGGTTGAAAAGTAAAAATTATAATTAAATTTTCATGAACACATTTCATATACAAAAATATACTTATAAAACTTTCATAAAAATTTGCTCCCCTTTTTACCCCTATTCAAACACACCCTTAAGATGCTTGCAAACCTTTTAGTCTTTAACAAGGAATAAATTAAAATGTGTCATTTTAAAATTGTGTAATTTTCTGAAATCAAGCATATAAACAGTTTTTTAGAGTTAAACAAATATTCCTTACGAAATTAAAAAAAATGTTAATTTGGAATGCTTTTTAGAATTAAAAAGGGGTTGTGAAGCTAAAATTATTTAGACAAAATGGAAGAAAGAGACAAAAAAAAAAAAAAAAAAACCTGTCAAAGTTTTAGAATTCCAAACATGTCCACGCCAACCACACGCTATTCTTGTCTGAGTATTGGAAAAGAGGACAGCCCTGAACCTTGTCAACGCCGTCGCCACCGTTTCCGTTCGTCTTCCTCGTTGCAGTTGCCGCTGCCATTTCCACCACCATCACTGTCAGTTTCTTTTTTTTCCTACAATCATTCAGTTGCTTTGGAATTTTTGTATCCCTTTTTGAGATTTAGGTGTTTTACGTTACCAAATTTATTAGATCCTGTTTAAAATTCATGCCATTAGATCTATCTGTTAGAAATTCAGAGTTGGAGTTCTGGATCTGTGTTGTTACCTTTGTTGCTCACCAACTGTCTGAAGCAAATCATGAGTCACTCTTGGTTCCTTATGATAGCTGACTTTCAAATCTTCGCCATTGACGATACAATGGAACATTTATGTATAAACGTTTGAGAGTGATTTGGTTTTCAATTTCTTTTTTAATTTGTTTGGTTGGGTTTTAGATTGTTTCTATTGAGATTAGAGATCGGGAATCATGATCCTTTTTTGTTCTCTGTTTGGTTGATTGGAAGTTTGTGGCATTGAATATACACTATTAATTTTTGTATGTAATATTGTTGTTATCTGAAGCTTGCGGAAAAAATATGTGTGATGCCCTTTGCTACTAGTACTACTGAGTCTGAACTCAAAGGATTAACACCAAAATAATATTTTTCTTCTAATCCAATGAAATGGAATTTATAACTGAAATGCCTGTCCTGTAGGACTGGGAACGTAAAATTAACAATAATCCTGGGAAAAAGGTGGTCTGTTGCTTCTGCTGCCTGGTCTTATAATTTGAGTTGTGTTAGCTTTCAATACCCTTTTTACATTGTATCAGCCACACCTGCAGCAGAAAAAGCGCATACAAGAGAAATTACAGAGTCACCTGTTATAGTTATACTAGCTATGAACTTCTGTACTCTTATTTCTTTTGTCTTTTCTCTTTAATTATGGATTTATGAATTGAGAGATAGCTGTAATATTGTAATCCTGGCCTTAACCCTTTCTTTTTCATCTATTGCAATTTGTTACTGTCAACAGCTTTGCATACAAAGAGCTCACTCTGCACTCTAGTTGCATATCACACACACTGCCTTTCCATTGGACAGAAACATATGTACTAGGGACAGATTCTTCCATAAACTTGGTGCACCTGTACTAGCCTGATACATTATTGGCACTCTATTCTTAATGAATGGTTAATTACCATGTTTAATTAATGATAGCTACCTTAAATAATTACATGTCAATAATTTCTTGGCTTAGTGCAGCCAGGTTGGGTGTATCAGGTTTTACGCAAGAGTTTTTCTGTACTAGGTTCTTGGTGCGCTTGGAATTAGTGAAAATTGGGAAGAAGGATGGGGGAGAGGAGGGTTAAAAACTGTGGCTCCTGCTGTTAATTAATTTTCTCTTCTATCCGAAAAATAGACTGTGACTTCTGCTGAGCTCAAGACATCTGAAATAATCTTATAAAAAAATATTTACCCCTCCTTTATGTTTTTCTTATTTTCATACTAGTCATGCATGTCCTTAATTTAGTGGAATCCTATTCTTTGTACCTGTGCCTCATGGACCAGACGCATTTACTACCAATTGTGAAGTACTGTGCTAAATTTGATTTGCATACATGGCAGGGGCTTGGGTTACTATCACTATCAATCTATTCTACATCCTTGTTGAACTGAGAATGCAGTTCTTTGGGGGGTCTGAGATCAGTCCATCACCTCCTGCACCAACAGCTTCAGGAAACAATGGCCATATGATGTATGTGTTCAACAGGAATGGTGTATGCTTGCTCTACAGGGAGTGGAATCGCCCATTGCGGACATTGAATGCTCAGCAAGACCATAAGTTAATGTTTGGTCTACTTTTCTCACTTAAGTCATTAACAGCCAAGATGGACCCGACTAGGTATGTTTAACTCTTTGACTTGGACTTTGAATGCCTGCCAAATCTTTTTTAAATGTGGTTTTATTTACATGTGAATATGTACCTTTTTTTTTTATTCATTTTCATGATATGAAGATTTTATAATATATATATATATATATATATATATATATATTGATAAGAATATGAAGATTGTTAATGTTCTTATTCTTTAATGCAAGGTATACTCATGTAAATTTTGTTACAAGGTTGCAAAATGGCCTTCAAGTAATTATATCTTAAATTCTCTGGTGTCAGTCTTCTCTAGGATAGAGAGGCGTTTGCGTGAGGGGCATGTTAGACATGAAACCGTTCATGTGCCTCCACCTATGAGTTTAGATTTTTGGGAGAGATGGTTTATAACATGTTTATTTATTATGTTCCTTCTATCATTTTTTATCCTGATTCTTCTAGTTTTTTCCTGTCTGTTATTGTTGCCACAATGTTTAACAAAATATGGCTTTGATAATAGATATTTGTGTAACTATTGAAAAGGATTTTGCTGGTTTATACATTGTGCATTGCACTGATAGGTTTAACTCATTGTCCTCCAACTTTTGTGCAGTGCTGAGAAAGGAAACCTTGGCGTGCCTCAGTTACCTGGCCAAGGTTGTTCATTTCACAGTTTTCGAACTAATACATACAAACTTAGTTTCATGGAAAGTCCTTCTGGAATAAAGGTCAGTGTCGAATTGTTTAACTCCTTGGCCTTTTCACGTTTATTCATCGATAAGCATAGTTATTCGTAACTTCTTCTGTTATACATAATTATACATTACTCCCATTTTTGGTCAGAAAAGAATATGATTGAAGATTTGTAAAGATGCACTTCTTACCCTAGTAAGACTGATATATTTTGGCAAATTAAAAGATATATATTACAGCAAACAGTTACAAATATGATCAAATTATGCCTCAAATTTGTGTTTCAGAATCAGAAGAAGAAATATCAATTTACCAATGTTTAGATATAGGTGGTTGTTTTCATGTTTGTATTGAGAGACTCACATTATTTCCATGCTTCATGCAGATTATATTAGTGACTCATCCTAGAACTGGTGATCTACGTGAATCCCTAAAGTATATCTACAACCTGTATGTTGAATATGTTGTCAAGAATCCACTCTATACGCCTGGATCTCCTATAAGGTAACTGAATTTATACTCCATGGTTAATGCAATACTTTTCCATATGCCGAGAAGAAGAATGGAAATATGGAATACTTGTCCTGTGAATATTTGGTGTCATATTATCATCCATGGGAAGTCCCATCATTTAGTGGGATCATTGTGGACCAATAATACATATGGCTATCCTAACCTGAAGGAGTTGCAGTGCTGCTCTAGTGGTGGAGGTGAGCATGTTATATGTGGCTAGGCAGTTAGGCACACTGGTATTCATCCCAATTCTGGGGTTGGCTTGCTTTTAGCTGAACCGGGAAGGTGGATTATTTGAGGATTTGAGTTGTTTGCAAGTTGCAACCCAGCCTGGACGTAACTTGACTTCAGGACTAAAAGAAAAGGTTATGGCCATCCTATAGTAACCATTACACATCCTTTATAATTCTTTTCACTGCCCTTAGCAGATCCGAGCTATCGAAGTGAGCTGGCTCACTGGGTTCAAAATATCTACTTGTTATAAGGCTAGCTCACCAAGCATGAATTAATCTTTAGCACATATTCTATTCATAAATTAACACTCACGATTTTCGTAGTTCTATATAGTAAAACTTAAATAGTTATTAAATATTGTTTCAATACAGAAAATCATAATAGAACCCACCACTTCTCATTAAGCACTTTCTTCTTGCTGGGCCGCTACTTGTGGCTGTGGCCACCACCATTTTGTGCTTGGTTGCTGCACTAAATAGGATGTGGTCTAACCCATGGGCTGGCACGCATGACCCAACCTGATTCAGCCTGTGGGCTAATGGCATCCATGATAGGTATTAGGCTTGTAGCCTATTTCAGTTGCACTTATGCTTTGAATTTATAGGCTTGATTTCACGAGCTAAATGGCCTGGGATCCTTGAAATTTTGTGCTGTTTGGGTTTTAGGAATATGTGTGTAACAGAAGTATGCGTTCTCACCATATATCCTCTATTTATGGAAACAAGCATCGTGTTTCTGACATCATCTATCACTGCAAACCATTTGGCCATAGTGAGGCTTCCTTTGACCTTTCTTTATGCACTGTTGGTCAATTATCAAATTATACCGGGACAGTTTTACTTTTGCTGGATCTTTGCATTTTGCTCTCTTTACATCTGCATCCTGTTTCTATCCTGGTGGTTCATTATATATTCTTGACCCAAGTTGATTTGCTTACCAACTCTATTCACTTTTGTAATTTTGTGTATACATTTTTATAATTTTAATATGTGCTTATTTTTTGATATATTGTCTGGTAGGTAAAAAAATTTGTATAGATAAACTTCTGTTGGGCTTGTGTAGGTGTGAGCTCTTCAACACAACGTTGGACCAGTATGTGAGAGGCATTGCATAGAAGCTGTCTAGTTCCCAACCACCATTGTTGACGGAGATATGTGTCGTCTAATGCCTTTGCATTGCGGACGCTGCATTTACTAGACGAAGACTCTGGGAAAGTCCTTCCTTGGTTCATGTTTCCTAAATAGCTTTTCAAGGTTACAAGGATAGAGGGTCTGATTATGTTGATATATTCACTTCGGGTTTATGTGGATTGTACTGAACTTCTTTATTCAGTTGTAATAACTTCAATGATTAGGTAACAAGAATTATTTTGACAGAAATTATGGGAAAAATCTTAGCAATTATCATTTCTGCGATTTGCAGAGTTAGTCTACTTACTAATCTGCCTCAAATTCAAAAAAAATATAAACAATAATATGCCGATCATGCACTGCTTTCATGGAGTGAACGGAGCCAGAACCATTATCAAGTTCAACCACATTTTCATGCTCTTCGGATCCATAATCTGTTGACCAAAAATTAAAGGCGTCCATAAATTGAGAAAATAAACTGAAGAATAAACTTTGCTTTATCAGGTCAAATTTTGAAAAGAAAGTTTTTAAATGCTTTGTGTCCATCATTAGTGTTGAATACATATTTATAAATAACATGCTGCAAAAGTATTTGAATGTAACCAATCTCCTAGTTTTCTTTATTTAATTGAGGTAAGTGATGAAACAGGGCTATGAAGCTGCCGGATTGTTTTGGTTAGTTGCATTAATTCAAGAATCGAAGGTCAGGATGGTCAATCCAACAACACAATCCGTTTGATACATATATATTACATGATTAATATGTAATATTCAAAGCCAGGCTGACTTTGAACGGAAAAAAAAAAAAAAAAAAGGGCGAGGCACACACACACCAAGAATCTAAGGTCAGCATGGTCAACCCAACTACACAATCTGTTTGATACATACATATTAAATGATTAATATTTAATATTCAAAGCCAGGCTGACTATATACATATAAAATTTACTATAAACTAAAATCTATATTAACATTTTTCAATATATATTGTGTTCTAGAGGAAGTTATGCTCTATGCATTGACTCTACACATATATGTATATATTTATTGCAATCTCTGTCTCAGTTCTCAGTCAGTTAAATATCGACTTTCTCCTCTTCTTCGGTTAACAATAACATCCTGTCTTTAACTCCATCTCATTTAGGTAGTTTCTTGCGGCTTCTGCTTTCATTTTCAACTCTTTGGAAGCGTGATAGCATGCAGTTTCAACTCCTTCATAAATTATGGTAAACTTCACACAGTGCTTATTTAGGTCTTTATTTTAGTATCTTTTTCACTTTTGAGTATGAGCCTAACCTAACTAATTTGTTCTAATGCTATCCTCAATATTGGAAGAGTACAATCTCTTCTCTCCTTTTTGTTTTTTTTTGGCTGAGTACAGACATAAGCTTCAAGCTAGATACTCAGAGAGGAGCATTCCAAAAACGATCAAGACAAAAGTCAGCAAAACAGAACAATTATAATAGATATGTAAAAAACATATTATTATTTTTCTTTTGACAATATAAAACATAAAAGTATTTAAAAATAAGTACTATCCAATATTCGAATTGCACAAAACACGTCATTATATATCAATCAAATAGTCAGTACGTGCATCATGATAAAAAGGAAAGATAGTGGAACAAAACCACTTCAATTTGGAGTTTGCACCATATTCATAAAGTGAAAGACGTGTGGTTCTGCCATTGGGTAGGAGGGTAGGTCTGTGTTGTGGTACCCCATTAGCCACCAAGAAATTCTTTCAAGTAATAATTAACCAAGACATTTATCTTAGTCAGATCTATTTCAATTAAACTTTGTGAGAGAAATAATAAATAGTTCTAAAATAGTTATAAAGTTGATGCCACAGATAGCAAATAGATTGAAACAAAAGAAAAAATCTCTCATTTCAAAGAGCACAAAATAATTTCTCTCAATCAAGGTTTGGCTCTGAACTCCGGTTAAATGGATCATCTGGCTGTGATTCATTTGTTTGGATTAGGTGTGGGTGGATTATGACTCAATGGTGAAAGTGATAGGACCGAAACTTCTGTTTATTTAAAGAGCAATAATTGATACCCAGATGTCTTCTCTCACAAATCACACTGAAAATCACATGGATGGTTGACGGAAAAGGGGAGGGAAAAAGACAAAAATAAATGAATGAAATGATAATATGTCTGTGCAAGGTACCAAACTCCTAACTTAAAATGCTAGTGGTATGTATTGTATTAATGTATTATGCAACCAATGATATGCAATGCACTTTTTGTGGTTTGTTCTTCTGATAGTATGACTGAAATGAAATTGAGAAATAGAAATCAAACAATCTAAAATAGGATTTGTATACCATTTTTGACTTACACCAAGCCTTCATTTTCATTTTGGTGGGTACCCAGGATGAGCGCATGATGATGTCATGGTATGAACAAAAGGACGATGACTATAGCCACTGTCTCTCTTCAATATTGCAATTACAATAGTTTCATATGAATAATTACATTTTTTTTCTTACAAAGCTATAATTAAGGTGGTGCCCACCCGAAAGTGGCTTCAGTGCTAGCGTTGATCCATGTTTAACTTTTTATCGAGTTTTCATTGCAATGGTTGAATTAATCTCATCCACAATTTGTCGTCAGAGATTCTTCTAATAAACTATAAAACAGTAACAACTTTATAAGAGATGCTGGTTTGGGTGACACCTTTATTGAGTGACTGTTATTTGCTCAAAACTCAAAAAGTTAAGCTTGTAAGAGATCAAGAAGGAATGTTTGGGCTCCTTGTGCTCAAGTTTTGCTTCTACCACAGTATTTGAGTTGTAGGGTTACCTCCGTTTGGTGGTACCAGTTATAATAGCATCGGTCAAGGTAAGCTTCCTTTCCATTCTTGTTCAATTGTTTTGATTTATGGGGGATAACCCTGCAATAGATTAGTTGAAATTGAGAGATACTTTTGATTATGTTGAGTAATGGCATGGTTACTAGACTTGATTTGTGTCTACGAACCTTTTTTTTCTCTTTAAATTTGCCTAGTTTAATGTTTAGTTGCTTTCTATTTTACATTTTGAGTGCTACTACTTTTTCCCTTAAGGTGATAACTGAAAAATGTTGTTTGATTAAATCTTATGCATATATAATTACCAGAAATCATGTGATGCCAATTTACCATGGAATCCCATAATGGATTTGATCTGCATATGACTCTGGTTCCTTTTAAAATCCATCACACAGTTGGTCGCTTGCTATCCACTCACAGAAATAAAATTTTGCTTGTCTTACTTTTTACACCGCTATTAAAAGGTACATATCTCTACACTGTCTGATAACTCAATTGTAACTTTTTATTATTTACTATGGCAGTTGAACATAATCAAGTGTTTTATATATTTCAAAAATCAATAATATGTGAATATTAATGGATATTCATAAAGTTAAAAAATAATAATTTGGGATGAATGCAAAATTTTACATATACATTTTTTTTATGGGGAAACTGAATTTATTAATCAGTTAGATCAGAATTTAAAAAAGGGATCCCTGATTCTCAATCCAAACAACAGAATCGTGAAATGTAGAAAACTAAGCTAAAGAATCAGCTTCCTGATTACATAACCAATGGGTGTGTCTACAATCAGAAAAATTAAACCAGGACGCATTTGTAATGATATATATCCTGAACTATAGGCCAATTATGAGAATATATATATATATATAGGGAACAAAACAACAGAAATGGACAAATGGGTGGCAAGGAAGCGTGCAACTGCGAGTAACACATTGGTCATGTGATGTTAACAGCTTAACATTGGTGAGAGGCACTTAAACGGAATAAAACATGGCGGCTAAAACGCTGAAACATAAAAGCAAAATCTCACCCGCCACTACTTTCATTTTCTCTTTTTTAAGAGTTCTAGCAAATCTTCCTTCCTTTTCTTTTTTCTTTTTTTTTTCCTTCTTCTTCTTTTTCCTTTCTTTCCCTGAATGAAAAAAAATCAATTACAATCATTTTATGCCTTTTTTTAATGATTAATTGATATATATTACTCGTGAAAATTCAAAATTCACTTTGGTGAGTCTTTTATTATCTTTTCCTATTATTATCATTATGATTTTTATTCAGTGCCATCTAAAGTCTTTATATCAAACTGATCTGTCTTTCTTTGCTCTCTTTTGTTTGGCTGAAAAGATCTCTCTAGATTAACTGAAGAAAGCAAGAAAGAAAGGAAAGAGAGTCCCTTTTTCTGAGCTGAAAACAGCTGAATAGTGAATCCCGGTATGTTTGCTTGATTCAATCTCAATTTTCAATATTTTGATTTTGAAATGGGTTTTGTTTGAAATTTTCTAGTTTGCTGGGTGTCACTGTGTTGATATGTTAGTACTTTGTTCTGTCAAGGTTGTGTGCATTCATGAAAATTAGCATTTTTGTCGAGGTATGAATATTGAATATCGAACTGCGTGTGCAGATTCATAGGTCGGAGCCAACAGGAGTGGTTGTTTCAGCTGGTAAGGATTGCTTGTAAGGCTTAGTTTGGATTCTCCAGCAATCCCTTATTATTAAGCAATAGGTAAGTAACCATTGTAGGCCTTAGGCTATAATTGGGAGATCTATAATGGAGGGAGTGGCAAGGAAGGGAATGCTCCTGGCATGCCTGGGGGCCTTGAGATGGGGTAGCTTCCTTTTAAATTTTTGTAACCAGACAAGAAGATGATTCATTTGTTGGAAGTTGGATTCACACCATGTTATGCCTGAGTAGAATAGTGTTCATTGTACCGGCACTTGATTGGTTCAAGTGTTTCAGCACTTGTTTTTCTTAAAGTTTTTGGCTCGAGCCTTGGGGTGGAAAAAACTAATCATGAAAGGACTTTACCTCTATAGTTGGTGGACCCGGCTTGAGTCATATTAGTTAAAGCCCAGTTACTTCGGATACCAATGGTTTAAACCAAGAAATAAACGAGTGGCGTTTATTTTGGACTGAACTTGTTGCAATTTATATAGTTTTAGATGAACCAACTGAGACACTTTTTAATTTTTCAATTTTTTTAGTTCATGCTCATTGAGTGCAACGTTTCCGTTGCAGGGAGAAATGGTTGCCTTTGGGAAAAAGTTGAAAGACAGACAAATTCAAGAATGGCAAGGGTATGTATGTGTGCCTATGTATTGAGGGTTGAAAACCTCCCACTTGAATATTTGTCCCGCACTAATGCTGCTTTGGATTCACTTGCTTTGGTTTTGTTACAGATATTATATAAACTACAAACTCATGAAGAAACGGGTAAGGCAATATGCTCAGCAAATTCAACTTGGAACAGAGGATCGGCGGCATGTGCTCAAGGATTTTTCTCGAATGCTGGATAATCAGGTCTTGTTGTTTTCTTTGTCGAAGGCAGAATTATGTATTACTTACAGAAAGTTTGACATTTTGCATTACAATTGTTTCAATGATTTTCCTGTTATTACAAATCAGATTGAGAAGATTGTCCTTTTTCTATTGGAGCAACAAGGGATTTTGGCAAGCGGGATAGCAAAGCTTGGAGAGCAGCACGAAGCTCTTCAGCAGGAGCCTGAAATACACAAAATATCTGAACTACGAGAAGCTTATAGAGCAGTGGGACAAGATCTATTAAAGCTTCTCTTTTTTGTAGAGATGAATGCTATTGGTTTGCGTAAGATATTGAAGAAGTTTGATAAGCGCTTTGGCTATAGATTCACTGATTACTATGTTAAAACTCGTGCTAATCATCCTTACTCCCAGCTGCAACAAGTGTTCAAGCATGTGGTAAAATGTTTGGTTCAAACGCAAGTCTTTGTTTTGACTTTCACATAATTAAATACAGAACATAAAAACTACCATTTTTCATATTTTAATGAATGGACATTGACTGAGACATGGAATTTGCAGGGAATAGGAGCTGTTGTGGGAGCCCTATCTCGGAATCTTCATGAACTTCAGGACCGTCAAGGGAGCTACTTATCAATTTATGATCAGCCTACTCTTCCCCTCCAGGTTTCTTTCAGATTTAGTTTGCTCTACACACTTTTCCCCCCCTATCATATTCTGTCTTAGTGTTACCAGCATGCTTTAGTAGCTGGCTAGGGAGCATCCTACGGTTGGTGGTGATTTTCCATCATATTTACTGGGTCTTTCATGCAGGATCCTGTCATTGATTCAATAAAAGCAGCAGTTGATAGGTTAACCAACTCAACGAACTTCCTTAACTTTTTGGGGCAACATGCTCTCATTATGCAAGAAGAGCTGCCAACCCCTGCAGATGAACATGTTGATGATCAAAGATACCATTTTATGTCTCTTCTCCTGAACTTGGCAAACACATTTTTGTATATGGTCAATACATATATTATTGTCCCCACAGCAGATGATTACTCTATGAGCCTTGGAGCTGCACCAACAGTTTGTGGAATCATAATTGGGGCAATGGCTGTTGCACAAGTGTTCTCTTCAGTGTATTTTAGTGCATGGTCAAATAAATCATACTTCAGACCTCTCGTCTTCAGTAGCATAGTTCTCTGTTTGGGAAATGTTTTGTATGCATTGGCATATGATGTTAGTTCACTATGGATTCTCTTAATCGGTCGCCTTTTCTGTGGGTAAGCAGTCTTCTGTGCCTGAATTTTCTTCCCATCATTGCTTGATGAGCATAACTTATGATATTTGCATTTGTACATCTCACTCAGTGTAACCTCTAGTCTTTTGCCATTTTCAGTTATCTAGAATAAGCACCTACTGAGATTTGCTCCAAGGAAAATCTAATTATAATTAAAAATTTAAAATTCGGAGGGGTACAAATTTAGCTTCTTAAATAGGGATATTTTTTTTTTCCGATAATTATTATTCACCACCAGAAATGGGGATGAAGACATAAAACAACAGAATAATAGTCTCAATCACAAAATATTGGTCAAAGTTTTGAGACTATCTAATGAAAATACAAAAAATCATCAAAATATATAGTCTACCTCCTAATAATCCTCCATGTGGATCAGAAGAAATTTTCACATTAGGAGAGTTACCACCCAGTCAATCATGCTAGGTAGAGTTTTTAATAATATGTCCACAAGTTGATGGTACAGGGAAATCATGTTTTCCGCTTGAGCTGAGTTGTATATATTCTGTTTATCATTGTGGTAGGGATATTATTAGTAACACTTAAGACATTTTCTTGCTGATAAACACTTGATTATATTTACAGATTGGGTTCTGCCAGAGCTGTTAATCGGCGTTATATCAGTGATTGTGTGCCTCTCAAAATTCGTATGCAGGCATCAGCAGCTTTTGTCAGTGCCAGTGCTCTTGGCATGGCTTGTGGTCCGGCATTAGCTGGCATATTGCAGACCAATTTTAAGATTTACAAGCTTACAGTTAATCAAGATACTTTGCCTGGGTGGGTTATGGCTGTTGCTTGGCTAGTATATCTGATATGGTTGTGGATAACTTTCAAGGAACCTTCTCATGAAACTGAAGAGAACCGCGTGCATCATCAATCAAATGATGGTACTGACTGAACTTTTATTGCATCAACTTGTTGCTTGTTTTTTGAACATGTTTTGATTGTGTCCTTGTAAGATCATTAATCTACATCGGTCTGCTAATTTTGCTGCTGTCCAAATGTTTGTGTTATCTATAGGAACCTTTTGGTTCTTGAGGTTGAAGGATTCATTTTTCTAAACATCATAGGTCCATTTATCACACTGGTTATCTAATATTTTGACCGTCTTCAAAATGAATGAAAGTAGTCCACATGCATTTTCTTTTCATTTATGAGTCTTCTCATCCTATTGAGCCTCAAAATACAATATAAAATGACACACCTTTTCCCTGTTCAGATGTAAACAATGCACTTGAACAAGGCCTAAAACAACCATTGCTGATTACTGCGGACGATAAGGTAGATGAAGATGCTGATCAAGATTGTGATGATAGTGAAGAAGCTCCAGAGGAATCTCGTCAACCAGCCAATTCAATTGGCTCAGCATACAGACTCCTTACACCTTCTGTAAAGGTTCGTGCACAATCCACTGTCACCCATGTAATAGTGGATCTCTGTCAAGTGATGATTTCATTACATGTACGAGTTTCAGTTCATTGTTAATATTAAGATGGAAAACTAATTTATTGATCCCAAAGTGACTCGTGGTCCTGAGTATGACAGACTTGTTATTTTTAGAAAATTATAAATAAGAAATTAAAAGAATTTAACTGCTATTTGCATATGACACTATAGTAGTTAGCTTCTGAAGGCTTAAATTCTTTTGAAGTAGGCATGTCTGCCTGTTGCCAACTAACAGAGACTATCCTGTCCTCTTTGGAATTTGGGATGTAATAAGTTAGTTGATAAGGAACATCATATAACTAGATTATATGGGAACTTAATGGCTAGAGCACTTAATTAGATGCTATTCTGTAATATAATCTTGTAACAGTGTGATGAGAGGTATAAGAAGCATTTTTGGTTCTCAGACATCTGATTTGCCTTAACTTTTAGCCTGTATATGAATTATTAATTGTTGGTTAATTATTGAATAGAAAGAGAAGTAGGCAAAACGTTAGTTGTTGACTTTAAGCTAATCTAGGTAACTCAAAACGGGAAACCTTGATGCGAAGATGATATCTAATCTCTCACTAGCGTCTGAGTTATGAATTTAAAGATTATTATCGGTTAATAAAGTTGGCTTCCACAGCAGCTGACGTTTGAATCAGAATCAATGGCCCTTTGATAAGATCATATCTGAGCTTAACAAATTGTTGAGGGTAGGGATTAGATTATTTAAGTTGATTACTCACCTCTTTTCAAAGTGAAATATAAATACAGGAAACCTTCTGCTACTTTTTATTTACATGATTACTATCTGTTAACTGATTATTAGGATGTGTCAATGCATGTTTCGTAGGATGGGGGCTTTTCTCTGGTCATATGATTTAACTTGTGTTAGGATTAGCTTATTTTGGTTTCAAAATAACCTATAATCAGAAGTTTTATAAGACAGCTTCTGGGAATATATATGTATATATATAATTATAATAAGCCTTTAAGAAGCATGCTCTTAGACATTATATTAATCTCTCTTTAGATGATGAATGCCTTTTTCTCATCCAGCTTATTAAGTACTATTTTGGATAATTAAGATTTCTTTTGTTGTTGTTTATATGATGCTATAATTGATCGAGTTCCAATGGAAGATGATCATTAGATAAAATATCGAAAAAGTTAGACGCTTTACCTGACCAATTCTGTTTAAAATCTTCAGGTTCAGTTATTGATATATTTCATGCTCAAGTATGTAATGGAGATTTTACTATCGGAATCTAGTGTCATCACAACATACTACTTCAACTGGTCAACAGGCACAGTTGCAGTTTTTCTTGCTTGCCTTGGCTTGACAGTTCTTCCTGTAAACATTGTTGTTGGAAGCTATATAAGCAACATGTTTGAGGACAGGTAATGTGTAACAAAACCATGCTCCATTTGATTGTCATCCATGAGCTAATTCAGGCTCTAGTTGGATTTTCAGTAAGATGCACGATAACACATTAGACCTTCAAGTTTTTGAAATAGTTTGTGTGCATCTGACTGATCAAGCTTTATGGATCTATTTTAGGCAAATTCTGTTGGCATCAGAAATTATGGTTTGCATAGGCGTTCTCCTGAGCTTCCATATAATTGTCCCATATTCCGAGCCGCAATACATCTGTTCGGGTCTCCTTTTGTTTGTTTCTGCGGAAGTACTTGAAGGTAAGACCTTATTTTGCTTTACTATTTATGATCATGGACAAAATTATATTTCAAAAGCGCACAAGAAGCACGTTGTCCCATTTGGTGAAACTAAGAAATTTGGCTCATGAATGTATGAGTATAATAACACTTCTAAACTACCACCAAATAGTAAACAACGTATAGTTATTTTAAGACGTGATCTTAATTCTGTTAAATTCGTTAATGTCTTTGATGTTACAGTATAATAAATTAATACTTAATGTGTTAATGCATGATCTTTTTACTGTCATTCATTCCAGGTGTAAACTTGTCACTCCTTTCACGAGTCATGTCCTCGAGGCTTTCTCGCGGAACCTATAACGGCGGGCTCCTGTCTACCGAGGCCGGAACAATTGCGAGAGTGATCGCCGATGCAACCATCACCCTGGCTGGCTTCGTGGGTCAGAGTAATCTCCTCAATGTCACACTGCTTCCTTCACTCTTCATTTGCATATCCTCCATCTTTGCAACTTGCTATACCTACAATTCTTTATACTAGTTTCTGTCACTTTGAGGCTGAGATGGAAAGAGCAAGAAAGCTCTTCGGCAAGGCGTCAGTCTCATCACCAATTATGTGTGTCATTCTTTGTCTAGCATTCCATATTTTTTATCAGTCAAGTGCTTGTGGCTCAACGAAGTAGGAGTAACTAGGCTCTCGTTATGTAGGGTGTCCATATGTGTAATTCTTGGAAGAATGGATTCCTCAGTTGTCACTATAATTTTTCTCTGATGGCCAGTTACTTTGTTTTCTTTTCAATTTTGATTGATCTTTTCAGGTAAAAAAATATGTGTGAAAGCAAGAGCTTAATTTCAATTTACACGTGGAGATTATTGATGAACATTTTGAAAATTCACCAAAAAATCAAGTAATTTAGTTGCCTCGTAGATTAAGTCAACTATATATATTAAACATTTTCCGTATTCCATTGACGACCAATTCAATACGAATAATTCTGTGGAGTCTGAGTTTCGAGATGGCAACAGTAATAGAAAAAGAACATTGAGGAGATCTAGGAAGATTGAAAAGGGTATGTCTAAGGATTTTCAACTTTGGCTTAGTATGCTTATATTTAGGCCAAAATCAGGAAACCAAATTTAAAATCTGATAAGTTTATATTTTTAATTTATTTTGTCTCGAGCTTTTGCGAATTGTCATATATGTAATCCAAAATGCTTAAATTAAATTTAAGAGGAAATCGTGTCAACCCTGTTTTTTTCGGTGGATATTTTTATGCAATCATTGTTGAAGGAAGGTACTGCTGCAATTAACTAATTCCAAGTTACATTTACTTATTTCTGTTACCGAACACCATATGCAATGACGTGATGATCAATACATGAAATATTAACTTATTCTTCAAACACAATTGTTTTGCCAACTTGCCTCACTTTTTCCGTCCCTCATGCCTAACTTGTCAACCAATGCACCCCAATGGATGCCCCAACATTATTTACTTCATTTCTACATTTTCTTCCTTCTCTTTCAATATGAACTTTAGTCAACCGTTGACCATAACTTGACCCATTCTAATTTCTCCCACAATGTTTCAATTCTCATAAAAACCATCAAACCTAACACACAACATCATCATTTTTTTCATCTATCAATTTCCAAGTTTTTTTTTTTTGAAAAAAAAAAAATTAAAGAATGAAGGACACCATAGTCCTATACCCTGCAATGGGAAGGAGCCACCTAGTCCCAATGGTGGAACTCGCCAAGTTCATATCCACCCACCATGGCACCACCCTCTCCATCACCCTCCTCCTCCCTCCTTCCCCACCCAACACCTCCACACTCAACTACATCGCCGCCGTCACCGCTGCGGCACCTTTCCTCACCTTCCACCGCCTCAACCAACCCCTCCTCCACACCCTCCAATCCATCACAACCACAAAACCAAAAGCCTTCATCCTAGACTTCTTCAACCACTCCGCCACCGCCACCGCCGCCGCCCTCGACATCCCCACCTTCTACTACTTCCCCAACGCCGCCAGCTGCGTCGCCCTCTTCCTCTACCACCCAACCATCCACCACAAAACCACAGCAACAAAAAACAACAAGGGCAGTTCCGTAAATTCTACATACGTTAACATGCTACGTAGCATTCCAGGGTTACCGGCGCTCTCGCCGGAGGACATGCCGGATCCTATTTACGATCGCCATAGCCGGAGCTACGAGTCCTTCGTTACCATGTCATTACAAATGAGAAACACCAACGGCATCATCGTCAACACCTTCGAGAATATCGAAACAAAAGCCATTAGGGCTTTGAAAAACGGTGCATGCGTTCCAGAGTCAAAAGCTCCACCAGTTTTCTGCGTTGGACCACTCGTTTCCACGAGCAATGGTGGTGGTCTTGGTGGAGGAGAGTATCTGAGATGGCTCAACTCGCAACCGAGCCGAAGCGTTGTGTTCTTGAGCTTCGGAAGCTACGGAAGGTTCTCGAAGGTTCAGGTAAGAGAAATTGCTGTTGCTTTGGAAAGAAGCGGGTGCAGGTTCTTGTGGGTTGTGAGGGATATTCCAATGGGTTACGAGAGAAGAGAACTGAGTCTGGAAGAGTTGTTGCCAAAAGGGTTCTTGGAGAGAACGAAGGAGAAGGGAATGGTGGTGAGGGACTGGGCACCACAGGTTGAGATACTGAGTCATGACTCGGTGGGTGGGTTCGTGACTCACTGCGGATGGAACTCGGTGTTGGAGGCCGTTACGTTCGGTGTGCCGATGGTGGCGTGGCCGTTGTACGCGGAGCAGAGGCTGAACAAGGTGGTGATGGTGGAGGAGTTGAGGGTGGCGCTGCCGCTGAGGGAGGAGGAGGGAGGGTTCGTGAGGGCGAGCGAGTTGGAGGAGCGAGTCAGGGAGGTTATGGACTCGGAGAGAGGGAGAGGGAGAGAGGTCAGGGAGAGGGTGTTGAGTGCAAGAAACGGTGCCGTTTCAGCGCTTGGGGAAGGTGGGTCTTCGCGGGTTGCTTTGGATGAGTTGGTTCAGTTGTGGAAGCAATAATGATGGTTCTACTTGTTCTTTTGCTTAGTCAAAAATGATGGTTCTATACTTCTATTGTTTTTCTTTTTTCTAGTTTGATCTCTATTCATTGAATGTGTAATAACAGATTAATTTACCTTATTTATATGATTTTTTAAATAATAATATATGATTAGATATAATATATATAAGAAATTAATATATAAAAATTAATTTCTTCAGCAATAAAAATAGGTGAAATTATTTCTTTTTTTTTCTGGTGAAAATATTAATAAAGAAAAACATTTTTATTACACTTCATATTGGTGGGAAGAAATTCTAGATTTCCTTGTTTACCTCATGAAATGAATCCCTTTCCAGCTAAATATGGAGAGTCTCCAAATATCTTCGGGAAATTTGCTTCTTTTTTTTTTTTTCTTGGGTCAGCCGCCATTTGAAATTTGTTTCAACTAAACTTGAATCTCCATTCACCAAATTGCCAGTTATTGTTCTGCGAACGCCAATTCAAAGTGCAATTGCATTCAGTTTTGATGCTTGTGGTGTGGGTTACAAATGCATGGAAAATTAGTATAATAATTTTATGAACTTAGAAACTTTTTGAGCAAATTTAACAAATAAAAAAAAATTGAAGAGAATTTTATCAAATTTCAATAAGAATTAGTGTAATTTGCCTTTACAGTTATGGTGTATATCTAGGAAGCATGGATATCAGTATGGCACATGTCAAATACGTATATGTATGTGTCCAAATTAAAAAAAAAAAAAAAAATTGGGCTTGGATACAGGTTGAACACTGCTCCAATATACTAAGAATACGGTTTGGACACACCTTAAAATATTTTTTGAAACTTTTTTATAGACCAACATAAGTCTAATTAAATTAAACCCAAGTCTAGTTTGGACAAATTAAAAAGCGCAAAAATAAAAGAAAATAAATTTGAGTTTCTTTATGAACTGTGAATTTTGTAAACGAGCTCAAATATGGAGTGCATAGACAGAGAGGAAGGAGAGAAGAGAATAATGCATTAGGGAAGATAAAACTTGTATGAAGAAAGAATAAAGGATGGCGAAACCCCTGCTCCCTTCGGATAGTTAGATTCGGTTCAGTTAGTTGGATATCTTATAACAGAATTCGAATACCGGTGATTCGATCAAAACCATAAAAAAAGGCTAGATAATTTGTTTACGCAATCCGTGAAGGAACAAAAAGGAAATATTGCTCATGACTGGGAGGAGAGAGAGAGAGAACCAAAAGCAGAGGAGATTCATTTACAAAAGTGTCATTCAACAATGCAAAAGAATTTGTTAATAACACACCACGACTTGGTAAGAAAACGCTTGTATACAAGAGGTAATGTTGGATGTATAATAATTTTATATTAATACTTATAATATTTTTTATTTTTTTTATGAAAATAAATATTGATACACTAAAAGATAAATAAATATTATGAGTACTGACATAGGATTGTTATAAAATTTTATTATACATAAAATATTATTCGTATACAAATTTGACCAATAGTGTTTAAACAATCTAGTTACAACTTTGCTGTCTTTCTCTCTCTTTCCCCTTTTTTTGGGTAGAAAGTTCGATTTTTATTGGTTAAAATCATTTCAGTGTGATTTCGGACAAACGCAATTCGCACTAAATTGCACCTTGTTTTCTCCACATGATAGCACTTCTGTTTAAAAGATTACTTTTTTTTTTTTTGGGTCCTGATGACTACCTTTTCATTTTTTCAGTTTAAACAAAATATTTTGGTCGACAACGTTTAAAATGTTCCTTGAACATGGCCATTCCTATAGGACTTATTTTTGGTCCATGGGTACCCCATGAGTTGGATAAACCCAAATACATACTACTTAAATTGGGTTGGGTTAGAAAACTTATCACACCTTGCAGGGAAGCTAGCATTGTAGTCGGTTTTCTTTTATCTCTTTACTTGTAATTTGTTCAGTCATGGTGCCACAGTAAACACACATGCTGTGCTTAAAATATTTTATTTTGTGACTAATGGACCTACTAAATGAATATATGATATCTAACTTCTTTGACAAAAACAGTAAAGAAAATGTTTTTAACCTGCTTAAACCCAACTGATCAGTGACCAAAAAAAGCCCAACCCATCAAAGTAATTGTCACATATATTCCTTTTTCTTTTTGTTACCAAAAGGAAAATGCCTGACAAAAAAAAATAACAACTAAATGCCAAAACAATAAGGGTCATTGACAACCAATTTGTCATGACTCATGATTTTTATGTGAGCTGGCACACAAGGCCGGCTCAGTTGGTAAAGCCTTGCCTCAACCTCCTCCAAAGCTGAAGGCTGCGTACCGCGTGCGCTTTATTTCAGACTCATATATATATATATATTAGTAGGTAATTTTTTTTATGTTTGCTGAATTCATGAATTTGGGTTTATCCAATCTAGTATAAACGGTCTCAATCAATATCCACGGCTTGAATAAAGGAACTGGGTCCAAAGATATCCCAAAACCATTTAAGAGACGTCTCTAAGCAAACTATTTTCAATTATATTTGATTTCCCAAACCACCTTAGGTTGTTCTACAAAATAAAAGCTTTTCAATGTTTTTTTTATTCAGTTTAATATATAATACTAGAATTTAGACCTTAATTAGTCGATTCTAGAAATAAAACTATCTTAATTTTTTTTATTTTAATCTGTAATACTTGAATTTAGGACCTGAACTAGCTGAAAAAATACTTATCAAATCACTTGAATCAATTTAATGATAACTATAATCATGATTCATGTGATGGTTCAACTCAAGTTTTACATAGAATTATTATATTCACAAGATGGAATTTTTAATCCCAAACTTATTTCATTTTAATTTCATAATAAATGAAATGCGATATATTTATTTTAGAAATAGAAACAATTATATTTAACTATTTTCTAATATTGAGATTTTTCCAATCATTTTTTAAATTCTTGTAAATATTTAAAGCTCTAAAGTTAATTAAGAATAGAGGGACTAAATAATTGAAAATAAACCTATGATATCACATGTTATTAAATAAATCAAAGAACTAACAGTATTATCTCTATTCAGAAAGAACTGTTCAAAAATAGCTATTTAAAAATCAACATATTCTATTACAATTGTAGTAATATACAGTAATATTAACTTTTTGATGATTAATTACTGAGAGCAGGAGGGGAGAGTACTATTAGGGGGCATTTGTTTGAGATTTTTGGAGTTAAAAACCATCTTTTGCACCCCTAGAATCATTTTTTATATATTTGAATAAATTTTTGAAAATAATCAGAATCTTAAAAAAAAAATCAATTCAGCTTTTTTATAAATACTAAAAAGAGTGGCTTCTGGAAAAAAAAAATCAATGTTCATATTTATGTCAATTATATATTAAATTTAAGTTTTATAATCAACTTTTAAAAAATCTAAAACAAATATACTCTTAATCACTAAAACGTGAATTGCAATAAGTCGGGTAGGATAGTACTTTTTTTATGAACTTGATGAAATGTTCTTACCTATCCACAAGTTTAACAACCTATATTTATACACATTCACAATGAAAGTGAGACCTATTAACTATATTTAACATTAAATCACTTACTCATGGTTCTAAGCACCCAAAAAAAAAAAAAAAGTCACTTATTCATGGGTTTTACCTACTTCTATGTGTGTGTCCAAATTTAATATGGTAAACTCTTGTCCATCCGAGATAAATCCCAACTTGACATATTATATCATGGCCATTGGCGAGTAGATCTATGATGGCGCCCTCGGCCTTGAGATTAACTGGAGCCACATTGTGACTGCACCAATAGTTCCAATGAATAGTCGTGCAATTAGATAAATTATTTATATTCTGGTTTTTTGTTCACGGGAAATTATTTATATTCTTGGCTTTCTTTAGATAGAGAAAAGAACGTGATGACAGCCCCATATATGCCCACATTACTGCACCACGTGCCTTAGATCCTCCGCATTTGGAATCTTATAATTATAATTCGTCAGGATACTACGCATTCCGGGACTGGTTGGTCTGTTTTTCTAATCGGAGAGTCCCTGATTTCATGGAGATTCGACCAGGAAGCTAAAACTGAGGCTGAACCCCGCGCACTGTGTGGACAACTAAATTATTTTACATAATCCAATATGAAAAATGATGTTTTCACGTTCAGAAAATAACGTTTCATGTAATACCTAATTTACCATCATTATATAAACATGTGGTCCCGCTCATTTAACTCATTAAGTTCATGTAATAGTGATAAAAATGTATGTTAAATTACATATTCACATTTTGAATGTGAAAATAATATCCTTCCTTCAATAATGAATAATGGAGACAGCTAGACTGCACAATCAGATGGGGAGGAAGAAGCAAACTCACATGAAGAGGATTTAAAAACACCATATATCAACGTCATGTCTTGCAGAGTCTCGATAAACTAAAACACCTTCAATTGTAAAACATGGCTTTTAGACAAGACAAGATGATTTGTGGAAAAGTAACAGTTCTTAAATTAAACATGTTCACGGGCTCCGCCTCATTCGCTCCCAATGTCCTCTATTTTGCAGATTGAAGGAGGTTCAGTCACGCGACATTTCTTTTATTATTTAATTAATTAACCAGTCATAAACACGGTTTATGAGAGTATTCCATAACACGTTAGAGTGGTTAATTAGTGGGGGCGGAGTGCTGGATTTAAAGAAGAATGGGGTTATGTATGAGAAAACATCAAGGGTTGTCTCTGATGTTTAATTAATATCATTAAGGCAGCATAACCCGGCACAGCGTGTTTAAATAGAGGTAATCTCTCACTTAGGAGTACACCTTTATTGGAAAGTTGTTGCTTACATGTCTCGGATGGTCAAAACCTGTGGTGTCTATATAAGTTTTATCCAATAGCAAAATGTCATGTGACATAAAGTGGACCACAATAGGTTTTAGAAACCGTGTATGAAGTAATTTAATGAATAAATTAACAACTGTGTATTACTGTAGCATATTTAGGATTAGAGACTAAAAAAAGTTTATTCATACTTTTTTCTTTTTCAATTTATTTTTTCATAATTTGATTAGTAATTATTTTCATTTTGCAGGTCTTTGATCGTTTTTATTGGTTTTTTAATTTTTATTTTTTTATTCAAAATTCAATTTTTCTGGATTTAGAGCAAAAAATAGTACTTTTTCCTTTTCCTATATTTTAATTTTTCTTAGTTAAATGCTTTTGGGAATTTGATAATTTTAAATTTAGTTATGTTTCATTTTTTATTTTTACTTATATACTTTAAGAATTTGACAGGCTCGAATTTAGTTTAATAGATAGTACCTTTCTGAATTTAGTTATGTTTCTTTTTTAACTTGTATTCTTTTCTGAATTTGACAAGTCTAAATTTAGTTCAATAAATATTAAGTTTTTTCTTTTTGTTCTTTTGTGAATAGAGATGACTATAGTGACAAATTAATTCATTTTTCTTCCTTCATAATATTTTCTTTTCACAAATAATTGATTATTTTTTATATTTTTTATAAATTTATTAAGCGTACTAATTAACTTTTTAATCCATGTGGTGTCCCTATTATACTATTAACAACAATAGTTATAGGTGATAGATGTCGCGCCCTCGAATAACCGCATCAACTTGGACACGGAAAACTTTAACCACCTTCCACAGGTGAGCACGACCCTATTATTGGAATTCATTCCCTCCCAAAACATAACCATCACCGTCTTCTTCATCTTCTTCTTATTAATTCAACATGAAAGACGCCATAGTTCTGTACCCTGCGCTTGGGAGAGGACACTTACCCTGTATGGTAGAGCTAGGGAAGCTCATAGCAACCCACCACCCTTCATTCTCCATCACCATCCTCACACCCACCCCACTCAACTCCACCACTACCTGTGCCACCACAAAACAATATATTGTAGCCGTCTACGCTGCCACACCCTCTTTCACCTTCCACCACTTCCCTCCTCCACAATTCTCCTCTTCCACTACCACCCTCCCACCCCACATACTCTCCATCGAGCACTCACGCCTAGTCAACCACCATGTCCACCAAGTCCTCCGTTCCATTTCCAAAACCTCGAACCTCAAGGCCACTGTCATGGACTTCTTGAACTATCACGCCACACAAGTCACCGAAACACTCAACATCCCCAATTACTTCTACTACACTTCAGGTGCTTCCGCTCTCGCCGTTTTGCTCCAATTCCCGACCATTCTCGAATCAACCACGAAGTCCTTCAAGGACCTTCACATGCAACTCCGAATCCCAGGGTTACGGAGGATTTCCACTGAAGACTTACCTGATGAAACGCACGAACGTGAAAGTAAAGCTAACAATATATTCAGTGACATAGCGAAAGTCATGGGGGAAAGTGTTGGGATCATCGTGAACACCTTTGAGGCCATTGAAGGAAAAGCTATAAGAGCGTTGAGCGAAGGGTACACCACTCCAAAGGTGTTTTGCATTGGAGGAAAGAAAAATGAACATGGGAGGGAACCAATAAATATTTAAAATGGTAAGCTTACTTATGGACGAGTAGATCATCAGACAAAAAAATCAATTAGATAAGAAAATATAATGACACAAATAGAGAAAAATCAATCAGAAAAATAGAGGAATAAAAGCAAATGGATAAATTAATTAAATCACAAATGAAATTGTAAAAAAATAATCCTGGATCATCAGATAAAAAGGTGTTCGGAGCAAACAGTAAAAAGAAAATAAAAAATCGGTATATGAATCATAAAAATACAAAGAACATGATATACAAGTTGAAAAAAATAAAAAGAGGAAAAAAATGAAAACAAAAGGCAACTTCAATGACAATAAAGAAGAGCGATAACAAAGATATCAAATAAACAATTGAAAATAAATCTATGAGATCACATGTTATTTAAATAAACAGATCGGAACAGCTAATATTAGTCATCCAAATGTGAACTGCAAGTGTTAGTACTTTGATAAACTGAGACAGTCTGGTTCCGTAATTAAGTTGACCATTTGACATATTATATCATGGCCACTGGAGAGTAGACCAGTTAGAAAAAATTTGGGGAGTATTTCTATAATGCGCGCCCTTGGAGATTAATTACAGCCACATTGTGATCGCTTGGTGTGTAAAAAAGCAGATTTAGATTGAATTTGAGAGAAAAATGAATTTGAATCAATTTCTTTTTAAATTGCTTGGATTGATTCAGGTTCATGATTGCTTTATGATTATTATTATTATTATTATTATTATTATTATTATTATATATATATATATATATATATTTACAAAATATGAACCAATTGATTTGGGTTGGTTCGAATTGTGTCATTGAATTTACCTATTTAATTTTTGATTAATCAAAAAAAAATTTCAATAAAAAAATAATGTAAATTATAAAATATCAAAATTTATATAAATCAATTTGCATATGTGAATATGTTATATATTCTAATATGCAGAGGCAGTAATATTGACATAAGTTTGCAATAATAATAATAATGTATTCGTTTGGATTACAAAATGCATACTAATGATAGTAATGATGAGTAATGAGTAAGAGTAAATAATATAGTTAGTATTCAATAATAATAATCCATTCAGATTTAAGGATGCAAATTCGATAACCAAATCAATGTGTAATTGGTTTTAATTGGAATTGATTGACCCGTTGATTTGATCCAAACTAAAACAATCTAATCAAATTGGTTTGAATTCATCTAGTTCATCATCAGGTTTGTTCGATCCACTTTTATCCCCGAATGATTGCACCAATACGTCAAATTAATAGCCGATGCGATTAGAAAATACTACGATTTCCAAACTCATGTCATAACTTATACTCATTTTTTTATTCAATATATATATATATATATATATATATTAAATGAGGAATGATTTGTTTGTATTGATGTAAAACCTTGTACATATTTTATAAAACCCACTACTAAATTAAAAAAACTATATGTTATAGATCATTTCTATAAAATTGTATTTTAATTCAAAAATATTATAAATATTTTATATATATATATATATCAACATAAAAAATAATTGTTAAATATATACAAATAAGAATTATTTGATCTTTAGTTTGAAGAAATATTTTCTATTTTCATTTCCAAAAAGTTATTTCCGTTTTCAAATTTTCACATTTTGAAAATATGTTTATTTTATTGTTTTCATTTTCATTTTCATTTTTTCTTGCCGGTCAAAAGCAAGAGACTTTCTGTTGGCTTTAATCATTATCACCTCAATCCTGCAATGACTGGGCATATATGTAAGTGTAGCTTGAGACCATTATATTAATCTTCATGTAATATTAATCTTCACTCTTTACAAATAAAAAATTTGTTAATAATATAAATACACAATTGCATCTTTAATTCCCAATTTATGAAATTTTCTTTATATAGAGGAGATCGCTATAAGTTACAGCAATTTCATATAAACTAGAAATCACGATAAGTAATAGCGATTTTTTTTATAAGAACTTTATATTATCCCACCTACCTTATACACATCTTAATTATCAAATAGTGCTACATCCATGTTTATTTTACACATATGTAGCAATATCTTTATTTTTTAAGAATACTAATATTTCTATAAAAATAGTTATTATTTAAATATAAGCTTATTAACTTAAGATATAACTTTTGTACCTTATTTGAAAATAAATACAAGACATGACTTAATCTTAATCACTAGAGTTGCCAATATATTGAAAACAATAAGGAATATAGAAAAATTTGCATTGCAATTGGTTAAAAAAACCACTTGTACCAGTTATACATATATATATATATATACACACTTTAAAATAGTCCTCATATAATTATTATATAATTGTCAAATAAGTATTTGTTTCAAACTATATCTGTTTTACAAATTATTTTAAATTCAAATAAATGATAATAATATGGATAACATGTTACTATAATTTGACATGTGATAGGTACAATTATAATGACAAAAAATTAACTGATTAACTATTATTAGTATGTTGATTTAATTCATTAATGATATTTTATATCATTATTTATTAATTTAATTTATTTTACTTAATCATATCTATTGTGTATTTACCAAAAAATCATATCTATTTTATGATTTATTAAATAACTTAATATTAATATTCTTAAAAAATAAAGGTATTGTCACTAATGTATGAAGTAATTATGAATGCAGCACTATTCAATAACTAAGATACGTATAATATAGGTGTGATAATATGAATTTCGTATTAACTAAATATCGTTGTAGGTTAGAGTATTTTTGTATTAACTAGAAACCTCTATAACTTGATTTCTAGTTAATACAAAATGGTTGTATCTTACGCCGATTTCGCCTAGTGGGATTAAAGTTACGTTTTGGCATTAATGTAAGTAATAATGACTTCTTTTTTTATGGGGGTGAAAAACCTTGTCACGGTTCCAATCCCATCAAAATACCACGCTAGGGGCACTTGAAAATACTGGAAAAGTGCAGCAACCCAACGGCTTGACGGAATTGTGCTTCTTCTAGCGAGCTATGTGAAATAATCACAAACACCAACCACACGTGCCATGGTATGCGGCGGCTGCTGCTATGACGAAGTTGGATGGCTTTCTTGGTGACTCGTAGTGCTCCGTTACGCACTACTTCAATTCGACAGAGCCTCAATATTTGTACTCAGCGACCACCACAGCTCTGTTGCTTACGCCATGGGCATGCAATGACCGGTGGAGTGAAAGTGATGCATTGTTGGATGAGAGAGATGTGTGTGTGTGTGTGTGTGTGAATCTGAGATAAGAGTTAAGAGAAAATGTTTTAACTACAAAATGCCACACCGGTTCCAAGATGAAAATATTGGAAATGAAATTTTGAAGTTTTCGAAATTTCCGGAAATATAGATCCTAACGTTGGAAATGGGAATGAGAAACCAAACTTATTTTTTACAAGCATTAATTTTCTGTTTTTTATGAAAACAAAAACAGGAAACGATGAAACCAAATGTGACTTTATTGGTGTGATTTTTTAAAAATTTGGCGTGTGTATATATATATATATATATATATATGTATATGTATAATCAATATGATATGTAGTCATATAATTTAAAAGTTAAATTGACAAAAACTATATTCTATAAGAAGATTTTGAATATGTAAGTGTGTCAAATTTTATATCGATATCAATTGATTCCTCTCCATTTTGAATATTTATTGCACAAAAATTAAGACTGCTGAATAATTTTAATTTTTAACAAAAATATAGTTACATTTGAATAAACAAAATAATAAACATGAGATTGGTTTGAGTAGAATAGGCTTGAGTGCCTTAACCATGTAGTCTTTGATTTGATATTGTTCAAAATTAGAATAAAAATATTTGAGAAAGGTGTAAATGCTTATTTTTAGTCAATAAAATTACAAGTGTAGTTTGTTTTGGTTCTTCAAATTTAGAAATCAACTTGATGCACTATTCCTCTAGCAGTGTTTCCACTTGGCCTCGGGTCTTATTCATTGGGAAAAAAAAATAGCAATCAACTTTAATCCTTGAAGTTGAAAAACCTAAATCAAGTTAATTAGTCATTTTCATTAACTATGCCTTCACATTTTTGTTAATGTTGAATAAAGTGGCATAATGTACTAGTGATATCTAGGTTGACATCCTAGTTGGTTTCAAAGATGGTATAGTTAAATAATAGGTTCAAATTAATACATTATATCAAATATATAACCATAGTTATCAAACTCATTTCGGTTATTGACTCGGCCGCACTGGGTCATTGGATTACTAATTAAATCGATTGAACCAAACTTAATTGAATTAATGTATAAAAAATAATTGAATACATCTAAGATATATACTATGTATAGATAATGAGACCTACACCCATACCAAACTTCCAAGTAAAAACACCTTTAAAACGTCGGCTTTCCCTCTTTACACGATGATATAATTTGCTCGTCCTCCAAAATCCAAAAATAAACTTGTAGAATGTTAATATAAAAAATAATACTATTTATATATATAAAACATAGATATTGAGAATGAATGGATGTCGTAAAGACACACATAAATTCATGATCCTAGCTATTTATTATTAGCATATGTTTTGTACATATCTTTCCATGTCCATTTTTTATTGTAAAAAATTTTGTTCAAATGTTAAATAAAAAATATTAAAAATTTGTTGTTAGAATTTATATTAAAATAATACAATACTGCTTTTTTATTTTTGAATACATAGTCGTAAGTTTTTCCATTTTTATTTATTCAACTGCATTTTTAAAATTCTCATAAAGTCTGACAAATAATATCATTGTCACAAGGCATTAATAATTTATATTAGAATTATATACAAAGCGCGCAGTCACAGACATATGACTGTATTTACAATCATGTAGATTAAGATCACGGCCTTAATATCTTAACAGTAGTTTATAGTACATTACCCTATTTAATAAATTTTAATTGATACAAAATTTCAGCAATTTACAGCATGTTTGGGTACACTAAATTTTGTTGTTAAAGTGAAAATAAGTGGTTTGAAAAAAGTGATACTGGGTGTTTTGATTTTTTCACTTTTAGGAGAAGTGACTCACTGTTAATAAAGGTAATTCTATTGGAAGTAGAAAAATATTAACTTTTACTTTTTGATTATGCATCAACTCTTTTAAGCTCACTTTTATAACATTATTCTCAAATCCAAATCAATTCTTTTAAAATTAATTTCCTTAAAATTAATTTTTTCAATATCAATTATTTTAAAAATAATTCCACTAAAATCTAAATCAAATGGGTCCTTAATCATTGAATTAAAATTTCGTTTAAATGAAAAAAACTTATGAAATTTTATATAATTTAAAATTGTTTTGATAATTAATGCTTATATTTAGGAGTTTTGTTATTTTTAACTACCAAAAATGAGATATTTATAGACGCCCACTCAAATTCAATGGCAAAGAATAAGGATTTTTTGCTTTAAGTAGAGCTCACATGAAATTTAAGGGTGATAGATTGGGTGTCTTTGCACTGTCTTATGCATTGAATGTTGAAAAATATGAGACATATATTTAGTTTGAGCATTACTATTTTAACAATAAAAATTAAGTATTCAATTAGGACACCAACTCTATCATTATTGGATATGATGGATTGGTGGAAAAATAGGGCTACTATTACATCTAATACTAATAGAGTAGATATTCAAATTAGATAATAACTTTTAAATATTAATGTTATTTGGGCACCTATGTTTAAGGGTTAAAATAATATTTACCAATTTAGTTTAATGCTTTCCAATTCACAGTGTACGTAGATGCTCACCTACTTGAATTGAGCGAGCAGTTACGTTCTACAAGACAAATCCAATATTTTATTTGAAAGCTTAAGGGCTACTTTTCAGTTTTAAATCTCTCTTCTTCGCTGTATCAACGCGCGTGGGAAATTAAAAAAAGAGCACGTTGCCAACCCAATCGTTTTTCTTTATTGAAACCGATGGAAATCATTTGTCTCCACAGATTTAAAAATTGTCTATCGAAGAGAAACATGGGGTAGTCTTACTGTTATCTACGATCTTGTTATGTTGTTATTCACAAGAAAAAGTACTATCGATATTCTTGATTTCATTTAGATATGGACTCAGGCACATGATGGCAGCCACATGCGCACATTAGTGTAGAACGTGTTTTAGATCTGCTGCATTTGGAGTCTTATAATTTGACAGGATACTAGGTAATCGAACAGTAGTGTGATTTTGACATAAAAAAAAATGAATGCCTATAAAGAGTTCCATTTTTTCAATCATATATCAAAATAATATTTTTGCTAGGTGCTCTGGGACTGGCTAATGTGTTTTTTCCATCGGAGAGTCCCTGATTTCATGCCTGTAGATTCGTGCACTGTGTGGACAACTAAATAATTTTATATCATTGAGGCAGTGTAACCCTGCACACAACTGTGTTTAAATAAGGGGTAACCTCTCAATTGGGATTGCACCTTCATTCGAATTCATTCCCTCTCAAAAACAAAATCATCATTATCTTCCTCATCATCTTCTTCTAAATTCAACATGAAAGATACCATAGTTCTATACCCTGCTCTTGGGAGAGGACACTTACTCTCCATGGTGGAGCTAGCGAAGCTCATAGCATCCCACCACCCTTCATTCTCCATCACCATCCTCATCCTTACTCCACCCGACAACGTTGACTCCACCGCCACCTGCGCCGCAACAGAACATTACATGGCCGCCGTCTCGGCCGCCAGACCCTCCATCACCTTCCACCTCCTCCCTCGCCCATCATTCTGCCCATTCCCCACCACCCTCCCGCCCCAAATCCTCTCCGTCGAGCTCACACGCCTAGCCAGCAACCACATCCACCAAGTCCTCGACTCCATTTCCAAAACCTCGAACCTCAAGGCCGTTGTCATGGACCTCTTCAACTTCCAAGCCACACAAGTCACCAACACACTCAACATCCCCAACTACTTCTACTACACTTCAGGTGCTTCCGTTCTCTCTGTTGTGCTTCAGTTACCAGTCATTCACGAATCAACCACGAAGTGCTTCAAGGACCATCCCGTGCAACTCCGAATCCCGGGGGTGCCGATGATTTCCACTGATGACTTTCCTGATGAAGCGCGCGAACGTGAAGGTAAACCATACAATATGTTCCTCAACATAGCGAGAGCCATAAGGGAAAGTGTTGGGATCATAGCAAACACCTTTGAGGGGATTGAAGGAAGAGCTATAAAAGCATTGAGCGAAGTGTACACTACTCCAAAGGTGTATTGCATTGGACCCGTGACTTCTGATAGTTGCGAAGAGGACGACAAAGGATGTCTGAGTTGGCTCGACTCGCAGCCGAGTCAAAGCGTCGTGTTGCTGAGTTTTGGAAGCATGGGAAGGTTTTCCAAAGCTCAGTTGAAGGAGATAGCTGTTGGGTTGGAGAAAAGTGAGCAAAGGTTCTTGTGGGTTGTGAGGGCCCAGTCAGATGAGGCTAACTCAGAATCGAGTTTGGATGAGTTGTTGCCGGAAGGGTTTCTGGAGAGGACAAATGAAAAGGGCATGGTGGTGAAGAACTGGGCTCCGCAGGCTGCGATACTGAGTCACGACTCGGTGGGCGGGTTCGTGACTCACTGCGGGTGGAACTCGGTGTTGGAAGCTGTTTGTGAAGGAGTGCCAATGGTGGCATGGCCTCTGTATGAAGAGCAAAAGCTGAACAAAGTGGTATTGGTTCAGGAAATGAAGGTTGCTTTGGGGCTTAACAAGTCCAAAGATGGGTTCGTGAGTGGAACTGAGTTTGGGGAGCGAGTTAAGGAGCTGATGAACTCGGACAAAGGGAAAGAGATTAGGCAGAGGATATTCAAGATGAAGATCGGCGCTAAAGAAGCAAGAGCTGAAGGTGGATCTTCTCGTGTCGCTTTGGATAGGTTGACTCAGTTGTGGAAGTCAGCTTGAAGCACAAAAGTGTCTCTCTGTCTATTTTCTTCCTACAAAATAAGTGTATTATGTAGTAAAAGATTTATAATAACCAACTATCATTAATGCACTTATTAAGGGATTAAAAATAAAAAAAATTATTATTGAAAATATGAGATTTTATGTTTTTAGAGGGAATCAATTTTTTTTTTAAATTGATCCTTTTTAGACTTCTTAATAGTTTCCTTGAAAAACCCATATTTTGAATCCTAATCCTGTATACTAATTTTCGATATCTATGAAGTTATTGTTTCTGGTGGGATAGTGCGGCAAAATGAATCCTATAAACACATTTGTACGAATTCAATAAATCAAATAAAGGTTAAAAATATCAATGCAAAAAATAAACAAGTTGACAATCCATCCTCAGACTTGATTTGACAATGCTCTTTGAAGTTCGAAGGAAGCTCCTCTTTGTATAAAATATAAGTCAAATTTCTTTTGTTAAGAAAATAAAGTTAGGGTGTTTCTAATTCTTGCTTTTAAAAGTCAGCAACACGTTATGGGTGCTTTTTGATACAGACTTACGTTCTCTAAAATTTAAAAGTAACAACTTAAAATCTAATAAAAACTTCTTATTTTATCCTCTTATTAATTTAGCACACTAAAAGTTTGAAATTACTCTATATTAAAATTTAGGTTTAATGATTCCATAGATTCATGTGGTTTCACTCAATTTTCAATTAGGCCTCAATAGTTTAAAAGTTTTTAATCAGATCACTATATTGTATAAAATTTTTCAATTAAATCCCTCTTATTAACCTCTGTTACAAAAATAGTTCAACAATATTATGGTGCACATAATAAAATCACATGTAACATAAGATTTATTGATTAAACTATTCAATGTATATATAATGAAAATCTATGGCTAAAAATAATATGAACTATCAATACACTCTTTAAACTTAACCTATTATATGAAACATATGCTAACCACCTAAAAACCAAAAAGATAGGGTGGCGGTGGATGTGCAGTTGTTGGCTGGTGGTGGCGGCTATATGATTGTTGGCTGGTGGTGGTTGACGAGACAGTGAACGATGAATTGAAGCGATGGCTAGATCGACTACTGCAGTGGTGGATCTAGCAAGCTCATGACGTGGTGGATTTGGTGGCAGATTGTGGAGGGCTCGCAAAGGTGTGGTGAAGGAGGAAGGCCACAATGGGGTGCATGGTGATGGAAGGCACGGGCATTGTGAAGCAATAGAGGAGGAGGAAGGCTCGAATGCAGTGATCGTAGTGAAGGTGGGTCACACCTCCTGGAGCTAAGCAATGCACCGAAAGGAGGTGACGATGGTGATGGTGCTATCTCTGGCGAGGTTGGGTTCTGATGTGGTGGTTCACAGTATCTCCAAATTCATCAGCGGTGGGGCTAACATCATCACAGGCTTGTGTCCTACTCTCTCTTTTGTTTTTTCCAATTTTTTCTGCATCAAATAAACAAAGATAGTTCCCCCAATTTCCCAATTTCCTTGCTTGATTCAATGGGCAGGGAAGATGGAAGCATATAGTCACAACAATAATTTTTTGTGCTCACTTGATTCATGAGCAAGGAAGATTGAAGCAATACCCATTCTCCTATCTTATGCTTTGTTTATTTTCTTAGTTTTTGGTGCTTGCTTGGGTTGATTGATTATTGAGATTTTTTTTTCGTTGATTTTGCATGATAAAAATGGTTATTTTACAGTGTTTTTTCAATTTTTATTTGGTTGATGGTTTGAATGAGTTGGCTATGGTGATTTGGATGGTGAGTGATGGGGGAGGGAACATGGATGGTTGTTTGATGATTTGGGTGCATTGCTATAGCGATGGGTGGTGGAAGAGGGAAGATGGATAGTATAGAAGAATATAAAAATGGATGAAGATAGAATATATTAGGCATATTCTATTTTTTTTGTAACTATTATTATATTTAGGAACTTGATTGAAAAATTTTATATAATGTAAAGACCTAATTATGAACTTTTAAAGTATAGAAACCTATTAAAAATTAAATAAAATTATAAGAATCTACATAATATTTAAACCTAGACAAAAACAAAATTGATGCTATAGCCTCCTAAAAGTCTTACTAAAGATCCTCTTAACTAGTAAATGATTTAAAAAAAGTAGATACAATTAATGATGTACTCAACACCCATGAAATAAATTCTACTCGCCACTTGTACGATCAAAAAATTTACAGCAGACAAAGTCAAGCCACCACCGCGAGATAGAAGGGGTTCAATTACATTCATCACAAAATGCAAGTCCACTGCCCTATCTGAAACCGTCCATGTATGACCAGCAAATTAAACAAGGCCATCTATCATAACTCTCCTTTTGCATGAGATTAGATTCCTTGCATCACTAAACGAGGGTACCACCACCTCAAGACCCTTTAATTTAATATGACTGGGCTACTTCCATGCTCCCCCAAATGATCGACCAGAATCATCACAGCAATGGTTAGGACTTAGGACACCTCTACTTAGGACACCTCTAGCATTCCATTATCTCATTTGTAGTCGGTAACCATACACACGCTCACACACATATACACATACTCACACATGACAAAGCATTTTTAGTGTCGAGATCATTTTCAGAATCAAACCAGCACCTATGAAGAAAAGTTCAATTTGTCACTAAACCCCCAGTGTGTCACTATAAATAAGTCTCTTATAAAAGATACCAAATATCCCTCGCCTTGCTTATCTCGCTCATTGCACTCATCGTGTCCCACTCTACATCTCTCAGCCCTCACTGTGTATCAGTCTACTCCCCGATCTTTTCTTGCGCCTTGGATTTTGAACACCATTGCCGCTGTACCTGCCAAATAGAATTTGATGAACATAGCCAGCATTTGACACAATCATTTAAGAGCCTCTCACTGTAGTATATAATCCCTTCCACTCAAGTGTTTCATTCCTCAAGTTTGAACACTCTGAAGCTGATACAACGTCTCTTGTTTTACTGTTCAGATATAATTTTATAATTTTAAAAAAATTAGTATTAAATTATCCTTATTGTTTATCTCTTGAGTATACTATTAAAATTCTCATATACTTGATTTATGCAATAAGGACAATACATGGTAATTATTAAAATTTCAAAAATGTATATATATTTATTTTTTAAAAAAACTTCAGAAGCATATTTTAAAGTTGAAAAACATTCATGTTCTTAATTTGTACTGTATTGGTTTAGTCAATGTATTGACACTAATATTACTTGGTTTTTTTTTTCTTATAATTCATTTTGATTTGCAATTTAATTTTAAGTGCTATCCTGTCCACCTTCTCTTTTTTAGTCATCGATTTCGAATTATTTTCTTTGATGAAACAATGATAATTTAAAGTTTTGTTCGAATGACAATATTTGCTTCATGATTAAAACTTGTTATTGTGAAATACTTGCTTCATGAAATTTCTCTTTTGCTTTTTGTCATTTGATATCTAAATTTTATCAATTTAATTTGTTTTAGAATTTGTTACGTGCCATAACCGGGATTCGGGATTTGGGAGTGGGGTGAGGTGGCCTTCCTTTTTACGCGTCAATCTCCACGGTGGAGGGATGGGTACCTGAAAAAGAGACTCGAGCGCTCAAGTGAGAAGAGGGAAAAGCAAATAACTATTGAAAATCAAAATAGGTTTACCACTGTTATGTTTTCTATTCTTCTTTCATACCTATAGGTATGTCCATAATTGATAATTTTAGGGCTGAGCTATATAGTACGGAGAGAATACAAACCGTTTTAAAATTTTTTTTGAAAGGTGTCAGAATCTAAACTCGTGGCGAGGCGAAACCGAGCTCCTCTCGTTGTACGTTCACAAGGCTCTCAACTGATAGGAGGATTCTCCTGAGGTCCTTCCGAAATCATCACTCTCCTTGGAACCCTCACTTAGACCGTTGGAGGGGAGATCCCACTCGCACAACATGGGGTTCCTAGGCAAGCTGGGGTTCCATTCTGAATCCCCAAGATCCCGATGTTCACAGAATCTTTGTGTACATATTTATGTTAATTATATATATAATTTCAAATGATATTTTTTTTCAGTTATTTCAACTAATATATTATTTTATTGGATTTTCAAATTTTTTTAGTAATCTTTCAATTGATTTTTAAATAGTGTAGTTTGTAACTGTGTATAGTGCTCATTTCTATATGCTCGAGTTACATAAAAGTTAATACTAAGGAATCATGTCTTGTTTCATAAGCCTTTCAATATTAAACATAAGTTCTATAAAAAAAATAGCATCAATATTTTCCTTTTTCTCTCCCAAAAAACAAAGAGAAAACAAAATGAGAGCTTCACATAGTAGACATAAACATTACTAAATATTCTAACAAAAATTCGGTATGATAATGGCATAGGTAACATGCATGTTGTAATATAGAAAATCATAAACAAAGCAACTAGTTATACATAGCTCAACCTGCCATTCAAAATACAACAGTCGAGTATCTCACATATCATCATCAAAAAGCACATAACGCCAATCAATCCACAACATAATACATAATAATATAATATTGCAAGATAGGCAGTCTCATAGGTCAAAATAACCAAGGTAGCCTCGAGCCAATTTATCCACTGCGTGTAATAGAAATACAAAACACATTTAGTATTTCAATTTATCATCAAACGCCCACATTAGAATTGTTAATGGTTGCACCGGCATCGCCATCTAGTCGATGGGTTGTTCTCATATATTTCTGACTAAGTTGATTATTTACACCGATATTTTCAGTTATATTCTTTTAGACCATCATTGCTCCATATTTTATTTTTAGTATAGCTATAAGTTTGACCTGGTAAATTTGGGGTAATGAAGAATGACTAACTAGTGTCTATATAGACAGCGAGAAAATATTCTTCCTTGTTGGTTGATCGTTGAAATTTAGGAACAGCTAGCCGCGTCTTTCATTCTTATCATTAACTTTGTTTGTAAACAATTTTACTTTTCATTCTACAACATCTTTTATATTAATTAGTTTTAAAGATCAGTCGTCCCTTCAATACTTATACAAATATGAAATAACCAAAATATTATAAAGGTGTTTGAATATCTCGATTAATCACTAATCAGAGACACTATATATGAGAGAGGCGTGCTAAAAAATACTCATTTTTTCTTTTCAATTTTTTTGTGTACAAAGACAATTTATAAAAAAACATGTCCGAATCTTAGATCATAAAATCATTTAATTTTCAGTGCTGCAAGCATTCTTTTCTTTGATCAGATCTTAACAATGCAATGCTCTACGTGCCTTTGATTGGTATAGTCGGGAAAACATGGTGAGTAAAAAAAAAAAAAAATTCCAGTTGATTACATATAATTTCACATTCACAAGCCTTTCGATTTGTTTTAAAAAGTCCCGTGTTTGATTAAGTCAGATTTAGGATAATAGTTATAAATTTAAGAACAAATTAATTTATATATAATTTGTTTATAATTAATATTCAATAACTGACGACTACATACAATAAAAATACATGAATTTGTTTTGATATTTATCAATGTGTAATTGTGGTACTGCCATGCGTGCGAGACAGCTGCGCGAGCTTCTCCTCGAGGAGATCAAGGTCCTCCCTGGGAGGCGCTGGGGGCTACTTTTTCCCTGATTTTGTCTCAAAAGGAGAACGGAAAATCATCTCCTCCATTCTCATTCTCATTCCTCATTCGTGCTTCCAATTTTTCTCGTCTTGTTTCTTTCTCGCTAGCTAAAGGGAAGGAAAATCTTCATTCCGCAACTTTTCAACTTTCATCTTCTTCTTCTTCTTTCTCAGGTAATAATAATATATCGCATGCTGCTCTGTTCTGTTCTCATGTATGTATGTATATATATATACACACACACCACTTTGCGCTTGGATCGTTACAGAGATACAAGTTAAAATAAGAAATTATGCAGCTAAAACTTGTAATTGTTCTTTGATCTTTTTAATTTTAAATTCAATGACTAAAAGCTCAAGATATAAATTATTAATTCTTATACTGTTTGCAAAAGTTCTTTGTAATTGATCTAATTCAAATATTTCTTGTAAAACTCTAAACCAGTATTGATTTAATCTTCTTAATCTTAATCGTAGACAAAAAGCTGAAAACATTTAACAATGACTTAAAGCAGTTGCTTTTCTTTTAATTTCTGTTTCTTTTTTATCTAAAAATAAGTACATATCATATAATTTATCTAAAAGAGCTTGATTTCCTGGAAAATGTTGTTCTTCAAATAATTTTATAGTTTCTAAAACTTATTTTTGATGTTTTCTTATACGGAATAAAGCATATATACATACAAAAGGTGAAACCATTTTATCCTCTGCTTAAAACTTCTAGGCACTTTTCGTAGTGATTTAAAAGATATACTATTCTAAATAATTCAAAATATAATTCTTGTATTAAATTCAAGTTTCTATCGTCTTTTGCTTGCTCTAATTGAGTTGAAACAATATTTAAATCAGTTTTTAATTCCTTAATGTACTTTTTAAATTTACAAATATAAGGAAGGGTCATAAGAATAAAACTTAAAAGAAAATATGTTGATAAACTTCAGAGATTTTATTGAATGCTTCCAAAGTTGATACAAAGATGATACAAGGGTTTTTTTTTATGAGAATAGTGTAAGCTATCACTCAAAACTTTTCTAAGATTTCTTTCAGAGAGTATTTTGGATATTGCTCAATGATCCTTCTCTTCTATGAGGATTGCCTTTTATAGAAGGTTGCTATTTCCTATTTCATCTAACCTTGTTGTTATTTCACCAATAATGGAACTATTACAATTATGATGACTATATCTTTAAGACAAAGCTATCTTTTAAGCTTTTTGACTTTTGACGATTGCTTTCTCTTTAATCATTGTACTTGAGATGATTGTAACAATGTCGTCTTCTGCTTTTACTATTAAGAGATGCTGCCGACACTTGCTTTTTTGCTGGTTCATAGATTCTTATCTTGAAGCTTTTTCAAAAGTTGTACTGATCTTCTGTATCTTCAAAATAATGACCCGGGCTTGAATTGACTTCTTTGTCTTCTTCTGGCTAGGCTGATATGGCTTTAATTTGCTCTTGAATCTCTTCCTCTGATGTGGCTGTGGCTAAGGCTAAAGCTGCCATTAATTGCCTTTTTTGTGCTAGAAATTGGGCTTCTTTTCCTTTGTCACTTATTTTTTATGTGCTTGGAGAAACAGTGGAGGAATGAGTTCTTTTTTCGTGTGAGATGGCTATCCATGAATCAATAGCGCTTTTACTAACTAAGTTCAAATAAAATACTCCCCACCATCTGACTTTTATAATTTTTACAAGAAACTGGATACTATAATCATCTTCCATTTTTGCTGAATTATAATCCCATTGTATAATCCAAGTTACTCCTAAACATGCAATAAATGAAATCATCTTCATTTCTAGTATAAATGATGTCTTAGCTTTCCAATATTCTTATCCCATTGCTGCTTCTTTCGGAGATATAGTCGGAACTGGACTGAAATCCAAAAATTATTTAAGAAACCATTTAGGGAATTGTAAAGAGGTTCCCTTTTTGAACAAAAAGAACCATGAATGGGGGCTTGGAGAAAAGTCTAGTATATGATGTCAGGCTTCTATATAATCGAAATAATTATAATACTGAAACTCAAATTCTCTGGTGAACTCTTTTAATTGGTAAAGGGGTTGGTTCCAATCTTTAAGGATAGAACTTTTATAATCTTTAGTTTGGAATGAGAAATTCTACTAGGGTATTTTTTATCAAATATGTGGGTTATTTCAACTCAGTCTATGTTAACAAGGATATACTCATAAAACTTTTGGGTTTTTTGAGGATGAACTGGTAAATAATGAAATGGTTTGGGAAATATGTGTTTATACATGGTTTTCCTATCTAGGGTAAACCACTCTCTTTCTATAGCTATTACGAGTAATGAATTAGGTTTTTCAATATAAGGATGGTCTTGATATGTAGGTTTAGTAAGAAATAATTGAGAAGGGGTAACTAGTTGAGGTGTAGGATATTTTTGAGAGTATATATTAGTAGAGCTTTTTCAATATTGCTTTTACTGCTTGATATCATTGAGCTTTAACAACCTGTGACATTGTCAGAGGTCTAGATGATGAAGCTAGTACAGATTCTTTTTTATGGTTCCGTAGGGGACCATAATTATCTCTTGTGTTTGGATTCTAGCTCATTCTGAATAGAGCCTTACAAAAATTCTCTCGTCAGAAATTCTGGAAGAGCATTCTTGTCTCCTTTTATGTGTATTATTTCAAAATCAAAACAAGATAAAATCGCTTGCCATCTAGCAAAGATATGTTTTGAAACAAGATTTTTAACATCATTTTCTAAAACATGAGGTGCTGCTTTGCAATCAGTTTGTACTAAAAACCTTTTATTAAATAAATCATCTTGAAATTTTGTAAGACATAATACCATAGATAAAATTTCTTTTTTAATTGTTGACTATTTTTGCTGTGCTGGATGCCAAATACCTGAATGATATTTGACGACTTGTTCTTTTATGGAGTTTGGAAAAACTTGTTTAAGAATTCCACCATAACCAAGATCAGAGGCATTTGTTTCAACTATCAAGGATGCAGAAGGGTTTGGTATACCTAAACAAGGGAGGCTTTTAACAATACGCTTGACTTTTATAACAACTTGACTCATTTCCTCATCCCATAGAGGAGGATTCTTTCTAAGACGCTTGTATAATGGAGCACAGATAGTTCTAATAATTTAGACATCCTAAGAACCTTTGTAATTGTTTTTTATCTTTTATTTCGTTTGAAAATTTATTTGTAAATTCAATTGATCTTTTAATTGGTGTAAAAGTTCCTTGATATATCTCATATCCTAGGAATTTTACTTTAATATGAAATCTTGGTGGATATAACTAATCCGTTTTCTTTTATTATTTCAATAAATTTATTTAAATGTTCTTTATGTTGGTTAATTCCCTTCGAAAAGATTAATACATCATCTAAATAAACAATAGAAAATTCCATGTATGGATTCAAAATATTGTTCATTATTTCTTGAAATTCACTTGGGGCATTTTTAAGACTTTTGGGCATTACGTTCCACTCATAATGACCAAAGGATACTACAAATGCTGTTTTATATCTATCTTATTCTTTTATAGAAATTTGATAATATCCAGATTTCATATCAAATTTTGAAAAGATATTGGCTTTATATAATCTTTTAATTAGATCTTATTTATTTGGTAATGGATATCTTATCCATCTTAAAACTATATTTAAAGGTTTATAATTAATTACTAACCTAGACACTCCTCTTTCTATCTTTGATGCTTTCATAACATAGAATCCTGAACAACTCCAGGGTGATTTAGACGGTCTTATTAATCCTTTTTCTAAATATTCTTGTATTTCTTTTTTACAATATTTTAAATATTCTTCATTCATTTGTATGGGTTTGGCTTTTGTTGGTATATCTGATTCTTTAAATCCTTCTTCGTATGGTAAAGAGATTTCATGAATTTTCCTATGATGAAAGGCCATAGGGTTGTTGTCACAAATTTCTTTCTCTATTCTTTTTTCAAATTCTTTTATCATATTTTGTATTTTAGGATTTTTAATTTATTCTTCTACCTTCTTATAATAAATTTCTCTATTTAATAAATTAATTTGCTTATGTTTTCATTCTATTAATTCTTCTATTGATATGGAAGCTTTTTGTAACATATTTAATTCTCTAGTTTTAGGAAGTTCTAAAAATTTAAAAAGAACTGGAGTTTCTGGTATAACACAAGTTTCTACTCCTTTGGCGGTTGTCCAAAATGGATATAATAAACAAATAAAAGGGGTTCCTAATATTATGGTGTTTACAATATTTTTTACTAATACAAAAGATGTTTGAAAACAGACTTTATTTTTACAAATCTTAGCATTCGAAAGTTTATAATTAATTTTTAATCCTGTACCACTTGCTTCCGATACTCTTTCAGTCGATTTTTCATAATACTTGGTTGGTATTACTCCCTCTTGTATTACGTTTATATTTGCTCCTGAATCAACTAAAGCTACTAATTCAAATCTTTCATTTTTTACAATTAAAGTAATCTTTGTCCACCATTTATGCATAGTTACTAAGCTTAATATGTTAATAAAAGGGGTTGATCTTTCTTCTGCTTCTGGCTCTTTTATAATTAAAGCTTTTGATTCTTGTTTATGAATGATTTATTCTCCTTCTAGTTTTAATAACCTATATTCTAAAGTGATATTTTGTTCTTTTATTTGTAGAATTTCTTGCTTAAGATTTTTGATTTCACTCAGCAAATCTTTTACGGTTATAGTTTCTTTTGGTGTTTTAAATCTATTATAAACTTCGTTCATTTCAGTTGGCCTTATTTCTTTTCTTTGGTTTTTTTCTTTAGAGATTAATGTATTTAATTGTTGTAAAAATTCTTCTTTTAATGATGAGTCTTCCAATTTATCTATTATAGATATTAAGATGGATGTTTGATTACTAGTTAAGACATTTATTATTTTCTCTAGACAGTTTTCACAATTACATAAACATGGTCCTAAACAGTAGTTTTCCTCTTCTTCAATTTCTGATTCTTCTGAAGAGTTATTATTATCTAGTTGAAGTATTTCATTATCTATAGTATCTTCTTCACTTATGATTTCTTTTTCAGATTCTGGTTCCGATTCAGAATTAATAAATATATTTAATAATGTTTGTTTTAATTCTTCATTAGTAAATTCGTTTATCTTTTGTTGTACTTTACAATTTCTTGCATAGTGTCCTGGCTTTCCACACTTCCAGCACACATTTTCTTTTTTTATATTTTTCTAATATTTTTTCTTAATAGGAGGTTTATTATAATATACTGGTGGAGGTTGTTATATAGTATTTGTTTTATAGTTTCTTCTAAGATTATTGGGTTTTATGTATTTTGATACATATTTATGTAGCTTTTTAACATGTTTTTTATGTTGTTTACTAGGAGTTTTCATAGGATCTAAACCATATTGATAACAGAATGTTCCTAATTCTTTTTTATTAGTCATTTTTTCTTTCTTAATTTTATTTTGTAATTTCATATCAGTACATACTTCTATTTCTGTTTCTACTACCACATTATGTATTTGACCAAAGGTTAGACTATCATAAGGGACTTGATTTCCAAAATGAATTTGTAATTTTTGTATAACTTTTTCTGCAAAAAAATTAAGCAAGGCTACTATAAATCTTTCTTTGCAAAATGCATTATTAGCATCGTTTCTCATCGTTATTTTTAATATAAATATATCTTTATACCATCTATAATCAGACATTGTTAAGCATCTTAGATTTAATAATTGAACTGCTACTCTTTCTCTAAATATACTGGGATCTCCTATAAAATTTTTAATTATAGATACTATTAATATTGTGGTGGCATCTGAAACTGTTTCTGCACCTTCTTGTTTTATACTATTTAATATTATTTCTTTATCTACTTGAGTGAGGAAATTATCCCACCAACCTCTTAACCTTTTCCTGTTTTCATTTTCACTAAAAATAGGAAATGGAAGTAAAAACCCGTTTGGTAAAATTCTTTTGAAAATATTGTCTGAAAATATTTTGAGGAATGAGTGAAAAAATGGATTGGCCAAATCCTCCTTTCCATTGTTTTGTTTGAAAACACTGAAAACAGATCCAACAAGTGAAAATGCGGTGGCATTTTTGCAAATATGCCTTCTTCCTTTTCTTTTGCATACAGCCACGAAGAAAGTTGAAACATGTCTCCCATCAGATTTTGGATCTAACCCCCATTGCACAGCACTTTGCACACCATCTTCCCTTCTCCTTTGCGCCGCCGGTGCTTCCCCACTCATCGAGCTGCTGTGGCGCCGTCGGCTCTTCTTCCTTGCTCCGTCGCACCACGGCAAGTCCTCTTTTCCTGTGTATCTTCATTTTCCTCTTATTCCTTGTTATAGTTTTCTTCCATGTTAACACCATCCTCCCTATTGCACAACACTTGGTGAAGTCTGTCGCACCGCCGGTTCGTCCCTGCTCCGTCACGCCGCTGCCGCGCCACCGGATCTTCTTCCCTGGTCGTTCGCTCCACAAGTCGATCTTCTTTCCCTTTGTATTTTAATTTTCTTCTTTTCTTTTGATTCGCTGGTTCTGCTTTCCTTTTTGTTCGCTGGTTTTGCTTTCCTTTTATTGAAGAATACTCAACTCCATTTCCAGCAATGAAACAATGGTGACTTTTATGAATCTAGATCTGGCCTGTTTGGATCCATATTTTTTTCTTTTGGAAAAGATTAACAATAATATGTAGATTTGATGCGCTTGAGGGATTTATTTCAGTTTGGAATTTGATGCTTTGTCATTTGCCTTGAATTTGAGATGAGTATTCTTCTATTTGAGTATAGTGAATCTGACCATATAACAATCAAAGTGATAGTAATGTATACCAGGAAAAACTTCATACAGACTTGAAATGGGCCTCTATGTGGCCTAACAAAGTATGTGTACTCTGTTACCCCAAAAAAAAAAGAAAAGAAAGAAATGTGTTGGTTGTTTTTTTTCTTTGTTGAACTTTAGAATAGCTTCATTTAATAAGTAAGAGCCAATAGCTTGGTACGTCTTCCTATTTAATTTTTTCATAGACATACAAGTGCTCAATTTTTGTCAAGGTCAAATTCAAGTTTTATTATAAACTATATATGGAATGCATCATCAATTGTTAATTTTGGTAACTAGACCATTTCATGTTAAGGTGCATTGGCTTAAAGATACTGGCTACTCCTCTCCCTTTTTTTTTTTTGGAAGAGGGATAAAATTCAATCCCAGTTACATTAGCAAATATATCTTTGGTCTAAAGATTTGATTTCATGTACCAAATATGAAATTATTAGCACAGGATGGGAGGGAAAAGTGAGAAGGGGGATAGTACGGACTGGTCAACACAAAATACAAAGGCCTTAATTGATATTGTGTACGATCGTGTCAAGAAGAAGATGTTACAATCATCAACATTTAAGAAGCCAATATGGGAAGATATAAACAATGAGTTGATAGGCTGATGAGTAAGTTTAATCGCCTACGCATGCAATATCGTGAATTTTCAACTTTGTTAGGTAGAATTGGGGTTACATGGGACTCAGAATCTAATAAAGTGAATGCTCCAGAAGATGTATGGGAAGACATGTATACGGTATGTTTGCTTTAGTTTTGTGTTATTGTCATATTATATTGGTTTATATTATAGCATAGGATTGAAAAATATTTATCTGTATTTTGTAGAAAGGAAGGTTCTACAAGCAATTTAAGAAGAATGGATTTGATTACAATTATGAAATCCTTAGTGAAATCTTCAATACTAGTACAGCAATAGGAAAATTAAGTCATGCCTCCACTAAAGAGCCACCGACATCTGATGACGAGAAACAGTTAGAGGAAGATTTTCTTTCAAAAGGCATGCATGTTGATTCTCATATTGTTGATGTTGATGGTGATGACCCAGAAGAAGCAAAAAAAAGAAAGAAAAGCATTGGGTTCTCAAGTGAGTGTCGACGTAAAGAGGCCAAGAATGCTAGGCTGGATAAATTTGAATCTGCATTGGAGAAATGGGCGGAGTCAGTGAGTGTACGAACAGAAGTTTCAAGAGCCAAGGCTGAAAAATACAAATCACTTGCTAGCCAGGCTACTAGTCCATTGTCAGATCCATATTCTATAGAGGCATGCATGGGGTTGCTAAATTCTATGGATGATATTTCAAGAGCAATGTACAATAAAGCTGTGGCAAAGTTTGTCCAAGCGGAATGGTATGCATATTTATGACAATGCCTGCTGATAGAAGGATGGACTGGCTTGTTTATCTTGAGTAGTTTTGTTTAGATGATTTGCGTCTATTTATGTTTGTTATGTTTTAAAGACTTGTGTTATGTTTCTATGTCAATTGTTATGTTTGTTATGTTGCTAAAGGCTTGTATTAGTAATGTTTTAAAGACTTGTGTTATGACAATGCTTGCTTTCTTATTATTGTTACTAGTATTAGTTCAATGAATTATTTATTTATTTTAACAAGAAAACATGCCTATATCTGGATTAATTGCTAATTCACATGATGATAGTAGTGATGATTCAAGTGATTTTGAAGATGAAATGGGGGATATCATTATGCTTCAATTGATGGTTGAATATGAAAGGAGTTATATTGACAGAATACCTTGTAGAACTTCTGCTTTGACAGGAAAGATGTACACTCTTGAATTTTTGGCAGGTCATGAAGCTAGATGCTATGAAAATTTTCAGATGGAGAAACAAGTTTTTAGGAATTTTTGTGACACTTTGAAAGAAGTTGCGAATTTAAGTGATGGTAAAAAAGTAACCGTAGAAGAAGGAGTTGCAATGTGTTTAGTAATTTTGTGTCATGGTATGCGTCTTCGAGTTGCTGCTGAACGCTTCCAACATTCTTCGTACACTGTAAGCAAATGGTTCAGAAGAGTATTAAGAGCAATTTGCAAATTGGGCACACAAATCATTTGACTTCGAAATCAAGGAACCATTCATCCACACATTTTGGATAACTACAAGTACTTCCCATATTTTAAGGTAATTTTGAATTTATGTTTTAATATTGATAAATATAAATATCTATTGTTGAACTAAAGTGTTTTTTATTTTTGAATGAAGAATTGTCTTGGTGCTATAGATGGTTCACATGTAGCTGCTTGGGCTCCTGCTTCCAAGCAGAACGCTTTTCATGGGAGAAAGGCTTCCGTAACACAAAATGTGTTAGCAGTATGTGATTTTGACATGTTGTTCACTTTTGTTTATTCCGGTTGGGAAGAGACAACAAATGATTCTAGAGTATTTTTAGATGCATTAAAACCTGAAAATGATTTCCCAAAGCCTCATGGAGGTAAATCATATTGCCTTAGTATTTTTTTTCTTTATCATCATTGATTATATATTATTTAATATTTATTTTAATTTTATGACAGATCAATTTTATCTTGTTGACTCTGGATTTCCTAACATGCCTGGCTTTCTTGCTCCATTCCGTAGTGAAAGATATCATTTGCGTGACTTTCGTGATAGAGGACAACCATAGGGTAAACATGAATTATTCAATTATAGACACTCTTCTTTGAGGAATGTTATTGAGAGGTGTTTTGGTGGTTTAAAAGTGAGATTCCTAATTTTAAGATTGATCCCGAATTACCCTGTGAGAAGACAAAGGCAAATTCCCACTGCTTGTTACACCATACACAATTTTATTAGAATGCAATATGATACAGATAGATTATTTGGAAATTATTCTAGAGAAGGCTTACCTAAAGATGAAGAAAGTTTAAGAGTGGATCAAGAGGGTGTTGAAGTTAATGTCACTGATGCAGCTCAAATGGCACAAGTTAGGGAGACAATAGCCAATGAGTTATGGAATAATTATTGCAGATGATTGAAGACAACTTTTTTATGCATTTTTTGACTGTGTGATATATTTCTCTTTACAATTGTATCTTTTTGACGGATTGATAGATGAAGTATCACAAAGACAATTATTTACTACAAAATCAAATATATTCTACATATATATTTGTCATTACAGGTAATTTTTGTAGCGAAAGTTTCCTTTATAGTATTTAATTAATATTACATATTTATGATTTATGTTTGATCACTTTAAAGCAAAATTTTCTATCAATTTTTCAAATAAGCAATAAAATAATACTATAGCGTTTAAATATTTATCCATGTACAAATCACAACATAATAATTGATAACTATAATAAAATTGACTTATATATGGAGGCAATTTTATGAATTTATTTTGCAGGTGGACTTATATATATATGTCTTTTATTATTCACTAACAAATATAATGTTACTATCTTAAATTTTATTTTGAAAATATACTTTAAAATCAGACAAACCAAACATATTTTCGTTGTTTTCATTTTCTGAAAATAGGATCTGCTGTTATAAACCAAACGCATTTCCTGATTTTGAAAATCTGAAAATGAAAATGGTTTTCAGAAAATGAAAATAGAAAATGAAAACAGAAAATATTTTCACAAACCAAACGCGCTCTTAGTTGTCTTGTGAATCCATGTATTATTATCATGGCGGCTTCTCTATCTAATAATCCATTAGATTTTAAAGTTGTGGCAAACATAGCCGTTTGGCATGTAATATCTAATACTGCTTGTTCACTCATACCATTTATATTCCATTCTTCTATATTTCCGTCTGAATAAGTATTTTGATATTGCATTCCTCTTTCTTCATAACTTATATTCGCTGGTGTGGGTCTTGGATAATAATTTCTAGTTCTGGGATTTCTCTTATTAGTATGAGTTGTTAATCTCATTACTTCCAAAACATTTATTTCTTTTTAGATACTTAAACCTTTAAGCTTTTTTTTTTTTATATCTTCAATATCAAATTCTAATTTTCTATTTGGCTTTAATATTCCCAATTTACTTTCTATTTTATATATAGGGGTCTCTATTAGTTTTGGAACTAAATTATTTTTCATTATGCTTGTACTAGTGCTACTTTTTTCAGTTTTTTCTTCAATTCTTTTTAACTGATTACTCATTACATCTAGCATCGTATTTGAATAGTTAAGTTGTTGATGGATTTTCCTTACATCTTTTTTTCCTACATTTCCATTTTCATTAATAATATCCTTATGTTTAGCCATTTCTATTTTACTATTTTCAGATAGTCTTATTTTTACATTTTTTTTGGAGGATATTCTGATTCTATTACTTCTCCTATAAATGTTTCCCATACTGTAGTAATTTTTACTAAAGGACAAAAATCTTTTACTTTATCAATTTTATGGATATTTATTAACCAATCAAAGAAATATAAATTAATCTCATGTTCTTCCATATATTCATAAAATATTTTTCTAATATCTTCAGTTTCTGTTTTACTAAAAGTTTTAAAAAACCATTCTCTAATATCCTTATTATATTGTACTTCAAAATCTTCTCTTATCCATGCCTTATCTATTTCAAAGGGTTCTTTTTTATTTAAAGTATTTAATATCTGTGAAGCTGTTGGAGAATATTGAGTATCTTCATAAACTGGTGTTGCAACTCTAGCTCAGTTATTATTTATTCCTACTAAATCAATATTAATAGTTGAATTATCTATTGATTTCCTAGAAGTTTCTAGTCTAATTACTTGAGGTTCTCTTATCCTTAGTGATTGTAATCCATTCATTCTAAGTCTTATATTATTACCTTCTTGAATTATTTCTCTAACCTGCATATTTTCAATTTTACTTGTCTCTACAATATCTTATAATAACCATTCTTCTGGAACATGTCTCATGACCTCTGAATGTTTCAATTTTTTAGGAACTTATACTATAGTTTTCCTTAAATTCGCTTGTACTAATATAATTTCATCTTTAGGGGACTAATTTAACGCTTTGAAATTATAATCTATTTTTGTAATCTTATAATATATTCGATATATTATCTGAAGTGGATCATATTTTTCATCTATTATATTATCAGGAGTTTTTACATATAATTTTATGGCTTCTGGAGTATAATCATTGTTTATATTCATTGTAAAGTTAGGATAACAATTAAAAAAAACCGAACCATTATGACAATTACTTTCTAAGGTGGCTATTAAAGAATCTTCAAACTTTTTAAAGCTTATATCTCTTAAAATTATTAAAATAGGGGTGTTCACTCCTATCTTAAAGTTTGGTTTTGTTGCTACTTGAATTAATCCTATATGTATAAAATTAAAACCTTTTTCTTTATGTTCTTTAAGTTTTTCATCTTCTAAAATATTTATGATATTATTATTACTTGTTCCTGGGTAACTGTATTCTAACATATGTATTTCTTCATCTCGCTGTTGCCAGAAATATTGACTTTTATATGTTTCATTTTTTCTAATTATTGGTATAAACCAATTATGCAATCTTTCTTCTATTCTAGCTATTTGTAATTCAGACGAGGGATTATTGTTATTATCACCACTAGATGAAGCTTCTTCATTATTTGTTCTAACTACTATCTCATTATTTCTTCTTAAGTTTAAGTTACTTAGCATCCTAAGAAGTCTTGCCATTAATCTTATCAGAGTCGAGTGTAGCAGTGTGAGCTGTGTATACGTTGGTTAGTCCAAATAGTGGTCCCGGCAATAAGGCCCAGGTGAGGCAGTGAGACCGTTGGTCAGCTAGGGTGATCACACACACACACACACACACACACACACACATATGGAGTTTTCTTTCTTAGTTGGGGCGTCAGGTGGACCTTAAAACCCAATGTTCTTTGATGCACTTTCTCTCTTTGTTTTTTTATTTCTTGTTTCTTTCTTTTCAACAAATGATTCGTTGAATCTTGATGGGTTTCTTGGTCTTTGACAGTGGAAAAAAAATTGAATCTTTTTTTCATTATTTTTGATTTCTTAATTCTAATTGCTCAATTTGATTCACTATGCCCATAAAACCAATTTCTTCATCAACATGAATATACGAATCATGAAAAGAAAACTACCTTTGTATGGGTTTTGGGTTTTTAAGGGTCCCTTCATTTGAAACTATGGATCTCTGTCTGTTTTTGCATCTGGGTATCTACAAATGTGTTGCATTGTAACCTCACCTGTTTGTGGAGTGTTTTTTTTTCCTCAACTGTTTGTGGAGTTCTTTTCTTTTTTCACCCGTCAAGTAGTGTGTGTGTGTGTGTATGTGTGTCTATATATATATATATGTACACACACAAAAGAGACATTTAAAAAAGAAAGGGGGAGTATTTTAGAAAATTTGTGCCTTTATCATGGGCACGCAAATCATGGGTTGATGACTGATGTATAGAGAAATTCAAATAATTTTATTTAGATGCATTGGTATCATTGCTCACGTAAATTTGATTTTAGTGCCAACTGTGGAAATGTTCAAGAATTTCTCTCGATTTTTTGAAAACCAAGATATTGGGTTTTAGGTTCTAATGGGAGGTGATAGACAATGGAGGAAGCTACTTCCATATCTACGGTCTTGCCTTGGTAAAGAATGCAATGGGTGGCCCCTCTTTCTATTGTGTCATCTGTGTTTCAAAAATAAGATTTGCGAATTCAGTTGCTTGTGTTTTATTTGGAAATTCAGGACACATGAGCTCTTTCCTTTATTATTTTTGTTGTTTTGATTTTGTTTTTCAATAGATATTGGAGTCCATAACTTCAAGCCCTTGTCTGCTATTGACATAACAAGAGAGGATAGTTTGAAGGGTTTGAAATCAATTGGTAGTTACTATTTACCCTCTTGTTTACAAATGAGTTCTTGAATAATTACCCTCATGCTGTGCAGGTTATAAGGGAGGGTGCTGATTCTATCATTGTTGTTTGGAGGTGATGGAACTCTTTATGAGGTCCAAGATGCTTTATTCTTTAAATTTTTTCTTTTCAATATTGTGACCGATGATATTATTAGTTAAATTTCTTGCCATTAATTGCTACATAAAGATGTTTCCAAGCTAAATCCTATATTGAATTTTAAATTGTAAATAAATGAAATGTTCAAATTGGGCAGTTTGAGTCTTGTTCATGAAGCAAATTTTATTCATCATGCAGTTTTATCTGACCCTTTATAGGTATTTAAATCTTGAAAAAATTGTTACAGGGCTGTTTACAAAATTTTTCGAAATGGTTTTATCAATAATTGTGAGATTAATTGCGCTGATACCTCTTATTTTGTCCATGCAAATTTGAGAAGCGGTCACCTTATGTAAAGCAAATTTGAGAAGCGGTCACCTTATGTAAAGCGGTCACCTTATGGTTTTATCAACTCATGATATTTATTTGACACTTTATGAGTATTTGATGCTAGAAAAATATTTGACGCTTTATGGTTACTAAAAAATATTCTACTGATATTTTTATATCATTGTAAATTTGAGAGCGATGACCCTAATTAACCCTCAATGACTCGAAATATAAAGCATATATGAATATGAATATTTTATTCATATTACAAACTCAGGATGCTTTATTTGACCTCTTATGGATATTTGACCCTTTGAAAAATAGAATGGGAGGATCACCGGACCCTTTTAAAAGTGTGGAATATTTTCATGAATAAATTGTGAGATGATATTTCTTTTTCATAATCATGTAAATTTGAAAAACGATGACCCTAAATGAAATTAATGGCCCGAAATATAAAATAAATATGAATATTTTATTCATATTGTAAACTCATGATATTTTATCCGGCCCTTTATGGATATTGAAAAGTATTAAGTTGCTGGTGTCTCTTATGACCATGCAAACTTGAGAAGTGATGACCCTACATGAATATGTTGACCCTTGATGACCTGAGAGATATAAAGCATATGTGAATATTTTTATTCATATTGCAAACTTAAGATGCTTTATACGACGCTTTAAGGATATTTGACCCTTGAAAAATATCGAGAGGATTATTCAAAACTTTTAAAAGTGTGGAAACAAATTGTGGGATGGCATTTCTTTCTTATGATCATACAAATTTCAGAAGCGATGACCTTAAATAAATATGTTGACCATTGATGATCTGAAATAAAGCATATATGAATATCTTATTTATATTGCAAACTCATGTTGCTTTATTTGATCCTTTATGGATATTTGACACTTGAAAATATTTGACCCTTTATGGCTATTGAAAAATATTATGCAGATGTTTCTTATGTCCCTGCAAATTTGAGAAGTGATGACTCTAAATGAATATATTGACTATTGATGACCCGAAATACAAAGCATATGTGAATATTTTATTCACATGTGGATATTTAACACTTGAAAAACATTGTGGGAGGATCATTCGATACTTTTAAAATTGTGGAATGCTTTTATGAACAAATTGTTGGATGATATTTGTTTCTCATAACCATGTAAATCTAAGAAACAATGACCCTACCCAAAAACTAAAGCAAATATGAATATTTTATTCTTATTGTAAACTTCTGATGTTTTATCTGGCCCTTTATGGATATTTGACACTTGAAAAATTATTTCATCTTTTATGGATATTGAAAAATATTGAGTTGATGTCTTTTATGACTATATGCAAATTTGAGAAGCAATGACCCTATATGAATATGTATCATGACCTGAAATATAAAGTATATATGAATATTTTATTCATATTGCAAATTCATGATGCATTATCTGAGCCTTTTATGGATATTTGACCTTTTATAATTTTATGGATATTGACAAATGTCGTGGCGATATTTCTTATGTTCTTGCAAATTCGAATATTCCAAACTCCATACGGGTTAGGAGCATTGTTATTTCTGAGGTCTCGATCATTTACATGGACCCACTTTTCACTCTATTTGTAAATGAATAAATTTACCATTGATTACCTGAAATATAAAGTGTGTGTATATATATATATATATATATATATATATATATATATATATATATATATATATATATATATATATGAATATTTTGTTGATATTGCAAACTTAGGATGTGAACAAATTATGGGCTAATAATTCTTTCTTATGATCATGGAAATTTGAGAAACGAGGAACCCTAAATAAATATGGTGGCCCTTGACAATGACCTGAATATAAGTACGAATGAATATTTAATTCATATTGCAAAATCATTATGTTTTATTTGACCTTTTGTAGATATTGAAAAATATTGTGCTGTTATATTTATATATATATTATATCTGCGTTTTCTCATCATCTCCAGACATTTGTTGGGTGCGCCACAATGGACGAATCCAATGGCAATCTGAGAGTCTTGGTGCGACGGTTCATGCAGATGAGACTTGACAAGTAATAACTAATATAAGGTAAAGTTTTCGGGGTTTTCTTTCTAAGTTGGGGTGTCAAGTGGACCTTAAAACCCAATGTTCTTTGATTGCATTTTCTCTCTTTGCTTTTTTTCTTGCTTCTTTCCTTTCAATAAATGATTCCTTGGATTTTGATGGGTTTTTTGGTCTTTGATAGTGGTAAAAAAATTGAATCTTTTTTTCATTATATTTGATTTCTTCATTGTAATTGCTCAGTTTGATTCACTAAGCCCATAAAACTAGTTTCTTCATCAACATGAATATACGAATCACGAAAAGAAAATTACCTTTGTTTGGGTTTTTAAGGGTCCCCTGATTTGAAACTATGGATCTCTGTCTGTTTTTGCGTCTGGGTATGTGTGTAAAAAAAAAGTACTGTTACGAGTGGGGGGTGAAAGGTCGTTTCAGTCTTTCCGTTTTCTTTATTTTGCTCCTGATTTCCTTGCATGCATTAGTCTTGACACTACATTCTGGCAGTGTGGCGTGGTCTGGAGTATTTGATGATTAAAACTCCTTTTGATTTACAACTATCATAAATCCTTTTTTCCTTGTTCCTTGTTATTGAGCTGCTGTATTAAATAATGGGGTGATGGAATTTGAGCTACCCATGATTTCTTTTGAGGGAAAGTTTAACTATTACTCCATCCATTACTTTTTAAATATCTCTTTTGAGTTTTTTTTTGTTCCACATTAAATATTATTTTTGAATTTTCAAGGAGTATTTAATGGCTTTATTCTCAATATACCATTCCATTTATCTAGGTTTCTATTTTCAATGTTTTTACAAAATATGAATATTGAAAAGAGAGAATAAGTGAATTTAATTTAATAGAGTGAGAAAAAATAGAAGGATATGTTAGTCCTTTATTATTATTTTTTGAGAAATCAATAAAATCCAATCATTACATCAATTCATGTGCAAAACTCAAAAGGGACATTTAAAAAAGAAAGTGGGAGTATTTTAGAAAATTTGTGCCGTTTATCATAGGCACGAAAATCATGGGTTGATGACTGATGTATAGAGAAATTCAAATAATTTTAGTTAGACGCATTGGTATCATTGTTTACATAATTTGATTTCAGTGCCAACTGTGGAAATGTTCAAGAATTTCTCTCGATTTTTTGAAAACCAAGATATTGGGTTGTAGGTTCTAATGGGAGGCAGTAGACAACGGAGGAAGCTACTTCCATATCTACGGTCTTGCCTTGGTAAAGAATGCAATGTGGTGGTTCCTCTTTCTGTTGTGTCATCTGTGTTTCAAAAATAAGATTTGCAAATTCAGTTGTTTGTGTTTTATTTGGAAATTCAGGACACATGAGCTCTTTCCCTTATTATTTTTGTTGTTTTGATTTTGTTTTTCAATGGATATTGGAGTCCATAACTTCAAGCCCTTGTCATGCTATTGGCATAACAAGAGAGGATAGTTTGAAGGGTTTGAAATCAATTGGTACTTATTGTTTACACTCTTGTTTACAAATGAGTTATTGAATAGTTACCCTCATGCTATGCAGGTTGTAAGGGAGGGTACTGATTCTGTCATTGCTTTTTGGAGGTGATGGAACTCTTCATGAGGTCCAAAATGCATTATTCTTTAAATTTTTCGTTTTAAATATTGTGACTGATGATATTATTGGTTAAATTTCTTGCCATTAATTGCTACATAAAGATGTTTCCAAGCTAAATCCTGTATTGAATTTTAAATTGTAAGCAAATGAAATTGTCAAATTGGGCAGTTTGAGTCTTGTTCATGAAGCAAATTTTATTCATCATGCAGTTTTATCTAACCCTTTATAGGTATTTAAATCTTCAAAAAATTGTTACAGGGCCGTTTCCAAAAGTTTTCAAAATGCTTTATCAACAATTGTGATATTAATTGTGCTGATACCTCTTATTATGTCCATGCAAATTTGGAAGCGGCACCTTCGAAGATCCCAAATATAAAGCAAATATAAATCTGTTATTCATATTATACACTCGTTATATTTATTTGACATTATGAATATTTGACGCTAGAAAAATATTTGACCCTTTATGGTTATTGAAAAATATTCTACTGATATTTGTATATCATTGTAAATTCGAGAATGAAGGCCCTAATTGACCCTCAATGACCCGAAATATAAAGCATATATGAATATGAATATTTTATTCATATTACAAACTTAGGATGCTTTATTTGACCCCTTATGGATATTTGACCATTCGAAAAATATTATGGAAGGATCATCAAATCCTTTTAAAAGTGTGGAATTTTTTCATGAACAAACTGTGGGATGATATTTCTTTCTCATAACCACATAAATCTAAGAAGCGATGATCCTAAATGAAATTAATGACCCGAAATATAAAACAAATATGAATATTTTATTCATATTGTAAATTCATGATGTTTTATCTGGCCCTTTATGGATATTGAAAATTATTAAGCTACTGGTGTCTCTTATGACCATGCAAGGCCCTAAATGAATATGTTGACCCTTGATAAGCATATGAATATTTTTATTCATATTGCAAACTCAAGATGCTTTAAATGACGGTTTAAGGATATTTGACTCTTGAAAAATATTGAGAGGACCATTTGAAACTTTTAAAAGCGTGGAAACAAATTGTGGGATGGTATTTCTTTTCTATGATCATGCAAATTTGAGAAGTGATGACCTTAAATGAATATGTTAACTATTGATAATCCGAAATAAAGCATATATGAACATTTTATTCATATCGCAAACTCAAGTTGCTTTATTTGACCCTTTATTTATATTTGGCATTAAAAAATATTTGACCCTTTGTGGCTATTGAAAAATATTATGCAGATATGTCTTATGTCCCTGAAATTTGAGAAGTGATTACTCTAAATGAATATGTTGGCCATTGATGACCCAAAATACAAAGCATATGTGAATATTTTATTTATATTGCAAACTCACGATGCTTTTTTTGACACTTCGTGGATATTTAACAATATTTTATTCATATGATGGGAGGATCACTCGATACTTTTATGAAAAATATGAAAAATATTTTATTCATATTTCAAAACTCACGATGCTTTTATAGATATTGAAAAATATTGTGCCGATGTTTCTTATGTATGTCCCTGCAAATTCAAGAAATAATGACCCTAAAGGAATATGTTGACCTTCGATGACCAAAATATAAAGTATATATGAATATTTAATTCATATTGCAAGCTCAATATGCTTTATCTAAACCTTTATGGATATTTGACTATTGAAAAATATTGTGAGAGGATCTTTCAACTTAAAAAGTGTGGAATATTTTTATGAACAAATTGTGGGATGATATTCCTTTCTTATTACTAATGAAATTTGAGAAGCGATGACTTTAAATCAATTTGTTGACACTTAGCTTGATGACTTGAAATATAATTCTTATATGAATATTTTATTTATGTTGCAAACTCATGATGCTTTGTCAAACCCTTTATGGATATTTGACGTTTGAAAAATATTTGACCCTTTATAGATATTGAAAAACATTGTGCCCATGTATCTTATGTCTATGTAAATTCGAAAAGTGATTATCATAAATGAATATGTTAATTTTAAATAATTATTCATATTGCAAACTTAGGATGCTTTATCTAACCCTTAATGGATATTTGACCTTTGGAAAATATCATGAGAAGATCAGTTGGCCCAAGTGTAAAACCTTTTTATAGACAAATTGTAGGATAATATTTCTTTCTTATATGGTCGTCCAAATGCAAGAGATGATGACCGTAAATGAATATGTTAACCTTCAATGACCCAAAATATAAAGCAAATGTGAATATTTTTATTTATATTGCAACTCACAATGTTTTATTTGACCCTCTATGGATATTTGATGCTTGAAAATATTTGACCCTTTATGGGTATTGAAGAATATTTTGTTGATGTTTCTTATCTGCCTGCAAATTCAAGAAGCGATGACCTGAGGGAAAAAAATGTGGATTTATATTGCTATCTCTTTTGACCAATCCTGTAAATTCAATTTCTAACCCTTGCTGACTCAAAATGTTTTTTCTAATTCTTCATACCTATTTGACCAATTGAAAAATTGAGGACCTCTGACTCTTTAAGAAGGCGTGAAATATTTTATGACTTTACAAAAACTTGTGGGATAGATTCTTATCTCTCATGACCACGTATACATGAGAAACGATGACCTTGAAAGAAATATGTTGATTGACGGTGACCCAAATAACAAATTCTATATCAAAATTTTATTTATTAAGCAAATTCAGATGACACTTTATTTGACTGTTGTAGTTCTTCCACTCTTGAAAAAAAAATTGGAGGACCCTAAGACCCTTCTAAATATATTCTCAATGTTTTTATCACCTGAAAATCATTGTGGGAGATGGCTGATGTCTTTTATGTCCTTGTAGATTTGTGAATTGATAACCCTAAACGAATACATTGACCTTGGATGACCCAAAATACAAAGTAAATATGAATATTTTATTCATAATACAAACTTAGAATGTTTTATTCGATTTTTTAAAAATGACGCTTGATAAAATTTTTGGGAGGACCATTCAACCTTTTTGAAAATTACTGGACTGGTGTTTGACCCCTGGAAAAATAGTGGAAGGATCCTATGACCCTTTATCATTTAAAAAAAATATTGTGGGATGGTATTTTTATTTCACATGCCCAAGCAAATTTGAGAAACGATGACTCTAAGTGATCCCGATGAAAAAATTTCACAATGTCTTAATACCCTAAAATTAAAATAATTGTGGGATTGTACCGATGTCTCTCTTGTATGTTCTTGCAAATTTAAGAATCGATGACCCTAAGCAAATATGTTGACCCAAATGAAAAGTATTCATGTTTATTTTTTTAAAAAAATGTATTCAATTTTTTTCATATCCTATTTGAAATAGTAGTCTTAAAAAATTATTATCATGATTATAATTGATGCTTCCTCTAAATAAAAAACCCAAAAAAAAGTGTTCATGTTTATTTTTAAAATGAAAATCGAATAAAAAAAGTGTTCATGTTTATCTTTTTGTCAAAATGTATTCAACTTTTTTCAAATCCTATTTGAAATAGTAGTCTTAAAAACTAATATTTCACTATAATAAAAATTAATATATTTGATTTAATAAAAAATTATGAATCATGCTTGAGAATCAATTCCAAATCAATAACAATCAATTATATTTATTAGAATTAAGATTAAAAAATCCTAATCTTATCGCTATAAAAACTATGATTCATTTGAAAATCAGATTCTTATCAACTTAAATATTTAGTATGTGCCTTTTTATTAAAAAATTAGATCCTATTCTTATCAAAACTGACACGATTAATGTCTTTTTAACACAAGAAAATCAACATTTAGCTACAGAAAAATCCGTAGCTAATGGCTAAAAATCAGCAACTAAACCTAGTTTAGCGAGAGATTTGTCCGTTTCTAAATTCATTGCTAATTTTCTCCTAGCTAAATTTTAGCAATGGTTATGGCTCCATCGCTAAAATTTAGCAAGGCTTTGTCCGTTGCAACCCTTTGCTAAATGGGTTGTCTAATAACACTTATGGCTTTCACTTAGCTACAGTTACTAAATGTGGTTAGTACATTATTTAGCCATAATAATAAAATGTAGGTAATTTTTATTTTTTTTAATGTAATTCCTATGTGTTATAATATCAATTAATTTCTTATAATATAAAAAGACAAAATATTTATCACTAAATATAAAACGAAAATTACACATCATCTAACATAATTCAAAATAACATCTATATGTATATATATATATATAGAGAGAGAGAAGTCTTATAGTTCTCAATGTGTCATCCTAAGTAATATGAAACGATCCACATTATACAATAAAAAAAGATAGGACAATCAACTTAGTACAAAATCATATATATATCCGTAAGGTTTTCATCTTCCAATGCAAGTTCAATCAACCTATCTAACTTGACCTTCAACTTGACCTTCAATGGGTGAATGAATCAAGACTATTGTATAGGATCTCTTTGAAAAATACTTGCAAGTAGCTTAATTGCTAGTTGCACTTCTTATTGCACCACTTCTTGATTCATTGCTTTCATATCTCTCATTCTTCTATCAATCTCACTTTTCATTGCTTCTTCAAACTCAAGTGCATTAGAACCAATCCTACATAAGATTTTGAAGATCAATTTAGAAAAAAAAATATCAACTCATATTGATTCATAAAAAAAACAAATCCAAAAACTCAGTAGCAAACAAACTAACATAGTTTCAGAATAAGCCCAAAAAATTGCCATTTCCATCTTTATAAATATCAAATAAACCAATCCTTTAATATAAAAACTAAGCTAAGAACAATATCAATTAGATAAGATGCATACCATTAAAGATTTTGATTTCAAGTCACATCAATGCTCTAATAATGATTGCCTTTACTATCTTCGATAGTTTCATACTCAACATCCTCTTGATCATCTTCAAAGAGCCTTAGGCGTAGAACCAAGAATTATGCTATCAAAAAGGGTCTTATTGATTGTAGAGGTCCTAATAGTGTGGTGCACTGAGGTGGTGCCATGGGATGGGGCAAACTCTGAAAAGAAACAAAGAAAATTGTAATCTAATTAGAGGGAGAAGAGTTGTGGTAAAAAAATTGAAAAAAAAAAGAAACTATCCTAAAAGGAAAAATTTCACAAGTTCTAATAGGAATTTATAGTTGACTAAGTAATGTCCAAGACAACTTAACTGTCATATTGTAACTTATATGTCATGAACATTTCATCCAAGACTACTTTGTTCTTCTTTCTTACTTCTAATTACTACCTTAAGTTGTTAACTAGGAAAGATATCATCCCCTACTCATTGTTAAGAACATAATCATAACAATACAAAATGGCCAAGTAAACTAGTAATGATACTCTACCAAAAAACAATTAAAGGAAAAAAAAAGCATTCTTACCACCATTGACATTATAATAATCATCTTCAATGTCTGAGTCTAACTTAAAATGCTTCCTCTTTGCTACCTGTACAGGAGAAAAATGCAAGTTGAAAAATTATGTATGCAATAACAATATGGAAAGCAAACTGTTAGAAATAAAAAAGGGCGAACACAAAAATAGAAGAAATATGTATTATCCACACACTCTTGGACTGATACAAATGATATCAGTCAAGGTAAAGTGAAAGCAACAGTATGAAATGAGCAAAATAGAGAAAATGCCTTGAGCATTAAGCAGTTCAATCTCTCCAAATGCCTAGCAAAATAATTGCCTGAATAATCCTCTCTCCTCTCCACACTACAAATAACCCGCTTGCTATAACAGGATTCTCACATGCTCTCACTATTGCCAACATGGCATTCACACACACAGCCCTTACCAAGTTAGTTATGCAAATGGCCCTCTAGAATCATACATATTCCCAACCCTTGCATTCCCAAACTACTGCTATACTTTTCTCTTTTCTAAAACTTAATCCCATTGGGGATTTAGTCTCTAACCATACCCCTCTCTTGGACTACCACCTTGTCCTAAAAGTGGGAATTAGGAAAGTCTAGCTTGATATCTTCAGCTTGCTCAGACAATCGAAGTTCATATGGACAACCAATGGTGGTTGTTAGCCGAGCAGCATCTATTTCAGAACCAATGCACCCGACCTCAGCGATGACAACAAATAGGTACCCAAATAGACTCTTGAACAATATCATCCTCATCAAGCCTACTATAGTGGGATCCTTGCATTCTCGATATACACAAGCCAAAGAACAGAATTTGAATGGGATAGAAAATAACTCATTATAGACCAAACCAATGAATATTAAGAAGGGGGTCCTTAACCCAACATAAGGACCTCCGGAAATCATCACTATCATAACTACAAGTTTTTTCTTTCTTGCATGCAAAACGTGAAACAAGGCAATAAATGGAAAATTAAAATCAAATACTACCAGCCACATTGCATTCTGGATCTCCTTTATTGCAAAAGCAAGACTCAATCCCTTAGCCTTATGCCTTTTTAGGGAAACCATATCTACAAAATTTGACTTTTTGGAAGTTGCTGCATCCACTTCATAATCTCTTAGACCTAGCGCAAGCCTAACCTTGTAGCACTGTCCATGAAGAATATCAAACTTTATTAATTCTGGACCCTTGTTATACTTTCATTGCCCCCTAATCTTTTTCAAGAGACCAATTTTCTTCCTCTTCTCGTTTTAGTTGTTCACAAATAGTAATATATTCAGTAGTTCCGAGTGATAGTGTTCCTCCAAAGTCTCGTTCTAGGGTGATGGTCCCCATAACAGCAAGCTCCTTCTTAAGAATCAAATTTGACTCCAGATCTTCTTTTTGTGCACACAGTGGTTCCAATTGGGCCAATATAACAAGGTCTCCATTGATTTGGACAACTAACAATCTTTGACCCATTACCCACACAACATAATTTTCTTTTTTCTGAACCCTATTTCCCCTCCCATCTAATTTGGGCTTGGTGCATTAACATCACTGCATGGCTTTCTATATCAAATTTTCTATTCGGTCCAAGTCTTTCATCTCTGAATTTGAAAGCTGTTGTTGTTGCTTAAAAATTGTTAGCATGAGACTACCAAGACAAACAAGCTCACCCTTTTGGACCTAGCCCATTTGATGCAATATGTTGGTTAATATTGTTGTAACCTAAATTTTTTCCAAACATATATGGGCTTGACACATTAGTTTACAAACTGATCTCATGTTGCAGAATTACAATCTTACCCCTACTTTCTTCCTCATTCCATTCTCATTGTTCCTCATTGAATTTGGTAGTGGTGGCAACGTTGTTGGAGCTTTTCTTATTTGAACTCCTGTGATGAAGGTACGACGCGACTTTTTCTGCTCACCCTTGTCCTCGCCTATTATGTGTTCCTCTTTTTCCTCTTTATTTTACACTTGTATTCTGGAGACGCGACCTCGTGCATGCTCCTTCCCAGCCATTGTCATACATTCTCTTAGCCTCAAGAACCACCATTGTTGTAAACTCCTCTCCCTTCTATATCTTCTCCTTTATACAACTGCAGAGGAAAGTTGTGGCCACAACTGCCATGGTTTCCAGCTCCTCCAACCCTTTTGTCGCGACCATATTTGGATGGAGTGGCTCCGGTGGTGGACATAGGTTGACACTGTCGCCCTCTTCTTCGTCGACGTTACCATCTATATCGTACTTATGCGAACACCACTGGATGATACCTTTGTCCTCCACTCGTAACCTTCTATAGTCACCATCGTCACAATGGCACCTGCGGATCTAATAAGTACTGCTGTTGTCAAGGTCCAATATCGATATTCCTACCACTTTCCAATATGCCTTTATGGTGTGCCTCTTCAATAAAAGTCCAGAACCTTCTTTTATGGGTGTTAGGTTAGTCCATTCTTTGAGATTCGATGATTTGTGGGTCACAAATCCCCTTCGAATCTGAATTGGGCCTTTAGTTTGGCCCAATTCCCTTTCCACGGGTCCCACTCCACTACCTTTCTATTCTTGGTTACTTTCCTCTAGCATTCAGCCTAAAATTTGTTTGAGCTCTTCAATGTAGCTCATCCCTGGCCCATTTTGTTTTACTCTCAATGATAGGTTGAAAGGTGGCTTTACTACCCCTCGTTGGAACCTCTGCAACAGTGTTTCTTTGAATTGGGTCCACAACAAAAATAACATCTTCTCCTCCTAACACTGGTACCAGCACATTGCCTTCCCCTTTAGGGCAACCAATAGGAGCTTCATTTGTTCGTCCTTCTCAATACCATTCACAGTACTGTAGTATCCCTCGATCCTCAACAACCACCTCGGTGCATTATCACTAAAGAAGATAGGCAGTTCCATTTTCTGATCGTGGTTACAATCATAATTGGCAAGGCTCCCTTACGACGAGTTTAGTAGACAGCTTCCTCAGGTGGAGTTACCACAATGGCGTGAAGATCTGTCACTTGAATAAGGGGAGTATGTTCTCTTCATGGTGGTGAAACCACAAGTTGCGATCCTCTCTGTGAAAGGGAGGGAAGTATTGATGACCCTCACTCTTCTTGAACCCCTACCCTAGCGGTCCTTCAGTTCCACCTGATGGTCCCGCGCCTGGGCAGTGACCCCCCTCCATGTCGCTGTCACCATTGATCTCAAGAGCTACAGCACTTCACCCAATCTCCTCTCTAACTCATCTGCTCTCTTCTCCATCGTAGCTTCAAACAGTAGGCCTCCACAGCTTCTCGAAAAGAGCTCTGATGTTATTATTAAAAACCAAAAGGGAAGAAGACAGAAATAGAATATGTATGTATTATTTACACACTCTTGGACTGATACAAATAAGATCATCCAAGGTAAAGAGCAAGCAACAGTATGAAATAAGCATAACAAAGAAAATGCCTTAAGCACTAAGCAACTCAATCTCTTCAAATGCCTAGCAAAATAACTGCCTGAATAATCCTCCCTCTTCTTCACACTACAAATAACCTTCCTACTATAACAGGATTCTCACATGCTCTTAGCATTGCCAACATAACATACACACACACACAGCCCTCACTAAGTTAGTTATGCTAATGGCCCACCAAAATCATACACATTCCCAACCTTTACATTGCCCAAACTGCCCTTATGCTATTCTCTTTTGCACAACTTAATTCCATTAGGGAATTGGTCTCTAACACAAATTTAGTGTTCAAGTTCCAACAAATGCAACTAATGAACAAATTGTAGAAAAGTTAATGTGAGAACCAAATCTACTAGAAGAAGAAAAAACATATCAACAGGGCAATAATTTCAAAGGGCTTCCAAAACCTTAAAATTACAAATTTCATTTGCAATTGCAAACTGAGGAAAAAGTATGCCACACAAGTTAGTTTTAAGTGAAGCAACCATTCAAGATAATCCAACAATTAAAAAAAATTAAAAACAATTATAATACTGAAAACCCCAATATTGGGATGGGTCACGTTGCTGCATAAAGCGTAGCTTTAACCCCAAAAAAGATTAAACACAAAGAGGGGTTTTGATTATTTGTCATAACATCATTATGAATAGAATAGGGCACAAAAGTAAAGATTTGTTTAGTATAGATCAATGCTTGAGGTTATCACATCATAGAAAGAAAAGTAACACATGAAGCAATAAGAATAATAAATTAAAGGAGAAAAAAAAACCCAAACCCATAAACAAGAAAAATGAGAAAATCTCTTTCCGTAACAAGAGATTAGGGATTAGGATATCACCAAGAAAGGTGGCAATGGGTGGGTTTCTATGGCAGCAGTTCACAGACACAATGGTAGAGGATCACAATTTCACGCGACAAAGGAAGAGGAGGCCATGACTGGTGTTGACGATAGAGGGACATGGTAGCATTGGTCTTCTTTCCGGTTCATGACTATGTCAATAGCGAGGCAGGCTGTAGTGACTTTGCAAACAGAGATACGGCACCGACAATAGAGGTACTAGCAACAGAAGCATCACCGACTGCCGATGTGGTGGTTAGACGCAGAGTGAGGTGGTTAAAAGGTTAGACACACGAGCAAAGGGATGAGGCAAAGCTATTAGGAGTTTTGGATGAGTTAGTCCTTAGGGTTGTCTGAGATGATAAAACCCAAGAACCTTTGCTACCAAAAATTGCGTGCATGAAAGTTTTTGGCAATAGATAGCAATGGAAACTTCACTGCTAAAGTTAGGTATGGAACTATTCATTGCTAATCCATTGCAATTCTATGTATGTTTGCTTGGCTAAAGACCAAACTTCCTTTCATTGCAAAAACTAATTTCATATATTAGCTACGGAGATGAAAATCCATAGCTAAATCGATTAGTATTTTCATTTTTTCTTGCAGTCTGAAAATACAAAACATAAAAGAAACAAGAGATCTGGTAACCCAAATACAAAGGATCCAAGGTTCCAAACTCTAAAAAAAGAGACATATAATTCCATAAGCACAGAGCAAAAGCAACAATACTCTAGGAAGCTAACTCTCTCTGTATCAAGATCTACCTGCTCTTCTAGAGATGATATGGAAATAGGGAAAAGGGTGAGTAATCAATTGAAATCTCAGTAGGGATATATGCAATTAACATGACACCATTATCATCTCTAGTCTACTTTAGTTTCTTTTGAAATTATTAGTATACAATCACGAAGTTCAATTTTAGGATTTCGCGAAACATACTTAACCAAGGTAGAAGTGTTTTTTTATCATGGTTCTGGCATGAGATGTACATACATGCGTGAAAGAACTTTACTAATATAATTAAAGAGACATGCATGCATGGAAAAAGGACTAGGCTTATTCATTAAATGTCACAACCAGGCATAAATGGCTATCCTAATCACTACTACAAATAAGGAAGTTAACGACACTCCATCCATGGTGGTTGTAAAGGAGTGTCGTCGCTGGCCATTGAAAGCAAGCATTTGCCTGCGATTCCCCAACCTTCGCCGCTTGCCAAAGAAATTTTGGCGCAAAGCCTTTGCTCCTTCCATTCTCTCCCGCATCAGCCTTTCTCTCTATTTTGTGGTGCTCCTCCCCCCTCACTCTTCGAAGCCCACTTTTATTTTTTGAACCGCACCCTTACTCTTCAAAGCAAGCTTTCTCGCGTATCCAAGGTCGCGGCTTTCATGCGTGAGGTGCTTCGAGCTAGCCACCCCTCCAAGGTCGCTGCTTCCTTTGCTCGAGGCTACGAGGTCGCCGGTTTCTTTCACGCCGCTGCAAAGCCACCCGATCGGAGGTGGATTCTTACTCCAAAGCCCGCTGCTTTCTCTTGCGTAAGGCTCCGAGGTTGCCGATGCAGGGCCAGCCATTCCGAGTCGCCACCCCGAGTCGCCGCCCCTCCGAGGACACCACCAGGTCCAAAGGTCGCTACTTTCTTGTTCATTGCTATTAATTTTTTTTATGCAAAAACAAATGGCCTTTGTGTGAATTTCCAAGTTGAAATCAATTACTGGCATGCGATTTTCATTCACACAATGTTTTGAGTGTTGCTTGTAATTGCAATCTGCCCCTATCATTCTTTATTTTGCTTTTTGGGTCCACAACTAACACCTCCTTCAACCAGTTGAAGAAACTGAAGAAGAGTAGTTGACCCCCGCTCCGACGTCACAGCTTCCTCTCATGCGAGGTCTAAAGCTAAAATGGTAAAATCATTTCCCGTATTGATTTCCTTTGAAGCTGAAATGATGTGACCCTTGTTGAACAATCATGTCTGGTTTTCATCTGGGGTGGGTTTCACCTTATTTCCCTTTCTAGTGATAGCAACCTTTTTAGTCAAACATGGTCAATAGTGTTTGGTTTCACTGGGCTTGTATGGCCTCATATTAGCTGCGGAAAATTCCTTCAACTGTGTAACAGAATTTGACAGCCAGAAGTCAAATGAAAAGAAAATAAGAAATACTAAAGAAGATCATGATGATTAATTATAATGTTAGGAGACTCTGTTATGCATATGCTTCCCGTTTTCGTTTTGAAGATAAACCCTTTAAGCACCTCAGTTTTCTGTTTCCTTTTCTTTTCTACTGATCATAACATAGTTACTTTTAGAGCAACTGTGCTGCATATGAGGGATTGAATTGGTGATTCAATTTTCAAAAAATTCCTTTCTTCTAGTTGTGGTTGTTTTACAATTGGATTGGATCTGTTGGGTTTACGGAATAGACTTGTTTTTATGATGAGTTTCTTTGACTGTTGTAAATCACTGAAGCATAGCACTAGTAAGGAGTTTGTGTAATTAATCTAGATGGAATTGAAAGCTTCAGTTCTCTATGGGTTTATTTAATTAGCTTAATTGACTAATTAGAGAGGACATGTATAGCCTTGTTCTTAATTTTCAAACTTAATCTTTGTTAGCATGCATTTATTTTCGGACTACCATTAATACTATTTGTTCATGTACTCCCTACCAATTGTGTGTGTTGCTCTTGTTCTTTTTGCTTGTCCTGCTATAACACTTCAGCTTTGTTTCAAAAGTGGAGACCAATATTATTGTGATACACTCCCCTATGTAATTTCTATAGGAGCCATAACATAGCTTATTCGTTTATGTTGTACTAGGGAAAAAATGTCATTAGGCTTGTGAAACTGTATTGTGCAGTCTAAGTCTAACTAATAATTTTTATTCATTTCTAATGCTGAAGACCCTTTTTTTGTTTTTTCGGTCTTGAAATTTTTCTCTTAATTTAGTTGTAGAATAATAGAATCACATGTAATGTAACATTTTTCTAGCCAGAAAAAGAAGAGTTTGGTACAAATTCTGGATCAACAAATCAGCAAACATAATATTGTAATGTCTTCTTTTGACCATAGAATATTTCCAACAACGTAGGAACTTTTGTTCCATTTGGCTAAGAATAAGAACGGGATTGAAGTTGCCAAGTGCATGAGTATGACTAGAAGCTTGAACATTGAGTATACTTGTGTTAAAATCTTTTAAATCTTTGCTGAAATAAATATCATGTCCACTATTGTATGGTAAACTTAGTCTCTCACCTTTGTCTTTGAATACTTGACCGGTAATAAATAGTGGGCAATAAGTTGGTAGAGAAGGAAGACATTTTAGAATGGGCATTTAGAGTTGCAAAGTGCTACTAGATCAAAATATTTATCCAAATTTATTTGTGCGAATGATGTAACATGTATGTGCAAATATTACTGAAACTCAATTTCATTTATTTAAGTCATTGAATGTTGTGTTTCTAGGAAAATAAGTTCCATTTTTTTTGTTTTGAATATAGGTTCTAATTGTTTGATTATCAATAAGCATAAGAAAAGAATTACCAAAAAAAAGAATGAGTAGACCAAAAGTATGGGTAGGAATATCAATAAGCAAATTTTCGTTCTCTGAATTTTGTGGCGGTTAAACACCGCCATTAAATTATTCAAGTGATAAAGGGCCAATTTGCGACAGTTTGTAACCGCTGTTATAAATCTAAGTGATAAATGGTCAATTATTTGCGGCGGTTCTGAACCGCCATCATAATTTTCTGCCTTTTTTTAAAAGACTTTAGCGGCGGTTTTGACCACCACAGTATGTAAAGTATTATTTTCCTGTGGACATTTGGCGGCGGTTACAAACCGTCGCGAAGGGAAAATGGCATTTCGCGGTGGTTATTCTAGCGGTTGGTGATGGTTGATTTGACAGCGATTTGGGAACCGCCGCTAAAAGTATTTTTCCGGGTAATGAATGTAAGTCATCAAGAATACCATAGTTTAGGTCTTTTCTTTGGTCACCTATCTGTCTCATAACTCTCATGTATCTATCTGTTCATATTGACCTATCTATTCTTTCCTCTTGTTTGATCTCGATTAGATACTTTTAAAGTCCATGAGCTCATGCTTTACCGGTCGTTACCGGATCTTTAATACGTACTGACACTAAAATCCTCATGTGCACTATAAAGAAAGTCAATGTCTAGTCGTCACTGGTCCTCAAAATGATTCAGTGTTGAAACCTTCTTTGTCAACATAAGTTAACTCTTAATCTTTATGTCTTAATTATGAGTCCTTATCTTTTAGTTTTTCCTCTTTTCCCTCTTTCCTCAAAGTTATTCCTTTCGTCATAAATAACGCAAGCATAAGTTTCAATAATGCACTCAAAAATCCTTTTCTTTAAACTAAGAAAGATCATAACAACAACTCAATGCGTAAGCACAAACATTAGTAATCGGAATAAAGCGTCATCCATTATGCTAACACTAAGATGCTACCATATGATGAATCAAAACTCATTGAACTTAAACTTCCATTTTACTTCCAAGAATGAATATTGTCTTAACTAGAGCTTCATTATTCAAGAATTGTAAATTCATAAAACAAAACACAACCTAAACCAATTCTTAGTTTTATTTAGATGTTTCACCAAACATTTGCATGCATAATGAGCAATTTTCATGCATGAGGTTGCTCACCAACCAAGACACCATCAATAGTCATATTTCTTAATTTTTATTCATTAAAAACAAGGGATTACACACATATATAGATCAAACACTTAATTTTTATAAAAATCCAACCTAAAGCATCACAAAAACAAGATAAAGTGAACCTATTCAACACATAATTGAATTTTATATGTTTATTATAATACCTTAGGTATACTATTTCCTATAAGACTTTAGAGCAATACAAATGTCCCTAGAAAAATTTGGGACCACCATAGGGTTCCCTAGGACCACTCATATTATTGGTAGGCCCCACTTATGAGGGTTGCAGTGGTTATAAAGGATAATGGCGCGAGAGCAAAGAAAACAAGCTCTCTAGAGAGTGCTACAGCGGTCTAGCAGTAAGGCAGTGTTTCTTTGGAATGTTCTTCATAAGCGCCGCAGCGCTCAAAGTGTTCTTTTTCACTCATACGAAACTCATGCCCCTACACCATTCTACCCCTTTTTTACTCCATTTCACTCAATCTAACTTCAATCTTTCACTTCCAAGGCTTTAAGGCAAAAGATTTTGATGTTTCCACTCTTTTTCTTTTATTCTTTCTTTGTTCTTGAGGTTAGATCTTGAGTTCTTCCTTGTTTTCATCTTATAATGTTTTTCCATCATAGATAGGGTTAGATTAGGCTTATTTAGAGATTGATATAGAGTTTTGTTACTTTAATGTTAGATATTGGTGCCATTCCCACCTCCCAATATTCTGTTGGTGTCAATCCTGTATATTCCACCTCTTTAAGTGAGTAGGTTCACATCTATAATCTCTATGTTAATCATCATAGCTATTTTCATCAAAATATGAATAAACTATTTTTGAATTTATAGCATATTTTCAAGAACAATTGAGATTTCTGATGGATTGTGAACATATGGTTTTTTTTTTAATAGTATGAACTATGTATTTTATGAAAAGCAATAGGACCATTATTGTTAAAGTGAGTTTAAATAGAGCTAGATTGTAATTTTGATTGTTTAGAGCTATTATGTTGATTCTATGTTTACTATATTGAATACTATTGTGTGAGAAAGTTTTGAACCCTAAGGTAGAAGACTTTATAAGATATAGAGAAAAGAATTAGATTTCTAGTTGAGCTAAACAATAGCTATAAAGAAATAAATTATGTTAATGGCATTTAATCTGTCAACCTTAGTAAGTAGCCTAGGGCCAGAAAACATAGAGAAATTATTGTCACACTAAGGATGGTGATACGTAATGCTCAGATGTGACCAGAGATTCATAATCAGAGATTTTGTTATGACTCAAAGAACTGTGTATAGCCAGAGCAGAGATTTTTGTTTCTCTACTAGGATACTGTTGGATACTTGGATTGATTGATAGAGAACTGTGATTTTGATAATATGATTATAAGTATGAAATGTTTTAAAGCCTTATACTATTATTGTTATTATGATTTATTGCATTGTTTCTTTGGTGTCCTATGAAGGGGGCTTCAAGTGAGAATTCACTCACTGGGTTTTTGTGTAAAAACTCACCCTCTCCTTTTCTCCTATTCACAGATTTAGCAGCCGCTGTGAGTACTTCTTAATCTTATACTTCCTAGCAGCAATAGAGATTTAGCCGATGAGCTTCACTTGAGTAAAGCTCTTTTGTTACAATTTAGAGCACTCCAGTGATATTCCAGGTAGGAGTCCTAAATCATATAGAGATTGTTTTGCATTGTGCATACTTGATCATATTTTGATTTGTATATGATGATTTGGACATTTGGATGAGAGTAATTGATGTGTGTGTGTGTGTGTGGATGATATCACGATTTCAAACTTTAGATATTGATCATGAGATCTTAGTTATGATTATCTTGATTTCAGAGAACAGGTGATTTGTCTATAGAAATGAAATTATGTTTTTAATGGATTTTATGTATTAAATATGCATATAAAGAGGTACACCAATCATGAGGCTTATGTAGGGATGAGATTCCTCACGTGCCAGTCATGTTTCCAAATCGGGTCCTGACATTTATTCATATAACTTCCAAGATTACCTCATTAACATAGATTTATACTTTTGTAATTTGTAAACATTATCTTTGCAACGAGCTAACTACCCATCCAACAAATATGCAAAAGCTCAACCCCAAACAACCTTTACTTTCATTTAGAAGTTTTATCAAACATATGGCATGCATATTTACTCAATTTCGCATATCATACTTCACACCTCCAAACACTCCACTTAAAGTCATATTTTCAAGTTTTCATGCATTAAAAACAAAGGTGTATACATATATATAAGATCACTGCATGTCTTTCTATATCAGATTTTCTATTCAGTCCAAGTCTTTTATCTTTGAATTTGAAAGTTGTTGCTACTGCTTAAAAATTGTTGGCATGAGACTACCAAGACAAACAAGTTCACCCTTTTGGGCTTGGCCTATTTGATGCAATACGTTGTTTAATGTTGCTGAGACCCAAATTTTTTCCAAACATATATGGGCTTGACACATTAGTTTACAAACTGATCTTATGTTGCAGAATTCCAATCTTACCCTGCCTTCTTCCTCCTTCCATTCACATTGTTCCTCGTTGAATGTGGTGATGGTGGCAACGTTGGAGCTTTTCTCACTTGAAATCCTATGACCAAGGTACGACGCGGCTTTTTTCGCTCAACCCTGTCCTCGCCTATTGTGTGTTCCTCTTTTTCCTCGTCCTTTTACACTTGTCTTCTGGAGATGCGACCTCATGCATGCTCTTTCGTAGCCATTGTCACTGCTATGCGACTCTTCTATGGCAAAGACCTTGAATTTGGCTGTTCAGGTAGTGGTCGTGGACAGATCGGCATTCTCTGAGCCCCAAGAACCACCACAGTTGTAAACTCCCCTCCCTTCTATATCTTTTCTTTCATACAATTGCTGAGGAAAGTTATGGCTGCAACTGCCATGGTTTCCAGCTCCTCCAACTCTTTTGTCGTGACCATATTTCAATGGAGTGGCTCTAATGGTGGACATAGGTTGACACTGCCGCCCCCTTTTTCGTCGATGTTACCATCTATATCGTACTTATGCGAACATCACTGGATGATACCTTTGTCCTCCACTCGTAACCTTCTATAGTCACCATCGTCACAATGGCACCTGCGGATCTAATAAGTACTACTGTTGTCAAGGTTCGATATCGACATTCCCACCACTTTCCAATATGCCTTTGTAGTGTGCCTCTTCAATAAAGGTCCAGAACCTTCTTCTATGGATGTTAGGTTAGTCCATTCTTTGAGATTCGATGATTTGTGGGTCACAAATCCCCCTCGATTCTGAATTGGGCCTTTAGTTTAGCCCAATTTCCTCTCCACAGATCCTACTCCACTACCCTTCTATTCTTGGTTACTTTCCTAGCATTCAACCTAAAATTTGCTTGAACTCTTCAATGTAGCTCATCCCTGGCCCATTTTGTTTTACTCTCAATGATAGGTCGAAAGGTTGCTTTACTACCCCTCGTTGGAACCTCTGCAACATTGTTTCTTTGAATTGGGTCCACGACGAAAATAACATCTTCTTCTCCTAACATTCAAATTTCCTCATAATTCCAGCCAAAACTTAACAAAAGCATGATGTGAGATGGCCTCCAAATACCAAACTAGGAACGCATCATGGGGATAATCAAATAACATTCACAACAAATATAAGCATTAGAGCCCTAAGATTCAACAAGGAGAAAGGGGTAGACATAGAAACCCCTACCTATATTGAAGGACTAGAAGAAAGGATGGCCCTTGATGCTCTAAAAGTTGAGGAAGAGCAAAATCCCCTCCTCTCGACCAAGAAGTAGCCATGGCCAAAATACAAGGAAGAAGGAGAGGCTTGAGCTCTTGACAATAAAGGTGGGTGGTAGTTTGGGTGTTTAATAGAGGAAGTTTTGATGGGTTTTGGATTTTTATGGAGGACTGAAATGGTGCTAAGGTTAAAGGTGAAGGAAAGAAAGAAAAAGATGGAGTGAGTAGGGCGGTGTTTGAGATGAAGAAAAATGAAAATGAATGGGTATGGGGGAGGGTGCCCTCGGGTTTTCTTTTAGTAGGGGTGAGGGTTTTTTACTATTTTGTTATAGAGGAAGCGTAAGTGTAAGGTAGTGAGGGAAAGTGAGAAGGATAGTTCAAGGATTTCACAATAAAAGAGAAATTAAAATAATACTAAACATAAATAACATAACAATTTCACAAATATTTTGATTCAAACAAATATCGTTATACTCTAGTATATTGGAATTTGAAATTTTAGACAGGTGGAGCTCTAAATTTTTAAAAATACTCTAATCCTTAACTTTTTAATAATTCAACACAATAACTAACATAAACATGCATGCAAATTGCTAAGAGAGGAATGCCTAATTACTTACCATCTAATTCATTAAAGATATTAATCCATAATTAAACTCAATTAATTCTAATTAATACATAATTATGACCAAAAGAAAATCGAGGCGTTACATGTTAATCATTTTTTTATATAAATTACCTTTAATTTTTCTTATAACTTGAGTTCCTTTGCCAAATATATTTTTGACATATTTGAGGTTTACGCGTTGTAAATGGAGGATATAATTATGAAATAAAGATTTCTATTAGAAATATAAAAAAAATGCCTATGGGAAGAAAAATATTTAATTCACTCAATCCCCATTCTATATTATTTAATTAATATATATTTGAAAATAATTATAAAATTAATTTAATATTTTATAAAATAAATATTAAAAAGTTTATGTAACTTACCAGGCATACAAATTAATATTTCATAAAATAGAACATTAAATAAATTTATATAAATAGTTAAGGGCATCTCAATCTATCACTAGCTTGTAACAAAAAAAGAAAATTCTATCACTAGCTAGCCAAATTTATATAAATTTAAACTAATGATAATTTAGATATTGTTATTCTCCGTGTAGGGCACGGGTAACGTCTAGTATGGTTTGGAAATCGTAGATGATGCTCGGCTACGAGGGCCCATGACAATAAGCATGCCGTGTTTGTTAGAAGGCAATAGAGTGACTTTGCGAGGACCTTCATTTGTATTGTGTTCGTTTAGTCAATGTATTGAAATTAATATTACTTTGTTTTTTCCAGTCAAAAAAAAATATTACTTTGTTTTTTCCTAATAGTTATTCTGATTTGCAATTTAATTTTAAGTCTTATTCTATCTACCTTCTCTTTTTTTGTCATCTATTTCGAATTATTTTCTTTGATTAAAAAACAATGATAATTTAAAGTTTTGTTTGAATGACAGTATTTGCTTCGTGATTAAACCTTTTTTACTGTCAAATACTTGCTTCATGAAATTTCTCTTTTGCTTTTTGTCATTTGATATCTAAATTTAAATTTATTTAATTTGGTCTAGAATCTTTATATACTTATATTCGTTAATTATATCATTTCAATTGATTTTTTTTAGTTATTTCAACTAATATATTTATTAGATTTTCAATTTTTTAATAATCTTTCAATAAATTTTTAAATAATGTGTATTTAATCAATTTTTTTATATAAATTATCTTTAATTTTTTAAAACTTGAGTTCATTCGTAAATCAAGGATATAATTGTGTAATAAAGATTACTGTTAGAAATATATAAAAAAATGTTTATGAGAAGAAAAATATTTAATTCACTCAATCCCCATTATATATTAGTTAATCAGTATATATTTGAAAATAATTATAAAATTAATTTAATATTTTATAAAATAAATATTAAAAAGTTTGTGTAACTTACTAGGTGTATAAATTAATATTTCATAAAATAAAGCAGTAAAAAGTTCATATAAAGCAATATATTAATTAAGGGTATTTCAATCTATCGCCGGCTAGCCAAATTTACATAATTTTAAATTGATGGTAATTTAGATATTAATATTCTCCGTGCAGGGCACGGGTACCGTCTAGTATGGTTTGGAAACCGTGAGAATTTGTTCCGCTGCGAGAACCGATGATGATAAGCATGCCGAGTCGTTTGAAGGCAGTAGAGTGACACTTCATTGACCTGAATTTTGGTGGAGAGTGACTGAGCGAGTATGACTGGAAGTATTGCTGGTAGGAGAAAGGGACGAGAAAAATGAATAGTTAGTTGTATTCATGGTTTTGTAAAATGATCGTGTATTAATACAAATATTAAACAGATAGTTCTTTTTTTATTAAAGAAGCAAATTAAATAGTTCCTTTAGATTGAATTATTTTTCTCGTTTTCATTTATTCATTATTTTTTTGTCTTGAATCTCATCTCTCTCTCTTTACTGTATTAAAGAGTAAAGTGTATAATAGTAAATTTTCAAAAAAAATATCAATACTTTAAAATAATTAAGTGACAGATCATTTTAAATATTTTTTTAAAATACTAGTAGATTCTTAAAAATGAACGTGAAGAATATCATTCCACTGTGACTACAATGATTTTTGGGTTAAAAGCATATTATCTTGTTCCCTCGTTCTGGAAGCCGTGCTGGAAGCTCCGCCTCAATAATTCTGGAGTCTATTTGGATCTCCCATCAGTTATATATAATCTGAGAAAATACTTAATTTTCCAGCTACGAAGCACTAATAATATAAGTGATATATACGAGATAAATGATTTATCGTTGAAAAAATATTGCGATAGTGGAAATTGTTACGTTTTACGATTACGACATGCCACTAATTAGCCAGAAAAGACACTCTGGCAAATTCTACCACTAGAACATATGGTCTCGTATTAATCTTAATCCTTGGCAGCCCCATGACTCACGAGTGAAATTCTAGACTTCTTAATTTAGCACATTTATATATACTAGATCCCCTATCATTAGTTTAAAATTATATAAATTTATTTAACGCTTTATTTTAGGAAGTATTAAATTAATTTTATAATTTTACTTTTACATATATATTGCTTAATCAACATAGAATGAAATATTGAGTAAATTAAACATTTTTCTCCTGATAGACATATTTATTATATAATCATCTGTTCTATTTTCAAAATGTACACCTCAAATACATTATTACAACATATATTTGAATAACAGTTTCAAGTTTTTTAAAAAATTAAAGGTAAATTATAAAAAATTAAAATGTTATATAAATTTGACTACCCCCTTTAATTTAGTCAAGGATAAATGTATATATCTTTAACTTATATTCAATCTATATAAATTCATTTAATATTTTATTGTATGAAATATTAAATTATTTTTTATATTTTTTTAAAATATTAATTAATATAGACTAAAATTTTTGTAAATTAAACATTTCTCTTCTAATAATAGAGATCTTTATTGCATAAGCATCAACCTCAATTTCAAAAATACAAACAAAATATGTTATAAGATATATTTGGCTAATGAATTCAAGTTTTTAAAAATTCAATGGTAATTTATATAAAAATTTCATTAACTGCATTTTTTTATAGAAAACCAATTGAAAATCCAATAAAATAATAAAATGGTTGAAATGATATTACATTGAAACTAATTAAATTAAAATTTAGATATTGCCTTTAGGTTAAATTTAACATACATAGATTGTACTAAAAAATGTTTTAGAAAGACATGGATCAATGAAAAATTAAAATGGGAAAAAAAATTGTTATTAAGGAATGGACTGAGCAGTCTAAAATTGGTTGTGTGGTTATTTTTGAAAACATAAAAATAAAAATTGAATTGAGACTTTTGGTATTTATAATATAAAAAATAATACAATATATGATATGATTTATTTGATGGAATATTAAATCAATTTTTATATTTTTTAAATATATTATTTGTTAATGTAGCATAAAAATGAGTAATAACAAGAAAAGATTATATGATACTATGAGAGATATAGACATGGAATGCTTGTGACATCCCCTGCTGCTTTATGGATTGACGACTGTCCCCATAAATCAACACGAGTCTTTTCAGCGTGCTTTGTCCTCACTCGCACGCTTCCTAGGAAAACTTCCCAGGAGGTCACCCATCCCAAAATTGCTCCAAGTCAACCATGCTTAACTATGGAGTTCTTTCAGTTTGGGCAACTGAAAAGAAGATGCATCTTGTGTTGGTGGGCTTCCCTCCTCATTGGGGGCTCAACAACTAAAAGAAAAAAAAAAGAAAGAAAACAAGAAAAAAGAAAACAATAAAAAAAAAAGGCAAAACGCTACAGTAAGCGTTTGAATTTGCAAAACGAGAATAGTGGAGAGTGCGCCGCGGAGAGAGAAGAGAAAAAGAAAAAGAGGCGATCACGGTGGGTTCATCATCAGACGGGTAAACGTGCTCCGTTCATCATGAAAATTTAGTATGTTGTTCCTGATGTTGAGCTTGATCCTTTGATATAGCCTGTTAATTTTATTGCCTTCTCTGGTGGCTATTCTGTTATACCCACATTGTGTAGTTATATGGTTGTATTCCGCCCAATTGGGTGAGTATTCTGTTGATTGTTGAGATTCCCTAGTGCTACTAGGAAGACTGATTGTATTCTCATTCATCATAGTGGAAGTTTTTGCTGGACTAAGTCCCGTGGGCTTTTTGTCCCTCTAATTGGGGGTTTTCCCACGTTAAAAATTCTCGTGTCTCTTATTTTATTTTTCTGCCAAATTATTATACTGCCTAGAGTATTTTTGGTACTACCTATTTAATTGCACAGGTGTGGGAAAATATTTGTTGCTTTCGCTGTTGATAACAGGTTCCATTCCTAAGATTTCCCCAACAAAGTGGTATCCAGAGCTTTGGTTATTTTTTTATCTGTGCAATTTAAATGGAGGAACATCAGGGGCCAAATATGATCAAGTTGAATTCCAAAAATTACTCAGTTTGGAAGACTCTCATGGAAGACATGTTATACAGTAAGGATTTATATGATCCTGTTGAGGGTGAAAAATATAGGCTCTTTGATAAGTCCGGCCAAGATGGAACAGAATGAACAGAAAAGCTGTTGCTTTGATTAGGCAGTGGTTGGATCTTAGTGTGTATCCACATGTTGACAGAGAAACTAATGCTTAGAGCATGTGGCAGAAATTGGCAGATTTATATGAGAGGAAGAATGTGCAAAATAAGGCATATTTGATTCGGAAGCTGGTGAATATGAAGTATAAAGAAGGTGATTCAATGCCAGAACATTTGAGTAGCTTCCAAGAAATTGTCAATCAGCTGACAACTAATGAGATTACATTGTCTGATGAGTTGCAAGCATTATTATTGTTGAGTTCTTTGCCTGACAGTTGGGAAGTCCTGGTTGTGACATTCACTAACTCGGCTCCAAATCGGAACTTGACATTGTCAATGGTTAAAGAAAGCATGTTGAATGAAGATGCCAGAAGAAGAGAGCGGGGTTTGATTAGTGCCTCCACCCAATCAGAAGCACTTGTTGTAGAGTCACGGGGGAGAAACCAGAATCGAAGACCTCATAATACTGACAGGTCAGAGAGCCGTAGCAAGTCAAGGGGTAAGTCCAAGACAAGAAAGGAATTTAATTGCTATCATTGTGGCAAGCCGGGACACATCAAAAAGCATTGTAGGTACTTGAAAAGAGAGAAATCAAGAGAAAGAGATGAAGACAAAGATAGTAACAATGATAGAGACACTGCTGCTGTTGCATATGATGATGTCCTTGTCCTACATCATGAGAACTTCATAAATCTTGCATGTGACGATTCCAGTTGGATCATGGATTCAGGTGCCTCATGTCATGTTACTCCTAGGCGTGAGTTTTTCTCCACTTATACTGCTGGTGACTTTGGCAGAATAAGATTGGGAGATGAAGGGATATGCAAGATTGTTGGTATGGGAGATGTGTGGCTTGAAACTAGCATGGGATGTAGATTACAGTTGAAGAATGTTAGGCATGCGCCTGATATGTGTCTTAGCTTGATGTCAATCAAAGTATTGGACGGAGAAGGTTACTATACTACCTTTGGTGGTGGGAAATTCAAAATCACTAAAGGGTCGCTAGTTGTTGCCAGAGAAGATAGTAGCTTCACTGCTCTCTATCAGTTGCCCGGAAAGTTGTGCAAAGAGGAGGTGAATGTTATTGATGATTCCTCTTCAGACTTGTGGCATATGCGTCTTGGCCACTTGAGTGAAAAAGGGCTTAGTGTTCTAGCCAAGAATCAATCTCTTCCGGTAAAAGGTACGTCTCTAAAGACTTGCACTCATTGTTTTGTTGGAAAGCATGCTAGAGTAGCTTTTCATTATTCAGGACCTCATAGGAGACCACATGTACTAGATTTAGTTCACACTGATGTTTGCACTATGGACACAAAAACTCTAGGAGGTGCATCATATTTTATGACTTTTATTGATGACCATTCTCGGAAAGTGTGGGCTTTTGTGTTGAAATCTAAAGATCAGGTGCTCGGAGTCTTCAAGAGCTTCCATGCAAGTGTTGAAAGAGAAAAAGGAATGAAACTAAAATGTGTCCGAGCAGATAATGGTGGTGAGTATAGGGGTCCATTTGAAGACTATTGCAGAGAACATGGAATCAGGCTTGAGAAAACAGTTCCCAAGACTCCTCAGCATAATGGAGTTGCAGAGAGAATGAATCGTACAATCAATGATAGAATCAGGTGTATGCTCTCTCATGCAAAGTTGTCCAAATCCTTTTGGGGTGAAGCAATGAGAACTGCAGTGGATTTGATCAACCTTTCTCCTTCAGTTCCTCTAGATGGTGATGTTCCACAGAGAGTATGGACAGGGAAAGATGTCTCATATAGTCACTTGAGAGTGTTTGGCTGCAGGGCCTTTGTTCATGTTCCAAGAGATGAGAGGTCCAAGCTTGATGGGAAGTCTAAGCAGTGTATCTTCATTGGTTATGGTCATGAGGACTTTGGTTACAGATTATGGGATCCGGCAAGTAAGAGAATAATCAGAAGCCGAGATGTGATATTTCTTGAAGACCAAACGATTGAAGATTTTGAAAAGTCAGACAAGCCAGTGTCTGTTACTAGAAGTGACAGTGATGGTGTGCCAGAGTCTCCTCCTAGTACTCCTGTTGATGGGGGAGATGTAGAGGTTGATGATGGGAATATAGGTGATGAGCCTGCACCTACTCTTGAGGTGCCAGTTGAGCAAGTTCCACCAGAACCACCAGTTGAGTCACAACTGAGAAGATCTACAAGACCGCATCAGCCCTCCAAGAAATATCCTTCAGATGAGTATGTGACAATCTCTGATAGTGGGGAGCCAGAGAGCTTCCAAGAGGCTATTTCTGATGAACACAAAGACAAATGGTTGAAGGCCATGCAAGAGGAAATGAATTCCTTGCATGAGAATCATACCTTTGAGTTGATGAAGTTGCCAAAGGGTAAAAAGGCACTCAAAAATAAATGGGTGTTCAAGCTGAAAATTGAAGATCATGTCTCACAACCAAGGTACAAAGCAAGATTGGTTGTGAAAGGTTTTGAGCAGAAGAAAGGAGTTGATTTTGAAGAGATTTTCTCACCGGTGGTGAAGATGTCCTCTATTCGAGTTATGCTTGGTTTAGCAGCAAGCTTGAATTTAGAGGTTGAGCAGCTTGATGTGAAGACGGCATTCCTTCATGGTGACTTGGAGGAAGAAATTTATATGGAACAGCCAGAGGGTTTCAAGGTTAAGGGAAAGGAGCAGCTTGTGTGCAAATTGAAGAAGAGTTTGTATGGCCTCAAGCAAGCACCAAGGCAATGGTACAAGAAATTTGATTCTTTCATGGCAGATCATGGGTATAGTAAGACTACTTCGAACCATTGCGTATTTGTCAAGAAATTCTCTGATAGTGATTTCATAATTCTCTTGCTTTATGTGGATGACATGTTGATTGTTGGTCATGACAAGCAGAAGATTCAGAGTCTTAAGAGAGACTTGAGCAAGTCCTTTGCTATGAAGGACTTAGGTTATGCAAAGCAAATCCTTGGAACGAGGATCACTTGTGACAGGAAGAATGGTAAGTTGTGGTTATCTCAGCAAAAGTACATTGAGAAGGTGTTGGAGAGGTTTAACATGAGTAATTCAAAGCCTGTTAGTACTCCACTTGCTGGTCATTTCAAGTTGAGTTCACAACAATGTCCTACAAGTGAGAAAGAAAAAGAAGAGATGAAGAAGATTCCATATGCGTCTGCTGTTGGCAGTTTGATGTACGCTATGGTATGTACTAGGCCAGATATTGCTCATGCCGTTGGTGTTGTTAGCCGGTTTCTCTCTAATCCTGGTAAGGATCATTGGCAAGCTGTGAAGTGGATTTTCAGGTATCTTCGAGGCACTTCCAAAGTTTGTTTATGCTTTGGTAGTGATCAACTTGTGTTGGATGGTTACACAGATGCGGATATGGCTGGTGATCTTGATTCTAGGAAGTCTACTTCTGGGTACATGATGACTTTTGCAGGGGGAGCTGGGTCATGGCAATCAGGACTTGAAATGTGTTGTTTTGTCTTCCACGGAGGCCGAGTATATTGTCATTCTGAAGCTTCAAAAGAACTCTTGTGGATGCAGAAATTCCTACAAGAGTTGGGCCTTGATCAAGAGAAGTTTATGTTATTTTGTGATAGCCAGAGCGCTATTCATCTCAGCAAGAACCCGACATTTCATTCCAGATCGAAGCACATAGAGGTGCGGTATCATTGGATACGTGAAGCACTAGAGATGAAGTTGTTTTCATTAGAAAAGATCCATACTGATGACAATGGCTCAGATATGATGACTAAAGCTTTGCCGACGGTAAAGTTTGTTTCTTGTAGAGAGAAGGCGAGCTTAATAGAGCAGCGTATCCCCACTTGAGTCGGGAAGGGGGAGATTTGTTGGTGGGCTTCCCTCCTCATTGGGGGCCCAACAACTAAAAGAAAAAAAAAGAAAGAAAACAATAAAAAAAAAAGGCAAAACGCTACAGTAAGCGTTTGAATTTGCAAAACGAGAATAGTGGAGAGTGCGCCGCGGAGAGAGAAGAGAAAAAGAGAAAAGGGCAGTGCAGTGGGTTCATCATCAGACGGATGGCGTGCTCCGTTCATCATGAAAATTTAGTATGTTGTTCCTGATGTTGAGCTTGATCCTTTGATATAGCCTGTTAATTTTATTGCCTTCTCTGGTGGCTATTCTGTTATACCCACATTGTGTAGTTATATGGTTGTATTCCGCCCAATTGGGTGAGTATTCTGTTGATTGTTGAGATTCCCTAGTGCTACTAGGAAGACTGATTGTATTCCCATTCATCATAGTGGAAGTTTTTGCTGGACTAAGTCCCGTGGGTTTTTTGTCCCTCTAATTGGGGGTTTTCCCACGTTAAAAATTCTCGTGTCTCTTATTTTATTTTTCTGCCAAATTATTATACTGCCTAGAGTATTTTTGGTACTACCTATTTAATTGCACAGGTGTGGGAAAATATTTGTTGCTTCCGCTGTTGATAACAGGTTCCATTCCTAAGATTTCCCCAACATCTTGTTGGTATAGGTAGTACAAATCAATTCATATAAACCTTCCTCAACTGTATAGTCTCATACCTATACAGTCTTAGGATCCCTCTCATTCGGGTGTGTAATCGGTTCATTCATGTACCCCCGCTTTCGAAGTCTGCCAGGAGCCACTCCTTGTCCATGCCTCATTGCACCGGCGATCACTCCCCGACTTTGCAATCCCGGGCGTTACAATGCTCCTCATAATGCTTCCACAATGTGATTAAATTCTATATTTTAGATATATTTTTTAGTCATATATACATGTATCTATACCTAATTTATGTTCATGTAAAAAAAATTATTGAAAATTTCATTAAAACAAAAGACACTACACTTTATTATGCAAAGATATTAAGAATGGAAATATTTTCAAATAAAATATTTTAATAAATATACTTTTTAATATCACATTTGTTGAAGGCGTGTGAGTATTTCTTAATTGAAATTCATAAGTTTTATGTCACTAAAAATTCTATTAATTTAATAATTCTTTCATCTTGTAGTTGGTTATAATATAAGTAACTCCAAAAAGAATTGAGTGTAATAAAAATATTTATTTTTTTAATAAGTGTTAGTTATTTTAACTAGTATGTTTTCAGACTTTTCAATTGTAAATAATGAAAAAATGACATTTTAGAGTCTGTGCAAATTAAAGATGACATTTTGGATTCTTGATAGTAATACTTTTAGATATAAATATATGATGCAGTAAGAAAAAAATGAAAAACAAAATTAGCACATATAGTGGTCCTATCTCACAACCATATCAGTCATTTTTTTATCGGGTAAATTATACTAACTTTTCTTGAGATTTATAAAAATACAACTCACACATCTTTTAGTTATCCAGCTTACACTCATACCCCCTTTACTTGTCAAGTTTTAAGTATTTATATTATAGTCATACTCTTCATCCATAAAATAATGTTAATAAACTTAACAGAATGATATTTTTATAATATTAATTATTTCTAATTAATAAAATTATAAAAATACTCTTAAACTTAACAGAGTAAGTAAATATATTTTTATAATTTTATAAATAAAAAAATTTAATATTATAAAAATATTATTCTATTAAGTTTACTAATAGTGTTTTATAAATGAGGAGTATGATTATAGTATAAATATTTAAAATTTGAGAAGCAGAGAAAATGTGAATATAAATTAGATAATTAGATAAGGTGTGAGTTATATTTTTATAAATTTCAGGGGAGGTAAGTATAATTTATTTTTTATTTTTTTTGGTGCCTAATTTACCCTTCTTTGTAACCTGCGTCGCGTTCCCTAACTCCTTGAGTGGGGTACCCATTACCGTATTTGGAATTTTGCATGGTGTCCTAGGGTACATATCAGAAAGGAACAGTGCCTCACACAGGTGCACCATTTCGTTGGCTGACAAATATCTTGACGATAAAAATCTAGTGGCACACATAATTAAAAAGTAATTTATTAAAAAAGAAAATATTTACCGTAAACATCTCTCTTCCTCGTTCTTTTTAGCTACCACCTGCCTGAGCAAGGAGTGGGAATGGCTACGGGTGGAAGCATAAGGAAGGAAGGAAAAAGAATTTGTAGTAGATTTTTTTTCCTTTTTCTATTAAGTTACTTTTTTAATTATGTATGCCACCTAGATTTGTATGGCCAAGATACCTGTCGGCCAATGAATAGCCCACCTGTGTGAGACAGTATTCCTTACTCAAATAGCAAGGTACCCTAGAACGCACCTTTTGCCATTATAATAATGCAAAACGTATGGTTCTTGTCTACTAAGTTATATTAGTAGTTTAATTTATAATTTAATTTTTATAAAATAAAATATTTTTTAAGTTTATTTTTTTCATAACTCTGCTCTACCATCTTTTTTTTTCAAAAAAAAGAAATACACACACATAGTTATATAAGCTCATAATAAGGGATGACAATGCAGACTTGTTTGTGGGGATATCCGAGAAAATTCTCCACATTTGTTTACTTGTCTTCTGGGAAAATTTTCCCTGAAGTGGCGGGGTCGGGACATTTTTGACATATGATTTTCTCCACGAAAAAATTTTCACCAAAATCTGTCATATGAATTGAATTTTGACATTTTGTCATGTATATTTCGTTCCATTACTAGATACTGTAACAACTATACACCTTTCAGGCTTTAAGAATAGTCCAAAACTCTATAAACCAAGTAAGCGCGAGGATATGCTCTCGTATTGATTCTTCACGAATATAATTGCACCCATATACAGGTTTGTAGAATGTTAAAGAATAATAATATTTATAGCTAGATAGCTACTTTCATTTGTTTATTAACATTCTATATTTATTACTTTCATTTATACTATTTTTAGAATACCCTTAAGCTTATTTTAATAGTTATTAGGAGCATTTATATATTTTCGAAACTAAAAAAAAAATTGTATATTGAAATCTCAATTACCTATTGAGACTTTTTATTTATTATTTCTATTTGTGACATTTTAAAATGCCTTTAATTAAAAATTTATTTTATATTTATAATATATTGCAACCATGACATTTTAAATTTATATTTAATAATAATGTAAAACATAAAAATTAACTATAATTAATCTTCTACCATAACACAAAAATTTCCTAAGTATAATGTTTTACTTGACTTAAAAGGTGTAGTGAAATAAAATTCGAATAACTTATAAACTTAATCAAATATAACATATAACACATTTTTAAAAGTCATACTTGGGCAAAAATAATACATAGCAAGTTGAATAATACTACAATTCAATAAAAATTAATTTATCAAAAGTCTTCAAGTGATATTTGTAACACTCGTTCATAAAGTAACTAATAATATGAATTTACACATAAAACATAACTGTTAACATTAAATAAAAAGATTACAAACATATGGTTCTAATAATGACAACTCAATGTCATTAAATACAAACTGAATATTTCTATAATTGTAACATAAAATCACATATTAATTAAACATAAGCCATAGGTTTCTAGCAGCTGCCTTCCATTTAGTATCACTTGACTAATCTGAAACCACCAGAAATAAAATAAAAGGGGAATGAGAATTTATAAAAATTCCCAGTAGAGAATGAATGATTTAAAAAAATATTTGAACTATGGTTGGTTCCAGCCGTGTCTGCACGGAAAATACACAGGACTACAATAACGTTATATAATTATTTATCATAAAATATGTCGTGTAGAATCTGGAATATGTCATCCATAACTTATCAAAATTATAATTTCTTTACTTTAGTTTCTCTTTCATTTGTCTGCTTGTCTCACACATAGTCAAAGGCCTTTACTTAGGAAATTCTCATTCTTTCATATCGTGACGACAAAGCAAGACACTTACGCCATTCTAACTGAGGCAGGTAACATAAAAGGATTTTACATTTATCCCTCTGCCTTATCTGTGGTTAGCGGCACATCTTAATTAATCATGTTCTTTTTTAAAAAAATTATTATGCATAATTTCATGATAAAGATTTCATATAATGAATTAATAAATGAAACTTAAATACATGTCGTTAATCAACAATTTAAATAGTGAAACGTAAATACATAAAATTTGTAGATTCATGCATAATTAAATTGGACCAAAATAGTAGAAGTTAGATCCAATAAATTAATGTATAATAGATAACAACATAGATAAAAAAAGAATATTTAATCAACTTGAATTAAATGTTAAATCACATAAATATAAGTGAACATTAATATAAATAAGAAACTGGAGCGGTAGTCCACAAGACTGATAAAGAGAGAAGAGAATAATTACAATTAAATAATAAAAGAAAGCAACTACAGATTCGCTGACCAAAGAGGGAGAAGAGAATACTTATAATTAAGTGATAAAAGAAACCGGAGCGCGGTAAACCGACGGGACCGGTGAGAAGAGAAGAGGATTATTTTTATTAGTATTATTTTATTATTCAAGTTTATGACCATCAATAACATAAAAGAATGCCAATAAAAATGACAATAATAAATAACTATGAGTATCTGTAAAAATAAAACATAAAATGAATAGTAATAATATGATTGTAGTCATGGTTTTATTTTGCATAAAAAAAAATAAATTCATTCCCTACCTTAAATTCCACCGAAGGATGAAAATTACGTACACCTATTGAACTTTGTAGTATACTAACCTTACTATCTCTTTTTTTATTATTATTTTTTCCTCTCTTTTCTTTCTTTCTTTCTTTCTCTCGTTCTCTCTCTCTCTCTCTTTCTCACTCCCACGCTCTCTTTCTCTCTTTTCTTTTCCTTTCTCTTTCTCACACAATCACACATGCACGCACATATATATATATATATATACACATGCACAGCTCACAGAATTCATTTCTGTGGTTGAAGAATTGTGGGTGAGTGGTGCTGCAAAGCCGCCAAATTTCTTTTCTTTTTTTTTTTGTGTGTGTACTATTTTTTTTGTGCATAAAAATTATACACCTAATTATTAATACTTGACATATTATTACTTATTACTCTTAATAAATTTTATCCTTAACTTAGTATAATATATTATGAGTCCATTCTTACTAATTTATGGTCTTACATTAAACAATTAATATTTATAGTTTAAAATTTTGGTCTGACATTTAAAATAGATTTTGATATAAAATTATTAAATAAGATCAATAAAATATTTGAATAAGATACATGACTCAAAATAATTACATACAAACTATTTTATTTTATTTTATTATTATTATTATTTAAAAAAAAGGGATGTTACAATATTTGTCATTGCAATATTAAAATATTAAAAAAGGTGAGAAACTTGGCACAAGTGGTCATGGATTCCACCCATATCCCACAAAGACGTGTCCAACTCTCGTTGACTGGTGTGAAGCCTCAAATTGCTAGTAGTTACACAAAAGGTGGATTCTCACATACAGTTGATGGTTAATGTCTTCCCTGCAGTTGCCTTCAGCCGCCGCCACTCGCCTTGCAATCTCTCTCTTTCCTGTGTCGCAAACAACCGCCGATCTACTACCTCCTCCATACCGCATGCAACATCTCCACTTCTCGCCTGAGAGATGCACTACCGCTGTGGGCCGAAACTGTGCGATGGCCGCGAGCTTCCTTTCCCCTTTCTTGCATTGCGCTGCTTCGGTCTCCTTCCCTCCGGACCAAAACCCGATCACCCCACGTTCATCCTTGAGCATTGTTATTATTTTTCTTTTGTTGATTTTGATTTTTCGTCCTCCATGAAAATTAGTTTTAGCAATCACCGGGACCTTAGAAAAATGGGGGGAGGAGGGGGTGGTGATGGTGGTGTCAGAGGAGGGAGGAGATGGGTGCAGCTGAAGCAGGGGGAAATAAGGGTAGAAAGAGATATGGAAACTGAGAAGGTAGAGATTGTTTTGTATTTAGTCACACAATTTCATTTAACCACATTCATAAAATGTGGTTAGATATGATTAATAATTCGATTTCCCAAACTCTATGTAGTGAACAGTTTTTTCTTTTCAGTTACCGACATTTTTGAAATGTGGTTAAATACATATAAAATGTGGTTAAATGCTAATTGCAGGGAAGGCATTGACTAACAACTGCAGGATAGTAAGCATCTACACAAAAACCCTATAAGTGCATGTCAAACCCACCAAAACTTAGTGCACCAAAAAAAACTTACAAGACATATATACTAGGCAATATCATATATATACACACACACACACACACATTTACCTTAATAAATCCAAATTTCAAAACATTGATATGAAAAAGCATATAACTTTACTATTCCTAATCAGTCATGGTTGTAACCAACAATTAAATAGAAAATTATAATGATGATTATAAAATTTTATTAAAATAAATTTAAGTATTAACTAAACTAAATAAAACACACAAATACAATTTCTCTCAAAGTTTAATCATAACAACAACATGTTTTGGTGGGTAATGGCTTTGAGTTGAGTAAAATAGACAACTAAAATAATACCCTAATGAAAAGTTGATGCTTCGCCTATTAGTTTTTTTTATCTCTCTACTTTCATAGTCATTATCATAATTTGCAGAACTGGTGATAGATCAGTCAATGTACTGGGTTATTGGTTCAATCAATAAGTACGGATTGAATCAAATATAATTAAATTAATATATAAAAATATAATTTAGTACAACTGAGTTTATTATATATTAAAAAATGACAACTAATAACATCAACACATGGCTAGCCTAGTGGTTAAGGGGGTGCTCCACCATGTAGAAGGTCCTGGTTTTAAGCCCACACTTGATGTTTCTGGATTCTTATGCAGATTCGATCGGAGTTGAGAATCAGAATATAGTAGTGATCGGTTCATCTGTTTTTGGTCCAAATCAGCTGGTCCGGTCTGATTTTGAACACTATGGCCATTATTATTATACAATCAAAAAGAAATATAATAAATTAAATAAATTGATTTCTTTTATGTGGTATAGTGAGAAGAAATTGTGGGCTGGCTATTGGGTAGTATATATAAATAATTATATAAATATCAATTACCTAAACCAAAGATAGAAAATATATAAAATAAATTTTTAATTAAAAGCATTTAGAAATATCACATTTAAAAATAATAAATAAAATGTGACAATAGATAATTGAGATTTTAATATAAAACATTTTATTTAGTTTTGAAAATAAAAGGCTAGCTATTAAAATAAATTTAAGGACATTTTAGGAATAATATAAAGAGTTTAATTTTGATGCACTGACGGTATAAAATAGTTTTACACTATCATCCAATAAAAACATTTTATTTGGATGACTTTTCAAGTAATGGGTATAAAAGTCAACTAACATGACTTATATGGTAATACATGATTAGATAACTGTATAAAAAATTTTTACATTATTAATGTATAGCAATTAAATCCTAATATAAATGAAGACAATAGATATGAAATGATAATAGATAAATGAGAGTGGCTATTTATTCTTTTAGGTGAACCCATAATATATTTAGCGTTGAAAAAATAATTAATTCCCTAAAAATACAAAGCTCACAAATATTTTTGTAAATGAAATTAGATAACTATGCAAAACAGTGTTACACTGTCAATGCATTTATTAATTAACTAAGCACGTCGGTCATACAATACATTTAATCCCACCACTATCATATTTGTCCGAAATTCGATTAATAAAATTAAAAAAATTAAAAATTAATCCCATTATTATTTCTTTCATTTATATTTCATTGTCATTGGCACAATCACGACTGCTACAATTGTCACCTCCATCATCTGATTCACCTCCATAATATACAAATTCGTCCTTTCCTCCTCAATAACCATCTCCAGAGAAGAAAAAAATCATTTTTCTAAAAAAAAGGCTTTTTCCTCAAATTTAACCACTGTATACTCCGCTTCATGGATCTCATCAATCATGCCAATCAACAAAATATTGACTAGGGCCACATTTGCAAGTGCCCTCATACAATCGCATGGAGACGCGCCATTGTTCCCTGAAAATCAACCTGTATCGATGCTAGTTCACGCCTCCAGTATTTCCCGGATCATGGATATTCGAAGAAATTCCATCATGGGTTCACGACCGTCGTTTTCGAATCAAGTGATCATCTGCAAAATGCTTCCCATATCTTGTACATTCGCTGCCCTTCTTCCTTTGCGAAATGTAGCCGCACCACCGTCACATCCCACCCCTTCTTTAGCTTAGCGTTGGCTGTGTATTTTCCTTTTGGAAGAAGTAACTTAAATGATATGTTTAAATTTGAGCTCTTGATGTGTTTCTAAGAGCAACGGGCGGCCGAGATTTGACAAACATGATACTACCCTGTTGCCCGTCAAAAGGAGAGGATCCAAATCCTTCATTGGTGTGGACTACACATAACCAAAAATATTATTTTAATATTAAAAAACAAATGTCCAATTAAAAAGTCTACTTCATCACAATTTAAAGACGGTGGTTCCATTTCTTCCACCAATCAATCATATCGAATAAATTTTTTTCCGGTTACATACAATGAATTAATTATAGAGTTCTCCGTACATAACTGTAATTAATTCATTAATTAAGCAGACCAACCGCACATGTCTTTAAATGGAGGTAACCACTCACTTGCACGTTCGTTGGAGTTCTCTCTGAAAACATCATCATCAGCATCACCTTCTTTTTCTTCAACGATCTTTAACATGAAAGACACCATAGTTCTGTACCCTGCTCTTGGGAGAGGACACCTAGTCTCCATGGTGGAGCTAGCGGAGCTCATAGCGACCCACCACCCTTCGTTCTCCATCACCATCCTCATCCTCACTCCACCCAACGTTCACTCCAACTGCGTCGCCACAGAACAATACATGGCCGCCCTCTCCGCCGCCACACCCTCCATCACCTTCCACCTCCTCCCTCCTCCACCATTCTCCTCATCCACCGCCCCCACCTTCCCACCCCACATCCTCACTGTCGAGCTCACACGCCTAGCCAACCACCACGTCCACCAAGTCGTCGACTCCATCTCCAAAACCTCGAACCTCAAGGCCATTGTCATGGACTTCTTGAACTACCAGGCCACACAAGTCGCCAACACACTCAACATCCCCAGCTACTTCTACTACACTTCAGGCGCTCCTGCTCTCGCCGTTTTGCTCCAGTTCCCGGCCATTCACGAGTCCACCATGAAGTCCTTCAAGGACCTTCACATGCAACTCCGTATCCCGGGGTTGCCGAGGATTTCCACTGATGACTTACCTGATGGAGTGCAGGAACGTAAAAGTAAATCTTACAATATGTTCCTTGACATAGCGAAAACCATGAGGGGAAGTGTTGGGATCATCGTGAACACCTTTGACGCCATTGAAGGAAGAGCCATAACAGCATTGAGCAAAGGGTACACTGCTCCGAAGGTGTTTTGCATTGGACCCGTGATTTCGTATCCTTGTGAGGAGGATGAGAAGGGTTGTCTGAGTTGGCTCAACAAGCAACCAAGTCAAAGCGTCGTGTTGTTGAGCTTCGGAAGCTTGGGAAGGTTTTCCAAAGCTCAGTTGAAGGAGATAGCTGTTGGGTTGGAGGAGAGTGGGAAAAGATTCTTGTGGGTCGTGAGGGCCGAGTCAGATGAGGCTAACTCAGAACCGAGTTTGGACGAGTTGTTGCCGGAAGGGTTTTTGGAGAGGACGAAGGAGAAGGGAATGGTGATGAGGAATTGGGCCCCGCAAGCTGCGATCTTGAGTCACAACTCGGTGGGCGGGTTCGTGACTCACTGCGGGTGGAACTCGGTGTTGGAGGCTATTTGTGAAGGAGTGCCGATGGTGGCATGGCCTCTGTATGCAGAGCAAAAGCTGAACAAAGTGATATTGGTGCAGGAAATGAAGGTGGCTTTGGGGGTGAGCAAGTCCAAAGATGGGTTCGTGAGTGGAATCGAGTTGGGGGAGCGAGTTAAGGAGCTCATGGACTCAAACAAGGGGAAAGAGATTAGGCAGAGGATATTCAAGATGAAAATTGGCGCTAAGGAAGCAAGAGTCGAAGGTGGATCTTCTCGTGTCGCCTTGAATAGGTTGACTGAGTTGTGGCAGTCAAGTTGAAGCACAAAATTCTCTCTATTTTCCTTCCATTAAAAAAGTGCACTCCTTAATATTTTAATCCTGATTAAGCTTGTAAATTAATTTTTAATATCTACGAAGATGTGCGCGTGATATTGAGAATATATTATTTACGCACATAAAATAGGAAATTTTATTCACATATTTTACTAGATGTAAGATGGCTACTCTGGTGTCCATCAGAGTCAATGTCCATGGTATCTAAGTTGATGCGTTGAATTGTGCTTTTGACATGTCTACACTGACTGTTGTGGTGTTAAGTGGTGCAACTTAGGATTAGATCTAATCCAAGCATGTGAAAAACTTAAATACCAAGGTTAATTAATTTTTTAAAAATTTAAGTAAAAACCCCAAATTTCACAAAAAGGGAAAATATCATCAAAGAAAGGAAATGAACAGAGATCCAGCCATCCAGGTGCTCTCAGTTTGGTGATGATTAGGAAGGGTTCACCCAACAACAGAGGTTCTGGTTTCTCATGCAGTAGTCACCAGCGACGATGTGCAAGCCCAATCAGGAATGGCAAACCACGAGGAGAGAGGAGACCTGCAAGGGAAGCGGCGGATGCGCATGACATCGCCACCGCGAAGCGAATTCGAACTACTGGAATAGAAATCACTTGTGACGGCCAGAGCATTCCTGAACTCACCATCGTGGCGACGCATGGTGCTTGCATTCGCATGAGCGAGGTGTGGGGTCGGTTGTGTTACACGGAGCGGCATGGCGGCTAACATCAAGAGAAGCAAGAGAGAGACCCTAGGGCAACACTGAAGCATGTTCCAGATTTGGGCTCTAATGTGTTGGACCCAACCCATGAAGCCCTATCGCCTCATCCAGCGCTTCCACTCCCCACCCTATCATTGACACCATCACTGTTATAAATAACCCTGTGACTTTTTTCCACCTGCGAAATGCGGTTTGGTGCACCGCTATAAACCGTCACAGATCACCATTGATTCCAAATTAGGTTCATAACACCGACATGGAGCCTCACCACATGCCATTACATTGCACCACCGCATCGATCCCTAACCCATCCATCTTGAATCGTCTCCCCTTTCCCGTCTACCACCTAGGCCCCAATCGATCTAGGATTTGACCATCTCTTCTGTAGTTTTTTTTTTCTTCATTTTTTGGCTTATTCTCTCTTTTTCCACAAATTTTTTTTGTCAATACATAATAATCAAATTAACTATTTTTTCTTCCCAAATGTTAAAAACTAACACGGATGCTAATTCAATGACTTAACTGGCTTAACTAATCCATTCATGATTTCACAATGCTATTGTGAGGCCCTATATATCCAAATGGCATGTTGTTATTACACACAAATATGGGCACTATAGGCATTGATTCATGTAGGCATATGAGCACCTGCCGTTTTACTATATATGTATATGATCAGTAGGCTTTTACTAATCAGAGTGACAGTTGCATTCTTTAAGGAGTGAAAAATAGAAAGGTTTTGAAGTTTTCAAAATGCATTGGAAATTAAACTTAAAAAATTTTGTTTTTCTTTTAAAAAACTTTCCACTCTTAGTAAAATTCGTGAACATATTATTGACTTGCTAAGAAATTGTTAAGGTGAGTAAGATTTTTTTTTCTATATTATTGAACATGAATTTTAATTATTTAAAATTATAATAACTTATATTACTATGTACATATTTATATTTAATTTGACTTAAATAACTTTTCAGATGTTAAAATTAATTTAATTTGTATGTATAATTAATATAAAACATTTTATACTCATATTTGATAATATATCATCATATCAGTTAAAAATATTTAACTTAATTATTTATTATCTTGAAAATTTTATAAAGAAAAATATATGATTAAATGAACGTGTAAATAGATATTAAAATTATTCTTTAATAAAATTATAATACATATGTTTATGCCGCCAAAGACAAAAGTTTTTCACTCAAGAATTTTCTCATCAAGTTGGTGCTACCTTCATCAGTGCTTTTGGACTGAAAGTGTCAGACGTATCAATGTTAAGTAGGCGGGCATAGACGTAGTATGTGCAATCATATCGAACCTTCAACGGGCAATTGGGCATAGACTACTTCACACTAAATGATGAAAATCGTAGGATCAGACTTGACTTGGGCATGTGAATGTCATTTTCATCCAGAGACGAATCCAAACGGTAAAAGGTGGGGTTCGCGCTCACGCGTTACTTTATTAAGTTTAGTTCTACATCAATTATAAATAATATAAAATAATAAGATGTAATACATTTTACCTCTTGTATTATTTGTACACTATTTTTATTTTTATCGCATAGTCAATTTTTTTTGCGTCATCCCTTGCATTCCAATACAGTCCAAAAGAGTATTGTATGTATCAAAATGAGACACGCTTTCAGTGATTGTTTTTCTGGAAAGGAGTTCCAAAGGAGTTTCTGTTCCAATGAAGTTCGGCCATTTATTTCGTTTGCTATTTTTTGGTTGCATTTGGTTGAGGGATAAAAATGAAGTAGAATTTTTATAGGTAAAATTTATATATAAAATTATACATAAAATTTATTTATATAAAAATTTTATCCTTATTTTTACTATTTAATCGAAGGCATCTATTATAAAATAAGAAGGCACAAAAGACATTTTAACCAAGAATAAGCAATCAGTTGAGATGTATTCAATTAGAAGTTTGAGACAGGTGGCAAACTCTCAGTTGGGCAAGGGGCAAAGAAGAAAAATCACCAATTCAAAGCTTAGGGATTTTGTCACTTATTTATAACTAAGGAGGTGGTATCCACCAAGGGAAGTTAGTTATGGTATAAACTCACCTATCCTTTGTGATTTTTCTCTTCCTCCCTTCTTGCAATTCTTGATTCCAATTCCTGATTCTTGCAGGATGAAGTCAGGAGTTGATGATCAAGAACTCTAGCCTGCTATTATCTTTTATTTCTCTTTTATTGTTGCTGAAAGTTGTATTTACTGCCATACTGAACTTTTCCTTATTTGCTAGACACAGAACACATACTCTTTATACTTGTGATCATATTTCGATTGGGTCATTCTTATATTCAAACTATCCCTTTCTGAAATTTGCTATTAGAGCACTACAATGTGCTTTCATTCCTCTGCCATGGTAGGCATTCCTTCTCGAGAAGACAAACTCGATGCACTCGCAACTAATGTTGCAAGTATTCTCCAACAATTTCAACACAATGAAGAGCGCTTGCAGATGATTGAAAATGCTCTACAAGTGTAGTAACAACCTTTACATCAGCACGCGGGAGCCTCCCATGGTGATCAACATCAGCGTGGACCTCCTCAACCACGCATATCTCATGTGGATTTTGTTAGGCAGCTTTGATTTTTCAAAGTTACTATACATATATAGTAATTTACATAGTAACTCCACCTAATCTGTCTCACCTACTCACGGGAAGTTACTGTGCACTTGCATAGTAACTCCCTCGAAACTCTATAAATAGAGAGGATGGAAACGAAGGAAATTCATCCCAAGCTGAATGCATTTCTCAGCTGTTTTAGAAAGAAGTGGTATAAGCTTCTTGTAGTGAGAGAAAAATAGAGAGAGGGTGTAAGAAAATTCCAAGAGTGTAGTGTGAGTATACACTGGGGGTTTTGGGTCTATTCTCTAGATCTCTGTAATACTACAAATTGTAGTAGAAGAGAGTTTCACTGGGAATACACTATATTGTAATTACTCTTTAAATATAGTGGAGTATTTTTCGGAGTTTGGCCCGTGGTTTTTCCCTCAAAATTACAGGAGGGTTTTCCACGTTAAAATATTGGTGTGCAGTTCTCTTGATCTACTTTGTTGGTGCGAATAGTAACGATACTATTCACAAATAGTGACACGGATCCCACTATATAGTACTATTCGTAATAGTGAAGCGGGTCCTACTATATAGTACTATTTATGTGAATAGTGATTTATGGGCCCCACTGTGTAATACTATTCACCGTGCATCATTTTTCCGTCTCTTCACAAATTTGGGCGCGCTTCCGCTCACATCCATAAAGTGTTTATCACACTTGAGATGTACCGTACTCTTGATATTACTAACAAGTGGTATCAGAGCTCTTTTGGTTCGGTGGGATTTATTCTTAGTATGCTCTGTGGTTGCAGCTTAATCTGATCTTCCACATCAGAAAAGAATTTCTCCCTAATACTTGAGGATCAACCCTTGGTTACTGTTGCTGGAAGACAGTGTGATACTGTGAGAATGCAGTTTGGAAAGGTTCTGGCTAAGGAAAGACTTGGTATTTAAGCGTGTCCATTGTGACCCACCTCTCTTTCTTGGGAACCCTCTTAGTGCACTGTTTACAGTTGATTTGCACTATTCCAAAGATAATCTTTACTGATATAAGATTCTAACTAAGATCCAAGATGTCGGTGCCAAAATTTGAAGTGGAGAAGTTTGACGGGTCCAACGACTTCAGACTATGGAAGCTGAAACTGCGGGCATTGCTTAATCAGCAAGGTCTTGCAAAGGCGTTGTAAGGAAAAGAAAAATTTCCAGATTCATTAGCTGATGACAAGAAGGAGCAGATGATGCTCAAAGCACTGAGTACAATACAGTTGAGTCTTGCAGACAATGTTCTGCGAGAAGTCATGGAAGAAGAAACCGCTGATTCACTATGGAAGGGTTTGGAAGAAAAATACTCTGTAAAGACCTTGTCCAACAAGCTTTATCAAAGAAAGAGACTGTACATGTTCAAATATTCAGGAGGAAAATCAATGCAAGAGCATATAGACGACTTCAACAGAATGATCTCTGATGTTGGAGCAGCTGGAATTAAAGTAGAAGATGTTGACCAAGCCATGATCTTATTAACTTCGCTACCTCCGTCTTATGATAACTTCTGTGATACCATACTGTATGGTAGATCCGATATCTCAGTGAAAAATGTCAAAGAATCACTGATGATAAAAGAGCATCAGAAGTTAGTATTCAAACCCAGTGCCGAAGGTCCTGCAGATGGGTTGTTTGTAACGAGAGGGCGAAGTCAAGAGAGAGGATCAGGAAGCAAAAGCAAGAGAAGATCAAAGTCCAAAAGGCACAAGTCTGTTAAGTGCTTTCATTGTCACCAGATGGGACATATCAGAAGAAATTGCCCAGAGAGAAAGGAGAAATCAGGAGATTCTGCCAACATAACAATTGAAAGTTCTGATGATAGTGATGCTGATGCTGGTTCGGCCTTGACAGTATTCACAGGAGACACAGGAAATGAATGAATCCTAGATTCTGGTGCATCCTTTCACATGACACCTAATCGAAGTTTTTTCTCATCCTATAAAAAGCGGGATGGAAAAGTTAGATTGGGAGATAATAGAATAATTCCAATTGTAGGTGAAGGTGATGTGCAAGTAAAATTGGATGATGGTACTAAAAGGACTTTTCAAGCATGGCATGTTCCAGAACTGGGTAGGAACCTGATCTCATTGAGTACCCTAGATAATCGGGGGTACAAGTTCATTGGAGAGGATGGATTCTTGAAGGTGATCAAAGGTTCAATGGTGGTGTTGAAAGGAAAATTGCAAGGCGGGATCTATGTATTGCTGGGAAGCACAATCGATGGAATTGCTGTTGTTCTATCCTCTGAAAGAAATGATGATGCCACACGAATGTGGCACATGCGACTTGGTCATATGAGTGAGAAAGGAATGACCATACTTGCTGGCAAAGGCTTACTGAAAGACTTGAAGAATTGCAAACTTGGTTTCTGCGAAAATTGTGTATTTGGAAAGCAAAAATGGGTTAAGTTTAATTCTGGAAAACACAATAGCAAAGGGATATTAGAGTATATCCATTCGGATGTTTGGGGCCCAGCCCCTGTCAACTCTATAGGTGGAGCTCGCTATTTTCTTACTCTGATAGATGATTATTCCAAGAAAGTCTGGATTTATTTCCTGAAGAAAAAGGAAGAGGTGTTCGACAAATTCAAGCAATGGAAGGCCATGGTCAAGAAGCAAACCGGGCGATCAGTCAAGAGACTGAGAACTAACAATGGAGGAGAATTTTGTAGTAAAGAATTTGCGGAGTTCTACAGAAATGCTGGTATAGTAAGGCACTATACTGTACCAGGAACACCACAGCAAAATGGAGTTGCAGAATGGATGAACAGAACACTTCTAGAGCGTGCAAGATGCATGCGAATTAATGCAGCACTTCCCAAATCATTTTAGGCTGAGGCAGTCAATACGGATGTATACCTAATAAACAGATCTCCATCAACTGCTATTGATCTGAAGATTCCACAAGAGGTATGGTCCGGTCGACCCGTAAACTATTCTGATTTGAAAATATTTGGTTGTCCCGCGTATGTCCATGTGAGTGATGGTAAACTTGGCGAGGGCAAGAAGGTGTATATTTCTAGGGTATGCACGAGGGGTGAAAGGCTACAGACTGTGGTGTACAGAAAAGGCAAGTTCACCCAAAATTATTGTCAGCAGAGATGTCACTTTTGACGAGGCGACAATGCTAAATCAAAAGAAGGAATCAAATTTAGATGAGGTAGAAACAGATCATGGTGCTAGGAAGCAGGTGGAGCTGGAGATTGACTATGGGAAGATGAAACAAGAAAAAGATACAATGGATCAGCCGAGTACTTCAAGAATTACTCAACTTGAAGTAGAACAACAAGATAAACATGAAGATACTGGTGAACAAACCAGAGAGGTAGAGCCATACATTATTGCTACTGGCAGAGAAAGGCGAGAAATTCAGAAACCAAAAAGATATCTAGATTCTGCTACCTATGCACTTGACTCATTATATGCAAATCCTATAGCCTTTACCTTGGCTATGGCGGATGGTGCAGTTGAAGATGAACCATATACCTACCGTGATACAATAGAAAGTAAGGAGTCAAAGCAGTGGCTAATAGTAATGAATGAGGAGATCGAGTCTCTTTAGAAAAATCAGACATGGGAGCTAGTACAACTTCCAAAGGGGAAAAGAGTAGTTGGTTGTAAATGGGTTTACAAAAGGAAAGAAGGAATCCCTGGCATTGAACCTCCAAGGTTCAAGGCGAGACTGGTAGCAAAGGGTTATACTCAGAAGGAGGGTATTGACTTTCATGAAGTATTCTCTCCTATGGTGAAGCATAGCTCTATTCGGATCCTATTAGCTATTGTGAGTACATTTGACTTGGAGCTAGAACAGCTTGATGTGAAGACGGCGTTCTTACATGGTGAGCTAGAGGAGCAGATCTACATGAGTCAACCAGAGGGATTCGTAGTTCCTGGAAAGGAGAACCATGTTTGCCTATTGAAGAATTCATTATATGGCTTGAAGCAGTCCTCGAGGCAGTGGTACAAAAGGTTTGATGCATTTATGATTGGTGTTGGATATAGTAGAAACCAATATGATAATTGCATCTACTCTAAGGAGCTTCCAGATGGTTCGCGGATTTATCTGTTGTTGTATGTAGATGATATGCTAATTGCAGCTCACAACAAGGCTGAAATTAGTATGTTAAAAACACAGTTGGGAAAAGAGTTCGAGATGAAGGACTTGGGTGTAGCAAGGAAAATTCTGGGAATGGAGATTCTTAGGGAGCGGAATAGTGGCAAGTTGTGCTTGACGCAACAAAATTATATTATGAAAGTGCTACAACGCTTTAATATGGATCAGTCCAAACCAGTTGGCACTGCATTAGCTACACATTTTAAGCTATCTTCAAAAGAATGTCCGAGAACTGAGAAGGAGGTGGAGCACATGTCTCGTATACCTTATTCTAGTGCAGTTGGCAACCTTATGTATGCCATGGTGTGTACTAGACCAGATATTTCACATGCAGTAAGTGTGGTAAGCAGATTTATGAGCAAACCTGGAAAGACACACTGAGAAGCTGTGAAATGGATCATGCGATACTTGAGAGGTTCCACTGATGTCTGTTTGGTGTTTGAAGGTCAGAAGAACCATGGAGTAGTGGGTTATGTAGATTTTGATTATGTAGGTGATTTGGATAAAAGGAGGTCATTGACAGGTTATATCTTTACAGTTTTTGGATATACTATTAGCTGGAAGGCAACATTCCAATCTACAGTGGCATTGTCAACTACCGAAGCTGAGTATATGGTATTGACTGAGGCTGTTAAAGAGAGCATCTGGGTGCACGGTCTTTTGAATAGTTTTGGGTTGAATCAACATGTACCAGTTGTACATTGTGATAGTCAAAGTGTCATTCATTTGGCCAAAAACCCAGTTTATCATGAAAGGACAAAGCACATTAATGTTAGACTTCATTTTGTTAGAGAAAGTATCAATAATGGTACTGTTGCAGTTCAGAAGATTGCCACAACTGAAAACCCAGCTGATATGATGACAAAACCGTTGTCGATTGACAAGTTTAAGAATTGCTTGGACTTAGTCAATATTTGCAGAAGTTGAAGGCTGTTGCAAAATACAAAGCCGAGGTGGATTTTGTTAGCGGCTTTGATTTTTCAAAGTTACTATGCATGCATAGTAATTTACATAGTAACTCTACCTAATCTGTCTCACCTATTCACGGGAAGTTACTGTGCACTTGCATAGTAACTCCCTTGAAACTCTATAAATAGAGGGGATGGAAACGAAGGAAATCCATCCCAAGCTGAATGCATTTCTCCGCTGTTTTAGAAAGAAGTGGTATAAGCTTCTTGTAGTGAGAGAAAAATAGAGAGAGGGTGTAAGAAAATTCCAAGAGTGTAGTGTGAGTATACACTGGGGGTTTTGGGTCTATTCTCTAGATCTCTGTAATACTACAAATTGTAGTAGAAGAGAGTCTCACTAGGAATACACTATATTGTAATTACTCTTTAAATATAGTGGAGTATTTTTCGGGGTTTGGCCTGTGGTTTTTCCCTCAAAATTACAGGAGGGTTTTCCACGTTAAAATATTGGTGTGCAGTTCTCTTGATCTACTTTGTTGGTGCGAATAGTAATGATACTATTCACAAATAGTGATGCGGGTCTCACTGTATAGTACTATTTACATGAATAGTGATTTGTGGGCCCACTGTGCAATACTATTCACCGTGCATCATTTTTTCGTCTCTTCACAAATTTGGGCGCGCTTCCGCTCACATCCATAAAGTGTTTATTACACTTGGGATGTACCGTACTCTTGATATTACTAACAGATTTCCCTTAGTTCGATGGTACGGATGTCCTATAATGGGTTTTCAGAGCCGAACAATTTTTTGATTATTACCAGACTCCCGAAGAACAACACATCACCTTGGCTTCAATTCACTTTGAAATAGAATTTGTACCATGGTTCCAGATGATGCAATGAACTTACCCTTTCCACTCATGGCAACTGCTTGTTCGTGCTTTAGAGACACAATTTGGCCCATCCCCATTTGACTGCCCACGTTCCAATAGTATTGTATGGAGTTTAGTGCGTTGGCCAATTGGAGCTATGGAATCAGCCTTGACGCGATGCTTGATTGTTTTGTGGGAGGATTAAAGCAATAGATCTGCTGGACCCTTCCAACCTGATGCGAGCATTTGCTTTAGCTAAATTGTACAAAAACAAAGTTGAATTCAAACCTTGTACTTCTAATTTTCACCCTCACAATTTCCATAACCCCAAACCCTTGAACATGGTCACGCACACCACCCCACCTAGCTACATTACCCAAACAACCACCATGATTATAATTACCCCTCCTAAACTAATCCTAACGAAACCAAACCCTATTAAGACAATTCCTCCGGCTGAGTATCAACACTAAAGAGAACAAGGCCTCTATTTCATGTGTGATGAGAAGTTTGTTTTGGGTCATGAATGCCCAAATAGACAGATGCTACTTCTACAGATTGAAGATGAATTTGAGGGTGATGTGTACTTTGACTCAGTGGAAGATTCAATAGAGCAGGACACAGCAGTAATCGGAGCAGAAGACTCCAATAAACAACCTCTGTACTTCAATGCCCTTCATAATGACAAACGCACCAATCTGATGCAGTTTGAAGGGACTATCAATGGACTACTAGTAAAAATACTACTGGATAGTGGGAACTCAGATTGTTTCATTCAACCGAGGATTGCCAATTTCCTCAAGTTACCTGTGTAGGCAAAATAGCAATTTCACTGTTAGTGGGTAATGGCATGACCATGTTAACTCAAGGATTCATTCAAGATATGTTAATGGAGATACAAGGACATGCACACCTATTTCAGTCTTCGTATTGGATGTCCCAGTAATAGACGTGGTGTTAGGAGCTTCATGGCTCAAGAAGATTAGGACTCATGCAGCTGACTATGAAGACATGTTTCTGAAATTTTACTGGGATGATGGTTTAGTCACTTTACAAGGGATGAAGGATCCACAATCGGATCAAACACAATTTACTAATTGTCAAGATGGCAGCAAATAGATGGCATTGTAGAATGGTACACTTTGTTGCTTAAGCCAGTTGATCAATAGCAATTACAGCTCCTAGATGACATGGAACCAGAATTAGCCTTACTTTTACACACTTATCAATCAGTTTTTGACAAACCAGTTGGGCTTCCACCTCAAAGAACTAATAATAATACTATTCCATTGGTTGAAGGGTCAGCTTTGGTCAAATCAAGGTCGTATCGATATCCTCACAGCCAAAAGGAGGAGATTGAATCCATGGTTGAGAATATGTTAGAAGAAAGTATTATGCAGCTGAGTTCAAGCCCATTTGCTTCACCTATTGTTTTAGTGAAGAAGAAAGATAAGACGTGGCGCTTTTGCACAGACTACAGAGCTTTGAATGCAATTACAATCAAGGACAAGTTTCCCCTGCCAACAGTTGATGAGCTGCTGGATGAACTTCATGGTGCCCAATCTTTCTCCAAGCTAGACCTGAGATCGGCTACCATCAAATCTTAGTGGAGCCAAAAGATAGGTATAAAATTGTATTCAAAACTCACCAATGCCTGTATGAATGGCTTGTCATGCCATTTGGGTTAACAAACACACCTGCAACATTTCACGTATTAATGAATTCTATTTTCCAAGGAGTTTTTACTAGTGTTTTTCGATGATATTCTAGTATATAGCCCAACAGGCATGAACATTTACAGCATTTGGAGCATGTTTTGCAATTGTTGGCTACTCATCAATTATTTGCAAACTATCTAAATGCTCTTTTGGGTTGAAACAGGTTAAATATTTGGGACATGCTGTCTCCGACAAAGGGGTACGAATGGGTTATAATAAAGTGAAGAATGTTTTAGAGTGGCCTTACCCTATAAATGTCAAACTGCTACAGGCATTTCTTGGGCTCACAGGATATTATATGAGATTTATAAAGCATTATGCTTTGATTGTTGCTCCTTTAACAGATCTATTGAGAAAGGACAACTTTCAATGGTCACAAGAGGCTCAACAATCATTTGAAAGGTTAAAGTAAACTATCACTGAAGGTCCAGTCTTGGCATTACCCAATTTTACTTAGAAATTCATACTTGAAACCAATGCCTCAGGATGTGGAATTTGTGCTGTCCTCAATCAACAGGGCCATCCAATAGCATATTTTTCTAGAAAATTGCCACCTAGATTGTAGAAGCAAGCAGCCTACGTTTGAGAATTTTTTGCAATCACATAAGCTATGGCCAAATTTCGACATTATCTCCTTAAGCACAAGTTTATCATCCGGACAGACCATCAAAGTCTGAGACATTTACAAGATCAATCATTACAGACACCAGAACAACAAGGGTGGTTGCATAAACTCTTGGGCTACGATTTTCAAATTGAATATAGAGCTAGAAAGGAGAATATAGTTGTTGATGCCTTGTCCAGGTCATGTTTTATGACTTGGAGTGAACCCAAGTGTAATCTCATTAAGGAGATTAAAATGGCTCAACTTGTAGATGTTAAAATCCAAGCATGATTACAAGGCAAGAATATAGCTGAAATGGTTACTAAGGGTCTGGACCAGAGAAGGGATTTAATTTACAAAGGAAACAAGTTGCTGGTTCCAAAGGCCACTGATTTAATCAACAAAATTCTGTTGGAATTTCATTCATCCCCAATTGGGGAACGTGCGGGGATAAAGAGAACAACAACACGAATAGGTGCCAACTTCATTTCAAGCGGCATGTATGAAGACATTAAAGTGCCTTTGTCACCAAGTATGACATCTGTCAAAGAACTAAACATTTGACAGGATCTCCTACAGGGTTGTTGAACCCTCTACCCATTCCATAGAGAATATGGGAAGACATTAGCATGAATTTTATCATGGGTTTACCCCCCTCAGAAGGCTTTTCAGTCATTATGGTGGTTGTAGACCCCTTGTCCAAATATGCACACTTCATGCTATTGAAAGTAGATTTTAATGCACAGAAGGTTGCTGAAATATTTTTGGACAATGTGGTCAAGCTTCATGGTTTGCCTCAAACAATTATTTTAGATAGAGGCAAGGTGTTCACTAGCAAATTCTGGCAGCAATTGTTCAGACTTCAAGGTACAACTTTGGCCATGTCCTTGGCCTATCATCCTTAATTGAATAACTAAACGGAGGCAGTTAATAAAATCATTGAGATGTTTTCGAGATGATATACATATGATCATCCAAAAAGCTGGTCAAAAGCCTTAACATGGGCTAAAATCTGGTATAACTCGGCCTTCCAAACCAGCATAGGAATGACCCTTCTTGAAGTGATATATGGTCGTCCACCGCCATCTATTACTAAGTATTCAATTAATACTGAAGAGCCCACAGACATTCAACAATTACTAGTGGACAGAGACAGAACACTATCCTATTTGAAGGTCAATTTGGAAAAAGGTCAAAACCGAATGAAGAACCAAGTAAACAAACATGGGAGTGACAAGGAGTTTGACGTGGGTGATTGGGTCTTAGTTAAGCCACAACCATACAAACAACATTCAGTGCAACTGAGAAAGAATCAGAAATTAAGTTTGAGGTACTTTGGTCTATTTCAAATCATTCAGCAGGTTGGCAAGGTAGCATATAAGCTACAATCACCAGAGCAAGCTAAAATTCACCTGGTCTTCCATGTGGCAATGCTGAAGGAGTTTAAGGGAGATCCAAGTGCAACATGTTTTCCACTACCCCAATAACAACCAAGCAGGGCCTAATTTGAAGACCAATGGCTGTGTTAACCACTTGGAAACTGAAATTTAGTGATTCCAAGTAGTTTCAAGTCCAGATCCAGTGGGAAGGAATATAGGAGACTGAGGCAACTTGGGAAGATTTTGCAATAATAGTAGCCAATTATCCAACCTTCAACCTCGAGGATAAGGTTGGTTTTAGTGGAGGAGGAAATGTTATAAAGCAAGAGGGCACATAAGACATTTTAACCAAGAATTAGCAATCAGCTGAGGTGTATTCAGTTACAAGCTTGAGATAGGTGGTAAATTCTCAGATGGGCAAGGGGCAAAGAAGAAAAATAACCAATTCAAGGCTCACGGATTTTGTCACTCAGATATAAAGGGGTGACATCCACTAAGAGAAGTTAGTTATGGTATGAACTCACCTATTCTTTGGGATTTTTCTCTTCCTCCCTTCTTGCAATTCTTAATTCCAATTCCTGGTTCTTGCAGGATGAACTCAGGAGTCGATGGACAAGAACTCTAGCCTACTATTATCTTTTATTTCTCTTGTTGCTGAAAGTTGTATTTACTGCCATGTTGAACTTCTCCTTATTTCTCTCAAAATGTTACGATTAGTTTGTATGTAAGGAATATTATTTGAATGTCATATCATTTATAAGGGTAAATAATTATACTTATTTTCTTTTAAAATTCTTCAATATTATATTTGGATCTTTCAATTTTTAAATTGAAACATAATTCTCATAATTTATTTAAAACATTACTGTAACTTTCAATAATCTTTTTAATTCTAAATCAAAAAATAAAATGGGTATTAGAAAAGGTTAATTATTGTCTTAATGACCCAAGACACATTTTATGGTATACCCTATAAAATTTGGTGCTTGTTGGACCATGTCTATCAATGGACAAAGGTGATACGGTATATCAACTACATTTGAACCATAGTAAAATTTTTTTCTCTTCCCCAAATCTTTGCTTGTCAAGTATCTATTTTTCCCTACTCTCCACCACTAGCCCTTTCCTTGATCTGATGCGATGCCCTTTCTTCAAGCTTTTGTTCAGAGCTTTTTGAGCAATCAAATCAAGCAATTAATGATATTGTTTCACATTTCTCCCTCTCTCCACCATTACTCATCATGGGCTCACACAATTTTGTTTCTTAAATGGAAAAAAAAGAAGAAAAGCACAAAATAAAAAATAATGGCTTCGAGATGCCAAAGTTAAGGTCACTTAACAAACCCGAATTTCACCTATAAACAAACCCTAATTTCACATACATGGTAACCAAAGCATTGTTTGAGGACATTTTTGTAGCAATCGGCAAGCATGACCTCCTACCCCAGGCCATCTCAGCCTCTTTGCTCATATTTGAGCTCAGGGCTTGTGTATTGGTTGGGAAGGACTACCCTTCCCCTGACTATTTGAGCCTCTTCACTTGGACTCGAGCTCAAGGCCAGTCAAGGCCCCTTGTCAAGCCCATAATTTGCGCTTCCCTAATTAAGGCCCTTGGATCCGAACCTATTAAATCCCATTATCCTCTCTCAATCGAGGATCCCTCATTACTAGCTCGTGAGCATATATATCCACTATTAGAGACAGGAGCATGTATCTCATTCTAAACCTAAACACTAGCCTATCCCCTACCCGAATTTCAGACGGCAACAATTTTCAAACAACCGTTCCTCTATGTTTTTCTAATCTTAATATTTTCAAACCTGTGAAATTTTTTGCACTGGTATTAGGTCCAACATTTCTGTGTGTTTTAGGCCCCAGCATAACATTTGTCGGTTTGCTATGCAACTAGTAGTAACCTTGCTGCGTCATTCTAGAAGCCAGTGATGGGGTCGGGCAGCAACAATTGATTGTGACCACCGACCAGTCATTACTCTGCCACGTTCATTCATTGTGGAATCTTGGTAAGTATATCCTTCGTTCTAGAAACTGGAGTTGCCATTAGGAAACCCCTAAAGTATGTGTGGACAAGCTTATTTTACGCTGCATGTGTGGCTAGTGGAACCGAATCTCCTACAAAAACTAGCAGCAAGAGTTAAAGTTTATTTTTTCTTCGTGAGGAGGAACTACAGGCTCTAAGAAATTGAAACTCTGCGAGAGAAGCGGCTGGCCCAAATTCTAGAGGCGGCCCCCAAGTTACACCTGGATATATTATGATAACGTATACACCGCCATTTTTCTTTTAAAAAAAATATGACTCATTGATTTATTTATTTAAAAATTAGTAAATGTGATATATTATTTTAAAAATTAAATTCAGATAAAATTTTGGATCAACTAATATTTTTTTTTCTTTCTATATTTAGAGTTTGATATTTTTTTTTCCTTTAAACCTATGATATTCTTCATGCAACATTTAACAATCCATTCCATGCAACTCCGCAATGCTCGATTAGGTAATTGATCCGTTTAAGGCAATATTTTGTGAATCTAATTTTGGTATAGGGTAATTCTATGGAATTCAAGTCAAATCTTGGGTTTTGAAATCCTTATTTACATGGACCAATAATAAATACATGGACCGATAATAAATATCTATATACATTTGTAATAAATACATATAAATATTTTTTATTAAAATTTAATTTTGTAAAGTAGTACTTACAGAAAAAAAATTTATAAGTAAATCTCTTTTTTTGTAAGATACAACTTTGTCCTTGAGAAATTATATGATTACATTTTTATTCCACTATTTTTAAAGTATATATTTCTTTCTCCTAAACAATTAAGATAATCTACACTTTAATTTATTTTTAATTTTTTATTAATTCTCTATTTTCTCACATTATGATTTTATTTTCTACCACAATAAATTTTATTAAAACTTGTAATATTTTAATTAATCTTTCAAAATAAGATATATGTTTTTTATGATGATATAAAATATTTATAATTTTATTATTACTATATGCTAAGACAACAAATTGTTGATTGTAATAATAATTTATAATAATTATTTAAAAAACAAAATTATGTATTTTCTAACTATTGATTTTTAATATTAATGTATATTTTTATTTTTGCATGCATTTGTAAAATTAATAATTGAGAAAATATGTAACTTTTATTTTTTCAAAAAACTTGTTATTACAAATCATTGCTACTATTAATATTTGTCTTCTTGTGCATGTTTGAGGAACTAGAAAAACAAGTTTTGTTATTTTTTAAAAGCAATTTTGAAAATATAAGTTTATTTGGATATTTTAAGTCAATAATTTAGGTTGTTCAAATATATAAAAAAAGCTGTTTTAGAAAAAAGAAAGTGAAAGCTTAAATTTGAGAATTTTAATTATAATCCACAATGGATATATACCCAATCAACCTCACCAATGGTAATTTGCCACAAAAATTTATCTGACATAATTTATACTTCATACTCATTCACCACAAAGCAAATTATTATTTTCTAGCTATCCAAATAACACATATTAACTTTAAAACACTTTTAAGCTAAAAGTACCCAAATATAAATTGACTTTCAAACAAGTGATTATATGAAAAAATGATTATACAAATAAGCGATTATTGAAATAAGTATAATCTTACAGTTTTTCCAAACATGCTAATATAATAAAAATTTAAAATTAAATTACATATATTAATATATTAATTTATATTTAATATTATTATAACCTAGATATATAGCAAGTGTTAATGAGCCAATGTTTTGACTTGACCTATTTAAGGTTAACTTATAGGCAAAAACTGACCAATTTTTAATTTCTTAAAACTTAGAATTTTTAAAACACTAATAGTTAGTAAATTAATCAATTTGATAGGTATGACACATCAAACATTATCTAGTTAGTAATTGAAAAATTTACACACACCCTTCTTGAGGTTTATTAAGAATAGTTAGATATGCTTTATATATTAAGTATTTGTTGCATCTGATATAGATATTGTATAAGCTTATCCCTAAAAAATTTCTCAATACATTAAAATGATGGATACCTTGACCAAGTTTAAGGAGACAAGATTAGGCTTGATTATTTTTTTATGTATAAGGTATAATTTTTTTGTATGATAATGTATAAGGTGTGTTTTACACTTAGTTTTTTGATATTTTGTTGAAATAAAAATTATGCTAAGTAAATAAAAATATCAAATTATTTAAATAATTAAAAATAAATATTTTTCAAAAAATAATTAAGAAATAGTTTGAACAAATAATATCTAATTATTAAAAGTAAATATAAGTGATACATAACATTAAGTAATAAAAGTAGTTGAAATAAATCTAATTGATATGAAAGTTACAAGTAAAGAAATATTAAAATGTTAAGAGAAGGAAAATATTATATATTCTTTGTTTTGTATTTCATGAAAATAAAAAATAATGGCTGAAAATATTGAAATGAATATCAAATAAAATTTAATTTGAGCAATACATTTATCTAATAGAAATTAATAAATATTATAATACTGATGCTTATAAAATAATAATAAATTTTAGTATTTTTTAATTAAAATTCTTATCTTTTCAATTATGTTTCAATGGCCTTTGTTTGAAATCAGAAACAATGAATTCTTCATCATTTAAATTTTCCATTAAAAATGAATGTAGCTTTGTAGTTTTTAAAATTCTAAATTGATTAGTTCTTAAAATATAAACCAAAAAAAATATGTTATTATAAGCTAGCAGATTGACATAATTTTAAATCTTAAACTAATTAAATTTAAAAGTAAAAAAAAATAAGATTGTCATACGCAACAATATTAAATAATATTATTATGTAATTATTACAAATTAGAGTAAATTTTAATTGTAAAATAGAATGAGTCATATAATAATTAAAAAATTTGATGGTCAATATCAATAGTTACACTATTATGTCAAGAAGGGTTAGCTTACTAGATCAACTTTTCACTTATGTATCGCCATAACTTGAGATTGCTTCTTAAGCTTTCCTTCTTGTGGATAATTTGGAATTATCTCTGTAAGTGCTGGATAATAAGCTTGGAGGCATGTCCTACCATTGGATTGGAGCGAGCTTCACCCTCAGCCTAAACTTGTTTGTTCAAAAAAAAAATTGCACTGTTACTTTTATACATATTTAAATTGTTACATAATAACAATATAGTTATAAATTAGAACTAATTTTATTTACAAAATATAATGAGTTATTCAATAAATAAAAGAATAGACTGAGTATTAATTAAATAGTGTAGCGGACTTTGCTTATATATACATATATTAATATTTTATATTATTATAAGCTACATATGTTTTATTTTGTAAAAAATAAAACACATAATTTTTAATAAAACTTATATATTCTGGTAAGAAAATAAAATCATAAAATGAGAAAATAGGAAATTAAAAAAATTAAAATAAATTAAAGAATAACTTATCTTAATTGTTTAGACGATAGAGATATATGTTTTAGAAATAAAAGCGATAAAAATTGTAGTAATATAATCTCTTGAGGAAAGAGTTATAATTTACAAAAATTAAAGACTCGTGTTATAAATTTGATTTCTTTAAGTACTATTTTACAAAAATAAATTTTTACAAAAAGAAATTTATATGCATTTATTACATTTCTATATGGAATTTTTTTATTAGTCCATATAGGCAAGGGTTTTGAAACCTAGTATTTGATTTGGATACCATAAAAAAATTATTCGATACATAGACAATGTAAAATTATTTTATAATTTTATCCAATCAAATAATTTAATCATATATTTCTACTTATAAACTCCAAGCTATTGTTTGGATCAGCACAAAAAGAAACAAGAGAAAAATTATGGAAAGAAAATGGTATCATTTTGGTTTATTCTTTCAATTGGTTTAAGGGGCACAAAGGAAGAGGAAAGAAAACTTAAGTTTCTTTCTTGTTTTCAATTTTCGCTTTAGGTTTAGTTTTTTTTGTGAAGGAAAAATGAAAAACTGAACTGAAAATTTTAGCTAGCTTTTTCGCTTTTTCCTTTACAAATCCTGAAACCTAAATGAAACTAAAATCGCAAAGAACAGTAGCCTTGGTGTAGAGGCCCCAAGGAAGAAAAGGCTGATTGAAAGGAGAAACGATTATTGTAATGACAATGATGTTCATGCTAATTATATAAAATATTATATTTATATTTTTATAATGCCCACGCAATATTATATTTTTATAATGTCCATGCTAATATTATATTCATATTTTTATATAATGAGGATTTATATGTCATTTTATATGCATTTTATTTTCATTCTCTTTAGTTTCTGTTATGTTTTCTCTTGAATTGAATTATAAAAAAAATATTTTTTTCCCTATTTTCTCTTCAATTTATTTCTTATTTTCTTTATCTCATTTTCTTTTTTGATCCAAACAAATTGCTAAGGTAGTGGGGATTAAGCCAAATACTATGCTGACGTGTCAATATATAATTCGTGTAAAAAAAAACGTAGTTTGACAATGCATATATATAAATTATATTCATCGACAATTACTTAGATAAATAAATAAATGACTAATTCTTTGGTGTATATCTTCAGTTATATCAATTTAACGTATGGACAAGATTTATCTCAAGTTTCATACCTTTATTTTGTCAAGTTCTTCTCCAATCAAATATTGATAAATATATATTTAGTGGATTTTGTGTAAAAAATAATAGGTTTTAGTGTACGGGATAAAAAAATTCATGAAAACTTGAAATAAATGTATGGAATTTGAGGTAAGTGTTGTCCTTTTAACACCTATACCACTAAAAACTACACTTATTTATATATGGTTGATAATAGCTCGATTGGAATTCTAGAAGCTATACTCAAATTACGGGACCCTATCTTGTATAGGCCCATACTTCTTGCTTATTAAAAAAAAAAACAAAGAAATGTGAGTTTATAGAATTATGACAATAGGTGAATTATTCTTTGTAGCATCGTGCTTTTCATTTGTGACCTTCGTACATCTTAGCCGCAAGTAAACGACACTTCACACTAGGGCCAATGCTGTAGGGTTTAGCCCCGCCATTTAACTGGCGATATACAAATACACATGTAGTGGACCCTCGTGGTGGTCCTATGACGACTTTACATCTTTGATGGCCCTTGCTATCCCTGGAAGTGTGGCTAGGTTGTAGGGACGTAAATTAACAATCAAACAAATTAAAGCCATACAAGTCGCAGCTTGTACCTACCTGGCCCATATGCGGCCATACGCGTCGTGTAATCGCTGCTTTTTCATATTTTGTACAGTGATTTACTGCGCTACTAAGTACTATTTTAGTATTTTTCATTAACACGTTGCTAAATACTAGTATATCCTTTTGTAAGGATTCTCTCTCGACAAACGTTTGGTTGATGACAAAAGTTAATAATAAATTTATAATATATATTTTATTATTATTAGATATGATAAATAATTTTTATTTATTTTTATTCATTCATTATATATAATAATAAAAAGATATATAATATAAGTTTGTTATTGGTTTTTATTATTAACCTGACACTTCTCTTCTGTCTTTCGCAGGAATGCTTAGGGTCTGTTATTCACATGTGGCCATTCAAAGATCAATCTCATTTAATAAATTCACTCAAATACTGATTGAATTACATTTTATGAATAAAAGTGATTTTTTCAATGATTAGTTTGTCAAATATATATGAAATTTGTAACTAAAGTGGTGGTTCAATAATGCCAACTAACTTAATATAAAAGAGACTATTTTGCAGGAATATGATCTCTGGACTAAATTGATGACTATACGATAACTAGATATAAAACATGAAATATAATCATTTTTTTTATGAAAACAAAATTCATGTTTGATATTTGAATTAATTTGTGAAATGTTATAGATCTTTAGAGAGTTTCAGAAAAATATAGTTTCTTTTTAAGATTATTTTATAAGTGAAATAATCTTTTACAGGTTAAAATGACAGCTCTTCCTTAAAAAAGTGAAATTTTTAATGTATTTAATACATTAAAAATATAAAAACCACTTATCTCTTTTAATTTTGAGATCAATTAGTTTAATACCCTGATAATGTAAAAAACTTTTATATCATCGTATAATTATATGATTTTATTTATAAAACTTTTAAGATAATCTCATCGCCAGTATTTATAAAATACACACTATGCTCCTTTAAAAATTAAGATAACATGAATTTTAATCCATTTTAAATTTTTTCTTTTTCTCTATTTTCTCATGTTTTATTATTTTATTTTTGACTAAAATATCATTTGCTAATGTTTATACACATTAAATTTTTTTACAAAATAAAATATGTGACTTATAATAGTTTGAAATATTGATATAAATATATATATATATAATTTAAATTTTTCCTACAATAAGAAAACAAACAATTATTTGTAAAAATATTTTAATAATTATCTTTTAAAAAATATTACATAATTTTTAGCTATTTATTTTATGATATTAATATAAATGAACAATTATTTATTAATATTATATTTAAGGATAATTACAAATAAGTTAATGAGAAGAACTTTATGATTTTACTGTTAAAAAATACATTACTATATAATATTAATAGTTGAGAAAATGAAAAAAAGTTAATTATTACAAATTATTATTAGTATTAATAATTTTTTTCACAATATATTAACAATTTTAAAAAATTATTTAGATTATATATATTAAAATTTTATAATAAGGCATATATCAAAATTTTATTATAAGGCATAAATGTTTTATGTTTTAAAAAAATTAATACGTACATCTATTTATAAAGGGTAGTTTGGTTAAAAATAAAATAATTAATACAAGAAAATAGGGATTTAATAAAAAATTGAAAATGAATTACAGTATAACTTATTTAATTTAATAAGGGAGAGAAGTATATGTTTTAGAAATAGAAAGAAATGGAATATAATATTATAATCTCTTGAAAGAAGAGATTGTATTCTACGAAAAATATAAAATAAAATAACACCGCATATTTGTGTGGGGAATCTGCACGTTGAACAACCATTGATTTTGCCATTTGATCAATACGAATTATTGTTTGACTCTTGTTTTATCCGCACTAAGCACTTGGGGGTCACGTGAAGTATTGCTTTTCAAAAAATAATATATCACAAATAAAGTGTTGGAATTTTCGTCCGAAATTAATTGGATGTCAAAATTAATTATTTTGGTGTGAAAAAATGTTTTAATCCACTAAGCAAAGCTTTTGAGCAACCAATGATGCTTGATTCAGACCTCATAGACCCTACGCATTGAACCTCATAGACAATATGCATAGAGTTTAGTGTTCAAATTTCATTAAAGTTTTGAGTTCAAATCTCATTACCTTTAAACTTCAGATGTATTAAAAAAATGTGATTCGACACATTAAAGTATAATAAAATTCAAAAAAATGCCAAGTTGCCCAAATTGCAATAGCAAATTGAAGTGGCACAATGGATGACTGACTCGTCATATATTTTTCAGACCATGATTTCCCCTTTTTTTTTCACTTTTTTATTCTAAAACTTTGACAGATATTGTGGCACTTGATTTTGGCACAAACTTTGATGGTGTGAGGTGTAATATTGTTGAACTAAAAAATAACTAGAATTTATCTAGTTAGTTTCTTTAGGGCAAAATTAAAGAAGTTAAGGTAAAAAGTTTTGATTCAATCATTGCATTGAAATCTTAACAAGTTTATTTTTTATATAAAAATATTCCATTTTTAGATTACTTAATAAATACCCTTGGGACACTGTTAAGCAAAATCCAAATATTATCATAAAATATCAACAGAAATGAGAACTCGACTTTGAGAAAAATCAATGTTTTTTTGGTGTGTATATATATATATATATATATATTTTGCTTTATCCATGAGACAAATCAACGACTCCTTTCATTTTAAAATAAATATATCTTTTTTTTTGTTTATTCATAAATCAATATATTTGGAAACATTCACAAATCAATGTATTTTAACACATTTTTGGCACATTCCCAAAATAATGTATTGGTACATTCATAAATCAATCATTGATTTATGAATGTATGGAAAAAGTAAAAATAAAAGCATTTATTTATACACATTTAAAAATATATTGGGGTTAAATTAGTCTTGCATAATCTAAAATTCTTGTATTAATCGTTTACAATTCAAAAAATGATACATTTTAATCCCTTCATACAGGTTCCTATAATAATTTTTTTTTAAGCGTATGAACCTGTGTGAAAAGATTAATTTGTCTTAGTTTTTAAATTGTGAACGATCAATAGGTAACTTTCAAATTTCTAAATCTATTTTTGAATGATCAAAATAAGGGTTTACTGGAAAAGAAAACCACTCAACCCATTTTTTTTTTTGGTCTAACCCACTCAATCTTTTAAAACAAAATCCACAAGCTTAATTCCCAGACATACAAGCAAACAAACCCAATGCCCCCAAATTGAAAATAAGCCCAAGTTAACCAAACCTCTTGACCAAACAATAAAAAAATTCCAAACTTGGATCATGTGACTTTGTACCGAAAAATTTGAATGGGTTCATTTCCAATCCAGCTCAAGATTCTAATCTAAAACCAATCCCCACATTTCGATACCCTAAAAACTGAAAACCCCATTTCAGCCGCAGTGCGTCTGCCAGCTGTTGACTCTCTCCGCCGTGCCGGGCAACCTTCGCCGCCGATCTAGAGTTACCGTCCTCTATCCCGGTGAGTTCTCAATTTCCACGCTTCGTCGAAGCTCACACACGCCATCTCAACATTTTTTTGTTATTATGTTGTTGATTAGTCTTCTTTATTTTCTGTTGCTAAATTATTTTTTTTTTTTGTGTAATTCGATTCTATATTCTTCTTCAAGGGTTTATGTTTTTGTGAGCTTAAATGGGTATATAATTATAGAGCCATTCTGAGATCATGGCGTTAAAAAGGTTTTAGTTTGATGAGTCTAGCGGGCGAATTTTGCAGTGTTATTATAATTTATAGTTGATTGCATTTCCTAAGAATTTACGCAGTGTTGTCTCTTCCTTTAGTTTTCCAAATGAAACTTTTTCTCAGCTGTGTAAACAATGATCGTAAGTGGAGTACAGGGTTAGAACCTGATCAATGGTTTTGGGTATATTGCACGTGCATTTAATCAGAACAAGTGCCAAGAAGATAAAGTTAGCGTATGTTACATGCCTTTTTTGTCGAATCCTGGGGATTAATATTCACCACGAACCTCTTGACTTCCTTGGGGAAGCTCTTGTGAAGTATTTGATTCTAGTAGCATGCCCCAAAGTAGGTAGTTAATGATGCGCGGTCATTGTCTGTCATCCGGCCAACGTTTTAATTTCTTGGGACAATTGTTCCTGGCAGGGACATGAGTGTGATGAAATAATGATATTAGAATGCAGTGATTCAAAAAGCTGTGGTGGCATAAAACAAGGTGGAGAACTTTGGCTATGGTGGGTTTGGAATGTGTAGGGGACTCGGCATGAGTTAAATAGCTGTGAGACTTCAGAGCCACGAAGATCGTTCTTGATGAATGCACTAGCACTAGGACTGCTATCTCATCATTTCCCCTGTTTGTGCTTTGTTTGACATGACTGTATTCACAGTTTAGTTAGTATGCATGGCTGCTTTGGTGAATTTAAATTAGATCTCCTATGTCAGAGTTTTGTTTAAATCAATTGTGCTTTAAGTGTTGAAAATTGTAGCAACTTTCTTGATGGGTATCATCATGATAATTGAACTTAATCATGCTTTTGTTTTACAAATATGTACTGCTTTTAATTTAATAATTGTTTAATTATATTAATCCTAGCACTGTATGACACTGCTTTCCTAATGAGGCTTATTGAAATTGTCAATCAGTTTTTTTCTTTTTTTAATTTCCATTCAAAGTATGTATATTAACTCTAAGACTCCAGAGTAAAGGGAAGTGCATAATTGTATGGTGTACTTGGTTAGAGACATTTTCACAAGTTATAATGATTCTTTTTTCAAAAAAAATGCTCTGGGGAATAAAGTTCATGAAGTTTCCTCTTAAGTTTTGGGGTCACTGACCTTTTGTTATAGTCTCCGTGAGTATTACTTGGATTCCTGTATATTATATGCTAACTGAAAATTTCATGTGGAACACAAGAATGTGAACTGTTATTCACTTTATTATGTAAACTTTGGATTGGGAATTAAGTTTTATCGAGAGATGTTCTCACTTTTATAGGGAATTATTATCAAAGTTTTTAATTTTTGTTTTCCAAAAAGGAGATTGGACTTTGGACACCGTGTTTAAATAAAATTATACATAGTCATTGTGCATTTCCTTACAAAGTTAATTTCTGCAGCTTGACAGGTCCTGGTAAAGTTTTAGTTTGTGACATTAAAGAGTGTTGCTATCCAAATCAAGGAGTAATTAGGCTTGGCCAGGTCCTGGCTGCCTGTTTCATTGGCTCTTTGCATGTTTCTTCGTCTTCTTCTTCCTCCTTTTTAGTAGGCTTTGCTCCTCTTTTTCTTTTTAATTTCAAACTCTAGTTGATCTTACATGTAGGAGCTTTCTTGTTATAATATTTTGTTGCTTGCTTTTGGTTTTAATTTTCCTTTGAAATGCAAATAGGATCAAAAGGACTGCTATTCTGAAGTCAAACTGGTTGCCAAAATGGAAGAAGATGATGACTATGAGGAGTATGTGCCTGTGGCCAAGCGTCGGGCCATGGAAGCTCAGAAGATTCTCCAACGCAAGGGGAAGGCCTCTATTGCAACTGATGCTGATTTGGAGAAACTAAGAGTGGCTGAGACTAAGCCCAGTCTTCTAGTTAAGGCATCACAGTTGAAACGAGAGCAGCCCGAGATTAGTGCGACAGAGCAGATTGTTCAACAGGAGAAGGAGATGATTGAGAACTTGTCAGATAGAAAAACCCTTATGTCTGTTCGTGAATTAGCTAAGGGGATCACATATACTGAACCATTGCTTACGGGGTGGAAGCCGCCTTTGCATGTGAGAAGGATGTCTAAAAAGGAGTGTGATTTGATTCGAAAGCAGTGGCATATAATAGTCGATGGTGAAGATATCCCACCCCCAATTAAGAATTTTAAAGATATGAGATTTCCAGAGCCAGTTTTGAAGAAATTGAAAGCTAAGGGGATTGTGCAACCAACACCCATTCAGGTGCAAGGCCTTCCTGTTATCCTATCTGGGCGGGATATGATTGGGATTGCTTTCACAGGCTCAGGAAAAACCCTGGTCTTTGTGCTGCCAATGATCATGGTGGCGATGCAGGAGGAAATTATGATGCCTATTGTTCCCGGTGAAGGTCCATTTGGTTTGATTATTTGTCCATCTAGGGAACTGGCTAGGCAGACTTATGAAGTGGTTGAACAGTTCTTAATGCCTTTGAAGGAAGCTGGATTTCCAGAGCTCAGGCCTTTGCTTTGTATTGGTGGAGTGGATATGAGATCACAGCTTGAGATTGTGAAGAAGGGAGTTCACATCGTTGTTGCCACTCCTGGCAGGTTGAAGGATATGTTGGCCAAGAAGAAAATGAATCTCGATAACTGCAGGTATTTAACATTAGATGAGGCCGATCGACTGGTTGATTTAGGATTTGAAGACGACATAAGAGAAGTTTTTGATCACTTCAAAGCTCAAAGGCAGACTCTCTTATTTTCCGCCACTATGCCAACCAAAATCCAGAACTTTGCTAGAAGTGCTTTGGTGAAACCTATAATAGTCAACGTGGGACGTGCAGGAGCAGCGAATCTTGATGTAATCCAAGAGGTAGAGTATGTTAAGCAAGAGGCGAAAATAGTTTATCTCCTTGAATGCCTGCAAAAAACCCCACCGCCTGTTCTAATATTCTGTGAGAATAAGGCTGATGTCGATGACATTCATGAATATCTTCTCTTGAAAGGAGTTGAAGCAGTGGCTATTCATGGAGGCAAGGATCAGGAAGAGAGAGAGTATGCCATTGCAGCTTTTAAGGCAGGGAAGAAAGATGTGTTGGTTGCAACCGATGTTGCGTCCAAAGGTTTGGATTTCCCTGATATTCAGCACGTCGTAAACTATGACATGCCAGCTGAAATTGAGAATTATGTCCATAGGATTGGACGAACCGGAAGATGCGGCAAGACTGGCATAGCCACAACATTCATAAACAAGAACCAAAGTGAGACAACATTGCTTGATTTGAAACACCTCTTGCAAGAGGCAAAACAAAGGATTCCTCCAGTTTTGGCTGAGCTGAATGATCCTATGGAAGACAATGAGGCAATCACAGACATAAGTGGTGTCAAGGGATGTGCATATTGTGGTGGGCTTGGTCATCGTATCCGTGATTGCCCCAAATTAGAACATCAGAAGAGCATGGCAATTGCAAATAATAGGAAGGATTATTTTGGATCTGGTGGTTACAGGGGCGAAATTTGAAAGGTCCCTTGTGTACAAGCTTTTGTTTAAAACTGCATGGTTATGTACCAATGTAAAACATCTAAACCTTGTAACATAATTTTATCTGCACTTTTGCTGGTGCTTTTGATATGGTTAACTTGTAAGTTATAGCGCAGATTATAGTGTCTATTGAATAGTGGATTGATTTTAACCTGTTTTTGTAGCCTAGGATGATTCACGCTGGTGTAACATGGTCAGGACGCCGTCTACCCCTCAAATTGTTATTTATTGATTGAAATAATTTCTTCAATGAATGCATCATGTTTATATTTCTGGAAAAAATTAAAATAGTAGAAAAATTCATTAACACGTTTTAAAAATACTTATTAATTAGAAAAATATTGAAAAATTATAGAATTTAATTTGTTAAAAATTTTAAAAAATATATTTAGTATTTTTAAAATGGATCAAATAATTAATACTATTTTCTACGCCTTTAACATTAAACCAAATCCATTTTTGAAGATGAAATGAATTATATAACAATATTATATGCCCTCTAATAGAAATTATGCGGAAATTTTTTTTTTTAGTGATTCTAATGTTTGGTGTTCTTTTCATTTGTTGCTCTTCCATCGAGCCTTGTATAAATAAGGGTTTATAACCGGGATAAAAAAGTCTACAAAAGAGAGATTTCCAAGTTTATAATGCATGATGAGACTCACTATAAGAAACTTACCTCTTTTTGTTTATTTAACTAGCGTGCTAAGGGCACTAAGAAACCGTTTAAATAATTACTGAAAATGAAATTCATAAGAGTTGAATTAACTAACTGTCGAACTCTACGTAACTTACAACACTGAAAGTTTGGAAACTCAGGAGGTGGCTAACTACAAAAACTTAGTTTAAAAGAAGCATGATAATGACCCTTTGTGTATGTATTATCGAAGTGGAAGGAATTCATGAAGGGTTTAGTTTTTTAAAACACTATACTTTGCAAATACATCTTCAATAATTGTGATCTATGCCATGAAAATTGTCTTGTTGCGCCATTCTGGAATCTGGTGACTGCTTACCAGCCACTGATTGCTACTAATGATTTTTGTGCTACTTCTATATTATATCTATGCAGATTATATTGTTCCCTCATCCTTCCGTCTGGCAAGTTGATATATATAATATTTCAAGAATTCAACTGCACTGGTCGGTTGGCCAGTTGAAATGATGACTAAATTATTAATCATATTTCTGTTTTAATAATTGTTTTGCTCAATAGCAATTTAATAAAAAAATTAATTGGTAAAATTAATCAAACTATAAATCGCCCAAATATGATCGTTAAAATTACACTGTAATCTTAGGCGAACTGTACCTGTAGGATCAAATCCTAGAATCCTTACTTTAGGGATAGCTTGACCTAACACCACCAGACCTGAAATTTCGTGAGCAAGTTTTTTAAGATAAAGAAAAGTATAATATGAATCAAAGATCCATTTAATCCGTCTCTAATTTAAATTTTAAACATTGACTGACATGATCGAGTCTCTAGAATATAGTTAGGAAAAGTTGTACGTTGAATGCGTGGTCCAAATGTACTCTCTGTATACTCCGCGATCTTAAGGCAAATTAATGTCTATTGACAGTTTTGTTTATATATTATTTTAATTTTATGATATGAAATAATAAACACACATTTTATTTCACTTTTCTTATATTTGTTTTGCCGTGCTACAAGAGTTTATATAAAAAAGGTTTAATTTTGATACACATTTTAATTTGTCTTATTTTTAATTGTTATGCAATCATATATTTTTATTTCTATGATTTTTAAAATAGTAAATGATTAAGTCAAACATTTCTACTAAAGTAATATTATATAATAATTAGATATCTGTATAAATTTTTTTAATACGGATGGTGTATGTTCAAATTAAACCTAATAATAATAATAATAATAAGGTGTAAACATTTAGGAGTAGAAATATCAAAATCCAATGTCCGTAAGTATATATATGTTTTAACATGTACGTGTTACTGGGTTAGCTTTTATCTTTAAAAATGAATTTTCATAGACCGATTTAATGATATAAAATGAGTTCATATGTACAATCATTTAATTATGCCTTTTAATTTGTATAATTTTTCAAGTAGTAAATATGATAATTAACTTTATTTATTGGTGTGTTAGAATTGTACTCTATGCTAAAAATTTCTCTTTATTGCAATAACCCAATTATCTATTAATTAACATGAAATCTTGATTATTATTACTATTATTAGGTTTAATTAATCTATAAATCCTTATAGTTTCACTTAATTTTTAATTAGATTTTTACAATTTAAAAATTTGTAACCGAGTTCTTATATTTTATAAACCTTTTCAATCAAATCCTTGTCCTATAAGACGTTACAAAATATAATATTAAATTAAATAAAATATTCCTAAAATATTCTTTCATTATAATTTTAGATAAAAAAATAAAAAGAAAAAAAATCACCTCACTCTTCCCCTTCCCTCTCTCCCTATCACCACCATTATTATTGTTTTTCAATCTTCATCATCATCCATCACCACCACTACCTTAGTTATCATCTATCATTATCATCACCCAAATAATTTTAGTTTCTCATTATTTTTTGTTCTTTTTCATTGTCTGGAAAAAAAAAACACACACACACATAGAAAGAGGTGAAGGAGTTGAAGAAGAGGTGAAGAGTGCATAGAAGAGGAGGACACAACCAGTGGTGGGGGAAGAAGGCCGATGTGAGGATGCTTCCCGCTTGTGGCGGCGGCTCCACCAGACTAAAGCTAACGCGCGCAGTTGATGGAAGCCTGGTGTGAAGGCGCGATTGAGCTGGTCAGGATGGCGGGAGGCTGAGTGCAGATTTAGGGAAGGCTTTTGTGGGTATCGGCAGAGACCGGCGATGATGGAGGTTCTGGCGATAATGGAGGCCTCAAGCAAAGAGAAAATTAGGGATTTAATGTGAAAAAACTAATCATAAAAATATAACCAGCTTTATTTTGATTTAAAAATATCGCAAGTTAATTATTTGGATTGAAGGTGATGATGGAGGATGTCAAGACAATGATAATGATGGTAAAGAACAATGCTGACGGTGATAGGGAAAAGGGAATGGGAACGGTGGGATGGGTTTTTCTGTTTTAATGTAAAATTGTAAAAAAAATATTCTAAGAATATTTTATTTAATTTAATATTTTTGTAGCATTTTATAGACATGGAATCTGATTGAAAAATTTATATAATATAGTATTTCATTAAAAACTTTTAAATTATAAAAATCTAATTAAAAATTGAGTAAAACTATAAAGATTTATTGATTAATTAATCCTTATTATTATTAACATATTCGCTCCAATGGACGAGGGATGGATGCACTTACAAAATTTTGGGGCTATATGCCCCATAATAATTTAAAAAATTTGGTCGTAATATATAGGAATATACAAATTTTGCTCCCATTATTTTATTAAATTTGACACCACAACAAAAAAAAAAATATGTAAAACTTATTGTTATACTTGTGTATCATATTTGCCTCCATTACCTAAAAGTTCTGGATCCGTCACGACAATGTTATTTATGAATATAATTATGCATAGTATAGTATTTTCTTTTCTTTTTCTTTTTTTTTCACTCATAACAAATATTAGTATGTATGAATACATCTGCTACTTGTACAATATTAAATATAAAAGATCGCTATTTCAACATCTAAAAGTGAGTATCTATGTGAAATATCAATTTTATCATTATTAGATGTGATGGATGGATGAAGATAGTGAAAATTATAATTTCATCTAATAGTGATGGAGTGATTATCTCATTTAGAGATTATTTTTAATTGTTAAAATAATATTAATATTAAATATTAGAAAAAAGTCAACTTGTCGTGGTGTCAGTGCTTCTGACTTCTTAACAAGTGGACATTTGGTGTGTTATCAATTAGGGATCTTTGCAATTCGGGGACAGTTGCCATTGCCTTTTTCATTTGGCACATATAGTCGTTGGTCCTATGACAACCACGAAAATACCGTTTTTGTATTCGAAGTCAAGCGCACAAATTCAACAAGTGACACTTTAAAAATTTATATTCATTAAAATATTTATTTAATAATTATTAGATATAATGTGATAGATAAAATATATGAAATTTATTATCATATGTAATAATTATTAAATGAATATCTCAATAAATATCTATTTTTTATATGTTAAAATAGAATTTTTGGAATTAAATTTGTTCTCATACTATTGACTTATTGGCTTACTAAGAGAGATAAATACAAAATTGATTGAATAGGAAAAAAAGGACGATAAATTCACTATTTTTATGTCTATCTCTCCCTCAGTAAATTTCAAATAAGTTAATATTATGAGTACAAATGTAATTCCTCAATTTATAATTGCAGCCAAGCTCTGTTTATTCATGTCGGTCGAAACCCAAAGAAAATTATTATTGTGGGCGCATGTATCTGCTACGCAATCATTGTTGCTAGTTTTTGTTCTTTGTACAGTAGATTTGGGCGCCTTTCATTTGGAAGATTCCCTCCATCAGTAGGTGAGAATTCATATATTGTTGACCTACTATCATAAATGACAACAAGAGTCATGCATCCTAATGTTATGCAACTAGTCAAATTAATTTTAATACCAATATTCCATAACTCATATATGACTAATAATTTATTCAAATTTTGAATTTGCAAAATAAGATCAAATCTAAAATTTATTTATAGCATTTAACCTAAAAAGAAAGTTAATTATTTTTCTTTCCATAATTAAAAAACACTTTATTTTCAAAGAGAAAACTAAGGAGAATCACAGGAATAATACCATTTTGACATCCAAAAAGTAGATGTTTCATTTGATATTCACTCTATTATTATTGAAGAACTTATTGAATTGAGTAAGTAAAGATCACAAACTCATCCAATGTTACATTTACTTTTTGAATATTAAAATATAATTTTTTGAATCACAAAGTGTTCAATAATACAATGGTAGGAAAATGAGAGACTCAGAATTAAGTGATGCTATTCAAACATCTAAAAAGTTGATATCCTAATTAAATAGCATTCCAAACCACAATACGTAACAGGTCTAAAAGAACAAATGAAATGAGATTTTTTCTTGTTGCTCACAGCCAACCGAGTGAACATCCTTCTTAGTAGATGGAGATTGTGTGGTGACTCTTCCACAACACAAAAAGAAAGTTATTTGTATTAATTTTAAATTCACTCAAAACCTACAAGGAGAGAAATGTTACATCATAAAATTATTTGTGTTTTTACGTAACAATTTAAATTTTTAGAAGAAATATGAGATATGTTATCATAGCTTCTGTGGTTAGTGTTCCTAGAGCTTGATCCTATTATCTCTCTATTCTTCTAAGTTAAAACTTTGCATGGATGATTCAAATGTTTGGTTCATGTCGTAAAAAATTTAGGGTATAGATACAAGTCTAAGAATCTAATTTTAGATACACTCGTAAAAAATCTAGTATGATGCATAGATGAGTGCATGTATATTAAATAAAATTGATGAGACCTACTTTTATTATGAGTGTATCTAAATATAATATATTAGACTTGTGATCATACAAGAATCTCTCTGCAAAATATACACACTATATTCTTCTATTTGTTAGTTGCTCAATTACTAGCATTTCCTGGCGTGCGTGTTGTTTCTTGAGTTAGCGATGGCATTTATTTTCTGCTTTTGTATGTATGTATGGTAATTAATTAGTTTCTATCGGACAATCAATACAAGTCGGTGTTCATTTCTTCATTCTGTTTCAAAGTGAGGAGAGCTTATTGCATCCATATTTGTGCTTTGCACGGCTTACTTCTTTAGTTCCCATTTATCACTGTAAAAAGTAATGTGTGATGCATACTCACATATACCTGCATAAATTGGATATACCAATGATCTATTGACTATTACAGAGAATTAATTGTATTGAAATAATATATATCTCCCATGTATAGAACAAGGTGACTTATGCATAGTACTATATTTAATATTGCAGAGAAATTATTTTGAAACTCATCTCCCACGTACATGCAAGCGTAGTTTCCTTATAAAATTCTACTAATTCGACAATGCAATTTGGATTACGTCCGGTAGAAATGTCCCTATCGCTCTTATAATTTCTTTATATTAATATTATTTTATCACCTAAAAGTGAGTGTCTAACTGAGATATCTACTCTGTCACTATTGAATATGATGATGATACTTATTATCTTTACCCATTTATATATCCAATGATAATAAAGTGGGTGATTCACGTGAGAAGGAGACAACAATATAACATGATATGACTACTTGAACACTGTTCTATTCTTGGGGGAAAAAAACACACAAGCCTCTCAATATCACCGGAGAAACCCACCTATTTACGTTCTTTTTTTTTTTTTACCAAAATGAAGAGGAGTAAAATTCTAATGTAAAAAAAAAAAAAAACCACAAACAGAAGCTCTGACACAAAACCAACTAACTCCAGTGCGTGTGATATATGGGGTTGTACATTACATATTACACATAATACAAAAACAAAATGGATAACCATTTTCCTCTTGCTCGCATGGATAAAAGTTTTTACAGGAGAATGTTATTGATGTTTAATGCTGTAGCAAGCTAAACTTCACTCATCAGACTCAATACTGCTTCCACAATTGAGCCAACCCATTCAAAGCAAGAAGGGAGGATCCACCTTGTGCTGCTGCTTCCTTAGCTCCCAATTTCAACTTGAATACCCTCTGCCTAATCTCCTTCCCCTTGTCCGAGTCCTGCCTAATCTCCTTCCCCTTGTCCGAGTCCATCAGCTCCTTAACTCGCTCCCCCAACTCGGTCCCACTCACCAACCCGTCTTTGGACTCGTTCACCCCCAAAGCCACCTTCATTTCCTGCACCATAATCACTCTGTTCAGCTTTTGCTCTGCATACAGAGGCCACGCTACCATCGGCACTCCTTCACAAATAGCCTCCAACACCGAGTTCCACCCGCAGTGAGTCACGAACCCTCCCACCGACTCATGACTCAGTATCGCAGCCTGCGGGGCCCAGTTCCTCACCACCATTCCCTTCTCCTTCGTTCTATCCAGAAACCCTTGTGGTAACAACTCGTCCAAAGCTGGTTCCGAGTCGGCCCCACATGACTTGCTCCTCACGACCCACAAGAATCTCTGCTCACTCTTCTCCATCCCAATAGCTATCTCCTTCAACTGAGCCTTCGAGAAGCTTCCAAGGCTTCCAAAGCACAAGAACACAACGCTCTGACTCGGTTGCGAGTCAAGCCAACTTAGACACCCACTCTCATCTCTTTCTCCACATGGAGTAGTAGTTGAGATCACTGGCCCAACGCCAAACAGCTTCGGCGATGTTCCTTCAGGCAAGCACAACCCATCGCTCAAAGCATTAATGGCTCTTCCTTCAATGGCATCACACGAGTTTATGATGACACCATCGCTATCCCTCATGCTCGTTGCCATGTCCATATAAACCTGGTAAACAATGCTCGAACGGTCTTGCACTGCATCAGGAAGCAACCGGGTGTGAATCTTTGGCAACCCGGGATTCAAAGGTTAGTGTTAAGGTCCTTGACAGGTTTCGGGGTGGTTTCGTGAAGGGTTGGAAGCTGAAGAAAAACGGCGAGAGTGGAAGCACCAGAGGTGTAGTAAAAGTAAGTGGGGATGTTGAGTGTGCGTGTGACTTGCATGGCGGTGTAGTTCATGAAGTCTAAGACAATGGCCTTGAGGTTCGACGTTTGGGAGATGGAGTTGATGAAGTGGCGGAAGTTGTGGTTGCTTTGGCGGCAGAGCTCGAGGGTGATGGCCTGAGGGGGGAGGGAGGAGGGGAGAGGGATGGGAGGGAGGTGGTGGAACGTGATGGAGGGTGCGGCGGCCGACTCGTAGGAGATGTATTGTTTTGTGGCGGCGCAGGTGCCACTGGGTGGGGTGAGGATGAGGATGGTGATGGAGAGTGAAGGGTGTTGTGTTGCTATGAGTTTTCCTAATTCAACTGTGGAGATCAGGTGTCCCCTGTCTAATGCAGGGTATAGAACTGTGGAGTCCTTCTTCATAATTAATTGGAGAATAAGAATATTACAAGATGAAGGGTGGTTTGTGATTTATTTAGATGAGATCACGATGATATCGAATGATTTGATGATGAAGTTCGAAGTGGCTGGTTGGGTTTATATAAGGGTAGTGAGCAGTTGTTGGCTACGTAAGGATTGACGTTAAATATATTTCATGTTGGGAAAATTTCAATGAGAAATTATTTGATTTATCAGAGTTTCAACTTTCAACCCATGTTACCGTTAACCATACTTGTTTGTTGTCCCCTTGCATGATGAGATTTGTGATATGATAGTATTACTTAATTAACCAATCAATATCATCTATGTCTTACTATACATATTATCCCATCAAAGGAAAACAACAATGTTACACAGTTAGGATAATAATATATATATATAACAAGAACTTTCTATATGATAAATTGCGGTGACGGTTAAGTGAAATGTAATGCCAACCCACTTATTCGTTCAAGGCGGTCCACTTAACTACATTATTTTTGGCATTTAGTTTTTGGATAACATTTTAGTTACGTTTTGTCTCATGCATTTCTTAGAAAGATGTAGCACTAGATGAGTACTTGTACAAGATAAAATACATTTTCTTCAAGCGTTCCAAAGTCAGGAAAAAAAATTTGTTTTGCCTATGCATATCGCTAGCTATTACATCATTCACGATAAATATGTATTTTATTTGAAAAAGACATGATCGTTTACTTGGTTTTGCTTATAATTATCGTAGGATTCCACGGTGACAATTCGTATTGGATTGCATCGTCTAAATAATGGGGAGTTCTCATGTAAAATGGGAAAAAAAAAATCTATAGATGAAGATCATAGGTGATCAAATAATAGAAGGACACTTGACATCATGAAGTGTTGTTGAATTGTCAAATTTAGGTTAATTAGATTGAAAAAATTATATCTATATCATAATTACAAAACTAATGACTCCTTGCCCCCTTCGCTACTACTTCTCCTTCCTTTGCCGACCACCATTGCCAACCATTGCCACTGCCAGACTCTACTTATCAACATTGTCCGTGCCCGTATCAGAACCCTGCACTATGTCAGTGTAACACCTTGGAATTATTTAGAAATTAATTTTAGTTTTATTAACAATAATTTCAATATTTGGATAGATAATAGTGATAACAAAGATGACCTAGTAGACAAGTTAAAAAAAATGAATAGTAACTTTGTGGGTCTCATAGTCTCGTCGAGACAGTCGAAACTCTAAGATGTGGACTAGAAGATGCCCGGGACGAGATATGATCATATGAAGGTTAGAAATGGTTAGAGTGAAATTCTAGACTTGAAATTAAATTTAGGACAATATCTGTTTTCCTTAATATGGTGTTCTACCCGTTTAGTGAAATATCGGTGTACAATTTAACACCGAAGAAGGCAACTTGCTCTCCAAACTTAAGTGGACCTATCATGTTAAGTTAAATGGATAACATAGATTAAATTTTGTCAAGTAAGTTCTAATTACTTGGGGGCTAATATTTCATCTATTTAGTAAAATTTTGATGTGTAGTTCTTACATTGTATGAAATTTGTAGTGTAAATTTTCTACTATCTTCAACACATGTATAGCTAGAATTTAGTACACCATTGTCTTGTGCTAATATTGAATAACAATCACATAAAATAACTAATGTCAATTATAAGGTAAAATTCTTGTGGTAACAAACCTAACACATGTCTTCTTATAAGTGAAAAGAAAAAAAAATACAAAACTTATCGTTCTTGTCCTCTTGAAGTCTCCGACAACTTCGTCCAGCTTTTCTCCATTCTCTTCTTCCTCACAACCCCATAAACTTGTAACAAAACCTTAAGTTACAATATCTAACATCCATAGGTTTTAGTACAAACACAAACCCACCTTTTGAGAACTTGAATCCTCTTTCAAAAGGCTCCTTATCTCACACCACCATCAAGGTAGCTATAATGTTACTACTCTAGGAGGAAGATTTGGCTGAGTAAAGACACAAGCAAAGACCAAGACAAGTGTAAAGAATTTCTAGCAACAAGTAGGACTTTATTCATCCACTTTTTTCAAATTTATTCTGAAAATTTCTGGTTTGATTGAGCTTGATATTTTTAGTTTTATTGGTTGGGAACATGTGAATATTGATGTATGAACTTTGGTATGGAGCTTTGATGATGTTAGGAAACTCTTTTTACTAAAACATGTTTTGATTATGCTGCTAGAAAATCTCGGATTTAGCAAGCAGATGAAATATTTTGATTTTTATGACTGACTTAGAGATATGATCATGAGCTGAAATTTTTATATGATGAAGCCAACATATAAAAGTGTTTTCAGAAATTTTCTTCGCTCATCTTAAGTACTTTTACTATTTTTAAAAAATGGAAAATCGAACAGGTTATGGGTGCTGTCTAGCTAGTCCAGTTGTAGTACTTAGCAAACAATCAAATTATTAGCTGAAATTTTTACAGGATATTAAAGGCACATTGAGGTTCAACTCTAAATTTTTCTATGAAGTTCTGGGTTCATTTGATAAGGTAGAAAAATTGAGACTTTTGGTTGTTGACCGAAACAAAATAGTTTTTGACCTCAGAAAATGTGAGAATTTTTAAATATAACTAGAGACCTTAATTCCTTTAAAATTTTTACAGGTTCTCATAGATAGTTAAAATAACTTTGAAAATTTAGGTTGCTCTGTTTTGATGAAATTTAATAATAGTTCCATAATTTTCTTGATGATTGAAATTCTGGCAGCATATTAAACTAGTTGAATTATGATGAATTGATTATGATTTGATCTCCATTATGTTGTATGAATCTATGAATGATGTTAAGCACATATGAATGTGAATACTTATTACAATTGCTTGTATGTGAAAAAAGCATAAGATTATGATTCTTAGGCTAGAGAAAGTAAATCTAGTTTGTCAAGGAAAGTAAACTTAACTACCCTTGAATTGAGTCGGGGAAAGGAAACCTGACTAGGAATAGGTCTGTATGAGAATTGGAGAAAGTAAATCCAATGATCATGTATAAAAATGAACTCAATCCTAAAAAGCGGTCTATTACCCAGAAGTGGAATAAACCACCATAGTCAAGGGTCAAGACAGTTAAAGTAGCAATTGTTTTAAGTTACTCTTTATGCTATGTGCTATGAGAATGAGTTTTATGATTCAATTGAGATCAAATGCTTATGTGTTAACTTGACATCACAAATTCTAAGGATGATAATGGTATAAAATGAACCTGTTTCGGATAAAGGTCTTATGAACTAGTATACACACTATTAGTTATGTTACTTGCATGCAATATTTTTATAATCAAACCAAAACAGCTAGGGTAGATAATGATGACATTTATATGTGTATAGGAGTATCCTATTGAGAAGTTCAAAATTCTCATCCCTATATGTATTCCATGTCTACCTCAAATTCAGCAGATGGCACTCACTAGAGGATTCAGTGACATATAGTAGCCATCAATCGACCATGTGATAGTAGGATTAGAAGCCTAAATGCCTACTAATAATTAGACTTGAGCTAGATAAATCCTCTTTATTTAGAGTAGGTTTATATTTTGTAGTTTTGATATGTGTACCCTAGCTAATAGATGTCTGTACATTATACACGTATACTGAAATGGCATGACCGCTTATTTGAAAATAAATACATTGTTGCTATAATGTATAAATGTGACATGAAATACCACACTCTTAGTTATAGTGTTTAATCCTAGGTAAAATACTGTAGTTAAGGGGGTGTTGTAATTTGGTATCAAAGCAGTTCATCCTAGTAAAGCCTGAGGAATGGACCGACTATACTTTAGTATACTTTGAGCATATTAGAGGATGTCATGCAGTCTAATTTTTGATTGTTTAAGTTAAATCTCTAGTTTAAAATGTATGATTGCTGGTTGTGAATGTTATAGGTTACTGTTACACTTAATTTAATATTGAGACTGATCAACTTAATACTTCTATTTGGTGTGATAGGAATTGATGGCTTCCAATAGGCATAATGGGAATGATAGAGGTGATGCAAATGGAATTGAAATAGGAATGATGGACATTTTTCGTGAAATGGCTACTGCAATGAGAGAACAGGCTGCAATGGCTAATAGGATGATGGAAAGACTAGACTGAACTACTGAGGGAAATCAAACTGGGAACCCAGGAGGAGCAGAGATGGATATAGAATACCAAAAATTTGTTGAATTTAGGAAGACTAACCCAATGCTTTTTAGAGGAGCTTTTAATCCGAGCAAGGCAAAGGAGTGGATCAAGACAATGGAGAAGATTTTCTCAGTTTTAGTCTGTACAGAAAGTCAGAAGGCAGCCTTTGCTACTTGTATACTGGAGGCTAATGCTGAATTTTGGTGGAATAGGACTAGAAGACAGCTTGAGGCTTCTCAGGCGAAAATCACTTGGGATGCTTTTAAGGAGGCCTTTTATCAGAAGTATTTTCCTGCTTTAGTAAGAAATGCAAAGGAGCTGAAATTTATGATGCTTAAGCAAGAAAATATGAGCATAATAGAGTATACTACAAAATTTGAGGAGTTATGTAAGTTTTCTACTATCTATCAACGTGATCCCGATGAAATCTGGAAATGTATCAAGTATGAAGGTGGATTACGGGAGGATATTGAAGCTGCTATCAGCCATTTGGAGATTAGGGACTATGCAGCATTGGTTGACAAATGTTGGTTGGTGGAGGGATATAATAGGAAATTAGCAATTTTCAAGTCTGGAAGGGATAACTCTAAGAGAAGATTGACACCCTAAGGCCAAAAGTTTAAGCCTGCATACAAATCAAGGGGGAGACTTCCACAAAACAATAGTAAAGGGAAACAACAATAACAACAGTCACAACAATGCTTGAAGTGTGGAAAGAATCACGGGAACAAGCCATGCTTAGCATGGCAGAATGTTTGTTTTAGTTGGGGTAAACCAAGACATAGAATTTATGAGTGTCCCAACCGAAATCAGTAGTTTAGCTCCAGGCCACAACACCAAGGGCGCGTTCTTAATCTGAAGGCTAAAAAAGCTTCTCAATCCAAAGATTTGATACAAGGTAAATGTGAAATTGAGGGTAACAATTTAAATATAATGTACGATTCGGGTGCTACCCATTCCTTCATATCCTATGATTATGTACATAAGTTACAACTACTCGTATCTACACTATCTTACGATTTGATGGTCTTCACCCCTATTGATAAGAAGTCTGTTAAAACTTGCCAGGTATGTAAAGACCTTCCTTTTTGAGTAGACGGTAGAGAGTTTGTGTTTGACTTAATATGTCTTCCTTCATCCAGTTTAGATGTAATTTTAGGTCTAAATTGGCTTTCTGCTAACCAAGTAGTTTTACATTGTGATAACAAGACTGTTTTATTTTGTTCAAACTCCTCTAATAAACCTGTGACTTCCATGTGTTTTAATTTAAATCCATTGAGTCAAACTCTAGGAAAGTTAAGAGTCAAGGATATGAAGTAAAGCTGAAAGTGAGAAGAAGCTAGATGAAATTTCTGTGGTTAGGGAATATCCTGATGTTTTCCTAGAAGATATTCCAGAATTTCCTCCAGAAAGAGAAATTGAGTTTTCAATTGAATTGGTTCTAGGAACAGGTCCTATCTTTATTTCCCCATATAGAATGTCTCCCCTAGAGGCAACAAAGTTGAAAGCATAGATCGAAGAGCTTTTAAATGTGATATTCGGTGTATATGTGGCAGCGAAAAAGTTCTGAACTGCCACAGGGTCCTCTAGGACCCACCGACATTGCTGGAAAGGCCTCGGGATGCATGGAGGACCCTTAATGCAACAGAGATGGTGAACTATCACCGCTATAGCGGTCCAAGACTGTTATAGCGGTCACAGTTGGTGGCGGCAATTGTATCAGCGTTCTAGGTACTGCTATAGCGGTCATGTGTGGGTGCAGCGTGTTTTTTGGTCCTCTAGGTACCGCTATAGCGGTCCTGGACTGCTATAGCAGTCGTAAGTGGCACGATCCGAGAGCTCGTGAGGGGTAGACCGCTATAGACTGCTATAGTGGTGTCAATGGTGTAGCAACAGTGCAGAATGGCATCGTTTCGCTTACAGGAGAGACCCCATCCCTATAAAACCCTTTTCTTTGGATTTCTTCCCCAAAATTCGATTTCTCTTCACTTTCAAACCCTCCTCTCACCTCTTTTCTCTATCTCATTAAAGTCTAGCTCCCCCAAATCATAAAGGTATGTTTATGTTGATAGATTTTGTTTCCGTTCTTCCCATTCTTTCATGTTCTTGGTTTGGGTTGTAGTTTTCTCTCATTGTTGTCAAGTGAGGGTGCTATCACAATGTTTTTAGAGCTACATTAGACTCGTTTAAAGATTAGCGGAGACTAATCTTGAGTTAATGTTGCTCTATGACAGTTGTTGGTGCCATTCCATGCTTCGGAGGTCAAGTTGGTGGTGCCCACATACTCCTGGCTCTAAACGGTGAGTGGGTTTAAACTCATGGTCTTAGTTTCCCCATTATAGTTATATTTTATACATGATGATTGCCAAATATGACATTAGAGATGAAATTATGATTATATATATGATTTTGCAAGTATGGCAATTTAGACAAAGAGCATGATTTCTAAAGAGCATGAATAATGTATTTAGAGAAATCGTGGGACCATGATTAATGTATAGAGTGCAGTGGAAATGTTTTATATATATTCATGAAGAGATTTATTGCAAGAATATATGATTTAAAAATTTGTTAGTATATCTAATATGTTTCAAGAATTTTGGTATCTTTATGCTTCAAGACTAGAGAATTTTGGCATCTTTATCTAACATGTTTCAAGAATTTTAGAGTATCAGCTAAGCTATTTTGGCAAGAATGTCAAACAGAGATGCTATATTATAATGTTAGAGATTTCATGATTATGAACCTTTTCCATTGCAAGGTTGATATTAGAGTTATTAAGTTACAAAAAGAGATTATCTTGAGAAATGAGATTTTTGTAATTCAGTTTGGTGACATTCCAAAAATATGAAATTCAGTATGATTCGTAGTGATTGCTAGGTACATATTTTGTGAGCTTGAAATCGGAATGCCTGCAAGCGGGTGATTCCTTGGGTATAATTTCACAGTCACAGTTATACTAAAGTCAGGTTGCTAGAGTTATATGAGTCCAGAGTTTTTAGAGTTTAAAGAGTTTTCATATTTAAATGGTTTTATAAAGAGTTAGATTATGAATATGATTATATTTAGAGATTTTATGAATTATCTTGATGATTTCATGGAAAAGAGTATTTATGAATGAAAGAGTTTGATACCAGATTAGAGTATATAAAAAAGATTTAGAGAAAACAATATCTTTTTTGAATTAGAGACTATACGGTAGCTATAGAGAAGCAGACAGTGAGTTAACGGCTGAACCCCAATCGTTAACCTTGGTACCAAGTTATCCCGAGAGGACAATCTTATTGAGCAGAGAATGGAACCTATTTAGGTGTCCGATTTAGATCCTTGAATGGATCATAGAGCAGAGGAATTGCTATGTTATGGTTGACATGCATAGCTAGAGAATGTATTGTTATGCAAGGCATAACCAGAGATTTCTATTTCTCTATTAGAGTACTGTTAATTATATTTTCAGATATTATTGATATTTCCAGAGAATATTTGATTTAAAAGATATCATATATATGAGAAATGATTTTCTTGTTAAAGTAAGAGTTTAGAGATACCTTGTTATGAGTTTATGAATACAAAGATATATATATTTTCTATGAGATTATGTACAAGAATATTAAATAGTTTGTGATTGCTGCATGTATATTGCATTATGTATATTTTTCTTGGTTGTCCCATATGGGTGATGGGTAAGAGCACACTCACTGAACCCGTTGACTCACCCTCCTCCCTTCCTCTACATAGTTGCAGGTGCAGATATTGCTCAGCTTTCAGTTTGGCAGACGTCGCCATTCATAGTGGTGAGACATACTTTGAAGTAAGACCTAGCTAGAGTCTTATTAGAGTAGAGTGCTCTAGTAGGTGTGCAAGCAGGATCCAAACCATGCATTATTTTCAGATTATGTATTTGATTTCAGTATTCAAACAATTATGTATATTTTCAGTTCCCAAGTATGGATTTGAAATTGTAGAGTATGATTAGAGTTTATGCAATAAACTTGAGATGTATTTATGATTCAGTTCATGTGTTGGATGGATTTTTAAAGTATGATAAGATAATTTCACAGTTTTATATATCAAGTATTTCAGTTTTATATTTCTAGATATAAAGTTTAAATAGAGTTTTAGATGAAGTTATGGTTTCAAAATGAAAAATATGCTATTTTATGCATATAGAGAGACTCAGAGGTCACGAGGCTTACGTGGAAATGACGATTTCCCACATGTCAGTCACGAGCCCAGGTCGGGTCGTGACATTAAAGAAGCAATTTATTAGGCCAAGTGCCTCGCCATGGGGAGCTCATGTCCTTTTAGTAAAGAAAAAGGATGGAGACATGAGGTTGTGTATTGATTATAGGTAACTGAACAAAGTAACAATGAAGAATAAATATCCCTTATCGAGAATTGATGACCTTATGGATCAAGTAAGAAGGGCAACAATATTCTCAAAGATTGATTTAAGGTCAGAGTACCATCAAATTAGAGTTCGAGATGAAGATATTCACAAGACAACTTTTAGAACTCGATATGGACATTATGAGTATATAGTAATGTCATTTGGGCTAACTAATGCTCCATTTGTTTTCATGGATTACATGATTCGAATTTTTTGGCCTTACTTAGATCAGTTTATAGTTGTTTTCATAGATGATATACTTATCTATTCGAAGACCGAAGAGGAGCATGCCGAACACCTAAGGATAGTACTTCAAATTCTAAAGGAACGAAAACTCTATGCCATGTCATCAAAGTATGAATTTTGGATGAAAGAAGTCAAATTCCCAGGACATGTAGTGTCCCGTGGAGGTATATCAGTAGACCCAAGTAAGGTTGAAGCAGTACTCCGTTAGGAAAGGCTAACAACAGTTACTGAAATTCGTAGTTTCTTGTGGTTAGCTGGATATTATAGACGGTTTATCAAGGACTTTTCACATATAGCCTTACCTTTGAAAGCTGACTAGGAAGAATGCCACACACCTATGGACACTTGCATGTGAGAAAAGCTTCCAAGAGTTGAAACAGAGGTTAACCACAGCATCGATATTGGTACTACCTGATCCTTATGAACCATTTGAAGTATATTGTGATGCTTCTAATAAAGGATTAGGGTGTGTATTAATGCAAAACCGGAATGTAGTTGCCTATGGTTCTCAACAATTAAAACCACATGAGGTGAATTACCTAACTCATGACTTGGAACTCGCCGCTATAGTCTTTGCTTTAAAGATTTGGCGACATTACCTTTATGGAGTAAGATTTGAAGTTTTTTCTAATCAGAAGAGTTTGAAGTACCTATTTGATAAGAAAAAACTGAATATGCGGTAGAGGAGGTGGATGGAGTTCCTTAAGGATTATGAGTTTAATTTGAATTATCATACTGGGAAAGCTAATGTTGTAGCTGATACACTAAGCAGGAAGTCATTGAGCATGGCATGGATGATGATTAAAGAAGAAGAACTTGCAGAGAGTTTTAAGAATCTCAATTTAGGAATTTCTATAACTCCTCAAAGTATTTCCTTAAGCCAGATAAGGTTAACAAGTGAATTCAAGGACCTAATTTTGATGGCACAAAGCAAGGACCAAGAAGTCCAAGGAATTTTGAACTTGGTTCGTACAGGAAAGTTCACAGGATTTAATTAGGATGAACAAGGAATATGGAGATACAAGGTAAAATATACGTACTTGCAAATGATGATCTCAGAACAAGAATTTTGCAAGAAGCTCATGAAAGCAACTTCACCATGCATCCCGGAACAAGCAAGATGTATGCAAATCTTAGGAAGATGTTTTGGAAGCCAAAAATGAAGTCAAACATAGCAAATTTTGTTAGGAAATGCTTGACTTGTCAAAAGGTTACGATCGAACATTCGAAACTTGCAGGAGCATTCCAACCTTGAGATATTCCTGAGTTGAAGTGGAAAAGTGTCTCAATAGACTTTGTGTTAGGATTACCAAGACCATCCTTAGGATACAATGTCATATGGGTTATAGTGGACAGGTTAACTACGTCTGCACATTTTTTTACCTTTAGAGCTAACTATCCCTTAGAGAAACTATCTTAACTATACATTCAAGTTATAGTACGGCTGTACGGTGTCCCTTCTACTATAGTTTCTGACCGAGACCCAAGATTTACTTCAAGGTTTTAGGGAGCCCTTCAAAAGTCACTTGGAACTAAGCTTTGCTTAAGTACTGCCTGTCATCCTCAAACTGATGGGCAAACAGAGCGAACCATACAAAGAGAGAGTTGGGATAAATTGTTACCACTAGTTGAATTTGCCTATAACAATAGTTACCATACTAGTATTGGCATGGCTCCATACAAAGCTTTGTTAGTAGAACGTGCCAATCTCCCTTATGTTGGTATGATATAGGAGAAGCAAAATTGTTAGGGCTTGACCTAATCAACCAAACCACTGAACAATATGAAAGATTCGAAGCAAAATTCTCACTGCCTAGAGTTGGCAAAAGAGTTATGCTGATATCCGAAAGAATCCTCTTGAATTCCAAGGAGGAGAACATGTATTCTTGAAAATCACCTTTACCATAGGTATAAATAGAGCTCTAAATGTTAAGAAATTGTCATCCCGATTCATAGGTCTTTTTCAAATCCTCCAAAGAATCGGTCCAATTGCGTATCAAATAGCTCTATCCCCTCATTTGTCAAACCTCCATGATGTCTTTCATATATCCCAGCTTCAAAAATATTATCCAGATCCGAGTCATGTGTTAGCACCTGAATCCATACAGTTAAAAGATGACTTTACATTTCAAGTACCTCTGATTCAGATCATTAGAAGGGAAACTAAACAGCTTAGGAATAAATTTGTGCTATTAATGAAGGTGGTTTGGGGAATGACAGAGAATAGAGAATACACATAGGAATTAGAGTCAGACATGAAGCTGAATTATCCAAAACTATTTCCAGGTATAAAATTTTGAGGACAAAATTTTTCTTAAGGGGAATGGTAAATCATGTAACGCCCGATGATGAGGGCAGAAGTGATTGCCGGTGCGAGATGGCATGGACAAGGAGCAGCTCCTAGCAAGACCTCTAAGCAGAGGGGTACATAAATAAACAGATTACACACTCGAATGAGAAGGATCCTAAGACTATGTAGGTATGGGACTATACAGTTAAGGAGAGCTTATATGAATTGATTTGTATAATCCTATACCAACAAGATGCATCTTCTTTTCAATAGCCCAATACTAAAGATTTCCATAGTTAAGCATGCCTGACTTGGAGTAATTTTGGGATGGGTGACCTACCGGAAAATTTTCCTAGGAAGCGTATGCGTGAGGACAAAGCACGCTGAAAAGACCCGTGTTGGTTTATGGGGACAGTCGTCAATCCATAAAGCATCAAGGGATGTTACAAATCGTATCAGAGCTTCCACCTCTCCTAGTACGGTGTGGTTTGGGGACAAATCAAGCGGAAACTGGTGGGCATGTAATGCCTGGTGACAAAGGCAGGAGTGATCGTCTTTGCGAGAAGGCATGGACAGGGAGTGGCTCCTGGCAAGGCCTCTAAGTGGAGGGGTATATGAATAAACCGATTACACACACGAATGAGAGAGATCTCGAGACTGTGTAGGTATGAGACTATACAGTTAAAGAGGGCTTATGTGAATTGATTTGTATAATCCTATACCAACAAGATGCATCTTCTTTTCAATAGTCTATCACTAAAGAACTCCACAGTTAAGTGTGCTTGACTTGGAGCAATTTTGGGATGAGTAACCTTATGAGAAGTTTTCCAAAAAGCGTGTAAGTGAGGACAAAACACGCTACAAAAACCTATGTTGGTTTGTAGGGATAGTCGGGGATGTTACACCCAGCGCACCCGCTGCTGTCCTCCGTAACTGTCCTCAATGTGCTTGTAGCAAGCTTGAGGTTTCCGGCGTTTGACATCATCTGCAATGTTTGTGGCCATGGTTCAAGGAGAAATGGCATTGTCATTTTCGTAGGTGGGTCTTCATTCCAATACTCAAAAAACCCTGCACATCATCATCTCCTTCTCAGCCACTTAGCCTCCTCTAAAAACCCAAAAATCCCCCTTCTCAATTCTTCAAATTCCCAAGTTCATTCTTAAACATCATTCCCACAATCAATAATAGAAAATAAAATAAAGAGTAAATAATGCATATAGTCTCTCAAGAAAATTTTGCAAGACTATTTAATCCCTCAAAAATTGAAATTAAATTTGCGATCCCTCAATTTTTTAATAATAGAACACATTAGTCCCTCTATATACCTTTGATTCTTTAAACACTAATAGAATTGCACATTAACATGCTACCATAATGTTAAGTGATGTACAAGTCATTTGAAGTGGAAAAAAATTTAAAAAGACTCATTTTGATAGTTGAAACTCACAAAATGAGTTATTTAAATTTTGATTATAAGTCATACAATAATCCATTTTATGTAATTTTAGATACTAAAATGAATGTAATATGTTCTGAAATAGCTTCATTTAGTTTGCCTCTAATGTTTTACTGACACATTATTATTGTTCTGTGACACGTGTGTAAGCCCACTAAGGAAGAACCAACAAAGGGACTAATGTGTCAATCATTTTCAATCTTGAGGAACCACATGATTAATTTCTTTTCTGAGAGAAAGAAATAATCCGAGATAAAAATTTTAAGAGACGAAATAAAGTATTCACCCTAAAATAAAATAAAATTCCGGAATTGATCAAGAGCGTAACTTCTATGCTTCGAAAATGGTGGAAGGTGGGAGTAGAAGAGACGAGGCACTGTCATCGAACAACACCAATGTCTTCACAACGCTGAGTAACATGAAGAAAAAGAAGAGTAGTAGCAAGAACAAGGAGGAGGAAAGAGGCTCCACCAGTGCTAGAGAAGAGCCGAAGGAGAAGGAGGAGGTTTTTTGGGGCTCCAACGTTGCTCACAGCAAAGTCCGGTAGTGGTCATGGGCATCGGAAAGGGATGGATCGAAGGCTGGAGGACAATGGCGTCAAAGGGGAAAGGATGGGAGAGGCAACGACGATAAGTCATTAGTGTAAAATTAGGATTTAGATTTAACTTTTTTAATCTAATCAATCTAGATTTGATAATTTAACAGCACTATATGATGCCAAAAGTCAGTCTATTATTTGACTAGTCTTCATATGTAGATTTTTTTTGCGCCTGCTTGTGAGAAGTCACCCTATATAATATGCTGATGTTAGGGAAATAAATTAATAAATAACTTTAGATATAATTATTGCTCTTGAAAAGCATTTAGTCATTTTTAATTTCATACTTTTAAAATTATATCAATCACAATAAAATTTAAATTTAAAACTTCATGCGTAATACCAAAATCTGTCGGCACTAAACCTCATGCATCCTTAGTTGTTCTTGAAACAAACCAAAAGAAAAGAAAACTTGTTCGGATTTTTTTAATGGTTAACATATCAACGAAGGTTGGTCATTCTTTTCTTTTAAATTATTAACAGTAGTTTATATATTAAAAAATATACTAATGGAAGACTTATGATAGAGACTCTAATAGGTGTATTGTTAGGAGTTTTCTTGAATGGCTCTTTTGATATAATGGGTTGGCTAAATATTTATGGGGCATATATAATCCGTATAATCAGGTGCTATAATTATGTGTCGTTTTTTTCCGTGCGCACTTCATTTTCTTTGAAGTGTTGAGCATTCTAAATACATTATCAAAAAGATAATAATAATAAATCAGAGTAAGAATTTTTTCTTATTCCAATAACAACTAATAATTTCTCAACATTCCTTGTTATAATAAATCTATCATATATAGTAAGTACTTGCATTTTGGACTTTGGAGGCATTGATATACCTGGTAGTCTGGCACACAAGTTGCTACACTTGGTGGAGGTGGTCGTATTTTTCAACCCCAACTTGAACCTCCGCCAACGTAGCCGAGAGACGAAATATATCCTCCCAACTCCAAAACCTTGGCCTCCTTCTGTTGCTGCATCACTTATTTCTCTTATTTGTTAGAAAAATAAATAAATGTTATTCTCGAAAGCTTTTAATGCATGCCCTGACGTTTTCGTACGACTCCTTTGATCAATAATACAAGTTATTTTTTAATTTTTTTATCTGGTTCAAAATATAATTTTTTTATATTTTATAAAAGTATTAATTATTGTTTATCCTTATATTTATAATATGTGAGAATGAATAGATGTGAGTTAATTATCTATTAGAGAAATAATTTATGATAAGTGATAAAGGATATTTTCATCTTTTATTTTTATTTTTTAAAAAAATCAATAAAATCTAATTATTACCTTAATTTTTATATATAATCTTAAATAACTTATTATAGATGAAAATATGTTCTGGTTTAAGTTGTCTATGTTGGTGGAAGACCACATCCCCCGTTCTCAGACACTTGGCCTCCATTTAATATTGCTGCATTACTCATCTCATTTACTTATAGGAAAATTAAAAAATATATATATATATATATAAAACAATAAGAGACTATTATTTGAATTTACTTTATAAAATTATAAAACGTTCGACAGTGATTAACGAATAAGTTATCAAATTTCTATAATTTAGCGTGCCCATTTACCAATTTTTTATTAGACACTTAGCCTATTTATTGACCATTATCGATGTATTACAACTTCATTATTGTAATTACTATTTTTCTTGGTGAACTTGAACCGCTATTCCCTCCGTTATTAAATAATTGTTCAATTATAAATATATATATTGGAATTAAAAAATAATTGATAAAATATTAATGTTGGTAAAAATTAGAAATTATTTATTAAATTATTTTTATTTTTATTTTATTACTCCAACTTTCTCTCTTCTCATTGATTAATGAATCAACAGTATTTAATAAGAATATATTGATATAAAAATAATATAATTAATACTACTTAAATTTTTTAAATGAATAATTATTTATAGATAAAATAAATTTTTAAAATAGATAATTATTCAAAAATGAAGGGAATATTTTAATATAATTACTGAAATTTAATTTCAATAGTTGAATAATTCAAAATATTTGTAACCTTTTCTTGTTGTGTATGAACACTTCCAAAATTTTTCTTAGCCACTCACACTCTATATATATATATATATATATATATATATATACACGGTTGCAATTGCAAATTGGATCGTTTGACTCTGTTTATCTGTTCATTAAAAAAAAGAAAAAGGTTCGCAAATGAATTTGGAACATTTGGTTCCAGACGGTGGGAACGATCAGTTTTCAACACAATCAGACAATATATGAACTTATAGCGAGGCAGACCTCCCACCAGCCACATGTGGGGTCCAGCCGGCAGAATTTAAGCAGCCGGAAAGATATTTTTTCGCATGTGAACCGTAAATTAATTACTATACACGCGTTAAACTTCCTCTATAAATAGAGGTGAGGAAGCAACCTTGAGCGTCGAGCGGCGGAGATCAAATGATAGAGAAAAATCGAGCTTGTGTTATTTTTCTGAGAGTGAGAGGAAAATAGAGAGTGTGAGTAAATCCCATAAAGTGTAGGTATATATACCGGAAATATTTTTTGGGTATCATCTTTATTACTCCTTGGTACTGCAAAAGTGTAGTATTTGAATAGGAGGGTTCTCACCGGGAAACACTATATTTACCTCTTGGATTGGAGAGTGTGAAAAAGATATTGTGTAATTATCCTGAATATAGTGAAATATTTTTCGGAGTTTGTCCGGTGATTTTTCCTCCAGTATTTGAGGGTTTCCACGTTAAAAATTCGGTGTGCATATTTCTTGATCTGTTTTGGTGGCATAAATAGTAACGTGGGTCCCACCACAGTAAATAGTAACTCCAAATTTACTATTCACATGAATAGTGATACGGTTCCATTGCTGAGTATTGTCCACGTGAATAGTGACAGTGGACCCTATCGTGAATAGTGATCAGCAGGTCCCACTGTGAATTACTATTCACCCTGGTATTTATTTTTCACTGCGCTGCACCGATTGATAAATTTAATTCTATCGGATTTATTTTGATACTCATTGCCACTTATTATATATCATTTAATTACATTGTGAATCAGTTTCTGAGCTTAACACCACATACACTGCCACTTGCTTCACGCAACACTGACGACCCAACTTTGTATTAAATAACACATACCTCTACGTACAGAAACTCACAGATAAGAGTACTTATGGGGGAGAATAATGATATACAGTATATTTTTATATCAAAATATCTACACAATTTCCAAACTTTTCTAAATATTAAATTTTTATCTCCAAACCTTAAATATTAAAAGAAATTGTTAAATATGTGTTTAACAAGGATTCTTAACTAATTACCTAATGAGATTGTTTAAAGAAACAAGAGTAGTGATTGAAAAATGATTCTGATTTCTGACCGACGACATGAGATGATAAGACTATATATATTTTTTTGGGATAAATGATAAGAATATATATATGGATTTAATTGGAATACATTAATACTATAAAATTTTTTACACATTCATCCAATCATATAATGACATATCAGTAAATATGATTACTTTTAACCTCCATTATTTAAAAAGTCATATAAAAAAAAGATATAATTAAATGATAATATAAAACTCTTTTACACCATCATTGTATTAAAATTAAACCTAATATATAATCCATATCATAATATCACTCTTTGCTTTTCTTCTCATTTTTTTTTCATCTTGTCGATGGTTTTCGCCCTTCTGTGTAATATTTTTAAAATTCCATCCCTTTCATTACTCTTATGATAACACCTAAGACATATTATACAAATGGAAGAAGAACTAACAAAAGTTTTAATACTTATTAATATATATTATATATGAATTAAGAGAGCACTACGTTAAAAAAGAGTATTTCAATAAAAGCAATATAAGTATTATTAGGAAAAATAATTATGATATAAATTGACGGTTAAAAATACTTATAAATTTTGATTGATAAGTATTAACATTATGATAAAAATTAGCATTTTTGACAATTAAGTACATTAAATTTAAGTACACTTATAAAAAATTGAATCCCACTATTTTTTTAATATATACTACTTTTTAATGTATTTCACTAATTTTATTGAATATATTCAAATATAATATGTTAGAGACTTAGAGCTATATTTATACAAAGTTATATTATTTCAATACTATTCTCACTTATCTATCACATCTTATGATGATAAAGTGAGTATCCTAATTAGATAATTATTTTTAGGTATTAGAATAATATTTTTTATCATCTATATAATAAAATTTTCTGGATGAATCAATACCGTAATTAAGAAGGACCTTAAGAATTTATTTAGATTATCTAATTGTCCTCTATGCTTCACTCTTTCTTTTCCTCTTCCCAATTCTCATTTCCATTCTACTGCCCGAGATTCCCTGCCTCCGTCCCTCTTCAATGGTGTGGGGGCCGAGGCGTGGCCAAGATGAAGATGGGAAGGGAAAGTCGAAAAGGAAATTAATGGAAAGTAGAAAAGACAATTAGGTACTCTATCTATTCCTTAGCAATAGTTGTGGTGGGATATCATAACATTGTGGTATATTTATAGATTTATTTTTCTAAGTACATGAGCATCTTGTATGTTTTAATTTTTTAGAAAATCGAATCCAATAAATCATCTTCATCAGCCGATACAGTAAAGAAAGTAAACCAAATAAACAATCATGTCTTTTTCAATATTTATAGGAAATAACCAAGCAAGAAAATATATATTTAATATAAATGATGCAATAGCTACATATACATATACTAAACGAATAAATGCAAAACGAATTTTTATTTTTGACTATGCTACGCTTGAAAATGTATTTTATCATGTACACGTCTAATACGCTATATTTTTTGTTTGACGGGATGATACGCTATATTATTATAAAGATGAGAAAACTGCACAAGTGATTAAGTAACGATATCACATAACAATCTCATGCAAGGGGACAACAAACAAGTGTCGATATCATAACATGGGTTGCGGTATAAACTGTTATAAATCAAATAATTTTTCATTGAAAGTTACCCTACACGAAATATATTCAGTATCAATCATTACGTAAAGGTTAAAACACATCCATATCTTTCTTTCTCTTCCCTTTGGCATTTTCTTATGTGAGTATTATGCAAGGGAGCTGCTATCTTTGTTCTTCAATGAAAGTCCCATCATTTTCTTCTCTTTCCATATTTTGTATTTTGTTTTGTTATCTTTATTGTGGTGTTTTATTATTCTTTTATTGTGCTTTCGTAGTCTTCATTTTTTGGGTGTTTTTCTTTTATTTTCTTTAATCGGTATTTTGGTTGCCCTCATAGGTATTTAGATTTTTATGATCTAAAATAAAAAATATGAAGATATTCATATTCAAATTGAAAAGATGTGTGATAATTTCTTCAAATTGATTTGCTTATTGTGATGATTTTCGACATGAAAGATGCTTATACATTGATCTTTAGACTATAGTCACCTATCTGTTATTAATCCAGAGTGTGAAAACTATTTATTTCTTATTCAATTGGAACTTAACATGTCTGTTTTGATTTCTAAGTGCAGTTAGAATTTTTTATTAATGAAATATTTTATTTGCTTCTAAATGAAAAAAAGAGTATCAATCAATCGGTGCGTTCTCAGGTACAGAAGAGATTGTTTTCATCTTACAGATCTTATATGGTCCAATAATAAATTGACATATGTAAGTGATAAAGTTCTTGGTACAGTGTGTTGAAGGTAATGTGTGTGGAACTTGAAACAAAAAGTTACTGTCCTGATATTTGCAGTATTTGTAGCAAAATAGTTTATTTGTTTCTCTTTCTCTTGTTTTTCTCTCTCACCAGGTTTACAACTTTTTATATATAGGTTTACAAATTTTTGTCTACAAGTTTACAATTTTTTGCATATTGGTTTACAGCTTATAATACACTTGGAACTTGAAATAAAAAGTTGCTATCCTGACATTTGCAGTACCTATAGCAAAAGAGTTTATTTGTTTCTCTTTCTTTTGTTTTTCTCTCTCACCTAGGTTTATAACTTTTTACATATAGGTTTATAACTTTTTGTGTTCAGGTTTATAATTGTTTGCATACTGGTTTATAACTTTTCTGCATATGGTTTCACATTTAATCCTAAATTTGTTTAGTATATGTTATCAATTGGTTTACTACTTTTGTATATTGATTTACAACTTTTTACATATTGGTTTACAACATTTTAAAATTTGTATTTACAATTTTTTAACTTCAAATTTTTAGGTGTTATTTCTGCTACATGAACTGGTACCTATTATGGAAATGGAACTAAAAGAAATCGATGAAAAGGAAAATAGTAACTATTTTCCAAGGATGCTCTTGTTGCCAAGGAATGCTGCAACTATCAGCTAGACCACTGTATACCTATCAATAGCATCAACGGATAAAACTTGGTAAATATTACATAATTTAGAAAGCATAAATATAACTGTGCAGAGGTACTTCCTTACAGGACAATTGTGGAAGAACCTCTCATCGGCGACAAAGGCATCCTTTATACTACTTTCCTTTTCATTGATTTCTTTTAGTTCCATTTCCATAATAGGTACCAATTTATGTATCAAAAATAACACCCAAAAATCTGAAGTTAAAAAATTGTAAATGCAAGTTACAAAATGTTGTAAACCAATACTCAAAAAGTTATAAACCAATATGTAAAAAGTTCTAAATCAGTACACAAAAGTTGTAAACCAATTGATGGCATATACTAAACAAGTTTAGGATTAAATGTCAAACCATATGTAGAAAAGTTGTAAACCAGTATGCAAAAAGTTATAAACTTATATATAAAAAGTTGTAAACCTGGGTGAGAGAGAGAAACAAAAGAAAGAGAAATAAATAAAGTATTTTGTTACAGGTATTACAAATGCCAGAACAACAACTTTTTGTTTCAAGTTCCACGCGCATTAAAAGTACAGGTATGCAAAAAATTTTAAACCTGTACACAAAAAGTTGTAAACCTATATGTAAAAAATTGTAAACATGGTGAGAGAGAAAAATAAAAGAAAGAGAAATAAATAAACTATTTTGCTACAGGTACTGCAAATGACAGGACAGGAACTTTTTGTTTCAAGTTTCATGCGCATTAACTTCAACACATTGTATTAACAACTTTATCACTTATACATGTTAATTTATTATTGGACCATATAAGATTTGTAAGATGAAGAAAACAATCTCTTCTATACCTAAGAACACCCCTAATCATTATATAGCCAACAACTGCTCACTACCCTTATATAAACCCAGCCTGCCACTTCGAACTTCATCACCACATCATTTGATAATCGTTGTGATCTCATCTAAATAATCACAAACCACCCTTCATCTTCTTGTAATACTCTTACTCTTCAATTAACCATGAAGAAAGAATCCATAGTTCTATACCTTGCACTAGATAGGGGTCACCTAATCTCCACAGTAGAATTAGGAAAACTCATAACAACACAACACCTTTCACTCTCCATCACCATCCTCATCCTCACCCCACCCAACGGCACCTCCGCCGCTACCTACCAATACTTTGCCGCTGTGTCTGCCGCCGCACCCTCCATTACCTTCTATCACCTCCTTCCAATCCCTTTACCCTCCTCCCTCCCTCCTCAGGCCATCATCACTGAGCTCTCCTGCCAAAGCAACCACAACTTCCACCATGTCATCAACTCCATCTCCCAAACCTTAAACCTCATGGCCGCTGTCTTGGACTTCATGAACTACACCTCCATGCAAGTCACCCGCACACTCAACATTCCCACTTACTTTTACTACACTTTTGCTGCTTCCACTCTCGTTGTTTTCCTTTAGCTTCCAATCCTTCACAAAACCACCCCGAAATCCATCAAGGACCTTAGCACCAACCTTTGAATCCCTGGGTTGCCAAAGATTCACACCACGGAGCTTCTTATTGCAGTGCAAGACCGTTCAACTTTTGTTTACTAGGTTCATTTGGACATTGCAACGAGCATGAGAGACAGTGATGGTGTAATCATAAATTCATGTGATGCCATTGAAGGAAGAGCCATAAGTGCTTTGTGTAAGAATTTGTATGTGGACTTGTATATATAATTGTATATTGTGTGCTATTATAAAGTTTGGGCCAAATTAAAGTGATCTGATAAGGACAAGTTAATGGGCCTAAATCATCTCGTTAAGTATGGGCTTATTATGCATAGATACTATGCTACCCAGTTACTAACTTTATGATGGGCTGAATTAGAAACTAGGGTTCATAGAGTTATAAAAGGTTATGGTCCCCAAGTTATATGCACCTCTCTTTTTTCTTGACATCTCATCATCAGAAAAAGGGAGAGCCATCGTCTCTAAAGGATGCATATCAACTTGGAAGATCACTAACCACATGTCCAAACACTAATTAGTTCCTATGGATATTTAGGTACGCTTCTTCATCTAGTCTTCCAATTTTCTTGATGATTTAACATGGATGATCTTGGGATTATAAAGAACTAAATTTCTAACAAGTGGTATCAGAGCAGTCCATGATTGAATCATTGAAAAATAGTTTATTTTCCTTTCATTGATGTTTGGATTTCAATTTAGGCTTAAAATTAAAAATTGGATAATTTTTATTTGGCATGTGAATTGTCACTCTTGTTCGGTCTCATTAAATTTGGTATGTTGATATGCAAAGTAAAAGATTCAATTATTTGTTCATTTACAAATAAGGATTTGTCTTATTGATATTTGGAGTTCTACATATGTATATTTTTTATAGGGTAAGTACATTCCTTTTTCTTTTATTAAAGTTTTAAGAACAAATGTGTATTTCAGTTCTTGTTACATAGAGAATTTTGGTAACAATTTTGATGGTTTTGAAATAAATTAACTGAAGCAACATGTTGTCAAAGTAGCCTCTCTTGTCTAAGTCGATTTATTTTGGAACATAAGGATGATTGTGAGCATGTGGTTCCTGCAAATATTGATTGGCCCAAAGGAAAATTAGTATTTGGCCGAAGTACATGCTCACTTGTGGTAATCAATATGTGATGATTGTTAAGTTCCGTGTGAACGATAAGTCAATCCAAAGATAGGCTTATTATTTGACATGATTTATTATCAATATCCGATTACTACATAGATAATTCATGCGGATGTTGACCAGCCCAAAGGAAGGTCTATATCTGGCAGAATTATCTATACAGTTGTGGTCATAGGTATGTGATGGTTATTAGGTTTCATGTGGGCAATACGTCAGTCCAAAGATAGACTTGTTGTTTGACAAGATTTACTATCAATACCCGTAACTGCATTGAGAGTACCACTTACAAGTTAATATTTATGTCCAAAGACTAAATATTAATGTTGTGCTAGGTATCTTATGATGGGCCCTACCATTATTTGAGTTTATTTGAATTCATGTGAGTATGTTGTTTTGTTCTAATTTTAATATTATATGCGTATATTATATCTGCCAATATTAGTCCGTTTCTATATTAAATAGAACCAATTTTAAGGAATGAAAAGAGAGCGTAATGATCGTTCTTGGCTACTTGGATCTAGACTGTGCACTAAGGACTAAACCACCCTGCTGCTTTTATAGATAAAAGTTCTGATAAGAATTATTAAAAAAAAAAAAAGAGTTTGAGAAATGGGACCGTTCAAATTGTACAAGTCTTATGACCATGCGGAATAAAGTTCTAGAAACATTCAAGGGCAATATGTCTGAAAAGGTATTCAATGCCAAGAAAGGTTTTTAGGAAATTTTTATTTTTATTTTTATTTTTTCCTTTTTCTTAAAACGGAGGATTTGTTAATAGCCATAAGGCTAGAACAAGTATGATTTTAGCAAACCTTTTTTTTCATAAAGTATAATATATATATTGGGAGTATATCATGGAGATGTATCATCTTGCTTCAAAACTAAAGGCATTAAAGTTGGAGCTGTCTTGTGGTATGCTTATGCATTTAGTTTTGATTTTTCTTTTGGTACAATTTACTTAGTCATTGGTTATTTAAAATAGCCAAAAAGATAAATAGTCTCTTAATGGGTCATGTTCTTTTTTCTTGTTTTAATTGTGTGCCAAAAGAAGATATGTGTAAAAGTAAGGAAAGACTAAAAGTATTCAATGGCAAATACTTTAAGGACAAAAGCATGAAAGAAAAAGGATAAAGCTGTAAAAAGTTCACTTTGGAAGAAACATCAACAGGAATAAATAAGGAATTTAGCTGTAACTTCTGTTCGACTAGTGGACTTATACAGAATGATTGTGTCAAATATAACTTTTGGCATGTAAAGAAATATATACTTCTCATTTTTGTTTATTTTAAGGTTAATTTTTTGCACGTTTGGTGGATAGATTACGATTCTACTATTCACATAAGTGTGTATTAAAGAGAAATAAACAATCACAAACAGATTCGATATCAACAGATCTTTAGACGTCTTTGAACTTATATGGTCATTTATAGATCATTCTATACAATTTCTTGGAATGATCAATAATATTTTTGTTGTTTATAGTCGATCTATAAGTTATAGATACCTTTATCTCATTTGCGAGAAGTTTGAATCAATGGACATGTTTAAGGCATTTAAGGATTATATTGAAAATCAAGGTAAAAAATATTTAGGCTATCAAATCTTACATGGTAGTTAATACTATGGTAGATATGATGAATCATGTGAACAATGTCCAAAATCATTTGCCAAATCCTTGGAGGAATATAGCGTCATCTCATAGTATACCATGCCGGATGCTATTTTAGCATGAATGATGTTGGTTAGAGATGAAATAGAATATTAGAAGATATAATAAGAAGTATGATCTATCATACTATCTTACCAATATCACTCTAGGAAGAGGCATTAAAAGTTGCAGCTAATATCCTTAATAGAGTTCCAATAAAAGTAGTGACCAAAACTCTTTATGAATTATGGATTGGAAAAATTTCAATATAAAGAATTTACATATTTGGAGTTGTCCAATTGAGGCAAGGCTTTACAGGTCAACTGAAAAAAAATTGGACTAAGGAAATGGTCAATGGCTACTTAGTTTGGATAATTTGCATGGTTCTAGGGGTATAAGTTTTATGATCCCACAATTAGATCAATCTTTCATATGGGAATGTTAGTTCTTTGAGGATATTGAGTTTGAGGGAGAAATAAAGTTAAAAATAATATTGAAAATTTCCCCAATAAAGATCAAGAAGGTACTTGTGAAAATAAACTCAATAACTTCAATAACAAATGACACTAAAGAGATCCACTAGAGAAAAGAGAAGTATGGCTTTTGATAATTGTTTCATGCTTCTCTAAGAATATAAGGAAGATAATGGATTGTTGGAAGATGATCCTATCAACTTTCATTAAACCATTAAAAGTTTTAACTCTCAATTGTGGATTGATGCTATGAGTGAATAAATTTAGTCCATGAAACACAATAACATTTGGGAACTCGTCCTATTACCTGAAGGTTTGAATCTCATTGGTTGCAAATAAATATTTAAAATCAATAGAGATTTATGGTTAATATGGAGAGATATAAGGCATGTCTTTTTGCAAAAAGATTTCACTTAAAAGGAATATATGAATTAAGAAGAGACTTTCTCTTGGATTTTATAGGAAGGCTCTTTTAAGATAATAATGGTATTTGTGGATTATTTTTATCCAAGTTACATTAGATAGATATTAATATTGTGTTTCTCAATTGTGAGACATCGATGAGACAATCTTTTATGGTGTTATCGAAAAACTTTATATTGAGAGATGCAAAGAATCTGGTATGCAAGTTAAAGTAATTTATCTATAAGCTTAATTAAGTTCCTATCAACGGTACTACAAATTTCATCAAATTGTTTTCTCATTTGGTTTTGAGATAGATGAAGTTGATTATTGTATATGCCAAAGTTTAGTAGGAGTACATATGGTTTTATATGTCAATTACATACTGCTTGCCAATTATGATTTAGTTTACATAAGATATTTATATCAAAACAATTTGAAATAAAAATCTAGGGGACATCTCTTTTGTATTAGGGATTTAGATGCATCAATATTGCTCTTGATGTATTCTTGGATTATCACAGAAGAGTTATATTGAGAAGGTAGTTAAGAAAATTGGCATGCAGTATTGCAAATCAAGATACACCCCTGTTACTAAGGGAGACATGTTCAGTCTCAATCAATTCCCTTAAAGCAATTTTTGAAATTAAAGAAATACAGAATATTTCCTATGCTTTCGCATTCAGAATTATAATGTATGCTCAATTTTGTACATGTTTGGATATTGTATACATTGTTAGGAGGTTGGGCCGATATTTTGATAATGTAGTAATGGATTATTGGATAGCAGCCAAATAGATCTTGTGTCATCTTCAAAGAATAAAATATCACATGTTCACATATAGGAAGTCGGATAAGATTAGAGATCATTTAGTATTCAGGCTCTGACTTTGTTGGATGCAAAGGCAATTATAGATCCTGTTTAAGCTATAATTAGATAGATACTTGTTGCTTTTCCAATAAAGTAATTGTGTTTAAAGGTTATTATGAGGCATCCAATCATACATGGCTTTGAAATTTTGTCACATGGATGCAAATTATAGATGAAATTGAAAAGCCATTTAAGTTATATTTGACAATATATTAGTAGCCATATATAATAAGAGGAGTACAAAGTGATAAAAGTGTCTATAGAGCATATTAGCATAAACTCTATAGTTGTGGATCTGCTTACTAAGGGACTGATACTTAAGGTCTTTCATGAGCATATTGCTCATATGGGTGTGATATCATTTTGTATGATATGTTGTGTCAATAAGAATGTGCATTTGAATGCTTGTATTTTAGACAAACCTTAAGTTTATGGATATTTTCTGCAGAAACAAAGTATTTGGTATTGTTTTTCACTCTGATTATAAGTATATGATTTCATAAGGAATAAGGTTAGACTAGTTGGAAATAAACATGTTAGGTCACATTACATGCAATTTCCATACTATACAACCATACTTGATCTATGTCATTTGGTTGTGCTGATACCTGTGACCATGGATGGACTTAGTTACGATACATGTAACAAAAGTCGCCTTGATCCTATATTAACATAATTGATGGATGAGATTGTTGGGAGATATTTTGATCATGATAGCAAATTTAGAGCTCATAAAGTTATAGTTTAATATACAATTTGTCTATACATACGTATGTCGAAGTGAGGGATTGTAAGAATCTGTATGTGGACATATATATAATTGTATATTGTGTGCTATTATAAAGTTTGGTCCAAATTAAAGCGATTTGATAAGGACAAGTTAATGGGTCTAAATCATCTCGTCAAGTATGGGCCTAAATCATCTCGTTAGAAACTAGGGTTTATAGAGTTATAAAAGGTTATGGTCCCCAAATTATATGCACGTCTCTTTTTTCTTGACATCCCATCATCAGAAAAATGGAGAGTCATCATCTCTAAAGGATGTGCATCTACTTGGAAGATCAATAACCGCATGTCCAAACACCAATCAGTTCCTATGAATGTTCAGGTATGCTTCCTCATCTAGTTTTCTAATTTTCTTGATGATTTAACATGGATGATCTTGGGATTATAAAGAACTAAATTTCTAACACTTTGAGCAATGGGTTGTGTTTACCCTAAGGAACATCGCCGAAGATGTTTTGTGTAGGGCCGGTGATCACAACTACTACCCCTTTTAGAGAAAGAGATGACAATGGGTGTCTGAGTTAGCTAGACTCGCAGCCGAGTCAGAGTGTCATGTTGCTAAGTTTCGGAAGCTTGGGAAGGTTTTCCAAAGCTCAGTTAAAAGAGACAACTATTGGGTTAGAGAAGAGTGAGCAAAGGTTCTTGTGGGTCGTAAGGGTTGAGTCAGATGGGGCTGACTCGGATATGAGTTTGGACGCCAGAAGGGTTTTTGGAGAGGACAAAGGAGAAGGGAATGGTGGTGACGAACTGGGCCCCGCAGGCTGAAATATTGAGTCACGACTCGGTAGGAGGGTTTGTGACTCACTGCGGGTGGAACTCGGTGTTGGAGGCTATTTGTGAAGGAGTGCCGATGGTGGCATGGCCTTTGTATGCAGAGCAAAACATGAACAAGGTAATGATGGTGCAGGAAATGAAGGTAGCTTTGGGGGTGAATGAGTGCAAAGACGGGTTGGTGAGTGGGATCGAGTTGGGGGAGCGAGTTAAGGAGCTGATGGACTGAGACAAGGGGAAGGAGATTAGGCAGACGGTATTCAAGATGAAATTGGGTGCTAAGGAAGCAACAGCACAAGGTGGATCATCCCCTCTTGCTTTGGATAGGTTGGCTCAATTGTGGAAGCAGTGTTGAGTCTGATGAGTGAAGTTTAGCTGTTACTCCTTCAATAACATTCTCCTTTCGACGCTAGTTAAAGGAAAATGGGCACTTTGTGTCATCAGTTTGTAAAAATTATATGTAATGTACTTGCCCTATATGTATGATATGTCACGCTCATCTTGATTTTGTGTCACAACTTTTATTTGTACTTCTCGTTTTAACATTAAGAATGTTCCACCTCTCCTTCTTATTGCGTCTTAAAAGCAGGTAATTGTAAGAGCAATGGAAGAGTTTGGGAGATGCAATCCAAATTCCGTCTCATTTCTGTGTCAAATCAGTACACTTCTTTGATTTGTGTAAGAAACTATACGCTTGCGTGTTTCCATGTCCTATGTTGTGGTTGATGTGTTTCAAAATGATTTTTTGGCTGCGTTAAATAGTACTATGTATGTCACCTTATCCACGAGGCTATTTCAATATGGACAAATTTTTCTAACACCCCATTTGTAATGGACACCCAACACCCAAAATCAATAGAGAGGAAAATGAGAAAAGAGAAGTAGTGGAGAATAAAAAATAATATGGGTCCTATGATTTCTATGAGAGAATTGTTTGAGTGTTTGAAATTTTGAGATGTTAAAATACCACCCTTTCTCAATATAATCTTTATGCATTACTATATATTAATCAGAATCACTAATTATGGATGCAATAAAGGGTGGATTAGGGCACGAGGCTCCCACCAAATGAGGTCTGAGGAGGACAAATAGACACAATCTTATCAGCTATTCCTACATTACAGATGCAATAAGTTGAACAGCTCTGATCACTATGAAACGAAACGAGGAATTGGTCACCGCCTTTTATGTATTGTCCAATAGAACTATCATACAAAGTGAAGAGTAAAACCCCACTTCTAATTAACTCTGGCACAGAAAATGCACTACAAGCTCTTCTTTTATTATGTTTAGTGACAGCTTTAATATTCATAATTTGAATTCATCAATTGTTATATACGAGTTATGGAAAGGACGTAATTTATTCCTTTAAAACTTCTTATAATCACGTTTGATGAAAAAAATTACACTCATTGCAAAGGTCATAATAAGATATCAAATCCATCAAACATTAACAATAACACCGACCGAATAAAATCAAATTAGTATATGCTTGATCAACTTACAGGATAATTTACTCGTTCCTGTCTCCACTGTAAAAAATTAATGGCGTTTAACATTACAAGTTTGTTGATGCTAGATCAATTAGTGCATGTACATGGTGGCTAGCAAGGAAAATATGTAAAACAAAATAAAACATGCATATATATATATATATATATATATATATATATATATATATATATATATGTGTGTGTGTGTGTGTGTGTGTGTGGGACTAGACCTGAGTAATGTTATATGTATAATAAAATTATACAATAAATACATATTATATATCTTATAATTATTAGATATGATGAGTAGTTTTCACTGATCATACTCACTAATCATATTTAATGGTGATAAAATGTGTGGTTTGTATTTAATGTGAAATTTTATTATTTAAAGAAACAAGAGTAATGATTGAGAAATGATTCTGACCGACATGAGATGATGAGACTATACATATATTTTTTGATAAATGATGAGACTATATATAATCCATATCATAATATAACTATTTACTTTTCTTCTCATTTTTTTTTTTCATCTTGTCAATGGTTTTCATCCTTCTGTGTAGTATTTTTAAAACTTCGTCCCTTTCATTACTCTTATGATAACACCTAAGACATACTATACAAAAGGAAGAACTAACAAAAGTTTCTATACTTAGGCACGGTTTCATAGTGAGACCATATGTTTTAGTTTAAAACAACACTAGTATAGTAATATTTAGAGAGTTTTTCTGATCGGTATGGACACTAACGAAGGAAAAAAAAACAAGTTTTAATTTTTGTTTCTATATATATATATATATATATAATGCATTGAAAATATAAAAACTGATATTCTCAATGTAAAACTTTATGTAGAACACTGATTAGACAAATCCATATTTAAACCCTATTACAATTTACTCCTTCTGTTGCATGTTATTTGTCCATTTTTTCTAAAAAAATTTTCACTCTATCTGTCCATTTATCATATGAAGGAAGCATTATTTTTTTTACCAATTATACTCGTAGTGTGATTTACAATTTTATATTATTATCAATAAGGCATTAATTGTTTTAACCAATTAAATAAGGACAATCTTGATAATTAACACACTTTTATACTATTATCAACATATATTTATTGCCTTTTTAATATTTGTATTTTTTTTATTTTGCACAGATAACATGCAATGGAGAGAGTAGTTAATTTAATTGAAATCAAGTAAGTGTACTATGAAGATGAAATTTTGTTGGTGTCAGAAATTTAAATTTAAAATTCCTTAATTTCAAATTACTTGAACTAATTAAATGCTGTCTATATTTTAAATTAAATATTATTTAAAGTCATCATCATAGAGGAATTAAAAAATTATTAAATAGTCTTAATCTTTTATAAAGTTAATTTAAAAGATTAAATTATCTTTTAAAAAAATATGATAAAATAAAAAAGAGATGGAGAATGCATGACAAAAGTTTACATATTTCAATACAAATAAAGATAAATTTGATATAAAATTTTAAAGCAACAATTATTTTAAACTAAAAAGTTAAAAAGGCATTTAATTTAAAATGAAATAAGTATTAATTCTAGTGTGTAATTTAATTTTGTCATGTAAACACGGATACATACTAGTAATCAGTTGATACATTAGCACCGTGCTTTTTGTTCCTATATGTATATATGTTAATGCTGATAATATTTTATACAGGTCAATGTTATCTTGATCGATTTATTCGTTGGCTACGTGGTTTGTTACGGGAGTAGCTAATGAATATTCGGTGGTATTGTTTTAGCTTTGATTAGTTTATGCGCTGTATTTGATTTGTTTTGCTTTCCTATTTCATGGGGTTTTGTTCCTTCTTTATAGTACCTATCGAAAGAAAAATTACATGTCAATGTTTATAATATTTTCATAAAAGTAAATAATATGAGGCTAATATATCTTATTCTCATAAATTCATATCTGACAACGGTGTTACACCGTACAACATTTTAGGCCTAGGGCAACACTTTTTTAAAGGCAATGCTTAGGCAACGCTTTGAAACCGTTGCATTTGGTCAGTATAGGCAACGTTTTTTCGAATATGGAGCTTTGGCAATGGGTTTTAAAGCAACGCTTAGAAAATGTTGTCTTAAAACGAATAGACAACATGTTCAAACTGTTGCTGTATCTTTTACGGAGAGGTAACGATTTTTTAATCCATTGCTAACGTTTTGAAAGCATTGTCTTTTAATTTTAATAGGCACCACAATTTAATCGTTGCCTAAACTAATTGCCGCCAATCTAAATGTGTTTTCCATTAAAATTTCTTTTCCCACTGGAAATTTATCAACTTTATCAAAAACAAATGAAAAACTAATTTTACACTCTACCATCAAATCCCTAGATTTTTCATATCTTCCCAGTTAACTTCATGGACATCTCTGATCCCCTTAATTTCTTCCCTTTCAGCCACAACTAAACCCTTTCATCCTTGGCCTTCTGAACGTCACTCTTTCAGCCCCGTCACTCCCACCCCAGCCACAAAAAACCACAGAACCCTTTCAGCCCCGTCACTTTCTCTCTTTCCCATTCGCGCAAACAGAAACCCATTCCTCTCTCTTTCCCGATCGTTGTTCCGCCGCTCCCGCTCTCGCAACCCCATTCCCCATTCGTCACAGCCGCCTCATTCTCGTCGCCATTGCAGTGAGACCCCTCACCGTCGCAGCCACGCCGCCTCGTTCCCGTTGCCGTCGCAGTGAGACCCCTCGGCCACCGCACTCACGCCTCAGCCATGCCGCGGGCACACTCGGAGAGCCACCTCAGTCTTCGAGCAGCAACTTCCTCGGGTTGGAGTTGCTTTCCTTGGGTTCGCTCCCTCGGGTCTGCTCCGAAGGTTCCTCCGCGGCCTCCACTGGTTCGCTTCGGTCTGCCACCATTGCCGCTCCACTCTGAAGGTTTCTCCGAACACGCCGCCTCAGCTTCCTCTGATCCACTCAACCCTATAACTAGAGGTACTCACTTATCTGATTCTTGATTATTGATTAATTTCTCTTCCAAATAGTCAAAAGTAAGCATGCTTTAAGTTTGTGATGAGTTTTGGTTTAATCCATGTGCTTTTTGTTCAAGTTTAACGGTATGTTCTGTTTTTTGAGGAAGTGGAATATTGGAAAGGACATAGTAGGGACTAACCGGAGTTATAGGAGAACCCAAATCAAAACCCTTCTTCCAGGGACAATTGTTGGTGTTCAAAACAACTTATAATCTAACCAGGGCATGAGGCTTTCGAAAAAAAAATTTGATTTTTTCAGTTATGATTAATCTAAACAAGACATGTCTGATCTACAGCTCCAAGTTACCATGATAAGCTTTGCCCTTAAGTGTGCTAGTGTTTTCTTATTGGATTTGAATACTTTAAAGTGAGGGTAGTTGTAAACTATATGAAGCATAGGTACTTCAAAAAACCTGTCACACCTGTGTTAGACACTTTGATGTCACCAACACTTTGGCAACACGTGGACACATGTCAAAGACGTGTTCTGCACTGACACTAAAACAGAATGATCACAATTCACTATATTGTAGCTCTCTATCCTCCATTTCCACGTGTATTAGTAGCACACTTAAAGTCCATTCTTGGGTTCTTTCAACTTTCAAGATTCAAATAGAGACCAAATATTAATAAATGAAACCATAATTGAAACTAGTAAATCATTGATCTTGGGGCACCTTCCTCTAGATAAAGCAGGAAATCATTATCACAAATTGTAACCTATTTTTCTGGATTTTGGTAAGCTTTTGCTGCAGGATGTATATTACACTTCAAACTAGAGTGATATGTTACCTGTTAGATGCATAGGAGTTTGATGTTTCCACCTTGTTACAGATAATGTTCATAGTGTCGTGGTGACACGTGGAAGTTTAAATAAATGCTTTGCTAAGAATTGTTTACACCTCTGAATGAGATGTGTGTTGTTATCAATGTGTGTGTTGGTGAGTTTAAATTTATAGTTTTGATGTACTGGAAAGCAACTACTCTTATGTTTGCTTAGTGTAAAGTTACGTTAACATTGTCCTTATTCTCTATTCAAAGGGGATTGATCAAGAACTTGAGAATCTTTGGCGAATATTAAGTGGAGTTGCGGATCACAAATAGCACCATGACTTTGTAAGAAATTTCTATAATTTTCCTTTTTATGTGCTTCCATTATATGTGCTATGCCTTTTTGCATTTCTACTTCATATTTGTGCCCTTTCTATGTTTCCTTTATCTTTGGATTATCAATGTCGTCCATTTATAATTCACTCAAACGAGTTGACTAAAGGACTCTTCTCACCAACTTATACAATTTTTAAAATCCCTTTCTTTTTCTTCTATGTCATATGCTTGTGAGGGATCAAGAAGTATTCACTTCTTTTTAGTGTTAAGTCGTTTTATGTAAATGTTGATATTTACATGTACCATAAAAATAAAATCTGGATCTTTATGCATACATATACTAGTGGATCAAAATATATCTTTCTAAATTAAATCTTGAAGATAATGAAGTTGCTTCTACATTTTGAAACAATTATTCTACCTTTTACTTTTTTTCTTATGAAAAGACGTGCTATTAGAAGTTTAGAATGAAGAAAGATGTTAGTTTCCTATAATAATGGGGCTGTGTGGATTAGTTGCACTCGTTGAGTTTTGTAAAAAGTGAAAATTAGTGATTCTATTAATTTTTTAGGTAGTTATTGATAGTATTTGTTTGAGGATTAGTTACTAATACTATTTAAGTATGTAGTTGAAGTGTTAATAACATTATTTGAATAAATAGGTTTTCTAAAGTGATTCTATTAACATTGTTTATCTTCATTTCCTCCTCTGCCACTCCCATAGTACACCACCGCCATTACCCTCTGACCTCCTTCCTCCTGTCTTTTTTTTTGCTAGTGCTCAATTGAAGGAAAAGAAAAAAGTTCACCCCACTGATCACTCCATAACCATGGCATGTTACTTTATTTTCTAGAGTAAAGTTGTAAAAGTAGAAATACTTATTTTTTTTCCCCCAACTATACCTCATAGTGATTAATATTTCTTCTTCTTCTTTTGAATCTTAATCCACATTTATACTATTTTTTTTGTAAGAAAAAAAAATACACACACTCCATCCCGAAGCACCACTTTCTGGACACAATCAGGTGCCTCAAAATAAAATGGTAAGTGTTTTCGTTCATTAAATGGCAAATGCTTCCTACTCGGCCTTCCAGCAAATGCTTATATGGTTGTGTAATTGTGTGTTCTTTCAACACACTTTGATTAACTAATTAGCTTTCGGTGTCTTACAACATTTTAGTATTTCCACTTTGATTAACATATTTTATTATGATGACCGATCTAATATTTGAATAGGAAAACACAAGTTGTAGTTGTAAGTAAATCTAACGTTTATGTCAATATTTGTTATTTTAATATTCTTTTATCATCAAATGTGTTTTTTGTTAATAGACGGAACTCAAAAGATCGCCAAAATGTTGGTGAAACTCCTAAGGATGCATTCCAAGTAGTGTCTGGCAAAGAGAGACCAGGTCGAGTCCGATGCTTTGGGAGAACAATTACAAAACGTTCTTTGAAGAAGAATAAAGAAATTAACGAGCTTAAAGAACAACATGCCTTGGAAAAGGAATCATGGGAAAGTAAACTTAAAGAAACAAATGACAAGGTTGAAGAAACAAATGGCAAGGTGCAAGGATTACAAGATCATATTCATGTTTTGCTGCAACAAAGCAACTCAAATTTGAATATTGAAGAAGCACTAGCTGCATTGCAAGCAAAGCAATCCTCTCCACCTAATGGGAATGTGCTTTCCTCTACATCAACTCATATTCCAAATCATGATTAGGTATGGTGATAAAATTGCAATAAAGAAGCACAATAAATACTTGTCTTTCTTTACTTTTCCTTTTTTTTCCCTTATTTTGGTTGCTTTATTCTTGGAGTCTTGATTTTTTTGGGCATGGACGCATGTCCATCTCACCTTAATTAGCACCGAACAGCATAGAGGAAAAAGTGAAAATGAGTAGTGTTTTATTCCTGTACACTACACAAAGAGCCAAAGGTATGTTCATGTCAATGTGTTTGATGAGTATTAGAATTTTTTGGTTGTTTATTAGCTATGTTGATCTTTATATACTGGGTTTGGTTACTTGGTATTCCATTTGGAGCCTAGATAGTGAAAGAATTGTTATGGTTTAGTCCACTTCTATCACCCAGCCTTCAAGTGGCTGAACATTTGCTGGTACTGGATTATAGAATCAAATTGATAGTTCTGTATATATTGCTTTTCTAAGGTCAAGATCTAGGTGATCATTATAATTTGTTATTCTGTTTAAGTTGTTGTCAGTGAGTTTCCATTATTTTTGTTGTAAAATGTGTAGAAACTTTAGGATTTGGTATATATATTGGTATTTGACATATTACAGTTTTATGTAAATATAGTTATTCAATAAATTAAGCTTGATAATATTTTGGTTTTTAATTGTTAGATTTATATTGCAGATTGAGCTTAATGCATGTGCAACTCAGGTAGGCTGGGAGGAAGACTAATACAAAGGACATAAAACATGCAATGGATGTGATTATTGTAGAGATTTTGTTTTGTGTTAAGTTCTTATAACTAATGTTCTTTAATTTTGTGAACTACATATAAACACTTTGTCTATTTTGGTTTGAAGTTAGACTTATTTCTATTTAGACCTGTGTATCAACCAATATTATAGATTATTATATATGCTTAAGATGATTTAGTTTATTTAGTTCTTTACTTAGTTGATTATTTAATGATAGTTTATTTTATTTATGAATTTCAATCGGTTAATTAATTTTTTGTTTAAAATAAAGGTGGTTTCTAATTTATATCGAAAAGGTTATATATAGTTTCATTTGATATTAAAAAAAGGATTGGTTTTTAATTATGGCTAAAATATTAGAAAATGCAACGCTTTGAATAAGTTGCCTAAAAGTTGGTTTTAACCAGAGAAAAGGTAAAGTTTTGTATAAGTTGCCTAAATAATAACAAAAAGTAAGGAGAAAAATTGTTGCCTTATAACCATAGAAAAGGCAATGTTTATAAACCGTTGTCTTAACTTAGAATAAAATGCAACACATGAAAGGTGAAAAAATCGTTGCCTTTATTGCACCAGAGGCAACACTTATAAAGCGTTGTCTTAAGTTGGAATAAAATGCAACGCGTAAAGGGTGTGAAAAATGTTGCCTTTATTGCATCAAAGGCAATGCTTATAAATCATTATCTTAAGTTGGAATAAAAGGCAACGCATAAAGAGTGCAAAAATCGTTGCCTTTACTGCATCAAAGGCAACGCTTTATAAGCGTTGCGTTTAATTGGAATAAAATGCAACGCAAAAAGGGCGTTGCCTATGATAGGAAAAAAGCGTTGTCTTTCATGAAATAAAGGCAACGCTTTTTTTTACCAGACCGTTGCCTTTTCACTGTCAACTGTTGCCTTAAAGAAAAGGTAACGCCAGTATAAGTGACATCCCAAAAAACGTTGTCTTTGCTCGAAAAGCGTTGCCTTTGAGAAAAGGCAACATTTTTTAGGGGTTTAGGCAATGCTTTCGAAACGTTGCCTTTGATCCTTGTAATGACATTATAAGAATTCGTTTTGCTCATACCAAAGTATAGCGGAGACAGCAGGAAAATTTATGAAACAGAATACCATAGGGTATATACCCCATCCCTTTTCTCTAAGTTTAATGGGTGTTCCCTTGACTTCCCGGAAAAAAAAAAAAAAAGGAAAGATTCTCCTCTGTGATACCATAGCATGACACCCTGAAAAAAAAAAAGAAAAATCAAGAGAATTCAAAACTATCGAGGAAAAATAATAAGAAGAGGGAATGGTAGATTATTGTTTTCGAATTTTTTCTCACACATTTTGGTTTTGAATTGATTTTATAACTTAAAATCATGAGTTAATGTTTATTTTAGTTCCTCACTTTTTATATATGAGTCACTTCGGTCCCTAACTTTTAAAATGAGTTAAATTAGTCCCCGTCGACATTACATAATGTGAGTCATATTAGTCCCTCAACCCGCTCTTACTTAATATTCTATCAATTAAATGATGATAAATGATCTTAAATGATACCTTAACATATCATTTGAAATAGAATTAAGTTCAATATATATATATATATATATACATGAAGAGTGATTAAGGCATGTTTCTGTAGCTGGTACATTGGTGTGCTGCTTGTGTTCTCTAAAGAGCTGTATTACTATATTGCTAAGCTGCTAGGCTTCACTACTTTAGAACGACACCTTCTTTGGTTTTGGTGAAATCCGTTTGGTGATAGAAGTATTGGGGTTTGAGAGATGAATTGGATATTTTGGGATTTCAGAGCAACTCTGTGTTTTTGCTTCCTGTTTGATGGGTTGAAGTTTTACTTCTTAGTTATCAAGGCTGTGGTGATTCTGCTTTTGCATCTGGAGTATTCAGTGAAAATATATTTTAGTTGTGTATTACGGGTGTGCCGCTATTGCTAATAGCAGGCTTATTGTAGGGTTTCGAAGAGTAATATCTTTATGTTTTGATTCTTTTCTTTGAATTGTTGTGGTATATTTATATTTGTATTTTGCTTCTCCGTGTGGGTTAAGCCTTCTTTCATAATTATCGGAAAAAAAATCACAGATCAAATAAAACGAAGTTTACACATCACAACGTTAAAGGAAATCTTAGGTAACTTAGTTTAATTATACATGGGAGAATCTCATAATGATTACGTCACCTATTACCTATCCGGGCCTCACCCTTAGTAGTATGTAGCTATAACTATAAATATACAAAATTTTCCCTGGGCAAATAGTATTTCAACTATTAAAAAAATAAAAGCGATATAAAACTATTATCAAGAAAAATAATTTTAATATAAAATAATAATTGAAATTTTTTTGATAATTACAGTAAGGATCGCTAAACTCTTAAAAGAGAGCAGCTCAATACATCTACAAACCAAAAACGAAAGTGAAATTGGAACATAACAACGACAAGCACAAAGAATGGATCAATAGACAAAGAAACCACACCAACAAAAGGGAAAAAAAAATAGCAAAGGGTCTAAATTAAGGATAGTGTTATTTCAACATTTAAAAAATAGTGTCTATAAACATCGAATCTAAAAATGAAAAACTAAATTTTTTATTTTTAAGTAAAAACTATATAAAATTTAAAGATGATATATTGAGTATGGTATACTGTTCAAAAATATGGATAATGGAGAAAATATTTCCCCTAAATTAAATATCAAACTGGAATGGTTAGACAGCTATTTGAAAATTTTTATTTTTAAGCATGACCACGTAAAATAAAATTTAAGGATGATAATGGCCAGAGAGCCAATCGAATTCACACGATAACTCCCCACCTGCTAGCCACTAGTTGACCTTGGGGCATTCATTATAAGTACTTTCGATAATTTTAATATAAAATGATAATTGAAAGTTTTTCGATAATTATAGTAAGGGTCGCTAAACTCTTAAAAGAGAGTAGCTGAATACATCTACAAGCCAAAAACAAAAGCGAAATTGGAACATAACACCCACAAAGCACAAAGAATGTATCAAGAGACCAAAGAAGGGAAAAAAAAAAAAGAAAAAGAAAAGGATCTAAATTAAACGTGTTATTATTTTAACATCTTAAAAAAGTCTCTAGGAACACCCAACCCAATTTAAAGATGAAAAATGCATTTGTTTTGTCAGTTTTGATTTTTAGTTTAGTTTTTCGATTCTGTTTGTGAAGGAAAAAGCGAAATCGATTTTCGATTTTCAGTTTTTTCTTTATAAATCTGAAAAGCTGAAAATCGAAAACTGAAAACTGAAAAATTGGAAAATACAGAGTAAACATGCCCTAAAATTTTAATTTTCAAATAAGAATTATGTAAAATTTAAGAGTGATATATTGTTGTTAAAACTATATCCAAAATATGGACCACAAAATTTAAGAATGATAATGGCGAAGAGCCAATCGAATTCACACCTGCTTCGGGCATTCATCATTAATAGCATTAACGATCCCCTCATCGTCAGACAACCGCAGCCGGAAGTTTTCGCCCACGTCCCACGCAAGTCATGCCTCAATGTCGTTGGAAATAAAAATATTTTATTGACATTTACACTACAATAAAGTGAATATTTTTAATAATTAAAACATTAAAAAAATTAGTTGAATTAATAAGAAATACCTTTAAGATTTAAAGAAAAAGCATTCCATCCCATTCTTATTCTAATATAATATTTTATTTCAAATATGTGATAGATATGACACTAATAACCTTATTAACTAATTTTCTGTTATTACAAAAAAGGTAAAATATAACTAATATTTGTTAATTTTAAAAATAAAACATCCATTATTAATACTTATAAAAATTATTTTTACAAAATAAAATATATGTGGCTTATAATAATATAAAATATTATATTTTATATGTTCAATTTAGTTTTTAAAATTTTACTAGATTAAGAGGAAAAATTATTAATAATAGTAATAAATTGTAGTAATTATTTTATAAAAATAAAAATGAAGTATTTTATCAATTTTTAATTTAAGATTATTGTTAAAAAAATTATATGTTAATATCATACATAAAAACAAATCGCATATAACATAATAAGAAGAATTTTGTGGTTATACTACAATAATATATATATATATATATATATATATATATATATGTATCAATATTCTAAAATTAACAGTTGAAAAATTACATTTTTTAATGAAAAAATGATTATTATAAATTATTATCACTATTAATAATAGGTTTAAATTAAATTCATTTACAATACAATTTTTTTATATTTTTATCCAATCAAATTTTCTCATAACTTTTGAAATAGTGCTGTAAGATTAAATTTATTTTCCAGATATGAGAATATATAATTAGATAACTTATAAAAAAATGACTATACTATTAGTGTAGCAAAATTATTCTTATTAATTAAATGTAATAATAATAATAATAATAATAATAATAATAATAATAATAATAATAATATTTTAGAGTAATTATTTTTGTAAAATAAAAATAATTTTTTCTCAACTATTAATTTTAGAATATTAATATATATTTTTTATAGTAATTACTCTTGCTATGTTATTTGTGGTTTATGTTTATATATGATATAAGCAAATAATTTTTTATTTTTATAAACATTAATATTCTAAAATTGAAAGCTGAGAAAATATGTATTTTAATTTTTAAAAATAATTATTATAATTTATTACTACTATTAATAATTTTTTCTTTGATATGGTAAAATTTTAAAAATAAAATTGAATATATAAATATATTAATATTTTATATTATTATAAGCAACATATATTTTACTTTGTAAAAATAATATATATAAGTATTAATAAAGGGGCATTTTATTTCAAAATTATAAAAATTATAATTTAAATATCATTTATATTTTATTTTTTCTAATAATAAAAAATTAGTTAATAGGTTCATTATTGATATCCATCACATATTTGAGGTGGAGTGTCATATTAGAACAAGAATGGGGTGAGATATTTTTTCTTCAAACTTTAAGGGTATTTCTTGTTATTTGTCCAAAAAATTAATAAAAGTATTGTTTAGAAAAATAATTTTAATATAAAATAATTATTAAAAATATTTATAAACATTTATTGACATTTATTAATTATCAATAAAAATTTATAGATATTTTCAATGGTTGATTTATGTCAAAATTATATTTCTTGATAATAATTTTATTGATACTTTAATTGTTAAAAGTGCTTATTTTTCTTAAAAATATTTTCATCAGTCACTTCATATCGAAATTATTTTTCTTAATAATACTTCTGTTGTTATTATCGAAAATATTCTTTTCCATTATAGTGCTTTCTTACAATATATTATTGAAAAATGAGCATTTTTAGCAATTAAGTATATTAAATTTTGGTGCACTTGTAAAAAATTGAATCCACTATTTTTTTAATGTATTTCACCTATTTTATTGAATATATTTAAACATAATATGTTAGAGTTATTTCTATATAGAATAATGGTATTTCAACATCTAAAATTTGATGTCTAATTGGAATATTCACTCTAATATTATTGAATATGATGATAATCCATACTATTCTTACTTATCTATTATATCGTATAATGATAGAGTTAATGTCCTAATTAAATATTAACTTTTACATATTAAAATAATATTTTTTATCTATATAAAATTTTCTGGATGAATCAATGCGGTAAGAAGGCCCTTAACAATTAATTTAAAAGGTTTTGTTATTTCAATACCTCATTTTTTCAAACACCTCACTCACAATATATATGGGTCTCACCACTTATTTTTTTTCTCATCTTATTCTTTCTCCATCATTCCTTTCACATTACATAAGATTCACATGGATAGTTACACCGATGTGTACATAGATGATAAAATATCATTTCTCTAATTTAAATTATCTAATTGTCCTCTCTGCTTTCCTCTTTCCTTCCACTTCCCAATTCTCAATTCCATTCTACTGCACGAGATTCACTGTATCTGTCAGCCTCCCTCACTCTTCAATGGTGTGGGGGCTGGGGCGTGGCCAAGACGAAGATGGGAAGGGAAAGTCAAAAGGGAAATTAATGGAAAATAGAGAGGACAATTAGATAGTGTTGAATAAATTATTGATAACAATATTATTTAATGTGGCTTTTATTCATTTGTCCACTTTATACGGACGAGAAATTGATAGGTGATTTTAGAATAAAATAAAATATTTATCCTATTTTATTTATTAATTAACATATCAATTATTATATTAAAAATATAAGAAAAATGAGAGACAATAATAACTTATAAAACTTATATAAAGTCATAAAACTCATGTATTAATCAATTAAAGAATCAAAAATAGTATGTTAATATAAAGATGGGAAAACTGCACAAGTGATTAAGTAATGGTACCACATAACAAATCTCATGCAAGGGGACGACAAACAAGTGCGGATATCATAACCAAAAGGAAACGCGTGGGTTGAAAGTAGAACTGTTATAAATCAAATAATTTTTCATTGAAATTTACCCTGCACGAAATATATTCAGTATCAACCATTACGTAAAGGTTAATACACATCCATATTTTTCTCTCTCCTATGGTATTTTCTTATGTGAGTATTATGCAAGGAAGCTGCCATCTTTATTTTTTGGTACGAGTCTCGCCATATCCTTCTTTTTACATATTTTATATTTTGTTTTGTTGTTTCATTTGTGGTGTTTTTGTTATCCCTTTATTGTGGTTTTGCTGACCCCTTTATGTGGGTGTTTTATTTTCTCCTTTAAAGAGTGTTTTGGTTTTCCTTGTGGCTATTTTACTTTTTATGATCTTATAGATACGAAGATATTAAGATCCAAATTGAAAAGATGCATGGAATTTCTTCAAACTGCATAAAATGGTGGTCTCCAACATGAAAAATTATTAGACATTGATAATTTTCAGATGAGCAACAAAATATGTTGCTAGTCCATAGTGTAAAAATCATTTGTTTCTTATTCAATTCAGATCTAAGGTATCTATTTTAATTTGTAAGTATAGCTAAAATTTTTAATAATTTTATTATTTTAACACTCACTTTCTCAAATATCCAAACACTCAATTCACAAAATATATGGATCTCATTATTTATTTTTTCTCCAAACTTATTTTTTCTCCATCACTCATCGCACATTCATATAAAATTCATATGAGTGTCTACATCCATGTGGATGTTAAAATAGAATTATTCAATTTTTTATTAATGAAATTTTTTTATTTTCCATGATAAAAATGAGTATCGATCATTGCTTAGCCAACAACTGCTCACAACCCTTATATAAACCCAACCAACTTATTGGAACTTCATCCCAACATTTGATATCATTGTGATCTAATCTAAATAATCACAAATCACCCTTCATCTTCTAATCTTCTTATTCCTGAGCTTAATCATGAAGGACTCCATAGTTCTATACCCTGCACTAGACAGGGGACACCTAGTCTCCATAGTGGAATTTGGAAAACTCATAGCAGCACGACACCCTTCACTCTCCATTACCATCCTCATCCTCACCCCACCCAGCGGCACCTCCGCCGCCACCCACCAATACTTCGCCGACGTGTCTGCCGCCGCACCCTCCATCACCTTCCACCACCTCCCTCCCGTCCCTCTCCCCTCCTCCCTCCCCCCTCAGGCCATCACCACTGAGCTCTCCCGCCAAAGCAACCACAACTTTCGCCACGTCATCAACTCCATCTCCCAAACCTTGAACCTCATAGCCGTTGTCTTGGACTTCATGAACTACACCGCCATGCAAGTCACCCGCACACTCAACATTCCCACTTACTTTTACTACACTTCTGCTGCTTTCACTTTCCCCGTTTTCCTTCAGCTTCCAATCCTTCACAAAACCACCCCAAAATCCATCAAGGACCTCAACACCAACCTTCAAATCCCTGGGTTGCCAACGATTCACACCACGGAGCTTCCTGTTGCAGCGCAAGACCGTTCGACTCTTGTTTACCAGCTTCATTTGGACATGGCAACGAGCATGAGGGACAGTGATGGTGTCATCATAAACTCGTGTGATGCCATTGAAGGAAGAGCCATAAATGCTTTGAGCAATGGGTTGTGTTTACCCCAAGGAACATCGCCGAAGGTGTTTTGCGTTGGGCCAGTGATCACAACTACTACTCCTTGTGGAGAAAGAGATGACAGTGGGTGTCTGAGTTGGCTAGACTCGCAGCCGAGTCAGAGCGTCGTGTTGCTGAGTTTTGGGAGCTTAGGAAATTTTTCCAAAGCTCAGTTGAAGGAGATAGCTGTTGGGTTGGAGAAGAGTGAGCAGAGGTTCTTGTGGATTGTGAGGGTCGAGTCAGATGGGGCTGACTCGGAACCGAGTTTGGACGAGTTGTTGCCGCAAGGGTTTTTGGAGAGGACAAAGGACAAGGGAATGGTGGTGAAGAACTGGGCACCTCAGGCCACGATCTTGAGTCATGACTCGGTGGGCGGGTTCGTGACTCACTGCGGGTGGAACTCAGTGTTGGAGGCTATCTGTGAAGGAGTGCCGATGGTGGCATGGCCTCTGTATGCAGAGCAGAAGATGAACAAAGTGATGATGGTGCAGGAAATGAAGGTGGCTTTGGGGGTGAACGAGTCCAAAGATGGGTTGGTGAGTGGGACCGAGTTGGGGGAGCGAGTTAAGGAGCTAATGGACTCAGACAAGGGGAAGGAGATTAGGCAGAGGGTATTCAAGATGAAATTGGGTGCTAAGGAAGCAACAACACAGGGTGGATCCTCCTCTCTTGCTTTGAATAGGTTGGCTCAATTGTGGAAGCAGTGTTGAGTCTGATGAGTGAAGTTTAACTTGCTACTCCTTCAATAACATTCTCCTTTAGACGCTAGTTGAAGGAAAATGGGCACATTGTGTCATCAATTTGTAAAAATTCTATGTAACGTACTTGCCATGTATGATATGTCACACTTATCTTGGTTTTGTGTCACAACTTTTATTTGTACTTCTTTTTTTAACGATAAGAATGTTGTACCTTTCATTTTCGCAAAAGTACATAGATAATGAAAACACATGTGGCAGGGACGAAAGAGAGGGTCAATCCATATTATGACCAAAAATTAGATTCCCCACCTAGCTAATCATCTCATTTGTCATTAACATTGAGCAAAAGATAAGGGAGGAAATACCCAAATTATCCCAACGAAATTAACCTCAGTTGAGGCAATCGATCTTCACCCACCCATTGTCGCCCTCCTCTGATAATCCTAGCTGTTAGAGCCACTCCACTCACAAGGCCATTTGGGTTGAATGGCCACCGAAATCAAACACGCACTTACCCTGACACCCCATCCCCAATGCTGGGAGGCAGAAAATCATTTTCGTGCCTGCATCACCTTCTAAGGGAACCATCTCGTCACCGAAAGTGGAATCAACAAAATCATGTCACCCAGCCAAGGGTGTGGGCGCATCCGAAACCCAAGATTGGACAAATCATTGACCAGCACGTGAAAGGGATTCCCAATGACGGTGTGTATGGTTGGGTGTAAGGCGACAATGGAGGATTTGAAGTGATTTTTGCGAAGGGTTTTGATTGGGTAGTGTTAAATCAATGATCAGTTGATTGAAATTTTTTTTTTATTGAATAGAAGGCTATTAGTTATGGTCATTTGTTCTTCTTTTTTAGCAAATGAGCTGTGCAGGTTGTTACTTGGGGGTGGTGGAGTTATTTTCCCCGAAAACAAGATTGGTTGTTTTCTTTTAGTGTAGCAAACGTGGTGCGTTGATCTTCATGAGGTGTTATGATTGTGAAGAATTAGTGGCTCTGGTACTGCTCACCAGCAAATACAAAGTCACCACCACCCTCTGCACACATTTTCCAGAGACACAAACTAGAACATCACCTCGGTCAAAGACACCCACTTGATGTTTTCTTGGCTGTTATCCAGTCTTTGATTTTTTTTTTTATTTTTACAAATAAAAAGAATCCAAATTAAAGGATAGTTAAGATGCCATAATTTTACTGTAACAGCGTTCTTAATCGCACAATTAGCTATGATGGAACTTTAACATAGACTATTGTGTGGCCCTCACAATGTCCATATGTCTTCTCATGATTTATCAACATTGGATCTACAGTGTACGGACAATTTCTGATCTGTACTGAGAATACGCCGGATAATGAATATTCAGAGACGTCTTCCTCTTTTTTCTTTTTTTTTACCCGCGAAAAGGTATGAAATTTATCGTCAAAAATGTGTGCGGTAGTCGTGTTGTTCTCTCCTTATCGTGTCTTATAAGCATGTAATTGTAAGAGCAATTGGAAAAGTTTTGGAGATGCAAACCAAATTCTGTCATTTCTGGGTCAAATCAGTACACTTCCATGATTTGTGTAAGAAACTATATGCGTATGCATGTTTCCATGTCCTATATCTTGTGGGAGATTCAAAATGATTTTTATGCAGCATTAAATAGTGCTATGCATGCCACCTTGTTCTATATCCGTGAGGCTATTTCATTATAATTTATTAATTTCTGCAATATATGTTAATCAGAATCACTAATTATGGATGCAATAAATTGAACAGCTCTGATCACTAACTGTGAAGCGGAGTGAAGAAATCGTCACCGTCTTGTACATGGATTTGTCCTGTCACAAAACGTCACTTCTAACTCTGAAACGAAAACACATACTACAAGCTCTTTTTTTATTATGTTTAGTGACGGTTTTAACCTTCATAATTTGAATTCATCAATTGTCGTATACGATTTATGGAAGGGAAGTAATTTATTACTTTAAAAATTCTTATAATCACCTTTAAAAAGTAAAAATTACACTCATTGCGGAGGTTATAATAAGATATCAAATCCATCAAACATTAACAATAACACTGACCAAATACAATCAAATTAGTATACTTGATCAAGTTACAGGATAATTTACTCGTCCCTCTCTCCTTCACCGTGAAAAATTAATAGCAGGTCTTTAACATTGCAAGTTTGTTGATGTTAAATTAATCGGGGTATGGGCATGGTGGTCAGGATAGTTTTCAGAGATCTACTCGGTCCAATGACTGTGTCACTGGATCACTGATTCAATCAATGGGTCACTGGTTGAACCGGTTGAACTGAATTTATACAAAAATATATATAAAAATTTAAATAAAATATAATAAAATGACAACTAATTAATAATTTGATAGGTCCAAATATAAAAACATAAATAAATAACATAAATTCTAAAATATTGTTCATATTTCACAATCACGAATCACAATTGACAAGTTTAAAATATAATTATACAAGCAAACTCACAAAGTTTTACATCACAAACTCACAAGTTGTGACAATACAAATAAAATTATTGTATTATTTTATTAGTCAAATTAGATTTTCTTTAAGGTTTTAAAAAAATCATCATTTAGCAAAAAAAGCAAAAAAGAAAAAAAAAATGACCCAATCTGACCTAATTCGATTGGCCGAGTCACCAATTTTGATCCAAACCCGACCGAGTCAAACCAGGTCACATTGATTTTGATGCAGGAACGATCTAAATACTAACTTGGAACAGTTTTATGACCATTTCACCGGTTTTCTGGTCGAACCGACTGGTCCGAACTAGTCTTGAATAATATGTGAAAAAGAGTATTTTTAGTAATATCAATAGAAGTATTATTAAAAAAATAATTTTGATTTTGATATAAAGAGACTATTGAAAATACTTATAAGAAAAATGAGTATTTTTAACAACTAAAATATCAATAAAATTATTATCAAGAAATATAATTTTGACATAAATTAAGCATTGAAAATATCTATAAATTTTTATTGATAATTATTGAATGTCAATAAAATTTCATAAATATTTTTAATAATTTTATATTAAAATTAATTTTTAAACCATACTTTTATTAATGTTTTTAATGTTTTAAATTTTTAATTATTTAAAATATTCATTTTATTGTAGTGTAAATGTCAATAAAATACTTTTATTTCCAACGACCTTGAGGCACTTGCGTGGGACCTGGGCCAAAGCTTGCGGCTGCGGTTGTCGGACGATGAGGGGATGGTTAGTGCTCTAAATGATGAATGCCCTAAGCAGGTGTGAATTCGATTGGCTCTTCGCCCATTATCATTCTTAAATTTTGTGGTCCACATTTAAAAATAAAAATTTTCGAGTGGCCGTCTCTCCATTTCCAGTTTGATAGTTAATTGAGGAGAAATATCTTTTCAATCACCCATCTTTTTGGATATCATATTTACACCAATCTATGGCTCTAAAATTTTATATAACTCCTATTTGAAAATAAAAATTTTAGAGTTCCTATTTTCAAACTTTAATTTTTATTTTTAATTTTTTAGATTTTATGAAAAAAATACTGAAAATTCTAGAAACTACAAATTTTAATCTTCAGTTTTCAGTTTTTCTTTCACAAATTCATGAAAACTAAAAATAAAAATTGGAAATTGAGACCAAACAGACTCTTAGTTTTTCATCTTTAGATTGGGTTGTGTCCGCGGATCCTATTGTTTATGTGTTAAAATAATACCACTCTTAATTTAGACCCTTTGCTGTTTTTGTTTTTTTCCTTTGTCTCTTGATGTATTCTTTGTGCTCTGTGGGTGTTATGTTCCAATTTCGCTTTTGTTTTTGGTTTGTAGCTGTATTCAGCTGCTCTCTTTTAAGAGTTTAGCGATCCTTACTATAATTATCGAAAAACTTTCAATTATCATTTTATATTAAAACTATCGAGAATACTTATAATGAATGCCCCCAGGTCAACTAGTCGTTAGCAGGTGGGGGATTATCGTGTGAATTCGAGTGGTTCTATAGCCATTATCATCCTTAAATTTTATTTTATGTGGTTATGCTTAAAAATAAAAATTTTCAAATAGCTGTCTAACCATTCGAGTTTGATATTTAATTTAGGAGAAATATTTTTTCCATTACCCATATTTTTGAACAGCATGTCACACTCAATCTATCATCCTTAAATTTTATATAGTTTTTACTTAAAAATAAAAATAAAAATTTTTATTTTTAGATTAGATTAGGTGTCTATGGATACTATTTTTTAAATGTTGAACTGACACCATCCTTAATTCAGACCCTTTGCTATTTTTTTTCCCTTTTATTGGTGTGGTTTCTTTGTGTTTTGATCCATTCTTTATGCTTTGTCGATCGGTGTTATGTTCCAATTTTGCTTTTGTTTTTGGTTTGTAGATGTACTGAGCTACTCTCTTTTAAGAGTTTAGTGATCCTTACTATAATTATAAAAAAAAATTCAATTATTATTTTATATTAAAATTATTTTTTTTATAATAATTTATGACTCTTTTATTTTTTAAATAGTTGAAAATACTTATACATATGCGCGTACACACACTACTAAGAGTAAGACTCTGATATGTAATGAAAAATATAGTCCAATTCCTAATAATCCTCCATGTGGATCAGAAGACAATTTCATTTGAGGCTTGCAAGATATCAAAGGATAAAATCATTAAATCCTATGCAATCAGCTAGTGCTATAAGGCAAAATTGAAAATATTATGATAAGATATTCAAATCCACATTGATTAAAAAAACTCCTTCATGTCAAAACCAGAATTCTTGGCACAACATAGCATTACCACCCAATTGGTCATACAAGGTAAAGTCTTCAATAGCATGTCCACAAGTTGACCCCTACAGCATAGTCACCAAGGTCACTTATAGAACCAAAGAGCATGTATATTATTTCTTTCACATCATCACTCATAAATGTCATCCAATACATTTATTGTCACAGTCTCATTTATAAGCAGTGTCGGCCAAATATGCCACTTCTTTGTATTGACACGTATATAAGTCACATAAATGGACAATACTTTTGCGTGCGCACATACACACACCCCGAAATTAATTGTCTTCTACATACCTAACGGTGGTACCCATAGTACATTTCTCATGTTGATATGCACATTAAGTCACATACATTCAAACATTAATACAAAAATCCTCACAGTGTATCACTCATTTTTTCATTTGTGTATTACTCCTCACAATATATCACCACACTCCTTACTGTATATCACTCAATACTGTGTATCACTCATCAACACGCTGTGATGTGTATACTTCATTTATTTAGACCGTGATTTTAAGTTACAAAATCAATTCAAAACCAATACATGTGTAAAACAATAATCTGCCATTACCTTTTTTTTTTCTTCCTTCGATAGTTTTGAGTTCTCTTGATTTTTCTTTTTTCCATGGTGTCATGCTATGGTATCACAGAGGGAAGTCTTTCCTCTTTCGTTTTTTTTTTTTAAGTCACGGGAACACCCATTAAATTTAGAGAAAAGGGATGGGGAATATACCCTATGGTATTCTATTTCATAAATTTTCCGGCTGACTCCGCCATACGTTGGTCGGCGCAAAACGAATTCTTATAATATAACACCATTGTCAGATACTGGCCAGTGAGGAAAATATATAAAACAAAATAGAACATTCCTTATATATGTGCTAATATTCAACAGCATACGCTAAGAGTCACGGAGACACTAATTTGGTGGTGTTTCTGTGTGTTAGACACGTGTCTATACGTATCTAATTAAAAAAATAATTTTTTTGAGTTTGGACATGTGCTGAAAACGCATTAGATACAGATCTAATTCACTGTGGATACGGTTTGGATATACTGCATACATTCCTGAATTAGTTTCTTTTTTTTAAAATTTTTAATATCAACATGAGCCCAAAACCAACTCTAGTTATTTAGTTGGACTTATACTGTTAGGCTATTTCATTTTAAATTTTTTTTGATTAATTACAAAAATTAAGAATTAATTAGATAAAAAAATTAAATAAACATAATAAAAAATAAAAAAAATCATATAATAAAATAAAAAATTATATATATATATATATATATATATATGTGTGCGTCTTGTGTAGACACAAATCTTAGATCCATATCCTATAATTTTTTAAGTACGGTAGGTTTCTATGTTATATCCCAGATTCATGTCTGTGCTTCACAGAGCATACGTAGCTGCCCAACTCAACCGACCTTTATATTTCTTTATTTCTCTCTTTTTTTTTTTGTCATGATATTTCTTCACGCAGAAGTCAATGAATACCACATTATTTTATTTTACTAGTGCTGGAGGGCTGAATTTCGTTTTTTGGTCGGCAAGAGTTCAATAAAGGAATCCAACATAAAAATCAGAAACCAATTGTGCAAGAGGAAAAGATTGAGATTACAAATATGATGATTAGTAAGGTGCCTTCCTCAATGAGAAATATTTTATGTATAATATTAGCCCACAATATACTTACATGCACAATAAGACAAATAACATTGTGGTCCAATTATTTTCTTTTCCTTTTGGATCCCATAATTTTATTTGCCTCGTTGTGTATGCTATAAGAATGTTGTAGGTTAAATATTCTTTCCTTTTTTTTTGGACAACAAAATAAAATAATAATATAAGAATGTTTTTGGTTAGTTTTCTATACAAAATATTTCTATCTCTTTTTTTGTCGATGAAATAAAAATAAATAAATAATATTTTATGGGATTTTGAGATGGCATGGGCCGCTAGTTCATGGGCCAAAACGTTCCCAAAACTAAAGAGTAAGAGAGGAATGTTGTCTCCCATGAGAAGCCCAAAGTAGGCAAGAGGCTGGCTATGCTTCTTGAAACCATTTATCATAAGACCAAAAACAAAAAAAACAAAAAAACTTGTATTTTAGGTCAGAACAGGTTTATTAATTAATAAATAAAGGTCTAGGTACAAAATATCAAGTAAAAAATTGGATATAAAGTATAAAATAATTCATTGACACCAAGGTAGCATTTGTTTCCTACTTTTGAACAATGGAGACAGAGACAATAGAGACAGTGAAGACAGAAACATAAAAAATACTGTCTTTTTATTGTGTTTGATTATGCAGTACAAGACATGATAACTGTCATCATATTTTTTTGAAAACACGGGAATAAAGCAAAAAATACATGTTAAAAGACAAATATACCCCCTGTGAACATCATATTTTGTTCGAACTTTTACCTCCTATTATTATTAAGAAAAATCTCTTCGAAAAGGGTATCAGTTAATTTTTATTTTTATTTATTTATTTTATTATTTGTTTTTGTTGTTGTTATAGCCGGTGTTAATCCACAATTGTCAAAGAATCGTTTTCAGTCCATTTATGATTTTCAGCCCCATCTTTTTATTTATTTATTTATTTATTATTATCATTATTTTTTTTAAAGCCTATGTTTTGTTGATTTGCACCCAAACCAGAAAAAGAGAAAATAAAAGAAAAAGAAGCTGGAACGAAATGATGACACAGATCGCACAAATTGAAGATAACAAAAATAAATTCAAAGGCTGAGAGACCATGCTTGTTATCATCATCAGACCATCCCTTGCAACATCATTACAGGAGCGTATGATTGATTTGTATGTGTATAAATAAAGCAAAATTGACAAGGAAAGGAGGGAAATTCATTGGAGAGATTTCAGCAAGAGAGCAATCAGAAAACACCGAGAGAAATATCCAATGAGAGCAATCAAAAATACTAAAGAATACACATTGAGAGATCATTGAAATATCAACAAAGTTCCAAACACCTCAAAAGAAACTCATACATTCAGCAATGTCATTTTGATCAGAAAATTCCAAGCAGAGGCAGAATAACACCAAAGAGTTGATCAACAACGAGTTCAAAGTCCAGTCCAGTAACATCAATTAAAAAGGTAAATAACAATAGAAAATTTTGAAGAAAAAAGGAAAAACAGGGAAGAGAGGCCGCGGCCACCCCACCACCGCCGCGGCCTCTTTATCTTGCTTCTCTCTCAAATATTTCCACCATGCAATGCCGCCGCGGCCTCCCCATCCATCATCACTACTAGTCATCATCGCCACTAAGTATTATCAGAACCACCATCACCCTTTCATCACCATCAACAGCAAAAAAATTAGAAGGAGAATCAAAAGAGGAAGAAGAGAGAAGAAGGGGAGAGCCGCGGCGGTCACCCAGTCCGCCGCCATCATCGCGGCCTTCTCCCACCACCCCTACCCTTAGCCACCGCTACATCGTGACCACCACCGTCGGCCTCCCTTTCACGATCGCGAACCTCCGCGCGTGAAGCCGCGCCGGCCTTCTCTTCCTCCTTCTTTCCCTCAGCCGCTCACGACCGCGCCGCCACAAGCTAGCCACCGTGCCGATCTTCCCCAGCTCATCAGCCGCGGAGCCCCCTTTGCACCTTGGCCGTGAAACCCAAGCTTCGACAAGCCACCGGAGCGCACATGCAGCGCCGCCGTGAAGCCCAACGCCCGCGGCTCCTCCCGTCCCCGTCAGCGACCGCGAAGCTCCGCGAACACAGCCGCGTGGAGTGGCCTCTCCCTCTCACGCTTTCAGATCGCGCCTCCAGCCAGCCGCGTGGCCACTTTCCTCCGGCGTCTTGGCTTGCCGCCGCGGTGCAGCCCCTCCTCGCGGCACGGATTCCCTCTCCCTCTCTCGGCCTCTCTCATTCTCTCTCCTTTCATTCTCTCTCTCTTCGTCCGTCTGCGTGTGTGTGTGTGTGTGTTAGATTTTTTTTTCATTTTTATCATTTTTTTTCTTTACGGACTTTTTTTTATTTTTTATGGTTTCTGTGTTTTAATTTTGTATTTTTTTTTGTCTGTCTTTTTATTAGTAGTTTCGGGTTTTTTTTGTTTTGTTTCGGGTCTGTTCTTTTTTTGGCTTCTGTTGGGTTTTATTTTTTTTGTTTGTTTTCTTTAGCTCCAGGTTTTTTGTTGTTTTTTTTATTTTTTTTGTTTTGTTTCGGGCCTGCTCTTTTTTTATATATGGTTTCTATTTGGGTTTTATTTTTGAGTTTTTGTTTGTTTTTTTTTCGTTCTTTATCAGTTTTGAGCCTTTTTTTTATTGGTTTACAGATTTATATATATATATATATATATATATATATATATATATATATTTTGGGCTTCTTCTCTTTTTTATTCGTTCTTTATCAGTTTTCATTTTTTGGGCTTCTTCTTCTTTTTTTTTGTTTTTGGGCTTCTTTTTATTTTTTTTATTTTATTTTATTTATTTTATTTTTTTACAGTTTCTTCATTTTGGGTTTTTTATTATTATCAAGTTTTTGGTAGCTTTTTTTTTTACAAAATAAATATATGATAAATTTTTTTTAGTTTTTTTATTTTATTATTATTATTATTATTATTTATTTTTTTTAATTTTTTGTGCAAAAGTTTTCTTTTATGATGAAAAGGTGGAAAAATAAAAAATTTAAAAATAGTAATTCGGATTTTTTTTATTTTTTTTAATTTAATTTTATATGTTTGTTCAAATTAACTGTGTTTGTTACATGTGTGTGAATTAATTTTGTCAAATTAGTGCTTGCCTAAATGTTGTCCTTACATAATAAAAATCCATTTCCAGACAAAAAAAACTTAAATCAAAATCGATCAATTTTTTTTAAATTAATCAACGCATTGTTATTTTGTTTCTTAATTAAAATCTATCCAACACACCAACATTTTCTACAGAACGACGTGACTTTGAGTTCCTCATTGCACCAGAGGATACGTCGGCGTAGCCAACAACTATCAAGTCAAAATTAAGTTTTCATTAAGTTGTATTCTCTCTTTTTAATTTAATTTAATTTTCTTTTAATTTATTTCTTTTTTTTAATTATAACTATTGGGGAAAAGTAAATATTATTAAAATTATAGTTAATTTGTATAATGAGCTCTAGGGTAACCGTATTTATATTGATGCATTAGGGGTGCAGTGGGATTAAGTTTCCACCCTTCCCTAATCATAATCAGACTCCCGAACCTTTGATTTCTTTTAAAAAAAGACCAGTTTACAAATTAAAAGGTTTTCCAATTTTAACCAAAATTAAATTGGTGGCGACTCCCGTTTTTACAAGTTCATTTTGAAATCGGTCGTCATTCCCCTAGTCGCGGCGCTCTCCGGGCACATTGCGACACCCCCATTGCCAGCCGCCAGAGCCTCCCTGCTTGACCGAACTAGGGGTGGCGGGGGTTCAGTAACCAACATTGAGGACATATCAGGAAATATTAAATATGTACAAGGATATTATTGGAAGAAAAAATATTAAATTTCTATCCCCATTATGCACACTTTTTGGAGTGACGTAAATTTTCTGTATTTCTGTCCCATGAACAAAATTTTTTTTTGTCCCTTATTCCTGTTTCCACACCAAACAGTTTGTGTCTCCAATATCTCCATATTTCTGTCTAGAAACATGAACCAAACACTACCCAAAAGCCTAAACTTATAAAATTAACCAATAATAACTATATAGCTTATATAAGATGTTTAAAACATGGACGCTATAGCTTCACACTACATATTCTCATGAATGCAAAAGTGAGCACGTCAGATCTCTAATTTATCTGAAGCGTCATCAAACATTTTACTCTCGAGCTCTAGCTATATAGAGACAAACATATAGTAGTGACTTCTTGGAGCCTCAGCAACTGATACGGTGGCATTTGAGTTTATTAAACACAGTGGTAGTCATGTCTGTGTCCGAAGAGCACGTTTCATAGTACACATCAGATTAATAAAGCCTCTGAAGACAATCATACATTGTAGAAAGAGGCCTATTGCCTTAAGAAAAACCCCAACCAAAATTTATTAGTAGAGGTTGTTGATCTATCATTATCATAAACATAGTCCAATCTAAGAGGTAACTGTAACCACAAGACTTTAAACAAAAGTCTTTGATCGAGATATCCTGCCATCGAGATAACTCATTAGAAATGAAGAACAAACAAACCACAAACTAAATAAGAGGTGGGAAAAAAAATAAATAAATAAAAGCTAATCCTAAAGGGAAATGGGTGACCAACCACCACCATATAAGGGGATAAACACCTTTATGGGGTGGCTCCACCCTTAGCTGAACCTGAAGCTGACGGTGAAAAAAATGGCATAGGGACGGCGCAGGGTATCTTGTTCGACTCTCCATTTATCACAGTGTTACTGGCCATCTTCTTCTTGTTTGGGCATTACCCTTTTTTCAAATGAAATTTGGTGACCAAAAATGGCATTTATCGAGTTGTTGACAAAGGGAAAAATAACATCCAAGTTCGACCAAAAGTAAAAAATAAAATTATGAGAACAATAAAATTACACAAGAAATACATATCATATACCTTATTATTGTTAGATATGCTGAGTGGTCAACACTTATTTTACTCACTCATCATATTCAATGATAATAAAATATATGATATATATTTATTATGCAATTTTATTATTTCAATAACATTCCTCAATGTGAAAATCACAGCGACGCATTCATCACCTTAGATTCTTAAATTCTGACAAGAGAAAAAAAAAATCACGTGATTAGTGAACAATAATATTGTTTGAACATACATTGTACCTCAAGACCAAAACCAAAAAGAAAAAAAAATGTTGAACATCTTCTCTGTCATCATTGATTGAGATAAATGAGAAATTACAAGATCTATTTAAGTAGAAAATAGCCTGATAATTGATAGCCACATTCTATATATTTTTATATTAGAAAAAGAAAATACTTTTAAAAATATCATGTTTTATTAAAAAATAGAAATAAAATTTTCTTGAATGATGTATTTAAAAGTTTTCTTAATTTAAAATTTCACTCATATATAAAATGGTATTTAAATATTTGGTAAACTAAACCTCATATTATTATGAGAAATATTTTAAATAAACAAAAATTTTAAACTAATTACTATAAAATTATGACAAAACTCTTGAAAAAATTTTGAGGGCCAGTACTCCCTTCCGACATATTTTCACCCTTGCTTTTCATAAACATTTCAAGATAATAGAACACGTAAAAGTATTGTTATTTAGGAAACAACTATATGCTAAGAAATTGAAAAAAGCTGAATTTTCATTTTTTTTTCTTCTTAGACGACTTCTAGTATGTCTTCTATAAATTATTTGAACTTTATTTTAGGCCACATTTGTTGAAATTGATCACATTGTTTTACTTTATTTTTGGTATTGTCATCTTATTGGGTTGATTTGTACAAAATATATAGACAGCATGTTTTACATCCTTTTTCAGAAAAGTATCTTTTCAATTCATGATTCTTAAATGAAAAAAATAAATTATTTTTAAAAAAGGCTTTTATTAGACATTCGTATGTTTATGTAAACACAGAACGGAAATAAAATTCATATTATTTTAGGTGTTTAGTGTTTTATGTTGTTTATTTCAGTTAATATATTTTTTTTATAAATAATAACAAAAATCTTACTGTATTTTGATTTTTTTCATTAATTTTTTTTAAATGGTGAAAATAATTGTTCTTATTAACAACATCTCTTCCTGAAAAACTTAAGAGCAGAAAACGAAATTTTTAGAATTAATGATAAAAATATATGAACAAACTATCATCATCCAGGGAAAAAACAAATCCGAAGAATCCCCGTATTTTTTCCAAGTCATTTTAAGGCTTTTATTCAATGGGGTCTTTGAAGTATCTCATATGGCATTGAGTTTTATTTGTAAATAAAAAAATTATTATTTATACTAATTTTATATGAGATAACATGTCAACTTACGCCCCATTTATCATCGGATGAAGTGTAGAGTAGGGTATACATCCCACATTATCTAATAGTGGATGAGGTGTGTGAGTCGACATAATGTCCTATATAATATGAGTATAAATAATATTTTTCTTATAAAAATATGGTCCACACCTTATTTAATAATAGATAAAATATGAATTGACATATTATTATGAATATAAATGGCATTTTTTATGGCATTATTTTGATAATTACAGTTGTACTTAAAACAACTTCGTATGAAAGAAAGAATCCAAAAAACAAAAATACGTAATCCATTTAAGTTAAAATAATAATTGAGCCCAAATCCAAGATCAAGCCAGCACAACAGACTCCTTCAGTATTCCTTTTTTTTTTTTTTTCCCTTTTGGATGAGCCCCAACTTTTGTAATTGTTTTTTAGCACTTCAAAAATTGCATTGTTTGTAATAGGGTTCAAACTTAAGACCTCATGCATGAACTTAAAACTACTTGGCTTGTTTGGTTAAATCAATTATTGAAAAAAAAAATCTTAAAAAAAAATACTTCTAAAACTTGTTTACACGTTTAGTTATACTTACGAGAATAAGATCAAGAGGTAGAAACATAACATAATAATTTATTTGTTTGTTTTTTAGAAGTAAATGAAACTTGCTTCTCTCATAACCAGAAGTTGTAGAAGAGAGAAAAAAATATGATACAATAATAAGGTTAATTATGATTCCAAAAATATCCTTAAAATTTTTCTAAAGTTCAATTCTAGGAGTTGAATTGAAGTAAACATTTATCGTAACATTGAGCTTGTGGTAGTAATTGATTTTTAACACATCACAACTTTTCGGAATTCGTCCTATAGGATTATTATGAAGCTGGGCCTCCTTCTGGCTGCTGCATCACTTATTTCTCTTATTTGTTAAAAAATTAAATAAATGTTATTATCAAAAGCTTTTAATGCACGCCTTGAGGTTTCCGTTCTGCACCTCTAGTCCATAATACAAGTTATTTTTAAATTTTTTTGCCTGGTCTAAAACATAAATTGTTTTCACATTTTAAAAAAATATTAATTATTTTTTAATTACTTTATCTCTATATTTATGATATGTGATAATAAATAGATGTGAGTATGATATTTAATAGAGATATAATTTATGATAAGTGTTTTATCTTTTATTTTTTAAAAAGATCAATAAAATTTAATTATTATTTTAATTATTATGCATAATCTTAAATAACTTATATTATGAATTGGAGGAAGAATGGTCTACTCTAAGTTCTCTATCCTCGTGGAAGACCACATCCTCCGTTGGCCTTCATCTAATATTGCTGCATTACTTATCTCATTTAATTATAGAAAAATTAAGAAATACATATAAAAACACTAAGAGATTATTATTTGAATTTACTCTATAAAATTATGAAACTTTCGACAGTGACTAACGAACAAATTATCAAATTTCTATAATTTAGCGAACCCATTTACCAATTTTTTATTAGATACTTAGCCTATTTATTGACAATTATGGATGTATTACAACTTAATTAATACTGTAATTACTATTTTTCTTGGCAAAGACTTTAACTGCTACTCCCTTTGTCTTAAATAATTTTCAGTTATAAATGCATAATACGATTAAGAAAATAATTAATAAAATATTAATATTAATAAAAATTAAAATTTGTTTACTAAATTGCCCTCTTTTCTTTTTATTACTTCAACTTCCTCTCTTGTGTATGAACACTTCCAAAATTTTTCTTAGCCACTGACAGCCTCACACCGCACGCGCGCGTGCGCGCGCGCACACACACACACATATATATATATATATATATATATATATATATATATATATATATATATATATGTAAGGTTGCAATTGCAAATTGGATCGTTTGACTCTGTTTATCTGTTCATTGAAAGAAAAAAAAATAGTTGGTAAATGAATTTGGAACATTTGGTTCCAAACGGTGGGAACGATCAGTTTTCAACACAATCAGACAATACATGAACTTATAGCGAGGCAGACTTCCCTCCAGCCACAGACACTGCCACTTACTTCACGCAAAACCCTAAACCCCAAACTTTGTAATAAATAATTCATACCTCTACATACAAAAACTCATAGATAGAGTACTTATGCGGGAGAATATAGATACACTTAATATTTTTATGTCAAAATATCTACACAATTTTCAAACTCTGCTAAATATTAGATTTTAGTCACCGAAACTTAAATATTAAAAGAAATTGTTAAATATGTATTTAACAAGGATTCTTAACTAATTACCTGGTGAGATTGTTTAAAATCGACATGAGATGATGAAACTATATATAATCCATATCATAATATAACTATTTACTTTTCTTCTCATTTTTTTCCACCCTTTCAATGGCTTTCATCGTTCTGTGTAATATTTTTGAAACTTCGCCCCTATCATTACTCTTATGATAACACCTAAGACAAATTATACAAAGGGAAGAAGAACTAACAGAAGTTTTTATACTTGGCTCGGTTTCATAGTGAGACCGTATGTTTTAGTCTAAAACAACATAGTATAGTAATATTTAAAGAGTTTTTCTAATCGTACGGCCACTAATTAAGGAAAAAAAACAAGTTTTAATTTTTTTTTTGTATATATATATATGTTTTGTGCATTAGTTGAAAATATAAAAATTCATATTCTCAATGTAAAATTTTCTGCAGAACATTGATTAAACAAATCAATATTTAAACCCTATTAAAATCAATTCCCTCCGTTACATGTTATTTGTCTATTTTTTAAAATTTTTTTATTTCACTTTATCTGTCCATTTATCATATTAAGAAAATATTATTTTCTTTTACCAATTGTACCCTTAGTGTGATTTACAGTACAATTGTATACTATTATCAATAAAACATTATATTAATTGTTTTTACCAATTAAATAAGGATAATTTTGTTAATTAATACACTTTTATACTATTATCAATATACATTTATCATTTTCTTAATATTTGTATTTTTTTTTTATTTTGACAGACAACATGCAACGGCGAGAGTAGTTAATTTAACTGAAATCAAGTTAAGGTACTATGAAGATGAAATTTTGTTGGTGTCAGAAACTTAGATCTAAAATTCCTTAATTTTAAATTACTTGAAGTAATCAAATAATCTCTCTATTTTAAATTAAATATTGCTTAAAGTCATCATCATACAGGAATTAAAAAATATTAAATAGTCTTAATCTATTAAAAAATTTAATTTAAAAGATTAATTAAGTTATCTTTTCAAGAAAAATTATGATAAAAAAAAAGAGATGGAGAAAGAGAAAAGGCTACATATTTTAATACAAATATAAATAAATTTGATATAAAATTTTAAAATAAAATTATTTTAAAATAAAAAATTAAAAAGGCATTTAATTTAAACCGAAATAAGTATTAATTCTGGTGTGTAATATAATTTGTCATGTAAGCACGGATACATACTAGTAATATATATGTATATGGTAATGCTGATAATGTTTTATACAGGTCAATGTTATCTTGATCGATTTATTCAGTCGCTACGTGGTTTGTTTACAGGAGTAGCTAACGAATATTCGGTGGTATTGTTTTAGCTTTGATTAGTTTATGCGCTGTATTTGATTTGTCTTGCTCTCCTATTTCATGGGGTTTTTTGCCTTCTTTGTAGTACCTATCGAAAGAAAAATTACATGTCAACGTTTATAATATTTTCATATAAGTAATAATACGAGGCTAATGTATCGTATTTCTCATCATCTAAATTTTGATTAAGTTTTTTAAAAAAAATTAACATAATTTTATTTTATCTTTTGATTTAATTTTTGATGCCACATCTTTCTTCTTGGTATTTTGTTTTATTTTATCTTTTTTTTCTTTTACATAATAATAAAAAAAAATCAAGTTTGTGTTCTTTGCTGCTTCATCAGACGAATTTCTTGGTCGAGAGTCCAAATGCATCCTTCATTCAAAGCAGCCCATCTTCACATTTTGTTTCAGCTCACAACCTTCTTCAACAGGAAAAAAAAAGAGAGAGGGAAGCAGGAGGGGCGCGCATGTGTCTTCACATCTAGTATAAGCCAACTTCTGCTTTCACGTTTGCAGGTCTCCTTTTTCCTTGTTAAACCAATGCAGCCTAGCCATTGCTCAGCAGATAAAAACAAGGGGCAAAAAAACAAATGCAATGCTGAGATGCAGGGGATAGGTTGTTGGATATTCTATATGTGGACTAGCATAAATTATTTTGTTATAATTTAGTTTTAATTTGATCCCAAATTAATTAGATGCTAAAATATATTTGACCATATTATTTAGCCCAATTCTATAGTTAATTTTGTTATTGGGCTTGATTTTATTTCGTTATTAGTGGATATGGTATTGTTTGGTTATTGTTATTGAAAGCGTAATAATGGGCAGCTTGGCATTTTATTCTTGTCTGTAGAGACTCACTCTAACCCTTGCTCCAGTGCTGTTCTTGTTGAGACAGCGCACAAATTTCTGGTATCTGAAAGGGTGATAGGAGGAGCTTTCTCTCTAGATTTCTCTCTGCAGCTGATTGCTTTTCTCACAACAAAAGGAAGAACCCAGTCATGGACTCATCAACCTCTACCGTTCCAGGTAATTCTAAACACCTAATCTCGATTATAGCATTTGTCATATTATGAATTGGACCTAAACTTTCATCAAGTGGTATCAGAGCCAATCCAATTCTGATATGACAGTGATTTGCTGTTTCAAATTAGGTGTTAACGATATATTTTCGTATATGATATGAACCCTAGTATCTAATTTGGGATTTTACGATTTGACCAATTAATCTCGAAATGGATTGAGGGTTATTGTTGCTAATAATTTTCTGAACAAATCGACATAAAGATTGTGTAAAATGGTTGAGTGTATAGAGAGAATTTTATCTTTGAAAATTAGAGCCCTATAATAGAACCCGATTTCAATTTCACGAACCTGAACCCATACTTGTGCAAAATTGTTTCAATTACCTTAGGGCTTTTGTAGAGGATGAAATTTCGAACCTATTGACACCAAAATCATGAATTTTCATCGAGTATTGAGAGCGAAATTGTGAAAAATCCGAGGCTACCCGCTTAAGTCTTCGCGGATTTTTCTGAAATTATATAGGCTATTATTCGAAATAATATTATATGGGTATTGTAGAACGTTGAAAGACGAATCCATAGACACCACAATCACTCAATTTAGTTGAGAATCGAGAGAGATATGGTGTTCGACCCGTTTAGGTGTAAAGCGGGTCGTGCAACCCATCACAGGACCCAGTTGGAGGTTGAAGATGATGAACAGTGCATCGTGAACAACCCCACGCGCGGGCCCAGGCGTGTGCAGCGCGTGTGAGCCCATCCGAGGCCTGTTTTGGCCCAACTTTTTTTTGATTTTGGGTTTTTTAATTTTTTAGAATTATTGGTAATTTTTAATTATTTTTTTGGGTAACGAAAATAATTATTGTTAATTTTTCATTGCATAAATTGCTTAGAAATATTGGGTACTCTCCAAATTTTGGTCTGAAATTTTTTGTGCACTTTTCTAGCACTGTTTGGGCACATTATGTTCAGCATGTTCTCAATTTTGATATCATTTGGTAAATTAAATAATTTTGTGCTTTATTATATGCATATTATTAATTATTGAGATTATGTTTTATTGCTATTATAAAATTTTGTGATATATAATTATGAGATATGCCTTTTTAGACCATTTTGTACTGTTATTGGGTATTTTTCATAGTTGTGAGCTCGCCTTAGTGGGACGGATTATGATAAAATACTAGTGTTGGAAAACTGTTTTTACTAATGTGGCATTAGGAATTATTTTAATAATGCACCTACCCTATCGGTTTGTCTTTATTGAAATAGTTCCTGATGATTGGTAATTATATTTTAAAGTTTTCAGTATCCTCTCGATATTAGCTTTAAGAATATAATTATTTTCTGTAATGTGGGAGTTAACTTATGCATTGTAATTCGGGACCCTTCGGCGGGATTGCATTTGCATGAGATAACTTTATTGTGGTCATAAGTTCTATTTCTTCTGTTGGATATGCTTGATAAAAATCTCCCATTAATGTACAAATTCCAGTTTTGCCTATGAATATGAACTCTTTACCAAAGCTAAATGGAATAAATTATGAGGCCTAGGCTGATTCTATTAAGTTGTTCCTTGCTATTTCCAACATAAATGCTGCCTTTACTGAGAGTGAGCCTGAAGTTCCCACACTTGATTCTTCCACTGCTATCATAGCAAAACATGATAAGTGGACTCATTCTAATAGAGTTTGTCTAATGACCATGAAGTTCACTATAGACAAGACCATCAAAGATAATGTTCCTGAAACGAATAGTGCTGAGGAGTTTCTTGAGGTTGTGGGCAAGAAATTCAAGAAATTTGATAAGACGAAGAAGGCCTACTATTTTTCATTGCTAACAAAGACTAGATATGATGGTGTGTCTGGTGTTCGTGAGCATGCTATGAAGCTCACCAACTGGTACAATAAGTTGAAGTCTATGAAGGTGGAACTGGGAAGTGATTTTCTGGTTTGCCAGGTGTTAGACTCTCTTTCTTCTGAATTTGATGTTTTAAAGACTTCTTATAATGCACAAAAGGAAGAGTGGTCTATTGATGAGCTCATAGCCATTCTTACTCAGGAGGAGCAAACTATGAAGAAGGGTAAAGCTCAAATTGTTCAGCTGGTTTCCCATAAGAATCACGATAAGAAGAAGAAGCATTTTAAGGGAAAGAGTAGCAAGCCTCAATTCAAGAAGAAATGGAGTGATAAGTCTGGACCTCCTTCAGTTCATGAAGATGGTGAACCATCTGGTGTGAAAAATAGATTTAATGGCACTTGCAAGTTTGTGATGTATTTGGGCACAAACGATCTGATTGTTTTAAGTTTAAGAAGTGGTTAGAGAAGAAAAAGCAAGGTATTCATCTAGCTCTAGTGTGTTTTGAATCTAATCTTGTTGATGTCCCTTCTCATACTTGGTGGTTAGATTCTGGAACAACCATTCATATTGCAAAATCTGTGTAGGAGCTCAAAACCAGGAGAAAGCCAAATGAAGGGGAGGTGTCTGTTGCAGTTGGAAATGGGATGAATGTCAAAGTAGAACATATAGGAGTAGTTGCTTTGAAATTAAGTAGTGGACATGAGTTGATTTTGCAGGACACTGTTTGTGTACCTTCTATGAGAAGGAACTTGATTTCAGTTCCAGTTTTGGATGAATGTGGCTACTCTTTCCATTTTGGATCTAATAAAGTTGTTTTATATTATGAATCTATTGTTGTTGGCTATGGTGTTAAATTGAATGGCATGTACATGTTGGATCTCGATCCTCTTTCTCTTGAATAACGACATTCCAATGTTAATAATGTTGTTGGGAAAAAACGTGGAAAAACTGTTGAGAATTCTTCTATGTTGTGGCATAAGAGGTTGGGACATATATCCGAAGAAAGGATGGAGAGGTTGATCAACGAGAACATTCCTCATAATGTGGACTTCTCAAATTTTGATACCTGTATTGATTGTGTGAAAGGGAAACTCACTGCTGGAGTCAGGAAGAAAAGAGTTGGTAGGAGTGAAGGCATTTTGCAGTTGATTCATACAGATATCTGTAGGCCGATTACTCCCATTGCTTTGGGAGGATATAGATATTTCATCACCTTTATTGATGATTTCTCAAGATTTGGCTGGATTGATTTGTTGCATGAGAAATCAGACTCTTTAGATGCTTTTAAGAATTTGAAAGCTGCTGTTGAGTTGAAATTTGACACACAAGTTAAGTGTGTTAGATCTGATAGAAGTGGAGAATTTTATGGAAGGTATGATGAAACTGGCAAGAATCTTGGCCCCTTTGCAAGCTTTCTGCAGGATTGTGGTATTGAGACACAGTATACTATGCCTGGAACTCCGCAGCAAAATGGTGTCACTAAAAGGCGAAATCGTACTCTCATGGAGATGGTTAGGTGTATGCTTAGCCATTCAACTCTTCCTATTTTTTATAGGGAAAAGCCTTGAAGACAGCGGCTTATATTTTAAATCATGTGCCAAGTAAGTCAGTTCCAAAGACTCCATATGAACTTATGACAGGGAGAAGGCCTACTCTGAAGCATTTTCGTGTATGGGGTTGTAAGGCAGAAGTCAGGCTCTACAATCCAGAAATAAAGAAGCTTGATCCTAAAACGATTAATGGTTTCTTTGTTGGATATTGTGTGGGCTCCAGAGGTTCTAGATTTTATTGTCCTACTCATACAACTAGAGTTGTCGAATCTGATCATGCTGTCTATTTTGAAAATGATTCAGAACATATTGTAACTCAAGAGCTACGTGTTGTTAGCTTCAGAGAAGAGCATGTCACTATTCCTGTACCCATTACTTTTTGGCCCGAGTTTATGCCGACTGTTGTCACTCATGATGAAGCCATTGATCCCATTGTTGGTACTGATGTTGATCCACAAGTTGATTATGATGTTCAAAATCCAGATATTGTTGTGCCTCAATTGAGGCGATCGGAGCGTGTTCCTACATCTACTGAGTCTACTAGATTCAGGGATTATGTTGTTTATTTACAGGAACATGAGTATGCTTCTGTTGAGGATTCTGATCTCGTTACCTTCCATGAAGCTATTTCTGATCCTCATAGTTCACAATGGCTGGTTGCTATGGAGGATGAATTGGCTTCCATGCATAGGAATGATGTTTGGGCTTTGGTGGAATTGCCCGAAGGTTGTAAACCTGTTGGTTGCAAATGGGTCTTTAAGACCAAACGTGGTGCTAGAGGAGAGATAGAAAGGTACAAAGCCAGACTTGTTGCTAAAGGGTACAACCAGAGGGAAGACATAGACTATAAAGAGACGTTCTCTCCTGTCTCTACTAAAGACTCTTTTCACATTGTGATGGCATTGGTTGCTTATTTTGATTTAGAGCTTCATCAGATGGATGTTAAGACAGCATTCTTGAATGGTGATCTATTTGAGGATTTTTTTATGGATCAACCTGATGGTTTTGTTGAAAATGGCAAGGAACACATGGTTTGCAAACTGAAAAGATCCATTTATGGTTTGAAGCAAGCTTCTAGACAGTGGTACTTGAAGTTTGATCACGTTGTAAGCTTTCTTGGCTTTAAGGAAAATGCAGTTGATCAGTGCATTTATCTGAAGAATAGTGGGAGAAAATTTGTTATTCTTGTTCTTTATGTTGATGACATCCTTTTGGCCAGTAATGATGTGGGTTTTCTAAATGAAACCAAACAGATGCTTATAACTCATTTTGATATGAAGGATCTTGGTGATGCATTTTTTGTTTTGGGCATTGAGATTCACCGTGATAGATCTTGTGGTATCCTTGGTTTGTCTCAACAAGGATATATTGATAGAATCCTGAACCGGTTCAATATGCAATTTTGTAAGCCCTGTGTTGCACCCATTCAAAAGGGTGAGAAGCTTTCTAATGCCCAGTGTCCTCAAACTGAAAGTGAAATGACAGATATGAAGAAAATTCCTTATTCTTCTGTTATTGGCAGCCTTATGTATGCTCAAGTTTGTACACATCCTGATCTTGCTTTTGTTGTTGGTGTACTTGGGAGATACTTGAGTAAACCTGGTGTGGCACATTGGCAGGCTGCAAAACGTGTTTTGAGGTATCTGAAAGGTACAAAAGATTATATGCTTACATACAGGAGGTCAGATCATCTTGAGGTAACAGGTTATTGTGATTCTGATTATGGTGGTTGTCCAGATGATCATAAGTCCACATCAGGTTATGTATTCATGTTAGCTGGAGGAGCTATCTCTTGGAAAAGTGTCAAACAGACTCTTACAGCTACATCAACCATGGAAGCAGAGTATATAGCTTGTTGTGAGGCTACACGTCAAGCGATATGGTTGAAGAACTTTAGTGCTGAGTTTGATTTTGTGGAGAGTATCTCTAGGCCTCTAACCATATATTGTGACAACTCTGCTGTGGTGAGCTTCTTTCTTAATAATAAGAGCTCAAAGCGGACAAAACACTTTGAGACAAAGTTTATGTTTGTGAGAGAGAAGATTCAGGAGTTTAAAACTCGTGTCGAGCATATCCTTACAGAGTTTAATGTTGCTGACCCCTTAACAAAGGCATAACTGTCAAAACTTTTGTTGATTATGTAACCCGTATGGGTGTAGTGAGGTCTTTTGATGTTTTGGATTAATGGGAGTTTATGTTTATGTTTTGTTATGACCTCATTCTGAATAATATTTGAGACATTGTTCAAATATGATTATTGTTGCTATTGTTATTGGCATATGAATATTCTGCGTAGTTTAATTGTTATAACCATTATTGTATATTTATATATTGTGATGGCATATTGTGGAGACATTTTGGACCCAGTCTCAATCTTGTTATTATGATAAGATTTATTGAATCTTATATGGCATCTTGGGCGGATGCTTGGGCCATTTTGTTGGGAAGTAGCACCTTGTTCAAACTTTGGCATGCCGTTTTGTTATGCTCTCCCATTTATCCATATTCCACTTTGTTGTTGGGTCACAGGATATAAGTGTCTTGCAATGTATGATATCACTATTCCTTCGAGTATGATTTTCTGCATTGTTGAAATACTTGTAGTTCCATTTTGGACCTTTCGTGGTTTATGATGGTTTATTTTGGCATCTTGTTGTGGCCACATATTGTTGATTAATCTGGTACATTATAATATTTTGATTTATGTTGTCCAAGTGGGAGAATGTTGGATATTCTATGTGTGGACTAGCATAAATTATTTTGTTATAATTTAGTTTTAATTTGATCCCAAATTAATTAGATGCTAAAATATATTTGACCATATTATTTAGCCTAATTCTATAGTTAATTTTGTTATTGGGCTTGATTTTATTTCGTTATTAGTGGATATGGTATTGTTTGGTTATTGTTATTGGGCCTAGCCATAATGGGCAGGCTTGGCCCATTTTATTACTAATCTGTAGAGACCCCTGCTCCTAACCCTTATCAGAGTGCCTGTTGCCCCATTGAGACAGCGCACAAATTTCTGGTATCTGAAAGGGTGATAGGAGGAGCTTTCTCTCTAGATTTCTCTCTGCAGCTGATTGCTTTTCTCACAACAAAAAGAAGAACCCAATCATGGACTCATCAACCTCTACCGTTCCAGGTAATTCTAAACACCTAATCTCGATTATAGCATTTGTCATATTATGAATTGGACCTAAACTTTCATCATAGGTAGGAGACAAGGCTGCCTTGTTGTCCTGCAGTTTAAGGTACAACGAAAACAAAAAAAAAATTCTAAATGGAAAATCAAATCCAGCATATAAAGGGGATGAAACAAAGAAAAAAGGGAAAGGGATCACCAGTTTCACACATTCACAACACTCACATTCCATTCTTACTTGTTTCTGAAACACGAGCCAAAATGTAACCGCAATTTGAATCCCCATAGACCTCATATCCATGGTTCATCCCTCTCAATCCAAAGACCCATAGCCAGATCTAATTCAAACTGAACCAACATAGAACATGCGGCAACAATGAACCAAGCCACCTTCACAAAGGATAAACCACCACCCACTTTAACCCAATGTGATCATAAAAAATGTAGATTAGATGCGCAACAGCAACCAGTGAGCCCCTCAGCTAGTCCTCACTTAAAACCATCTCCATAACTTCGGCACCTTCTTTCTTTCCCCATGGCCGCCGCCTTTCGCCTCTGCTCATCTCAGCCGCGTGGTGCTCACCGCCGCCGTAATGGGCGGCTGTCTCTCCCTTTTCGTCCCCTTCCATGGCCGCATGCGTTGAGTGCCTCCACCTCTCTCCCTTGTGTACGCCACTCTTTACAGAGCCTCATCCCAAATATCCATTTTCAAAATAGTATTGCTAAACCAAATCGCTGTCCCTCGAGAACCTTCCTGTATTTGTTCAAGTTGCTGAATTTTCTTTTAACAATTTGGGTTTTACTTTAGTGGTTATTAAGTGGTTTTTTGGGTTGTTGCTGGGGCTCTTGTTAGGAGGAAAAAAATAAAAAAGAGAACATGGTATTGACTGTTGAACACTAGCTTATTTGACCCACGTTTCTTTGTTTGGTGTTCAAGTTTTTGGATTCAGTTAGTTTGACAAGAGAGTATTATTTGGGTTCTATCATTTGGGCTTTGTTTAGTTGTGTTTAGGGTTTTTTTTTTTCAAAAACAAGGATTAATTATAGCGTAATGATATTTTGACACCTAAAAAGTAGGTCTCAGTTTAGACATCCACTTTATAACTATTGGATATGATGGTGGCATTCACTTATCCTTAATATTCATCATATCCAATGGTTATAAAATGAGTGTTTGAACAGACATTCACTTTTTAGGTGTCAAACTAGCATTACTCTTAATTATAGGGACCTCCTCTAAATTTCTTTGTAACTATATTTACCCCCTTCTAATTTTAAATATTACACTTACTTCCCTTAATAATTCACATGTCATCACGGATATATCCCTTGTAAATTTATAATAACCTTCTTTCCCTCAATCCCATTGCCTCTAGCTCCTTTGCCTTCATCACTGCGATGCCTTTGCCACTGCAATCCCAATGAACGTGTGTTCCAAAGGGAGAACCCTTACACTTTCTCACTTCGAGCCACTGTTGTCCCAGGTGTTAGCCACTTTGCACGGCCTTCCATTTCAACCAACCACCATGATCCCACCTCCATCATTGCGCACCACGTCACTGCCGTACATCCCCATGACAACACCAGGTGAAGTAACTCTATCGCCGTTGCCCGCACTATCGTCCATCATCACCAAAGGCTGTATCGCGACACCTTCTGCGTCCCTCTCCATGCACCTTGGACGCCATCCCCTTCAAAATAAAAACCCCAAACCTCTAATCATGTTTCAAGAGAAGTCCCTAATGTTTGATATGTGTTCTCAGTTTTGCTCTCTTTAACTTTAGAAGAAGGGGAAAAAATGGCTATTGGAGATGCCTGATATTGGTTAGTGTTGTTTCCTCTCAAGATTTGGCTTGGATTTTTTTTTCTTTTTTTGTCGATGGCAAGGGAATTTGCTTTTGGGATGGCGGTAGCAATGGGAAAAAAGAAAAGGAAAATGATTTTTTTTTTGTAAACGGCAATTTTGTATTTTTGAAAAAATTTCTAATGATAAGGGAGGGAGGTGTAATATTTAAAACTATAAGAAGATAAGTGTAATTATAAGGAAACTTAGGGGAGGTCCCTGTAATTTGCCCTAAAAAAAATTGGTAACGGTTTCTTGGCTTTTGTTGCACAAAAAAGGGAAAAAAAATGAAAAAAATAACGGATGTTTGAATATTTTGTCGTAGCTCTTGGATTGGCTCAGTTGAGCCATCCCCTTTCACCTTTGATTACTCATGTGATGAATATTTATTTGATTTCTACATTAATCTTGCATTGTCAACATGTTGTTTGATTGAAATGAGTTCATTTGTAATTAATTTTCTTACTTTAATTTCCTTACGGTATTTTTGGGTCGATGCAATGACTAACAACTTTGATTGAGTGGTGAATGCCATGTAAAAGGTTGTTTAGATCACTAGGATTTATTAAATAGTCTAGTGCTAATTTAAATCCTATGTAAAAATGGGCCTTCCTTTTTTTAAAAGAAAAAAAGTGTCTTTAAAATAGATCCTTTCTCTTAAAAAAAAATTAAACACAATAATTTCTTTTTATAGACTTACGTGGCTTTGAGTTTCTTATTGTACTAAAAAATATGTAGGAGCATGCATCTCTTATCAAGTCAAACTTTAAATTTTTACAATTTTATTTCTGATATTTGTTATCTTATTTCCTTAACTTGTGAATATTTTTAAGTTAATGTTGTTTATTTCATTTATTTGTAGTTTTTTTTACCTTTTTGGGTAAATTTTATATGCTTTAAAGTTATTCAAATTACACAATTAACTTTTGGGTAGCCGTTCTAGGATAGATATATTAGGGGTGCAGTAGGGTTTAATCTTCACCCTTTCCTATGCATAAATAGACTCTCAGATTTGACTTTGTTTTGACAGACTAATTTAAAATAGTTCTTGCAAAAACTATTTTCCCAACAATTTTCCTTAATAAACCTTAATCACAACTCCATGAAAAATACTTTCAATATTTTTTACCGGCCCATCGCGATCCCCTTTGAGACAATATTCTTATAAATTCATATCCGACAATCGTTTTATATTATATAGCGGAGCTAGAAAATTTCTAAAATTGAATACCATAGGGTACAGTCTTTTTTACCAAAATAAAAAACAAAAAAAACTTATTTACCAATCTCCATCTCTTTAGTATATACACTATTTTGTTAGTTAAAACAAAACGGCTTATACATTAATAGTTTATAAAGTATAAAATGTTTAACTACGAACTGTTTTACCTGCTCACACGCTTAGTTGTTGGCCGAATTCACAGTAATAATTCGGTTGGCTATTGGCCGGTTTATGGTCAAGTATGTCAGGCACAAAACGGCTCACTGCTAGCCATTTTATGAGAAAAACGTGATGAGCAGTGGAAAAAGAGAAGACAATTGCAATGTTCCTCTTCAACATTTATTTACATATATTAAAAAAGCCACTGATTTGTTTCTTTCTTCCTCTAGACTTTTCTTTTACTAGTATACTTATCATTTTAGTTTTCAATTGTTAAGGTGGAAAAAAACAAAAGGTGCTTTAAGTAGAAAAGGCTTGTGCGTTGAATACATTGTCTAGTTACATATTTGAATAAAAAATTAATATAAGGTGATTTGCTTACATGCATTAATATATAACAAATGCAAATAAATTACTTGATTTATAAATTAATTCACAAAAAAATGGAAGGGGATAACAAATAATTTATTATTAATGACCTCTAATAAAGTTAATACTATATGATATAGTCAGGGTTTTGATTCCTTGCCGTGTATATGCAGAGAGTTTTATTGTCAGAAGCAAAATTCATGTTTGTGAACTCTACACTTCAAATGGATTAGTCACTAGTTCCAGTAGTGATAAATACACTAGGTTCATCTAAAATGATTAGTACTATAGGATAATTGTAATTATATAAATAGGGATAAAAAGTACTATAGGATGATTGTAATTATATAAATAGGGATAAAAAATAGATTAATCGTTTTAGATGAATCTAGGGTATTCATCACTGGAATTAGTGACTAATCCATTTGAAGTGTAGAGTTCACAAACAAGAATTTTGCTTCTGATAATAAAACCCTTTGCATACACAACGCAAGGAATTGAAACCCTGATTATGTCAAATAGTATTAACTTTATTATAGGTCATTAACAATAAATTATTTGTTATCCCCTTCCATTTTTTTGTGAATTAATTTATAAACCGGGTAATTTATTTGTATTTGTTATATATTAATCCATGTAAGCAGATCACCTTATATTAATTTTTCATTCAAATATGTAACTAGACAATGTATTCAATGCACAGGCCTTTTTCTACTGAAAGCACCTTTTGTTTTTTTCCACCTTAACAATTGAAAACTAAAATGATAAGTACACTAATAAAAGAAAAGTCTAGAGGAAGAAAGTGACAAATCAGTGGCCCCTTCAATATATGTAAATAAATGTTGAAGAGGAATATTGCAACTGTCTTCTTTCCTTTTTTTTTCCACTGCTCACCACGTTGGCCCCTTCTCTCTTTCTCATAAAATGGCTAGCAGTGAGCCATTTTATGCCTGACACGCTTGACCATAAATCGGCCAACAACCAGCCAAATTATTACTGACATATAGCCACCTGTTGTGTGAATTCAGCCAACAGCTAAATGTGTACGCAAGTAAAACAGTTCACAGTTAAATGTTTTATGCTTTATAAACCGTTAATGTGTAAGGCGTTTTGCTTTAACTATAAAAATAGTGTATATAGGTAAATAATCTTTGAACAAATGGAGATTGGTAAATAAGTTTTTTTTTTTGGTAAAAAAGCCTAGGGTACATACCCCATACCTTTTCCCTTAAGTTTAATGGTGTTCCCTTGGCTTAAAAAAAAAAGAAAAAAAAATGGAAAAACTCTCCCCTCTGATGCCATAGCATGACACTATGACAAAAAAAAAGAGAAAAATCAAGAGAATTCAAAACTAGCGAAGAAAAATAATAATAATAAAGGTAATGGTAAATTATTGTTTAAGAATTTTTCTCACATGTTTTGGTTTTGAATTGATTGTATAGCCTAAAATCCCAGGCTAAATAAACGAAGAATAGACATCACAATGTTAAAGGAAATCTTAGGTATATTGGATCCCATCTGGATAAATAACTTATTTAAGTATTTATAGAAAAATAATTTTTGAAAAGTAACTTATAAGTAAGTTATTTTATATTAGGTACTTGTTTAATTTTTTATGTTTTAGAAAATATTTATTAAGAAGTTAGATATTTTAACTTCTTAAAAAGTACTAAAAATAACATTTAGAGAAATAATAAATTATTTAGCCAAATAAAATAAAAAGTAAAAATATAATTTTAAATTTTTATAAAATTAAAAAAAGTGAAAGTTATAATATCCAAGCATATCTTAATCTAATTATACATTTGGAGAATCTTATAACGATTACGTCATGTATTACACATAAGAGCCTCACGCTTCGTAGTATATGGCTATAACTATAACTATATACATATATACACAAAATTCTCCTTTAACAAATATTATTTTAAACTATAAAAATATTATAATAAAATAATTTTAATATAAAATGATAATTAAATTTTTTTGATAACTATAGTAAGGATCGCTAAACTCTTAAAAGAGAGTAGCTCAGTACATCTACAAACCAAAAACAAAAGTGAAATTGGAACATACCACTGACAAAGCACAAAGGATGGATCAAGAGACAAAAGAAAAAAAGGTCTAAATTAATGATAGTGTTATTTTAACATTAAAAAATAATATTTATAGACACCGAATCTAATCTAAAGATGAAAGCTAAAGTTTTTATTTTTAAATAGGAACTATATAAAATTTAAATATGATAGGTTTGGTGTTAATACGGTGTCCAAAATATGAATAATTGAGACAATATTTCTCCAAAATTAATGAGTAAAATGTCACTTTGGTCCTTAAAATTGTAAGCGTATTTCACTTTACTCCTTGAAATTTTAAAATTAACTCTTTAGTCCCTGAAATTGTATTCCGCAAGTTACTTTAGTCCCTAGTAAAATAACCATCAGTCAACTGTTATATTTTGCTGACGTGATATGTTAAATAACACGTGGTAAACGTGTTAATAATGTGTCATGTTAATCCTACGTGGTATAGCACGTGACATGCAGACGTGGTATCAGCTATCAGATCAAAATAGGTTCAGATTAGTCCCTGAAATTTTAAATGTGTCAAAAAGATTCCGAATTCCAAATTTCTCATATTCTATATCATAAAATTTAAATTCTTAATATTTGTTAAATTCACTTATCTCTCCTTTATTTTTATACTCTATTTAAACAACGATCTCTTTAACATAAAATAACAATGAGAAAATAATGTATCGTCAACAAGTATTGTTGTTGGACGAGTGATAAATAATTTAATCCCTCATAAAGATCAATGAGAACATGTTGGGAAAAAAGCAATCATAAATGTTATATTCTAAATTGGTATCATCATGTTTGCCATATTCACATCAACATCCCTAAGAGGTGATCATTCCCTGTGACCCACTATCATTGGGGTGGAACAAAAGACAATTTTCTATTTAAGCTTGATTAAAGCTCTCATATTTGAGATGGTTTCCGAGTACATTTGACATAAAGGTAGAGTTTCTTTTGATTGTCATACTAGATTCTTTTGATGCTTAATTCTTTCCCGAATTCCAACTAGAATATTCCAAAGAGGCCCTTGATAAACTTTATCAATGTTTTATAATATAATGTTTTCCTTGGATCCTATTTTTAATATTTTAAAACTCATTTTATTCAAGAAATATAATACAATAGCTAATAAATTAATTATGTTAACTAAAGTAACCTGATAATTAATAGCCACATTCAATATATTTTTATACTAGAAAAAGAAAATACGTTTAAAAATATCATGTTTTAAAAGTTAGAAATAAAATTTTCTTAAATGATGTACTTAAAATTTCTCTTAATTTAAAATTTTACTCATGTAGAAAATAGTATTTAAATATTGATTTAATTATTCTGTAGGTTCTTATAATTTCACTCAATTTTTAATTAGATCTCTATAGTTTAAAAGTTTCTAAGTAGACCCTTATAATATATGAAAATTTTCAATCAAGTCTCTATCGTTATAAAAGACAAAATATTCTATGAAACATGGAATATTCCATTTCCATCTCTCTCTTCACATAATGGCAAGGACCTGATTAAAAATTCTCATTCACTGTAAGGACTTACTTAAAAATAGAAATCTAACTAAAAAATGAGTGAAACTGTAGGGACCTGAAGAATAATTAAATCTTCAAAATATATATTTGTCTTTCAATTGATGCCTCAGTTTCAGGAGAGGCGCAATTTTAGTTTATTGGTGGAGTACAATTTTTTTATTGTATATTTTACATTATTTTTGGTATTGGATCTGTTTGTTGCTCTAGAATTATGTATTCTAGTTTATTATATTTGTTTAATTTTAGTAAATATCCGATCTCATTTTAATTATGACCTTTACAATTTTGAGGTTACATTATACTAGTTTCCTACCATATCACCTAATCTTTTCCTTGTGTGTCTATTATCTTCCCTTTACTATTAAATTACAATTGGTTAGGGTTTACATTATTAAATTTCAGTCATCTTGATTACTTTCTTACAACTTAGTCATTCTTTGTAGTAGTAAGCTATGCCGTTTATTTATTGTGTACATTGTGTAGGGTTTCCTCAAGAACTTGATGCATGGTGTTATTTAAAATTATTGTCTTTTCTATTATTAATTCATTTTGAAATTTAGATTTTGAAGGTACCATCTTTGCCTTGAGTAACCCTTGTGGAATTTATTTGTTCTATAGTTAATGAAGGAAAAGATAATGTAATGATATTATAAACTTAGAGAATGATAGAATAATAATTTTTAAAACTTAATGCATAGAGGGACAAACAGATCCAATACCAAAAGTAATGTATTATATATAATAAAAGTTTTATACTCTACCAAGAAACTAAAATTGCACGTTTCTTGAAACTAAGACATAAGTTGAAAGACAAATGCATATTTTGAAGGTTTAATTATTTTTTAGATCCCTATAGTTTCATTTATTTTTTAATTAGGTCCTTGTTTTTAAATAAGTTTCTATAATGTATGAGAATTTTTAATCAGGTCTCTATCATTATGTGAAGAGGGAGATAGAAATAGAATATTTTATATTCCATAGAATATTTTTTTTATAATAGTAGGGATCTGATTGAAAAATCTCATATACTATAAGGACCTACTTAAAAACTTTTAAACTATAGAGACCTATAGAATAATTTAATCTTAAATATTTGGTAAATTAAATCTCATTTCATTATGAGAAAGATTTTAAATAAACAAAATTTTTAAACTAATTATTATAAAATTATGACAAAACTCTTCAAAAAATTTTGAGGGCCATGACCCCCTTAGGACATATTTTCGCCCTTGCTTTCCATGAACAATTCAAGATAATAGAACACGTTAAGTTGTCATTATTTAGGAAACAACCATATGCTAAGAAATGAAAAGAAGCACAAATTTCATTTGTTTTTTCCTAGACGACTTCTAGTATTTCTTCCACAATTCTTTGAAGTTTATTTTACGCCACCTTGTTAAAATTGATCCACATTGTTTTAATTTATTTTTGGGATTGTCATCTTATTGGGTTAATTTGTACAAAATAGAGAGCATTTTTTAAAATACTTCTTCAGCAGAGTATCTTTTTAATTCATCATGATTCTTAAATAAAACAAAAAAATAATTATTTTTTAAAGAGGCTTTTATTAGACACTCGTATTTTTATGTAAACACAGAACTCAAATAAAATTCATACTATTTTAAGTGTTTAGTGTTTATGTTTTTATTTCAGTTAATATGTTTTTTCTATAAATAATAACAAAATTCTTACTGTATTTTGATTGTTTTTTGCATTAATTTTTTAAAATGGTAAAAATAATTGTTCTTATTAATAAGATCTCCCTGAAAAAAATTAAGAGCAGAAAACAAAATGGAAAATGTAATATTTTTAGAATTAATAAAAAAAAATATATGAACAAACTATCCTTTTCTAGAAAAAAAAATCCAAAGAATCCCAGTATTTTTTCCAAGCCATCTTTAGGCTTTTACTCCATGGAGTCTTTGAAGTATCTCATACAACATTGAGTTGTGTTATTTGTAAAAAAAGAAATATGTTATTTATACTCATTTTGTATAAAACACCATATTGAATCACATTTCAGTCCATACTCCATCCAATGATAGATGAGGTGTATGAGTAGATACGATATCTCACGTACTATAAGTACAAATAACATATTTTTGGTAAAAATATGATCCATACCTCTATCTAATAATAGAAGAGGTGTGAGTCGATATAATATCTCACACTCTATAAGTATAAATAATATTTTCCTATGGCATTATTTTGATAATTACAGCTGAACTTAAAATAACTGCATAGAAAGAAAGGATCCAAGAAACAGAAAAGGTAATCCATTTAAATGAAAATAATAACTGAGCCTAAATTCAATATCAAGCACAACAAACTCTTTCACAATTTTTTTTTACCCTAGCTTTTGTATTCTTTTTAGTACTTCAAAATTACATTGGTTATAATGAGTTCGAATCTATGACCCATGCATATATTTAAAACTACTTGGCTTGTTTGGTTAAATCAATTATTGAAAAAAAATCTTAAAAAAATACTTCTAAAATGCATTTACATGTTGGTTTTACTTTTTAAGAGAATAAGAAAGTTAGAGACATAGTAAGTTTTTTTCTTTAAAGTAAATGAGACTTGCTTCTCTCATAATCAGAAGTTGTAGAAGAGAGAAAAAAATATGAAACAATGTAAGGTTACTTATGATTTCAAAAATATCCTTGACATTTTTCTAAAATTGAATTCCAGGAGTTGAGTTGAAGTAAACATTTATCATAACATTGAGCATGTAGCAGTAATTGATTTTTAACATATCACAAGTTCGGGAATTTACCCTACAGGATGATGATTATTATTATTATTATTTATGATACATCCTATAGGATTACGAAGCTTGAACTCGTTAAAATTAAGACACTTAATTTGTTTTTTTAATCTATCCACGGATACTTTTATACTCTTCCCTTTTCAATTTATTTGTACAAAAATAAAAAGAAAACACAGATTAAGAAATCAATAATAGTATAAAATTGTATAAGTAGATAAAATTACGCTCATTTATTTTTATTAATACGACTAATATACTATTTTTATTACTACATTAATTAGATTAAGGAAATTTTTGAAAGCAAAAAATTAATGTTACTTTAATATTAAAATTGGATAAATATTCAAAAGAATTGAAAGAAAGTTGCATTTGCGTAGAACTTCTTTGCTTGATATGGTGTCAACTTTCAACGTTTATCCTCCATTATTCAATGCGACGTGTTCACTGGGAGAGTGGGAAATTGTAAGTCTTTGTTTTGAGCTTTCAACACGCCACTGCAGTTGCTTTCAAGATATCACCTACATGATAAGTACTACAAGTTTTGTGCCAAGTATGCACGCCACTTTCTTTTCACGCAAAGATCGAATTAAATATGTAGGGACGCGCGTATATACATTAATGTTTTGCATCAAACGAAATTGGCAATATGATGATTTATTATGATGATTTGAAATTATAAAGTAATTCAAAAGATAAATATAAAAATAATTAAAATTCAAAATAAAACGTAAACATGTATAAAAATATTTAAATGATATTATATATTTATTTATAAAACACAAATATAAATCTGTCTATCTATAATATGTACAAATATCAATAATCAATATATATATTTATTTATAAAAAATTTGACAATATTATAATAAAAATTGTAATAAATAAAATTTGATAAATAGCTGATTTTCTAAGGTTCATATAAGGAAGAAAAAAAAGTGAAGAATTCTCGTCGAAGAAAATATAAATTTTAAAATAAAAGAAATTATATGTCCACAGTTAAAATTCACTTTATTTGAATATACAAATTTAATTTTTGTGTTGCGATTCAGCTGCCCAAAATAAGCTCTTACATTTTTTTTCTTATATATTGTAAGTTTAGTTATATTGTATGCAACGTTTATAATGTCATAGAATATATGTAATATAAAAACTTCAAATGTTACAAAAAGTTTTATATATATATATATATAATTATGTAAAAATATGTGAGGAGAAGATGGTTGAGACACTTTATAAAACTTATTCGAGCAGAAAATAGCCTGGTAATTGATAGGCAAGTTGAACATACATTTTATAATAGAAAAAAATATAATAATTTTAAAAGTATCATGTTTCAAAATAATAGAAATACTAAATTTTCTTAAATGGTAGTTCTCTTAATTTAAAATTTTACTTATATAAAATAGTATTTAAATATTTTATAAACTAAACCCCATATTATTATGAGGAAGATTTTAAATTAACAAATTTTTAAACTAATTATTAAAAAATTTGAAAAAAAAAAAGTTTGAGAGCCACTAGGTCGCGAACTCCTTCCGACATATTTCCACCCTTGCTTTTCATAAACATTTCTCTTTCAACATAATAGAACACGTTAAGTTGTCGTTGTTTAGGAAGCAACTATGTGCTTAGAAATTGAAAGACGCACAATTTTCATTTGTTTTTTTCCTAGACGACTTCTGGTATTCCTTCCACAAGTTCTTTGAAGTTTATTTTACGGCACAAAGATGATACCCGTACACTACATGGAAAAAATATATTAATTATATAAATTTACTTAATGGTTCATTTTAGAAAGTATTAAATTAATATTTATATTTTACTTTAAATATATATTAATTAACTAATATAGAATACAAATTGAGTAAATTAAATATTTTTCTTTTTATAGGCATCTCTATTATATAATCATATCCTCTATTTTCAAAATGTACACTTCAAATATACTATAAAATATATCCCGTTACTGAATTTATGTTTTTTTAAAAATTAAAGGTAATTTATTAAAAAAATTAAAAAATTTATTTAAATTTGGCTTGACCATTTAGCCAAGGATAGATTTATATACCTTTAATTAATATATTAATTTATAAATTTATTTATTGCTTTATTTTATAAAATATTAATTTATATTCCTCTAGGTGTAAGTTATATAAATTTGTTTAATATTTTATTCTGTGAAATGCTAAACTGTATTTTATAATTTAATTTTTAATATATCAATTAATTAATTAACTATTTAATATAGAATAAAAGTTGATTAAAGTAAACATTTTTCTCTTAATAGACATCTTTATTATAATCATCTCATCAATTTTCAAAACATACATATCAAATACGTTATAAGATATTTGGCTAATGAATTGAGGTTTTAAAAGAATTAAAGTCAATTTATATAAAAATGTGATTAATTACATATTTTTAAAAAATAAATTGAAAATCCAATAAAGTAATAAATTATACTGTATTATGAGAGATATAGACATGGGATGCTACTCATAATGCTTCAACAATGTAATTAAATTCTATTACATATTTTTTAGCCATATAAAAGTAAGCATACCTGATTTGTATTTATGTAAATATAATTATTTAAAATTTCATTAAAATAAAAGACACTATACTTTCTGGTGAAAAGAATTTACAGCGATTATGTGGAAACTTAGTAGCATTTAGAGTGATTTAATATAAATATATAAATTTTATTGCATATAGATAAAAAAAAATGGGCGTGGAGTTGATAAAAAAAAGGAGTGAAAGTAAGTTGGAATATAATTGTAATAGTAGAAAATTTCCAAGAAAAAAAAAATACATTCAGACTTTTTCGACACAAATAATAAGAAGACTTTTCAAATTTTCATAATATTAGTGACTTTAATAAGTATTTTAGACTTTTCGTTTGCAGAAGATGGAAAAATGACTTTTCAGATTCTTGGAAAGATGAATTTTCAGTTTCTTTATAATATTACTTTATATATAAATATACAAGATTTATGATTGTTGAAATCGATCCACATTATTTTAGTTTATTTTTGGGATTATCATCTTATGGGGTTATTTTGTATACAAAATAGAGATCATTTTTTACAATCTTTTTCAGCAAATTATTTTTTTAATTCATGATTCTTAAATAAAACAAAAAATTAATTATTTTTTAAAAAGGCTTTTATTAGACATTCGTATTATTTTAGGGGTTTATTGTTTTATGTTGTTTATTTCAGTTAATATTTTTTTTATAAATAATAACAAAATTCTTTCTGTATTTTGATTTTTTTTTTGCATAATTTTTTTTAAATGGTTAAAATAATTGTTCTTATTAATAACATCTCTTCCTGAAAAGCTTCAAGAGCAGAAAACAAAATGGAAAATGTAATATTTTTAGAATTAATAATAAACATATATGAACAAACTATTGCTATCTACAAAAAAAAAAATCCAAAGAATCCCAATATTTTTTCCAAGTCTTCTTTAGGTTTTTATTCCATGGAGTCTTTGAAGTATCTCATATGTCATTATTTTTATCATTAAAGCTAGGCTCAAAATAACCTCATATGAAAAAAAGGAGCCGAGAAACGAAAGTACAACAAGTTAAACCAAAATAATAACATAGCCCAAATCTACGAACAAGTACAACAGAATTCCTTCAAAGTAATCTCCATCCTCATCAGCTTTTGTATTCTAAATCCATTTAAAACTACTTAACTCGTTTGGTTAAATTAATTATTGACAATGCTTAGTTTAACATATATCATAGACAAATATCTTTAAAAAAAAACTCAAAAATTTAATCGATAAAGTAAAAGTAAGGGAATACGAAACAGTATGCCTCTCTTGTGTCAACAACAATTGACCTAGTTTATTTATTTATTTATTATTATTATTATTATTACTACTGTGCCATACCCATTTTCGACTATTGCTATCAATCAGCTAAATAAATACTATAAAAAAAATACGAAAGAGCATTGTCTTAGATAATATCCTTTATTTCTAAGTCACCTTTGGAGTTTTATTTCCCAAATTGCCAATAAGTATGAAGGTCACTTTTATATCTCAGCATATGTTTTTATTCTCCTTATTTTAAGTATTATTATATCCACTCGATTCTGGTTTTGATATTTCCTTTAATGGTCCTCCAATTCCTTCTCTGCTATGCAATTGGTATACTTATTGTGACGAATATAAAAAACCAATTAATGATTATGAGACAAATAAAAACCCATAAAGTGATTAAATCTTCAAAGAATTGTAGCTGATATATATCTGATATATAGATACATATCAGCTTTGATCATAATTGATCATCAATTAGTTAGCAACTATTGTTTGATTTAGAAGAATACGAGAAAAGAGAAAAAGTCAGGAGAGGAAATAAAAGAAAAGAAAAGAAAAGAAAAAAAACGTGAATCCACATAAAAAGTTTTATCTTTATTTAAAAGTAGGAAGAAAATGAGAGCAAAGAATAAAATTACAACTATATCATCAATATCATTTCTTTTATCATAAAATAAATGATAAAAGAATTATTTGTTTATAACTACATTTCTTTCTTTTAATTTTTTACAACAAGAAAATCTAATTTTCTCTTCATTTTCTTTTCTTTCAATTTTCTTTCCCCTTATTTTATTTTCTTTCCGAAACAAACCATGAGTGTTATTTGTTGACTCGACAGACTTTTCCAAGTCCTTGTGTTATCATATTTCCAAGTGTCATTGTAGTGTGGTGGTCCTTGAAATGTCACTTTTAAGAGGCCAATGTTTTTCACAGAATTGACGATAACAACATGTATATTTCCTCCATTTTAAAATAAATGTTTCTTTTACATTTTAGGTACACTTATAAATCAATATATATATAAATATATTTATATTTAGATATATTAATTTATAAATAAATTAAAAAAAAAAGAAACATTTGTTTTAAAATGAAGAGATTATAGTAGAATGAATTAGTGAGTGGTTCACATATTGCAGGATATATTATGATGATTTGAAATTATAAAGTAATTTAAAAGATAAATATAAAAAATTAAAAATTAAAAATAAAACAATAAATATGCATAAAAATGTTCAAATAATAGTATATACTGTTTATAATATTTTAAAATAAAAAACATAAATCTCTATGTTATTATAATATATACAAATATCAATGATCAATATATATCTGTTTTATAAAAATAGTTGGCACTATCACTATTATAATAAAAATTGTAAAAAACAAAATTTGACAAATAGCTTATTTTCTAAGGCTCATACAAGAAAAGAAAAGTGAACAATTCTTGTTGAATTAAGTATGAATTTTAAAATAAAAATAAATTATATATCCATGGTTGAAATTCACTTTATTTGAATATATAAATCCAATTTTTGTATTGCGATTCAACTGCTCAAAATAAGTTCTTACCTTTTTTCTTATATATCGTAAGTTTATTATATTGTATGCAATGTTTATACTGTCATAAAGTCTAATTTAAAAAAATTCAAATGTTACAAAACAACGTATATATGTATTTATAAAAAAATTAGGTAAAAATATTTTGTATAATAACTGTTTTTTGTAATAATAAACATGTAGATACAAATATTTTCATGTAAATTGTACAAAAAGATTCAAATGTCCAATCACAAACCAGTAAAATTAATAATTTTACGGTCAATGATAAATTATTTGAAATTTTTTTTAAAAAATCATTAAATTCTAAGTTTACATATTAAAAACACATTTTCTTTCTTTGTTTTTCCCACTTTCTCTAGGATGTCATGTTTATGAGCCCACGTTTAATATTTTGCAATGCGCAAGAAATAAATTGAAGCATGCGAATAATTGACATTAGCATTTGTTAATAAATTGAAAATTGATTTAATTATGCCACTGCTAGACCAGCTATTGTACGTTCGGTCATTAGTGTCTTTGTTGGGTATTTAATTACACATATGCTGCGAAAATGAGTTTATAAGTAAATAAATTATGGAAAACTTAGAATAAACTGTGAAGAATCACTCTGGCTTGGTTAGAGTGGGCCCCGCCAGCAAGAAAAACCAGCACAATATATATGTGGCTATTGGGAATGCAAATAATCCACACTACACAACGTCAAACAGATCGATATTAATCACGTATATAATTTGTGATGAGCGCAATGACAACGAACAGAACTGGCGCAGCAGGAGGTTGTTTGAAGATTGTGATTGGGCAAGGTTTCAAATTGCAGACCGCATCACGTGATACAACCGCAATATTGCGATTGCGGGCCGCAGTGCAATCGCATCGGACCGCAATCGCGATGTGATGTATTTTCACACAAATTGACCGTAACGTAACCGCATCTACCACATCGCGCAATGAACGCCGCAAAGCGCCGCAATGCGCTCTTTTTCAAGTTGTAGACGTGCAAAAATTTCACATCGTATCAGCTGCAACGCCCATTGCGACGACTGCATTATACGCAACCGCAACAACCACAACCGCGACCGCATCCATGACCGCAACTGCAATTTAAAACATTGGATTCGAGGCATATTAATAATGTTAATGGTGTTGCAGGTGGACCTGCTTCTTGTTTCTGCAGAGACGGCTGCTGCTCATCCATGCATTCAGAGGGAGAGGCGAGCACTTGTCCATTTCAAGGCTGCCATCGATGATGATTATGGCATGCTGTCATCGTGGGGGACTGATGATGAAGATGCCCACAACCCCAATTGCAGCCAATGGAAAGGAGTCACCTGCAACCACCTCACTGGCCCGTTCAACGCCTCGACCTTCATGGTGGATATGACGATGATTATGATGAATATACTGGACGCCTACGGCCGTATTTGAGCGGCGAGATCCACACATCATTGATCGAGTTGCAGCAGCTACAGCATTTGAACCTCAGTTTGAATGATTTGGGAGACAGCCATATTCCAGAATTCTTTGCTTCTATGAGCAGCTTGAGGTATCTCGATCTCTCATCTTGTGATTTTGTTGGAAAGATTCCAAGTTGATTTGGAACTCTTTCACATTTGAAATACTTGAATCTTGGCTCGAATAACCTCGAGGGTTCAATCCCTTATCAGCTTGGAAATTTGTCCAAGCCGCAGTATCTTGATTTCAGTGGCAATTATTTAAACGGTATAATACCATCTCAACTTGGGAACCTTTCAAGCTTGCACAAGCTTTATCTTAGACAATACTATTTTGATGAAGGTGCGCTCAAAATTGATAGTGGGGGTCAATGGTTGTCAACTCTCACTTCTTAAACCCATCTTGATTTGAGCTGTGTTTCAAATCTCAACACTTCTCACAGCTGGCTACAAATGATTGGTAAGCTGCCAAACTAAGAGATCCCATATTATATCGCCATAGCCTTTCAGACCATTTCATTCTTTCATTTTACCCTTTCAAGTTCAATTTTTCTACTTCCCTTTCTGTCCTTGATCTTTCTTGGAACACCTTCACTTCACCCTTGATATTCCAGTGGGTGTCAAATGTTAGCTTCAATCTTGTTGAGCTCGACCTTAGTGGAAACCTCTTGGAGGGTTCTGCGTCAAAGGATTTTGGCTCTGGTATGATTGGCAAGCTATCAAAACTAAGAGAACTAAGGTTATATGGTTGTAACCTTTCAGATTATTTTCTCCTTTCATTGACCCCTTCTAGATTCAATTTTTCTACTTCTCTCTCTATCCTTGATCTCTCTTGGAACTCCTTCACTTCACCCACGATATTCCAATGGGTGTCAAACATTAGCCCTAACCTTGTTGAGCTCGACCTTAGTCGAAACCTCTTGGAGCATTCTATGTCAAAGAGTTTTGCTCTACCATGGTTTCCCACAACTTGAGTTATGTCCTTCATCCTAACAAATCTCAGAGTTGGTCGGAAATGATTGGCAAGCTACCAAAACTAGGAGAGCTAAGGTTGTCTCATTGTAACCTTTCAGGTTATTTTCTCCTTTGGATGACTCCTACTAGATTCAATTTTTCTACTTCTCTCTCTGTCTTTGATCTTTCTCAAAACTCCTTCACGACATTCAAGATATTAGAATGTGTGTCAAATATTAGCCCTAACCTTATTGAGCTTGACCTTAGTAGAAACTTATTGGAGGATAACGAATCAAGTCATTTCGAGACAATGATGAATTCTCTTAAGCAGCTTGACCTCTTTGGCAATAGACTCAAAGGCGGGGACCTCAAATCCTTCATGAATATATGCACCTTGCGTTCTTTATATGTGGATAGAAACAATTTGCCTGAAGATCTTCCTTCAATTCTACAAAATTTGCCTGGTGGTTTTGTTAGATACTCATTGCAAAAATTAGATTTGAGCCAAAATCAAATCATTGGCACATCATCTAAACTTTCAACATTCCCATCTTTAAAGATATTGGATCTTTCACATAATCAATTAAGTGGAAAGATTCCGGAAGGAACTAGATTGCCTCCTAAATTGGAATCTTTGTTAACCCAGTCAAACTCTTTAAAAGGTGGAATTCCCAAATTGTTTGGTAACACATGTACTTTAGGTACATTGGAATTGTTTAATAACAGTTTGAGTGAAGAGCTTTCGGTGATAATTCATCATTTGGCTGGACGTGCTAGATATTCATTGAAAGAATTATATCTTGGCATGAATCAAATCAATGGCACACTGCTTGACCTCTCAATGTTTTCTACTTTGAGAACATTGGATCTTTCCAAAAATCAACTGGATGGAAAGATTCCTGAAGAAATTGGACTACCATCTCAGTTGAAATCTTTGTTAATCCAATCAAACTCTTTAGAAGGTGGAATTCCAAAATCATTTGGAAACATATGTACTTTGCATTCATTGGATTTTTCCAATAACAGTTTAAGTGAAGAGCTTTGGGTGATAATCCATAACTTGTCCGGATGTGCAAGATACTCATTGAAAGAATTATATCTACCAATGAATCAAATTCAAGGCACACAGTGTGACTTCTCAATGTTCCCCTCTTTAAAATGTTTATCTCTTTTTGAAAATAAGTTGAATGGAAAGATTTTCAGAATATATTCGATTTCCATCTGAGCTAGAGGATTTGGACATTAGTTCAAATCATTCGGAAGATGTGATTACTGAGTCCCATTTTGCAAATATGTCTAAGTTGTGGGGGCTGGACTTGTCTGACAACCCACTGGCTTTAATATTTAGCCAAAACTTCACTCTGGCTTTTCAATTAGAGTACATAATGTTGAGATCCTGCAAGTTAGGTCCACATTTTCCCACATGGTTGCAGACACAATATCAATTCTATGATCTTGACATCTCTAATGCTGAAATATCAGATATTGTTCCAGAGTGGTTTTGGACTAAGTTAGGATTACAATTATTTGCAACAACAAACATTTCATACAATAGTCTCACCGGTACAATTCCAAATTTTCCATTAAAGAACAATTCTTATCTTCTAACCCTTGCATCAAATCAATTTGAAGGTCCTATTCCACCATTTTTACGAGGTGCCTTCTCTCTCGATCTGTCTAGAAACAAATTTTCAGATTCTCATTCCTTTGTATGTACTAATGGTACAAGTGAAACATTAAGCCAATTAGACCTTTCAAATAATCAGTTATCTAGTCAAATTCCTAATTGTTGGGGCCATTTGAAGTCCTTAGCTTATCTAGATTTGAGTCACAACAAATTTTCAGGAAAAATTCCCTCCTCAATGGGATCGCTTCTTGAAGTTCAGGCATTGATTTTGAGAAACAATAGCTTGTCTGAGGAGATTCCATCTTCCATGAAGAACTGCACAAAAATAGTAATGCTAGATGTGAGAGAAAATAAATTATCTGGGCATATCCCTTCTTGGATTGGGAATAGATTACAAGAGTTGCAAATCTTAAGTTTACGAAGTAACCATTTCTTTGGGAGTTTGCCATTACAACTTTGTTATCTAAGAAGCATTCAAGTCATGGATCTCTCAGTCAACCATATATCTGGGCAAGTTCCTAAATGCATCAATAATTTGACTTTGATGGCTCAAAAGACTTCCTTAAGTGAATATTCTCATCACTTCTACTTAGTCAATGCCACTTCTGAATTGACTTTTGAATCACGGTTTGAAGATATTGTCTTGAATGCATTCTTGATGTGGAACGATGACGAACAAATGTTTGAGAACAATGAGCTATCACTTCTAAAGAGCATTGATTTCTCATGCAATCAATTGACGGGAGAAATTTTAGTAGAAATAAAGAATTTACTTGGATTGATTTCATTGAATTTATCAAGAAACAACTTGACGGGGAAAATTCCTTCAAATATTGGAAGGTTAACATCACTTAAATTTATTGATTTGTCAAGAAACCAATTGTCTGGTTCAATTCCTTCCAGTATTTCCCAAATTGATCGCCTTGCCCTGTTGGATGTGTCACATAATCATCTCTCAGGAAGAATTCCAACTGGCACACAATTACAGATCTTCGATGCCTCAAGATATGAATATAATCTTGATCTTTGTGGGAAGCCACTTGAGAAATTGCGTACTGTAGAAGAGTCACCACGAGAACCAGTTGCTAAATTTGATGGGGAAGAACATTTGGCATTCGCTCATGCATTTTACATGAGCATGGCATTTGGATTTGTTGTAGGCTTTTGGGGGATCTTTGAGTCAATCCTAATCAAACGTTCTTGGAGACATGCTTATTTTAGGTTCTTGAACAATTTGACGAACAATATTTATGTCATGATAGCAGTGAAAGTTGCCAAGTACAAGAGGTCGATCAAAGGCCAGTTGTTGCTGGTAATAATTTAGCTCTCCAGCTCATATATACTTGTCTTAACTTTGCATGTATTTAGTTTTTTTAGTACACAAATATAGCTTATATCTGCAAACAAAACTAGCTTTAATGAGCTTAAATAATTTTATTTTGATTCCTTAATATGATTAATTGGATTATAAAATAATCTTTATTTGTGGCAAAATATTTAGTAAATGATATATCCTAACTCTAAGGGATTAACTGTGATCACAGGGCTTTGGATTTTTCTTTTTGTTGTTAAACAATCTTGAAGCTATTTGTTCTGATTATTAATTCTTTAATTAATCATATAATTAGCTAATTATTTTCTGATGAAATGAAATTATTGAGAGGCATAAGATGAATTAAAAACCATTGAAGTTAGGATTCCTTTTTACTTATTTTGAGATTGTATAATAATAACCACATCATAAATAACATTTATTTTCTTCTTCTTCTTTTTCCTCCTTGCCTGGTTAGTCTCTAATTTTTTTATCATGTCTCATTTTCACTCGTCGTCCTAATTAATTGTTTTTCACCATTTCATTAGAAAATTTTTATCGTTTAACCTCCTTTATGCAATGAGCAATAGATTTAGAATAATATTTTATATACAACAAAGTTGTACAATAATCCTTAACTAATATTTACAATACTTTTTTACTTTTTAGTACATCAATATCCACTTTCATAAAAAAAAAATAAAGAATATTATGAGTGTTGATGTAAGATTGTTTTTTATCATACACCTCACATTGCTCATAGATTTAGATATTTTTTTATCACTATGTTAGTCAATTACTTCGCATGAAGTATGCCCAATATAAATCTTGCTATATTTTTCGTTTTACAATTATATTCTGATCTACCATTAAAGAAAGCAGCTCTTTTGTGCCAACCTCAAATTCTCTTTTGCATGCACTAAAATTTGAAATTTTTTGTAATGAATGGTGAGATTAAATGATTTTCATATAAAAGCCTAGGGTTAAACTGTGGTTTTTTGGGTATATTAATAATATTTCTGTTGAGAGTCGCTCTTACTATGCAGCAATTGTTATCTTGATAGATATGGTTGAATTATTCTTAGATTTTATTGTATGCTCTTTAGAATTTCGTCCTAGATTGTTACTTATGAGAGATTCTCATAGCCTAATGATGTCGCAAGAATTATTGTTTAAAAAGTTCTTATCTTGAATGATGCCATGTGCCTAATTTTTCTCTGTCTTGTGTGTGCCATATATTGAAACTTGCAAAGCAACATCTCGGATTTTCAGTTTATTTAATATTTATATTATTGACTCACTCTATGTATTTTTTCCCCTAAATTTTCAGACTGCTGGACCCCTTTCTGCTGTGATCAATATTTGAACACATTTTCTTGGGAAAGCGAGTTTTCTTTGAGGAATAAGGTTGAAGCTAATGGTTGCATTTTTCCTGCAAAATAGATGTAGCTTTTATGTAAAACACTTTCCTTAAGAGCATAAATCTTAAGTATTTTATTGTTTATTTTTTTCTAGAAAGCTTGATGTAGTGCTGTTACAATAAGAGATTTTGTACTAATGACGTGTGGCAAAGCTCCTTCTGCTTCTTGGCCAACAATTATTGTTATTAAGTTTCAATTGCATGTTTTCTATGATCAGCTTCAAATTATAAAACATCCTTGTCAGTATTTTCCATTTTCCAAGCTATCATTCAACTAGTCATTTCACTATAAAGGCGAATTGGATGTCTTAAGCATGACATTTCACATAAAGTTGTCATTGTCTAGGAAGCAACTATAGAAGCACAATTTTCTTTTCTTTTTCTAGATGACTTCTAGTGTTCCTTCCACAATTTCTTTGAAGTTTATTTTATGGTACACTAGATGATATCCGTGCATTATAAATTTGTTTAATGGTTTGTTTTGAAAGTATTAAAATAATATTTATATTTTACTTTTGAATATATATTAATTAACTAATATAGAATGAAAATTGAGTAAATTAAACATTTTTCTTTTTGCAGACATATTTATTATCTAACCATATACTTCATTTTCAAATTGTACACCTCAAATCTGTTATAAAATTTATGTTTTCTAAAAAATTAAAGGTAATTTATCAAAAAATTAAAATTTTATTTAAATTTAGCTAGACCATTTAGCCAAGGATAGATTTATATACCTTTAATTGATATATTGATTTATAAATTTATTTATTGCTTTATTTTATGAAATATTAATTTATATACCTCCAATGGTAAGTTATATAAATTTGTTTTTTATTCTATGAAATTCTAAAATAAATTTTATAATTTAATTTTTAATATATCAATTAATTAATTAACTAATTAATATAGAATAAAATTTGATAAAGCGAACATTTTTCTCTTAATAGACATCTTTATTATAATCATCTCATCAATTTTCAAAACATTCATGTCAAATATGTTGTAAGATATATTTGGCTAATGAATTGAATTTTTAAAAGAATTAAAGGCAATTTATATAAAAATTTGATCAATTACTTATTTTTTAAAAATAAATTGAAAATCCGATGAAATAATAAATTACATGGTACTATTAGAGAGGTATGGATATGGGATGATGCTACTCATAATGCTTCCAAAATGTAATTAAATTCTATTGGATATTTTTTAGTCATATAAAAGTATGCATACCTAATTTATATTTATGTGAATATAATGAATTAAAATTTCATTAAAACAAAAGACACTATACTTTATTGTGAAAAGAATTTACAGCAATTTAGTGGATACTTAGTAACATTTAAAGTGATTTAGTATAAATATCTAAATTTTATTGCATATAGATAAAAAAAGGGGCGTGAAGTTGACAAAAAAAAATGGAGTGAAGTAAGGTTGAATATAACTGCAATAGTAGAAAAGTTCCAAGAAAAAAATACATTCAGAATTTTTCGATACAAATAATAAGAAGAAGAGAATTTTTCATGGTATTAGTGACTTTAATAAGTATTTTATACTTTTCGTTTGTAGAAGACGGAAAAATGACTTTTCAGATTCTTCATAATATTACTTTTATATATAAATATACAAGGTGCATGATTGTTGGAATCGATCCACATTGTTTATTTTTGGGATTGTCATCTTATTGGGTTAATTTGCATACAAAATAAAGAGCATTTTTTTACAATCTTTTTCAGCAAATTATCTTTTTAATTCATGATTGTTAAATAAAACAAAAAATTAATTACCTTTTAATAAGGCTTTTATTAGACATTCGTATGTTTATATAAACACAGAAAGCAAATAAAATTAATATTATTTTAGGTGTTTAGTATCTTATGTTGTTTATTTCAGTTAATATGCTTTTTTATAAATAATAAAAAATTCTTACTGTATTTTTTTTTTTGCATAAATTTTTTTAAATGGTGAAAATAATTTTTTTTCTCTTCCTGAAAAACTTTAAGAGCAGAAAACAAAATGGAAAATGTAGTATTTTTAGAATTAATAATAAACATTCTAGAAGAAAAATCCAAAGAATCCCAGTATTTTTTTCCAAGTCATCTTTAGGCTCTTATTCTATGGAGTCTTTAAAGTATTTCATACGGCATTGTTTTAATAATTACAGCTAGGTTCAAAATAACCTCATATGAATAAAAAAGGAGTCAAGAAACAGAAATACAACAAGTTAAACCAAAATAATAATATAGCCCAAATTCAAGATCAAGCACAACAGACTCCTTCAAAGTAATCTCCATCCTCACCAGCTTTTGTATTCTACATCCATTTAAAATTACCTAGCTCACTTGGTTAAGTTAGTTATTGACAATGCTTAGTTTAACATATATCATAGACAAATATCCTAAGAAAAAACTCAAAAATTTAACTGATAAAGTAAAAGTAAGAGAATACAAAACAATATGCCTCTCTTATGCCACAACAATTGCCATGGTTTAATTATTATTATTATTATTATTATTATTATTATTATGCCCCACCCATTAAGACTATCACTATCAATCAGCTAAATAATGCTATAAAAAAAATGACAAAAAGAGCACTATCTTGGATAGTGTCCTTTATTTCTAAGTCATCTTCAGAATTTTATTGCACAAATTCTCACCAATCAGCGTGGATGTCACTTTTACATCTCAGCATATATTTTAACTTTCCTTGTTTTAACTATTATTATGTCTACTTGATTCTGTTTTTGATATTTCCTTTGATGGCTCTCCAATTCCTTCTCTTCTATGCAATTTTTATACTTTTTTGACAAATATAAAAATCTAAATAATTATTATTAGACAAATAAATACCCATAAAATGAACAAATCTTCAAAGAATTGTAGTCGATATATAGATATATATCAGCTTTGATCATCATTAATCATCTATTAGTTTGCAACTATTGTTTGATTTAGAAGAATAAAAGAAACGAGAAAATGTCAGGATAGGATATAAAAGGAAAGAAAAAAAAATGATATGAGTCCACATAAAAGCTTTTCTCTTTAAAAGTCAGAAGAAAATGAGAGCAAAGAATAAAATTACAACTATTTCATTAATATCATTTCTTTTATCATAAAATAAATGATAAAATAATTATTTATATATAACTATGTTTTCTTTCTTTTTAATTTTTTACTCAACTAGAAAATCTAATTTTCTTTTCATTTTCTTTTCTTTCTATTTTCTTTCCTCTTATTTTATTTTTGTTCCCAAACACACCATAAGTGTTACTTGTTAACGGAAGACTTTTTCCAAGTCCCTATGTCCTCATATTTTCTAACTCTCACTTCATTAACTCATCTTTTACTCAATTTTTTGTAAAACATATATAAATAAATTATATTTATTTTTAATAATAGAGAATAAACTATCTTTTATTATGATGTCGTACCTCACACAAGTCAAATGATTAGAATAATAAAAGTGAAACTTATTAAAATAAAAATAGCATATACTTATATGTTTAAGGATTTCCAAAATTCCCTCACTATATATAAAAATTAAAATCCTCTATTTTAGGTAAATAAAATTCTTCATTAAAATTTTTTAAATTCTATAATTTCTTTTAAGTAAATATTTAAATAAGATATTTTATTATGATAATTTTTAAATACTTTCAAAATCTAAATTCCCTAAAATTGCTCCAGCCAAACGCAACTGTAAAAAGGAGTTGAGAGAATTTAACCAAGATTCAGAAATTGTAATTTATCCTTTTATTTTTTAATTTTATCTTGACCATTTCAGACTATCGTGATCAATCAACTAAATAAATGCTATAAAAAATAATTGTTCTGTCCCCTCTCTCTAGTCATCCGATTAAATTTTATCATGTATCTAAATTAAATTATGAGTAGTTAAAAGATATTAATGGAATAAAAAATTATGGATAATATTATTACTATATATATGTATCAAAATTTTATTAGGAACATGGGGAGTGGGACTGAGAAAGAAGCATCGTAAAATACTGCTTTATGTCTGAGTCATCTTCAAATCTTTGTTTTACGAACGCACAGTCTCTGAAGTTTGCCTTTCGGCGCATTATTGAAGTCTCCCTTACGTTGGCGCATTATTTCCACAATTTCCCGTCAATCACTCCAAGTCTATGAAGGTTCTCTAATAATCCTTTTTTATCCCCTCTATTCTGCTTTCGATATTTTCCTTTAACAGTTCTCTAAACTCGATCGTGTTGCGCGTTCGGTCATCCGTCTTTGTTGGGTACTTACGAGGAAGAAACTATGAAGAATTACTCTAGCCTAGTTAGCGCGATATTACTTGCAGGATATATTGTGGTGATTTAAAATTATAAATTAACTCAAAGATAAATGTAAAAATAATAAAATTTAAAATAAAACAATAAATATGTATAGAAATATGTATTATTTCTTAGTCATCTTGAAATTTTTGTTTCACCAACACAAAATCTCTGAAATCTCTAATTGAATGCAGTAGATTGTGCATTCATCTTATTGTATTAAAGTCTATGCTTCTTCCCACCTTGATTGCTTCGGATTGCTTATTCTAAGCTTCGTGATCTGTTTTGTGTGTTTTATTTTTGTTGTTATTTCCTTTTTCTTCCTTTTATTTCGGAGTGTTTTGTGCTACTATCATACGAATATTGCATAGAAATATCTCTTTGGTTTGGTAGATATGTAATAATTTTATGTATTTTTTCACTCCCTCTCCTAAGGAGTAGTTGAGCAGTTTTTATTTATATAAAAAAAAAATCTCTGAAATTTCCCTTTCGGCGCATCATTGAAGTCTCCCTCTCGTTGGCGCATTGTTTCCACAATTTCCCGTCAATCACTCCAAGTCTACGAAGGTCGCGCCCGTGCTACAAGCTAATCAAAGTAGCTAGTAAGAGGCAGAATGCCATTTTTATATCTCAGTATGTAATTTCGTTTTCCTGATCTTAATCCTTTTTTTATCCACTCTATTCTGCCTTTGATATTTTCCTTTAATGGTTCTCTAAATTTTCCTCTCTCCTCTAATCCAATTGTTACACTTTTAGACACATAAAAAACAAGTGATTATTATTGATAAATTACCAATAAAGTGAATAAGTTTTCAAAGAATCGTGGCTAATAATTAAACATGATATACAGATCATGTCAGCTTTCATAGCTGGTCGTCTATTATTTACATCATGTTTGTGTTTCGTGTTGGCTAAACATTAAACGTGCTGCGCCTTCGGTCATCAGTCTTTGTTGGATACTTACGAGGAAGAAACTATGAAGAATCACTCTAGCCTAGTTAGTGCGATATTAGTTGCAGGATATATTATGATGATTTGAAATTATAAATTAATTCAAAGATAAATGTAAAAATAATAAAAATTTAAACTTTAAAATAAAAAAATAAATATGTATAAAAATATTCAAATAATAATATATACTGTTTATAATATTTTAAAATAAAAAATAAATCTCTCTGCTATAATATGTACAAATATCAATGATCAATATATATTTTTTTTATAAAAAATTGGCACTATTATAATAAAAATGGTAAAATAAAATTTCTTAAATAGCTGATTTTCTAAGGTTCGTACAAGAAAAAAAAAGTGAAGAATTATTGTTGGATTAAGTATGAATTTTAAAGTAAAAATAAACTATATAGAAATTCACTTTATTTGAATATATAGATCTAACTTTTGCGCTGCGATTCAACTGCTCAAAATAAGTTCTTACCTTTTTTCTCATATTTTGTAAGTTTATTATATTGTATGCAATGTTTATATTGTCATAGAGTGTAAAATAAAAAATTCAAATGTTACAAAACAGCATAAATGTATTTATAAAAAAAAATTAGGTAAAAAATATTTAGTAAAATAACTTTATTTTGTAATAATTAATAGATATGTAGATATAAATATTTTCATGTAAATTATACAAAAGATTCAAATGATTTGAAATTATTTTTTTAAAATCATAAAATTCTAAATTTACATAAATTACTACTGTCTTTGATTCAAAATAAATGTCACTCTTTGATTGTTGCATAAGGATTAATCAAGGTAATAGTTGAACGACGAAGATCTATTAAAAATAAAAATTTTGAAGATAAAATACCCACTAATATTATTTATTAACTCATTGTAACTCACACTTTCTCGTTCTCACTCCTATAAATACATGGATAAATTAAGAATAAATTAATTAATGATGTATTGAAATAAAATAATGGTAATTAATTTAATTTTTTAAAAAAGGCCCAAAACAATATTTATTTTAAGATGGGTGGTGGAGCATTATCAAGTAATTACACCTAATTTATTTATAAATTGATTAAATCAAAAAATTATCTTCACAAATGTATTCATAAATGATCATTTATGAATGATTGATAAATCAACATTGTAACTATATAAAATGAATATAAATAACATTCCTCAAAAATATATTCTATTCCCTTAATGACATCATCAAATTCTACAAGAGAGTCAATTTATTGTTATACTTTTATAGACTCCTATAATATATTAGATTATACATGTTAGGATTAAATTTATTTGTTTATTTTTTTTTATTGATTGCTCAAGGGTATCTCCTGGCCGACAGTTGAGAACTAATCCCTTTCGAGGCGTAGAGATCACTGAAGTGGGTATTACCTCTCCCAACAAAGTCCTTTCTATACATACGACAGGAGTCGAACCCTAACACATGCTTAAAGGACCCAACCATCTACCAACTGTGTCAAACTTTGTTGGTTAAATTTATTTGTTCATGTTGATTTAAATTCAATTAAAAAGAAATGTCACATATTAAAAATTGAAAACACATTTTCTTACCTTTTTTTCCCAGTTTCTCTCGGATGTCATATTTATGAGCCCACGTTTAATATCTGCAATGCACAAGAAATAAATTGAAGCATGCAAATAATTGACATTAGAATTAGTTAATATAAATTGAAAATTGATTTAATTATGCCACCGCTAGACCAGCTATTGTACGTTCGGTCATTAGCGTCTTTGTTGGGTAATTAGTTATACATATGCTACGAAAATGAGTTTATAAGTAAATAAATCATGGAAAACTTAGAATAAACTGTGAAGAATCACTCCGGCTTAGTTAGAGTGGGCCCCGTCAGTAAGAACAACCAGCAGCTGTATATATATGTGGCTATTCTATTGGGAATGCAAATAATCCACACTACACAATATCACTAATCACATATATAATTTGTGATGAGCGCAATGACAATGAAGAGTAGTGGTGCAGCAGGAGGTTGTATGAAGATTGTGATTGGAGGCATATTAATAACAATGTTAATGGTGTTGCTGCAGGAGGCGGACCTGCTTCTTGTTGCTGCAGAGAAGGCTGCTGCTCATCCATGCATTCACAGGGAGAGGCGAGCACTTGTCCACTTCAAGGCTGCCCTCTATGATCGTTATGGCATGCTGTCATCGTGGGGGACTGACGATGAAGACGCCCACAACCGCAACTGCTGCCAATGGAAGGGAGTCACCTGCAGCCACCTCACTGGCCATGTTCAACGCCTCGACCTTCACAGCATCGATAATTACAGAATCATTGGTTCAAGGATTGAAGAAATTGAACGGTCGTATTTGAGCGGCGAGATCCACACATCATTGATCGAGTTGCAGCAGCTACAGTATTTGAACCTCAGCGGGAATGATTTTGGAGGCAGCCACATCCCAGAATTCTTTGCTTCTATGAGCAACTTGAGGTATCTTGATCTTTCATCTTGTTATTTTGTTGGAGAGATTCCAAGTCGATTTGGAACTCTTTCACATTTGAAATACTTGAATCTTGGCTCGAATAGACTCGAGGGTTCAATCCCTTATCAGCTTGGAAACTTGTCCAAGCTGCAGTATCTTGGTCTCCGTTACAATTATTTAAATGGTACAATACCATCTCAATTGGGGAACCTTTCAAGCTTGCAAAAGCTTTATCTTGGACAAAACTATTTTATGATGGTGAGCTCAAAATTGACGTTGGGAGTCGATGGTTGTCAACTCTCACTTCTTTAACCCATCTTGACTTGAGTGGTGTTTTGAATCTTAACACTTCTCATAGCTGGTTACAAATGATTGGCAAGCTGCCCAAACTAAGAGAGCTCAGCTTAGCTGATTGTACCCTTTCAGATCATTTCATTCTTTCATTGTGGCCTTCCAAGATCAATTTTTCTACTTCCCTTTCTGTTCTTGATCTCTCTGGGAATGCCTTCACTTCACCCTCGGTATTCCAGTGGGTGTCAAATTTTAGTTTCAACCTTGTTGAGTTCGACCTTAGTTGGAACCTCTTGGAGGGTAGCGGATCAAGTCATTTTGGCACAATAATGATGAATTCTCTTGTGCAGCTTGACCTTTATGACAACAGATTGAAGGGCAGGGATATCAAATCCTTCATTGACATATGCACGTTATATTCTTTCAATGTAGGAGGAAACAATTTAACTGAGGACCTTCCATCAATTTTTCATAATTTCTCTACTGGTTGTGCTAGACACTCATTACAAGAATTGGATTTGAGCTATAATAAAATCATTGGTACATTACCTGACCTTTCAATATTCAGATCTTTGAAAACATTGGATCTTTCAGGGAATCGATTAAGTGGAAAGTTATCTGAAAGTTCTAAATTGCCGTCTAAGTTGGAATCGTTATCGATCCAATCCAACTCTTTAGAAGGTGGAATTCCCACATCATTTGGGAATACATGTACTTTGGACTCACTGGACTTGTCTTATAACAGTTTAAGTGAAGAGCTTCCGGTGATAATTCGTCAGTTGTCTGGATGTGCTAGACACTCCTTGAAAGAATTATATATTGGCATGAATCAAATCAACGGCATAGCACTACCCGACCTCTCAATGTTTTCTGCTCTGAGAATATTGGATCTTTCTGAAAATCAATTGAGTGGAAAGATTCATGAAGAAATCAAACTACCATCTCAGTTGGAATCTTTGTCAATTCAATCAAACTCTTTAGAACGTGGAATTCCAAAATCATTTGGGAACACATGTACTTTGAGTTCATTGGATTTTTTTAATAACAGTTTGAGTGAAGAGCTTCCAATGATAATCCATAACCTATCTGGATGTGCTAGATACTCACTCCAACAAGTAAGTCTAGGAAGGAATCAGATTCAAGGCACACTGCCTGACTTTTCAATGTTCCCCTCTTTAAAATATTTATCTCTTTTTGAAAATAAGTTAAATGGAAAGATTGCAAAAGATATTTTTCCATCTCGATTGGAGACTTTGGACATGGGTTCAAATCTTTTCGAAGGTGTGATCACTGAGTCCCATTTTGCTAATATGTCTATGTTAAGGGTGTTGGATTTGTCTGACAACCCAATGGCTTTGGTATTCAGCCAAAACTCGGCCCCATCTTTTCAATTGGAGTACATAGGATTGAGATCTTGCAAGTTAGGTCCACTATTTCCCAAGTGGTTGCAAACGCAAAAGAACTTGTACTCTGTTGACATCTCTAATGCAGGAATAGCAGATGTTGTTCCAGAGTGGTTTTGGACTAAGTTAAGACTTGAAAGCATGAACATTTCATACAATAATCTCACTGGTACAATTCCAAATTTACCACTAAGTAATAGTTATTTTATTATAACTCTTGCTTCAAATCAATTTGAAGGTCCTATTCCACCATTTCTACGGGGTGTTTTCTCTCTTGATCTATCCAAAAACAAAATTTCAGATTCTCATTCCTTTGTATGTACTAATGGTTCAAATGAATCATTAGGTAAATTAGACCTTTCAAACAACCAGCTCTTTGGACAAATTCCTGATTGTTGGAGCCATTTCAAGTCGTTAGCTTATCTAGATTTGAGTCACAACAAATTTTCAGGAATGATACCTTCCTCAGTAGGATCGCTTCTTGAACTTCAAGCATTGATTTTGAGAAACAACAGCTTGTTCGAGGAGATCCCATCTTCCATGAAGAATTGCACAAAGTTAGTGATGCTCGATATGGGAGAAAATAAATTATCTGGGCATGTCCCTTCTTGGATTGGGAGTAGATTACAAGAGTTGCAAGTTTTAAGCCTACAAAGGAACCACTTCTTTGGAAATTTACCATTACAACTTTGTTATCTAAAAAGCATTCAACTCATGGATATCTCATTGAATAATCTATCTGGACAAGTTCCTAAATGCATCAAGAATTTGACTTCAATGGCTCGAAAGAATTCCTCAAATTATCAATATTCAAGACACACTTATCTTGCCAAGGTTGGTGTTCGCTCAATGAATGGATATTTCAACCTGAATGCATTCTTGATGTGGAAAGGTGTTGAACAAATGTTGGAGAACAATGAGCTACCACTTCTAAAACGTATTGATTTTTCAAGCAATCAATTAATAGGAGAAATTCCAGCAGAAATAGAGAATTTGCTTGAATTGGTTTCATTGAATTTATCAAGAAACAACTTGACAGGAGAAATTCCTTTGAATATTGGAAGGCTAACATCACTCGAATTTCTTGATTTGTCAAGAAACCAATTGTCTGGTTCAATTCCTTCTAGTCTTGCCCAAATCAATCGGATCACTATGCTAGATGTGTCACATAACCATCTATCTGGAGAAATTCCAATTGGAACACAACTGCAGAGCTTTGATGCAACAAGTTATGAAGATAATCATGGTCTTTGTGGGAAACCACTTGAGAAATTGTGTATCATAGGGGGGCCACCACAAGAACCAATAGTTAAATTTCATGAGGGTGAACATTTGTCATTCACTCATGCATTTTACATGAGTATGGCATTTGGATTTTCCGTAGGCTTTTGGGGGATCTTTGGCTCAATCCTAGTCAAGCGTTCTTGGAGACATGCTTATTTCAGGTTCTTGAACAATTTGGAAGAGAATATTTATGTCATGATAGCAGTGAAAGTTGCTAAGTACAAGAGATGGCTCAAAGGCTAGCTGTTGCCGGTAATAATTTAGCTCTCTAGGTCGGCATATACACTTGCTTTTGCTCTGCATGTATTTAGTTTTTTTTTTTTCAGTACATAAATATAGCTTATATCTACAAACAAAACTAGCTATAACAAAAGCTGAGCTTAAATAGTTTAATTTTGAGTCCTTAATATTGATTAATTGGATTATAAAATAATCCTTATTTGTGGCGAAATATCTAGTAAATGATGTATCATAGCTCTAAGGGATAAACTGTGATCATAAGACTTTAAATTTTTCTTTTTCTGGTTAAACAAAATCTTGTAGCTGTTTGTTCTGATTATTAATTCTTTAATTAATCATATAATCAGGTAATTATTTTCTCATGAAATAAAATTAGTTCGAGAGGCATAAGATAAATTAAAAGCCATTGAAGTTAGGATTCCTTTCTACTTATTTTGGGATTGCATAATAATAATGACATCGTAAATAACATTTATGTTCTTCTACTTTTTCCTCCTTGCCTAGTTAGTCTCTAATTTTTTTTTATCATGTCTCATTTTCACTCATTGTCCTGATTAATTGTTTTTCACCATTTTCATAAGAAAATTTTCATCGTACAACCTCCTTTATGCAATGAGCTATAGATTTAGAATAATATTTTGTATATAACAAAGTTGTATAACAATCATACATCAACACTCACAATGTTTTTTTGTATTATAGTATATCAATACCTACTCTTATAAAAAGATAAAGAACATTGATGATGTTAGTGTAAAATTGTTCTACAACTTTATTGTGTACCTAATATTACTTATAAATTTAAATACTTTTTTCATTACTGTATTAATGACTAGGTCAGGTGTTTAGCATGAGGTATGCCCAATATAAATCTTGCTATATTTTTGCCTTTACAACTATGTTTCAATCTACCATTGAAAAAACACAACCCTTTTATGCCAATCTCAAATTCTCTTTTATATGCACTAAAATTTGAAATTTGTTGAATGAACAGTGAGATTAAGTGATTTTCATCTAAAAGTCTAGGGTTAAACTGTGGTCTTTTGGGTATCTTAATAATATTTCAGTTGAGAGTTGCTGTACCTATGTAGCTATTGTTATCTTGATAGATATGCTTGAATTATTTGTCGATTTTATTGTGTGCTCTTTAGAAATTCATCCTAGCTTGTTACTCATGAGAGATTGCTATAGCTTAATGTTTGTTGCTAGAATTATTGTTTAAAAAGTTCTTATCTTGAATGATACCGTGTGCCTAATTTTTCTTTGGTCTTGCATGTGTCATATCAATTTATTTAATATTTATATTATTTACTCACTCTGTGTATTTTTCCCCCTCAATTTTCAGACTGTTGGACCCATTTCTTCTGTGACCAATATTTGAACATATTTTCTTGGGAAAGCGAATTTTCTTTGAGGAATAAGGCTGAAGCTAATGGTTGTATTCTTCTGCAAAATAGATGTAGCCTTTATGGGAAGCACTTTCCATAAGAACATAAATCTTAAAAGTTTTTTTTTTTTTGTTTGCCTAGAAAGCTTGATATAGTGCTGTTGCAATAAGAGAATTTGTACTAATGCCGTGTAGCAAATTTCCTTCTGCCTCTTGGCCAACAATTATTGTTTTTTAGTTTCAATTACATGTTTTTCTATGATCAGCTTCAAATTATAAAACATCCTTGTCAGTATTTTCCATTTTTCAATCTATCATTCACCTAGACATTTTACTATAAAGGCGTATTAGATGTCTTAAGCATGACAATTCACAAAGCTTGGGACATGCTTTGCATTCAACACCTCTGCTGAATGACTCCTTTTGTTGAAATATATCCCTTAGCATGAATGTTGACAAGTCCATAACAAACCAGCATTCCGCAATGTCTAAAGGAAGTAAGTGAGTTGTTGTTTCTTCCTTGAACCCCCTTCTCCATATAACTCATTCCACTGCTTCAGCTCATTCATTACTGACCCTTCTGCAGCAAAACTTGCAGCCACCAGCGTTAAAACAGATAATCATAAACTTTATGTCTATGGAAATAGTCATAGACATTCTAATGGGAAAACCATAACTTCATTTTTCCGTATGCATTAGTGATCATGTAGTAAATCACTGAATACAGTTTGCATAAATAACTTCAGTATTTCAACGAAGAATAAAATTGAATCACTTGACAGATCATCTCTTGTAACAATTATTAGATTAACTTAATTATATCAGCATCTAATCAGGACGTGCTAGCATGCTGAAGAAAGTACGTTTGTTCAGACAAAGGCGTAAAGGTAAGCAAACAAAAGTGCATAATCCAGTGATGAATAAGATGAATCCAAGGTTGAAGCTTTGATTGGTCTAACTTTTCATGTTTTTCCTTAGTTTGGAGAGTTCTTAGGATCATTTCCCTATTCTCAGCAGATTGAAGGATGAGTAGGCCCAAAATTTCTCAGGATCATATTTCCAGGAAACAGGACTGCTATAAAGCATACTTATTTGGTAAAGGAAAACTCATTTAGTTACTGGGGCATGATGATTCATCTAACATGGTCTGTAATTGTTGGAATATATGGAATTAAAAAACAAGAAGCTAGAGTTCAAGTTCAATTGAATTTATTTTTAATATTTCAGAAGTTAAGAAACAATATCACATTCTTATAGATTAAAATTGCGTAATAGTAGTTGTCTAACAACTCTGAGCTATGAATTAGAGCATGTAAGAACAGAAGAACATCAGTAAGAAATCAATGGCTATGATGAAGACTGCATGAGCAGCTAGTTTTCAGGAACTTTATGGAATTACATAACATTCTTTTTCTTTGGTACATCATCAAATTATTGTGACCTACTGCTTGTAAATGTGGTTGAAGAAACTACTCTGCTCGCAGGCCAGGGCTATATACATGTGAAACTACAAAAACCCCACAATGGTGGGAGTCTCAAGCACTTGATAGCCCACTAACATGAACCATTACAAAACGACAAACTGTCCAAGTGCAGATCATAAGCTCAGGTCTTATGATAGTATTGGATATCCAAATAAGCTATCCTTTGATTACAAAAAAATTACAAATTTTGGTTTCAAAACGAAATTTTAATTCATGCTATCAGATTCATCCTTTTTTGTCTATTTCAGAGAACTCCACATTCTTATCAGGAAAGTTACATCACTTTTCCCTTGCAACTTCTTTCGATGTGATCGAAAAGATACTCCGAAGATGCAACGAGTTATTCCTAAAAATCAAGAACTATCACACCGATAATATATATATAATTTATTGGCTTAAATATATTTTTATTCCCTATATTTGCATAGTTTTGGTTTTAGTCGCCATAAATTTTTTTGTTAGTTTTTAGTTCCTTTTTTTCTAGTGTTGTAATTTTGTCCCTGCTGTTAATTCGTAGTTTTGTACTGTTAAATGGTGATATGAATAAAGATCAAAAAAGGATTTATAAGATTTTTATAAGGATAACAAACAAGAACTTCAATATTTTTAAGGGCTACATACATATTCAAAACCATTTTTAGATACCTAAATATATAGTATAAGGACCAAAAACATAATATTAGAAAAAAGAAGGACCAAAAGCCCAAAATATATATATATATAGAGGGACTAAATCCAAAATGACCTATATCTATATGTATGAAAAACATATTTCAACCTAATTTATTCCCCAAATATTATAAATCAACTATTGATTGGATGGTCCAAATTGAATGAACAATAAGAATAGAAATTAAATAATTTCATTTGTTGTCATGGGGCAAATGCAATTGACCAATCTTAAAAAAAAATAGTTAGATGAATAAAAGTGAGATAAATGAAGAGAAACCATATATGCATGGAATTGATATATTATCAGTTTCACTATCATACATAAAAAATGAGAAATATTACACATTCAGAAAAATATGTACAGAATCCTTGACAAAAAATCATATAATTATTGAATAAAATAAAATAATATGACATATTAATTCTTTTAAAGATAATAATTATGCTTCGTTATTTTGGATTTAAAATTCTCGATATATTTTTGGTTGTCAAGCATTTTTCATAAAACATATCTATGTAAAATTTGTTGGGAATAACCAATTAAATTTAATTAGCTCAAAAATATTTGTAAAATTTTTGGTATTGTGCAGGTTGACATGAAACAGTTGGCCTCATTTCTATCATAACAATTGAACACAGCCATATATAATTTTGATTAGAAGATTTGCTTTCGTATCGTATCGCTTTATTTCTGAGTCATCTTCAAATTTTTGTTTCACACACACAGTCTTTGTGAAGTTCCCCTTTCGGCGCTAAGTCTCCCTTACGTTGGCGCATTATTTCAACAAATTCTCGTCAATCAGTCCAAGTCTATGAAGGTCGCCCCCGGGCTACACGCTAATTAAGTAGCCAGTCTGAGGCAGAATGCCATTTTTGTATCTCTGTATATAATTTCGTTTTCCTTATCTTAATCCATTTTTTATCCACTCTATTCTGCTTTTGATATTTTCCTTTAATGGTTCTCTAATTTTTCCTCTCTCCCCTCCCCAGTTGTTACACTTTTAGACATATCGAAAACGAATGATTATTATTAGTAGATAAATTACCAATAAAGTGAATAAGTTTTCAAAGAATCGTGGCTAACAATTAAACTTGATATACATATCATGTCAGCTTTAATAGTTGTCATCTATTATTTACAGCGCGTTAAGTGTTACGTGTCGGCTAAGCACTTTTCCAAGTCTTTCTGTTCTGATATATTAAACGTGTTGCGCGTTCGGTCATCAGTGTCTTTGTTGGGTACTTACGAAGAAGAAACTATGAAGAATCACTCTAGCCTAGTTAGTGCAATATTAGTTGGAGTGGGTCCTCAGTGAACAATAATATTGTTTGTACATACATTGGACGTCAAGACAAACAAAAAATAATAATTGAACATCCACTCGATCATGAGTGATTGAGATGCATGAGAAACTTTACAATATCTATTTAAGCAGAAAATAGTCTAAAAATTGATAGCCACATTCAATATATTTTTATATTAGAAAAAGAAAATACTTTCAAAAATATCATGTTTTTAAAAATAGAAATAAAATTTTCCTAAATGATGTACTTCAAAGTTCTCTTAAAATTTTACTCATATATGAAATGATATTTAAATATTTGGTAAATTAAACCTCATATTATTATGAGAAATGTAAATAAACAATTTTTTTAAAACAATTATTATAGAATTATGACAAAACTACTCTTCAAAAATTTTTGAGGGCCATGACCCCTTTCCAACATATTTCCATCCTTGCTTTTCATAAACATTTCAAGATAATAGAACACGTTAAGGTGTCGTCTTTTAGCAGATTAAGAAATCAATAATAGTACAAAATTGTATAAGTAGATAAAATTACTTTTAATTATTTTTATTAATTCGATTAATATATTATTTTTATTACTACATCAATTAGATTAAAGAAATTTTTGAAAGCAAAAAATTAATGTTACTTTAATATTAAAATTGGATAAATATTCAAAAAAATTGTGAAAAACTTGTCAGATAAATTAAAAGGAAAGTAGCATTTGCGTAGAACTTCTTTCCTCGGTATAATGGCGTCAACTTTCAACGTTTATCCTCCATTATTTAATGCAACGTGTTCACTGGGAGAGTGGGAAATTATAAGTCTTTTTTGAACTTTCAACCGCAGTTGCTTTCAAGATACCACCTACATAATAAGTGCTCGCCACTTTCTTTTCACGCAAAGATCGAACTAAATATGTACAGAGGCGCGTATGTATGATTTGTTTTGATATTATAGATTAATGTTTTGCATCAAAAGATTTTTACATATGCCTACAATCCTTTTACTTATATATATATATATATTCTGCAGTTATTTTGTTTCCGTCTAATGTAAATTTTTCCTCCTCATTTGAATTCTCATATTGAAGGATGCTTTAAGCAATAAACAAATTGAGATAATACATTAATTTGTGGAAATTGTTGTGTCCTATTAGTATTGAACCCTATAGTTCAATTATTTTGTTTATGCTTAGGTCTTTCACCACTTATGATGTGAATCACATAAAAAAGTATTTTTCAAAAAAAAAAGTGGAAAAAAATAAGAGGAAAAATAAAATTATAATTGTATTCTTATTATCATTTCTTCTATATGTTATAGAATAATAGTAAAATAGCATTTTATATATAATTATATTTTTTTCCTCTCAATATTTTTACTTAACCAAAGTAACAAGAGCAAAAATTTAATTTTTTCTTTTTATTTTCTCTTATTTTCTTTCCTCTGCTAAACAAACTATCAATGTTTAGTGTTGACGACATACTTTCCTTAGTCTATCTTTGTGTCCCATATTTTCAACTGTCATTGTTGTTGGGGTTAAGTGTGAGAGGTGAAGTCTCACATTGGTTGAGAATGGACTAAATGAGTAGTATATAATGTGAGAGGGCCCATGACTCATTGCCTTAAGGTTTTGGGTCAAGATGTGGCGTCCGGCACCATTGGCTAATAGGGGAAGCAATGTGGTGGGTCTCACACTTGAGGGGGAGATTGTTGGGGTTAAGAGTGAGATGTGAGGTCTCATATTGGTTGAGAATGGTGACTCATTGCCTTAAGATAGTGTCTGGCAGTGTGAGATGTGAGGTCCCATATTGGTTGAGAATGGTGACTCATTGCCTTAAGATAGTGTCCGGCCCGGTGTTATGATGCTCTCACTTAGCCCATCAGTTGGCTAATGGGGGAGCAATGTGGTGGGTTTCACACTTGAAGGGGAGATTGTTGGGGTTTTGGGTTAAAATGTGGCATCCAGCCCAGTGTTATAGTGTTCTCACTTAACCCATCGATTGTACCTCCTCTTATTGGGCTTCCTTGCTCTAACAATTGTTACATGGTGGTCCTCGGGAACATGACATTTAAGAGGCCAATGTATTTTTTTTCCTCCTAGAAATTGGAAATAACAGCGACATATAATGGGATGAATTAGTGGAGTGCTTCGCATACTGCATGATTTATTATGATGATTTGAAGTTATAAAGTAATTCAAAAGATAAATATAAAAATAATTAAAATTTAAAATTTAAAATAAAGCATAAGCATGTATAAAAATGTTTGAATCATAGTATATATTTCTTTATAAAACACAAACATAATCTCAGTATTTATAATATGTTTGGAATGGAGGAGAGGTTTTTTCTCTTAGCAGGAACCATTGTTTGTTAATTTTCTTCTAGTATTGAATCAACATTGTTTAATAGAGGATGTGAACGACATGTGTTTTTGGGCACATACCACTTTGGGTTTTTTCCTGTCTCTTCTTTTTCTTTAATTTGCATGAATTTAAGAATAGTGTTTCTCCGTCTATTTAGCTCCCCTAAAGATGAACTACTTATATAGTTTATTTTTCAATAAAGACTCAACACAGAGGAACGAAACACTTCGTAGAATTAATTGTCTTCTAGTGGATGACTCATCTTGCTCCTTTTGTAGTGATGGTGAGGAAACACTTGAACATCTTTTTTTCTTTTGCTATAGATAGGTTAATATCTGAAACTATTACTCTCAGTGGTGACTTATTACTTGGTGCTTATCACAGGATCTAGTTTTATTCCTTGATGAGTGATATGGTGCCCCCTTTTTAGGTTTTTGATAAAAAAAAAATTATAGATCTCTTTTCTGTACGTGGTTTGCTAGTCTATTTGGTGGATTCATAACCGTATTGTTTTTTAAAGCTTCAATCCAAATTGGGAGCTGGAAATCAGGAATATATTCATTTGGGTTATTTGACATAAGCTTTGTGTGATAAGATACTTTTTGCCCAGACTTTTTCGCTATAAATATTGAGCAGATACGTTGTTGGAAATGGTGATAATGATGTCCTTGTAATCGTAAAGTGTACAGAGAAATTAAGTTGTCCCTTTTTTAACAGTATGGAGGGACCAATTTGTCCCTCTTTTTTGAAATGTAGGAGATCAATTTGAAATTTTTAAAATTTAATGGACTAATTTGGGGTTTTAGCAAGAAAATTATATATATATATATATAATCATGTACAATTATTCGAGAAGAAGATGGTTGAGACACTTTATAAAACTTACTAGAGCAGAAAATAGCCTGATAATTGATAACCTGAATGAATATACATTTTATATTGGAAAAAGATAAAATAATTTTAAAAGTATCATGTTTTAAAATAATAAAAATATTAAATTTTCTAAAATGGGGTACTTATAAGTTCTCGTAATTTAAAATTTTACTCATTTAAAATAGTATTTAAATATTTTGTAAACTAAACCTCATCATTATGAGAAAGATTTTAAATTAACAATTTTTCAACTAATTATTAAAAAATTTCCAAAAAAAAGTTAAAGGGCCACTAAGTCACGAACTCCTTCCAACATATTTCCGCCCTTGCTTTCATAAACATTTCAAGATAATAGAAATCGCTAAGTTGTCATTGTTTAGGAAGCAATTGTACGCTTGGAAATTGAAAGAAGCACAATTTTCATTTTTTTTTTCTAGACGACCTCTAATATTCCTTCCATAATTACTTTTAAATATATATTAATTAACTAAAATAGAATGAAAATTGAGCAAATTAAACTTTTTTCTTTTTGTAGGCATCTTTATTATATAAACATATCCTCGTTTTTTCAAAATGTACACCTCAAATATGTTGTAAAATATATACCGCTAACAAATTTATGTTTTTTAAAAAATTAAAGGTAATTTATTTAAAAATTAAAAAATTATTTAAATTTAGCTAGACCATTCAGCCAAGGATAGATTTATATACCTTTAATTAATATATTGATTTATAAATTTATTTTTTATTTTATGAAATATTAATTTATATACATCTAATGGTAAGTTATATAAATTTGTTTAAATTTTATTCTATGAAATGCTAAACTAAATTTTATAATTTAATTTTAATATATCAATTAATTAATTAACTAATTAATATAGAATAAAATTTGAGTAAAGTAAACCCTTTTTTCTTTATAGACGTCTTTATTATAATCATCTCATCAATTTTCAAAACATTCATATCAAATATGTTATAAGATATATTTGGCTAATGAATTGAAGTTTTAAAAGAATTAAAGGAAATTTATATAAAAATTTGATTAATTATATTTTTTAAAAAATAAATTGAAAATCCAATAAAATAATAAGTTACATGGCACTATGAGAGAGATATAGATATCGGATACTACTCATAATGCTTCCAAAATGTAATTAATTCTATTAGATATTTTTTAGTCATATAAAAGTAAGCATACCTAATTTATATTTATGTGAATATAATGAATTAAAATTTCATTAAAATAAAAGAAACTATACTTTATTGTGAAAAGAATTTACAGCAATTTAGTGGATACCTAGTGACATTTAAAGTGATTTAGTATAAATATCTAAATTTTATTGCATATAGATAAAAAAAGGGCGTGAAGTTGATTAAAAAAAAAGGAGTGAAGTAAGTTGGAATATAACTGTAATAGTAGAAAAGTTCCAAGAAAAAATATTCATTCAGACTTTTTCGATACAAATAATAAAAAGAAGACTTTTCAATTTTTCATAGTATTAGCGACTTTAATAAGTATTTTAAACTTTTCGTTTGTAGAAGATGGAAAAATGACTTTTCAGATTCTTCATAATATTATTTTTATATACAAGTATACAAGGTTTATGATTGTTGGAATCGATCCACATTGTTTTAGTTTAGTTTTGGGATTGTCATCTTATTGGTTTAATTTGTATACAAAATAGAGAGCATTTTTTACAATCTTTTTTCAGCAAATTATCTTTTTAATTCATGATTCTTAAATAAAACAAAAAATAATTATTTTTTAATGAAGCTTTTATTAGATATTCGTGTGTAATGCCAGGTGACGAGGGCAGGAGTGATCACTGGTGCTAGAAGGCAAGGATAAAGAGCGGCTCTTGGAAAGGCCTTTAAGCCAAGCGATATGTGAATGATCCGATTACACACTAGAATGAAAGAGATCCTAGGACTGTGTAGGTATGGGACTATACAGTTAATAATAGCTTATATGAATTGATTGGTATTACCTATGCTAATAAGAAGTATCTTCTTTTTGGTAGCCTATTACTAAAGAGCTCCACAGTTAAGGGTGTTTGACTTGGATTAATTTTGGGATGAGTGATCTTTTGGACAGTCGTTGAAAAGATCCGTATTGATTTGTGGGGACAGTCATCAATCTATAAAATAGCAGTGAATGTTACAATTCGTATGTTTATATAAACACAGAAAGCAAATAAAATTAATATTATTTTAGGTGTTTAGTGTCTTATGTTGTTTATTTCAATTAAATTTTTTTTATAAATAATAACAAAATTCTCACTGTATTTTTATTTTTTTTGCATAAATTTTTTTAAATGGTGAAAATAATTGTTTTATTAATAACATCTCTTCCTGAAAAACTTTAAGAACAGAAAACAAAATGGAAAATGTAGTATATTAAGAATTAATAATAAACATTCTAGAAAATAAAAATCACAAAGAATCCAAGTATTTTTTCCAAGTCATCTTTAGGCTTTTATTCCATGGAGTCTTTGAAGTATTTCAAAACAACTTCATATGAAAAACAAAGGAGCCGAGAAACCAAAAAAAAAAAAAAAAAGTTAAACCAAAATAATAAGGGTAAATTACACTCACCTCTTTTGAGGTTTGTGAAAATTCAACTCACACTTCTTAATTATCTAGCTTACACTCGTACTCTCTCTACTTATTAAATTTTAAGTATTTATATTGCAGTCACACTCTTACTCATAGAACATTATAAATAAACTTAACAGAATGATATTTTTGTGATGTTAACTATTTTTAATTAATAAAATTATAAAAATATGTTGAAAGTTAATAAAGTTGGTAAAGATATTTTTATAATTTTATTAATTAAAAATAGCTAATATCATAAAAATGTTAATTGAACAATAATATTATTTGAACATACGTTGAACGTCGACCAAAAAAAAAAAAAAATGAACATCCGCTCGATCATGAGTGATTGAGATGCATGAGAAACAATATTTATTTACGCAGAAAATAGTCTAAAAATTGATAGCCACATTCAATATATTTTTAGAATAGAAGAAGAAAATACTTTCAAAAATATCAAGTTTTGAAAAAAAAAAGAAATAAAATTTTCTTAAATGATGCACTTCAAAGTTCTCTCAACTTAAAAGTTTACTCATATATGAAATGGTATTTAAATATTTGGTAAACTAAACCTCGTATTATTATGAGAAATATTTTAAATAAACAATTTTTTAAAACTAATTATTATAAAAGTATGACAAAACTACTCTTCAAAAAATTAAGGGCCATGACCCCTTTTCGACGTATTTCCATCCTTGCTTTTCATAAACATTTCAAGAATAGACGTATAGAATGTGTTAAGGTGTCGGTTTTTAGGAAACAACCAGATGCTAAGAAATTGAAAGAAGCACAATTTTCATTTGGTTTTTTCCTAGACGACTTACAGTATATCTTTCATAAATTATTTGAAGTTTATTTTACGCCACGTTGGTTGAAATTGATCCACATTGTTTTAATTTATTTTTGGGATTGTCATCGTATAGGGTTAATTTGAACAAAACAGAAAGCATTTTTCAAAATCCTTTTCCAGAAAAGTATCTTTTTAATTCATGACTCTTAAATAAAACAAAAAATTAAGTATTTTAAAAATGGCTTTTATTAGACATTCGCATGTTTATGTAAAACATAGAACGCAAATAAAATTCATATTATTTTCGGTGTTTAGTGTTTCATGTTGTTTATTTCAGTTAATATGTTTTTTTTATAAATAATAACAAAATTCTTACTGTATTTTGATTGTGTTTTGCATTAATTTTTTTAAATGGATAAAATAATTGTTCTTATTAATAACATCTCTTCCAGAAACACTTTAAGAGCAGAAAACAAAATGGAAAATGTAATACTTTTAGAATTAATAATAAAAATATATGAACAAATTATCATCATCCAGGAAAATAAAAGCCATCTTTTAGCTTTTGTTCCATGGGGTCTTTGAAGTATCTCATGCGGCATTGAGTTGTGTTATTTGTAAAAAAACAAAAAATTATATTATTTGTACTCACTTTGTGTGAAATAACGTATCAATTCATGTCTCATTTATCATTAGATGAGATATAGACTAGGATACACACCTCATATAATGGTGGATAAGGTGTGTGAGTTAATATAGTATTACACATACTATGAATATGAATAATATTTTTTCTTGTAAAAATATGGTCCACACTCTATCTAATAGTGGATAAGGTGTAAAGCCCAGTGACAGAGCAGGAAGCACGTTGAAAACACCTCATATTAATTTGTGCAGATAGTTATCAATCAATAAGGTAGCTTGGGCACATGGTATCCCACAATCTATTAATATAAATAACATTTTTCTATAGCATTATTTTCATAATTACATTTGTGCTTAAAACAATTTCATATGAAAAAAGGATCCGAAAATAAAAAATACGTAAACCATTTAAACGAAAAAATAACTAAACCCAAATCCAAGATCAATTGCAACAGACTCCACTATTTTTGTTTTTTTGGATGAACCCCAGCTTTTGTAATTTTTTTTTATACTTTAGAAATTATATTGGTTGTCATAAGGTCTGAACTTAAAACTTTATGTATATATTCAAAACTATCTGACTTGTTTGGTTAAATTAATTATTGGAAAAAATCTTAAAGAAATAATTCTAAACTTTGTTTACATGTTTGGTTATACTTCTTAAGAGAATAACACAGGTAACATAATATGTTTTTTCGTTTTTTTAGAAATAAATGAAGCTTGCTTCTCGCATAATCAGAAATTGTAGAAGAGAGAAAAAATATGGTCCAATATAAGGTTAATTATGATCCCAAAAATATCCTTAACATTTTTCTAAAATTCAATTCTAGGAGTTGAATTGAGATAAACATTTATCACAACATTGAGCTTGTAGTAGTAATTGATTTTTAACATATCAAGAACTGTCACACCAATATAAAATATATATATATATATATATATATATATATATATATATATGTATATGTATATAATTTATAGGCTTAAATATGTTTTCATTTTCTGTATTTGCGTAGTTTTGGTGTTAGTCACCATAATGTATTTGCGTAGTTTGGTGTTAGTCACCATAATTTTTTTTGTTAATTTTTATTCCCTTATTTTTCTAGTGTTGTAATTTTTGTCCCCACTGTTAATTTGTAGTTTTGTATTGTTAAATGGTGATATGAATAAAGATGAAAAAAAGATTTGTAAGATATTTATAAGGTTGAAAAACAAAAACTTCAATATTTTTAAGGGCTAAATACATATTCAAAACCATTTTTAGATACCTAAATATATATTATAAGGACCAAAAATACAATATTAGAAAAAAGAATGATCAAAAGCTCAAAAAAAATATTGAGGGACTAAAATCAAAATGACCTATATATGTAGGTACCAAAAACACATTTCAACCTAATTTATTTCCCCAAAAAAGACCCCAAAAAAATATTTATTTTAAGATGGGTAGTGGAGTATTATAAAGTAATTACGCCTAACTTATTTATAAATTGATTAAATCAAAAAGTTATCTTCACGAATGTATTCATAAATGATCATTTGTGAATGATTGGTAAATCAATTTTGTAACCATGAAACATAAATACAGATAACATTCCTCAAAAATACATTCTATTCCCTTAAATGACATCGTCCAATTCTATAATAGAGTCAATTCATTGTTATAATTTTATAAACTACTATAATATACTAGATTACACCTTAGGATTAAATTATCTTTTTTCAGATTGATTTAAATTCAATTAAAAATAAATGTCACATACTAAAAATTAAAAACACATTTTCTTACTTTCTTTTTTTCCCAGTTTCTCTAGGATGACATATTTATGAGCCCACGTTTAATATTTTACAATAGCAAGAAATAAATTGAAGCATGCAAATAATTTACATTAGCATTTGTTAATACTATAAATACATGGATAAATTGAGAATAAATTAATTAATGATGCATTGAAATAAAATAATGGTGATTAATTTACTTTTTTTAAAAGACCCCAAAACAATATTTATTTTAAGATAGGTGGCGAAGTATTAGCATTTGTAAATAAATTGAAAATTGATTTAATTATGCTATAGCCCAGATATTGTACGTTCGGTCATTAGCGTCTTTGTTGGGCAACTAATTATACATATGCTACGAAAATGAGTTTATAAGTAAATAAATCATGGAAAACTTAGAATAAACTGTGAAGAATCACTCTGGCTTAGTTAGAGTGGGCCCCGTCAGCAAGAAAAACCAGCAGTATATATATATATGTGGCCATTCTATCGGGGATGCAAATAATCCACACTACACAATATCACTAATCACATATATAATTTGTGATGAGCGCAATGACAATGAAGAGTAGTGGTGCAGGAGGAGGTTGTTTGAAGATTGTGAATGGAGGCATATTAATAATAATGTTAATGGTGTTGCTGCAGGAGGTGGACCTGCTTCTTGTTTCTGCAGATCAGAAGGCTGCTGCTCATCCATGCATTCAGAGCGAGAGGCGAGCACTTCTCCGCTTCAAGGCTGCCATCGATGATCGTTATGGCATGCTGTCATCGTGGGGGACTGATGATGAAGACGCCCACAGCCCCAATTGCTGCCAATGGAAGGGAGTCACCTGCAACCACCTCACTGGCCATGTTCAAAGCCTCGACCTTCACGGCATCGATAATTACAGAATCATTGGTGGAAGGTTTGAAGAAATTGAACGGTCGTATTTGAGCGGTGAGATCCACACATCATTGATCGAGTTGCAGCAGCTACAGTATTTGAATCTCAGCTTGAATGATTTTGGAGGCAGCCATATCCCAGAATTCTTTGCTTCTATGAGCAACTTGAGGTATCTTGATCTCTCATCTTGTGATTTTGTTGGAAAGATTCCAAGTCGATTTGGAACTCTTTCACATTTGAAATACTTGAATCTTGGCTGGAATAGCCTCGAGGGTTCAATCCCTTATCAGCTTGGAAATTTGTCCAAGTTGCAGTATCTTGATCTCAATCGCAATTCTTTGAATGGTACAATACCATCTCAACTTGGGAACCTTTCAAACTTGCACAAGCTTTATCTTGGACCATACTATTCTGATGATGGTGCGTTCAAAATTGACGTTGGGAGTCAATGGTTGTCAACTCTCACTTCTTTAACCCATCTTGACTTGAGTGGTGTTCTGAATCTTAACACTTCTCACAGTTGGCTACAAATGATTGGCAAGCTGCCCAAACTAAGAGAGCTCATGTTATATCGCTGTAGCCTTTCAGACCATTTCATTCTTTCGTTGTACCCTTTCAAGTTCAATTTTTCTACTTCCCTTTCTGTCCTTGATCTCTCTTTTAACACCTTCACTTCAACCTCGGTATTCCAGTGGGTGTCAAATGTTAGCTTCAACCTTGTTGAGCTCGACCTTAGTGGAAACCTCTTGGAGGGTTCTGCATCGAAGAATTTTGGTTCTGCTATAATTGGAAAGCTACCAAAACTGAAAGAACTAAGCTTGTCTGATTGTAACCTTTCAGATTATTTTCTCCTTTCGGTGACTCCTTCTAGATTCAATTTTTCTACTTCTCTCTCTGTCTTTGATCTCTCTTGGAACTCCTTTACGACATTCAAGATATTTGAATGTGTCTCAAACATTAGCCCCAACCTTATTGAGCTCAACCTTCGTGGAAACCTATTGGAGGGTAACGAATCAAGTCATTTCGGCACAATGATGAACTCTCTTGAGCAGCTTTCCCTCTCTGGCAATAGACTCAAAGGTGGGGACCTCAAATCCTTCATGAATATATGCACCTTGCATTCTTTATACGTGGATAGAAACAATTTGACTGAAGACCTTCCTTCAATTCTTCAATATCTGTCTGAAGGCTGTGTTAGATACTCATTGCAAGAGTTAGATTTGAGCCAAAATCAAATCATTGGCACATTATCTAAACTTTCAACATTCCCATCTTTAAAGGCATTGGATCTTTCACAAAATCAATTAAGTGGAAAGATACCAGAAGGAACTAGATTGCCTCCTAAATTGGAATCTTTGTCAATCCAGTCAAACTCTCTAGAAGGTGGAATTCCCAAATTGTTTGGTAACACATGTACTTTGGGTACATTGGACTTGTTTAATAACAGTTTGAGTGAAGAGATTCCGGTGATAATTCATCATTTGTATGGATGTGCTAGATACTCATTGAAAAAATTATATCTTGGCATGAATCAAATCAGTGGCACACTACCTGACCTCTCAATGTTTTTTGCTTTGAGAACATTGGATCTTTCCAACAATCAACTGGATGGAAAGATTCCTGAAGAAATTGGACTACCATCTGAATTGAAATCTTTGTCAATTTATTCAAACTCTTTAGAAGGAGGAATTCCAAAATCATTTGGGAACACATGTAATTTGAGTTCATTGGATTTTTCTAATAATAGTTTGAGTGAAGAGCTTTCGATAATAATCCATAACTTGTCTGGATGTGCAAAATACTCACTCCAACGAGTACATCTGGAAATGAATAAGATTCAAGGCACACTGCCTGACTTTTCACTGTTCCCCTCTTTAAAATATTTATCTCTTTTTGAAAATAAGTTAAGTGGAAAAATTGCAAAAGGTATTTTTCCATGTGGATTGGAGACTTTGGACATGGGTTCAAATAGTTTGGAAGGTGTGATCACTGAGTCCCATTTTGCAAATATGTCTAAGTTAAGGGAGTTGGATTTGTCTGACAACTCTGTGGCTATAGTATTTAGCCAAAATTGGATCCCACCATTTCAATTGAATTACATCGTATTGAGATCTTGCCAGATAGGTCCACATTTTCCCAAATGGTTGCAAACACAAAATAAACTCAACTCTCTTGACATCTCTCATGCTGGAATATTAGATATTGTTCCAGAGTGGTTTTGGGCTAAGCTATTACCGGAATTTGGAAGTGTAAACATTTCATACAATAATCTCCACGGTAAAATTCCAAATTTACCACTAAGGAATAGTTATTATTTTCTAGCTCTCACATCGAACCAATTTGAAGGTTCTATTCCACCATTTCTCCGAGGTGCTATGTCTCTTGATTTGTCCAAGAATAAATTTTCCGATTCTCATTCCTTTGTATGTACGAATGGTACGGTTGAATCTTTAGGCTACTTGGACCTTTCAAACAACCAATTATCTCAACAAATTCCTGATTGTTGGAGCTATTTCAAGTCATTAGCTTATCTAGATTTGAGTCACAACAGATTTTTAGGAAAGATTCCCGTTTCAATAGGGTCGCTTCTTGAACTTCAAGTGTTGCTATTGAGAAACAATAGCTTGTCTGGGGAGATCCCTACTTCCATGAAGAGTTGCACAAAGTTGTCAATGCTAGATGTGAGAGAAAATGAATTATCTGGACATATCCCTTGTTGGATTGGGAGCGAATTACAAGAGCTGCAAATCTTAAGTTTACAAAGAAATCACTTCTTTGGAAGTTTTCCATCACAACTTTGTCAGCTAAAAGGTGTCCAGCTCATTGATCTCTCATTAAACAATCTATCTGGAGAAATTCCTAAATGCATCAAGAATTTTACCTCAATGACACAGATGAATTTCTCAAGGGAATTTTCTCGACATTTTTATGAAGTCAACATTAGTTCGGTAGAAAGTTACCCGGGTTTTTATGATTTGAATGCATTCTTGATGTGGAAAGGAGTTGAACAAGTGTTCAAGAACACCGTGTTGTCACTTTTAAAAAGCATTGATCTCTCAAGTAATCAATTATCAGGAGAAATTCCAACAGAAATAGAGAATTTACTTGGATTGATTTCATTGAATTTATCAAGAAATAACTTGATAAGGGAAATTCCTACAAATATTGGAAGATTAACATCACTTGAATTTCTTGATTTGTCAAGAAACCAATTGATTGGTTCAATTCCTTCAAGTCTTAGCCATATTGATCGACTCACTATGTTAGATGTGTCGCACAACCATTTATCTGGAGAAATTCCAACTGGCACACAGCTGCAGAGCTTTAATGCAACAAGTTATGGAGATAATCCTGGTCTTTGTGGGAAACCACTTGAGAAATTGTGTATTGTCGGGGAGCCACCACAAGAACCAACAATTAAATTTGATGAGGATGAACATTTGGCATTCACTCATGCATTTTACATGAGTATGGCATTTGGATTTTCTGTAGGCTTTTGCGGAATCTTTGGTTCAATCTTAGTCAAGCATTCTTGGAGACATGCTTATTTCGGGTTCCTGAACAATTTGACAGACAATATTTATGTCATGATAGCAGTGAAAGTTGCCAAGTACAAGAGATGGCTCAAAGGCCAGCTGTTGTCGGTAACAATTTAGCTCTTTAGCTCGGCATATATACTTGCCTTTGCTTTGCATGTATTTAGTTTTTTTTTTTTTTGCAGTACATAAATATAGCTTATATCCGCAAACAAAACTAGCTTTAACAAAAGTCGAGCTTAAATAGTTTTATTTTGATTCCTTAATATGATTAATTGGATTATAAAATAATCTTTATTTGCGGCAAAATATTTAGTAAATGATATATGATAACTCTAAAGGATTAACTGTGATCATAGGACTTTGGATTTTTATTTTTGTTGTTAAACAATCTTGAAGCTATTTGTTCTGATTGTTAATTCTTTAATCAATCATATAATCAGCTAATTATTTTCTAATGAAATGAAATTATTGAGAGGCATAAGATAAATTAAAAACCATTGAAGTTAGGATTCCTTTTTACTTATTTTGAGATTGTATAATGATAACCACATCGTAAATATCATTTATTTTCTTCTTCTTTTGCTTTCTTGTCTAGTTAGTCTCTAATTTTTTTATCATGTCTTATTTTCACGCATTGTCCTAATTAATTATTTTTCATCATTTTCATAAGAAAATTTTCGTGTACAACCTTCTTTATGCAATGAGCTATTGATTTAGAATAATATTTTGTGTATAATAAAGTTATATAACAATCCTACACCAACACTCACAATATTTTTTTTTTTTTATCTTTTAGTATATTACTATCCACTGTCACAAAAAAAATAAAGAATATTATGAGTGTTAGTATAAGTCTGTTCTTTAATTTCATTATACACCTTATATTACTCATAGATTTAAATACCTTTTTATCACTATATTAATGACTGGGTCAACTGCTTGGCATGAAGTATGCCCAATATAAATCTTGCTATATTTTTGCCTTTACAACTATGTCCCGATCTACCATTAAAAAAAAAAACCTTATGTGCCAATCTCAAACTCTCTTTTGCATGAACTAAAATTTGAAATTTTTTATAATGACTGGTGAGATTAAGTGATTTTCATCTAAAAGCCTAGGATTAAACTGTGGTCTTTTGAGTATAATAATAATATTTCGGTTGAGAGTTGCTCTTCCTATGCAGCTATTGTTATCTTGATAGATATGCTTGAATTATTATTGGATTTTATTGTGTACTCTTTAGAAATTCGCCCTAGCTTGCTGCTCATGAGGGATTGTCATAGCTTAATGTTGTTGCAAGAATTATTGTTTAAAAAGTTCTTATCTTGAATGACCGTGTGCCTAATTTTTCTTTGGTCTTTTGTGTGTCATAAGTTGAAACTTCAAAGCAATATCTCAGATTTTCAATTTATTTTACTGACTCACTCTGTATTTTTCCCCCTCAATTTTCAGACTGTTGGACCCCTCTCTGCTGTGATCAATATTTGAACATATTTTCTTGGGAAAGCGAGTTTTCTTTGAGGAATAAAGTTGAAGCTAATGGTTGCATTTTTCCTGCAAAATAGATGTAGCTTTTATGTAAAACACTTTCCTTAGGAGCATAAATCTTAAGTTTTTTATTGTTTTTTTTTCTAGAAAGCTTGATATAGTGCTGTTACAATAAGAGATTTGTAGTAATGACGTGTGGCAAAGCTCCTTTTGCCTCTTGGCCAAGAATTATTGTTATGAAGTTTCAATTGCATGTTTTTCTATGATCAGCTTCAAATTATAAACCATCCTTGTCAGTATTTTCCATTTTCCAAGCTATCATTCACCTAGACATTTCACTAGAAAGGGGAATTGGATGTCTTAAGCATGACAATTCACATAAATAATTCAACCCAACTCTAAGCAATGCAGTATAAAATTATACTTTTGAAAATTCTGTTCACATATGATAAAACATACGGAAATTGTTTGGTGTAAATTAATCCTACTTCCAAAAAAAAGCCATTGCATCTTCCAAACCACTCATGAGACAGTAGAATCGCCTGTTACATGTGGCCTTGGGTTTGCATGATGAGAACCCCCTCGCTTAAACTTGATGCATGATGATCTCTACACACCATATATCTGCCTGCATTTAAGCTCTTTAGGGACTGATAAGAACATAGCTTTTAAGTTGTGGGACAATCGGTGCATGCTTTGCATTCAACACCTCTGCTGAATGACTCCTTCCTTTGTTGAAATTTATCCTTAGCATGAATGTTGACAAGTCCATAATAAACTAGAATTCCACAATATCTAAAGGAAGTAAGTGAGTTATTGTTTCTTCCTTGAACCTCCTTCTCCTTATAACTCATTCCACTGCTTCAGCTCATTCATTACTGACCCTTCTGCAGCACAACTTGCAGCCACCTGCGTTAAAACAAATAATTATAAACTTTATGTCCATGGAAATAGTCATAGACATTCTAATAGGAAAACCATACTTCCATTCGTACATATGCATGAAGTGATCATGTAGTAAATCACTGAGTACAGTTTGCATAAATAACTTCAGTATTTCAATGGAGAATAAAATTGAATCACTTGACAGACTATCTCTTGTAATAATTATTAGATTAACTTAATTACATCAGCATCTAATCAGGAAATGCTAGCATACTGAAGAAAGTAGGTTCATTCAGACAAAGGCATAAAGGTAAGCAAACAGAAGTGCATAATCCAGTGATGAATTAAGATGAATCCAAGGTTGAATCTTCGACTGGTCGAATATGATGTGATCCTTCAATCATTCTTCCACATATCTCAACATACACAAATGACGAATATCTATTGTTATGTTCCCATGGACCATCTTTTTGAATGCCTTGATTTTCAAATACTATAAGCATAATGTTACAGATGCCTAAACAGAGTATTTCATGGCCATTAAACTGAATGATTGTCAGTTCACCATATACCTGACTCTTTGCCTGTCTCATGTCTTCCATGTTTAAAGACCTCAGGATAATTTGTTGATCTGCTTTATTATCCGAAGCATCTTCAGAGCTTTGGCCTTCGGCCTCTCTTATCTTTTTTTCCTGATACAAGATGCAGTTTATAGTAGTTAACTCTTTAGCTACCGACAAATTTCAACATTAGATCGGGTTGTTAACATGATATTTGATTGATGACTACCATATCCTTGATTGATAATAGATGATTCACCGATTGTTCATAATTGAAAAGTATTATTCTTCCATCTGCTAGCTAAATTGATTGGAGATTAAAATAACTGAGATGCAATACTTCTTTTTATAGAAGTTATTAGTGAAATGTCTATTTGTTTCAAACTTTCTTGTTTTGTCAGTATCATTTCATAAATGATTAAGATAATGCATGGCATTAGGCTGGAGAGTACATCCTAGTGTGTCATGAACTCATTCTTAATCTTCCTCATGGCCTCATGCTCTCCTACTCTGGTTCGCTGCCCAAGCATGCTGTCAACCTCATCAACAAAGATGATAGTTGGGGCAACTTTTGATACTAGTGTGAACAGAGCTCTGACATTCTTTTCATCTTCTCCAAACCCTTTTGAGGTGATGGTGGATATTGAGACATTGATGAAACTTGCTCCAGCTTCATTGGAAATTGCCTTTGCTAGCATTGTTTTTTCCAGTACCAGGAGGTCCAAAGAGCTAGCAATATCTGAAGGGGAAGCATGACCAGCTCTTGCAGTGACCAATGTCTCCAAATGTAACCCCTATCTCACTTGCAGGGATAAGTTCCGGCCTTCGTTTTACGAACTCATTGTCAGGAACTTCCTGCAAGCATGCAATTGCTTTACGGTGACTAAAAAATGAAAGAACAGAAGAAAATGGCCACAAAAATATAAGTTCATATCACATTGTATCTACTTGATAGCTTGGACAGCCATGACTATCAGAAAAACATTTAGTAAAATTGGTCAAACTTCACAAAGTATAATGTTAATGATAGTATATCGATTATCAATATTGAAACTAGTAAAGCTGTATAAGGATCAAATTAATTTGTTGTTTTTTATTTACTGCATGAGGGGATTTGCAAGCTGGTCTAAAAATAAAACAAGCATTATCCTGAACTACATATCTGTTTGTTCATTTTTCTGAGGTCAGCTGCGGAGAAAAATTGATCTTACTGCTTTTGCCAGAGCAGGATTTTCGCCATCTTTCTTTGTTACAGGGATAGATTTCTCTGTCTCACTTTTGTTTTCAGGTGCTTGGTTGTCACACCGCACATCATTCTTTGCACTAGTAATATCTTCTCTAGCATTTTCCTAACATTAAAGAAAAATACATAATAATTAATAAGCACCTTCCGTTTTTCTTACTTATCTGGCATTCTTATGTTGATCCGACCCCATATGCTCTTACTGTACAATAGATTTAGATAAACCTCGTTAGGATCATTAGTCTTCAGATTCCCACTACTCTTGCCTCCCTGGAATAGATCCAATCCATGGGACAAACTGCCCCCGTCCAAGATCAGTAACTATAAAGCCTTGTCTCTGAAGCAATTGCTTGGACAATCATTGGGGTAGACATACCTGTTGGCTGATATAACTAGCTTTCCATTTCTGCATTCGGGATCCTTGGTATGGTAAGATATGGCTGATACCACAATTTCTTCAATATAATTACTGAGTACCATAGTGTCTGCCTGGCAGATTGATGACAAGTCATCACAATCAATGTCATTTGCTACAAGTACTTCAGCAATGTGGTTTTTGTCATCTTGAATATCTTTTCATGTCCTCTTCCAGTAGGGCTTTCCAGCTGCTCAGATGAGTAGCATCTTTAGGAGGACTGATGTCAATGTTGTATGGGAATAACACAGTGATTCTTTCATCTAATTCTTTGCTATCATCTTCGGTATCTACTATCTGGGAACCGGGTATCAACACCGATCTTGAAATTTTTTTTATCATTTTTTGTAATAAATTGTATATAGCCTTGGTGATTGAAGAATGAGCTTCTCAACACCCATGATGTACAAAATGACGGAACCAGTTTCTGATATTGAAACCAAGACATGCAAAAATAAGGATAATGTTCTTGTAACCATTTTTTTTGCGACAGATGTCTTTCCTGATCCTAAAACAGTATAAGCAACCATTTTTTTCTTTCAACCCAAAATCTCTAATCAAACAGCAAGTATGCTTATACATATTGGAGACACTGCTAGGCTTAAAGGTAATTGACCAAAAGCAGAGATGTAAGAGAGTGTACGTTAGCCTATAATGAAGATAGCCATGCAATGTTATAAATTCACTATATCCCATCCAATCAAGATCTTTATTAGATTAAAATCTGAGAGTTATGACAAAGGTTGTTCTTGCATACAATTGAAATACGAGCTTATTGAATAAATTTTCAAGAAATGATAAACAATCATCACCAAATTTACACTATACACTTACACTAAGTTAGAAGTTGTAAATCAGTATGCAAAAAGTTACTAACCAGTATATAAAAAGTTGTAAACTAATATGCAAAACTGGTTTACAACCTTTTGCATATTAGTTTACTACATTTTGTATACTGGTTTATAACTTTTGGCACATTAATTTACAACATTTAACTTGGTATATGTGTATACTATAAGTTTGATGATGGTTATGTATCACTCTTTTAAATTCAGTAATTAAATCACCTTGTAAAGTCACTCCACGAAGAGCTCATTTTTCATTTTTTTCCTAGACGACTTCTAGTATTCCTTCCATAATTTTCTGAAGTTTATTTTAAGCCACACTGTTGAAATTGGTCCACATTGTTTTAATTTGTTTTTAGGATTGTCATCTTATTGGGTTAATTTGTACAAAATAGAAACCATTTTTTAAAAATATTTTTTCAGCAGATTTTTTTAATTCATGATTTTTAAACAAAACAAAATTAATTATTTTTTAAAACGGCTTTTATTAGACATTTGTATGTTTATGTAAACACAGAACACAAATAAAATTCATATTTTTTGGTGTTTAGTGTAACGCTCGGTAACAAGTGCGGGGAGGGATCGCCGGTGTAAGAAGGCATCGATAATGAGTAGCTCCTGGCAGACTTCTAAGTGGAGGGGTACATGAATAAATTAATTACGCACTAGAATGAGAGGGATCCTAAGGCTGTATAGGTATAAGACTATACAGTTGAGGATGATTTGTATGAATTGATTTATACTACCTGTACCAATAAGATATATCTTCTTTTCGGTAGCTCATCAATAAAGAACTCCATAGTTCAGCGTGCTTGATTTGGAGCAATTTTAGGATGGATGATCTCCTAGAAAGTTTTCCTAGGAAGCATGTGAGTAAGGATAAAGCACGCTGAAAAGACTACATGTTGGTTTGTAGGGAAGCAACATGAGATGTTACAAATGGTATCAGAGCCGTACCTCTCCAAGTACAGTGTGGTTCGGGGATGAGCCAAGCGAAAGCTGATGGACATGTAATGCCCGGTGACGAGGGCAAGGAGTGATCGTCGATATAAGAAGACACAAACAATGAGCTGCTCCTGGCAAGCTTCTAAGCAGAGGGGCACATGAATGAATCGATTACACACCAAAATGAAAAAGATCCTAAGACTGTATAAATATGAGATTATACTATTAAGTATGACTTATATGAATTGATTTGTACTACCTATACTAACAAGATGCATTTTCTTTTCGGTGGCCCATCACTAAAGAACTCTATAATTAAGCGTGCTTGATTTAGAGCAATTTTGGGATGAGTGACATCCTAGGAAGTTTTCCTGGAAAACATGTGAGTAAGAACAAAGTACGCTTAAAAGACTACGTATTGGTTTGTAGGGACAGTCGTCAATCTATAAAGTAGCATGAGAGGTTACATTTAGTATTTTATGTGCTTATTTCAGTTAACATTTTTTTTATAAATAATAACAAAATTGCTTCTGTATTTTGATTTTTTTCCATTGATTTTTTAAAATGGTGAAAATAATTGTTCTTATTAATAACAGCTCTTCTTGGAAAACTTTAAGAGCAGAAAACAAAATGGAAAATGTAGTATTTTTGAAAATAATAATAAAAACATATGAACAAGGTATCATTATCTGAAGGAAAAAAATTCCAAAGAATCCCAGTATTTTTTCCAAGCCAACTTTAGGCTTTTATTCCATGGAGTCTTTGAAGTATCTCATACGGCATTGAGTTGTGTTATTTTTAAAGTATGGTCTACATCTCATTCAATAATAAATAAGATGTAAGTGACATAATGTCTCATATCTTATGAGTATAAATAATATTTTTTTATGATATTATTTTAATAATTACAGTTGTGGTTAAAATAGGGGTGTTCACTACCCGACCTTGTTTGAAGCTTGTTAAGATGGGTTCAGGTCTTTAAATTTGACCCGATGTACTTTTCAGGTTGGATTTAGGTCATATTTTGAGTTGACCTGACCGGTCCCAAAGCTAAATAAGTTGCATAGAGATTTTTTTTATAATAATTAGTGATGAATTACAATATTTTACGGTTCAATTAATATATTTTATATAACTTGATATTATTTTTATATTAATATGGTTTCTTTTGAAATATATATAATAAAATATCTCTTAATTTTGTTTCTTAGATGTGAAATTTCATAACTTACTACTTAAAATGTTCAAATCGTCATATGTTGTTTGAAGGTCGAGTTGATTTAGTTATTGGTCGAGTTGATTCGGTTACTAGTCGAGTCATTATAGGATCAGATTCGAGTTTTAAAAATTAACCCGATCTAAAAATTAGGCTAGGTTTAGATTTGATCCAATACATTATAATCCGTCCCATGTATACCCCTAGCTCAAAATAACTTCATATACATGGAAGAAAGGAGCTGAAAAACAAAAATACATAATCAATTTAAATGAAAATAATAACTGAGCCCAAGTCCAAGATCAAGCTTAACAACAAACTCCTTCAAAGTAATCTCCATCCAAGACCAAAAAAAATGGTAATCTCCATCCTTAAGAGCTTTTGTATTCTGAATCCATTTAAAACTACCTAGCTCGGTTGGTTAATTTAATTATTGAAAAAAATCTTAAAAAAATACTTCTAAGATTTGTTTACATGTTTGGTAACACTTTTAAAGAGAAGTGAAAACAGAACATAATACTTTTTTTTTTCAGAAGTAAATGACAGTTGCTTCTTTCACAATCAGAAGTTGTAGAAGAAAGAAAAAACATGGTACAATAAAAAGGTCAATTATGATTTCAAAAATATCCTTCACATTTATCATAACATTAAGCTGGCAGTAGTATTGATTTTTAACATATCACAAGTTTCCGGAATTCATCCTCTAGGATGATGATGATGATGATTATTATTATTATTGATACATCCTATAGGATTATGAAGCTTGAACTCGTTAAAAATAAAAGACTTCTTTTTTTTTTTTTATCTATCCACGCATACTTTTATACTCTTTCCTTTTCAATTTATTTGTACAAAAATAAAATGAAAACACAGATTAAGAAATCAATAATAGTATAAAATTGTATAAGTAGATAAAATTAACCTCATTTATTTTTATTACTACATTAATTAGATTAAGCAAATTTTTGAAAGCAAAAAATTAATGTTATTTTAATATTAAAATTGGATAAATATTCAAAAAAAATGCGAAAAACTTGTCAGATAAATTAAAAAGAAAGTAGCATTTGCGTGGAACTTCTTTGCTTGGTATGATTGTGTCAACTTTCAACGTTTATCCTCCGTTATTCAATGCGACGTATTCACGGGGAGAGTGGGGGAGTGGGAAATTGTAAGTCTTTGTTTGGAACTTTCAACACGCCACTGCAGTTGCTTTCAGGATAATCGGTACTGCGAGTTCTACGCCAAGTATGCTCGCCACTTTCTTTTCACGCAAAGATCGAATTAAATATGAAGAGACGCGCGTATATATAATTTGTTTTGACATTATAGATTATAGATTAATGTTTTGCATCAAAAGATATTATATACGCCTATAATCTTTTTACTTATATATATTCTGTACTTATTTTATTTCCGTCTAATGTAAATTTTTCCTCCTCATTTGAATTCCCATATTGATGGATGCTTTAAAAAATAAACAAATTGAGATAATAAATTAATTTGCGGAAATTGTAGTGTCCTATTTGTATTGAACCCTACAGTCCAATTATTTTGTTTCTGCTTTGGGCTGTCATCCTTATGACGTGGATCCACATAAAAGGTGTTTTTTTTTTCAGAAGTGAAAAGAAAATAAGAGAAAAAAATAAAACTATAACTTTATTCTTATTATTATTTATTCTATTATTATATAATAAATAATAAAATAGCCATCTATATACAATTATATTTTCTTTCCTCTCAATATTTTTACCAAACCAAAGCAACAAGAGAGAAAAAAAAATTTCTTCTTTATTTTATTTTCTCTTATTTTCTCCACTGTGCTAAACAAACCATCAGTGTTAAGTGTTGACGGAAGACTTTTCCAAGTCTATCTTTTTTATCTCATATTTTCAACTGTCATTGTAATATGGCGGTCCTCGGCATATTACATTTAAGAGGCCAATGTATTTTTTCCCCTAGAAATTGGCAATAACAGCAACATATAATGGGATGAATTAGTGGAGTGCTTCGCATATTGTATGATTTATTATGATGATTTGAAATTATAAAGTAATTCAATAGATAAAAATAAAAAGAATTAAAACTTAAAATAAAACATAAACTTGTATAAAAATATTTAAATAATAGTATATATTTATTTATAAAACACAAACATAAATCTCTCTATCTATAATATGTACAAGTATCAATGATCAATATATATTTATTTATAAAAAATTTGAAAGTATTATAATAAAAATTGTAATAAATAAAATTTGATAAATAGCTGATTTTCTAAGGTTCATATAAGAGAAAAAAGTGAATAATTCTCGTCGAACAAAATATAAATTTTAAAATAAAATGAAATTATATATCTACATTTGAAATTCACTTTATTTGAATATATAAATCTAATTTTTTTTTTTGTTTTTTGCGATTCAACAGCCCAAAATAAGTTCTTCCATTTTTTATTATATATTGTAGGTTTAGTTATATTGTATGCAACTTTATAAAACTTATTCGAGCACAAACTAGCTTCAAAATTTATAGCCAAGTTTAATACACATTTCATATTAGAAAAAGATATAATAATTTTAAAAGTATCATGTTTTGAAATAATAGAAATACTAAATTTGCTTAAATGGTGTACTTAAAAGTTCTTGTAATTTTAAATTTTACTCATGCAAATAATATTTAAATATTTTGTAAACTAAGCCTCATATTATTATGAAAAAGATTTTAAATTAACACATTTTAAAACTAATTATTAAAAATATTCAAAAAAAAAATGAAGGCCACTAAGTCACGGACTCCTTCCGACATATTTCCACCTTTGTTTTTCATAAACATTTCAAGATGAGTACTATTATTTGTAGTAATGAGACCTCATTCAAGTAAAATCCATACCTTATTCACTGATAAATGATATGTGACTGACATGATATCCCATACTTTATGTATGGTACAATATAATTATCATTTCTCTTCCAAGATAATAGAACACTTTAAGTTGTCATTATTGAGGAAGCAACCATATGTTTAGAAATTGAACTAAGCACAATTTTCATTTGGTTTTTTCCTAGATAACTTCTGGTATTCTTTCCATAAATTCTTTAAAGTTTATTTTATGGCACACTAGATGATACCATGTAATGCCCAGAAAAATATATATTAATTATATAAATTTATTTAATGGTTTATTTTAGAAAGTATTAAATTAATATTTATATTTTACTTTTAAATATATATTAATTAACTAATATAAAATGACAATTGAGTAAATTAAACATTTTTCTTTTTATAGGCATCCCTATTATATGATCATATTCTCTATTAAGGGCATTCAAGATCCGACCTGGCCCGCTAAATCGGTGTGGCCCGAAACTTATTAAGTTGAGTTCGAGTCTTTAGATTTAACATAGTATACTTTTCAGATTGGGTTCGAGTTATGCTTTATGTTGGTCAGACACGGCCTAAAATCAAATTTTCTTTTATAGTATTTTTTCATAATAGTTAGTAATAAATTATAAGAATTTATATTTAAATTAATATATTTTGAATAACTTGATATTATTTTAAACTAAGATAGTTTATTTTGAAATATGTATCTCAAAATAACTTTGAAGTTTTGATTCTTACTTGTAAAATTTATAAGTTTACTATATATAATATCGAAATCTCCATAGGTTATTTAAAAATAGAATTGACCTGATTTAACCGGGTCATTATCGGATTAGGTTCGGATTTCAAAAATGACCTAGTCTAAAAATCAAACCAGATTGAAATTTAGTCCAACCCGTCCCAACCTATTTCTTGTATACCCATATCCTCTATTTTCAAAATATACACCTCAAATATGTTATAAAATATATACCAATAATGAATTTATGTTTTTAAAAAAATTAAAGATAATTTATTAAAAATTTTATTTAAATTTGACTAGACCATTTAGCCAAGAATAGATTTATATACCTTTAATTAATATATTGATTTATAAATTTATTTATTGTTTTATTTTTTAAGTATTAATTTATATACCTCTAATGGTAAGTTATATAAATTTGTTTAATATTTTATTCTATTAAATGCTAAACTTAATGTATCAATTAATTAATTAACTAATTAATATGGAAGAAAAGTTGAGTAAAGTAAACATTTTTCTCTTAATAGATATCTTTATTATAATCATCTCATCAATTTTCAAAACGTACATATCAAATACGTTATGAGATATATTTGGCTAATGAATTGAAGTTTTAAAAGAATCAAAGGCAATTTATATAAAAAATTGATTAATTACTTATTTTAAAAAATAAATGGCAAATCCAATAAAATAATAAATTACATGGTACTATGAGAGATATGGATATGGGATGCTACTCATAATGCTTCCACAATGTAATTAAATTCTATTAGATATTTTTTAGTCATATAAAAGTAAGCATACCTAATTTATTATATTTATGTAAATATAATTATTTGAAATTTCATTAAAATAAAAGACGCTATACTTTTTTGTGAAAAGAATTCACAGCAATTTAGTGGATACTTAGTAGCATTTAAAGTGATTTAGTATAAATATATACATTTCATTATATATAGATTAAAAAAAGGCGTGAAGTTGATAAAAAAAAAAAGAAGAGTGAAGTAAGTTGGAATATAACTGTAATAGTAGAAAAGTTCCAACAAAATAAAAAATACGTTCAGACATTTTCGATACAAATAATAAGAAGAAGACTTTTCAATTTTTCATAGTATAAGTGACTTTAATAAGTATTTTAGACTTTTCGTTTGGAAAAGATGGAAAAATGACTTTTCAAATTCTTTGAAAGATGAATTTTTAAATTCTTTAAATATTACTTTTATATATAAATATACAAGATGTATGATTGTTGAAATTGATCCATATTGATTTAGTTTATTTTTTGGATTGTCATCTTATTGGGTTATTTTGTATACAAAATAGAGAGCATTTTTATACAATCTTTTTCAGCAAATTATCTTTTTTAATTCATGACTCTTAAATAAAACAAAAAATTGATTATTTTTAAAAAGGCTTTTATTAGACATTCGTATGTTTATATAAACATAGAAAGCAAATAAAATTCATATTATTTTAGGTGTGTAGTGTTTTATGTTGTTTATTTCAGTTAATATTTTTTTATAAATAATAACAAAACTATTACCGTATTTTGATTTTTTTCATAATTTTTTTAAATGGTGAAAATAATTGTTCTTATTAATAACATCTCTTCCTGAAAAACGTTAAGAGCAGAAAATAAAATGGAAAATGTAATATTTTTTAGAATTAATAGTAAACATATATGGACAAACTATCGTTATCTAGAAACAAAAAATCCAAAGAATCCTAATATTTTTTCCAAGTCGTCTTTAGGCTTTTATTCCATGGAGTCTTTAAAGTATCTCATACGGCATTATTTTGATAATTACAATTGGGTTTAAAACAACTTCATATGAAAAAAAAAGAGCCAAGAAACAAAAACAAAACAAGTGAAACTAAAATAATAACATAGCCCAAATCCAAGATCAAGCACAATAGACTCTTTCAAAGTCAGCTCCATTCTCACTAGCTTTTGTATTCTAAATCCATTTAAAAATTTGGTTAAATTAATTACTAACAATTCTTAGTTTAACATCAATCATAGACAAATATCTTAAAAGAAACTCAAAAATTTAACCGATAAAGTAAAAGTAAGGGAGTATAAAACAATATGCCTCCCTTATGTCATAATAATTGCCCCGATTTCTTTATTATTATTATTATTATTCTGTATCCATTTCAGACTATCGCTATTAATCAGCTAAATAAATGCTATAAAAAATACAAAAGAGCACTCCTTAGATAGTGTCCTTTATTATATTTTTAAGTCATTTTCAGAATCTTATTTCACAAATTATCACCGGTCAGCGTGAATAATGTCACTTTTATATCTCAACATATATTTTTTATTTTCCTTATTTTAACAATTATTATAGCCACTCAATTCTGTTTTTGATATTACCTTTAATGGTTCTCCAATTCCCACTCTTCTACGCAATTGTTATCCTTTTTTGACAAATATAAAAAGCTAAATGATGATTATTAGACAAATAAATACCCATAAAGTGAACAAATCTTCAAAGAATTGTAGCTGATATATAGATATATATTAGTTCTGATCATAAGTAATCATCTATTAGTTAGCAACTTTTGTTTGATTTAGAAGAATACAAGAAAAGAGAAAATGTAAGGAGAGAAAATAAAAAGAAAAAAAGTATTGTGAATCCACATAAAAAGTTTTCTCTTTAAAAGTGGGAAGAATATGAGAGTAAAAAATAAAATTACAATTTTATCCTTAATATTATTTCTTTTATCATAAAATAAATTATAAAACAATTATTTATATATTACTACATTTTCTTTCTTTTTAATTTTTTACTCAACCAGAAAATCTAATTTTCTCTTCATTTTCTTTTCTTTCTATTTTTTTGTCCTCTTATTTTATTTTCTTTCCCAAACAAACCATAAGTGCTCCTTGCTGATGGAAGACTTTTCCAAGTCTTTATGTTCTCACATTTCCAAGTGTCACTGCTGTATGGTGGTCCTTGATAAATTACTTTAAGAGGCCAATAATGTTGTTCATGGAATTGACAACAACAACAACTAGCATGTATATTTTCTTCATTTTAAAATAAATATCTATTTTATTTTTTAAATTTATTTTTAAATCAATATACATACATATATATATATATATATATATATATATATGAATGTATTTTATATCTAGGTACATTAATTTATGAATATATTAGAAAAGTGAAAAATCATTTATTTTAAAATAAAGAGAATATAGTAGTATGAATTAGTGTAGTGGTTGCATATTGTAGGATATATTATGATGATTTGAAACTATAAAGCAATTCAAAAGAAAAATGTAAAATAATTAAAATTTAAAATAAAACAAAAAATATGAATAAAAATATTCAAATAATGGTATGTACTGTTTATAATATTTTCAAACAAAAAATAATTCTCTCTGTTATAATATGTACAAATATCAATGATCAATATATATTTTTTTATAAAAAATAGTTGGCACTATTATAATAAAAATTGTAACAAATAAAATTTGATAAATAGCTGAGTTTCTAAGCTTCATACAAGGAAAAAAAGTGAAGAATTCTTGTACAATTAAGTATGAATTTTAAAATAAAAATAAATTATATATCCATAGTTGAAATTCACTTTATTTGAATATACAAATCTAATTTTTGTGTTGCGATTCAACTGCTCAAAATAGGTTCTTACCTTTTTTATTGTGCGCAATGTTTATACTTGTCATGGCCAAGGGATCCATGACAGGGACCAGAAAAAAGAATTTATTTGAAATATGGAGTCGCCACCAAGTTTATTGAAATTGGAAAAACATGGAAAACCCATTATTTTTACAAAATGGTCTTTAGAACTAGATTTGAGTTCGGGAGTTAATTATGCATAGGGAAGGGTAGGCATTTAATCCTACGCACTCTAAGACAATCTGCGTCATGCAGTCTATAATTGATATGTGTAAATTATTAATAACCTTTTGAAATATCTATTTACAAGGAAGTTAAGAAATTTTAAAAAAAAAGGAAATTTTGAAATATCAAGCTGTCACAACTCAGATGTCCAAAATTTTGAGTTAACAAGCTGTCACGGCTAAATTAATCTCTGAATAAAAAAAAGATAAATAAATGAAAAAATTTAAATTAAAAATAAAAAATTATTATAAATATTCACAAATAAGAAAAGGAAAAAGATGTTTTTAGTATTTTTTTAATAAAGAAAAAAAGAGAATAAATATATTTTTTATAGGAATTTCGGGATCATTAAGCTGTCACAGCTTAAATGTCCAAATTATTGAATTAATGTTCGCCTCTTACTAATTAACATTTTTAACAGAATATTTCATATAAAAAAATCATCAGAAAATTATTTACAAGTAAAATGAATTATGAAAATTTAATTTTGACTTGACAAGGATCGGAATCGCCTGCTTCTACGTATCCCTTAGTGCAATAGAGAATTCAAAGTCACGTAGTTCTGTGTAGAATATTTGTGAATTTATAAACTTGATTTTTTTTGAAAAATGAATTTTTAGAATATCAAGCTGTCACAGCTAAAATATTTCAGAATTTAGAATTAATAAGCCGTTACGGTTCAATTAATCCTATTTATTTATTTATTTATTATTTTTTTAAAAAAAAAATCTAACTACTCAATTGATGAATTAAATAAACTTTTAATAAAAGGAAAAAAAGAAAGGCTAATTTTAATTATGAGCTGACAACATTAATTTAGAAACAACATTATTTATTAAAAATATGAAAAAATATAACAATAAAAGATTAAAAATAAATCAAGGATTCTAACTACCGTTTTTATTTTTGTATTTTTAGATTTTTTAACACAAAGCTCACCAAAATATCATGTAGATGGTTAAATCAATCTCTAATCCAATCAATCATATTTTACTTAAAAGAAAGTAAACTTTTATTTTTATTTTTATTTTTATTTTTTTAAAAAATAAAATAAAATAAAATAAAATAAACTAACTTTAAAAAGAGCAAATATGGAAATTAAAAGTTAGAAAAAAAACTGAAATTTAAACCAAATAATTCAAAAACTGAATCGACCACAAACTCAAGCTAAAAAAAACTTAGAACTCTGTTTCCAATTTTCATTAATTTAAATTTTATTTAATCTAATCCTAATTTAATTTTTTCCCTAGAATTTATTCTACCTATTCCTCACAAACACTCACCTGCTCACGCGCACAAAAATTCCTCTCACTACTCTCTCACATGCAACTATCATATACACTCACACACTAATTTTATCTTTGAAAATAAAAAAATAAATTCAAGCTGTAAAGGAAACGGGAAGGGAGCCCACGATTTGCTTTATTTGCTTTTACCCTCTTCTTTGAAAGCCAAGGAAGACAGAGACACAGAGAGTTGGGAGTGGCAGTGAGCTAGAGAGAGAAATGAGAAACTAAGAGGGAGAGAAGAGAGAGAGAGCCAAAGGGAAAAGGAATGAAGGCCGCGTGAAGGGGAGGACGCCGTTGGAGTTTCGCCGACGCCAGAGGCCGCGGTGCACGGCCGGGTGGAAAAGGAGAAACCGGCACGCGCATGGGTGTGCTGCAACGAGAAGCTCTCGCGTCGGGGTGGCTATGGTTGCGAACGGGGAGCATTCGCGGTGGAAGTGCGGCAGTCGCGGATCGGCGATGGAGAATCGGGAGGCTTCCAGTGATGGCTGTTGGTTAGGCAGATCGAAGAAGAGAACTTGCGGAGGAGGCTGAGCATGCGAGGGGGAGTTTGGCCGAGGTAAGGCGTAAACGCCGGTGCGCGATGGAGGTCACAGTCGCGAGGGGAAGTTTGGCAGCGGCCTGCGGCTGGCGGAGAAAGGGAGAGCAGATTTGAAGTCAACGAGGTCGTGGATCGCGATCTCGCGGCGGATTGCGGCCTTTGAAGAATGGAGGATGACGGGTTAGTGGCGCAGCGGTGTTTTTTTTTTATCTGAAAGGAGGGGCACCGCCGCGGTTTCTACGCGGCGGTGGCATGGGAGCGGTGGCCGCGGTTGATTCGCGGCGGCGCCGTGGTATGGGAGGTGGTGGCCGCTACTGTTTTGGTTTTAAGTGTTGATGATGGCGGCAGTTAGAGTGGAAAAGATAGTTTTCACGCGGTGGTGTGGGTGGCTTCAATGGTGGGGTGATGTGGAGGAAAGGGGAACCGGCGGTGTTAGGCGGTGGCGAGGTTGAGGATGATGGAAGGAAAGTTGATGGTGGTGGTTGGCGGTCCGATCTATGAAGAAGGGAGTTCGGTTCTGCTTCAAATCCACCAGGAGAAAGTGGTCTTCGCGCGGCGGAGGAAAGAACCAAGGACGCCGGCAGCCACGGCCATCACAGCGGCGACAGAATGCTGGTCCCTTTTTATTTCCTTTTTTTTTTTGAAATTGAAATTGTTATTTTGTTCTGATGTAGGAGCTGAGACTTCTATTGTTAAACTGGACTCTTGATGAACTTTTGGATTGTGATCCTGAGTTTTTGATTTGTATTTGTCTGGACTGGGATTTGAATGGTTGGATTTTCTTTTTACCAAAGGGGTATGGGTTTTTTATTGGACGCTAAACATGAATCAACGATTGAAGAGATAGTTTACCTGTGATTCTTGCTGATTCTTTTTTCGTGTATACTGCAAAAATATTTTCAGATGAAAGGTGGTGATGGAACGGATGGTTGTGAGGGTTGTGTTTGTTTTTTTTTTTTTGTAAAACCCCTTTTTTTTTTGAGTCCCCCCTCTTCGTCTGAATTTATGCCCCCGTTCCCCCTCCATGGCATGTGATCTTGCAGATTTTAAGGGATATTGGTGCCATCCTTTTTTGAAAATGTGGCCAGTATCCTTTCGGTGATTCACGCACTTCATCTTGGTTTTTTCTTTGTCTTTTGTTCAAGACGTGTGCAGCTTTGCCTGTCATTTTTGACTAACACTTGCATGCTTCTGACATTATTATTTTGTTAGGCGTTGATTTCCTTTTTGTCTTTTCGTTTTCTTTTCAAGCGTTCGTTGCACAGCTTTGTCAGGCACCGTTTCTCTTCTTTGAATGAGGATGACACAATCTTTCTTTTTTTGGATAATGAACTAAATCAACAATTAAAAAAAAAAAACGGGTTGAAATTCTTCTCCCCTTTCCGGAAAGGAGGGGCTATTAAAAAAAAGAAATGGGCCTTTTCACTCAAAGTCGAAAACAAAACGGACTCTCCTTTAACAAGAACAGACAACAATGATAGAATGAGATAAATGAACTTCCAACCGAAAATGAAGTGGACTGAAATTTTTTTTTAAAATATGACAATAAACAAATGAAATGAAATGGGCTTGAAAAATTTGGTTTATGGGCCGGACAAAATCGGATGTTCACAATACTGTAAATCCCTAGTACTTACTTCTATGTACTCGAGTCACATAAAAATTAATACCAAGGAATTACGCCCTATTTCATGAGTCTTTAAATATTAGACATAAATGTTGCTAAAAATTCCAACGAAAATTTGGCATGACAACGACATAGGTACCATGCCTCCTATAGGACAGAAAAATCATAAACAGAATAACCAGTCATTTCTTAGCTCAACCTGCTGTTCAAAATATCACATTCCAGTATCTCACATATCATCAGTATAATACACACAGTGACACTCAGTTCACAACATAAATATAGTAATGTAATATCAGGAGATATACGACCTCAGGCTACAAAATACAAGATATAGAAGAGATAAAGGATGTCATGACCCAAATCCATAAAAAGATTCAGTGTTATAGCACTATCTCCAAGTAAGGCAAAAAAAGAAAACAACAGTACTCCAGCAGCTAATTTTCTGCATCGGGATTTACCTGCTCATCTAGAGATGATATGGAAAGAAAAAGAAAAAGGGGTGAGAAATCAATTGAAATCTCAGTAGTACATATGCAATTAACGTGACATCATAATCATCTCCAGTCTACCTTGGTTTCATTTGAAATCATTAGTATATAATTATGAGATTCAATTTTAGGATTTCACAATCGTTCTCTTCCAAGGTAGAGGTGTCTTTTAGCATGGTCTTAGCATGAAATGTACATGTATGCATGAAAGAAAGGACTAGACTTATATATTAAATGTCACAAACATGTATAAATGGCTATCCTAATGCAAATCATTAAGAATATCATAGTTCAGGTCTTTTCTTTAGCCCTATCTACTTCGTAATCTTTGTGTCTCTATCTGTTCCTATTGACCTTATTGTTCCTTTCTCTCACTTGATATGGGTTTAGATACTTTAAAAGATATGAGCTCATACTTAACTGGTCATCACTGATTCCTTAATGCGAACCAACACTGAAACCCTCATGTGTACCATAAAGAAAGTCAATACCCAGTCGTCATTGCTCCTTAAAACGATTCAGTGTTGGAACCTTCTTTGTCGACATAAGTCGACCTTTAATCTTTATGTCTACATTCTGATTTCTTATTATTTAGATTTTCCTCCCATTCCCTCCTTCCTCTAAGCCATTATTTTCTCATAAGCAATGCAAGCATAAATTTTAATAAGGAATTCTATAATCCTTTTCTTTAAAATAAGAAATATCACAATTCAGTCAAGTATAATAAATTGTCACTAGTCATCCAAAACAAGTTTTTCATCCTAAATCCACTTAAACACAGTTCTCCCATTTAGATTTTTAGAATTTATACAACAACCCCAAACTTCAGTGAAATTATAATTTGACCCCAAATTTTTGTATATAATAAAAAAAAATAACTCAAATCACATACATCCATTCCATTTTTCCTGTAGATTCCAAATATTTGATTAGTTTTAAAATAAAAATTTTCCTTATGGGAGAACTTGTCTCAGCTGAACCCATATATCCCAAAATCCAATCTTTTGTAAAACTTTGAAACATAATATCATGCTGTCCAGAAATTTCAATCTCAAAGAAAAATGCAATTAAATTGCTAAACATCATGAAAATAGAGCAAAATCATTTTTTAGAGATAATTCAATATGTCCCTGAGATTCTATAAAAAATTTCAAATCATAAAAAGATCTCTAGACATATTAACAAAATTACACAAATTCGGAGGTCAGAAACCACTTGTTTTCAGTCAATAATCAGAAAACCCAATTTTTTTATCCTACCAAATGAACCCAGAAAATTCTAAAACAATTCATGGTTTAACTTCAAGATGTCCACAACGTCCTGTAAAACTTTCAAATCATAAATCGATCATTTGGTATAAAAACAAAATTATACAAATTCAGTACTTCAGAAATTACTGTTCACTCTGAATCTATAAGTTTCTCAGTTTCTGAATTTTTAAAAAATACAAAAAGTCATCTAGACATCTCAAGAAAAATACTGAAGATACATCCCTATGTTAGCTTCATCATATAAAACTTTTAGCTCAAAGTCTTGTCTCCATCCAAGTGAATAAAATCATACAAACTGAACTGTATGCATAAATCCGAAAATTTCAGCAACACAACATACAATTTCTTTTAATCTTTATAGCATAATCATTCATCAAAACTCAAAATCAGATAACAATATAAGGTACATAAGTTTAAACATAAACCCCTACCAAAAGATGATTTTTACTAGAGATCAAGACAGCCACAATCTCCTTGATGTTTAATCTCCCAAGTAAGGAAGCAAAACTCTTTCTTTCCTTTGACCACGAATTTGGTCTGCTCCAAAACAGGTAGGAGGAGGCTTTTTCTTGAAAAACTAATGGTGGATTTGAGTTTGTTAGGTGGAAGAGCTATGAAAAAGTGTATTTATTTGTTGGATTTGGTATAAAATTGAAGAAGCTATGGTAGAGGAAAGTGAAGAGAAAGAAGGGAGAAGGTGAAGACATGGAAGAAGGAAGGGAAAGGAAGAAAGAAGATGATGAAGTGTGTGTGTGTGTGTGTACCGTAAGTGGGAGGGGAAAAATGAGGCTTGGGTTTTCTTTCTTCTTTTTTTTAAATTGTGAGAGTGTGGGTGTGTATAAGAAGAGTAGTTTGACAACTAGATGTATGTACATGAGGATAGCCTAGGAATTCACACACAAAATCACTAAAATAAATATGAAACATCGGTAAAAATATTATTTTCACACATCTCTAATTTCAGACAAAGATTATTTAATTCATCCATTAACTAACCGAAATAATTAGTATATGGAAATTGGGGCATTACATATACTGTCATACAGTGTAAATAAAAAAATTCAAATGTTACAAAACAACATATATGTATTTATAAAAAAATATTTAGTATAATAACATATTTTGTAATGATTAATTTGTGGATATAAATATTTTCATGTAAATTGTACAAAGGATTCAAATATCCAATCATAAACCAGTAAAATTAATAATTTTACGGTCAATGATAAATGATCTGAAATGACTTTTTTTCAGAAATCATTAAATTCTAAATTTACTTAAGCTACTACTGTCTTTGATTCAAAATAAATGTCATTCTTTGAGTGTTGCATAAGAAGTAATTAAGGTAATAGTCAAAGCACGATGATCTTTTAAAAATTAAAGTTTTGAAAATAAAATACTCACTAATATTATTTATTAACTTATTGTAACTCACACCCACTAATTCTCGCTACTATAAAGATATGGATAAATTGAGAATAAATTAATTAATGATGCATTGAAATAAAATGATGATAATTAATTTAATTTTTTTAAAAAGACACCAAAACAATATTTATTTAATGATGGGTGGTGGAGTATTATAAAGTAATTACACCTAACTTATTTATAAATTGATTAAATCAAAAAATTATCTTCACGAATGTATTCATAAATGATCATTTGTGAATGATCATAAACATTATACATATGCTACAAAAATGAGTTTATAAATAAATAAATCATGGAAAACTTTGAAAGAGCCCCGCGAGAGTTTAGAGGAAACTATGAAGAATGACTCTGGTTTAGCTAATAGTTAGGAGAATAAACTGTAGTTGGAGTGGGCCCTGTCAGTAAGAAAGTTATCAGCCATAGTAGCAGTATATATATGTGGCTATTCTATTGGGAATACAAATAATCCACACTGCACAATATCACTCACATATATAATTTGTGATGAGCGCGATGACAATGAAGAGTAGTGGTGCAGCAGGAGGTTGTTTGAAGATTGTGATTGGAGGCATATTAATAATAATGTTAATGGTGTTGCTGCAGGAGGTGGACCTGCTTCTTGTTTCTGCAGATCAGAAGGCTGCTGCTCATCCATGCATTCAGAGGGAGAGGCGAGCACTTGTCCACTTCAAGGCTGCCATCGAGGATCGTTATGGCATGCTGTCATCGTGGGGGACTGATGATGAAGACGCCCACAACCCCAATTGCTGCCAATGGAAGGGAGTCACCTGCAACCACCTCATTGGCCATGTTCAACGCCTCGACCTTCATGGTGGCTATGATGATTATGATGAATATACTGGACTCCCACGGCCGTATTTGAGCGGCGAGATCCACACATCATTGATCGAGTTGCAGCAGCTACAGTATTTGAACCTCAGCGGGAATGATTTTGAAGACAGCCATATCCCAGAATTCTTTGCTTCTATGAGCCACTTGAGGTATCTTGATCTCTCATTTTGTTATTTTGTTGGAAAGATTCCAAGTCGACTTGGAGCTCTTTCACATTTGAAATACTTGAATCTTCGCTGGAATAGCCTCGAGGGTTCAATCCCTTATCAGCTTGGAAATTTGTCTAAGTTGCAATATCTTGATCTCAGTGGCAATTCTTTGAATGGTACAATACCATCTCAACTGGGGAACCTTTCAAGCTTGCACGAGCTTTATATTGGACAATCCTATTATGATGCTCTGAAAATTGATAGTGGGGTTCGATGGTTGTCAACTCTCACTTCTTTAACCCATCTTGACTTGAGTGGTGTTTTGAATCTTAACACTTCTCACAACTGGTTACAAATGATTGGTAAGCTGTCGAAACTAAAAGAGCTTATGTTAGCTGATTGTAGCCTTTCAGACCATTTCATTCTTTCGCTTTACCCTTGCAAGTTCAATTTTTCTACTTCCCTTTCTGTCCTTGATCTCACTTGGAATGCCTTCACTTCACCCTCAGTATTTCAGTGGGTGTCAAATGTTAGCTTCAACCTTGTTGAGCTCGACCTTGGTGGAAACCTATTGGAGCATTATTGGTCATCAAATTTTGGCTCTGCCATGATTTCTCACCACTTGAGTCATGTCCTTCATCATAACCATTCTCAGAGTTGGCCGGAAATGATTGGTAAGCTACCAAAACTAAGAGAATTAAGGTTATTTTATTGTAACCTTTCAGATTATTTTCTCCTTTCAGTGAATCCTTCTAGATTCAATTTTTCTACTTCTCTCTCTATCTTTGATCTCTCTTCAAACTCCTTCACGACATTCAAGATATTTGAATATGTGTCAAACATTAGCCCAAACCTTATTGAGCTCGACCTTAGTGGAAACCTATTGGAGGGTAACGAATCAAGTCATTTCGGCACAATGATGAATTCTCTTAAACTGCTTGACCTCTCTTACAATAGACTCAAAGGCGGGGACCTCAAATCCTTCATGAATATATGCACCTTGCATTCTTTATATGTAAATAGAAATAATTTGACTGAAGACCTTCCTTCAATTCTTCAAAATTTGTCTGGTGGCTGTGTTAGATACTCCTTGCAAAATTTAGATTTGAGCCAAAATCAAATCATTGGCACATTGTCTAAACTTTCAACATTCCCATCTTTAAAGACATTGGATCTTTCAGAAAATCAATTAAGTGAAAAGATACCAGAAGGAACTAGATTGCCTCCTAAATTGGAATCTTTGTTAATCCAGTCAAACTCTTTAGAAGGTGGAATTCCCAAATTGTTTGGTAATGCATGTACTTTGGGTTCATTGGACTTGTTTAATAACAGTTTAAGTGAAGAGCTTCCGATGATAATTCATCATTTGTCTGGATGTGCTAGATACTCATTGAAAGAATTATATCTTGACACGAATCAAATCAGTGGCACACTACCTGACCTCTCAATGTTTTTTGTTTTGAGAACATTAGATCTTTCTGAAAATCAACTGGATGGAAAGATTCCTGAAGAAATTGGACTACCATGTGAGTTGGAATCTTTGTTAATCCAATCAAACTCTTTAGAAGGTGGAATTCCAAAATCATTTGGGAACACATGTACTTTGATTTCATTGGATTTTTCCAATAACAGTTTGAGTGAAGAGCTTCCGGTGATAATCCATAACTTGTCTGGATGTGCAAGATACTCATTGAAAGAATTATATCTCGACATGAATCAAATTTGTGGCACAATACCTGACTTCTCAATGTTCTCATCTTTGAGAACATTAGGTCTTTCCAAAAATCAATTAAATGGAAAGATTCAAGAAGATATTCAATTTCCATCTCAGCTGCAAACTTTGGATATGAGTTCCAATCGTTTAGAAGGTGTGATCACTGACTCCCATTTTGTTAATAACTCAAAGTTAATGACGTTGGATTTGTCTTACAATTCAGTGGCTTTAATCTTTAGCCAACACTGGATTCAACTGGAGGAAATAAGATTGAGATCTTGCAAGTTGGGTCCACTTTTTCCCCAATGGTTGCAGACACAAAATAAAGTCTTTGCTCTTGACATCTCTAATGCTGGAATATCAGATATTGTTCCAGAGTGGTTTTGGGCTAAGCTATTACCGGAAGTTGGAAGCATAAACATTTCATACAATGATCTCCACGGTAAAATTCCAAATTTACCACTAAGGAATAGTTATAATTTTCTAACTCTCACATCGAACCAATTTGAGGGTTCTATTCCGCCATTTCTCCGAGGTGCTATGTTTCTTGATCTGTCCAATAATAAATTTTCAGATTTTCATTCCTTTGTATGTACGAATGGCACAGTTGAATCTTTAGGCTACTTGGACCTTTCAAACAATCAATTATCTCGACAAATTCCTGATTGTTGGAGCCATTTCAAGTCATTAGTTTATCTAGATTTGAGTTACAACAAATTTTCAGGGAAGATTCCTGCTTCAATGGGGGCGCTTCTTGAACTTCAAGTGTTGCTATTGAGAAACAATAGCTTGTCCGAGGAGATCCCTACTTCCATGAAGAGTTGCGCAAAGTTGTCAATGCTAGATGTAAGAGAAAATGAATTATCTGGACAGATCCCTTGTTGGATTGGGAGCGAATTACAAGAGCTGCAAATCTTAAGTTTACAAAACAATCGCTTTTTTGGAAGTTTTCCATTACAACTTTGTTATCTAAGAAGTGTCCAGCTCATTGATCTCTCATTAAACAATCTATCCGGACCGTTTCCTAAATGCATCAAGAATTTTACCTCAATGACTCAAATGAATTTCTCAAGGGAATTTTCTAGTCATTTGTACTATGTCAACGTTAGCTCAAGACATTACTTAGGTTCTTATGATTTGAATGCATTCTTGATGTGGAAAGGAGTTGAACAAATGTTTAAGAACACTGAGTTGTCACTTTTAAAAAGCATTGATCTCTCAAGCAATCAATTATCAGGAGGAATTCCAGTAGAAATAGAGAATTTAATTGGATTGATTTCATTGAATTTATCAAGAAACAACCTGACAGGGGAAATTCCGATAAATATTGGAAGATTAGCATCATTTGAATTTCTTGATTTGTCAAGAAACCAATTGATTGGGTCAATTCCTTCCGGTCTTGCCCATATTGATCGACTCACTATGTTAGATGTGTCGCACAACCATTTATCTGGAGAAATTCCAACCGGCACACAGCTGCAGAGCTTTAATGCAACAAGTTATGAAGATAATCCTGGTCTTTGTGGGAATCCACTTGACAAATTATGTATTGTAGGGGAGCCACCACAAGAACCAACAGTTAAATTTAATGAGGATGAACATTTGGCATTCGCTCATGCATTTTACATGAGTATGGCATTTGGATTTTCTGTAGGCTTTTGGGGGATCTTTGGCTCAATCCTAGTCAAGCGTTCTTGGAGATATGCTTACTTCAGGTTCTTGAACAATTTGACTGACAATATTTATGTCATGATAGCAGTGAAATTTGCCAAGTACAAGAGATGTCTTAAAGGCTAGCTGTTGTCGGTAACAATTTAGCTCTCTAGCTCGGCATATATACTTGCTTTTGCTTTTGGTTTTTGTTAGTATATAAATATACTTACATCCACAAACAAAACTAGCTTTAACAAAAGCTGAGCTTAAATAGTTTTTTTTTTTTTATTCCTTACTATTGATTAATTGGGTTATATAATAATCCTAATTTGTGGCGAAATATTTAGTAAATGATATACCATGACTCTAAGGGATTAACTGTGATCGTAAGACTTAGATTTTTCTTTTTCTGGTTAAACTAAATCTTGGAGCTATTTGTGCTGATTATTAATTCTTTAATTAAACATATAATCAGGTAATTATTTTCTCATGAAATAAAATTATTTCAAAAGGCATAAGATAAATTAAAAGCCATTGAGGTTAGGATTCCTTTTTAGTTATATTGAGATTGTATAATAATAACCACATCATAAATAACATTTATTTTCTTCTTCTTTTTCCTCCTTGCCTAGTTAGTCTCTAATTTTTTTTAATTATGTCTCATTTTCACTCATTGTCCTAATTAATTTTTTTTCACCATTTTCATAAGAAAATTTTCATCGTACAATCTCCTTTATGCAATGAGCTACAGATTTAGAATAATATTTTGTGTAAAATAAAGTTACATCACCTATTGTTATCTTGATAGATATGCTTGAATTATTCTTTGATTTTACTGTGTGCTCTTTCAAAGTTCGTCCTAACTTGTTACTCATGAGAGATTGTCATAGCTTAATGTTGTTGCAAGAATTATTGTTTGAAAAGTTCTTATCTTGAATGAAACCATGTGCCTAATTTTTCTTTGGTCTTGTGTGTGCCATATGTTGAAACTTCAAAGCAATATCTCAGATTTTCAGTTTATTTAATATTTATATTATTGACTCACTATGTATTTTCCCCTCTCGATTTTCAGACTGTTGGCCCCTCTCTGCTATAACCAATATTTGAACACATTTTCTTGGGAAAGTGAGCTTTCTTTGAGGAATAAAGTTGAAGCTAATGGTTGCATTTTTCCAGCAAAATAGATGTAGCTTTTATGTATAGCACTTTCCTTAGGAGCATAAATCTTGAGTCTTTTTTTTTTTTTTCCTAGAAAGCTTGATAGAGTGCTGTTGCAATAAGAGATTCTGTACTAATGATGTGAAGCAAATTTCCTTCTGAACTCTTGGCCAACAATTATGGTTATTAAGTTTCAATTGCACATTTGTCTATGATCAGCTTCAAATTATAAAACTTCCTTGTCAGTATTTTCCATTTTTGAAGCTATCATTCACCTAGATATTTTCACTACAAAGGCGAATTAGCTGTCTTAAGCATGACAATTCACAAAAACAATTCAACCAAACTCTAAGCAATGCAGCATAAAATTATACTTTCTGAAAATGCTGTTCACATATGATACAACACACATAAATGGTTTGGTGTAAATTAATCCTACTTCCAAAAAAAAAAAGCCATTGCATCTTCCAAACCACTCATGAGACAGTAGAATCCCCTAATGCATGTGCCCTTGGGTGTGTAAACAATCCAAACAATCGACGAGAAACCCCTCGCCTAAACTTGATGCATGATGATCTCTACACATCATATATCTTCCTGCACTTAAGCTCTTTAGGGACTCATAAGAACATAGCTTTTAAGTTGTGGGACACTTGGGGCATGCTTTGCATTCAACACCTCTGCTGAATGACTCCTTCCTTTGTTGAAATATATCCCTTAGCATGAAAACCAGCATTCCTCAATATCTAAAGGAAGTAAGTGAGTTGCTGTTTCTTTCTTGAACCTCCTTCTCCATATAACTCATTCCACTGCTTCAGCTCATTCATTACTGACCCTTCTGCAGCAAAACTTGCAGCCGCCTGCATTGAAACAGATAATTATAAACTTTATGTCTATTCAGACAAAGGCATAAAGGTAAGCAAAGTGCATTATCCAGTGATGAATAAGATAAATCCAAGGTTGAATCTTTGATTGGTCGAATATGATGTGATTCTTAATTTTGCTTGCACAGATCTCAACATAATATCAATTACGCAAATGACGAATATCTATTGTTTTGCTCCCTTGGACCACCTTTTTGAATGCCTTGATTTTCAAAACTTGATTTTTAAATACTAAAAGTAGCATGTTACAGATGCCTAAATAAAGTATTTCATGGCCATGAAACTGAATGATCGTCAGTTCACCATATACCTGACTCTTTGCCTGTCTCATGTCTTCCATGTTTAAGGACCTCAGGATAATTTGTTGATCTGCTTTATTATCTAAAGCATCTTTAGAGCTTTGGCCCTCAGCCTCATTTTTCTTCTTTTCCTGATAGAAGGTGCAATCTATAGTAGTTAATTCTTCAGCTACCAACAAACTTCAACAGTAGATTGAGATGTTAACATGATATTTGATTGATGAATACCATATCCTTCATTCGCTCCTGTTGTAATAGCTCCCTCACAGGTCGATAAGCTGCAGTGATGCACAAATTCTATTCAAAGAAATTAATGTCAACAGATCATCACCACAGAATATAACTAGCAAATTATAATCGCTAACAAAATTAACCTTAAGGTCACTTCCACTATATCCTTCTGTCATGGATGCAAGCTCTTTGAAGTCTAAATTTTCATGTTTTTCCTTTGCTAGGAGAGTTTTCAGGATCATTTCCCTATTCTCAGCAGAGGGAAGAGCAACCATAATCCTGCACAACATTAAAAAGTAAGACGTCATTCATGAATCAGTACAACAACATCTATTTCAAAAGCAAAGTGTCAAATGATATTGATAATAGATGATTCACCCATTTTTCATAATTGAAAAGTATTATTCTTCTAACTACATTGATTGGAGATTAAAATAACTGAGATGTAATATTTCTTTTTATTAAAGTTATTAGTGAAATGTCTGTTTGTTATAAACTTTCTTGTTTTATCAGTATCATTTCACAAATAATTAAGATAACGCATGTCATTAGTCTGAAGAGACCCAACAGATGTTCATGCCCAAAAAGAAGACAAAGATGTGGTCCCACCTGCGCTCAAACCGTCTTATAATTGCTTCATCAAGGTCAAAAGGCCTGTTAGTTGCAGCAAGAACCAGAATTTGCTCACCAGGCCTTGTCAACAGACCATCCCAGTGCGTCATGAACTCATTCTTAATCTTCCTCATAGCCTCATGCTCTCCAACTCTAGTCCGCTGCCCAAGCATGCTGTCAACCTCATCAACGAAGATGATAGTTGGAGCAACTTTTGCTGCCAGTGTGAACAGAGCTCTGACATTCTTTTCATCTTCTCCAAACCATTTTGAAGTGATGGTGGACATTGAGACATTGATGAAACTTGCTCCAGCTTCATTGGCAATTGCCTTTGCTAGCATTGTCTTTCCAGTACCAGGAGGTCCAAAGAGCAATATACCTCTGCATGGCTTCAGAAGACCACCTTTGAAGAGATCTGGTCTTCGAAGGGGAAGCATGACCAGCTCTTGAAGTGAATCTTTAATCTCATCCAATGCACCAATATCTGCAAATGTAACCCCTATCTCATTTGCAGGGATGACTTCTGGTCTTATGCGTCTTTCAAACTCATTGTCAGGAACTTCCTGCAAGCACACAATTACTTTATGGTGCCTGAAAATGAAAGAACAGAAGAAAATGGCATCTAAAATATAAGTTCATATCACATTGCATCTACTTCATAGATGGGACAGCCATGACTATCAGAACAAACATCTTGTAAATTTGATTTAGCTTCACAAAGTAAAATGTTAATGATAGTATATCAATTATCAATATTGAAACTACTAAAACTGTTTGCTTAGGTTCCCCTACTAGACACAATGACTAGTCCCCTCGTATACTATAGGTCCATTTAAGAGGGTAGACGTTGACCACAGGTTTTAAAGTTGTTCCATTCCCAGCGCGAGAATCAAACCCTGGTTAAGGAAGGAGATGGCTCTTATCACCTCACCCCAGCCCCCCTGGTTAGTAAAATTTCTTGTTGAAAGTATATATAAGGATCAAATTAATTTATTGTTTTTTATTTAATACAATGCGGGGATATGCAAGCTGGTCTAAAATTAAAAAAGTATTATCTTGAACTACATATCTATTTGTGTAAATCTATGAGGTTAGCTGCTGAGAAAATTTGATCTTACTGCTTTTGCCGGGGTAGGATTTTCACCATCTTTCTTTGTTAGAGAGTTAGATTTCTCTATCTCACTTTTGTTTTCAGGTGCTTGGTTGTCACACCGCACATCATTCTTCATACTAGTAATATCTTCTCCAGCATTTTCCTAACATCAAAGAAAAATACATAATAACCACTCCTATGCTCTTTTTCTTACTTTTCTGGCATGCTTATGCTGATCCGAGCCCGTATGCTCTTACAGTACAATAGATTTAGAGATACCTTGTTAGGATCATTAGTCTTCAGATTCCCACTACTCTTGCCTCCCTGGAATAGATTCAATCCATGGGACAAACTGCCCCCATCCAAGATCAGTAACTATAGAACCTTGTCTCTTAATCAATTGCTTAGACAATCATTGAGGTAGACATACCTGCTGGCTGATATAACTAGCTTTCCATTTCTGTATTCAGGATCCTTGGTATTCATCAAATGGTAAGATATTGCTGATACCACAATTTCTTCAATATAATTACTGAGTACCATAGAATCTGCATGGCAGATTGATGACAAGTCATCACAATCAATGTCATTTCCTGCAAGTACTGCAGCAATGTGGTTTTTGTTATCTTTAAATTGAATATCTTTCATGTTCTCTTCTAGGAGGGCTTTCCAGCAGCTAAGCTGAGTAGCATCTTCAGGAGGATTGATGTCAATGTGATATGGGAATAACATATTGAGTCTTTCATCAACTTCTTTGCTATCATCTTCTGTATCTATTATCTGGGAACCGAGTATTAACACTGATCCTGAAATTTTCTTTATCATTTTTTGTAATAAATTGTATAACCTTGGTGATTGAAGAATGAGCTTCTCAACATCCCTGATGTATAAAATGATGGAACTAGTTTCTGATATAGAAACCAAAACCTGCAAAAATAAGGATAATGTTGTTAGAACCGTATTTTACAACAGAAATTCTTCCTGATCCTAAAACAGTATATGTAATCAATTTTTGCTTTGAATCCAAAATTTCTGATTTCTAATCAAAGATCAAGTATCCTTATATAGAGTGAAGCCACCGATAGGGTTAAGGGTAATTGACGAAAAGCAGAGACAGAGAGAGAGTATGGTTTAGGCCTAGAATGGAGATAGCCATCTAATGTTATAAACTCACTATATCCCATCCAATTAAGATCTTTATAGCAAAGGTTGTTCTTACATAGTACAATTGAAATACAAGCTTATTGAATTAATTTTCAGTAATTAAATCACCTTGTAAAGTGACTGCACAAAGAGCTTTTCATCAAAACACAAGCTACTAGTGTGCTTTAAAGGAGCTGAAAACAAAATTCAAAGTAGTGAGCATAATATCACAGAACATTGAAATTTAACGCATTAGAATCAAAAAGATAAAGCATCAAGTATTAAGCTATGTGTCCTTTGACGTAACTTGCAACTGGAGTGTGCTGTTTGATCAGTATGAATTTTGATCTATCAGATTAGTTTTGTTACTACCAGTATAAATTTTCCAAGAGCATCCTAGTGAGTGGACCTAGCAACACTTTTCAGCTTAACAGAAGAATTAAGGAATGGATTAATTTACTATTTAAAGCATTATGTTGGAAAGAAGCTTGCAAAGTATATTGCAGCATAATAACTACATGTTAAAATCAATCTTTGAGAAGGATAAGTAGGCCCAAGCTTTCTCAATAGGGAATAAAACACCTCCAAGTCATCAAACAAAGGCAATAAATGTATGAATAGTAAGTGTTGAGATGAATAACAAAGGATACGAAACAAAACTTCTTTCAAATATAACCTGGATTTGTTGAACCACACTCGGAAGTAGCACTACTTATATCAGATGCAGCAGAGGCATTCCTCCGGAGCTTTGAAGGATTGTTCGAACTTTCATTAGCAACACTTTGTTGACAACGTAGAGTGCCTGAATTAGTTGTTAACAAGGATCAAATGATAGTTATAAATATTAAACTAGCAACATCTAGGACAAGGTCATAACAAGAGGATATCTACCAATGCAAATTCTGCAATATGAGAAGATGATATTTGTGTTCTCACAATCTTCAGCAATGGTGACAACTATGATCCCTGGCTTTGATATTTACATTGAAATCTAAACTTACTACCCAATGATGAAGCAATAGATGCATCTTGTTTGATTCATTATCTTGGGGTCACTGACTACTAGACTATGTAACAAGTAATTATAGAATAAGAAAAATTTTAGAAAGTTTTAGTTTCTCTAGTACCTGTAGTTTCAGCAGTTGAAGGGAGGATTGAAAAGGAACCAAAGAAACCAGACATTTGCTCGAAAGTCAGCTCAGATATGGACCTTTTCAAACACTATATGCAAGAGCAAATAAGTTTCAAAAATCTCACTATACACCAACAAACAAAATGGTTGCATTTTTCTTACTATACGTTAATATAAATGCATCATAACAATCTGCACTTCAGTGAAGTGAAGAATGAGGAAGTCTTACTGGTTCTTTTCTAGAACATCCATATTTGCTCTGCACCTGTACAAAGGAAAACATGATAGGTATGAATATATAAATCAGCAGTCAAAGCAAATAAAGTGAAAACATTACACAATTACCTTCACGGAGAAGTCAGTAATATCTAGCAACAGCAACTTCGATTCAAAGTAATGTGCTAAAGCTCTGGCAAGCATTTGCTGGTAAAGTTCTTCAAAAATTATGTATAACTAGAGTTAGTCAAAAAGAAGTGAAAGTAAATATTTGTTTGCTGGACAAGATTAATCTTGTATATCATATACCTGCAGGACCAGACAGCAAAATAGCCCTGCTTGCCGGTGAGAGGTTCCTGGTGTGCTTGGAAAAGTGAAGATGTTTTAAATGAAAACATGCAGCATTTGTCAACAAAGCTCGAGTTTGTTCACTGCCAAAATCAGCATCATATGAAAACTTCAGTTATGAGTTATTCGTAACTTGTGTATGAATCAGCAAAATAGTTATTCATATCAAATTGCTCCGAGGCTAGACACTTAGACCAAACACATTGGTTACTGGACTTGAACTCCACACATAGAGATCCATGCTAATTTCATAATGGAAAACTCATTTAGTAACTGGAGCATGATGATTTATTTAACATGGTCTGTAATTGTTGGAATATAGAACTTAAAAGCAAGAAGCTAAAATTCAAGTCCAATTGAATTTATTTTTAATATTTCAGAAGTTAAAATCAATCTCATATACTTACATATTAAAATTGCTTAACAGTAGTTATCTAACGACTCTCAGCTATAATTAGAGCATGTAAGAACAGAAGAACATCAGAAGATATTAATGGCTATGTTGACAACTGCATAAGCAGCTAGTTTTCAGGAACTTTAATAGATGATAAAATTACATAACATTCTTTTTTCGTTTTTGGTACATCAAGACATTGTTAGAGAGTGCATCTTTGCAGTAAGGTTAGTCCTTGTGACCTGCGGCTTGTAAATGTAGTTACGGAAACTACTTCTCTGCTCGCAGGCCAAGGCTATATACATCTGACCCTCCAAAACCCCACATTGATGGGAGTCTCAAGCACTTGGCAGCCCTTTAGCATCAAGGAGTTATTACTAGAGAATTAACATGAACTATTACCATACTACAAATTATACAAGTGCAGATCATAAAGTCCCACACAGACTCAAATTCATATAGACTAGAAGACTCAGTCCAGATTGACATAAAACAAACAAGTCAACTAGACACAGATCCATGTCTAAAACATCCTTGACAACCAAGGTTTATTATACTGATTTAAATTCAAACAAACTCCAAAAAAGAAATTCAGACAATGTTTTGTATGTCATTCTGAAGGGTCAAAATGGCAACAAAGACATAGACATCTGAAAACATAAAAACTTCACTCATATCATATCATTTTATATTATATTGTTATTAAAACAAATCTGAAAGCACCTCAAGTAGTAAGGGAAGTCATCAAATGTGACCCTGGTGTCCTTGCCATCAATCACCACCCTCTTGAGCTCCTGTACAATCTGGTCCCCAGAAATCTCATCAGACTCACGGTTTCCTCCAACCCACTTCTGACCTCTGCTGAACCCAAGCCCCACTCCCAACCCAACCCCAACACTCAATGCAGACAACAAAACATGCTTCTGTTCCATAATGGCCCCTGAACCCCACCAAAAGACCAAAAAGCTTTGTCCTTTAACACCCCCAGAAGAGAGTTTTTTCTTCCCACCAAAGGGTATTAAGGGAATTAGTGTTTAAGCAAGGTTCATGGAAGGTGCTGGGGTGGTGGATGGATTCACCGTGGTTGGTAGCGGAAGATTCAGAGGGGGAAAGGGGTGCATACAAGGAACAGCAACAACAACCTATGTGCCTCCGAAGACAACGTTGGTCTGAAGGGGATTTTGACAAGGCAATGACTCGCTCTGTGTCTGTCCCTCCTCAATGTTCTATATATAGCATGCCATAACTCATGGACGTTAAAAGATGCTTGCCATTAACCAAATATGAAAGGCATTCAGAAAAGCAAAAAAAAAAAAAAACAGAGAGAAGTAATGATTTTGTTTGAATTAATTGGTGAAATTAAGTTGATCTATTCACGAATTAATTCCAACATTTTGACTGACATGCTAATATATAATTAAATTAATCCAATTATGTGATTTCATGTTAGTAAATTAACTCGTTGAAATATAAATAAAGAGATTCGATTTAATGGTAATATAAAGCTTTTTATATTGTTAGTATATTAAAATTAATTTAATTTTTTTCAGTTTAATTTTGACATATATTAACAATATAAATTTTGGACTAAATATCTAAATGAATCCTTCAAATTTGTATTGAGGACAAGTTAGTTTCTCAGGTTTTGAAAATCCTAAATTAGTCTCTCACATTTTAAAAAGGGACAAATTAATCCTCTATATAATTTCGTATAGAATACGAAAGGATCAATTTATCCCCTTTTTAACTGTATAGAATTGTACAGAAGACCAATTTATCCCATTTTTTGAAATATGAATGGTCATTTTGGGATTTTCAAAACCTAAAGAACTAACTTGTCTCCCAATACAAACCTGAGGGACTTGTTTGGATATTTAGTCCAAATTTTATATTGTCAACCAATAAAAGTTTGGTATATGCATAACTTTTTAAGCAATGATATAACAGTTAAATTGATTTTAAAGATGTGTCAATTATAATTGGATGATCAAGTAAACTCATTCTTTTCTACCAATACTATATAAAGTAAATTTATTCTTAATTATAAAAAATTTTACTAAATCATTTTATTTTTTGAGTCGAATTTGTCTGAAGATAGTTTTATAAGAAATCACTTAAGAATTTTTTTTTTGTTTTTCTCCTTTCATATGCTTGTTTTAACATAATGGTGAGGGGTGACAGTGTGACCCCTTGTCTGGGCTCGCTCTGAAACACTGTCCATTGTTTTGTTAACTTTTTTTTTATTATTATTACTTTTCCTATTCGAAAACCTATTTTAAAAGGCTTTTTTTTATTATAGTATCTCTTTTGCTAAAATCATTTTTAGTATAATACTGTTGCCGCTCTTTTGTTTCTTTGGTGCAGTGTGTCATTTTTTTCTCTTGATAAAGAAATGCAAAGTGGATGAAAAACAGTATGGTTGGTGCCTGGCTCTTATTGTTTTCTCTAATGCAGGAAAATGACAGGACCATCCCTACAGTATTATAAAAGTTACTAAATACCTAACCCTGTCATGGTTCATTCCAATTTTGCATATTTCTCTGACAAGGGGGCGTGCTTTGAGTAAATAGTTTGATTTGATTTGATTCATCTTGCACTCTGGGATATGATATGATGATTTTGCATCCTATTTTGCTCTAGAAAAGATACTATTACATCATTTTTTGTAGAGATATTATTATATTAATTTGATCTTTAAGTAAAATTACTAAAATGGTTCAGAAATTCATGTTTGTTAAATTATCATTTAATGTTTGTTAGATATTATCGTTTGTCTCAATTCAATGTGTTTGCAAGAGTATCTGTCTCAATCCGGCGAGAAATGTGTGATTGAGCATCAAGTAATATCATCTCTATCTTAATATAGAAGTCGGGGGACTATGAAAGACTCTTGAATTTGCAATTGTTGTTTCTTTTGTAAAAGGCTGTGCATATGCAAAACATGATAGACCATAAGTTTTTTATTATTATTATTTGTTAATAACGCGAGAGAGGTCATATGGCTTTGCCAATTGCATTGCCATTAAGTACACCTATTTCCCTTATATGACCAAGAGAAAAAAACTTTTAGACGAAACATGCCTAAAAGAGAGTTTATTACCAGAGTGTGAGAATTAAATATTAAGTGTTTGATCTTATATGAATAGTCAAGATAAAAATATAAAATTTTGTAGTTTGTTATCATATGATTATTATTAAGAAACTTTTAATGATTCTAGTGAGAAGAGTATTTTGTTATAAGAATGAAATGAATAAATATGAACCATATAATTATACATTAACAAACATGAGTAAAATATAACCATTAAGAAGTATTAAGATGCATTTCACATTGGCAAATACACGTTCTTGTTAATTTTAATACTTAAAAGTATTTTGAAGTATTTTATATATACACACTAAATCAATTATATAACGTGACATGTATAGCTTTTGATATATCCATGCAAGAATAGTGTTACAAGCAAAAGGGATTAATGTAAAAGATATTAATGAGATTTTTCAAAATAAGAATATTCAATTTAGTGATGTCAAAAATAGTTAGTCTTTGTTAAAGGAAAAAAATAGTTCTAAGTCATTGAAGTGAATTAGTGGCCGAAAAAAAACTTGGATAATTTGAATGATGTCATTGATTTAAATCTCATTGTCATCATTATACCAAGAAAAATAAAATGAAAAAAACGGTGCTTGAATAAGTATTCTTTCAATAAAAGATAAGAATGAAATTTTTAACTGATTTAAATAAATACAAATAAGTCATGCCCCAAAGTAAAGCAATCTCAAACTATGCATATCTTTCTAATTTTTAAACGAAATTTATATATTACTGAGAAAATATCATGTTTTACATTGTACAATACGGATATTTTGGATAAAAATGGAATCAAATGAGACGGAACGAAACAATATAGGAAAAAAATAATAATGAAATGAAGGTGAGTTACTCTCTCTATGGTCATTGGTTGCTTTCCCTAACCATTTCAAGATTTTTTTTTTGTCTCCGTATTTTAACCAAAAGAAACTTCATACAACCGGAAAAAAAAAATGTGCGTAAGTTTCCGCATCTGGATGTCATAATGAAATTATAAATCATTCGAGTATAAGCAAAGAAACCGTTGAAATAAAAAATATTTGAATAAATTATACTGACATAAAATGAGTGAAATTTATTTTAACTCCTCTTTATTTATAAAATTTATTTATGAGATTACTGAGTTTATAAAATTATTATATTGATCTTTCTTTAATTTATAAAATTATTATATTAACCTCCTCTCTTTCATATAATAAATTGTACATTCATAAAAGCTTAATATTACCTAAATAAATAGGGAAGAATTTCACTAGAAAGTAAATAAAATTTACCTAATATATTTTGAATATTAATTTCAAAAAATTATTGTTGAACGTACTCATTTATCCTGACAGTGGATAGATCCAACCAGCGGATTCCATTTGTTGTTACTTTTAATCTATAGTCTATATCTTTGAGAAATGTAAATGCATGGACGAATTTCTTTTTCTTCTCACACTTTTTCCAATAATTCCAAGCACTTCACTTGAAATTTCTTATATGATTTTTTTTTATAAATATAAGCAATTATTTGGATTCTTTGGAGTGTCATTACATCATTTTCTTTATTGGTACAGATCATTACATCATATTTAATTTTTAATAACATTATTAATGGTAAATATTATTAAATTCTCTAATAATATTTAAAAGTTATCAAAAAATAAAAAGTGTATATATATACGCTATATTTATTACTAAATAATTTTACTAACGTATTTAAATGATAATAAAATTCAAAAAATATTACTAAATCTCAAATTATGTTGTTGTGTGTGACATATATTAAAGGAAAAAACATCAACAAATTTTATATGCCTTAAATACTCAACAATACTATTTTATTTAAATAAAATTTTAATTTTGATGAATTGTCGATATCAATATTTTTTATGAAAGTTCTAATAATGTATTACTATATTAATAATAAAAATATTTGAATCTTACAATATTAATTATCTTAAAAACCATACCTACAATAACATATAATTGAATGATACTTTACCTAAACATACATTTTCAAACTTTTCATCATCTTTTTTCTCACATTTTCAGAGATAAGTAATTTCAAAATTAATCATTTAGGAACTATGATTCCAGATCCATTTTCTCTATCATTTTAGTAAGATGCATGTGAATTAAGGAACTTAAAAAGTTTGATTTTAATATATTGATAATATAAAGTATTTTACATAATTATTTAATTATATTTTTCTATTTACATATTTTTTAAATAGTAAATATAAGAATTAACTATTATGACTGATATGACAGTACATGATTGAATAAACGTGTAAATGTTAGTGTCTAAAAATTGCATCTACCTTAAAATAAATGCTTGATTACGACTCTTTTAACCAAAATATACCTTACTACTGATCAACTCTCAACATCTAATTATAGCAATCAATAAATGTCACACGCAGTATTTTTTTTAATTAACTATATATTTATGAAAGGTAAAAGCAAAAATTTAATCATAATTTTTTCCGTTAATATGCGATAGCGAAAAAGTATTATTCATAACACATGGAGAGGACCCAATGCGAAATTTGATCTCAGATCACTTCATTTACTTGCAAAGAAATTTCACTAGCAAAGCTTGCTAGTAATTAAGTAGTAAGGTTGATGTTATTTTTTATGACTCAAGTATCCGATTCCACTGTAATATTTTGCTGTTGAGTATTGACATAACACTCGCTATTTTAGGATATGAAAATCGGCACCACGGTGCACTCCATTAATGTTTTTTTTCCTGTTAAAAAAAAGGAAAAAGCTTTATGTGGCTTAGTACTTAGTAGGATGGTCCATATTTCACACAGTCAAGTAAAGGAATCATTTAAAAATGCAGGCTCTGCCGAAATTTCCAAGGTCCGATTTATAGAAGTACTTTCGGCCGTTGCTTTTGTCAAGCACATAGACGAGGCAAAAAGAGTGTCTTTTCTCGTGCACGCTTGGTGCATATATTGTTGTATTTGTGCTATAAACTATACATCACCGTGCTAATTCTTCTTTTGGCCCGGTGAAAATAAAATAAAATAAAGAAAAATATGTTAATTGATTTCAAAATCAAACAAATTGTACATTAACCATGGGCCGTACGGCGTTAAGTGTCATTTCCATCCTTAACCATAGTGTGTCGAAGATTCGATTTCCTTTCTAAAAATGAAACCATCATAACATTCCCAACTGGTGTGAACTTTTTTAAATGAGTTTATATCGTATGAGAGCAGTAATCATTACATCTGGCGGCAGATATTCGTGAGAAAAATAAAATATTATTAAAGAGATATTCAAATTTTCAAACAAAACACTTAAATTTAATTTATGCAATTTTTTTATTAATTTGGTAAATAATAATAAACAAAACGTAGGGTACATCTCTGATTGTGATGCACAAAGGGTCTGGGCCAGTGCGTGCCACCACAAAAGCAGCCAAGACAAAAACACGCACAGAATCAAAAGGCGGCTTCAGTGAAGGGAGGGCCATTCTTCCTGCACGGTGATTGGCTTCAACCAGGAAAATGATGGAGACTACTCAACATGAACAGATTCGATTTTTGACCCCAGAAAGAAAATAAGTTATTAAATAAGTAAATTACACAAATCAACAAGAGACACATGGCAATGAAAATACTGGTTAATGAAGTCTAATTTCTATTTTCTAATATTACTTTTAAGTGCTATTAATAATAAGGAGCTGACATTCATCACATTCACATCAGAAAGAAATTTGTACAAAAAAAATATTGAAAGAAATCATTTGGAAGAAAAAAATAATATTTTAATGAATTAATAATTGATTTTAAATTTCAGTCAATATTCTATTAGCATCTAATAATTTCTGTTACAAAAAGAGGGTTAAAATTTTGAATAAAATTTGACTAAGCAAAAGAAGCTTGATGCAATCTATAACAATTAATTAAGTATCACGTACATCATTATAAAAGTAATTAACTATAGATTTTCAATTTCACCTAATTTTCTATTTTTTAAATAACTTTCGTTAAATAGTTTCACGATAGTATAATAAAAATCATCAGTAAATTATAAATCATGTACGCCACGTTCATAAGAACTTATATCTATTTTTTTGTTTTTTTTTTTGCAAGGTTATAAAATTAGAGATTTTCTTTTGGTTTTCCATGTCAAAGACAGAATCTTCATCATTGGCAAAGATACACACTTGTAATGACTGACTTGTATTGGCTGTTTTGTCGGAAGTACCTGTATCATGTCAACACTTTTGAGAAACCGATCACTTTTAGCATATGGAAAGGAAAGTACGCATTTTAGATTGAGAACAAAAATTGTTCTATTTAATTAATTTCATTTATTTTTTTACCAACAATATTTGAGTGTAATAATAGTGAGTAATAATCTCTGAAAGAGGATCAAGATTCAAATCTTGAAGAAGATAATAGTTTAAATGAATAAAAATACCTTAAATTAAAAAGATATATATATTTATTATTTAACTTTTTCGTTCAGTTTTTTGGTCATTTCTCCCTTTTTTTTTCTTTCTTTTTTTCTCCCTTTCCACCCTCTCTTTTGACAATGAAAGCTTTACATGGCCAGTCAGTAAAGGAGCATGCAGCAAAACAGGAATAAATAAAGTACATAAACCAGAGCGCCTATTGGAACATATGACACGTGAGAAATATTCAGGGTATCTAAAATAAGAGATTGAGGAAATTACATCCACTGTAAAAAAAATTTGGCCAAAAATTATACTTATTTTTTAAAGTATATAGAAAGTATTATTTTTTTATATATATAAAATATTTTTTTAAAAATATGTTATTGTTAATATTTAAAAAATATTATCTTTTTTATTTAATAGTATTGTCTTAAATAATTAACTATATTTGCTATAGTAACACAATAAAAAGTGATATATTAACTTGACAATTAATCATATATGATATAATAACTTTTTAAAAAGTGATACTATAGCTTTTATTATATCAAAAATAATAAATTTAAAAAATACATTACCTATATGTTCATAAATAATATTTTTATATGTATCTAAAATTAAATATTATTTAAGGCATAAATTTTTTTATAGTGATTAGACTCCAAAGGAAGGAAATGAAGTGACAAAAGCAGGGGGGAAAAAAAATTAGGCAGAGAGTCAGAGACCAATTTGCCAGTAAATGTACCAGGTTGCCGAGTAACTTTATGCGGTCTAGATCATCCCCAACTAATTAATTTTCCAATAAAGCTAAATTATCACACTGTTCTGGAAATTTCTTCCATTTTAACTTGTGCATGAAGTTGGATTAATATAAGTGCCCTTGCCACGCGCGACAGATTGAATTAATTTGATTGTCACTATTTTGCCCCCACTAACAAAGATTTGACCCAAATAGGGCCTAAGACTAGCAGCATGATGATGATGACTCCAAATTTTAAGTCCAAAGCACAAAATCAGTAATATGGTAAAAAAAAAAAAAATTGAGTGATACTGAAGGAAAGAAGGAGGCTCAAATAGTACTAATAAGGGTAGTCTTGTTTGGCTTACAGATCTATGAATGGATGATTTGGTGTAATTTTGCTATTGCATGCATCTGAATTGTACTCCTTGGCTATCCCCTTATTCTATGGGGAGGCCTGTTACTTATCCTAAAAAAAATGGAAAAAAAATGTAAATTATATGGCTCATTTCCTATCACAAAAGTTTGAGCAAAATAATGTTCATTTTCTACTATCACGGCTAGCTCCCCTTTATCTTTTGTATGATCTCTAAGATTGTTGTAAAGTGCAACAATCATGCATTTTGGCATGTTAAATGGCTATACAAATGGTGGAGAATAATTATATCAATGATCAAGTCCTGTTCTCAATAAGCTTTTCAATGTTTCGAAAGATCATGAACTACGTTAGCTTTTCTCTCTGCTTGGAGTTAAATAATGCTTCGATTTCAATAGAAAAAGAGAGAGAGAGGAGAAACTTAGTTAAAAAAAAGTTTAAAATAAAATTAAAGGACGATAATATTATAATGGAAAGTAAAAGTCTCATAATTGGTACCCGATAATATCAATCCACAAGGCGGTTAGTTATAGAGAGTAAAATCGGAATTTTGAGATGTAAAATATCACATAAATCAATAACTGACTGGGTAAAAAGTATATATATATATAACCCATAGGCCCATTATCTTAAATGTTTTAATAGGACATTCGGCTTACTATTGTGATTTCCTGGCAATTAGGCCGTTTACTAAGAGCTCTTCCTTTTGACAGGCTGTTGGTTTTGGAGTAGTTGATAATAAATAAATGACTGTATAATAAGTTTTATATTTACAATGTATTATGGAGTAGTTGATAATAAGTAGATGACTATATAAGAAGTTTTATATATTCACAATATATTAAAATTAAATTTATTCATTATTTTAGCATTTAAAAGGTAAATTGAACAACCACAAAATCTGATGAATGTCCCATGTTAAGGGCCAAAGATAAAGCTCTCTCGTGGGATTAGAATATACTATATGGCTATTGACTAAAACCACTAATGTTGCCTTCGCGTTTGTGTTTCTGCTTTGCGAGTTTGTTTGATTTTTCCTTTTTAAAAAAGAAGCTTTTGGAGTGATGTGAGCTTTCCTGCGTAAAGTAGTATATATAGTAGTAACGAAAGTTAATAGTGGCATTGCGTGTAACCCACAAATCAAAATGTTAGCAAAAGATTTTGAACCAAAGCATGTGAGGCTGAGTTGGAAAAAGGGTGCCAAGGACAAAAGAATTATGGCATGGACACCCCAAGGAATCTACAAAAATTTCTTTAGATTTTAGCCAAGAATGAAGGCAAAAAATGAAAATTCACATAAGAGATTCAAGTATTGCATGCCTTTTTTGATAAGTTGATAAGAGCTCTCACTGCTCACATTTGAGAACTTTCAACTTTCTCATCGGCTGGCTCCTCTAGCCTATTTGAGGAAGTCTAAAAGCCACAACTTTATAGAGTCATTTGAGCACCTTTACATTATGGACCCAACAAAATCCTCGATTGTTGCAATCTAGAACTGCATAGACCCCCACTCAACCATCAAAGTAAATATCATAAAGAGCAAATTAAAAGAAAAAGTTGGAAGAAGAAGAGAAAAAGGTAGAGGAGAATAATCATATCCATTAATAAATTAACTACATAGCAAATTGTTAATATTGATGAAAAAGAAAGAATATCATGTTCTATTGCATGTTAGTGTGTTACCAAAGCAAAGCCGTTTGTTTTCTAACATCTGTTTGTGCACTAGTAGATGGGAATGCATAGGTCACGGTTTGTATCAATAATGTGGACGAGCATTGTCCCACTTTCTTCAGGCTTGTCCTTGTAGTCACACAGTTTATATATCACTTGTCATTCGTTAATTCAAAAGAAAAATTCGTGGTTTAAGTTCAATTAGATTTGGAACAATAATTCACATGGCATGGCCGAAATTATTCTTTAAAATAGTTAAAAATATGGATTCATGAAAACATGGTACGAAGCCAAGTAGGCCGCAAGTTATGAGATTGCTATATATGTTGATCTTCTTTGCTCCTTGCTCTTAAGAGTGGTGTGTACCCCCAGCCATATGTTTAGAGGCTATTTATAGAGATGAGAATGTGAGTGAAGCAATTAAGTCCATGTTATGATGATCACATTAATTTTAGAGTTATATTATTTGTACTCATAAGGTGTGGAACACTTTGATAGATGAGATATGAGTTGACATGATAATTTTTAATTTTATTCTAAATATAAGGCTTGTCATCAGTCCCCTAATTCTTATATTTCCTCTCTTTTTTCTCTAGTTTTCCCTTATACGAGTATTATTGTTAGGGGCCGCTATTGTTATTCTTTGGTGGCAGCTCCACTATTTACTTTTCTTTTTGCTGTGCTGCCTTTCATATTTAAAAAGTGTTATTTTCTCTTTTGAAATTTGTTACCTTAAAAAATGTAACCTTTATTATTTTCTTCAGCTAAATTGAGATTATATTTGATATTAGATTATATATATATATATATATATATATATATGGGAACGATTCAAGTGAGAGGGGTGATTTATTGTAAGAGTAGGAGGAGCAAACTTAGACCGTTAGATTTTATATAAATGGTTAAGATTAAAATATAAAATTACATGATGATTTTTAATGATCACGTGATCATTAATTATCATTAATAATTTTCAATCATGACCATCCATTTACCATTATACGGTCAAGATATTTTCTCCTCTCATTCTAACAATAAATCACTCCTCTCACTAGAGTCATTCCTATATATATATATAAAGTTTGATCTATAAGTAATAAAATAATAATGATCTTTTTATCCATTAGGAATAAAATAATAATAAGTAAATATAATTTAAATATTTTATAATAATTTATTGACAACTCTATATGGCGGGCATCAAATGAGTATCGTAAATAAAATAAAAAATAACGCTAAGAGAATTTTACTCCTATAATAAACTAATTTAACTTGAGGCAGATAGTTAAAATCCAATAAATTTTGGAAATTGGTGATTTAGGCCAAAGAAAAATTGACACATGAAAGTAAAATGTCTTTTTCAAAATCAAGGACTGTTTAATTAATGGGATTTTTATTAACTCATAGCTTTGAACAAAATTAAATAATCTAAATGGCTATCATACTCAGCTCCCGAGAGGTGGTAAATGATCATTGATTCTCAAAAGGCAAATCATACACTCAGCGGCATGCACATATTCAATAGGATTAATTCAATGAAATAAATTGAGTCTTAGACAAACTTTACCAATGAAAATGGGGTTTTGAAATATGGGAAGCTTTCTTAGGAAAAGACTGTGCCGCTTACCATTAGGTCTTGGGACCTATTAATTGGAAAAAAAAATTGTGCGCATAACCTTCACATAAAAGGAAATGAGCAGCCGAAAACATTCAAGCCTGTACATAACATAATAAGCCAGTGTTTAACCATATATTTAATATTGCTACTATAAATTCCCTAAAAAAAAACAATTGCTACTATAAATGAATGGCACAAACCAAGAAAGAAGGCTAATACAATACAACCTTACAACGAAAAAAGGGGGGAGAAAATAAAGAAAGAAGACAAAAGTAGAACCGACAAACAGGGTGTAAAACCTAACATGCCTAACTGGCAACAAAAGAGAGAATGGGAAGAGAACAAACTAAGCCAGATTGGTCCAGTCACAAGCTGCCGACTGGCTTTCTTTATGCGCAAGTTGGTGCCACTTTTTCCTCTCCATTATTTTTGTTTCTGCTCCCTTGCAAGTTGCCATATTGGTGCCAAGTGACACATTATTGGAATAGTTTTCAGTGACGTTTCATTCACAATCATGAATATTTATTACAAAACGTTAAAATATGGGACCAGCTCACTTAATCGATCTTCTACGTATGCATCTTCACAATTTAAGTTCCATTTTCAAGTTTCTCGACCTATTGATATGTGATCCATAAATGTAAGTATTCAACGAAATCTTTCTGCATATACCGTGCAATCTTTCCCTCACCCTAAATTTTGTTCACTAAAATGAACATTAAAATAGTGTATTTTACTTTCCAAGAATTTGAACATGATAAAGAAAAAAAATTTGGTGTTCACTAGCTTGACACTCTTTTAAGTCATCAAGCAGAAATGCAAGTAATATAGATTACTTGATCATGAAAATTCTGATGTTATAAATTATCTATTTTAAAAGTTTAGAATGTATAATGAATAAAAATACGTAAATAATTTTATATTTTGAAAAATAAAATATCTCTTTCAATTCGTTCTATACACTATATGTATATGAGTTGCCAAATTTAAGGTAGTGTCTAGTTGACTTACCATTTGGTTTCCACCAAATTTTTTCATTTCACAGCTAATTGTAACATTTTTTATATACCAAATAGTAAATGGCAGTTGTTTGAATATTTTTGTACTAGTTTGCCTAGTAAAGAAGTTTATACGATAATATGTAAATAAACACAGACGAGTTATAAGAATATATTATGTGAATCTGAGTAGGTCAGAAATCAGGTACAAAGGACATGGCGTGGACTACCATCTCACTTTAGCTATAGAGGCAATAATATATTTGTGGACTGAACCCATTTTCATTTTCGAAAGTTGCAAAGCTATCATTCTTCAATCAAATTTTATTTTTCCTTTTTATGCATAGAAAAGGACTTTGGTTGGACAAAGACATCAAATAAAAAGATACTCTTATATGATTGTGGGCAAGTCATTTTCACTATGAACAAGACGGCATGAGAGTGCATGCACTAACATAGTTTTCAGAACCATAAACAGCCGGTTTTGATTAAGACCAAGTAAATTTTAATTTGTGTTTCTCCTTTTGAGACGGCTGTACTTATTTTGTGAGATTCAATGTTTCTACTATTTAACCAGAACTTGTAAATGACAGTGTGATGTCCTCGTGTATTCAATATGCACAGCTTGTTTTGCTTACAAATTATCCTACCTCTATTCACTAATAAATATCTATTTTTACTTATATACACATATTATAGGAATAATTAGATAAACTTAAAATTGAAATAAATTTAAGTATATTTTATAATACTACTTTTATTACTTATTCTAATACTCTCTCACAAATTTAATCTATCCACTAATTCTCTCTTTCAGAAGGGTATCAAGGAAAAAATAATTAATATCATCTAAAATTCTTAAAATGAGAGATAATAGTAGAAAAATAAAATTTTATAGCTAGACACTTATTAGATAATAGAGGTAGTAGTATTCTAGCAGATCATAATAGCTTCTTTTTCCTGGTCACTTGCGCTATTGTAAAACACAAAGTTAACAGCTTGTCTTTGTCTCTAATCGAGGTTAATTTTTTAAGCTTGAAAGTCCTTTATTAGCTTGAATTTCCACGAATATCGCCGTTTTGTCAAAAAAAAAAAGAAAAAAAGAAGCTAGGCTTGGTTACGGCAAGGCTTTTGTTACAAGTAACATCAGGAGTCCCCTGCTTTGCTTTGCCCTTAAAAACACTGTCCGGCAACTCCTTGTGGCTATGAAAATTAGTCCTTATCCTTGGCATATAAGAAACTACTCTTCTCTAACAAAAAAAAATAAAAAGGACTACTCTTCCCTACAGGCAGAACTATGTCAAAGAAAGGTTTTGTAAAAAAGTCAAAATGGGTGTGCAGTCTACCTTCCCTTTTTATTCTATGCGTTGGTTTGTAGACTAGTTTGCTTTCCACAAACAAAAGTGTTGTACTTCGCCAGATTTTGGTTTTGATTGTGGACTTCAAAGAAGTTGGACCTTGCGGGTGGTAACTGGTTTTCCTTGTGGTGTGTTGTTAATTGGGTCCTTTTGTGGCCTTTTTTATGGTCTGTTTTTCGATCATTGCCTTTTTAATGGCTGGGTGCTTTGTGTTGTGGACTTATTGGAGTCTTTGGGTTACATAACGTTGGCCTTTTTGATGCAGGAGTGCAGTTTTTGGTCTATTGACTATCGAGCCATTAATTTCCATCTTGACTCTTGAGCAGTATTTGAGACCACAATAAATAGAATGGAGCATTGTAGTGGGAAAAGAAAACAGTAGTAGTACTATTCGGTAAAAAAAAAAGGCAGCCAAAAACTAGATTAATTAACTTTTTTTTATTTTTTATAAGTCATTATAGTTGATAGAATGGATCGTTTCATATTACATTTTTACATGATTTTATCATATATAATCTCTTACTATGAATTTTCTTGGCATAATTATTCTCATATAAAGAGAAAAAAAAAGGCACACTGAAAAACCAAAAGGATATACTGTCTTAGCTTGGTCTTTGAGGCACGGGAATATTTGTCGTATAATTGGATTGGAATGTTGAGCAAGCTTCACAATAAACCCAAAAAACCTGTAGTGGTGCTGGCCTTTGTATGTGAAATTTGAGTCAATTTCTTTATAATTTGAAATCCACCCTCCGGCAAATGCATCAGATCAAGTTGCAGAATTAAGCAATTGGATAAAATTATGCTTTCTTTGAAAGTTTCCTTTTAAAAAGAATAACATGCAAAACATTTTCTTGGTTGATTTACTTGATTCGAGCTGCGACACCTTGCTTCATATATTCTTCAGGAACATTCCCATATTGCTTTTTTATATATATTTCTTTAAATAACATTCCAAGAAACTTAGGTACACATATCCATTGTGGGGCACGCATATTGATTTATAGATGACCAAACAGAAAAAAAAAGAGGCGTGTTGCAAGTTTACAACCGCAATTTTTGGCTACCGTGTATTGCTTACAAAATTTATTTCGAACTAATTAATTCAATGGCACATCTTATTGTTCTAGCTGTCAGTGGGGACTTCTACTTAGCCAGTGCCAGCATTGGTGCCATATGTTGCACCACACCGTTGACTTATTATCCAGGTTCTCCATGTTCCCATCATTGCAGCCCTATTATATGTATTTATTGGCTATCCGAAATTGACGCTATGAATAATTTTAGTTCCACCAGACGTACATGAATGAAACCATAGACAATTAGCCACACTTAAAATTCGTTTTTTGTAAACTTAAATTATATTATAAAAAAACAAATGTTTGTTGAAGTTTAGTTTAAACATTGTAATTAAGTCAATTAAATTATAATGATCGGTTATTGATGTTGTTTTTTCACAATTTATTAATCACTTTGTTTTGCCTTGTCATGAGTTTCGATTTGAGTTTTCTATTTTTGTCTGCCCAATTAAATAGAGCTGGTGATTATAATTTATCACTCACTTATTATGCGCAAATCTTAATTCAACTATATGTATTTTTTAATGTAGAACCTCCGAGGGTGTATTTGGACCGTGCATTATTTATTCATTTGTTTTCTCAATGTTGATTATGATTTTTTGCGAGTTATTGTCACCTAAATTTCAGGCATATTAAACTGCATTTATATGTCAATACTGATTTATCGTCATTGATTATAATTCTTGCAAATTATCTATTTTTTTCTCGTGGTGATCAGATTTGTAAAATATCATAGATTTTTTTATTTAAAAATTATTTTAACTAGGTTTTGTTTTGCTTTTAAATGTAATAAATCTAGGTAGTTTTCAATTTGGTTTGAAAATGTTGGTTGGTCACACCTTACGTGCTAAACATGTCTTCTGTAGTAGATATAAAATCTTGAGGTTCAAACCTGAAACCATTGTATTAAACTTTTTTAAGAGAAAATTGCAGCCAAGTCTTTGTTGTACTGATAAGGATTGAATATGAAATTGAAGCATTGCTACTCCATTGACTTCGGCAGCTTGTCTTGTACTTCAAATTAGTTTAATCTTCCAATTAGTTTAATCCTCCAATATGCTTGCTAGCTAGCTAGCTGATAGGTCCCATGGTTCCATTCTTTTGCCTATTTTTGTCTCATTTCATGTCCACTTCTTTGGTTTAGAGAGGGAGATCAAGGAGAGACTCTTTTCTCTTCTAATTCTCTTTTTTAATTGTTACCATATTCACGGTTTTCCTTCGTCCATTCATGTACTCCAATGTAGATCTGAGAAAATCTAGTGCCGATAAAAATTTTGTGACCCTTAAAAAAGCTATTCTTGTTTTGAATAATAGATCTAACAGGTTGTCTTGTTGATTAACAAGCCTGCATATAAGGTAAACATCTAACATGGGTGATGTATAACAAATACACAATGATGATTGAGTAAAAAACTTCATTGAGTGACTAAGCCTACTCCACTCTATTCTCTTACTTTTGTCTTTTTCTTTAACCATCGCTTTGATATCTTTATTGGAAGTTGAAATAATGGTATTATATGCGTGAATAGTAGCCTCACTCCTATCCCTTTTGGCATTGGTATTGTACATTTATCTGTTGAAAATTTTATCATTATTCATCAACCCTGAATGTACCTAGTGCAACTTGATGAGGTTCAGTATTGGCTGGCACATATCAATAGTTTTTATATCTTGTCAAACACAAATTTTTTAGTCAGACAACAACATAGGCATGGCAGGAATGATGTTAAGTCATTTCAAAGTTAACTACAAATTTCTTACCTGTCCTCCTATCATATTTTATGCGGCTTTGTCTTCTAGCTGGGACGCGTCATTCTCATAAAAATAAGTAGCCGTGATTATCTAAAATGAAAGTGCTTTTGACGTAGTTGTTTCAAAGCGCACACTTGGCCTACCATAGCCTTGGATCACATATAATCATCTTCCATGACTTCAAGCCATGTGTTGTCTTCCATCCTAATTTTTCATGAAGCATATGGTTTATTTTCTCAGCTGAATTTCTTGACCTTGTTTCATATTCATATTCTTTCTTTTTGATCATCTATGAGATTGAAGAGAATATCTTATAAGGTTTGGACTCTTATCCCTTTTTCATTTTCTTGTTATCTTTACTTCCCATGTAAGATTAGGACAAATGTTCTTCAGCATTCTGCAGCTCTAATATCTGTATATATATATAGAGACATATACTAATCCATGTTTGAAGTCTGCATTGGATTTTGAATTAGAATTTTTTTTTTTTTTCTTCAGCGACTGATTTGATGTTGAAGTCTTCAATAATATAATGGCCCCTTGATATCTTCATGTGGATTCATGGCCAGTAGGAATCCAACTGGAAGATGGGTATATTGCATTTATGGCTTTAACCAAACTAGATAATGCTTCTACGTCTAGTCGCTTATTTTCTGTCCACTTTTTCTTGGGAAGAAAATAAGGACCTTTTTCTTGGGAAGAAAATAGTCGTTTGTTATTATCATTGACAAGTATCTTCCTTTATGAGGAAAGATTTCTCAACTTCTCTGATTTAATCTATCAGTCCATTCGGCAATGCCGTTAAGATTTGCTTGTAAAGTGGATGTCTACCTATCAGGAACATAATTTGTCTGAAAAGAGAAGATATTATGTGAAGGTTGTAAATTTGTAACCAAAATAATTCCAAGGCATAATTGATATCTGGTGCATAATTTTTGTTCAATCCATTTGATCTTCCTGCTCACTATATCATTTGGGTCTGGATTTTGCAACCCTTATATCCTATATTCCTATTCCAACAAGTTAAGCAGCTCTAGTTGCTTCTCCTTCGAAGGGTACAAAGAGATTCTCGGAACTTCTACAAAAGTAACAAATTTTCTTAGTCTAATGTAACTGAATGTGCAACAAGTACCTCGTGAATGTAACTGAACCGTTTCTATACCTTTTCAGGTCTAGCATGGAAAGCAACATAAACATTGAATTAGCAGAACAAGTTTCTCCTGAAGTTCCATCACTAATCAAGTATATATCATCAAATGAAGTAGCTGGCTTTGATACTGGTGACTCTCAATTTCCTAGCCCATCTGCCAAAGTAAGACATATATGTTATTGGTAGAAAATTTGTTTCCGGAATTGAATTTCTTTTATGGCATGATAGAGTGTCCAATTTGTTCAAACTTCCTAGTACTTTACAATATTCCTTGTTTATAATTTTGGGATATAAGTGTAATCTAATTGTTGTTTCAACGTTTGCAACAGGCAAGTGAAGCAATATCACCAGAAAGACAAGGTGATGAACCTGTGGTCATCAATCATCAAAGAAAGCAATCTGTTTCTATCAGCATGCCACTGTCTTGTGAAGAAGTTCTGCCACATAACACCCAAGGGGTTTTCTTCAGTGGTGAAACTGGTCTCAGAGATGGCCTTCCCATTTCCTCTTCTCTATCAGGAACTGCAGGAACCAAGACTCCACAGCCATCAAAATGTTACTCTCAACCAATGCCAAAAGGCCATGTCCACCCTGAGGCATCTCATGATGTCCAATTTTCCAACCATCCTGGCATCAAAGCATTCAGGGATAAGAGGTTTGACACATTCAAAACATGGTCTGGGACACTTGAGAGACAGCTATCAATTCTAAGGGGAAAGTCACCCAGACAAACTGTTGAAGAGGAAAACAGCTTTGGGAACACTGATAGGCCAGTACCTGTTGATCGATACTTCGATGCATTGGAAGGGCCAGAATTAGATTCTCTTAGGGTATGTGGTAAACTTCTACCAGTTCAAAAGCAGTTATATGCTAAGGATAATCCACATCATAGGCAAAACAATTTTCGGAAATCCAGAATTATCGATCACGTGTCCTACATATCCTAATTCTTTTTTGAATTTGCCACATAGACAGTCTCACTAGGCATTCACAATGTTTTGTGTCGCAAATGAAACTTAGATTCAAATAAATCTGGACTAGACATTTTATTTTGCATAATCTCAAAAACAAAACTCTGCCTATGCTTTATTGAAAACTTTTACATAATTAGCCCCAAACCCAGATAAAAGAGGAGAATAGTGTTAAGTAGTCGATAGACAAAGTAAAACTTCGTCAAATCGATATGAAATAGATTAGAAAAGTTTTAGCTCAATGCTAAGTCATTGCCCGGATGAAACGAAACGTGTTGTATGGCTCGAATACAATGTCAAATGAACAAGAGCCACAACATTGATGAATATTAGCATGATTTATGATAAAATACTATCCTAGTGGAACAAGCCTTAGACTTCGGTTGTTGAATCTCAAAAACACCATTTTTTTTCACTTATTGAACATCATAATTCTGATTCCTTTATCTTTCTTTTCCCTTAGAATTTCCTGAGTGTGGCTGCTTTTACATATGAAGATTGTAACACATTTTATCTTGTCTACCTCCTCCTACAGGCTTCAGAAGAGATACTGCTTCCTCAGGACAGCCAATGGCCATTTCTTCTTCGGTTTCCTGTTTCATGTATTGGTATCTGTCTTGGAGTTAGCAGCCAAGCAATTCTTTGGAAAGCACTGGCCACTTCTCCATCCACTGAATTCCTCCACATAAGCCTTAAAGTCAACTTAGTCCTATGGTTCATCTCCATTGCACTTGTTGCTACTGTTTTCACAATCTATCTGCTCAAATTAATCCTCTACTTTGAAGCAGTTCGTCGTGAGTACTACCATCCAATCCGTGTTAACTTCTTCTTTGCACCGTGGATAGCTCTCTTGTTTTTGGCTCTTGGAGTTCCGCCATCAGTTACCAAGCACCTGCACCATTGGCTTTGGTACATTCTAATGACTCCAATATTTTGCCTTGAGCTTAAGATCTATGGACAGTGGATGTCTGGGGGCCAAAGGAGGCTATCAAAGGTGGCCAACCCATCTAACCACCTATCAGTTGTCGGAAACTTTGTTGGGGCCTTGCTTGGTGCATCTATGGGCCTAAAAGAAGGGCCTATATTCTTCTTTGCTGTTGGGCTGGCCCATTATACAGTCTTGTTTGTAACTCTCTATCAGAGACTTCCAACAAATGAGACCCTCCCAAAGGAGCTACATCCAGTGTTCTTTCTGTTTGTTGCAGCACCTAGTGTTGCCTCTATGGCATGGGCTAAGATTCAGGGCTCTTTTGATTATGGATCACGGATTGCCTATTTCATTGCCCTCTTCCTTTATTTCTCACTGGTTAGTTTTGTTGTTAAACTAGCACTTGAAGTATGCATAATCATTTTTGTTTAGCTTTCATATGCATTCCAAAACAAGACCTCATGTAATTTTCACATCTGACATTTCTAATTGTTTTATGAGAGCTGGTATTTGAACAATCTTACAGACATCATTCAAGGACACCTTAAAGCATGTACATTAAGGATGTGTTTGATTGGAAAATAAAAATAAAAGTGAAAATTCTAGGATGATTTAATGAATTTTCACCTTCATTTTTATTTTCCAACCAAATACACTCCAAAAGACTAGAAAATTTTCCTTCTCAAGTTTTTTAATTCATCTATTTTTTCTCCACGTACTGATGTGATGTTTATAGCAGTATCCAAGAAAGATGTATATTTAACATTTTTTTTTATCGCTTATGGTATCAAAATTACTTACTAGTTTCATATGCTTTTGCAGGCCGTCCGGATCAATTTTTTTAGAGGGTTCAAGTAAGTTACATCTCCCATACGTCTTATATTGGTTATTCACTCTATAATTATGAATTTTCTGACAAAAATATGTGTGATTCTGCAGATTCTCACTTTCGTGGTGGGCCTACACTTTTCCAATGACTGGTGCAGCAATTGCAACAATAAGATACTCAACTGAGGTCACAAATGTTTTTACCAAGGCAATGTGCGTAATACTAAGTCTCATCTCCACACTCATAGTAACAGCACTGCTTGTATCCACCATATTGCATGCATTTGTCTTCAAGAACCTCTTCCCCAATGACATAGCCATTGCCATAAGTGATAGGAAGAGAAAACCACATAGGAAGTGGTTCCATCTTAGACATGGAAGCCATGATACCAAAGAGATTGAAAATTACTTGAAGTTTGTGAACTCGGATAAAATTGATGTAGAAGATTCGACCACACTTGGACCCTCCAATGGCACAGAGGATTCATCATCTACCTGAGAGGATATTTGGGTAGTATATTGTATTGAGTCCTTCAAAAGACTAATAAAATGATGAGTATATCTTGGCTATTACCTGCAGTAGTTAGACATGTGAGGAACATAATTATCAGTTTGACTGTTCCAGTGACCATGTATAGTATATAGTAGAATATTTGAAGGTTTTTGTAAGGAAGGGCAGGTTCTTGTAGAAAACTGTTCATATACCTTATGTATAATAAGCGAGTGGTTGTAATATATTTGAGAGAAAATAATCAGCACTTTTGAAACAAAAGAAAGGACTCACAGTGGATGTCCTTAGCTTATTATCACAATGAGAAACGTGCTAGCTAGCTAGCTAGCTTAAATGTGTTGCTTTTAGGATGATGATTGAAGCATATGTATGTTGGACATATATGAATTCACATTGAATAAATTGGAGTAAGAATGATGATATAGAAAACAGTGATTTTTTTTAGGTGCATATAAAGCCTATTGGTCTTCCCTAATAAATTAAGCTAGCTAGATACCAATAGGGTTGGTCTTTTTTCTCATGTTGGCCCAGTCCCCTAAATGCTATCACAGTATTAGAGTTCCAATTAGCTTATAAGAGTGCCAGGAAGAAATTTAGGGACACTTCCATATAAGAGTGTTCAAAAGCACGTGTGTGAGATATGAAGTTCTACGTCAGATATAAAATTAAGGAGTCAATCGATTGTTTGAGCATTAGCATGCCTGCGGAGGGTATAAACATAAAAGAGTAATATGATCAACAAAAGCAAATGATTTGCCATCTATGATTCTTTAGCATATATACTGCATGGCGTTTGTTACAGGATAAACCTCGTGAAAGCAGTAGGCATATATATATATATATATATATATATATATGCCTACTTCAAAGTGGCTCATTCATCTTCTACTAATCTCCTGGTGTAAAATTTACACTGTAACAAACATCATGCAGATAAAGTCCTCATCCACTACCTAGCACCTCCATTTTATGGTATATGTGCACCTCCAAATGATGTGAAAACATGAGTGTTTGATAACTATCACTCACCTTCAAAAAAGGAATTCTACAGGTGTCACTGGCCAGATTCCCTACAAGCTGTGTCGATTATACCCCATGACATGAGCCATAACACTTTTCTTTAGTAGTCATGCCAATCAAATTATATATTAAAGTAAAATCTTGTTGATGCATACTTGTCAAGCTCACGGTAAAGATGAGGATATTTAATGGCATGCAAAACCGGGTTCTAGAGTGCTACGGTCCTCTCTTATAGGAATATAGCAAGAGCAACCAATTTCAAAGAAGCATCATTGTCATATTTAACCATATCTACATAACTAAGATTGATATTAACTGTTGCCATCAATATGCTGGCAATAATGTAGCCAGAAAGAGAAAAGAAAAGAAAATGGGAACATCAAACCCTTTCTGGATATCATGTGTCTGCACTTTTTACTTGGTCTATGCATGAGACTATGACCTATTGCTAGCTAGCACACCTTGAAAGCTTCCTTCTTTATCTTGTCCTAAGCTCATACCCAAGTTATATATATGATACTGATACCAAAAATAATCCCAGCTGAAAGAGGTGGCAAGATGTAAAAAGTACCGGCAAAAAGAAGTCTCTCGGAATAATCATCTCAGCAGAAAAGTGGAAGAATGTCTAACAAAGGGGTGCCAGTATAGAGCAATGCTACACCATCAAAAAGAATATTGCTATGACTGATTTAACTATTCATTAAAGGGTTTATAAATATGTTTTTGATAGTTAAATTTTGACAATTTTTTTAGCTCTAACGATTTTTTTGACAACTTCATATTATTGAAAGTTCTGGCGTAGGAGAGACAGCAAAAGCAAAAAGTGCATCATATATGGAACACGAAATCGTTCCAAGCACGGCAAAATCTAAGGACGTTGGCTATGAATTTTTTGTCCTTTTGCATAATTCTCCAACGAATAAAATATTACAAAACAGATAAATTCAAAGGCGATAAAAGAACCTGACCCTTGATGCATTTAACGTATTGTTGCGTTCAACTTGAGCTGTGCAGCGTGTATGAGTTATATGCTCAGATGGGGTGCTTTTAGAATGAGGATTGAGGCTTGGTTAAGGTTCGTTTGGCTTATACCTCCACAAGGGTGCGGATTCGAATCTCTCATCAATATAAAGGCCTCATTCGTGAAACAATATATAATTCCTCAGGGAAATCATCAAAGAGATTAAGGATCTTCCCTAACCTTATGAGATACCGACACTTGCAGTTAAACTTTTGACAACCAAAAAAGAATGATGGTTGAAGCACATTCTCATGCACACATATGCGGGATATGAATCCCCCATTGAATAAGAGCATATGAAAGCCGATATAGAAAACACAGATTTATTATTATTTTTTTCTTCCTTTTTCAGGTAAATATATAAAGCCATTTTGTCTTCCCTAATAAAGCCAGCTAGAGATCAATAGGCTAGGTAGCCTTCCTTATATATCATGCATGGTGGTTTCAGTCCCCCAAATTATTGCCATTTATCATCCTTTTAGTTGAAATTAAACCATGTCAATGCTTGACATTGAAGAACTGTACTTCATGCTGTACATGTACAAGGAACAATTACATTCAAAGGAGATCTCACTTGATAATAATAAATCTCAAATCTTAGTTTAAGGCACATTATACAAATAAATCATCGTGCAACATGACCTCCAAACCATCATTCTCCTCACGTGTGAACTATCTTAAAACTGATTATCCTCATGCAATAATTAACAACACTTCCGATCCATTTTATGGTATGCACGTCCAAGTGATGTGCCCACATAAGAGTTTAATATGTCTTCTCCCGATCAGATATCCACATCTTTTAGGTGTTTTATGACCGTCATTCGCTTTCAACAAAGTAATTCTATTTCTGCATGTGTCACCGGCAAACTTCGCTACAGCAGTGTCAACTGTCAACTGAGCCTCTCTCATTCGCTCTTCTTTTGTAGTCGCGCCAATTCTTTTGGGGACAGCCAACTGCGGTAAGTTGGAGTTAATTTGTGGTTGGCATCATGGTTGCACAGTTACACTGCTATTCAGAAAACTGCGATTGTGGTTACGAATGGAAAATTACCGGAAAATACTGTCGACACCATGGCAGTTATTGCTGTTGCGATGTGGTTAAGGAGGACACCACATCATCGATATTTTAATTGCAATTGCTTTGTGCGGATAACAATTTAAAACCATATCCTTGTAAGTTATGGTTTTAGATAAGAAATTTATAATCTTGATATAAGAAAATTTGCAACTATATGAATATTTTGTAGGGCAAGTTACACCGCCCCGTTATGAGCTTTGGTTTCTGAGGATAAAGTCTATGAGTTTATAAAATTCTTATATCATTCTTTTATGAGTTTGTAAAATTATTGCAATGAACCCCTTTTTTTATGTACACTAGAGAGAAAGTCAAAGATATTTGAACAATACTCTATCTATTTCAGAATCACCGTCAAAAACCAAACAATACATATATTAAGGAAAAAAATCTTGATAAAAAACGTATAAAATTATATGAGTTAATAAAATTATTCTTATATAATTATTATTATTCATATTGATAAATGGATTGATTATGTAACTAATACATTTATATCAAGGCTATAAATGAAAAAAAAATTAATATTACTTAGATATTATAAATAAATAGATATTCTGAAATATAAAAAGATAACAATTATTCTGAAATAGAGGAAATAAATAAGAGTTGTGAAGTGAATTTTTTCAAATCTTAGGAGGTCAATTAATGTCTATAAATTGCACTATTTCTTACAATGAAAAGCTCTAAACAACAATATAGTAACTTTCTATACAATGGTTATAAATTTCCAATTCTAAGCTAAAACTTTCGAAAAATATGGTACCATAATACATTCTTTAAAGGTAGTATAAAAGCAGAGGCGATCAAATTAAATGCATCATATATTCATGATTGATATCTCAATGTTAAATGTATCACATGATTTTGTTGAAGAGGCAGATTTGACAATTTCAAAGTTAGGTTTGTGTAAATAGTTAACTAATGAATAATGTTTAATGTATTTGTTGGAAAAACAATATGTGTGTAGAATAGAAATCTCACGTTGAATGAGTTATAGAGATGAAAAGGTTTTAAATGGCGTGCATTAGAGAAGACCACTAAGTTAAGGCGGTTTCTCACCCCATTCATTGGTCAATACCTTCCCATGCAGTTACATTTAGCCACATTTCATAAACATGGTTAAATGAAATTTATTATGTGGCAAAACGCCAACAAACTCAGCCCTCTTTCGCCTTCTCTCAGTTTCACTTGTCCATTTCCACTAGCATTCCCCACCTCCGCCACACCCTCCAACAACTTAAACTCCCCAGATCTAATAAATCTTTGAAAAATGACACCAGAAAACTTGAGCCATCGAGAAGAGCGCATATGATGTTGGGGAGCACATTCTTGGTGGAGGGCAAAGAACAAATCGGCAGAAGTAGAGAAGTCGAGTGATAGTGGTAGCTACAAGAGGGATGGGTCATCAATGGTGGTTTATGCTTCCAGCAATCAAAGCCAATGATGTTCCTTTCACATCCATTTCCAGAATGCTCATGCAGAATATAATAGCCTCAACTTTTGTTTCTGCCAAGGTAGCTAATCGTGTCAAAGGTGAGGATGGTTGGTTTCTTTCTGGAGATGAAGACCAATGGCTCAAATGGATGCAGCATACTAGCTAATATGGCAAGTAAGATGGTGAAAGAAGTGGTCAAATCGAAGATGATGGTTTTGATGACAACGATTGCCTTATGAAGCCTTCCTTTATTATTTGTTTTCTTTTTCATTCATCTATTATTATGAATTTTTTTGAAAACTAATGTGTAAATGTTAAAAAATTTCGCACCCTGTGTTGTTGGTTTGGTTCTGTTAGATTTTTACCCTAACAATTTGAGGGGTTTTGTTCTTTCTCTTGACCAAGAGGAGGTTGCGGGCGAATGCGAGGAGGTAGAGTGTGTATGGTTGTTTAGCTACAAAATTAATTTTATTTAACCACATTTTAAAAATATAATTAATTGCAACTTGCCACACTATTTGCATTTAACCACATTTACAAAATGTGGTTAAAAATAACTGAATTTTTAATTGAGTTCGAACAATCCAAATTCAGTAATTTGTACAGTAATTTGTACAGTACTTTATATAGTACACACAACATTTGATGTGCATTTGACCACACTTTTATCAATGTTTAACTATATTTTAGAAATGTGGTTAAATTTCTGATGTGTGTTTGGCTACATTTTTATCTGTGTTTAACCACATTTATAAAATGTGGTTAAAAGCAACAGCAAACAACTACATTGTCTCTTAACTGTAGGGGAGTGGACACCTTCGTCAAATAGTCCAATCCAAGTCCAATAGATAAATGCAACACTTAAAAATGCCAAATCTGATATCAAGCCCAAAATCATTTAAGCTAAAATCCAATGCTTTAAATTTCCAACATGGTATTAGAGCTTAAATGATCTTAGAAGGACCTCTGTGCAAAAATGAAAGAAAAGGAGGACAAGTCAGCTTGCAACCTAGCTAATAAGGATAGATAGAATGAAGACACACATATGCGAGGAAAAGTGTTGGAAAAACACGTGTTTGAAATAGAAGTTCCTCGTTGAATGAGTTAAAGAGATGAAAAAAGGCTTATAAGATTCTAGAGGCCAAGGGAAAATTATATACATCCATAATTTTTGCTATAAAATTATTAATGTCAAAAAATGTCAAAATGACATGTCATTAATAACATTTGAAACAGGTAAGTTCTATTACTATATTTAATCCAATCACCACCGGCATCTATTTTGTAAAATTCCGGTGATCACATTATTCTGGCTATTAGCATTACTCTTTTAGAATAACACAACGTTATCGTTTTGATTAAGCAATCCAATTCATACCAGAACCCCATATAAGCCCAATACTTCAACTACCAAATTTAATATGAAGTCCAAAATCATTTAAGACAAACTCCAATGCCTAAAAATTTCAACAGTATTCTACAATTTTGTGAGAAACTTTTGATTTTGGAAGATTCTTCTACGTACTGTTCATTAATTATCATAATTTGCATATTATATAATTCATTCATTTTTTTTTCTCAATGTGAAGACATCACAGAATTCTCGCCATCACCATGCCAACGTATGCATTAATTAATCACAATATATAAGATAACTCAATAAATCCTGCTGGGGCATATATACTTGTCAAGCTCAGGGCCAAAATATAATGAAGATATTTATTGTCAAGAATTCTGGAGTGCCAGGGTCCCCCTCTTATAGGAATGGCAAGAGCAACCAACTTCAAAGAAGTATCATTGTCATGTTTATCCCATATCTATAACAAAGATTTTTATATGTTCCCGTCAATATGCTGGCAATGCAGTCAAGAAAAGAAAATTAGGGGAACATCAAACCCTTTCTGGATATCATCACGTGTCTGAACTTTTTTTTATTGATCTAAGACCTTGCTAGCTAGCCACCTTCAAAGTTTCCTTTCTCATGTTGACAAGTTCATGACCAATTTTTGTGACTTGCATGCTGATGGGTAGCTAGCAATAATATAATGCCAGCTGAAAGAGGTGGCCACAACAAGGCAAAAGGAAAGTCCCCCAAACCAATCAACTCAGGAGAGAAGTCGCGGTATGTTTACCAAATAGGTGGCAAGTTGGGAACAATGGGTAACAAACTAACAATGCTACACAACCAAAAGAATGAGACAGTTTGGATAAACTTATAATGACTACACCAAGTCAATCTTCTTCAAATATCTCAAACAACCTTCCTAATTACTAGTATCTGTTCACACAACTATAATTCAATTTTTATCACCTTTGAATAGTTCAAACCTTCAAATATATTTTGTGTCACGACCCAACTTAGGTCATGACCTGCGTTTTAACACTTTTTAAAAGTTCTTAGATCACTAAATTTTCTACAAAACGGATGAGTTTCATATTTTTCTGGACATTTCCCAAATAATTACATAACCTATGATGTTTCCAATAAATTCACAAAGACTTGGGCATCAAGCATTCTCGAATCTTCCAAATACATAATAATATTTCAACATATGCCAGTCGTAGTACCAATACAGTTCAACATAAAACCAAATTAAGTTTACAAATCTTTTCCAAAACATAACATATATAGCTAAGTCATAAGTTTTCAAATACAAATACAACACAAGTTCAAGGAACTCGTGACATATGGAGCAACTGACATCTATAGGCTAAACCAACATATGGGTGAAAACTAAAAGGGCCTTTACAAAAAGGCTCACCAAGTTAGAATTTATTAAGATTGTCTTGGGAGGAACACGGAATTAAGCACCAGACTGTGATCACGAAAAGGGTGGAAATATAACGGGGTGAGTTTTGCAACTCAATGAGAGATAGGGTATCCATAGTTTACTAAATGCAAGCATAAAACAATATAAATATAATAATATATATATGCTCATAAAATAGGATTTTAATCATAACATGAGATTTACATACTCATATAAATTCAAATACATTGGGGAATTATCCGAAGCAAAACGATGACAAGTCCAAACATGACCCAAGGCCATGTGCGGGTTAGCACTACACCTGCTAACTAGAGTTGGCCCGTAGCCATATACAAGTACAGACATAGTTGCAGCTATGTGCGGGTTAGCACCTCACCTGCTAACTAGAGTTTCTCACAAGACTGAAGGCTAACGTCCCTGCCGTTAACTACAGGTTCTAACTATAGAATTTTCCCTAATTTAACTCAAAATCATGCATATTACATAATATAAAATTAACATAATATGTTCTCAAATTTAATATTCATTACAGTTCAACTCAAAATATTTAAATAAGCATAATAATCATATTATGGCCTCCAAATAAAAGTTTATCATTTCAAACATAAAATGACATTTTCAATAAATAAATTATTTTTTTCTATATCAACATACTTTCAGCTCTTTATATCATTTTATATTGTTTATCATGCATAAAGTAACCTACAGATATACTATCTACTCACAACTATTGGTTCAAAGAACCGAAGAACAATGCCTTTGATGCCACCAATTCAAGTGTTGATACCCGATTGCTCTATCGCTCTAGGAACAAAATAATATTAATTTTTGTGAGCTAACAATATCACAAATATACATAAATTATTCCCAAATCAATAAAAGCCCCAAATCCTAGAATTCAATAGACCTAACAATATTCCTAAAATAATCAGAAATTTCAATAATTTAAATGGAGTAGTTTAGGAGCTAATTTACCACTTGGAGTGTAGAATTGGTGAAGAAAATCACTCCAATTATTCCTAAGCTTCAAGCTTTCTCAAATGGAGTTAGAGAGAGAAAGTGGAGGTGTGAGGAGAGAGAAAGTGCAGTTATGATGGAGAGGATGTGGAGGAGATGATGATAATGGAGGTGGTAGTGATAATTGTTGATGATGGAAGCAAAGGAATTGAAAAAAAAAATGAAAAGAATTGAGAAGGGAAAGAAGGAAAACGTGAAAAGAAGAGAATGGAGGGAAGAAGAACGAAGGCAACGTTTTTGCCAAGGAGAAGAGAAGAAGAAATAAAAAGAAAGGGAGAGCTCTATGGTAGTCTATACCACTTAAGGTGCACGGTGGTCCTCACTTCATTTTTTTTTTTTTTTGCGGTCATCACAAATTGAATAGTTTTGTTGTATTAGATCCGAAATGGTAGGATCAGATCACTTTATATATTTGGCTGTATTTATCATTGAAAAGTAAGGAATGAAATCATCACTTCATCCCCACTTTATATTTTATATGGTATCAGACTAGATAGGCTTCACTACTATAATTTGATCCTGCTCACCATGTCCATTGCCACTTTCCACTCTGAACCTGAGCACAATCCTAACACACACAATGCTATACCCCACCTACCTAATGATAACTCTCTTGTCATCTTTAACACCCAAAATGCAATCAAACTCACAGGCAACAACTTTCCTGCTTGGCGTGTGCATATCAAGGCTATTCTTGTTGGATATGACCCTTTTGGTTATGTTGATGGCACCAACCCTTGTCCAGCCACCAACCGTTCTGCCTTTCCCACTTGGGAACATCAAGATCAGCTTATCCTTGTTGGTCTCATCAATTCAGTCGATCAAATCATTGTAACCATGCTTGGGGATGTTCACAACTCAAAGCAAGAATGGGACCTCCTTACCAAATTATTTGCAAGCAAAACAAGGCACAAAATCCTTTACCTCAATGACAAACTCTCTCGATCCTCAAAAGGAACTCAATCCATGACTCAATTTCTTCATGGAATCAAGCAATCTCTGATGAATTGGCTATCATTCACAGCACTCCTGATGATGATGATCTAGTCATTTACACTCTAAATGGCCCAGGTTCAGAATACAAAGAATTGTCTGCTGCTATTAGAGCTCGAGAGAATCCCATCTCTTTTGATGAGCTTCATGACCTCCTCATTGATTATGAGTCCTATCTCTATCGTCAAAATCAAAACACTGAGACCACTGTTATTGCTACTGCAAATGCATCTCACAAAGCAAGACAACAACCTTAGTTCAAGCAGAAATAGCAATACAAATCTGCTTTAGGACCAACTTCTGGCTTCACCAAATGCCCAGTGTGTCAATACTTATAGGATTTCATTACATGTTCATTTGTGCTTCTCAAGAATAGCAGACTAGACTTCTAAAAGAATCATAAGTAGAAGAAAAGGAAGGTTGTTGGTTGATTTTTTAAATTAATTAAATTTCAAATATATCCTTATAAAGTTCTATATATATTATATCCAAAATTTTAACAACTTCTGTTTATAATAAAAATACTTATACAATTGCATCCAAACACGAAAAAATTTTCTACTTGTTTATACTTTTAAAGAAATACTTCTCTTAAAATTGTAACCGTATAGGTTCATATTATTTCAAATTCTTTTATAAAAAATGTAATAATTATTAGATAAAATAAAATAATATGACTACTTATTTATTCAAAAACTAATATAGGATATCATTCAACAAAATTTTTAATTCTTTCACAATTTTTAACAACTTGATATTGTATTGTAATTATTATCCAAAGTTCATGCACTTGAAGAGAAGCAAAATAGACAAAGTGCATGGTGAAATCGTTCGAATGAACATTTTGTCCCTTTGCATAAATTCTCCAACGAATAAAAATGATAGGACTACAAGACCGAAAAATTCAAAGCCAATAAAGAACCTGCCCCTCCTGCATTTAATGAAATGTTACGTTCAACTTGAGCTGTGTTACGTGTGTTAGTTATATGCTCTATTCGTTGCCTCGTGCCTATCTCTAAGATCTTAGGCAATGGATTCCGACAACAGGCATATGTAGCCAGGCTTTGGTCGCCTTATTCTGAAAGTTCTCTCCTCACTATGTACACAGTCGTTTCTAAGAAGCTAACTTTTGGAGCATAATCAACACAAATTATGGTGAATTCCCAGAATTTGTGTTAGATAAATGCTATTCATGACAAATTTGCCTGGAGTCATCACAACTGCTATTCTTGCTTCCGAGAAATACTTAGATGTTCCTCCAACTTCAGTCAAATATGTTCTATACCTAACAATTACTACAACAAAAATAAGCATTTTTAATGATTCTCACCATTTAAAATGCTGATAAAAATATTATGAAAAAAGTAATTTCAATAAAAAAGTGGCCGTTAAAAATAGTCATAAGGTTTTTATCAACGATTATTACAAATAAAAAATACCCAGTAAATATTGATAAAATTTATAAGTATTTTCAATAATTACTTTATGTGAAAATTACTTTTTCTTGACAACACTTTTATTGATATTTTAAATATTAGTAACCATTGAAAATACTCATTTTTCTTGTAGTGAATAAAGTTACATATACTTAAAAGTTAAATTGAATAAGAATCCTAACTAATTGAGATTAAATATCATTTTATTACTAAGTATGAATCACATCTAAACAATGCTATAGGAGCATGCAAATATTCGTCTTGGTTGGCTGTGTTCTAGGGATAATTAAAGGTAAGCTACGAGATATAGCCCAGTATATAGTGAAAGATTAGTATAACGATCTTAAGTATTTGAAGCAGATAAAGGCAATGAATTAAAGGTCTCAACTGTATTCAAATGTTAACATGGGTTACATTTAACATACAAGAGCAACAACTACTTCAAAGGATCAGATTCTTATTTTAGGGTTTCACAGGAATCTTCAATAATGATATTCAACTCAAGACAGTAGAGTCCAATCCACCTAAAATTCATATGTAATTTAAATTTTTACTTTTCAAAACATATATTACGATATCCTGAACTTTTTAAACTGTACAAAAATTCCCCTGCTTTTCAAACAGTGTATTACAACACCCTAAATTTTTTAAAATGTGCAAAAAAATCCTCCAAAAATTTAAGTCATAAATAAAGTGTCAAGTCGCATATAATAAAAAAATCATGGGGGTTAATCGCACATAGTATTCATAAACAAGGTGTTGAATTGCATAAATTAGAAACTTCGAGGGGTTAAGTGTACATAAATTTTATTTTTATTAATTGTTAAAATTATATTAAGGTATGTTTTGCACAGTTTAAAAAGTTTAGGGTGTCACAATATATATTTTAAAAAGTTAGAGGATAAATTGTATATGACCTAAAAATTCAAGAGGAAAATATATATATATATATATATATATATATATATATATATATATATATATATATATATATATATCCCGGCCCGTGGTTACCCTACGCAACCAAAAAAAGGAAAAAACTTTGAAGATTTATCCCATATGTAGAAAGACATGATGTTAATATATAAGTGTCTTTTTTTGCTTTTCTCCGTTGAATAGCGAAAAAAAAAAGTGTCTTTTAAGATTTTGACACCTATTAAGAAATCATTAAAAGTTCATAAATACACATTAAAGATAGATTATATTTGATAAAATTATCGTTTTAAGAAATTATATAATAATTATTATAAGAAATTTGTGTGAAGGAGAATATGTAAGAGCAAAAGCGAAAAAAGCCCATTAATAGACCTTCCTAAAACTTTTAAATGATAAATAATATCAGATTTTTCTTTTCCAAAATGACGCTCATAATTAGACCTAGAAAATATTACAGTAATGCACAACACATTGTACCTTGCATGGTCCCCTCAACAACAACAACAACAACAGCAACTCATCAGTTACCATTCACTAATTAAATTTCAGGTTATAGATCTCCAATCAATTATACTCAAAGCTTGACGTATCTCATATAGAGGTGTCAAAGTGGCCCTGGGGTCATAGCTCAAGCCGTATATCTACATGTTCAACTAGGGAGCAATTAAGTAGAGTGAGCCATAGTAGTTTGAGATATAGACATATAGTTATAATATGAATATTGTTTTTGACATAATATGAGACAGTAATATATTTATGTGAATGTAGATAACTAGATAAGTATCAAAATATACATGTATTGATCTTTATATTTATATGAAATTTTAAAATTATATTATTCCAACATTATGTTTAAATAATGAAATTCTAATAATATTTTTTATGGTTTTTATTTCAATACCTTATAGGTATCAATATCCTTCTTTTTTATATAGTTGTAATTGAATATTTATTTTTTTTAAATTTTAACAAACTGGATTAATAAAACACGTGGTATCATATTAACCATAAATAACTATAAGGTATCAGTATCGTTGAGTTTTATGATAATAATAGATAAATTCCTTATTTTTATATATCTGAAAAAAATTACTTGATTCATTATCGATCGGTGTCCCACATGTTCATATTCTATGTAAAAATAAAATAAAATTTTGTACGATTAATTCCCAGCAAATATTATGGTCCTCGGTGCATTTTTATGCCACAAACTAAAGCATACTATATTATTAGCATGTGAGCATCAATCAGAAGTTGTACGTGTCTTCTGGATCGGTGTTTCAAAATTGAGTTTTGAGATAATTATTGCTCATTTTACCGAGTAATCATCGTGCCCTAACAGTGGGACGGTCCTTATCCACATCCTCTAAGGCATAAATTAGCCTTCAGTTTTTCTCACTAATGTTGGTACAATTAGCAACATTGGGAGCTATTCCAGCTCACTGGTCATTCACTTTTACTTATGTTGATCTTTTATCCCGCGGGTTGTTTTCAAAATTGAAACCCCATATCTCACTCTTTAGAGGACATTATCATTTATTAGTATCTTTGTTGTTTATGCCTTTAATCTTGGGGTCTCAAAACTTTTTAGGTAACCACCTAGGTCAGAGATCTATAATAAGTTTAAAGTGAAAGAGAAGTCTATTTATTTAGTTATTTACTTGATTGGCTGAGTATTATTGAAGCTAATACCTATGTTCACATCCCTTCAACCGTGTGAATGTATGATAATAGGATAAGATGCACTCTGTCCCTTCAAACTAGAGAGATCATACTATTGTTTATCGACATGAGTTGCGTTAGATACAAAATATTCATGAGCTCTACCTAGAAATTTAAATTTTTGGAATAAATAATTTATAATATGGTACCAAATATTTTATAACTAAGTGGTTAAGGATTCGATTATTGTTACCTTCTATTATTGTAAGAAAAATAATTTATGTCTAAAGCCGAAAGAGAAATTCTTGTGAGCAGGTTTATGACATGTTAAGTGTGTGCTTGTATCCATTACCTTAAACTTTTATAAGAGATAATTCATCATAGGTTGAGTGTATCGGTAAGTGGGTAATATTTTCAGAGAGAGGACCATGCTTTAAACTTGAGAGAAGTCAATTGTTGGAAGAATCTACTAATCGCAACGAACAGTGCTTGAAGATTTAATCTCACAGCAAGTGTTTATTCTTTTACAGCCCAAGTGTTTTTAATTGGAGGACATATGCTTTTAGGTTCTGTGAAAGGTGCAGTTATGGCTTATATAATCTTTGCTAAAAGCCATATATAGTGGAAGGATCAATGTCATCAGCAATAAGCACCATGTGTAAGGTTTATGGTCCCCCACAGAGCCTAAGCTGATGTAGCAGCGAGAGAAAAACTGTGTGATAAAGGAGGGCACTGTTGTGCTTTCTTCACCTCAAAGTATAAAATCCAATGAGGAAGACAAAAAGAAGTAGAAAGAAAACAGAGAAGCAGAGTTATCAGGAATTGGCATTTCTCCTAGCACATCTTGTCTATGTCCCCTTCTCGCCCCTGTTTGCATGTGATGAACTTCTAGCTCTTAGCCAAGCAAGCAAACCCTTCACACCACTTTCACTGGCTAACGCTGGGCCAGCTGAAATTTGGGTTAGATTCCATATGGGAATGACTTTCACTTGAGCTTCAAGACCCATCACACAAGTTGGACCCCATTGCTTTGGGGACCATTTTTTGTGTTTTTATCATGTCTTTTCACCGGCATCAGCATGACCCTTTAACGTGAAGTTAAACAAAAAGGGTTGCCTACAACTTAGACCTTTCCAAATGCCATAAACTTGTGGTATACTAAAGTAGCATTTGCATCCACATATATACACTAATACACTAGATAACTTTTTTGACTAAGGAGCTACTACTGCTATGTCTGAAGCAATGATTTTTTTAACAGCTTCAGTATGTATTTCAAAGAGGCAGCATCTGCTTTTTATGCAGACAAACTTAAGTTTTGGAACTGACATGTTGATGCATATGTCGAGGTTGCTTGTCTTTTGGGGTGAACTACCATCTCCCATTATGACTGCCATATCTAATAATCCTCATTCTTATTATCATAATTGCTAGTTACATCTTAGCATTATTAGGTGGTAACTAATACTTGTATGGTACTTTCAACAAACCCAATATATATGACTTGGACTTGATCTATATGGCAGCATGCTACCAACTCTTTACGGGCACAAAAAGGTGTTGTACCAACAGATTTGCAATATCCACATATACTGTTATGATAGTACAAAAATAAAATAATAAAGAAAAAACTGTAAAAGCTTTGTGCACAAGAAACTATGTTAGATAATTTTGTCCATCCAAAGAAGTGATGATAAATACATGAGTTGGGGTCTATTCATATGGTCCATACCGAGAATCACTGACAATGAGGCCCAGCATCATGAGACGTGGCCCTTAAGAGCTCAACGGAATTGAAACTTAGCTCGAAACACGAGTATATACCTTTCACTTTATTTTTGTGACTTGAAGTCAGTAAGAGCAAATTTCGTGCGCCAAAGCATATTATATATTTGGAATTAAATGTTACCGTTCTTTGCAAAAGCTTTGGCTTGGTTCCATGTTTAATGTTTCCCTTGCTAGGTAGCTACTTTCCCTTGTACAAATCACAATTTAAAAAGAAGAGTAATTGGCAGACAAAGATTAAGACACCTAAGAGAATTATTTCCAAATCAGGGATCACATCACATGCATCATCTGATTACTTTATTCTCGTTAAAATCAAGTTACTATCTGCTCAAATTCACATGTTCTTGCAAATGCTACTTGCTTCCACAAAATCTTGGATGACCACTCGTTTCTGCACAAAAAGACATAACATAATTGCCAGCCTCAGGAATTAAATCTGGCCCGTGTATCGGAAGCAGCAGATAGTTTGAGTCATTTTAATTTATTGAATATTAGCAGTGAAATTACAATTTAAGACAATATTTTATTCAGTATTAGTTTGAGTCATTCTTGGAGCTACATGTAACATCTCAAAATTCATTTGAGTTTTGACATGATACTGAAATCTCTTCAAGCAAGCGGTGAAGAATGTTATCTTTGAAGTCATTACTATAAAGAGGATACGCTTCTAAACATCAAATTAGAAGGGCTGTCAACTAACGAAGGTGTCAACTAATGAAGGATAAGTAATTAAAACCAACATACACTTCTATCCACAGTGAATGTTGCATGGAACACAAGATCAGCAATTACATGAATTTACATTATTTCATTAATGTTCATTTGGTTATGGTGTGGAACAAAAACATAAACGGCATGAGATGTTATACATCGCAGCATAGTGCTGCATGTGCTACAATGATAGACAAAACTACCTTTTTTTTCCATTTATTTGAATCTGTAGTGGGAAGATGCCAAAGTTTTTTAATTTTTATTTATTGTTATTTCAATTTTTTCCAACTTTGCAATGTGGGGATATAATATTCTGCATACTTGTCAGTGAAAAAATGCTTCAGCTTTTAGCATGTGAGAAGCTAGTTAGAATGGCTGAGTTGTTCAAGAAAGGGTAACTTTAATGTCCCAACACTGAACTTGTAATGATTAGAAGAAACAAAACACATTTATGCAGGCCATAAGGTTGAGTGCAGTACTTTTTTGAATGAAGCATCGCTCTTGTAAACAACAATTTGGGGGTAATGTTATGTATAAAAAACTCTCACTCATTTCTACATCATTAGATCTAATTATGGTTTGTGCTACATAAATCCACACACAATCCAGTGGCTCGGCACATTTGTTGTTCATTTATCATTACCTTAAAATTTGCAAAAGTCGGTCTAGCTTGCCGAGATATTTAAAAACTTCCTTACTTTCTTAAATCACTTGAATCAACACTTCTTTCTCTTTACATTTCCTCTAGTTCACATCCAGCAAAAAAAAAAAAAGAAAAAAAAAAGAAGAAATCCTCTTTCAAAGCATGCCATAGATAGCATTTGGGAAATTGACAAAAAGAACAAAGTAGGCAAGGATAATATTGATAAAGTTATCAGCATTATATATACATATTGATTTATCTTTTTCACTTAGCACACGTATTTAATTCCAATATCAGTTGAAGAACTTGACTGAAATAGGGAGGCAAATTCTCCACTTTAGTAAAATTGTTTCTCCCCAAATTAACAAGATAAATAAACAAAATGGTACTGTATCTTCTTTTCCCAAACTTGGAGAGCAAAGCTTGAAGAATGCCTCACCAACCACATCTATTTTCTTATGAAATTCCCTTATCCTTCAAGCAGAGGAGGATGGAGACAGAGAATGAGTAGCTGATGATAGTTTGGCCTTGTGTATCTTCAGCATACTAGTGCCATGACACCTCTTTCCTTTCATCTCTTTATTTTTCCTGTTTGGTTTTCAATCTGCACATGCTTCCACTTTTCAGCATCCTTAGCTTCTTCTTTCTGCCATAAGAATTTATAAAATGCTTATGTTAGTACCAAAAAATTGTACAGAAAACTATCAAGGGAACAACTTGTGCTCAATTGATATGCATGTTGAGATTTCACTTACCAATGGATCTCTTGCAATGGAGAACTGCCTCATATATTGAGCTCTCAGAATCACAGGACTTGCGCCAGTCGTCTGCAGAATAAGCTACACTAATCCTTGGGGATGCTTCAGAATAGTATCCCCTATTCTTCACTGACTCACTTCTTTTAACAACTTTTTCAGGATTTGAACTAGACTTGTGACCCCTTAATCTTCTACACAAGGGCCTTAAGAAGTTCAGATATTTCTGAAATACTCTTCTTGATAATGTTCTGCACCTTTTCAAGGAAGGACATCTGGTATGAACCGCAGGAGTCACACTTTTTGGTGCATGTGAAGAGGAAGGCATGCTTGGATTGGCATCTGAGGCCTCATATTCTTCCATCTTCAATGAATCAACAAATAGAGGCATAAGGTAACCATTGGAAAAGAGCTCATCAGCGTCAACAAGGGTGAGAGGGGACTGTGAAATAGGGAAATCAAACTTGAATTCCTGGGAATTCTTGAAGAATCTTTTGGAGGGTGGCATCCTTGGATCCATCTCAATGAAGGAAGCTTCGTCAGAAGCATCAAGGGATGTTCTAAGGGAGCTATCTAGGCTTTCTAGTGAAGGTTTCAGATTCACTAACCAACTATAAGAGAAGCTTTCAATAGAAAGAGGCTGAGAAGTTTCCATGGCTTGTAGGAATGAATCCTGGAAGAAAATAATTGGCAAATTGGACAGTGCAAGGAAAGGTGATATACAAGGTGGGCTAAAGCTAGCAAAGGTTCTCTTCTAATGCAGCATATCTTTAAACTAGTGTGGTGTATATATATAACTTAATACATCATCTCTCTCCAACAATTGGGTATGTGGCTGTCTGGCAAGAGACAATGAAATTTAATAATTGGAATTCAGAAAAGAAGAAAAGAAACAGAAATGTGAGCCCCCACCAGACCCATAATGTCTTGTTGCATCAGTAGTTAACCTCACCCTCCCTTTTTAATCATTTGCTGCTTTAAAATTTTTACAAAAGGAGTTGGTTTGTTTCTAGAACTTGGAATAATTTATCATATCACATTCTAATTAATGAAAATCAGAAGGAGAGATGGTCATGCAGGTCACTCAGATTTAGGTACATTCAGAATCCAGAAAAATTTAAGCACAACTAGTCCTATTGTGCTTTGGATTATTGCCTCTAAGCTTTTGTTCAGTAGAGCAAAAGTAAGCAAGGGGAATCTTATTAACCACACAAGCTCAATTGAGAAAATAAAATAATGAGTTCAAATCCTCCTTATTTGTTCTGCCATAAACCAATGCTCTAAAACAATATGGCTATGTGGTGATTTTTTTTTTTTTTTCACTCAGCATGCTATGTTTGGTTGTTGTCTTCTTGTGTTGTGTTTATTAATATATTCGGAGGGATATGACCATTTTGGAAGGGTGATTTCATCACATTGATGATCACATCCCAACTGCTGCAACGCAAGGTTGAGCATAAAGAATATAATATCCCATTGTACCATATTTATTATATGCATGTAACCTAAATGACATTGATATGCATATTTTATTGGATCATTATTATAGGCATGAGATACTCCAGACAACATTATTATTATTGTTTCAGGAAAGAGGAAAGCTGTGTCCCATAGGTCTGTAGAGTCATGCAATTATTTTTTTTAACTATACGCCACATTAGAGAATTATTCAAGTCACATGATACTAGATATATCAAGATATTATGTTAGAAGAAAGCATCGGCATTGAGATATTCCATTGGCAAATCTTTAGTAGGACAAAATGTCTCCAATAACATCAAAGACATGTTCAATTTTTCGTTCGCAAAAACCCACCTGATGGGTTGAGCAAAATCTTCTTTGCTCAAGTTTTTGCCCAAATCAAAGTTTGGAGTATCTAAATGGAAAATCAAACATGCATATGAGTAGTGTTTCAAAATAGAGACAAATTAGTGTTTTATTCACTTTTTAACATATGAGTAATTTGAGTTTAATTTTAAGATATCTTATTATCCAATCAAATTATTGTATTTATATAACTTTTCAAATAATAAATATGAGAGTTAATCATATTTATTAATATGATAATACTAACAATCAATTAATTGGTTTTTTAAAGAAAACTAATATGATAAACATGTAACATAAATTTCACCTTTCTAAAAGCAATTGACATCAATCTAGTCTCTCAATCAACATCAATTTATTTCCTTAACCAAGAGCTCCATTCACCGGTAGCTATTTGGACACTAGACAATTTTAATGTCTACTTACAAAAAAAAATGTCAATTTTGTTCAGAGGAACACAATAATTTTTTATTCACAAGTTTTCTTAAATTCAGGAAATATCAGTGTTTCAACCAGTTGATGTTGTTTAAATAGTGATTACTAAGTAACCATATATTGACTTAATTGTGTATACAAATGGTCAATCATCCCTAAAGTATAAATATTTTGAAATTTTTTTTATATACTTTTTTTCCAAATAAAAACATACAAATATGAATTATAAACCAATTTGCAGAGCGCTCTAGTACTCATCACAACAAACAACATAAGAACAAATGTAAAAAGGCCAATTAACATGTTCCCTCCTTTAAAAGCAACCAGAAATGGATAAATCACTTCATCACGTAATCTCTAGAGTACTTGACACATACAACTTTATTGTTGTGCTCGAATCATGTCTACATAAACATGAAATCAGAGATAAAAAAAAAAAAAATATCACAAGGTTTTCATGGTAAGGAAATTTCAGGCTATTTCATCCACTACAAGCCTTGTGTGGCGCTCCATATACAAATTAAATCTAATATAGTTTTAAATGCTAGTGAAAGTATAAGTCATTTTCGTGCTCAGATGAACTATTTAGTTTTGAAGAAACCAATTGAATAAAAAAGAAATTTGAAATAGGAGACAAGGGCCCTAGGGGCTGTCGGATAAAGAAGTAGACATGAACAAAGGTTTTCAGGACAAAAGCCACTAAGCCAGGATAGCAGAGTGACTTGAAACCAATTGGTCCCCTCTCTTATGTCCCCATTTAAGACAATAAGTATTGGCTGCTAAATCCAACACTCATTAATGTAGTCTAATTCTGAAAAGAACGTTACACCACTCTTGCAAGTACAAATGAACATAAGAATGGCAGAAAAATTTACCTGCAAGAATATGTATAGTTGCAGATAAACTTCACTGTTTGAGAATCAAAGCCAGCTAGCTCACCTTGAGCTGTTCGTACAATAAGTCTCATTCTGGGGCCACGAAGTAAGACATATATGTCAGAGTGGAATGGTAATCCTATAATATTTTGTACTGCTTAAAACGTAGCCACAAATTTTAGTTTCATAAATATCTTTTAACTGTTCAAGTTTGTCTACAATAGCCATGTAGCGTAGACTTCAAATCTATCTAGGTTAAGTGAAAGTTTGCTGAAAATTCATGTGAAAATCTGTAAACCTGGGATGTTAGTTTCATTAATATCGTACCTACCATCACTGCTATCATTTTTGGAAGTATCACTCCAATTTGATGCTCGGAGTAGTTAAAATGTATTGCCAAAACTAGTAGAACACTAGGGTATCCTTACACAGAGTGATGTGAGACTAACTTTTTGGACACTGTCGCGACTAAGATGTCCTCCCAATAATTATCTTCTTCAAGAAATGCAGCTTACTTACCATTACACCCTTTGTTAGTCTCACCGTCCTCTTTTTAATCATTGCCATTGATGAGTAGAAGTGGGACATTGAATTTTTTTTTTTAATTTATTACTTTTTGCTGAACGAAGTGTATCCTTTTATAAATGAAATCTTGGTCAAGACATAAGTGGAAACAAACTCAACTGGGGTAAGACGGTAGATAGAGATGATGCCATCAAGAAGAAGTCATTAGTCATAAACTGTTATATTTCATAAAATCTAGAAATGCAAAATTAAGGGCAACAAAGTTCCTGGACCGTACAAATACAATACGAGAAACAGCACCCTTTACCTTACCAAGATTCACAAGAGGTAGAATCCTCTGCGTGTTAAAGTGAGCCTAGGCAAAAGCTACTGAACTAACTAGTATGGCACACCATGCAGGTAATTAAGTACTATACTGATAGTAATATCAAGAGTATGGTACATCCCAAGTGTAATAAACACTTTACAATACATGAACAAAAACGCACTCCAAATTTACGAAGAGATTTGAAAAACGAGCACAAGTGAATAGATTGCACAGGCCACAAATCACTATTCACATAAATAAGACTATATATTAGACCGCTTGACTGTATGAATAAGACTCATACAATGGGACTCGCATCACCGCTTATGAATAGACGCATTATTCACACCAACAAAGAGAGTAGAATCAGACACCAATATTTAACGCAAACCCTCCCAATTTTGATGAAAACCACTCTTCAAACTCCAAAAAATACTCACTATATTTAAAGAGTAATTACAATATAAACTCTCAAAGTGAGACTCTTCTACTACAATTAGAAGTATTCTGATCTGTAGAATATACCAAACCCCAGTGTATATTCACACTACACTCTTTAATTTTCTTACACACTCTCTATTTTTCTCACTACAAAGGTTCTTATACCACTTCTTTCTACAAAACAAATTATAAATGCATTCACCTGCATTGATTTCCTTCGCTTTCATCACTCTATTTATAGTGAGGGAGTTACTATACAAGGCACAAGAACTTCCCGGGAGTATATGAGACAGATTAGTTAGCATTATATAAATTACTAAGCATGCATAGAACTTTGAAAAAATCAAAGCCGCTAACAATTCTCCACCTTGGTTTGTATTGCAACAAATTTAACTTAGAATATCGACTTGCTCAAGAATTTTAAACTCATTAATCAGCGGTTTTTGTCATCATATACGAAGTTTTCAATCGCTGCAATCTTCTCAATCCAATAATCTTATTATTGATACTTTCTCCTAACAAAATGAAGTCTAACATTAATGTGCTTTGTCCTTTCATGATAAACTGGGTTTTTGGCCAAATGAATGACACTTTGACTATCACAATGTATAACCAGACGTGTTGATTCAACCTAAAACTATCCAAAAGATCGTGCACCCAGATGCTCTCTTTAATGACCTCGAATGCCATATACTCACTTTCGAGTTGACAATGCCATCAGAGATTCGCAATGTCGCTTTCCAAACTAATAAGTACATCCAAAGACTGTAAAGATATAACGCCAACGACTCTCCTTATCCAAATCACCTGCATAATTAGAATCTACATAACCCACAACTGCATGGTTCTTCTGACCTTCAAACACCAAATGCACATCGGGAACCTCTCAGTGTCGCACGCATGATCCATTTTACACTTCCCAATGTGTCTTTCCAGGTTTGCTCATAACCGCTACCACACTCATGCATGTGAAATATACGGTCTAGACACACCACGGCATACATAAAGGTAACGCACTAGAATAAGGCAGTATCTGAGACATGTGCTCCACCTCTTCCTCAGTTCTTGGACATTTCTTCGAAGATAACTTAAAATGTGTAGCTAATGGAGTGCTAACTAGTTTGGATTGATCCATATTGAAGCGTTGTAGCACTTTCATAATATAATTTTATTGGGTCAAGCACAACCTGCCACTATTCCGCTCCCTAAGAATTTCCATTCCCAGAATTTTCCTTGCTACACCCAAGTCCTTCATCTCGAACTCTTTTCCCAACTGTGTTTTTAACATACTAATTTCAGCCTTGTTGTGAGCTGCAATTAGCATATCATCTACATACAACAACAGATAAATCTGCGAACCATCCGGAGTTTCAGAGTAGATGCAATTATCATATTGGTTTCTACTATATCCGATCACTAATCATAAATGTGCATCAAACCTTTTGTACCACTGTCTCGGGGACTGCTTCAAGCCATATAATGACTTCTTCAATAGGCAAACATGGTTCTCCTTTCCAGGAACTACAAATCTCTCTGGTTGACTCATGTAGATCTGCTCCTCTAGCTCACCATGTAAGAATGCCATCTTCACATCAAGCTGTTCTAGCTCCAAGTTAAACGTACTCATAATAGCTAATAGGATTCGAATAGAGCTATGCTTCACCACAGGAGAGAATACTTCATGAAAGTCAATACCCTCCTTTTGAGTATAACCCTTTGCTACCAGTCTCGCCTTGAACCTTGGAAGTTCAATGCCAGAGATTCCTTCTTTCCTTTTGTAAACCCATTTACAGCCAACTACTCTTTTCCCCTTTGGAAGTTGTACTAGCTCCCACGTCTGATTTTTCTGAAGAGACTCGATCTCCTCATTCATTGCTATCAGCCATTGCTTTGACTCCTTACTTTCTATTACATCACGATAGGTGTATGGTTCATCTCCAACTGCCCCATCCGCCATAGCCAAGGCAAAGGCTATAGGATTTGCATCTAATGAGTCAAGTGTACAGATAGCAGAATCCAGATATCTTTTTGGTTTCTGAATTTCTTGCCTTTCTCGCCAAAGAGCAACATCTTGTTTGACTCTACTTCTCTGGTTTGTTCACCAGTATCTTCATGTTCATCTTGTTGTTTTACTTCAGGTTGAGTAATTCCTGAAGTACTTGGCTGATCCATTGTATCCTTTTTTTGTTTCACCTTCCCACAGTCAATCTCCACCCACCTCGCTCCTAGCACCATGATCTCATTTACGCCTCATCTAAATTTGATTCCTTCTTCGATTTAAGATTGCGCCACAAAAGTGACATCTCTGCTGACAATAATTTTGGGTGAACTTGCCTTTTTTGTACACCACAGTCTGTAGCCTTTCACCCCTCGTGCATACCCTAGAAATATACATCTTCTTGCCCTCACATCAAGTTTACCATCACTCACATGGGCATACGCAAGACAACCAAATATTTTCAAATCAGAATAGTTTACGGATTGACTGGACCATACCTCTTGTGGAATCTTCAGATCAATAGCAGTTGATGGAGATCTGTTTATCGTGCATACAAATTGATTGATTGCCCTCAGCCAAAAATGATTTGGGAAGTCTTGTCAGACACCCGCATGCATCTTGCACGCTCTAGAAGTGTTCGCTCATCCGCTCTCAACTCCATTTTGTCTTTGTGGTGTTCCTAGTACAGTATAGTGCCTTACTATACCAGCATTTCTGCAGAACTCCATAAATTCTTTACTACAAAATTCTCCTCCATTGTCAGTTCTCAGTCTCTTGACTGATCGCCCGGTTTGCTTCCCGACCATGGCCTTCCATTGCTTGAATTTGTTGAACACCTCTTCTTTTTTCTTCAGGAAATAAATCCAGACTTTCCTGGAATAATCATCTATCAGAATAAGAAAATAGCGAGCTCCACCTATAAAGTTGACAGGGGCTGGACCCCAAACATCCGAGTGGACATACTCCAATATCCTTTTACTGTTGTGTTTGCCAGAATTGAACTTAACCCGTTTTTGCTTTTCAAATATACAATTTTCAGAGAAACCAAGTTTGCAATTCTTCACGCCTTTCAGTAAGCCTTTGCCAGCAAGTATGGTCATTCCTTTCTCACTCATATGACCAAGCCGCATGTGCCACATTCGTGTAGCATCATCATTTCTTTCAGAGGATAGAACAGCAGCAGTTCCATCGATTATGCTCCCTAGCAATAGATAGATTTCGCCTTGCAATTTTCCTTTCAACACCACCATTGAACCTTTGATCACCTTCAAGAATCCACCCTCTCCAATGAACTTGTACCCCAGATTATCTAGGGCACTCAATGAGATCAGGTTCCTACCCAGTTCTGGAACATGCCATGCTTGAAACGTCCTTTTAGTACCATCATCCAATTTTACTTACACATCTCCTTCACCTTCAATTGGAATTATTCTATTATCTTCCAATCTAACTTTTCCATCCCGCTTTTTATAGGATGAGAAAAAACTTCGATTAGGTGTCATGTGAAAGGATGCGCCAGAATCTAGGATCCATTCATTTCCTCAGGTCTCCCTGGTGGAATATCACAAGGTCAACCCAAAGACGCATCACTATCATCAACTTTCAATTGTTATGTTGGCGTAATCTCCCCGATTCTCCTTTCTCTCTGGGCAATTTCTTCTGATATGTCCCATCTGATGACAATGAAAGCACTTAATAGACTTGTGCCTTTTGGACTTTGATCTTCTCTTGCTTTTGCTTCCTGATCCTCTCTCTTGACTTCGCCTCGCTATACAAACAACTCCATCCAGAGTGACCTTCAAGATTAGGTCCGATACTAACTTCGATACTTTTATCATCAGTGATTCTTTGACATTTTTCACTGAGATATCAGATCTACCATAAAGTATGGTATCACAGAAGTTATCATAAGACGGAGGTAGCGAAGTTAATAAGATCATGGCTTGGTCAACATCTTCTACTTTAATTCTAGCTACTCCAACATCAGAGATCATTCTGTTGAAGTCATCTATATGCTCTTGCATTGATTTTCCTCCTGAATATTTGAACGTGTATAGTCTCTTTCTTTGATAAAGCTTGTTGGACAAGGTTTTTACAGAGTATTTTTCTTCCAAAGCCTTCCATAATGAATCAGTGGTTTCTTCTTCCATGACTTCTCATAGAACGTTGTCCGCAAGACTCAACTGTATTGTACTCAGTGCTTTGAGCATCATCTCCTCTTTCTTGTCATCAGCTAACGATTCTGGCAATTTTTCTTTGCCTTCCAACGCCTTTGCAAGACCTTGCTGATTAAGCAATGCCTGCAATTTCAGTTTCCATAGTCTCAAGTCGTTGGACCCACAAACTTCCACTTCAAATTTTGGCATCGACATCTTTGATCTTAGTCGAACCTTATATCAGAATCGTGATACTAGAATAGTGCAAATCGATCAGAACAAGGTACCAAGAGGTTCCCGGTGAAGAGAGGTGGGTCACAATTGACACGCTTTAAATATCGTTTTCCTCAAATGTAACCTTTCCAAACTGTGATTTCACAAGATCGTGACTGGGTTTTCCAAAGAATGTAGAACAAGGGTTGATCCTCAAGTACCAGGGAGAAATTCTTTCTCGATGTGGAAGATCGACTAAGCTGCAATAACAGAAAGCATACTACAAGAATAAATCCCACCAAACCAAGAGCTCGATACCACTTATTAGTAATATCAAGAGTACTCAGATATCTAAGAATAAACACTTTACTGATGTGGAGCTGGCACCCAAATTTGTGAAGAGACTTAAAAAATGAGGTAAGACGGCACAATGCCCATAAATCACTATTCACGTAAATAGTACTATATAGTAGGATCCGCTTCACTATTATGAATAGTACTATATAAGTGGGACCCGCGTCACTATTTATGAATAGTATCGTTACTATTCACACCAACAAAGTAGATCAAGAGAACTGCACACCAATATTTAACGTGGAAAACCCTCCTGTAATTTTGAGGGAAAAACCACGAGCCAAACTCCAAAAAATACTCCACTATATTTAAAGAGTAATTACAATACAACAGATTCCTCAGCTGGCATTCTTTCTACTACACCAAGTAGTATTACGCAGATCTGAGAATATACCCTGAACCCTACATGATATTCACACTACACTCTTGGAATTTTCTTACACACTCTCTCTATTTTTCTCTCACTACTGAAAGTTCCTTTATACCACTTCTTTTTCTAAAACAAATTTGAGAAACGATTCAAATTTTTGGATTTCCTTCGTTTCCATCCCCCCATTTATAGTGTTTCGAGGGAGAATTACTACGCAAAGATACAAAGAACTTAATAGGTGAAACAGATTAGGTGGAGTTACTATGCAAATTACTATGTATGTATAGTAACTTTGAAAAATCAAAACCGCAACATATACTTGGTTAATAATGGAAAGAAAACCCCAGAAGAGAATGTTCACCCATATGGTGGCACAAACTGGGACAGCCACTGCATAGATGGCCATTGTCACATGGTCTCGTACTCTCGTACAGCAGTGTTGATTGCTCTACACTTGAGATGGAGGAGTAGTAGGAATTATGATTTCGAACCAAACACTGCTTAATAAAAAAACTTTTTCACTAATTCATTTTTATGCATGTTAACATAACTAGTTCTATTTTAAGCACGGGGCCTAACACTTGCTAGCTGAGATTAACTCTTTAAACATTTAGTTAGAGATTCGATTTCTAATGATATGTATGGGGAGGGAGAGTTTCATGACTAAAGGCAAAGCTCTAAGCCTTAAATGGATTAGTTAGAGCCTCATTTGAAGTTTAAGTTTGAACATTGAGATGAAAGTATGGTTGAAACTCTGCAAGGAAAACAATGAAGTATTGCTATCCCAGCCACACCCCTTCAGCGTCACTGATTACAAAGCTTGCCTTCTAAGAGATTCCTTTCTAAACCATGCTGTATGAGCCAGAAACACAGCTACGCAAGATCCTACCAACCAAAATTATCAGGCAATCCAGATTAGCATAACCCAACTTAGTTTGCATTTCTAGATATGAAAGTGTAAATGTGAACGTATAAAAATTAATCTCGAGTTAAAGTCTTTCAATTAAAAATAGAAAACATAAAAGGTTTCTTATGAAACTATTAATACCCCTACAAAAATGTCATACGCAAATTAATGATTTCAGCCAACACCTACGAAAATGTCGTTCAAATACTAATACTTACATCCAGTGAGATGTGTGCTTTTTTTTTTTTTGGTTTTGGCTCTGATGAGATACGTGCTTTAAATCATCAAAATCTACTTTCATTTATGCGATATGAAGCTTGTGAGAAATCTAAAATCCAATACCAAGCCCTTTTTATGAATGAATGACTAATATTGAGTCAAGAACCTTTAATTTGAATTATCAATATTTTTATATTATTATTCTCGAAATATAATACACAACTTAATTTAGGCCACTGAGGATATTACCACCAGCAACTTGAAAAGGTATACATTTGTTTTTGTCAACAAAAAAGTCAACAAAGCCCTTAACTACATGTTCTATGGGCCTTGAATCTTCACAAGTACCAGATGTTCGCAGCGAAAGTAAGAGCTTGATAATTTCCTTTCAGTCTCTTTATTGGGCCAACTTTGTACTTTTCAAGATAGGAATCAAATTCGTCTTGCTGAGGCCCAAATTTGATTTTATAGCCCACACCATCCAGCAAGCAAAAGACCATTACCATGCAGGGAAACGACATCGCTTTTAAATTGACACATGAATGATACAATAGGATCATTTAGCGTCACAGCTTAAGGCATACATCATCCAACAAAACCAACAACGTTGAACAAAGTTGTTAAAAAGCGCACACTTGATTTCTTCGATACAAACGAGGTCCCTTCAAAACCCAAGTCCCAGCCTTTTAAGAGCCTCCGCCAAATTTAGTGGCGATTTCTCCAGCATCCATTTCCATACAATCATCACCTTCTTATACCCTCACAACCTCTTCTTCTGCTCTCAATTCAACCCATTCTCTCTCTCTCTCTCTCTCTCTCTCTCTCTGTGTGATAATATGGCTCAGAATGTGGCAACATGGTCCATTCAGAGCACCCTTTTGTGCCCCAGTCCTGGATCTGCAAATGAAGCTGCACAGAAGCTGTTAAAGCCTCCAACTTTTGCTTCCAAGGTGTTACCACTTGAAGGGAACAACAAGTGCCCCCAACTTGCCTTAAGAACCTTGAGGGTCAGTGCTAGGAAATCTGCACCTGCGGAAGTCATCCCAGTCTCACCCGTAGATGATTCAAAGGTTCGTCCTTTCTTCTTCCTCTTGCCGAAGTTTTAGTCTTCCTTTTATTTATGATTGGAAAGTTTTGGAGTATGAGATTTTGAGGAGGACCCCAGATGATAGAAATGATGGAAAATGCAAGTGGTTGTCAGATTTTTGAAATGAGAAATTGTTGTGCTTTGTGACCATTAACAACAGAATGAAGTTTGTGGAAAAAAAAATTGATGATGAATCTCATCATTGAATTTAGTTTATATGCAGAGAGTGTGTGTATGAAAACTAACTAGCTAACTAACTTCCAGCTGTGCTAGCCGTATTTATATCATGTCCTGACTAAATAACGGAAGGAGTTGAGATATGAATAAGTTAGTCGCAGATTCAGAAATATTTTGAGTGTGTTAACCCTTTTTGTGTTTCTGGGGTGATTAGATTGAGGAGCATTTGCAGCATTTGCAAGTTGGCAATGCTTCAGCTGGAATGTGGTCGAAGCCCACGGTTAGGCGCAAGACAAAGATAGTTTGTACCATTGGCCCTTCCACCAATACCAAGGAAATGATTTGGAAGCTGGCTGAGGCTGGCATGAATGTTGCTCGCCTCAATATGTCTCATGGAGATCATGCCTCTCATCAGAAAGTTATTGACTTGGTTAAAGAATATAATGCACAATCAAAGGACAACGTAATTGCTATCATGCTTGACACTAAGGTAAGTTCTTCTCCATTCAAGTATTCTTTTTATTATTGTTACTATTTCTAAATAAGGACACTATGCTGAACTTTAAAACTATATCATATTTATGTAATCACAATTGAGTATTGGACTTAAAACTGGACAGTGCGTCACAAATAATTTTATTGAATATTACTGATGCACTCAGTTGTGCTGAGAAAGCAATGCATAAGGAATGTGTTGATGCTATTTGTCAAGTCATTGTCATTGTTCAAATAGTGTTTAAATCTCTAAATAAAATTAGCAGATGAGAGACATGCCAACTCATTGATTGCTTGTAATAATCAAGTTATAAATAAGAGATCAACTGCATAGCCTAAATGCTAAATTTCTCTCATACACTCATGGTTTCACCATTTGTCTACGTATTTCAGGAATTATTTGTTGCTGTCTCATGTGATAATTATTTTCCTTTCTTTTCAGGGTCCTGAGGTTAGAAGTGGGGATCTGCCACAACCAATCACACTATCAAGTGGGCAGGAATTCACTTTTACTATCCAGAGAGGTGTTGGGACTGCAGAGTGTGTTAGTGTGAACTATGATGATTTTGTCAATGATGTGGAAGTTGGGGACATGCTTCTTGTTGATGGTATGGTGATCAACTGATAAGCTAAAATGTTAAAAGTATTAACCATTTTGCTTTGTATCAAAGAAAGAATGCAATATTGGGGTGATTTATGTTTATGATCCTTCCTTTCCATTTATTGAAGTGTTTGTCCTGCCGTGGGCAAGTCTCCTAGTCTTTACATATTAATTTGTTGTTAGTGGTAGGTCTACCCATGCAGCCTGGTAAGTTTCTAGTGAACATATGCTATATATTTTGGGTCAAAGATGATTGAAATTAAATGATTTCCGTTTACACAAGTATTTGTCATCTATCATTATTATATAATGTCATTGTTGAATTGGCAAATTAACATGTTTGTACCCTGTTATTATCCCACCTTAACTGGTTTATTTAATTTTATGGACGGTAACAATCTGCTATGTCCATAGATTGTTAGTTATATTCACAAACAAAAGTTTCAGTAAAAATTACACTTTTTAAAGATATCTTGGATGATATCTTCATTTATCTTTTTATCCTTAGAAAGAGTCAATGGAACTTTATGATGATGAATGCAATATTTCTAAGTCTTTGATGTACAATGTGTTTGAACCTCTGACTCTTGATGTATAATTATGATGTAGGTGGTATGATGTCCTTGGTGGTTAAGTCTAAAACAGAAGATTCTGTTAAATGTGAAGTTGTTGATGGAGGAGAGCTCAAGTCAAGACGGCATTTGAATGTTAGAGGAAAAAGTGCAACACTTCCTTCCATCACTGGTTAGCCTTCAGATGGTTAATCTTATTCTTGACGATTTTCTACTGGTGCATCTTTCTGCATGCTTGTGTGTATTGGGGTACATGGTGGAATCGAGGTTATGGTGGTTTCATAGGGAAATAATCTTTACATTGATTTGCTGCAGAGAAGGATTGGGATGACATCAAATTTGGAGTGGACAACCAAGTTGACTTCTATGCCGTCTCCTTCGTTAAGGATGCTGAAGTGGTTCATGAACTGAAGAATTATTTGAAAAGTAAAACATTTAGAAGATAAAAACATATCACTTAGTTTGGTGCATATTTAAATTATAAGAATGATGAATTTCCCCCTAAATACGGCAGGTTGTGGAGCTGATATACATGTCATTGTAAAAATTGAAAGTGCAGACTCTATACCAAATTTGCATTCAATTATCACTGCGTCTGATGGGGTACTTAACCTAATCCTTGCATTATTTCTTCATGGAGTACTTCTGCGTTGACCTATCTACTTTTCCCTTCTTGTTTAGGCTATGGTTGCCAGAGGGGATCTTGGTGCAGAGCTCCCTATTGAAGAGGTTCCACTTTTGCAGGTGAACTCCCTTTCAAAGAACTGAGAATCTATAGTAAAGCTAAATTATCAATTGGAATTGTTGAGAAACAGAGAAGGAGAGAAAACCATAGAATGAATCCGTGTGTGTTAAACTACACAACGGAGAAAATATATATAGACAATGTGCAATAAATACACAATAATTACAAAGATATATCTTCCTAATTATGAATAATTACAGATATTTACTGATTCTAACACTCCCCTCAAGTCAGGGCATATAGATCATATGCACCTAGCTTGTTACATAAAGGTAACTTATTCTAGGCCCTCTTAATGATTTGGTGAGAACATCGCCAGCTTGGTCATTTGAATTGACGAAACTTGTGGTGATGTCTCGGATAGAATCTTTTCTCCGATGAAGTGACAATCAACTTCAATGTGTTTGGTCCTTTCATGAAAAAGCTGGATTTGAGGCAATGTGTAAAGCGGCTTGATTGTCACACACAAGTGTCATGTGCTTGGTTTCCCAAATTGAAGTTCTTTGAGGAGTTGCTTAAGCCGAGATAAGCTCACATGTGGTTGAGGCCATTGCACTACTCCGCCTCGAAGACTAGACCGTGCCACTACTGATTGCTTCTTACTCTTTCCAGGATATGAGATTGCTCCCAATAAGTATACAATACTAAGGAACGCTACTCGAGAAGAGGATCCACTTGTCTGCATCGGAATACCCAACTATATCAGATGCCCTTGTCTTCATAAATAAGGCCCGCTTAGAGTGCTCCTTTGACATACTTCAAAATAATCATGACAAAGATCCCAAAGGAGCTTCACATGGTGAGTTTAGGAATTGACTAACCACACTTACTGAATGAAATGTCTCGACGAGTAATCGTGGAGATAGTTCAATTTCCCAACAATCGTCTATATCTCCCAGGGTCGATAGCGGCTCCCCACGATTTGGTAGAAGCTTGACATTAGGATCCATAGGAGTATCAACGGGTTTTGCGGCAAGTAAACCTGTTTCCTCTAGAATGTCAGCAAGACATATTTTCTCTGAGAGAACTATGCTATCTTTGGTGTCTGCGCTACCAATACCTAGGAAGTATCCGAGTTTGCCAAGGTCTTTGAGTCCTGGAAATGCTTTGCATAGGTGTTTGATCATGCGTTATACCCTGAAAAGTGTCGCTCCCTGTAATGACAATATCATCAACATACACAACTAGGTGGATGCAACCTCTGCAGTATGGCGATAAAACCGAGTGGTCACTCACTCCAAGTCATACCAAATTCTTTGAACCACGAGTGGAGAACCTTCCAAACCAAGCCCGAGGCGCTTGAGACCATACAATGATTTGCGAAGACGACAAACAAGGCGGAAGACTCCCACGAGCAACAAACCCAGGAGGTTGCTCCATATAAACCTCTTCCGCCAAGATCACCATGAAGAAAAAGCATTCTTAATATCCAAGCGATGCAGAAGAGGCCAATGACGATAGCGACCATAGAAAGCAGGGCGACGAGTCATCTTGGCAACAGCGGAGAATGTATCACCATAATCCAAACCAAAAATCTGAGTGTACCCTTTGGCTACAAGACGAGCCTTAAGACGGTCAATGTGGCCATCAGGCCCCACTTTAACGGTAAAAATCCACCGACAACCAACCACAGATTTACGGGAGGGAAGAGTCACTGGTCCCAGTACCACTCTGAAGTGCACACATCTCCAATCATAGCCTGTCTCCACCCAGGATGGGAAAGGGCCTCACCTGCAGTCTTAGGAATAGACACAGAGGACAAAGAAGACAAACAAGTATAATGTAGAGAAGACAGACGGTGATAACTCAAGGTCAGATAATGAGGAGATGGGTTACTGAGTGGAACGAATACCTTTGGCGAAATGGGAAGATCAGGGTGCAACCGGCAGACCGGCGACGAGGATCTGGGCACCTAGAGGGAGAGTCCACATCGCCAAGATAGGCTCGGAGGAAGGAGCAGTGCAACGGCGGCCGTGGGGTTGAGGCAATGGGTGGTAGAGGTAGGACAGTTTCGGTGGCCGGCCAGCGCGGCGATGGTAGAACTGAAGGGCGGGGTGAAGGGTAGGTGTAGGCAAAAAAAGGGGTGGCAAAGGCACAGGGGGTCACAGGAAGGGGAGTTCCTCGAGAGCAGAGAGGTGAAATGGTGAGATGACTCAAAGAAAGGAATAGAGGTCAAAAAGGTAACATCCGCGAGACAAGATAACGACGCTTGAGTAGGAGAAAAACACCAGAAAACCTTTTTGAGACCAGAGTGTAACCAAGAAAAACACATTTAAGTGAAGCGTCTTGAAAGCTTGTCAAGACCAGGAGTTAAGTTGTGAACAAAACAAGTGGACCCCAAAAACATGTGGGGAAGGGAATGCAAAGGGTCATGAGGAAATAAGATGGAATGGGGAACTTGGTAGCCCAAAACAAGAGGCATGCGACACTAAATAACATGCGATTAGCATAAGCCCCAAAACTGAAGGTACATGATGATGAAGAGAAGAGTACGCAGTGTGGTTTCAATGAGATGACGATTCTTGCGCTCAAAGAACCCCATTTTGTTGAGGTGTATGAGCACGGGACGTGCGGTGAAGAATCCCATGAGAAGCTAAAAATTTTGAAAATCGTGAGACAAATATTCTTTGGCATTATCACTACGTAAAGTGAATAGGAACACCAAAATGAGTTTTATTTCTTCATAAATGTAGTAAAAAGCAGAAACAATTCAGACTCTATGTTTCAATAAAAATAACCACGCATAACGAGAATAGTCATCAATAAATGTAACAAAATAACGTAAATCCTAAACTAGACACTGTATGCGACTAGGACCCCAAATATCTGAATGAACTAAAGCAAATGGAGATGCATTGTGCCGACGACTAACACTATCCGGGAAAATGACTCGCGTGTGTTTCCCAAGTTGACCACGACTCACAAGGCAAAGCGAGAGTTTGGTCGGGCTAGGCACCATGCGTTGCAAGTTGGCAAGGCTGGGATGTCCCTAACCGGGCATGGAGGGTGAGAGGATCGATGGTGAGGGAGCAAACACTCGGCCGGAAGTGAGCTAATATAGGCCACGAGACTCACATCCGGTGCCAATCGTCGGCCCCGTGCTCCGTCCGCAAGTAAACAGAGTCTTGATGAATGAAATAACACATTTGAGGGCTTTAGTTAACCATAAATAGAGAGTAGGTTGAAGGGAGAACCGGGAACATAAAGGGCGATCAATCGACATAGAAGGAAAGATGGGCGGTGCCCAGGTGAGAGACCGTGTGAGAACCATTAGCTAAAGTGACAAGGGGCAAATATCCGAGTAGAAAGCGTGAAAATAAAGCCTTATTACCTGGGAGATATGATCGATGAGTCAAGAACCCAAGGACCCAAAGAGGCCGATCGAGAGACAAGCAAAGAATTACCGAGTGTGCAATAGAGGCAAGGAACCAAAGTTACGATGTTGCTCAAACCACTTCAGAAATCAAAGATGGTCATTGAGACGGTGTTTGTGGAGCGGATGAGTCAGAAGGGCAGAACACCGGCCTGGGCAACGTTAACCGATGAGGGCGCAGTGAGGATGCAAAGAGTAACAACGATCAATGGTGTGGCGGGCTTATGACAATGGTCACACACTTAGGCGAGAAGCTTCCAGAACGCCCACGACCAGTACCCTGGGTGGCGAGTGCAGAGGTATCAATCGAGGTCGGAGGAAGGAGCAACTTCAACGGTGGTTTGGCGGGAACTGAAGGAGAGAGGCGGAACACCATGGAGAGAGTAGGCACGATCGGTGATCCCAGGCGATCACGCAGTAGCGAATACTGCGAAGAGTAAGCCATAAAGGGCCAAGAGCATAAAGAAAGAGCTACGTTGCTCCAATTCCTTCTCTGGGGTATCAGCAGGGGGCAAGAGTTCATTGAAGTCATGGAGTGCACCGTGAATCTTACCCAAATAAGAGGACATAGAACCATCAAGCTGGCGAGGAGCAATGATACCCATGAGATCCTGACAAACACGATCTGACGCGTTAGTGTCATTGGTGAAGAGAGGTCTTTACTGCGCAAGCAGATTCACAAGTGACATGGGCCCGAAAGATTTGTTTGATGGAAGGAGCAATGGTGGACTTGAGGATGCTACAAAGTTGGGCATCAATCTTAACCCAGCGGGGGCGCCTATCCACCGGGATGTCGACAGCCTTTGTGGTGAGGTGGTCAACATAGTCCTGCCCTGTCAACCAAAGTTTGATGTCGGATGCCCAAGTATCATAGTTATGGCCATCAAGTTTATCAGTGGAAAGAGCCACACTAACATAACTCGTGAAGGCGGGAGGATCAGCCTTTGAAACACCTCTTATCGCCAGGAAGAGTGGCGGCCATGGGTACAAGGAGGCAAGGGCGAGAATGGGAATTTTAAAAGGTCACGTTGTCGGCCGGGATCGCGGGCCAGACAGATCCAGGAAAAGAAGCGGGCGAGTCAAGCCGACAGCAATGATCGGCGGGCCGAACGCGTGCCGCTACTGTAATGCCGGAAGCGCCAGAAAACACCGCAGAGGAGAGGCGCGCATTGGGAGCGCGTGAGACGCCGGATGGAGCCGCTGATCGCCCGGGGTTGGCAGCGCCTGGTGAGGCGTAGGTCAGCGGTGAGTTGCTTGACAGCAGCCGAACGCCGGTCAAGCGGAGGGAAACCGGCGAAGTCGGGACCGAAAAAATTTCTCCGGAGGCGGCGCCTCTCCTCGACGGCACAGAGTAGGGTTTTCTTTTGCCTAGGCTCACGATACCAGTGTTGAAAGCAGAAGAGAGAAAACTATAGAATGAATCCGTGTGTGTTAAACTACACAACGGAGAAAATATATGATATTAACGCAATAAATACACAATAATTACAAAGATATATCTTCCCTAATTATAGATAATTACAGATATTTACAGATTCTAACAGGAATCATTTACATAGCTGGGCATCAAACTGAGATCATCTTGAATTTCATAATGCTTGTTAATGTAGGAGGAGATTATCAACTTGTGCCGCAGCATGGGAAAGGGTGTTATTGTGGCAACAAATATGCTGGAAAGCATGATTGTTCACCCAACGCCTACCAGAGCGGAGGTATCAGATATAGCAATTGCTGTCCGTGAAGGGTCTGATGGAATAATGCTGTCTGGAGAAACTGCTCATGGAAAGTAAGTAAATAGCTTTCCCTGCCCCCAAATGTCCAATGTCTGAGTGCTTTGAATGGCTAGTCTGGGGAGCTGCTGAGTTTTAGTAGCAGCTAGTAAGTGACCTTGAAGACAATCTGGGTCTCAATCAGTGATAAGTTTATACAGAAGCAGGAGGCATGGGCTGTTGCTTTCAAAATAATGCAATCCATTGATTGTTTCTATTATCAAGCCAGAAAGAATGATTCAATTTATTATAGTGCAGGTTCCCACTAAAAGCTGTGAAGGTAATGCACACAGTTGCATTACGTAAAGAAGCCACTATACCAGGTGGTCAAATGCCACCTAGTATCGGTCAAGTTTTCAAGGTTTCAAGTCTATTTATTTTGTTTCTGTGATGACTTTCTTTGTCCATTCCCTCTAATTTGATTGTCATAACTGAAATGTGTTGTGTGTGTGTGTGTGTGTTTTGTTTTTTTTGGTATTTGGATCTGTGTAGAACCACATGAGTGAGATGTTTGCATACCATGCAACAATGATGTCCAACACCCTTGGAACCTCAACTGTTGTCTTCACTAGAACAGGTTTCATGGCTATCCTACTAAGCCACTATCGACCTTCTGGCACCATATTTGCATTTACAGATGAGTGAGTTCTTTTTTCCTCTTTCTCTTATTTGATTGTTTATAACAAAACTTGGATTTTTGAAAATGTGTATGGATATTTCCTCTTATTTGTTCAAAAATTAACTTCAAGTTTTACTTTTCAATTTCTTGTTTGGATGCCAGTGCAAAAGTAACTTATGAAACTGCTTATTTGATGTTCTTATCAAATGTTATGAATTCCAGAGTCCTCTAGTGTTCATAGCTGATAAACCATCTGCTTTTTGGGAAATAGTAATGGTTTGCCTCGGAGTTGATTTCTTTAGTTTTAGTTGGCCTTTTTTTTTTAAAAAAAAAAAGAATCAGTTTTTATATATTTGATATTATGCTGTGACTAATGTATTATCTACCTAATTTTGCATGTCGTGCAGTAAGAGGGTACGACAAAGGTTGGCATTGTATCAAGGAGTCTGTCCTATATACATGGAATTTTGTGATGATGCTGAAGCGACTTTCAGAAGAGCCTTGGACTTGCTGCAGGTAATGTTTGGAGGACATATAATGATTGAGCTGTTACCTTACTGGCTCTAAGGCACTTCTAATATGTAACACGTGTAACATGATGACTGGTTGTTTGAAATGATTTTAGGGGCGTTTTTGCATTCCAGATTTAATTTGATCTATTCATGCATGCATCTGGAATTTGACCTTATATTTACTTTATATTGTTTACCTTATGGAAATGTCCTCCGATTCTACCTTTGGAATTGTTAGACTTTATGCTGTACTACAAGTCTATCACTGGAATAAATCCATCTATAGGGATTGTTAAACTTGTAATACTGAATTTAGACTCAGTTTATTATTCCTTAGCTAAATTTGTGGCTGTAAAATGCAACTCACTAACTTGTCAAACACCTGTGGGGTTTTCTATGATGCCACTTAATACATTCTTTTGATGACAAAGGGTACTCTCAGAAAACTTCTAATACTTAAACAATGCCCTAATATATACCTTTTTGCTTTCTGTTCCTTCGCTATCATGATATATATATGTTTTCAATGTGCAGAAGCAAGGAATGGTGAAGGAAGGAGAAGAAGTAGCACTTGTACAAAGTGGCAGGCAACCCATATGGAGGTCTCAATCCACTCACAACATACAAGTCCGAAAGGTGTAAACTAACAAGAACCATGTGAGAGGTTGCTGCCAGTCTTTTCTTTTCTTTTTTTATTATTTAACCTTGCTAGGTTTCATTTTCTTTTATATGATTGGTTTTTATTTATTTATTTTGTGTTTTTGAATTTTGCATGGATAAACTGCGGTACATGCTATTGAAATTTGGGTGAGAAACTAAAATTAGAAAAAGGTTTCGGCCATCATGGCCTTTCAAGTTTCAATATATCTTTGGGCTGCCTAAGAGTGAGGGTTGAGACAATGTCAGTGTACTTTTGTTATAGCTTAACATCCTTTTTCTTATTGGCTCTCGTCATTCAAGTAGGAAGTTTGAAAGGAAGAAGAAAAGAATGATAATAATGAAAATAAATTCTTATCGTTTTGGTATTATAAATTTACTTATAACTTTGACACTGTCATTGATTTAATTGCTACTAGCCTTCATATCACAAGCAATCACAATGATTAAAAAAAATGGTAAAAGGGGGTAAATTATACTTGGTGAAATTTATCTTGATTTTCTTTTATTTGTTTAGATGAAACTGATTTTTTTTAATATACTATCTAATGTATAATGGAGGGAGGAATGGTGTAATAATTTTACAAATTTAGAGAAGATTGAGATAATCATTTCACAAATTTAGGAATTTCTTAAGTAATTTTTACAAATAGAGGATAGTCAAGTTAAATTTCATCATATCAAAACCATCTACCAAACTAAAATCAAATTATAATCAAAATACATCTAGCAAACATCATTTTATTGTGGAAATTCAATCTTAAATGAACATGTAAAAGATTTTTACTCGGTTATACATAGTTATATATTCTAAAAATCATTAAATAATAATATTTGATTAGTCAATAATGTAAAATATTTTATATTTAAAGTGTGGAAGTGGCTATTGGCACACTTTATTATTTATTGGTACATCCTATTTAATATACTTTTGTTTAATTGTCCTAAAATTTTCTTTCTCCAAGATTTGAAATAAACATAATTTATTGCCACTTTAGTATTATTCAAACTCACTGATCTTAATATTGCTGAATAAAGCTTCTTTTAATATAGCTTCTATGTTTTTACTTTTTTGTGATTTTTTTTTTAAATTTTGCATAATTTTTTTGGATTAAATGCTTCTTAACCCCTAAATTTTAGGTCATGTATAATTTATATCATGATTTTTTAAAATGCGCATTATGATACTTTGAACTTTTTAAATTGTGCAAAAAATCAAGGAAGAGAAAACCAGACCGGGTAATGAACTGGTTAAAGTACTAGTTCAAAGGCTCAGAAGCTTAACCAAGGTTGAATTGAAATATAATAAATATATATAAATATATACATATAATTAATTAGAATATAAAAAATATGTTAAATCATTAACATTAATATAATCAACACAAAAAAAATATATCCATCGGTTTATAAAAATAAATATAATCCATATAAAATTTCTCTAGTCTCAGCCTCATAACACAGTCACAAAGCATTTGAAAACAATATTTATTAGTGATTAGCGAAGTTTATAGTAAATAACCTACGAATAATAAAGAGAAAAGAACAATCTAATAATCTTTGTTTGTGCTCTTTTTTGATTCAGTTTTTTTTTTTCATTTTTACTTGTGATTATCACAATATGTCAATATTTAAGCATTAAAAAAAAATCTAAAGTTCCAAATCAGCAAAACCAGTTTGGTTCATGGATTTTCCCCTTATTTTAATCGATTTTGATCAGTTTTGAACTCTCCTGGTTTAAGAACTTAACTAGAATGATTAGATGACCGGTTCCAGGTTAACTCAGTCGGACCGGCTGGTCTGGTTCGATTTTCTCTTCCATGCAAAAAATCCCTACTTTTCAAATAGTGAAAATCTTTAAGTCATATCAGAGTGTCAGATTGCATACAATAAAAAAAATCAGGACGGTTAATTGCACATAGTATTCACTGGCAAGGTATTAGGTTGCACAAATTAGAAACACAAGGGATTAAGTACACATAAATCTTACCTTTATTATTTACCAAAATTATACCGAGGGGTGTTTTGCATAGATGAAAAAGTTTAGAGTATCACGATACACATTTTGAAAATTCGAGGTGTAAATTGCATATGACTTAAAGTTCAGGTGGTAAAATGCATTTATCCCTAATTTTTTTATTAAGTAATTATTAATATTGTAATATACAACATCCCATAATTGAGCATAAATAATGTTCAAATTGAATTAACAAATAACTTTATGTGAGTATAATAATATTTTAATAATTTTATTTTAATATTCTATAAATATAATATAAAATAAAACATTATGATCAACATAGTATTATAATTTTTTTTTGTTATTTTTCAAATATCTACCACAAGATACAATAACTAATCTTTAATTTTCGCATACTGTAGGTCCATTTAAGAAAGTAATAATAAAGTATAAATTAAATAAAATGAAAAATAATAATAATTTAATAATTCAATTTTCACTATGAACATAAAAAAATCTGCAATACAAACAAATAATATTTTTTTCATTTTATTTAATGAAATTAATATTACTAAAACACACCGAATGATGTGAAAATATATTGTCAAATTTTAATAAATTTTTTTTAACGTAACATAGCATGTGATTGCAAAATAGATAATAAATTAATGAATTATGCTACCTTAAATTTTAAGAATAAAAATAAAAATAAAAATAAAAACTACGATAAAATTTGAAAGATCGACACTTCAAATGTTAATGTTATATATTTATTTAATTATAAATTAAATTATGCAAACACAAGCTTAAAAAACTTGAGTGTAGATGCTCTATATTACAATTAATTTTTTTAATTTTTAAAATTTTCTTTTTTAATATACTTGCTTTTATATTATGTTGATGACTATTATATTACTATAAAAAAATTTATAAATTCATTTAATATTTAAACCGAAATAATTATATCAAATAAATTAATCAAAAATACATATAATATTTAACGGTCATTTCAAAATAGAAAATATAATTGACATTAAACATTTTCCAGTTAAATTAATAATCATTTAATAAAAAATCGTATAAAATTGTTACGAAAATTTTTTCACAAAATAAAATCACAAAAGCTATGCTAAAAAATGTTTTATTTGGCTATATTAATAATAATGAGTTCGAATAATATTAAGGCAATATTAAATTAGATTTAGTTCAAATCTTTTAGAAATGACATTTTAGGACAATTAATTAAAAGTACATTAAATAAGGTGTGGCAATAGACAACAGGGTATTACATACCCTCCCCTTAAAGAGTAAATAAAAGTTAATCTCATTAGAATAAGGTAGAAGAGAAGAAACTGGTTGCTGATTAGGAATAGGAGAGTTGGTTACAAAGTTGGGTATAACAGACTAATTATTCTATCTGCTAACCACTATCAGTTAGTAGATGTGTTTATATATATATATATATACACATAGTTGAAGTAGAATATACTTCAGAACTCGGCCTGGATATATATATCATCAATGAGTCTTAATCGATTTGAATCACATTTTTTAGACAGCCATGGTACTAGGCTGCGAGCTCAACCGCGTTGCGTCTGAGGTGTTTATGCAACGAAAAGAAAAAAGAATACTATAAAGTAAATATTTGCAGAATTTTTCCTATCAATTAAATCACATACATTTCTCACGACTTTTAATACAATTACATACCTAGAATTCAAAAACTCGAGACCTCTTATTACGTTAAAGTAGCCCTAGCCAACTAATTATGCACTCATCGATAGTAAGCGTTTGTAGAACAAGGGGGTGTCTGTTTAGGATTTTTTGGGGGAAAAATCACTTTTTTCATCTTAAAAAATCACTTTTCATATATTGAATAATCTTTTTAAAAAAATTAGAATATAAAAAAAATCAGTTTTCAATTTTTTTATAGAAGCTAAAAAAAGTAGTTTATAAAAAAAATTATTTTCAACTTTTTCAACTATATATAAAATTTAGGTCCATGATCATTTTTTTAAATAAAAACCAAACGCAACCTAAATAGGAGAATAATATGCACTTTCAATTTGTTTTTAAGTGCTTGATAATATTATTTTATTTAATATTTTAAGGTTAAATACATTCTTAAAACATATTTCACGGTTAATTTTTTTTCTAAAAAAATCTTTTTGAAAAAGAAAATTGCTTTTGCATATCTACCAAACACAGATTAAGAATTGGGATGTTAAATAACGACATTCAAATCAATATTTGGTTAATTTGTAATCCTAAACTCTATTTGGGACTCTGAAATCTTGTCTTCTATGTTCATCGCATTGCCAAACTACTCACGTGGAGACCAAAAATAATGAAGTAGATTAATGCAAATAAAACATTTATGTCATTTTCGCCTATGTTCATCGCATTTATGTTCATCGCATTGCCAAACCTTTTATTTTGGATAGCTACTACGGACATTTCAATTTCTTAACAAGTGTTCCATCACTGTCCAGAGCATTATTCGTAAGTTCCATCAAATAATTCAACGATAATCAATCTCTATTTGGCAAGATAAGAATGAGAAGCCAGAAAACTTCACTCGCAAAAAAGTGCTTCCTGATTGTACAGAGCATTGTGCAGCCCATTGTGCGTATGTTCCGTCAAATAATTTATAAGATTAATAATTTGTGGCTTGGCAACATAAGAACGAATGAGAAGCCCGAAAACTTCACTCGCAAAAAACGTGCTTCATCATTGTGCAGAGCATAAGTCCCGTCAAAAAATTTATAAGAGCATAAATAAGTATTGAAATTGGTTCCTGATAATTTTAATAATACATAAATTAATTTTTGATAAAAAATATCAGTGTTGAATCCCTTATGATTATAAAAATAAAATATTATAAATTCCTAAAAATTTTATTTACAGATAAATTGATTCTTAACAATAAAAAATTAATGTTAAGATCTTTCATAATTATAAAAATAGGATGTATAAATCCCTAACTCACTTGTAACATATTAAATACTAATATGAATTTTAATTATTGATTTTTGTACCAGCCACAAATCTCATTCAACAATCAACACTAACTAAAACATATCCTTTATTTTTATAACTTTTTTTTATAAATTTCTCTCCAAACATTCCAATATATCACTATATCTACTGTCAAGAAAGAAACCCCTAGCCCCAAGCTTGCCGTTTTAAGAAATGAGTTAAATTTGGAATCAAATTCCTTATGTTTTATTATCACCTTATTCTAAGTCACTATAATACCAATATCGTAAATTCATAATTATTTTCTCAAAAGATTTATCTGCTAGAGTACAGCGATTGTATATTACAAAACAACCTAATACCACCATACTTGGTATGAGATGTACAATAAGAGCTATCTGTTCCTACTTGTTGGAGGTATAGAAATTTTATATTTTTCTGTCATCAGGACAGAGTTTTTTTGTTATTTATTTTCGTCTTCATCACTAAACATATTTATATTTTCAATGTCTTCGTATTTTTATCTCTGTATTACTAACCAAATGCTACCTAAGCTAATGGTTTCTATTACTGAAATTCAGATGTGATGTAGTTATAAAGAAGCCAACATCTTTCCGTAGAAGTAGTTTAAGAATAATTAGGTTGAAAATCAGTAGTTTGAGAAGAATTAAATCGAAAAAAGATTATTTATTTTATTTTGATATTTTAGACGTAAGTTTTAGAGAATGATTTTTGTTTGGAATGAATAAAGTAAAACACTTTCAAAAACATAATTAGCTAAAAGTGAAAGAGAGATAGTTGGAATAGAGAAGTTTGGTTAGTAATAATAGATATATAAAAATAAATTTTATTCTACTAGAATAAAAATGAAAAGTAGGTTAGATCTCCGTCTACCAAAATTATTTTTTAACACCTTAAAATTAATTTCTGTCCTGATATTTGAATAGTAAAATACGTTCAAAATTTTTTATTCTCATTTCAAGGAGAATAAAAGTAATTTTAAAGTTGCAAACTTGCAAATGAAACAAGCTCATAATAAGCTACTACTTAAGCACAAAATTATGGTATACTCTAATGCTCACTCGTCCCTTCTACTACATAATAACAAAGGTCCATTTAATTTAAGAAAGTATTCTTCTTCAGGGAGAAAAATGGTTTTACTCATGTAATAAAACACCATAACTAAGTCTAAGAGTTGACGTGGAAAAAGCAACTTTAAATTCTAGATTCATCACCAATATCGCCCCAAAAAGCTCTTTCCATAGGAGCAAAAGGCGTGTTTATTATGAACCATCACTTTCAAAAATTCAAATTATTGGATAGAGTCATGTGAATAATTTTTTTATTTGACACACTCCCTTATAACATGAATCAAACTCTAAATCAGTTATTTAATGAAGTTCAGATACTAAACTTATCATGAATTATTTCTTTCTAAAACTTTAAATTATTGGGCGAAAGTGGTGGTGATCTGATTAATTTGCTCCTCATGTATTTCAGAGCATTTGGTTATCCCTATAATTTCAATGGTAAATTACTAAACTATCCTCATTTTAATATTTAATTTTCCTCTCTCGTCACTCTTCCTTCTCCAGAAAACTTCACTCGCAAAAAACATGCTTCATCATTGTGCAGAGCATCGTGCCTAAGTTCCATCGAATAATTTAATATACATATATATATATATAATCACAACCAGTGTTTATATCACATATGTACTCACCTATCTTCTCCGCTGAACCATGCATATTTCTTAACAGTCTGTGCTGTGGTGAATCGATATCTGTGTAATTCTTCTTGTTTTTGAAATCTGATACAAGCAGTAGTCTAATATTAATACGAATGAATTGCTTACCAATGAAAGAGGTAAGATTGACAACAGCTTTGACCTTTAAGCGAATGGTTTCTCTTACTGAAATTCAGATATGATGTAAAGAAGCCGACATCTTTCCCCAGAAGAAGTAATTTTTGAAGAATTAACTTGAAAAGAATTACTTTTGAAAGAATAAATTGAAAAAATTTTATTTGTATTTGGTTTTGATATTTTAGAAATAAATTTAGAAGGATTTTTGTTTGAAAGGAATAAAGCAAAATCACTTTTAAAACATAATTAGCAAAAAATGAAAGAGAGATCGTTGGAAGAAGAAAAAGGTTGGTTTATAAGGATAGAAATGTGAAAGTGAATTTTATTATACTAGAATGAGAATAAAAAGCAGATTAATTCTCCTTCTATCAAAATTATTTTTCAACACCTTAAAATCAATATCTATCTTGACGTGAGTAGTCAAATATATTTAAAATTTTTTATTCTCATTTTAAGATGAATAGAAATATTTTCAGACGTACAAACTTGCAAACTAAACAAGCACATAATAAGCTACCTTTTAAGCACAAAATGATCGGTATACTCTAACACTCAATCGTTCCTTCCACTACATAATAACAAAGGTCCATTTAGTTTAAGAAAGTATTCTTCTTCAGAGAGAAAAATGGTTTTACTCATGAATTAAAACACCTTAACTAAGAGTCAAAGAGTCGACGTGGAAAAAGCAACTTAAATTTAAATTCTAGATTCATCACCAATATCACACAAAATAGCTCTCTCGATGGAAGCAAAAGACATGTTTATCATGAAGAATCTTTTTTAAAAATTCAAATTGTTGGATAGAGTCACTGAATAATTCTTTTATTTGACATGCTTCCTCATAACATGGATCAAACTTTAAATCACGTAGTCAAGGAAGTTCTTGTTAGTAGTATCAGGAGTTAGGCACACCCTAAGTGTAATAAATACTTTATGGATATAAGCAGAAGCGCGTCAAAAATTTATGGAGAGTAACAAATAAGTAAAGCACGTGAATAGTACTTCATAGTGAGACCCACTATTCACTATTCACACCAACAAGAATAAATAAGAGAGTTGCACACAAAATTTTAACGTGGAAAACCCTCTATTAATTTTGAGAGAAAAACTATGGGCCAAACTCCGAAAAATATTCCACTATTTTTAAAAAGTAATTACAATATAGTGTATCCCCAGTGAGATTCCCTTCTACTATAATTTGTAGTATTACAGAGATCTAGATAATATATCCAAAATCCCAGTGTATACTCATACTACACTCTTGAAATTTTCTTACACACACTCTCTATTTTTCTCTCACTATAAGAAACTTACTCTGCTTCTTTTTGCTATAGCTGAGGAAATGCTTCTCAGCTATGGATGCATATCTCTGTTGAATGCTTGGCTATTTATACGAAGCTAAAAGCAATACACAATAATGCTCCATCAATTTTTAATTGTGAACTAGTTGGGGAATCCAAATTTTCGGTGGACTTCCTCTTTTTTATTGGCTTTGCAATAATGCAAGCCACTGCATGTTCCGACAATTCTCCACCTTGGCTTGCAGTTTGCAACATCCTTCAACTTCTGCAAATATTAAGCAAGCCCAAACAATGCTTAAACTTGTCAATCGGCAACGCGCGGTTTTGTCATCATGTCGGCTAGGTTTTCAGCTGTGGCTATCTTCTGAACTACAACAATACCATTGCTGATACTTTCTTTGACAAAATGAAGTCTAACATCAATGTGCTTTGTCCTTTCATGATAGACTGGGTTTTTGGTAAGATGAATAGTTCTTTAACGATCACAATGTACAATTGGTACATGTTGATTCAACCCAAAACTATCCAAAAGACCATGCACCCAAATGCTCTCTTTAACAGTCTCGGTCAATGCCATATACTCGGCTTCAGTAGTTGACAATGCCACCGTAGATTATAGTGTCGCCTTCCAGCTAATAGTACATCCAAAGACTGTAAAGATATAACCTGTCAATGACCTCCTTTTATCCAAATCACCTCCATAATCAGAATCTATGTAACCTACAACTCCACAGTCCTTCTGACCTTCAAAAACCAAACAGACATCGGTAGAACCTCTCAAATACCGCATGATCCATTTCACAGCTTCCCAGTGTGTCTTTCTAGGTTTGCTCATAAATCTGCTTACCACACATACTATATGTGAAAGATCAGGTCTAGTGCACACCATGGCATACATGAGACTACCAACTGCACTAGAGTAAGGCATATGAGACATTTGCTCCTCCTCCTCTTCAGTTCTCGGACATTTCTTCAAAGATAACTTAAAATGTGCAGCTAACGGAGTGCCAACTGGCTTGGATTGATCCATATTGAAACGTTGTAGCACTTTCATAATGTAATTTTGTTGCGTGAACCACAACCTCCCGCTACTCCGCTCCCTATGAATCTCCATTCTAAGAATTTTTCATGCCACACCCAAGTCCTTCATCTCAAACTCTTTCTCCAATTGAGTTTTCAACATACTAATTTCAGCCTTGTTGCGAGCTGCAATTAGCATATCATCTACATACAATAACAGATGAATCCGTGTACCATTTGCAAGCTCCTTAGAGTAATGCAATTATCATATTGGTTTCTACTATATCCAGTACCAATCATAAATGCATCAAACTTTTTGTACCACTGTCTCGAGGACTGTTTCAAGTCGTACAATGACTTCTTCAATAGGCAAACATGATCCTCCTTATCAGGAATTACGAACCCCTTTGGTTAACTCATGTAGATCTGCTCCTCTAGCTCACCATGTAAGAATACTGTCTTCACATTAAGCTGTTCTAAGTCCAAGTCAAACATACTTACAATAGCTAATAAGATTCGAATAGAGCTATGCTTCACCACAAAAGAGAGTACTTCATGGAAGTCAATACTGTCCTTCTAAGTATAACCCTTTGCTACAAGTCTCGCCCTGAACCTTGAAGTCTCAATGCCAGGGATTCATTTTTTTTCCTTTTGTAGACCCATTTACAGCAAACAATTCTTTTCCCTTTTGGAAGTTGTTCCAGTTCCCACATCTAATTTTTTCTGAAGAGACACAATCTCCTCATTCATTGCTATCAGCCATTGCTTCGACTCCTTACTTTCTACTGCATCACGGTAGGTATATGGTTCATCTTCAACTGCACCATCTACCATAGTCAAGGCAAAGGCTAAAGGATCTGCACCTACTGAGTCAAGTGCACAAGTAGCAGAATCCATATATCTTTTTGGTTTCTGGATTTCTCGTCTTTCTCTACTAGTAGCAATACTATATGTGTAACATCCCGATTTTTCTGTCCGAGGGAAATGACCAAAATGCCCCTGAGGTCATTTCCTGACCCGAATTCGAGGGTAACCAACTCGGTCGTCCTTGAAGGGTCAACTCAATATTTGAAGGGGATTGAATGGCCTTTGAATGCTTCCGGAGGCGAAAATCTCGTTTTCCGCAGTTTCGGGTCAAATGACCAAAATACCCCTATAGCGTTTTTACGTGGGTAAAGGTGCCATTTGAGCCCGGAACTTTCCCCAGAGGTTTAAAAACATGTTTTCATGTGTCTAGAGGTCTCTGTTCAAGTCCCGGTGGTCCCGGGCAGTTTTAGTACAAAATTATGATTTTGCCCCTAGAATAGTGTTTTTGAGCTTAATGACGTAATTAAGCAAACCTAAGCAATATTAGGCTCTAAACGAAGATTAATTTATTTTCATAATTAATCTAGAGTCAAAATAATTTATTAAAGTTAATTAGAACCTAAAATTGCTTAGATTAAACTTAAATCCTTTTTTAAAACTCAAGATTCCTAGTCTTGGAATCTTGAATAGTGTTTTCTCTTTCCAATTCCTTAAATCAAGGAAATGTGTCTAGAGTTGTTTAGACTCTAAATTGAGGATCTAACTCACTAATGGTGCAAGACCACCCCTTAATTATGTCTATACCACCTTAATTATCCATTTTCCTTACCTAAACATTTTCTTACAAATTCCTAATCTTAAGCATAATCAAAGATACACCTAAACACAACTCTAAACCACAACTAAAATGCAAGAAATCCCCCCACATGGGCTGATGCATTTCGGCCAGCACACCTCCCCATTGACCACATGTTGAATTGTTTTCTCACTCAAAGAGCCATGCTTGAGGCCATACCTTGAACCATACCTCACCATGCTTTGAGCCATACCTCACCATGCTTTGAGCCCATATTATCTCACCTCATGGAACTCATGGATGCCTCCAATTCTGCACCTCATGGCTGAAACCCCTTCAGCCTCTCACCCCCTCCATTTGTTTCATTTCTCTATAAATAGAATGCCTTGAGGAGCTTGCACCACTTTTAGATCATTTGCTAAGTTTAGGAACACTCAAAGCTTTTCTTTTTCTCTCAAAGTTCTTGTGTTCTTCAAGTTATTGGAGTTCTTCATCATCTTCATCTTCTTCTTCCATATTCAAGTTCATCACACCAAGTAGGGATTTTCTTTCATGTATTCTTTTCTTTAAAGTTCTTGTTATAAGCTTTATGTTTATAGTTTCTCTTGATTCTCTTTAGAACTTCTCTTCCATTCTTTTTCCTTTTCACTTTCGGCCATAGGCCTTGAAGTTCAAAGAAATGAGAGCTTGATGATGAGAGTTTCATGATGATGTTCATCACTTGAAACAAACTCTAGAGCTTGGTCCTTGTTCTTGAGCAAAAATGTTTCTAGTTCTTCCTTTCTTGAACTCTTGAGAACTTTAGTTTTGATGGTGTTTTAAAATGGTTCTAAGGACTCAATGATGAGGTCTCATGATGTTGGTGTTAATATATCATCAAGATCATGGACTCTAGAGTTTCAACAATTTCTTTTCTTGCCTAGATGTTTCGGCCATTCCTTTTCTTTTATATGCCTCATAGTTTGATTTTCTAAAGATGTTGTTTTAAGTTCTAAGAACTTTAGGCTTTACTTTATCTTGGTTGGATGAGTTTGGGTTAAGATTTAAATTCCTTTAAAGTCTTGTTAAGGGCTCTAGAAAGATAAAATGAACTTGCATAATTTAATTTATGTTTGCACTCATGTTTACATTCTTGCTATGCACCTTTACTTTCAAGCTATCACCTAAGAACATAAAGATTAAAATGGAACTTGCATCATCACTTAATTTAATTCTCAAACCCTTTCTATTTCGGCCTTAAAGTCGATTGTTGTTGGGCCTAGAGCACTAAAATAAAGAATTGAACTTGCATCATCACCTAATTAATTTCTCGAATACCTATCTATTTCGGCCTTAAAGTCGATTGTTGTTGGGCCAAGAGTACTAAAATAAAGAATTGAACCTTGCATATTTACCTTCAAGCTTGCACGTTTAAGTTTATGCCTTGCATATTTACTTCCAAGCTTGCACGTTTAAGTTTGTGCCTTGCATATTTAATTTACGTCATCACTTTATTTTATAAGCAAGACTAAAAATGAAAAGCATGAGCACGTTTATTTTATATCATAACTTAAGAACCTAGAGCTTAAAGACTTGCCCATTTCATTCCAAGTTAAAGTTTAATGTGAAACCATTCTTTGAATGCATGTTTTCGGCCAAGTAGTGATGATGGACTTGCAATAAGTTTTCATCTAGCTACAAGGACCAATAGTCTATGTTCTAAGTTTTCCTTAAAGCTTTTCAAATCTTTTCAAGGTTATGTTATCATGAGATACGACTTTATTCCCTTTTAGAAGATGAAATATATTTTGGTCATTGACCTAAGGCTTCTCTTAGCCTCTTAATAAATTAAAATGATTTGCAAAGAGTCCTAGAAATTCTAAATTGATTCCAAGAGAAACTAGTTAACTTATGTACCTAGAAATGTCAATTTAAATCCTTTACTAAAGCTAAATATTTTCGGTTCTGATATGATGAGTGTGATTCTATATGATGATGTTTTGATGTGTTAGAATGTGTGAAATTATCATATGATGATGTAGAAACGATTCTATGCACAATAGGTAAGAAACTAGCTAACAAGAAATACCGTAAAGCTAGAATTTAACATAGTTTTGACCCATTTGTTTTTGGAACTTATCCAAACTGTTTTAATGGGAGCATAATCAGATTAGGATTGTTTAGACATGAAAAACTTGGTAACATTTGGATTAGAATCGAATTCTAGCACCTATAGGGAAACTAGTAACTAGAAAACCGTAAAAGTGCAAGTTTAGAACTCTTAGAACATTTATTTTTCTGGATTCTGTTCAGCACCCTTACAACATGATAAACATGATTAATAATTAGTCCTTAAGCATAGGAATGCCTCATAATTGATTTAGATTTAATTCATAGCACCTTAGGCGAAGACGGAACCGAGAAAGGGTCTAAAACGTAAGTTCTAGAACCCCGTAATCACAAGTTAAGAATCCTGCCTTATGCTTTTCAGATTTAAGTGTAAACATGAGGATTATGAATGATGTTTAATTATGAACCCTTAGATGCATAAGATATGAGCGACGGATGTTAGAGAACCATATCTCATAATTAAGGCCCGTAAGGGTCAAAGCATAAGCTACCGTAAGGATAAATGGTTGAATGTTCCATGATGATGCATGTGGTATGTAAATGATGATAATGTTATTCATATGAGGAATCCATGAGGATATATGTTTGTGTGGCATAAAGCAAATTTGGAAGAAATTCAGCGTAATGCCTTCGTGCCGCCGAATTTCTGACAAATTTGGGGACTTAAAGAGATTTTGAAAATTAAGGTACTAAGATGGGTTCTAGGATGACACCGTTTCGGCCGAGCATCTCCATAGAACTCATGTGACATCAGTACCATTTTATACTCTTAGGTGACACCGATTCGGCCGAGCACCCCTAAGAAAATTGCCCCCTAACCCGTACTCAGATAGTCTGGATTTATGATTTATGATACGCTTATCGTTAAGTGGTAAGTAAGAACTAGTGACGACTAGTTAAGGTATGAGCTCATAACCTAGATGTATGACACGTTCTGGGTGACACCGGTTCGGCCAAGCACCCCCAGTTCGATTGTCTTTTAGGGCGGCCCATGAGGAAGAGATGTTTCATGATTATGATTATGTCACTAAGTTTGTCCCATATGAACGTTACTATTGCCACTTTATGCCACTAAGTATGATGATGCTTGATGTTATATTTTATGTGCATTAGGTAGTGCCATGTATACATCTTCTATTATGATGCATTCATGACATTAAGATCATTCTAAAATGAATGGACCTTGGCTAAACTATGTTTTAGAACTTAAAATGGACATAATGCATGCTCACTCATTTTGTACAACTAAACCCAAGGTTCCTGAAGACGTAGATGATGACACCTAGGTAGTAGGAGGCCCTACTGAGATTCTTTAGCAAGATTCTCACCCCCTCTACCTCTTTCTTTCCATCACGTCTTCAGATGGCGACGTTCGTAGTGTTCATGGACACGCCGACATGGGAGGTGCACCATGACCCGGACCACGGGTCATTCCATTTTGTGGGTCGATGCACAGTTAGAATATTCATGTTCATGGGTCTACCCTTCACTCCCCCTGTACATTCCCATTGTTTCTCCCCCGTCTCACCTTTTGGCAATGACCTGGTATTCGAGCTTGCACGTCCCCGAGAGGAGAGGCTACGCCATACTCCACCGTTCGCGTCCGCTGTTCGAGACTACGCCCAAAGATGTGCCCTGCTGTTCGTCAGCCTTTTTCGGAGACGAATCCTTCCTAGGATTCGGCCACCCAGGTACCCTCCGAGGGATCTTCCCCCACTATACCCATGGACTTTGGGGAGGATAGCGAGCCCACCGCGACTCAGCCGAGGCGTGCACGACGACCGGAGATGCGACCATACCACGGGGATCCCGCTCGATCCCCGTTCCGCCTCTTCACGCCCGAGGAGCTCGCCCAGTTTCCCGGATATTTGCCTCGTTCGCGAGATAGTCGCCAGTAGGAGGCCGTGGATGGCCCGAGTTAGAGCACACACCACTTAGATGAGGATAAACCTTCTTTTGTTTAGAGGTTATCCCATTAGATGCACTCGGGTAGGGGAGTAGATTATGTTTATGCTTATGTTGTATTTTCTTTCATGTATTCCCTTGTACCAAATTAAGTCCCACACTTATAAGTAGGCAAGTTATATATATATATAAGATGTTATTCCGTGCTTTCCCATGATGTGCCTTTATGTGCTTTATGCTATAACGTTATGGAATGTATGTTTTGCCCGTTACCTGTTACATCGTATCACGCGGCTCTCACTTTCTATTTCAAAAAAAATTTACCCGTATTTTTCGCTAAGTATTTCTAAGTAAAATTGAGAACTATGAAGTAACAGACTAATGATTAACCTAAGTATGTTCTAGAGTATTGGGTTAAAAATTAGGATGTTACAATATGGCTCTGCTTCTTTGGTTTGTTCACCAGCATCCTCACTGTTAGGTTCATCTTGTTGTTCTACTTCAGGTTGTGCAATTCCTGAAGTACTTGGCTGATTTTCTTGCTTCACCTTCCCACAGTCAATCTCTAGCTCCACTTACTTCCTGGCACTATGATCTGTCTCTGCTTCATCTAAGTTTGATTCCTTCTTTTGACTTAGCATTGCCACCTCATCAAAAATGACATATCTGCTGATAATGATTTTGAGTGAACTTCGCTTTTCTGTACACCACAGTATGTAGCTTTTCACCCCTCGTGCATAGCCTATAAATATACACCTTCTTGCCCTCACCTCAAGTTTACCATCACTCATATGGGCATATGCAGGATAACCAAATATGTTCAAATCAGAATACTTTATGGGTCGACTGGACTATACCTCTTAAGAAATCTTCATATCAATAGCAGTTGATGGAGATCTATTTACCAGGTATATAGCTGTACTAACTGCCTCAACCTAAAATGATTTGGGAAGTGCTGCATTAATTCGCATGCATCTTGCATGCTCTAGAAGTGTTTTGTTCATCTGTTCTACAACTTTATTTTGCTGTGGTGTTTCTGGTACAGTATGGTGCCTCACTATACTAGCATTTCTGCAAAACTCTGCAAAGTCTTTATTGCAAAATTCTCCATCATTGTCAGTTCTCAGTCTCTTGATTGATCGCCCGGTTTGCTTATCGACCATAGCCTTCCACTACTTGAATTTGTCAAATACCTCTTCTTTTTTCTTCAAGAAATGTATCCAGACTTTCCTGGAATAATCATCTATCAAAGTAAAAAAATAGCAAGCTCCACCTAGGGAATTAACAGGGGCTAGACCCAAAACATCCGAATGGACATACTCTAATATCCCTTTACTGTTATGTTTGCCAAAACTGAACTTCACTTGTTTCTGCTTTCTAAACACACAGTTTTCACAAAAACCAAGTTTGGAATTCTTCAGGCCTTTTATCAAGCCTCTGCTAGCAAGTATGGTCATTCCTTTCTCACTCATATAACCAAGCTGCATGTTCTACAGTCGTGTAGCATCACCATTTCTTTCAGAGGATAGGACAGCAACAATTCCATCAATTGTACTTCCCAATAATAGATAGATCCCGCCCTATAGCTTTCCTTTCAATACCACCATTGAGCCTTTAATCACTTTCAAGAATCCACCTTCTCCAATAAACTTGTACCCCCGATTATCTAGGACACTTAAAAAGATTAAGTTTCAACCCAGTTCTGGAACATGCCATGCTTGAAACGTCCTTTTAGTACCACCATCCAAATTGACTTGCACATCTCCTTCACCTACAATCGAAATAATTATGTTGTCTCCCAATCTGCTTTTTATAGGATGAGAAAAAGCTTCGATTAGGGATCATGTGAAAGGATGCACCAGAATCCAGAATCCACTCATTTCTGGTGTCATCTGTGAATATTGTCAAGGCCAATCCAGCATCACCATCACTATCATCATAACTTTCAATTGTTATGTTGGTAGAATCTCCTGATTTCTCTTTTCTTTCTGGGCAATTTCTTCTGATATGTCCCGTTTGGTGATAATGAAAGCACTTTACAGATTTGTGCTTTTTGGACTTGGATCTTCTCTTACTTTTGCTTCCAGATCCTCTTTCTTGACTACGCCCTCTAGTCATGAACAAGCAGGACCTTCGGCACTGGATCCGGATACTAACTTCTGATGCTCCTTTATCTTCAATGATTCTTTGATATTTTTCACTGAGATATCGGATCTACTATAAAGTATGATATCACAGAAATTATCATAGGACGGAGGTAGTGAAGTCAACAAGATCATAGCTTGATATCATCCGATTGAAATCATCTATATGCTCTTGCATTGATTTTCCTCCTGAATATTTGAACGTGTACAGTTGCTTCCTCCGATAAAGCTTGTTAAACAAGCTCTTTACGGAATATTTTTCTTCCAAAGTCTTCCATAGTAAAACAGGGGTTTCTTCGTTTATGACTTCCAGCAAAACATTGTCTGCAAGACTCAACTGTATTGTACTCTGTGCTTTGACCATCATCTCCTTTTTCTTGTCATCATGTAATGATCCCGGGTCCTGTACTGCCTTTGTAAGACCTTGCGGACCTAGCAATGCTTCCACTTTTAGCTTCCATAGCCTAAAGTCGTTGGACCCATCAAATTTCTCCACTTCAAACTTTGGTACTGACATCTTGGATTTGTGTAAATCAACTGTAAACCGTGTACAGGAGGATTCCCAGGAAAGCGATGTGGGTCACAATGGACACGCTTAAATACCAAGCCTTTCCTTAGCCAAAACTTTCCAAACTGCACTCTCACAGTATCACACTATTTTCCAACAACAGCAACTACTAGGGAGAAATTCTTTTCTGATGTGGAAGATCAGACTAAGCTGCAACCATAAAGCATACTAAGAATAAATCCCATCGAACCAACAGTTCTGATACTATTTGTTAGTAATATTAGGAGTTAGGTATACTGCAAGTGTAATAAACACTTTATGGATGTAAGTGAAAACGTGCCGAAAATTTGTGGAGAGTAATGGATAAGTAAAGCACGTGAATAGTACTTCATAGTGGAACCCACTTTTTACTATTCACACCGACAAGAATAAATGAGAGAACTGCACACGAAATTTTAACGTGAAAAACCCTCCAGTAATTTTGAGAGAAAAATCATGGGCCAAACTCTGAAAAATATTCCACTATATTTAAAGAGTAATTACAACATAGTGTATCCCCAGTGAGACTCCATTCTCCTACAATTTGTAGTATTACAGAGATCTAGAAAATATACCCAAAATCCCAGTGTATACTCACACTACACTTTTGAAATTTTCTTACACACACTTTCTATTTTTCTGTCACTATAGAAAGCTTACTCTGCTTTTTTTTTTTGCTACAGCTGAGGAAATGCTTCTCAGCTTTCGACGCACATCTCGGTTGAATGCTTGGCTATTTATAGGAAGCCGAAAGCAATGCACAACAATTCTCCATCAATTTTTAATTGCAAACTAGCTGGGGAATCAAAACTTTTAGTGGACTTCCTCTTTTTATTGGCTTTGCAATAATGCAAGTCACTGCAAGCCATGTTCTAACACTTCTGATACTAACCTTGTCATGAATTATTTCTTTCTAAAATGTTAAATTATTGGGTAAAAGTGGTGATGAATAATTTGCTCTTCATGTATTTCGGAGCATTTGGTTATCCCTATAATTTCAAAGGTAAATTACCAAACAATCCTTATTTTAATATTCAATTTTCCTTTCCCATCACTCTTCCTTCTCCATCAACCCACACACCATTCGTCTCAACACCACGATCATCATCAATCATCACTTTCATTTCATTGGCCACACCTCGCTCTCATCTACAGACACCATCCTCTCACCACCACAATCATAGCATCAACCAGAAAAATATAAAAATAGCATAACAACAGCTAGCAAAAATAACATCCCCACAACGTAGAAATCCCTAAACATACATTAGAAATCTATGGAGAAATTCATGCCAAAATGCAAGCCAAAATCCAAATTCAAAAAAAAAATAAAATGAGAAATATTTAGGTATATCAAGAGCAAGAGAAAGTACTTGTTCTGATCTATTTATTAGTTAAAATATAAATTTTATGGGTAACTATTATCTCTCACTTTTCCTATATTTTTAATACAATTATTAATTTATTAATTAATAAATGTAACATAAATATTTTATCTTACTCTAAAAACACTTAAAGTTCTCAAACAGGATATTAATAGATTCATTGTTTATGGTGCATAAATTAACAAATTAAATTAGAAGGGAGTGAATTGGTGGATATGAAGGCACAGGATTTGATGTGCATGCGAAGCGGAATGATGACAAGACTTGGGATGGAAGTGTTGAAGACACTACGGAAGGGAAAGGAAAACACTTGTCCCTTTTTTAATGCCCTGCGGCGATAATTTTTGGAGGTTTCTAGATCTTGTTCAATTTATGGTGTTATTTCTAAAACATGTTTGCACTGCATACCTTCAATGGCAGATTTAGCCTGACGATCCGATGGTGTAGTCTTAGGTAGGTCTCATCGGAGAGGCGATGTAGGAGAAAAGGGGTGAATAGTTGAAAGGAAAAATTGAGTATCAAGACAAGGATAATTTGGAGATTTTGAAGTTATTATTTTTAATTTAAAAAAATTATGCTATTTAATAATTTTATTTAATTATAGTATCTTTAAATTTGAATCGTTTAAATAAAATTCAATGATAAAAGATAAAGAACCATGTGATGTTTCATATTATAGGTGGGACTAAATTATTCCCTATCGATAAAAATATGTGATAGATTACCGCCAGGTTGTAGAAGCTCTAATCAATTTTATATCTCACAATGATGCTAATGTTGACTCACAAGTAAAAGATGCAAGGAAGTGATTTTCATCAACAGTGAGTTCTGCATTTATGCCACGTACTACTTTAAATTCTAAATATGTGTCGACTAAACAGATTATATTATTAGAAGGAAAAAGACAAATCTTTTAAAGGATTATTTTAACAACTCAATCAGTTTAAGAAAATTACTTGATTAAAGGTTTCACCACTTCTATTGTGACTGTGTGCAAATCTGACCTGTTAGAATTATGTTTATATAAGAATTTATTTTCCTTGGTTATAAGTTATAATAGACTCTTATTGGGAAATTTGCGAATATAAAATAAAAAAAACAAGAACTTTATTTTTATCTTCTTTTTGGAGAAACTCGAAATATGTCCTGATTTCATTGTACATAAGTCGTACTATGATGGTGCGAATTTAATTTTTACATATAAGTCGTTCCAAGGTACAACGACTTATGTCATAAATTATGTAAGAAACTAATGTATAAGTCGCACAAGGTTTAGGCGACCTGAATAACACATAAGTCGCCCTAGCCTAAGGCGACTTATGTGTTATTTAAGTCGCCTAAACCTTGTGCGACTTATGCAAGGGTCTGCCTACAAATTTCACTTCCGAAGCTCTCACCAGTCATTGAGTTGCTCTGCTCATCTTAGTAACATGGCTGAGAATTGTTGTATTTTAGTTTATTACAATGGTGAGATTTTAAACACTGCCGAGGGAGTCACTTTTACTAGTATTTGACCAATCTGTGTTATTGTTCGTCCGACTATCAACTTTTCGCAGTTGCAATGGAGTATACAAGAGCAGTTGGGCCAAGAAAATAACATGCAGATTATCGAGATGCTGTACAGGTTACCCATAGTGATATTACAAGGGGTAATCAAGTATACAAGTTTTCCAATCTGTAATGACCATGATGTGAGTATAATGTTTACTTTTCAAGCCCGATTTCCTGAGATTCGTATTATGGAGATGTTTATTACTCTGCAAGAAAATCAGTTTAGCTATGGAGGTTCCAATCTTGTTCAATTAGCTGCTGGGCCCTCCTCTTCCCTTAACCAAGCGCCTGTCATCAATAACTCTGAAGGCCAAAGAGAAAATGCTGGTGATGTGGTTGCAAGTCCAAGCTTTGCACAACTTCCTGAACCATTGGCCCAAGGTGAGCCTATTGCAGGTTTGGATTATTCAAATTTCATTGAGCATGGGGAAGATGTGGACGAAGAGCAATTTGATGGCCCTGTACATAATGAGAGTGATGAAGGATTTGACAGGGAGGTTGAGGAAGGCAGTCAAGATCAACCCTTTATGTCACAATCCTTATCGTAGTCACAATCCCAAGGACAGCCTAGTCACTATTCAATACTGAATCTGGAAGGAATGAATCTGAGTAGTGTTGGAAGCGAGCCTGCTGGAGTTATTGGCTCGGATGGAAGAAGAGAGCTAGAAGTCGGATAATTGTTCAGGGACAAGGAAGTTATATTATTTGCAATAAAGAATTACAACATTCGAAGATTAGCTGAGTATAAAGTTTATGAGTCAAACCACATAAAATACCACAGTAAATGTGTGAAGTTTGGCAGTGGGTGCAATTGGAGTATTCGTGTTACTTATCGCTGGAAAATGCAAATGTGGGAAGTCTGAAGATATAATGGACCTCACACATGTGTGTTTGATTCTGCTTTGCAAGGCCATCGACAATTGGATAGTGATGTTATCTGTGCTAGTATATTGTCAATGGTGGAGAAAGATCCAACAATATCTATTAAAGTATTGCAAGGGGCCATGGAGTTAAGGTTCAAATTCAAGCCGAAGTATATGAAGGTATGGTATGCAAAACAAAAGGCAATTGGAAAGATTTATGGTGACTGGGAAGATTCCTATAAAGAGCTTCCAAGATGGCTTCTTGGTCTGCAATCTTATATGCCAGGTACTAATATTAAATTCTATTTTATTCGCTTTATCATATTTTAATGCATAAGGTAATGCTCATAAGTGAGTCTTTATTTTTTCAATAGTGAACTTAAATTTACTTGTCATGAGGTAATAGTCCTTATTTTTTCAACAGGTACAATAGTTCATCTATTGACTCAACCATACTATGTGGCTAATATTGTTGATCAGAATCGTGTGATATTTCATCACTTGTTTTGGACATTTCCTCAATGCATAAAGGCATTCAAATATTACAAGCCTTTTATTTCAATTGATGGCACGCATTTGTATGGCAAATATAGTGGAACATTGTTAATGGCAATTGCCCAAGATGGTAACTCTAACATACTGCCTGTTGCATTTGCATTGGTGGAAGGAGAGACGAAGGAAGGATGGTGTTTTTTCTTGAGTAATCTTCGACAGTATGTTACCCTACAAGAAGGTATTCTTGTAATTTCTGATAGGCATGGATCTATAAAAGCTGCTTTGGATGCGGAGGGTAGTGGGTGGCACCCCCCAATGGCCTATCATGCATATTGTATTCACCACATATGCTCGACTTTGCGCTCGTTCAAGAATAAAGATGCTAAGAGAATATTGGTGAATGCAAAGATATTCAAAGACTTACGAGACTTTCTCTATTATTATGGGCTCTTGCAGAATATGAATCCGGAGATGGGTGAATGGGTTGACAGGATCCCGCCTGCACAATGGACGCAGTATGCAGATGAGGGCTGTAGGTTCGGCCATATGACAACCAATCTATCTGAGTGTATGAATGCTGTCATGAAAGGTACCTGTAATCTTCCAATTACAGCTATAGTAAAGTCGACTTACTTTCGCCTTTGCCGAAGTTATTTGTGAAGAAGCGTATGGAGGCACAAGCACAAATTGCACTCCTGTAGGAAATGGTCCGAGGCTCGCTGGTGTTTAATAACCTTAACAAATAACAATTGAGCAGCATGGATATTGGCCCTCCATTCTCCCGAGAAAATATGGAGCTCATGGTTAATGAGGTTGATACAGGAGACAATTTCAAAGTGAACTTAACGGAACGATTTTGTGACTGTGGTTACTTTCAGGCATTGCACTATCCATGTCGTCATGCACTTAAAGCTTGTTGGAAGGCACGAGTTGAGTGGGGTTCTTATACTCATGAAGCATATAATCTAGACCAAGTATTCAAGGTATACAAGGAGTTTAGAGCCATTGGAAATGATGATAGTCGGCTGCATATACCGGACCTAATACTACCTAATCCTACACTCGTGACGAGGAGACGGCATCCAAAGGTCTACAAGACGATGAAATGAAATGGATGAAGTAGAACCAAGCCGAATAAAACGATGTGGACTATGTAGGCAACCGGGTCACACTAGACGGTCATGTCCATCCCAATACCGCATCATCAAGTCATAATGGTTGAACGGTTTTATGGTTCCTTTTAAGTTTTTTTTTTCTTTCTTTCAGTTTGTCTGTATTTGCATTTAGTGTTGTTCAAGCAAGTTGGATGTTGACTTAATGTTATGAAATTAGTTTATTTCGATATGAAGAAAACTAAATACATTTTTCTTATATATTTTGTGACTGAAGTTAATTTTTGCATTCGATTACTAATAAACATGTACAAATACAATACTTTTATAGGAAACAAACTACAAATAAACAAGCCAAAAAAAATACGAAAATAAAAACTAATTTCGCCAAGGTGCTGGAAGTGCGCAACCTGAATGACAATGCCTCTGGCCGAATCGCACGCGGTAGGCCTGGCCAAGGGGTTAATGTTGCTCATCCTCGACCTGAGTGGCCTCCTAATGCTCATGCTCATGCTGAGTGGCCTCCTGGTGCTCATGCTCATGCTGGCCCCCAGTGGCCTCCTGATGCTCGGCATGAGTGGCCTCCCTGCGCCGATGCGTCAGCTGCGGGTGTGTGCTGTGAGAATGCTGAGATCGGAGTTCCCCCAATAAGGTCGAATGAAGGCATACATGGTCGATAGCAATCAGGTGTATCAACTGGAGCCGAGGTAATAGGGGCTCCCATAGGCTGACTAAAATCCGAATAATGCTCATCATGTGGGAATGATAGAAAATTTAGGACATCCGGCGTGGAAATAGACATAAAATTTAGGTCCTGGGTGCTGGTACATGGCTGAGATGAAGAGCCAGGAGCATGCATGTCCTGGTGGCTGCCATAAGGCTGAAATGAAGAGCTAGGAGCATGCATGTCCCGGGTGGTCGATATAAGGTCGAAAATGAAGAGCCAAGGGCATGGCTGTCCTGGTGGCTAGCTGATGGCTGAGTGTATGCAGTACCATGATGACCACCACCACCACCACTACCATCATCATCATCATAGTAGTCATAGTCTTTAGCCTCTTCATCATCCATATCCTCATCCGCATCCCCTGGATACTGGCATCTACTAGCACGAGTCCCAACACGAAGCCGACGAGCTGTACTTCTCTGATTCGCGACGTCACGTGGATATGTGATCATCGGAGCTGGCAGCGATGTGGCCGGGACATCACCAGGCATATCAACTAGCGCACGATTAATGGGGACCGCTGATAAAAACCTATGCGCAAATGCCGAGTACCACTGGAAGTACTCACATGATGGCCGAGTGTCACCAACCCTATTAACCTCAATACGTCGTTGAAGACGTTGATCCCATAAGTCATAATATGTCCGAAAATGATCAGGCCACCATCGAGCTCGACCGTGCCCCCCCATGTCCATCACTGCCATGAAGCCTGTCAATGTTCATCGCATGCGGTGGTATGTGCTGGGCTCCATCGAACTGAGGAAGAACACGGTCCGGAGCATGCCATTCAATGATGGCAAAACATATGAGAGGGGTGACGGAGGTCCAAACACCAATGTCACCATAGATGAAGGTTGGCGTAATCCTCCTAATAGCTGAGTGATTATAAGGCCTCCACCTAAACTGCATTGAAAAACAAAACTATATTAGCATACTAATAAACCCCTTAAATTTACAGTTACAACCCATATTTATAATTGCTTACCCCCTCAATGCCAATAGTGTCAAGCTGAGCCCTACAAACCACCAATCGACTATTGTGTGTATCAGAAGTACATTTATAGCCCTGCCACCTGAAAGGAATTGAAAACCATTGTAGTTTATATTTTAAAAAAATAATATTTGCCACATAATAAAACCATACTGGGGACCATGCTTTTACCTTGCTGCTAGTGGAAACCTCAATGGAAATTGACCCGCAGGCTACAGAACACGCATCCTATACCAACCCCAAGACTGTAACAGAGCTCCATAGCCATTTATCTCAACCACTTTGTACCTGCAAGCGTGACATAGTGCACTGCGACAAAAAGCCAAACTACAGATCCCCAATCGAAATGTCCCACACCGTGCAAGTCACTAAGAAGTGGTAGCCATTTGAGATGAACTCGATCCATTTGTTCCGAAATAAAAAGCCACCAGGCACCTCGCATGATATAGGCCCGACTATAGCAAAAGTGTCTCATGATCGCATTTTCGGCAAATGCTTGAAAACTCTACTAAACCGTAAGGTTGACACTATTGCCTTTCATGTGCCTCCCGCCTCGATGACTCCAAACATATCCTGGCATAATGACATAATATCTCGGCCATGAAATTTCACCCAGTCATCCATACATCCACTAACAGCTGGGCCATCTACACATAGCCCCAACTGGAATGCCATATCCTCGAGTGTGATTGTGCACTCCTCGTATGGAAAATGGAACGTGTGTGTTTCTGGACGCCATCGCTCCACAATGGCACTAATAAGTACTCTGTCATAGTCAAAACATCCTACCCGTGATAAATGCCAAAAACCAGCAATCTCAAGGTAGGACTGTAGCCGTGGATCAAGTGGTTTAATTGATGTAGAGTTGCGCCTAGTACGGCGACTCGAAAGCAAAGCCGCAATGATTAATTAACTTTAGGTAAATCACTAAGTTAACAAAAAGAGCAAAACTAAGTTAAAACTAATAAATTTAAAAAGTTAACTAATTACTTAACAAAACAAATTAAACAAAAAACTATATTGAAGCTAAGATAATTAGTGAATTTACTAAAATACCAACATAAAATATATACAAAACTAACTGAATTTTTTAAAATATTGAAGCTAAAAATTAACTAACTAATAAACTAAGTAAATAACTAACTAAAAAAATTGAACTAAGTAAAAAATTAATTAACTAATAAACTGATTAAGTAATAAACTAAGAAAGCATGCTAAACTTCAACTAAACAAATTAACACTAAAAAATACTATATTCAAACTAATCTAAATTATAGTGAATTTTAAACTACCATCACTAATTCAAATAAATAAACTTAATTCAAACTAAACTAAGCAATAAATAAACTACACTAATTAAATGAAATTAAAACTAAGTTAAAACTAATAAATTAAAAAAGTTAACTAATTACTTAACTAAACAAGTTAAACAAAAAACTATATTGAAGGAAAAGTAATTTGTTACATTGAATTTTCAATTACCAACACTAATCCAAAAAAATAAACTAATTTATTATATTCAATTTTAAACTTCCAACACTAATCCAAATAAATAAATTAAATTTAATAGCTCAGGAACAAAACAAATTAAGGGGTATTCAAATTAGCCTAAGATAATTAGCAAATTTATTAAAATACCAACATAAAATAATCCTACAAAACTAAGTGAAATTTTTAAAATATTGAAGCTAAAAATTAACTAACTAATAAACTAAGTAATAACTAACTAAAAAAATTGAACTAAGTAAAAAATTAATTAACTAATAAACTGATTAAGTAATAAACTAAGAAAGCATGCTAAATTTCAACTAAACAAATTAACACTAAAAAATACTATATTCAAAGTAAACTAAATTATAGTGCATTTTAAACTACCATCACTAATTCAAATAAATAAACTTAATTCAAACTAAGCAATAAATAAACTAAACTAATTAAATGAAATTCAACTAAAATTTCAACTCAAATTAAAGTAAGCAAATTTACCAAAAAAATAAAATAAAAGAACTAAATAAATGAAACAGATTAAATAGTTATAAAAATTAACCATGTAATCAAAAAAATAAATTAATTAAAGTAAAAGAATTACCAGTTGTTCTAATTTTACAGCAATATGCCCTTCATGATCACAACGACTGAGATTTTGTTGGTCCATAGCACATAAATCTCTCCGGTACGCACTTTCTTTCCTGGAAACTCTGAAAGCTTGGCGACTTGTGTGTATGCTTGGCAGACTTTTGTATGAGGGAAGGTGGTTGGGCGACTTCTCCTTATATAGAGGCGAGTGAGGAGTAGTGTTGGGAGTCTGTTGTCGTAGACGATATTGGAAAGTCGCCAGCCGAGAGGATGCAGAACATAAGTCGCCTTAAGCCTAAGGCGACTTATGTTCTCGTGATACTGATCCGGTCGACTTATGCCTGGTAGGTCTACCCAAATTCTGGGCGCCACTTATGTCCAACTACACAAATTTAAATCGTGCAACATCTTGTGCGATTTATGTGCAGATATAATCTGCAAATTTTCTTATGCGACTTATGTATAAAAAAATAGGACATATTTCGAGTTTTTACGAGAACGGGACAAATTTGAAGTATGTACAAGATTTTATTTTATATTTGCAAAAAAGCCTACTCTTATTATTGTATTCTGCTATGGCTGAGAATATTTTTTTAGTTTGGATGACACATTGGATGTTGTCTACAAAATTATAAAGGGAAGACGGGTACAAGGTCTAAGATAAAGTTAAAATATATTTTTCAAACTTATTTTATATATCTATACTATATATAAAGAGAATAGTCCTTTGATGTTCAAAATTCCTATTTCCTACAATACCTTTGATGCATAGATAGTCAAAGAAAGTACAAAAACAAATAAATATAGATTGACAAGCACGTAATAAAAAAATATGAACAGGCACTTACGTAACTCTCAATTCACTAGTATATAAAAAGGGAAAACATATGGATTGGGATTAAATCAACAACATCAATTTTATATTTTTGTATGCTAGTCATTACTATAGTTTCTTAGTAAAATATGTTTCAATCAACTGTTACATATTTTAAACATTAGCTTTTAGAACCAAACACAAACGTTTTCTTCGTAGTAAGACTACATTTGGTTATTTTATTCATATGCAGAATGAGATATTATTATATATAAAATTATTTATGTGTTTCAAAGTTGTTAGTTTAAATTTTTGGAAGAGATGATTCTATGCACAGCATTTGATTATTAGTTCGGTCCTTTCATTTGTATATTTTTAATGACAAATCGGGTGGTGCGTTAAGGGGAATCTAGTGGTGTGAGATCGGTCGGTATAAGAATGAGAAGCCAGAAAACTTCACTCGCAAAAAACGTGCTTCATCATTGTGCAGGGCATTGTGCCTAAGTTCCATCAAATAATTTGACAATGTTTACAACCAATGTTTACATCACATATGTACTCACCTATTTTCTCCGCTGAACCGTGCATATTTCTTAACAGTCTGTGCTGTGGTGAACCGATATCTGTGTATATTTCTTAACAGGATTTGATGTGTATGCAAAGAGGAGTGATGACAAGATTTGGGAAGGAAGTGTTGGAGACACTACGAAAGGGAAAGGAAGACACTTGTTTTTTTTTAATGCCCTACAGTGATAATTTTTTGGAATTTCTGGATCTTGTTGATTTGACCTGATGGTCCCATGGTGTAGTCTCGTCAGTTAGGTCTCACTGGAGAGGCAATGTAGGAGAAAAGGGGTGAATAGTTGAAAGGAAAAATTGAGTATCAAGACAAGGCTAATTTGGAGATTTTGAAGTTATTGTTTTTAATTTAAAAAATATTTACGCTATTTAATAATTTTTTTTAATTATAGTATCTTTAAATTTGAACCGTTCAAATAAAATTCAAAAGATGATGGAACATCTAATGTTTCATATTATAGGTAAGAATAAACTATTCGCCACCTATAAAAGTACGTGACAGATTAGCCAGCTGAGGTGTAGAAACTCTGATTAACTTTATATCTCACAATAATGCTAATTACTGTCGACTCACAAGTTAAAGATGCAAGGAAGTGGTTTTCACCAACAATGACTTCTGTAATTATGCCTCGTACTACTTTATTATATTATTAGAAGGAAAAGACAAATTTTTAAAGAGATTCTTGTACGGATATAATTTTAATAATTCAATCAAGTTAAGACAATTACTTGATTACATGTCTCACCACCTTTGTTGTGATTGTTTGCAAATCTGAGTTGTTGGAATTATCTCTATACAAGAATTTGTTTTCCTTGGTTATAAGTTATAATAGACTCTGATTATTATATTCGGTTATGGCTGAGAATATTTTTTTAGTTTGGATGACACACTGGATGTTGTCTACAAAATTATAAAGGGCAGACGAGTACAAGGTCTAAGATGAGGTTAATAATATATTTTTCAAACTTATTTTATATATTTATACTATATATAAAGAGAATAGTTCTTTTAGTGTCTAAGATTCTTATTTCCTAAAATATCCTTGATACATAGGTAGTTGAAGAAAATTACAAAAACAAATGATGACTTAAGCTAAAAAAATTAAAAGAAATTATAAAAAATAAAAAATATGAATTGGTAGGCACATAAATGCCCCTCAATTCACTAATACATATAAAGGGAAAACGTGTAGACTGGGATAAAATCAACAACCTCAATTTTATATTTTTGAATGCTAGTTGTTAATATAGTTTCTTAGTAAAATATCTTTCAATCAACTGTTACATATTTTAAACATTAGCTTTTAGAACGAAACACAAACGATTTCTCCGTTGTAAGACTACATTTGGTTATTTTATTCATGTGCAGAATGTCATATTATTATATATAAAATTATTTATGTGTGTCTAGTCATTAGTTTAAATTTTTGAGAGCGATAATTTAATGATATGGTATTACAACCTCTATAACCAAGTTCTCATTTTTTGTTCGGCATCTATGGGTCGATTCTGTTTTCCTTTTGTTGTAAGTACTTTATTATATGCTCCTTTGCTACTCTTTTGGATGGTTTAGCATGGTTAATCATTGAAAGAAAAACTTTACATGCCTCAAGCCCAAAAAAAAATACTTGTATATCAGAAGATATTAAATATAAAATTATTCATATATACTTTTACTCATCAAATGAAGTTTTTGAGGCATGTAAAGTTGTGTAGAGTTTAATCCTCTATAATTAAGTTGTGCAGAGTTCAATCCCTTTTATTCTTATCTTTCTAAAGAAAATAATTAAATTTCAGCCCATATGAAGGCAATTATAGGTGCATTGTTCACGCTAGTTTCAAGCTCAAAAAGGTATTTGCATAAAAGTACTATTAAATATAAAATCATTCAAATAAATGTTTCTATAAAAAATATTTTGAGAAGGGTCATGCCAGTGTATCATGCTCTCTAGCATCTTCACGGTTGATCACATCAAAATAATAACGTAGAGATAAATGGCTTATTTATTTATAAGTGAATGACTAGGTTACATAGCCACTGGTCCCACATTTAGAGTTTAATACGCCACCAATTGTCTCAATAATTTTTCCCTTAAAACATTAATTTTAATACATTATCACTATAAAACATTTTGCATTTATATTCAATAATGTGTTATATCACGCTATTTAGTAAAGGTGATGCTTTTTTGTACAACTAAAATAACCTTATAATTATAAGGATTTATTTTTAGTGTATTGCATTTTATTTTGTCATTTAATCACGTATATGGCTACATTAACCCATATAATTAACTTTTATATTCACTATTTAAAAAGCAATACAAATAAAATAATTCGATTGATTAATACATCAAAATAAACTTATAATATATCAAAATTAAATATTATTTTTAAAAATTCAGTACTGATAAACCTTTAATATAATCTTATTTTAAAAAAATTGTCAACTATTTATATGTTGATATCTCGCATAACAAGTTAGTAATCAAATATGTCAATGAGTCATAGTTCAATTGGCACATTCCTAATTCTTGTGACAAAAGGATTGTTGGTTTTAGTCACATACTATATATGTTGATAACTAACATCTTCATTTATTTATACATAATTCCTCATACATTAAAAAAAAATCAAATTTGTGCAATTTTTTTACTCACCTGATCAATACACACTTAAGGAAAATTGTGAGGTTTGTTTTCAGAAAATATATCATACCGTCTTCAACTAATAATTTTTTTCATTAACCCGAACGAGTATAAACATCAATTCTCTACTTTAAAACCCTTGTGTAAAACATGTATGTATTTCATTTTCGATCTTACCTAGTTATGTGCATTACATAACACGGATAAAAAATTTTATTTCTAAATAGTGTCTCATTCTCTAAAATTGTATATTTAGTAATTTATAAATTTATTTTAATTCTTATCTTTTCATGCATCGATAAATAATTAAAGGGAGATGGTAGGAGATAGCATTTGAGGACCAAAGATTTCTATAACATGCATGCAAAATAGCCTTAGCAGTAACACACACAAAAAATGGCCCTAGCACCACTATATAAATTGGTTGCTTCTCTTGCCTCTAGAGTCATCGCGCCAAATAATTAAGAAAAAGAAAAACCATAGCCCTTGATTAACCAGCCATGATATCGAGAAAACAAATATTATGTTTTAAAGAGAAGGAAAAGAGAAATATTATTAGAAGGAAAAGAGAAATCTTTTAAAGAGATTCTTGTACAGATATAATTTCAACAACTCTCAATCAAGTTAACACAATCACTTGATTATAGGTCTCACCACCTTTGTTGTGACCGTGTGCAAATCTGAGCTGTTAGAGTTATGTCTATACAAGAATTTGTTTTCCTTGGTTATAACTTATAAGAGACTCTGATTATTGTATTCGGCTATGGCTGAGAATAGTTTTTTAGTTTGGATGACACAATGGATGGTGTCTACAATATTATAAAGGGGAGACAGTAAGGGGCCTAAGGTAAGGTTAATAATTTTTTTTTTTTAACTTCTGGTGTATATATATATATTATAAAGGGGAAACGGGTGGGCTAGGACAAAATCAATAACATCAATTTTATATTTTTCAATGCTAGTTGTTACAATAGTTTCTTAGTAAAATATGTTTCAATCAACTATTATATATTTTAAACATTAGATTTTAGAACCAAACACAAACGTTTTCTTCGTTGTAAGACTACATTTGGTTATTTTATTGATTTGCAGAATGAGATATTATTATATATAAAATTATTCATATGTATTTACTTATTAGTTTAAATTGTTAGAAGATATAGTTCTATAACATGGTATTATTACAACTTTTATAACCAAATTATCATTTTTTGTTCGGTGTCTATGTGCCTACTCTAGTTTCCTTTGTTATAAGTATTTTATTATATTCTCCTTTGCTACTCTTTTGGATGGTTTAACAACTTGAGTCATTGAAAAAAGAAACTGTATATGCCTCAAGCCTAAAAAAAGTATTTATATATGAGGATATACATTAGATATAAAATTATTCATATATACCTCTACTCATCAAATTAAGTTTTTGAAGGATAGGCTTATGTAGTTAAGTTGTATATAGTTGGATCCCTATTGTTCTTATCTTTCTAAATAAAATAATTAAATTTCAGCCCATATTAATGTGATGCTATGCATTGTTCATGTTAGTTTCAAGCTCAAAAAAAATATTTACATAAAAAGCACTATTAAATATAAAATCACTCAAGTGCTTTTATTAAAAATATTTTGAGAAGGGTCATGCTAGTGCATCGTGCTCTCCAGCATCTTCACGGTTGATCACATCAAACTAACAACGTAGAGATAGCAACTGGTCCCACATTTAGGGTTTAATACGCCACCAATTGTCTCAATAATTTATCCCTTAAAACATTAATTTTAATACATTATCACTATAAAATATTTTGCATTTATATGTAATAACGTGTTATATCGCGCTTTTCAGAAAAGGTGATGCTTTTTGCACCATTAACATAAGCTTAAAATTATAAGGATTTACTTTTGTACTATTAATTTCCTCTTTTTTCGCTTGGGAAGAAGATGATGATAGTAATCGGGGCTCCCAAATCTAATGATCCTCATGTGAATTTATACACAATTGTAGGTTTATTTTTCCAGATATATTAGATGATATTTGTGATCTGATTGAAGGACTTTTATCCCCAAACTGATTTTAGGGGATTTGTTATTGACTTCATGCGCTCTTTCTGAATTTTTCTCTTCTTTATTCGGCGCTTGTTTTCCTTTTCCCCTTGTTTTTTTTTTTTTTTTGTTAATGGTTAACATATCAGCACCGTTGCAAAAGATATAGATCACTACTCTTGCCATTTTTCCCTTTTTTTTTTTTTTACAAGAAGACAAGAAGGAAATCGGTGCAGGCGCTTCTCATCCTTTTCTCTCTTTTTTTTTCGATAGAAAACAAAATTGAAATCAGTGCACAAAAGCACCAAAAGCGACGTGCCATTTTTTTTTTAAGACAAAGGGGAAACTCACCGTGGGCCAAAAGCAAGGTGTCATATTATTATTATTTTTTTTTTCAGACAAACAGGGGAGGCATAGGCTAAATTGGGTTGGACACTTCTTGCATATTTTCTGAACATAGATCAAAATGTGAAACCAAAAATAAAATGCATCTAACACTCATGTAATGAAAGAAATTTGAATTTTTTTTTTTTGTCCTTTTGAGCCGAACAAAATAGGGTGTATGTTCACATATGTTATATATTGTTGTTGTCGTTTCATGTGGGTTGTGAGTGGAGGCTCATCACTCGCTGAGTTTTAAACTCACCTATCTCTTTTCCTCCCCTTATGAATACAGCTACAGATTTAGTTGTACCACAAAATCCTTCCCATTAGTATTGTAGCTTCTTTTGGTGAGTTTTGTTTTAGAGTAGCACTTATTATAGGTTATGTTAGTTTAGAAGTACTCTAGAAATTATATAGGCAGATCCCGGATATGCATAATATAATATGGTCTTATTTATTTTATAGATATCAGCTATTTTATCAATTATATTTGGCTTCGGCCCAGATTATGGATTTTATGCAATTTCATATTCAGGATTTATGTTTTAAAATATTTTCAGATTATGGAATTTTAGTTGAACGGGAGATATTATGAATATATTTTGAGTTATTTATGCATATTAGTCAGTTACATTACCAAAGGCTTCTGTGAGGACCCAATCCCTCATGTAACAGTCACGCTCCCTAGGCAGGTCGTGACATAATCTCTTCTCGAATCATACTGAAATCATTTTCAATTATCTTTTAAATTTGCAAATGCTTGTCCATTATCTTCTTCTGCAAATTAAATCAAATTAGTGACAATATTTTGTCAATAAGTTTCTAATAAATTACAACTCGCTAAATAAATAAATAAATCAAGATAATTTGAATTTATTTTTCAACATAATTATATTCAATATTAACTCAATTTAAATGTGATTGCGATTAAATAACTTGAATAAATTAAGATATTTTTACAATTTATCACCAAGTTGCTTATTGTGCCCGCTCCAATGACTTTTTTGTCTACGAGGGTTAGCGCTCAAAAGAGGAAGAGGGGCCCTTGAAGAAGCATATGACTCCAACAACTATAAGATAGCATTTGGTAGCTGGACAAAAATATAGAGATATTGGAAATACAAACCTATTTGGTAATGAATACAGGAACAGGGAGATAGAACATCTTTTTATTCCCTAGACATAAATACAGAAAATTTTTGTAGATCTAAAGGTGGGGACATAATAGGAAATAGAAATTTAATATTTTTTCTTATAATAATATCCATATACATGTTTATTATTTCTCAATGTATCCTCATAAAAGGAGGTGGTATAGTGGCAGTCCGATGAAAGTATATATATTTTTTACTATGTATTTATTATATTGTCTCCATATTTTTAAATAAAATATGAAAATAGTTATCATGTCTTGTCCATAATCAAACACGATACAAAAATAATATTTTTTTATGTCTCTATTTTTATTTTCTCAATTGTCCCCATATTTCCTTTCTTATTCCCGTTACCAAACTATGCCTAACATTGTGATCCTTGAAAGGCTCGTTGTGTACGATGATGGCCGTACCACTCCTACCATAAACTTGGCTAACCATTGTGGCACCCCCTTACCCATATTCGAAGCTTGAGCCCTTAATAAAACACTGCCAAAATAATAACATCAAAATTTTCCTTTCAATTAGGTTGGATGATGCACCACCACCACCTGAGGACAACAATCTCACAGGTTACTACACCTTTTATAACTTTTATAACTTTTATAAAAGTTATAACTTCCTCAGCGGCAAACCTGGCCACTTGGCGCCGTCTCATTGCATGGCATTGACATTCAAGATGTAGCAGATGGTCAGCACCTTCATTGGGATGAACTTGTTACGTTCCTCAATGAGTCCACAACCCATACAAAGGATGTACATATCCACATATCTCCACAACGTGTGCACCCCTGATCGGTTGCTTGACGCTGCTATAAGAACTGGACATGTTGATTATCTATGGATTGATTTCTTTTACTATAACCTTCCTTGCATGTGCTTAAGCGGAATACAATCTAAATATACGTGTTTGGTTCTACTATAAGTAGTGGCTACTTTTGTACACATAACTTTGCACTTAAAGAAATCCTTCACCGTGCCCGCACCACTGATCAGTGATATTAATTAGAAGAGGATTCTCATCTTGTTATCTAAGTAATAGTAAGAATACAATAAGTAGTTTCCAGAAATTTACTTCCATTGTAACGATTCGCCGTGTCAGTAAGAACATGAAATGTAATAGAAAAATGTTCTGTTTCGGGTAAGTTAGATCCTCGCACAATATCTCAATTATTAACTATTACGCAATAAATTCTGATGCTCAACTTATGATCAAATGTTATAAAATTAGAGATATTCATACCAAATTCGCTTGAATATATATGATAAAAATAAATGCATAACTTCACTTTTTAAGTTTTACCTTGAATCTAACAGCATTTATCACATTAATTTTTCAATTTACTATTGAGTTACTAGATTGTGCATCGATCATCACTGTTCCCTCATTTCTCTGTAAAAATAATCAATTATTTTTATCTTAACACATTCAAACCTGAAAAGGTTGCACATGTTTAAAAATGAGATACGATCTATACGTATATGTTAAATATTCTAAACTAAATTATTAGCAACTTAAATATCAGGGAACAAAATAATCAAAGAAAATTAAAGCAACATAGAAATGTGAAGAAGAAAAAACATTAAATAATATTTTCAGTTGTTTTGTTTTGGGGTATACTTAGGAGCTGAGGCTTGTCGTTTTTATTTTTTCCTGTGATCTTATCATTTTTGTGTCATCATGATGTAGTTTTTACTGTTCTTTTTTAAAGTCTAACACTTTTAACTACCGGGAGAAAAAAAAATCTACTGGTACTTACTGTTTTAGAACAATTTTGCTTCTGAAATATTACTGACAATGAACCAAATAGAGTCCATCTGTTATTTTCTTAATTAGTCATCTAATGTTACTTTTTTCTTACTAAAAAAGAAAAGTTTTTAATTGTTTGTAGCTTTTAAAATCTATGTACGAGTAAATATATAAACAAGAGATAAAAAAACAGATAACTTTAGAAATGACCAAGAAAATAACGCATCAACTTCGTTAATAATTGCACGCACATGGTTCAGGTGGGGCATGTCTATTTGCTTTTCGAGCATTGCCTTAATGGTGGATCATACGTGATAGCCAAAATTCTCCAATTTTTCAAAGGATTTATTTAATTAGTGTCTTAAGAATAATGATTAAGAGAGTTAAAATAGAAAATTTTGATTCAATCAATATATTTAATGTATTGAAATCATTAAAAATTTATTTTTTATAAATTTTTTTATTTTTAGATTCCTTAACAAGTGTTATCAGGACACTAATTAAAAAATCCTTTTTAAAATTATTTGCTTCCACAAATGATGTTCGCGCGGTTCCGACATTAAAATCTCCCCTTGAGATAATTATCAGCAGGCAGCCAATGAATATGCATATCGAAAAGGCTCTGAACAAATTAACGGTTGTCATTGTTCGGGTCGACATTCAAAATAGCCAGGAGGGCCACTTAGCACTGAAAAATAATTAATTACAGCTGTTGAAACAACCAAATGATTCGATGTGAACAATAATAAATATACTATTAAACAAGACAACTACATGCGACACGAGTATTTTGTAATTGCGTGGTGAAAAAGAGGGTTGAATTATTTTGTAATTTCCAGGTTGGATTTACATCGTTCATTTCCTTGGTGGACCATGCATCAACGAATAAAAAAAAAGTACGTACGGCAAAACAAACGGTTGAGGGCAGGAAGTCAATATATGGGGTATAGTATAATGATTAGAATTACGTGGTGCAATTTGATTGTGGATAAAAAAAAAATTTTGTTAGGAGAAGTAATACCCACTTTAATAATCTCTACATTTTGAAAGTGACTAGTTCTTAAATGTTGACTGAGGGATACACTTTGAGCTATAAAAAAAAAAAATTTGATTGTGGGACGGGTAAAAATGTTACAAACAATGCAGTGTAAGGACAGGTACATCGCATAATAGGAGACGAATATTTATCGGGATCCAGATTCAATTAATGGGTTTAGCTAATAAGGATATTTTCAAGATAATGGATATTGATTAGTAAAATTCTAAAGTACTTCTTTTATTTTTAAATAATTATTTATTTTAAAAAATTTAGATAGTATTAATTATTTTTATCAATAATAATTATATTAAACATAATTGACTTATTAGTAAAAAAAATGAGAAAGAAAGTTGGATTATTAAAAAGAAATAAGAATAATTTAATAAATTAATTATAATTTATATTAATATTAATATTTTATTAATTATTTTTAAATTTTAAGAAATATTTACAACTAAATAATTATTGAAAGGAGTAAGTAAGGGTTGATGATTCATGGACATTATCAGATAGCCACTTGATGTGCTGGAAATCCCAAGTCCATTGAACATCCATTGATCATGGTCCAGTTAAGGTAGAATATATTTAACATTTTTTATTTTGGAGAATTTATTTAACGCTTAATTTTATTTGTTATTGCAGTGAAATAATTAGCATCCAAAAAATGTATCTTTTTTTAAAAATGATTTTACTTTTAATTTTGAGTAAACAGTATTTTTTATCATAATATTTTCAATTTTGACATTAATTTGATCATAACAAAATTTTATATATCAATTCAATTAGTTATAACATTTTTATTTTTCACATACACTACCAGAAAGACATGAGATACCAACATCCACTATTGACGGGTGGTAATTATGAATACCCATTGGAAATACCATCGATAACTCTTGGTGCCATAATCCGCCACTTAACGTGTATAATATCCGACGGGTAAACTGATGGTAGTACCGATGGGTAATTATTATAATTAATATTTATATTTATTAATTATTATTAATTACTTTACCAATGGGTTTACTGACGGGTACGCAATTAATAAAACGGTGCGTTTCATTATTAATTAGTTACTGACGAGTGTTTGAAAATTCACAAGTTGCTGCGCAAACGTTTGGTATTTTTGGTCAACCCGTAGGTAACTAATTGATAATGAAACATATCGTTTCATTAATCGTGCACTCAATAACCCGTGAATATATCCTTACCATGACCCTTCTTCCTTCTCACTTGGTGGAGACACACATTCTCTCTAAAACCTATTTCTTTCTAAGCTTGCCGCCGAACCCCTTTTTGCCTTCGTTCGCCGCCACCAAAGCTCCGTTTGAGAAACGGCGGCCACTATTACAATCTTGGAGCTTTGGTGAGCATTTTAATTAGTTAGTTTTTTTTATTTGGTTTATTTTTCCTTTCATTTATGGATACCTATAGTGTTGTGTTTTGTTGTATTGGGGAGTAATTATTGTTTTTTATTTGTCAACATAGGAGTTTTACTTGAAGGTCACAACGATAATCGATTTTGGGATCAGTTTGTCATTCTTATTCTTTATGTTATTTTATGATTGGTATGAATATAATGTATTGATTTAAATTTATGTTGTTAGATTTTCATGATTGGATTTGGTTGCACACAGAGAGCTTTCCTACATTTTGTTTTTTTTTACTGCTATAGAGGTTAGTAACTCAATCTTTATTATTTATATCATTTAATTATTTGATATATATATATATATATATATATAGGATATATAGAGACTTATATTTTCTAGGATAGAGTTGTAGGGAATGAGGATTGTATGACTAGGGAGAAGGGCATAGAGGTCCTTTCCCGACTTGTGTGATTTGTTTGCTGTGGAATTCTTTGTGTTTGCAGAGATTGCCGCATACATGTTGTGGAGTTATAAGGGAATGCGCAATAGAACGGTTTTTAGGATTATGTGAATTGTATGTAATTATTAACATGTAACTGTTTCACTATATCTATTCTATTATTAATTTTTATAATAATATCTATAATTGTTGAATTGACTGATATATGTAACAATGGAAGCTCCTAATTTAAGGGGAGATACTATCGAAATTTTGTTATAATTTTTGTGAGAATAATAGATTGAAAAAATTAACTATATTAAGAAAAAATTAAAAGGCAATTGAGATTGTTTAAAAATAATAATTTAAATAAAAGTTAAAAATCAATTGAATGTGTTTTAAAGACCAAATACAATAAATATTTGATGGTGGAAGCTCCTAATTTAAAAGGAGATGCTATCGAAATGTTATTAACTTTTTTTTAGGAATAATATATTAAATAAAAGTAACTATATTAAGAAAAATTTAAAAGGAAATTGAATTTGTTTAAAAAAATTAAATAAACTTAGAGACTAATTTTCTTTATTTTAAAGACCAAATACAATAAATATATGATGATGGATGCTCCTAATTTAAGGGGAGTCACTGTCAAAATTTTGTTAACTTTTTTTTTAGGAATAATATATTAAATAAAGTAACTATATTAACAAAAACTTAAAAGGTAAATGAATTTGTTTTAAAAAAATTTAAATAAAACTTAGAGATCAACTGCATGTGTTTTAAAGACCAATTAAAAGAAATATCTGATGACGGAAGCTCCTAATTTAAGGGAAGATGCTGTCAAAATTTATTCTGAATATTTGGTGAAGGAATAAGATTAAGGGAATTGTGCTAAAAATTTAAATAGCAATTGAATTTGTATTTGAAAGTAATAACTTACTATCTTTACAAAATTGTAAGGTCTAGGGTTAATCACAGGTGCAATGTTACCTTCAAATCGATTATCGATGTACGATAGATTGCATCTTAATAAGGGGGATTAAACTAGAATTTTATAGTGATATTGAAGAATTTATAAGTGTGGCATGTAAAACACAATAGTTCATTAATGAAGCAAAAGTTAGGTATCCATATAATAGGTGCAAAAGTTAGGTGTCCATATAATAGGTGCAAATGTAGGAAGTATTTAGATGATGATACAATAAGGGTTTATTTGTACAAGTGGGTATTCATGGCCTGACTATTGGCTTTGGACCGAGCATGGAGAGATAGTTAATGTAAGGAATCAAGTGGGTATGTTTCAAACTAGAAGTAATTCTGGTGAAATCCATGTAACTCAGAACGATATGGGTAATGTGCTATGGGAGGATAACCTGGTTAGGCATCAAGAGATGGTGTTTGATGCTGCTAGTCCTGAATTTGCTACTCATTATTCGCATCCTTCAGTCGAGGAGCCAAACCAAGATGTCACTCGATTTTATAGTCTCCTAGAAGCTGCCAGTCAATTTGTATGGGAGGATTGTGTGCAATCTGAATTGTCATTAGCAATTCGAATGTTGAGCATTAAGTCTGGAGGGAATCAAAGCCAAAGTTCTTTTGATCAATGGGCTGCACTGATAAGTGAGCTAAGTCCAAGTCCCAATGTAATTCCAAAAAATTTTTATCAAGCGAAAAAATTAGTTTCTAAACTTGGATTGAAGGAAATATTCTTGAAAGATTGCATGTTTTATTTGACTTAGTGTAAGTTCTGTCAAAACCCTGGGTTTAAACCCAAGATACATGGAAGTGGGAGGTATAAGGATGTCCCTCAAAAAATAATGTACTATCTACCCTTAATCCCTAGACTCACGAAACTACATGTGTCAATGAGCTCGGCTTCTTGATCATATGAGGTGGCACAATGAAAATCAAAGGAATGACGGTATGATGACACATCCATCGCACGGTGAGGCATGGAAAAAGTTCAGTCAACAATATCCTAATTTTGCTTGTGACCCTCGAAATGTTAGATTGGGACTCTATTCAGATGGATTTACTCTAAATAACCAATTTAGCAAACCCTATTCCTGTTGGCTTGTAGTTATTATGCCCTATAATTCCCTCCTGAAATGTGCTTTTTTAACATGTATAATCCTTGGCCCTGATAATCCAAAAGCTAAGATTGATGTGTATCTTCAACCCCTAATTGATGAACTAAAAAAGTTGTGGTGCCAGGGTGTTCTTACTTATGACATTTCAACAAAGCATTCATTATGAGAGTTGCATTAATGTGGACCATCAATGATTTTCCAGCTTATGGAATGCTCTCTGGATGGATGACCAAGGCAAGGAATGCTGTCTGGATGGATGACCAAGGCAAATTAGCATGCCCGATTTGCATGGAGGATAGTAAAGCATTCGCCTTGAAATATGGAGAAAGAACTCTTGGTTTGATTGTCATAAAAGGTTCTTAGATTCTGATAATCCATATAGGCAAAATAGATACGACTTTAGAAGTAATTGTGTTAAAAATTATGAGCCTTCGGTTAGACTAAGTGGCCATGAAATGTGGGATCGAGTTCAGGATTTCCCAAAAATAATAGAAGTCAAAAAAGTAGTGTGAATGTTAGGGTGTCAGGTATACCATAATTGGACAAAACAAAGTATTTTCTTGGAGTTGTTGTATTGGAAGGATAATTTGGTATGTCATTGTTTAGATATCATGCATATTGAGAAAAATGTGTTTGACAACATTATGAATACTGTATTGGATATAGATTGAACCAAAAACAACGACAAGGCAAGGCATGATCTAGCTGAGTATTGAACGCGGCCTGATTTGCATTTACAAGAATTAAGATTCTATAAACCCAAGGCCAAATATGCTTTGAGTTCCAATCAGAAACAAGTTGTTTGTTAGTGGCTGAAGGGGTTGAGAATGCTCGATGGTTATGCTTCTAACTTAATTAGGTGTGTCAATGTCGCATAGGGTAAGCTTGTTGGCATGAAAAACCACGATTGTCATGTCTCCATGCAGTGTTTGCTTCCAATTGCATTCAGAGAGCTACCTGATGTTGTTTGGAAGCCCTTAATCAAGCTGAGTCAGTATTTCAGAGATTTATGCTCTTCTACTATTAGCGTTGATGATCTACTTGTCATGGGAAAAAATATTCCCATAATTCTCTGCAAATTAAAGAGAATTTTTCCTCCTAGATCTTTGACTCAATAGAACACTTGCCCATACATTTGGAATATGAAGCAAGGGTGTGTGGATCGGTTCAATACAAGTGGATGTATCCATTTGAAAAGGAAATCAGAGGGTTTAAAAGAACCGTGAAAAATAGGTCTCAAGTGGAAGGATCAATATGTCAACCTTATCTAGCGAAAGAGACTTCGAATTTCTGCTCATTTTACTTTCAACCACATGTTCAATTTAGGAGAACTCGGGTTAGTCGTTATGACGATGGAGGGGAATGTTCTATTCCTTCAACTTTGTTTATATTCAATTAACTTGGTCGAGCAGCTGGAAAGAGCATGGTTCAATGGCTGACTTCTCAGGGGTGGAATTCTGCACACTTATATATTCTAATAAATTATGATGAGGTGTAACCATTCATATTGTAAGTCAACAATCCCTTTTTTAGTGAAAGTGTGATGTTATGCATCTTTAAAATAATGTAAAATATATTTTCAACAACAGATACTTTGAACAACTGCACAGTTAAGATTCTCTTCAACAATTTTTGGATTGATTTAGATTACATGTAAGTCCACTTGTTTAAGATTATGCAACCTAATATATTCTGATATGTTAATTTTGTTTGATATAAGTTTGTTTGACATTTCAAACTTCATGTACGCAGGTTCATAACAAAAATAATGGTGTAACATATTCTCATTTGTTTAATTTAGCTTAGGGGGCAAAAAATAAAGTAGTAAATTGGCCTATGTACTATGTTAATGGGTACAAGTTTCACACAGTTGATTAGGGAATAGGGAAAAAAATTGACAATATAGATGTTTGTGTTAAAGACGATATTGGGGGCGGAGAATGTGATTGGTATAGTGTCGTTAAGGAAATCCTTGAGTTTGAGTACGTTGGTGAGCTCGCAAATAAATATGTCCTATTAAAATGTGAATGGTATTATCCAACACAACAGCACAATAATTATAAATTCATTGAAATCAATCACACCAGAAGATATAGAAGTTATGATCCATTTATTATCGCTCAAAATACTAGACAAGTATATTATATATCTTATCCTGGGAAAAGCAGGTCACAGTGGAGGGTTGTGAATAAGATAAAATCAAGAGGTAGGATTAAAATAGAGGAAGATAGCTTATTAAATGGATGATCCACCCTTTTTAAGGATAGTAATCGATGCAGACAGTCTTAAAAACCCTCTTCCATTGACTATTGGGGAAGTTGACATAATTGAATACACAAGTAACTACCCAATCAGAAATCACGAAGATGAAGTAAGTGCTAGTAGTGCTGATGATTCACCTAGTAATCAACAACAGAGTGATAATGAAAACAACCCTCTACTTTCAGATTAACTGAGGTGTGTAATGTTATATGTAATATTATTATGGAATTATTTGAAATTTCTTGATTTAATTAATTTTTTTATTGGTTATTTTTTATTGTGTATGGCTAGTAGAGGTAGAGGCCGACCTCAAAAGGTCGGTTTATCCACCCCCACCTTAGCCACCACCCCTTTCACCACATCAGCCACTGCCTCTCCCATCACCTCCACTATCTCCACCTCAATCCTTACCATCAGCACCCTAGGTTTCAGGATGCTGCCCACTCGTGGGTATGCCAAGCCTTTCTTCCTCCATATTCACAACTATAGCTCACTTGCATCAGTGACCCCTCCCTTTGCCCTGCCACTGCCCCCGCTCCGAGCCTTGTATCTGATTAGACACCTCCTTCCTCCACTATGTCACAGGCACGAGACTCACATGGGAGGACCCTCGGCCCAGATGGCAAGCCACTTGGGGTTGATGGTATATTTCTCCGTCGGATCAAGCTGGATAGTAAAGATAAGTAAGTTGAAACATGTTTTTTTTATTGCATTCTAGTTTTACATTGCTTATGATATTTAAAATATTTTGATTATTTTTTGATTTATTTTATCTATGTAATAGTTTTCAGTTGTTTGCTCTGGCTCACTACAGGATCACGGAGGTTATACATAGTTGGTATAACCATCCATGGCCCACATGAACTGACATCCCTAAGGGCATCAAGGAGTCATGGTGGACGGACTGAAAGGTAATTTTATGATTTATTCGCTTTTATTAAAATATATGCTTATATTATTTAATTATATGCTTATATATAATAACTTGTGTGCTGTGAATTTGTATATGTAGAGATCCTTCTATATTCAATCACAGTGAAGAGGGCTTAGAGGATTAGATCCTCCAAATGACTACGGGATATGTTTCATGATATCTGTAAGGGACACATGAGTAGCTCGTGGCTGAATGTTGCCACGCTCAGTGAGCTGCAGTGCCACCGGGCCAACAACCCGACCTTTAAAGATAGGTTGAATAAGGGAAAGACAAACCGAGCCTCACGAAAGGTGAGTCGCTGCACAAGGGTGGGTCGAGCACCTAGGAGGAACTCGTAAACGTTTGGTAATTCTTTAACCTTTCCAAATTTTATAATAACATTTACTATATTTGAATTATTGCAAATACTATATGTTTATGACTTTATTGTGCTTATTTGTGCAGGCAAGGAAGTTCAGCCGCCCTTCGACACAAGGTGAGCTATTTCGAGAGACCCACACCCGAAAGGGTGAGTAGAGAGGTGATAAGTCTGGAGAAGTCTGGGTGGACCCTTGCTCCGAAACGACCTATGTAAGTTTGAATTTATACATAACTTTACTTAATTTTTATTATTACTTTCATTTATGTCATAATTATTGCTTACAATGTGTTTTATTTCTTTTCCTTTGCAACACGAGTTTACTGACCTCTAGGAGCAGACACAGACCCAACACCAAACCCAGATGGCTAAGGTTAGGCCCGATGCTGACATTCCTCCTCTTTCAAACGAGGAGGATATCTGGACCTAAGTGGTTGATGGCCCGTACAAGGGCCGCATATATGGGATGAGGTACTACCCTGAGAGTATATATATCTTCATCCTTCGCCACTAGGTCAGCTACTAGGGATGATGTCCTGAGAAAGCGTGTGCATGCCCTCAATCAAGAACTGTAGCAGCAGGAGAATAGGCACAGCTCCTTCTGCAGCTCCAGGAGCAGCAAGCAGGTCGAGCAGCTGTGGAGCAAAAGTTAAGAGAGATTCGAAAGCTTAAGCTGTCATTGGAAGGTCAGCGGTAGGAGAAAGCAAAGAAGGAGAAGGCTCAACTCTGGAAGATGCAGCAGTAGATCACTGCAGATGTGATGAGCTTCTTCCGGGGCATGTAGCCTTTCAGGATCCTCCGGCTCCGGCAAGACGCTCCTCTAGACTCCATTCCCCCATATCCCATTCCTCTCCATCGCTGAGGGCCACTCATAGTTGGACAAGGTGGATGACGATGATGGTCTAGATGATGATGATGGCGATGTTGCTGATGCCGCCGACGATGCTGACACTGTCGACGATGCCGACGCTCAAGAGTTCAGCTAATTTTTATCTAGCATCATTTTTTTTCCATTCTGGATTTTTTCAAATTTATTGTAATTTGTATATATTTTATTGTCATAATTTAATATTTTATTTAATCAGTTTAATTTATTCATTTTATCATTTTATTATTTTCTTATTTAATATCAATTTAATTGATAATTAGGTTATTATATAAATAAATAAATAATTAATAAATAACATATTACTAATCACATCATTGTTAAAAAGAAATTTAAAAAAAATTATTTTTTACCAATGGATATGGCCATCAGTAATATGTAATATTTATTTAAATAAAATTTTCACATGAATAAAAAACCGTCGGTAAATCCATCAGTAAAATATACAAAAAATTAGAATTTATTTATGTAAAAACTCGTTGGTAAAAAAAAAAAAGCCTGTCGGTATAAATATGTCTCTGACAATCGTGTTGACACCTTTTATTTAATTGTACTGACGGCTAACTGACTTCGGTCATCAGATTCGACCTTTTGACGAAGCCAGTGGCAGCACTTGCTGATGCAATGTGTGAGCATGTGACTAAAACTCTGTACCATTTTTATCATGTCCCTGAATATGCGCCACTTAGGGGTGTTGTATAATCTATCTATATGGTTGTGTACCATATATTAAGTGGTAGCTTGTGTCTAGGCATGGTGGCTTCCTAACTATCTGTACGAATAAGAAGCCTACCATGCATGGATTTTGTAATAAAATTATGAGCGGAATAAAGTGTGATGAATTATTCCGGTGAAATTAAAGTGACGTGAAAGTATATACAGGGATCACCTTTGGTTTTTCACGAAGAATAATGGGAAAGAAATTGGGTGAATAATGAGACTATATTTGCAACGTTTTTTAATTAAGTGTTAATTATTAATTTATATTATTAAATATTCATAATTTTATGAATAACTATAAAAATATAAATCAGTTAAATGCCGTGATAACCTTTGTATAACTGATGTGGTAAGTAATAAAAAAATATTTCTCTCGAATGCAAGTTAGTGCGTTACAAGTTCTATTACGTAATTAATGAAATAAGTATATCCATAAAAAGGCATGGGAAGAGGTGAAAAGTCACTTAACACGAATATGTCTCAAGTTCAATTTCTTTATGTAGCTAAACTGAGCCCCAAAATCCAAATAGGCTAGACATCCTCTAAGAAGAATTGAAGTCACAGTAAACTAGAGCCATAACCAATGCCAACTACATTCATCCTTCATATAGTTTTAGTACCATCACAAATCACTAAAACAGAAAACAGATAAGGCAAGAAGACCACAATACTCATCCTAAACTAATTCCAGTCTGAACCTTTAAGACTAGAGTATGATGCTGTCATAAGAACACTTGTAATCCCCTTCTACTATCAAGTTCTTGTTCCACCACTGTCCCAAAAAATTTTAAAAATAAAATAATTCTCTAATATCATATACAGGATCATATATTGAAGTTGCCATGTTACACTTTGCTTCCAGAAGGGCTACAATACCCTCAATCACAGCAGCAGGAAACAAGTATATTTTCATCAGGAAACTCACCAATAATCTCCACAAAAGCATATACCATCCTTAAAATGGTGGAACAGATTGGTGTCCCTAACAATAATTTCACGTCTAACAATCTTGGAGATAAGCTTGGCAGCAATATATATGACAATTCCACAAACCCGAAGATTTTTGTAATTCTGATCGGAGACCCTTGAGTACTCAAAAGAGCAAACACAATAGCTAACTTTTCACTATCAACAGCTAGATGGCATTCCTTATCCTCCTCCTTCACGTCATGAAGAGCAGAATCAGTCTCTGGGACATAGCCTAACTCTTTCATCTTCCCCACCAGCACACCTAGCTCTTCATATATCTCCTTTGACTGCGGATGCGATGTGTGGCCCGCGAGAAACCTGATTGTTCAGCTCAACATTGTCGATTCCTGGCACTTTTCGAATTCTTCTTTTCTTCATTGATGATCGAACAGCCGTTACTTCTTTCCATCTACCAGCCTTTGCATAAATATTAGATAACAACACATAATAACCTGATTGCTCAGGAGACAACTGAAGTAGGTTGTCAGCTGCTAAAAGTCCTATATCTATGTTAGAGTACACCCGGCAAGAACTAAGCAGTGCCCCCCAAACTCTTGCATTAGGCTCCACTGGCATCTGCTTGATGAAATCATAGGCCTCATCTACTTGACCGGTACGTATATTTATCTGTCATCTGTTTAAAGTAAAGCTTCTCCTCATCCAGTAATCCTGAATGGCTACAAGATGAGAGAATTGCTACGAAGGCAATAGAATCCGGACTTAGACCTGAATTTTGCATTTCTATGAAGAGTTCCACAGCATTGCAACCTTGCCCAGTCATACCATAGGCGGACATCAATGAAGTCCACGACGCAATATCAGAGCCTTCATTCTATCAAACACTTTCCTTGCATCATCTAGACATCCACACCTGGCGTACATGTCTATTAATGCGTTCTCCGATAGTAAATTTGGACATAGGTTCTTCCTCTCAACGTAGTCATGAATTCTCTCTTCTAAAAACAAAGCCGAAAGATCCCCACAAGCTGGTAGAACACTAGCATAAGTGATTGCGTCAGGTTCCACCCTACCATTCTCCATTTGTAAATACAAATCTATAGCTTTGCTGGGCATTGAATTTTTCATATAAACAGTTATCATCACATTCCAAGAGACCAAACTCTTCTTCTCCAAATTCACAAACATCTCCTTAACATATAAAACATTACGAGATGATGTGTTAATTATAGCTGGCATGAGACTAATCATTGTACCTGCATCTGATTTTTGCTTCAAGGTCTCCATTTCCCGGCAAATATCCAATGCATCATCAAACCGCATATTCTGTGCATACCCTGCTATGATTTGGGACAGGTACCGTGCTAAAAAGAACGACTATAGTGGGAAGATAAAGGACAGTGTTCACAAAACTTGCAGTTATGTGCGTGATGAGCCAGCACTCACCGATTTCAACAGCATGCTTGCAAGGTCTTAATTACTATATATGTTTGCCATTGTAACCTTACTTTGTAGCAGTTCAAATTTGGGCATAATTGGTAGAATTGCCTTGTGCCCTATTATATGTATGGAATAAGCTACAAAGAATATGTCGCATGATATGCACTCTATGTTTAATGAACGTATAAGTAGTTATCAAAGTGCAATCTATGCTTGTTTGGTTCTACCTTTTTTTTTTCCTATGTGTTTGATTCTTCTTTGTTCACCATTGTTAACTTAAAAAATGATGTCATCTAAGCAAGTTGAATAATGCTTTTAGTATAAAAGATTCTATTAATCCATATAATTTTATCAATTTTTTAATTAAATCCCTATAATTTTTAAAAAATATATTTAAGTGACATTAAACCCAATTCTTTACACCCCCGTTTTCTTCTAAACAAGAAAGCCAACGACATCTTCGTCCACCAACTGCCATTCTCTTAAACACTTCATCACGTAGATTCAAGTTCTGACGCACGGGAGCACCTGGAGGTCTGTTAACAGCGCTCGTTGCCTTATTAGAACACCACTCGGTTGCCCACATTGACTACCTATGTTTTATAATTTGATCAACCGAAACAGCCCAATTTTCGACTTCTATGTCATAAATGATTTTGTTTCCAAGACCCCATATGGACCATGTATAGAACAACAAAATGCAAGGACCACCATTTTTTTCTTATCATAATATCTCTAGTTTTCATATACATCCAGCTTTATGATGGATTTGCAAAGGGTTGAAGGAAGGTCGTGGAGAATGAGGAGCCTTGAAGGAGGATTGGAGTAGGATGCCCGTGATCGAGCAAAACGCGTGCTACAAGATGCAATGGAGGGTCTGCACCCGTGTGAGCGGTGTAAGTCACATGTCGATGTTTTGGTTTTCAGAAGCATGAAAAAGAGGGGATTACTCTGGTGTGATTGGCAGTTTGGCTATGTGGCGTGATACGTGAATGACACGTGCACATAGCTTTGTGACTGGTGTGTTGCATTTAGCTACATTCCTAAATGTGGTTTCATGAAAGCAAAAACGTTGCAAAACACCACCCCTCCAAACGCTCCTCTCATCTCCCTCCTCTACTCCTACCATCACTTCCCCACTCCTCCGCCGCACCCCTCCTCTTCCCCCTGCTCACCGTGCCACCCACCACCCCAAACTCACCGGCCGATGCCCGCCCTGGGGACGGCATACTCCTCCTCGCGATTTGGGTTTTCATCTTCTTTAACTGTAAATTTGTTATTTTCTTCGGTTTCTTCATCTCTCAATTCTTAACTCTCAACCACAATGGGGAAGAGCTTTTTATGCTGCTGCTTCTCCAGCAACGGTGTCGTTTTGCTATTCCTCTCCCAATGTCGAAGCTCACCTTCTCAGATTCATCTCTTCCCGTTATCTTCTGAATCCGTTCGATCTATCAGAATTTTGTTCTTACACTCACTCAGGTACATTCTGCTTTTTTCAAATGTTCTAGTTTCTTCTCTTTGATTTTATTTTTTACATAGTGTGAACACTCGATTTTGTTTGGCTTATTAAACAAAAATCAAAAAATTTGCATCTAATTTTTAATTTCTTCATTATAGTTACTTCAGCTTTTCCTTGTAAGAAAAATAAAAAAAAATAATAAATATCAGCCCATCACTTTCGGTCCATTCCCTCTTTCCAACAAAGAAAAATGTATAAAGGAAGGGAGTAAGTGGCAGACACAGCCTCCCTTTTCCATTCCTTGCAGCCACCATTGTTTGCAAGCAATATGTGTATTCTCTTAAATAACACACCACGAACGGGATGGGCAAGGCTGAATCGTGGGGGACAAATTCATTTGGGTGCTCCTGGACTTCGAGACAGTATAGGTTCATTGGCTAATTAACTAAGTGCATTCTGTTTAAGAAGAGGAGCAATTCAGGAACAAAGGGGGGGAGGAGAACAAAAATTTTTCGGCCAAAACAACCAAAGATACATCCTCTCCTCACCATCAGCAATATCATCCGAAATTTCAAATCCAAACAAAAGCATACACGGATACAAGAGGAATCAGGAATACCAGAGAACAAGGAAGAAACAACAGCACCATAGGTATTTTTTTTCTCCAGCATCAATACAAAACAAAAAAAAAATCAAAAAAAGGAAGAAACAGGGGAGGGAGGCCGCGGCCTCCCCTCACCGCCGCGGCCTCCCTATTGTCTCACCATCATCTTCACTTCCCTTTCTTCTTCCTCAGCCTTCATCATCATCATCTCATCTCTCCACCATCTACCATCATGGAACGACCGCAAACAACCAAGCGCCGCCACGCTCCACTCTCCACGCTGGCGACTTCGACCCCCCTCGGTCCTCAACCGAAGCCACCCTCACCTCCGCATGCTCCCCGCTGTCCAGGATGATTCTCCGTCGCGCCATTGCGAGGTCAGCCGCGGGGCTCGGTGCGAGCCGCGGCAGTAGCTCCCCTTCCTCCTTCCTTGGCCGACAGCTCTTCCCTCTCTCCTTGTCTCTCACTTTCTCTCTCTTGCTTCATTCTCTCACCTTCTGTTTGTTTTCAAAAGAAAAAAACGAAATGAAGACCAGCAAAGCATGGGATGTCTCCTCACAGCTTGCCTTTTTTTTATTTTATTTCAAAGATCAAATTTGTTGTGTTAGTGTGAGTGGATTTTCAAACGTGTGTGACAGTGAGTGTGTGCACGTGTGTGTGTGAGTGTGTGAGCATGTGAGTGTGTGTAGGGAATGGTTAGATTTAATTTAGGGGTAGATTTAATTTAATAAAATAAAGAGGGAGTTTTAAGTTTTATTTTAGTTTGGATTAGTATTATCGTTAGAATAAATTTTCGAATCATGTGTCTAAACTCGAGTTTATTTTGCTTTGTTTAATTTTTTTTTTCTCTTTTTATTTTTTTTTATGTATATATTTTTGGTGTGTTGCTTGAATTAAGTGTGTATTTTTGGTGTATTTATTAGTTTGATTATTTTATATGATTATGTGTTGTGTGTATAACTATGTTTTTGAATTAATCTTCTACCTATCTTAATTCTTTTATATGTTTATGCTTTTTGGTCCAAATTAATTGTGTTTGCGTTTATGAATTAACTTTGTCAATTCCTGTAAAATTAGAATTTTGTTTTTTTTAAAAAAAATATATGAAATAAAAATAAAAACCTTGTTTTTTTAAAAAAAGGGGCCTTTTTAATCTTTTACATTTGTGCGATGTTCAATAATGGTGGTTGAATAGCAAATGTTATCTTCCCTATTATTGAATCGTAAGGATTCATTGAGTAGCCTAGTGCTAACTTGTATTCTATACACAAATGGGTATTCATTGATTTGACAAGATTTGTTCCAATCCGCGCAATGATCAAAGATGATAATTGAGTAACAAATGTTATCTTTATTGTTATGGAATCATAAGGGTTTATTGAGTAGCAAAATGCTAGCTTAAATCCTGTGCGAGAATGGATTCTGTTTTCTAAGGGATTTACCTCTCCACAAAAGTCTTTTAATCCGTGCAATGATCAATAACGATAATTGAGTAGTAGATGTTACCTTCGTTGTTATTTAAATCATTGGAGTTCATTGAGTGGCCTAATACTAACTTGGATTCTGTGCAATAACGGATTTTCTTGTTATGAATTCTTTTTTTTTTCATAAATAAAATTTATTAACCCACAATCATTTTTGCAGAACTACGTGACTTTGAGTTCCCCACTGCACCAGGGGATACGTAGGAGCAGGTGATCCCTGTCAAGCCAAAATTAAATTTTCATAAATTGTTCATTTGATTTGTAAATATTTTGCATAGTTTTTCTTTACTTAAATAGGGTTTTGAAGGCTATTAATTAATTTGCACAATTTACTAAGTGCAGTCAGGGCGGGTGTCTTAGGTGCGTAAGATTAATTTCATACCCTTCCCCATGCATAACCGACTCCCGAACTCATAATCTGGTTTTAAAGATCATCTTTCAAAATAAATGGGTTTTTTCCAACGTTTTCCCAATTTTAATAAACTTGGTGGCGACTCCATTAATTTTCGAAAAAATGGAAATTCTCTTTTCTTAAATTCGCCGTCCTCGTCGCGATTCCGGTTGCGACACATAGTTTTTTTTTTCCTTCATTTATTTCCATTTCCCGTTTGCCGTTTCCGCTTTTACTTCCATTTCACTGTTTCCTTTGTTTGCACCTTATCAGTGATTATAGCTGCTTCGTCCTCTCTCCTCCCCTATGCCTTCATAGGCTCGTTGGTTCCATGACTCTCACCAACATCGCCATCCAAAAAACAAGTCTAATATGAATTCAAAAATCTACATCTAGATATATAACTTGTGTGTAGCTTCAACTAGTACGCCCACATCCATTGCTCTGGTCATCTTTAATTGTTATATTTCGTTATTTATTTAAATCCTTTAAATTAAATAGCCAATCTCATCCAATTTTTTTATGTATGCAACCAAAAAAATCTCATCCATCTTAAAATGCGAAAAAAAAGAAATGCAAAAGAATATTCTTGCTGGTCATAGTGCTTTTTTAGCAAGGACGTCATCTGCATTGCTGTGTGTGAGGGATTATGAAGCGCCGTTACTGTTGCTTTGGTTGATATCCCTTTGGGGTTTCATAACTCCTTCATGTACGTATTCCATGTTTGCGTTGTTGTTGTTGCCTATTCATTTGTTTGTGGCTTTGAATGATACATATGACGGAGGTGATGGAGAGTGGAGACAGGGTGGTGGATACGAAGACGGTGATCAAAGCTCAAAAAAGTGAAGATGAAAACTGATATCGCGAGGAGGAGTGTGCTGTCGCTGAGGCCGATCGACGACCGACGACACGTGTCATTCACATACCATACCACATAGCCAACAACACCACATTTGTTAAGTGCCAATAACACTAAGAATTCGCCTGAAAAACAACACCACATAGTTTATTCTCTCTCTCTCTCTATATATATTAAGATAGTTAAATATTCATGTATTAATTCTTTTACGAATGTTGTTGTTTAGACTCTGTTATTCAGCGATTTTTTTTAATTCTTTTTTATTTTAACTTTTTAATCACAATTATAATACTTTGATATGGATTAAACCAAGAAACAAATAATTTGCCTTTTTTTCACATATTACATTAAATCTATCTAATCTTTTTTTTTTTTTGGTTTTATGTCACAAATTTTTAATTATTTTATTTCCAAATTTTACATTAGTAATTGTCTTTACTATGTATTTAATTTTTATTTATAAATTTTAAATTTTATTTTTTCATTGGTCAATAGACTCATTCCTAATTTTTTACTTAAACTATGACACAAATGATACGAGAAGATTAATAGGTGTACTATATAGGTACCCATGCATGTTGTAACAAGTGCAAATTAACCCCTTAAACTTTTCTAAATATACAATTCGATATCCTAAATTTTCTTAAATTAGTGATATTTTTATTAATAATTAATAGAAAAATTAACAAAAAGAGCAATTTATACATTCAAGAAATTTCAGGAGTCAAAATACTCATTTTTAAAGTTTAAGATTAAAGTGCACATGACCTATAGTTTAGGGAATAAATTACAATTTTCCTATAATACACCGAATATAGGCGCCATGAAAAGGCTATAAAAGACCTTCAATATTGCCTTTATGATCAACTTTTGATTCTCATATATGCTAGATGAAAGTTGGGATATTAGTTTATTTTCAATTACAACTTTTTTCCTCAGGCTATCAAGATGACCTCTGTTTTAAATTACAGGTTGTTTTTAAATTCATAAAACCATGTTTCAAAAGTTCTCATGGGACCATTGTTGTTGTATGCTTATTGGGTCATGTATGTTTATGTTATCTCAATTTTTTTTTTTGAGTATGTTTTGTATGTGAAATTTACAAGGAACAATCTTCTATAAATGTAAATTATCAATATGATTATATGTTTGCTTGGGAATAATTTAAGTAGAGTTGTGAGTTAGCAACAAAATGATCATTAGCATTAATATATCAAGTTATCTGCCCAAGGAGCAATCTCCACATGCTAGGGGCTATGGTTCATATAGGGGGCCCAACTATCACGTATCATGTATACCAAGGGGTTATGATGGAGTGTTCGCCCAAGGGACATGGTTCGCTCAAGGGACCTAGTTACTATGTATCCATGGTTCATGCTATGAGGATCTTTTAATTTGTCATGATAATTCCTTAATGAATGTGTTTTTATTTGTTACTACCTCATTTCACTTCATTTCTTCATTTTTTTCCCTTAATTTTTTATTTCAAAACATCTGTCCATTTATAATATCAACGAAGTATTAATTATTTTTTTTACCAATATTATCCTTAACATAATCAATTGTATTAATTATTGAATTAATACTCATTTTAGTCATTGACTTTATATTTGTGAGTTATTTCAGTTTGTAGCTTTCAAAATAAATTAATTTTGTCCCTGGCATTACAAAATATGAGTAATTTTAGTTCCTCAACTCACTTTTATTTAACATTCCATAAATCAAATGATGATAGATAATTTTAAATGATACCTTGATATATCTTATGTCATTTGAAGTATAATAGAGTTTAAAATGATTCATTTTAGAGTGTCTGAAATTACACAAAATGAGTCATTTAAATTTATATTTCAAATTATAAAATGACTCATTTTGTGCAATGTTATACACCAAAATGAGTTATTTTAAACTTTATTCTACTTCAAAAGATAAATGGTATGTCAAGGTATTATTTAAGGTTATCTATCACCATTTAATTGATAAAAATGTTAAATAAAAGTGAAATGAGGGACTGATATACTCACATTTTATAATGTCAATGATTAAATTTACTCATTTTAAAAGTTAGGAACTAAAATAACTTATGATTATAAAATGAGGGACTAAAAAAAGCATTAACTCTTAATTGTTTAAATTTACTAGAACAATGATTGCTTTTATGTATTATATGTACAAATATTGATATGAATTGTTGATGCGTTTTTATAAAGGGGCGAAGCTAGACCGGTTTTTTCAAGAGGGGTCAATATTTAACGAATAATTTACATAAATAATATATGTTTTATAATTTTTATATTTACTAAAAAATTTAAATAAAAATAACTATATAAATAAGAAATAAGTGTTTTGCAATCAAAACTCAAGAAAATAACACACATGTGTAGGTATATGTATATATAAGATTTTTCCATTATAATATTCAAATATTTAGTTAAATTAAAGATTGGTATATCATCTAAATAAATAAAAAAATGGAGAGGAACAAATTAAAAAATTAAAAATTTTATAAAAGAAAATAGAAATATTAGGGGGCCATTGCCCCCCTTGGCCAGCAAGAGCCTTTATTTTTATATGTGATTATTTTATTTGTTTGTTCCATATAAGTTGTGGGTAATTATCCACTTATTAAGTTCGATAACTCACCCCATTACATCCACATCCAAATCTAGTTGTTGGCACAGATATCATTCTTACTCCATTTCAGTAATCACTGACAATTTTCAATGGTGAGATTCATTTCGTAGTGAGATTGGTTAATTTTATAGAGTATTTTATTAGTCTTTAGAGTGCTCCAATATTAAGCAAGTAGGGTCCTCGGACTAGATAGATACACACCATTTATTTTAAATTAATGCTACTATTTTATTGCTCCCAAATTATGAAATGCTTCATTTAAATTCAATTTATGGAAATTTATTAGCTAAAGATTCAATTATTTCAAGATAATTATTTATTTTAGTGCATTATTTTATTGCATGAAAATGATATTTTTGAACACAATATTAAAACGAACGCTAGTAAATTTTTATGTCAAAATGGGCCAACCCGCCCTATTTAGGCCCGTCATGCTAGAAGCCTACTAAAAACAAGACCAGGTGAGTCAACCCACTAAAATAAAATGATCTCAGATAATGAGTCCAGTTTATTTTTGGGTGGATTGGTGGGTTGGTGAGCTGGAAAAATTTAAAAGCTAACAAAATAATTAAAATATTTATTTTAATAGGTTAATGGCTTTTTTAAAGAATATTTTAAAAAATTAACTATGACACCAGTATAATAGTAAAAAAATTTCTAATAATGAATAATTATAACAATAAAATAATAACTCAACCTTGGACGTCAATACTCATATATTGTGTTCAATAACAATAAGCTGATATTTAGTGTCAAAATAAAACTAGTATTCTATTTTTTTTGAACCTGCTGGCCAAGCTCATCCTAACCCGCAAAAACCTGTGGGTTAAGCGGGCCAAATTTTTTGGCAAGCTTTAAAGTGTAGCCCAATTTTCCACAAATGACAAGTTAAGTGGATCAACCCGGGAGGTTAAGCCTATTCTAACATCTCTAGTAAATTTGCATGCGGGACAATGCCCTTTATATGTCTGTAATGACTATTAAAAATATAAAAATAGTTAATTATTGTTCAATATAAACTATAATATAATAATATATCAAAAAATAAATATTTATGATAATTAATATTGAGTACTATTATTTATTTGTTAATTTCTAATTGATAAAATTTGCTTTGTTATTGTAATTTTGTATTTATCAAGTGTTTTCTTTTAATTATAATTACATGTTATAGTGAAAGGATAGTTTTATTTTATATAATACATCATCTAATATAGTAATATAGCAAATATTACACTGGCATTTATTTACACCATGTGTAAATCTTGTACACATACATCATTTAATAACTTTTCATAGAAATTGAATTTAATTAATCTGATTGTTGAATTAATTATGTGATATTACATTGACAATCAAGCATGTCAAATTTCAAAAAAATCATATAATAATAGATATATATTCTGATGATTGATATTTACTTATATTTTAAAAAATATACTATCCGTCAAAATAAAGTGGCACATTTTTAAACTATATGAAATTTGATATATGTGACCGTATATGAAATTTGATATATGTGACCTGCTTGGTAAGAATTTTGAATTTAATGGTTGAATTGATGAAATTTTATATCTACAAAAAGTTATTAAAGGGTGTAAGTGTACCAAAACCTACAGGTGTAAATGGATTTCCACACAAATTTTATAATCAAATATAATTAAGCTTAAAAATTTTAGATATTATACTACCATATTTTATTTTATCAAGTGTCAAATAGGCCCTCAGTATATGTCTGGGAATTAGTTCATTGACCAAAAAAAAAATGTAATAAAATTAAATAACTTATAAAAATGAAATCAAAAAAGAAAAAAAGGCAATTAGTTATGAGAAATTGGGAAAGAGAAAAAATAAAATAAGATGACAACAAAGGATTGTATGCATTTAGTTTGACAAAAATAAATTGTTGCATTAGAGATTAAATTATCAATCATATCAAAGTTTTACACTTGAGATTAAAGTGTTAAATATTTTTTTAAAATAAATAAGAAAGTGTAATAACTTAGGAGACAAATTGAAGAGAAGAGAAAAATTAGGCAGCAAAATATGTGCATGATAATGATTTCACAATTTAATGTACTGTGAATAACTTAATATAGATATATATAAAATAAGAAATAAATAAATAAATTATTCTACTACATCACATCCCATACCAACCCCAATCCCAATACAGTACAAACTGCAACACCAGGGCAACAGTTTATTTTTGTTTCATGCGCATCACAATTCTAATGGTTGTTGAACAATTTTATTACCCCCGGATGTCAAATTTTTACTGAAACCATGTTTGTTCTGCAGCGTGAAGATAACAGGTGATCTACATGTGAGCATGTACCTTAAAAAGATTATTATCATGTCTGTATAATGAATAAAATTTTGTAATTATGTACCTAAATTTAACTACCATTACAAAAATGTGAGATCAACCAGAATGTTCCTTAATTTTATTTAGGGTTAAATGCATTTTAATTTCCCCATGAATTTTAGATCATGTATAGTGTATACTTTGACTTTTCAAAATGTGTATTATGATACTCTGAATTTTTCAAACAGTGTAAAACTTTTAAGTCATAACAGGGTATCGGGTTGCATATATATAATAAAAAAATCAAGAATATTAATTACACATAGTATTTATAGACAAGGTGTTAGGTGACACAAATTAGAAAGATCAGAGGGTTAAGTGTACATAAAGATTATCTTTATTAATTGTCAAAATTATATTGAGAAGTATTTTGCACAGTTTGGAAATTTCAATATGTCACAATGAACGTTTTGAAAAGTCATGGTATAAATTGTACATGACTTAAAGTTCAAGAATGCAAAATACATTTATCTCTTTTATTTACCATCAGCTCTGTACGGGTTAATTAGAAGATTTGAACCCTTATGGATTAAAAAAAATGTTAAGAAAATAGATGCAAACATAGAATGGGACAAAGAACTCTTTCAAACTTTTATTGGTTTGATTGGTTTAACTAGGGATTTAACCGGAATAAAAATAGAGGTGAATAAGAAAAAATGGAATAAGCAAACTTTTGTTTTCAACGAAATATAGCCGTAAACTTTTTTTTTTACCTTTTGATAGATAACCAATAGAGAAAAGACAAAGAAATTCATTAAAAAGGCGAAAAAAAGTGGAGTCATTTGGTTTTAGAAACAACTTTTGATTTTTATCTTTCATTTTCAATTAGTTTTCTACTTTTTTTAGATTTTTATGAAGAACTTTTATATTATACTATGAATAGAAATAGATTATTTTTTCAATATAAATAGAAGTGCAGGCAGGATGAAATACTAATGTTCATTCCTTTAATTTTTCTCATACAAATAAAGTGGTTCACAAAAAGTGAACCTTTATTTCAAGCAAAATCCGTTACAAGCTTGTAGTCAAGGAAAAATGTTTGACAATTAAAAATTTTGTCAGAATTTTATATTAAAAAATATGTCACGATGGTTAGTATTTAGATAAATTATTAAATCATATTCTGTTATTTTATCCAATATATATATATATATATATATATATATATATTGGCGGTTACTTTCCTTCATTACCACATAGAATGCATATACAAAGCAATTTATTCTGGGTAGCTTATTCCCTGCAACATATGGTGCATGAAGCTACTGATTCTATACATAAGATTTGCATAATTGCAAGTCGATTACATTAATATTCTTGGTAGCTTATTCATCCAATGCATATAACATTAAGATCTTGCTACCTTCAGGCAATTGAAACGGGTGTATGCTGGCTGATATCAAAGATTTAATCACCCAGAATCTCTCTCACATAACACTAATATTTCTCTCACTTTCTAAGCATAATAGCATATCATAGAAGTAAGGAAGAGGAATGAAAATTTCACAAGCTCACTTCATTTCATATCACTCTCATCATGTTACAAAATGGTGCATATGGTGGCCTTTATATAAGTAAAACTACTTTTCCGCTAACTAGTCAAATATGACGATTGGATGAATACAAATTCAACTTGAATTCTACTTTATCCTATAATCTTCTAGAAGTTAGAAATAAGGTTTAATTTGAATTCTTTAATCTTGATAATGACATGGATAAACTTGATTTATCCCTTAACACTGGCTCATTACACACACATGTGCAAGTTTTGGAACACTGTCCTTGATCTTCCCACTATAATCATCGTTTGTAATATCACAATACCTGTCCCAAATCATGACTCCACCATAGTTTGAAGCTGTCTTTACAGCTGGAAGAATGTCAGAATTCACCACCTCAGGTTCTATATACCCGTCCACATCTTTGTCAGCAGTGAGCCCCAAGAATATTAAGCTATTGGGAACATTTGAGGTCCATCTTCCCCATGCCTGCAAGAGATTTTCAGGATTTCCACCCGAGTATATGCAAGAAGGGTTTTTGTAATAGTACTGAGCCCATATATAATCCACCTTCTGTTGGGTACCAGAGATATGGAAACAGATCAACGCAACTAAAATAGAGTTGAGAGAATAGGAACTGACACAAAATATTTACGTGGAAAACCCCCTAATGATGAGGGAAAAACCACGGGCAAGAACCGAGAAAGATTTTCACTATGTGGAAGATAAAATTACACCTCTCTTTAAATATAAGGAGAGAACAATAACACCCTCTTTTATACAAGGAGAATACACCTCTCTCTATAATTATAGGAGAAACTTTCAGAACACACTATATATGTATTTCTCTCTCTGGAATGGGATGAAATGAACTGAGGAGGAAGCCTCTATTTATAGGCGCTTGGAAGTTACTGTGCAATCAATGCACAGTAACTTCTCGTGACACGGTAGGTGCACCAACCATGTGTGCACAGTAAATTTTACTGTGCAAGTTTGAAAATTTTGCCTCTGATACGCTAATCTTCACGCGTGCACAGTAGAAATTCTACTGTGCACGGTTTGAAAATTCAAAGTGGCTTTACGCCACTTACAATCTCCCACTTAAAGCCACTTTTGGTGAGCTTTCAAAACCTTTTCTCATCTTGCCAGTTCCATGCTGCTTACGTTTCTGATAGGCCATAGGAAGACCTACACCATTTAAACTTGTCAGTGTTGATCGGTTTTGTCATGACATCTGCTAGGTTGTCTTTCGTATGAATTTTCTGCATATCCACATTTCCTTCTTCTACTACTTCTCGAACAAAATGATATTGAACACCTATGTGCTTTGTCCTGGAATGAAAGGCTGGATTCTTTGCAATGTGTAAGACACTCTGACTGTCACAATACACAGTAATCTTTGACTGTTTGTGCCTGAGTTCCTCCATTAACCTTTGAATCCAAATAGCTTCCTTGCAAGCTTGTGTAGCTGCCATATATTCAGCTTCTGTAGTAGACAGAGCTACAACAGTTTGTAACTTGGATAACCAACTCAAAGCTCCACCTGCAAGTATGAACACATAGCCTGTAGTAGATTTCCTTTTATCAAGATCACCTGCAAAATCTGAATCAACGTATCCCCTGACAATGAACTCTGATCTTCCAAAACATAGTGCAGCACCTGGGGTTCCTTTAATGTATCTAAGGATCCTCTTCACAGCATTCCAATGCTCATTTCCTGGATCTGCCATAAATCGACTGACCACACCAACTGCTTGTGCAATATCAGGCCTAGTACAAATCATGGCATACATAAGGCTTCCCACCGCTGATGCATACGGTACTCGAGACATTTCCATCCTCTCTGCTTCACTGCTAGGACACATATCTGAGGATAATTTGTAATTCACGGGAAGTGGGGTTGAAACTGGCTTACAATCTTGCATGTTGAAGCGCCGCAAGATTTTCATCAAGTAATTCTTCTGGGAAAGCCAGATCTTCCTGTCCTTTTTGTCTCGGTGAATTTGCATCCCTAAAATCTTGTTTGCGGGTCCCAAGTCCTTCATATGAAATTCCTAGCCAACTGTGCCTTTAATTCTTGGATTCGATCTTTGTTGGGGCCTACTACCAACATGTCATCCACGTACAACAACAGAATGATGAAAACATTGTTATCAAACCGCTTGTAGTATGTACAATGGTCTGAACTCAGTCTGTTGTACCCGAGGCGAATTATGAAGGAATCAAATCTCCTGTACCAACACCTTGGCGCCTGTTTTAAACCGTACAGAGATTTGGTCAACCTACAAACCAAGTTTTCTTTTCCTTTTTCCTCAAAGCCTTCTGGTTGGAGCATATATATCTCCTCTTCAAGTTCTCTGTGAAGAAAAGCGCTACATCTAATCGCTCAAGATGTAAATCAAATGTAGCACACATAGTCAAGACTACTCGATAGTGGTAAGTCTGACAACTGGAGAAAATATCTCATTGAAATCGATACCTTCCTTCTGAGCAAATCCCTTTACCACCAGTCTTGCATGATATCGTTCCACCCGATCATTGCCATCTCGTTTGATCTTATAGACCCATTTGTTGCCAATGGCTTTACGACCTTTTGGAAGTGCAACAAGTTCCCATGTTTTGTTCCTATGCAAGGCCTCCATTTCTTCTTGCATTGCTGCCATCCACAGAGATGCATCCGGACTACTCAAGGCTTCCTGAAAGGTTGATGGCTCTCCTTCTTCTGTTAGAAGACAAAATGCATCATGACTTGCCATAACATAGTCTGAATGCCATGCTGGTGGCTGTGTCTGGCGTGATGATCGCTTGATCATCTGGTACTTGTTCATCATGCTCTGGTTCTGCTTCAGAATCTTTTTCTCCAGATTTCTCATCTATCTGAACCGTAGTTATTTCCTTAACAGTGCTATCATTTCTTTTTTCACTTTGCGCTCATTTTCTGCAAATATAACATCCTCACGACAATAACCTTTGCGGGCGATTGGGATCCCACAAGCGATACCCCTTTACACCATCAGCACAACCCAAGAATATACATTTCCTGGACTTTGGGTCCAACTTAGTTCTTTCTTGGGTGTTGTACATCATATATGCTGGACATCCGAATACTTGCAAAGAAGAATAATCTATTGGCTTACCATTCCACATCTCCATCGGTGTCTTTAAACCAATTGCGGTTGATGGCAACCGATTAATCACGTAACAGCGCTTTTGATCGCTTCGCAGAAAGACTTGGCTAAACCTGCTGTTCTCAGCATTGCTCTTGTTCTTTCTAGGAGAGTCCTGTTCATCCGCTCTACTATACCATTTTGCTGAGGTGTATGTGCAACAGTGAATTGCCTTTGAATACCCTCATGCTTGCAAATGCTATAAAATCTCCATCTGTATATTCTCCTCCATTGTCTGTCCTCAAACACTTGATCCTCTTTTCAGATTCAAGTTCTACTATTGCTTTGAAGTCTTTGAATATTGAAAACACGTCTGACTTCTTCTTGATTGGGTACACTCATAGTCTTACAGGTAATCATCGATGAAGGATACAAAATACTTTGCTCCTCCAAGGGACATTTTTGGTGACTCTCACACATCAGAATGAATCAAGTCTAGAATGTGCTTACTTCGAGTAGTTGATCTACCAAATTTCAATTTATGCTGCTTGCTTATAACATAGTGCTCACAAAATGGTAACTTCACCGATTTGAGCTCGGGAATGAGATTACGTTCTGCAAGAACCTTCAAACCACGTTTCAACATGTGGCCTAATTTGCGATGCCACATCATCGTCGTTTCTTCTTGACGTGCTGATGCAATTGATGCATCTCCCTCCTGCAACGTATCTCCTTGAAGCTTGTATAGATTTGCCATGGTTTTTCCTGCTTTCATCACCACAAGAGCACCTTTAACTACTTTTAAGATCTCACCTTCAATATGGGTCTTGTACTCGAGGTCATCCAATTGCCCATTAGACAATATATTCTTCTTCAAGCCCTTCACGCGTCGCACTCCTTGAATTGTACGAATAACACCATCAAACATTTTTATTTTGACAGTACCAACACCAAAGAATTTCTAAGGCATGATCATCTCCCATGAACACAGATCCTTCGAGACAGTTCATAATCAGAAACCGATCCACGGTGTGGAGTCATGTGCCATGTTGCTCTGAATCCATGATCCAAATATCAGTGAGCCGGTTACTGCCTTTAGAACTAATTGTCGCTTCACGCACGTGATTTCTCCATCCTCGAGGTATTCGCAATACATCCTTGAGAGGTTGATGCCTCTGGAGCTTTATCTGCATTCTTCTTGTTATTCCGACAATCTCTCTTCAAGTGCCCTCTCATGCCACATTGGTAGCATTTGAAGTTCTTCCTTCTTCTTGACTTTGATCTACTCCGACCATGACTCCCACTGAAGTCATGCTCCATTGATCTCCCTCTCGTCACCAACAATGCCTCTGCTTGCTTTGAGCTTTCCAATCTATCTTCCTTATTCTTACGCCTGGATTCTTCTTCAAGAATAGCACCGGCGACATCATCAAAGGATAGATAGTTGGCAATATTATTATTTGTGATGTTGATGATGAGTTGATCATATGAATCAGGTAGACTTTGAAGTAGAAGCTCTGCACGTTCATTCTCCACTATTTGATAATCTGATGCTGTGAGCTGGGAGAATAAGGTGTTCAGATTGTTGATGTGGTCCGTCACTGATGTGGACTCACTCATTCGAAGAGTATACAACCTCCGTTTTAGAAATATCCTATTGTGAAGAGACTTGACCTCGTACAGTTTGACAAGAGCATCCTGCATTTCCTTTGTCTTCTTTTCTGCAACACTGGATAATACTGAATCTGCCATTGCAAGATGCAGATTGGCAACAGCATTATCATCCATCTCCTTCCACTTTTCATTAGTAATATCAGCAGGTCTGCCTTCAATTGCTGATAAGCAATTATCTTTTCTCAAGATTGCCTTCATCTTCAATTTCCACAGGGAAAAATTACTCCCATTGAACTTCTCAATCTCAAATTTCGCTGCCATAGTGTTTACCGGGATCTGTTTCTCTACTAGACCGGTCACTTTTTTTACTGTGAATAGTACCGTATACGTGAATAGTATCGTATACGTGAACAGTGCCTTATACGTAAATAGTACTGTATACGTGAACAGTACCGTATATTTATATCGTATATCGAATAAATCCAATATACGTTAACAATACTATAAAAGTATACAACTATACGTATAAGCAGTAACCAAAAGTAGTGATCTGCAGCGGACTATAATTAATGGCTGTGATAATCTCTAGGAACAATTCTTTTCTGATGTGGAAGATCGTACTGCCGCAAACCACAGAGCATACTAAGAATAAATCCCAATGAACCAAAGCTCTGATACCACTGTTGGGTACCAGAGATATGGAAACAGATCAACGCAACTAAAATAGAGTTGAGAGAATAGGAACTGACACAAAATATTTACGTGGAAAACCCCCTAATGATGAGGGAAAAACCACGGGCAAGAACCGAGAAAGATTTTCACTATGTGGAAGATAAAATTACACCTCTCTTTAAATATAAGGAGAGAACAATAACACCCTCTTTTATACAAGGAGAATACACCTCTCTCTATAATTATAGGAGAAACTTTCAGAACACACTATATATGTATTTCTCTCTCTGGAATGGGATGAAATGAACTGAGGAGGAAGCCTCTATTTATAGTGCTTGGAAGTTCTTGTGCAATCAATGCAAGAACTTCTCGTGACACTGATAGGTGCACCAACCATGTGTGCACAAGAAATTTTATCGCAAGTTTGAAAATGTTGCCTCCGATACGCTTAATCTTCACGCCGTGCACGCAGAAATTCTCTGCTGTGCACGGTTTGAAAATTCAAAGTGGCTTTACGCCACTTACACCTTCCCAGTTTGTATAGCGGCGTCAAGAAACGCATCTGGGTACACACATTGTGGCGATGCGGATATTGATTGTGGAAGCATTGAGCAAGGTAACAAGTTCATCCAAATGAAGACTTTGATGCTAAGGTCTTGGCAGTGTTTTATTTTGGGCTCAAGGTTGGAAGATGGGTTTTCAGAGGTGCCACAGTGGTTTGCCAAGTTTAAGGTAGGGGTTCTGCCACCATCGTACACGATGAGGCTTTCGAGGATCACGATGTCGTAGTTGCCGGAATCACATGCACCTTCTAAGGACCCTTCTGTTCGGTCGTCTGAATGTTGGCCCCAGGACACAGAGATGGAACCGGAGCCAGAACATTCAGCGGCGTTGGAGGAGGTGATGATGAAAGAGAGCGTTGTTGAGAGGGCCATGAAGAGGAGGGGTAATGATAATGCATGATGTTGTTGCTGTTTTCTGGCTGCCATAGTTGATTACAAGCTATTTCTGGTTAATTTGTGTTTCTTGTTTGGGTTGATGACTCTTAAGGCAAGAGAAAGCAACCAATTTATAGACGGACTGGCTAGCTAGCGCCATTTGCATGCATGTAAAGAAGGAAAACGATGTTTATATATTAAAATAAATTAAAATCAATAAAGATATAGAATGTTACACAACCGCAATAACGGTAAAACCCAATTATTCATTCAAAGGTTATTACTTATGCTATATTATTCTGGCATTTATTTTTTGAAAAAATTTCTGGATGTCTTGCATTTTCTTTTAAATATTATTATAATTTTTTTGTTTGTTGAATAAAAGTTTAGATGAGGTAAGTGTTGATATCTCATTAGGATCATAAAAGACCTGCCAACCTCTTAAAATATGTTAGGTTAAGGTTTCCTATTAAATAAGTTTCATTTATAAAATTATACATAAATTTTATCTAAATAATTATTATTTTCATATTTACTTTTCAACCAAAACCAAACTCACCATTAGATAATAAACATAAAACATACCGAAATGAGATGACCATAGTGTGTTTATGTAAAAGAGCTAGCTAATGATACTCATCCAAATATTCATAGGATATTTGACACAAAACATAATGATTACTTATCCGATTAATAATCATACTATATTATTCTCAAAATAATACTCTATTCCAGCCCTCTTCCATTTCGTACATAGTGGTAAATGGTAATTAATATACAATATCATTTCTCCGATATCACTATATGGGAAATATCAATGCATAGTGGAGCTGATATACGTGTTATCGTAAAAATTGACGTGCAGACTCTATACCAAATTTGCTTTCAATTATCACTGCGTCTGATGGGGTACTTAACCTAATCCTTGCATTATTTCTCAGTGGGGTACTTCTGTGTCGACCTGTCTGCTTTTCCCTTCTTGTTTAGGCTATGGTTGCCAAAGGAGATCTTGGTGCAGAGCTCCCTATTGAAGAGGTTCCACTTTTGCAGGTGAACTCCCTTTCAAAGAACTAAGAATCTATAGTAGAGCTAAATTATCAATTGGCATCATTTACATAGCTGGACATCAAACTGAGATCATCTTGAATTTCACAACGCTTGTTAATGTAGGAGGAGATTATCAACTTGTGCCGTAGCATGGGAAAGGCTGTTATTTTGGCAACAAATATGCTGGAAAGCATGATTGTTCACCCAACGCCTACCAGAGCGGAGGTATCAGTTATAGCAATTGCCGTTCGCGAAGGTTCTGATGGAATAATGCTGTCTGGAGAAACTGCTCATGGAAAGTAAGTAAATAGCTTTCCCTGCCCCCAAATGTCCAATGTCTGAGTGCTTTGAATGGCTAGTCTGGGGAGTTGCTGAGTTTTATTCGCAGCTAGTAAGTGACCTTGAAGACAATCTGAGTCTCAATCAGTAATAAGTTTATACAGAAGCAGGGGCATGGGCTGATGCTTACAAAATAATGCAATCCATTGATTATTTCTATTATCAAGCCCGAAAGAATGATTCAATTTATTATAACGCAGGTCCCCACTAAAAGCTGTGAAAGTAATGCACACAGTTGCATTACGTACAGAAGCCACTATACCAAGTGGTCAAATGCCACCTAATATCGGTCAAGTTTTCATGGTTTCAAGTCTATTTGTTTTGCTTTCGTGATGACTTTCTTTGTCCATTCCCTCTAATTTGATTGTCATAAATGAAATGTGTGTTGTGTGTGTGTGTGTATGTGTGTGTTTTGGTTTTTTGTGGTATTTGGATCTGTGTAGTACCACATGAGTGAGATGTTTGCATACCATGCAACAATGATGTCCTACACCCTTGGTATTAGATTTAAAATCATTAATGTGCCTTAACTCAACGGCTTAAGTTTTTAGAACAAATGGTTTTATAACATGGTATTAGAACCTCTACGACCAAATGGTCTAAAGTTCGATCTTTGTAGCCTTTACTTCTAAATAAAAATAATTAAATTTCAGTAGAAGGTATAGTGAACCTGTGCATTGTTCACGCTTTAAGCCCAAAAGAGGAATTCGTGTAAGGGGGCATATTAGATATAAAATCATTAGTATGCCATAATCCAACAGTTTAAGCTTATGGGAGAGTTGATTTCATGCCACTTGGAATCTCAACTGTTGCCTTCACTAGAACGGGTTTCATGGCTATCCTACAAAGCCACTATTGACCTTATGGCACCATATTTGCTTTTACAGATGAGTGAGTTCTTTTTTCCTCTTTCTCTTATTTAGTTATTTATAACAAAACTTGGATTTTTGAAAATGTGTATGGATGTTTCCTCTTATTTGTTCAAAAATTAACTTGAAGTTTTATTTTTCAATTTCTTGGTTGGATGCCGGTGCAAAGTAACTTATGGAACTGTTTATTTGATGTTCTTATATGAAATGTTATGAATTCCAAAGTCCTCTAGTGTTCATAGCTGATAAATCATCTGTTTTTTCGGAACATGCGAATAGTAACGGTTTACCTAGGAGTTGATTTCTTTAGTTTTATTTGGCCTTTTGTTTTTACAGAAAAAAAAAATGGAATCAGTTTTTATATATTTGATATTATGCTGTGATTGATGTATTATCTACCTAATTTTGCTTGTCGTGCAGTAAGAGGGCACAACAAAGGTTGGCATTTGTATAAAGGAGTCTGTCCTATATACATGGAATTTTGTGATGATGCTGAAGCGACTCTCAGAAGAGCCTTGGATTTGCTGCAGGTAATGTTTGGAGGACATATAATGATTGAGCTGTTACCTTACTGGGTGTATGGCATTTCTAATATGTAACACATGTAACATGATAACTGGTGGTTTGAAATGATTTTAGGGGTGCTTTTGCATTCCAGATTTCATTTGATCTATTCATGCATGCATTTGGAATTTGACCTTATATTTACTTTATACTGTTTACCTTACGGTAATGTCCTCCGAATCTACCTTTGGAATTGTTAAACTTTAGGGTAATGATATTTTGACACAAAAAAATGGGTATTTATTCAGACAACTATTTTATAACCATTGGATGCAATAATAGTCCTCACTTATTCTTAACATTCATCACATTCAATAGTTATACAATAGGTGTTTTGGGTGTCATAATGTCATTACTCTAAACTTTATGCTTTATTACAAGTCTATCATTGGAATAAATCCTTCTCCAGGGATTGTTAAACTTGTAATACTGAATTTAGACTCAGTTTATTATTCCTTAGCTAAATTTGTGGCTGTAAAATGCAACTCACTAACTTGTCAAACACACCTGTGGGGTTTTCTGTGATGCCACTACATAGATTCTTTTGATGACAAAGGGTACTCTCAGAAAACTTCTAATGCTTAAACAATGCCCTATTATATACCTTTTTCCTTTCTGTTCCTTCACTATCATGATATTTATATGTTTTCAATGTGCAGAAGCAAGGAATGGTGAAGGAAGGAGAAGAAGTAGCACTTGTACAAAGTACCCATATGGAGGTCTCAAGCCACTCACAACATACAAGTCCGAAAGGTGTAAACTAACAAGAACCATGTGAGAGGTTGCTGCCAGTATTTTCTTTTCTTTTCTTTTTTTTTTTGATTATTTAACCTTACTAGGTTTCATTTTCTTTTATATTATTGGTAATTATTTATTTATTTTGTGTTTTTGAATTTTGCATGGATAAGATGCTGTACATGCTATTGAAATTGAGTCAGAAATTAAAATTAGAAAAAGTTTTCGGCCATCAAGGCCTTTCAGGTTTCAATGTATCCTTGAGCTGCCTGAAAGTGAGGGTTGAGACAATGTCAATGTACTTTCTTTGTTAACATCCTGTTTTTCTTATTGGCTCTCGGCATTCAAGTAGGAAGTTTAAAAGGAAGAAGAAAAGCATGATAATGATGAAAATAAATTCTTATTGTTTTGCTTTTATAAATTCACTTATAACTTGACACCGTCATTGGTTTAATTGCAACTAGCCTTCATATCACAAGCAATCGCAATGATAAAAAAGAAAAAATGGACAAAGGAGGTAAATTATACTCGGTGAAATTTATCCTAATCTTCTTTTATTTGTTTAGATGATACTAATTTATTTTAATATGCTATCCAATGAATAATGGAGAGAATGATGGTGTAATAATTCTGCAAATTCAGAGAAGCTTGATATAATCATTTCACAAATTTAGAGATATTTTAAGTAACTTTTACAAATAAAGTGTAGTCAAGTTAAATATCATCGGACTAAAACCATCCATCAAACTAAAATCAAAACCAAAACCAAATTACAATCAAAATACATCCAGCAAACATCCTTTTATTGTAGGAATTCAATCTTAAATGAACATGCAAAAGATTTTTACTCGATTATACTTAATTATATATTTTTAGTTCATTAAAATATTTAACTCTCCAATTGTATATTCCAAATCATTTAAACAATAAGATTTGATTAGTCAATAATCTAAAATATTTTATATTTAAAATGTGAAAGTGGCTATTGGCACACCCTGTTTAATATTCTTTTGTTTTATTGTCCTAAAATATCCTTTCTAGAAGATTCGAAATAAATATCATTTATTGTCACTTAAGTATTATTCAAACTCACTGTTCTTAATATTGCTAAATAAAACTTCTTTTAATATAGTTTCTATGTTTTTATTTTTTTGTGATTTTGTTTTTAAATTTACATAATTTTTTTTAGATTAAATGCATTTTACTCCTCTAAATTTAAAGTTATGTGCAATTTATATCCTGACTTTTGAACATGCATTACAACACTTTGAACTTTTTAAACTGTGAAAAATAAAAAAAATTACTTTTGAAATAATGAAAATCTTTAAGTCATAGCATCGTGTCGGGTTGCATATAATAAAAAAATAGGAGGGTTAATTGCACATAATATTCACAGACAAGATATTAGGTTGCACAAATTAGAAGCATCAGGGGATAAATTCATCTAATTCTTACCTTCATTAGTTGTTAAAATTATACTGAGAAGTATTTTGCATAGTTTGAAAAGTTTAAGTTATTGCAATACATATTTTGAAAAGTCAGAGTGTAAATTGCATGTGACCTAAAGTTCAGAAAGGTAAAATGTATGTATCCCTAATTTTTTTTATTAAATGATTATTAATATTGTAATATATAACAACCCATAATTGAGCATAAATAATGTTCAAATTGAATTAACAAATACTTTATTTGAGTATAATAATATTTTAATACTCTATAAATATAATATAAAAGAAAACATCATGATCAACATAGTAGTATAAAATTTAATTTTTTTTTGTTATTTTTAAGTATCTACTGTGAGATACAGTAACTAATTTTTTTTGCATATTGTATGTCCTTTTAAAAAAGTAATAATAAAGTTTAAATTAAATAAAAGGAATAATAATAATAATAATAATAATTTTACAATTCAATTTTCACTATGAACATAAAAAAATTTGCAATACAAACAAATGATATTTTTCATTTTATTTAAGTAAATTAATATCTAATATATTACTAGAACACACTGAATGAAGTGAAAATATATTATCAAATTTTAATACAAAATTTTTAACGTGACATAGCATATGACTGCAAAATAGGGAATAAATTAATGCAGTATGCTACCTTAAATTTTAAGAAAAAAAATAAAAATAAAAACTACGATAAAATTTGAAGGTTCGACACTTCAAATGTTAATGTTATATATTTATTTAATTATAAATTAAATTATAAAAACACAAGCTTAAAAAATCTTGAGTGTATATGTTGTATATTACAATCAATTTGTTCAATTTGTTCAATTTTGTATTTATTATACTTGCTTTTATATTATGTTGATGATTATTACATTATAAAAAAATCATAAGTTCATTTAATATTTAAACCGAAATAATTATATAAAATAAATTAATAAAAAATAGATATAATATTTAATGGTCATTTCAAAATAGAAAATATAATTGACATTAAACATTTTCCAGTTAAATTAATAATAATTTAATAAAAATCATATAAAATTGTTATAAAAACTTTTTCATAAAATAAAATTACAAAATCTATGTAAAAAAAAGTTTTATTTAGCCATATTAATAATAATGAGTTTGAATAATATTAAACAATATTAAATTAGATTTACTTCAAATCTTTTGGAAATAACATTTTCAGACAATTAATTAGAAGTACATTGAATAAGGTGTGGCAATAGATAATAGGGTGTGGTATATACTTCAGAATTCAGCTTGCATATATACATCATCAATGAGTCTGAATTGATTTAAATCACATTTTTTAGACAACCACGTCACTAGGCTGCGAGCTCAATCCCATTGCGTATGAGAAATTTATGCAGCGAAAAAATGAAAGTGCATATTATTCTTAAAACAAATGTCACGGTTAAATTCTTAATCCCATAGTCCATGATAATATTATTTATTAAATATTTTTAGGTTAAATATATTCTTAAAACATATTTCACGGTTAAATTTTTTAAAAAAAATATCTTCTTTCAGGAAAAAAAAATTGATTTTGCCCATCTACCAAACACTTAGATTAAGAATTGGGATGTTAAATACTGGCATTCACATCAATATTTGGTTAATTTGTAGTCCTAAACTCTTTTTGGGAGTCTGAAATCTCGTGTTCTATGTTCATCGCATTGCCAAACTATTCATGTAGAGACCAAAAAAAATGAAGTAGATTAACGCAAATAAAACATGTATGCAATTTTCGCCTATAGTAACCTTTTATTTTGGATAGCTACTGCGGACTTCAATTTCTTAACAAGTGTTTCACTCCTGACTAATACATTATTAAGATTAGATTATTAAAAACCAAGCAAAAACGTTTTCTATGCACAGCATTTGATTGAGTTCGGTCCTTGCATATGTCCATTTTGAATGACAAATTGGGTGGTGCGTTAAGGGGAATCTAGTGGTGTGAGCTGCGTCGGTACAAGATTAATAACTTTTGACTTGGCAAGATAAGAATGAGAAGCCAGAAAGCCTCATTCGCAAAAAACGTGCTTCATCATTGTACGTATGTTCCGTCAATTAATTTATAAGATTAATAATTTTTGGCCTGGGAAGATAAGAACGAATGAGAAGCCAGAAAACTTCACTCGCAAAAAACGTGCTTCATCATTGTGCAGAGCATAAGTCCCGTCAAATAATTTATAGGAGTATGAATAAACACTTAAATTGGTTCCTGATAATTTTACGAATAGATAAATTAATTTTTTATTAAAAAAATATTAGTATTGATATTTCTTACAATTATAAAAATAGAATATTATAGATTCCTAGAAATTTTACTGACCAACAAATTGATCATTGATAATAAAAAATTAATATTAAGATTCTTTATATTTGCAAAAAATAGGATATATAGGTTCCTGACTCACTTGTAACGTATTAAATGCTAACGTGAATTTTAATTATTGATTTATGTGATAACTACAAATCTCATTTAGCACTAACTAAAACACATCCTTTATTTTTATTATATTTTTATTTTTACTTTTATAAATTCCTCCACAAACATTCCACTATTTCACTATATCTACTGTCAAGAAAGAAACCCCTAGCCCCAAGCTTGCTATTCTGAGAAATGAATCAAATTTGGAATCAAATTATTTATATTTTATCATCACCTTATTCTGAAGCACTATGATACTAATATCATAAATTCATAATTATTTTTTCAAAAAAACTATCTGCCTAGAGTACAGTGATTGTATATTACAAAACAATCCAATACCACCATACTTGATATGAGATGTACAATAAGAGTTATCTATTCCTACTTATTGAAGGTATAGAAGTTTTATATTTTTCAACCACGAGAATATAAAATTTTTTTATTCCTTATTCTTGTCTCCATCATCAAATAAATTTGTATTTTCAATATCTTCATATTTTTATCTCTGTATCACTAACCAATAGCTGTCTAATCGAATGGTTTCTATTACTGAAATTCAAATGTGACCTAGATATAAAGAAGCCAACATCTTTCCGTAGAAGTAGTTTTAGAATAATTAAGTTGAAAAGGATTGCTTTTAGAATAATTAAATTGAAAAAAATCATTTGTATTTAGTTTTGATATTTTAGAGGAAAGTTTTAGAGAATAATTTTTGTTCGGAAGGAATAAAATAAAATTACTTTTAAAAATATAATTAGCAAAAAGTGAAAGAGAGATAGTTGGAAGAGAGGACAAGTGTGGTTAATAATGATAGATATATAAAAATAAATTTTATTCTATTAGAATAAGAATGAAAAGTAGGTTAGATCTCCTTCTTCCAAAATTATTTTTCAACACCTTAAAATTAATTTCTATCTTGATATTTGAATAGTAAAATACATTTAAGATTTTCGATTCTCATTTTAAGAGGAATAAAAGTAATTTTGAAGTTGCAAACTTGCAAACCAAACAAGCGCACAATAAGCAACCATTTAAGCACAAAATTATCGGTATACTCTAATACTCATTTGTTCCTTCCACTACATAATAACATAGGTCCATTTAATTTAAGAAAGTATTCTTCTTCAGGAGAAAAACGGTTTTACTCGTGTATTAAAACACCATAACTGAGTCTAAGAGTTGACATGGAAAAACAATTTTAAATTCTAGTTTCATCACCAATATCGCATGAAATAGCTCTTTCCATAGAAGCAAAAGACATGTTTAGTATGGACCATCTCTTTCAAAAATTCAAATTGTTAGGTAAAGTCATGTGAATAATTTTTTTTATTTAACACACTCCCTTACAACTTGAATCTAACTCTAAATCATTTGGTCATGGAAGCTGTGATACTAATCTTATCATGAATTATTTTTTTCTAAAACCTTAAAATATTGGGTAAAAGTGGTGGCCATTAATTTGCTCCTCATGTATTTCAGAGCATTTGGTTATCCCTATAATTTTAATGGTAAATTACTAAACTATCCTTATTTTAATATTCAATTTTCCTCTTCCGTCACTTTTCTTTCTCCATCAACGAACAGACCATTCGTCTCAACACCACCACCATCATCACTCGTCACTTTCATTTCATTACACCTCAATCTCAACCGCAGACACTATCCTCTCACCACCACAATCATAGCATCAACTAGAAAATATAATAATAGCATAACAACAACAAAAATAACATCCCCTCAACATAGAAATCCATAAACCTACATTAGAAACCTATGGAGAAATTCATGCCAAAATGCAAGCCCAAATCCAAAGTCGAAACAAAAATAAAATGAGAAATACTTAGGTACATTAAGAGTAAGAGAAAGTACTTATTCTTATCCATTTATTAATTGAAATATAAGTTTTACGAGTCATTAATTGTTATCTCCAATTTTTCCTACATTTTTAATACAATAATTGATTTGTTAATCATTAAATGTAGTCGATCAAATGCTTTATTTTAATCTAAGAATACTTAAGAAGTTCTCAAATAGAATATTAACCTATTCGATGTTTATGGTACATACATTAACAAATTAAATTAGAGGGGAGTGAATCGGTGGATATGAAGGCATAGGGTTTGATGTGCATGCAAAGAGGAGTGATGACAAGATTTGGGATGGAAGTGTCGAAGACACTACGGAAGGGAAAGGAAGACACTTAAATATCAGGGAACAAAATAATCAAAGAAAATTAAAGCAACATAGAAATGTGAAGAAGAAAAAACATTAAATAATATTTTTAGTTGTTTTGTTTTTGGGTATACTTAGGAGCTGAGGCTTGTCGTTTTAATTTTTTCCTGCGATCTTATCATTTTTGTGTCATCATATGTAGTTTTTACTGTTCTTTTTTAAAGTCGAACACTTTTAACTACCGGGAGAAAAAAAAATCTACTGGTACTTACTGTTTTAGAACAATTTTGCTTCTGAAATATTACTGACAATGAACCAAATAGAGTCCATCTGTTATTTTCTTAGTCATCTAATGTTACTTTTTTCTTACTAAAAAAGAAAAGTTTTTAATTGTTTGTAGCTTTTAAAATCTATGTACGAGTAAATATATAAACAAGAGATAAAAAACAGATAACTTTAGAAATGACTAAGAAAATAACACATCAACTTCGTTAATAATTGCACGCACATGGTTCAGGTGGGGCATGTCTATTTGCTTTTCGAGCATTGCCTTAATGGTGGATCATACGTGATAGCCAAAATTCTCCCATTTTTGAAAGGATTTATTTAATTAGTGTCTTAAAAATAGTGATTAAGAGAGCTAAAATAGAAAATTTTGATTCATTCAATATATTTAATGTATTGAAATCATTAAAAACTTATTTTTTATAAATTTTTTTTATTTTTAGATTCCTTAAGAAGTGTTATCAGGACACTAATTAAAAAATCCTTTTTAAAATTATTTGCTTCCACAAATGATGTTCGCGCGGTTCCGACACTAAAATCTCCCCTTGAGATAATTATCAGCAGCCAGCCAATAAATATACATATCGAGAAGGCTCTGAGCAAATTAACGGTTGTCATTGTTCGGGTCGACATTGAAAATAGCTAGGAGGGCCACTTAGCACTGAAAAAGAATTAATTACAGCTGTTGAAACAACCAAAAAGATTTGATGTGGACAATAATAAATATTAAACAAGACAACTTCACGCAACACGAGTATTTTGTAATTGCGTGGTGAAAAAGAGGGTTGAATTATTTTGTAATTTCCAGGTTGGATTTACATCGTTCATTTCCTTGGTGGACCATGCATCAACGAATTAAAAAAAAAGTACGTACGGCAAAACAAACGGGTGAGGGCAGGAAGTCAATATATAGGGTATAGTATAATAATTAGAATTACGTGGTGCAATTTGATTGTGGGACGGGTAAAAATGTTACAAACAACACAGTCTAAGGACAGGTACATCGCATAATAGGAGACGAATATTTATCGGCATCCAGATTAAATTAATGGGTTTATCTAATAAGGATATTTTCAAGATAATGGATATTGATTAGTAAAATTCTAAATTACTTATTTTATTTTTAAATAATTATTTATTTTAAAAAATTTAGATAGCCTTAATTATTTTTATCAATAATAATTATATTAAATATAATTGACTTATTAGTAAAAAATAGAGAGAAAGTTGAAATATTAAAAAGAAATAAGAATAATTTAATAAATTAATTATAATTTATATTAATATTAATATTTTATTAATTATTTTTTAATTTTAAAAAAATATTTATAACTAAATAATTATTAGAGGAGTAAGTACGGGCTGATGATTCATGGACGTTATCAGATAGCCACTTGATGTGCTGCAAATCCCAAGTCCATTGAACATCCATTGATCATGGTCCAGGTAGAATATATTTAACATTTTTTATTTTGGAGAATTTATTTAACGCTTAATTTTATTTGTTATTGCAGTGAAATAATTAACATCCAAAAAATGTATCTTTTTTTAAAAATAATTTTACTTTTTTATTTTGAGTAAACAGTATTTTTTATCATAATATTTTCAATTTTAACATTAATTTGATCATAACAAAATTTTATATATCAATTAAATTAGTTATAACATTTTTATTTTTAACATACACCACTAGAAAGACACGAGATACCAACGTCCACTAATGACGGGTGATAATTACGAATACCCATCAGAAATATCATCGATAACTCTTGGTGCCATAATCCGCCACTTAGCGCGTATAATATCCGACGGGGTAAACCAATGGTAGTATCAATGGGTAATTATTATAATTAATATTTATATTTATTAATTATTATTAATTACTTTACCGATGGGTTTACTGACAGGTACGCGATTAATAAAACGGTGCGTTTCATTATTAATTAGTTATTGACGGGTGTTTGAAAACTCACAAGTTGTTGCGCAAACGTTTGGTATTTTTGGTCAACCCATAGGTAACTAATTGATAATGAAACATATCGTTTCATTAATCGTGCACTCAGTAACCCGTGAATATATCCCCACCATGACCCTTCTTCCTCCTCACTCGGTGGAGACACACACTTTCTTTAAAACCTCTCTCTCTCTCTCTAAGCTTGCCGCCGAAGCCGTTTTGCCTTCATTCGCCGCCATCGAAGCTCCGTTTGAGAAACGGAGGCCACTATTACGATCTTGGAGCTTTGGTGAGCATTTTAATTAGTTTAGTTCTTTGATTTGGTTTACTTTTTCCTTTCATTTATGGATACCTATAGTGTTGTGTTTTGTTGTATTGGGGAGTAATTATTGTTTTTTATTTATCAATGTAGGAGTTTTACTTAAGGGTCACAACGATTATTGATCTTGGGATCAGTTTGTCATTCTTATTCTTTATGTTATTTTATGATTTGTATGAATATAATGTATTGATTTAAATTTATGTTGTTAGATTTTCATGATTGAATTTGGTTGGACGTCGAGAGTTTTCCTACATTTTGTATTTTTTTTTACTGCTATAGAGGTTAGTAACTCAATCCTTATTATTTATATCATTTAATTATTTGATATATATATATATATATATATATATATATAGGACATATAGAAACTTATATTTTCTATGATAGAGTTGTAGGAAATGGGGATTGTATGACTGGGGAGAAGGGCGTGGAGGTCCTTTCCCGACTTGTTTCATTTGTTTGCTGTGGAATTCTGTGTTTGTGGAGATTGCTGTATGCATGTTGTGGAGTTATAAGAGGATGCCCAATAGAACGATTTTTAGGATTATGTGAATTGTATGTAATTATTAACATGTAACTATTTCACTATATCTATTCTATTATTGATTTTTATAATAATATCTATAATTGTTGAATTGACTGATATATGTAACAATGGAAGCTCCTAATTTAAGGAGAGATACTATCGAAATTTTGTTATAATTTTTGTGAGAATAATAGATTAAAAAAAAGTAACTATATTAAGAAAAACTTAAAAGGCAATTAAGATTGTTTAAAAATAATAATTTAAATAAAATTTAAAAATCAATTGAATGTGTTTTAAAGACTAAATGCAATAAATATTTGATGACGGAAGCTCCTAATTTAAAAGGAGATCTATCAAAATTTTATTAACTTTTTTAGGAATAATATATTAAATATAAGTAACTATATTACCAAAAACTTAAAAGGTAATTGAATTTGTTTAAAAAAATTAAATAAAACTTAGAGGCTAATTGTCTGTGTTTTAAAGACCAAATACAATAAATATATGACGATGGATGCTCCTAATTTAAGGGGAGTCACTGTCAAAATTTTGTTCACATTTTTTTTAGGAATAATATATTAAATAAAAGTAACTATATTAAGAAAAACTTAAAAGGTAATTGAATTTGTTTAAAAGAAATTTAAATAAAACTTAGAGATCAATTGCATGTGTTTTAAAGACCAATTAAAAGAAATATCTGACGACGGAAGCTCCTAATTTAAGGGAAGATACTGTCAAAATTTGTTCTGAATATTTGTTGAGGGAATAAGATTAAGGGAACTGTGCTAAAGATTTAAATAGCAATTGAATTTGTATTTGAAAGTAATAACTTACTATCTTTACAAAATTGTAGGGTCTAGGGTTAATCACAGGCACAATATTACCTTCAAGTCGATTATCGATGTACGATAGATTGCATCTTAATAAGGGGGATTAAACCAGAATTTTATAGTGATATTGAAAAATTTATAAGTGTGGCATGTAAAACACAATAGTTCATTAATGAAGCAAAAGTTAGGTGTCCATGTAATAGGTGCAAATGTAGGATGTATTTAGATGATGATACAATAAGGGTTCATTTGTACAAATGGGGATTCATGGCCTGACTATTGGGTTTGGATCGAGCATGGAGAGATAGTTAATGTAAGGAATCAAGTGGGTATGTTTCAAACTAGAAGTAATTCTAGTGGAATCCATGTAACTCAGAACAGCATGGACAATGTACTATAGGAGGATAACCTGGTTAGGCATCAAGAGATTGTGTTTAATGCTGCTAGTCCTGAATTTGCTGCTCGTTATTCGCATCCTTCAGTTGAGGAGCCAAACCAAGATGTCGCTCGATTTTATAGTCTCCTAGAAGCTGCCAGTCAACCTATATGGGAGGATTGTGTGCAATCTGAATTGTCATTAACAATTCGAATGTTGAGCATTAAGTCTGAAGGGAATCAAAGCGAAAGTTCTTTTGATTAGTGGGTTGCATTGATAAGTAAGTTAAGTTCGAGTCCCGATGTAATTCCAAAAAAATTTTATCAAGCGAAAAAATTAGTTTCTAAACTTGGATTGAAGGAAATAAAGATTGATTACTACTTGAAAGATTGCATGGTTTATTTGACTGAGTGTAAGTTCTGTCAAAACCCTAGGTTTAATCACAAGAGACGTGGAAGTGAGAGGTATAAGGATGTCCCTCAAAAAAGAATGTACTATCTGCCCTTAATCCCTAGACTCATGAAACTACATGTGTCAATGAGCTCGGCTTCTCGATCATATGAGGTGGCATAGTGAAAATTAAAGGGATGACGGTGTGATGACATCCATCGCACGGTGAGGTGTGGAAAAAGTTCAGTCAACAATATCCTAATTTTGCTTGTGACCCTCGAAATGTTAGATTGGGACTCTGTTCAGATGGATTTACTCTAAATAACCAATTTAGCAAACCCTATTCCTGTTGGCTTGTAGTTATTATGCCGTATAATTCCCTCCTGAAATGTGCTTTAAGATTGGCGTGTATCTTCAATCCCTAATTGATGAACAAATGAGTTGTGGTGTCAGGGTGTTCTTACTTATGACATTTGAACAAAGTAGAATTTCATTATAAAAGCTGCATTAATGTGGACCATCAATGATTTTCCAGCTTATGGAATGCTATCTAGATGGATGACCAAGGCAAGGAATGCTGTCTGGATGGATGATCAAGGCAAATTAGCATGCCCGATTTGCATGGAGGATAGTAAAACATTCGCCTTGAAATATGGTGGAAAGAACTCTTGGTTTGATTTTCATAGAAGGTTCTTAGATTCTGATCATCCATATAGGCAAAATAGATACGACTTTAGAAGTAATTGTGTTAAAAATGATGAGCCTTTGGTTAGACTAAGTGGCCGTGAAATGTGGGATTGAGTTAAGGATTTCCCAAAAACAATAGAAGTTGAAAAGGTAGTGCAAATGTCAGGGTGTTAGGTATACCATAATTGGACAAAACAAAGTATTTTCTTGGAGTTGCCATATTGGAAGGATAATTTGGTACGTCATTGTTTAGATATAATGTATATTGAGAAAAATGTGTTTGACAACATTATGAATACTGTATTGGATACAGATCGAACCAAAAACAACGACAATGCAAGGCATAATCTAGCTGAGTATTGAACGCGGCCTGATTTGCATTTACAAGAATTAAGAGATAATTGTTTCTATAAACCAAAGGCCAAATATGCTCTGAGTTCTAATAAAAAACAAGTTGTTTGTTAATGGCTGAAGGAGTTGAGAATGCCCGATGGTTATGCTTCTAACTTAATTAGGTGTGTGAATCTTGCATAGGGTAAGCTTGTTGGCATGAAAAACCATGATTGTCATGTCTCCATGTAGTGTTTGCTTCCAATTGTATTCAGAGAGCTACCTGATATTGTTTGGAAGCCCCTAATCGAGCTGAGTCAGTATTTCAGAGATTTATGCTCTTCTACTGTTAGCGTTAATGATCTGCTTGTCATAAAAAAAAATATTCCCATAATTCTCTGCAAATTAAAGAGAACTTTTCCTCCTAGGTCTTTGACTCAATGGAACACTTGTCCATACATTTGGTATATGAAGCAAGGGTGTATGGACCGGTTCAATACAGGTGGATGTATCCATTTGAAAAGGAAATCAGAAGGTTTAAAAGAACCGTGAAACATAGGTCTCTAGTGGAAGGATCAATATGTCAAGCTTATCTAGCGAAAGAGACTTCAAATTTCTGCTCATTTTACTTTCAACCACATGTTCAATTTAGGAGAACTCGGGTTAGTCGTAACAATGATGGAGGGGAATGTTCTATTCCTTCAACTTTGTTTATATTCAATTAACTTGGTCGAGCAGCTAGAAAGAGCATGGTTCGATGGCTGACTTCCCAGGGGTGGAATTCTGCACACTTATATATTCTAATAAATTATGATGAGGTGTAACCATTCATATTGTATGTCAACAATCCCTTTTTTAGTGAAAGTGTGATGTTATGCATCTTTAAAATAATGTAAAACATATTTTCACCAACAGATACTTTGAACAACTACACAGTTAAGATTCTCTTCAACAATTTATGGATTGATTTAGATTACATGTAAGTCCACTTATTTAAGATTATGCAACCTAATATATTCTTATATGTTAATTTTGTTTGATATAAGTCTGTTTGACATTTCAAACTTCATGTATGTAGGTTCATAACAAAAATAATTGTGTAACATGTCCTCATTTGTTTAATTTAGCTTGGGGGCCAAAAAATAAAGTAGTAAATTGGCCTATGTACTATGTTAATGGGTACAACTTTCACACAGCTGATTGGGGAACGGGGAAAAAAACTGACAATACAGGTGTTTGTGTTAAAGACGATACTGGGGACGGAGAATGTGATTGGTATAGTGTCGTTAAAGAAATCCTTGAGTTTGAGTACGTTGGTGAGCTCGCAAATAAATATGTCCTATTAAAATGTGAATGGTATTATCCAACAAAACTTACTAGGACACGACATCACAACAATTATAAATTCATTAAAATCAATCACATCAGAAGATATAGAAGTTATGATCCATTTATTATAGCTCAAAATGCTAGACAAGTATATTATATGTCTTATCCTGGGAAAAGCAGGTCACAGTGGAGGGTTGTGAACAAGATAAAATCAAGAGGTAAAATTGAAATAGAGGAAGATACTATTGAAGATACTTATCAAATGGATGATCCACCCCCTTCAAGGGTAGTAATTGTTGCAGACAATCTTAAAAACCCTCTTCCATTGACTATTGGGGAAGTTAACATAATTGAATGCACAAGTAACTACCCAATCAGAAATCACGAAGATGAAGTCAGTGCTACTAGTGTTGATGATTCACCTAGTATTCAACAACAGAGTGATGATGAAACAGCCCTCTACTTTCAGATTAACTGAGGTGTTTAATATTATATGCAATATTATTATGAAATTATTTGAAATTTCCTGATTTAATTACTTTTTTTATTGGTTATTTTTTAATTGTTTTAGGATGGCTGGTAGAGGAAGAGGCCAACCTCAAAAGGTCGGTTTATCCACCCCCACCTTAGCCACCACTCCTTTCACCAGATCAACCATTGCCTCTCCCATCACCTCCACTATCTCCACCTCAGTCCTTACCATTAGCACCCTAGGTTTCAGGATGATGCCCACTCCTGGGTATGCCGAGCCTTTCTTCCCCCGTATTCACACCTATAGCTCACTTGCATTAGTGACCCCTCCTTTAGCCCTGCAACTACCCCTAGCCTTACCATTGCCCCGGCTCCCAGCGCTGTATCTGATTAGACACCTCATTCCTCCACTATGTCACAGGCATGGGACGCACATGGGAGGAACCTCGGCCCAGATGGCAAGCCACTTGGGGTTGATGGTAGATTGCTCCGTCGGATCAAGCTGGATGGTAAAGATAAGTAAGTTGAAACATGTTTTTTTATTACATTCTAGTTTTACAATGCTTATGATATTTAAAATATTTTGATTATTTTTTGATTTATTTTATCTATTTAATAGTTTTCAGTTGTTTGCTCTGGCTCACCACAAGATCACAGAGGTTATACATAGTCGGTATAACCATCCGTGGCCCACATGAATTGACATCCCTAAGGGCGTCAAAGAGTGATGGTGGACAGACTGGAAGGTAATTTTATGATTTATTCGCTTTTATTAAAATATATGCTTATATATAATAACTTATGTGCTGTGAATTTGTATATGCAGAGATCCTTCTATATTCAACCCAAGCATGAGCCCACAGTGAAGAGGGCCTAGAGGATTAGATCCTCTAAATGATTGCGGGATATGTTTCATGATGTCTGTAAGGGACACATGAGTAGCTCGTGGCTGAATGTTGCCACGCTCAGTGAGCTACAGTGCCACCAGGCCAACAACCCGACCTTTAAGGATAGGTTGAATAAGGGAAAGACGAACCGAGCCTCACGAAAGGTGAGTCGCTGCACAAGGGTGGGTCGAGCACCCAGGAGGAACCCATAAACGTTTGGTAATTCTTTAACCTTTCCAAATTTTATAATAACATTTACTATATTTGAATTGTTGCAAATACTATATGTTTATGACTTTATTGTGCTTATTTGTGTAGGCGAGGAAGTTGAGCCGCCCTTCGACACAGGGCAAGCTATTTTGAGAGACCCACACTCGAAAAGGTGAGCAGAGAGGTGATGAGTCTGGAGAGGTCTGGGTGGACCTTCGCTTCGAGACGACCTATGTAAGTTTAAATTTATACATAACTTAATTTTTATTATTACTTTCATTTATGTCATAATTATTGCTTACAATGTGTTTTATTTCTTTTCCTTTGCAACACGAGTTTACTGACCTCTAGGAGCAGACACAAACCCAATACCAAACCCAGATGGCTGAGGTTGGGCCTGATGCTGACATTCCTCCTCTTTCAAATGAGGAGGATATCTGGGCCTAAGTGGTTGATGGCCCGTACAAGGGCCACATATATGGGATGAGGTACTACCTTGAGAGTATATATATCTTCATCCTTCGCCACTAGGTTAGCTACTAGGGATGATGTCCTGAGAAAGCGTGTGCATGCCCTCAATCGAGAACTGTAGCAGCTGGAGAATAGGCACAGCTCCTTCTGCAGCTCCAGGAGCAGCAAGCAGGTCGAGCAGTTGTGGAGCAAGAGTTAAGAGAGATTCGAAAGCTTAAGCTCTCATTGGAAGGTCAGTGGTAGGAGAAAGCAAAGAAGGAGAAGGCTCAACTCTAGAAGATGCAACAGTAGATCACTGCAGATGTGATGAGCTTCTTTCGGGGCATGTAGCCTTCAAGATCCTCCGGCTCTGGCAAGACGCTCCTCTAGACTACATTCCCCCATATCCCATTCCTCTCCATCGCTGAGGGCCACTCATAGTTGGATGGGGTGGATGACGATGATGGTCTAGATGATAATGATGGCGATGTTGCTGATGTCGCCGACGATGCTGACACTGTTGACGATGCCGACACTGTTGACGATGCCGACGCTCAAGAGTTCAGCTAATTTTTATCTAGCGTCATTTTTTTTCCATTCTGGATTTTTTCACATATATTGTAATTTGTATATATTTCATTGTCATAATTTAATATTTTATTTAATCAGTTTAATTTATTCATTTTATCATTTTACTATTTTCTTATTTAATATCAATTTAATTGATAATTAGGTTATTATATAAATAAATAATTAATTAATTAATAAATAACATATTACTAATCACATCATTGTTAAAAAGAAATTTAAAAAAAATTAATTTTTACCAATGGGTATGGCATCAGTAATATGTAATATTTATTTAAATAAAATTTTCACATAAATAAAAAACTGTCAGTAAACCCATCAGTAAAATATACAAAAAATTAGAATTTATTTATGTAAAAACTCATTGGTAAAAAAAAAAAAGCCTGTCGGTATAAATATGTCTCTGACAATCGTGTTGACACCTTTTATTTAATTATACTGACGGCTAATTATCCAATTACTTGTCGGTAAACAAGTTGAAAATAACTGATTGATTTTTTATTACCGTCGGCCATATTCATTAATGGTCTTGTGACCGATACCCCATACGTGCACGTCGAAAAGCTCGTCAGTAAATATGTCGATATCCCGCACATTTTTTGTGGTGATAAATTTAGTCATAATATTTTTAGTTTCAACATCAATTTATTCATTCCATTTAAGTGGAGATCTAATAAAATGATTAAAGTAACTTCAAAATTAAAAATGTTAAGACTAACTTGATGTAAAAAAGTTTATTATTATCAAATTGATGTAGAATTAAAAATGTTAAAACCAAAAGTTATTTACTCAACAAAAGAGTAAGTAAAGTAGACCCAAATTCCAAGTCCAATGGCCCAAACAGATAGAAGATAATAATTAGGAAACCTAATAAAATTGATAGTTAGTTGAGTATTTTAGGTATGCAATCAGGGTCTTATGCATAAAAAAAACATTTACTGCCACTAAAAGCAAAGTGCACCCACGTGTCTTAACCATCCACCGCCCATTATTCACGACGCAATCACTACACCATTCCTTGTCAAAATCACAAGCTATCCGCACCTGTCATCACATCTATAAATGCGGTGCTTCGAGCACATTGCTTATTCACCCCCCAGCAATCAAGTAATCAACGAACAAGAGCCTCCTTTAATTGCCAATACAATAAATATGAAGAGCACTACGTTGCTTCCCATCTTCCTCCTTCTTCTCTCTGCCTTCATCGTCTCTCACCTACCTTCAGCCACAGCCGACGCTGTGCTCGACACAGATGGCGACAGGATGAGAAACGGTGGCGAATATTACATCTTGCCAGCTTTCACAGGACGCGGCGGCGGAGTCGACTTAGCCGCTACCGGAGACGAAACTTGCCCACTCACTGTTGCGCAAGCTAGCTCCGAGGGCGACCAAGGGAGACCAGTAATAATTTCATCCCCATACCGTATTGGGATCATCAACGAAGGTTCTCCTCTGTATCTCTCATTTGCCCCTGTGCCCGAATGTGCTCCCACGCCGTCACAGTGGACTGTTGTGCAAGGTTTACCTGTTCAGTATGCTTTGAAAATTACTGGTTACGACAACACAGTAAGCGGTTCGTTTGCCATCGAGAAGTCTTTGTTTGACTTCTATAAACTTACCTTTCTTCCTCGTTCCAGTGATAGCAGCTCAGATGTTGGGGTTCACGTTGACGATAATGGACAAAGGAGTTTGGCTTTGGTTGGGAGTAACGAGACGCCACTCTTGGTTCGCTTCCAGAAAGCTGGTTTTTCGTCTGGATTGATTGAAAAAGCATGAAAACCAGTATGAGAATCTTGTACTTTCTTACAGTAGTGAGTAAAATGTGCAAGATGATAATAATAAAGGTTGGTTTCCTGTAATAATCAAGTATATGAATAAATCACTACACCGAAGTTTAAGGAAACATGTGAAAGATCTTTTCAGGATTTATCCATGAGGTCGCCTTTCATGCAGAGGGAGCTAATAAGCCCTTAGCTATATGATCTAACACACAATTCTCATCTCTATCACTCATTGCCTAAATCTTTGCTGACTTAAACATTGAAGTGCGTTACAACATAAAATAACAATTGAACATTGAAAAATACACCACCCAAATACATCATAAAATAATAGAAAAAGGTAAGTAGATAGGACGTGAAAAGAGTTGGGTTATTTTAATATATATATATATATATATGGATATTCATTTAATTATTATTGGATATAATAAATAAAAATATTTATTTTATATACATGAAAATAAAAATAAATAAAATTTATAATATTAATTTTATATATAAATAATATTATTAATATTTTTTATATATACTAATCATCTGAATTTTTTTCAACTAAATCAAATGTAGGCAATTTTGACCTAAGCAATATTAATCCGAATCCTTTTAAATATTCATCTCCTATCATATACTTTTTTCCAACTAATATATTTTGCACATATATGATATATGCTAGCAATTTTAAGCTTACATCTTGATTTAGTTATAATTAATTTTAAATCTAAGTAAAATATTTAGGTTTCGTAATTTTTCAAAAATGATTCGAACATAAAATAAATATTTATTTTTTACTTCTTTCAACCAATTCTAAAAAAAATTAATTTTAATGTCTAAAGATTAAAAATTGACTAAATCAATTTTCAGGGTTCAAAATCAATTAACCCCACGAATGTAAATCCAAACACACTCTACATCTACCGACTATAACAAGTCATACACAAGCAAGCATCAAGATTCTCACTAATTAAGTTGCCATGCTTATTAATAATAGGCTTAATCATCATCATCATCATCATCATAATAATAGTAATCACATATAGTTAACTTAAATAATATGCTATTATTGTTTTGATATCTAAATAATCTAAATTTCTATAAAATATGACGTTAATCAACGATAGTCCATACAAAACATTCAAACATTTTCTTTTTCTTTGTTGGAAATCTTCCAACATTTCATTTTAACGGATTTGGAAATTAGCAATATTCTTATGGGATTGATGGTAAGAAGTGGGGTAGAAATGAGTGAAGTGGAATAACATTATTATTCTACTCTATTATTTGAATATTTTAATGATAGAATGAAGAAATATTTCATCTCATAGATTTCTACTCCATTGTTTGAAATAGAATTGTGTTGAGAAAAAAAAATCTCAAATTCACACAAGCCAAACAAATAAGTAGAGTAAAAGAAGTACATGTATTTACACAAATAATGCCTACGTTCACAATTCAATAAACCAATTCACTTACTTTGTGTGAAAATACAATCACCAATCTAGCAATCTCTCACAAACCAAAAGTCCTAATATATCCAATCTCATAAAAAAATTTCTCCACCTAATAAAAACTCACTTAAATAAAAAAACACACCCTTTCGCAAAAATCACGCACTCGCTTTTCTATTGCGGTGCTGTACCCCCTTGATCGAAACAAAGAGCAATCATACACATATATAAAGGTTAAAACCAAACCTGAAGTTGCAAAGTCACGCACCAAACCTCTTTTTTTTTCTTTCTAATGGGCTTAAATCATAATCCAAGGCAATAAAAAAACCCAATAAATTTCCACCTTTCCTTGTAATTGGAACAAATCGGACATATCAGTAGCAACTATAAGAAGATTTTATCAAAGTCCTAGCAAATGTTACCTTTTTCTTTGGTATAGTGACTCCTATCAACTTATACAAATTACCACTAGTCTTTTTACCCTTCATTATCTTCAAAGAACCTTGACTGACTTGCATTACTCCATCTTTTGCAGAATATTCATAGCCCAACACATCAAGTTGGCCCAAAGAAATCAAATTTCTTCTAAGTGTAGGTACATACCTCACATCACCAAGTATCCGCACACAACCATTATGCATTTTAATTTTAATAATGCCCTTTCCAACAATGTCAAAGTAATCATCATTAGCCAATCTAACAGTCCTATCACCACAAGCACCATAAGTGTCAAACCATTCCCTTTTGCAACAGCATGATTAGAACAGCCAGAATCTAAAACCCAGTAATCACTATTAATATTTTTCTCTTCTTTAACCATTAACACATCAGTTTTATAATTTGAGTATTCTTCCACAACTGCAGTAGCACCTTCAAACTTCTCTTTTCCTTTTCCTTTACTCCTTTCAAATTCTTCTATATCTGCTTTCAATTTCCTGCAATAAAGTTTAGTATGACATATCTCATGACAATAATAACATTGTTTGTTTTTATAGTTCGGCCTTGACGCAGAAGATTTTCAGTTATTCCCGCCAAAATTTCCGTCACGAGACATGTTTCTACCATTTTTGGTTCTAATAACAAAGCACTTTCTTCTGATTGACTATTTGATCTTTTCACAAGAAAACCCATAATCAACTTGATCAACTTCCCACAACCATGGCTTCGAAACCACAAGCACTGGCCTTCCTCCTCCTTGCCCTCTCCACGCTTTCTTTCATCATCAATACCTCTCATGCCGCTGATGAACCCCCTCCGATGCTTACCGTCTACTAGGGCCAAAACGAAAACGAAGGCACTTTGTTAGAAGCATGTGCCACAAAGAACTACGACATCGTAAACCTCGCTTTTCTTAATGTGTTTGGCACTGGCCATTGTGCCGACTCGAGCCCGTGCACCAAACTAGCCCCAGAAATTCGATACTGCCAAAACCATAACATCAAGGTCACTACTTTGTTTGTATATAAATAAATTATCATAAACACTTTCACTCCGAGCTTTAGAATATTTTATTTTTCACTTAATTTATAGAAATGTGCATATTGTTTTCCATGGACTTGAATAGGAAGTAAACAACTTTTAGATAAATTGATTATGGTTGATCACTTACCCATCCTTAAGAGTAGTCTAGTAATAGAAATAATCTACTTCTATTGTTGGTAAAAAGTGGAGAACATCCTTAATTTATATATTTATAATAAGGTATACTTTCAATGACCACCATTCTAATAATTATTTCTCTACATTCTTTGTTGGTAATATATATTAGAGAATAGATTTAACTACTCAAATGCAAATATGACCATTGACCAACAAGATGATTTTTCATTTTCCAATAAATTAACCCAAAAAAAAAACACCATTTTTATAGGTGTTCCTCTCCCTTGGTGGAGCCGAAGGAGACTACGTTCTTTAATTTCCTCACCAGAGGATGCTAAGGAAGTTGCACAATACCTCTACAGCAACTTCCTCAGCGACCAATACGGTCCACTGGGAAGTGTTTCACTAGATGGAATTATGATGACCTAGCCAAAGCCCTCTATGCGAATACTTACCACCGGGTCCAGGCGGGAACCTTTTGAACTATTTTAGAACGTGGACCGAAAAGGTTATGCCCAACAACGCCATGCTCTTGGGGCTGCCCGCTGCGCTGCCACTGATGCTGCGAACAGCGGTTTCATACCTGCATATGTTGTTAACCACCGGATTCTTCCTGCCATCAATAAACTTCCAAACTATGGTGGGGTTATGCTGCGGAACAGGTATTATGATAGGCTAACTGACTTCAGTCATCAGATTCGACCTTTTGACGAAGCCAGTGGCAGCACTTGCTGATGCAATGTGTGAGCGTGTGACTAAAACTCTGTACCGTTTTTATCATCATGTCCCTGAGTATAATCTATCTATATGGTTGTGTACCATATATTACGTGGTAGCTTGTGTCTAGGCATGGTGGCTTCCTAACTATCTGTACGAATAAGAAGCCTACCATGCATGGATTTTGTAATAAAATTATGAGCGGAATAAAGTGTGATGAATTATTCCGGTGAAATTAAAGTGACGTGAAAGTATATACAGGGATCACCTTTGGTTTTTCACGAAGAATAATGGGAAAGAAATTGGGTGAATAATGAGACTATATTTGCAACGTTTTTTAATTAAGTGTTAATTATTAATTTATATTATTAAATATTCATAATTTTATGAATAACTATAAAAATATAAATCAGTTAAATACCGTGATAACCTTTGTATAACTGATGTGGTAAGCAATAAAAAATATTTCTCTCGAATGCAAGTTAGTGCGTTACAAGTTCTATTACGTAATTAATGAAATAACTATATCCATAAAAAAGGCATGGGAAGAGGCGAAAAGTCACTTAACACGGATATGTCTCAAGTTCAATTTCTTTATGTAGCTAAACTGAGCCCCGAAATCCAAATAGGCTAGACATCCTCTAAAAAGAATTGAAGTCACTGTAAACTACAGCCATAACCAATGCCAACTGCATTCATCCTTCATATAGTTTTAGTACCATCACAAATCACTAAAACAGAAAACAGATAAGGCAAGAAGACCACAATACTCATCCTAAACTAATTCCAGTCTGAACCTTTAAGACTAGAGTATGATGCTGTCATAAGAACACTTGTAATCCCCTTCTACTATCAAGTTCTAGTTCCACCACTGTCCCAAAAAATTTTAAAAATAAAATAATTCTCTAATATCATATACAGGATCATATATTGAAGTTGCCATGTTACACTTTGCTTCCAGAAGGGCTACAATACCCTCAATCACAGCAGCAGGATACAGGTATATTTTCATCAGGAAACTCACCAATAATCTCCACAAAAGCATATACCATCCTTAAAATGGTGGAACAGATTGGTGTCCCTAACAATAATTTCACGTCTAACAATCTTGGAGATAAGCTTGGCAGCAATATATATGACAATTCCACAAACCCGAAGATTTTTGGTAATTCTGATCAGAGACCCTTGAGTACTCAAAAGAGCAAACACAATAGCTAACTTTTCACTATCAACAGCTAGATGGAATTCCTTATCCTCCTCCTTCACGTCATGAAGAGCAGAATCAGTCTCTGGGACATAGCCTAACTCTTTCATCTTCCCCACCAGCACACCTAGCTCTTCATATATCTCCTTTGACTGCGGATGCGATGTGTCGCCCGCGAGAAACCTGATTGTTCAGCTCAACATTGTCGATTCCTGGCATTTTTCGAATTCTTCTTTTCTTCATTGATGATCGAACAGCCGTTACTTCTTTCCATCTACAAGCCTTTGCATAAATATTAGATAACAACACATAATAACCTGATTGCTCAGGAGACAATTGAAGTAGGTTGTCAGCTGCTAAAAGTCCTATATCTATGTTAGAGTACACCCGGCAAGAACTAAGCAGTGCCCCCCAAACTCTTGCATTAGGCTCCACTGGCATCTGCTTGATGAAATCATAGGCCTCATCTACTCGACCGGTACGTATATTTATCTGTCATCTGTTTAAAGTAAAGCTTCTCCTCATCCAGTAATCCTGAATGGCTACAAGATGAGAGAATTGCTACGAAGGCAATAGAATCCGGACTTAGACCTGAATTTTGCATTTCTATGAAGAGTTCCACAGCATTGCAACCTTGCCCAGTCATACCATAGGCGGATATCAATGAAGTCCACGACGCAATATCAGAGTCTTCATTCTATCAAACACTTTCCTTGCATCATCTAGACATCCACACCTGGCGTACATGTCTATTAATGCGTTCTCCGATAGTAAATTTGGACATAGGTTCTTCCTCTCAACGTAGTCATGAATTCTCCCTTCTAAAAACAAAGCCGAAAGATCCCCACAAGCTGGCAGAACACTAGCATAAGTGATTGCGTCAGGTTCCACCCCACCATTCTCCATTTGTAAATACAAATCTATAGCTTTGCTCGGCATTGAATTTTTCATATAAACAGTTATCATCACATTCCAAGAGACCAAACTCTCCTTAACATATAAAACATTATGAGATGATGTGTTAATTACAGCTGGCATGAGACTAACCATTGTACCTGCATCTGATTTTTGCTTCAAGGTCTCCATTTCCCGGCAAATATCCAATGCATCATCAAACCGCATATTCTGTGCATACCCTGCTATGATTTGGGACAGGTACTGTGCTAAAAAGAACGACTACAGTAGGAAGATAAAGGACAGTGTTCACAAAACTTGCAGTTATGTGCGTGATGAGCCAGCACTCACCTATTTCAATAGCATGCTTGCAAGGTCTTAATTACTATATATATTTGCCATTGTAACCTTACTTTGTAGCAGTTCAAATTTGGGCATATTGGTTGAATTGCCTTGTGCCCTATTATATGTATGGAATAAGCTACAAAGAATATGTCGCATTATATGCACTCTATGTTTACTGAACGTATAAGTAGTTATCAAAGTGCAATCTATACTTGTTTGGTTCTACCTTTTTTTTCCTATGTGTTTGATTCTTCTTTTGGTCACCATTGTTAACTTAAAAATGATGTCATCTAATTTTAAAAAAATATATTTAAGTGACGTTAAACAAACCCAATTCTTTACACCCCCGTTTTCTTCTAAACAAGAAAGCCAACGACATCTTCGTCCACCAACTGCCATTCTCTCAAACACTTCGTCACATAGATTCAGGTTCTGACGCACAGGAGCACCTGGAGGTCTGTTAACATTGCTCGTTGCCTTATTAGAACACCACTCGGTTGCCCACATTGACTACCTATGTTTTATAATTTGATCAACCGACGCAGCCCAATTTTCGACTTCTGTGTCATAAATGATTTTGTTTCTAAGACCCCATATGGACCATGTATAGAACAACAAAATGCAAGGACCACCATTTTTTTCTTGTCATAATATCTCTAGTTTTCATGTTCATCCAGCTTTATGATGGATTTGCAAAGGGTTGAAGGAAGGTCGTGGAGAATAAGGAGCCACCGCAGATTTTACATTTCAATCCGAGGTTGAAGCCTTGAAGGAGGATTGGAGTGGCATGCCCGTGATCGAGCAAAACGCGTGCTACAAGATGCAATGGAGGGTCTGCACTCGTGTGAGGGGTGTAAGTCACATGTCGATGTTTTGCTTTTCAGAAGCATGAAAAAGAGGGGATTACTCTGGTGTGATTGGCAGTTTGGCTATGTGGCATGATATGTGAATAACACGTGCACACAGCTTTGTCACTGGTGTGTTGCATTTAACCACATTCCTAAAATGTGGTTTCATGAAACCAAAACGTTGCAAAATACCACCCCTCCAAGTGCTCCTCTCATCTCCCTCCTCTACTCCTACCATCACTTCCCCACCTCCTCCGCCGTACCCCACCTCTTCCCCCTGCTCACCGTGCCACCCACCACCCAAACTCGCCGGCTGATGCCCGCCCTGGCGACGGCGTACTCCTCCTCACGATTTGGGTTTTCATCTTCTTTAAATGTAAATTTGTTATTTTCTTCGGTTTCTTCATCTCTCAATTGTTAACTCTCAACCACAATGGGGAAGAGCTTTTTGTGCTGCTTCTTCTCCAGCAACGATGTCGTTTTTCTATTCCTTTCCCAATGTCGAAGCTCACCTTCTCAGGTTCATCTCTTCCCGTTATCTTCTGAATCCGTTCAATCTATCAGAATTTTGTTCTTACAGTCACTCAGGTACATTCTGCTTTTTTCAAATGTTCTAGTTTCTTCTCTTTGATTTCATTTTTTACATAGTTTTTTTTTTCTTTCATTTATTTCCATTTTCCGTTTGCAGTTTCCGCTTTTACTTCCATTTCACTGTTTCCTTTGTCTGCACCTTACTTCGTGAAATTCGTTTTCCGTTACCATTTTTTTTCTTCCCAAAAAATTTAGTTATCGGTTACTGTTTGTCTGTTACTGTGTGTTGCTTAAGCAGCATTGATTGCACTATGCTTTTGTTTTATGGTGAGAATTGAGAAAGGAGAAAGAGAAATGTTTTGTTTATGAGTATTCGCAATTCGCATAATTCTTGAGTAACTTATGCTGATAGCGTAGTCTTCCTTATCAGTGATTATAGCTGCTTCGTCCTCACTCCTCCCCCATGCCTTCATAGGCTCGTTGGCTCACTGACTCTCGCCAACATCGCCATACAAAAAACAAGTCTAATATGAATTCAGAAATCTACATCTAGATATATAACTTGTGTGTAGCTTCAACTACTACGCCCACATCCATTGCTCTGGTCATCTTTAATTGTTATATTTCGTTATTTATTTAAATCCTTTAAATTAAATAGCCAATCTCATCCAATTTTTTTATGTATGCAACCAAAAAAATCTCATCCATCTTAAAATGCGAAAAAAAAGAAATGCAAAAGAATATTCTTGCTGGTCATAGTGCTTTTTTAGCAAGGACGTCATCTGCATTGCTGTGTGTGAGGGATTATGAAGCGCCGTTACTGTTGCTTTGGTTGATATCCCTTTGGGGTTTCATAACTCCTTCATGTACGTATTCCATGTTTGCGTTGTTGTTGCCTATTCATTTGTTTGTGGCTTTGAATGATACATATGGCGGAGGTGATGGAGAGTGGAGACAGGGTGGTGGAAATGAAGATGAAAAGTGATATCGCGAGAAGGAGTGTGCTGTCGCTAAGGCCGATCGACGACCAACGACACGTGTCATTCACATACCATACCACATAGCCAACAACACCACATTTATTAAGTGCCAACAACATTAAGAATTCGCCTGAAAGAGAACGGGTTAACTTGGGTTAGCTTGGTTTGATTATTAACTGCATCCGAAGAGAATGAGATAAAGTGCTAAAGTTCAAAAGATTCTGGTTTATTTTCGTTTGAAAATATCTCAATAGTGGTCGTTGTTAATGACCTTTAAAAAGAGGTGCTTGCTCTCACACACATCACATGCTGCGGAACAAATGTGATTTCAATAAAAATTTGACATTTGGCGATAATAAAGCTGTCTAATTAGTATGTGAATTGTGAGACGAGTGAAACACTAATGGATTAATCTGACATTGCATATTGTTATCCTAACACAATAATATATAGTTTATTCTCTCCATATATATAATTTATTAAGATAGTTAAATATTCATGTATTAATTCTTTTACGAATGTTGTTGTTTAGACTCTGTTATTCAGCGATTTTTTTTAATTCTTTTTTATTTTAACTTTTTAATCACAATTATAATACTTTGACACGGATTAAACCAAGAAACAAATAATTTGTCTTTTTTTCACATATTACATTAAATCTATCTAATCTTTTTTTTTTTATTTTATGTCACAAATTTTTAATTATTTTATTTCCAAATTTTACATTATTAACTGTCTTTACTATGTATTTAATTTTTATTTATAAATTTTTAATTTTTTTTCGTTGGTCAATAGACTCATTCCTGATTATTTACTTGGACTATGACACAAATGATACAATAAGATTGATAGGTGTACTATATAGGTACCCATGCATGTTGTAACAAGTGCAAATTAACCCCTTGAACTTTTCTAAATATACAATTCGATACTCTAAATTTTCTTAAATTAGTGATATTTTTGTTAACAATTAATATAAAAATTAACAAAAAGAGCAATTTATACATTCAAAAAAGTTCAAGGGTCAAAATACAGATTTTTAAAGTTTAAGATTAAAGTGCACATGACTTATAGTTTAGAGGATAAATTACAATTTTCCTATAATACACCGAATATAGGCGCCATGAAAAGGCTATAAAAGACCTTCAATACTGCCTTTATGATCAACTTTTGATCCTCTTATATGCTAGATGAAAGTTGGGATATTAGTTTATTTTCAATTACAACTTTTTTCCTCAAGCTATCTAGATGACCTCTGTTTTGAATTACAGTTTGTTTTTAAACTCATAAAACCATGTTTCAAAAGTTCTCCTGGGACCATTGTTGTTGTATGCTTATTGGGTCATGTATGTTTATGTTATCTCAATTTTTTTTAAATATGTTTTGTATGTGAAATTTACAAGGAACAATCTTCTATAAATGTAAATTATCAATATGATTTATATGATTATATGTTTGCTTGGGAATAATTTAAGTAGAGTTGTAAGCTAGCAACAAAATGATCATTAGCATTAGTATATCAAGTTGTTCGCCCAAGGAGCAATCTCCACATGCTAAGGGCTATGGTTCATATAGGGGCCCAACTATCATGTATCATGTATACCATGAGCCTTGAGGGGTTATGATGGAGTGTCCGCCCAAGGGACATGGTTCGCCCAAGGGACCCAGTTACTATGTATCCATGGTTCATGCTATGAGGATCTTTTAATTTGTCATGATAACTCCTTAATGAATGTGTTTTTGTTTATTACTACCTCCATTCCACTTCATTTGTCCATTTTTTTCTTAATTTTTTATTTCAAAACATCTATCCATTTATCATATTAAGGAAGTATTAATTATTTTTTTTATCAATATTATCCTTAACATAATTAATTGTATTAATTATTGAATTAATGCTCATTTTAGTCATTGACTTTATATTTGTGAGTTATTTCAGTTCAAAATAAATCAATTTTTTCCCTGACATTACAAAATATGAGTCATTTTAGTTCCTCAACTCACTTTTATTTAACATTCCATCAATCAAATGATGATAGATAATCTTAAATGATACCTTGACATACCTTATGCCATTTGAAGTATAATAGAGTTTAAAAATGATTCATTTTAGAGTGTCTAAAATTGCATAAAATGAGTTGTTTAAATTTTTATTTCAAATCATAAAATGACTCATATTGTGGAGTGTTTTACACCAAAATGAGTTATTTTAAGCTTCATTCTACTTCAAAAGATAAATGGTATGTCAAGGTATCATTTAGGGTTATCTATCACCATTTAATTGATAAAAATATTAAATAAAAGTGAAATGAGGGACTAATATACTTACATTTTATAATGTCAATGACTAATTTTACTCATTTTAAAAGTCAGAAACTAACATAACTCATGATTATAAAGTGAGGAACTAAAATGAGCATTAACTCTTAATTGTTTATATTTACTAGGACAATGATTGCTTATATGTATTATATGTACAAATATTGATATGTATTGTTGATGCATTTTTATAAAGGGGTGAAGCTGGACTGGTTTTTTCAAGAGAAGCCAATATTTAATGATTAATTTACATAAATAATATATGTTTTATAATTTTTACATTTACTAAAAAATTTAAATAAAAATCACTATATAAATAAGAAATAAGTGTTTTGCAATCAAAACTCAAGAAAATAACACACGTGCATAGGTATATGTATATATAAGATTTTCCATTATAATATTCAAATATTTAGTTAAACAAAAGATTGGTATATCATCTAAATAAACAAAAAAATGGAGAAGAACAAATTAAAAAATTAAAAATTTTATAAAAGAAAATAGAAATATTAGGGAGCCATTGCCCCTCTTGGCCAGCAATAGCCTTTATTTTTATATGTGATTATTTTATTTGTTTGTTCTATGTAAGTTGTAGGTAATTATCCACTTGTTGAGTTTGATGACTCACCCCACTGCATCCACATCCAAATCTAGTTGTTGGCACATATATCATTCTTACTCGATTTTAGTAATCACTAACAGTTTTCAATGGTGAGATTCATTTCATAGTGAGACTAGTTAATTTTATAGAGTATTTTATTAGTCTTTAGAGTGCTCCAATATTAAGCAAGTAGGGTCCTCGGACTAGATAGATACACACCATTTATTTTAAATTAATGTTACTATTTTATTGCTCCCAAATTATAAAATGCTTCATTTAAATTCAGTTATGGAAATTTATTAGTTAAAGATTCAATTATTTGAAGATAATTATTTATTTTAGTACATTATTTTATTGCATGAAAATGATATTTTTGCACACAATATTAAAATGAACGCTAGTAAATTTGTGTCAAAATGGGTCAACCCACCCTATTTAGGCCCGTCATGCTAGAAACCTACTAAAAACAAGATGAGGCGAGCCAACCCACCAAAATAAAATGGGCTCAGATAAAGAGTCCAGCTTATTTTTGGGTGGATTGGTGGGTTGGCGAGCTAGAAAAATTGAAAGCTAAAAAAATAATAAAAATATTTATTTTAATAGGTTAATGGCTTTTTTAAAGAATATTTTAAAAAATTAACTATGACACCAGTATAATAGTAAAAAAAATTCTAATAATGAATAATTATAACAATAAAATAACAACTCAGCCTTAGACGTCAATACTCATATATTGTGTTCAATAACAATAAGCTGATATTTAGTATCAAAATAATACTAGTGTTCTATTTTTTTCAAACCTGTCGACCAAGCTCATCCTAACCCACAAAAACCCATGGGTTAGGCGGGCCAAATTTTTTGGCAAGCTTTAAAGTTAGTTCAATTTGCCACAAATGACAAGTTAAGTGAATCAACCCGGGAGGTTAAGCCTATTCTAACATCTCTAGTAAATTTGCATGTAGGGCAATACCCCTTATATGTCTATAATGACTATCAAAAATATAAAAATAGTTAATTATTGTTCAATATAAACTATAAACCCTAAACCCTAAACCCTAAACCCTAAACCCTAAACTATAATATAATAATATATGAAAAAGAAAAATTTATGATAACTAATATTGAGTACTATTATTTATTTGTTAATTTCTAATTGATAGAATTTGCTTTTTTACTGTAATTTTGTATTTATCAAGTGTTTTCTTTTAATTATAATTACATGTTATAGAGAAAGGATAGTTTTATTTTATATAATACATCATCTAATATAGTAATATAACAAATATTACACTGGGATTTATTTACACCATGTGTAAATCTTGTACACATACACCCTTTAATAACTTTTCATAGAAATTAAATTTAATTAATCTGATTATTAAATTAGATATGTGATATTACATTGACAATCAAGCATGCCAAATTTCAAAAAAATCATATAATAATAGACATATATTTTGATGATTGATATTTACTTATATTTTAAAAAATATACTATCTGTCAAAATAAAGTGGCACTTTTTTAAATATATGAAATTTGATACATTTGACTTGCTTGGCAATAATTTTGAATTTAATAGTTGAATTGATAAAATTTTATATCTATAAAAAGTTATTGAAGGGTGTAAGTGTACCAAAACCTACAAGTGTAAATGGATTTCCACACAAATTTTATAATCAAATATAATTAAGCTTAAAAATTTTAGATATTATACGACTAGATCTTATTTTATCAAGTATCAAATAGGCCCTCGGTATATGTTTGGGAATTAGTTCATTGACCAAGAAAAAAAATGTAAGAAAATTAAATAACTTATAAAAATGAAATCAAAAAGTAAGAAAAGACAATTAGTTATGAGAAATTGGGAAAGAGAAAAAATAAAATAAGATGACAACAAAGGATTGTATGCATTTAGTTTGACAAAAATAAATTGTTGCATTAGAGATTAAATTATCAATCATATCAAAGTTTTACACTTGAGATTAAAGTGTTAAATATTTTCTTAAAATAAATAAGAAAGTGTAATAACTTACGAGACAAATTGAAGAGAAGAGAAAAATTAGGCTGCAAAATCTGTGCATGATAATGATTTCACAATTTAATGTACTATGAATAACTTAATATAGATATATATAAAATAAAAAATAAGTAAATAAATTATTCTACTACATCACATCCCATACCAACCCCAATCCTAATACGGTACAAACTGCAACACCAGGGCAATAGTTTATTTTTGTTTCACGCGCATCATAATTTCAATGGTTGTTGAACAATTTTATTACCCCCAGATGTCAAATCTTTACTGAAACCATGTTTGTTCTGCAGCGTGAAGATAACAGGTGATCTACATGTGAGTATGTGCCTTAAAAAGATTATTATCATGTCTGTATAATGGATAAAATTTTGTAATTATGTAGCTAAATTTAACCACCATTATAAAAATGTGAGATCAACTAGAATATTCCTTAATTTTATTTAGGGTTAAATACATTTTAATTTCCCCATGAATTTTAGATCATGTATAGTATATACCCTGACTTTTCAAAATATGTATTATGACATCCTGAATTTTTTAAACTGTGTAAAAAATCCCTACTTTTTAAATAGTATAAAACTTTTAAGTCATAGCAGGGTATCGGGTTGTACATGTATAATAAAAAAATCAAGAATGTTAATTACACATAGTATTCACAGATAAGGTATTGGGTTACACAAATTAGAAACATCAAAGGGTTAAATGCACATAAAGATTATCTTTATTAATTGTCAAAATTATATTGAGATTTATTTTGTATAGGTTGAAAAGTTCAATGTATCGCAATGAACATTTTGAAAAGTCATGGTATAAATTGTACATGACCTAAAGTTCAAAAATGCAAAATACATTTATCTCTTTTATTTACCATCAGCTCTGTACGGGTTAATTAGAAGATTTGAACCCCTTATGGATTAAAAAAAATGTTAAGAAAATAGATGCAAACATAGAATGGGACAAAGAACTCTTTCAAACTTTTATTGGTTTGATTGGTTTAACTAGGGATTTAATCGGAATAAAAATAGAGGTGAATAAGAAAAAATGGAATAAGCAAATTTTTGTTTTCAACGAAATATAGCCGTAACTTTTTTTTTTTTACCCTTTTAATAGATAACCAATAGAGAAAAGACAAAGAAATTAATTAAAAAGGCGAAAAAAGTGGAGTCATTTGGTTTTAGAAACAACTTTTGATTTTTATGTTTCATTTTCAATTAGTTTTCTACTTTTTTAGATTTTTATGAAGAACTTTTATATTACACTACGGATAGAAATAGATTATTTTTTTCAATATAAATAGAAGTGCAGGCAAGATGAAATACTAATGTTCATTCCTTTTATTTTTCTCATACAAATAAAGTGGTTCACAAAAAGTGAACCTTTATTTCAAGCAAAATCCGTTACATGCTTGTAGTCAAGAAAAAATGTTTGACACTTAAAAATTTTGTCAGAATTTTATATTAAAAAATATGTCACGATGGTTAGTATTTAGATAAATTATTAAATCATATTCTGTTATTTTATCCAATATATATATATATATATATATATATATATATATATATATATATATATATATTCGCGGTTACTTTCCTTCATTACCACATAGAATGCATATACAAAGCAATTTATTCTGGGTAGCTTATTCCGTGCAACATATGGTGCATGAAGCTACTTATTCCATACATAACATTTGCATAATTGCTAGTCGATTACATTAATATTCTTGGTAGCTTATTCATCCAATGCATATAATATTAAGATCTTGCTATCTTTAGGCGATTGAAACGGGTGTATGCTGGCCGATATCAAAGATTTAATCACTCAAAATCTCTCTCACACAACACTAATATTTCTCTCTTTCTAAGCATAATAGCACATCATAGAAGTAAGGAAGATGAATGAAAATTTCACAAGTTCACTTCATTTCATATCACTCTCATCATGTTACAAAGGGGTGCATATGGTGGCCTTTATATAAGCAACACTGCTCTTAATCCTTAAATAAAATAGTAGTAAAGTTCAACTGAAACTCTTCTACTAATTAGTCAAATATGACGACTAGATGAATACAAATTTAACTTAATTATACTTTATCCTATAATCTTCTAGAAGCTAAAAGTAAGATTTAACTTGAATTCTTCAACTTTGATGATGATATGGATAAGTTTGGTTTATCTCTTAACACTGGTTCATTACACACACATGTGCAAGTTTTGGGAACACTGTCCTTGATCTTCCCACTATAATCATCGTTTGTAATGTCATAGTACCTGTCCCAAATCATGACTCCACCATAGTTTGAAGCTGTCTTTACAGCTGGAAGAATCTCAGAATTCACCACCTCAGGTTCTATATACCCGTCCATATCTTTGTCAGCAGTGAGCCCCAAGAATATCAAGCTATTGGGAACATTTGAGGTCCATGTTTCCCATGCCTGCAAGAGATTTTCAGAATTTCCACCCGAGTATATGCAAGAAGGGTTTTTGTAATAGTACTGAGCCCATATATAATCCACCTTCCCAGTTTGTATAGCGGCGTCAAGAAACGCATCTGGGTACACACATTGTGGCGATGCGGATATGTAAATCCTTCTATTGGTTGTGGAAGCATTGAGCAAGGTAACAAGTTAATTCCAAATGAAGACTTTGATGCCAAGGTCTTGGCAGTGTTTTATATTGGGCTCAAGGTTGGAACATGGGTTTTCAGAGGTGCCACAGTGGTTTGCCAAGTTTAAGGTAGGGGTTCTGCCACCATCGTACACGATGAGGCTTTCGAGGATCACGATGTTGTAGTCGCCGGAATCACATGCACCTTCTAAGGACCCTTCTGTTCGGTCGTCTGAATGTTGGCCCCAGTACGCAGAGATGGAACCGGAGCCAGAACATTCAGCGGCGTTGGAGGAGGTGATGATGAAAGAGAGCGTTGTTGAGAGGGCCATGAAGAGGAGGGGTAATGATAATGCATGATGTTGTTGCTGTTTTCTGGCTGCCATAGTTGGTTACAAGCTATTTCTGGTTAATTTTTGTTTCTTGTTTGGGTTGATGACTCTAAGGCAAGAGAAACCAACCAATTTATAGATGGACTGGCTAGCTAGCGCCATTTGCATGCATGTAAAGAAGGAAAACGATGTTTATATATTAAAATAAATTAACATCAATAAAGATATAGAATGTTATACAACCGCAATAATGGTAAAACCTGATTATTTATTCAAAGGTTATTACTTATGCTATATTATTCTGGCATTTATTTTCTGAAAAAATTTCTGAATGTCTTGCATTTTTTTTTAATATTATTATAATTATTTTTTGTTGAATAAAAGTTTAGATAAAGTAAGTGTTAATATCTCATTAGGATCATAAAAGACCTGCCAACCTCTTAAAACGTGTTAGGTTAAGGTTTCCTATTAGATAAGTTTCATGCATAAAATTATACATAAATTTTATCTAAATAATTATTATTATCATATTTACTCTTCAACCAAAACTAAACTCACCGTTAGATAATAAACATAAAGACATCCCGAAATGAGATGACCACAGTGTGTTTATGTAAAAGAGCTAGCTAATGATACTCATCCAAATATTCATAGGATATTTGACACAAAACATAATGATTACTTATCCGATTAATAATCATACTATATTATTCTCAAAATAATACTCTATTCCAGCCCTCTTCCATTTCGTACATAGTGGTAATTAATATACAATATCATTTCTCCGATATCACTATATGGGAAATATCAATGCATAGTGGAGCTGATATACGTGTTATCGTAAAAATTGACGTGCAGACTCTATACCAAATTTGCTTTCAATTATCACTGCGTCTGATGGGGTACTTAACCTAATCCTTGCATTATTTCTTTGTGGGTTACTTCTGTGTTGACCTGTCTACTTTTCCCTTCTTGCTTAGGCTATGGTTGCCAAAGGAGATCTTGGTGCAGAGCTCCCTATTGAAGAGGTTCCACTTTTGCAGGTGAACTCCCTTTCAAAGAACTAAGAATCTATAGTAGAGCTAAATTATCAATTGGCATCATTTACATAGCTGGACATCAAACTGAGATCATCTTGAATTTCATAACGCTTGTTAATGTAGGAGGAGATTATCAACTTGTGCCGTAGCATGGGAAAGGCTGTTATTTTGGCAACAAATATGCTGGAAAGCATGATTGTTCACCCAACGCCTACCAGAGCGGAGGTATCAGTTATAGCAATTGCCGTTCGCGAAGGTTCTGATGGAATAATGCTGTCTGGAGAAACTGCTCATGGAAAGTAAGTAAATAGCTTTCCCTGCCTCCAAATGTCCAATGTCTGAGTGCTTTGAATGGCTAGTCTGGGGAGTTGCTGAGTTTTAGTCGCAGCTAGTAAGTGACCTTGAAGACAATCTGAGTCTCAATCAGTAATAAGTTTATACAGAAGCAGGGGCATGGGCTGATGCTTACAAAATAATGCAATCCATTGATTATTTCTATTATCAAGCCCGAAAGAATGATTCAATTTATTATAACGCAGGTCCCCACTAAAAGCTGTGAAAGTAATGCACACAGTTGCATTACGTACCGAAGCCACTATACCGAGTGGTCAAATGCCACCAAATATCGGTCAAGTTTTCATGGTTTCAAGTCTATTTGTTTTGCTTTCGTGATGACTTTCTTTGTCCATTCCCTCTAATTTGATTGTCATATATGAAATGTGTGTTGTGTGTGTGTGTATGTATGTGTTTTGGTTTTTTTCGGTATTTGGATCTGTGTAGTACCACATGAGTGAGATGTTTGCATACCATGCAACAATGATGTCCTACACCCTTGGTATTAGATTTAAAATCATTAATGTGTCTTAACTTAACGGCTTAAGTTTTTAGAACAAATAGTTTTATGACATGGTATTAGAACCTCTACGACCAAGTGGTCTAAAGTTCGATCTTTGTAACCTTTACTTTTAAATAAAAATAATTAAGTTTCAGCAGAAGGTATAGTGGATCTGTGCATTGTTCACGCTTTAAGCCCAAAAGAGGAATTCGTGTAAGGGGGCATATTAGATATAAAATCATTAGTATGCCATAACCCAACAATTTAAGCTTCTGGGAGAGTTGATTTCATGACACTTGGAATCTCAACTGTTGCCTTCACTAGAACGGGTTTCATGGCTATCCTACAAAGCCACTATCGACCTTCTGGCACCATATTTGCTTTTACAGATGAGTGAGTTCTTTTTTCCTCTTTCTCTTATTTAGTTATTTATAACAAAACTTGGATTTTTGAAAATGTGTATGGATGTTTCCTCTTATTTGTTCAAAAATTAACTTGAAGTTTTATTTTTCAATTTCTTGGTTGGATGCCGGTGCAAAGTAACTTATGGAACTGCTTATTTGATGTTCTTATATGAAATGTTATGAATTCCAAAGTCCTCTAGTGTTCATAGCTGATAAATCATCTGTTTTTTCGGAACATGCGAATAGTAACGGTTTACCTAGGAGTTGATTTCTTTAGTTTTATTTGGCCTTTTGTTTTTACGGAAAAAAAAATGGAATCAGTTTTTATATATTTGATATTATGCTGTGACTGATGTGTTACCTACCTAATTTTGCTTGTCGCGCAGTAAGAGGGCACAACAAAGGTTGGCATTGTATAAAGGAGTCTGTCCTATATACATGGAATTTTGTGATGATGCTGAAGCGACTTTCAGAAGAGCCTTGGACTTGCTGCAGGTAATGTTTGGAGGACATATAATGATTGAGCTGTTACCTTACTGGGTGTATGGCATTTCTAATATGTAACACATGTAACATGATAACTGGTGGTTTGAAATGATTTTAGGGGTGCTTTTGCATTCCAGATTTCATTTGATCTATTCATGCATGCATTTGGAATTTGACCTCATATTTACTTTATACTGTTTACCTTATGGTAATGTCCTCCGAATCTACCTTTGGAATTGTTAAATTTTCGGGTAATGATATTTTGACATAAAAAATTGAGTATTTATTCAGACACTCATTTAATAATTATTAGATGCGATAGTAATCCTTACTTATTCTTAACACTCATCACATCCAATAGTTATAAAATAGATATTTTGGGTGTCATAATATCATTACTCTAAACTTTATGCTTTATTACAAGTCTATCATTGGAATAAATCCTTCTGCAGGGATTGTTAAACTTGTAATACTGAATTTAGACTCAGTTTATTATTCCTTAGCCAAATTTGTGGCTGTAAAATGCAACTCACTAACTTGCCAAACACACCTGTGGGGTTTTCTGTGATGCCACTACATAGATTCTTTTGATGACAAAGGGTACTCTCAGAAAACTTCTAATGCTTAAACAATGCCCTATTATATACCTTTTTCCTTTCTGTTCCTTCGCTATCATGATATTTATATGTTTTCAATGTGCAGAAGCAAGGAATGGTGAAGGAAGGAGAAGAAGTAGCACTTGTGCAAAGTACCCATATGGAGGTCTCAAGCCACTGACAACATACAAGTCCGAAAGGTGTAAACTAACAAGAACCATGTGAGAGGTTGCTGCCAGTATTTTCTTTTCTTTTCTTTTTTTTTGATTATTTAACCTTACTAGGTTTCATTTTCTTTTATATTATTGGTAATTATTTATTTATTTTGTGTTTTTGAATTTTGCATGGATAAGCTGCTGTACATGCTATTGAAATTGAGTCAGAAATTAAAATTAGAAAAAGTTTTCGGCCATCAAGGCCTTTCAGGTTTCAATGTATCCTTGAGCTGCCTGAAAGTGAGGGTTGAGACAATGTCAATGTACTTTCTTTGTTAACATCCTGTTTTTCTTATTGGCTCTCGGCATTCAAGTAGGAAGTTTAAAAGGAAGAAGAAAAGCATGATAATGATGAAAATAAATTCTTATTGTTTTGCTTTTATAAATTCACTTATAACTTGACACCGTCATTGGTTTAATTGCAACTAGCCTTCATATCACAAGCAATCGCCATGATAAAAAAGAAAAAATGGACAAAGGAGGTAAATTATACTCGGTGAAATTTATCCTAATATTCTTTTATTTGTTTAGATGACACTAATTTATTTTAATATGCTATCCAATGAATAATGGAGAGAATGATGGTGTAATAATTCTGCAAATTCAGAGAAGCTTGAAATAATCATTTCACAAATTTAGAGATATTTTAAGTAACTTTTGCAAATAGAGTGTAGTCAAGTTAAATATCATCGGACTAAAACCATCCATCAAACTAAAATCAAAACCAAAACCAAATTACAATCAAAATACATCCAGCAAACATCCTTTTATTGTAGGAATTCAATCTTAAATGAACATGCAAAAGATTTTTACTCGATTATACTTAATTATATATTTTTAGTTCATTAAAATATTTAACTCTCCAATTGTATATTCCAAATCATTTAAACAATAAGATTTGATTAGTCAATAATCTAAAATATTTTATATTTAAAATGTGAAAGTGACTATTGGCACACCCTGTTTAATATTCTTTTGTTTTATTGTCCTAAAATATCCTTTCTAGAAGATTCGAAATAAATATCATTTATTGTCACTTAAGTATTATTCAAACTCACTATTCTTAATATTGCTAAATAAAACTTCTTTTAATATAGTTTCTATGTTTTTATTTTTTTGTGATTTTTTTTTTAAATTTACATAATTTTTTTTAGATTAAATACATTTTACCCCTCTAAATTTAAGGTTACATGCAATTTATATCCTGACTTTTGAATATGCATTACAACACCTTGAACTTTTCAAACTGCGAAAAATAAAAAAAATTACTTTTTAAATAGTGAAAATCTTTAAGTCATAGCATCGTGTCGGGTTGCACATAATAAAAAAATAGGAGGGTTAATTGCACATAGTATTCACAGACAAAATATTAGATTGCACAAATTAGAAGCATCAGGGGATAAATTCATCTAATTCTTACCTTCATTAGTTGTTAAAATTATACTGAGAAGTATTTTGCATAGTTTGAAAAGTTTAAGTTATTGCAATACATATTTTGAAAAGTCAGAGTGTAAATTACATGTGACCTAAAGTTCAGCAAGGTAAAATGTATGTATCCCTAATTTTTTTATTAAATGATTATTAATATTGTAATATATAACAACCCATAATTGAGCATAAATAATGTTCAAATTGAATTAACAAATACTTTATTTGAGTATAATAATATTTTAATACTTTTATTTTAATACTCTATAAATATAATATAAAAGAAAACATCATGATCAATATAGTAGTATAAAATTTAATTTTTTTTTGTTATTTTTAAGTATCTACTGTGAGATAAAGTAACTAATTTTTTTTGCATATTGTATGTCCTTTTAAAAAAGTTATAATAAAGTTTAAATTAAATAAAAGGAATAATAATAATAATAATAATAATTTTACAATTCAATTTTCACTATGAACATAAAAAAAATTGCAATACAAACAAATGATATTTTTCATTTTATTTAAGTAAATTAATATCTAATATATTACTAGAACACACTGAATGATGTGAAAATATATTATCAAATTTTAATACAAAATTTTTAACGTGACATAGCGTATGACTGCAAAATAGGGAATAAATTAATGCAGTATGCTACCTTAAATTTTAAGAATAAAAATAAAAATAAAAACTACGATAAAATTTGAAGGTTCGACACTTCAAATGTTAATGTTATATATTTATTTAATTATAAATTAAATTATAAAAACACAAGCTTAAAAAATCTTGAGTGTATATGTTGTATATTACAATCAATTTGTTCAATTTTGTATTTATTATACTTGCTTTTATATTATGTTGATGATTGTTACATTATAAAAAAATCATAAGTTCATTTAATATTTAAACCGAAATAATTATATAAAATAAATTAATAAAAAATAGATATAATATTTAATGGTCATTTCAAAATAGAAAATATAATTGACATTAAACATTTTCCAGTTAAATTAATAATAATTTAATAAAAATCATATAAAATTGTTATAAAAATTTTTTCATAAAATAAAATTACAAAAGCTATGTAAAAAAAAGTTTTATTTAGCCATATTAATAATAATGAGTTTGAATAATATTAAACAATATTAAATTAGATTTACTTCAAATCTTTTGGAAATGACATTTTCAGACAATTAATTAGAAGTACATTGAATAAGGTGTGGCAATAGATAATAGGGTGTGGTATATACTTCAGAATTCAGCTTGCATATATACATCATCAATGAGTTTGAATTGATTTAAATCACATTTTTTAGACAACCACGTCACTAGGCTGCGAGCTCAATCCCATTGCGTATGAGAAATTTATGCAGCGAAAAAATGAAAGTGCATATTATTCTTAAAACAAATGTCACGGTTAAATTCTTAATCCCATAGTCCATGATAATATTATTTATTAAATATTTTTAGGTTAAATATATTCTTAAAACACATTTCACGGTTAAATTTTTTAAAAAAAATATCTTCTTTCAGGAAAAAAAAATTGATTTTGCCCATCTACCAAACACTTAGATTAAGAATTGGGATGTTAAATACTGGCATTCACATCAATATTTGGTTAATTTGTAATCCTAAACTCTTTTTGGGAGTCTGAAATCTCTTGTGTTCTATGTTCATCGCATTGCCAAACTATTCATGTAGAGACCAAAAATAATGAAGTAGATTAACGCAAATAAAACATGTATGCAATTTTCGCCTATAGTAACCTTTTATTTTGGATAGCTACTGCGGACTTCAATTTCTTAACAAGTGTTTCACTCCTGACTAATACATTATTAAGATTAGATTATTAAAAACCAAGCAAAAACGTTTTCTATGCACAGCATTTGATTGAGTTCGGTCCTTGCATATGTCCATTTTGAATGACAAATTGGGTGGTGCGTTAAGGGGAATCTAGTGGTGTGAGGTGCGTCGGTACAAGATTAATAACTTTTGACTTGGCAAGATAAGAATGAGAAGCCAGAAAGCCTCATTCGCAAAAAACGTGCTTCATCATTGTACGTATGTTCCGTCAATTAATTTATAAGATTAATAATTTTTGGCCTGGGAAGATAAGAACGAATGAGAAGCCAGAAAACTTCACTCGCAAAAAACGTGCTTCATCATTGTGCAGAGCATAAGTCCCGTCAAATAATTTATAGGAGTATGAATAAACACTTAAATTGGTTCCTGATAATTTTATCAATAGATAAATTAATTTTTTATTAAAAAAATATTAGTATTGATATTTCTTACAATTATAAAAATAGAATATTATAGATTCCTAGAAATTTTACTGACCAACAAATTGATCATTGATAATAAAAAATTAATATTAAGATTCTTTATATTTGCAAAAAATAGGATATATAGGTTCCTGACTCACTTGTAACGTATTAAATGCTAACGTGAATTTTAATTATTGATTTATGTGATAACTACAAATCTCATTTAGCACTAACTAAAACACATACTTTATTTTTATTATATTTTTATTTTTACTTTTATAAATTCCTCCACAAACATTCCACTATTTCACTATATCTACTGTCAAGAAAGAAACCCCTAGCCCCAAGCTTGCTATTCTGAGAAATGAATCAAATTTGGAATCAAATTATTTATATTTTATCATCACCTTATTCTGAAGCACTATGATACTAATATCATAAATTCATAATTATTTTTTCAAAAAAACTATCTGCCTAGAGTACAGTGATTGTATATTACAAAACAATCCAATACCACCATACTTGATATGAGATGTACAATAAGAGTTATCTATTCCTACTTATTGAAGGTATAGAAGTTTTATATTTTTCAACCACGAGAATATAAAATTTTTTTATTCCTTATTCCTGTCTCCATCATCAAATAAATTTGTATTTTCAATATCTTCATATTTTTATCTCTGTATCACTAACCAATAGCTGTCTAATCGAATGGTTTCTATTACTGAAATTCAAATGTGACCTAGATATAAAGAAGCCAACATCTTTCCGTAGAAGTAGTTTTAGAATAATTAAGTTGAAAAGGATTGCTTTTAGAATAATTAAATTGAAAAAAATCATTTGTATTTAGTTTTGATATTTTAGAGGAAAGTTTTAGAGAATAATTTTTGTTCGGAAGGAATAAAATAAAATTACTTTTAAAAATATAATTAGCAAAAAGTGAAAGAGAGATAGTTGGAAGAGAGGACAAGTGTGGTTAATAATGATAGATATATAAAAATAAATTTTATTCTATTAGAATAAGAATGAAAAGTAGGTTAGATCTCCTTCTTCCAAAATTATTTTTCAACACCTTAAAATTAATTTCTATCTTGATATTTGAATAGTAAAATACATTTAAGATTTTCGATTCTCATTTTAAGAGGAATAAAAGTAATTTTGAAGTTGCAAACTTGCAAACCAAACAAGCGCACAATAAGCAACCATTTAAGCACAAAATTATCGGTATACTCTAATACTCATTTGTTCCTTCCACTACATAATAACATAGGTCCATTTAATTTAAGAAAGTATTCTTCTTCAGGGAGAAAAACGGTTTTACTCGTGTATTAAAACACCATAACTGAGTCTAAGAGTTGACATGGAAAAAACAATTTTAAATTCTAGTTTCATCACCAATATCGCATGAAATAGCTCTTTCCATAGAAGCAAAAGACATGTTTAGTATGGACCATCTCTTTCAAAAATTCAAATTGTTAGGTAAAGTCATGTGAATAATTTTTTTTATTTAACACACTCCCTTACAACTTGAATCTAACTCTAAATCATTTGGTCATGGAAGCTGTGATACTAATCTTATCATGAATTATTTTTTTCTAAAACCTTAAAATATTGGGTAAAAGTGGTGGCCATTAATTTGCTCCTCATGTATTTCAGAGCATTTGGTTATCCCTATAATTTTAATGGTAAATTACTAAACTATCCTTATTTTAATATTCAATTTTCCTCTTCCGTCACTTTTCTTTCTCCATCAACGAACAGACCATTCGTCTCAACACCACCACCATCATCACTCATCACTTTCATTTCATTACACCTCAATCTCAACCACAGACACTATCCTCTCACCACCACAATCATAGCATCAACTAGAAAATATAATAATAGCACAACAACAACAAAAATAACATCCCTTCAACATAGAAATCCATAAACCTACATTAGAAACCTATGGAGAAATTCATGCCAAAATGCAAGCCCAAATCCAAAGTCGAAACAAAAATAAAATGAGAAATACTTAGGTACATTAAGAGTAAGAGAAAGTACTTGTTCTTATCCATTTATTAATTGAAATATAAGTTTTACGAGTCATTAATTGTTATCTCCAATTTTTCCTACATTTTTAATACAATAATTGATTTGTTAATCACTAAATGTAGTCGATCAAATGCTTTATTTTAATCTAAGAATACTTAAGAAGTTCTCAAATAGAATATTAACCGATTCGATGTTTATGGTACATACATTAACAAATTAAATTAGAGGGGAGTGAATCGGTGGATATGAAGGCATAGGGTTTGATGTGCATGCAAAGAGGAGTGATGACAAGATTTGGGATGGAAGTGTCGAAGACACTACGGAAGGGAAAGGAAGACACTTATTCTTTTTTTAATGCCTTGCGGCAATAATCTTTTGTAGTTTCTAGATCTTGTTCTATTTGTAGTGTTATTTCTAAAACATGTTTGTACTGCATAGCTTCAATGGTGGATTAGGCCTAACATTCTCATAGTGTACTCTCAATCAAGTCTCACTAGAGGCAATGTAGGAGAAAACAGGTGAATGGCTGAAAGGAAAAATTGAGTTTCAAGAGAAGGTTAATTTGGAGATTTTGAAGTTATTATTTATAATTTAAAAATATTGTGTTATTTAATAATTTTATTTAATTATAGTATCTTTAAATTTGAACCATTCAAATAAAGTCCAATGATAAAAGATAATGGACCATATGATGTTTCATATTATAGGCAAGACTAAATTATTCACCACATATAAAAGTATGTGATTATATATATATAATCACATCTCACAATAGTGCATTTTATTTTGTCATTTAATCACATATATTACTACATTAACCTATATAATTAACTCTTGTATTCACTTTTTAAAAAGCAATACAAAGAAATAATGATTGATTAATGCATCAAAATAAACTTATAACATATCAAAATTAATTAAATATTATTTTTAAAAATTTAAGATTGACAAAACTTTAATATAATCTTCTTTTAAAAAAATGTCATCTAATTATTTGTTGATATCTCACATAATAAGTTAGTAATCAAATATGTCAATGAGTTATAGCTACATTTGGCACATTCTTACTTCTTGTGACAAAAAAGTTTTTGGTTTTATTTGTTAGCTCCAGAACCATTTCAAGAAGTGTTAATGAGTTTTAAATGAGAACAAAGCCAATTTAAAGAAAATATTTTGAAAAATGACTAATGGTTGTTTTGAGTTTCTTATAAGATTTTAACAAGATTCTATCATTTAGCAAAAAGCAAGGCTTACTCAAACGAGAATAAATTTCATTCTGCATGTGCAAACATGTTTATCTCATGTTAAGAGATATGAACTAAAAAGGAAATAAAAATTTATATCCTTATTCAAGCTTAAAATAGCTAACGATTTGAAGAGGAAATTAACGATACAAGATACCAAGTTTCAAGACTTCAGAAAGTAGCATTGAACATTAGAAAGTACATTTACAATGAAGTTATCAAGCAAACTTTAAAGACCATGTGTTACACTATCTTCAACCAGCATAATTGAAATGTTTTCATCATTATAAAGCTTGGATTGAAGATCAGAAGATCGAAGAAATATCAAGGAATTGATATCGCATGTTAGAAAGCTCACTTCATTGTGGAGAGTCAAACGTTACTGGAAAATGAGAGAAATTTGAATTTGAGTTTGAAAAAGTCAAAGTCTAGTATCAGCACTGGCGTATCATCTCTTTTGCCAACTAGATCAATTTACCCTAGCTTTTAGAAGAAGAAGTTCAGAAACCATGTTTAGAAAGTAAGAGTAGTTTCTAAAGGGACATAAGAAACCTCAACACCACAATGGCTTCTGCAACTAATCTGACAAACTATCAGCCTACTCTTCTAGATCGCTTTTCCAAGTCACAAATGGATGATCAACACATGTCACTTGGAAATCTAATCTAAGGCAATGTTCACAAAAAAGCCTATCTTGATATGGAGATGCTGTGCTCAAAATGAAAAATAGACTTCGTGCAAAGAGAGAAAACTCTATAAAAATATCTCCTTACATCCAGTAAGGTTCATATTATTATGTAATTAGATTTCTTACTTATAAAAATCTTCTTTCTATGTTCTTTATTAGATATATGTTCTTCTTAGGAAGAAATGATAGAAAGAAGTCATTCAAACTTTCCTAATTTTTTCATGTATATGCTAAGGAAACTTGAGTGTAGGTTAGTTTGAATGGCAACCCAAACACAACTTTTGTATCCTCGATCAAGTAGTAATCATTGTGAGATAGCTTGGAAAGACTAATGTAAAACTAATTGCAATATGACAGTGAGGTGTTCTTACTGGTCTTGGTTTAGCTTGAAGAGGCTAGTTGAAGACTACTTTCAATGGGACAGTAATAGTTGGTTTACTTGTCACGGGTTCAGCTTGACGAGGCTGTGAATAACTACTTGGTTTAATGTGGAGAGACAGGTGAATAACTACTCAGGATTGTGATAGTATGAGTTATCTACTGCTCACAGGTATTAGCTTTGAGAAGCTAGTACAAGACTACTCAATTTAGCTTGGAGAGGCTAGTGAATAATACTCAGTTCATATAAGTAAAATAAAGCAAAACACGATTCAACCCCCTTCCCGTCCACATTCTTACCCACATTATTCACTTACTATATATGTTGATAACTAACATCTTCATTTATTTATGCATAATTAGAGGTGGGTATGTGGGTAGGCTCAGTCCGTTTAGCCTGGTCCATGATGGACTATAGTTAAATGGATGTTTCATAAATAGATTCAACTTTAGTCTAATCCACGTCCGCCCCACATAAGCCCGTAAGTCCATGGACTAGTCCGGGAAACCTTTTTTTCCTGTTCACATTTTTTGCTGAGCATAAGATTGCAAGCCCTAGGATCAGCTTGTGTAGCCCTCTTTTTTTTCCTTTCATATTTTTTTAACCTTTTTATGCCCTATATTATATTTATATTTATGTAGTATATTTTACCTCGCAAAATATATATACATACTTTTCTTTACAGTATCCAATTTTTAATTTAAATTTAAACAAATAATAGTACTAATTACTAAATACTGTAAATATTAAAGTTAAATATTCAATTTCAAAAATCCAAATATTAATTTTTTTTAAAAATAATAGGATACAAAGTTATAAACTAATCAAACACCAGCATCAACATATTGATCATAAAAGATTGGGCCACTAAACGTGACCTTTCCCCTTGGGCTTAAACGCTTAGTAGTTAGTACTGGACTGGACTATTGCGAATGGAATGGTGGACTGGTGTAGCACTAGAGCATTCTCTCACTAATGCGAGTTACCGGGTTGGTTCGTGAAGCCACAGGTTAAGCCCGTTTAGCCTACAGTTTAGGTGATGCGGATAAAAAAAATCAACGGATTGGCAGATTAAAAATTTGCTGGTCTATTTTCATATGAATTGTGAGTTAAATGAGTTGAGTCATTGATCACAGTACTCGTATACCCAGCTTTTTCATAATTACTCATACATTAAAGAGTAATCATATTTGTACTATTTTTTTGACTTACCTGATCAATACACAGTTATCAAAAATTGTGAGGTCCATTTTCAAAAAATATATTATACCTTCTTCAACTAATAATTTTTTTTCCTCAGTCCAATAGAGTATAAACATCATTTCTCAGCTTTAAACCCTTGTGTAGAACATGTATTTAGATTTACAAACACTTATAAGTTTAATTAGTGTGTGCATTTTAAAGTAAGAATAATGGTCATTTTCCATCTTATCAAGTTATATATGCATTAACTAAGATGAATGAAAATCTTTTGTTTCCAAATAATGTCTATTCTCTAAAATTGTATATTTAGTAACTTATAAATTTTTAAATGTTTTTATTTTTATTTTTTATGTGTCAACAAATAATTAGGACCACATGATAGGAGATAGCATTTGAATACCAAGATTTCCATTCAACTAAGACATCCAAGCAACCCCAGCAATAACACACGCAAAAAATGGCCCTAGCACCACTATAAATTGGTTGCTTCTCTTGCCTTTAGAGTCATCGAGCCAAACAATTGAGAAAAAGAAAAACCATAGCCCTTGATTAACCAGCCATGATATCGGGAAATCAACCACATTCATTATCCTCCCTCTCCCTCCTCTTCTTGGCCCTTTCAACGATCTCTTTCATCATCTCCTCCTCCAACGCTGCCGATTGTACTAGCTCTGGTAACATTTCTGTGTACTGGGGTCAGCATACGGAAGAGGGATCCTTGAAAGATACATGTGACACCGGTAACTATGAGATCGTGATCCTCGAAAGCCTCATCGTGTACGATGATGGCAGTACCCCTACCTTAAACTTGGCAAACCACTGTGGCACCCCTGAAAACCCGTGTTCCAAACTTGAGCACGAAATAAAACACTGCCAAGAAATTGGCATCAAGGTTTTCCTTTCAATTGGGTTGGACGTTGTTACAGGAACATCTGAGGACGAGGACCGCACAAGTGGCCTTGCAAGCTACATCTTTGATAATTTCCTCAGTGGCGGACGCGGTCCACTTGGTGCTGTGTCGTTGGATGGCATTGATATTCAAGATGTAGCAGATAGTCAACACCTTCATTGGGATGAACTTGTTACCATTCTCAATGCGTCCAACACAGATAGAAGGATTTACATATCCGCATCGCCACAATGTGTGTACCCTGATTATTGGCTTGATGCTGCTATAAGAACTGGGCATGTTGATTACATATGGGTTGAGTTCTTTTACTACAACCCTTCTTGCATATACTTGAATGGAAATCCAAACAATCTTTTGGCTGCGTGGGATACGTGGACCTCAAATGTTCCCAACAGCTTGATATTCTTGGGTCTTACAGCATGTGAAGATATACCAGGTTATATAGAACCGGAAAATGTCGAGACTGAGATTCTTCCAATTGCGAAGACAGCTTCCAACTATGGTGGAGTTATGATTTGGGACAGGTACTGTGATAAAAAGAACGACTATAGTGGGAAGATAAAGGACAGTGTTCGCAAAACTTGCAGTTATGTGCGTGATGAGCCAGCACTCACCGGTTTCAACAGCATGCTTGCAAGGTCTTAATTACTAATTTACTACATATGTGTGCCATTGTAACCTTACTCTGTAGCAGTTCAAATTTGGGCATATTGGTTGAATTGCCTTGTGCCCTCTTATATATGTATGGAATAAGCTACAAAGAATATGTCGCATTATATGCACTCTATGTGTAATGAACGTATAAGTAGTTATCGAAGTGCAATCTAAGCACGCTTGGTTCTACCTTCTTTTTTTTTTTGTGTTTGATTATTCTTTTGTTCACCATTGTTAACTTAAAAAATGATGTCATCTAAGCAAGTTGAATAATGCTTTGTAGTATTAAAGATTCTATTAATCCATTTAATTTTATCAAATTTTAAATTAAATCCCCATAATTTTTAAAAAATATATTTAAGTGACATTAAACCCAATTCTTTACACCCCCGTTTTCTTCTAAACAAGAAAGCCACTGACATCTTCGTCCACCAACCGCCACTCTCTCAAACACTTCATCACACAGATTCATGTTCTGACGCAAGGGAGCACCTTGAGGTCTGTTAACATTGCTCGTTGCTTTATTAGAACACCACTCGGTTGCCCACATTGACTATCCATGTTTTATAATTTGATCAACCAAAGCAGCCCAATTTTCGACTTCTATGTCATAAATGATTTTGTTTGTAAGACCCCATATGGACCATGTATAGAACAACAAAATGCAAGTACCACCATTTTTTTCTTGTCATAATATCTCTAGTTTTCATATTCATCCAGCTTTATGATGGATTTGCAAAGGGTTGAAGGAAGGCCATGGAGAATGAGGAGCCACCGCAGATTTTACATTTCAATCCGAGGTTGAAGCCTTGAAGGGGGATTGGAGCGGGATGTCCGTGATCGAGCAAAACGCGTGCTACAAGATGCAATGGAGGGTCTGCACTCGTGTGAGCGGTGTAAGTCACATGTCGATGTTTTGGTTTTCAGAAGCATGAAAAAGAGGGGATTACTCTGGTGTAATTGGCATTTTGGCTATGTGGCGCGAAACGTCAATGACACGTGTCCAGAGCTTTGGCATTGGTGCATTGCATTTGACCACATTCTTTAAATGTGGTTTCATGAAACCAAAATGGTTGCAAAACGCCACCCCTCCAAATGCTCCTCTCATCTCCCTCCTCTACTCCCACCATCATTTTCCCACCTCCTCCGCCGCACCCCTCCTCTTCCTCCTGCTCACCACACCACCCACCACTCCAAACTTGCAGGTCAATGCCTGCCCTAGTGACAGCGCACTCATACAAGATATTTGACACAAAAAATATAAAATGATTACTTATTCATCTAAAGATTAATAATCATACTATATTATGCTCAAAATAATACTCTATTCTAGCCTCTATCCATTTTGTACATAGTGGTAATTAATATGCAATATCATTTCTCTGATATCACTTTATGGGAAGTATTATTTTTACAGAAGGCCTTAGTAGACGCCTCAAAATTTCTTTTTGAGGACTAAATATTGATGTGTGGACACGTCAAGTATGACAGGAAAATTGATAATATATGAAAAACTTTTTCCCTGAATTGGGTGTTTGTGTTCGCTTAGATATCTGAAATTCAATCATCAATACATAATTTTTTTTTCACTCCCTTATAGATAAAATTAGGGCCAAAAACTTTTTATTTATAAGAGAGTGAAAAAAATCCAAATCAATTTAAATTGGTTTGATTTAGTTCAGTTTTTCAAATATATATAATCAAATCAAATTAAATTAAACTGAAATAGAATTTATTGTGTGGATAAATTGGATTTTATCTTCCAAAGGGACCAAACCAAACTGCAAATACACTAGTGGACTTTCAAGTGAATTATTTTGTATTGTCCTTTAATATTTTTGTCACGTTAGCAAATATATGTTTTGGTTTTCGTATCCGCTATTTGAAATTGTTAAAATAAAAAGATTTAATTAAACAATATTTTAAAAAAAATTATAGCATCCGTGCATATATCAAAATTGTACTCCTGAATATACGTGGGGAAGGTTTGATAATGCACGTGTTTTGTGTGAGAAGTTTTGTGGTACATTGGTCCCTCAGTCGATTGCAATAAACACAACAGTCCTCTGTACCGATAGATGAATGACAATGATCCACAAACAACGATAACTTAAAAAAAAAAAAAACTAATGTTAAGTCAAAATCACGGTAAAATTTCATTGTGGCGTTTTTACTTTTTTTTATGAAAAAAATATATTTGTACTCCTTATAAATATATATGATTTTGATTTTGATATCTCTAAAATTTTTACTTCAATTTTGGTTTCTTTTTCGTCATTATCATTCTTAATTTTGATTCCTATAAATATTTTTAAACATGTATTTAATTTTATTGATAATGAAAATTATATATTTTTCCCTTTCTAAATATTTTTTTATAAAATTGTCTTTATAAATACCATTCAACATTAACATTGAATTTACGCGAGATAAACCAACAATATAACAAAAAAAAAGAGGGGTCAAAACCATAAAAGAGGGATTGAGAAATGGGAAAGAAAAAAGAATAATATATGTATAACACTCTTAGGTAGTGTTTGTTTACTGTCTCCGAGATAGAAATATAAAGATGCTAAAGACACAAACATATTTAGTGATGAAGACAGGGTACTGGGACACAATTTTTTTTTATTCTCAAGACAGAAATGTTCTGTATTTATGTTCTTCTAAAAAATAAAGACAGTATGTTCTTCTAAAAAATAAAGACAGTAGAGATAAGATAGAGGGATATAAATTTAATTTTTTTTAATAATATCTCTTAGATAGAAATTTAATATTTATGTCTCTGTCTTCACTGTCTCTACTATCTCTGCTATCCAAAAACATTTATCAAATGCTACCTTATATAACATTATTTCATCATAGATAAACAATAGAAAAAGGTAGTGGATTCAGGAAAATAAGAAATTGAAATAGACTCACCATTTTTTTTTATCTATATCATAAAAATATTGTTGTTCAAGATAAAATGCATCGATTGAAGATTCTATTTCATTTGCTTTGATGAAAAAACAAGAGAGGAGAGAAAAGATCGAGTGCGTCCCACCAAAAATAATTTCTCTTTATGATAGGATACGAGAGAAACGCTCAATACTTTGTTATTGTTTTGTCAATAAAACCCTTGGAATACAAGGGTTTTTACTTTTTACATAGGACGCTCTCTTTTATTATTGATAATTTATAAATTTAATTTTAATGTATTATAAACAAAAAAGTTATTAAGATAAAAATTATGTTTACAGTTTACTTGATTAAATAACTTATATTAATATATATTTTTATTTATATAGTTTCTAACAAATATTTAAAAATTAAATAAAATCAATATTTATACTTTATAATATATAAGGATATATATGTATATATATATATATATATATATATATATATATATATTAGTTTACAAGCTTTTAATTTCTTTTTCCTATTTTTCATCCTAACGATAGGAGGAAAAACTTACTTTTCTCTATATTTTTCTTTTAATTTCATTTTCTTTTTTTAATTTTCTTTCCTCTCAATTTTCTTTCCATATCCAAACACACCAATAAGGTTATTAATAATATGGCATCTTGATAAGCATAAAAAGAATATTCTCTACATTACTTTATCCTTTGTCAACATGTGCTTAAGTTCTATTTGATTTTTTATTTGTCATTTTGATTTATTTTTATTTTTGGGTCAGAAGTTCATTCATTAATAAATAAAGGCATGCAGTTGGATATATATAAAGCATCATGAAAAAATTGGCAAGGTGTATTAAATATCTTAATGACACCAAATGCCCAAATTTAGAAAAACTAACCAATGGCAACTATATAATGCTAAGAACTTGGACGTAAATGTATCACACGATAGATACTCATGAATGCAAAGGTGAACATGTTAAATCTCTAGTCTATCTAAAGCATTATAAAATATCATACTCTAGCTATATAGGAACAAGACATTTTAGTCACAATTGATTTCTTAGAGCTGAGTAGCTAAACTCAAAGGCATCTTGTTTATATTATCAAACATAGTGGTAGCCAAATTTACATCTTAGTAGCCTACTCAATAGTACGAACCAGATCACCAGAAGTCTTTAAAGACAACCATATGTCATAAAAAGGAGATCCATTTCAGGAGAAAAGAAAAAAAAATGATTCAATGTACAAGGAAGAGGATAAATGATTAGGTAGATAGGTAAGATGATACTATGTGGAGACATAAAATTTCATCCGCTTCTTATAGGTTGGGTTGATGCCGGTCTTTCCTTCTGAGGTTTTTCATTTTATTTTCTATGATTTTGGGTATCTTTTTTTGTTTTTAAATATAGCACGAATAAACTACATGCATGTGATGTAATGAAATTTCGGTGTGAAATTGAAATGACAAATCCTATGCATTTAGTTTTTTTACTTCATATTTTTAGTTAATTTTCTGTTATTTAAGATTTAATTTGTGGATAAAACAATAAAAACCTATAAAATCCTATTTTTCATTTACTTCATAAAATCTCAAAAACTGCAAACAAATTAAAAATGGAAAAAAATTAAAAGCTGAAAACTATTTTTTAAAACCAAATGCAATCTGATGGATAGTGGTTATAATCAACCATGAGAATATTTAGGATATGTTTATGTGATTGGTTTGCTAAGGGTAAGAGAAGGAAGGGAAAGGATTTATCGAGTAAACTTTTATAACTCCTCCTTTTCCATTCCTTTCCATTCAAAATTAAACTCACAAACACACCCTATGAATATCCAACTACGCTGATGTATTTTCCATTTTTCGGTGTGGGCTATCTCTGTGTACTTTCTGTTTTCATGCTCCGGACCCTAGTTCTTGCTCTTTTGGGGTTGGAGAGCATTCAAACAATTATCGAAAAATGACAAAGCTGTCGACTACCAAGCCGTTTGAAAATCACTGTCATCAAATAGAAATATTCAAAAAAATGACTTAAAAAATGATAAAACTAGGAGGTAAAAAAAAGTTATATGACATATGCCTACTAAATGTTATAAATTATGGTGTGCTATATATGTTAATGTCTACAAACTAGATAAAAAAGATGGTTCCATATATCTATGAGCTGCATGAGCAATTAAGAGAAAACCGGATTGGACTGGACTAGCCGGTCCGATCAGGTTAATGGGGAACTACAATCCAATAATGGAAAACATAATTTTTTTTAAGTGGAGCCCCATAAAGAATTCAAGGGTAATGAATTGAGTGTACCTCTTCATGGTGTCTAATAATATATTGGTTGTTAAACTGACATTTCTCCTTTTTTTTTTTGGGTCCCTCTCTTTGTTAGTTTATCATCTTTGCACTATCAGCGCTGTGTTACATATCTTACTTTGTTTTTGGTTCCATCTTATATTGTACTCCTTTTTTTTCCTTTTCCCCCCTTTTTTGTGAGTTTGCTTAAGCACCACCCATTCTCCAGCCTCTTCACAGTCGCACCCTCACTTTTCAATTAAGGGTGAGCTACCTCATAGAGGTAGTTCATTCGCCCTATGGTGGTTGGTCACCCCTTTTCCTTTTAAGATTAATTAATTTATTTTTTGTTTCTCATTTATTGTTTTTTTTTTTTGCACACATCTTACCTAGTTAGTGGTGTGTTTGATCATATTTAATTGGTAAGTTGCCTTGATAGTAGGGTGTCTGAATCAAAGAGACTTTTTCTTTGAATTCTGGTTGCAGTTACCTCCTTGGTCGAATTATTGTGTTTATGACAATTATAGATCAATCTCAACCAGTAAATGTTGATTGAGGCTTTTTTTTCCCCTGAGACAATAGGCCTTTTTCTACGACGACGGGAATGAGTCTTGTTGACTTAAGGATTTTCAAATAGACGTTGATGACAAAATTCAAGAAACAGTACATATATATTATCTGGATTTTTATTTCAAATAAATAAAATATCAAAAGGGAAAGTTATGTACTGTGTACTCTCCTTAGGAAAACCATAGCAAAGCACACGTGAATTGGGAAAGATGTTAATTGTAAGAACTGATCCACCTCCTTGTCTCTATTATTGGCCATCACACAAATCAAAGGAAAAGAAATCTGCACTTAATTCTCTTCTTATCAAGATTATATCTCAGCAGGAAAAACTATGAAAGGCATATCAATGACATCATTTGGGCAAATCATGACCAGAACATGTTTTAAAAGGAACGAAGATCGGGATCTTTATTTCCAGACCAGAAATATTGCTATGAGGTAGCACAATGTTTGGGTGCATCCAAAAAATCTCCAAATCAAGTGTATAGGCAAGCTCCTTAAAAACAAAAATACACAACCTTCCTCGGAGCATCACTGCACACTAATATACAATACAAGGGAATTTTGGAAGAAGCTGTAGCAACTGTGCCTTTTCTATACTAGTATTCAAACGTGATTATAATTTTTATAGAACACCCTCGTAATAGATATTTTTTAGGGTATTAGGGGTACTATTTACTTGTATTTGTGTTGTGAGTGCTTTGGTGAGAAAGCCTTGAAGTGGAGTTGTAGGTGGAAATGTGCATGAGAAAGGGGGTTGAATCGTGCATTTCTTCTTTTTCACGTTTTCTGAAACTTCTAAAAACAAATACTATCAAGTATAAAAATTGTAATGCAGCAGAAACAAATTAGTAAGTTCAGAAAGTAAATTTTTGAACCTCATTAAATAGCGCATACATTATCAAAAAAGATGACATAAAAACAAAAAGGATATAACATCTTACGAATAAGTAAAAGGCACAAAAGGGAAATATAAAGAAGATCAGAGAAAGAGAGAAATGACACAAAGGGTTTTATACTGGTTCGGCCAACCTGCCTATATCCAGTACTCAAGAACTGTTGAGGTTTTATTCAAAATAACTTTCTCAATTTGAAAAAGTAAAATGGATAGTTTTTACATTAGCCTTCCTAGGCTCTCACTTGTGCCAGTAGACCAACTCAGAGATTGTCACAAGTTGAGTATTCCTTTTACCAGCCTCTCCAGGCTAACCCGAGTAGTTTTGTACTGCCCTTTCTCCAAGCTAACATGAGTGATATTGTACTAGCTTCTCCAAGCTAACCTGAGTAGTATTGTACTAGCCTTTCCAAGCTAATCCATGATCAGTAGCAGTCTCCATATTCATGTTGAAAGTAGTCTTGACACTGGCCTTTCCAAGCCCAAGCCGTGACCAGTAGCAGCCATTACTGTCGCGTTGTAAGTAGTTTTACAGTAGCTTCTCCAAGCTATCTCACAGCAATCACTACCGAATCGAGGATACAAAAGTTATGTATTTGGGTTGCCACTCAAATTTAGCTATACTCAAGTTTTCTTATCATATTACATGAAAAGTTCCTGAAAAAACTTGAATGACTTCCTTCTTTTACTTTTTCTATAGGAATAGCTTAAATCTAATTAAGAATGTATAAGGAAGATTTTCTTATACTTCAAGGATAAAATTGATTACATGATTAATATTAAATATTGCAGGAAGTGGGAAGAGATTTTTTCAGAGTTTCCTTTCTTGAATCTTCAAATCTCTCTTTTGTTTTTAAGCATAGCATCTCCATATATAGTGCTCTTCCTTTGTGACCTTTGCCCTTGATTAATTCTTCAAGTGACATGTGATGATCATCGATGTGTCTTGAAAGAAACAGCTAGAAGATAAATGACAGATTTATCATATCGGTTGTAGAAGCCGTTGTAAAGTTGAGTTTTCTGATCCACCTTCATAAACTACTTTTCTATTTTCTAAACATGCTTTCTGAACTCCTCCTTCATGAGCTAGGTTGGTTGATCAAACAGGCAGAAGATATGACGTACTAGTCTACAATTGGGTTTGATATGAACATTTGAAATTCAAAATTCAAATTTCCCTTCTTTTCCTGTAACATTCTGTGCTCTACTCACGGGTGAGCTTTTTGATGTACACAACCAGTTCCTTAAAGAGTTTTTCATTTTCTGATCTTCAATCCAATCTTCTTTGCTAATAAGTTCTTTGTGATTATGATGATTGAAGATTAAGTAACACATTTCTCTTAGACACAAGTTGATATCTTCATCTTGAGTGTACTTTTTGATGCCCTGTGCTACTTTCTAAAGTCTCACATCTTGGTTTCTTGTAGTGTTGAAGAACTTCTTATCATTAACTATCAATTGCTTGGATAATTTCACTTCTGTTTCATTTCAGATCTCATAATAAGAGATAAATATGTTTACACATGTATAGTGAAATTTATTCTCATTTGAGTAAGCCTTACTCTTGCTAAATGATAGAAACCTATTATAATCTAATAAGAAACTCAATAGAGATATTAGCCGTTCTTCAACGCATTTTCTTTAAATTGGTTTTGTTGTCATTTTTTAAATAAGCGCAAAGGGTTCTAGAGCTTATAGGAGTATCCATAGACAGTAAAGGCTTTGGAAGAACATCTGAAGCAACTGGGAAAAACTCTGTAACAGTGTTTGCTTGAAGCTTAGTTGAATCTTACCTATTGGTGAGAAACTGGATGTAGAATTTAGAATTAGAAGTCAAACCAGTATAAATCTTACTATGATAAGTTCTTTTATCCCTCTCTTCTTTATATTTACTCATTTTGTTGCTCTGATCCAAAAAAATAAATAAATTATCTCATATTTTATTAGTAGACTTTGGCTATTTATTTGTGTTCTGTTTGAGATTTTTTAACTTGTGCATTCAGTGTGTAGCATCTAAATAAAAAAGAGAAAAGGGGACTTGATTCAAACCCCCTTCTCAAGTCACTTGGTACCATCAATTGATATCAGAGCTTGATCTCTAGGGGTCAAGCTTAACAGTTTAGAGGATAAAGATCCAAGGACCTACAATGGCCAATATAGTATCTTGCAACCTAATTGAAGAACAATCCACCACTCATCCACCATTCTCCAATAGAGAAAACTACTCCTATTAGAAAGAACGCATGAGAATCTATATTCAATCCACTGATTACTCACTATAGAGGATCATTATGAAAGGCCCTGAAATACCAATGAAGAAAAATGAGAATGGTGTCAAATTACCAAAATAAAAAATGGAATGGACAGCCGAAGATGAAAAGAAAATAGAGCATAATGCTAAGGAAGTCAACACCATGCTTTGTCTAATAAGTTTTGAAGAGTATAGAAAAATCTCTAGATGCATAATAGCAAAGGAAATGTAGGACAAGCTTCAGCTAACTCATGAAGGAACCAAGCAATTAATGCAAACCAAGGCAGATATGCTGACCCATGAGTATAAACTCTTCCATATGAAAGAAGATGAGAAGATAGATGAGATGTTCAAGAGATTTGTGGTCATTATAAACAATCTAGACATGCTCAGGAAACACTATTCAGATGAAAAACTAGTAAGAAAAGTTTTAAGATCTTTAACTAAACCTTGGCTTTCAAAAATTGCAGCTATATAGGAAGTAGAGACATTAGCTTTCTCACATATGATGAATTACAAGAAAACCTCATCGCATATGAAACCACACGCTTAAGAGAAGAAGTGGGAGATAAAAGAAGGAAAGGGCTAACATTAAAATCAAAAGTGGTTAAAGAAGAGAAAGAATTAGAATCAAAATGTTCAGACATAGATGACTTTAGCTTTCTTGCCAAAAAAATGAGGAGAATGTGGAAAAAAAGAAAATCCATTAGAAATAACACATCAAGAAGAGAAGCTGCCAAGAAAGAATTCAGCAAAAAGGACTTTATCTGCCACAATTGCTCGGTCACTTTAAAAACGAGTGTCCACTTCTACTAAACAAAGAGGCCAGCAAGAAGACTAAGAAGAAAGGGCTGCTGTCCACCTGGGAAGATCTCAAAAATGACACATCAAGCAGCGAAGACGATGAGGATTCAACACATATATGTTTCATGGCAAATGAAGATGAAGAGGTAGATCTCTCTGAACTATCACACATAATGATTTAATTGATTTAGTTGATGAAATGCTTGAAAATTCCAAGACTATGTTTTCTAAATATTCCTTATTAAGAAAGGAAAATAAACAGTTGAAAGAAGAAGTAGCTGCTCTAAAAATTGCTTTTGACACCAAGTAAACTGAAAATAATACGCTGCATGAGAAGGTTAAATCTCTTACTAAAGATCTAGTAAGTTTTGTAAATGGAGAATTTAAACAAGCTCCTTGGTCAGAAAAAATAATAGAGCAGCATTAGGATTTGAACAACATAATCAAAACAGGTTTACAAAAATCCGTTTAACAAAAATGCTACACCATCTTCTAATACAAACTTATATAAATCTAGGCAGCACAAAAGATTTTTCAGAACACCAATTCAAAGAAATGAAACAAAATCAGCACATGGGATGATTGGTTGCTATTAGTGTAACTCAATGATCATGGACCTAGAGATTGTTTCATATCCTGGGATTAGAGAAATGGTAAGCGAACATCTATCCTACATCAATATAATGCAAGAGGTGAAAAGAGAGATTCTAACTTCAAATGATCCAAACAAATTAAATATGAATACCTAAGACTACTACCATATCTGTTTGGAAGTCGAAAAACTGCTCGAGGGTGACGAAGCTGAAAACCCTCTCAATAAGAAGGATTCCACCCTAACAAGGACCACCAATAGCTCATTCCATACTCTAACCCATGCGTCTGGTAAAACCCTGCTTCTTCACACTCTAATGGGAATACCAAAGCTGACTCCCTTGATTTTGACCACTCCATGTTGTTATTCGCTAAAAATTTTATCAAGTATAGAGAATCATTCTCCAATAGGTCCATTATAGATTCCTGCCTCATTGATCTGTCCATTCTAGAGTCAAAAGGGGTTATATGTGAACCCCTCTTTTGGTACAAGGATGGTTGCCTCTATTTGAGATCTGAGAACATGTGTATCCCCTCTTAGTTAGGCTTTTCTATAGCAATCTCTTATACAATGGATCTTGTGTTAAGTCATATGTAAAGGGAAAATGAATTATCATAGACTTTGAAACCATCTGTAGTGTTCTTAACATCGCAAACAGTGGTGCTCACCTGTACTGTACTCAAAAATGGGATAACAACCTTCCCATATCATTTCAAGAAGCCATCTCACCCCTATGCACAAACATTTCCTCCATTAATTTCCAAAAAATTACCAACAGAATACTTACACCAACAGAATACTTACACATCAATGGTTGCAACTTCATTGCATACTCACTTATGTTATTATCCCAAAAAGAGGTAGTAGGGAATGTGTGTCTTATATAGAGACGCTCATTCTTCACTGTCTCCTTCAAAAGTCTCCTCTGTCCTTTGGTTATCGAATGATGAAACACATGGCTGAATGTGGCAACAATGCTAAAACTGTGTTTCTTCCTTACAGGATGATCATCACTGCCTTTCTGAAATATTTTGGTGTGAGTTTAGAAAAAGAGAACTATGATGTTATCATAACAACACTGACTAGTAAGTCCACTGATGGATTGCATTTATGTACCCAATTTATATCCAAACTCTAAATATTTTGCATTTGGATTATTCTTAATTGATATTAAATTAGTGAATTTACACTTTGTCCTCAACATGTATTTTTGAATAATTTTATAGTTATCAACATAATTTTCAGTGAATTCTTAGACTTTAGAAGTTCTCTATGCTTTAATTTCTTTTTGGAGTTTTTCTTGATAACAGGGACTTCCAGGTGATGCATTGTAGCAAAAATAGGAACTTATGCACATTGAAGACAGCCCAAGCAGTTGAAGCAACACCCAAGTAGTAAATAGAGAAGACAACTTTTTGGGAAACGCTCCAAGGACCACTGAGGCAGTCATGCCTTTGTGGTTCATGTTACTTGGGCCTCAGTTAGCGTCTGTCTGCGTGACTCTTGCAAGGGAAAGACACGGCAACACTTCGTTTGCCAGTCCTCGTCGAGCATTAGAGAAGTTCTAGGGATGTAAAATTTGGAGGATTTTTAGTTTCTTTCTCAAGAACTCTCTCCCTCTCTCTCTTTCACTCTCTCTCTAGGCTAGGATTCTCCATTACTGTTGAAGTTTGGTTCTTTTGATTATAATTTTTACAGCTTTCCTTCAACATTGATCCTGAAACTCCCCCTATGGAAGAGTAAATTTCTTACTGTGCACAGGGGTGACTGAAGGTTGGAATTGTTCATAAGATTCTCATGCTTTTACCGTTAATTGTGGTTAGTTTCCTCTTTTCTTTTGTAAATTATTTCAATTGTTGATTGTGTGGATTATTGCAATTTATTTTTGTTAAAATTGTTCCTTTTTATGTGATGTTTATCCTTTGGGAGAAGGATTGGGATTAATTTCATTGGAATTAGGTTGCTATAATTGTTAATCAGGCTAGCATAGGATCATAGGCTCATGATCATGAATTAGTAGTTCGTATGTTAGTCAAATTCTTAGTGGGAATGCGATTGTTTAACTGTTAAACAGAATTATGCCATTATTGTGTGTTAATATTTCAATGGAAGCAACCATCACCACAATTTTATCTTTTGAATCAATGACTAAATAATTTTAATCTAAAGGAATCTTTGTGCAAGTAATTTCTCTCATTAAATTTCTTCTTGATTAGAATTGTTGTTGACAATTTCTAAAAACCCTAATTCCATTAGGATCAATTATATTGCTTCCATGTGAGACGACCCAGATTACACTATAGCTACATTTTCTATGTAATTTGGTTACAAAACTACTTTCTAATTTGTTGCGGGTAATGACACCCATACCAAATTTTTGCACCGTTGCCGGGGAAGTGGTGTTATTGATTCTTTTTTTTTTATTATTTATTTATTTTCATTTTTTTATTTTATTTTGTTTTATTTTTATTATTTTATTTGTTAATTTGTGTTCTATCTTTATTATTAAAAAAATAAATCAATTCTTAATTTTATTTTTGTTTATCTTTTCTTTGCTCCCTGGTATATTTGCTGGTTACGATAATTTAGTTTTATGACTCGTTCCCTTCCTAATTTTCCCATACTCCCAATTAATCTGGGATTGAGAAAATCGCTAAAAAACTTAGGAAGGTTACGAGAGAAAGAGCTAATTTATCTGGCAACCCCTCTTCCTCTTTTGATACAACTAGGGAACTTGATCATACGTTTTTTTATTTTCCTAAACTTTCTGATCCTACTGCTAGTGTTTCAGGTGACATGGGAGAAGTTAACAGGACGGTAAAGGAGCTTGCTCCTCAAGACCTAAACTACCAACCATTGGGGATTGTCTACCCTAAACAAGGAGGTGATTTTGAGCTGAAATCAAGACTCCTACACCATCTGCCTAAGTTTCATGGGTTGTCTGGGGAGGACCCACACAAACACCTGAAGCAGTTCCTTGTTATCTATGTAACCATGAAGCCTTAGAGGGTAACGGAGGAGCAAATCAAGCTAAGGGCCTTCCTATTTTCCCTTGAAGGAACTGCCAATGACTAGTTCTTCTATATCCCCCATGGGACAATTGACAGCTGGGTCGGTATGAAACGCTTCTTCTTGGAAAAATTCTTCCTAGCTTCTAGAGTAGCCGCCATTAAAAAAGACATTTATGGCATTCAGTAGCTTCAGGGAGAATCTCTCTATGAGTGCTAGGAGAGGTTCAAGAGGTTGTGTGCCAGCTACCCCCAGCATCATATTTCAGAGCAGCTATTGATCCAGTATTTCTATGAGGGGTTGTTGGTCATGGAGAAGAGTATGATTGATGTTGCCAGTACGGGTGCGTTAGTTGACAAGACCCTTACTGTAGCTAGATTGTTGATTGAGAACATGGCAGAGAACTCCCAGCAGTTTAGGTCTAGAGCTGGCAGTAGCACCCATCAGGTAGGTGAAGTTACTTTATGTAAGAGCAGTAGGATAGAGAAGAAACTGGTTGAGCTTACAGAGTTCCTAAAACAAATTGCACTAAACCAAGCTCCTCTAGTCAAGGCAGTACAGGTGTATGGCATTTGTTCCTGCGAGTCACATACTTCAGACATGTATCCCCAGTTGTAAGAAGATCCCACCTCAGTGGCAACTGGTAACATATTTCCTGGAAGGCCTCAAAATCAAGGTGGACAACAGGGGTATAATCCATTCAGCAACATTTACAACCCCGACTGAAGAGATCACCCCAACTTCAGGTGAATGCTCCTCAACAGCAACAATAGAAGTATGTACCACACAGTAGAGGCAGCAGCATAACTAGCCCATATTCCATCCACCACCTATCCCACAGTTTCCCAGCCCCTAGCACCCTCCAGCACTACCTGCACCTCCTACCCTTTCAAAGGAACCATGGCAGGAGATGATGAAAATGATGATTGAGATTTAGAAAAAATAGGAACAAGCCATGCAAGAAATGAGGAATGCAATTCAAAGGCTTGAGAATTCTCAATCTTAGCAGGGAAGTGCATCTACCATTCCTTCACAGACAATTCCCAACCCCAAGGGGAACGTTTCTGCCATTACTTTGAGGTCTGGTATAGTTTTACCTGAGGTTACTGGTCCTCCAGAACAGTTAGTGGTTGAGAGCTAGGAAAAAGAGGTTGTTCAACAAGAGGTACAACAAGATAAGTTTGCACCCCAACAGAAGGAAAAGGAAGAACAGGTGACAAGACCTATCTCATTGCCTTTCCCACAAAGAGTTACAAGACCCAAGAGGACCAATGAATTCGAGTTGGAGAAGGACCTCTTGGAGACTTTCAAGAAGGTAGAAGTCAACATCCCTCTGTTAGACGTAATTAGGCAGATTCTGAAGTATGCCAAGTTTTTGAAAGACTACTGCACCAGCAAGAGGAAGTTAAGGGGCAATGAAGTAGAGAGAGTGGCCAAGGGGGTGAAAGTGTAACACCCTTATATTTAACTCAACACGCCTAGGACGCATTTAAGTTAATTATTAGTTGTTACTCTTTTGTTCCAGATTTTAATTCAAACTTCTTGAAAATACTTTAGTAAAAATATGGGTAAATTTTTTGAACTTAAATACCAAAACATGAGCCGCGCATGCTAAGTATCTAGCGTTATTCATCTTGCCTGTGTAAGAGATATTAGAGACAAATAACAGTTAAATACATAATACAATCATAACATAAACTCGAATAACACATTAATAACAATATCATAATAGTGATGTCCTCTAAACATAAGGACATTAATGTATATCCATTAATAGAATACAAACTGATAAATAAGATACGATCACTTTAAATATCCAAGGAAACTATCTCGTAGCTCCTCGTCCAGTCTCAGGGTAAATCACGAACTACCCCGTCATTCCTATCTGGAAACGACACGGAAAAAGAAAAGGGGTGAGAAACTTATACAAGAATCTCAGTAGGGCTTCCCGACTCTAACACAAGTGTCATCGTCATCGTCCCCAGGAACCTCGGGTTTAATTATGAAAATGGTGAACATGTATATAAGGTTCAATTATTAAGTTCTAAATATCATTAGCCGAGACCCGTATCTTTTAGCATGAATCTTAATGTCATGAATGCAACATATTAGTCATGAATGCATGTCAATATCATATACATATAATAATAAAATTCATAAAACAATGCATATGATATAAGGAACCTCATGATCATTATTCTTGCAGGTGACTTAGACTTCTTTATTCTCTTTTCCTTGGGGGCCGCCCTATAATCCTCTCTTTTCTCGAGAGTTCTAGGTTATGAGCTCATACCTCACTAGTCGTCACTAGCGTATTCTTATTCCTTTTGATAAGATAAATTCCCGACTCTTAAGGTACGGGATAGGGGGCATTAGGATCACCTTTCATAACCTTTAATTCGGGGAGTCTAAAGGATCATTTCCTATTTGGATCACCTCTCATAACCTTTAATTGCGCGAGTCTAGAGGATCATTTCCATGTGTCTTATGTCACCTTTAACCTTGGCATGTTATATAGAGATGCAAATATGAATAACTCATCATTTTAACATTTCATGCTCATAAACTTCATGGAATCATGCATCTCAAGTTATCAAGCATAATTATAACATACCATAACTTAAACTACATAAACATGCATCATACTTCATTGCATATATCCATAAGCCATATAAGTTTCAACACATGAATATAGCCTTCACAAGATATCAACCGCATTCATCTCATCAAATTTATCAATATTTACACTTAAGCCCCAAAGGGTCAAATCACAATTTCTCAAAGGTTACAGTCAAAATGCAAATACCCTTTGTAACACCTTCTCACAAACTAGAGATCTTTAACATTAATCAATACTTTCAATAGACATATAACTATTAGAAACCGTTTTAAACTTATCATAAAATCCTTTTAAGGCCATAAACCAAATTTCAATACATTTTAGGAGTCGAAGTGCAAAATCGCTTGTTTTTAATATTTAACAACGACCGAAATTTCTAAAATTTTATATAAACTTCATAAATGGTATTTTGGACTCATGGATACTCTCAACATCATTAGTAGTTTTAAATAAAATCATTTGGCTGAAATAACATAGTTGATAGTTCAAAACACAACTTTCTGCATTTTGTAAAACGGCCCAAACTAATACTTGTAACTACCCTTTTATGCATCTATGGTACCAAAAATAATTTTTACAATAACTATTAGCAATTTAAACTCATCTAAACATTCTAAATCAGTAACCTTTCCAGTTCTAAAAGATTAGATCAGAATACTAAAATTTTAGCATTTAAAATCATGAGAAAAACCGTATTCCTAATCCTTTATAATTTCTAGGTCTTTCAAAATTTCTTTGTACAAATTTAAAGACAAGATCATACCTAAAAATAAAGTATATCAAGCTTTAAATCAGAATTATATAAGTGCCAAAAATAAATAGATGAGAAGTGTCCATGATCAAAGTTGTCATTTAAGATAAAACAAGTAAATCTTGAACTTTAGGATTTAAGTGATAAATAGAATCATAAACTTGTCTTGTAACCTTATTATTATCATTATAAGGTGATAACTTGGAAATATAAATATGAAATGCAAGGCTTGAAATATAAATATAAAGATGCAAATTCATTCTTAGGTATTTGTGATTTAGGTGATAACTTGAAAGTAAATATGAATATGCAAGTTCATATTATTATCTTCAATAATTAAAGTGATAACTTGGAATATAAATATGATTATGCAAAGCTTGAAATATAAATATGATGTGCAATAACTTATAACATAAATATGGATGCAAGTTCATTTTTATATCTTATTAAGCTTAAAACTCAAGGCTTAGCAACTCCTTTAGAAATCTTTTGTCATCAAGAATTAAATCTTGGGCTTTAGAGGTCATTTAAATGATGGATTCACAACCACCACCATGATTCCTCATCATCAAGCCATGGTCATTATCAAATCATAAAAATCAAAAATATAAAGGAAGAACAAAAGAAAGAACATGAAATAAAATCCCTACCAAGTTGTTTCTTTGTTAAATAAAGCAAGAGCTTGATCTTGTATGAGATATCAATGACAAAAATATGATCTTAGTGATGTATATATTTGGCCAAGTGAAGATGAAATGGTGGGAGGATTTTTGTTGTGTTCTTGTGTTTGGATATGGAAAGTTTAGGTGCTTAGGGGTTGGTTTATGGTATGTATGTGTTTGTTTGAGCTTGGGAACTTGGATGGATATCAGGAATGGAGTCTCTTGGAGGTGGAGAAGGAAGAAGAAGAGAGCTTTGTATTTAGAGAGAGAAGAGAGGATTTTTGGCTAATTTTTGTGAGCAAGATTACAACCAAAAATGCAAATGGTAAGAATGAATGTTTGTGTGTGAATTAGGCTTGGAAAAACACATATTTATAGGGATTTTGGGGGGTGAGGCAGCTGCATTAATGGCTATAATGGGGAGTATTTTTTCAATTTTTGTGAGTGGTAGGACATATATTTGATGGGTATTTAATTTGTAATGGTTTAGAAATGATAAATTAGTGTAAGTGGCTTAACCATCAAGAGTTTAAAATTCCTCAAGACAAAATTAAATGGCCAACATTTATAGTGGAAATTTTAGTGCTAATAATCTGAAGTAATAAAATAAAAATAAATTTAAAATATATTTTATTTTTGAGAAAAGAAATTGTTAGTGGAAAAGAAATTGATAAACTAAAGTAAGTGCTTAATAATCAAATATTTAAGGTGCTCCATTACAAAATTAAATGGCCAACATATGTAGTGGAATTTTTAGTGCAAATAATCTGAAGTAATAAAAAAAATAAATCTAAAATATATTTTATTTTTAAGAAAAAGAAATTTAATACACTAATTTCCTATTATGTGTCTTAAGAACCCCTTTTTAATTAAGAAAGAAAAACAATATTTTCTAAAATAATTTTATGCTTTAAGATTATCTCAAATAATTATTTTGACTCAAGATAAATAAATAAAATTAATTTATCTTTAATTAGAGCCTAATATTGCCTATATTTACTTAATTACGTAAATAAGCTCATTTATTGTTAATTAGGGGCAAAATGGTAATTTCGCGTAAAAATTCCCCGAAACCACCCGAACATTTTCAAATATCAACTTACACATGTAATAAACATTTTGAACTCCCGGGCGATGACTAGGTTCAGAAATTACTGAATCTCGTGTTAAATTACCACAGGGGTATTTTGGTAATTTCACTTGCGGTAAAAATTTGAAGTTGATATTTTCACATCTACAATATCCATAACACACATAATCCCCTTCAAGCATAAAACTAACCCCTTGAGGATAGCCTGGACTGGCCGTCCTTGATTTCGGGGCAAAAATGACCTTAGGGGCATTTTGGTCATTTGCACACTGAAAAATTGAAAATCACGATTTTTGCACATATTGCTATTTAATCATCATATAATGTTATTCTAATATCAAAATATCCTATTGAAGATGGCCTGGACTATTTTGGCCTCAAATCTTGTGTAGAAATGACCTAGGGGTATTTTGGTCATTTTGTATAGCAGTAAAAATCGAGACGTTACATTTCTACCCTCCTTAAAAAGAATTTCGTCCTCGAAATTCATTACCTGTGAATAGCTCAGGATACTGAGTCTTCATTTCCGATTCCAATTCCCATGTGAAATCTTTCATCTTACCTTGTCCCCATGCCACCTTAACCAAAGGTACAACTTTATTTCTTAACTGTTTAACCTTTTTGTCCATGATCCTCGTAGGCGGTAAGTTGAAAGTCAAGTCCTCCCTTAATTGTACTTGTTCTGGCTCTAACACATGACCAGGGTCTGACTGATACTTCTTTAATTGGGAGACATGAAAGACATTATGGAGGTTGGATAAGTTGGGTGGTAAGGCTATTCGGTATGCTACAGACCCGACTCGACTAAGGATTTCAAATGGACCAAGAAATCTAGGATTTAACTTCTTGACTCTCATAACTCGACCTATGCCCTGGTGGTAGGGGTGATCCTAAGGAATACATGTTCTCCTTCTTGGAATTCTAACGGCTTTCGCCGTTTGTCCGCATAGCTTTTCTGTCGACTTTGAGCAGTGAGAATTCTATCCTTAATTCTCTTGATTTGTTCCGTTGTTTCCCTCACAATATCAGGTCCTAACAAGTTTTGTTCCCCGAGTTCATACCAGCATAAAGGTGATTGGCATTTCCGGCCATACAGGGCTTCATACGGTGCCATGCCGATACTTGCATGATAACTGTTGTTATAAGCAAATTCAATCAATGGCAAGTATTTATCCCAACTCCCTCTTTGGTCCAACACACATGCCCTCAACATATCCTCCAATGTTTGAATGGTCCTCTCAGTTTGACCATCTGTTTGAGGGTGGTAAGCCGTGCTTAAACACAGCTTTGAACCAAACGCCCTTTGAAAGGCTCCCCAAAACCGTGACGTAAATCGCGGGTCTCGATCCGAGATTATTGTCGACGGTACCCCATGTAATCTTACGATCTCTTGAATATATAACTGAGCTAGCCTATCCAAGGAGTAAGTTACCTTAATAGGTAGAAAGTGGGCCGACTTGGTGAGTCGATCCACTATTACCCATATGGCATCATGACCTGCTTGGGTCCTCGGTAGTCCAGTCACAAAATCCATTGAGATACTTTCCCACTTCCACTCAGGGATTGACAGGGGTTGCAACATTCCAGAAGGTTTTTGGTGCTCAATCTTCACTTTTTGACAAACTAAGCACTTACTAACCCAAGCGCACACATCCTTCTTCAATCCAGGCCACCAGAACATCTTCTTCAAGTCCTGATACATCTTAGTGGTACCAGGGTGAATGGTAAAATGGCTCTTATGAGCCTCCTTCAAAATCTCCTTTCGGAGGTCACCTCTTGCCGGTACACAGATCCGGCCTTTAAACCTCCACATACCATCAGCACCTTGGGCAAAATCTTTTAACTTTCCAGCCCGTACTGCCTCTAGAGTTTCCTGAAACTCACTATCCTCTCGTTGGGCTTGAGTGATTTCTTCCATGAAACCACTCGTCACACTAAGATGGCATGCCTTCATGCTCTTAGTGGTCAAGGTCATCCCTAGGTTCAAGTCTCTAAACCTTTCGATCAGCTCAACTTCCTTAACCATCATGTAGGATAGGTGCAACGATTTCCTACTTAAGGCATCGGCCACTACATTGGCTTTGCCAGGATGGTAGTTTAACCTAAAATCATAGTCTTTCAAAAATTCCACCCACCTCCTCTGCCTCATGTTTAGCTCCTTTTGATCAAAGAGGTACTTAAGACTCTTATGATCAGAGAATACTTCAAACTTTTCCCCATACAGATGGTGTCTCCATACCTTTAAAGCAAACACCACTTTGCTAATTCCAGGTCATGGGTGGGGTAGTTTGCTTCGTGAGGCTTGAGTTGCCTAGATGCATAGGCTACCACTTGCCTATTTTGCATCAATACACAGCCCAATCCTTTCCCTGAAGCATCACAATATACCTCGAAAGGCACATTAGGGTCAGGTAATACTAACACTGGGGTTGTGGTTAACTTCGCTTTAAGCTCTTGGAAACTCTTCTCACATTCAGGAGTCCAAACAAAAGGGGCATTCTTCCTAGTAAGCTTAGTAAGGGGTAAGGAAATTTGAGAAAATCCCTTAATAAACCTACGGTAATATCCAGCAAGTCCTAAAAAGCTTCGTATTTCCGTTACTGTAGTAGGTCTCTCCCAGCTCATCACAGCTTCTATTTTACTAGGGTCCACTGCAATTCCTCCTTTTGATACTACATGCCCTAAAAACTTCACTTCCTCCAACCAGAATTCACACTTAGATAGTTTGGCATATAGTTTCTTTTCCTTCAATATCTCCAAAATTGTCCTCAAATGATATTCGTGCTCCTCGTGGGTCTTTGAATAGATGAGTATATCATCTATGAAAACAACCACAAACTGATCCAAATAGGGTCTAAAGATCCTATTCATATAATCCATGAACACAGCAGGAGCATTGGTCAGTCCAAATGACATCACTGTGAACTCAAAGTGGCCATATCGAGTTCGAAAGGCCGTCTTTGGTATGTCCTCATCTCTCACTCTAATTTGATGATATCCTGACCTCAAGTCTATCTTCGAGAACACCATCGCTCCTCTTAATTGATCCATTAAATCATCAATCCTAGGCAAAGGGTACTTGTTCTTTATTGTCACTCGGTTCAATTGCCTATAATCAATGCATAACCTCATACCTCCATCCTTTTTCTTAACAAATAGGACCGGGGCTCCCCATGGTGATACACTTGGTCTCACAAACTTCTTCTCTAAAAGTTCCTCTAATTGAGTTTTTAACTCAGTTAATTCTAGAGGTGGCATCCGATAAGGTGCTATAGATATTGGTCCTGTCCCTGGAACCAACTCTATGGAGAACTCAATTTCTCTTTTTGGAGGGAACTCGGGTATATCATCAGGAAACACCTCAGGATAGTCTCTCACAATGGGTATCTCATCAAAATTTTGCTCAAAGTCTACATCACTAGCAGCTAGGAGAACATACCCCTTACTCTCTTCCTCACCACAGTTTATTTCTACGGCATTTATGTACAGACTTAGAGGTTTTCTAGGTTCACTAGGAATAGGAAGAAAAATGATAGACTTGTCATAACAATTTAACATTACACGGTTGGCGTAAAGCCAATCCATGCCGAGAATTATATCTAGACCTTGCATGGGTAGACAGACTAAATCTAGAACAAAAGATCTACCTTCAACAATGAAATGACAGTTTAGGCAACATCTACAGGTCCTAACAGGTTTCCCAGTAGGGGTAGAAACAGTGAGATCAAAAGGGAGTTCTGACACATGCAATTTTAAGGATTCAGTACAAGTTTGGGATATGAATGAATGAGTAGCGCCAGAGTCAAATAGTACAATTAAGGTTCTACCATTCATTTCACACTTACCTTCCATGAGGTTTCGAGATCTTGTTGAGTCCTCTGCACTGAGGGTGAAGACCCTTCCTTGGCGTTGTGGCTTGGGGTTGGGGGCTGTTGGGTTCCTCTCTATGCATTCCCGCGAGTAGTGACCAGGCTTCCCACACCGGTAGCAAACATTCTGTCCCAACAAGCAAGGCCGATCACCATGTTGCTTCCCACACCTTGGGCATTCAGTAGCAGGGGCAGGTCTTGGAGGTGCGGCTGGGGTCCATTGGGGTGCCTTGCCTTTGGTTCCACTTAATCCCCCTTGATGAAAGTCCTTCCTAGGGCCTTGCGGCCTAAACTGTGGCCTAAACTGTGGTCTCGGTTGCGGTCTGAAGAGTGGTCGGTTTTGCGACTTAAACCTTGGGGCTTGTGGTGCCAGCTTCTTCGCAAAGTTGTCTGCCCTTGATGTACTCAGCTTCTTTTGACCATCTTCAATTATACGACATTTGTTGACCAGCGTAGGGAAGTCCCTGATCTCCAAATGAGCCACAGCAATGTTGATTTCAGCTTTCAGCCCGGATTCGTACTTCACACATTTCCAGTACTCATCGGGGTTTCCTTGATACATCCTCGAGAACTTAATGAGCTCCTCGAACTTGGCGGTATCTTGGCGACATTCATACCTCCTTGAGTGAGTTGCATGAACTCGATATCTTTGCATTCCTTCGATTAGGAAATATTTTTCATAAAAATGAGCCTTGAACGGCTCCCAATCTATCCCGAGTGCTCGCTGCCTCCGGTGAGTCTCCAGTACCGGTCCACGGAACTTCGGCATCCGCTTCTAGCATGTATGTAGCAAAGGTCACCTTTTGTTCCTCAGAGCATATAACCACCGTAAAGATCTTCTCTATATTCTTTATCCATTCTTCAGCATGATTTGGGTTCAAAGCTCCTCTAAAAGATGGCGGATTCGCCCTACGAAACTCCCCGAACCGTGCATTCTCCATAACCTCAGCATCAATAGGATAGCGACTCGCTTCGCCTTGACGGTCCATCCTTTCAAACAGCCTTTCCATGGCCCTTGCCATGCCCCTGAGAGCTTCAGCAGTTCCATCACCTTGTCCGTTTCCACTTGGAGTCCTATTTTGTCGTGATGGTGCCATTGGTCCCTGAGCACACAAAACAGAAAACACTGAGGTGATCAAGCTCAATACTTCATGTTATGTGAGCTAGCTACCATGGCATCTACACAAACAGAGTCATGTATTTCTATCTTATAGCTCATCTTATCAACAAAGCAACTACACATGACATAACTATCGCATTATGCTTGAGAAGCATAGTCAGTCCAATCCTCAGGCTCCGTGAAGGTCGAACTGCTCTGATACCAAAATGTAACACCCTTATATTTAACTCAACACGCCTAGGACGCATTTAAGTTAATTATTAGTTGTTACTCTTTTGTTCCAGATTTTAATTCAAACTTCTTGAAAATACTTTAGTAAAAATATGGGTAAATTTTTTGAACTTAAATACCAAAACATGAGCCGCGCATGCTAAGTATCTAGCGTTATTCATCTTGCCTGTGTAAGAGATATTAGAGACAAATAACAGTTAAATACATAATACAATCATAACATAAACTCGAATAACACATTAATAACAATATCATAATAGTGATGTCCTCTAAACATAAGGACATTAATGTATATCCATTAATAGAATACAAACTGATAAATAAGATACGATCACTTTAAATATCCAAGGAAACTATCTCCGTAGCTCCTCGTCCAGTCTCAGGGTAAATCACGAACTACCCGTCATTCCTATCTGGAAACGACACGGAAAAAGAAAAGGGGTGAGAAACTTATACAAGAATCTCAGTAGGGCTTCCCGACTCTAACACAAGTGTCATCGTCATCGTCCCCAGGAACCTCGGGTTTAATTATGAAAATGGTGAACATGTATATAAGGTTCAATTATTAAGTTCTAAATATCATTAGCCGAGACCCGTATCTTTTAGCATGAATCTTAATGTCATGAATGCAACATATTAGTCATGAATGCATGTCAATATCATATACATATAATAATAAAATTCATAAAACAATGCATATGATATAAGGAACCTCATGATCATTATTCTTGCAGGTGACTTAGACTTCTTTATTCTCTTTTCCTTGGGGTCAGCCTATAATCCTCTCTTTTCTCGAGAGTTCTAGGTTATGAGCTCATACCTCACTAGTCGTCACTAGCGTATTCTTATCCCTTTTGATAAGATAAATTCCCGACTCTTAAGGTACGGGATAGGGGGCATTAGGATCACCTTTCATAACCTTTAATTCGGGGAGTCTAAAGGATCATTTCCTATTTGGATCACCTCTCATAACCTTTAATTCGGGGAGTCTAGAGGATCATTTCCATGTGTCTTATGTCACCTTTAACCTTGGCATGTTATATAGAGATGCAAAAATGAATAACTCATCATTTTAACATTTCATGCTCATAAACTTCATGGAATCATGCATCTCAAGTTATCAAGCATAATTATAACATACCATAACTTAAACTACATAAACATGCATCATACTTCATTGCATATATCCATAAGCCATATAAGTTTCAACACATGAATATAGCCTTCACAAGATATCAACCGCATTCATCTCATCAAATTTATCAATATTTACACTTAAGCCCCAAAGGGTCAAATCACAATTTCTCAAAGGTTACAGGTCAAAATGCAAATACCCCTTTGTAACACCTTCTCACAAACTAGAGATCTTTAACATTAATCAATACTTTCAATAGACATATAACTATTAGAAACCGTTTTAAACTTATCATAAAATCCTTTTAAGGCCATAAACCAAATTTCAATACATTTTAGGAGTCGAAGTGCAAAATCGCTTGTTTTTAATATTTAACAACGACCGAAATTTCTAAAATTTTATATAAACTTCATAAATGGTATTTTGGACTCATGGATACTCTCAACATCATTAGTAGTTTTAAATAAAATCATTTGGCTGAAATAACATAGTTGATAGTTCAAAACACAACTTTCTGCATTTTGTAACACGGCCCAAACTAATACTTGTAACTACCCTTTTATGCATCTATGGTACCAAAAATAATTTTTACAATAACTATTAGCAATTTAAACTCATCTAAACATTCTAAATCAGTAACCTTTCCAGTTCTAAAAGATTAGATCAGAATACTAAAATTTTAGCATTTAAAATCATGAGAAAAACCGTATTCCTAATCCTTTATAATTTCTAGGTCTTTCAAAATTTCTTTGTACAAATTTAAAGACAAGATCATACCTAAAAATAAAGTATATCAAGCTTTAAATCAGAATTATATAAGTGCCAAAAATAAATAGATGAGAAGTGTCCATGATCAAAGTTGTCATTTAAGATAAAACAAGTAAATCTTGAACTTTAGGATTTAAGTGATAAATAGAATCATAAACTTGTCTTGTAACCTTATTATTATCATTATAAGGTGATAACTTGGAAATATAAATATGAAATGCAAGGCTTGAAATATAAATATAAAGATGCAAATTCATTCTTAGGTATTTGTGATTTAGGTGATAACTTGAAAGTAAATATGAATATGCAAGTTCATATTATTATCTTCAATAATTAAAGTGATAACTTGGAATATAAATATGATTATGCAAAGCTTGAAATATAAATATGATGTGCAATAACTTATAACATAAATATGGATGCAAGTTCATTTTTATATCTTATTAAGCTTAAAACTCAAGGCTTAGCAACTCCTTTAGAAATCTTTTGTCATCAAGAATTAAATCTTGGGCTTTAGAGGTCATTTAAATGATGGATTCACAACCACCACCATGATTCCTCATCATCAAGCCATGGTCATTATCAAATCATAAAAATCAAAAATATAAAGGAAGAACAAAAGAAAGAACATGAAATAAAATCCCTACCAAGTTGTTTCTTTGTTAAATAAAGCAAGAGCTTGATCTTGTATGAGATATCAATGACAAAAATATGATCTTAGTGATGTATATATTTGGCCAAGTGAAGATGAAATGGTGGGAGGATTTTTGTTGTGTTCTTGTGTTTGGATATGGAAAGTTTAGGTGCTTAGGGGTTGGTTTATGGTATGTATGTGTTTGTTTGAGCTTGGGAACTTGGATGGATATCAGGAATGGAGTCTCTTGGAGGTGGAGAAGGAAGAAGAAGAGAGCTTTGTATTTAGAGAGAGAAGAGAGGATTTTTGGCTAATTTTTGTGAGCAAGATTACAACCAAAAATGCAAATGGTAAGAATGAATGTTTGTGTGTGAATTAGGCTTGGAAAAACACATATTTATAGGGATTTTGGGGGGTGAGGCAGCTGCATTAATGGCTATAATGGGGAGTATTTTTTTCAATTTTTGTGAGTGGTAGGACATATATTTGATGGGTATTTAATTTGTAATGGTTTAGAAATGATAAATTAGTGTAAGTGGCTTAACCATCAAGAGTTTAAAATTCCTCAAGACAAAATTAAATGGCCAACATTTATAGTGGAAATTTTAGTGCTAATAATCTGAAGTAATAAAATAAAAATAAATTTAAAATATATTTTATTTTTGAGAAAAGAAATTGTTAGTGGAAAAGAAATTGATAAACTAAAGTAAGTGCTTAATAATCAAATATTTAAGGTGCTCCATTACAAAATTAAATGGCCAACATATGTAGTGGAATTTTTAGTGCAAATAATCTGAAGTAATAAAAAAATAAATAAATCTAAAATATATTTTATTTTTAAGAAAAAGAAATTTAATACACTAATTTCCTATTATGTGTCTTAAGAACCCCTTTTTAATTAAGAAAGAAAAACAATATTTTCTAAAATAATTTTATGCTTTAAGATTATCTCAAATAATTATTTTGACTCAAGATAAATAAATAAAATTAATTTATCTTTAATTAGAGCCTAATATTGCCTATATTTACTTAATTACGTAAATAAGCTCATTTATTGTTAATTAGGGGCAAAATGGTAATTTCGCGTAAAAATTCCCCGAAACCACCCGAACATTTTCAAATATCAACTTACACATGTAATAAACATTTTGAACTCCCGGGCGATGACTAGGTTCGAAATTATCAATCTCGTGTTAAATTACCACGAGGGTATTTTGGTAATTTCACTTGCGGTAAAAATTTGAAGTTGGTATTTTCACATCTACAATATCCATAACACACATAATCCCCTTCAAGAATAAAACTAACCCCTTGAGGATAGCACAGGTGGCTAGTCCTTGATTTCGGGGCAAAAATGACCTTAGGGGCATTTTGGTCATTTGCACACTGAAAAATTGAAAATCACGATTTTTGCACATATTGCTATTTAATCATCATATAATGTTATTCTAATATCAAAATATCCTATTGAAGATGGCCTGGACTATTTTGGCCTCAAATCTTGTGTAGAAATGACCTAGGGGTATTTTGGTCATTTTGTATAGCAGTAAAAATCGAGACGTTACAGAAAGCCTCCTTCCTTATTTAGCCAGGTTAGCTCCCTGTGAAGCATAAGGATCCAGGCACGTTCAATGTTCCCTACACCATTAGGAGCTTTCACATTGGACAAGCTTTGGCGGACTATGGGGCTGGCATCAGCATTATGCCCCAATCAGTATATGAGGCCTTGGGTGGGGGAGAGCTAGCACCTACCAGATTAAGAGTTGAGTTGACTAACCGGAGCTTTCAGAATCCAAATGGGATACTTGAGGACGTCTTAGTTCAGGTAAACAATTTAATTTTCCTAGTAGACTTTTATGTTTTGGCTATTGAGGATGACACCAGTGCTCCCGAGCATAAATTGATCTTGCGGAGACTTTTTCTAAAAGTTGCAAGAACCAAGATCGATGTGTACGCGGGTACCTTGTCTTTTGAGTTGGGGATACGAAGGCTCAATTCTGTTTATCTGATGCCATGAAATACCTACTTGAGGAGCATTTTGTTTTTAGCATTGATGTCATTGATTCCTTGATTGATGAGGTTTTTGTTGGCTTAGCTGGAAATTTTGATGAGTTGTTGGGGATGGTACCAGAGTTTAAATGTGTTAACTATGACGGTACCACCAATTTATGCAAGGAGTGTGTCACTATTGAAGCATCATTAACTGGGCAATATTTTGAGAACACTACAAAACTTTTGGTAGCTGATGCCACAAGCCCTGCCCTTGATGTACTCAGTAGCAGCACCCTTATTTCTGAGATTGTTTTATTTTCTGAGCCCATATGATCTGTTTTTTCCACAGGATATGATGATTCTACTGTTTTAGAATTGTCTGAGCTTATAGGATCAGGTACTCAGTTGGTAGGGCCAGAACTGAAGCTCCTCCCTGATCACCTCAAGTATGCATTCTTGGGGGGGGGTGAAACACTGCCCATCATTATTGCCAATAGCCTCTCTAAAGCTCAAGAAGATAATTTGATTGTGGTAGAGGAGGCACAAGAGGGCCATTGACTGGACCTTAGATGATATCACAAGGATTAGCCTCTCCACATGCATGCACAAGATATTTTTGGAGGAGGAGGCTAAGCCGGTTAGACAACCATAGCACCAGCTTAATCCACTAATTCTTGATGTGGTCAAGAAGGAGGTGACAAGGCTTTTACAAGCTGGCATCATCTATCTTATTTCTGACAGTGAATGGGTGAGCCTGGTGGTGGTGGTTCCCAAGAAGTCGAGTATCACTGTGGTAAAGAATGAGAAAGATTAGTTGGTTCCGACTCGGGTGCAAAATAGTTGGAGAGTTTGCATTGAGTACCGAAGGCTTAACCAGGCCACCCAGAAAGACCACTACGTCTTGCCCTTCATTGATCAGATGTTGGAAATTTAGCAAGGAAGTCTCATTATTGTTTATTGGATGGCTATATGGGGTACTTTCAGATTCACATTGCCCTAGAAGACCAGGAGAAGAGCACCTTCACATGCTCCTTTAGTACCTATGCCTATAGGCGGATGCCCTTTGGGTTCTACAACGCACCGGCTACCTTTTAGCGGTGCATGATGAGTATTTTTTTTGACTTGTTGGAGGAGTGCATGGAGGTATTTATGGATGATTTTACTATTTTTAGTTCTTCTTTTGATTCTTGCTTGAGTAGCTTAGCTAGACTACTACAAAGAAGTGTTGAGACTAACCTTGTTTGAATTTTGAAAAATATCATTTTATAGTAGAATAAGGTACAGTCTTAGGCTATGTAGTCTCTAGCAAGGGAATTGCTGTTGATCATGCTAAGATAGAAGTTATTACCTCCTTGCCTAACCCCGCATGCGTACAAGAAATTCATTCTTTTCTTGGACATGTAGGTTTTTACAGGATTTCATCAAAGATTTCAGTAAGATTGCCCAACTTTTCACCTAACTGCTGTAAAAGGATGTTGAGTTTATTTTTGATGACAAGTGTAGAGAGGCTTTTGAGAGGTTAAAGAAGGCCTTGACCACTACTCCAGTCATCCAGCCACCTAACTAGAGTCAGCCATTTGAGCTTATATGCTATGCCTCTGACCATGCAGTGGGTGCTATTCTTCCACAACATGTGGGTAGGCTTCCTCATGCTATTTATTATGCTTCCCGCACTTTGGATGTTGCACAGTCCAACTATATCACTACTGAGAAAGAGCTTCTAGCCTTTGTTTTTGCTTTGGATAAATTTCGCTCTTACTTGCTAAGCTCTAAGGTTGTGGTGTATTCGGACCATGCAGCACTTAAATATTTGTTGAAGAAATTGGAAGCCAAGGCTAGGCTCATTAGATGGATGCTGCTACTCCAGGAATTCGATTTAGAAATAAAAGACAAAACTGCAGTTGAAAACTTAGTAGCAGACCACCTAAGCAGGCTTGAGCATCTTGACCTAAACAACAGACCTTTCAATGATAATTTTCTTGATGAATAGTTGACGAGTATGTTTGTTGTTTCGTGGTATACTGACATTATCAACTACTTGGTTGCTAGAGTGGGCCCTTCACATTTTTCACCAACTTAGTTTGCAAAGCTGAAAAGCAATGCTAAATATTATGTGTGGGATGATCCCTATCTTTGGAAAATTTGTAGTGAGCAAGTAGTTAGACGTTATGTGCCTCAGGAGGAATTCGAGTCCATACTCCATTTTTGTCACACTTATGCGAATGGAGGTTGCTTTGGACCCCAACATACTGCTAGAAAGGTATCAAACTCGGGTTTCTACTGGCCAACTTTGTTTAGAGATGCCTACAATTTTTGCAAATCTTGTGAACAGTGCCAAAGAGCAGGGAGTATCTTAGAGGAATGAGATGCCCTAACAACCCATACAATTTTGTGAAGTTTTTTATGTTTAGGGCATTGATTTCATGGGTCCCTTTCCTAGTTCCTTTGGCTATGTTTACATACTTCTGGCTGTGGATTATATGTCAAAGTGAGTTGAGGCAATTGCTACCCACACTAATGATACTGTTGTAGTTGTCTCTTTTGTCTGTTCCCATATTTTCTGTAGGTTTGGCGTGCCTAGGGCCATTATCAATGACCAGGGAACCCATTTTTGTAACTAGAGCATGGAAGCTCTGCTCCATAAATATGGGGTTGTTCATAAAGTATCCATTCCTTACCATCCCCAAACAAATGGGCAAGCTGAAGTGTCTAACCAGGAAATCAAGAGAATCCTAGAGAAAACTATAAAGCCCAACCAAAAGGACTGGAGCATAAGGTTAGATGATGCTCTGTGGGCTTACCGCACAACTTACAAAACGCCCATTGGGATGAGTCCCTTCAGGCTTGTGTTTGGAAAAGCATGTCACTTACTCGTGGAGATGATGCATTGGGCTTTTTGGGCTATTAAGCAGTGCAACATGGATTTGAGTGAGGTCGGTAACGCTCAAAAATTGTAGCTGTAAGAGTTGGAAGAGTTGAGGTTTGAGGCTTATGAGAACTTTCGCTTGTACAAGGAGAGAACCAAGGTGTTTCATGATCGGAACACCCTGAGGAAAGAGTTCCACGATGGGCAACTGGTGCTCCTCTACAACTGCTAGTTGAAACTGATGCCCGTGAAGTTTAGGTCTCGGTGGGATGAACCTTTCAAGGTCACAAAAGTACATCCTTTTGGTGCTATAGAGATTGAGGACCCCAAGTCTCGAGCAATTTTAAAGTCAATGGACACCGGTTGAAGGTGTACCATGAAACTGCTGTGAATCTTGGGGGTGAAGTGGAAGTCAAGCTGGTGCAAGCCATTTACCCAAGTTAAGGGGAAATTTGCACGTCTAACTTAGGGATAGTAAACTGAAATGCTGAGTGGGGACAACCCACAATTTTATTTTGTGGTCCCTTATTTATTTACTCTTATTTGCTTTCCATTTTTATTTCATTTGATTTTACATAGTGTATAAGGATCTAGTGTCAAATGGCCAAAAACCACTCTGCAGAGGATTTGGCACTCACTGATACTGTCCAGGCGATCACAAGCAAAAGGACAAAAAAATTGTGTTCCTGGAAACTGCCCAGGCGGTCCTTTTTCTGAAAAAAAAACACAAAAAAAAAAACAAAAGGGGGCCCTGGGGTGAAACGCACCGTTTCACTAAAAGGGGGAGAGGCCTAAGCACATGACATGCTCAAGCGGTAATAGAGCGCTTAGGCAATCTTCCATGTGCACGAAGCACTCTTTTATGCCCAGGCAGTCACGTATACTCCTCACTTTCACTCAACACTCACCTTCGCCTCCCCCCTCATGGTTTCCCCTCTATTTGGCCTAGTCTTGCATTTTTCTTCCAATTTTCTTCCAGTTTTGTGATTCTTTCATCTTCCCCTATTAATCTATGCCTATTTCTGATTTCTTTTAAGTGGTTTCAATATGCATTGCGGTGTTTATGTGAAAAGGTAAGGGTGTGCCTACCAACTGTTTGATGAAATACCCCATTGAGCTTCTTACATTATTTTGCTTGACATTGGGTTTGCTTTAGTAAACCTGTCATTTTGCATTTTGGCTGGCCCTCTATACCCACTCAATCCACATGCATACTGGGGTTTTGTTTTGTTTTGCTTTGTATTTCTGCTTGTTTGTTTACTATTGATTCTGATTTTTCTTAGCTTTCTTTTTCTTTTTCTGGACTGGATTCATGCACACTTCTTCTTTTTTAGGTACCATGGTTTCGGTGGCTAATCATAACAGAGGCAAGAGACCTCGGGTGTCGGGCACCTAATCACCCAACACCCGACCGGCCAATGACTGCTTCCATTTTGCTAATTGGCAGGCAAAGGACAAATTTGAGTTAACCATCAAGAGGCGCTCGCTCCTACCTGAGGGGACTTTTGATTTTTCTGGGTGAGAGTCCTAAAGTGCTGCAGTCCTTGAGACCATTGAAGACTAGTACTGAGGGTTCCTTTTGGAGGCATCGGGCCCCCCAGCATCACTATTGTCCATGAATTCTATGCTAACCGGGATCATCAGTGGCTGACTGAGATATATGTTTGGGGTCAACGAATCTTCGTAACCCCCCAGGCTATCGAGGAGGCTCTACAGGTTGCAGCTCCTCCTAAAGATGATGCTCCTGATGAATACTTACAGCTTCTACAGCAAAAGGTCAATATGTGCGATGTCCTCCACTGCATTGGACGTCCTGGTGCCTCTGGGGAATTCAACTCACAATTGAAGGTCATTGATGTGAAGAGTTCCCAACTTACCTTTGAATCCTGGCTGTGGATGCGGTTAACACTCTCCCATATCCTACCATGTGGACACACCCATCTCATCACCATGGAGCAAGCACTTCTTGTTTATTGTTCGATAGAAAGGAGGCATATCTATATTCCTAGTATCATCTATCGGCATATGTCTTGCATGCATTAGGGCAAATCTTCTCAAGGGCTTCCTTATCTAGCTTTGGTCACAAAAATGGCCTTTGCATCCTATGTACCCACTTTGCCAGGCGACGAGCTTGGCCCCCTAGTCCCGTGATTGCAGTGGAAAAGTTATCTGACCCAAGAGCATGCAGAAGCCGGGATAGAGGAGCTGTAGTCGGACCCAGTCCCTCTAACCTTGCAGCCGGTTCCTCCAACCCAATGTAGGCTATCCTAGATCCCCATGACACCTTGCAGCTAGAGGCTAAAGCTAACATGGCGGCCTTAGAGGAGCAGATTATGAGGCATATTACCCATCTTAAGATGAGGATGCAAGGTATTGACCCTCCTGCTAAGCCTGTCCAACCACCTTCGCCACCTCTCACCCGGCAACTGCCTCCAGCTCATCTCGTACCTCCTGCTAGGCGCGCCACCCTGCGTGATGACCCTTACTCCGATTCTCGGGATGATGACCCTGATGTGGAGTTTAGCAAGGGTAAGGACTCAGATGAGGACTACTAGCACCATCCTGGTTGGCACTGAGGGCAGTGCCTAATTTGTAAGTGTGGGGAGAGGTTTTCTATGTTCTGTTGACTTCCATTTTTCATTGATCATGTTTCTTTGTATTTTTTATTTGTTGTCCCTTATGTCATGCATTGCATATTTACTTGCCAAAAAAAAAAATAGGAGTTGGCTAGTTTATGGTTGAACACTGCTCGTACTTGATAACCATTTTCTATTTTGATTTCCATGGTGCACTATTCAATCTGATGGTCACATGAGCAATGTAATGAAATTTAACTTGTTTGGCTGGTTAATTATTTCAACCTATGAGCTTTTGGACGTAAATGTGATTCTTACCGCTTAATCACTAAATTTGTTGATGTGTGTGCACTCTCTTGGAATGGATTCTAGAACTTGCCCAATTCTTGGTTAAAGTATTGTCTTTGCACTGTCTGGTATGTTGATGATTAAGGCATTCTTTCCTTTCACCTACTTAGCCATAGAGCCTACCCTGCATGCGTTTATCCATTGGCTACCCCCATTGAGCTTATTCCCCTATTTTTATTGTTTAGCACGATTCCAGCCTAAGTGGAAAACCATAAGCATCATCCAACTTGGGACCTATAAAAGCTTGGTGCAAACCAATTTGTGTAACAATCTAAGTGTAGGGAAACCATTGCCAGAGGTGAATAGAAAAAGAACTATTAGCCCTTGAAGGGAAAAGCTTTGGATTGGTGGAAATTCCTTTAATAATGAAAAAAAGAAAAGAAAAGAAAGAAAAGGAAAAGCTGAGTTTCACCAATCCACCCTTGCAAGTAATTGAATGGGTTCGAATCAAGAAAAGCTTTTAAAGCAAAAAGGGCAGGAAGAGCAATTAGAGGCTTTGGTTTCTCTCATGTGAGTTCTTATATTGCACCTTGCTATTGCAGAAACTAAGTTTAGCCCATCTCTCCCATCTAACCTGCCTGTTCCTAAGCTCAATCAACCTTGAAAAGACCTCTTGAAATATGCTCAGACATGTGATTGAACAGTGATGACTTAGAAAAAAAGGCAAGCTTATGGAAGAAATTCCCTGTTAGTGCTAGAGTGTGTTTTAAGATTTATGAACTTGAGTGGAGAGTAATACATATCTCCCCCGTGAAGTTAACTTCGTCATTCTTGTTTTGCTCATTCTTGTCATGTGCTATCTATTGACCCAGTGAATGCCATTGGGCTCTAGGTTCTTTGTATGTATTAGCTGTTGTTTAACCATTTCTAGTTGTCTCCTGTGCTTAGTTAGTTTCTGGCATTTTATGTGTGTGCCATGCATATTACATCATTACGCTTAGTAGCATCATGCATTTTCATTTTTGTTTTTTGCATATGAGTTCCATGCATGAGGACATGCAATTGTTCAAGTATGGGGAGATTTGATGGGTTGCATTTATGCACCCAATTTATATCCTAACTCTAAATATTTTGCATTTGAATTGTTCTTAATGAATATTAAATTAGTGAATTTGCACTTTGCCCTCAACATGTATTTTTGAATAATTTTATAGTTATCAGCATAATTTTCAGTGAATTCTTAGACTTTGGAAGTTCTCTTTGCTTTTAATTCCATTTTGGAGTTTTTCATAATAACAGGGACATCTAGGTGATGCATTGGAGCAAAAATAGGAACTCATGCACACTGAAGACCACCCAGGCGGTTGAAGCACCGCCTAGGCAGTAAACAGAGAGGACAACTTTTTAGGAAACGCTCCAAGGACAGCGCAGGCAGTCATGCCCTTGTGGGCCGTGTCACTTGGGCCTCAGTTAGCGTATATCCGTGTTACTCTTGCAAGGAAAAGACGCGGCAACGCTTCCTTTTGCAGTCCTCCTTGAGCATTAGAGAAGTTCTGGTGATGTAAAAATTGGAGGATTTTTAGTTTCTCTTTCAAGAACTCTCTCTCCCTCTCTCTCTCATTCTCTCTCTAGGCTAGGGTTCTTTATTATTGTTGAAGTTTGGTTCTTTTGATTGTAATTTTTAGAGCCTTCCTTTGACATTGATCGTAAAACTCCCTATTTGGAGGAGTAAATTTCTTACCGCGCATAGGGATTACTGAAGGTTAGAATTGTTCATGAGATTCTCGTGCTTTTATCGTTTATTATGGTTGGTTTCCCCTTTTCTTTTGTCAATTCTTTCAATTGTTGATTGTGCAGATTATTGCAATTTACTTTAGCTAGAATTGTTCCTTTTATGTGATGTTTATCCATTGGGAGAAGGATTGGGATTAATTTCGTTAGGAATTAGGTTGTTGTAAGTGTTAATCAGGTTAGCATAGGATCATAGGCTCATGATAGTGAATTACTAATTCGTATATTAGTCAAATCCTTAGTGAGAATGCGATTATTTAACCGTTAAGTAGAATTATACTATTATTGTGTGTTAACATTTCAATGGAAGCAACCATAACCACAATTTTATCTTTTGAATCAATGACTGAACAATTTTAATCCAAAGGAACCTTTGTGCAGATAATTTCTCTCATTAAATTTCTTCTTGATTTGAATTGTTGTTGACAATTTCTAAAAACCCTAATTCCATTAGAATTAATTATATTGCTTCCACGTGAGATGACCCAGATTACACTATAGCTACATTTTCTATATAATTTGGTTATAAAACTACTTTTTAATTTGTTACCGGTAGCGACACCCGTACCATCCACTCAGCCCATTGCACTTCCTAAAAGAAAAAGATCTCATATCTCTGCCACTTAAGGCAACCGTGCTGGACAAACCAAAAAGAGGAAGCCCGTTGGTCACACTCTTTCTGATTCTGAAACCCAATCCCCTGAACCTATACCAAAATCCCCTCTACCAAAGACACACAAACCTACCTCTAAGCCCTCAACCCTCCAAAAAAAAGCCAGCTCCTCCATCTCCTAAACATAAAAAATCCAAAACTCCTACTACACAATCCAAAGCATCCCAACAATTCGATGCCCTGGACAATACCATGCTGACCGACATTCTCAAGGAAATTGCCCTTGAAATAAGGGATTATCTTGCACACAAACAAATGAAGTATTACCATTTTCACAAAGATAAAAAATCCTATACAAAGATTGTGGCAACCGTATTAACCATTGGGATCTCATTCTTAAGCATCTTGACTATCATCCATCTTCCTCCAGCACCTCTGCATCATCTTCATCCGCTACTTCTGATGACTGACCTCCTGATGCTTGGATGCCATGCACCAAAACTGACCTTTTTTTGTGTTTTGTTAATCTTTCTTTTTAGTGCTGATTGTGACTACTTATCTATCTATGCATATTTTTTTGTATCCCACTTGATGACAAAGGGGGAGAAATTAGTAAGATAGGATCACGACCAGTACTCAAACTCATGTTTGGTTTAATTATGATAATTATGAACTCTGACTATGGCTTAAAATATGGTATTATGCTAATTGTCTGATGTTGCTATGTTTGGTCTAATTATGACAATTATGAACTCTAACTGTGGCTTAAAATATGGTATTTTGCTAATTGTTTGATGCTCCTATGATGAATTCTATTTCTGGACATGTGAATCATATTTGGATACATGGATCTATGTGCTGAGATTGTTAATATTGTTGTCTGATGTTGCTATGATAAACTCTACCTCTGAATATGTGAATCACAGTTAGACACATGGATTTATATGCTGAGATTGTTAAATAATAATTAAACAACAATGACATGATCTCATTTAACCTATATGTGTTATATATATATTGAGATAGTTAACATCATTGGTGTTTCACTGAACCTATGAAAACATAATGCTGAATTTCAGGGGGAGCTTCTCTTTAGAGGGAGTATCTTATCCCTTTTTATATTTTATATTTTTTTGTCATTAAGCGGGAGAATATTGACTTAAGGATTTTCAAATAAACATATATATTATCTAGATTTGTGTTTAAAATATGAAAAGGAAAGTTGTGTACTATGTACTCTCTTTAGGAAAATTACAACAAAGCCTACGTGAATTAGGATAGATGTTAATTGTAAGAACTGATCCACCTCCCTGTCTCCATTATTACACGGCCATCACACAAATCAAAGGGAATGAAATTTGCACTTAATTCTCTTCTTGTCAAGATTATATCTTAGTAGGAAAAACTATAAAAGGCATGTTAATGACATCATTTGAACAAATCATGACCAGAATATGTTTAAAAGGGAGAGAAGATCAGGATCTTTATTTCCATACTAGAAATATTGCTATGAGGTAGCACAATCTTTGGGTGCATCAAAAAAATCTCTAGATCAAGTAAATAGGCAAGCTCTTTAAAAAGAAAAATACACAGCCTTCCTTGGAGCATCACTGCGTATCAATATACAATGCAAGGGAATTCTAAAAGAAGCTGTAGCAACTGTGCCTTTTCTATACTAGTATTCAAATGTGATTATAATTTTTATAGAACACCCTTGTGATAGATATTTTTTAGGGTATTAAGGGTACTATTTGTATTTGTGTTGTGAGTGCTTTGGTGAGAAAGCCTTGGAAGTAGAGTATCCATAGACAGTAAAGGCTTTGGAAGAACATCTGAAGCAACTGGAGAAAACTCTATAATAGCGTTTGCTTGAAGCTTAGTTGAATCTCACTGATTGGTGAGAAACTGGACGTAGACTTCAGAATTGGAAGTCAAACCAGTATAAATATTGTTGTGATAAGTTCTTTTATCCCTCTTTTCTTTATATTTACTCATTTCGCTGCTGTGATCCAAAGAAAAAAAAAATTAACTCATATTTTATTAGTAGATTTTCGCTATTTATTTGTGTTCTGCTTGAGATTTTTTTAACCTGTGCATTCAATGTGTAGTCTTTAAATAAAAAAAGAAAAGAGGACTTGATTTAAACCCCCTTTTCTCAACTTACCTGGTACCATCAAGTCTTCTATTTTTTTTCGAGTCTATTAGAAATATAAAAGGATTTATATTTCCATCTGTAATTTATAGTTAGCTTTACAGATGGATTTTGCCGTCTCTAAAATTACATATGGAAAAATCTGTCTATAATTGGAAAAAAAATTGTTTTAAAAGTCATTGATTACAAATGGATTTTACCATTTGTAATTTTAGAAACGATAAAATCCGTCTGTAATGGATTAATAATTAACAAAAAATTTAAAAGAGGATAGGGCAACACGTTGCGAGCAAGTTCAACAAGGATGGCATCAAAGGCTAACCATGTTCTGGCATACCTCAATGCATTGAGCTTTGGTTCATCAACAAGCAAATAAGAATATTTGTCTAGGTAGGCAACAAAGAAAGTGAGAACAATGTCAATGGCAAAGAAAGCATTTATATGGAAAGAGGAGCCACTAGCTTGTTAAGGAACCCGAATTCAAATGGACAAGTCCATGCAGTATAGAAACTAAAAACACTAGAAACGTCTCTCATAGTCTGCAACATTATTAATACACACACCATCAAAACATACATACATGTAAAGAAACATCATAATGGGGCAAAATACCTAAAAGGTAAATCAATTAAAAGGTAAAGCATAATACTAGGAACACAATGGCACAACAGCAAAATGGAGGCCCCAAACTAAAACCATCTACCAAACTAAAATCATAACTAAAATGAAATTATAATCAAAATACATCTAGCAAACATCATTATACTTAATTATATATTCTAAAAATCATTAAATAATAATATTTGATTTGTTAAGAATGTAAAATATTTTATACTTAAAGTGTGGAAGTGGTTATTGGCACACCTATTATTTATTGGTACACCCTATTTAATATACGTTTATTTAATTGTCCTAAAATTTCCTTTCTCGAAGATTTGAAATAAACTTAATTTATTGTCACTTTGGTATTATTCAAATTCACTTATCTTAATATTGCAAAATGAAGCTTTTTTTAATACAGGTTCTATGTTTTTACATTTTTGTGAATTTTTTAAAATTTTACATAATTTTTTTGGGTTAAATGCATTTTATCCACCTAAATTTGAGGTTGTGTAATTTATACCATAATTTTTTAAAATGTGCATTACGATATCTTGAACTTTTCAAACTGTGCAAAAAATCAAGGAAGAGAAAAACCAGATCGGGTAGCGAATCGATTCGAGGTCCAACCAAAGTTTAACTTAGATATAATAAATATATACATATGATTAGTTAGAATATAAAAAAAAATCATTAACATTAACATAATCAACACAAAAAAATATATTCACATGTCTATAAAAATAAACATAATCTATATAAAATTTCTCTAGTCTCAATCTCAGGACACAGTCACAAAACATTTGAAAACAATATTTGTTAGTGACTAACGAGGTTTATAGTGAACAGACTACGAATGAAGGAAAGAGAAGAAGAACAACTCAGCAATCTTTGTTTGTTCTCTTCTTTGGTTCCATTTTTTTTCATTTTTACTTTGTGACTATCACAAGATGTCAGTATTTAAGTTTTGAAAAAAAAAGTTCCAAACCAATCTAGTTCATCGGTTTTCCTAATTTTCCCTAGTCTTGATCGATTTTGACCAGTTTTGAACTCTCTCGGTTTAGGAACTTAACCAGACCAGCCTAGTGACAAGTTCCAGGTTAACCCAGTTAGGTTGGTTGGTTCGGTTCAGGTTTTTCTTCCATGTAAAAAACCCTACTTTTCAAACAGTGAAAATCCTTAAGTCATAATAAGGTGTTAGATTGCACATAGTAAAAAAATTGGGAAGGTTAATTGCATATTGTATTCACAGACAATGTGTTAGGTTGCACAAATTAAAAACATTAGGGGATTAAGTGCATATAAATCTTACATTTTTTAGTTGTCAAAATTATACTGATGGGTGTTTTGCATAGTATGAAAAGTTTAGGGTGTCGCGATACACATTTTGAAAAGTCAGGATATAAATTGCACATGGCCTAAAATTTAGAGGGGTAAAATGCATTTATCCCTAATTTTTTATTATATAATTATTAATATTGTAATATACAACAACCCATAAATTGAGCATAAATAATGTTCAAATTGAATTAACAAATAACTTTATCTATGTATGATAATATTTTAATCATTTTAATTTAATATTCTATAAATATAATATAAAATAAAACATCATGATTAACATAGTAATATAAAATTGTTTTTTATTATTTTTCAAGTATCTACCGCAAGGTATAGTAACAAACATTTAATTTTCACATACTATTAGTCCATTTAAGAAGGTAATAATAAATTTTAAATTAAATAAAATGAATAATAATAATAATTTAGTAATTTAATTTTCACTATGAACCTAAAATATCTGCAATACAAACAAATAATATTTTTCATTTTATTTAATGAAATTAATATCTAATATATTACTAAAACACATAGAATGATGTGAAAATATATTATCAAATTTTAATAAAATATTTTTAACGTGACATAGCATATGATTGCAAAATAGATAATAAATTAATGCATTATGCTACCTTAAATTTTAAGAATAAAAACAAAAATAAAAACTACAATGAAATTTAAAAGATCGACACTTCAAATGTTAATGTTATATATTTATTTAATTATAAATTAAATTACGCAAACACAAGCTTAAAAAATTTGAGTGTATATGTTCAATATTGCAATTAATTTTTTAAATTTTTTTAATATACTTGGTTTTATATTATGTTGATGATTATTACGTTATTATAAGGAAATTTGTAAATTCATTTAATATTTAGACCAAAATAATTATATCAAATAAATTAATAAAAAATACATATAATATTTAGTGGTCATTTCAAGATAGAAAATATAATTGACATTAAACATTTTCCAGTTAAATCAATAATCATTTAATAAAAATTATATAAAATTGTTACAAAAACTTTTTCACAAAATAAAATCACAAAAGCTATGTTAAAAAATGTTTTATTTGGATATATTAATAATAATGAGTTTGAATAATATTAAGGCAATATTAAATTAGATTTAGTTCAAATCTTTTAGAAATGACATTTTAGAACAATTAATTAAAAGTACATTAAATAAGGTGGTGTCGCAATAGATAATAGAGTGTTACACACCCTCCCCTTAAAGAGTATATAAAAGTTAATCTCGTTAGAATAAGGTGGAAGAGAAGAAACTGGTTGCTGATTAGGAATAGGAGAGTTGGTTTCAAAGTTGGGTATAATAGATTAATTATTCCATATGCTAACGGCTATCAGTTAGTAAATGTGTTTATATAAAAAATATATATATTTAGTTGATGTAGAATATACTTCTGAACTCAGGATGGATATGGCATCATCAATGAGTCTGAATCGATTTGATCACATTTTTTAGACAGCCACATCACTATGCTGTGAGCTCAACCGCATTGCATCTGAGATGTTTATACGACAAAAAGGAAAAAGAATACTATAAAGTAAATATTTGCAGCATTTTTCCCATCAATTAAATCACATACATTTCGCACTAGTTTTAATACAACTACACACCTAAAATTCAAACTCGAGGCCCCTTCTTAAGTTGATCTATGCGCTCATCGATAGTAAGTGTATGTAGAATAAGGGAGCATTTATGTTTGGAAATTTTTGGCTGAAAATCATTTTTTTCACCTTAAAAAATCACTTTTCGTATATTGAATATTTAAAAAAATCAAAATCTAAAAAAAATGGTTTTAAGCTTTCTTATAAAAATTGAAAAAAATAGCTTATGAAAATAATTAGTTTTCAGTTTTTTAATTATTATATAAAATTTAAGTTCACAATCATTTTTTAAAATAAAAAACAAACACAACCTAAATTGGAGAATAATATGCACTTTCAATTTGATTTTAAGTTCATGATAACATTATTTATTGAATATTTTAAGGTTAAATACATTCTTAAAACATATTTCACAGTTAAATTTTTTAAAAAAAAATATCTTTTTTCAATAAGAAAATGGGTTTTGCACATCTACCGAACACTTAAATTAAGAATTGGGATGTTGAATAATGGCATTCAAATCAACATTTCGTTAATTTGTAATCCTAAACTCTTTTTGGGAGTCTGAAATCTCGTCTTCTATGTTCATCGCATTGCCAAACTACTCATGCAGAGAACAAAAATAACGAAGTAGACTAACGTAAATAAAACATGCATGTCATTTTTGTCGGGGGATATCAGGGTTGGGTACACCTCAAGTGTGATAAACACTTTATGGGTGTGAGCGGAAGCACACCCAAATTTATGAAGGGACGAAATAATGAGGCACAATGAATAGTATTGTATAGTGGAGCCCACATGTCACTATTTACATAAATAGTAGTATGCAGTAGGACCTGTGCTGCTATTTAATAATAGTACTATGCAGTAGAACTCGCATAACTATTTATAAATGTATCATTACTATTCATACAAATAAAGTAGATTAAGAGAACTACACACCAAATATTTAACGCGGAAAACCCTCCTGTAACCTTGAGGGAAAAAATCAGGGGCCAAACTCCGAAAAATACTCTACTATATTTAAAGAGTAATTACAATATAGTGAATCCCTAGTAAGATTCTCTTCTACTACAATTAGTAGTATTATAGATATCTAAAGAATGTATACTCACACTACACTCTTGAAATTTTCTTACACACTCTCACTACTAGAAATATGTCAAATAGTAGCTGATTTTTTGACCGAAATAAATCGATCACTAAATGATGAATTAGCAACCGAATTAGTGGCCAATTTGAGCTATTAGGGAAAATGAAAAGGGTGAAAATAATAGGTCACTAAATCAAATTAGCGACCGATTTAGTAACCGATATTTATTTATACTAAAAAAATCTTGCTTTCATAAAAATCAGTCACTAATATTTCAATTAGTGACTGATTTTGTGATCGATATTAATTCATACAAGAAATCTTCTCCTGCATAAAAATTGGTCTTTAAATCGGTCACTAATATTTCAATTAGTGACTGATTCTGTAACCGATATTTATTTATAATAGTAAATATTTCTTTCATAAAAATCAGCCAGTACATTGGTCACTAATATTTTAATTAGTAACCGATATTAATTCCTACAAGAAATCCTTGCTTGCATAAAAATTATTCTCTAAATCAGTAGCTAATATTTCAATTAGTCAATTTTGTGATCAACTTTAATTCATACCATGAATGCTTGCCTGCATAAAAATGATCTCTAAATCGGTCACTAAAATTTCAATTATTAACCGATTTTGTGACCGATATTAATTCATTCTAAAAATCCTTCATTGCATAAAAATCAATCACTAAATCGGTTACTAATATTTCAATTTGTGACCAATATTAATTCATACTAAAAGTCCTTGCCTATATAAAAATTAGTTTCTAAATCTGTCACTAATATTTCAATTAGTGACCGATATTTCGGTCACTACTGGCTGGCTCACATGCCTCCTCCTTCTCGGTCACCCACCGTCCCTCCATTTGTGGCAGCTGTGCACGCGTCTCCTCCTTCTTCGAAGCCACTGCCAAGCAGCCACCACGAAACAGCTACCGTGACACCATCGCAAACCCATGACCGTTCACCCAACAAATTTTCGAAGCCGCTTACGCTTCCCTCGCCGGTACTAGTGGATCAATCATGATCCTCAAATGACTTAGGAGTTAAGTTGCTCTCCTATTTCATAAGCTTTGTCATATTTTGATTTCAACACATTTCTTTCCCTTTTTTTTGCATTTTTTTCAAATAATTTTGTTATGGGTGATAAAAATTTAAAGTTAGGGTGTGTTTGGTTGTTTACGGAGCTCATTAATGAAAAGTTCCCCCATTTCTTACCCTTAACCAAATACGTTTGCTTGCTGTGGTTTACAGTCAGTGGTTTTGACTTGCGATTTTTTATGGGGCTTGTTAAGGATTTAAACTTTCAGTACCGTTTTAGTTTTAGGCTATTGGATGTTATGATATTTTTTTGATTATTTTTAAATGGTGTTTTTTGGTTTTAGTTTCATAGCTTGTTTGGTGTTTTTTTAATTAATTGGTTATTTATTTTAAGGTTTTTATGGTTTAGTGGATAATATATATCTTTATTTAACTTTTTTTCAGTTCACAGTGAAGAGGAACCTAAGAAGAAGATTTACAATGTTTCGTGTGAGAGGTACTTTGGACTTGGGTGCAAGATTGACGAGGAGACATCTAACAAGCCGGAAGGTTTTGTATTTGGTCATAGAAACGTTTAAATGGCTGATTTATGGTTATTTTCTTCGTTCCAATTGTTTTTACTCTTTTCATTTCTCTTTGACTAGGTCTACTTGGAGTTCTCTTTGTCCTCCGGATTCATATGTTGATCCTGAAAACAAGGTTCCTTTTTTTCTTTTTAAAAATTTTAACTACCAATGTCTTCTCATTTATGCAGCTGGAGTTTGTAAGGCTTGTGGTTTCACCAATTTTATGCATTATTAAGCTAATAAGATTGGTGATGTTTTGTTTTTCTGTCTGCATTTCCAGATTAGGTCTTCTCCAAAAGTAGTAATATATTGAGAAACATCCTATCCAGCTTAGTGCTATGTTTCTATTAATTGTTCTATATACAGTATACTCCATCGAAATGCATTTTCGGTGGACATAAAATATAGTTACACTTCTTTAATCTTTTCAATGAAGTGTACTTCTAATATATCTATGATTGTTTGTACATTTTTACATTATCTAAGCATATGATATAATTTTGTTTAGCGGATGCATTTCCTTTGTAAATGTTGCTTGAGCCTTGGTATTTTCATTTTTATTTCATTTATTAATTTATTTTTCTTACTGATGTGAGTCCGTATGAAAGGAGCTACATTGTATTGTATACAAGGTTTGGTTCATTTTATATGGACTTAAACCAAATGTCTCTCTTTACTATTCTGTGCTTTATGTACTTTGTGGAGATGCAGATCAGTGGTGATGAAATATACTTTTGTTATATGCTTTTGTATAGTCTTTATGATGCGATGTGTGTTTCATATTGATGCTTTTCCTTTGGAAAATATGGACAAGCCTTGATGTTTTCATTTTCCTTTCATTTATTTATTATCTTACCAATGCCGGCCCATTTAAAAGAAGGTAGATTGTCTTCTATACCAGGTTTAGCTCATTATATATGGATTTACATCAAATGTCTCTCTTTATTATTCTGTGCTTTATATACTTTGTGGAGATGCAGATTAGTAGAGATGAAACATACTTTCACTACCCGCTTTTGTATAGTCTTATCTATCCATTATATTGTGCCTCTTTATAACTTATTATGCTCAGCTTTCTTTAAGGAGATGTATTGTTGTGACAATGGGTGGCCTTACTATGCTTTCCTTGTGTGCTTACTGGTGTTATGTATATTCAAATCAGGTATATAAAAATGGGAGTTCAATTTTTTTTTTTTTAACAACCATTGGTGTTAATGGCTGAATTTTCAGTCACTATAACCGCAAAATCGGTCAATAATGGAGCCTATTTGTGACTGAAAATTTAGCCACTATATTAGTGACCGCAAAATTGGTTACTAATGTTAGCCTAAGCCACCTCCATCAATTGGTCGTGTTGGAGTAAATTCAGTCACTAAATTAGTCACAAAAAATTAGTGACCGAAAATTCGGTTACTAAAAATTTAGTAACCTTGGATTTTGGGACGACAACATTCGGTCACCAAATCAGTCGCTATCGAGTTTAGTGACCAATTTATGAAATTAGTGACCTAAATATCGACCACTAATGAGCGATTTTCTTGTAGTGTCTCTACTTTTCTCTAACTACAAGAACCTACACTGCTTCTTTTATTATATCTGAATAAATTGCTTCAGCTTTCGATGGGATCTTCCTCTATTACGCTCCCTCTATTTATAAAGTTTTGAGAGTTACTATACATGCTATTATGTACATGCATAGTAACTTCTCCTAACCTCCTTCACGTGTGAAGTACAATTCATGCACAGTAACTTGCATAGTAATCTCGTAATTTCGATGGAGGATCACATTTGAAGTTACTATGCATATGCACAGTAACTTCACTAAAAAACAAGCCACTGAACAATTCTCCACCTTGGTTTGTATTTTGCATTAGCCTTCAACTTCTGCAAATATTGATCAAGTGCAAACAATACTTAAACTTCTCAATCGGCAATGGTTTGGCCATCATGTAGGCTGGGTTTTCAGTTGTGGCTATCTTCTAAACCGCAATGGTACTGTTCTTGATACTTTTTCTAATAAAATGAAGTCTAACATCAATATGCTTAGTCCTTTCATGATAGATTGAGTTTTTGGCTAGATGAATGACGCTTTGACTATCTTAGTGTACAATGAGCATATGTTGATCCAACCCAAAACTATCCAAAAGACCGTGCATCAAAATATTCTCTTTTATAGCCTCAGTCAATGTCATATACTCAGCTTCAGTAGTTGATAATGCCATTGTATTGCAATGTCGCCTTCCAGCTAATAGTACATCCAAAGACTGTAAAGATATATAGCCTGTCAATGACCTCCTTTTATCCAAATCACCTACATAATCAGAATCTATGAACCCACAACTCCATGGTTCTTCTGACCTTCAAACACCAAACAGACGTCGGTGGAACCTCTTAGGTACGGCATGATCCATTTCACAGCTTCCCAGTTTGTCTTTCCAGGTTTGGTCATAAATCTGCTTATCACACTCACTGCATGTGAAAGATCTGGTCTAGCGCACACTATGGCATACATGAGACTGCCAACTGCACTAGAGTAAGGTATACGAGACATGTGCTCCATCTCCTCCTCAATTCTCGGACATTCCTTTGAAGATAGCTTAAAATGTGTAGCTAATAAAGTGCCAACTAGTTTAGACTGATCCATATTGAAGCGTTGCAGCACTTTCATAATATATTTTTATTGCGTCAAGCATAATCTGCGACTATGTCGCTCTCTAAGAATCTCCATTCTAGGAATTTTCCTACCACACCCAAGTCTTTCATCTCGAACTCTTTTCCCAACTGAGTTTTCAATATATTAATTTCAGTCTTGTTTCGAGTTGTAATTAGGATATAATCTACATACAACAATAGATAAATTCGTGAACCATTTGGAAGCTCCTTAGAGTAGATGCAATTATCATATTGGCTTCTACTATATCCAATACTAATCATAAATGCATTAAACCTTTTATACTATTACCTTGGGGACTACTTCAAACCGTACAATGACTGCTTCAATAGGCAAACATGGTTCTCCTTTTCAAGAACTACGAATTTCTCTGGTTGACTCATGTAGATCTGCTCCTCTAGCTCACCATGTAAGAACGCCATCTTCACATCAACCTGTTTCTGTTCCAAGTCAAACATACTTATAATAGCTAATAGGATCCGAATAAAGCTGTGTTTCACCATAGGAGAGAATAATTCATGAAAGTCAACACTCTACGCTTTGCTGCCAATCTCGCCTTGAACCTTGGAGGCTTAATGCCAGAGATTCCTTCTTTCATTTTGTAAACCCATTTGCAGCCAACAATTTTTTTCCCCTTTGAAAGTTATACCAGCTCCCACATCTGATTTTTCTAAAGAGATTCAATCTCCTCATTCATTGCTATCAGCCACTGCTTTGACTCCTTACTTTCTACTGCATCACAGCAGGTACATGGTTCATCTCCAACTATACTATCCGCCATAGCCAAGGCAAAGGCTATAGGATCTGCATCTAATTAATCAAGTGCACAAGTAGTAGAATCTAGATATCTCTTTGTTTTTCAACTTTCTCATATTTCTCTGCCAGTAGCAATACTGTGTGGCTCTGCTTCTCTGGTTTGGTCTCCAGCATCCTCATAGTCGGGTTCATCTTGTTGTTCTACTTCAGATTGAGCAATCTCTGAAGTACTCAGCTGATTCATTTCTTCCTTTTCTTGTTTTACCTTCCCACAAAGTCAATCTCCAGTTCCACCTACTTCTTAGCACCATAATCTGTCTCTGCCTCATTGATGTTGGACTTCTTCTTCTGATTTAGCATTACCACATCATGAAAAGTAACATCTCTGCTGACAATGATTTTAGGTGAACTTGCCTTCTCTATACATCACAGTCTGTAGCCTTTCAGCCCTCATGCATACCTTAGAAATATACACTTTCTTGCCCTCACCTCAAGTTTACCATCACTCACATGGGCATATGCAGGATAACCAAATATCTTCAAATCAGAATAGCTTATGGGTTGACCGGACCATACCTCTTGTGGAATCTTCAGATTAGTGGCAGTTGATAGAGATCTATTTACCAGGTATACAGTTGTATTGACTGCCTCAACCTAAAATGATTAAGGAAGTGCTGCATTAATTTGCATGCATCTTGCATATTCGAGAAGTGTTTTGTTCATCCATTCTGCGGCTCTATTTTGCTGTGGTGTTCCTAGTACAATATGGTGCCTCACTATACCAGTATTTCTGTAGAACTCTACAAATTGTTTACTACAAAATTCTCTACCATTGTCAGTTCTCAGTCTCTTGACGGATCGCCCGGTTTGCTTCTCAACCATGGCCTTCCCTTGTTTGAATTTGTTGAACACCTCTTCTTTTTCCTTTAGGAAATAAATTCAGACTTTCCTGGAATAATCATCTATCAAAGTAAGAAAATAGCGAGCTCCACCTAAAAAGTTAAGAGGGGCTGGACCCTAAACATCTGAGTGAACATATTCCAATATCCCTTTGCTGTTGTGTTTGCTAGAATTGAACTTCACCCATTTCTGCTTTTCAAATATACAATTTTCACAGAAACTAAGTTTGCAATTCTTCAGGCCTTTTAGTAAGCCTCTACTAGCAAGTATGGTCATTCCTTTCTTACTCATATGACCAAGCCACATGTACCATAATTGTGTAGCATTATCATTTCTTTCAGAGAATAGAACCACAATAATTCCATCTACTGTGCTTTCTAGCAATAGATAGATCCTGCCTTGCAATTTTCCTTTCAACATCACCATTGAACCTTTGATCACCTTCAAGGATTCGCCCTCTCCAGTGAAGTTATATCCCCAATTATCTAGGGCACTCAATGAGATCAAGTTCCTACCCAGTTCTAAAACATGCTATACTTGGAACATCCTTTTAGTATCATCATCCAAATTGACTTGCACATCTTCTTCACTTGCAATCGGAATTATTCTATTATCTCCCAATCTAACTTTTCCTTCTAGCTTTTTATAGGATGAGAAAAAATTTTGATTAGATGTCATGGAAAGGATGCACCAGAATCCAAGATCCACTCATTTCTTGGGTCTCCTATGAATATTGTCAAGAACGAACTAGCATTAGCATCACTATCATCAGAACTTTAAATTATTATGTTGACAGAATCTCCTGATTTCTCTTTTCTCCCTGAGCAATTTCTTCTGATATATCCCGTTTAGTGAGAATGAAAACACTTTACAGATTTATGCTTTTTGGACTTTGATCTTCTCTTGCCCTTGCTTCCTGATCTTCTTTCTTGACTACATCCTCTCATCATGAACAACCCATCTGCAGGACCTTCGGCATTGGGTCTCAATACTAACTTCTTATGCTTCTTTATCATCAATGATTCTTTGACATTTTTTACCGAGATATCAGATTAATCATAAAGTATGATATCATAAAAATTATCACAAGACGAAGGTAGTGAAGTCAATAAAATCATAGCTTGATCAACATCTTCAACTTTAATTCCAGCTGCTCCAACATCGGAGATCATCCGATTGAAATCGCCTATATGCTCTTCCATTGATTTTCCTCTAGAATATTTGAATGTGTACAGTCTCTTCCTCTGATAAAGTTTGTTGGACAAGGTCTTTAGAGAATATTTCTTTTCCAAAGCCTTCCATAGTGAATCAGCAGTTTCTTCTTCTATGGCTTCTTGCAGGATATTGTTCGCAAAACTCAACTGTATTATACTTAGTGATTTGGCCATCATTTCCTCTTTCTTGTCATCAGGTAATGACTCTAGCAATTTTTCTTTTCCCTTAAATACCTTTGCAAGACCTTACTGATTTAGTAATGTCTGCACTTTCACCTTCCATAATCTGAAGTCATTGGACCTGTCAAATTTCTCCATCTCAAATTTTGGCATCGACATCTTGGATCTGAAACCAAGTGGCTTTGATACAACCTATTTGTGGATATCAGAGTTTGGTACACGCCAAGTGTGATAAAAATTTTATGGATGTGAGCGGAACCGCGTCCAAATTTGTTAAGAGACGAAAAAATGAGGCATGGTGAATAGTATTGCACGGTAGAGCCCACATATTACTATTCATGTGACTAGTACTATGGGACCTGTGCCACTATTTATAAATAGTACTATACAGTGGAACCTACATCACTATTTACGAATAGTATCATTATTATTCATATCAATAAAGTAGAATAAGAGAACTACACACCAAATATTTAACGCGGAAAATCCTCTTATAACTTTGAGGGAAAAATCACAGGCCAAACTCCGAAAAATATTTCACTATATTTAAAGAGTAATTACAATATAGTGTATTCCCAGTGAGACTCTCTTCTACTACAATTAGTAGTATTACAGAGATCTAGAGAATATACCCGAAATCCCCAATATATATGCATATTACACTCTTAAAATTTTCTTACACGCACTCTCTGTAGAAGCCACACTGCTTCTTTTATTATAGCTGAATAAATTGCTTCAGCTTTTGATGGGATCTTCCTCCGTAACACTCCCTCTATTTACATAGATTTGATAGTTACTGTGCATACTTTGCACATGCACAGTAACTTCTCGTGAAATCACTCACGGGTGAAGTTACTATTTCTGCACAGTAACTTAAATAGTAATCTTGTGATTTTGGTGGAGGATAGCATGTGAATTTACTATGTACATGCACAGTATCTTGACTGAAAAACAAGCCACCGAACAATTTTTGCCTATACTAACCTTTTATTTTGGATCGCTGCTACGGACATTTCAATTTCTTGACAAGTGTTTCACTCATGACTGATACATTATTAAAATTAGATTATTAAAATCAAGCAAAAACGTTTTCCATGCACAGCATTTGATTATTAGTTTGATCCCTGCATATGTAAATTTTTAATGACAAATTGGGTGGCGCGTTAAAGGGAATCTAGTGGTGTGAGGTGGGTCGGCATAAGAATGAGAATCCAGAAAACTTCACTCGCAAAAAACGTGCTTTATCATTGTGCAGAGCATTATGCCTAAGTTCCATCAAATAATTTAATGATGATTTTACATATATATACACACACACTCACAACCAGTGTTTATATCACATATGTACTCGCCTATTTTCTCCGCTGAACCATGCATATTTTTTGACGGTCTGTGCTGTGGTGAACCGATATCTGTGTAATTCTTCTTGTTTTTGAAATCTGATACAAGCAGTAGTCTAATATTAATACGAAGAGGAATGATAAACAACCACCATCACATTGACACCAAGTTAAAAGTTATAAACCAATGTGTAAAAAGTTGTAAACCAATATGTAAAAAGTTATAAACAAGTATGCAAAAATATTTTGCATATTCGTTTACAACATTTTGCATCTAGGTTTACAACTTTTTGAATGTTGGTTTATAATTTTTAACTTAATACAAATATATAGTGCAAGTATAGTGGTGGATATTTATCATTTCTCTTATTCGAATGGATTGCCTACCAATTAAAGAGGTAAGATTGACGACAGCTTTGACCTTTAAGTGAATGGTTTCTCTTACTGAAATTCAGATATGATGTAAAGAAGCCGACATCTTTCCGTGGAAGAAGTAATTTTATAAGAATAAAGTTGAAAAGAATCACTTTTTGAAAGAATAGATTGAAAAAAAAAATTATTTGTATTTGGTTTTGATATTTTAGAAATAAGTTTAGAATGATTTTTGTTTGAAAGGAATAAAAAAAAATCACTTTTGAAAACACAATTAGCAAAAAATGAAAGAGAGATAGTTGGAAAAAAGGAAAACCTTGATTAATAAGGATAAATACATGAAAGGGAATTTTATTATACTAGAATGAGATTAAAAAGTAGGTTAGATCTTCTTCTATTAAAGTTATTTTTTAACACCTTAAAATTAATTTCTATCTTGAAATTTGAGTAGTCAAATACATTCAAAACTTTTTATTCTCATTTTAAGGTGAATACAAGTATTTTTGGACTTGCAAACCAAACAATCACATAATAAGCTACCCTTTAAGCATAAAATGGTCGATATACTCTAATACTCACTCGTTCCTCCCGCTAAATAATAACATAGGTCCATTTAATTTAAGAAAGTATTCTTCTTAAGAGAGAAAAATGGCTTTACTCATGTATTAAAACAACTTAACTAAGAGTCTAAGGGTTGACGTGGAAAAAGCAACTTTAATTCAAATTCTAGATTCATCAACAATATCACACAAAATAGCCCTTTCGATGGAAGCAAAAGGCATGCTTATCATGAAGAATCTCTTTTGAAAATTCAAATTATTGGATAGAGTCACGTGAATAATTTTTTTATTTGACACGCTCCCTCATAATATGGATCGAACTCTAAATCACTTGATCAAGGAAACGTTGTCATGAATTATTTCTTTCTAAAACGTTAAATTATTGGGTAGAAGTTGTGCTGAATAATTTGCTCCTCATGTATTTCGGAGCATTTGGTGATCCCTATAATATCAAAGATAAATTATTAAACTATCCTTATTTTAATATTCAATTTTCCTCTCCCTCCACTCTTCCTTTTCCAGCAACCCACACACCATTCGTCTCAATAGCACGATCATCATCACTCATCACTTTCATTTCATTGGCTACACCTCGATCTCATCCATAGACACCATCCTCTCACCACCACAATCATAGCATCAACCAGCAAATATAAAAATAGCATAACAACGGCAAAAAAATAACATCCCCACAACATAGAAATCCAGAAATCCCTAAACCTACATTAGAAATCTATGGAGAAATTCATGCCAAAATGAAAGCCAAAATCCAAAGTCAAAGCAAAAATAAAATGAGAAATATTTAGATGTATCAAGAGCAAGAAAAATACTTGTTATGATCTATTTATTAATTAAAACATTAGTTTTACAGGTAATTATTATCTCTCACTTTTCCTATTCTTTTAATACAATAGTCAATCTGTTACTTAATAAATGCAGTGGAGTAAATGATTTACCTTACTCAAAGAACACATAAAGTTATTCTCAAATAGAATATTATTAACAGATTCAATGTTTACGGTACCTACGTTAACAAATTATTAAATTAGAAGGGAGCGAATTGGTGGATATGAAGGGATAGGATTTGATGTGCATGCAAAGAGGAGTGATGACAAGATTTGGGATGGAAGTGTTGAAGACACCACGGAAGGGAAAGGAAGATACTTGTTCTTTTTTTAATGCCCTGCAGCGATAATTTTTTGGAGCTTCTAGATCTTGTTCAATTTGTAGTGTTATTTCTAAAACATGTTTGCGCTGCATAGCTTCAATGGCGGATTTGGCCTGATGGTTCCATGGTGTAGTCACAGTTAGGTCTCATTGGAGAGCCAATGTAGGAGAAAAGGGGTGAATAGTTGAAAGGAAATATTGAGTATCATGACAAGGTTAATTTGGAGATTTTGAAGTTTTAATTTTTAATTTAAAAAATATTATGCTATTTAATAATTTTATTTAATTATAGTATCTTTAAATTTTAACTGTTCAAATAAAATTCAATAATAAAAGATGATGGACCATTTCAAATTATAGGTGGGATTAAATTATTCGCCACCTATAAAAGTATGTGATAGATTACGCCATGTGGGGTGTAGAAACTCTGATTAATTTTATATCTCACAATAACGCTAATATCGACTCAAAAGCAAAAGATGCAAGGAAGTGGTTTTCACCAACAATGACTTCTGTATTTATGCCACGTACTACTTTAAATTATTAATATATGTGTCGACTAAACAGATTATATTATTAGAAGGAAAAGACAAATTTTTAAAGAGATTCTTGCACGGATATGATTTTAATAATTCAATCAAAGACAATTACTTGATTACAGGTCTCACCACCTTCGCTGTGATTGTTTGCAAATCTGAGTTGTTAGACTTACATCTATCGAAGAATTTGTTTTCCTTGTTATAGGTTATAATGGACTCTGATTATTATATTTGGCTATGGCTGAGAATAATTTTTTAGTTTGGATAACAAACCTGAATGTTGTCTACAAAATTATAAAGGGAAGACGAGTACAAGGTCTAAGATAAGGTTAATAATATATTTTTCAAACTTATTTTTTATATCTATGCTATATATAAAGAGAATAGTTATTTTGGTGTCTAAAATTCTTATTTTCTAAAATATCCTTGATGCATAGATGGTTGAAAAAAGTTACAAAAATAAATAAAATAAGTTAAAAAATTAAAAGAAATTATAAAAATAAAAAAATAGATTGATAAGCACGAAAGTGATTGTCAATTCACTAATATATATAAAGGGAAAACCTATGGATTGGGATAAAATCAACAACCTCAATTTTATATTATTGAATGCTAGTTATTCCTATAGTTTCTTAGTAAAATATGTTTCAATCAACTGTTATATATTTTAAACATTAGCTTTTAGAACCAAACACAAACGTTTTCTTCGTTGTAAGACTACACTTGGTTATTTTATTCATATGCAGAATGACATATTATTATATATAAAAATATTCATATATATTTCTAGTCATTAGCTTAAACTTTTGGAAGATATAGTTGTATGACATGCTATTACAACCTCTATAACTAAATTCTAATTTTTTGTTCGGCATCTATATGTCGATTCTGTTTTCCTTTTGGTGTAAGTACTTTATTATATACTCCTTTGCTACTCTTTTGGATGGTTTAGCATCTTTAGTCATTGAAAAAAGAAATTGTACATGCCTCAGGCCAAAAAAGAGTACTTGTATATGGAGATATATTAGATATAAAATTATTCATATATACCTCTACTCATTAAATGAAGTTTTTGAGGGATAAATCTCTATAGTCAAGTTGTGCTGAGTTCAATTCCTTTTATTCTTATCTTTCTAAATAAAATAATTAAATTTCATCGCATATTAAGGTGATTATATGCATTGTTCATGCTAGTTCAAGTCCAAAAAAAATATTTACATAAAAAATTTTATTAAATATAAAATCATTCTAGTGCTTCTATTAAAAATATTTTGAGAAGGGTCATGCCAGTGCATCATGCTCTCCAGCATCTTCACGGTTGATCTAACGTAGAGATATATGGCTTGTTTATTTATAAGAGAATGACTAGGTTAGATAGCAACTGGTCCGACATTTAGGTTTTAATACGCCACCAATTGTGTCAATATTTTTTCCCTTAAAACATTAATTTTAATACATTATCACTATAAAACATTTTGCATTTGTATTCAATAATGTGTTATATCACGCTATTCAGTAAAGGCGGTGCTTTTTGTACCATTAAAATAACCTTGTAATTATAAGGATTTATTGTTAGTGTATTGCATTTTATTTTGTCATTTAATCACATATATTACTACATTAACCTATATAATTAACTCTTGTATTCACTATTTAAAAAGCAATACAAATGAAATAATTTGATTGATTAATACATCAAAATAAACTTATAATATATCAAAATTAAATATTATTTTTAAAAATTTAATATTGATAAACCTTTAATATAATCTTCTTTTAAAAAAATTGTTATCTATTTATATGTTGATATCTCGCATAATAAGTTAGTAATCAAATATGTCAATGAGTTATAGCCCAATTGGCGCATTCCTAATTCTTGTGACAAAAGACTTGTTGGTTTTAGTCACGTACTATATATGTTGATAACTAACAGCTTCATTTATTTATGCATAATTCCACATACATTAAAGAGTAATCAAATTTGTACAAGTTTTTTTACTCACCTGATCAATACACACTTACGAAAAATTGTGAGGTCCATTTTCATACAATATATCATACCCTCTTGAACTAATAATTTTTTTCCTTAACCCAAACGAGTATAAACATCAATTCTCTACTTTAAAACCCTTTTGTAAAACACGTATGTATTTCATTTTCCATCTTATCTAGTTATGTGCATTAATTAACACGGATAAAAACCATTTATTCCCAAACTGTGTCTCATTCCCTAAAATTGTATATTTAATAACTTATAAATTTTTAAATTTATTTTAATTCTTATATTTTCATGTATCAATAAGTAATTAAAGGACATGGTAGGAGATAGCATTTGAGGACCAAAGATTTCTATAACATGCATGCAAAATAGCCTTAGCAGTAACACACACAAAAAATGGCCCTAGCACCACTATAAATCGGTTGCTTCTCTTGCCTCTAGAGTCATCGAGCCAAATAATTAAGAAAAAGAAAAACCATAGCCCTTGATTAACCAACCATGATATCGGGAAAACAAATATTATGTTTTAAAGAGAAGGAAAAGAAAAATATTATTAGAAGGAAAAGAGGAATATTTTAAAGAGATTCTTGATATAATTTCAATAACTCCCAATCAGGTTAAGACAATCCCTTGACTATAGGTCTCACCACCTTTCTTGTGACCAGTACCGTGTGCAAATTAAATCTGAGTTGTTAGACTTATATGTATACAAGAATTTGTTTTCCTTGTTAGAACTTATAAGAGACTCTATTATTATATTCGGCTATGGCTGAGAATAGTTTTTTACGTTGGATGACACATTGCATGGTGTCTACAATATTATAAAGGGGAGACAGTACGAGGTCTAAGACAAGGTTAACAATTTTTTTTTTTTAACTTTTGGTGTATATATATTATAAAGGGGAAATGGGTGGGCTAGGATAAAATCAATAACATCAATTTTATATTTTTGAGTGCTACCTGTTACAATAGTTTCTCAGTAAAATATGTTTCAATCAACTATTATATATTTTAAACATTAGCTTTTAGAACCAAACACAAACGTTTTCTTCGTTGTAAGACTACATTTGGTTATTTTATTCATTAGATAATGAGATATTATTATATATAAAATTATTATTCATATGTATCTACTCATCAGTTTAAACTATTAGAAGATATGATTTTATGACAAGGTATTACAACCTCTATAACCAAACTGTCATTTTTTGTTCCGTATCTATGTGCCTATTCTAGTTTCCTTTTGTTATAAGTGCTTTACTATATACTCCTTTGCTACTCTTTTGGATGGTTTAACATCTTTAGCCATTGAAAAAAAAAATTATGCATGCCTCAAGCCCAAAAAAAGTACTTGTATATGAAGATATATGTTAGATATAAAATTATTAATATATAACTTTACTCATCAAATTAAGTTTTTGAGAGATAAACCTCTATAATTAAGTGGTACAGAGTTTGATCCCTTTTGTTCATATCTTTCTTAATAAAATAATTAAATTTCAGTCCATATTATAGTGATTCTATGCATTATTCCTACTAGTTTCAAGTTCAAAGCAAATATTTGCATAAAAAGTACTATTAAATATAAAATCATTCAATTGCTTCCATTAAAAATATTTTGAGAAGGGTCATGCTAGTGCTTCATGCTCTCCAGCATCTTCACGGCTGATCACATCAAACTAATAATGTAGAGATATGTGGCTTGTTTATTTATAAGAGAATGACTAGGTTAGATAGCAACTGGTCCCACATTTAGGGTTTAATACGCCACCAATTGTGTCAATTATTTTTCCCTTAAAACATTAATTTTAATACATTATCACTACAAAACATTTTGCATTTATATTTAATAATGTGTTATATCACGCTATTCAGTAAAGGCGATGCTTTTTGTACCATCAAAATAACCATATAATTATAAGGATTTATTTTTAGTGCATTGCATTTTATTTTGTCAATCAATCACTTATATTACTACATTGACCTATATAATTAACTCTTGTATTCACTATTTAAAAAGCAATACAAATAAAATAATTTGATTAATTAATACATCAAAATAAACTTACAATATATCAAAATTAAATATTATTTTTAAAAATTCAATCTTGATAAACCTTTAATATAATCTTCTTTTAAAAAAATTGTCATCTATTTATATGTTAATATCTCGCATAATAAGCTAGTAATCAAACGTGTCAATGAGTTATATCTCGATTGGCACATTCCTAATTCTTGTGACAAAAGACTTGTTGGTTTTAGTCACGTACTACATATGTTGATAACTAACATCTTCATTTATTTATGCATAATTCCTCGTACACAAAGGGTAATCATATTTGTAGTATTTTTTTACTCACCTGATCAATACACACATACGAAAAATTGTGAGGTTCATTTTCAGACAATATATCATAACCTCTTCAACTAATAATTTTTTTGTCCTTAATCCAAACGAGTATAAACATCAATTCTCTACTTTAAAACCCTTGTGTAAACATGTATGTATTTCATTTTCCATCTTATCTAGTTATGTGCATTACCTAACATGGATGAAAATCTTTTATATTATCAAATGGTATTATTCTCTAAAATTGTATATTTAGTAACTTATAAATTTTTAAATTTATTTTACTTCTTATATTTTCATGCTTCAATAAATAATTAAAGGGGCATGGTAGGAGATAGCATTTGAGGAGCAAAGATTTCTATAACATGCGTGCAAAATGGCCTTAGCAGTTACACACATAAAAAGGCCCTAGTACCACTATAAATTGGTTGCTTCTCTTACCTCTAGAGTCATCGAGCCAAATAATTAAGAAAAAGAAAAATCATGGCCCTTGATTAACCAACCATGATATCGAGAAAACAAATATTATGTTTTAAAGAGAAGGAAAAGAGAAATATTATTGGAAGGAAAAAAGAAATCTTTTAAAGAGATTCTTGTACGGATACAATTTCAACAACTCTTAATCAGGTTAAGACAATCACTTGATTATAGGTATCACCACCTTTGTTGTGTCCGTGTGTATATATATATATATATATACCAAAAGTTAAAACAAAATATTATTAACCTTATCTTAGACCTCGTACTGTCTCCCCTTTATAATATTGTAGACACCATCCAATGTGTCATCCAAACTAAAAAACTATTCTCAGCCAATAGCCGAATACAATAATCAGGGTCTCTTTTAAGTTATAAGAAGGAAAACAAATTTATATATATATATATATATATATATATATATATATATATATATATATGTGTGTGTGTGTGTGTATAAAGGGGAAACGGGTGGGCTAGGATAAAATCAATAGCATCAATTTTATATTTTTCAATGCTAGTTGTTACAATAGTTTCTTAGTAAAATATGTTTCAATCAACTATTATATATTTTAAACATTAGCTTTTAGAACTAAACACACGTTTTCTTCGTTGTAAGACTACATTTGGTTATTTTATTGATTCATAGAATGAGATATTATTATATATAAAATTATTTATTTACATCCACTCATTAATTAGTTTAAACTATTATAAAATATGATTCTATGATATAGTATTACAACCTCTATAACCAAGTTATCGTTTTTATTCGGTGTCTATGTACCTATTCTAGTTTCCTTTCATTGTAAATACTTTATTATATACTCTTTTGCCGCTGTCTTGGATGATTTAACATCTTCGGTCATTGAAAAAAGAAATTGTACATGCCTAAAGCACAAAAAAAGTACTTGTATATGAGGACATATCTTAGATATAAAATTATTCATATATAACTCTACTCATCAAATTAAGTTTTTAAGAGATGAACCTCTATAGTTAAGTTGTACATAGTTTGATCCCTGTTGTTCTTATCTTTCTAAATAAATAATTAAATTTCAGCCCATATTAAAGTGATTCTATTCATTGTTCATGCTAGTTTCAAGCTCAAAAAAAGTATTTACATAAAAGTACTATTAAATATAAAATCATTCGAGTGCTTCTGTTAAAAATATTTTGAGAAGGGTCATGCTAGTGCATCATGCTCTCCAGCATCTTCACGGTTGATCACATCAAACTAATTATGTAGAGATGTATGGCTTATTTATTTATAACAGCATGACTAGGTTAGATGCAACTGGTCCCACATTTAGGGTTTAATACGCCACCAATTGTCTCAATAATTTATCCCTTGAAACATTAATTTTAATACATTATCACTATAAAACATTTTGCACTTATATTTAATAATGTGTTATATCATGCTATTCAGAAACGGTGATGCTTTTTGCACGATTAAAATAACCTTATAATTATAAGGATTTATTTTTGTACTATTAATTTTCTCTTTTTTCACTTAGGAAGAAGATGAAGACTGTAATGGGGGCTCCCAAATCTAATGATCCTTATGTGAATTTATATACAGTTGCAGGTTGATTTTTTCATATATGATAGGTGAAATTTATGATCTGATTGAAGAACTTTTATCCCCAGATTATTGCTGATTTTAGGGGATTTGTTATTGATTTCACGCCGTTGTTTCTGAATTTTTCTCTTCTTTACTCGGCACTCGTTTTCCTTTTCCCTTGTTTTCCATTTTTTTTTGTTAATGGTTAACAGATCAGCACTGTTGCAGAAGATATAGACCACCACTCCTGCCATTCTTTTTTTTTTTTGTCCAAGAAGACAAGAAGAAAATTGGTGCAGGTGCTCCTCATCCTTTTCTTTTTTTTCTTTTTGAAAGAAAACCAAATTGAAATCGGTGCGCAAAAGCACCAATAGCGACGGGCCATTTTCTTCTTAAGATAAAGGGGAAACTCACCGTGGCCAAAAAGCATGGTGTCATATTATTATTATTATTTTTCAGACAACAAAGCAGGCATAGGCTAAATTGGGTTGAACATTTCTTACACATTTTCTGAACATAAATCAAAATGCGAAACAAAAAATAAAATGCACCTAACACTCATGTAATGAAAGAAATTTGAGTTTTTTTTTCCCTTTTAAGCCGAACAAAATTGGGTGTATGTTCACATATATTATATATTTTTATTGCCGTTCTATGTGGGTTGTGAATGGAGGCTCACTCACTGAGTTTTGATAAACTCACTCCTCTCTTTTCCTCCCCTTTCAGATACAGCTACAGGTTCAGTTGTACCATAGGATTCTTTCCGGTAGTATTGCAGCTTCTGGTTAGCTTTGCTTTAGAGTAGAGCTTATTATAGGTTATGTTAGTTTAGTAATACTCTAATAATTGTGTAGGTACATTCACACAGACATGCATAATATATAATATGGTTTTATTTATTTTATAGATATTGGCTATTTTATTAATTATATTTGTTTTCGGCCCAGATTATGGATTTTATACAGTTTTATATTCAGGATTTATATTTTGAAAATATTTTTAAATTATGAAATTTTAGTTGAACCGGAGATATTTTGAATATATTTTGAGTTATTTACGCATATTAGTCGGTTACGTTACTAGAGGCTTCCATGAAAACCCAATCCCTTACGTGCTGGTCACGTTTTCTAGGTGGGTTATAACATAATCTCTCCTCAAATCATATTGAAGCCATTTTCAATTATCTTTTCAATTTTCAAATACTTGTCCATTATCTTCTTCTGCAAATTCAATCAAATTGGTGACAATATTTTGCCAATAAATCTTTAATAAATTACAACTCACTAAATAAATCAATCAATCAAGATAATTTGAATCTATTTTTCAACATAATTATATTCAATAATAATTCAATTTAAATGTGATTGTGATTAAATAATTTGAATAAATTAAGATATTTTTGTAATTTATCACCAAGCTGCTGATTGTGCCGGCTCTGGTGACTTTTTTGTCTACTGGGGTTAGCACTCAGAGGAGGAAGAAGGGCCCTTGAAGAAGGTAGAATTTGGTAGCTAATATGGAACAAAAATATAGAGACATTAGAAATACAAATCTATTTAGTAGTGGAGACAGGAACAGGGAAATAGAAATTTTTTTTATCCCCAATACATAAATATAGAAAATTTCTGTACCTCTAAAAATGGGGACATGATAGGAGACAGAAATTTAGTATTTTTTCTTTCAATAATACCCTTATACATATTTATTATTTACCAATGTCTCCTCATAAAAAGAGGTGGTATAGTAGCGGTCTGGTGGGGGTACATAAGTCTTTTACTATGTATTTATTATATTGTCTTCGTATTTTATTTGAAAATACGGAGACAATTATCATGTCTTATCCACAACCAAACACGATGTAAAAATAGTGTTTTTTATGTCTCCGTTTCTACTGTCTTCATTATCCGGATATTTTCTGTCTTGTTCCCGCTATCAAACCATGCCTAACATTGTGATCCTTGAAAGGCTCATTGTGTACGATGATGACCGTACCACCCCTACCATAAACTTGGCTAACCATTGTGGCACGATGCCTAACAAATATTTGAAGCTTGAGCCCGCAATAAAACACTGCCAAAATAATAACGTCAAAGTTTTCCTTTCAATTGGGTTGGATGAGGCATCATCACTACAACCACCACCACCACCTGAGGACAACGATCTCACAGGTTATACCTTGCAAACTACACCTTTCGTAACTTCCTCAGTGGCAAACCCGGTCCACTTGGCGCCGCGTCATTGGATGGCATTGACATTCAAGATGTAGCAGATGGTCAACACCTTCACTGGGGTGAACTTGTTACGTTCCTCAATGAGTCCACAACCGATAGAAAGGATTTACATATCCGCATATCTCCACAATGTGTGCACCCCTTATTGGTTGCTTGACGCTGCTATAAGAAGTGGACATGTTGATTATATATGGGTTGATTTCTTTTACTATAAGCCGGCTTGCATATGCTTAAAACGGAATATAATCTATATATGCGTGTTTGGTTCTACTTTAAGTAGTGGCTACTTTTGTACACGCCACGTTGCACTTAAAGAAATCCTTCACCATGCCCGCACCACTGATCAGTGATATTAACTAGAAGAGGATTCTCATCTTTTTATCTAAGTAATAGTAAGAATACAATAAGTAGTTTACAGAAATTTACTTCCATTGTAACGATTCGCCGTGTCAGTAAGACCATGAAATGTAATAGAAAAATGTTCTGTTTCGGGTAAGCTAGATCCTCACACAATATCTAAATTATTAACTATTCCACAATAAATTCAACTTATGATGCACACTACCGGAAAAATTCAACTTACGATCAAATGTTATAAAGTAGAGATATTCATACCAAATTCGTTTGAATATATATGACAAAAATAAATGCATAACTTCACTTTTTAAGTTTTACCTTTAATCTAACAGCATTTATCACATTAATTTTTCAATTTACTATTGAGTTACTAGATTGTGCATCGATCATCACTGTTCCCTCATTTCTCTGTAAAAATAATCAATTATTTTTATCTTAACACATTCAAACCTGAAAAAGGTTGCACATGTATAAAAATGAGATACGATCTATACGTATATGATAAATATTCTAAACTAAATTATTAGCAACTTAAATATCGGGGAACAAAATAATCAAAGAAAATTAAAGCAACATAGAAATGTGAAGAAGAAAAAACATTCAATAATATTTTTAGTTGTTTTGTTTTGGGGTATATTTAGGAGCTGAGGCTTGTCGTTTTAATTTTTTCCTGTGATCTTATCATTTTTGTGTCATCATGATGTAGTTTTTTACTGTTCTTTTTTAAAGTCTAACACTTTTAACTACCGGGAGAAAAAAAATTTCTACTGGTACTTGCCATTTTAGAACAATTTTACTTCTGAAATATTACTGACAATGAACCAAATAGAGTCCATCTGTTATTTTCTTAATTAGTCATCTAACGTTACTTTTTTCTAACTAAAAAAGAAAAGTTTTTAATTGTCTGTAGCTTGTAAAATCTATGTACGGGTAAATATATAAACAAGAGAAAAAACAGATAACTTTAGAAATGACTAAGAAAATAACACATTAACTTCATTAATAATTGAACGCAGATGGTTAAGGTGGAGCATGTCTATTTGCTTTTCGAGCATTGCCTTAATGATCATACATGATAGCCAAAATTCTCCTATTTTTTAAAGGATTTATTTAATTAGTGTCTTAAGGATAATGATTAGGAGAGCAAAAATAAAAAATTTTGATTCAACCAATATATTTAATGTATTGAAATCATTAAAAATTTATTTTTTTATAAATATTTTATTTTTAGATTCCTTAATTAATTACAGCTGTTGAACCAAACAAAATGATTTGATGTGGACAATAATAAATATACTATTAAACAAGACAACTGTATGCAACACGAGTATGTTGTAATTGCGTGGTGAAAAAGAGAGTTGAATTATTTTGTAATTTACAGGTTGGATTTACATCGTTCATTTCCTTGGTGGACCATGCATCAACGAATAAAAAAAAAAATGTACGTACGGCAAAACAAACGGGTGAGGGGAGTAAGTCAATATATGGGGTATGGTATAATAATTAGAATTACGTGGTGCAATTTGATGTGGGACGGGTAAAAATGTTACAAACAATGCAGTGTAAGGACAGGTACATCGCATAATAGGAGACGAATATTTATCGGGATCCAGATTAAATTAATGGGTTTATCTAATAAGGATATTTTCAAGATAATGGATATTGATTAGTAAAATTATAAATTAATTTTTTTATTTTTAAATAATTATTTATTTTTAAAAATTTAGATAGCATTAATTATTTTTATCAATAACAATTATATTAAATATAATTGACTTATTAGTAAAAAATGAGAGAAAAAGTTGAAATATTAAAAAGAAATAAGAATAATTTAATAAATTAATCATAATTTATATTAATATTAATATTTTATTAATTATTTATTAATTTTAAAAAATATTTATAACTAAATAATTATTGGAAGGAGTAAGTAAGGGTTGATGATTCATGGACGTTATCAGATAGCCACTTGATGTGTGATGTGCTGCAAATCCCAAGTCCATTGAACATCCATTGGTCATGGTCCAGTTAAGGTAGAATATATTTAACATTTTTTATTTTGGAGAATTTATTTAACGCTTAATTTATTTGTTATTGCAGTGAAATAATTAACATCCAAAAAATGTATCTTTTTTTAAAAATAATTTTACTTTTTTATTTTGAGTAAACAGTATTTTTATCATAATATTTTCAATTTTGACATTAATTTGATCATAACAAAATTTTATATATCAATTCAATTAGTTATAACATTTTTATTTTTAACATACACTACCAGAAAGACGCGAGATACCAACGTCCACTACTGACGGGTGGTAATTATGAATACCCATCAAAAATACCATCGATAACTCTGGGTGCCATAATCCTCCACTTAGCGCATATAATATCCAACGGGTAAACTGATAGTAGTACTGAAGAATAATTATTATAATTAATATTTATATTTATTAATTATTATTAATTACTTTATCGATGGGTTTACTGACGGGTACATGATTAATAAAATGGTGCGTTTCATTATTAATTAGTTACTAATGGGTGTTTGAAAATTCATAAGTTGCCGCGCAAACGTTTGGTATTTTTGGTCAACCTGTAGGTAACTAATTGATAATGAAACATATCGTTTCATTAATCGCGTACTCATCGGTAACCCATGAATATATCCCCACCATGACCTTTCTTCCTCCTCACTCGGTAAAGACACACACTCTCTCTAAAACCTCTCACTCTCTAAGCTTGCTGCCAAAGCCGTTTTTGCCTTTGTTCGCCGCCACCAGAGCTCCGTTTGAGAAACAGAGGCCACTATTACGATCTTTGGGGCTTTGGTGAGCATTTTAATCAGTTTAGTTTTTTGATTTAGTTTACTTTTTCCATTCATTTATGGATACTTATAGTGTTGTGTTTTGTTATATTGGAGAGTAATTATTATTTTTTATTTGTCAATGTAAGAGTTTTACTTGAGGGTCACAACAATTATCAATTTTGGGATCAATTTGTCATTATTATTCTTTATGTTATTTTATGATTTGTATGAATATAATGTATTGATTTAAATTTATGTTGTTAAATTTTCATGATTGGATTTGGTTGGACGCCGAGAGCTTTCCTACATTTTATATTTCTTTTACTGCTATAGAGGTTAGTAACTCAATCCTTATTATTTATATCATTTAATTATTTGATATATATGTAAGATATATAGAGACTTATATTTTCTAGGATAGAGTTGTAGGAAATAGGAATTGCATGACTGGGGAGAAGGGCATAGAGGTCCTTCCCCGACTTGTTTGATTTGTTTGCTATGGAATTCTTTGTGTTTGCGGAGATTGCCGCATGCATGTTGTGGAGTTATAAGGGGATGCACAATAGAACGGTTTTTAGGATTATGTGAATTATATGTAATTATTAACATGCAACTATTTCACTATATCTATTTTGTTATTGATTTTTATAATAATATCTATAATTATTGAATTGACTGATATATGTAACAATGGAAGCTCCTAATTTAAAAGGAGATACTATCGAAGTTTTGTTATAATTTTTGTGAGAATAATAGATCAAAAAAAGTAACTATATTAAGAAAAACTTAAAAGACAATTGAGATTGTTTAAAAATAATAATTTAAATAAAAGTTAAAAACCAATTGAATGTGTTTTAAAGACCAAATACAATAAATATTTTGATGATGGAAGCTCCTAAATTAAAAGGAGATGCTATTGAAACTTTATTAACCATTTTTGAGGAACAATATATTAAATAAAAGTAACTATATTAAGAAAAACTTAAAAGACAATTGAATTTATTTTAAAAAATTAAATAAAACTTAGAGACCAATTATATGTGTTTTAAAGACCAAATGCAATAAATATATGACGATGGATGCTCCTAATTTAAGGGGAGTTATTGTTAAAATTTTGTTAACTTTTTTTCTAGGAATAACATATTAAATAAAAGTAACTATATTAAGAAAAACTTAAAAGGCAATTGAATTTGTTTTAAAAATTAAATAAAACTTAGAGACCAATTATATGTGTTTTAAAGACCAAATGCAATAAATATATGACGATGGATGCTCCTAATTTAAGGGGAGTTATTGTCAAAATTTTGTTAACTTTTTTTCTAGGAATAACATATTAAATAAAAGTAACTATATTAAGAAAAACTTAAAAGGCAATTGAATTTGTTTTAAAAAATTAAATAAAACTTAGAGACCAATTATATGTGTTTTAAAGACCAAATGCAATAAATATATGACGATGGATGCTCCTAATTTAAGGGGAGTTATTGTCAAAATTTTGTTAACTTTTTTTCTAGGAATAACATATTAAATAAAAGTAACTATATTAAGAAAAACTTAAAAGGTAATTGAATTTGTTTAAAAAAAATTTAAATAAAACTCAGAGATCAATTGCATGTGTTTTAAAGACCAATTAAAAGAAATATCTGACGACGGAAGCTCCTAATTTAAAGGGAGATGCTATCAAAATTTGTTCTGAATATTTGGTGAGGGAATAAGATTAAGGGAACTGTACTAAAAATTTAAATAGCCATTGAATTTGTATTTGAAAGTAATAACATGCTGTCTTTACAAAATTGTAGGATCTAGGGCTAATCACAGGCGCAATATTTCCTTCAAATCGATTATCGATGTATGATAGATTGCATCTTAATAAGGGGGATTAAACCAAAATTTTTATAGTGATATTGAAGAATTTATGAGTGTGGCATATAAAACACAATAGTTCATTAATGAAGTAAAAGTTAGGTGTCCATGTAATAGGTGCAAATGTAGGAAGTATTTAGATGATGATACAATAAGGGTTCATTTGTACAAGTTGGGATTCATGGCCTGACTATTGGGTTTGGACCGAGCATAGGGAGATAGTTAATGTACGGAATCAAGTGGGTATGTTTCAAACTAGAAGTAATTCTGGTGGAATCCATGTAACTCAGCACGACATGGGTAATGTGCTATGGGAGGATAACGTGGTTAGGCATCAAAAGATGGTGTTTGATGCTGCTGGTCTTGAATTTGCTACTTGTTATTCGCATCCTTCAGTCGAGGAGCCAAACCAAGATGTCACTCGATTTTATAGTCTCCTAGAAGCTGCTAGTCAACCTGTATGGGAGGATCCTGTGCAATCTGAATTGTCATTAGCAATTCGAATATTGAGCATTAAGTCTGAAGGGAATCAAAGCCAAAGTTCTTTTGATCAGTGGGCTGTACTGATAAGTAAGCTAAGTCCGAACCCCAATGTAAGTCCAAAAATTTTTATCAAGCGAAAAAATTACTTTCTAAACTTGGATTGAAGGAAATAAAGATTGATTACTGCTTGAAAGATTGCATGCTTTATTTGACTGAGTGTAAGTTTTGTCAAAGCCCTAGGTTTAAACCCAAGAGAGGTGGAAGTGGGAGGCATAAGGATGTCCCTCAAAATAGAATGCACTATCTGCCCTTAATCCCTAGACTCACGAAACTATATGTGTTAATGAGCTCGGTTTCTCAATCATATGAGGTGGCACAGTGAAAATCAAAAGGATGACGGTGTGATGACACATCTATTGCACAGTCAGGCATGGAAAAAGTTCAATCAACAATATCTTGATTTTGCTTGTGACCCCCGAAATGTTAGATTGGGACTCTGTTCAGATGGATTTACTCTAAATAACCAATTTAGCAAACCCTATTCCTGTTGGCCTGTAGTTATTATGCCCTATAATTCCCTCCTGAAATGTGCTTTTTTACCATGTATAATCCTTGGCCCTGATAATCCAAAAGCTAAGATTAATGTGTATCTTCAAACCCTAGTTGATCAACTGAATGAGTTATGGTGCCAGGGTATTCTTACTTATAATATTTCAGCAAAGCAGAATTTCATGATGAGAGCTGCATTAATATGGACCATCAATGATTTTCCAGCTTATGGAATGTTGTCGATGACCAAGGCAAATTAGCATGCCTGATTTGCATAGAGGATACTAAAGCATTCACCTTGAAATATGGAGGAAAGAACTCTTAGTTTGATTGTCATAGAAGGTTCTTAGATTCTGATCATCCATATAGGCAAAATAGATACAACTTTAAAAGTAATTGTGTTAAAAATATGAGCCTTTGGTTAGACTAAGTGGCCGCAAAATGTGGGATCAAGTTAAGGATTTCCCAAAAATAACAGAAGTCGAAAAGGTAGTGCGAATGCTAGGGTATGAGATATACCATAAATGAACAAAACAAAGTATTTTCTAGGAGTTACCGTATTGGAAGGATAATTTCGTACGTCATTGTTTAGATATGATGCATATTGAGAAAAATGTGTTTGACAACATTATGAATACTATATTGGATACAGATCGAACCAAAGGCAATGACAAGACAAGGCAAGGCATGATCTAGCTAAGTATTGAACGCGACCTGATTTGCATTTACAAGAATTACGGGATAGTTGTTTCTATAAACCAAAGGCCAAATATGCTTTGAGTTCTAATCAGAAACAAGTTGTTTGTTAGTGGCTGAAGGAGTTGAGAATGCTCGACGGTTATGCTTCTAACTTAATTAGGTGTGTCGATGTTGTATAGGGTAAGCTTGTTGGCATGAAAAACCTCAGTTGTCATGTCTCCATGCAGTGTTTGCTTCCAATTGCATTTAGAGAGCTACCCGATGTTGTTTGGAAGCCCCTAATCGAGCTGAGTCAGTATTTTAGAGATTTATGCTCTTCTGCTGTTAGCGTTGATGATCTTTTTGTCATGGGAAAAAGTATTCCCATAATTCAACAATAGATACTTTGAGCAACTGCACAATTAAGATTCTCTTCAACAATTTATGGATTGATGTAGATTACATGTAAGTCCACTTGTTTAAGATTATGCAACCTAATATATTCTTATATGTTAATTTTGTTTGATACAAGTATGTTTGACATTTCAAACTTCATATACATAGGTTCATAATAAAAATAATGGTGTAACATGTCCTCATTTGTTTAATTTAGCTTGGGGGCCAAAAAATAAAGTAGTAAATTGGCCTATGTACTATGTTAATGGGTATAAGTTTCATACAGCTGATTAGGGTAGGGGAAAAAATGACAATACAGGTGTTTGTGTTAAAGACGATACTGGGGACGGAGAATGTGATTGGTATAGTGTCGTTAAGGAAATCCATAAGTTTGAGTATGTTGATGAGCTCGCAAATAAATATGTCCTATTAAAATGTGAATGGTATTATTCGACAAGACTTACTGGGACACGACAACACAACAATTACAAATTCATTGAAATCAATCACACTAGAAGTTATAAAAGTTATGATCCATTTATTATAGCTCAAAATGCTAGATAAGTATATTATATGTCTTATCCTGGGAAAAGTAGGTCACAGTGAAGGGTTGTAAACAAGATAAAATCAAGAAGTAGGATTGAAATAGAGGAAAATACTATTGAAGATGCTTATTAAGTGGACGATCTACCCCCTTCAAGGGTAGTAATCGATGCAGGCAATCTTAAAAATCCTCTTCCATTGACTACTGGGGAAGTTGACATAATTGAATGCACAAGTAACTACCCAATCAGAAATCACGAAGATGAAGTAAGTGCTAGTGGTGCTGATGATTCACTTAGTAATCAACAACAGAGTGATGATGAAAACAGCCCTCTACTTTCAGATTAATTGAGGTGTTTAATATTATATGCAATATTATTATGAAATTATTTGAAATTTCCTGATTTAATTAATTTTTTTATTGGTTATTTTTTAATTGTTTTAGTATGGCAGATAGAGGTAGAGGCCAACCTCAAAAGGTCGGTTTACCCACCCCCACCTTAGCCACCACCCCTCTCAGCACATTAGCCACTACCTCTCCCATCACCTCCATTATCTCCACCTTAGTCCCTACCATCAACACCCTAGGTTTCAAGATGATGCCCACTCCTGGGTATGCCGAGCCCTTCTTCCCTCGTATTCACACCTATAGCTCACTTGCATCAATGACCCCTTCCCTAGCCTTGCCACTGCCCCTAACCTTACCACTGCCCCGGCTCCCAGCCCTGTATCTAATTAGACTCCTCCTTCCTCCACTAAGTCATAGGCACGGGATGCACAGGGGAGGACCCTCGGCCCAGATGGTAGGCCACTTGGGGTTGATGGTAGATTGCTCCGTCAAATCAGGCTGGATGGTAAAGATAAGTAAGTTGAAATATTTTTTTTTATTACATTCTAGTTTTACATTGCTTATGATATTTAAAATATTTTGATTATTTTTTGATTTATTGATCTATGTAATAGTTTTCAGTTGTTTGCTCCGGCTCACCACAGGATTACAGAGGTTATACATAGTCGGTATAACCATCCTTGGCCCACATGAACTAACATCCCTGAGGGCGTCAAGGAGTCGTGGTAGACGGACTGGAAGGTAATTTTATGATTTATTCACTTTTATTAAAATATATGCTTATATTATTTAATTATATGCTTATATATAATAACTTGTGTGCTGTGAATTTGTATATGCAGAGATCCTTCTATATTCAGCCCGAGCATAAGCCCACAGTGAAGAGAGCTTGGAGGATTAGATCCTCCAAATGACTGCGGGATATGTTTCATGATGTCTATAAGGGATACATGAGTAGCTCGTGGCTAAATGTTGCCATGGTCAGTGAGCTACAGTGCCATTAGGCCAGCAACCCGACCTTTAAGGATAGGTTGAATAAGGGAGAGACAAATTGAGCCTCATGAAAGGCGAGTCGCTGCACAAGGGTGGGTCGAGCACCCAGGAGGGAACCCTAAACGTTGGGTAATTCTTTAACTTTCCAAATTTTATAATAACATTTACTATATTTGAATTGTTGCAAATACTATGTTTATGACTTTATTATGCTTATTTGTGCAGGCAAGGGAGTTAAGCCGCCCTTCGATATAGGGCGAGCTATTTCGAGAGATCCATACCCGAAAGGGTGAGCAGAAAAGTGATGAGTCTGGAGAGGTCTGGGTGGACCCTCGCTCCGAGACGACCTATGTAAGTTTGAATTTATAAATAACTTTACTTAATTTTTACTATTACTTTCATTTATGTCATAATTATTACTTCTAATGTGTTTTATTTTTTTTCCCTTGCAATGCGAGTTTACTGACCTCTAGGAGTAGACACAGACCCAGTACCAGACCCAGATGGCTGAGGTTGAGCCCGATGCTAATATTCCTCCTCCTTCAAACGAGGAGGATATCTAGGCCTAAGTGGTTGATGGCCCTTACAAGGGCCGCATATATGGGATGAGGTACTACCCCGAGAGTATATCCTTATCCTTCACCACTAGGTCAGCTACTAAGGATGATGTCCTGAGAGAGCGTGTGCATGCTCTCAACCAGGAGCAGCAGCAGTAGGAGAACAGGAATAGCTCCTTCTGCAGCAGGCAGGCCGAGTAGCTGTAGACCAAGAGTTAAGAGAGATTCGAAAGCTTAAGCTCTCATTGGAGCGCTAGCAGTAGAAGAAAGCAAAGAAGGAGAAGGCTCGACTCTGGAAGATGCAGCAGTAGATCACTGCAAATGTGATGAGCTTCTTTCGAGGCATGCAGCCTTCAGGATCCTCCCGCTCCGGCAACAAACTCCCCCAGACTCCATTCCCCCATATCCTACTTCTCTCCATCACTGAGGGCCACTCATAGTTGGACGGGGTGGATGACGATAATGGTCTAGATGATGACGATGGCGATGCTGTCGACGCCGTCGACACTCAAGAGTTTAGATAATTTTTATCTAGAGTCATTTTTTTCCATTCTGGATTTTTTCTCATTTATTGTAATTTGTATATATTTTATTGTCATAATTTGTATTTTATTTAATCAGTTTAATTTATTCATTTTACCATTTTATTATTTTCTTATTTAATATCAATTTAATTGATAATTAGGTTATTATATAAATAAATAATTAATTAATAAATAACATATTACTAATCTCATCATTGTTAAAAAGAAATTTAAAAAAAAATTATTTTTTACCAATGGGCATGGCCGTTGGTAATATGTAATATTTATTTAAATAAAATTTTCATATGAATAAAAAACCGTCTGTAAACCTATCGGTAAAATATAAAAAAATAGAATTTATTTATGTAAAAACTCGTCAGTAAAAAAAAAAAAGCTTGTCAGTATAAATATGTCTCTGACAACCTTGTTGAAGCCTTTTATTTAATTGTACTGACGGCTAAGTATCCAATTATCTATCGGTAAATGAGTTGAAAATAATTGACTGATTTTTTATCACCGTCGGTTATATTCATCAATGGCCTCGTGACCGATGCACCTGAACGTGTCCGTCGAAAAGCTCATCGGTAAATATCTCAGTATCCTGCACATTTCTTGTGGTGATATCATCGGTAAATATGTCAGTATCCTGCACATTTCTTGTGGTGATAAATTTAGTCATAATATTTTTAGTTTCAACATCAATTTATTCATTCCATTTAAGTGGAGATCTAATAAAATGATTAAAATTACATCAAAATTAAAAATGTTAAGACTAACTTGATGTAAAAAATTTTATTATTATCAAATTGATGTAGAATTAAAAATGTTAAAACCAAAAATTATTTACTCAACAAAAGAGTAAGTAAAGTAGACTCAAATTCCAAGTCCAACGGCCTAAACAACATAGAAGATAATAACCACGAAGCCAAATACAATTGATAGTTAGTTGAGTTTTTAAAGTATCTAGTTAGAGGTCTTATACATAAAAAAAACATTAATACTCATCTTCCCAATGTATAAACTTCCACTTTTGATTCCTAAACTGGCATCCCTAATGGCACCAAATATTAGATAAACCCTATGTACAAATATCGATACTCATATATGACTTTTGCTTGCCATCGGGAAAATCATATAGAATACATTATTAACTCATGATTCATGGTCATTTTTTCATAAGAACGATATTAGAACAGTAGCACTTAAAGATAAAGTCAAAAGATTCTGAACTTGGAAGCGTTGAGAGAATGGATGAAGAGAAGGGTTTAACTATGAATTTGGAAGGGATGAGAGAATGAAATTTTGAGAGAATGAGGAATCCGATGCTAGTGGCGAAGAAGGGAGGAAAATGTCTGTGCATAATGTTTTTTATTTACATTTCGCCTCATCTAGTAAATGTGGTGAAAAGAAATACATTTACTGCCACTATTAGAAAGCAAAGTGCGCCCACGTGTCTGAACCATCCACCGCCCATTATTCACGACGCAATCACTACACCATTCCTTGTCAAAATCACAAGCTATCCGCACCTGTCATCACGTCTATGAATGCGGTCCTTCGAGCACATTGCTTATTCACCCCCAGCAATCAAGTAATCAACGAACAAGAGCCTCCTTTCATAGCCAATACAAGAAATATGAAGAGCACTACCTTGCTTCCCATCTTCCTTCTTCTTCTCTCTGCCTTCATCGTCTCGCACCTACCTTCAGCCACAGCCGACGCTGTGCTTGACACAGATGGCGACAGGATGAGAAACAGTGGCGGATATTACATCTTGCCAGCTTTCACAGAAAGTGGCGGCGGAGTCGACTTAGCCGCTACCGGAAACGAAACTTGCGCACTCACAGTTGGGCAAGCTAGCTCCCCGGGCGACCAATGGAGACCAGTAATATTTTCATCCCCATACCGTATTGGGATCATCAACGAAGGTTCTCCTCTGTATCTCTCATTCGCCTCTGTGCTCGAATGTGCTCCCACGCCGTCACAGTGGACTGTTGTGCAAGGTTTACCTGTTCCATATGCTTTGAAAAGTACTGGTTACGACAACACAGTAAGCGGTTCGTTTGCCATCGAGAAGTCTTTGTTTGGCTTCTATAAAATTACCTTTTTTCCTCGTTCCAGTGATAGCAGCTCAGATGTTTGGGTTCACGTTGACGATAATGGACAAAGGAGTTTGGCTTTGGTTGGGAGAAACGAGACGCCACTCTTGGTTCGCTTCAAGAAAGCTGGCTTTTCTTCTGGATTGATTGAAAAAGCATGAAAACCAGTATGAAAATCTTACTTTCTTACAGTAGTGAGTAAAATGTGCAAGATGATAATAATAAAGGTTGGTTTCCTGTAATAATCAAGTATATGAATAAATCACTACACCGAAGTTTAAGGAAACATGTGAAAGATCTTTTCAGGATTTATCCATGAGGTCGCCTTTCATGCAGAGGGAGCTAATAAGCCCTTAGCTATATGATCTAACACACAATTCTCATCTCTATCACTCATTGCCTAAATTTTTACTGATTTAAACATTGAAATGCGTTACAACATAAAATAACAATTAAACATTGAAAAATACACCTCCCAAATACATCATAGAATAATAGAAAAAGGTGAGTAGATGGGACGTGAAAAGAGTTGGATTATTTTAATATATATATATATATATATATATATATATATATATATATATATATATATATATATATATATATGATTGAATATTCATTTTATTATCTAAATATATTCATTTTACACACATAAAAATAAAGATAAATAAAATTCATAATATTAATTTTATATATAAATAATATTGTTAATATTTTTTATATATACTAATCATCTGAAATTTTTTTCAACTAAATCAAATGTAGGCAGTTTTAATCAAAGCAATATTAATCCGAATCCTTTTGAATATTCATCTCCTATCATATACTTTTTTCCAACTAATATATTTGGCACATATATGATATATGCTAGCAATTTTAAGCTTACGTCTTGATTTAGTTATAATTAATTTTAAATCTAAGTAAAATATTTAGGTTTCATAATTTTTCAAAAATGATTCGAACATAAAATAAATATTTATTTACTTCTTTCAATCAATTCTAAAAAAAAATAATTTTAATGTCTAAAAATTAAAAATTGACTAAATCAATTTTCAGGGGTCAAAATCAATTAACCCCACGATTGTAAATCCAAACACACTATATATCTACCGACTATAACAAGTCATACACAAGTAAGCATCAAGATTCTCACTAATTAAGTTGTCATGCTTATTAATAATAGGCCTAATCATCATCATCATCATAATAATAATAATAATGGTAATCACATATATTTAACTTAAATAATATGCTAGTATTGTTTTGATATCTAAATAATCTAAATTTCTATAAAATATGACGTTAATCAATGATAGTCCATACAAAACATTCAAACATTTCCTTTTTTTCTTTGATGTAAATCTTCCAACATTTCATTTTAACAGATTTGGAAATTAGCAATATTCTTATTGGATTGATGGTAAGAAGTGGGATAGAAATGAGTGAAGTGGAATAACATTATTATTCTACTCCATTATTTAAATACTTTAATGATAGAATGAAATATTTCATCTCATAGATTTCTACTCCATTGTTTGAACTAGAATTGTGTTGAGAAAAAAAATCTCAAATTCACACAAGCCAAACAAATAAATAGAAGAAAAGAAGCACATGTATTTAGGCCAATAATGCCTATATTCACAACTCAACAAATCAATTCACTTATTTTATGTGAAAATACAATCACCAATCTAGCAATCTCTCACAAACTAAAAGCCCCAATACATCCAATCTCATAAAAAAAATTTCTCCACCTAATAAAAACTCACTCAAATAAAACACATACCCTTTCGCAAAAATCACACACTCACTTTTCTATTACGGTGTTGTGCCCCCTTGATCGAAACAAACAGCAATCATACACTTATATATAAAGGTTAAAACCAAACCTAAAGCTGCAAAGTCACGCATCAAACCTCTTTTTTTTTTTCCTTTCTAATGGGCTTAAATCACAATCTAAGGCAATAAAAAAAGCTCAATAAATCTCTACCTTACCTTGTGATTGGAACAAATCGGACATATCAGTAGCAACTATCAGAAGATTTTATCAAAGCCCTAGCAAATGCTACCTTTTTCTTTGGTAAAGTGATTCTCATCAACTTATACAAATTACCACTAGTCTTCTTGTCCTTCATTATCTTCAAAGAACCTTGACTGACTTGCATTACTCCATCTCTTGCAAAATATTCATAGCCTAACGCATTAAGTTTGTCCAAAGAAATCAAATTTCTTCCAAGTGTAGGTACATACCTCACATCACCAAGTGTCTGCACATAACCATTATGCATTTTAATTTTAATAGTGCCCTTTCCAACAATGTCAAAGTAATCATCATTAGCCAATCTAATAGTCCCATCACTACAACCATCATAAGTGTCAAACCACTCCCTTTTGCGACAAAATGATTAGAATAGCCAGAATCTAAAAGTCAGCAATCACTATTAACATTTTTCTCTTCTTCAACTATTAACACATCAGTTTTATAATTTGAGTATTCTTCCACAGCTATAGTAGAATCTTCAAACTTCTCTTTTCCTTTTCCTTTGCTCCTTTGAAATTTTTCTATATCTGCTTTCAACTTCCTGCAATAAAGTTTAGTATGATCTATCTCATGACAATAATAACATTGTTTGTCTTTATAGTTCAATCTTGACGCAATAGATCTTGAGTTATCCTTGTCAAAATTTCCATCACGAGACATGTTTCTACCATTGTTGGTTCTAATAACAAAGCACTTTCTTCTGATTGACTATTTAATCTTTTCAATTTTTCATTCTCCAATAACACAATAATCACATCATCAACTTTCAAAGTATCTTTTTCGACAAGCAATGTAGTGATTAAACTATCATAATTATTTGGAAGAGATGATAATAATAACATTATCTTATCTCCATCATCAATTTTCACACCAATACCAGATTACTGTGTAATCAATTTTGTAAAATGATTCACATGATATCTAATGTCAGCACCAACATCTATCTTCAACTAATATAATTCTTTCTTTAAAAATAAATTATTTGTGAGAGACTTTGACATATACATATTTTCTAACTTCTTCCACAAATCAATAGCAGATGTTTCATTCATAACATTGTACTTTACCTCAGGTGCTAGACACAATCGAATTGTACTAACAGTTTTCATCTCCATCTCTTCCCATTCTTTATTTGACATCTTTTTAGGCTTTTTGTCCTTCCCATTTAGAGCTTTAGCCAGCCCATACTACACTAGAATATCTTTAATATTACTCTGTTACAGACTAAAATTTCTTTTTCCATTAAAAGACTCCACCTCGAATTTGCTCATTGAACCTTGCATCCTTGCCATTAAAAAACAACCAGACGCAAGATCAAAACCCACTCTGATACCAGTTGAGAAAAAAAAAATCTTAAATCCACACAAGCCAAACAAATAAATAGAGTAAAAGAAGTACATGTATTTAGGTCAACAATGCCTACGTTCACAACTCAACAAATCAATTCACTTACTTTATGTAAAAATTCAATCACCAATCTAGCAATCTCTCACAAACCAAAAGTCCCAATACATCCAATCTCATAAAAAAATTTCTCCACCTAATGAAAACTCACTCAAATAAAACACACACCCTCTTGCAAAAATCACGCACTCACTTTTCTATTGCGGCGCTATGCCCCCTTGACTCAAACAAAGAGCAATCATACACTTATATATAAAGGTTAAAACCAAACCTGAAGCTGCAAAGTCACACGCCAAACCTCTTTTCTTTTTTTTTTCTTTCTATTGGGCTTAAATCACAATCCAAGGCAATAAAAAAGCCCAACAATCAAGAGAAAAAATGATATTGGATAGTATGTGCTTCATCATTCTCGATTTCATTTCCTTCAATCTTATTATATCCAAACAATGGAACTCATCAAAATTCTTTCCCTTTCCATTTTATTCCGTAAATCCAAACATACCCGAAGCAACTCATGCCAGGCAATAATAACATTGTTAATGTTGGCAACTCATCATATCTTATCACAACTTTCACTATAATGTGATTGACATGTACGATGTATTATCGTGTATGCACTATTACTAATTGCTTTTCTTAAAACCATATTAACATTTTGGTCCTTTCCAGCTTGCACCCTCACTATAAATTTAGTTGTCTCCCTAGTGCCATCACAACTCACTAGAAAACCCATAATCAACTTGATCAACTTCCCACAACCATGGCTTCGAAACCACAAGCACTGGCCTTCCTCCTCCTTGCCCTCTCCACGCTTTCTTTCATCATCAATACCTCTCATGCCGCTTATGAACCCACTCCGATGCTTACCGTCTACTGGGGCCAAAACGAAAATGGACATAATTAATGAAATAAGTATATCCATAAAAAGGCATGAGAAGAGGCGAAAACTAACTTAACACAGATATGTCTCAAGTTCAATTACTTTGTATAGCTAAACTGAGTCCCAAAATCCAAATAGGCTAGACATCCTTGAAGTCACTGTAAATTAAAGCCATAACCAATGCCAACTGCATTCATCCTTCATATAGTTTTAGTACCATCACAAATGACTAAAACAGAAAACAGATAAGGCAAGAAGACCACAATACTCATCCTAAACTAATACCAGTCTCAACCTCTAAGACTGGAGTATGATGCTGTCATGAGAACACTTGTAATCCCCTTCTACTCAAGTTCTTGTTCCACCACTGTCCCAAAAAATTTTAAAAATAAAATAATTCTCTAATATCATATACAGGATCATATATTGAAGTTGCCATGTTACACTTTGCTTCCAGAAGGGCTACAATACCCTCAATCACAGTAGCAGGATACAGGTATATTTTCATCAGGAAACTCACCAATAATCTCCACAAAAGCATATACCATCCTTAAAATGGTGGAACCGATTGGTGTCCCTAACAATAACTTCACGTCTAACAATCTTGGAGATAAGCTTGGCAGCAATACATATGACAATCTCCACAAACCCGAAGATTTTTGGTAATTCTGATTGGAGACCCTTGAGTATTTAAAAGAGCAAACACAATAGCTAACTTTTCACTATCAACAGCTAGATGGCATTCCTGATCCTCCTCCTTCACGTCATGAAGAGCAGAATCAGTCTCTGGGACATAGCCTAACTCTTTCATCTTCCCCACCAGCACACCTAGCTCTTCATATATCTCCTTTGACTGCGGATGCGATGTGTCGCCCGCGAGAAACCTGATTGTTCAGCTCAACATTGCCGATTCCTGGCATTTTTCGAATTCTTCTTTTCTTCATTGATGATCGAACAGCCGTTACTTCTTTCCATCTACCAGCCTTTGCATAAATATTAGATAACAACACATAATAACCTGATTGCTCAGGAGACAATTGAAGTAGGTTGTCAGCTGCTAAAAGTCCTATATCTATGTTAGAGTACACCCGGCAAGAACTAAGCAGTGCCCCCCAAACTCTTGCATTAGGCTCCACTGGCATCTGCTTGATGAAATCATAGGCCTCATCTACTCGACCGGTACGTATATTTATCTGTCATCTGTTTAAAGTAAAGCTTCTCCTCATCCAGTAATCCTGAATGGCTACAAGATGAGAGAATTGCTACGAAGGCAATAGAATCCGGACTTAGACCTGAATTTTGCATTTCTATGAAGAGTTCCACAGCATTGCAACCTTGCCCAGTCATACCATAGGCGGATATCAATGAAGTCCACGACGCAATATCAGAGTCTTCATTCTATCAAACACTTTCCTTGCATCATCTAGACATCCACACCTGGCGTACATGTCTATTAATGCGTTCTCCGATAGTAAATTTGGACATAGGTTCTTCCTCTCAACGTAGTCATGAATTCTCCCTTCTAAAAACAAAGCCGAAAGATCCCCACAAGCTGGTAGAACACTAGCATAAGTGATTGCGTCAGGTTCCACCCCACCATTCTCCATTTGTAAATACAAATCTATAGCTTTGCTCGGCATTGAATTTTTCATATAAACAGTTATCATCACATTCCAAGAGACCAAACTCTCCTTAACATATAAAACATTATGAGATGATGTGTTAATTACAGCTGGCATGAGACTAACCATTGTACCTGCATCTGATTTTTGCTTCAAGGTCTCCATTTCCCGGCAAATATCCAATGCATCATCAAACCGCATATTCTGTGCATACCCTGCTATGATTTGGGACAGGTACTGTGCTAAAAAGAACAACTACAGTAGGAAGATAAAGGACAGTGTTCACAAAACTTGCAGTTATGTGCGTGATGAGCCAGCACTCACCTATTTCAACAGCATGCTTGCAAGGTCTTAATTACTATATATATTTGCCATTGTAACCTTACTTTGTAGCAGTTCAAATTTGGGCATATTGGTTGAATTGCCTTGTGCCCTATTATATGTATGGAATAAGCTACAAAGAATATGTCGCATTATATGCACTCTATGTTTAATGAACGTATAAGTAGTTATCAAAGTGCAATCTATACTTGTTTGGTTCTACCTTTTTTTTCCTATGTGTTTGATTCTTCTTTTGGTCACCATTGTTAACTTAAAAATGATGTCATCTAAGCAAGTTGAATAATGCTTTGTAGTAGTAACGATTCTATTAATCCATATAATTTTATCAATTTTTTAATTAAATCTCTATAATTTTAAAAATATATATTTAAGTGACGTTAAACAAACCCAATTCTTTACACCCCCGATCGGGCAAAACGCGTACTACAAGATGCAATGGAGGGTCTGCACTCGTGTGAGGGGTGGAAGTCACATGTCGATGTTTTGGTTTTCAGAAGCATGAAAAAGAGGGGATTACTCTGGTGTGATTGGCAGTTTGGCTATGTGGCGTGATATGTGAATGACACGTGCAGAAGCACTGGTGTTTTGCATTTAACCACATTCCTGAAATGTGGTTTCATGAAACCAGAAACGTTGCAAAACACCACCCGTCCAAATGCTCCCCTCATCTCCCTCCTCTACTCCTACCATCACTTCCCCACCTCCTCCACCGCACCCCTCCTCTTCCCCTTGCTCACCGTGCCACCCACCACCCCAAACTCGCCGGCCGATGCCCACCCTGGCGACGGCGTACTCCTCCTCGTGATTTGGGTTTTCATCTTCTTTAAATGTAAATTTGTTATTTTCTTCGGTTTCTTCATCTCTCAATTCTTAACTCTCAACCACAATGGGGAAGAGCATTTTATGCTGCTTCTTCTCCAGCAACGGTGTCGTTTTGCTATTCCTCTCCCAATGTCGAAGCTCACCTTCTCAGATTCATCTCTTCCCGTTATCTTCTGAATCCGTTCAATCTATCAGAATTTTGTTCTTACACTCACTCAGGTACATTCTACTTTTTTCAAATGTTCTAGTTTCTTCTCTTGGATTTTATTTTTTACTTAGCTTTTTTTCTTTCATTTATTTCCATTTCCCGTTTGCAGTTTCCGCTTTTACTTTCATTTCACTGTTTCCTTTGTCTGCATCTTGTTGGGGGCAGCAGAAGCAAAAGTAAACAAACTACATAAAATATTTAACGTGGTTCGGCGAATAATGCCTACGTCCACAACTCAACAAATTAATTCACTAATTTCGTTTTGGGAAAAATACAATCACCAATCTAGCAATCTCTCACAAACTCAAAATCTCAATACATCCAATCTCACAAAATAATTTCTCCACCTACTAAGAATTCACTCAAACAAAACACACACTCACACCCAAAAATGGCACACACTCAATTTTCCTTTTATTTCTCTATTATGGTGCAACAACCACCTAAGAAGAAGGAACAAACTTTTGATTTTAAAATGATACAAATTTCAAATGGGCTTAAAATAATCCAAGGCAACAAACCCAACAAATCTCCACCTTGCCTTGTGATTAGGACAAATTGTATACGTCAGCAACAAGAGCCAGAATGCCTTGTCAAAGGACTAGCAAATGTTACTTTTTTCTTTAGCGTACGCTTTGCCTTCTCCACATTCTTGTATGCTTGGTCATTGTCTTTATTTACAACTGTCTCCCCTATCAATTTATACAAGTTACCATGAGTCTTCTTACCTTTCATTATCTTCAAAGTTCCTCTAGTAACTTGTATTACTCCATCTCTTGCAGAATGTCCATAGCCTAAACTATCAAGTCTACCCAAAGAAATCAAATTTTTTCCAAGTGCAGGTACGTACCTCACATCACCAAGTGTTCGCACACAACCATTATGCATTTTAATTTTTACAGTACCCTTTCCAATAATATCAAGGCAATCCTCATTAGCCAATCTCACAACCTCATCATCACAAGTATCATAAGTATCAAACCATTCTTTCTTGCAACAAATATGATTAGAACAAGCAGAATCTAAGAGCCAGCAATCATTGTAAATAGCTTTCTCCTCTTCAACCATCATCACATCGGTTTCATAATTGGTATAATCTTCGACAGTTGCCGTAACATCTTCAAGCTTCTCTTTTCCTTTTCCTTTACTCCTTTCAAATTCTTCCATGTCTGCTTTCAATTTCTGGCAATAAAATTTAGTATGACCAATCTCATGACAATAATAACATTGTTTGTCTTTATAGTCTGGTTTTGACAGAGAACCTGATCTTGAATTATCTCTATCAAAATTATCGTCACGAGACATGCTTCTACCACTGCTAGTTCTAGCAACAAGGACACTTTCTTGGGGTTGACCATTCGATCTTTTCAATTTTTCATTCTCTAATAACACAACAATCACATCATCAACTTTCAAAGTATCTTTTCCAACTAGCAATGTGGTTATTACATTGTCATAATTATTTGGAAGAGATGATAATAGCAACAGTGCTTTATCTTCATCATCAATTTTCACAACAATACTAGCTAACTGTGTAACCAATCTTGTAAAATAATTCACATGATCTCTAATGTCAACACCAACATCCATCTTCAACTGATATAATTCTTTCTTTAAAAATAGGTGGTTGGTAAGGGATTTTGACATGTACATGTTCTCTAATTTCTTCCATAAGTCAACAGCAGAAGTTTCATTCAGAACATTAAATTTTTCCTCAGAAGCTAAGCATAGGCGAATCGTACTGACAGCTTTCATCTCTATCTCTTTCCATTCTTTATCTGTCATCTTATCAGGTTTTTTCTTCTTTCTACTCAAAGCTTTAACCAATCCATGTTGCACTAGAATATCTTTAACATTACTCTGTCACAGACTAAAATTATTTTTTCCATCAAAGAACTCTACCTCAAATTTTCCCATTGAACCTTGCATTCTTGCCATAAAAAATACCAGAAGCAGGATCAGAACCCTGCTCTGATACCACTGTTGGGGGCAGCAGAAGCAAAAGTAAACAAACTACACAAACTATTTAACGTGGTTCGGCGAATAATGCCTACGTCCACAACTCAACAAATCAATTCACTAATTTCATTTTGGGAAAAATACAATCACCAATCTAGCAATCTCTCACAAACTCAAAATCTCAATACATCCAATCTCACAAAATAATTTCTCCACCTACTAAGAATTCACTCAAACAAAACACACACTCACACCCAAAAATGGCACACACTCAATTTTCCTTTTATTTCTCTATTATGGTGTAACAACCACCTAAGAAGAAGGAACAAACTTTTGATTTTAAAATGATACAAATTTCAAAAAGGCTTAAAATAATCTAAGGCAACAAACCTAACACATCTTACTTCGTGAAATTCGTTTTCCGTTTACATTTTTTTTGTCTTGCCAAAAAATTTAGTTATCGGTTACTGTTTGTTTACTGTGGGTTGCTTAATCAGCGTTGATTGCACTATGCTTTTCTTTTATGGTGAGAATTGAGAAAGGAGAAAGAGAAATGTTTTGGTTATGAGCATTCGCAATTCGCATAATTCTTGAGTAACTTATGCTGATAGCGTCGTCTTCCTTATCAGTGATTATAGCTGCTTCGTCCTCACTCCTCGCCTATGCCTTCACAGGCTCGTTGGCTCACTGACTCTCACCACCATCGCCATCCAAAAAACAAGTCTAATATGAATTCAGAAATCTAGATCTAGATATATAACTTGTGTGTGCCTTCAACTACTGCGCCCACATCCATTGCTCAGTTCATCTCTAGTTGTTATATTTCATTATTTATTTAAATCCCTTAAATTAAATAGCCAATCTCATCCAATTTTTTTTTTTTTGATGTATGCAACCAAAAAAATCACATCCATTTTAAAATGCAAAAAAAAAAAAAGAAATGCAGAAGAATATTGTTGCTGGTCGTAGTGCTTTTTTAGCAAGGACATCATCTGCATTGCTGTGTGTGAGGCATTATGAAGCACCGTTACTGTTGCTTTGGTTGATATCCCTTTGGGGTTTCATAACTCCTTCATGTACGTATTCCATGTTTGCGTTGTTGTTGCCTATTCATTTGTTTGTGGCTTTGAATGATACATATGGCGGAGGTGATGGAGAGTGGAGACAGGGTGGTGGAAATGAAGATGAAAACTGATATCGCGAAGAGGAGTGTGCTGTCGCTAAGGCCGATCGACGACCGACGACACGTGTCATTCACATACCATTATTGAGTGCCAACAACACCAAGAATTCGCCTGAAAAAGATCTGGTTAACTTGGTTTAGCTTGGTTTGATTATTAACTGTATCAGAAGAGAATGAGATGAAGTGTTAAAGTTTGAAAGATTCTGGTCTATTTTCATTTGAAAATGTCTCAATAGTGGTTGTTGGGAAGGGTAATGATATTTTTACAATTAAAAAGTGGGTATCTATTCAGACACCTACTTTATAATTATTAAATGTGATAGTGGTCTCATCTTATCTTTAATATCCATCACATCTAATAGTTATAAAGTAAGTGTCTATTCAGACATTCATTTTTTGCGTGTCAAAAAATCGTTACTCTTGTTATTAATGACCTTTAAAAAGATTATCACCATGTCTGTACATGTGAATAAAATTTTGTAATTATGTACCTAATTTAACCGGGGGTATAAAAATATGAGGTTAACCAGAATGTTCCTTAATTTTATTTAGGGTTAAATGTATTTTATTCTTTAAATTTTAGATCATATATAATATATATCCTGATTTTTCAAAACGTGCATTATAACATCTTAAATTTTTTAAACTGTGTAAAAACTCCCTACTTTCCAAACTGTGCAAGACTTTAAGTTATAGTAGGATATTAGTTTATATACAATAAAAAAATAGGAAAGTTAATTACACATAGTATTTACGGACAAGGTATTGGGTTGCACAAATTAGAAATATCAGGGGGTTAAATGCATATAAAGATTATCTTCATTAGTTGTCAAAATTATATTGAGAGGTATTTTACATAGTTTAAAAAGTTTAAGGTATCGCAATACACGTTTTGAAAAGTCATGATGTAAATTGTACATGATCTTAAAATTTATGGAGGTAAAATGAATTTATCCCTTTTATTTATTATCAGCTTTGTATGGGTTAATTAGAAGATTTGAACCCCTTATGGATTAAAAACAATGCTAAGAAAATAGGGGCAAACATACAATCGGACAAAGAACTCTTTCAAACTTTTATTGGTTTGATTGGTTTAACTAGAGATTTAACCAGAATAAAAATAGAGGTGAATAAGAAAAATGAAATAAGCAAATTTTTGTTTTCAACCAAATATAGCAGTAATTTTTTTTTTTTTGACCTTTTGATAGATAACCGATAGAGAAAAGACAAAGAAACTCATTAAAAAGGCGAAAAAAAAGTGGAGTCATTTGGTCTTAGAAAAAACTTTTAATTTTTATTTTTCATTTTCAATTAGTTTTCTACTTTTTTAGATTTTTGTGAAGAACTTTTATATTATAGTATGGATAGAAATAGATTATTTTTTTCAATATAAATAGAAGTGCAGGCAAGATGAAATACTAATGTTCATTCCTTTTATTTTTCTCTCCATCAAAAAAATTCCTTTTATTTTTCTCATACAAATAAAGTGGTTCACAAAAATTGAACCTTTATTTCAAGCAAAATCCGTTACATGCTTGTAGTCAAGAAAAACGTTTGACAATTAAAAATTTTGTCAGAATTTTATATTAAAAAATATATGTCACGATGGTTAGTATTTAGATAAATTATTAAATCATATTCTGTTATTTTATGCAATATATATATATATATTAGGATGTGTAGTATTAATCAGTACTCAAGCATGCATAGGTTCCATATTGGCGGCTACTTTCCTTCATTACCACATAGAATGCATACAGAGCATTTTATTCTCGGTAGCTTATTCCGTGCAACATGTGGTGCATGAAGCTACTTATTCCATACATAAGATTTGCATAATTGCAAGTCGATTACATTTATATTCTTGGTAGCTTATTCATCGAATGCATTTAATATTAAGATCTTGCTAGCTTCAGGTGATTGAAACGGGTGTATGCTGGCTCATCACACACACATCTGCAAGTTTTGGGAACACTGTCCTTGATCTTCCTACTATAATCGTTTGTAATATCATAGTACCTGTCCCAAATCATGACTCCACCATAGTTTGAAGCTGTCTTTACAGCTGGAAGAATCTCAGAATTCACCACCTCAGGTTCTATATATCCGGCCAAATCTTTGTTAGCGGTGAGCCCCAAGAATATCAAGCTATTGGGAACATTTGAGGTCCATGTTTCCCATGCCTTCAAGAGATTCTCAGCACTTCCACCCGAGTATATGCAAGAAGGGTTGTTGTAATAGAACTCAACCCATATATAATCCACATGCCCAGTTTGTATAGCAGCGTCAAGAAACGCATCTGGGTACACACACTGTGGCGATGCGGATATGTAAATCCTTCTATCGGTTGTGGAAGCATTGAGCAAGGTAACAAGTTGATCCCAGTGAACGTGTTCACTTTCTATCACGTCAGCAATGTCGATGCCATCCAACGAGACGGCGCCAAGTGGACCGCCAGCTTTGCCACTTAGGAAGGTCTCTACGAGATAATCGGCAAGGTCACTTGTGACATTCTGGCCCTCGGGTGGCGGTGACGATGCGACAACGGACCCGATTGAAAGGAAGACTTTGACGCCAATGTCTTGGCAGTGTTTTATTTGGGGCTCAAGGTTGGAACATGGGTTTCCAGAGGTGCCACAGTGGTTTGCCAAGTTTAAGGTAGGGGTTTCGCCACCATCGTACACGATGAGGCTTTCGAGGATCACGATGTCGTAGTTGCCGGAATCACATGCACCTTCTAAGGACCCTTCTGTTCGGTCGTCTGAATGTTGGCCCCAGTACACAGAGATGGAACCGGAGCCAGAACATTCAGCGGCGTTGGAGGAGGTGATGATGAAAGAGAGCGTCGTTGAGAGGGCCATGAAGAGGAGGGGTAATGATAATGCATGATGTTGTTGTTTTCTGGCTGCCATGGTTGATTGGTTACAAGCTATTTATGGTTTCTTTTTGTTTCTCATTTGGGTTGATGACTCTAAGGCAAGAGAAGGCAACCAATTTATAGAGGGACTGGCCAGCTAGCGCCATTTGCATGCACGTAAAGAAGGAAAACGATGTTTATATATTAAAATCAATAAACATATTCGAGCATGAGTAATGTTATACAACCGCAACAATAGTAGAATCCACTTATTTATCCGAAAGTTATTGCTTATATGCTGTATCATTTAGGCATTTGTTTTTTGAAAAAAAATTAAAATTTATGAATGTTTAGCATTTTCTTTTGAATATTATTGCAATTTTTTCTTGTTGAATAAAAGTTTTGATGAGATAAGTATTGGTATCTCATCATGATCAGAAAAAACCTATCAATCTCTTAAAACATGTTAGGTTGGGGTTTCCTATTAAATAAGTTTCATGTGTAAACTTATATACAAATTTCATTTAGATAATTATTATTTTCATATTTACTCTTGAACCAAATTTATTCTCAAATAATCTATAACAATAGATAAAGGGAATAACTTGAATTTGGTGTCCAACTTTTTCTTTCCATTATTGCCTTTACAAACAATTTAACAAGTAATTTCTAATGGGGGTTAAATCCATAACAATAGATAATAACAATAGATGAAGGAAACAACTTGGATTTGGTGTCCAACTTTTTCTTTCCATTATTGCCCTTATAAATAATTTAACAAGTAATTTCTAATGGGGGTTAAAATGTAAGTTCAATTTGGACAGCTATATTTTTACATGTTGCAATTAGATTTTCACTATCACTCTCAATTCTCAATCCACTCCTTTCTTTACGGTCAATATTGGCTTTACAATCCACTTGAATGATGATACGCTCTATCATTTGGATTGGTAATTGTCATCAATTCATCATGGTTATTGTTACAAGTGGGAGTAGCAACAATAGGAGTTAGGGAAAGATTGTCCTGACGTGACCATGTGGATTGGGTACCTTTTATTAATTGCATTATTATTAGTCCATACTTTCTTCACGTGGTTGCTCCATATATCATTCATGCTTCCCAACACGATCACTATTAAAATTATATGTTCATTTTTTTTGTCTATTTTTGGATTTTATGTTCTAAAAAATGTGTATACTGTATTTTGTTTTCCCTCCTTCAAGAACAAGTTACCAAGGAAACTAACATCAATGTGTGGTGAAACGCAATCTGAATCAAATCTCAACTTGAAACTCTTACCACAGACTACGGCAATCATCACTTTCCATGTTCTACGTTATCAACAACATCATTCACGGTAAATATTGATCACTTTACTTTTCTTACTTTATACATTGTTCATCAATTAATTTTTTTGTATGGATAGTGTACAATTGTCATTCAAAAGAAGCTTTAAAAAAGTCTAAAATTATGATGTGTATTCATATAATTTTTTTATAGTTATTTAATTATATTTTACCATATTAATAAAAATATACCTATTATAACTATTTCCTTACAAATTAAACTATATTAATGTGAAATGTGAAATGAAATTAAGTATGATTCATACTAAATTATTATTTATATTAATACATAAAATATATATAAGTACAGACTTGTAAATCTATATAATTATATTAATTAATAATCTAAAAATTAAAAATGTGACTTGACGGTAGTAAACATAAAGATATACCGAAATGAGATGAACATAGTGTGTTTATTATGTAAAAGGGCCAGCAATGATACTCATAGAAATATTGATAGGATATTTGACACAACATAAAGATTAGTACTTATCCAGCTAAAAATTAATAATCATACTATATTATTCTCAAAATAATACTATTCTAGCCTCTTGCATTTTGCGCATAGTGGTAATTAACATACAATATCATTTCTCCGATATCACTATATGGGAAATATTAATTTTACATATAGGTCTTAGAAGACGCCTCAAAATCTCTTTTGAGGTCTAAATATTGATGGACACGTCAAGTATTACAAGAAAATTGATAATATATGAAAAACTTTTTCACCGAATAGTGTATTTGCGTTCGCTTAGATATCTGAAATCTAGTCATTAATACATAATTTTTTTTCACTCTTTTATAGATAAAATTAGGGCCAAAAACTTTTTTTATAATATTTTAAGTAAAAATAAAAAAATAAACCAATCCAAATCAATTTGGCTGGTTTAGTTCGGTTTTTCAAATGTATATAATCAAACTGGATTAAATTGATCTAAAATAAAATTTATTGTGTGGATAAATTGGATTTTATCTTAAAAATGGACCAAACCAAACCGCCAATACACTAGTGGACTTTCAAGTGAGGAATTATTTTGTATTGTCCTTAACTATTTTTGTCACCTTAGCAAATATATGTTTTGATTTTCAAATTCACTATTTAAAATTGTAAAAATAAAAAGATTTAATTAAGCAATATTTTTAAAAAATTTATAGCATCCGTGCATATATCAAAATTGGTAAATATTATTTTATTATTTAAAATTGAGTATCTAATTTAGACATTCATTCTATTATCATTGAATATGATAATAATATCTATTTTTTTTATTAATATATTATATTTAATAATAATAGAGTAAATATATATTTAAATATCAGTTTTCTTATCAAATTGGGGAGGTATTATATTGCACGTGTTTTGTGTGAGAAGTTTTGCGGTATAGTGGTCCCTCAGTCAATTGCAATAAAGACAACCTACCTTTGCGTCGATAGGTGAATGACAATGGTCCAGAAACAATAATAATTAACAAAAAACAACAACTAATGTTAAGTCAAAATCACGGTAAAATTTCATTCCGTCACTTTTCACCTATTTTTTTATGAAAAAAATATTTCTACTGCTTATAAATATATTATTTTAATTTTGATCTCTCTAAAATTTTTACTTTAATTTTGGTTTCTTTTTTCTTTATTTTTTGTCATTATCATTCTTAATTTTGATTCTTATAAATATTTTTAAACATGTATTTAATTGTTATAAATAATGAAAATTATATTTTTTCCTTTATAAATACTAGCGACTTGCTGGGCATTGTCATGCTCGTCAAGTCGCATTTTTTTTTACAATTGACATGTGGACGAAATAATAGTGCTAAAATTAAATTTTAAGATTTTATGTGTGGTTATTTGTTGATGATTCATGGGTCATGCCAAATTTCTGATTGAAGTTAATTGCATCGTACTTGTGAAATGACTCTTTGTGATATCATATAACGGCAATCTTGTTGTATTACATGATTTGTTCGTTTGTTTCTCCCTTTGAATGCGTGGTTGAAAGTCTTATCACCTTCTAGCTAAGTATTGTTTCCTCTATTCTACGCTCATCATGTGTTTATCCGGCACAATCCTTCTAACTTGGTCGTTGTTGCTGGCGTGATTGATGATTTCTAGTATTATCCATGTTATATTGCATAACTGAAAATATTAACAAACCTTCTAATGATCAAATGACATAAATAATTTATAATGAATGGAATTCAACATAAGTAAAAAAAAAAAAAAAAACTTGTCAAGAAACAAAAGATTAAAAAGAAAAAAAAAACTTCTAAGGATTAATGAATGGAATTCAACCTAAGCATTATCTTAGTTCTCTTATAATGAATGGAATTCAACCTAAGCATTATCATAGCTCTCTTATTATCCATGTTTATATTATATAACTGAAAATATTAAGCAGTCATTCTAACGATCTAATGACACAAATAATTGCAATATGAAAAGATGTAAACAACATATCAAATAATTTAGAAATAATTTAAATATATTAGCACCATTGCTGATAGTGTAAATATATTTAAAAAATTAATGTTATATAGTGTAAATATACATCAATAAAAGCTTTAATTTATCAATTTAAATACATCAATCTATGTGAATATGTAGAGGATATTTGTATTCAATAAAAGCTAATGAGATAAATGGCAATAATTTTTTAATTTAAGCAATGGAATGACATATCCATATAGCAAGTTACACATATTATGAAAAGGCTCATTACACACAATTTATGAAGACTTAAATGGATATCACGAATAGACTTTTAAAACAACAAAAGTAATTAAAAGTGGATCTCTTTGACAATGGTGGTATGATTAAAATAGAAGAATAAATGAAGAAAGTAAAACGAAAATGCATCAAGTAAATTTCGGTTTCATTTGATCTTGAGAGTTTTATGTTGTCCAGTAACTTACGTGCCACGATGAAAGAAACTGACCAACACTTTTGATGAAAGATTTACTTTTGTGCAAGGGAAATTTGACGCTCTACACTACTTGAAAGTTGTGTGATGGAACTTTTGTGTACTGTTAAGCATAGAATTAAAATAAAATAAAATATAAAAAATAAATGACTCACTTTGAAAGTGTGAAGGAGTGTGGGTATATTCGAACCTTGACGATTGATGCTTAAGGGGAAAAAAATTGTTGGCTAAAAGAACTATTAATTGTTTTTCTTTGCATGGTGGTCTTGATCTTGCATTCACAGTAATAAATCATCACATTCATTCCAAGTGTCCTTATCCAAATCAATATTCTCAATGTAAGTCCCTTCCTTCACACATATCACAATCTATGGGATTATAATTTATGGGAAGAACAAACAGAAAAGTAGATAACTTTATTAATTCATAGTGGGTGAAAGAATGAGCGGGAAGTAAAGTGAGGAACGTGAAAGAATGAGAAGCAGTTATAAAGTGTTGGACAACAAAAGATATAAAAATTGATCATGTGAAAGAAGCGTGAAAGAATGAGAAGCAGTTGTAAAAGTTAAGAATGAGATGAAAAAGTAGGAGAAGGTAGTTAAGAAAACTTAAAATTGTGAAAGTTTAATAGGAAGGGCATAATTGGAAGAAAAACTTGGATACCAAAAAAGCAATTTTTCCTTTATAATTGTGTATAGATATTTTATAAAATTATATTTATAAATATCACTTAACATTAATATTGAATTTATGTGAGATAAATCAACAATATAACAAAGGAAAAAGAGGGTTCCAAACAATTAAAGGAGAGAAAAATGGGGAAGAGAAAAGAATAATATATATATATATAGCACTATTGTCTAACATTATTACAACATAGGTAAAAAATACAAAAAGATGGTGGACTCAGAAAAATAAGAAATTGAAATGAGCTCACCATCTTCTTTTTTATTAATATTATAAAAATATTGTTACTCAAGAAAAAATGCTTCGATTGGAGATTCTATCTCCTTTGCTTTGATTGAAAAACAAGAGAGGAGAGAAAATTAAAGATCCCACCAAAAATAATTTCTCTTTATGATAGGTAGGAGAGAAAGGCTCAATACTTTGGTTATTGTTTTGTCAATAAAACCCTTGGAATACAAGGGTTTTTACTTTTTATATAGGACGCTCTATTTTATTATTGATAATTTATAAATTTAATTTTAATGTATCATTAATATAAAAGTGATTAAAATAAAAATTTTATTTACAGTTTACTTGATTAAATAACTTATATTAATATATTTTTTATTTAAATATTTTCTAAAAAATATTTAAAAATTAAATAAAATTAATATTTATACTTTATAATATACGAGGATATATATATATATATATATTATTTTATAAGCTTTTAATTTCTTTTTTCTATTTTTCTCTTCCATTTTTTTCATCCAAACAATAGGAGAAAAAACTTACTTTTCTCTATATTTTTTCTTTTAATTATATTTTCTTTTTTAAATTTTTTTCCTCTCATTTTCTTTCCATATCCAAACATGCCAATAAGGTTATTAACAATATGGCATCTAGATAAGAATAAAAAGAATATTCTCTGCATTACTTTATCCTTTGTGAACATGTGGTTAAGGTCTATTTGATTTTTATTTTTTATTTTGATTTATTTATTATTTTTGGGTCAGAAGTTCATTCATTAATAAATAAAAGCATGCAATTGTATATATATAAAGAATCATGAAATAAAAATTGGTATAGTGCATTAAATATATTGATGACACTAAACGCCTAAATTTAGAAGATTAACCAATGACTACTATATAATGCTAAGAACTTGGACGTAAATGCATCACATGATAAATACTCATGAATTTAAAAGTGAACACGTTAGATCTCTAAGTCTCTCTAAAGCATTATAAAATATTATACATTCGCTATATAGGAACAAGACATTTTAGTCACAATTAATTTCTTAGAGCTAAGGAGTTAAACTCGAAGGCATCTTGTTTATGTTATCAAACACAGTGATAACCAGATTTACATCTTAGTAGCCTACTCAGTGGTAAAAACCAGATTACCAAAAGTCTTCAAAGACAACCATATTTGTAAAAAGGAGATCCATTTCAGGAGAAAAGAAAAAAAAATGATTGGATACACAAGGAAGAGCATAAATGATCGGGTGGACAGAAAAAATTATACTTTTTAGGGACAAAATTTCATCCACATCTTATAGCTTGGGTTGATGTCGGTCTTTCCTTCTGAGGTTTTTCATTTTATTTTCTATGATTGTGGGTATCTTATTTTGTTTTAAACATAGCACGGATAAACTGCATACATGTGATGTAACGAAATTTCGGTGTGAAATTGAAATGACAAATCCTATGCATTTAGTTTTTCACTTCTTATTTTTAGTTAAATTTCTGTTATTTTAAGATTTAATTTCTGGATAAAACAATAAAAACCTATAAAATCTTGTTTTTGGCTTACTTCACAAAATCTCAAAAATTGTAAATAAATTAAAAATTGAAAACTATTTTTTAAAATCAAATGCAATCTGATGGGTGGTGATTACAATAAGCCATGAGAATATTTGGGGTATGTTTATGCATTTGGTTTGCTGAGGGTAAGAGAAGGAAGGGAAAGGGTTTGTTGAGTAAACTTTTAAAATTTGCAAACTCCTCCTTTTTTTTTCCTTTCCATTCAAAATGAAACTCAAAAACACACCCTATGAATATCCAATTATGCCAGTGTATTCTTCCTTTCCCAGTGTTGGCTATCTCTGAGTATGTACTTTCTGTTTTCATGCTCCGGACTCCGTTTTTGCTCTTTGGGGTTGGGGAGCATTTAAACAAGAGGAGTGATACACATATACTACCATACTTACACTATACATTTATACCAAGTTAAAAGTTATAAATCAATATATAAAAAGTTGCAAACCTGTATGCAAGAAGTTGTAAACCAATATGCGAAAAGTTATAAATAAATATGCAAGACTTTTTGCATATTAGTTTACACCTTTTTGCATCTGGGTTTATAATTTTTTGCATATTGATTTACAACTTTTAACTTAATATAAGTGTATGGTATAAGTGTGGTGGTAGACATTTATCATTTCTCTTTGAACAATTATCGCAAAATGGCAAGCTGTCGACCACCAACCCGTTTGAATATCACTGTATATCATCAAATAGAAATATTAAAAAAATGACTTAAAAAATGATAAAGCTAGGAGAAAAAAAATTATATGACACATAATGTTATAAATCATGGTGTCCTATATGTGTTAATGTCTACAAACTAGAAACAAAACAAAAAAAAAAAAATTGTTCCATGTATCTGTGAGCTGCGTGAGAGTGGAGACGATGCCATTGTGCTAGTGGGAGTGATGTATCCATCCTTAGCTTGTTACTAGATTTTATGTAGCACATGTTGTGTGTGATGACTTAGGTGGCACCTAAATGGGACCTCGCCTCCATTCTCAGTCGTCCTAATTGCGGATAATTCCTATGATTGGTAGTCGGTTCAACACGAGTTTTCCCTTGCAATCCCTACACTCATTCATGTATACGTTACGAAATGTATTCTATGATGCCATATGTGGAGATAGGTTTTGAAACCAAGCCTGAGTTTGTATCAATCTTAAACAAAAAAGAAAAAGAAAAATCCAATTCAAAATCGAGTTAAATCCTAAATCTTCAACTAAAATTTTATTTGTTAAAGAAAATTTTTATAGGAATTTCATTTAAATAATGTGTTATCACTGTGAAAAAATAACTTAAAAATACATTGTTTCTTATGCTTTACTGTATTATTTCATCCTATCTTTTGATGATTTTCCAAAACTTCCTTTGCTTCCACATCCAATCTGCTGTTTCAAAGCCCTTGATTCTTCCCATGACAAACTCTGAATTACATCAGGAACGTATGAGAATGAAAGAAAGAAACAAAAAAAAATAAATTAAGATTAGATTATTAAAAACCAAGCAAAAACGTTTTCTATGCACAGCATTTGATTATGAGTTCGGTCCTTGCATATGTCCATTTTGACTGACAAATTGGGTGGTGCGTTAAGGGGAATCTAGTGGTGTGAGGTGCGTCGGTACAAGATTAATAACTTTTGACTTGGCAAGATAAGAATGAGAAGCCAGAAAACCTCATTCACAAAAAACGTGCTTCATCATTGTACAGAGCATTGTACGTATGTTCAGTCAATTAATTTATAAGATTAATAATTTTTGGCTTGGCAAGATAACAACGAATGAGAAGCCAGAAAACTTCACTCGCAAAAAACGTGCTTCATCATTGTGCAGAGCATAAGTCCCGTCAAATAATTTATAAGAGTATGAATAAGCAGTTCCCGAGAATTTTAATAATACATAAATTAATTTTTTATAAAAAAATATTAGTATTGAGATTCCTTATAATTATAAAAATAGAACATTATAAATCCCTAAAAATTTTATTGATGAATAAATTGATAATTGATAATAAAAAATTAGTATTAAGATTCCTTATAATTACAAAAATAGGATATATTGATCCCTGAATCACTTGTAACATATTAAATGCTAACGTGAGTTTTAATTATTAATTTATGTTACAATTACAAATCTCATTTAGCACTAACTAAAAAACATCCTTTATTTTTATTATATTTTCATTTTTACTTTTATAAATTTCTCCACAAACATTCCACTATATCTACTGTTAAAAAAGAAACTCCTACCCCAAGCTTGCTATTCTAAAAAATGAATCAAATTTAGATCAAATTTTTTATATTTTATCATCACCTTATTCTGAAATATTATGGTACTAATATCATAAATTTATAATTATTTTTTCAAAAAAGCTATCTGCTAGAGTATAATGATTGTATATTACAAAACAATCCAATACCACCATACTTGATATGAGATGTACAATAAGAGTTATCTATTCCTACTTATTGGAGGTATAGAAATTTTATATTTTTCTATCATGAGGACATAAAATTTTTTTATTCCTTATTCCCGTCTCTATCATCAAATAAATTTATATTTTCAATGTCTTTATATTTTTATCTCTATATCACTAACCAATAGCTATCTAATCGAATGGTTTCTATTACTGAAATTCAGATGTGACCTAGCTATAAAGAAGCCAACATCTTTTCGTAGAAGTAGTTTTAGAGTAATTAAGTTGAAAAGGATTGCTTTTAGAATAATTAAATTGGAAAAAATTATTTGTATTTAGTTTTGATATTTTAGAGGTAAGTTTTAGAGAATAATTTTTGTTTGGAAGGAATAAAATAAAATTACTTTTAAAAATACAATTAGCAAAAGGTGAAAGAAAGATAGTTGGAAGAGAGGAGAAGTGTGGTTAATAATGATAGATATATAAAAGTAAGTTTTATTCTATTAGAATAATAATGAAAAGTAGCTTAAATCTCCTTCTTCCAAAATTATTTTTCAACACCTTAATAATTTCTATCTTGATATTTGAATAGTTAAATACATTTAAAATTGTCGATTCTCATTTTAAGAGGAATAAAAGTAATTTTGAAGTTGCAAACTTGCAAACCAAACAAGCGCATAATAAGCTACCATTTAAGCACATAATTATCGGTATACTCTAATACTCATTCGTTCCTTCTACTACATAATAACATAAGTCAATTTAATTTAAGAAAGTATTCTTCTTCAGGGAGAAAAAAGGTTTTACTCGTGTATTAAAACACCTTAACTGAGTCTAAGAGTTGACGTGGAAAAAGCAATTTTAAATTCTAGATTCATCACCAATATCGCACGAAATAGCTCTTTCCATAGAAGCAAAGGACATGTTTATTATGGACCATCTCTTTCAAAAATTCAAATTGTTAGGTAAGTGAATAATTTTTTTTATTTGACACACTCCCTTATAACATGAATCTAACTCTAAATCATTTGGTTATGGAAGTTTTGATACTAACCTTATCATGAATTATTTTTTTTCTAAAACCTTAAATTATTGGGTAAAAGTGGTGGCGATTAATTTGCTCCTCATGTATTTCAAAGCATTTGGTTATCCCTATAATTTCAATGATAAATTATTAAATTATCCTTATTTTAATATTTGATTTTCCTCTCCCGTCACTCTTCTTTCTCCATCAACGCACACACCATTTGTCTCAACACCACCACCATCATCACTCATCACTTTCATTTCATTGGCCACACCTTGATCTCAACTACAGACACCATCCTCTCACCACCACAATCATAGCATCAACCAGAAAATATAATAATAGCATAACAACAACAAAAATAACATCCCCACAACATAGAAATCCCTAAACCTACATTAGAAACCTATGGAGAAATTCATGTCAAAATGCAAGCCAAAATCCAAAGTCAGAACAGAAATAAAATGAAAAATACTTAGGTATATCAAGAGTAAGAGAAAGTACTTGTTCTTATCCATTTATTAATTGAAATATAAGTTTTACGAGTCATTAATTATTATCTCCAATTTTTCCTACATTTTTAATATAATAGTTGATTTGTCAATCACTAAATATAGCAGAGCAAATGCTTCATTTTAGTCTAAGAATACTTAAGAAGTTCTCAAATAGAATATTAACCGGTTCAATGTTTATGGTACATACATTAACAAATTAAATTAGAAGGGAGTGAATCGGTGGATATGAAGGCATAGGGTTTGATGTGCATGCAAAGAGGAGTGATGACAAGATTTAGGATGGAAGTGTCGAAGACACTACTGAAGGGAAAGGAAGACACTTATTCTTTTTTTAATGCCTTGCGGCAATAATCTTTTGCAGTTTCTAGATCTTGTTCAATTTGTAGTGTTATTTCTAAAACATGTTTGTACTGCATAGCTTCAATCGTGGATCAGGCCTGACATTCTCATAGTGTACTCTCAATCAAGTCTCACCAGAGAGGCAACGTAGGAGAAAACAGGTGAATGGCTGAAAGGAAAAATCGAGTTTCAAGAGAAGGTTAATATGGAGATTTTGAAGTTATTATTTTTAATTTAAAAATGTTGTGCTATTTAATAATTTTATTTAATTATAGTATCTTTAAATTTGAACCATTCAAATAAAATCCAATGATAAAAGATAATGGACCATGTGATGTTTCATATTATAGGCAGGACTAAATTATTCACCACATATAAAAGTAGGTGATTATATATATATATATATAAAATATAAAATCACATCTCACGATAGTGCATTTTATTTTTTCATTTAATCACATATATTACTACATTAACCTATATAATTAACTCTTGTATTCACTTTTTAAAAAGCAATACAAAGAAATAATTTGATTAATTAATGCATCAAAATAAACTTATAACATATCAAAATTAATTAAATATTATTTTAAAAAAATTTAATATCGATAAAACTTTAATATAGTCTTCTTTTAAAAAAATGTCATCTAATTATTTGTTGATATCTCACATAATAAGTTAGTAACCAAATATGTTAATGAGTTGTAGTTACATTTGCCACATTCCTACTTCTTGTGACAAAAGAGTTGTTGGTTTTATTTGTTAGCTCCATAACCATTTCAAGAAGTGTTAACGAGTTTTAAATGAGAACAAAGCCAATTTAAAGAAAATATTTTGAAGAATGACTAATGGTTGTTTTGAGTTTCTTATAAGATTTTAATAAGATTCTATCATTTAGCAAAAAGCAAGGTTTACTCAAACGAGGATAAATCTCATTCTGCATGTGCAAATATGTTTATCTCATGTTAAGAGATATGAACTAAAAAGGAAATGAAAATTTATATCTTTATTCAAGCTTAAAATAGCTAACGATTTGAAGAGAAAATTAACGATGCAAGAAACCAAGTTTCAAGACTTTAGAAAGTAACATTGAATATTAGAAAGTACATTTACAATGAAGTTATCAAGCAAACTTTAAAGACCATGTGTTACACTATCTTCAACCAAGATAATCGAAATTTTTCATCATTATAAAGCTTGGATTGAAGATCAGAAGATCAAAGAAATATCAAGGAACTAATACCGCACGTCAGAAAGCTCACTTCACTGTAGAGCATCAAACGTTACTGGAAAATGAGGGAAATTTGAATTTCAAATTTGAATTTGAAAAAAATGTTACTGGAAAATGAGGGAAATTTGAATTTCAAATTTGAATTTGAAAAAGTCAAAGCCTAGTGTCAGAACTGGCATATTATCTCTTTTGCCAACTGGATCAATTTACCCCAGCTTCTAGAAGAAGAAGTTCAGAAACCATGTTTAGAAAGTGAGAGTAGTTTTTGAAGGGACATAAGAAACCTCAATGCCACAATGGCTTCTGCAACTAATCTGACAAACTGTCAGCCTACTCTTCTAGATCGCTTTTTCAAGTCACAAATAGATGATCAACACGTGTCACTTGGAGATCTAATCTAAGGCAATGGTCACAAAGAAGCCTATCTTTAAATAAAGATGCTGTGCTCAAAAAGAAAAATAGAGAGACTTTGTGCAAAGAGAGAAAACTCTATAAAAATATATTCTCGCACCCAGTAAAGTTTATATCATTATGTAGTCAGATTCCTTACTTATAAAAATCTTCTTTCTACGTTCTTTATTAGATATATGTTCTTCTTAGGAAGAAATGATAGAAAGAAGTCATTCAAGCTTTCCCAAGTTTTTCATGTATATGCTCAGGAAACTTGAGTGTAGGTTAGTTTGAATGACAACCCAAATACAAAACCTTTTTATAGTTTGAATGGAAACTATAAAAATCTTCTTTCTATGTTCTTTATTAGATATATGCTCATGTATTCTATGATGCCATATGTGGAGATAGGTTTTGAAACCAAGCTTGAGTTTGTATCAATCTTAAACAAAAAAGAAAAAGAAAAACCCAATTCAAAATCGAGTTAAATCTTAAATCTTCAACTAAAATTTTATTTGTTAAAGAAAATTATTATAGGAATTTCATTTAAATAATGTGTTATCACTGTGAAAAAATAACTTAAAAATGCATTGTCCCTGTGAAAAAATAACTTAAAAATGCGTTGTTTCTTATGCTTTACTGTATTATTTCATCCTATCTTTTGATGATTTTCCAAAACTTCCTTCGCTTCCACATCCAATCTGCTATTTCAAAACCCTTGATTCTTCACATGACAAACACTGAATTACATAAGGAACTAATGAGAATGAAAGAAAGAAATAAAAAAAAAAAGGAAAGAGAAGGGGGGTTCAGAGGGAGAGAGAGAACGAAGTTGATTACCGAAAAGAAAAGTATGATTTTATCAAGTCGTTAATAATTGCACGGAGATGGTTCGGCTGGACCATATATATTGATAGAAGTTGTCCTATTGTTTAGATTATTTGCTTCCACATACATATAATGTGCAGTTCCAAGATACTGAAAATCCATATTTCTGTTCATTATGGTCCTGATCGTCAGTGTTTGGTCCACCCCTCATCACCACCCAACAACACCCCCCCCCCAAATACAAAACCTTTTTATAGTTTGAATGGAAACTATAAAAATCTTCTTTCTATGTTCTTTATTAGATATATGCTCATGTATTCTATGATGCCATATGTGGAGATAGGTTTTGAAACCAAGCCTGAGTTTGTATCAATCTTAAACAAAAAAGAAGAAGAAAAACCCAATTCAAAATCGAGTTAAATCCTAAATCTTCAACTAAAATTTTATTTGTTAAAGAAAATTATTATAGGAATTTCATTTAAATAATGTGTTATCACTGTGAAAAAATAACTTAAAAATGCGTTGTCACTGTGAAAAAATAACTTAAAAATGCGTTGTTTCTTATGCTTTACTGTATTATTTCATCCTATCTTTTGATGATTTTCCAAAACTTCCTTCGCTTCCACATCCAATCTGCTATTTCAAAGCCCTTGATTCTTCCCATGACAAACACTGAATTACATAAGGAACTAATGAGAATGAAAGAAAGAAATAAAAAAAAAGGAAAGAGAAGGGGGGTTCAGAGGGAGAGAGAGAACGAAGTTGATTACCGAAAAGAAAAGTATGATTTTATCAAGTCGTTAATAATTGCACGGAGATGGTTCGGCTGGACCATATATATTGATAGAAGTTGTCCTATTGTTTAGATTATTTGCTTCCACATACATATAATGTGCAGTTCCAAGATACTGAAAATCCATATTTCTGTTCATTATGGTCCTGATCGTCAATGTTTGGTCCACCCCTCATCACCACCCAACAACACCCCCCCCCCCGCGGCGGGTTTCTGTGATGTGGCCCTGCTGCTAGCTTTTTGTTTCCTTTCCTTTTTGTCGTTTTTTTTCTTAATTCTATGTTTTTATGTCGTTCTTAGAGGATCTCCAATAGTTTCTTTCTCTTAATTTTATTTGTGACTCCACTTATTATCACATTATTGTTGTATAATCAACTTGTCATAAAATATAAAAGCGTCCCAATCCCTTTCTACTACAATTGAAAAGATCAATTTTGAAATATTTTATTTTAAATCTTGTATTATGTAATTTATTTTCAATTTAAATAAAAATTATAATTTTTTAAAATTAATTTTAATAAATTAAATTGACTTGGATTCATTGTTTGTGAGAAAATAAAAGAGTAGAATAGTGAAAAAATTAGAAAGTGTTAGAAATGATTAAGAAGAAATGTGAAGAATAATATTGAAAAGGATTAGGAAAATATGTGGAAAAAAATTAAAAATGATTGATATTTATAAAGTAAAATACTAAATAAAATATATTTTTAAAAATTTAATCATTCATAAAATAAAAAAAAAAAGTCTAAATTGAGCTCGACTTTTAAGTTGGGATGATTCCAACTTAGTGTAACTCTATACTTTCCCTCCTTATCCCAAATAATTACTCCAACGATGTGCTTGTGCTATCCCGACATAGCATAGCAAGTGCGATTGAAATTTGCTTCTGTTGAATCTACTTTTGTGATCTCTGATGTGCTCTTTTGGGATACTCTCTTTGTTCTCTCTCCTGAGAGTCAAGTGAGAGTACTTCCAAAAGAGTATATTAGAGATCACAAAACCAAATTTCAATATATATATATTGAAATTTGCTTTTGTGAATTTACATTTTTCTGCTTGTAAATTTTATATACGAATACGTCAATTCTATATACAAATAAAAGTTTATTTTAATCCTTAAAATTATACATATGATTCACTTTAGTCCTTAAAATTAAAAAAGTATCATTTTAGTTCCTGAAGTTTTAAAAAGTTATTCAATTTAGTTCTTTTGGTAATTCAATTTAATCATAAAAAATAACAATATAGGAGCTAATTTAAATCACTTTTTAAAATTTCAAGAAACTAAAGTGATACTTTCTTAATTTTAAAGATTAAAATAATCACAAATATAATTTTAGAGATCAAAATTAATATTTATTCTCTAACACGTATGGTTAAGGCCACGAAGAAATTAAATAGAAACGGTTGCCTTAAATTTCTTGGGTCTACATAAAAAAAATAGTAGGGTCAGCATTGTAAAGTAATTACAGCCAATGAAACAAGCAAAGTGATATGATGTGGACAATAACTAGAGAAGATAATGCACCCAAAGTATTTTGTAAGCGTGAGTAGGGTGTTCAAGGCTCGGCTCAATCCACTAAGCCGTCATAGGTTAAAGTTTATTAGATTGAGTGAGTTCTTGGATTTGACAATGTATTTTTTGGTTGAGAATTGGATCCTGCTGTTTGAGTTGGTTGGGCTTGGTGTGAAATTAAAATTTTTTTTATAATTATATTTTTATAATAATTAATGATAAATTATAAGAATTTATATTTAAATTAATATATTTTGAATTACTTGATATATTGTTATGGTTAAATTATTTATTTTAAAATATGTATCTCAAAATATTTTTAAATTTTTATTTCTTGCATATAAAATTTTATAACTTTAATAATATAATGTCAAAATTTTCATAAATTATTTAATAATTAAATTGACCTAATTTAACCTAATTATTTATTAAATTATTATCGTGTCAAATTTAAATTTTGAAAAATATTTCATTTTAAAATTCAGGTCGCGTTTGATTCAATATGTCCGTTGTACACTCTAAGAGTAAGTTCTCATATCAAGCTGTAGAAAATGCTTCATTAATGACACTTGTGTTTATGGAGTCCACAACTAACAAGCAAAAGATATGGGGTTTTGTGGTAATGATCTGATTAAAAATAATACAAGATTAATCATTGTCGTTAATAATAAGTTATTTTATTTAAGAATCACTAAATGACACTGGCTCCTCCTCTTCGGCGGTCAACGATTCCTCGACCTCCTCCTCCGTCGACGGCGGCCCGTCTATACAACCGAAAGTGCTTCCAAATTGAGGATAGAGTTTACGCATACGAAAAAGTAGAGCAAACCAATTCCTAGTTGCAAAAAACAGAAGCACCCATGAGCTAAAAATTCCGAATCCCATCACGAACTCTGAACCAAAGCACTTGAGTCACAGAAAAATCCCAACTTTACAATAAGAAATAAAGATTAGAACGGCATCATTGTTGCAGAGCAAAAACATGTGAGAGAAAGGGGGTACAAGAAAGGGATCCTGAGAAGGGAGGAAGAAAGGAGGTGAAGGGAGCGAGAGATGAGAGGGTGACGAAAGTGTCAGAGATGGGTGCGTTCCTTGATTTGTGTTGGAATATTCTTTAAGAGAGAAAATTGAAGAGATGACACTTGCAACTGGGAGCAAGGACCTGTTGAGATGTCTCTGGCTTGAGATCTCCTAGGGCTACCATGGCTGGGGCAGTTTTGCATCTACTTAGTTTCTTCTTCTTAGAGGGCAATGATGGTGGTTGACGTTGCTGTTGTTGGGGAAGAAAGTGAAAAGTTTAGTGTGGTTCATTTGTGATTGGTCTATCAGTCCACCATCACCATTTCTTCATCCGATGGACACGGTACATGCGCCAAGTTTCACATAGCACACAGTAAAATGCCCCCACGTCTCATTAAAATAATTACCAGAGAGATTAGTGATCTTGAGACGGGATAAAATATTTAATCTGATCCATTTAATAATTCAGTTATTGTATTAAAAATATAGAGAAAGTAAGAGATAATAATGACCTATAAAATTTATGTATCAATTACTAAATATATCAGAATAAATATTATTTTTTATTCTCAATTCTTTTAAATATTTCTCTAATTATCAACCTGCAACTCCTTCCTAATCCCAAAAACAAAAAGGACACGTGTTGTTTGTTTGTGATGCCAACACAGAGCTTCACAAATGATGCTCCTATGGGAGCTCCTTTAAAGTGTGCACCTTAGGGTCGTTTTAACATGGTCTGATGGTACTTCTCGACCTGGTCGCGGTCCATCTTTACTTTCTCAAAATTACCAAATTATCCCTTTCAATTCTTAATTCTTTTATTCAGCCGCACAGTATTGTTCTCGTTCAACGACCCTTTACCAGTCAGCCACATCCAACTCCAAGCAGTGTCACTGCAACTTCATCATCATCTAACCGTTTGTGACAGAGCCACCAGCAAGCCATATTTTCCACCTAGATGCGACCACTGCTCCTCATCTTCAAGCCACCTCCGGTCCCCTCCTCCCGCAAGCAAAGACACCTCATAGTCCTCGAAAGATGCCCAAATCTCCTTCGCCAAAAGGCAGCAGATCCAAAGTTTGAAATTTAAAATCTCTTACTTTATGAATTGTGGTTTTTAGAGATTTTTGATGAATGACAGAGAGGAACGATTTAACAGAAATTAATTTTTAGAACAAAGCTTAAATATGAAAATCACAAAAGGACCAAACTTGTAATTGTTAGAAAGTGATTTCTCTGTTCGGGTTCTTTTGATTAGCAAGAAGAGTACCCATAGTGCTTCCTCGTTAGATTTCTTTGACTGTTCAATGTTTTCACTGCACAAAGGCTATGTCTATTGTGGCAAAATATCGTTGTTGAGTTCAAAGGAGAATCATGATTGGGGGATGCCGAAAAGGCATTGCAGAAGAAGCTCTATGGTGTGAGGGTGGTGATTCTCTCTATAGGGGACCATGAACGGTGGTGTTGAGTGAGCGTAAGGGGAGAGAAGGGTGAGTAGCTGGGTAGTAGATTGAAAATTAAAAAGGGGGCTAATTTTGTAAATGTAAAGTAATTTTCTTATTTTATTATTTTCATAAAATAATTATAATTCTTATATAATTATTGTAGTTTAAAATATAGTACGTTGAATCAAAATCGAATGGTGATAAATCATGGACCATGATAAGGTGAGAACTACCACCAAACCGTGTTAAAATGATCCTATTTCATTAGTTGATGCATGGTCCATGAGGAAATGAAAGATGTGGATTTAACTGCCGGCAGCTCGAAGATGTGATCTCCTTTCTCACCGAGCTAAGGTGGTTTTTAATATAATAATATTTAATATATAATAAATATATGTTATATATTTTATTATTAATAAATATAATATGTAATTCTCATTTATTGTATTTATTCATCATATTTAATAATAATAAAATATATATTATATAATTTTATTATACATTAAATATTATCCATGAAAACTGCTTCATTGATGAAGCTGTTGGATGGCATATGTACTTATTGACGTGTGTAATTAGTGGGTTTACAAAACATCAGTTTATTTTGTCATTAAAATTTAACGCCATGCTAATGAATGTTTTTGGTAAGTGCAATAGTAATGAATTTGTATTTTTCAAAATTAAAAAATAAAAAACATTTTCCTCTTCGTCGCCACAGCCCCCCCCCCCCCAGGTCGCCACCACCATCCATGGATGACCCTTCAGTTCATATTCAAAAAATCAAAGACTAAGGTGCCTCTTCCTCCACTGCTTCATTCACAACCGTGACTCATCGGAAAATTCCACCTCTGCTTCCACTCCCTGCGACCCTCAGCCACCCACTCCATTCCCCACCACCACACTTTTTTTCAAAGAAACAAATGAATTTCATTCCTCCATTGAGATGAAACCATCAACAGAAAGAGCAATTTTTCATAACCCAAAAACTAAAAACAAAGCAAAAAAACAAAAGGGACAAGAACTTTCTAACAGAGAAACCCGGCCAAGATAGAATCAAAACAAACAAATAAGGTTGCTTAGAGGCCTTCCCGGCAGTCTCCTGGTGAGGTCCATCAGCGCCAACGTTGTTTGGACCTGTTGCATGAAGTCAGGTTGCTTATTTCCAAGCCTTGGACGGTAACTTTCTCCCTTGTCCTTGGCACGCTGCTGCATGCTTGGAAGGATCCAGACTCGAGACTCTAAGGCCCTCCTTCGAGGGGATGTTCCTAACTTCCTGCAGCTTGTTCTGCTTTTTGTCTTTAGCTTAGAAAATCCCAAAAACAGATAAACTAAGCAAAATTAAAATCAACTAAAATTTCAAACTTTAAAGAAGCCCAGATAATAAAATTCCACAAAAAAGCCAGCCAAGGAGACCATTTGGTTGCCAGAAAATTCAAGAACAAATAGAACCTATGATACAATTGGTACCTAAACTGATAAAGGAATTTGGCAGAAGAAGAAGAAGGAGGAGGAGGAGTGAGAGAAGAGTTGTTAGGGAAATCGGAGGAGAGGATGTAAGAAAGAGGGTATGTTTGGCGGAGAGGCGGTGAAGGCCGCGGCAAGAGATGGAGGCAGCAACCGGATATTTGGGAAGAAAGGAGTTTTTTTTATGGTAGTTCACTTGTGGTTGATACACCACTGCACTGTCAATTTTTGTCCATCCGATGGCACCAAATTTTAGATGGTGTACCATAACTGTGCCTTGTGTCATTAAGACTTTAATCAATGTCTGCACCCTTTCTAATGACAAAATAAAATCAGGAGCCTGTCATTTAGTCATAGGATCAACACAGAAGCCTTTTATAGAGCTTCACCTGAGAACGCCCCATAAAATAAAATAAAATATATAGTAGGCACAACAAAATAAACAGGTATGGGCAGAAAATCAATACGTAATTAGAATTACGGGGTGCATTTTGATTGAGAGAGGGGTAACAAAGTCACAAACAATACAGAATAAGGATAGGTACATACACGGTAGAAGACGAATATTTAACAGGATTCAGTTAAATTAATTAATGGTTGATAATTCAGTTACGTTAAGTCGTTAACTCTTGAGCTTTACAGAAAAGAAGGGGCAATAAAACAGTAATAGTGCTATTTATATTCATTATATATTAACTCTTGAGCTTTACAGAAAGGAAGGAGCAATAATGCGTGTTGTGCTTTTCTTTTTCTTTTTGTTATTTCTTGGGTATTGGATCTATCATCTATGTATAACCACATGAGTGAGATGTTTGCATACCATGCAACGATGATGTCCAACACCCTTGGAACCTCAACTGTTGTCTTCATTAGAACGGATTTCATGGCTATCTTACTAAGCCACTATCGACCTTCTGGCACCATATTTTCTTTTACAAATGAATGAGTTCTTTTTTTTCCCTCTTTCTCTTGTTTATAACAAAACTTGGACAACTGAAAATGTGTATGGATATTTCCTCTTATTTGTTCAAAAGTTAACTTGAAGTTTTACTTTTCAATTTCTTGGTTGGATCCCTGTGCAAAGAAACTTATGGAACTGCTTATTTGCTGTTCGTATGACATGTTATGAATTCCAGAGTCCTCAAGTGTTCATAGCTGATAAATAATCTGGTTTTTGGAAGCCGTGGAAAGTAACAGTTTACCTAGGAGTTGATTTCTTTAGTTTTGCCTGACATACGTATTGGGAAAAAGAGAGAGAGAGAGAATCGATCAGTTTGCGCATATTTGCTGTTATGCTATCACTGCTCACCGATGTAATGTCTACTTAATTTCGCTTGTCGTGCAGTAAGAGGGTTCAACAGAGGCTGGCATTGTGTCAAGGAGTCTGTCCTATGTACATGGAATATTGTGATGACGCTGAAGCGACTTTCGGAAGAGCCTTGGATTTGCTGCAGGTAATGTTTGGAGGACATCTATAATGATCGAGGTGTTACCTTACTGGCTCTTGAACACGTGTGACTACCTGGTAATAACTCAGTGGATCCCTATTGAGTTCCTAGATTCTCATTTTAATTTAATAAAATTATTGACTTTTGATAAATTATTATTCTACCTTTATATTGTTATTTTTCTCATTTTTCCTAAGTTTTAATCTCATCAACTTAGAAACTACTCTATAATTCATACAACATCTAATTAATCTTACTAAATAGAATTAAAAATGAGCTAATTATAATAAGGGAAACTGGGGACATTACATCTCTTCTCTCCTTGAAAAGAATTCTGCCTACAAAATTCACTATACATAACAATTTAAATAACAAACACATATTTATGGGCTTAGTAGTAGGGTGGAATGAAGTAGTTCAAAAGGCAATTCAAATATAGTTAGATGAAAGGTTAAGAGTAGGGCGGTGCTGGAATCATAAGGTACAATTAAGCTTTTACCATTCACCTCATGCTAATTACCCTAAATATGGTTGTTAGATTGTATGGCACTTTCAGCATTCAGGGTAGAGACTTTCCTTGACGTTGGGGGTCTGCTAAGAGGGGGCTGTGGCTGATTCTTTGCGTAGCAGTCTCGAGCTATATGACTAAGCTTCTCACATCTGTAACAGGCTCCCTGTCCATACAAGCAGGGGACGACTTCCATGATCCTTGTTGCACTTTGAATAAACTGCTACTATTGATGTTGCTTATGCCGAAGTGGGGTTAGCCCTTGGGGCTATTTGTCCTTAGAGCCTTGGAGTTGACTTGGAATTCTCAAACCTTATTGTTTGAACTTTTACCATTGGGGGGCTGTTTTTTGCCTATATGCCTTATCCTTAGAGTTTGCAAGCTTCTTCTTGCTTTCCTCAATGCTACGACATTTGTTTGCTAGAGTAGCAAGCGCATGGATTTCCAAATGGGCCACTGCATTGTTGATCTCCTGGCTTTAAACCACATACTTTCACACCTTATCAAGGTTGCCTAGTAAATCCTGGAGAATGTGATCAACTCTTGAAACTTGGCTGTATATTCCGAGAAAGACATATTACCCCGCTTAAGTGCTAGGAACTCCATTTCCTTTGCATTTCTCATCGAAGCAGGAAAATATTTCCTATAAAACTGTTCCTTGGACAATTCCCAAGTAATGTGGTTAGTGTTTGCAAATTTTTTCCTAGCACTAAACCACCACACCTCTGCTTCACATGTAAGTATAAAGATAACGAAACTCGCATTTTGTTCCTCTGAACACAGAACAACTGGGAAAATATTTTCAATGTTCTTGACCCAAGCATTGGCTACAGTGAGGTCACATGTCCCTTGGAATGTTGGAGGTCTAGCTCTTCTAAACTCACAGAATACCACATCCTCTACACCTCCTGCTCCGTGCTATCCATTTCCTTGACGATCTATCAGGTAATCCGCCATAAGCTTCATTGATCTAGCCATTTGTCTAAAAGTCTCTATCATGCCCTCCTTAGTAGAGGCATCCTCTGTTTGATTCCTAGGACGTCATCCCTAAGTACATAAAAAAATAAACCCTGAGGTAATCAATCTCAATATCCAATGTTAAATGAATTGGTTACTGTGACACACAAGTAAAACGGTCATACATTTCTAATGTCTAAGTCTATCATATAGACAAATTAAAGGCATGACATAGCTATCATCCTATGCTTAAGAAACATAGTCAGATCCTTAGACTCCTAGAGAATCAAACTACTCTGGTATTAAAATATAATACCCTAATATTTAACTTAATATACTTAAGTCATATTTGAGATAATTATAAATTACTAGATCGTTACACTTGATTTCGTTTACTTGACTCTTTAAAATAGATTAGTTGGAAAATAATGGTAATTTTTTTAATACAATTTAAAACTGAAAAATAGAAGCATTGCATATAACATACGTATAAGTAACTAGTAGCCTACTCAATTATACAAATTAGATCACCAAAAGTCTTTGAAGACAGCCATATGTAGCAAAGGAGACCCATTTTAGAGGGGGGGAACCCAACCAACATCTACTAGTTGAGATAATCAATCCATTATTGCCATAAGCATCGACTAAGAGGTAACAGCAACCACAATACTTCAAAGCATGAGTGTCTTTGTTCCAAACATTTCGCCATCTAAACAACTCACCATATATGGATTAAACAAACCATCAACTAGATAGAAAGCGCGCCACGGAATTGGAAAAAAAAAACACTAAAGAGAAGGAAGTGACCAACCGCCATAAAAGGATTAATCACCTTTATGAAGCAACTCCCTCTATATGAAAAAAAGAGAGAGAACTATTTGTGAAGAGATAAGGAGGGGAAGTAGCAAGGGTTCTACAGTAGCAAGAGAGACTCACTGCTAGGAGATGTCCTCATTATCAATTCCTGTCTATTTTTCTTTCAAAAGCTCCTATTTATTTATTATTTTGTTTGTAAATATTATTATTTGCCAACAAAAAATCCCAAAATAGGCTGCAAGTGAACAGTGCAGGATCTATCCTGTACAATGACCCAAAAAATCACAATTCGATTTCAAAAAGAATAAAAAAAGATTATTCGATTGAAGCATATATTGACAGAAATTAACGTAGTGCGTAGCATTTAAAAAGAAAATATCGATGTTATTAATCTGATTACCCTAACTCACCCATTCAGATCCGCTTTAGCACTCAATTGTAATTGAAGATTAAAATTCAATTTCAATCTATTATTGAGTTTAAAGGGTTTGTTAGACTTTGAGCATTGGATTCAGACTTAATTTATTATTCCTCCGTAAACTTCGTGGTCGTACAAGGCCCTCACTAGTCATGCACACGTGGGAGATTATTGGTGAGGTATTTTTTTTTTTGTTTCTGGGATGCCACTTTCTAAGTAAATTCTACATCTTTTTTTTTTTTCTCCTTATCGTCATATTTATATGGTTTCAATAAGCAAACAAAAAATTGTAACATTTCATCTACCCTTAAATGAACCTACCATATGTGAAAGAATTGATCACAGCATCTGCCAGTGGATACTATGCATGGAAATAATAAAAAAAAAAAACAAAGAATTGTGAAGGAAGGAGAAGAAGCACGGGTACAAAGTCTCAACCACCCCATGCAAAGCTCGTACATATTCACAGTATTCAAATCTTCGTGAGTCATCTCTTTCAAATAAATAAATAAATAAGGTTTTGGTAAAAATACATAAATGATTTTATATTTACGTATCTAACACATAATTGAATATGTATCAAGTAGGTCCACATTTGTAGGATAGAATCTTTCATTTAGTTAGATATCTGTTATTCATTTCTGTAAGTAGAACCTTTATCTCATTTGAATTATTGTTTCATAGTCCTATGTTTTAGCTAATATTTTGTAACTATTTCTGCTATAAATAAACTACATGAAGCTATTCAAATTCTCGAATAGTCTTTTTAGTAGAATACATTTATATGGTATCAGATTTTCCCATGGCTAACGCCACACCCAACTCCAGAATGTCTAACTCTTCCACCTTTTCAGTAACCAACAATCCTTTCCCTTACCCTTATTTTTCTACTCTCAACATAAGTAACTTTGTCTCGTTGGATCTCAACTCCACCAACTATGTTCTATGGCGCTCCCAAATACTGAATTTGATTGAGAGTCAGGATCTTGGTGGCTTCCTTTCAGGATAAATTCTGGCTCCATTACCATTGATCCCCTCCCCAGTGGCAGCAAGTACCCCTGGCATGAGGTTTGATCAGCCCAACCTGGATTTTTCTCACTAGCACAAACTAGATCACTTAGTTCATGCATGGATCACTAGTCGATTAACTGAAGAAGCCCTTATTCTAATGGTTAACTTAAACACTTCTCGGGAAGTTTGGCTTGCTCTGGAGGAGGCTTATGCTTCCACCTCAATTGAGCGTGAATTTCTTTTAAAACAAAATTATCTCTTCTCACCAAAAAACCTACTCAGTCAATTCATGAATACATTAGGTACTTTAAATCCTTATGTGATGATCTTTCCTTCATTGGCAAACCACTTCCAGACCAAGACAAAGTCTTCCATCCCCTTCGCGGTCTTGGACTTGACTATAATCCATTCACCACCACTATGTTGCACCCTCCCATTCCATCATATCCATCCCTTCTTCCCTAACTTATCAACTATGAACCCGCATCATTAAACTCCCTAAAACACTTACACCTGCCTTCTATGCTCATCCTGATAAACAACACTCCAAACGCCAATTCTCTCACTCCAAAGCCCAGTATTCACATCCTCAGTTCAGCTCAAGAGGACGCAGATTTACCCCATATTCTTCTTTTTCTCATGCTGCCAAACCTTCTTCCCACACAGCTACCACCAAATGCCAGATATGCAAAGCTAACAATCATGAAGCTTTGACATGTTCTCGATGGTTTAATCATGCCTTTCAGCCTAGCTCTCTCTCTCTCCAACCTTGGTTGCTTTTACATTTCAGGCTGCTGATGATGCAAATGCATGGTTCCCTGATACTGGTATGGGAGCACACATGACCAACGACCCAGGTATCTTATTTAATATTCGCAATTATAAGGGCTCTACCTGTGTTGCTGTTGGAAATGATGACATTCTAGACATTTCTCATATTGATGACTATTCATCTATACTTATTTCTAACGGGTCTTCCATGCCCGTTAAAGATGTTCTTGTTGTTCCTAGCATTCAAAAGAATCTTTTATCTATAAGTCACCTCACCACTCAATTCCCTTGCATCTGTGAATTTACTATCACTGACTTTGTGATAAAGGACAAGCAGACAGGGACGATTTTGACTAAGGGGAAGATGATGAGGGATGTGTATTCTCTCCCGTTGAGGATTAATGTTCTTTACTCCATCAGATTTCGCAAAGCTGCAGTATGCACTTGGCATGCTCGCCTTGGCCATCCCCATATTCGGCTGGTTCATCATCTCCATAATAAAAGAGCCATTCAGCTCACTAATAAGGAGTCTTTACCTTTCATTTATGATTGTTATACTTTGGCAAAAGCCTCTGAACTACCATTTCGCAAAATAAATAAAAAAAGTAGTGTTCCTTTTGAATTACTTCACTTTGATCTCTAAGGTCCTTCGCCTATTGTCTCTAAATCTGGTTATAGATTTTGTGCATGCATTATGGATAATTTTACTCGCTTTACTTGGATTATGATGTTGAAAGCAAAATCTGAATTTTTTTTCAACATTACTTCCTATTTGAGAAATACATAACACGCCAATTCCATGCCGAAGTTAAAGGTATTCAATGTGATGGAGGTGGAGAATTCATTAATCACCATTTTCTTCAACATCTTGCCACCAATGGAATTAAACTACAAGTCTCATGCCCTAGAACTCCATAGCAAAATGGTGTTGCTGAGCGCAAACATCGTCACTTACACGAACTAGGCCTCACACTCCTATACCCAAGTAAGGCTCCACTAATTTATTGGCCAGATGCATTCCAGGCTGCATGTTTTCTCATAAATAGATTGCCCTCTTCTATTTGAGGTTTCAGTAGTCGTTTCTACATGCTTCATCATAGTCATCCAGACTATTCATGCCTTCATACTTTTGGTGCATGTTGCTTTCCTCTCATAAAAGGATCCTCCCACAAGTTTGAACCAAAGTCTCTTCCATGTGTCTTCCTTGGTTACTCTGATCGCCACAAAGGATACAAGTGCCTGCATCCCCCTACTAGTAAATTATATGTATCCTGTAGCATAGTGTTTGATGAAGACCATGATCCTTTTCATAACCTTTCCATATTAAACCACCCTACTACTGACTTGTCCACAACCCTCACTACCTTCTCCACACATGCCAAAGTCACCCCACCCTCCACCATCAGGCATTCACTATGCTTAGATCCCTCTTTAGATTTCCCACCTATACCTATATGACCTACTCCATCTTCCTCATCCCCTCACCTAACTGCATCGATTGCACCTACACCCACTCCCTTAACCCCTTCATCCCTTATATCTCCTCAACAATATACTCACCCTATGACCACTCATGCAAAGGATGGCATTATGTGTCCCAATCCCAAGTATCTTTTCTAATATGATCTCATTCCCATGGAACCCAAATCCATCAAAACTGCCTTATGCCATCTAGGATAGAAACTAGCAGTGGAAGAAGAGCTAAATACGCTTATTAACCAAAACACTTTTGAATTTGTTCCTAGTTCTCCTTCTATGAAAGTTCTTGGCACGAAATGGATTTGGCGCACTAAACTAAAATCTGATGGCACTCTTGACAAACTTAAGGCACGATATGTGGCAAAAGGATTTAACCAAGTAGCTAGGATTGACTTTCAAGAGACCTTCTCTCATGTGGTAAAATATGCAACTGTAAGATTAGTTTTGTCTCTTGCAGCTATGCATGGCTGGACCTTAAGACAACTAGGCATCAAAAATGCGTTTCTGCACGGTCCCTTGGATGATCTAGTCTATGTGTCTTAACCTCTTAGGTTCATCGATCCACTCTTTCCTGATCATGTATGGAAGCTGAATAAAGCCCTCTACAGTCTCAAACAATCCACTCCTGTGGTTTTTCATGCAGCATAACCAATTCCTCTCTCTTTATCTATCGCAAGCATGATGTTGTTATGATACTCTTGCTATATGTTGATGATATCATTCTTACTCACAATGATCCTATCATATTAACTAGCTTTATTGCATTTCTTGCTACCTCATTTGCAATCAAAGATATGGGTCAGCTGTAGTTCTTTCTTGGAGTTGAGGTGCAACACACGTCCTATGGTCTTTTCCTCAATCAGTCAAAATATGCCACAGAGGTGCTTCAGCATGCAAGCATGTTGGAATGTAATACAATAGCCACTCCCATGCAAGTTCCTCACACTCAACAGGATGACACTCTTTTCTTTGATCCTCATCTGTACCAAAGCTTAGTAGGTGCACTTCAATATCTTACCTTCACTTGCCCTGACCTCACATACTCAGTGAATTACCTCTACTAATACATGCATGCTCCCATGAATGCTCATTTTCGCAAACTTAAAAGGGTTCTCCATTATGTCAAGGTCACTCTACCACTTGGGCTACGTTTCTAACTTAGACTCTACACTCTATGCATTTGCTGATGTTGATTAGGCATATTGCCATGAGATGCGCTGATCTACCATAAGTTTTTGTACCTTCCTTGGTGCCAACTGGATTTTGTAGTGTACAAAGAAACAACCCGCTGTAGCTCGCTCTAGTACTGAAGCCGAATACCGTGCAATGGCATCTACCACCGCGAAACTCAGCTAGCTTAGCTCTCTATTTCGAGATATTGGCATACCACTCTATCAACCACCAGCCTTGTTCTGTGACAATCTCAGCGCACTTTATCTCATGGTCAATCCTATTTTTCACTCTCACACAAAACATATTCAAATTGATTACCACTTTGTTCCCGAAAAAGTTGCACAAGGAAGTCTTGTCACCTGATATGTTCCCACAGCTGGTCAGTTAGCTGATATATTTACCAAGCCTCTCTCTCAGACAGTCTTTCACTCTCTCAAATCCAAACTTGGCATTGCAACCTCCACACCAAGTTTGTGGGGAGTTGAAAATGTATCAAGTAGTTCCACATTTGTAGGATAGAATATTTCATTTAGTTAGATATCTGTTATTTATTTCCATAACTAGAACCTTTATCTCATTTGAATTATTGTTTCATAGTCCTATGTTTCAACTAGTATTCTGTAACTATTTTTGCTATAAATAAACTACATGAAGCTACTCAAATTCTCGAGTAGTCTTTTCAGCAAATACATTTATAATAATCTTATATGAATATCTTTTCTTGGTCAAGAGTGAACTATTTATCCTAAGAAGGGATAGTAAGGAATTAAACTCAATCCACTTGATTATAAAGACTTTGATACTGTAATTTGAATCATCTCTCTCAAAAGAAGAATGGGGCAATACAATCAAAACCAAAAAAGAACTCCAATAGGTTGTCATCCTCTTTGCATGCGATGTTGGTGAGATTGTGTTCTGGGCTAATGATCTTGATGAGGCAAGGCTTACCTGGGACCTGAGCAAAAGCTTGGGGTTAACATCCACAAATAATGATGGGGTGGTGGTTAAGGCCTTGACTGTGGGTTATCGCTAGTTGATGGGGATCTAAAAAGTAAATATAAGTAACATTATTCTAAAAAAATGAACAATATAGGCCAGTGACTAACTAAGTTTCAACATATGGGAAAATTCCTAGATGTTTTGAAAAAAAATATTTTACAATATTATTCACAACTCAACACATCAATTTTTTGAATTACCATTATTTAATTTCTCATTTTTATATTTTTAATAAATAATTAATATATTTAACAATAAATAGTACTAATATTTACAAAAAGAAAAAGAGTTCCTCAAATACTAAACTTAATTTGGTCAGTACAACATCTTGTAGCTTGGGTTGATGCCATTGTTTTGGTTATTTTTCCTTTCGAGGTTTTTCATTTTATTTTCTATCATTGCGGGTATCTTTTATGTTTTCTAGCATAGCATGGATAAACTGTAGACATTTGATTTAATAAAATTTTGGTGAGTAATTGAAATGACAAATTTGATGCGTTGGGTTTCAGAAAAATAACTTTTAGTTCATTTTTGGTTTTAGTTAATTTTCTATTATTTTAGATTTAATTTGTAAAAAAATTATTAAAAACTATACGATCAGTTATGAAATATTATTTAATTATGGACGTCCATATCTTTGACCAATTCAATTAAGATTTAACTTGACTAGATAGAATCTGTTATGATCTTATTCAATCGTATGTCACTCACTCTTTGGTTATAACTTGCCCCTTTAGATGCTCATTATTGTATTGTACCTTTAAGACTATCGACAAGATTATTCTTTCTCTTCTTCTCTTCTCCACCATTCTTTCTATTATTAGTGTTTTACAACACGTTATGAGCATGTGACTCTACCGTCCATCCAAATGGCATGAGCAGCAATGCATGTAAAGATAACATATATGGGGAAGCTCCTTGAAGCAACTTTCATTCTCTCTCAATTAATTTGTTATTGGTGAGTTTTACTATCTAAGTAAAGAAAGCTTGAGATAAGAAATTCTAATTATGTCAATTCTTTACAATATATCTTGAATATTATGTATTAAAATTCATCTTGATCTAATAATGGGTCCTGAAGACACGAAATCCAAAATGGATTATTTTGGTTATAATACCATTCACCATTAACAAAATGATATAATGGTTTGCCTACCATATTGAAAAAATATATTGGCACTACTCATTGTAGCGATGAGATATAGCAGTGCATATAATGCATTCAATTGAGGCATAGGTGAAATTACTCCAATCTTGAGATATTATCAGGCGAGGTTAGAAAAATCCCTAATTTGAGATATATATGACTTGATGGGTTGACATGGCTCCCCACTTAAAGGATTGCTCAAAATAATTATTTAGATGCATATAATTTGATAGGCTAAGATGACTCCCCACTCGAAAGATTGTGTATAGCAATGATATTTTTTTATCTTTCTCTATGATTTATCAAATATCATTCCGTGGAGTGAATGATAATTATACTCGAAACAAAGTATAATTATTCCTAGCGAATGCATCTCTATTATTCAAAATTATTCGAGAAACTATCTCTCTATTTAAGGGGACTTGCATATTCCTAGAAGTAAATATGCCAAAAGATCATTACTTGAGGTGAATGAATCTTATTATTTAAATTACCTCATGTGTATGTCAATATGACTTAATATTTAATGTTTTTACATTCCCTAAAGTGAATGTATCATCTAAGGATAATCTTAATATTACAATTTATTAATTTTATAATTTTTGGTAATCTATACTTTAATACTCATTCTCTTGAAGAGAATAATATAATTGCTTCATAAATTTCCTTCTTCTAAATATTCTTAAAAGATTCTATTGATCTATATTACTTTATCTGAATATCAAATTAGTTTTTGAACTCATGATCACAGTTAAAAATAAACAAATAAAGATCATGATTTTAATCATAATATCTTGGTTTTCTTGATTTCATCCTATCTTTGATTTGTTTTGGTCAATCTTGTTTGAATTGATGTTTTATCATTACAATTGATTACTTGTTTATGTCTATGGGCAAATAAAACATAATTTTATTTAACAAGTGCCCAACCTTTATTTTTCTTTTGCCAATGCTTAAAAATGTTAGTTTACGTTAACTTATGCCTGGACAATAGCTACTATCTTTCTAGAATGATTTATTATTTAATCATTTTTTATATTAAATAAAAGACAAAACACCCATTTTGGTCCCTCTAAAATTTTTAGTCAGACAAATTAGTCCCTGTAAAAAAAATCTCAAATTAATCATTACAAAATTGAATAGTTAGACAAATTAGTCCCTACATACCAAAAACCTATCAAATTAATCCCTGCAAAATTAAATTGTCAAACAAGTTAGTCAATCCTTCTTGCCAAACTTATAAGAAGGACTAATTTGGCTGATTATTCAATTTTGTAGGGACCAATTTGTTCAATTTGAAATTTTGTAGGAGCCAATTTGATAGTTTATTTTTCAGGGACCAATTTATCCAACTATTCAATTTTATAGGGACTAGTTTTAGAGTATTTCTATAGGAACTAATTTGTCTGAATTGAAATTTTAGAGGGACCAAAATGAGTATTTTGTCTAAATAAAATTATGCTATTTGTGGCATACTTCATAGATTATTAATTTTATTTTTGTGTGATAAGTTAAAATTTAATATATTATTTACTTTATTGATTGATTTTATCACAAGATGATAATATATCACAAAATAATCTTGTATGTTTTAATGATTGATGCATTACAAAATAATATTATATAATATTGAGACACCTTTGTGAAATTTTTGTGATACATGTACATCATAATTATTATTTTTTTGTGAAGCAATTAAATATGACAAATTTCCTTTCTTACATGATATATATGTTAACACCTTAATGACATCATTTGATATACTTTATATTTTACTCATTTGGTGATGAGAAAAATAAATGTTAATATCATTTTTGTTTGTAACAAGATAATTGAAAGCTCTAGAAGAGCCACTACTTTGTTTCCCAAAGACACAGAAATTACACTATATTATTGAGTTTTGAACATATTCACTAAAATGAATATCATGTTGAGATAATGTATGAGGGAAATAACTCCATATCACAACTCATGCTTCAGATAAGAAAGTTCAAAAGATAAGTTGACCACACTTTATTTTCAGTCCATATATATGACACTAATATTAGTGTAACTAAATCATATGATATTGTAAACTAAAAGCCTACTAGCCAAATAATTTTATCTCTATTTGGCATGACCGGTTGGGACATCTTGAAGCAATATGCAAAGAATTCATAAAAACTCATAGAGCATTTATTGAAGAACTAGAAGATTCTTCAATTGGTGAGTTTTCTTGTGCTATGTGTTCTCAATGTAAAATAATTATATGACAATCAACATCAATGATTGAATTTGAATCTCTTAAATTCCTCAGAGGAATTCAAGGTGATATACATTGATCAATTCATTCATCATATGGACCTTTCAAATATTTTATATATGCATCCATAAAATGGTCACATTTGCACTCATTATGATCTCGCAACCCAATATTTGCGAAATTATTTGTGCAACTTAATTTATGAAGAGTACAATTTCTTGATAATCGAATCAAAATTGTTTATCTTGATGATTTTGGTGAATTTATTTCTTGAGCTTTTAATGCTTGTAGGCTAATGGTAAAAAATGTTGACATCCAATTACTCATGTTCATATACAAAGAGTTTGCTAGCACAATTAACTTATAAAAAACCTCCAATTGATCGCTAAACTGCATGGTCATGAGAACAAATATCCTAATTTCTAAGTGGGGAGCATACTATTTTATAGCACTTATTTATGTAAGGCCAACAAATAGCCAATAAATCTCTCTTCTATAATTACTTTGGCCTACAACCAAACTATTTAAGAACTTTGGAGGTCCAGTATATGTTTCAACTATCCATTTTTTCCCCTCCAAATTGGACCCCAAAGAAAACTAGGGATACATGTTGGATATGATTTTTCCTTTACAATGACAAACATATTGAAATATAAATTGGAGATGCTTTAAGGCTCAATATATACATTGACAATTTGATAATGTTTGCAATATTAGGTGGATGAAGTAGGTACCTAGAAAATAAAATAAGTTGAAATGTATCAATATTATTCTATGTAGATCTTCACATAAGGCAATGTGAACTAGAAGTCTAAAAGACAATATATTTGCAAAAAAATAGCAAATGAATTACAGATGCATTTTTTGGTACAAAAAGATAACTAAACCCTATATACCAGCTGAAAAATGGCCCAATTCGAATTGTTGTCCCTACTGGACAATCAATCAATGCAAAACTTGCATACTAGAAGCATGGTACCTAGATCAGTTAGTTCCAAAAATGAAAATCCTCGGAAGAAAATAGGGCAAAGAAGACAAATAATTTTATGAGGGCAAATGATACTCTTCCTATTAAAGAGGATAGAGACATAGTAAGGCATTTGTTATTGTCCAAAATTTTGAAACATTAGAAGACATTTAGATACCTGAAAATAGTCATTGAATATGATAAGATCTTAATAGACTATGATTCTATAGGAAAATGATGGAATCGACGAGTAATTATTGTTGACAATATATTTGCATATAATGCAATGCTAGTATTATGCAGGAAAGTGAGGATTTTGAGCCAAGAATCTTCGAAGAATGTTGATATAGAAATGATTGACAAAAAATAGGAAGAAGTCATACAGGCTGAATTAGACTCACTTCCAAAACATGAAGTCTTTGGACTTATAGTCCAAACACTAGAAGGTGTGAAACTCATGGGATACAAATGGGTATTTGCGAGAAAAAGAAATGAGAAAATGAAATTATACACTATAAGGCTCTAATTGTAGCACAAGGTTTCTCACAAAGACCTGATATAGATTATGGTGAAATGTTTTCCGCCGGTAATGGATGCAATAACATTTCGATATTGGATTGGATTAGCTTATCTACATATAATAAGCTCAATATGCATCTGATAGATGTTGTTACAACCTATCTATACGGTTCATTAGACAATGATATTTACATTAAATGTCCATGAAGGATTAAAGATATCAACATTTTCTAATGAACGTCTTTAGTGAATATATTCAATTAAGTTGTACATATCTATATATGGTCTAAAGAAATTTGGATGGATGTGGTATAATCATCTTAATGAGTAGTTAATTAAGAAGGGCTTACAAACAATGCCATTTGCCCTTGAGTTTACATAAGAGAAAATTATATATGAGTTCATTATAATAGCTATGTATGTTAATGACTTAAATATCATTAGAACTCATGAGGAAGTTCCCATAGTCATAAAGGATCCAACAAAAGAGTTTGAGATAAAAGATCCTAGAAAGACAAAATTTTGTCTCGACATACAGATTAAGCACTTAACAAATGAAGTATTTTTCCATCAATAAACTTACACAAAGAAAATCCTTTAGATATTTTATATGGATAAATCACATCCATTAAGTACCTCAATGGTTTAAAATCATTGAATGAGAAAAAAAAGATCCATTTTATTCTCAGGAAGGTAATGAAGAAGTCCATGGTAATGAAGTACCATAACTTAGTGCCATTAGAGCACTTATGTTTCTTGTTAATAATACGTGACCTAATATAGCATTTCCTCTAAGTGTTTTAGCAACTTATAATACCTCCCTAACTAAAAGGAATTGAAATGGAATTAAACATATCCTTTTGTACCTTTGGGGAAAAATTGATAGCGAATATTTTATTTATATGGATTCAATTCACAAATGGTTGGCTATGAAATTGTAGGATTCATATCAGATTCACATAAATACAGATCTCAAATAGGTTACTTATTCATATATGATGATACAACTTTATCATGAAGATCTACAAAACAAGTCTAAGCCATCATTATTTCAAATCATGCACAAATAATTGCAATACATGAAGTAAGTCATGAGTGCATTTCTGGCTAAGAGCAGTAGATCAACACGTTTGAGTATCATTTGGATTATCTTATGAGGAAGAAACTCCAACAATGTAACTTTGTATGAGGTCAATGCAGCATGTATAGCTCAGCTAAATAAGTTATATCAAAGGAGATAAAATGAAATGCATTTCTCCAAAATTCTTTTTTCTACATGATAATCTTCAAAAGTAAGGAGCAATTGATATCTAGTAAATTCGCTTAAGTGATAATGTAGCAGATTCACGAAGTCACTTCCTATATTTTCTTTTGAAAAACTAGTGCACAAGATTAGGATGTGTTGATTGAGAAACCTTTAAAAATGCTCTTAAAAGGAGGAGACATATATATTTACTTTTTTCCCCTTGATTAGGGTTTTTATCCCACTAGTTTTTCCTTGATAAGGTTTTTAATGGGGCAGTTTCAACTTCCCACAATGAGGTTATTGTATTTTTTTTCCTTCACTAAGATTTTCCCTACTGGGTTATTTCTTAGCAGGGTTTTAATGAGATATATCCCTAATGGACATCTAAGGGAAGTGTTATGAAATATTATTTAATTATGGATGTCCATATCTTTGACTGATTCAATTAAGATTTGATTTGATTACACAGAATATGTTACAATCCTATTTGATCTTATATTACTCATCGATTCAATTTTCACATTTCTTTTACAAAATCCTAAAAATAAGAAATAATTGAAAACAAAAAATAATAATTGAAAACTATTTTCTAAAATAAAACACAAAGTGATGAGTAGCGGTTACAATCAGTCATGAAAATGTTTAGGGTATATTTATGAGTTTGTTTTTCTAAGGTTAAGAGAAGGAATAGAAAGGGTTCGTAGAGCAAACTTTTAAAATTTTATTTTAAATGCTCTTCATCTTCCTTCCCAATTTGTTCAAAGTTAGACTCGCAAATACACCCTTGGAAGATCCAATTATGCTTATGTATTTTCCAAACAGAAAATATTATACATTCGAAATCATTGCCAGAAAGAAAATGTCATAATGACATGTCATGATTAATAGAGTAATGCTACACATCCAAAAAATATATATATACAGAATTTTTGACAGAAATCATGATGATTGATGGATGAAATAAAATCGTATGACTCACTAATTAATGTAAAGTCTAACAATCATGACATATAATTTTGGATATAATATTTTGAAAAAAATTCTGCTTGTCAAGTATTTTTCTAATTGATCATATTTGGATAAATAGGTTGGTCCCACCATTACATTTAATTAGAAAATGTTAACATAGACTTGAGTTTATGATGAATCTTATACGTGGCACAATATCAAGGAGTGCTTTTATAATTTTAACTGTAAATTATGTTTTGAGTAGTGGATATCTTGTCGCTTACAGGGCTCACCTTGAACTCGAAATTATATTTTATATATATATATATATATATATATATATATATATATATATATATATATATATATATATATATATATATATATATCGGGGTTGGCTATTTCTGTATAGTTTCTGTTTTGTTGCTCTGGACTCCGATTCTTACCTTTCGGGGTTAGAGCTTGGATTCGGAGAATGATCGAGAGATGACAAAGCTGTCGACCATCAAGCCGTTTGAATATCACTCTCTCATTAAATAGAGATATTAAAAACCATTTGAAAAACCATGATAAAGCTGTCGACCATCAAGCCGTTTGAATATCACTCTCTCATCAAATAGAGATATCAAAAACCATTTGAAAAACCATGATAAAACTAGGAGAAGAAAAATAAATTTTATATGACATATACCTACTAACGCTCATGTTATAAATCATGGTGTCCTATGTGTTAATGTCTACAATCGGATAAAAAAAATACTTTTTTGTATATATCTTTGAGCTGCGTGAGAGTTGAGACTGTGTCAATTTGCTTATGAGAGATATTTACATCCATCCTTGTTACTAGGTTTTATGTAGCACATGTTTTGTGTGATAACTTAGGTGGCAACATAATGGGGCCTCGCCTCCATTCCCATAGGACCATGGTTATCTCGTAGTCGTCATAATTGCGAATAATTCCTACGGATATCCGACTTAACACGAGTTTTACTTAATTGCAATCCTTGCACTCATTCATGTGTTACGAAGTGTATTCTATAAATGATGCCATATGAAGATAGGTTTTGAAACCTAGCCTGTGTTTGTATCAATCTAAAAAAAATTATTTATGAAAAAACAAACCCTCAATTCAAGATCAAGTTAAATCCCAAATCCTCAGCGGAAATTTTATCTGTTAAAAAAAATTATTATAGGACTTTAATTTTAATGTATTATTACTATAAAAAAAATTACCCTTATTTAATTATACATTGTTATGTCTTATGATTTGATGTATTATTTCATTCTACATATCTTATGATTTTCCAAAACTTCCTTTGCTTCCACATCCAATCTGCTATCTCAAAGCACTTGGTTCATCCCTTGACAAACTTTGACTTTCATAAGGAACATATGAAGATGAAAAAAGCAGAAAAAGAACGAAGTTGATTTCCGAAAAGAAAAATCGATTTCAACAGAAAAAAAAAATCGATCATATATTGCCCCAAAGAAAAGAATGAATTGAAGTCATTAATAATTGCACGAAGTTGGTTCAGCTGGAACATGTCCAGTTGCTATTGTCCTATTTTTCAAAGGATTTTTTTAATCAGTGCTCTATTTTCTTTTTAAATCATTTGATTTCACATATAATGTGCAATTCCAAAACACTGAATTAAACAATACAATAATATATGCACCCCAAGTATTTTGTAATTGATTGGTGAAAGAGGGAGATCACAGGGTTAGATTCACATCTTTCTTTATCTCGTGGACCATGAATCAAGCAACTAATAAAATAAAATATATGGTGCGGACAATAAAACAAACGGGTAAGGGTAGAAAGTCTATCATTGTAATTAGAATTACGGGGTGCATTTTGATTGATGGAGGGGTAAAAAAGTCACAAAAATTACAGTCTAAGAGTAGGTACATGCATAATAGAACACGAATATTTAACTGGATTCAGATTAAATTAATTAATGGCTGACAATTCAGCTACGTTAACTCTTGAGCCGTCCAGAAAGGAACGGGCAATAAAGCTATAAGACAATCAATAATAAAATGATATCTCAACACCCCAATTTAATGTACACCGAACACCTTAGAAAAGATAAAGAGCGAGATATTAAGAAAGAATAAATGGAGGATAAGGAGAGATGCGAGTCCCATATTTTTTATGTCTAGGGTATTAAAAATCTTGGGTGTTGAGATAATATGACAATGATATTTGTAAATTATTAAACCGCTTTCTTTAAAACAAAGAAGAACTACACTATTAAACCACAAAAAGCCATTCTTAATCAGGTACGAATTATATAACACGTGTGAAGGTGCAAACCTATAATAAAAAATAAAAATGCACACATTTATCTTTGATATTAAAAAATTAAGCAAGCAAATGTTTACTTTGGTTTTCAAAATTGTATAATTGAGTTATTTTAAAATTTAGAATTTAAAAATTTAATTTTTTAATTTTTTAAACTATAAAATATATCCATAATCCTATTTCTATTATTATATTGTCATATTGTTACATTTTTGCTGAAATGTCACGTTAATTGATATCTCAATGATAGACTTTCATTTTACTTTGTCTCTGCCAACCAAACTGCATGAAAATAAATATAATTAAAAATTATAATATAAATTTTATATATAAATAATATTGTTGATATATGTAATATATACTAGTAATATAAAATCAATATTCAACTAGGGTACCGTGCTTATTAATATTAGACTCATGGATACTCAACTTTGTGCCATTACTGAGTGTTATGGAGAGGGGGACGAAGGTCATTAATGCATTCAAATAAATTAGGAAGGAACAGTGCGGCGCGGAGTCAGCGCGGCGGTGACACCCATGCGGGGGGCTTGAGAATGTTACTGTAGCAAGGAGGGATCGAAAAGGGGTTAAAATGGGGAGTTGGGTGCGGTGACGGGCACGCGACGTGACAATCCCATGATATCTGATAGGACAACTGCCTGGAACCTGGCATGGGATGAGATCTGGCCCCGGCATGGGCCGAGGCATGGCCTTGGCATGGGCTGGTGTCAAGTTAGGTGAGGGCGACAGACACGTAAATACCAGGGAGAGCGAGAAGAGAAGGCGGAAAAAGGAAAAGGAGGGAGGATGAGGGAGAAGAGGAAAAAAACAGAGGAGAGAAAACAGCCTGCACTGACCAAGAGAATCGTGACGAGGCGGATCATTTGGGAGTTCTTCCAGCTCGTAGTGATCATCCGAACCAACCCCAAAACACTGAGTTAGTATCTAATTGATCTAAATTTTTATAAAATATGATGTTAATCTATGCTAGTTCATCCAAAACATTCAAACGTCTTGCTTTTTCTTTGATGGAAACCTATTTGGAAATTAACAATATTCTGATCACAAAGAAACTCATGGTAAGGGAACGCGGTAACTAGGTCAATGTCGGCAACTCGATGGAATACATCTTGTCCTACATGCGATAGGATGCATTTATCTTACATTAATCAGTATCCTAAAGATAATAATTAAAGTTCTATAATAAATAAGTTTAAAAGCTTCCTAATATACCATATATCTTGAAAATATAACAATCACACTTTTTAAGTGAAAACTTACCTTTTTTGAAATCTTAACTATTATCCTAAGGACAGTGATTGGTAAAATTCAATTAATTTTGATAAGTTGTCAATATAGAAAAATTTAACACAAATATTTATATATCTAATTAGTCGTTTGACCCGTGTGATGTACGAGATGATAACGAAAAATAGTTTATTGATTATTATTGAAAATAAATAATAATCTATTTAAATACATCTTATAAAAAATTGAGTGTATAAATTTATTTTGAAAACAAGTTAACAAATAAATAAATAAAATATAAATGATTATATATTATTTTGAATATCATGTTTATAAAGTTGAGAAAATCTCAGTAAATGATCTTTAACTAACAATAAAAAAATCTATTTTATGAAAATTTTGTACATTTCAATAGTTGAAATTGATGAATAATGAAATAAAATAAGTGCATATATTTACAATATCATATATAATTAATATGGGTGACAATAGTTATCCATGAGAGAGGGGATATGCCTCTCACACTATGTCCCTATTTAGAATTTTATCCCCATTCCCATCCCCATCCCCGTCACGGGTCCCTATTCCCTATTTCTCATGAGGATTTGAATCTGTACGAGGTATTTGCAAATTTATTAAAATAATTTCAAAAAAAATAGAAAAGTACTTTGATATTCGAAATATAAATATGCATAATACTCATTCCCTTTTAGAATATCTCTCCACTTTTAAATAATTTCATATTTCAAAATATCTATCAATTTTGCATTTCAATAAAGCATTAATTTTTTTCTTCGAATAATGCCCTAATTAATTTCACATTTTCAATACATTTCATTTAATGTTGGGTGATACATTAGTACATTCATTATATTTTACTCAATTACTAATGTCATTTATTATCTTTCTTAATATATGTGTTTGTCCAAAATTGACACATATTTTGAAAGGAGTGAAGTAACAAATACTAATAATGCAAATTCAATAAAGATAATTAGCTAAGATTTCTTTTATACATATACATATATATATATATATAAATAATTTATATAAATGAGGAATTATCAGATATGGGGTGGAGACCTCATTCATTATCCCTATTCCATTTAACATATGGTGACTTCGCCCCCGTCCTCATGAAGACTAAATGTGTTTCCATTCTCATCCTTTTTTTTTCAGGTAATCCTTGTAGGTCCTACTTCAACGATTTTTAATCATATTAGTCATTTACATATTTTTAGTAAATTAAAATATTTAATTTATAAAAATATAAAATATACTTTTGAATTAATAAAAAAACAATGAATAAATTTAATTTATATGATTTCAATTACATCTCATTTCTTTCTGCATCATTTTAGTAAATATTCTCCAAATAAATGTTTTTCAGGTTCCTATAAAATAATAACCTCATTTTTCAATGGTTATTAAGTCCATTATATCATCATAAATTATCTTCTGAATTTCATTCATTGAAGATAAGTACCATTTAAGATCATTAGACAATTGCTCTTTGTAGTATTATAGCTCTTCAACGGGTAGATAACTTTGAAATAAATTAAGTGGAGAATCATATGGGTATAACATGGACTTAATCTCTTTTAAAGACTCTTTATTTGAATTAAATAACTTTCCAATTTCAATTATAGATAAATTATTTAATTATAAACTTAGGATAGAAAGATATATAAAAAACAAAAGTTTTCTTTTATGACAATATGAAATTCTCAACTTATTTTAAAAAATAAAATATTTGTCTTTTAAATTTGAAAATATAATATTTAAATCATTGATAAAAAATTTAAATTACAATTAAAAACCCATATTAATTTCTTAATATACTTCTCAGGTCATATAAGATTTTATTTTCTTAAAGTTCCCAAACGCTATACAAATTGCGACACGCTCATTGTGTTTGCGACTAATAACATAACAAAGAGTTTCCTTAACTGATTTCCATCCGCTAACTCAACAATTTTTTTTAATCGAAATTAGGGTATCCACTGTTGATAGCAATAACTAATCCCCTTTGGCCATAAAATGCACTCCATTCCCATGATTAAGGATCGAACCCCCAACCACATGATTAAGGAATAAGATGAGCTGTCACCGCGTCACAACTCGTGATTTCAACAATTTTCTTTATATCTTCAATAAATTCATTGTTTAGGAAATGTAGAAGAAATTTTTGATAAATTCTATTCATATATCAAGCTTCCAAAATGAAAAAAAGATAGTTTCCAACAATCTTAGCACGTGAATTTATCATTTTTTAAGGATAATTTGAAAAACTTAAAATCATGTTAGCTTGATAAATAAAGCTCAATTTCATATTAAATAAGGAAATTATAATTTCATAAATTGTTTAGTCTCTGTTATTTTGAATTTAAGTCCAATATAAATATATTAAAATACGTATTTAACTTTTATGAATATTAAAAATTTAGTTTTATCTTTATAAGTATATTTAAATTTTTTTATTTTTATAAATGTCATTCTGTAAAAGTGATAACTAACCGTGAAACCATAAATATAATACTAAAAAAAAGGCTAAAATAAAAAATGCTAAAAAAAAGAAATAAAGATAGTAAAAGAATTTTAAAATAAAACTGACAAATAATTATAGTAAGTACTCTTATTATATAACTAAACCCTAAACCCTATATCTTAATTAATTAATAATTAGGATTATATAAGTAAAGTAACATAGCTTATCTGATTTAAATTTTTTTCAAACACTTATATTTTAAAAAATAAACTGTATAATTTAAAATATTTTTTATTATTTCTTTTTTTATCACTAATTATTTTAAATAACTCCAATATATAAAGTTATTAAAGTAATGTACAACATTTTTTTTCATGTAGATTTTTCAGTATAAATTACCTAGATATTAAAAATGATCATTATGAATATTGAAATTATAAAAATTAATGATTCTAAACTAATGACATATAATTATTATGATTATAATATTTTTAAAAATATTAATTATTAAATTTATGAAATTTATGGGTTCTAAATTATTCTGAAAGTAACACCTAGAAAACCCAAATGCATGTTGAATATTAGTATTATAAATTTAATTAAATATCGATAAGTTCTAAATATATTTATTTTTTATATTTCAATCCTATTATTAAATACTGATGATTGTCAATAATATTCTAATATGTCATAATTCCAGTTTTGTTTTTTAATAATTAATTAATGATTAACTTTTTAAAAATTGTAGGCCTTAAATTATTTTTATTGTGACACCTTAAAAACTTTTCCTTATAGAAGTTTGAAATGTTAGTATCATAAATAGATTATAGATTATAAATAGATATAAATTATAGATTATGTATTGTCCGATAAATAAAAGTGTTTAACTACCTACACTAAAAAAATATACTATTGGATAATAGTATAAAATTTGTTTACATAGCACTATTATTAATTGCCTAAACCCATTAACATGTCCTTTTGCACTTTGCACTCACTATAAATTCGTTGCCTGGCACCATCAAAACTCACAACTCAACCCAGAATCAATTAACTTGATCAACTTCCCACAACCATGGCTTCGAAACCACAAGCACAGGCCTTCCTCCTCTTTGCCCTCTCCACGCTTTGTTTCTTCATCACTGCCTCTCATGCCACTCCGGTGATTGCCGTCTACTGGGGCCAAAACGGAAACGAAGGCACTTTGCGAGAAGCATGTGCTACACAAAACTACGGCATCGTGATCCTCGCTTTTCTTAATGTGTTTGGCAGTGGCAGGACCCCACAATGGAACTTTGCTGGCCATTGTGGCGATTGGAGCCCGTGCACCCAACTGGCCCCAGAAATTCAATACTGCCAAAGCCTTAACATCAAGGTCTCGTAAGCATTACTTTCTTTGTTTATAAAGAAATTATCACAGATACATCAATTCTAAGATTTAGAATGTTTTATTTTTCAAGTAATTTATAGAAAAGTGTGTATCGGTCTCTATGGACTTGAATAGAAAAAACAACTTTCAGATAAATTGATAATGGTAGGATGACAATTTACCCTTCCTTAAGAGTAGTATAGTAATAGAGATAATATTCTTTTGGTAAAAATTGGACAAGATCCTTAATTTATGTATTCATAATCAATAATGTTATTTTCATATTTTTAAGTTGATATTTTATTTGGATCCTCCTTTTATCACCGAGATGATGATACCTATTCATCTCATTCATTTCTCTCATCCAAGGACAATAAAAAGTGTGTCCAAGTAAGACATCAAATAACATTATTAATTCACAATAAGAATCTTTCAATAACCACTTTTTAATTAAGGGTAAAGTTATTTTAACACCCCTGTGGGTGTGAGAGGAGTGATAGAGAGAGAATAAGTTGAGAGAAAAAATAAATGGTAACACTCATGTGTTTTGTGAATAGGGTGTTTAAGAATATTGTGTATTAAAATAGCAAAGCTATCTAATTAATGGCTTTCCATTACTGAGACTCTTTCAATAACATTATTGAGATACTTATTTTAAGTTGCTCAGATAAGTGAATAAGACACTTTCAATAACCACCTTCTAATTTATATCTCTACATTCTTTGTTGGTATAAATTAGAGAATAGAGTTACATAAGATTTTAATGTCTATATATGCAGGGACTACAGCATGATTTTAGATTTTTATACGGTTAATCAATAGAAGTACAAGAAAGTGTCAAAGTCATTCTATCAACTACCCATCATATTTGACATTTTCTTGAACTTCTATTAGTTCATTCTGTAAAATTACTTTGTTTGTATATAAAAATTAAACTCTTTATCTAATCAAATTCAAATATGACTGTTGACAAAGATGATTGCAATAAATTAACCATTTTTTACAGGTTTTCGTCTCCCTTGGTGGAGGCGTAGGAGACTACTCCCTTTCCTCACCGGACGATGCTAAGGAAGTTGCACAGTACCTCTACAACAACTTCCTCAGTGGGCAATACGGTCCATTAGGAAGTGTTTCACTAGATGGAATTGACTTTGACATCGAGGGTGGCTCAAACCTCTACTATGATGACCTAGCCAAAGCCATCAATGCATTCTCCACAACAGAGAGAAAAATCTACCTATCTGCAGCACCACAATGTCCATATCCAGATTACTACCTGGATGCAGCCATCCAAACAGGACTATTTGACTACATATGGGTTCAGTTCTACAACAACCCTCCATGCCAATACTCAAATGGCAATGCCATCAACCTTTTGAACTCTTGGGACACATGGACCAACGCGGTTCTGCCCAACAACACCGTGCTCTTGGGGCTGCCGGCTGCCCCTGATGCCGCGGGCAGCGGTTACGTATCTGCAGATGTTGTTAACTCGCAGATTCTTCCTAACATAAAGCAGACTCCTAACTATGGTGGGGTTATGCTGTGGAGCAGGTACTATGATCTTCAAACTGACTTCAGTGGTCAGATAAAAGGTAGCCTTGGATCTGCATTATTGAAGTCAGTGGCAGCACTTGCGGATGCAATGTATGAGTGTGTGACTAGAACTTTGCACCGTTTTTATCATGTGCCTAAATCTGTGCCACTTAAGGGTGTTGTTAGAGAGTAATCTATTTAGCTTGTGTCTAGGCAGGGTAGCCTCGTAACTACCTGTTAATTAAGAACTGTTGTGTGGAATAAGAAGCCTACCATGCATGGATTATGCTGTAAAATATATCAAACTTCAGTTAATGTTATCCGTGCATAAAGTGCGATGAATTTGTTCCGGTGAAATTAGTGACGTGAAAGTATATGGGATCACCTATGGTCCTTTACGAAGAATGAAAAAAAAAAGTGAATAATAATGAAACTATATTTATAACATTTTTTAATTAAGTGTTAATTATTAGTTTTTATTATTAAATATTCACAATTTCACTAATGACATTAAAAACATAAATCAGTTGAAGACCATAATAACCTTTATATAACTGATGTCGTAAACAATAGCTAATGTTTCCCTCAAATGAAAGTTATTGTGCTTCAAATTTTATTGTTTTTTAATTAGAAAATGGACGTAATTAATCACATACGTGTATCAATGGAAAGGCATGAGAATGGGAAGAGGCGAAAAGTCACTAATGTAGATATGTTCCTAGTTCAACTCTTTATCTAGCAAAACTAAGCTCCAAAATCCAAATAGGCTAGCTAGACATCCTCTAACGAGAATTGAAGTCATTGTAAACTAGGGCCATATCCAATGTCAACTGCATTCATCCTTCAAATAATTTTAGTACACATGTTGCTGTTAGCAAAACACATGTTCCTTTCTCCTACTCGAGTTCTTGTTCCACCATTGTCCTAAAAAAATTTTAAATATAATAATTCTTTGCTATCACATACAGGATCATAACTCTTTCATCCTCCCCACCAGCACACCTAGCTCTTCATATATCTCCTTTGATTGAGGATGCGATGTGTTACTCGCAAGAAAAGTGTGAACCTGATTGTTCAGCTCAACATTGCTGATTCCGAGCATTTTTCGAATTATCCATCTCTTCATTAATGAACGAACAGTAGTTACTTCTTTCCATCTACTGGCCATTGCATAAATATTAGATAGCAACACATAATAACCTGATTGCTTCCCGGACAACTGGAGTAGGTTGTCAACTGCTAAAAGTCCGATGTCCATGTTGGAGTACACTTGACAAGAACAAAGCAGTGCCCCAAACTATATTTCATTAGGCTCCATTGCTATCTGTTTGATGAAATTATAGGCCTCATATGATTATGTATTTAATATTGTTCTATTTACTTTCATTTGTCTATTTCAACAAGAAAATATTTTCTATTTAGATTTTGTAAAAAAGTTAAATGTTTACGAATAATATTTAAATATTGAATTAAAAAATAAATTGACATTTTTAATAAGATAAGACATCATTGTTAATAAGATAAAGAAATAACAAAAGTGCATCCACTTATAGAATTACTACCACATCATTAATAACAAGGCAATGAAATAACAAGCGCAACAACAAAATTAATAACAATACAATGAAATAACATGAGATATCACTATGAACTTGAGTCAGGAGCATTTGAACAGCACTTGTGACCCTCATCATCTCGACAAAGACCCCAATGCCATTGTCCATGCATATCTATTCCATTCAAGTATTGGGTGGATTTGGGCTGAGCTTTCATTGTGCATTTTAAGGTGGGCTTAGCACAAATCCTCGGGCCTATATAGCGAAACCGTGCACTTTGGTGGGCCATGACCCCAAACTCATTATTGTACACTTTGCAGATGCTAATCATCCTATATACATTATCAATATAAGCTTTCCGGTCAAGGTGAAAGCTCTCACAACAAACAATCACATGATGACAAGGATACCGATCTACTTGAAAGTCCCCATGATGAGTGGTTTGAAATTGAGCGGTCCTGAACTCTTTAGATGCATTCATGTTTGTTTCCAACCGTCTCGCCATGGTTCTGAGAAAGGTTGGCCTACATTTCTTCATGCATATGCCACACAGTATTTTTGAAAAAAACAATTCAACACACCGTAATTAACTTGCTCGAACTAGTGATGTGATCGGAAGATTACGAGCCTCTTCTAACATAGAATTGACACACTCGACCAGGTTTGTTGTCATATGCCTCCATTGATATTTACCATCAAATGCTAGAATCCACTTTTCTCGTGAAATTTTATCAAGCTAATCGGTATACATTTGACCATGTTCGCGCATCCTCATAATGATGATTAAAAATTCATGTTCGATCCTTGAGTACCCGACAAAAATAAACAGTGAAAATCACTTCCATAACTAAAAATAACTCTATCCTATCCACAAGAATAAACCGAGTGTAAATTACCTACACTCACAACAAGTTTGTGCAAGTTGAGCGCCTTGAATCTTTGCAAGAAATTGGCAAATGTGCTTGATGCAATACATATGGAATGCCTTTGGAGGTTCTCACTGACCATTGCTTTGACTACTATAGCTTTAATGAACTCGTGACCAAAAGAAAAAAATTAGTCTAACTCCATCTCGAGTCACCACATGCCTGTGCACATTGTTAAGGAAAAAAGACTATGGATCTACAGTTTGACCCTCAAGGACAGCAAAAGCAATAGGCAATATGTTCTAATTGTCATCTTATGCAACTGCAACTAGGGGAGCTCTTTTGTATTTCCCATACAAATATGTCCTTTCTACTTGGACAAATGGTTTACAGTATCTAAATGCTTTAATATTTTATTTTATGAACTGCTAGCTAGATGTATAGTCTTCGATGTTTCACGTATGTTTCTTTGTTACAGAAGATGAATGTGGAATAGTATATACGAATAGTGAACACATGCACCCTTTCATAGAAAAGACAGCTTTGGAGTTAATACCAACAAGCAGGAATAATACCTGAAGTGTTTTTGGGCCTATTCATTTAATCTAATTGGTTTTGATTGATATATGCATGTTGGCTTCTAATTTCTATAGCACTCATGTTAATTACTACCATTTGTGTCGACCGAAATTGGCATAAAAAACTTTCATCCCAAAGATGAATTGATACTTTGGCATAGGGGATTGGTGACAATATGGTTGAAACCTATGCCCACACATACATGATGGTTTGATCGTGGAGCGAGTGAGAAGAGACTAATTAAGAGCACCTCCATTGCTAGCGAAATAGTGTCCCTATCCCTGCTGTAACAGTGTTGAAATAGGGACCCGTGCGTTGGAGTAATTTGAAGTGGGACGCAGCTCATTTCATGGGGAGAGCAGGTTCCTCTAAGCAGGGATGCAAATGCTCTATTTAAAGTGTGTCATGTGTCCATTTTTTTGTAGTAGTTTTTGCCACAAAAATAAAATTGAAATATTAGTATTTTCAAATTTATATCATTCATTCTCACTTCTATTTTCCTAACTCTATTCTAAAACTTTCCAAATTTTTTCCACATAAATTATACTTATCTTGTTCTGCAAAATAAAATTAGAACTAACTTTTATTTCACAAAAAATAGATCTAAATCAATTCAATTTTTTTCTCAATTACTTGCAAAATTCTAATTTCTCTCAAAATCCAAATATCCAAAATTCTCAATCTTTAAACCCTCAAAATTCAAAAATTTCAAATTCCAAATTTTGTCCAAAATCAAAACCTCCAACATTTCAATTTCCTTTTTTCTATACACCTAAAGTTCACAAACACCTCAACATCCATTCCCTACTATATTTAACCCATCGTTAGGAGTCATGAGTACATCATTTTTCCTATTTCAGACCCAAATTGGTGTTCATCCTTCAGGATTAGCCGGTGGTGGTGGGTCAGATGACCCATCTCCTCAAAACCCCGATAAATTTGACTCCAAGTTCATGACATTCTGAGTTTTCATCCAAGGCTGGCTAGATGATATCGACCTCAATGATGACAGATTTGAAGATCTCAAGCAAGAAAGTAATCACTAGCTATGGAAAGAGCATGAACTAATGATTAGTGCATGGTTAAACATCTCAATAAATTCTGTAGTTGGTACAGACCAAAAGGTTAATACATTTTGCTATCAGATCCATGCGTATGCCTGGAAAGCAACCCCAACATGAAAAAAGGGGTTAGCGGGATCAAGAAACAGTGGTATAAAATCAACTAGCTGGTTCAAGTTTTTGGTGCTTGTCATGATCAAGCATCTCGAAATATAAGGAGTGGTTCAAACAGTGATGATATAATAGAGTTGGCTCATCAACTTTATTTCAAAAGATCTGAAAGGAAACTCACTCTCGAATGACACTGAACATGCTCCCGAGAGAACAAAAATGAAAAACCCAATCAACACAGAGTGAGGGTTCCAAAAGGACAAAAATAGATGCTTTTGGAACATACTCTATAGGTAGAAAAGTACACGAGAAGGGGGTTGAATCGTGTTCTTCCTTTTTCTATTCTTGATGAATTTCTGGGAATAAACTTTAAAAAAAATATATCAAGTATAACACTTATAATGCAGTGAAAAACAGCGTTAGTGACTTCAGAAAAAGAGCTTTCTGAACTAGATGAGCAATAGAAAAATAAAAAGTAGTTTTTCAAAACAGATAATGATAATAAGGCAGATATGGAAATAATAAAGGAGGTGAAAGGGAAGAAAAATACAATACAAGGAGTTTTATACTAGTTCGGCCAATTTTGCCAACATGCAGTTCTCAACAACTGTTGAGTTTCAGTAAATCTTTCTCCAACCTGAGAAAGAACAAAGATTGTTTCTATAGTAGCCCTTCCAAGCTATGTTCAGTGACCAGTAGATGACCCATACTGTCACACACCAAGTAGTTCTTTACCAGGCTCTTCAAGCTAAACTGAGTAGTCTTGCACTAGCTTCTCCAAGCTAACAAACTATGACAAGTAAAATACTCTTACTATCATGTTGCAAGTAGTATTTGACAAGCCTCTTCAACCTATCTCACATTGATCACTTCTGGATCAAGGATACAAAGGTTATATATTTGGGTTGCTACTCAAACTAACCTACACTCAAGATTTTTTTAGATTCATAATGAAAAGATTTTGGAATGCTTGAATAACTTCTTTCCATATTTTTATTCCTTGGAAGAATGTATGATCTATAAAGTTAAGAAAGAAGATTTTATACATAAGAAAATAATTTACAGACAGTGAAAATTTTACAAAGAAAAGAAGGAAAAACTTGGCAGCATTTCTGCTTGATTTTTTAGTGTTTAGTCTTATATTTGAAGAGTACAATATCTCTATTTATAGAGGTCATCCTTAAGATCACTGCCTTGAATAAGATCTTCCAAAGATACTTGTTGATCATTCATTTGTATCTTAGAAAGATAGTCTAGAAGTATAGCCTGTTTGCCTATCAGATCAGCTTGCAGAAACCATTGTAAAAAAAAATGTTTTTGATGTATTTCATAAACTACTTTTTACTTTCTTAACCATGGTTTCTAAACTCTTTCTTTTAGAACATTTTGATAGTTGACTTCTAAGGCAAAATAGATGATTGATCAGTTCTGACATCGGGATTTAACTTTTTCCAAACGTAAGTTCAAATGTTGAAATTTCAAATTTTCCATCCTTCTTCTTGTTGAAAACACTATTTTTCTGAGAGTAAGTTTTGTGAACTACGATATCATCTCCTTGATGAAGAATGAGTCTTCGTGTCTTCAATCAATGTTCATTGATGATTCAAACTTTATGACAGTAATGATTGAAGATAGTATATCACTTTGGATTCATCGATTATTTGATATCTTCCTTTCAGGTGTACTTTCTGAAGTCCAGTGCTACTTTTTGAAGTCTCAAAAGCTTAATTTCTTGTAATTCTGATATCCTCTTCAAATCATTAGCTTTTTAAAGCTTGAATAAGGATATAAAATTCACTTCTTTTTTAGATCACATCTCTTAACATGAGATAAACATGTTTACATATGAAGAGTGAATTTTATCCCTGTTTGAGTTAGCCTTTTTTTGCTAAATGATAAAAACTTGTTATGATTTTACAAGAAACTCAAGACAAACATTAGTCATTTTTTAAAGTGTTTTCTTTAAAATGGTTTTGTTGTCATTCAAAACAAGTAAGCGCATATTGACAGGGTTCTGGAGCTAACATACTCATTCTCATTAAATCCAGAAACACTACTGGGTAAAGATATTGATGTGTAGTCTCCAGTTCATCTGCAAGGAACCAAAAGTTCCAAAAGGGAAGGAAAGACGAAATCGAAGGTGCCTGTGGATATAGATGAAAAATTTAACGTGCTCAAAACTGTTACTGCTAGGAGACTACCTTCATAGAGAGACATGTGAGCACTAAGGAAATGGAGTTAGCTGACAAGGAAATGGATAGGGAGTTTAAGTGTGAGATGATGGCAATCAAGGAAAATGAGCAAATGGGTAAAGAAAGGGAAAGAGACATGGAAATCCTTTATAAGGGTACATCTATAATGATTGACAAACAATGATATATTCATGACAAGTTAGTGGAGAAAATTATGGCAAAGTATTGTTAGTTAAGTGTTGATTGTGTTGGTAGAGTCAATGTTTATTTCAAATTATGCAAAGTTATTGGTCATGTTTTATGTTTTTAATTTGTTATGGTTATGGTAATGTATTGTATTTTATAATTATAATTTTATCATTTAATTTTAAAAATTATTCAAGCTTATTGAAATGTAGCTGTAGCAAAACTAGCCGTTGTGTGCTAACTTATAAATTCACCACTCTTCCATAATTTCTCACAAAATCTCCCCTCATTTTTCTATCAAAAGCTTTTAATCTCATATATACTCACTGATATCTCTCAAAAAATACATTTTCCACTAGCAACTATCACTAAAATATCTACTAGTATAAATGGTCGGAAACTCTAACCCTAATAACAACATGTCTTTTGACAACTTGTTTAATGATGTTGTATGATGATTTAGACCAACCTGATAAAATGGCTTTGAATGATTGGATTGAAGAATTATTTTTCGATGTTCAGAGGAGCGTGAATTACAACAACTCATTCAGGAAAAATATGGGCAAATTTCTTCTTCCACTTCTTGCAGGTGGATAGATAGAGATCGTGAATCAGGACATAAACGTCTTTTTCATGATTACTTTGCACCTAATCTGGTGTATCTTCTTGAGACATTCTGGCAAAGATTCTGAATGCGAAGACATGTCTTCCTTCGTATAGTGGAGGCATTTTCTAATGTTGATCCATATTTCCAGTAGAAGGTTGATGCTATTGGTAGGAAAAGGCTTATCCCTACTGCAAAAATGCACTGCTGCCATGTGCATGCTAGCATATGGAGTATCAGCTGATACAGTTGATGAGTATGTACGGATAGGTGAAAGTACTGCAATTGAGTGCTTAGAGAAGTTTGTCCAGGGTGTGATCTTGGTTTTTAAGACTGAATATTTGCAAAAACCTAACTCAAATAATGTACAACACTTGCTTCAAATGGCGGAGGTTCGTGGCTCTCCTGGCATGATGGGTAGCATTGACTGCATGCACTGGCAGTGGAAAAACTGCCCAAAAGTATGGAAAGATATGTATATGAGTGGTTACCATGGGGACACAACTATAGTACTCGAAATTATGGCTTTCATCTGATCTTTGGATATGTCATGCGTTTTTTGGAGTTGCCGGTTCAAACAACGATATCAATGTGTTAGACCATTCGCTAGTGACTGATGAAGTTCTGAATAGTCATGCTCTAGAAGTAAATTACACTGTTAATAGTAACAATTATAGGTTACTATTTAACAGATGGTATATATCCTCAGTGAGCAACATTCGTCAAAACAATCCCACGACCAGAAGGGGATAAATGGAAATTATTTGCCCAATATCAAGAATCACAAAGAAAGGACGTAGAGCGAGCATTTGGAGTATTGCAAGCTTGTTTCGCAATTATACACGGCCAAGCACAATTTTTGGAGAAGAATAAGTTGCGCATATAATGAGAGTCTGCATCATATTGCATAATACGATTGTTGAGGATGAGAGAGACATGTATGTAGGTAACTTTGTGATAACCAATCGGCA